>CM059429.1:13128253-15865989 GCA_030390025.1 Squalus acanthias
TTGCGCTAGATTCATGATTGGGGAACCCAGTGCAACTAAAGCACCTGAGGAGTGTCAGAAGTGTGTGTGTGCTGGGAAGGCAATATGTTATGTAGAATTACAAAGAATTTACAGCACAGAAACAGGCCATTCGACCCAACTGGTCTCTGATGGTGTTTATGCTCCACACGAGCCTCCTCCCACTGTACTTGATCTCACCCTATCAGCAGATCCTTCTATTCTTTTCTCCCTCATGTACTTATCCAGCTTCCCTTTCAATGCTGTTCACCTCACTATGCCTTGTGGTAGCAGGTTCCATATTCTCACCACTCTCTGGGCAAAGAAGTTTCCCCTGAATTCTTTATTGGATTTATTAGTGACTATCTTATATTTACGGCCCCTTGTTTTAGATTTACCACAAGTGGAATTTTTTTCTCTTTGTCTACCTTTGAAACCCCTTCGCAATTTTAAAAATGACGATTAGGTTGCCCCTCAGACTTTTCTTTTTCTAGAGAAAAGAGTCCCAGCCTGTTCATCCTTTCCTGATAGTTATAACCTCTCAGTTCCAGTATCATCCTTGTAAATCTTTTTTGCACTTTCTCCAGTGCCTCTAAATACTTTGTGTAATATGGAGACCAGAACTGGGCACAGTACTCTAAATATGGCCTAACCAAGGTTTGATACAAGTTTAACATAACTTCTCTGCTTTTCAATTCTATCCCTCCAGAAAGTCAAAAGTAAAATTGATGGACTCACCCAGTGCTTTGTTTGAAAATTTTTGTGGCCTTGTTAACCTGCATTAAATATTGTTCCAATAGAAGTCATATTTTCCTATGGTGAGCTGATGGACTTTGAATATTTCCCTTGTGTCATGGTGACCAGAACTGGACACAGTCTTCAAGGTGTGATCTGACCAGAGCACTCACGTTTGACCACTATCTCCTCTGATAAGACTCTACTGTACCAGCAAAGCATGTCATCATTCTGCTGGCTCTGTTGATGGCTGCTCTGCATTGGTTGGACAAGTTAAGTGTCGAGTCCCCTAAGACTTCTTAAACTTAAGATTTTAAACCTTAAAATTAGAGCTAGGCCAATCAAGGGGTGATGTCAGGAAGCATTTCTTCACACAAAGGGCAGTGGAAATCTGGCAACTGTCTTCCCCAAAAAGCTGTTGAGGTCAATTGAAAATTTCAAAACTGAGATTGATAGATTTTTATTAGGCAAGGGCATCAAGGGATATGGAACCAAGGCGGGTAGATGGAGTTAAGATACAGATCAGCTATGAGCTAACTGAATAGCAAAACAGGCTCGAGGGGCTGAATGGCCTCCTCTTATGTTAACATTCCTATGTTCTTAAGTCTCTAAGTGCTGAGGGAGCGCTGCACTGTCGGAGATGCCGTCTTTCGGAGTCCTCGACTGCTCTCTCAGGTGGACGTAAAAGATCCCACGTCACTATTTGAAGAAGAGCAGGGGAGTTCTCCCCAGTGTCCTGGCCAATATTTATCCCCCAACCAACATCACCAAAATAGATTATCTGGTCATTATCACGTTGCTGTTTATGGGTCCTTGCTGTGCACAAATTGATTGCTGCATTTCTTACCTTACAACAGTGATTACACTTCAAAAAGTACTTCATTGGCTGTGAAGCGCTTTGGGAAGTCCTGAGGTCATGAAAGTCGCTATATAAATGCAAGTTCTTTCTTTTATGACATCCTCCTCCTCCCTGGAGCTCATGCCATGGTGTGCACAAGCTTAGGAACATAGGAACAGGAGGAGGCCATTGAGCCCCTCGAGCCTGCTCCGCCATTCAATGAGATCATGGCTGATCTGTGACCTAACTCCAAATACCCGCCTTTGGCCCATATCCCTTAATACTTTTGGTTAACAGAAAGCTATCAATCTCAGATTTAAAATTAACAATTGATCTAGCATCAATTGCCATTTGCGGAAGAGAGTTCCAAACTTCTACCAACCTTTGCATGTAGAAGTGTTTACTAATTTCACTCCTGAAAGGTCTGGCTCTAATTTTTAGACTATGCCCCCTAATCCTAGAATACCCAAAAGCGGAAATAGTTTCTCTCTACCTACCCTATCTGTTCCCCTTCAAATCCTGAAAACTTTGATCAGGTCACCCCTTAACCTTCTAAATTCTAGGGAATACAACCCTAGTTTGTATAATCTCCCCTCGTAACTTAACCCTTGAAGTCCAGGTATCATTCTGGTAAACCTACGCTGCACTCCCTCCAAGGCCAATATATCCTTCCTAAGGTGCGGTGCCCAGAATTGCTCACAGTGCTCCAGGTGTGGTCTAACCAGGGTTTTGTACAGCTGTAGCATAACTTCTACCCCCTTGTACTCTAGTCCTCTCGATATAAAGGCCAGCATCCCATTAGCCTTTTTGATTATTTTCTGTACCTGTTCATGGACCTCCATTGTTTTTAGCTTTTCACCATTTCGAAAGTACCCTGTTCTATCCTTTTTAGTTCCAA
Organism: Squalus acanthias; assembly: GCA_030390025.1. Taxonomy (NCBI): domain Eukaryota; kingdom Metazoa; phylum Chordata; class Chondrichthyes; order Squaliformes; family Squalidae; genus Squalus; species Squalus acanthias. The sequence continues at coordinate 13,130,722 of CM059429.1, forward strand.
AGTGGATGACCTCACATTTGCCTACATTGAAATCCATTTGCCACAGTTTTGCCCATTCACTTAAACATAAGGAGGTAACACACAACCATGAGTACTTAAGAACATAAGAACATAAGAAATAGGAGCAGGAGTAGACCATTTGGCCCTTCGAGCCTGCTCCGCCATTCAATAAGATCATGGCTGATCTTCTACCTCATCTCCACTTTCCTGCACTATCCCCATATCCCTTGATTCCCTTAATATCCAAAAATGTATCGATCTCTGTCTTGAATATACTCAACAACTGAGCCTCCACAGCCGTTTGGATTAGAGAATTCCAAAGATTCACCACCATCTGAGTGAAGGAATTTCTCCTCATCTCAGTCCTAAATGGCCGACCCCTTATTTTGAGACTGTGACCCCTGGTTCTAGACTCTCCAGCCAGGGGAAACATCCTCCCTGCATCTACCCTGTCAAACCCTGTAAGAATTTTGCATGTTTCAATGAGATCACCTCTCATTCTTCTAAACTCTAGAGAATATAGGCCCAGTCTACTCAATCTCTCCTCATAGGACAATCCCCCCATCCCAAGAATCAGTCTAGTGAACCTTCATTGCACTCCCTCTATGGCAAGTATATCCTTCCTTAGGTAAGGAGACCAAAACTGTACACAATACTCCAGGTGTGGTCTCACCAGGGCCTTATATAATTGCAGTAAGATGTCTGTACTCTTATTCTCAAATCCTCTTGTAATAAAGGCCAACATACTATTTGCTTTCCTAATTGCTTGCTGTACCTGCATGTTAACTTTCAGTGATTCGTGTACAAGGACACTCAAGTCTCTCTGAACCCTGTCAGACTGCCTGGAGATAGCATTTAATAATTTCAATGCGAGCTTCCAGAGTGCTAAAGTTTGGCTGCATTTACAGCGCAACTGTAGCATCAGCGACAACTGGTTTTGCTTCGCACAGACTATATAAAGAAAGTTCTGATGAAAGGTCTTCGACCTGAAACGTTAACTCTGTTTCTCTCTCCACAGATGCTGCCTGGCCTGCTGAGTTTTTCCAGCGTTTTCTGTTGTTATTAAAGAAAGAACTTGCCTCTTTAGAGCACCTTTCATGTTCTCAGGACAGATCAAAGTGCTTGACAGTCAGTTAATTACTTTTCAAGTGTAGTCATTGTTGTTACCTAGGGAAGTGAAGCAGTCTTCAAACAGCACCTCCCAAACCCGCGACCTCTACCACCAAGAAGGACAGGGGCAGCAGGCGCATGGGAACACCATCACCTGCCAGTTCCCCTCCAAGTCACACACCAGCCTGACTTAGAAATATACCGTTGTTCCTTTATCGTCGCTGGGTCAAAATCTTGGAATGCCCTCCTGAACAGCACTGTTGAAGTATCTTCACCACACGGACTGCAGCAGTTCAAGAAGGCGGCTCACCACCACCTTCTCAAGGGCAACTAGGGATGGGCAATAAATGCTGGCCTTGCCAGCGATGCCCACATCCCAGGAACAAATTTTTAAAAAAGTCAATTTGCGCAGAGCAAGTTCCTGCCAACAGGAATAAGATAAATGATCAGTTTATCTGTTTTGGTGATGTTGGTTGAGTGATAACAGGTGGCCAGGACACCGGGAGAATTACCCTGCTATTCTTCAAGTAGTTCTGTGGGGTCCTTTACTTCTAAGGTGTTATTCGTGACTCAGTGGTAGAATTCTTGCCTCTAAAGAGTCTGAAGGTTGTGGGTTCAAATCCCACTCCAGAGACTTGAATATCTAATCTAGCCTGACATCTGAATGCCATGCTGAGGGAGTGTTGCACTGACAAATGGAATGTTAATGCATCTGTTCTCTCAGGTTGATGTAAAAGATCCCATGGTACTATTTGAAGAAGAGCATGGGTGCTCTCCTGGTGTCCTGGTCAACATTTATCCCTCAACCAACTCCACTAAAAACAGATGATCTGGTTATTTATCTCATTAATGTTTGTGGCACCTTGTTGTGTGCAAATTAGCTGTCACATGTCCCTATGTTACACAACAACTTGTATTTATACAGCACAGGAGTATTTTAAGACAAAAAATTTGACACCGATCCACATAAGGATAAAGCCTGGTCAAAGAGGTAGGTTTTAAGGAGCGTCTTAAAAGAGGAAAGAGAGGTAGCGAGGTGGACAGGTTTAGGGAGGGAATTCCAGAGCTCAGGCCCCAGGCAACAGAAGGCATGGCCACCAAAGGTTGAGCGATTATAATCAGGGATGCTCAGGAGGGCAGAATTAGAGGAGTGCAGATATCTCGGGGGGTTGTGGGGCTGGAGGAGATTCCAGAGATAGAGAAGGGGCGAGGCCATGGAGGGATTTGAAAACAAAGATGAGAATTTTGAAATACACGAGTGAAAACTCTTCAAAAATACTTAATTGGCTATGAAGTGCTTTGCAAGGCAGTATAAAAATGTAAGTTATTTCCTTTTTACATCTGACCGGGCAGAGGGAGTCTCGGTTTAGCATCTTAAGCAAACAGCAGCGACGCAGCACTCCCTCAGGGCTACACTGAAGTGCCAGCCCAGATTTCGTGCTCAGGCCCTGGAATGATCTCACGATCTTTTGACTCCGAAAGCGAGAGGACTGTCACTGAGCCAATCCTGACGTTTGTGTCAGTGTGGCCTGAACCCAGAGTCAGGGGCCGCCGAGGTACTGGGGTGAAGCGGTGTGAGATTCCTAGAATGAGGGAATCTCACTCCACTTCACCCCAGACCTTAACTGCAGATTTGCACAACCCAAGGCGAAAGGCAGAGTCTGACTGCTGTCTCACACTCGATCAGAACGTTCTTAGAGAATGTGTGAGTGCTTTCTTCATGAATGTTAGAAAGGTGCTGACTGTAAGAAGTTTGAAATGCAATCTTTCATCAATACCAAAAATAGAATGCTCCAGTTACTAAATATATTAGGCCTGTGCTGACATTTGTGTCAGACCTAAAACTCATTAAAAATCACGAGCAACTTCTTTTCAAATTATTCTTTCAGATCTTGAATTTTGATTCTACTATCACTTTTCATACCATTTTCTTTAAATCTGCAAAAGTAACGTGAGTGGAAATGTGCTCACACACATTAAAAAAAAATCAACTCTAAAAGTACCTGTTAGCATCTCCGGTTGGGACTACTTGAGATCTTCCTGTCTTCTTGCCAACGTCAGAACGTTCCAGAATGTGATGCTTTCAGCTGCTTGACACATTTTTTCGAAGTTATGTCAAGATATTTAGGAAAATGCGGTCAGATGTCCAGGAAATACTTAAGAACGTAACAATTCCTGGCATAGTTAAGGTAGGTGCAAGCGAATATTGACCATCTCTAGGCATGTGCATGCTGCCTGGGCGCAGTTTATTCAGAGAAAGGAGCGGCATTGTGTGTCAGCTCATTGGGTGCACTCATAGGGCCTGACTTTCTACCCTTGCGCCCGTGTGTTAACTTAGAATTTCCACTCCTGAGACTTGAGCACAAAATCTAGGCTGACGCTCCAGTGCAGTGCTGAGGGAGTGCTGCACTGTCGGAGGTGCCGTCTTTCGGATGAGACGTTAAACCGAGGCCCCGTCTGCCCTCTCAGGTGGGCGTCAAAAAATCCCATGGCACTGTTTCGAAGAAGAATAGGGGAGTTCTCCCTGGTGTCCAGGCCAATATTTAATCCTCAACCTACATCACTAAAAAACAGATTAACTGTTCATTATCACATAGCTGGTTGTGGGAACTTTGCGTGTGCAAATTGGCTGCTGTGTTTCCCATATTACAACAGTGACTACGCTTCATAAGTACTTCATTGGCTGTAAAGCACTTCAGGACGTCCTGAGATTGTGAAAGGCGCTATATAAAGGCAAGTCTTTCTTTACTTTTAAAGGGGAATGCCAGTATGAACGAGGCTCATGAAAGGGGCACTTTAGTTCGGTAAAGGGACCTCGAAGCCATTTGATTTTTTGCTGCTCGGCTTGTATCAGTGCCTCATGCAACTGTATTTTCCACTGAGACATAGGAATTGAAGCAGGCCATTCAGCCCATCGGGCCTCCTCCGCCATTTTGTTAGCTAGCATGCTCTAAGTCTTTAATCTCAAATTTTCGGGTCTTTCTCCATCTCCCTCGACTAGCCAGACATTGCTCTCCTGGAGTTTATTTGAAGATGTACTGATCCATGTGCAAAGCCCATCACAATAGTTTGCATGGAGCCAGATCTACTGCACAGAGCCTTCCCCCCAGAAGCCAAAATGGCATTCTCGGAAAGATGCTTTTACGCGCTCTTGTCTATCCAGAAATTGGCCTAAATCCATGACACTGTCCCTTTAATTGATCTCCAGATATTGTGTTACAGTTTTTGCTACTTTGTAGGAGAAGCAAAGTGTAATGATGACTGGAAAAAAATGTAAACAAAATATTTTAAAATTATTTGAAAATATATAGTTATTACTAGGATCAAGAAGGAGGAACATTACTCTCCCCTTTGATTCAAAGAGTTTGTCAGTGAAATGATAAATTTTATCCAATATTACAGTATTATGCAATTTTATAAATGCTACATTATACCGTGTGCGGACATTTTGTGCACAAGAGACTTGCTGCTGAAGATTGGTCACTTTTGTCTCCTTGTGACTCCAAAACTCTCCCCCACTCAACTACTGGCAAAACTTGTTGTAAGCATCTTTCTGATGCTGTGTCTGAGGGAAAAGTATGCCAATCTTGTTGTGTCACTTTCCCTTTATTCCTGTGTTGTTTCCTCCACGTTTGTGCTTTTCTACAAAGAGGTCAGCACATAGGAACATAGGACAGAGGAACGTAGGACAGAGGAACATAGGACAGAGGAACATAGGACAGAGGAACATAGAAACATAGGAACAGAAGGATGCCACTTAACCCCTTGAGCATGCTCCACCATTCAATTAAATCATGGATGTACCTCAACTCTATTTACCCGTCTTAGCCCCCTATGCCTTGAAACTCTTAGAACATAACATCCTCAGCTGATATTCTGCCAAGTTCACTGGCTCCCTTCTTACTGCCTATGTAACACATGCTTTTGCTAAACCCCTTGGTGCATTCCATGAACAAATCAGAGTGCTATTCATACCAGCGTTGTGTAATGAATACAGGACAACGTAAGCTGTGAAGCAGCCACTGAAGACTAAACATCACGGTGCCGCGCTATCAATAAATTAACCTGTAACGCACTAGGTGCAGCTAAACCGGATTTATTCATGAGAAATGTTTAGATTGGGTGCGCCAGTTAAGCCTGAAACCTTGTTCACCCTGGATCGCTGCCCAGTGGCAGCTGACAAGACATAATGAGCTGCTGGAGACACAATATGGTGCTCGCTGTGAATTTAAATTAGATGTGCGCAATTTTAATTTCATAATAAGGGGTCACCCATTTAAGACGGAGATGAGGAGGAAATTCTTCTCTCAGAGCGTCGTGAATCTTTGGAATTCCCTACTCCAGAGAGCTGTGGAGGCGGAGTCATTGAATATATTCAAGGCTGAGATAGACAGATATTTGAGCAACAGGGGAGTCAAGGGTTATGGGGAGCGGGCAGGAAAAGTGGAGTTGAGGCCAAGATCAGATCAGCCATGATCCCATTGAATGGCGGAGTAGGCTCGAGGGGCCGAATGGCCTACTCCTGCTCCTATTTCTTATGTTCTTATGTTCTGTGGCTGCTAAGATGACAATATGCAACATTAAATGGCCCCGACTTTAACTCCAGGTGGATTCCCCACTCAGGCCTGAGTTAAAATTACAGTCGGGTCTCAATGATGTCATCGCGCCGCAACATCCATGTGTAAAGAAGGACCCCGTTGGCTCTGGGCGCGTGTCCTTGCTGCCTGCTCAGGAGGCCAGGTTAAAATCGCAGATGTTGCGATCATGGCGGCTTTCAGACAGGTAAGAGGAGATTTTAACTGCCAGGTTTCTGCTGAGCAAGAAGGGTGAAGACCCAGACACAAAAAAACATTATTAGGACAAAAATGGTCGCTACACAGGGAACAGTGAGGAATTTATTTCATGGCAACAAAATCGATTTCGATGGAAATGTAAATCAGGCGGTTTCTATAACGGGTGGGTGATTCGCAATGCCAACTGTATGCCCGGGCGCCAAGTCAGAAAATGTGGCTGGCAGAGGTTCAAATACCTTTTTACATCCACCTCAAAACAGAGCTGAGCTGGTGTCCAGAACCTGAAACCCTGCCTCGGATTGAGCATGTGCCCACTCCATGCCACGCACCCCTCAGTAAGGGTCTTGTCCATCTAACATAAGAACATAAGAAATAAGAGCAGGAGTCGGCCATACGGCCCCTCGAGCCTGCTCCGCCATTCAATAAGATCATGGCTGATCATCAGCCTCAGCCACTTTCCCGCCCGATCTCCATATCCCTTGATTCCCCTAGAGTCCAAAACTCTATCGATCTCAGCCTTGAATACACTCAAAGACTCAGCATTCACAGCCCTCTGGGGCAGAGAAATCCAAAGATTCACAACCCTCTGAGTGAAGAAATTCCTCCTCATCTCAGTCTTAAATGGCCAGCCCCTTATCCTGAGACTATGCCCCCTAGTTCTAGACACTCCAGCCAGGGGGAAACAACCTCTCAGCATCTACCCTGTCAATCCCCTTCAGAATCTTGTATGTTTCAATGAGATCACCTCTCATTCTTCTAAACTCCAGTCTCCCTGAATGGTGACGTGCTCTTCTTGTTTCTTTGTTCTGCTGACCAGTGTGTGGTGCCTGCTGATCTGCAAACCTTCATTCGGTCACTGCAGAGATTCCCATTTCGTGAAGGTTGTGCATCATTTTAATTAGTATCTTTTTCTGGTACTCAACAAGGCTGTGGGAGCGGGGGTGGGGGGGGGGTTGTTGTTAGCACTGGAGAACGTTGCACTTTGCCCTTGAGGCATCCAGTTTTAGTATTAAAAGAGAAAGAAGCTTCATTATATAGCGCTCTTCATGCCCTTCATGACCTCAGGACGTCCCAAAACACTTTACAGCCAAATATGTACTTGTGAACTATGTTTCCGCTAAGCGGCCGTGCAGTGGTCTGGAGGTCCCACGCAGGCCGCTCACCGGTTTTTATATGGAAGAAACCGCGCACGTGTGAAAATTTTAATGGGCCGCGCAGCCGGTTAAAGGGACCGCGCACCAAAAAGAAATTAGCGGCAACATTGCTTGTGAAATGTTGGATCGATTCCTCCCCCCCAACGGTAAAAATATTGGACTATGAAATATAAAAACCCAGAACTGCAGAGCCTGCAAAAAGGGCTCGGCAATAAAGGGTTAATTCAAACATTGCAGCCGAAATTACGAATCTAAAATCTGAACAAGAACATCCGCATATTCATCTACCTTAAGGGGTTACATTGTCCACCTTAGACCATGGCCCCCGAATAACTAGTTTTCGTGCAGACCTAGACAATGGGCCCAACCTGGAAACTTTTGGATACGAATGCTAACAGAAACCAACAACTTCGTATATGCAGTCACTTTGTGAAGGTTGCATTGTCAGAAAGATATCTCAAATCAATGGACAATACCAGGGACAATTCACACATTTTGAAACGAATCGTATGCTCAGGAGGGGGCCAGGAAATACTGCAAGTTGGTTTTGGTTTAAAGTAAGATCACTTCGAAGACAGTGGTGTGGGAAAGCCGACGGCATAACAGCGAACAGAAAGATTCGGGCCTTCAATCAACTCCAAGAGACAGCTGATCGGGAGTGGTGATTCTATGTTTCAGTCAAATCATAGAGGGGGCTTTTAGTGATTGAGTCTGAGTAAGTTTGTGAGTTTCAGTCAGATCACAATAAGGGTTTTGTGATTGAGTCTGGGTAACTTTATATGTAACAGTCAAATCGCGGACGGGTTTAACTGTGTTTTGTGGCTGCTAAGATGACAATATGCAACATTAAATGGCCCCGGTTTTAACTCCAGGTGGATTCCCCACTCAGGCCTGAGTTAAAATTACAGTCGGGTCTCAATGATGTCATCGCGCCGCAACATCCATGTGTAAAGAAGGACCCCGTTGGCTCCGGGCGCGTGTCCTTGCTGCCTGCTCAGGAGGCCAGGTTAAAATCGCAGATGTTGCGATCATGGCGGCTTTCAGACAGGTAAGAGGAGATTTTAACTGCCAGGTTTCTGCTGAGCAAGAAGGGTGAAGACCCAGACACAAAAAAACATTATTAGGACAAAAATGTGTCGATGCAAATGACCCTTGCTCTGTATTTTGGGGTTGTTAGCCTGATATAAATCATAGGGATTTATACTAGGGAAGGAATTGTGTGTGTGTGTTCAATAAATGAACAAATCAAAGGTTGAGCCAAAACCCTGTGCCGTGTGTATTTTGTTCTTATAAATCCTGACGTCCAAGAACTGTGTGTAACGGGGGACCGGTATCGGAGAAAACCCCTTACAGAATTTTGGCGACCGCGGCAGGACGTCAAGGTTTAGAACAAAATTATGGACAGGGTTAAGTGCAAGAAACCTGTGATGGAGGATAGGATATCCTCGTATGTGTTTGGGAAAGTAAACATTTCCGAGCACTCGGTGCGGGAAATGTTACACTCTGACAGTCCGAAAGCGGTAGCGTGGAAGTGTTGTAGTATACATAAGAAATCGAAGGAAAAGGCGATTTGGCTAATATGTATGGAGAAACAAATTCAGATGCTCATGGAAAAAGTTGAGCGTTTGGGAATCGAGAAACAGGATCAGAAAGTAGGGCAGGAGAGAGAGAGAGGCCGTAGTGAACCGGCTGACGGAAGATTTGAGCTTTGAAAGGCAGAAGAGAAAAGCGCAGGAAGAAACAGTTAGAAACACGTCAGAGTACCTGCAATGTCAGGTCACTGAAAGTAGAAGGCAATGTCAGGCTCAGCGTGAGGAAGGTAATAGGAACTGAGAGAGCTGACAAGTCTGAGGAGCTGTTAAAAGATATAAAGGAGGCATACAGGGTAGCCAAAAACTGGGTACATGAAGAGGCCGATCACGGGCCCTGTAACGAAAAAATCCGTAAGTTGACCCCAGCATTATCTAGGGCCAGGGGTATGGTTTATCTCATAGCACCAGGGAAGTTGGGGTAGACTGGAATGAGGAGGAAAAGGAGCCCGATGATGGGATCCAGTATAGAGAGTTTCGACCGGCTCCCGAAGCACCGGGACCACCGGGACCGATGTGTCCCCTGCGACAGCAAAAGTTCGTTCCACCCCCACAAGGCGGTGGTCAGGGGCCATTGCAGAGTGATTATGTGCTTCCCTATACGTCCCTTCAGTTGCAGGAAATGCTGGCCAGTGTGCCGAGACTGAAGCATGGAGGGGATGCCTCTGTTCATTTTGCCAATGTAGAGCAGATAGGAGGGATCAATAATTGTGATGACGATGAACGGAAAAAGCTGATACTGTTCTCTCTAGATGGAAAGCTGTACCAGGGTTTGTCGGCAGCCACTAAGTTAGGAGGGGGCACCCTGGACAGGGTAAAGGACGAAATTTTAATGGCGCTGGGACATAGACAGGGCAGCCCGTTCTTGCAGGTCGAGCAGACCAGACAGCTGGCTGGCGAGGAACCGGATGCATTCGCAGACAGGTTGTGGCCCGTGTATCTGAAAGCGACGGGGAGAAATCTAGCCCGAGCACAGTTGTTAGGGGCTCCCAGGAATCATTGGTTGAGGACCCTAGTGGCTAACAGCCTGCCACGGATCAGGGCTCTGGCGGAATCATGGTTCAACTCCGATGATGTTAATAATACAGAGCCAGGCGTGTTAAGGAAACTGACTCTGGCTTTTAAATCTGACCGAGGGGAGGAGAATAAACAAAAGGGAAAAGTGCACGAGATGAAGGGAAGCGTGGATGGTAGAAAAGAATGGAAGCAGGAGGGGGAGTAAGGTGGACAGATCCCAGGCGTGCTTTAACTGTGGGAGAATGGGACACTAGAACAGGGAGTGCAAGTTCCCAAAAAGGGAAAAACCAGGATACGGGGGTCCCTCAGGTTCAAAACCGCAGGTAGTAGAGGCGGAGAAGGAGAGGGTAGAAGACCCGGTGGAACTTCTAGTGACTGCGTTACGGCAGGTTATGGGCAAAGACCAGGGAAAGCTGGACGCTGCCGTATGCAGTAATAAGCCCAGCACGCACCCACTTCTCCCATGACTAGGACGCACCCAGCCCGAGTACCTGTGCCCGCTCACCTACGATGAGTGGGGCTGACCTTGTGTAGAGATCAGGGTAGAGGCTGTTCGGGGAAAGTATCTAGTGGACACCGGAGCTTCCAGTATGGTGGTTCACTCAACAAACCCGACCACTTCTCCATGGTCGAGCAGGGTCCTGTTTAAGTTAGTGGGTTTCGCAGGGAACGAGCAGGCTGGGGCGGTGTCGAAACCTTTGTCTATAGGGTTAGGACCCCTTGTCACTAAGTGGGAATGTGTACTGATGCAATGGGATTAGCCCGGAGCAGAGGTCCTCGGAGCTGATTTTATGCTGGCCCACTATGTGATCGTGGATATGAGAAACCATTGTCTATGGGGGGCGGTTGGTTCAGATAAACCTGAGGAAGTTCTAGTTATCCCCAAGGCGGAGAAAGTGAAAGGTAGTGCCTGTATTATGAAACCGAAGGGTAGCTATGACTTAGCACAATTGGTCCGTAGCATCCCGGAAAGGTATCGGGGGTATGTGAAAAATAATCTCACAGTGTTCGCCACTCACTGACATGACTGTGGTAGGGTAACGGGGGTAGAGGTGGAGGTACACGGGGACCCAATGTTGCGACCTCAGAAACAGTATAGTTTTCCCTGGGAGGCAGAGAAGGACATGGAAACTGCACTGAGCTCCCTCGTGGAACAAGGGGTACTGAGGCCAATAGCAACCCACGTAAATTCACCCCTATGGCCAGTTAAGAAGCCCGATCAGTCAAGGAGAGCCACGGTAGACTACCAGGTTCTCAATAAAGGTATTCCAGCATGCGCGCCCACGGTAGCAGCAGTAGCCGATCTAATAGGGAATATCCCTGCGGAGGCAACGACATTCACTGTATTGGACATAGCTAACGGGTTCTGGTCTATCCCAGTAAGATGGGAGGATCAGTATAAATTTGCCTTTACATTCAAAGGGCAACAGTATATGTGGACGTGCCTCCCGCAAGGGTTTCATAACAGTCCCTCGATTTTCAATCAGTGTATGGCTAATGCTTTAAAGAATTTCAGTCAGCCTAGCCAGTTGATCCAGTACGTGGATGACCTATTATTATTCTCAGAAAGTGCAGAGGACCACAGGCCACTACTGCACGAGCTACTAAAGCTGTTCGGGGAGGCAGGGTTTAAGGCAAACCCCAAGAAAGCCCAAATAGGACAGGAGGAAGTGAAATTCTTCGGATTGACGATTAGGGCTGGGGAAAGGGCTATAGACAAGGCGAAGAGGAGGGCAATACAGGAACTACCCTCCCCAATGAGTGTAATTGGGGTGAGATCTTTTCTTGGTATGACAGGGTATTGCAGGGATTTTATTGAAGGCTATGCAGCCACAGCAGCCCCTTTGCTTAGACTCCTTAGGAAAGGAGTAGGATGGGAATGGGATGAGAGTTGTAAGGAGGCATTTACTCGCCTAAAGGAAAATTTACAAACTGCACCCGCACTAGGAGCAATAAACGGGAACGAAGATTTTTATCTGGAGGTAGCAGCTACTGGGGATAGTTTGAGTGCAGTGTTGCTCCAAGTTGAGGCCAGTGGCTTATGCCTCCCGAGTCCTGCGAGATGTAGAGAGGGGTTACTCGAACTGTGAAAGACATCTTTTGGCGAGCTATTGGGCCGTCAAACGTTTCCAATTATTTACGGGGTCATCTTTAATAACCTTACTGATAGGTCATACCCCGACACAGATGCGATTGGACGGGAGGATAAAAGATGGGACAGTGAGTAGCAGTCGTATTGCCCGCTGGACATTGCTACTCTCCCAGATGAACCTGAAGGTGGAAAGATTGGCGGAACCTAAGCTGGCCTTGAACATGATTTATCCAGGGACGAATCACGTGTGCACGGTAGAAGGGGTATGGGATGTAGACGTGGGATTCCGGGCCAGGGCAACATCCGACAGGGAGAGATATATATGTGGATGGGTCCAGCTCGGTGACAAACGGAGAGCGTAGGACAGGGTGTGGAATTTATGACCCAGGGGCTGGAATAGAGAAAGCCATCAAACTCCCCAGCACACTGAGCGCACAGTAGGCCGAGCTGGCGGCTGGAGCTTATGTGGTCACGCATCCCGAGGAATTCCCAATCCCCTACACAATATGCTCAGACTCAATGTTCACGTGCAATTCTTGCACTGAATATCTGGCAATATGGGCAAGACGAGGATTGAAGTCCGCCGACGGGAAACCGTTAGTAATTGCCCCACTGCTGAACACAATCCTGGGCGTTACGGGCAATAAAGGGGAGTATTACATTCAAAAAGTAAAGGCACACTCAAAAACTGAGCCTAAATGGAAAGGTAACCAGAAGGTCGACGAGTTGGCAAATAAGGGGGCCAGGGAGGGAATACTTTGGGACCCGTACCGATCTGGACAGATCGTGGCCATGAGGGATATGGAGGGCCCACAGGAGGTGAAGTTGCCTCCAGACCTGACCCAGATTCAAGCACAAGATACGGTTTTAAAAACCGTGATTAAGAAAAGGGTAGATGGGGAACCAATTGAGGGTCCTTTTGGAGCAGCAGATATAGTGGTCAAAGAGGGGATGCTGTTTAAAGGGGAAAGGTGGTTCGTGCCCACACTGTACCGGGAGGAATTTATGCAGCTAGCTCATGGGGGTCCGGCAGCTGGACATCCAGGGCCGGAAACTACCTGGAAGAAAGTGGAGGAGGTGGGTTGGTGGCCTCATCTCAGGGAAGAGGTGAAGGAATATTGCAGTGAGTGCCTAGTGTGTGCTGCGAATAATCCAGACCCCCACCATAGAAAGGCACCGTTGGGACACGTTAGGAGGGTAGAGGGACCATGGCGTTCTATACAAATAGACTTCATTGGGCCCCTGCCCACCACAAAAGCAGGCAACAAGTATTATCTGGTGTTGGTGGACGTTTTCTCTAAGTGGATTGAGGCCTTCCCTTGTCGAACAGCCACAGCGTTAAACACGGCTAAGATCCTAGTAAGGGATGTGTTCTCCCGATGGAGATTGCCCCAGGTAGTGGAATCAGATCAGGGTAGCCATTTCACAGAACAAGTCATGCAGACCACCCTGAAACTTTTAGGGATACAGGGAAAATGGCATGTGGCCCACAACCCCCAATCATCGGGAATAGTGGAAAGGATGAACCGGACCTTAAAGGAAAGGTTTAGGAAGGAGATAGGGGGGTACCCGAAGAAATGGGATGAGGTCCTGCCTCTAGTTCTCATGAATATCAGGGCCAACCTCTCCAAAAGCACAGGACACTCTCCGTATGAGCTGATGACCGGTAGGGTGATGAGGACCCCGACTCATGTGTTGGTACCGGTCCTGACCGAAGCTCAAAGGATGGGAGGTCAACCGGAACAGGTTCGTAAAAGACCTGTATGAGACCTTGAGGAAGGTACAATGGGAAGCTACAAATAACATGGGACGCCAGCACCAGAAGAATAGAACGCTGTTAGAGCCACAGAAAGTACAGGAGTGGAAGGTAGGGGACCAGGTCATGGTGAGAAATTATGCCCGGGTAGGGGCTTTCAAGCCACTGTACATGGGGCCGTAAAGTGTAGTGGACAAGGCAAGTCCTATGGTTTACGCAGTGCAGCTGCCAAAACAGACCAAGTGGTTCCACATCAATCAGTGTAAACGCTATGACCCCGGGAAGAGGGGAATAAAACGAACCAGAGCCCAGGGAACGATCATGAGTTTGATCAATGTAAGTTTTCCTCCCATGTTGTGGGAGGATGACAAAAACCCAGAGAGTGGAGCGGTGAGAAGGAGTCGTCGAACACCCCGACCTAGGGTGCCTTGGACACCTCCTCGCACACCGACCCCGAGTCGCAAGAGGTCCCAACCAGACAGTCAGAAAAAAGGGACGCGGTGATTACAGCAATCACAGCATGTATAATATGTATATAACCTAAGTTTGACCTGTGGAGGGAAGACCTCTCACAGAGCGTTGCTATTTTTATTTTCTTTTATTTGCAGAGGCGATTCGAACGGAGGACACAGGATGGAATGCACACTGTGGCTGAGCCTGTTGGTAATCCTGATCAGATCAGGACAGATGGAGCAAGGCGACATCGAGATGTCGTTTACTTACGGGTGTATGGGAGGAGCCGGACCCACCGTAACACAGGGAGGTAGAGCACGGGGCACTGACGGGATAGCTACATACTTCCATGAGGGATTATGGCCGGGTTAGTTGGGGTCAAATTCCACTGAATATTCCAATTACACCGGTTACAAATTCGGTGAAACATCAGTGGCCTGCCACAAATTAAATATCACCACTAAAAAGGTACTGGTGAACGAGGGAAGGCAAGTGTGCCTAGAATACTGGGGAAGTATCTCCGTGGGATGGTGGTGGTGGCTACGGAAAACAGATAAGGCAAAGGGTAATGAATCCACGGATTGGGAAAGGTTGGGAACGACTCGTACAGATCGATTGTGGGGACAAAGTGGGGTGTAAAATTATGTTGGGACAAGTGGTGGAAGAAGGAACAAGGAGTTTATGTGTGTATGGGAGGATCGGAACGTAAATGCCAGAAGGGGGTGTCCATCGCTTTTAAACGGCAATGGCAAGATTTCAGGTCCAGAATAGGCTGGACTCAGAGTTTCGATTCGTGTGTGGTCCCAGATCCTCCAAACGCAGTCAATGCTACCGAACTAGTAGCGCACTATAAGAAGCCCCTACCATCAGCCCCAAAGACACGGATAAAGAGGTTAAGTGCCCCATAATGACACATGAGGGGGAAAAATTCAGTATCGCTCCGTTTGGGTGCCATTATCGGCCGTGCGCAAAGTTTAGCGCCTGCCGCTAATTATCGCCTCCGACTGCAAACTTGACTTTTATCGCCCCTGGAGGTGATTGGAGCGCTAAATCAGGCACTACACATCTGTCTTAAGGCGCAAAGGCCGAGGAGCGAGGCGCTCCTCAGAGCGCTGGCGAAGCTCATGTGATGTCAGTCAGCAATGGAACACAAACACACTGGCGCCGGCCAGTTCTTAAAGGGGAGGATCGATCTTGCTCTACATCCACACCCTGCTCATTGCAGCCTTGAATCTCGGCCTGGTGAGACCTGTACATCAAATCTGTTGGAAAGAACAATGGAGAGGCCCAGGGAAAGAGCTCAGACTGCAGCCCCTATATTATCTTCTAAATCGATGCAAGGAAGATCAAAATGAACCTGCAAAGTGCTGCTCAGTACCCAAAACTCCTCAACACAGCTTTGAATATCTCCTGCAGTCTCTCTCTCTCACTCAGAATGCGTGGTGCAAAAATTTCGACGACAAAAAAAGGCACGAAGCGGTCGCCTTTAAATAGCGCTCCCCCAGTCTCTTCCTGACTGCAAAACGCTCCCCTCAAACTGTCGTTGCTAGCTGCAGGCGGTAAGACAGGGGGTGCCACTCAATATCCAGTCTGGGGCGCTACCGGGGCGTTGCACTCTCGACTGACGTCACGATCGGCCAGCGCAGGAGATCGTGGTGATAGTGTTTCGCGCCGCCGCAAAATGTCTAGTTAATTTCGTGAGCGGCGCAAAGATCGCCGCGCACGGGCGCTAGTTGCTTTGTGCCCCATTAGCGCCCTCTTAAGGCACTAACGGGAGGCGCAAGCCAACTGAATTTTTCCCCCATGGACCTCGGAATGGGTTAGTACTGATTCCAACAGGGAAGGTGTTGTACCATGACGTGCATTACGAGGTAGCATCTGTTATCTTTAATTTGACAAAGTTACGGCTACCCCGGTGGTGCCCAGCTGAAACGGAAAAATTGTACGAGAAACTATTAAAAGAAATGTTCCGGTAATTCTACGAGTTGAACTATGGGGAAGAAAGTCGGAAGGATTTGTATAAACGAGCTGACAACAGTCACACCGGTTTGGGGAGACGGAAGAGGGGATTGATCAATGACGCGGCCACGGTGTTTAATACGGGGACGTCACTGGTCAATAGTTTAGATGATGCACAGCTGCAAACGCAGGTCAATACCTTATGGGATCAGCTAAAGAGGATACTGGGGGAGGGTAATGAGATTGAGGGACAGGAATTACAAGAAGACCAAGTAATGACCATTCACCTAAAAGAATTGATAGCTGAGCTGGAAACTCACGCCCAGACCATAAACAACTTAATAAAGGAGGACTGGAACGCGTTGGACCGGGCCGCGCAAAATGATGCGTGTGTTATGTACGGTGCCTGGTAATTAAACGAGGGGCGTAGTAATTTAGAGGATCTGGAGCAAGGTCGTGTACCATCATGGATTGACAACAGACACCCAAGAGCCTTGAGCACTTATGACAATCTCATGAACCCGTGCCAGCTACGGTTGGCCTCCGAAGCGTACCCAGTCCCAATCGTTTGTGATCAGTACAACCAAACCATAATGGGAATAGTTCTCAGGATGCCAGTGATGGGTCAGTCACAACGGCCAGTGCCGGTATATCGGGTGGAAAATGTTGGTGTTATCCGAAATGGGGTATATGTGCGGCAACATGGGGCGCCTCCGTATGTGGTTAAGTGGGGGAACTCCATGACCGGCACGGATCTGAAGGGACGTCAGGAAAGGGGTGCACATGTAGTGTTGTGCCCACATCACCTGAATGTGTTCGACTGACCGGTATGTGGTTTTGAATCTGAAAGCGCACAACTGATTAACTGTACCATGGAGGTGATGGCTCAGAGGCACGTCCCGCCCCAGGTTGCTTATGAGGGGAACGGAACCTACTGTGTCACCACCAGTGCGAATCAGTATAGGGTACACAATGATACCTGGTGTCCAATTTATGACTCGACCTTTTGTTTTAAACCCCCGATAAAGGTTCAAGTGGCACACGAAAGGATAATCCCTATTTCAGATCACACCTCAGTAAATCTCACAGTGGGTGGTATTTTACCAAACCTCCAAGATTATCTATCACATTTTGGGTATGATATCCCGCCATTACCTGAGCATTTGACAAAACTGGTAAAGGAAGTGGAGCTTTCCCAAAAACATTACTACACTCTCCAGCAGGGAAAACAGAGAAACGCGAGAGGAGATCAGGGAAATGACCTCCCCACCTTGGTGGGATATTGGGTTTAATATTGAAATTCCTCTCTGGATCCGGATTGCCTCACATGTCGACAGCGGCGGAGGAGGAGCCTTTCTTTCTTTTTCTCCCACAGAGCGGTCGGCAGCGGGGAAGGAGGAGCGGACCTGGTTGGAGCGGCGGGAGCGGCGGCGAGTCGATAAAGGGAGCCCCGAGGCTCAGGTAGGCCTCAGACCAGCGTCGACAGCGGCGGAGGAGGAGCCTTTCTTTCTTTTTCTCCCACAGAGCGGTCGGCAGCGGGGAAGGAGGAGCGGACCTGGTTGGAGCGGCGGGAGCGGCGGCGAGTCGATAAAGGGAGCCCCGAGGCTCAGGTAGGCCTCAGACCAGCGTCGACAGCGGCGGAGGAGGAGCCTTTCTTTCTTTTTCTCCCACAGAGCGGTCGGCAGCGGGGAAGGAGGAGCGGACCTGGTTGGAGCGGCATTTAAGGAGGGTGGTGGCTTAAACCCGAGTTCCTACAGGGTAGGAACCCCCACCCGCCCTCCTCCTCTAACCTAGTAGTCTTTTAGCAGTCTAAAAACAGAGGTCACAAATTTTTTGGTCTCAGTTTCTTTTCAGCAGAGCAGGAACCGGGAGGAGCGGGAAGTCGGCGTAGGACCAAGGGGACACAAGACCGGGAAGTCAGCGAAAGACCAGGGAGGTAAGACTAACTGGTAAGTACTTTCCTCAAACCTTCCTAGAAAGTACAACTAAAACTAGTGCGATTTGGTTAGTTTAAAAAGGAATAAGAGGAGTACAGTATACATTGGTCTAAGTAAGCTTCGGGAAAACAAAAGTCAATAAATAAACTAAAACTAGAAAATTAATAAGTAATATAAGGGTTAAGTCATGGCAGTAGAGCTCGGACCTGTGTCATGCTCCTCCTGTAACATGTGGGAAATCATGGACGCTTCCTGTGTCCCTGACAACCATGTGTGCGGGAAGTGTGTCCAGCTGCAGCTCATGTGGGACCGCATGACGGCCCTTGAGCTGCGGATGGACTCACTTTGGAGCATCCACGATTCTGAGAGGGTTGTGAATAGCACATTTAGTGAGTTGGTCACACCGCAGGTTAAGGCCAGAGTAGATAGTACATGGGTGACCAAAAGGCAGAGCAAGGGCAGGAAGGTAGTGCAGGAATCCCCTGGGGTTGTCTCCCTCAGCAACAGGTTCACCGCCTTAGGTGCTGTTGTCGGGGGGGATGACTCATCGGGGGAAGGCACCAGCAGCCAGGCTCATGGCACCATGACTGGCTCTGTTGCAAAGAAGGGAGGGAAAAAGAGTGGCAGGGCTATAGTAATAGGGGATTCGATTGTAAGGGGAATAGATAGGAGTTTCTGTGGTCGCGACCGAGACTCCAGGATGGTAATTTGCCTCCCTGGTGCAAGGGTCAAGGATGTCTCGGCGCGGGTGCAGAACATTCTGGAGGGGGAGGGGGAACAGCCAGTTGTCGTGATACATGTTGGTACCAACGACGTAGCTAAAAAAAGGGAAGAGGTCCTACAAGTAGAATTTAGGGAGTTAGGAGCCAAGCTAAAAAGTAGGACCTCGAAGGTAGTAATCTCTGGATTACTACCAGTGCCACGTGCTAGTAAGAGTACAGAGAACAGGATAGTTAGGCTAAATACGTGGCTTGAGCAGTGGTGTAAGAGGGAGGGTTTTAAATTTTTGAGGCATTGGGACCAGTTTTGTGGTAGGTGTGACCTATACAAAAGGGACGGTCTACACCTGTGCAAAGATGGAACTGAGGTTCTCGGGGTAAATTTTGATAAAGCAGTTCGGGAGCATTTAAACTAGTATGGCAGGGGGCTAGAAACCCATGTAGTGAAATAGAGGAAAGTGAAAGGCAGACAGAAATAAATGGTAAAAAGGAGAGGAACAAAAAACAAAGGGCCAAACTAATTCATAAAAAATGTGAGCATAAAAAAAGCCTGAGGGTTTTATACCTTAATGCGAGAAGCATCAGGAACAAGGTAGATGAATTAGCTGTGGAAATAGAGGTTAATAATTATGATCTAATTGGGATTACGGAAACATGGTTGCAGGGTGAGCAGGGCTGGGAGCTTAACATACAGGGGTATTCAGTATTTAGGAAGGATCGACAAAAAAGAAAGGGAGGAGGGGTAGCATTGCTGGTAAAAGAGGGGATAAATGCAATTGAAAGGAAGGATATTAACTCAGTTAATACAGAATCTATATGGGTGGAGCTAAGAAATAGCGAGGGGCGAAAAACATTAATAGGAGTGGTATATAGGCCTCCAAATAGTAAAATAGAGGTTGGGGAGGGCATCACGAGGGAAATTAGAGAAGCGTGCAATAAGAGCACAGCTGTCATCATAGGTGACTTTAACTTACATATAGATTGGACTAGCCTAATCAGTAAAAATAATGAGGAGGAGGAATTCCTTGAGTGTTTAAGGGATGGTTATCTGGATCAATATGTCGAGGAACCAACTCGGGAACAGGCTATATTGGACTGGGTACTGTGCAATGAGAAGGGACTAATTAGTAATCTTGTTGTACGGGGACCCTTGGGTCAGAGCGATCATAACATGATCGATTTCTCACTCGAAATGGAGAGCGAAGAAATTGACTCAGAGACTCAGGTCCTGAATTTAAACAAGGGGAATTATGATGCCATTAGACGGGAACTGAGTAGGTCTGATTGGACAACGTTCCTGGGAGGACTGGAGGTAGATAAACAATGGCAAGCATTTAAAGATAGAATGACAAAATTGCAAAAATTGTTTATACCAATCTGGCATAAAAGGAAATCTAAAAAGGTGACTCAACCGTGGATAACAGGGGAAATTAGAGACAGCATAAAATCCAAAGATAGGGCGTATAAAATAGCCAAAAAACGCGCCAGAGCGGAAGATTGGGAACAGTTTAAGATAGAGCAAAGGAGGGCAAAGGGCTTAATCAAGAAGGGCAAAATAGCTTACGAAAGCAAGCTGGCGGAAAATATAAAAACTAACTCCAAAAGCTTTTATAAGTATATCAAGAGGAAAAGACTGGTGAAAACCAAAGTTGGTCCATTGCAGTCAGATACGGGGGAATATATAATGGGAAATAAGGAAATGGCAGACCAACTAAATGCATACTTTGGGTCAGTGTTTACGAAGGAAGACACAAAAAACCTCCCTGGGATATCGGGAAAAATAGGGACATTGGCAAAGGAGGAACTGACGCAAATCAATATCTCTAAGGATATGGTGTTAAGGAAGCTAAAGGGATTGAAGGCGGACAAATCCCCAGGGCCTGATAACATGCATCCTAGGGTACTGAAGGAGGTGGCCCTAGAGATAGCGGATGCACTAAGCATGATTTTTCAGAATTCATTAGACTCGGGAACAGTGCCCATGGATTGGAGGGTAGCTAACGTTACCCCACTATTCAAAAAGGGGGGTAGGGAAAAAGCAGGTAATTACAGACCTGTAAGCCTTACATCAGTTGTGGGCAAAATGCTGGAGTCCATCATTAAGGATGAAATAGCCGAGCACTTAGCAAATGGGGACAGGATAGGACAGAGTCAACATGGATTTACAAAGGGTAAATCGTGCTTGACTAATCTATTGGAATTTTTTGAGGGAGTAACGGGTAAAATAGATGGGGGAGAGCCAGTAGATGTGGTGTACCTGGACTTCCAAAAGGCCTTCGATAAGGTCCCACATAAAAGATTAGCATGGAAAATTGAAGCTCATGGGATAAAGGGGAAAGTATTGACGTGGATAGAGAACTGGCTGTCAGATAGAAAACAGAGAGTTGGAATAAACGGCTCATTTTCTGAATGGCAGGCAGTAACAAGTGGGGTACCACAGGGATCTGTCCTGGGTCCCCAGCTGTTCACAATTTATATTAATGACCTGGATCAGGGAGTCGAATGCAGCATTTCCAAATTTGCAGACGACACTAAACTAGGAGGGGGGGTGGGCTCAGAGGAGGAGACCAGGAAGCTCCAGAGCGATTTGGACAGACTGGGTGATTGGGCGGATAAATGGCAGATGCACTATAATGTGGACAAGTGCGAAGTTATCCACCTTGGGTGCAGGAACGGGAGGGCAAATTATTATTTAAATGGCAATAAATTGGGAGAGGGGGAAGTACAGAGAGACCTGGGTGTTCTTGTACACCAGTCACTGAAGGCGAGCATGCAGGTGCAACAGGCGGTCAAGAAGGCAAACGGTATGCTGGCCTTCATAGCAAAAGGGTTGGAATACAGGAACAGGGATACCTTGCTGCAGCTGTACAGGGCACTGGTGAGACCACACCTCGAGTACTGTGTACAGTTTTGGTCGCCTCATCTGAGGAAAGATGTTCTTGCCATGGAGGGGGTGCAGCGGCGATTCACCAGGCTGATACCAGGAATGGCGGGATTGACCTATGAGGAGAGACTATGTAGTTTAGGGATGTACACACTGGAGTTTAGAAGATTGAGAGGGGACCTCATAGAAGTGTATAAAATTCTGACAGGTCTAGACAGATTAGATGCAGAAGGAATGTTTCCCTTGGCGGGTGAGAACAGAACTAGAGGACATAATTTAAGGATAAGGGCTAAACCATTTAGGACAGAAATGAGGGGGAATTTCTTCACTCAGAGAGTGGTGAACCTGTGGAACTCATTGCCACAGAGGGCAGTGTACGCCAGCTCATTAAATATATTTAAGAGGGAATTAGATATATTTCTACAGGCAAAAGGGGTTAAGGGTTACGGAGAGAAGGCGGGGACGGGATACTGAATTGAAGGATCAGCCATGATCTCATTAAATGGCGGAGCAGGCTCGAAGGGCCGGATGGCCTACTCCTGCTCCTATCTTCTATGTATCTATGTATCTATGTATTGATAATTGTGCAATTAGTTATGGTGTTGTATCTGTTCAGGTTATCGTGTAAAACGAAACGAAGGGTATAAAGGGAAAAACAGGAAAGACTGTATAAAGGGGATTTGGGATTATAGAATCAAATGTATAGACTGTGTAAAAAATGTGAGATTTGGCTGGGACCGACAATACACCCTCCACGGCAGAAGAATGGACGGAAGTAATATCTCTAATGTAAGAGATATTAAAGGGGGGAGATGTAGGATCGATTCCTCCCCCCCAACGGTAAAAATATTGGACTGTGAAATATAAAAACCCAGAACTATAGAGCCCGCAAAAAGGGCTCGGCAATAAAGGGTTAATTCAAACA
The DNA here is from genome assembly GCA_030390025.1 of Squalus acanthias. Taxonomy (NCBI): domain Eukaryota; kingdom Metazoa; phylum Chordata; class Chondrichthyes; order Squaliformes; family Squalidae; genus Squalus; species Squalus acanthias. The sequence goes on from CM059429.1 coordinate 13,153,110, forward strand.
TTGCAGCCGAAACTACGAATCTAAAATTTGAACAAGAACATCTGCATATTCATGTACCTTAAAAGGTTACATTGTCCACCTTAGACCATGGCCCCCGAATAACTAGTTTCAGTGCAGGCCTAGACAATGGGCTGGGCCTTGAACCTTTTGAATACGAATGCTAACAGAAACCAACAACTTCGCACATGTAGTCACTTTGGGAAGGTTGCATTGTCAGAAAGATATCTCAAATCAATGGACAATACCAGGGACAATTCACACATTTTGAAACGAATCGTATGCTCAGGAGGGGGCCAGGAAATACTGCAAGTTGGTTTTTGGTTTGAAGTAAGATCACTTCGGAGACAGTGGTGTGGGAAGCCGACGGCAGAACAGCGAACAGAAAGATTCGGGCCTACAATCAACTCCAAGAGACAGCCGATCGGGAGTGGTGATTGTATGTTTCAGTCTGAGTAAGTTTGTGAGTTTCAGTCAGATCACAATCAGGGTTTTGTGATTGAGTCTGAATAACTTTATATGTAACAGTTAAATCGCGGACGGGTTTAACTGTGTCATATTGTGTCGATGCAAATGACCCTTGCGTAGGGGTTTGTATTTTGGGGTTGTTAGCCTGATATAAATCGTAGGGATTTATACTGGGGCAGTAATTGTGTGTGTGTGTTCAATAAACGAACGAATCAAAGGTTGAGCCAAAACCCTGTGCCGTGTGTATTTTGTTCTTATAAATCCTGACGTCCAAGAACTGTGTGTAACGGGAGACCAGTATCGGAGAAAACCCCTTACAGAAGCATAGTCATTGTTATAATGTAGGGAAACGTGGCAGCCAAATTATGCAAAGCAAGCTCCACATAAACAGCAATGTGATAATGACCAGATAATCTGTTTTAGCGATGTTGATTGAGGGATAATTATTGGCCAGGACACCGGAGACAACTCCCCGCTCTTCTTCAAATAGTGCCATGGGATTTTTACATTCTCCTCAGAGGGCCTCAGTTTAATGTCTCATCAAAAGATGGCACCTCTGACAGTGCAGCACTCCCTCAGTACTGCACTGGGAGTGCATGCTATCCATCACACCATTCTTCCTTAGCCGTATCACACCTTGATCACACTCCCTTTTGAAGGTGTGATGTGTCAGTCCTCTATCTGTCTGCATCTATCGCATAACATGATATGTAATCAATTAAAACTAATGGAACAGATTTGTCTATCACAAACATGGACTGGTGTTCATTTAACTGCCTTAGCCGTGGATCCCATGGGCTACACTTTTCAAAAAATAACACAATGCTCACTGAGAAAGACTTTCACAAAAACGATTTGAATTTTAAATGAACAAGACAGAACATGTTGAATGTTTGATCGGTGACAGCTGCTTCCCTTTTATCCAGACAGCACAGAAAACCATGTCCTGGAGCAAATTTTCCATCGCAGCTAATGCTCCAATTCTGGCCTCTTGTGCATCCTCGAATTTCTTCGCTCCACCATTGGCGGCCGTGCCTTCAGCTGCCTGGGCCCTGAGCTCTGGAATTCCCTCCCTAAACCTCTCCGCCTCTCTACCTCTCTTTCCTCCTTTAAGACGCTCCTTAAAACCTACCTCTTTGACCAAGCTTTTGGTCACCTGCCCTAATATCTCCTTATGTGGCTCGGTGTCAGGTTATCTCTAATTATGGAGGCCTTGAGTGCAGACTAGGCACTGTGGGCACTCTGTGTCTCTGAATCACTGGGAGTCACCAGGTTGTTTGTGAGGCACAGGCTGAATAGGGCTTTCTTAGCAGGGTCTTTGAGTGCTCCAGCGTTGATTTTCCTGTGGAATTGATTCTGTTGCGACGCTGTTTTGGGGCTACATTGATGGTGATGACAGAGCAGATTAGGCGGTGGTCTGTCCAGCAGTCGTCAGCTCCTGTCATGGCGCAGGTGATGCGGATTTCCTTGCGGTCCCTCGCTCGGACGATGACGTAGTCCAGCAGATGCCAGTGCTTGGAGCGATGGTGTTGCCATGAAGCCTTGTACTTGTCTCTCTGACGGAACAAGGTGTTGGTTATGACAAGGCCATGTTCTAAGCAGTTCGTCAGGAGGAGGGTACTGTTGGAGTTGGCTTTCCCTACCCCCCTCTCTGCCGATCACACCTTCCCAGAGGTCTGTGTCCTTTCCAACACTGGTGTTAAAGTCGCCAAGGAGGATCAGCCTGTTACCCGTTGGGACTCAGGACAGAGATTGTTCGAGGCTGGGGTAGAATTCCTCTTTGGTCTCGTCTGTGGCTTCCAGTGTTGGGGCGTATGCACTGATGACCGTAGCGCACTGGTTCCGGGCTAGGGTGAGCCGTAGAGTCATGAGGCGTTCGTTTAGTCTACAAGGGGATTCTCTGAGACGTTCAACTAGCTCATTTTTTATGGCAAAGCCTACTATCACAAATAAACACAAGACTTTAATCAATTAAAAAGCTCCTTAAAGACAAAGATCTGACAACACCTATAGGATCAATAAACACTCTTAGGTGTTTTGCAGTGATGTCGTAAGAACCGTGTTAAATCCATCTCAATTTTATGATTTTGTTCGCCTCGTCTGAACTGCAACCCTTTGCATTTGGATTTGTTTCTGTTTGTGCTGATGAAGATCATCGACTTGTCTCCTGCCTTTTCGTTCTCCAGACTTCTCTGGGATTTTATTTCTTCCTGCAAACGTTGAGGTTTAACCCAGATTATGTGGTCAACTGTTCTGCTCGTGCGCTGTGACTTTGGCGGAAAGCTGCGGAAACCCTGGAAAAGTGGGGCAAACGGTGGTCTCCGCCACTCTTCCGGGATCTCCACGGCTCTTCCATCAAAGTCACGGCGGACAAGCGGAAGAACCCCTACGGAAATTCACCCCCCGGAGAGGGGCTCGAAATTCATGGTGCATGGGCCAGAGTTCTATCAGACGAGCAAAGCTGATGCTAATATTTTAATAATTTAATACATTTTTATTAAGAAAGGAGACTTGGGTGCAGTCACCTGTCCCCTCTCTTAGCAAGCGAGCAACAACTGTGCAGGGCTAAAAGAATGAAAAAAATCCATCTACGGACAAAAATGTTGATTGTAAGATGGAAGAATCCCATTACAAAGGTTTTCTTGGAACGTGAACATTCTTAAAGGATTAACATGCTTCTGGACATGTACGGTTGTCTATCATAAAGGACCATCCATGCTTTGAACTTTTCACCTGTGTTACCTTGGTAACCTAGGATTTTTGTACCTCTACTTTAGCTTTTTCATTGAGAAGCATTTTCCTCATGAACAGTGCCACGCGTTCATTGTTCGCAATAAAACGGTGACACATAACGTGAGCAGTCCGTACCGATCGGAAAACACAGCATGATTTACTCAAGCAATAGGGCACGTATGACACACCCGCGTCTTTTGTGCTAATGAGCTTATATTTAGACATCACCGTGCTCATAAATAACCTGTCTGAGAAAAGACATTCAAAGAGCTGATATTGAAGAGGGAAGACTCAACCCATTGTTTTCGGTCCCAGCCACAACCTCCGTTCCCGAGCCACTGACTCTATCTCTCTCCCTAACATCTGTCTGAGGCTGAACCACACTGGTCGCAACCTTGGTGTCATATTTGAACCTGAAATGAGCTTCTGACCACATATCCGCAGCATAACTAAGACTGCCTATTTCCACCTCCGTAACATCGCCCGTCTCCGCCCTTGCCTCAGCTCATCCGCTGCTGAAACCCTCATCCATGCCTTTGTTACCTCTAGACCTGACTATTCCAACGCCTCCCACATTCTACCCTATGTAAGCTTGAGGTCATCCAAAACTCGGCTGCCCGTGTCTTAACTCGCACCAAGTCCCGTTTGCCCATCCCCCCTGTGCTCGCTGACCTACATTGTCTCCCAGTTAAGCAACGCCTCAATTTCAAAATTCTCATCCTTGTTTTCAAATCCCTCCATGGCCTCGCCCCTCCCTATCTCTGTAATCTCCTTCAGCCCCACAACCCCCCGAGATATCTGCGCTCCTCTAATTCTGCCCTCTTGAGCATCCCTGATTATAATCGCTCAACCATTGGTGGTCGAGCCTTCTGATGCCTAGGCCCTAAGCTCTGGAATTCCCTGCTTAAACCTCTCCGCCTCTCTCCCTCTCTTTCCTCCTTTAAGACGCTCCTTAAATCCTACCTCTTTGACCAAGCTTTTGGTCACCTGCCCGAATTTATCCTTATGTGGATCGGTGTCAAATTTTTTGTATTAAAATATTCCTGTGAAGCACCTTGGGACGTTTTACTATGATAAACGCGCTATATAAATACAAGTTGTTGTTGTTGTTGTTGTTGTTGATAGAGCGGTAGGATTCATACCGATTAGTATAACTGGCATTCAGTTATCTTCTAAACAAATGCCACCTCCACTTGCACACAGGGACTACCCATCATTACACCAGCAACCCCTTCCATTTATACGGGTGTCACCGAATGCAAACTTAGCAATTCCACTCACAGCTACAGCCATTCAACAATAAACCTATCATCAACTACACACACACTCCGCTCACCAACCAACTCACCATCACCACTGACACACACTCCGCTCACCAACCAACTCACCATCACCACTGACACACACTCCGCTCACCAACCAACTCACCATCACCACTGACACACACTCCCCTCACCAACCAACTCACCATCACCACTCACACACACTCCGCTCACCAATCAACTCACCATCACAACTGACACACTCCGCTCACCAACCAACTCACCATCACCACTCACACACACTCCGCTCACCAATCAACTCACCATCACAACTGACACACACTCCGCTCACCAACCAACTCACCATCACCACTCACACACACTCCGCTCACCAATCAACTCACCATCACAACTGACACACACTCCGCTCACCAACCAGCTCACCATCGCCACTCACACACACTCCGCATCTAATTTCCCACCGTTTCCAGCAACTTAAACTGTTGCCGGTGAGTGCTCCTTTAACCAGCGCTGGAGCTGGCCGTCCCCTGCCCGCCGCCGCCTTTGGTTTGAGGGCGGGTTTAGGAAGCAGTGGCAGTGGCGCTGAGTCACACAAAAATGGCAGCCGGTTCCGAATCCTGTCGATGGGCCCTAATTTAAATATATTCATTAGGCTTCGGCCTGTTTGCGGCTAGATCTCTGGCCGCCTAAATCCAGGTCCACCTGATCCGGGACGGGACTCCAGCGATAAGTCAGCAATTGCTCATTTCCAGTTTTCTTTCCTGGATAAACAGGGCAGAAGGGAGACGGAGACCGGCCGGGAGGAACCAAACGTCCTCCTTCTGCGCAGTAAACTGTGGTTCGAATTAATTCCTGGCATCTTGCTAACACTTCCTGATTGTAATGGCAAAGAAGCAAAATAAGCAACAGTGTTTAAAGCCCAGCAATTACTGTTAGTGACGTCAGCAAACACTTCAATGTTGATATGACGTTGCTTTCTCTGGTATATCAATGCAGCTGTTGATCCATTTATATCAAATGAGTTCAAATCTCAGTACAACGCCATGCTTGCAGTGTTGATCTGTTCATACTGCCAACAATAATTTCTGTACTAATACTTGAGACTTAGCTCGACCAAAATGCCAGCATCATTTCATCACAAAAATTAAAGCTCACCAGTACAGTAAAATAACCTCTTCATTATAACTGCAATTTGCCCTATCTTCTATTCTTAATACAGTGCCATCTTGCTTATTTGCAATTGAAGATTATTAATCTTATGACGGTAAAGATAATTCATTATATTATTGAAGGGGTATGCTAATGTGTAGCATAGAGTGATTCAGACACCTCATTACCATTTTCTGGTTGGCTTAGCAGTTATCAAGCAGGCCCGACTGGGGCTAATCTCTTATCAAGGGAAGCTTATGTGCTAAAGAAATGGTAACAATACGATAGGGGTGATCTGATCAAAGGTTTCAAGATTTTAAGGGCAACAGGAGGGGAGGTATTCGCCATAATCTTCCAATCCTCTTTAGATATGGGGGTGGTGCCAGAGGACTGGAGAATTGCAAATGTTACACCCTTGTTCAAAAAAGGGTGTGAGGATAAGGAGGAGAATGCAAGAATGCTTCAAGGGGATATAGACAGGCTAAGTGAGTGGGCAAGAACATGGCAATTGGAATATAATGTGGAGAAATGTGAAGTTATCCACTTTGGTAAGAAAAATAGAAAAGCAGAGTATTTTTTAAATGATGAGAGATTGGGAAATGTTAGTGCTCAGAGGGATTTGGGTGTCCTTGTACACGAATCACTGAAAGTTAACATGCAGGTACAGCAAGCAATTTGGAAAGCAAATGGTATGTTGGCCTTTATTACAGGAGGATTTGAGTATCAGAGTAAAGACGTCTTACTGCAATTGTATAGGGCCCTGGTGAGACCACACCTGGAGTATTGTGTACAGTTTTGGTCTCCTTACCTAAGGAAGGATATACTTGCCATAGAGGGAGTGCAACGAAGGTTCACCAGACTGGTTCCTGGGATGGGGGGATTGTCCTATGCGGAGAGATTGAGTAGACTAGGCCTATATTCTCTAGAGTTTAGAAGAATGATAGGTGGTCTCATTGAAACGTACAAAATTCTTACAGGGCTTGACAGGGTAGATGCAGGGAGGATGTTTCCCCTGGTTGGGGAGTCTAGAACCAGGGGTCACAGTCTCAGAATAAGGGGTCGGCCATTTAGGACTGAGATGAGGAGAAATTTCTTCATTCAGAGGGCGGTGAATCTTTGGAATTCTCTCCCCCAGAGGGCTGTGGAGGCTCAGTCGTTGAGTATATTCAAGACAGAGATCGATACATTTTTGAATATTAAGGGAATCAAGGGATATGGGGATAGTTCAGGAAAGTGGAGATGAGGTAAAAGATCAGCCATGATCTTATTGAATGGTGGAGCAGGCTTGAAGGGCCAAATGGCCGACTCCTGCTCCTATTTCTTATAATAAATCCAGCAACTACAGGCCAGTCAGTTTAACCTCGGTAGTGGGAAGCTTTTGCAAACAATAATCAGGGACAAAGTTAACAGTCACGTGGACAAGTATGGATTATTTAAGGAAAGCCAGCACAGATTTGTTAAAGGCGAGTCATGTTTAACTAACTTGATCGAGTTTTTTGATGAGGTAACAGAAAGGGTTGATGAGGGCAATGCGGTTGACATGGTGTATATGGACTTCCTAAAGGCATTTGATAAAGTGCCACATAATAGGCTTACCAGCAAAGTTGAAGCCCATGAAATAAAAGGGACAGTGGCAGCATGGATACGAAACTGGCTAAGTGACAGGAAACAGAGAGTAGTGGTGAATGGTTGTTTTTCGGACTGGAGGAAAGAATACAGTGGTGTTCCCCAGGGCTCGGTACTAGGACTACTGTTTTCTTGATATATATTAATGACTTAGACTTGGGAGTACAGGGCACAATTTCAAAATTTGCAGATGACACAAAACTTGGAAGCATACTGAACAGTGAGGAGGATAGTGATAGACTTCAAGAAGACATAGACAGGCTGGTGAAATGGGCGGACACGTGGCAGATGAAATTTAACGCAGAAAAGTGCGAAGTGATACATTTTGGTAGGAAGAACGAGGAGAGGCAATTAAAACTAAAGGGTACAATCCTAAAGGGGGTGCATGAACAGAGAGACCTGGGGGTATATGTGCACAAATCGTTGAAGGTGACAGGGCAGGTTGAAAAAGTGGTTAAAAAAGTATACGGGATCCTGGGCTTCATAAATAGAGGCATAGAGTACAAAAGCAAGGAAGGTAAGATGAACCTTTTGAAAACACTGGTTCGGCTTCAACTGGAGCATTGTGTCCAATTCTGGGCACCGCACTTTAGGAAGGATGTGAAAGCCTTAGAGAGGGTGCAGAAAAGATTGACAAGAATGGTTCCAGGGATGAGGGACTTCAGTTATGTGGATAGACTGGAGAAGCTGGGGTTGTTCTCCTTCGCGTAGAGAAGGTTGAGAGGAGATTTGATAGAGGTGTTCAAAATCATGAGGGGTCGAGAGAGAGTAGATGGAGAGAAACTGTTCCCATTGGCAGAATGATCGAGAACCAGAGGACACAGATTTAAGGTGATTGGCAGAAGAACCAAAGGCAACATGAGGAAAAAAATCTTATGCAGCAAGTGGTTAGAATTTGGAATGCACTGCCTGAAAGGGTGGTGGAGGCAGCCTCAATCCTGGCTTTCAAAGAGGAATTGGCTAAGTACCTGGAGAAAAACATTTTGCAGGGCTACGGGGAAAGGGCGTGGGAGTGGAATGAACTGAAATGCTCTTGCAGAGAGCTGGCACGGGCTCGACGGGCCAAATGGCCTCCTTCTGTGCTGTAACCATTCTATGATTCTATGAGTAATAGGGTAGATAGAGAGAAACTATTTCCGCTGGTTGGGGATTCTAGGACTAGGGGGCATAGTCTAAAAATTAGAGCCAGACCTTTCAGGAGAGAAATTAGGAAACACTTCTACACACAAAGGGTGGTAGAAGTTTGGAACTCTCTTCCGCAAACGGGAATTGATGCTAGATCAATTGTTAATTTTAAATCTGAGATTGATAGATTTCTGTTAACCAAAGGTATTAAGGGATATGAGCCAAAGGAGGGTATATGGAGTTAGGTCGCAGATCATCCATGATCTCATTGAATGGCGGAGCAAGCTTGAGGGGCTGAATGGCCTCCTCCTGTTCCTATGTTCCTATGATGTACAACTAGCTATTGAGCAAGTAGTCAGGACTGCAGTAGAGTGGCTAATAAAAAAGATAATGGTTATAGTTCAGAACCATGCATTTATAAAGCGCCTTTCACGAGCTCAAGAAATCCCAAAGCGCTTTACAACCAATGAAGTAGTTTTGAAGTGTAGTCACTGTTATGACGTAGGAAACACAGCAGCCAATTTGCACACAGCAAGGTCCCACGGGGATACGCAAGAGGCCAGAATTGGAATAACACAGCGATCTCAGAGGGTTGTAGGGCTGGAGGAGGTTATAGAGTTAGGGAGAAGGCGAGGCCATGGAGGGATTTGAACACAAGGATGAGAAGTTTAAATCTGAGGCGTTGATGGACCTGGGAGCCAATGTAGACCAGCGAGCATAGTGGTGATGGGCGAAAGGGATTTGGTTTGCGTTAGGATACGGGCAGCAGAGTTTTGAATAAGCTGAAGTTTATGAAGAGTGGAAGATGGGAGGCCATGGGCATTCTCCTGACAAACATTTATACCTCAACCAACTAGTACCTGGTACTGGAGTACCTGGTTATTTATCTCAATGCTGCTGTGGGATCTTGCTGAGCGGAAATTGACTAGCAATTCTGCCTACATTACAACTGCGACTACATTTCAAAACTACTTCCTTGGCAACAAAGTGCTTTGGGAAGTCCTGAAGACGTGAACGGTGCTCTATAAATGCAATTTCTTTCATTGTCAGGGATTCCTGCCCTGTGATGTCACATGGTATCTTCAGGCAGGATCAGGGAGAAGACTTACACCCAGGTGATAGAGTGCATTTTAAATGGTGGGAGTTGGGGGGCGGTGGGAGAGGGAGAGAATGCCTCTGTGAAGTGGAGGAATGGGAGGGGGCTAGAAGCAAGGAGTGCTTGTGCAAAGTTGGGAGAGGGCTTTTTTGAAGGGAGGAGTGTGACCTTTGAGATAGATTTGGAAACGTGTTGGTCTGTGCGATTTCAATGGGGCAGTTAATATAATGGGCGGCTTATCCGCATTCCCAGATTTACGTAGCGGCAGCAAGTTAAAAATCTACTCCAGTATCTTTATGTAAGAAAATCTCCAGTTACGTTGAGAAACAAGAGAAACTGAGATTACAATAGCAAAATACTGCGGATGCTGGAAATCTGAAATAACAACAGAAAGTGCTGTTTCTCTCTCCTCGATGCTGCCTGACCTGCTGAGTGTTTCCAGAAACTGGGATTGTTGTCCTCAGAGAAGTTTAAGGGGAAGTTTAATAGAAGTGTTCAAAATTATGAAGTGTTTTGATAGATTAAATAAGAAGGAACTGTTTCCATTGGCAGGAGGATCAATAACCAGAGGACTCACAGATTTAAGATAATTGGCAAAAGAACTAGGGGTGCGATGAGGATTTTTTTATTACGGAGTGAGGTGTTATGACCTGGAATGCGCTGCCTGAAAGGGCGGTGGGAGCAGATTCAATCGTAACTTTCAAAAGGGAATTGAATAAATACTTGAAAAGGAAAGATTTGCAGGGCTACGGGGAAAGAGCAGGGGGGAGTAGGACTAATTGGAGAGCTCTTTCAGAGAGCCGGCACAGGCACGATGGGCCGAATAGCCTCCTTCTGCGCTGTAAGATTCTATGATTCATTTAAAAAAATGCATTTCTTCACAAACAACCAAAACATCGATCTAACCTGCACCAAGTGATGCAAGTTGGATGTGATGTTATTTATGTGCAACATTGTTGTGACAAAAATGCCCCCAAGACAAAGAAATTAAGTTGCCACACAATTTTTCTTGAAAACAATGGCTCTTTAAGAAGCTACAATGGTATCAATAAGGTAATATAGTTTCCTGGCTCATTCTTTCCATGAATCAAATCCAACTATAACACCAGCCATTCCTAACCGCTTTTGAAAATGCCTCTGGGCTGGAAATCTATGATTACAGTGAGAGAGATAGAATGCCCAAATTTGCATTGCTCCACCTTTATTAAACAGGGAGTCTCACCATCAGGACTACTTTTACAAATCAAACTGTAGGGTTCTCCTGTTGGCTTAAGCAAATTCTTTCCAGTGAATAGCTGACCTACGTAATCCAGGAAAGTCCCCGTCTAAATCTTGGTCAGTGCTGCATTAGCAGATCTCAACAACAAAAACTTGCATTTATATAGCGCCTGCAACATAGTAAAACATCCCAAGGCGCTTCACAGGAGCGTTACCAAACAAAATTTGACACCGTTCCACACAAGGAGATATTAGGACAGGTGACCAAAAGCTTGGTCAAAGAGGTAGGCTTTAAGGAGCGTCTTAAAGGAGAAGAGAGAGGTAGAGAGGGGGAGCCGTTTACGGAGGGAATTCCAGAGCTTAGGGCTTAGGCAGCTCAAGGCACTGTGAAGGAAATAGCCATATTCCAAGAAATACATCATCCTATAAACAGATTTGATAATATTAAAACATGACAAACTGGGGTTAAAAATCTAAAAGCCTCAACGACACAAGCCATAAAACAGAAATACAGGCTTCTGAGATAAGATGGTTTGTTAACACAAAGCTGTAAAACATCACAAACTTTGAAATGGGAAATGTTTGTAAATACAAAGACATGGCCCTATTGAAACAACAGGCTGGAGGTTCCTCTATGTCTGAACATTGGAACCAACACAATGGAATGACCCAAGTAAAGTGTCGAAATTTAACACGTCGAACAGGTGCACAGAACATTAAAAAAAAACAAGTGCCTTTGAAAAAATGACATCAAGTAAAAGAAATACCTGCCGTAAAATAGTTTTATGTTAAACTTAGAAACAGGAGACATGATTCTTAATTCAACCAATTGAAGTAAATAAGAAATGCTTGGAACACCCTAGATGAAGTGTTTACAAGTTGTAAAAGGTACAAATAGGAAGGCTTAGAAAATATAATATCGATAGATGACACCAAGCAATTACATTGTGTTTGTATTGAAAATGTAATAGTTAGGAGACACGACGTCTGGCTTACAAGCAGTTAAGTGATATTAAGAATTCAATAGAAAGACTTCCTAAGAATAGCATCAAATAGATAAATCGATAATAACCATTTTATGATAGTTTTTGAAACACCTAAAGGTAAAGACAGAATTTTAAAAAGTTGGCAGCTGAAATGACAGTAAGAATAGAAAAGAATTCAATAGAGTATCACTAGAGACGATTAGCTTACATCAGCAGGAAACTTCAAAGAAAGTACGACTAAAAAAGAGTATAAAAATAAGAGCTTTTCAGATGAAAAGTCAGAAGTCGCTGGAAGGGCAAGCATTTCTCAACTTCACAGGCACGCTCTGTAAGTTTTCAACTCTGAGTCTCGGGTAATCAAGGTATTTGATTTTGGTGGATATTCTGGATTAAGAAATAAGTAGAAGTGTGGAACTGTAACGAAGTTAAGATTTGAGAATAAGGATCTCTGATAAGAAATGTAAGCTATTTGTATTTTGAACGGTTAAAGTTGCGATTGCCATAACAGCTGTTAACTAAATGTCGGTTCTTTAATAAATCTATATATTTTTAGAATTGTCTCACAGAGTATTTCTGTATAAACTCGCGAACTCAATTTCTGTACACTCAAAGGAGTTGCAGAATTCTGGGGGGTATTCCGGACCCTCATAATATCTGGAAGGTTACAGTCTAGTTAAACTTATTAAAAGTGCTATTCGAAGGACGGTAACATCTTCACGTCGTTCCTTTCCTTTAGGGAGAGGTAGTCTGACCTTTAGACCCAATTAAGCGTCTTATAGAATTCGGCTATCTTTAACTTTAGTTGAAGGTGAATGTCTGGGGAATACGCCTGATCTGGGGTAGCCCAAAAAGGGCTAGGACTTGTAATTATCCCTTCAGCACGGCCACCGATGATGGAGTGGTAAAAATCGGGGATGCTCAAGAAGGCCAGAATTGGAGGAGTGCTAAGATCTCAGAGGGTTGTAGGGCTGGAGGAGGAAGGGGCGAGGCCATTGAGGGATTTGTAAACAATGTTGAGAATTTTAAAATCGAGGCATTGCTGCATCAGGAGGCAATGTAGGTCAGCAAGCACAGGGGTAATGGGTGAACGGGATTTGGCGCGATTTAGGATATGGGCAGCAGGGGTTTTAGATGAGTTGAGGGTTACGGAGGGTGCAAAGTGGGAGGCCGGTCAAGTGAGCATTGAAATAGTCTAGTCAGCTGGGGCAATGGTTAGTGTGTCATCTTGGCTCAGTTGGTAGCGCCTTTGCTTCCAACTCTGAAGATTATAGCTTTCAGCCTCAACACCTAACTTCAACTGACGTTTCAGTGCAGTACTGAAAGAGTAACTCAGTTGTCAAAGAATCTGTCTTTCTGATGAGATATTAAACAGAGATCTTGACCTGTTCAGGTGGATGTAATAGAAACATAGAAAAACATAGAAAAATAGGAGCAGGAGTAGGCCATTCGGCCCTTCGAGCCTGCTCCGCCATTCAATATTATCATGGTTGATCCTCTATCTCAATACCATATTCCTGCTCTCTCCCCATACCCCTTGACGCCTTTTGTGTCTTATATGTAAAATATTCAAGAAGAGCCAAGAAGTTCTGGCCAACATTCCTCACTCATTTATTTGGCTCTCGGTGGGGGCGGGGTGGGTGGGGGGGTGTTAATGTCTGGTTGTGATGCTTGAACCATCTTGAGGTGTGGGGCAAGCTTGATGGGCCAGCTGGTCTTTTCCTGCCCATCAATTTCGTATGTTCGTAACCAACACCCACCAAAAAATAAATAAACTGGTCATTCATCTCATTTGCTGTTTGTGGAGTCTTGCTGTGTGGCCTGAATAACAACAGTGACTATTCTTTAAAAGTAACTCATTGGAAGTGATGCACTTTGGGACATCCTGAGGACATCTTAAGGCACTGTATAGATGCAAATTCTTGCTGGGTGCACGCACTTGGCCTCCAGGCTCCAAGCCAGGAGAGAGCATCCATGATTGCCATCTAGCTGCACGTTGCTAGAAGTTAACAAGTTAGGGTAAGGGCACAATAATGCTTGGCTGTGATACCCCCTTCCTCCTCCCTGGGTTAACTATGTTTAGAATCACGCTTGAAATAATAAGCACATGGGTAAGGTCAGAGGGCAACTGGGAACATGGAAAATCTCCCAAGGAATCAATAACTTTAGTCAAGAAGAGGAGAGGAGATATTAGGCAGAGAAAATCGGTGAGAGAAAAAAAAAACAGTCGCAAAGGTTAATGACGTCAATGTCTTTTTTGACTTGTTCTGTTTAATTCCAGTTCCTTTTTTGAACATTTCTGTTGAAGCTGTGAGTCCTGATGACATCAGCAAAAGCACAGGCTTGAGGTTGTTCTTGGGCCTGATGGTGAAAGTCAACGGAATGATTGTGTGCAGTGATTGTGAAGGACCATTGTGTTAATGGCTGCCCCTCCATCATTGGAAATTCAGCTCCTGCACACAGCTGGGCTGGGTAATACCATCAGCATTCACTTAAAAAGTACATTTTTTTTGAAACACAGAAATACATAGAGAAGAGCAAAAGGCTATTGATGATGCTTCTTAAATATTGATAATCATTTTGATTTTTTTAAAACTGAAGCCCGAGGATGAGACCCTTTCCCCTCTTGTTCCTTGAAGGCACTGATGGAAGCTGGAGCAAGGTTCCCCAGGCTTCCACCACCGTGCCCAAATTTACATATTGAGGGAGTGCTGCACTGTCGGAGGTGCCGTCTTTCAATGAGGCATTAAACCGAGGCCCCGTCTGCCCTGTCAGATGGACGCAAATGATCTCATGGCACTATTTATAGGAAGAACAGGGGAGCTGTCCCCAGCGTTTTGGCCAACATTTATCCCCAACCAACATCACTAAAACAGATTATCTGGTCATTATCACTATGCTGTTTGTGAGAGCTTGCTGTGCACAAATTGCCTGCCGCGATTCTCACGTTACAACAGTGACTCCACTTCAAAAGTACTTCATTGGCTGTAAAGCCCTTTGGGACGTCCTGAGGTCGTGAAAGACGCTATATAAATGCAAGTCTTTCTGTCGTGTGTGAGGATTAATAGTGGATGTCTTCCGGCTATTTAACCACACGGTGCATCGTATGCTCAGTCCTTACCCAACATCCATGCACCTGCACCGCCCAGTAAGAGTCACTGGATTGCTCTCAGGAGTCGGAACTGAGGCTGATTTTTCTCGCACTATGTCAGGGACCAACAGTAGCACTGTCTACTCATCAAAAACTAGATACAAACCTTCATGGTTTGTATGACTGAGCATCACAGCAGGTGATGTATGCACATGGCTATGGGAGTGTTGTGATTATGCCACTAAACTAACAACTCAGTGGTTATAAGTTTAAATCCAACACTAGCAAACAAGTAATGAAATTAGATTCAATAAATCTGGTAGTTTTTTTTATCATTCGTTCTTGGGATGTGGGCATCGCTGGCAAGGCCAGCATTTATGCCTATCCTCAGTTGCCCTTGAGAAGGCGGTGGTGAGTCACCTTCTTGAACCGCTGCAGTCCGTGTGTTGAAGGTACTCCCACAGTGCTGTTAGGTAGGAAGCTCCAGGATTTTGACCCAGCAACGATGAAGGAACGGCGATATATGTCCAAGTCAGGATCGTGTGTGATTTGAATTAGAACTTAGAGGCGATGGTGTTCTCACGCGCCTGTTGCCCTTGTCCTCCTAGGTGGGGGAGGTGGCGGGTTCGGGAGGTGCTGTTTGTGGGCTAGCATCAAAAAATGATCGCCAAAACTGCGGGATTGTCACGCAGATCCAGTGGGCTTGCTAATGTCCTTCACAGAAGGGAGCTTATCACTCAGTTGTCAGGGCAACTTGGGATGGACAATAAATGTGGCCTTGCCAGTAACATTCACATCCCGAGCAAAAAACATCATTGAGGCATCAGGGTAACTGGAACTCTTTAAATTTCTCTTCCCAAAAGTGTGTGGCTGGATGAAACCCACAGGGTACCTTCTCCCCTCCCTCCCACACCACCCACCCCCGAAAGAATTTCCCCGTACATGCATTAATTATCTAGTAATGTGCACGGTTACTTTTTTTTACTATTAACCTTTACTAATTACTCCTCTGAATTATTGCATGTAGATTACTTTGCATAAGCTAATCAATATATTAGAATATTAAATAACGATTACAGAAAATAACTGCATCCTTTGTATTGAAAAAACAGCTCAAGCATAAGGTCATTATAATAATTTGCATCTCTAACCGTTTCATCCCTTGTATTAGTATTCCATTTAGATTTCATTTACGCTCTGCTTCGTTTGATACCAATACAGTACAAGCAATCTTGCAGTATAAATCGGCAGGGAATCACACTATCATTAATTTTTTATTCACACATTGCTGCCATATATTTCAGTCATAGGTATTTTCAAATAGGATCTTTCTACTCATTACTTGTTGAAGATGTTTTCACGTGAGAGAGTTAATTCTACAATCCCATGACCCAATATCATTGGAACACCATCATCTCCAAGTTCCCCCCCAGCCCACCCTGCAAATCACACACCATCCTGACTTGGAATGATATTGTCATTCCTTCATCAAAAACATCCTGGAGTTCCCTACCTAACACCATCATGGGAGCCCCATCATCACAAGGACTGCAGTGGCTCATGGACAAGACCCTGCGTCACCTTCTCAGGGCAACTAGGTGAAGCTCTGGAATTCCCTTCCTAAACCTCTTCACCTCTCTTTCCTCCTTTTTAAGATGCTCCTTAAAACCTACCTCTTTGATCAAGCTTTTGGTCATCTGCCCTAATTTCTCCTTATGTGGCTCGGTGTCAAATTTTTGTTTTATGACACTCCTGTGACGTGCCTTTGGGACGTTTTACTACGTTAAAGGTGCTATATAAATACAAGTTGTTGTTGTTGTTGAATAAATGCAGCCCAGCTGGTGCTGCCCAGATCCAAGAAGAAATAAGGAAAAGGCGAGGGGCCGTGTTCCAAGAGAAGGGTAGGCTGGAGAAAGGACTACAGCCCCCATTCTCCAACCCACACTGCTGAGATTGCCAGCTCTGGTTGGACATATTCCTGGAGGTTTTGTCACGTGACCTCTTGACTCCAACTGCCCCGCCCCCACACTCCCGCCATTGGCCGCCCAACATGTCCATCCTTGCTGTGCCTGGCCTTCCCACGGCCAATTGGAAAGCGAAAAAACTCTTCATTACCCAATTGCATGAATCTTGACTGTCAGCCAAGCAACCATTTTTCCCATCTCCAATGTTTTAATAACTAATAAACAGAAATGTTCAAAGTAAATAAAAAACACACCATTTTTTTTAATGTCCCCTCTGATCTTTCTCCAGGGTTTTGCTCACAGCGGTGTCCCGGAGATTAATCTCCAATTCCTGGAGACTCCAGGCCAATCCTACACACTGCCTGAGAGAGCAGTTTGCCATTGGTTTAACGGGACCATGGCATTAACGCTTCAGCTCCTAAAAGGGCAATGCCAGGCGGGCAGTGCCATCAGCATACATCACGTGTAACGTTTCCTCATGGTTGCTGGGGTAGAGCTGGTCGTTGTCTGCGTAGATTCCACTGCAAGCTTTTTTTCCTTCTATCTCCTGATTGAGTTCTGCTAAAAGGTCTTTGTCCTTAGTTGGACAGTCCCATGGACATTTGCCAGATCTTCCATCCAACAGTCTTGCTATGACAGCAGGACAGGTTCTGATGTCTTTATAATGTTTCTTCTGCCATTCTTCTTCTGCCAGCAACAAAAGGCGTTGTGATAATCTATGCTCACTAGGAACTAGGTCGAGGCTTCCCCAAGTTTAGGAACCTTGCAATTAAAGAAGATTTTCAACCCCTCAGACTAGGCTGGATTTAACCCCAGTCCCAGGGGTGAAAGGCTAATGATCAGACCTATTGCAAGAGACTCCTTTTCCCCCCACGGGTCTTGGGGTCTGTTAATCCCTCAATTAACAGCTGGTCATTATCTGATTGTTATCAAATTGGCTGCCGTGTTTCCTACATTACAGCAGTGACTGCACTTCATTGGCTGTGAAGAGCTTTGGGACGTCCTGAGGTTGTGAAAGGCGCTGTATAAAATGCAAGTTCTTTCTTTCTTTTGAAGCCATCAAATTGTCTATCAAAACTCATCGTTAAGGCACACAATCAAAACAACTCGGGTGAGGTACTGGAGGATAGCCTCACTGTCCATGTGACCGTACCCCCCCAAAAAAGAAGTCAACACACCTTCGGGAGAGGAAAACATCGACGAGGGGAGAAAAAGCAAGCAAACAAAAATAACTTGTCTGAAAACTACCCCGAGACTCCCACTAACAGGAGACGGCTCCTCTGGTGGAGACAGACCACAAGCATTGTCTGTTTTGCCTCATGATCCAGAATTCCTTACAAACTCATGAAGGGCGGATTCCATCGTTAGGCCTGAGCTTACTTAAAGGGGCATTGTCCTCATGAAAGAAGTTCTCAGGCAAACCTTTTACTGTTTGAACAGTAATCCATAAATCTATGTCAATTCTTTTGTTGTACATCAATGTTTAACACCGCCATTAATGGCATCTAAAGAGAGATGAAAATCATTCTTAAAGGTTCCTGGGCAGGGATTATTGTTCAAAAGAGACATCGATAATGGATTATGCACTGTCAGTTACAGAATTATTTAATAAAAGATCAAGGGGATGAAGTGGGTCTACGCCAGTAGTGCGAAAAACCATTGGAATAGAAAATCGGGCGCGGTGTAAAGTGGGCTGCTGATTCACTACGAGCCTGTTTTGGGCAGCTGGCGACTCCAACTTCACTCCCAAAGAGAGAAGAGCTACATCTCATTATCTCATGACAATATCACAGACATAAATGATGCCGACATGCATTTCAATGCGGTTTTCACCATTGTTTCATAGAATCTTAGGATGATACAGCACAGAAGGAGGCCATTCGGCCCATCGCGCCTGTGATTCTCTTTGAAAGAGCTGTCCAATTAGTCCCACTCCCCTGCTACTTCCCCCCTCAAGCACATATCCAATTCCACTTTGAAAGTTACGACTGAATCAGCGTCCACCACCCTTTCAGGCGGTGCATTCCAGATCATTCCAGAGTGCTACGGTGGAAGGAAGAGGCAAACATGCTTCTCTAAAGAATAAGGGGGAGAAATTCAGTATCGCCCCATTTGGGGCGCAATTATCAGCCAGGCGCAAAGATTAGCGCCTGGCGTTAATTATCACCACCGACTGCAAACTTGACTTTTATCGCCCCTGGAGGTGATTGCAGCGCTATATCAGGCGCTTCACACCTGTCTTAAGGCGCAAAGGCCGAGGAGCGAGGCGCTACCTCAGAGCGCTGGCGAAGCTCATGTAATGTCAGTCAGCAATGGAACACACACACAATGACACGGGCCAGTTCTTAAAGGGGATGGTTAATCTTGCTTTCCATCCACATCCTGCTCATTGCAGCCTTGAATCTCGGCCTGGAGAGACCTGCACATCAAATGTGCTGGAAAGAACAATGGAGAGTACCAGGCCAAGATCTCAGAGTGCAGGCCCCACAGTCTCTGCTAAATCGATACAAGGAATGGCAAATCAAAATGAACCTGCAAAGTGCTGCTCAGTACCCAAAACTCCTTCACACAGCGTTGAATCTCTCCAGAAGTCTCTCCTCTCTCTCTCAGAATGCGTAGTTCAAAAATGGCACCAACAATAAAAGGCAAGAAGCGGTCACCTTTAAATAGCGCTCCCCCTTTCCCTTCATGACTGCAGAACGCTCCCCTCAACCTGTCGTTGCTAGCGTCAGGTGGTAAGGCAGGGGGCGCCACTCAATATCCGCTCCGGGGCGATACCGGGGCGTTGCGCACTCGAGTGACGTCATGATCTGCCGGCGCAGGAGATCGTGGCGGTAGTGTTTAGCGCCGCCGCAAAATGTCTAGTTAATTTCGCGAGCGGCGCAAACTTCGCCGCGCCTGGGCGCAAGATGCTTTGCGCCCCATTAGCGCCCTCTTAAGGCGCTAACGGGAGGCGCAACCAACTGAATTTTTCCCCCTAAGACTTTACTGTTTGGCTGAATCGTCATGGCTGTCCATAGGAATGCAGGAATAGGAGTAGGCCATTTAGTTCCTTGAGCCTGCTCTGCCATTCAATTAGCTCATGGCTGACCTGTACCTCAACTCCATTTAACCGCCTTAGTTTCATATTCCTTGGTACCCTTACCTAACAAAAATCTATTGATCTTAGTCTTGAAAGCTCCAATTGACCCCCAGCAGTCACAGCCTTTTCGGGGAGAGATTTCCAGATTTCTACTACCCTTTGTGTGAAAAACTACTTCTTGATTTCCCTCCTGAATGGCCTAGCTTTAATTTTAAGATTATGTCCCCTCATTCTTGATTTCCCCACCAGACGAAATAGTTTCTCCGTATCTACCCTATTAAATCCTTTTGACATTTTAAACGCCTCGATCAGATCACCCCCTCAATGAGTTTTCTTGGTAAATAACTGAAGGTCACTCATCTAAACACTTTTTGCATTAAGAGAATTCCCCTTTAAAACCAAAAGAAAAGTTACTCATGAGTATCTGGAAAAGTACTAACCCCCTTTGGAAGAACAGGATGTAAAATCAATGTGTGAGGAAATTCAGTTTAACGATAGCATAAGACTATTAAAGGAATCGCACAACTTTCATTGTCAACTCTCCAGAACTGCCATACACTATTTCACTATTTACAGGCTCCTGGCACACAAAGTCCCTTTTTACATAGGATTGCAGAGGGCGCTCCTTCCAGCAAGCCACAGCAACACACTTTGTACACAAACTGCCTTCTAAACTTACTGGTCCTGAAATTTCACAGGAACCAATGCGGGTAAATGGAGTTAAGACACAGATCAGCCGTCGAATTGAATGGCAGAGTCAGCTCGAGGGGCTGTCCGACCTACTCGTGTTCCGATGTTCCTAATTCTGGTCTGCCAGCGTAACTCAGCTGGAAAATGGTGTAAGTTGCCAGTTCCGACACTTCCTGGGGTTTCTCCCGGTCTTCTGCCGGAGTTACGGCGGGAGACCAATAGAACTCCCATGAAATTTCTTATTTTCCATTAACGATGTTGGCCTCTCACTCCGCTTTTGATCGCACCCAAGATGTACCTCTGTCCAAAGCCTGATATCAGAGCCATACAGCTTTACAGCACATAAGGAGGCTATTTGGCCCAAAGAGATGGGGGGGGGGGAAATTTGGTTGCTTTGCGCCTCCCGTTAGCACCCTAAAAGGGCGCTAATGGGGCGCAAAGCAACTAGCGCCCGGGCGCGGCGATGTTTGCGCTGCTCGCGTAATTGACCAGACATTTTGCGGCGGCGCTAAACACTACCGCCACGATCTCCTGCGCCCGCAGATTGTGACGTCAGTCGAGCGTGCAATGCCCCGGTAGCGCCCCGGACCGGATATTGAGTGGCGCCCCCTGCCTTTCCGCCTGTCGCTAGCAACGACAGGTTGAGGGGAGCGTTTTGCAGTCGGGAAGGGACTGGGGGAGCGCTATTTAAAGGCGACCGCTTCCTGCCTTTTTTTGTCAGCGGCATTTTTCCACCACGCATTCTGAGAGAGAGAGAGAGACTTCTGGAGAGATTCAACGCTGTGTGAAGGAGTTTTGGGTACTGAGCAGCACTTTGCAGGTTCATTTTGATTTGACCTTCCTTGCATCGATTTAGAAGAGACTATGGGGGCTGCACTCTGAGCTCTTTCCCTGGGTCTCTCCATTGTTCTTTCCAGTAGATTTGATGTACAGGTCTCTCCAGGCCGAGATTCAAGGCTGCAATGAGCAGGGTGTGGATGGAGAGCAAGATCGACCCTCCCCTTTAAGAACTGGCCGGCGCCAGTGTGTCTGTGTTCCATTGCTGACTGACATCACATGAGCTTCGCCAGCGCTCTGAGTTAGCGCCTCACTCCTCAGCGTTAGCACCTTAAGAGAGTTGTGTAGCGCCTGATTTAGCACTCCAATCACCTCCAGGGGCGATAGAAGCCAAGTTTGCAGTCGGAGGCGATAATTAGCGCCAGGTGCTAAACTTTGCGCCCGGTCGATAATTGCGCCCCAAACAGGGCGATACTGAATTTTGACCCCATGAAGTGCTAGGGCAATCCAAAAGTAATCCCACTGCCCTGTATCTTCCTCTGCTTCAAATGTTTATCCAATTTTCCATTAAAACGTGCAACGGCCTCAATATTGCATGTCGAAAATTGTATTTTTATTGATGGTTACATAAACTCCAGACCCACAGCAATGTGGTTGACTCTTAACTGCCCTCTGAAATGGTCTAGCAAGCCACTCACCACCACCTTCTCAAGGGCAATTAGGGATGGGCAATAAATGCTGGCTTTGCCAGCGACGCCCACATCCTGTGAATGAATTTTAAAAAACTTTATTTTTTTGTGAGATTAAATCACATTGGCAACGGTTGGTGAATTAATTCACTGTTATGAATTTCCTTAGCCTGCAAAGGGTATTGAGTCAGGTTTAAGTCTTCATTTAAATAGCAAAGAGAAAAAAGATTTTCATAGAGATACGTTAAATAATTTTTTACTAATATCACACAATTTGGATTCCTTTGTACTCAACTTGGCTCAGTTGTAGCACTGTTGCCTCTGAGTCTTAACCCCCAACTCCAGGACTTGAGCATATAATCTAGACCGCTACCAGTGCTGAGGAAATATTGCAATGTCGGAGTGAGTATCCATCTGTCTTAAAGCTCCCTGTGGCCAGGCATTCCCTCTTCGAACAACTTTATGAATAAGGAAATCTCTCCTAATCTATCGTCTCACTTTCTTCATGAGAACTGACCCCTCCTCAGTGCCTCACCAAACAGAGGAAAATAGCCTTTCCCCTATTCCCCCCTATCAAAACCCCTCATCATTCCAACAACCTCTGCCTGAAAGGGTGGTGAAAGCAGATTCAATAGTAACTTTCAAAAAGGGAATTGGATAAATACATGAAAAGGCAAAATTTGCAGGGCTATGGGGAAAGAGGAGGGGAGTGGGACTTATTGGGTAGCTCTACCAAAGAGCCGGCACAGGCATGATGGGCTGAATGGCCTCCTTCTATGCTGTATGATTCTATGACTCTGTTAAATCTCCTCTTAGAGTGGCTGTCAGGAGTAAAACCAATCGGAAATACTCCGTCCAACATCTTATTGAAGGAACAACAACAGAAAACGCTGGAAAAACTCAGCAGGCCAGGCAACATCCGTGGAGAGGGAAACAGAGTTAACGTTTCAGGTCGAAACCCTTCGTCAGAACTGTTCTGACGAAGGATTTCGACCTGAAACGTTAACTCTGTTTCTCTCTCCACGGATGTTGCCTGGCCTGCTGAGTTTTTCCAGCGTTTTCTGTTGTTGTTTCAATTTTCCAGCATCCGCAGTATTTTGCTATCTTATTGAAGGAATCCTGTTCTGACGAAGGGTCATTGAGCTGCAACGCTAACTCTGTGTCTCTCTCTCCACAGATGCTGCCTGACCTGCTGAGTACTTGTAGCATTTTCTGTTTTTATTTTTTAAGCTTAATGAAGGACCTTGGCTAAAATGAAACTTTGAATTGGAAAAGTCTATAATTAAACGTGATCTAACGGTCTCTTCTCTTGTTCGGACTCAGGAAAAGTTTTGCGGGGCAAAGCACGGGGGAAACCAATCTGAAGTGAATCTTCATGCGTATGTAATAAAAGAAAAGAGTTGTTACAGAATTCAATGGAAAAGCTGTCCCCTCTGGGAGTCTTCTGCAGCGCTGCCAGCACTATTTCCATTCCTTTAGCCGCCACAGGCGCAGCCAAACATTCTACTTCCTCTTCTGTCATTTGGGGTAGTTTACTCATCCAAGAAACGTGTGAATTGAGGTGGGGCAGGCGACTAATGCAAGATTTTGCAAAAAATAATTAAGTCGCGGCTTTTATGGTGGGTCAAGGGATTATGTCATGATTTTGATCTAATTAAATTAAACACAGCTTCCGTCTGTCATTTAAGTCGAAGCATTTTTCCACATCCACTGCCAATTTTTCTTGTAACATTTATGTTTGTGGTAGCAGCAAGGAATTTAATAGCAGAAAGAAATATTTAATTCTGCCTTGACTTGCGAAGAATTTGCAAAAATCCGGTACTGAACCAAATCTTCAAATTGTTTTTTCTAGTTTTGGCCAATCGATCCAGTCTTTTCCAGTTAAATGTATATAAATATATATATTTTTTTTGTTTCTTGACTTAAGCCAATTAGCTTATTTGGCTTTTGCAAAATTTCCTTGGCTGTGTCCCATCTGGTCATTTGGGAATTGTAGGGAATTCCCATTCCCGATATAATAAAGGTCACTCTGCTTAGTCATGGATTCCTGTGATTCAGGATCCAAAAGGAGGCCTCTATTACATTTCCAGATTTCAGTCTTAGTCATGTCCTGCCAAGGACTGAAATTAAGGAAAATGCAGACATAAACAAGGCAGCCATGGAATTTATCTTACTGTGTTCAGCCTCAGGCCGTCTAGTTTCCTTGCTCTTTAATCCCTTTAAAAAAAAAGAAAGGCTTGGATTTATATAGCACCTTTCATGACCTCAGGATGTCCCAAAGTGCTGCACAGCTAATTAAGGAAATGCAGCAGTCAATTTGCCCACAGCAAGGTCCCACTAACAGCAATATGATAAATAGCAGATATTGGTCCTGAATTTGCAGTCGGTATGACGGCATACTCTCTGAGGTGACAGGGTTTTGCGTTGGTATATTATTTATACATATAAAATAATAAAGTGTATGGTGTCAAAATAGGTTTCAGCTTTTTGTCAGGTCATTTACAGATATATGGAAATGTATTGATGTAAGATTGCAATTGTGTTAAAAGAAAAATAAATCTTAGAGTGAAGGCCAGCCAGTATTTATAGTGAGGCTTATAGTGAGATTGAGTGACCGCTTTGCGGAACACCTCCATTCAGTCCGTAAGCGGGACCCCAAGCTCCCGGTGGCCTGTCACTTTAATTCACCGCTCCATTCCCACTCAGACCTCACCGTCCTCGGCCTCTTGCATTGTTCCACGGAAGCTCAGCGTAAGCTCGAGGAACAGCACCTCATCTTTCGATTAGGCATTCTACAGCCCTCTGGACTCAACATAGAGTTCAACAATTTCAGATCATAACCCCGGCCCCCATCACATATATATATATATTTTAATTTTAATTTTTTTTTTATCCACACTTTTGTTTGGACTTTTTTTCTTCCCTCCCAGAAGCTGGCAGCTGTCCTTCATTCTGCCAGCGCAATTCACACTTCATCTAGCCTCAACCTGTCACATTACCACCTCCTCTTGCCTTGAATATCTCTTAATGTCTCTTAATGTCCTCTAATCTCTCCTGCTTTCTATCCTATCACTGACCTTCCCTTTTGTTCCTTCATCCCCTCCCCCTTTTCCCAGCCCTAAACCTGCTTTAAAATCTATTTCATTTCCTGCTTTTTTCCAGTTCTGACGAAAGGTCTTCGACCTGAAACGTTAACTCTGTTTCTCTCTCCACCGATGCTGCCTGGCCTGCTGAGTTTTTCCAGCGTTTTCTGTTGTTATTTATAGTGAGGCTGTCAGGTTGCTATGCTTAACTCCGCTGTAGGCTGGATTCCGTGGGACTTTCGGTGTTTCCTGATTGGCTAGTGAAAGGAGCAGCGCCCCACGTGATCCCAGGTACGCTTCCGCACAACGCTGTGCCCCTGGGATCCGTGGGCCACTCCGCTGCGCACAACTCTGCAGCATTTCAAAGCCAGTTTTCGTTCGGGGCCTTGCAACAGGTAAGTGCGGATTTCATTCAGAGGTCGGCGGCGAACTCCTTAGCTACGCCGTCGACCACAATTTGAGGGCCGATCTGTTTTTAAGGAGTTGATTGAGGGATAAATGTTGGCCAGGACACCAGGGAGAACTCCTTGGAAATACTGCTGTGGGATCTTTTACGTCCACCAGAGAGGGCAGACGGAGCCTCGTTTAACATCTCAGCTGAAAGACGGCATTGAGGGCAGCGCAGTGCTCCCTCAGCGCTGCACTGGGAGTGTCAGCCTAGATTACGTGCATTCTCTGGAGTGAGACTTGAACCCACAACCTTCTGACTCAGAGGCGAGAGTGCCACCACTTCACTAATTCCCTCCACCTCTCCACTTCTCTCGTAACCTTTAAGGCCCTCCTTAAAACCCATCTCTTTTATCAAGCTTTTGCTATTGCTCCCAATACCTCCTGCTTTGGCTCGGCACCCAGTTTTGTGTGATTACACCTCTGTGAAGCACCTTGGGACGTTTTCCCATGTTGAAGCTGCTATATGAATGATAGTTGTTATTCCATCAAAAACAAAAGTGATTTTAGGAATTAAAATATAATTGGTGTGGAACTCTAACCGTTTGACTCTCATTGAGAAGATCTCCAGATGTTTATAACCCAAGTATTGAAGCATTTCTTTTGTGGAAAACATCTTTCGAGAGCAACGTTAAAAGGACAGGTTACACCTGGCCAGTTGAGGAATCATTTGAAAGAGGAGGGGTAAAAAAACCAAAAAAAAAACTTATTGGGCCAAAAATTCGGCCCTTGCCGGGTGAGTACGCACTATGTACTCACCTGTAAGGCATCCTGAAGTGCCGGTTTCCTGCATGCACTGCGCATGCACGGGAAACCGGAACATCCGGTCTGATGAAGGGAGCGGTTCAGAGGTGAACCGTGTGCGCGGTAGAGGCTGCGCGCACGCAGCGAACTTAGGTTTTTTTTCAGGTTTCTCCGGGAGGATAAGTATTGAAGAACCTACGCTTTTAAAAAGGAGGCGCAGGACCCGTTTTCAACAAGGTAAGTGGTTAATTAATTATAATTTTAAAAAATTTTCAACAGGTTTATCTTTTTTAGATACTTTAAAGAAAGGTAAGTTTATTTTTAGCACCGTTAAAAAGTATTTTAATTTTTTCAAAAATTTAAATTTTTGTTTAAAGTAGTTAATTTATTTAACTTATAGTTATTTTATAAATGTGATGGTTTTTAAAAAAATTATTTGAAGTTTAGCTATTCTTTTGGGGCCGATTTCAATTCATAGATTTGACAGGTCTGTCAAATCTATGAATGAAAGATGGTCTGCTGCCATTGGCTCTCCGTGGCCCACGTGATCCCAGGGGACGCATCGCACTAACTACGCCCCTGGGACACGCAAGCACTGCGCGCCGGCACTTGGAGCAGGCCCAGGAGCTGAAGTCCCCGTGGGTCCAGAGGTCAACGGCAGGCGCGGTAGGTAAGTGCGCGCGCGATCCTTACCCCCGCGGCAAGCCGGAGAGGCGAATTTCAGGGCCAATATTTCACCGCTGTTGCAGGTGCTTCCTTGAGAAGTTACAAGAAGAACTACTACAGAAAATGCTAAATAGCATCAAATGTACGGCTGCTATAACAACAACAGATCTACTATATTATAAATAGCAAAAACCCCTAAGCCAATTACAGACAGCGAGATTTCATCAAAAATAAGTCAATTTTTTGGAATGTATGACCAAATTGCCTTCAGACTGGATATTAACAGGTTTTTTTGTTGCAATTTCCATTACATATTGGTAAACCTTTTTGGTTCAGTTTGGCTTCATTGAGGTCCGGCTTATGACCCGCATCAACTAGATGGGCTGAGAGATGACCAGCTGACAATACAAGCTCCTTACTATCAGGTTTATTGTTAGCAGTCAGTTATAACTAGGCTAGCCATAGGCACCTCAAGACTGCGCCATCGCACTTCTAACTCTATTCCCAACTGGGATGCAGTCCATCAGCTTGTGAAAGTACCAGTCTTCAGGCTTGGGGTATACATATCCTGTCCATCACAATCTTAGAATCGTAGAATGCTACAGCACAGAAGGAGGCCATTCGGCCCATCGTGCCTGTGCCGGCTCTGTGAAAAAGCTCTCCAATTAGTCCCACTCCCCCCCTGCCCTTTCCCCATTGCCCTGCAACTTTTTCCCCTTCAAGTATTTATCCAATTCCCTTTTGAAAGTTATTATTGATTCTGCTTCCACCGCCCTTTCAGGCAGCGCATTCCAGATCACAACAACACAGTTTTTGCATGCTGCTTTCTTTCCTCTCATTACTTTAGTGTTAAAAGAAATAGACTCCCATGTATATATAGTGCCTTTCACAACCTCAGGCTGTCCCAAAGAGCTTCACAGACAAAGGCGTACTATTGAAGTCACTGTTGTAATGTAGGAAATGCGCCAGTGAAATTGCACACAGCAAGTTTCCACAAACAGCAGTATGATAACGACCAGTTCATCTGTTTTTTAGTGATGTTGGTTGAGGGATAAATATTGGCCAGGACAACGGGGAGAACTCCCCTGCTCTTCTTCGAAATAGTGCCATAGTCCACCTGAGAGGGCAGACGGGGCCTCGTTTTAACCTCTCTTCCAAAAAGACAGCACCACCGACAGTGCAGCACTCCATCAGTACGGCACTGGCAGTGCCAGCCTAGATTTTGTGCTCAAGTCTCTGGAGTGGGACTTGAGCCCACAACCCTGTGACTAGCCACTGAGGCAAGGCTGGCACAGCCTGAAATCAGCGTCGCTCCATGCCAGAGGGGCGATTTTCGTTCCACTCCAGGCATAAACCACAGAGAAAAGATCCGTTGACTTATTGCTGGAGCTCAGCCCGGTGCCGTTCTGATTGTCGGGCAAACCTCGATTTAGTCGACTGGCACTCCCGTTGAAAACAGATGGCACCCTAATTCGAATATACAAATAGGGGCCTGATGTGTACAAGTGGCTTTATACATTCCGTTATCTATGTATAAAAGTTTTTAAACATTGAGAATCCTAGTTGAAGGACCATGGACCCCAATACAGGAGATACCAAAGCTGAATGGAATTGATGTGCAGATACGTCAAATCAGGAAGCAGTGATTGGGATATATTTTCCTCAGTGTGGAGGTCTGAGATCTACTCCAGGCCCCCGATTATCAAAATTCACGACGAGGCCTTGGAAAAAGTGGACCACTTTCCATACCTCGGGAGCCTACTGTCAACAAGGGCAGACGCCGATGACAAAGTCCAACACCGCCTTCAGTGTGCCAGTGCAGCCTTCGGTCGCCTGAGGAAGAGAGTGTTTGAAGACCAGGACCTCAAACCCGGCACTAAACTCATGGTCTACAGAGCAGCTGTGATACCCGCCCTGCTGTATGCCTCAGAAACATGGACCATGTACAGCAGGCACCTCAAAGCACTGGAGAGGTACCACCAACGCTGCCTCCGCAAGATCCTGCAAATCCATTGGCAGGATAGGCGCACCAACGTCAGTGTTCTCGCTCAGGCCAACATCCCCAGCATCGAAGCTTTGACCACGCTCGATCAGCTCCGATGGACGGGTCACATCGTCCGCATGTCCGATACGAGACTCCCAAAACAAGAGCTCTACTCGGAGCTCCGACACGGCAAGAGAGCCCCAGGTGGGCAGAGGAAATGCTTCAAGGACACCCTCAAAGCCTCCTTGAAAAAGTGCAATATCCCCACCGACACCTGGGAATCCCTGGCCCAAGACCGCACAAAGTGGAGAAGAAGCATCCGGGAAGGCGCCGAACACCTCGAGTCTCTTCGCCGGGAGCAAGCAGAAGCCAAGCGCACGTCAACCCAAGCACCCCACCCACCCGCCCCTTCAACCACCGTCTGCCCCACCTGTGACAGAGACAGTAGGTCCCGCATTGGACTCATCAGTCACCTGAGAACTCATTTTTAGTGTGGGACTGCCGAAGAAGAAGACTCCAGGCACAATATGCTTATAACATGGCAATGTGAGCAGGAGTTGCTCGTTGATAGCAAAAATCTTGGTGTGAATGTAACGCAGATTTCCCCACTAGATATCAAGCATGGTTTTTAAAAGACTGAGGTTTTGTAGGAGAAAGGGAAAGTGTGCCACTGTTCCGAGGTCCTGGAGCAGACGGAGTTAGAGTAAGAGACTGTGCGATGAGTCCTGATTTTAACACAGTAAAGATACAGGATATAGAAGGAGCGGGCAAAGAAAGAAGACTCACATTTATACAGCGCCTTTCACGACCTCAGGATGTCCCAAAGCGCTTTACAGCCAATGAAGTGCTTTTGAAGTTTAGTCACTTGCGCACAGCAAGATCTCATAAACAGCAATCGTGGATACTTGGAGCTTGGAATGATACTCGCTGTAAAGGCCGACAGTCAAACGTTATAATATGTACGAATGCGATAGGATTTCTTGGCATGTAAAACAAGATGCTAATCACAACTTAATGGCGCAGTAGAATTACATGGGGTAGTGCCAAGACCTCATTAATTTTCCGTTTCTAAACAATAAGCCAAAAATAGTTTTAATGAGCAACATTATTCCAGCAATTCATCTTCTTCAATTTTTTCGATCACTGATGCAGATAAATTTATGTTTTTCCACTTTATTTGTGAAAGCTGCACCATCCTCACCAGTGGGGAGACTGGAGAAGCTGGGGTTGTTCTCCTTCGAGCAGAAACATAGAAACATAGAAAAATAGGAGCAGGAGTAGGCCATTTGGCCCTTCGAGCCTGCTCCGCCATTCAATATGATCATGGCTGATCCTCTATCTCAATACCATATTCCCGCTCTCTCCCCATCGGGTTAAGGAGAGATTTGATAGAGGTGCTCAAAATGATGAGGGGTTTTGATAGAGTAAATAAGGAGGAACTGTTTCCACTGGCAGGAGGGTCGTTATTCAAAGGACACAGATTTGAGATAATTGTCAAAAGAACCAGAGGGGGAGATGAGGAGAATTTTTTTTACGCAGCGAGTTGTTCTAATCTGGAATGCACTGCCTGAAAGGGCGGTAGAAGCAGATTCAGTAATAACTTTCAAAAGTGGAATTGGATAAATACTTGAAACAAATGTGCAGGGCTGTGGGGAAAGAGCGGGGGAGTGGGACTAATTGAATAGCTCTTTCAAAGAGCCGGCACAGGCACGATGGGCCGAATGGCCTCCTTCTGCGCTGAAAGATTCTATCCCTTTGGGAAAAAAATTCATAACTTGTTTCTGCCCGAAGAATAGAACAGTTGGGCCAGAGATATCTCTGTAACGGCAGTCTGCGGGTATTCCTGCCCTTTTCCCCATGGGAAAAAAAACATTCCATGCGCACAGACAGGTGAGAGAAATGAAAGGAAAGCTGGTTAATCTCAGCTGGTGAATCTATAGCAATGCTATCCAAGTGTTCCGATCGAAGGGCAAATAATTAGATGTGGGGGCGGATTCGTTGAATCAAAATTCGAATCCTGCCATGCAATCGTTTTATCTGTTTGTTTTTTTGTCTTGGAAGCAACGATTTTGAAAAAAAACAATGCCTGTTGCCTGAGGAACATCTACACTGTCAATCAACAGATGTCTCCGAGGCACCCAAGGGGTTTTCTGTCAGTGAGCTGTGGACAGACAAGCAGAGAAACATCGAGTTCTCCCCTTCTGTTGAAAACACCTCTGCAGAATGCCAGACTGCTGGCATTGCATCTGACAGTCTTGTTCAGCAAATGATAAATCACCTATGGATTAAGGGTGTTACTGGCTAAATGCAGTTTTCTCCCAAGCAAGCTCTAGCCTGCAATCATTCCCTCGGGATCGAGAAATGAGATTGTTCAACAGGCGTTTTGAACCGCTGCGTTCTTCAAATATATTCAACCTGAAGCCGTGGGCCTGCTCGCGTTCTTCACACTGCCAGATTTTGACGAGGTTCTGCTTCCTTACGAGCCGCCTGTGCCTCAAAATGATTGCCCTGCTGAGTTTTATCTGATTCCCGTTGATGGAAGTGGAGTGTATGAAATGTAAGGAACTGCAAAAGGTCGTTAGGGCCGATGAGCTTGCCTTGTTTTTTTGAGTGACCTCAATTTGTAGACCCCTGCCTTGTAGACGCGATCAAAAACGCCACCTGTTTTAGGATCTGACATCAAAGCTATTCATAAATAAAAGATAGCGCCAGCTGTAAGATATGAATGCAGCCACCTTCCACTTGAATCAGATTTCAAGTGCGATCATTGATAAGTCAGGTACAGTAGCACATCTCTCATCTGCATCCTCAGGACCCAACACAGGATTCGCAATTTAACCGGACTAGGAAGTCGTCACTCGGAGCTTGATGTTCTATTCGGCCGTGGGCTCCGCTTCAAATCTCACATCCCATTCCTCGCCAAGACTGCCTACAACTACCTGCCCAAAAGGGGTACGGTCGCATAGTGGTTATGTTACTGGACCAGTAATCCAGAGGCCTGCACTAATCGATCCGGAGACATGAGTTCAAATCCCACCACGGCAGCTGGGGAATTTAAATTCAGTTAATTAAATAAATCTGGAATTAAAAAGAAACGCTGGTGTCAGTGATGGTGACCGTGAAACTACCAGATTGTTGTAAAAACCCATCTGGTTCACTAACGTCCTTCAGGGAAATCTGTCGTCCTTACCCGGTCTGGCCTATATGTGACTCCAGACCCACTGCAATGTGGTTGACTCTTAACTGCCCTCTGAAATGGCAGCTCACCACCACCTTCTGAAGGGCAATTAGGGACAGGCAATAAATGCCAGCCTTGCCACCAACACCCACATCCTGTGAATGAATGGAAAAAAATCACTTCCTCACACTGCCGGGATCCTGACCCATGTTTTTGCTACCTTCAGGTGTGATTTCCCCAATGCTTTCCTCACTAGCCTCATGATCTCCACGTCACACAAAGTCCAAGTTGTCCAAACTCTGCTGCCCGGAAACTGTCCCACTAACCCATCACCTCCATCCATACTATCTCTATTGGGTCCTTATCCCTTAATGCACTGAATTTAAATTTCTCATCCTCATTTATAAGTATATATGAGTGACCTGCTTAAAGGACTTTGCCCAATGTCCCTCTGGAACCAGCCAATGAAAGCTACAAGACAGATGCATGAGGGCAGCCTCAGGCTGTTCTACTTCCCTCTTATGGGGAGTGGACACTGTCCTCGTAGGGACGCCATCCCACAGTCAGATACCTGAGATGGGTAACTCTGCCCCCTGGAGGATCACAGATGTGAACCTGTAGACCCCTCTTTTCCCATTTTACAGAAGGTTCTAAACCCTTCTTTAAAATTACATTGGCGCCATCTCACCTTGACCACCCAACCTCTCTTTCTTTGTCACAATCATTCCTGTCCCATCTTCATCAGTATTACTGTAGCCATTGCTCCTCTGAATAGCCCAGCTCCTTGAGGTCGATTCTAACCCTGCCCGTCCTGAGCAGGTTACTGACCCATTTGGAATCCCACCCTTCCCGGCCATTTCCGATTATAAAGTGCGGGGTTCTGAGGCAAATGTGGCGCCAACCGAAAGCAGGCGGGGGCCTCATGAATTTATGCAGATCGGGGTCCTATTACGTCAAAGGGACCCCGATCCCTAAGTGTAAAACTTCCCTCTGTGTAGCCAGAAGGAGCAGGAATCTTTCCCTCAGCACCATAAGGAAAGTAGCGCTTCCCCTGCCCTGGAATCTCAATCCTTCCCTCCCATGAGACCCTCCCGAAATCTCCTCCCCGCCACTTACCTGCAAGTTGTCAGATGGTCAAGGGCCACCCGATCTCTTGTGTCCTCTTCCGGCCCACTCTGGGCGGGAAATGGACCGGAGACATTTAACTGAGGCCCGGGAGTTAAAGAACCTTATTTGTATATAAAAAGGGCCAAACGCCTGCTTCAGGCGTGGGCAAAAGACGCCTCTTGTTTGTCCTCTGCCAATATGGCGGGTGGCGCGCTTCTGGTCGTAATTGTGCGCTCGCTTCCTGCACGCAATTTTGAGAACTTAGGAGGCCACCTAGTGCCTGTTTTTAGCCGCCCAATTTCTAGGCCTTGGGCTCACAAGCATTGAAAAGAGAACAACAGGATGGGAGCTCATCGAGGTATCTAAGATGGTAAATGGTATAGAAGAGGTAACTCCAGGACATTACTTCCAATTTCAAAAAGATGAGAAAGGCCATTTGACGCAGCTAGCCAGTAAGCTGTGACATTAGAGCAAGGGGGGGAAACAGATTCAAATTAGTGAAAGGCAAGCAAATTTCGGGCTCATTTTGTCAAGTTGCTTTTCGCACACAGGACTGATGAAAATGTGGAATGGGCTTTTATAGAATAGTGGAGGCAAAATCATGCAAACTGGAGAGTGGCGGAGTTGGGTTTGGCCAACTGAGTTGGGCAGAACTCTAGATGTGGCCACCTTGGCAGGAAGGGTCCGAACTGGGAATGTCGACATGCCCAATCCAAAGGCGGAGCCAGGAACCGCGCCAACTTAGAATCATAGAATCATAGAATGATGCAGCACAGAAGGAGGCCATTCAGCCCATCGTGCCTGTGCCAGCTCTTTGGTAGAGCGATCCAATTAGTCGCACTGCCCCGCTCTTTCCCCATAGCCCTATAAATATTTTTGCCTTTTCAAGTATTTATCCAATTCCCTTTTGAAAATTACTATTGAATCTGCTTCGACCATCCTTTCAGGCAGTGCATTCCAGATCACAAAAACTCGCTGTGTAAAAAAATGTTTCCTCATGTCGCCTCTGGTTCTTTTGCCAATCACCTTAAATCTGTGTCCTCTGGTTACCGACCCTTCTGCCACTGGAAACAGGTTCTCCTTATTTACTGAAATAAAAACAGAAAATGCTGGAAATACTCAGTAGGTCAGGCACAGACCTGAAACGTTAACTCTGTTTCTCTCTCCACAGATGCTGCCTGACCTGCTGAGTATTTCCAGCATTTTCAGATTCCAGAATCCGCAGTATTTTGCTGTTGTATCTCCTTATTTACTATATCAAAACCGTTCATGATTTTGAACACCTCTATCAAATTCCTCTTAACATTCTCTGCTCTAAGAACAACCCCACCTTCTCTATTCTCTCCAAATAACTGAGGTCCCTCATCCCTGGTACCATTCTAGTAAATATCATCTGCACCCTCTCTCAGGCCTTGATATCATTCCTAAAGTGCGGTGTCAAGAATTGAACACAATACTCCAGCTGAAGCCTAACCAGTACAATAGCAAAATACTGCGGATGCTGGAAATCTGAAATAACAACAGAAAACGCAGGAAAAACTCAGCAGGCCAGGCAGCATCCGTGGAGAGAGAAACAGAGTTAACGTTTCAGGTCGAAGACCTTTCGTCAGAACTGGAAAAAAGCAGGAAATGGAATAGATTTTAAAGCAGGTTTAGGGGCAGGGAAATGGCCTAACCAGTGTTTTGTGAAGGTTTAGCATAACTTCCTTGCTTTTGTACTCTATGCCTTTATTGATAAAGCCAAGGATCCTATTTTTTAACAGCTTTCACAACCTGTCCTTCAAAGATTTGTATACATATACCCCCAGGTATCTGTTCCTGCACCCCCTTTAAAATTGTACCATTTAGTTTATATTGCCTCGCCTTATTCTTCCTACTGAAAATGTATCACTTCACACTTCTCTGCGTTAAATTTAATCTGCCATGTGTCTGCCCATTTCACCAGTCTGTCGATGTCCTCCTGAAGCCTGTTACTATCCTCCTCATTTTTTACTACATTTCTCAGTTTCATTTCAGCTACAAACTTTGAAATTATGCCTTGTGTACCCAAGTCCTGGTCATTAATATATATCAAAAAGAGCAGTGGTTCTAACACTGACCTCTGGGGAACACCACTGTATACCTCCCTCCAGTCTAAAAAAACAACTGTTCACCACTTCTCTTGGCTTTCTGTCCTTAGCTAATTTCGTACTCATGCTGCCACTGTCCCTTTAACGCATGGGCTTTAATTTTGGTATGATGTGGTACTTTGCCAAACGCCTTTTGAAAGCCCATATACACAACAGCAGCCGCACTACCCTCATCAACCCTCTCCGTTACTTCATCAAATAACTCAATCAAGTTGCAGGCCTAACCTCGAGGCCGTGCGGAGACTCCTGGGAGCAAAATGGAGGCAGTCCTCCGAAGCCATGTTGGCCGACCTCATAAATGTTTGGGGGAAGTCATGACCTCCCCCGAACCTCCCGACTGGCTCCACCACTGAAACTGGATGCCATGATGTGGTGGGGGCGGGGTGGGAGGGGGCGGTGAAGGGATGTGTGTGGATGGGATGGTAGACTCTGTTCAGATGGATGTGCTAGGATAGGTCAAACAATCTTCCTCATCCATGTCTATCTTGTGACCTTGTGTGTGATCAAACACACTGCTTCACCACGAGGTCCACAGTTCCAGGAAATGTTTGAAAGTAGCTTGTGAAAGAGGGAAACACTTTCCGTCACCAGACGCACAGACACAGAGCCTTGTTTGGATATTGTCTTTCTGCCAGTATAGGACCTTCGAGAACCTTCTTCAACAAACCAGAGCTTGCTGTCCACTATTCAAAACAAACACCCACACAGTTCAAAATCAACCTTCAAAAAGCAATCACACACTCTGAGTAATCTGCCAGCTCAAGTTGTCTGAAGGTAAACTCCTTCAGCTCTGCACCATTCTTCAGAGCCAAACTATTCTTTCTTGGTAGAGCGGCAGGGGGGGTGGGTACGGGCTGGAGTCAGGGGGAGGATGAAGTTGACAAGCTCATTTCACCCACATGCCACCCGATCGTAGACAGATATTGATGGGATGCATGGGAAGGTCTGTGAACCGAAACATGTCGCCCTGTGAGGTGGAGAAGGATTCAGCGTGGTGACGCGCTGCCTCCTGCGCTGGCCTGCCTCCCCCAATGTGCGGCCCATTCAAATTTTTGCGCATGCGCGGTATCTACAACGTAAAAGCCGGTGAGCGGCCCGCGCGGGACCTTGAAGATGACTGCGCGGCTGCGTGGCTTAGCGGGAACATTGGTGATGGGTATCTGTGCCAAGGAACAAAACAGTCTTACAGTCAAATTCTTCTTATAGGAGCAGGAGGAGGCCATTCAGCCCCTCGGGCCTGTTCTGCCATTCAATTAGATCATGGCTGACCTGCAGCTCAACTCCATTTACCCGCCTTAGCTCCAGATCCCTTGATACCCTTACCTAACAAAACTCTATCAATCTCAGTCTTGAAAGCTCCAATTGTGCTCCAGCATCACCAGCCTTTTGAGGGAGAGCGATTTCCAGATTTCTACTATTCTTTGTGTGTAAAAGTGCTTCCTGATTTCCCTCCTGAATGGTCTGGCTCTAATTTTAAGATTATGTCCCCTCGTTCTTGAATCCCCCACCAGAGGAAATAGTTTCTCTGTATCTAACCTATCGTATCCTTTTAACATTTTAAACACCTCAACTCTAGGGAATACAAGCCAAGTGTATGGCTTATGGTCAGACCTCTTTGGCACAGATGCCCACGACTATGCTGCATACTATCCCAACCGGAAAGGATGTCCACAGTGGGTCACAGACAATCTCGAGTTTCCCACTTATCTACATTGAAAAGCATAATGGTGTTTTCTTGATCTACCTTCCTCGGTTTCGGTTGACTTTCTTCATCTCTGCTGTCATTGAAGCATCGTGAACAGTGCTGAGAAAAAACAACCAGAGGGAAACATCTGGATCACCAGGGTTGCGGCTAAAATGACACCATTTCTGGGAATCCACACTGACACCTGCCTCACTTCTATTATAATGCTGGTGTTATTTGACTAGCTGAGAGCAAGACGGTCCTCGGCCAGCTCGATTGTTAAGATCACAGCTGAAATGGTAAGAGAAAGTACGAGAAGAAATCCAGGGTCACTGTCAGAGGTGGGATGTTCGTATACACTGGTCCTCAAACACAGCTGGGTGCTTGGCTGGGAAAGTTGGAATCCTGCACTGACAATCTTCGAAGGGACTGACAATCTTCGAAGGGACTGACAATCTTTGAAGGGACTGACAATCTTCGAAGGGACTGACAATCTTTGAAGGGACTGACAATCTTCGAAGGGACTGACAATCTTTGAAGGGACTGACAATCTTCGAAGGGACTGACAATCTTCGAAGGGACTGACAATCTTCGATGGGACTGACAATCTTCGATGGGACTGACAATCTTCGAAGGGACTGACAATCTTTGAAGGGACTGACAATTTTCAATGGGACTGACAATCTTTGAAGGGACTGACAATCTTCAATGGGACTTACAATCTTCGATGGGACTGACAATCTTCGAAGGGACTGACAATTTTCAATGGGACTGACAATCTTTGAAGGGACTGACAATCTTTGAAGGGACTGACAATCTTCAATGGGACTGACAGTCTTTGAAGGGACTGACAATCTTTGAAGGGACTGACGATCTTCAATGGGACTGACAATCTTCGAAGGGACTGACAATCTTCAATGGGACTGACAATCTTTGAAGGGACTGACAATCTTCGAAGGGACTAACAATCTTCAATGGGACTGACAATCTTTGAAGGGACTGACAATCTTCAATGGGACTGACAATCTTCAATGGGACTGACAATCTTCAATGGGACTGACAATCTTCGATGGGACTGAAAATCTTCGAAGGGACTGACAATCTTCGATGGGATCGAATGGACTTCTTCTTTTCTTTGACTTTTCTGATGCTCTGGCTTTTCGAAATTCCAGCTACAAAATGTGAAGCCTTGTGAGCAATGATTTGTGTGTCAGCCGTGGCTGAGTGGGCAGCACTCTCGCCTCTGAGTCAGAAGGTTGTGGGTTCAAGTCCCGCGCCGGAGACTTGAGCACAAAATCCGGGCTGACACTCCCAGTGCAGTACTGAGGGAGCGCTGCACTGTCGGAGGTGCCGTCCTTCAGATGAGGTGAACATAAAAGATCCCATCGTAGTATTTCAAAGAAGACCAGGGGAGTTGCCCCAATGTCCTGGACAACACTTATCCCCCAACCA
The DNA here is from genome assembly GCA_030390025.1 of Squalus acanthias. Taxonomy (NCBI): domain Eukaryota; kingdom Metazoa; phylum Chordata; class Chondrichthyes; order Squaliformes; family Squalidae; genus Squalus; species Squalus acanthias. The sequence continues at coordinate 13,191,555 of CM059429.1, forward strand.
ACACTACAAAAAAACAGTTTATCTGGTCATTATCACATTGCTGTTTGTGGGAGCTTGCTGTGCGCAAATTGGCCACCACGTTTCCTACATTACAACAGTGACTCCACTTCAAAAAGTACTTCATTGGCTGCAAAGCACTTTGGGAGGTCCTGAGGTCGTGAAAGGTGCTATAGAAATGCAAGCTATTTCTTTCATCCATGATTTTTTAACCAGGTTAATTTATCAAAATCAAGTCAGCTACTGCTGGGCTCCATCTCTGGGACTAGGCCCAAAGCAAACAAAGCATCACATTTCCAGTGACAGCCCTTGGCTTTCTATTAAAAAAACAAGATGAATAACTTGTGTTGTGTTATTTTAATGAATGATAGCCAGAGAGGATAAATGCTTCCTCTTCTGCAAGATTAGCAGTGATCCTTTTTTTTTCTGATACCTTAAGATTCAAGTGACACTTTTTTACACTCATTTTTATTTCTATAGATGATCGAAACATAGAAACATAGAAAAATAGGAGCAGGAGTAGGCCATTCGGCCCTTCGAGCCTGCTCCGCCATTCAACATGATCATGGCTGATCCTCTATCTCAATACCATACTCCCGCTCTCTCCCCATACCCCTTGATGCCTTTTGTGTCTAGAAATCTATGGGGGAGAAATTCAGTATCGCCCCATTTGGGGCGCAATTATCGGCCGGGCGCAAAGATTAGCGCCTGGCGCTAATTATCGCCACCGACTGCAAACTTGACTTTTATCGCCCCTGTAGGTGATTGCAGCGCTATATCAGGCGCTTCACACCTGTCTTAAGGCGCAAAGGCCGAGGAGCGAGGCGCTACCTCAGAGCGCTGGCGAAGCTCATGTAATGTCAGTCAGCAATGGAACACACACACAATGGCACGGGCCAGTTCTTAAAGGGGATGGTTAATCTTGCTTTCCATCCACATCCTGCTCATTGCAGCCTTGAATCTCGGCCTGGAGAGACCTGCACATCAAATGTGCTGGAAAGAACAATGGAGAGTACCAGGCAAAGAGCTCAGAGTGCAGCCCCCACAGTCTCTGCTAAATCGATACAAGGAATGGCAAATCAAAATGAACCTGCAAAGTGCTGCTCAGTACCCAAAACTCCTTCACACAACGTTGAATCTCTCCAGAAGTCTCTCTCTCTCTCTCTCAGAATGCGTAGTTCAAAAATGGCACCAACAATAAAAGGCAGGAAGCGGTCACCTTTAAATAGCGCTCCCCCTTTCCCTTCATGACTGCAGAACGCTCCCCTCAACCTGTCGTTGCTAGCGTCAGGCGGTAAGGCAGGGGGCGCCACTCAATATCCGCTCCGGGGCGATACCGGGGCGTTGCGCACTCGAGTGACGTCATGATCTGCCGGCGCAGGAGATCGTGGCGGTAGTGTTTAGCGCCGCCGCAAAATGTCTAGTTAATTTCGCGAGCAGCGCAAACTTCGCCGCACCTGGGCGCTAGATGCTTTGCGCACCATTAGCGCCCTCTTAAGGCGCTAACGGGAGGCGCAACCAACTGAATTTTTCCCCCTATATATCTCCTTCTTAAATATATTCAGTGACTTGGCCTCCACAGCTGTCTGTGGTAGAGAATTCCATAGGTTCACCACCAGAAGTTTCTCCTCATCTCAGTCCTAAATGTCCTAACCCGTATCCTGAGACTGTGACCCCGCGTTCTAGACCTCCCAGCCATGGGAAACTTCCTCCCTGCATCCAGTCTGTCTAGCCCTGTGAGAATGGTATTGAAGTTTGCTAATGATAATAAGCTTGTATTCCCTTGAATATAGAAAATTAAGGGGTGATCTAATTGAAGTGTTTAAGTTGAATAAAGCATTTGACAGGGTAGATAGAGAGAAATGATTTCCTCTGGTGGGGGAGTCCAGAACGAGGGGGCATAACCTTCAAATTAGAGCCAGACCGTTCAGGGGTGACGTCAGGAAGCACTTCTTCACACAAAGGGTAGTGGAAATCTGGAACTCTCTCCCCCAAAAAGTTGTTGACGCTGGGGCTCAATTGAAAATGTAAAAACTGAGATTGGTAAGTTTTTGTTAGACAAGGGTATTAAGGGTTACAGAACCAAGCCGGGTAGATGGAATTAAGATACATATCAGCCATGATCTAATTAAATGGGGGAACAGGCTCGAGGGGCTGAATGGCCTCCTCCTGTTCCTCTAGTCCTATGTAATGATACTAAGTTAGGGGGCAAGGCAAACTGCGAGGAAGATTGCAGGAAGGCATAGAAAGGTTAATGGAGTGGGCAGAGGGGTAGCGGATGCAGAGACATGTGAAAGAGTACACTTTGAAAAAGAAAACAGCGAAAGAAAGTATACCCTAAATGGTAAGATCCTTAGCAAAGAGGAGGAACGGAGAGATCTGGAGATGCACATGCAAATATCTTTAAAATTGTAAGTGCGGATAGAAATGTTTTGCTAGACAAGGGTATTAAAGGATATGTAGCCAAGGCAGGTGGATGGAGTTAAGATACGGATCAGCCATGATCTCACTGAATGGCGGAACAGGCTCGAGGGCCTAAATGGCCTCCTCCTGTTCCTATGTTCCTATATATATAAAACAGTTACCGCGCTTCAAATTCATTCATTGTATATTCGTTGCCAAGGCTTCTTCAACAGCATCTCCCAAACCCCCGACCTCTTCCACCTAGAAGGACAAGGGCAGCAGGCGCATGGGAACACCACCATCTCCAAGATCCCCTCCAAATCACACACCATCCTGACTTAGAAGTACATCACCGATCCTTCATCGTTGCTGGGTCAAAATCCTGGAACTCCCTCCCCAACAGCACTGTGGGAGTACCTTCACCACATGGACTGCAGCGGTTCAGGAAGGCGGCTCACCACCACCTTCTCAAGGGCAATTAGGGATGGGCAATAAATGCCGGCCTTGCCAGTGATGCCCACATCCCAGGAATGAATAAAAAACAGTGTTTTTGTTGTTTCTGAAAGAGGTGGCACGGTGCTATATAAATGCAGGCCTTTCTTTCAACTATTTGGCTTTTGACTGGAGTCTGCACAGTGAGGTTTCTTTCTGAAGTCTTCTGCTTTATTGGGCAAAATAAAATTTTATAGGCAATTATTGCAGCTTCCTCGAGACCAACCCGCCTGGCTGGGCATGGCTGTTTTCTTGGCTTGTACAGACATCTACAGTCTCTGAGGCTTCTCTACTGCCAGACAAATTTGAAAAGGATCCTGGTACCCCAGGACTGTAAGCGAGCTGCTTCACTGAGGCAAAGCTCAGGGTAGTGATTTGCCCGCTATTTTAACAGCCGCAAAAATGTACTGAAGTATGAGGAAGGTTATGCAAGTGCAGGGCATTACAGGGGTAACACACAACAACAACAACTTATATTTATATAGCGCCTTTAATGTAGTAAAACATCCCAAGATGCTTCACAGGAGTGTTATACGACAAAAAATTTACGCCGAGCCACATAAGGAGAAATTAGGCCAAATGACCAAAAGCTTGGTCAAAGAGGTAGGTTCTAAGGAGCGTCTTAAGGGAGGAAAGAGAGGTAGAGAGGCGGAGAGGTTTAGGCAGGGAATTCCAGAGCTTAGGGCCTAGGCAGCTGAAGGCACAGCCACCAATGGTTCAGCAATTATAATCGGGGATGCTCAAGAGAGCAGAATTAGAGGAGCGCAGATATCTCGGGGGGTTGTGGGGCTGAAGGAGATAACAGAGATAGAGAAGGGCGAGGCCATGGAGGGATTTGAAAACAAGTATCAGAATTTTGAAATCGAGCGTCAAGGATTAATGGGTGAAGACTCATAGGGGGAAAAATTCGGTTGGTTAGCGCCTCCGATTAGCGCCTCCGGGGGCGCTAACGGGGCGCTAGGAACTTAGCGCCCAAGCACGGCAATTTTAGCACCGCTCGCGAAATTGACCAGTCATTTTGCGGCGGCGCTAAACACAACTGCCACGATCTCCTGCGCCCACAGATCATGACGTCATGCAAGCGTGCAATGCCCCGGTAGCGCCCCGGACCGGATGTTGAGTCGCACCCCCTGCCTTAGCGCCTGCCGCTAGGAACGACAGGTAGAGGGGAACGTTTTCAAGTCGGGAAGGGGCTGGGGGAGCGCTATTTAAAGGCGGGCGCTTCCTGCCTTTTCTTGTCGGCAAAATTTTTTTGGTACACACAGGTTGAGAGGGAGAGAGACGTCTGGAGAGATTTAACGCTGTCCTAAGGAGTTTTGGCCCTCAGCACCACTTTTGAGGTTCCTAAGTGCCGAGCTCTTTCCCTGGGCCTGGCCATTAGTGCTTCCAACACAATTGCTTTTGTGGTCTCTCCAGGCTGAGATTCAAGGCTGCAATGAGCAGGGTGTGGCTGGCCAGCAAGATGGCCCCTCCCCTTTAAGAACTGGACGGCGCCAGTCTGTCTAGTTTCCATGGTAACTGACATCGCCTGAGCTTCGGTAGCGTTCTGAGGTAGCGCCTCGCTCCCCGACGTTAGCGCCTTAAGAGAGGTGTACAGCGCCTGATTTAGCGCTCAAATCACTTCCAGGGGTGATAGAGGCGAATTTTGCAATCGGAGGCGATAATTAGCGCTGGGCGCTAGACTTTGCGCCTGGCCGTTATTAGCGCCTCAAAATGGGCGATACCTTTTTTTTCTCTCATAGTCTTTCGCACCGCTGCATTCTTGACCCAAACTCTATCACTGTGAAACCCTCTAACCAGACACTTCCGCAAAGGGAAAGAATGGAAAATGAAAGAAAAAAGAAAGAACTTGCATTTATATAGCGCCTTTCATCACCTCAGTATGCCCCGAAGCGCTTTACAGCCAATTACATATTTTTTGAAGTGTAGTCATGTTGTAATGTAGGAAACACGGCAGCCAATTTGCATACAGCAAGCTCATACAAACAGCAATGCGATCATGACAAGCTAATCTGTTTTTTACTGATGTTGGTTAAGAGGAAATTATTGGTAGGACAAAAGGGAGATCTCCCTTTTTCGAAATAATGCTGTGGGATCTTTTACGTCCACCTGAGAGGGCAGACAGAGCCTCAGTTAACAGGAAGGCTCCTTTGGATCACAGAATCATAGAATGGTTACAGCACAGAAGAAGGCCATTCGGCCCGTCGAGCCCGTGCCGGCTCTCTGCAAGAGCACTTCAGCTAGTCCCACTCCCCCGCCCTTTCCCCGTAGCCCTGCAAATTTCTTTCCTCCAGGTACTTATCCAATTCCCTTCTGAAAGCCACGATTGAATCTGCCTCCACCACCCTATCAGGCAGTGCATTCCAGATCCTAACCACTCGTTGCGTAAAATTGTTTTTCCTCATGTCGCCTTTGGTTCTTCTGCCAATCACTTTAAATCCGTGTCCTCTGGTTCTCGACCCTTCTGCCAATGGGAACAGTTTCTCTCTATCTACTCTGTCTAGACCCCTCTATAACTATGTATTAGTTATTGGCTGGGCTCGAGCTAAACCCTGGGAACAGGTCACCATCCTGTCAACTCATCCTGCTTTTGGTACATACTCTGGAAAAACCAGGTCATTCAGAGAAAAGAACAGGAGTTTCATTTGAGAAAAATTGCCACATGACAAATCCAAAAATCAACAACTGATCTAAAAACAAAACCCTTTCTTTTACGTTCTTGTTTTTTTATCTCCTGTCTCCTTCCCTTCCTATCATTCTGTCATACCACATTTTATTCCTTCTCTCACGAGTATTTTGCCCCCCAAATCCCTACCCTGTTACCAAGCCCTTCACTGTTCCTCTGCCTTCCTTCTCGCCTGCCACTGTCCCAGGCTTCAGTCCTCATTGGATAAGGCCACAGCTGCCCTCTGTGCCTCTCTCGGTATTCTTTGACGCACTCACCGAGGCACCTGTCGCTGCCTCCTTACGAACACCTACCCCAACTACCGCGTGCTCCTCTCTCGTTGAGCTTCCCGCCCAGCACACCCGCTGGGGGATAATCTCACCAACCTCCTTCCCGTACCGCTCACCGCTGCAACCCTTGAATTCTGCCACCAGATCAACAATCACCGTCTCTCTCCACGTTTTCCTCCAGAAAGACTATTCACTCGCAAACAAGGCCCTTGCCAACCAAGACCTCCCTGTGGATCATACCATGGCTCACGGGTAGCGATCACTTGCCCCTTACTGAAGCCTCTCTGCCCGACGACACATTCCACCACCTGCCCCGCCATTGGCGGCCGTGCCTTCAGCCGTTTAGGCACTAAGCTCTAGACCACTCCGCCTCTCCACCTTTAAGAGCCTCCTAAAACCTATCTCTTTGACCAAGCCGTTAGCCACCCCACCTCACATCTCCTCCTTTGGTTCGGTGTCTATTTTGTGTCTGTGTATGCACCTGTAAAGCACCCTGGGGCATTTTTCTACCTTAAAGGTACTCTATAATTGCAAGTACAGGTATTACGTTTTTGGCCAATGATACTTGTTTGAAATCCTACATGTTCTAATTATTGCTCACGTATGCCATTCCTTTAACATCACTTTGTATACAATATGTTAGCATTTATGTGTTACTGGAGGATAATTATCGTGGTCCCCAACTATTCAATCTGGTGAAGCATGCAGCCAGAAAAATATCGAAGTCCTTCAACCTCTAGCGAGTGTGGTTGTTTACCATTGCGAGTGCAGTCACTACAGGCACGAACATCCTGATGAGAGGAATCTTTCTATACTGTGGTTTCCTCTGGAGTTAAGAATGTTACATGCAGCTACAATTGAAAATCACAACCATACTCCTGATTACCATGTTGAGAACTGTACGGAACAAATCTTTTCTTCAACAGCCGATTCTCGGCACCCTGCGGGACAAAAAGAAAGAACCTGCATTTCTACACAGCCTTTCATGGCCTCAGGATGTCCCAAAGCGCTTTGCAGCTAATGAAGTACTTTTGAAGTGCAGTTACTGTTGTAATGTAGGAACCACGACAGCCAATTTATGCCCAGCAAGGTTCCACAAACAGTAATGTGATAATGACCAGATTATCGCTTTTTTTAAGAGAGTCATAGAGTTATACAGCACAGAAGAGGCCCTTCGGCTCATCGTGTCTGCGCCGGCCATCAAGCCCTGTCTATTCTAATCCCATGTTCCAGCACTTGGTCCGTAGCCTTGTATGCTATGGCGTTTCAAGTGCTCATCTAAATGCTTCTTGAATGTTGTGAGGGTTCCTGCCTCTACCACCCTTTCAGGCAGTGAGTTCCAGATTCCAACCACCCTCTGGGTGAAAATGTTTTACCTCAAATCCCCATTAAACCTCCTGCCCCTTACCTTGAAACTATGCCCCCTGGTTATTGACCCCTCTACTAAGGGGAAAAGTTCCTTTCTATCTAATCTGTGGATTGAGGGATAAATATTGGCCAGGACACCGGGAATAACTCCCCTGCTCTTCTTCGAAATAGTGCCGTGGGATCTTTTTCATCCACCTGAGAGAGAAGTTCAACATCTCATCTAAAAGACGGCACCTCTGACAGGGCAGCATTCCCTCAGTACTGCACTGGAGTGTCAAGCCGAGATTTTTGTGCTCAAGTCTCTGAAGTTGGACTACGAACACACAACCTTCTGACCTTGAAGCGAGAGTGCTACCCATTGAGCCACAGATGATGTGGCATGTCTAAAACAAGGGGGTGTATTTTCAACATCAAGAGAAATGAAAATCGGTCTGGTTTCTCTCACAGGCAGCCAATCGACAATGACAGATTTATGCCCGGCTGCCCATTTGAAAATCTTTTCCACCAAGAAGAGAACATCAATTAATTTGTCTTGTTAAAATAAAATATGTTGACTTTTCTTTTAAACCCAGTTGGAAGTGAAAGGCGACAGCCCATGAGAATGACACACATTGATTTTGACTATGGACAGCAGTAGGCACCATTAGGTCAGTCATGGAAATGGATGGCTTGAATACCAGGCTTCTCATATAGAACACATCAACCCAGCCACAGTAAACCGGCCCATGTTGTACCAGTGTGATAGTTCCATTCTCAGTTCTCCATTATCACCTGATGTCCTGGCTAATATTGCAGGCAGAACCAATGCCACGATAAACAGAGTAACTAGTCACTCATTTCATTGCTGTTTATAGGATCTCGCTACGTTCAAAAGGCTCGCCTACCTTTATATGCAACTCACTGTATGTGGATCACTTCAGATGTTTCTAAGGACATGATAACATTCTATGAAACCTACCTCTTTGACCAACCTTTTGGCCACTTGTCCTAATATCACCTTTTGTGGCTCGGTGTCAAATTTTGTTTGATAATCGCTCCTGTGAAACGCCTTGGGACATTTTACTACGTTAAAGGCGCTATATAAATGCAAGTTGCTGCTATTATAGAAAAGCAAGTCTTTCTTTGTCTCCAAAGTACGCTGTTGAACTTTAACCACTTCACTGTCCACACACAATGCGTCTTCTTATAGCTCGCAGACTCTTCAGAACATCCTTAATCTTCTGTTGTGTTTTTAAAGAGTTATGGGTTGAAATCAATCCGTGTGATATTAGTAATAAACATGTTTGAAATAAACAGGTTAACTTCTTTGTTACGAGAGTGGATAGAGGAATTTCATATGCACTCTTTAAAGCATTTATTTTTAACTTGAACCCACAACCTTCTAACTCAATTGGAAAACGCTCTTCCCTCAACCAACGCCACCATAAAAAAAAGAAGAGCAACACATGTGGGATCTTGCTGTGTACAAAATATCTGTTGCATTTGCCCGCACAAGATCAGTCAGTATGCTTCAAAAAGGAATTCATTTTATGTAAAATGCTGTGGGACATCCCGAGTGATACAATAAGGCACTACATCAAATGAAAATCCTTTCTTAATACTGGATATTATACCATATTAGCCCAAGGTCCAATTTTTGATTTGTGGTGCTGAATTGTTTCCTCTGTTTGATCAGGGTCCTGGCGGTATAAAGCTCATGATTCCGAACAGCGTGATGCACTGTTATTTGACACTTTCCAGCACCTGTAGTTTCTATTACTTCACATTGCAACAATGATCATCCCTCATTCTGGTTCCTCTGACTCCCTGTCCTTCCTGCTCCAGTGCCATCAGGTAGGCAGGATTGCGCAGAGTCTACGAGCTATAAGAAGACGCATTGTGTGTGGACAGTGAAGTGGCTGTCAGCTGGCTGCATGCCTCGAGAATCCAGTACAATAAGGATGCATTCCCTCCGTGAAGTGCATGCAAGCACATCCTGTGACACAAGAGATCACTGTGCCTGTCAGCTAGTAAGGTTTGGTACACAACAGTGGAAGAATGTTTTATAATACAGCTTGGGTTGCTCGTGGTTCTATTGTGTAAACCGAGCGAGACAATTTAGCTCTGGTGCATTCCCAATAACCTCCGCATTTCCCAACGAATGATTACTTTAATAAGAGGCCAAAATTCCTTTCCGTTGTGGATTCTCGTGTTAAAAGTCGAATTAAAAAGTGATGAAATAGTATTTTACCCAAGATCAAGACTGGGGTTGTTCTCCTTAGAGCAGGAGAAGTTTGAGAGGAGATTTGATAGAGGTGTTCAAAATCATGAGGGGTATAGACAGAGTAGATAGAGAGAAACTGTTCCCATTGGCAGAAGGGTCGAGAACCAGAGGACACAGGTTTAAGGTGACTGGCAGAAGAACCAAAGGCGACATGAGGAAAAACTTCTTTACTCAGCGAGTGGTTATGATCTGGAGTGCACTGCCTGAAAGGGTGGTGGAGACAGACTCAATCATGGCTTTCAAAAGGGAGTTGGATAAGTATCTGAAGGAAAGAAATTTGCAGGGCTACGGGGAAAGGGCGGGGGAGTGGGACTGGCTGAAGTGCTCTTGCAGAGAGCCGGCACGGGCTCAACGGGCCGAATGGCCTCCTTCTGTGCTGTAACCATTCTATGATCAACAAAGACGAGAATTTCAGCCCCTCCAGCTGTAAATAAATAGACGCAATAATTACCGAGGTTCAAAGGTCGGTTCCCTCAGTGGGAAATCCCATCATGCACTGCTTCTCATCGCTAACTCCCGACCACAGAATCAACGCGTCAAACCTAGTTGCAAGTAAACTGAGCATGGCTTAAATAAAAACTATTTATGCATGCAGCCTGGTAACTACAACACTGGAGTGCTACATTCTTACCTCGGAGACCAGACTTTGAATCTGAACCTGCAGTCAAATTACATTTGCTCAGAGGTTCACCTGGGTCAGCTGTGGGGAAGGAGGCACAACTACAAGTGAGAGGTAAGAATGTTAGTTCCTGGAGTAGCATCAGCCATGGAGTGTTAATAGTGGCACTCGAGAGCAATGTTCCCTCTAATTTTCTTTTGGGCTGCGCAGCCCATTCAAAATTCCGCGCAGGCCCGGTTTTCCATTTAAAAGCCGGTGAGCCGGCTGCACGGGACCTCCAGAGCGCTGCGCAGCCACACAGGGAACATTGCTTGAGAGATGTATCCAGGCTGGATTGACCGGGCGGTGGGGCGTTGTCTGAACAAAAAGGAAGTCCTCTTGTGGTTTAAAAATATAGATCACTCTCTTTTATGTAGGCCAGTCCTAGTATTTTGTGTGATAAAAGGCAGTTAGAAAGATTAACTATAGTCGTCTGACATTGTACGCTACACAGGCATTGTTCTCTGTCTATATATGCTTTGCCGTTTCGTATTTCTTCACTTCACCTGACGAAGGGGCAGCAGCTCCGAAACCTTGTGATTTCAAATAAAACCGTTGGACTATAACCTGGTATTGTGCGACTTCTCACTAGTATTTTGAGTTGAGGTAATTCTCCAGAAACTATGAGTAAGGTAACTACCGATCTCTGTGTGGGGTTTAATTCCTTCTAAACACTACTTTAAGCACACTGGTTAATGCGTTTTCATCAGATTCCTGTCTGCCGTCATTAACCCGACTTCAAAAAAAATTCAACTCAAGTATTAAATGATGCAGAGAGGAATTTAACAAGAACTTGGTAACCAATACCGCACCGAGGGACTTAAACTTGACTGCCTATTATTTAAAGATCAAACGTGAGACAGGAGGCAGCTATTCTCTCTGAACTATGGCCCCAAGTTTGTAATCAGATACCGTCAAAATATATCATCCCGTCTGATTAGATTTGTTAATAACTGACTTACATTGACGAGAAACTCTCAGTGAATGACCAATAAGGAGACTCAGATCCCTTTCATTCTTCACATTTGCGAATGGAAACTGTTTCATCAACTGCATATTTGTTGCGACCTGTTCTGATACACAAACCTACACTGATCACTGCGTTTGCCATTCCTCGGCCATTTTCTTAATTGATCCAGATTAGATTGCATTTTTATGTCATCTTTAATAAAAAAATGTCATCCCAAGGTGCTTGCCAGAGGTGAAACAGGTGCCAAGTAGTATAGGGAGAGGAATTAGGGGAAGTGATTGAAGGAATGGTCAAGGATGAGGGTTGTGAAGGAGAAGAGGGGCTTAGAGTCAGAGTTTTTGGGCTGGATTTTCATTGACCCGTGGAGGTGGGTTTGGAGGCGTGTGGGGGGTTAAAATTGCGAAAAGTGGCGGGCGGGCACAAGTCCGCCTCCATCCCGCCTCCACAGCAATTTTCATTAAATCGTGTCTGCTGGTCCCGACTCCGTCCCGCCTTTAAGAGATGGGATAGGCTGTTAAGGCCCTTAACAAGCACTAAATTGGCTCTATAATGCCATTTTGAAAGGCCTTTGTGATTTTAACCCTTCATCTATGTGAAGCACGCCTGTTCTGAAACACGAATGTGAAACCTGGCGGGAGCACATTTGGATAGCTGACTATCAGCTGCAGGTCCAGTATTACAATGGAGATGTGATGAAGGTAGTAGTAGTATTAGGTCTGAAAGTCGCCTCTGATGCTGCTGCATTGAAGGTCTTCAGAGACTGCCTGGCCTTTGCTGTGAGAGGACCTGGATGCAAAAAACATTCTCTCTCTCTGAACAGACTTCCATCCAGGTCCTCTCACAGCAAAGGCCAGACAGTCTCTGAAGACATTCAATGCAGCAGCAATGATGACAGCATCAGAGGCGACTTTCAGACTGAAACCACTAATTGGGTCATGGGTTCCCACATGCTGGAACTCAATTGCCCAATTAGGTGAAAATTGCATCAATCTCCCACATCCAATTGCAGTCGGGTGGATAACACGACCCCAACCCACCCCAGTATCAAAATCCAGCCCATAGTGCGTATAGCCAAGGCAGCCGAAGGTCTCGTGCGAATGCAAAATACTGCGGATGCTGGAAATCGGAAATAAAAAAGAGAAAATGCTGGAAATATTCAGCAGGTCAGACAGCATCTGTGGAGAGAGAAACAGATTTACTGTTTCAGATTGATGACCTCTCGTCTCTTGGAGTGGAGATGTACAAGTGGACCAGTACAGGAAGAATGGAGGCCACATGCTGGAAGATAGGGCTCGAGGTAGTTGTTAACAAGGATGCAGATCTTGAATTCAATGTGTTTGGCAATGGGGAGCCAGTGGAGCTCAGTGAGGCCAGGGTGATAGGTGTGACACAGTGATGGACAGGAGGTGGATGGTGGCATTTTGGACGGGTTGAAGGGTGGAGTTTGGAAGGCTGGTGGGGAAAGCATTGGAAAGGTCGAGCTCGAGGTAATAAATGTGTGGGATTTAGTGGCAGTGAGGGGAGGTAAGGGCGGAGTGACGCAAATTGCCCAGCAGCTTGTGGCGAGGCAGAGCTACCCCGTGAATTGCGAATCGCCACAAGTTGCTAGGCGAGAAGTCCCATTCCAACCAAATCTGGGCCATTGTAAACTGGCCTTCCAATGCAATAGAGGGAGTGCTGCAGGCTGGAGGTGCTGTTCATCTGATGAAGTATTTGACCAAAGCCCTGATTGCCAGTTCAAGGTGACACATTTTGGTAGGAAGAATGAGGAGAGACAATACAAGCTAAATGGTACAATTTTAAAGGGGGTGCAAGAACAGAGAGACCTGGGGGTGTTTACGCACAAATCTTTGAAGGTGGCAGGACAGATTAACAAAGCAATTAATAAAGCAGATGGGATCCTGGCTTTATAAATAGAGGCATAGAGTAAAAAAGCCAGGAAGTTATGCTAAACCTTCAGAAAACACCAGTTCATCCCCAACTGCAGCATTGTATCCAATTCTGGGCTCCACACTTTAGGAAGGATGTGAAGGCTTTGGAGAGGCTACAGAAGAGATTTACTAGAATGGTTCCAGGGATGAGGGATTACAGTTACGTGGATAGACTGCAGAAACTGGGGTTGTTCTCCGAAGAGCAAGAGAAGGCTATGAGGAGGTTTGATAGAAGTGTTTTAAATCATGAGGGGTTTAGATAGAGTAAATAAAGAGAAACTGTTTCCAATGGCTGAAGGGTCGATAACCAGAGGGCACAGATTTAAGGTGATTGGCAAAAGAACCAGAAGCGACATGAGAAAAAACATTTTTACGCAACGAGTGGTTAGGGTTTGGAATGCACTGTCTGATAGGGTGGTGGATACAGATTCAATAGTAGCCTTCAAAAGGGAATCGGATAAATACTTGCAGGAGAAAAAACTGCAGGGATATGTGGAAAGAGTGGGGGGAGTGGGACTAACTGGATTGCTCTTCGAAAGAGCCGGCGCAGACTCGATGGGCCGAATGGCCTCCTTCTGTGCTGTACTATTCCATGATTCTATGTTGAAGATTCCATGGCACTTTTTAAAGAAGGCAGAGAGTTACATGTGAACATATGAACAATGACGGACAGGAAAAGACCCTCTGATTCATACAGCCTGTCCCACACAACTGCGATGCCGTGTGCACACATTAAATACACTCCCCACCCCACAGGTGAGCCATGTGACCTCCTGGGAGAGGTGAAAAAAACAGATAAAAGGCCAGTTATGAAAAGAAATCTGGAAAATCTGTAACAGAGAGAGTAGACAATGGTAAGGCAGTAGATGTAATTTATCTGGATTTTCAAAAGGCCTTCGATAAGGTACCCCATAATAGACTAATGAATAAGGTCAGAGAATGTGGAGTCAGGGGACAAGTAGCAGAATGGATAGCTGGCTGGCTTCAGGGCAGAAAGCAGAGAGTCGGAGTAAAGGGTAGCTATTCACAGTGGCAGAAGGTGTAAGATTCTCAAAATTCACAGATCCCCCAAAACTCGAAGACAAACCGTAAGGAAAAAGACTTTGGACTTTTTTTCTAACTATTTCAGGTGGTGAAATGCATTGGGCTTAACCGAAGGACATTTTAGTGCAAAAAACAAGATTTGGGGGTAAAAATTCACTTGGTTGCGCCTCCCGTTAGCGCCTTAAGAGGGCGCTAATGGGGCGCAAAGCCGCTAACGCCCGGGCGCAGCGATGTTTGCGCCGCTCGAGAACTTAACTTGAGATTGTGCGGCGGCGCTAAAACTTACCGCTGCGACCACCTGCGCGCGCAGATTGTGACGTCATTCCATGGTGCAACGCCCTTGGGGCGCCCCGTAGCGGAAATTGAGTGGCGCCCCCTGCCTTACCGCCTGGCGCTTCCAACGACCAGAAGACTGGAACGCTATCAATCGCTGTGGGGCTGGGGGGGGGGCGCTATTTAAAGGGGGCCTCTTCCTGTCTTTTATTGTTGGTGGCATTTTTGAACTACGCCTTCTGAGAGAGAGAGGGAGAGACTTCTGGAGAGATTCAACGTTGTGTGAAGGAGTTTTGGGTACTGAGCAGCACTTTGCAGGTTCATTTTGATTTGCCATTCCTTGTATCGATTTAGCAGAGACTGAGGGAGCTGCACTCTGAGCTCTTTGCCTGGTACTTTCCATTGTTCTTTCCAGCACATTTGATGTGCAAGTCTCTCCAGGCCAAGATTCAAGGCAGCAATGAACAGGATGTGGATGGAAAGCAAGATTAACCATCCCCTTTAAGAACTGCCCCGTGCCATTGTGTGTGTGTTCCATTGCTGACTGACATTACATGAGCTTCGCCAGTGCTCCGAGTTAGCGCCTCACTGCTCGGCCTTTGCGCCTTAAGAGAGGTGTGCAGCGCCTGCTTTAGCGCTCCACTCACCTCCCGGGGCGGTAAAAGTGAAGTTTCCTGTCAGTGCCGATAATTAGCGCCAGGCGCTAATATTTGCGTCCGGACGATATTTGCGCCCCAAATGGGGCGCGACCTAATTTTTACCCCATGGTATTTTAAAAGACATGTCTGGACTTGTAAGGGAGAAAAGGCTGTAAAGGAAGGTGGGGTGAACCTCTGTAAAGAGAGTTTGGATATTGGAGTTAATGGGAACTGTCTGGGGAACCACATGACCTCGCTTGGAGTTAAATCAGCCCCTAGCAGACATTAACATCCTAACAATAACTGAGGAAAAACAGTCTCCACCCAAATTTACAGAGCCCATTAAAGACAGGCATAAAACAGATTACTTCGGCCTACTCTATAGAAATCCTAGGCCCAGTCAAGAAACCCAAAACATGAGGACAATTCAACTACAATTAAACAACAGATCGACAGGATGGAGCCATCCCCGAAACCACTTCACACATTTACAAACCAGTTACTGTTAACGAGCCCTCCAAAATCTTACAATGACCGGGATTTAATTTGGTGCACAGATAAGGAAGATTCAATTAGTATAATTGAAGGACTGGTTTTCTCAAGTTCAAGCAACAAGCAGGACAGGAGAAGCACAGGAGTCACACAGACAGGACAGCAGTTACAACAAGTTCTCTACAAGTTCAAGGGTGGAGCAGTTACACAGTTACAACAGAAAGGAGTTCTCGAGTACAACCGTACACAGTTCAACAGAAACAAGTTCAACAAGCAAGCAGCAAGGAGTTCAGCAAGCAGTCCGGCAGAAGGCAGTTCCACAGTTCTGCAAGAAGGTAGTTCCACAGCTCGGAACCAGACCGTTCAACAAGGCGAGGGGGCAACAGAAAGAAATTCAACCGAGAAGGCCAGCAGCTCTAGAAGCAGGCCGAGCCACAAGAAGAAACCAGAGCAACAGCCCCAGTGACCATCAAACACCTCGCGGCAACAAGAGCCTTATGAAACTTTTTACTTAAAAAGACTCTAAACCCTATCTCTAACAGAAGAAAAGTGGGTACCACAGCGAACCCCAAAACCGCGAACCATCTCAACTGTCAAGGATTCGTTTGGTGAGCATTATCCCTGGTTCTCTAGAGCCCAACTTAGTGAGAGAAGTGGGATTGGGAGGGGTGAGGTATTCTTCTAATTTCCCTCGTTTGTACCGAAGTGTTCCCCACTTTTAGAGTGTTAAGAGTGTTTGTGTTGTGTTTTACTCTCTTGAATAAAGATCAAAGTTCTTGCATCAAAACCAGTTGTCTGCTGCACCTTTGTATCACAACCCCCAAATAAGTCCAGGGTCTAGAACCAAGGGAGTGGGAGCGATTCGAACCGCTCAGAGGTCAGAGGGAAGCTGACACAAACCACCACCCCCTACAAAGGTAGGTAGTGGTGTTCCACAAGGATCAGTGCTGGGACCACTGTTGTTCACAATTTATATTAACGAATTAGACTTTGGAATCAAAAACACAATTTCTAAATTTGCAGATGACACCAAATTGGGGGGGACAGTCAATACTGAGGAGGACTGCAACAAGTTACAGGAGGACATTAATAAACTTGCAGAATCGGCATATAATTGGCAAATGAAGTTCAACACAGATAAATGTGAGGTATTACATTTTGGTAGGAAGAATGCGGAGGTCACTTATCACTTGGAGGGTGCGAGTCTGGGTGGGGTAGAGGAACAAAGGGATCTCGGATTACAAATACACAAATCACTAAAAGTTGCGAAACAGGTTAGCAAGGCCATAAAAAAAGCAAACCAAGCACTTGGGTTTATTTATAGAGGGATAGAATCGAAAAGTGGGGAGGTTATGCTAAACCTGTGTCGAACCTTGGTTAGACCACACTTAAGAGTATTGTGTACAGTTCTGGTCGACATATTATACAAAGGATATAGAGGTACTGGAGAGGGTGCAGAGAAGATTTACAAGGATGATACCAGAAATGCGAGGGTATACATATCAGGAAAGGGTGAACAGGCTGGGTCTCTTTTCTCTTGAAAAAAGAAGGCGGAGGGATGACCTAATAGAGGTCTTTAAAATTATGAAAAATGTTGATAGAGTGGATACAGGGAGAATCTTTCCACTTGTGGGGAAGAGCATAACTAGAGGCCATCAATATAAGATAGTCACCAAGAAATCCAATAGGGAATTCAGAAGAAACTTCTTTACCCAGAGAGTGGTGAGAATGTGGAACTTGCTACCACAGGGAGTGGTTGAAGCGAATAGTATAGATGCATTTAAGGGGAGGCTAAACAAGCATATGAGGGAGAAGGGAATAGAGGGTTACGCTGATAGATTTAGATGAGGAAAGACGGGAGGAGGCTCGAGTGGAGCATAAATGCCGTCATGGACTGGTTGGGCCGAATGGCCTGTTTCTGTGCCGTATATCTTATGTGATCCTATGTAATCCTATGTAAATTCCTCTCCGACCCCCTTAGGAGATCAAGACTAGTCCAGGAACCCGCTTTGGGCCTGATTAACGTTCTCCTGCTGTCTGGGACAACATTTCACTCTTTGCCAAGACCATCAAAAACAATTAATCGGTCACTCACCTCACCACTGTACCACACGGACAGCAGCGGTGCAAGAAGGCAGCTCGCCCCCACCGCCTTCCCAAAGGGCAACTAGGGATGGGCAACAAACGCTGGCCTTGCCAGCGACTCCCACATCTCACAGAATGAATTGCAAGGAGGCTGTTGCGTCTGCCCGCCTGAAGGCATGGAGTGCTCTCAGAGCTTTCTGAGAGACGTTATAAATCCAAATCACACACAGTAAGAAAGGCACTGATTATTCAGATATCTGCTATTCCACATGCATGCCGATTGCCTTTTTCCGTGTGGAGGTACGAGGCTATTTTGGCCATGTTGGTTCGTGTTGCCAGGGGTGTAGGCCTGCTTTGCCAACCAGGCCTATCAAGGGCCTCCAAGCCACACCTCCCTTGGGCAGCCCAAACCGCCCCCCCCACCCCCCCAATTTCTAGATATGCACAGCCAGTAGGCTCGACCGCACGACATAACAAAAATGTTGTCAATCAAAAAATACTGTGAGAGATTGATGTGCTGAGACACTAACGGGTAATCAATCTGCTGGTAATTCTATGTTGTCTCCATTTTGTAAGTCATAATTAACCTTCCTTGAAACGGTCTGTAGAAGACTAATTAGTCGTTGAAAAGACAGGGCACTCTGAATCCAATTGTCTATATAAACAGTTAATTATTCAGCAGGAGAATCCCAGTATCTGCAGCTTTCAATCAGGAGCTGTCCCCCAGCACCTGCTCTCATACCTGTTGCCATGGCTACCAAACATTCATTCTTATCCCTGCCTCATTCAAATTCCGTCAAGTGCCACGTTTATATTTTATACGTGTGCACTTCTGCCCACATCTATCTTCAAACCCCATTCATTTCGCCATCATATTGCGATGGGAATGCAAATTGATTCGGTCCAAACAAACTACTCATGCTAGAGGTCGGCTCAACATTATTAGCTTTTTTTTTTAAGCAGTGCCTTTTTAATACATGAAATGTGTTTCCTCCGTCTGTTCCTGAATGTCCAATACAAGCTGTATTCATGCCTGCAGATCCAAAACCTTTTATTGCTCAGGCAAAATCTCAACTTTGAATGCTTTCTGTCCTCTCAGACCTCCAGGTATCCTTAACCCCGATGTCATTTCCTTTCTGCTATGATCTCACTTCCTACAACCCCCCACCATGGATTTCGACTGTCACCTTGGCCATCGTGAGCATGTCATAGAATCAGAGAATGATACAGCACAGAAGGAGGCCATTCGGCCCATCGTGCCTGTGCCGGCTCTTTGAAAGAGCAATCCAATTAGTCCCAGTCCTCTCTGCCCTTTCCATTTAAAGCCAAGACTCCTACCTTCACCTGGTGCCAAGGCATCCAGACCTTGTGAGCAATCGAGCAGGAACGCACACTAAAATGTTCACGTGTCGATAGAGCAGGTTCGTGAAGGAGACTGACAGGTTACTGTGCATTTGGAATTAGTACTGTATGTGAACCAGCTGTATGAATGTCCATCTACAGCTAGCACAGAGCTACTGCACTTATTTAGTAAGGAAGCAGACGATGAGCGGCGATATGATTGTTGTTATTAGGTTTCTAAAGGGACTAGATGACGTAGACCATGACAAGCTGTTTCACCTTGTCCAGAACAGCAGAACCAGAGGACACAACCTGCACTCGAAGTCGGTGAATTCAAAATTAATTTGCAGAAACACTGGGGGAAGTTTTAATCCCCCAAAATGGGTGGGTTTGGGTTAGGTGAGATGTGAAAATGTTTTAAATCTCAAACCCGTTCCCCAACCCGCCCACTCCCGGGTTTAACGGAGGCGGGACAAGAGGCAGGCAACCAACCCACTCCCAAAAGGCAGGTTGTTCATTTAAATGTTATAACGAGGCCGCGTGCCTCAGATTTAACCTAACTTCCAGGTTTAACCCTGGCCGGCCGGGTTTCCTGGGCCTCGGGAAACCCGGCAGATAAAGTGAGGTGAGGACTGCTTCGTGGAAAAGGTAAGTGCCTTTACAGCACTGCTTGTGGGCCAAGAGGAGTAGGAGTGCTTCCCGCCGGCTCACCAAGTTGTCCTTCTTCCCCGCCCCGCGATCAGACAACCCCCGCAATCACCAACACCCCCCGGATTGGAGATTGGACCCCTCGTCCACCCCCCCCCCCCCCCCCGCCAACCGGGGATCGGAGATTGGACCCCTCGTCCACACCCCCCCCCCCCCCCCGCCAACCGGGGATCGGAGATTGGACCCCTCGTCCACACACCCCCCCAACCGGGGATCGGAGATCGGATCCCTCGCCCACACACCCCCCCCCACAACCGGGGATCAGAGATCGGCTCCCCCTGGGATCGGCGATTGGACCCCCACCCGTCGGATCAGAGATTACCCACCCCCGGGATTGGACCCCTCCCCTGGATCGGGGACCAGCACCCCCCCTCAAGATCAGAACCCCCCACGCTACCGCTGACCCAGCTGCAGGCTCCCTACCTCCTCCTGGGCTGCGGCCACCCCCAGGGCATTACCCGCCCGACAGGGAGCCAAGCCTGTCAATCAGACTGGCTTCTGGGCGGGGAACCTGCTGGAAAAAAAAGACGCGCGCTGTGACTTTAAATCGGCCGTGAGCGAGTGGTGAAGCTATGGAACAGGTTCCTTAGGAAGACGGTGGAAGCAGTTAGTATTGATCCATTCAAATTAAAATTAGTTAGATTTCTTTCAGAAAATAATGGGGTGGAAATTCCGGTCGGAGGCTTGCCACGGGCGAACCCCTCCGAACCGCAAGAAACCTCCGCACCTACCTGATTGCTCTGGACCTTCAGACACTTATGCCCCAGGCTTGCAGGCGTACGCCTGCGTAAACGCCCGCGTATCCCAGGGGCACATGCGGCTCGCAAGCGTCCCTGGGATCATGTGGGCCGGCCCAACCAAAGACAACCTACGATGCTGATGAGAATTCCATTTAGGAACGGATTCCCCATAAGCATAATAGAAATCACCTAAAAAATACAATTTCACAACACTGAAATAAAAATAAATGATCACGGGTTCAAAATTAATTAAAATACAATTTAATTAAACATTTAAAACAAAAATGTAAATTTTTTGAAAAATAAATGTAAACATTTTAAAGGGGCCAAAAATAACCTAAACTAATTTAAAACTTTTTTTATGTTTAAATCATTTAAAAAAAATGTATTTTAATATTTATTTAAACCCTTACGCTGGTAAAAGCCTGGTTTGGTGGGTATTTGCTGGGCAGTCCCCACCAACGAGTGTCCATTTCCTGCGGATTCATACGATCTGTCAAACAAAATCTTGACTGTTCGCAAGTTCTGGGTTTGCGCAGATCACGTGCGGAAGCCTGGAACTTGCGGGGCACTTACGACCACGTACGCTGTGCGTGCACCGTCATAGGTCCTGGAAAATCCCGGCCAATATTTTGGGATATGAGTAATTTGAGCCATGACGTGTGGTGAGTGTAGCGAGCTCGGGAGGAACCGGTGATTTTGGAGCTATGGTTCCCCAAGCTCTCCACCACTGGGGGTTTTCCTGTCTGGGTCTGTTGTAGACTCATTGACTAATTGATTGCTGTGTTTAGTCAACAACTCCATTGTGATTGTATCGTGCGACTGTCAGGATAGTAGAAGGTGATCCAGATGGACCTTGGTCTTTTTTCGGCCAGCAATTCCTATGTTCCTCTGAAGGGGACAATGACCTCAGTGGAGCATATAATCGGGCGGGGTGTAAAACGGGTGACCGACCCAAACCTGCTGTGTTCTCTTCATGTG
Organism: Squalus acanthias; assembly: GCA_030390025.1. Classification (NCBI taxonomy): domain Eukaryota; kingdom Metazoa; phylum Chordata; class Chondrichthyes; order Squaliformes; family Squalidae; genus Squalus; species Squalus acanthias. The sequence continues at coordinate 13,212,894 of CM059429.1, forward strand.
GGTCAGGTTAGAATCGGAGCTTCCGAGTCTGCCAACAGTATAAGGGTGAAATCAATGAAATGAATCAACAGTTATAGAACATAGAACATAGAACAGTACAGCACAGTACAGGCCCTTCGGCCCTCGATGTTGTGCCGAGCATTGTCCGAGACCAAGATCAAGCTGTCACACTCCCTATCACTCTGGTGTGCTCCATGTGCTTATCCAATAACCGCTTGAAAGTTCCTAAAGTGTCCGACTCCACTATCACAGCAGGCAGTCCATTCCACACCCCAACCACTCTCTGAGTAAAGAATCTACCTCGGACATCCCTTCTATATCTCCCCCCATGCACCTTATAGTTATGCCCCCTTGTAACAGCTGCCTCTACCCGAGGAAATAGTCTCTGAACATCCACTCTATCTATCCCCCTCATCATCTTATAAACCTCTATTAAGTCGCCTCTCATCCTCCTCCGCTCTAAAGAGAAAAGCCCCAACTCCCTCAATCTTTCCTCATAAGACCTCCCCCCCAAACCAGGCAGCATCCTGGTAAATCTCCTTTGCACTCTTTCCAATGCTTCCACGTCCTTCCTATAGTGAGGTGACCAGAACTGCACACAATATTCCAAATGTGGTCTCACCAAGGTCCTGTACAGTTGCAGCATAACCTCGCGGTTCTTAAACTCAAACCCTCTGTTAATAAACGCCAACACACCATAGGCCTTCTTTACTGCTCTATCCACTTGAGTGGCAACCTTCAGAGATCTGTGGATATGAACCCCCAGATCCCTCTGCTCCTCCACATTCCTCAGAACCCTGCCGTTGACCCTGTAATCCTTATTCACATTTGCCCTACCAAAATGAATCACCTCGCACTTATCAGGGTTAAATTCCATCTGCCATTTTTCGGCCCAGCTCTGCATCCTATCAATGTCTCTTTGCAGCCTACAACTGCCCTCCACCTCATCCACTACTCCACCAATCTTGGTGTCATCAGCAAATTTACTGATCCACCCTTCAGTCCCCTCCTCCAAGTCATTGATAAAAATCACAAACAGCAGAGGACCCAGCACCGACCCCTGTGGCACACCGCTGGTAACTGGTCTCCAGTCCGAAAATGTTCCATCCACCACCACCCTCTGCCTTCTATGAGATAGCCAGTTACTTATCCAATCGGCCAAATTTCCCTCTATCCCACAACTCCTTACTTTCTTCATGAGACGACCATGGGGAACCTTATCAAACGCCTTACTAAAATCCATGTATACGACATCAACTGCTCTACCTTCATCTACACACTTAGTTACCTCCTCAAAGAATTCAATCAAATTTGTTAGGCAAGACTTACCCTTCACGAATCCGTGTTGACTATCCCTGATTAAGTTGCCCCTTTCCAAATGGTCATAAATCCTATCCCTCAGGACCTTTTCCATTATCTTACCAACCACCGAAGTAAGACTAACCGGCCTATAATTACCAGGGTCATTCCTATTTCCTTTCTTGAAGAGAGGAACAACATTCGCCACTCTCCAGTCCTCTGGCACCATCCCCGTGGACAGTGAGGACCCAAAGATCAAAGCCAGAGGCTTTGCAATCTCCTCCCTTGCCTCCCAAAGAATCCTAGGATATATCCCATCTGGCCCAGGGGACTTATCGACCCTCAGGTTCTTCAAAATTGCTAAAACATCTTCCCTCAGAACATCTACCACCTCCAGCCTATCCACCTTTATCACACTCTCATCCTCAAGAACATGGCCCCTCTCCTCGGTGAACACTGACGAAAAGTATTCATTCATCACCTCTCCTATCTCTTCTGACTCCATGCACAAGTTCCCACTTACCTTGTTAATTAAATGTCAAACTTCATTATCTTGATCACGCTGTTACTAATATCAACTCTGCAAAAATGATGCATTAAAGATACTTTTAGTATTAAAAGTAACATGCAGATATAGCCACATTAATTCCAATTCAAAATTCTTAATAAAATGATCAGAACAGAATGGGCTGGATTTTGCTACTGGGGACGTGATGGAGGCGGGACTCCCACTTTTTGGGTTGTAGACCCGCCTCCATCGAGTTGTGGACAACCCACTGTATTTTCCCTTGATTGACCTTGTTGAGCCCGCCCAGTGGGCTCAGCAGGCCAATTAAGGGCCAGCCGGCAACAGGTGACGTCACAGATTGACATTTCATCTGTCAAGAGCTTTTGACAGATGAAATATCAGCGTTTGACAGCTCTGTGAAGCTGTCAAACACTGACAATATGATTTCTAACTTGAGTCCTTCCTCTCAGGCTGAGTTAGAAATCATTCCAGCACAGAAAACAGAAGGCTGCAGTTTTTGACAGCACCACGGCTTTTCTGCTTTCTGTGCCGGTGAGATTTCTGACTCCCGAGAACTGAAGGGATGACACCTGCAGGAGGAAGTTAAGGTAAGTAAAACTTTTTCCCACACTTTGCACTTACCTTACACACTTACCTCTGCACACATGCACCCATCACTCACCTGCCCACCGGACATATCGACCCCTCCAACCCCTGCAGACCCACGGTCCGCCCCGATAACTTGGCGTGGTTGGCACCTGTCGGGAAGCCCACATTTCAGCGATTAAAATAGGGATTAGGCAAAAAACTGCCTGTTAACTACCTGTTAACAGGCAGTTAATTGTCACTAATCCCCTTCCCGCCTCGGGGAGTCAGGTCCCAGCACAGGTCGGGTACCCGCCGCCAGCGAAACTGGCATGGAGGCGGGTTGGAGGCGGGATGGGGTCGGGACCCCCGACTCTGCAACTTTAACCCCCCACACGCCTCGAAACCCGCCTCCATGGGTCAATGAAAATCAAGCCCAATCACTTCTACTGCCATTTAATCCTAATGCAATATCCAATAAACCTACATTAAAAAAATACACTTGAGATGTGGGTGCCGCTGGCAAGGCTGGCATTTATCGCCCATCCCTAGTTGCCCCTGACAAGATGGTGGTGGGCTTCCTTCTTGAACCGCAGCAGATGTAGCGCTTTGATACAACTACGTGGCTTGCTAGACCACTTCAGAGGGCAGTTAAGAGTCTGATGTGAGGCTGGTATCACATATAGGCCAGACTGGGTAAGGGCGGTAGGCTTTGTTCCCTAAAGGACATTAGTGAACCAGTTGGGTTTTTAAGACAATCCCATAGCCTTATGTTCACTTTTACTTTAACTGGTACCACCTTCTCAAAGGGCAACTAGGGATGGGCAATAAATGCTGGCCTTACCAGCGATGCCCACATCTCCAGAATGAATTGCTGTGCACAAGGTGGCTGCTGCATTTGCCTATCCGAAGGCATGTAGTCCTCTCACAGTTTTCTGAGAGAGTCCAAAAATCTATCGAGCCCAGCCTTGAATATACTCATGATGCGGAGATGCTGGCGTTGGACTGGGGTGGACAAAAATGAGAAGTCGCACAACACCAGGTTATAGTCCAACAGATTTATTTAAAATTACAAGCTTTCGGAGCTATCCTGCCCCTTCTTCATACACAAGTTCGAGCAAGACTTCTTCGCTGCACAGGACCTCCAACCAACGCTGTACACCAGATACATCGACGACATCTTCTTCCTTTGGACCCACGGCGAAGGATCACTGAAAGGACTACACGATAGCATCAACAGGTTCCATCCCACCATCAAACTCACCATGGACTACTCCTCAGAATCGGTTTCATTCTTGGACACACGAATCTCCATCAAAGACGGACGCCTCAGCACTTCACTCTACCGCAAGCCCACGGACAACCTCACGATGCTCCACTTCTCCAGCTTCCACCCTAACCACGTTAAAGAAGCCATCCCCTATGGACAAGCCCTGCGAATACACAGGATCTGCTCAGACGAGGAGGAACGCGATGGACACCTACGGACACTGAAAGACGCCCTCGTAAGAACGGGATATGACGCTCGACTCATCGATCGACAGTTCCGACGGGCCACAGCGAAAAACCGCATAGACCTCCTCAGAAGGCGAACACGGGACACAACCAACAGAGTACCCTACATCGTCCAGTACTTCCCCGGAGCGGAGAAACTACGCCATGTTCTTCGCAGCCTTCAACATGTCATCGATGACGATGAACACCTTGCTAAGGCCATCCCCACGCCTCCACTACTCGCCTTCAAGCAGCCGCCTAACCTCAAAAGTACCATCGTCCGCAGCAAATTACCCAGCTGTCAGGAGAACAGCGACCACGACCACGACACCACACAACCCTGCCACGGCAACCTCTGCAAGACATGCCAGATCATGAACACAGATATCGTCATCACACGTGAGGACACTACCCACCAGGTACATGGTACATACTCATGTGACTCGGCCAACGTTGTCTACCTGATACGTTGCAGGAAAGGATGCCCCAGAGCATGGTACATCGGCGAGACCATGCAGACACTGAGACAACGTATGAACGGACACCGCGCAACAATCGCCAGGCAGGATAGTTGCCTCCCAGTCGGGGAACACTTCAGCAGTCAAGGGCATTCAGCCTCGGATCTGCAGGTTAGCGTTCTCCAAGGCGGCCTTCGAGACACACGACAACGCAAAATCATCGAGCAGAAACTGATAGCCAAGTTCCGCACTCATGAGGACGGCCTCAATAGGGATATTGGGTTCATGTCACGCTACAGAACGTGACTTGACATCGTTGTCTGTCTTTCCAGTTTTTAAAAAACAAACACAAAAAAACAAACACAAAAAACAAACCCCAAAAAGGACGGAGAGAGAGGAAGGGATATGGAGAGAGATCTGCTACAGACAGCAGGATTTGACACGTTGGACCCCCTGGGACACATCTCATTGTCTTGGCTGTGCTCTTGGTGTGTCTTTGATGTAAGGAAAGATTGTATCTCTGTAGTATCTGTGTTTATATTCTGTGAACTTTTGTAGATTCACTCAGTGTAACTTTACCTGAAGAAGGGGCAGGATAGCTCCGAAAGCTTGTAATTTTAAATAAATCTGTTGGACTATAACCTGGTGTTGTGCGACTTCTCATTTTTGAATATACTCAACAGTTCAGCAGCCACAGCCCCCTGGGGTAGAGAATTCCAAAGATTCACAACCCTCTGAGTGAAGAAATTCCTCCTCATCTCAGTCCGAAATGGCCGACCCCTTATCCTGAGACTATGCCCTCTAGTTCTTGACTCTCCAGACAGGGGAAACAACCTCTCAGCATCTACCCTGTCAATCCCCCTTCAGAATCTTGTATGTTTCAATGAGATCACCTTTCATTCTTCTAAACTCCAGAGAGTAACCAGGCTACCCCGAGAATTCTCCCAGTGCGCTTTCAGTATGCCTCGATGGAACTCTTGCCTTGCAAGAGCCAGCGACATGCCAAAGACCTCATCCATTTAATTCATGACAAAGTCTCCACCTTCGGGAATCGGCGGAGTTACAGCCCAACTCTAGCACACTTCTACAAGTAGACCCAGCCGATCACAATTTCAGCTCCAAAGACATTTGGGGGACATTCAAGCAGTAATTGGACATTAGGCTGGGTGAGTGGGGGGTAATATTAACCTAACTCGGGCGGAAAACCCATGGGATCGGGCGGAACGTCGGATTTACACCCGGCCCAATATTGCTCTCCACTGACTTTAATGGCGATCGGGCGGGGTGTACAACTAGCGTTGCACCCAATCCTGTCAGATTCCTGACGGGTGGGGTTAGATTAAAATTGCCTCCACAGTGTATTGAAAGGAAAAGTTTGAAGGGCTGAATTGCCTTTTCCTGCCCTTGACTTTTTCCTGTGCACTCATATTCTAAACAGGAAGGATATTGGGCGGGGGTGGGGGCGGGGGCGGGTGGGTGGAAAATATTATTTTCTAAAACAAATTAAGTTTGTTGCATTTGTGCAGTTGGAATTCTTATCTTCCAACGCACATCACAATGCCATCTGACAGATGCACAAGAGAGGAAGATTAGAATTCGGGCAGGGGAGTGAATGTCCTGTGATGGATTGCAGAGGGAAAATTGGAGGGGTGGGAGAACAGTTGAATGCATGGTATAGCTGGCCATGTAGAGGTCACCAAAATGATTTGTAACTTTGCAGCAGTTAATTATTTTTTAGAGTTTCAGTTTAATGGGAGAGAAAGATCAAGCAGCGCTGGGAGGGAAGGCAGTGCAGCCGGCTTTGAGAAAAAGGAACCGAAGGGTAGAGCACAGGATACGTCAGTTCGGGTCAATGCTTCTCTCTTGTGGTAGACGTTAAATCGAGGCCCCGTCTGCCCTCTCAAGTGGACGTAAAAGATCCTGAGACACTATTCGAAGAAGAGCAGGGGAATTCTCCATGGTGTTCTGGCCAATATTTATCATAAGAACATAAGAAATAGGAGCAGGAGTCGGCCATTCGGCCCCTCGAGCCAGCTCCGCCATTCAATAAGATCATGGCTGATCTGATCTTGGCCTCAACTCCACTGTTCTGCCCGTTCCCCATAACCCTTGACTCCCCTGTAGTTCAAAAATCTGTCTATCTCAGCCTTGAATATATTCAATGACTCAGCCTCCACAGCTCTCTGGCGTAGAGAATTCCAAAGATTCACGACCCTCTGAGAGAAGAAATTCCTCCTCATCTCCATCTTAAATGGGTGACCCCTTATTCTGAATCTATGCCCCCTAAATCTAGATTCCCCACGAGGGGAAACATCTTCTCAGCATCTACCCTGTCAAGCCCCCTCAGAATCTTATATGTTTCAATAAGATCACCTCTCATTCTTCTAAACTCCAATGTATATAGGCCCAACCTGCTCAACCTTTCCTGGGATGAACCTTTCCACATAAGGTTCATCCCAGGTATCAACCTAGTGAACCTTCTCTGAACTACCTCCAATGCAAGTATATCCCTCCTTAAATAAGGAGATCAAAGCTGTACGCAGTACTCTAGGTGTGGTCTCACCAACGCCTTGTACAGTTGTAGCAAGACTTTCTACTTTTATACTCCATCCCCCTTGCAATAAAGGCCAACATTCCATTTGCCTTCCTAATTACTTGTGGATAACCTCACATTTTCCCACATTATACTCCATCTGCCAAATTCTTGCGCACTCACTTAACCTATCTATTTCCCTTTGCAGACTCTTTGTGTTATCCTCACAACTTGCTTTACCACCGATCTTTGTATCATCAGCAAATTTGGCTACAGTTCACTCGGTCCCTTCATCCAAGTCATTAATATAGATTGTAAATAGTTGAGGCCCCAGCACTGATCCCTGTGGCACCCCACTATTTGCAGTTTGCCAACCTGAAAATGACCCATTTATCCCAACTCTCTGTTTTCTGTTAGTTAGCCAATCCTCTATCCATGCTAATATATTACCCCCAACATCATGAGCTCTTATCTTGTGCGGTAACCTTTTAGGTGGCACCTTATCGAATGCCTTTTGGAAATCCAAATACACTACATCTACTGGTTCCCCTTTATCCACCCTGCTCGTTACATCCTCAAAGAACTCTAATAAATTTGTCAAACACGGTTTCCCTTTCATAAAACCATGCTGACTCTGCTTGATTGTATTATGATTTTCTAAATGTCCTGCTACTACTTCCTTAATAATGGATTCCAGCATTTTCCCAATGACAGATGTCAGGCTAACTGGCCTATAGTTTCCTGCTTTCTGTCTCCCTCCTTTCTTGAATATGTGCGTTACATCTGTAGTTTTCCAATCTGTTGGGACCTTTCCAGAATCTAGGGAATTTTGGAAGATTACAACCAATGCATCCGTTATCTCTGCAGCCACTTCTTTTAAGATCCTAGGAAGCAAGCCATCAGGTCCAGGGGACTTGTCAGCCTTTAGTCCCATTAGTTTGCCTCGTACTTTTTCTCTAGTGATCGTGATTGTTTTAAGTTCCTCCGTCCTTTTTGCCCCTTGATTTTCCACTATTATTGGGATGCTTTTAGTGTCTTCTACCGTGAAGACAGATACAAAATATTTGTTCAAAGTCTCTGTCATTTCCTTGTTTCCCATTATTAATTCCCCAGTCTCATCCTCTAAGGGACCAATGTTTACTTTAGCTACTCTCTTCCTTTTTATATACTTGTAGAAGCTCTTACTGTCTGTTTTTATATTTCTTGCTAGTTTACTCTCATTTCTCCCTCTTTAATATTTTTTTAGTCATCCTTCGCAAGTTTCTAAAAATTTCCCAATCTTCTGCCTACCACTAATCTTCGCAACATTGTATGCATTTTCTTTCAATTTGATACCCTCCTTAACTTCCTTAGTAAGCGATGGATGGTTCATCCTTCTCGTAGAGTCTTTCTTTCTCACTGCAATATATCTTTGTTGAGAGTTATGAAATAGCTCCTTAAAAGTCTGCCACTGCTGATCTACCATCTTACCTTGTCCACTTTAGCCAACTCTATCTTCATACCATTGTAATTGTCTTTATTTAAGTTTAAGAGACTAGTTTCAGACCCAAGTTTCTCACCCTCAAACTGAATGTGAAATTCTATCATGTTATGATCACTCTTCCCTAGGAGATCCTTTACTATGAGATTATTAATTAACCCTGTCTCATTACACATTACCAGATCTAAAATAGCCTGCTCCCTGGTTGGTTACACAATGTCCTGAATACACTTATGAACTCGTCCTCAAGGCTACCTTTGCCAATTTGATTTTCCAATCTATATGAAGATTAAAATCGCCCATGATTATTGCAGTATCTTTCTTACAAGCCCCCATTATTTCTTGATTTATACTCTGTCCCACAGTGTAGCTACTGTTAGGGGGCCTATAGACTACTCCCACCAGTGACTTCTTTGTCATATTATTTCTTATCTCCACCCAAACTGATTCTACATCTTGATCTTCCGAGCCAAGATCATTTCTCACTACTGTACCAATCTCATCCTTTATTAACAGAGCTACCCCACCTCATTTTCCTTTCTGCCTATCCTTCCAAAATGTCAAATACCCCTGAATATTCAATTCCAAGCCTTGGTCACCTTGCAGCCACGTCTCTGTAATGGCTAGCAGAGTATGCCCATTTATTTCTATTTATGCCGTCAATTCATCTATTTTGTTACGAAAGCTACGTGCATTCAGATATAGAGGCCTTTAATTTTGTCTTTTTACCATTTTTCCCTATTCTGACCCTATTTGCTGGTGCACTCTTATGTTTGTATGCTCTGTCCCTTCCTGTCACACTCTGGTTATTATTACCCCTATCGCTACCCTGCACTATTGCCTTGTCCTTTCTCTTTAACTTTCTAAGTTTCCCCTCACCTGAACCCTCCCCCCCCCCCCCACTATTTAGTTTAAAGCCCTATCTACAGCCCTAGTTATTCGATTCGCCAGGACACTAATCCCAGCACAGTTCAAGTGAAGCCCATCCCAACGGAACAGCTCCCTCTTTCCCCAGTACTGGTACCAGTGCCCCATGAATCGAAACCCATTTCTCCCACACCAATCCTTGAGCCATGCATTCAACTCTCTGATCTTATTGACCCTATGCCAATTTGCTTGTGGCTAAGGTAGTAATCCAGAGATTATTACCTTTGTGGTTCTGCTTTTTAATTTAGCCCCTAGCTGTTCATACTCCCTCAGCAGAACCTCTTTCTTAGTCCTACCTATGCCATTGGTACCTACCTAGACCACAGCAACTGGATTCTTCCCCTCCCACTTCAAGTTCCTCTCCAGCCCAGAGGAGGTGTCCTTAACCCTAGCACCAGGCAGGCAACACAGCCTTCGGGACTCCCACTCTCGGCTGCAGAGAACAGTGTCTATCCCCCTAACTATACTGTCCCCTACCACTACTACATTTCTTTTTACTCCCCCAACTTGAATGGCCCCCTGTACCACAGTGCTGTGGTCCATTTGCTCATCCTCCCTGCAGTCCCTGCTCTCGTCCACACAGGCTGCGAGAACCTCGTACCTGTTGGACAAGTGCAAGAGCTGAGGCTCCTCCAATGCTACCTTCTGGATCCCCATACCCGCCTCACTCGTAGTCACACCCTCCTGTCTCTGACCACGGACCAGTTTTGAAGTATTTAACCTAAGGGGTGTGACTGCCTCCTGGAACAAAGTGTCCAGGTAACTTTCTCCCTCCCTGATGTATCGCAGTGTCCAAAGCTCGGACTCCAGCTCATCAACTCTGAGCCGAAGTTCCTCGAGCTGCAGAAACTTACTGCAGATGAGGTTGCTGTGGATCACATTGGGGTCCACCAGCTCCCACCTGCTACAGCTGCAACACATCACCTGCCCTGCCATCTTTATTGTATTTTATTTAACTAATTAGGTTTTCAAGTTTTGAAATACTCATTGTCTATTAATAGTTTTTAATCTAGGTAATAACCTTGTTTAATTTATTAAATTTAGTTATATGCTTTAGGTCTTTACTGTAACTTAGCCCACAGTCCTAATTTAACCCTAGTCGTTTATATTTTTTTCTGTATGAAGCAGCACCTCTTACTCCAACCTCACCGAATTTCTTTACTCACCAAATCCCGAGTTTAGTACTCTGTAGAAGCAGTACTCCGTAGAACTGGACGCTGTGCTACTTACCTCCATGCGTTAGCAAAAGCCTCTTGTTTTATTGACCAATATCACAAAAAAAACACATTAATTGGTCATTCATCTCATTTGCTGTTTGTGGGATGGCGCTGTGTGCAAATTGACTGCCATGTTTGCAAACATAACTACACCGACTGAACATCAAAAATAATTTATTGGCTTTGAAGCACTTGGGAACATTTTAAAGATTAGAAAGACAAAAAGGTGTGCACTAATTTCAAAGGAGAATAGATCACTCGAACCAATTGGTCAGCGCACTGTGCAGTGTCGATCTGGGAAGGCTCCAGGTCGAATTCCAGATCGGTGCTTTTAGCTGATTTGAACTGGAGCCGTGGTAGAGGTGCTAACATTGCCATCAGTGCAGCCTAAGTTAGGGAAGGGATAAATATCAGTCAGGATTCCTGATCTTCATTTGTGTCCAGGAAATGTCTGCTGGAGAGTGTGCATGTTGGATCACTCTTTCAAAGAGCCGGCACAGGCACGATGGGCCGAATGGCCTCCTTCAGTGCGGCATCATTGTATGATTCTATGTGCGGATGTCAGATGAGGACAGGATGGGATTTGGTTGCGGTGCCCAACGGAGTCAAATAGCCCGCCAATGCTCACTGGGTTTACAAATGAAGCTGAGCAGTTGACGAAGGTACTACTGTGCACCCAGGATCCGTGAAACCACTGAATCCGTGCCTTCAGGAGAGAAGGGGAGAAAATTGGGAAAAGAAAACAAACGGCAAACTCTGAAATATGGAAGAAGTTAGAAAGAACTTGCATTTCTATAGCGCCTTTCACACCCTCAGGGCGTCCATCAGCGCTTTACAGCCAATGAAGTAATTTTGAAGTGTAGTCACTGTTGTAATGTAAGGAAATATGGCAGCCTTTGCACACAGCAAGATCCCACAAAACAGCAGTGAGATAAATGTCCAATTAAACTATTTTCATGGTATTGGTTGAGGGATAAATGTTGGCCATGCCACTGGGAGAGCACCCCTGCACTTCTTCGAATAGTGCTATGGGATCTTTTACATCCACCTGAGAGGGCAAACTCAGTTTAACATCTCATCTGAAAGTCGGCACTTCCGACAGTGCAGCACTCCCTCAGTACTGCACTGGAGTGTCAGCCTAGATTATGTGTTCAAGTCTTTGTGAGTGGGTCCTGAACCCATGACCTTCTGACTCGGAAGCAGAGAGTGCTACCCACTGAGCCAAAGCTGACAACACGTTGCTATACCTCAAACTCTTCCCTGACAGACTGGAAGACAGGCCACACCAACAGACTGAAGAACAGCATTCTGCTTCACCCATATACTGTTCTGTGTGAAAACACTGTGCCAAATGAAGTGACAAGCTGTCTCACCTCCTGACTCCCCAGAGCCTTTCCACCATCTACAAGGCACAAGTAAGGAGTGTGATGGAATACTCTCCACTTGCCTGGATGAGTGCAGCTGCAAAAACACTCAAGAAGGTCGACAACATCCAAGACAAAGCAGCCCGCTTGATTGGCACTCCATCCACCATCTTAAACTTTCACTCCCTCCACCACCGGCGCACCGTGGCTGCAGTGTGTACCATCTACAAGATGCACTGCAGCAACTCGCCAAGGCTTCTTCGGCAGCACCTCCCAAACCGGCGACCTCTACCACCTAGAAGGACAAGGACAGCAGGTGCATGGGAACACCACCACCTCCAAGTTCCCCTCCAAGTCACACACCATCCTGACTTGGAAATATATCGGCCGTTCCTTCATCGTCACTGGGTCAAAATCCTGGAACTCCCTCCCTAACAGCACTGTGGGAGTATCTTCACCACACGGACTGCAGCGGTTCAAGAAGGCGGCTCACCACCACCTTCTCAAGAGCAACTACAGATGGGCAATAATAAATGTTGGCCTTGCCAGTGACGCCCACATCCCATGAACAAATAAAAAAAAAACAGAACAGGAAAGTCACCTTCATTACTCTGGAGTATAGATATTAAATTGTATAAATGAGGAGATCCCAGAACATTACTTCAAGTAAAGTCAGGACACTAAGACCGAGTTAGTGAAAAGTAACTAGTAAATAAAAATAAAAATGACAATTAATGAAAGTCATTGACGGTAACAGAGGCACCAGTGTTAGCTGGAATGATTTTACACTGTGTAACGTTTAAAATCAGCTATTTCTACAAATCATAAGGAAATGCATTTATGATGATTTCCAATAGCTCGTTCCACGTAAGTGAATTTTTAACAAGTGAATATTTATAGAAAGTTAAAGGGAAATAATTCTCATTACAGGAAAGAAAGTTTCTATTTGCCCTAATTTGTGTTTGTTCCTGTCAAGAGAAAGAATTTAGTTCCCCTCAAATTGGAAATTTTGTCATTTTTATAGCCCATGCTAATCCCAGTTATCTTCAAAATCACTTCCGACTTTGCAGCTGAAAGTTTCCCAATGCAAAATGCCAAAAATATTTTTTTTTAAACTATGTGCAAGAGTGGGACAGTTTGCAATTTATTTTAATTAAGTCAAGTTATTGCTACATAGTTGGCATTAGCGTGAAGCGTTTTCACCTTCACATCACCATTGAGAACGCGGTATGTTGTCCAATTCAAATCCAGCTAGGTGCTGCCAGAAACTCCAGGAGGTGGTCTTAACATGCTTGGACATTCGATGGGGCACCACTGACAGGGGGACATGTGGCTCTACCCCCTCACCCCGCCACCCACCCCGCCACCCCCCCATCCCCCCATCAGTTGTACTAAGTATAAACAGTTGAACTTTCATGGAACTGCCAGCATCATTGATCTTCCAAATCAAATACCTGCCTGTGGCACAGCCTAAATGCAGCAGCCATTCCTGTACACGCCCATCCTCGCGGCGGTCCGCCTCCCCACACCAATTAGGAAGCAAAACAGACTCTTCCTTACTCGATTGGAAGATTCTTCGCTGGCAGTCAAACACCGCATTGGGGTTTTATTTCCATCTCCAATATTTTTACAACTAGTAAAGAAAAGCGTTCAAAGAAAACGAATAAAGCACACTTTATTAAGGCCCCGATGGGTCGTTCGCCCGGGTTTTGCTTGCAAGAGGTGTCCTGGAGTTTAATCTTCAATTCCTGGAGACTCCTGGAGGAAAACCTGCATTTCTATAGCGCCTTTCACGACCTCAGGACGTCCCAAAGCGCTTTACAGCCAATTAAGTACATTTTGAAGTGTAGTCACAGTTGTAATGTGGGAATACACGGCAGCCAATCTGCACACAGCAAGATCCCACAATTAGCAATGTGATAATGACCAGTTAATCTGTTTTTTTACTGATGTTGATTGAGGGATAAATATTGGCCAGGACACCGGGGAGAACTCCCCTGCTCTTCTTCGAAATAGTGGCCGTGGGATCTTTTACGTCCACCTGAGAGAGCAGACGGGGCCTCGGTTTATCATCTCATCCGAAAGACGGCACCTCCGACAGTGCAGCACTCCCTCAGCACTGCACTGGGAGTGTCAGCCGAGATTTTGTGCTCAAATCTCTGGAGTGGGACTTGAACCCACAACCTTCTGACTCAGAGGCGAGAGAGTGCTACCCACTGAGCCACGGCTGACACTATAATAAGGATAATCCCGGACAGCTGGCAGCTGTAACAGACACCTGCAGCGTGATGGTGAAATGTGACGCCTTGACATACTAAAGGTCACATGGGGATAAATAGCTTTGTTTTATACAAATGATGTTACAGGTGTACAGTCATAAAGAATGGCCAGCAGAATTTCTGAAATAAATATAACCCCCGCCCCCCCCCCCCCGCAATGCAGTCTAATATTACTGACCTATTATCATTTGTATAATCATAGAATGGTTACAGCACAGAAGGAGGCCATTCAGCCCGTTGAGCCCGTGCCAGCTCTCTGCAAGAGCACTTCAGCTAGTCCCACTCCCCTGCCCTTTCCCCGTAGCCCTGCAAATTTTTTTCCTTCAAGTACTTATCCAATTCCCTTTTGATAATGTCAATCTACCAACATTCAATCAGGATAAAGACCTCAAAGAAGGCCTTTCTCTTTGCTGATAACACGATTTGCTTTGCACTTGCCAACCCACACAAAGTGTTGTGCCGACACAGGCTGAGTAATGCGCAGGAGCCATTGTTAATTGGAATAAAACAGATTTCCAGCTGCCTCACCTCAACTTGACAGCGGTGGATGGAATTACATGGGTGACACGTGTCATTTCCTAGCTGGAAGGTCTGTTTTTCCTGCTGAACAGCCAAGGCAATGAGAGAGGACGACGAAATAAACCCCAGTCCGATCTTACAGCTAATTTTATATCGCTGGCGGGGCAGGAGGGTGCAAGGCCACTCTGCAAAGACATCGAACTAATGGAATCAGGAATAAGTACACAAGTCTTCGAAGGTGGCAGGACAAGTTGAGAAGGAGACGGGATCCTTGGCCTTATAAACAGAAATGAGAAGTCGCACAACACCAGGTTATAGTCCAACAGATTTATTTAAAATTACGAGCTTTCGGAGCTGTTGCCCCTTCGTCAGGTAAAGGTACAATGAGGGAATCGATTACACAGTATTAAAACACAGAAAGCAATTTGTCTGCAGAGATACAATCTTTCAGGGAGGCATTACATCAAAGACACACCAGAGCTTATAAACAGAGGCATGGGGGGAATTTTAACCCCCCAAAACGGGTGGGTTTGGGTTGGGCGGGATGTTAAAATGTTAAAAATCTCAAACATGACCCCAACCGTACTCGAACTCGGCCACTTCCAGTTTTAGCGGAGGCAGGACTGGGCGGGGCGGGGGGTGCGGGCAACCAACACGCTCCCAGGAGGTGGGTGGCTCATGTAACTATTTTAATGAGGCTGTGTGCCTCAGATTTTACCTGCATTTTAAATTATATGCTGGCTGGTTTTAATAATTTTTTTAGCGCATTTCTTACTCTTCCATTGTAGCAGAGGTATAAACTCGTTTAATATGAAGAGGTTAATATTGCGTTAACAGTGAGAGGGAATGTCGTCCCAGCATGTTAAGTGCGACTCCCCCCTTGCGATCGGGTACTCGGCGGAGTTTACCCTGCAGGCCCTCCCGCAGGTAACTGCGCGCATCAGGAGACGGCACGGGTGAAACCCGTGATTTCCATCCATTTATTTTAATCGTGGGCCCGCACCCCGCGATTTCCCAACACCTGCTCCCGGCAGGCAAAGCTCGGCGCTGGGAGTGCGCAATCAGAAGGTTCGCCCTCACATACCCAGCCTCAGCTCCAAGTACACCTCACCGAAACAAAGCAAGACATTGCGACGGAAATCATCAGTTCTCTGACGCTACTTGTGCTCATGCTTTAAACGCTGAATAAAATCGGCAGACCAAAGGATTCACACAGAGGGTGGTAGAAGTGTGGACTCTACCTCCCGTTAAAAAAAGCAGTAGATGCTAGCTCAATTCATAATTTTAAATCGGAGATCGATAAATTTTTGCCAGCCAAGAGTATAAAAGGATATGGAGCCAAGGCGGGTGGATGGACTGGGATACAGATCAGCCATGAATGGCGGAACAGGATCTCCTCCTGTTCCTATTAACTCACATGTTTTCGTATCAGTGAACCAGCTCAGAAATCAGATCTTATACTATAATTACAAAATGCATACACCTGTAATTCAATTTGCCAACATGAAAGCCAAGGACTAATTATGAGTTTGAGCACAAAGACTGCAATTATTTTTTTTTTGCCCACGGAAAATAACAGTCATTATCAAAATAAAGTGCGTAAGAAATGTGTCTATTTTACACCCCATAACCCATCTACTATCAGTCACTGTATCTACTGAGTACATTGGCTGTGAATTTGAGTCCCGTCCAGCCCCAGTGATATGTTCGAAGGATCCACGGCCCAACTGCTCAGTTATAAAAGTTAACTTAGATGCAAGTGTACAGGTACACGACTGGGCATAGGTGCTGAAATGAGGTCGCATACAAAATAAAGGTTTACAAAAGACCTGAAACTGAACTGGGCCAGCCACATAAATACTGTGGCTACTAGAGCAGGTCCGAGGCTGGGTATTCTGCGGCGAGTGTCTCACCTCCTGACTCCTCAAAGCCTTTCCACCATCTACAAGGCACAAGTCAGGAGTGTGATGGAATACTCTCCACTTGCCTGGATGAGTGCAGCTCCAACAACACTCAAGAAGCTCGACACCATCCAGGACAAAGCAGCCCGCTTAATCGGCACCCCATCCACCACCCTAAACATTCACTCTCTCCACCACCGGCGCACCGTGGCTGCAGTGTGTACCATCTACAAGATGCACTGCAGCAACTCGCCAAGGCTTCTTCGGCAGCACCTCCCAAACCATCAACCTCTACTACCTACAAGGACAAGGGCTGCAGGCGCATGGGAACACCATCGCCTCCAAGTTTAACTGTGCGTGAACATTTATCCAATAGCGATCATAACATGATCGTTATTCAACGTAGTGTTTGAAAGGGAGAAACGCGAAACACCTACTTAGATTCTAGACTTATGTAAGGCCAACAGGTTGAGGCAGAGACTGTCCACAGTAAACTGGGCAAATCTGATAATGGGTAAAACGACAGAAGATCAGTGGGAGATGTTTAAAAAAGAATTTAACGTGATACAGAGCCAGTTTATATCCCTGAGGGGCAAGAGCTCTACTTGCCAAAAAAAACAGCCATGGACAACTAAAGAGGTAAGGGACAGCAAAAAACTAAAGGAAAGGGCATACAAAAATGCAAAAGATAGCACAGATCCTGGCGAATGGGAAAGATAACAGCAAAGAGTCACAAAAGAGATAGTAAGACCTACAAAAAGGGAATATGAAAAGAAACTTGCTAGGGATATCAAAATTAATACAAAGAATTTTTACAGTTACATTAGGAAAGGGAGGGTGGTCAGGAGCAATGTTGGCCCCTTCAAAACTGAAAGTGGTGATATTGTCAATGACAATGGGGAAATGACGGACATGTTGAATAATTACTTTGCGTCAGTATTTGCAGCAGAAGAAGAGGATAGCATGCCAGGAATCCCAAAGAAAATAATACTGAATCGGGGACAGGGACTCAATAAAATTAACGTCAGTAAAATAACAGTAATGAAGAAAATAATGGCACTAAAGAGTGACAAATCCCCAGGGCCAGATGGTTTCCATCCCAGGGTTTAAAGGAAGTAGGTGAGCACATTGCAGATGCCCTAACTATAATCTTCCAAAGTTCTCTAGATTCAGGAACCATCCCTTTACAGTCATCATACGGCACAGAAGGAGGCCATTCGGCCCATCGAGTCTGTGCCGGCTCCCTGTAGAGCAATCCAGTCAGTCCCATTCCCCCGCTCTATCCCCGTAGCCCTGCAAGTTTATTTCCCTCAAGTGCCTATCAAGTCATCCCTTGAAAACATTGAGTGTCTCCGCTTCCACCACTCCCGTCGGCAGCAAGTTCCAGGTCCTCACCACTCGCTGCATAAAAAAGTTTTTCCTCACATCCCCCCCTGTATCTCTTGCCCAAAACCTTAAATCTGTGTCCCCCAGTCCTTGTACCATCAACTAGTGGGAACAGCCTTTCCCCATCTAGCCTATCCAAACATGTCATAATCTTGTACACCTCTATCAAATCACCCCTCAACCTCCTTTGCTCCAATGAAAACAAATCCAGCTTCTCCAACCTGTCCTTGTAGCTAAGATCTCCCATCCCCGGAATCATTCTGGTAAATCTCCTCTGCACCCTCTCAAGGACCTTCACATCCTTCCTAATTGTGGTGACCAGAACTGGACGCAATAGTCCAGTTGTGGCCTAACCAGCGCTTTATAAAGGTTCAGCATAACTTCTCTACTTTTGTGCTCAATACCTCTATTTATGAAGCCCAAGATCTGTAGAATTCGCAAATTATCGCGATTTCGAAATAACGAGATAGAGACATACAGTTTCGTAAAAACAGCTTTATTTCAGCAAAATGCTGTCAGGTTTCAAAACGGACACAAGCAGCCTGTAAAATGGCCGCCACGCCTCGTGGCAGAAGGTTCTAGACTTTCAGTAGGCAGACAAGATGGCGTTTCAATAAACATTTCAGCAAGATCGGACAGGACTCAGCATATTGAGATAAGACAAGACGAGATCGTTTTGCATTTTAACACCCAGGCAAGGAATATAAGTGCTGGAATCGGGTTTTTCCATGCACAAATGAGAGCTATTGTACTGGGCAATCAAGGGGCCCATCCAAAGACATTGATACGCAAATTCCCCACGGCTCTACGATGAGAGAGCCGTTCGCGGGTACTCACAGCAAGAATTCGGAGGCCCCCAAAAACCCCTCCAGGGAGACTCCTAGCCGGTTCCACAAGGGGAGAAATATTAACGGGTACTCAGACAGTTACAAGTATCACCAAATCCCATTAACGACAAGTACCACCCCATACAAGAAGTTTGAGCGCAAAAACATGACAAAAGATGAACATTAAGATTGGGCGGGAGATAAGGAATTACAGTACTATAACTGTAGTGTCCAAACGTCCATCTTTCGCTTATTCCTTTGACTCGCTAGAGAACTCTTGACTCTTATTCTCTGATCCGCTGATTTTCCGGGAGTCAACCTCGTGGCTTGCCGCGAAGATCTGTGGAGAGCTGGTCTGCGAAGGCCTGTAAGCGGGCGCACCATCCCAAGAAGTCGGTAAACGGTGTTGGAACCGAAGGCCCGAGAGGAGATGAGATGAGATGAGAAGAGAAGAAGACGACTACACGTGCCGCCGCGGTCAGTAAACCCCGACCGCGCCCGAAAATCGATTAACCACGTCTTCGAATTCTATCGGCTACTCCACAACTGGCCCTGGAAGACTTTTCTTCGAGTTCTACCGACAACTGGTGTCGGTTAAGAAAGACTCTTCTTTGAATTTTACCGGCTAACTGGTGTCGGGCACAGGAAGACTCTTCTTTGAGTTTTATCAGAGTTCCGAGGTCAACACAGATCTTCATGAAAGCAGACGGTCCAGCCTGCTAGCCGGAGCAAAGCGAGTAAACAAGTGGGGTACAGAGACCCCTGATCAACACGTGAATAGTCAGGTGCTGTGGTGAAAACATCCGAGCAGCGTTTCGGAATTCTCCGAGTTATCACGAGTGGTGAGCATGAGTCTCAATCCTACAGATCTAGATTAGGACAGGTATTGATAGGGGAGGGTTTTTGTTTTAAGGATAATTATAATGTGTGTCCCCTTTTACGATGTGTCGTGCGCTCCTCGTTTCCCTAAACCTAGTTGCATAAATATATGTAAGTTTGTACTGTCATTAATCTGTGCTTATGACATGTATTTCGTAATCTTGGATAATATGCAATAAAGATTTTCCATTTCGTATTATTCAACCGGGTCTACCTGAGTTTTCTCTGCATTATTGCTCTCGCACCTAAGTCCAGTGTCAGAACCGTAAGGGCGAGTGGGTCGAACCACTCACAGGTGTCTAGTGTTACCAGGCTGGCTGGAGACCAGAACAGGCAACAAGGCCTAACCCCGCACTAGCACCCAGGCTAAGCACAGAGCCACGTGAACCCTCTTACAGATCCCATATGCTTTGTTAACCACTCTCTCAATATGTCCTGCCACCTTCAGGGACCTATGCACATTAACTCCCAGGTCACTCTGTCCCTGCACACTCTTTAAAACTGTGCCATTAAGTGTATATTGCCTCTCCCTGTTCCTTCTGCCAAAATGCATCACCTCACACTTTTCTGTATTAAATTCCATCTGCCACTTGTCTGCCCATTCCGCTACCCTTTCTATGTCCTGTTGCAGTCGATTGGTATCATCATAACTGTTTACCACATCCCCAAGTTTGGTGTCATTGGCAAATTTAAAAATTCTACTCTGTATTCCAATATCCAGGTCATTTATATGTATCAAAAAAAGCAGTAGCCCCAGCACTGACCCTTGGGGAACACTACTATCTACCATCCTCCAGTCTGAAAAACAGCCATTTACCACAACTTGCTGTTTTCTGTCCTTAAGCCAATTCCTTATCCAAGCTGCCACTGACCCACCTATTCCAGGAGCCTCAATTTTGTTAACCAGCCTTCTATGTGGTACTTTGTCAAACGCCTTCCGAAAATCCATGTAGATAACATCCATTGCATTCCCTTCATCAATCCATTCTGTTACTTCATCAAAATATACAATTAGATTAGTCAAACACGATCTGCCTTTTACAAATCCGTGTTGGCTCTCCTTAATTAGCTTAAACCTCTCCAAGTGCCCGTTAATTTTTTCCTTGATTATTGTTTCTAAAACTTTACCCACCACTGATGTTAGACTGACTGTAGTTACTAGGATTGTCCTTACACCCTTTCTTGAACAATTATGTCACATTTGCCACTTTCCAATCCTCAGGCACCTCCCCCACATCGAGGGAAGATTGGAAAATTATGGCAAGCTCTTCCGCTATCTTCTCTCCCAATTCCCTTAGCAACCTGGGATGCAAGCCATCTGGACCAGGCGACTTATCCACTCTAAGCATAACCAGTCTTTCTAGTACATCCTGTCTGTCAATTTTCACCCCTTCCATTGGTTCTACCTTTTCCACTTCTACCGATATTTTGTCAGCATCCACCTCCTTAGTAAAACACCGATACAAAGTACTCATTGAGTATTCTAGCCTTGCTCTGCGCCTCGAAGCATATATCACCTTCTTTGTCTCTAGTAGGCCCCATCCCGCCTCTTACTACCCGCTTACTGTTTACATGCTGGTAGAAGATTTTTGGGTTCCCTTTTATGTTAACTGCCATTCTACTCTCATATTCTCTCTTTGCCAATCTTATTTTCATCTTCACTTCCCCTCTCAACTTATTGTATTTGGTCTGGTTCTCCCTTGAAGAATTCACTTGACATGCATCACACACCCTCTTTTTTTGTTTCATCATCTTCTCTATCTCCCTCGTCATCCAAGGAGCCCTTGCTTTGGTTCCCTTACCCTTCCCTCTTGTTGGAATGTACCTAGCCTGTACTTGGAACATCTCCTCCTCAAATATCACCCATTCTTCCGTTACAGCTTTTCCTGTCAGTCTTTGGTTCCATTTTACCCTGGCTAGATCCTTTCGCATCCCATTGAAGTTAGCCCTATTCCAGTTTAGAAGTTCCACTCTAGATTGTTCCTTGCTCCTCTCCATTGCTAATCTAAATCTTATGATACAATGATCACTCGTACCCAAGTGTTCTCCCACAGACACTTAGTCGACCTGGCCCACCTCATTCCCCAGCACCAGATCCAGCAATGCCTGCTTCCTAGTTGGGCCAAGAACATATTGGTCAAGGAAATTCTCCTGAACACATTTCAGAAATTCCTCTCCCTCCTTTCCCTTTACCCTAGCATTATCCCTATCGATATTTAGATTGGAAAATTGCACCTGTCAGTCTGCTTTTTAAGAATGGCGAGAGGGGGAAACCAGGGAATTATAGACCAGTTCGCCTAACATCTGTTGTTAGGAAATTGCTAGAGTCTATAATTAAGGATAGGGTGCATTAACACCTTGAAATTTTTCAGCTGATCAGAGAGAGCCAGCATGGATTTGTAAAAGGTAAGTCATGCCTGATTGAATTTTTTGAAGAGGTGACTAAAGTAGTGGACAGGGGAATGTCTATGGATGTTATTTATATGGACTTCCAAAGGCATTTGATAAAGTCCCACATAAGAAACTGTTATCTAAGGTAGAAGCCCATGGAATTTAGGGCAAATTATTGATTGTTTAGGAAATTGGCTGAGCGGCAGTAGGGTTAATGGGTAGGTACTCAAATTGGCAGGATGTGACTAGTGATGTACCGCAGGGATCTGTGTTGGGGCCTCAACTATTCACAGTATTTATTAACGGCTTGGATGATGGCATAGAAAGTCAGATATCCAAATTTGCTGATGACACAAAGATAGGCGGCATTGTTGGAAGTGTAGATGAAATCATAAAATTACAAAGGAATATTGATAGCTGAAGTGAATGGGCAAAACTGCGGCAAATGGATTTCAATGTAAGCAAATGTGAGGTCATCCACTTTGGACCTAAAAAGGATAGAACAGGGTACTTTCTAAATGGTGAAAAGCTAAAAACAGTGGCGGTCCAAAGAGACTAGGGGGGTCCAGATACATCGATCATTAAAATCTGATAAACAGGTCAGAAAATAATCAAAAAGGCTAATGGAATGCTGGCCTTTATATCTAGAGGACTTTAGTACAAGGGGGTAGAAGTTATGCTGCAGCTGTACAAAACCCTGGTTAGACCACACCTGGAGCACTGTGAGCAGTTCTGGGCACCGCACCTTAGGAAGGATATGTTGGCCTTGGAGGGAGTGCAGCGTAGGTTTACCAGAATTATACCCGGACTCCAAGGGTTAAGTTATGAGGAGAGATTACACAAATTAGGGTTGTATTCCCTAGAATATAGAAGGTTAAGGGGTGATCTGATCAAAGTTTTCAGGATATTAAGGGGAACAGATAGGGTAAATAGAGAGAAACTATTTCCGCTGGTTGGGGAGTCTAGGACTAGGGGGCATAGTCTAAAAATTAGAGCCAGACCTTTCAGGAGTGAAATTAGGAAACACTTCTACACACAAAGGGTGCTAAAAGTTTGGAACTCTCTTCTACAAACGGCAATTGATGCTAGATCAATTGTTAATTTTAAATCGGAGATTGATAGATTTTTGTTAACCAACGGTATTAAGGGATATGGGCCAAAGGCAGGTATATGGAGTTAGGTCGCAGATCAGCCATGATCTCATTGAATGGCGGAACAGGCTCGAGGGGCTGAATGGCCCACTCCTGTTGCTAAGTTCCCCTCCAAGTCACCCACTATCCTGACATGGACATATATCGGTCATTCCTTCATCGTCGCTGGGTCAAAATAATGTACCTCCCCATCTAACAGCACTGTGGGAGCACCTTCACCATACGGACTGCAGCGGTTCAAGAAGGCGGCTCACCACCACCTTCTCAAAGGCAACTAGGCATGGACAACAAATGCTGGCCTTGCCAATGGTGCCCACATCCCAAAAATGAATAATAAAATAAAAATAAGTTTCTTTTTTGTCACAGCTGTTTTATTTTCGACAAGTTAGGGCTGTTGCCTCAATCGGGCGCTCTGGGGAAGAGTGGCGTTCTCAGGCAGCGCTGATCGGAACATCACAGGCCCGCAACTCCTGATTTCCTATCGTTTTAGACTCGTTCTTCATATGTGAGTTGAGATGGTGAGTTCCGCCAAGATATTGGACCGTGGCATGCAATACATTTCAGCCCAATTGCCCATTGGCTAGCACGGTGGAGTGAATTTCTTAAGTCTCTACCAACTCCATCAATATCTGATAGATCAAACAAATAAGTACTAGCTATGACTGTCATAGTGAATATTGCCACTGTTATGGGCAATGCCTGGGTAACTCACTACTTCAGTTGGATGTTAAAGATCCCATGATCCTATTTGAAGAAAAGCAAAGGGATTCTCCGGTGTCCTGGCCAACATTCCTTCCTCAACCAATACCAGAAACAGATTATCTGCTCACTCATCTGATTGCTGTTTGTGGGATCTTGCTATGTGCTTGTATTTACCTCCATAGTCCCTTGCGCTTCATTGTATGCAAAATGCATCTTGATACTTCTAAGAACATAAGAACATAAGAACATAAGAAATAGGAGCAGGAGTAGGCCAATCGGCCCCTCGAGCCTGCTCCGCCATTCAATAAGATCATGGCTGATCTGATCCTAACCGCCAATCTACTATCTATCACAGAACCATCTCCTGCATCTAACAGAATTGCACACACGAAATAGGAGCAGAATCAGGCTACACAGTCCCTGGGCCCGCTCCACTACCCACAGGGCCATGACCGATCCGAACCTAGACTCATGTCCAAATTCCTGCCCGCTCCCCGTAACCCTTAATGCCCTTTACTTCCAGGAAACTGTCTATTTCTGTTTTAAATTTAATTAATGTTGTAGCTTCTACAGCTTTTTGTGGCAGCATATTCCATGGACCTACCACCCTCTGAGTGAAGTAGTTCCTCCTCATCTCAGTTTTGAAAGAGCAGCCCCTTATTCTAAGACTATGTCCCCTAGTTCTCGTCTCACCCGTCATCGGGAACATCCTCCCCGCATCCACCCGATCCAACCCCTTCACAATCTTATATGTTTCAATAAGATCGCCTCTCATTCTTCTGAACTCCAATGAGTAGAGTCCCAATCTACCCAACCTCTCCTCATATGACCACCCCCTCATCCCCGGGATTAACCGAGTGAACCTTTTTTGCACTGCCTCGAGAGCAAGGATGTCTTTCCTTAAGTAAGGACACCAAAACTGTATGCAGTATTCCAGGTGCGGTCTCACCAATACCTTGTACAACTGAAGCAATACCTCCCTATTTTTATATTCTATCCCCCTAGCAATGAAAGCCAACATTCCATTTGCCTTCTTAATCACTTGCTGCACCTGCATACTAACCTTTTGAGTTTTGTGCACCAGGACCCCCAGATCCCTTTGCACTTCAGTACTCTCCAGTTTCTTGCCATTAAGATAATAAATTGCTCTAGGATTTTTCCTGCCAAAGTGCATCACCTCACACTTTCCAGTGTTGTATTCCATCTGCCAAATCTCTGCCCACTTACTTAGCCTGTCTATGTCCCCTTGCAGGTTTTTTATGTCCTCCTCACTCACTACTTTCCCTCCCATCTTTGTATCATCTGCAAATTTTGATATGTTACACTTGGTCCCTTCCTCCAAATCGTTAATATAGATTGTGAAGAGTTGGGGACCCAGCACTGACCCCTGTGGAACACCACTAGTTACTGATTGCCAGTCTGAGAATGAACCATTTATCCCAACTCTTTGCTTTCTGTTAGATAGCCAATCCTCTATCCATGCCAGAATATTACCCCCAATCCCGTGATTTTTTACCTTAAGCAATAATCTTTTGTGTGGCACCTTGTCAAATGCCTTTTGGAAGTCTAAATACACTACGTCCACTGGTTCCCCTTTATCCACTCTATATGTTACTTCCTCAAAGAACTCCAGCAAATTTGTCAAACATGACTTCCCCTTCGTAAAACCATGCTGACTTTGTCCTATTAAATTATGATTATCCAAATGTCCTGTTACTGTTTCCTTAATAATGGACTCCAAAATTTTACCTACCACAGATGTTAGGCTAACCGGTCTATAGTTACCAGCCTTCTGTCTACTGCCCTTTTTAAATAAGGGTGTTACATTAGCAGTTTTCCAGTCTGCCGGGACCTTAGCGGAATCCAGGGAGTTTTGAAAAATTCAGAGGCGGCGAACCTGGGTGGAGCAACAGCGGCGAGGCGGCGGCGGTAAAAGGCGGCAGCGACCAGGTAGGCTTTCACCAAGCCGAGAGCAGGAGAGAGGTAAAAAATAATCGAAGTGTGACGTCACCAGAAAGCAGGTAAGTGATTGGTTGGTGAGTATTTCTCTTTTTTTTTATACAAAACTTCAATTTTATAGTTTCTCGGGTATCTGTGGTGTAGCAGAGACTGCTGGCATAAATTAACTGAAGGGTAAATAATACATTTTTAATTAATTACATAGAATGGGAGAGCAGGTGATGTGTTACTGCTGCAATATGTGGGAGCTGGTGGACACCATTGATGTTCACGGTGAACACATTTGCAGTAAGTGTTGGCTGCTCGAGGAACTCCGGCTCCGTGTTGATGAGCTGGAGTCCGAGCTTCAAACACTGCGACACATCAGGGAGGGGGAGAGTTACCTGGACTCCGTGTTTCAGCAGGTAGTCACACCAATTAGAGTAACTAATTCAGAAGTAGCCCGTGGTCAGGGACAGGAAGGTGTGACTACGAGTGAGGCAGGTACAGGGATCCAGGAGGTAGTGTTGGAGGAGCCGCAGCCCTTGCTCTTGTCCAACAGGTTCGAGGCTCTTACTCCCTGTGTGGATAGGAGCGGGGACTGCAGGGAGGATGAGCAACCTGGCCACAGCACCGTGGTAAGGGGGGGCCATTCAAGTGGGGGGAGTAAAAAGAAATGTTGTAGTGGTAGGGGATAGTATCATTAGGGGGATAGATAGGGTTCTTTGCAGCCAAGAGCGAGAGTCCCGAAGGCTGTGTTGCCTGCCCGGTGCCAGGGTTAAGGACATCTCCTCTGGGCTGGAGAGAAACTTGGAGTGGGAGGGGGAGGATCCAGTTGTCGTGGTCCATGTTGGTACCAATGACATAGATAGGACAAGGAAAGAGGTTCTGCTGAGGGAGTTTGAGCAGCTAGGGGCCAAATTAAAAAGCAGAACCTCGAGGGTAATAATCTCTGGATTACTACCTGAGCCACGAGCAAATTTGGCTAGGGTAAATAAAATCAGGGAGTTGAATGCGTGGCTCAAAGACTGGTGTGGGAAAAATGGGTTTTGCTTCTTGGGACACTGGCACTAGTACTGGGGCAGGAGAGAGCTGTTCCGTTGGGACGGACTTCACTTGGCCAGTGCTGGGACTAGTGTCCTGGCGAATCGAATAACTAGGGCTGTGGAGAGGGCTTTAAACTAATTAGTGGGGGGGAGGTTTCAAGAGAGCAAAAAATAAAAATGACAACAGAGAGGGTCATAGACATAGGTAGCAGTAGGGGAATCACAAATCAGAGCGTGGCAGGAAGGGACAGAGTGTGTGGAGTAAAAGGTAAACTGGTAAAAAGTGAAAAAGCAGGAACTAAGTGCCACAAAGCATATTTGAAAGTTCTCTATCTGAATGCACGTAGCATTCGTAACAAAATAGACGAGTTAATGGCACAAATAACTACATATGGTTATGATATTGTGGCCATTACAGAAACATGGCTGCAGGGTGACAATGCCTGGGAATTAAACATACCAGGTTATTTAACGATCAGGAAGGACAGGCAGGAAGGAAGGGGAGGTGGGGTGGCTATGTTAATAAAGGAAGGAATCACTGTAATACAGAGTAATGATATTGGGTCAAAAAATCATGATAATGAAACAGTTTGGGTGGAGATAAGGAATAATAAGGGGAAAAAAACATTAGTGGGCGTAGTCTATAGGCCTCCGAACAGTTGCAACTCTATTGGACGGAGTATCAATCAGGAAATAGTTGAGGCATGTAATAAGGGAACATCTATAATTATGGGGGATTTTAACTATCATATTAATTGGACAAATCAAATGGGGCAGGGCTGCCTTGAGGATGAGTTCATTGAGTGTATTAGGGATGGGTTTCTTGAGCAGTATGTAACTGAACCGACCAGGGGGCAAGCAACCTTAGATCTGGTCCTGTGTAACGAGACAGGATTAATTAAAAATGTCCTAGTAAAGGATCCCCTTGGAATGAGTGACCATAACATGGTTGAATTCCATATTCAATTAGAGGGTGAGAAGGTTGGATCTCAAACAAGCGTGCTAAGCTTGAATAAAGGAGACTATGAAGGTATGCGAGCGGAATTGAGTAGAGTGGATTGGGAAAATAGATTAAAGGGTAAGACGACACATGATCAGTGGTGTACATTCAAGGAGTTATTTTACAACTTCCAAAAAAAATATATTCCACTGAAAAGAAAAGGGTGTAAAAGAAAGGACAGTCATCCGTGGCTAAGTAAAGAAATTAAGGATAGTATTCGACTAAAAACAAGGGCATATAAGGTAGCGAAATCTAGTGGGAGGACAGAGGATTGGGAAAACTTTAAAAGGCAGCTATGATGAGGTGCTATATAAATGCAAATTCTTTCTTCTTTCTTAATTCATCCAGCTCTTTAGCAACAACTAAACTCATTTGACCCGGAATTTGGGGTCAGCGGCGAAGCGACGGCGATCACCGCTGACCTCGAAGAAAGCTTCCCACAAAGATCTTGCGATCTCTGTGGCAAAAACTTGGGGTTTCTCGACCTTAATTTGATTGTAGCGCTGTCAAAAGGGGAACCCCAGCATACATTAGCCATGATGTCATCAAGCTGTCTAAGCAGCCAATCACATTAAAGCATTCTCACAGACAGCAAACCAGGAAATAAAAAGCACTGATTATCATTTCACTTTTAAACATTTTTACAAAGAGCGAAATAAAGATTGGGACATGTACATGGGGTTAAGGTAAAAGCTGAAATATCATAAACAAACTTTAAAAAAAAATTATTATTTAAAAAATCTAGTAATTTTTATCATAATGGAGAAATTTGACATTCCACACATATTAAATTAGTTTTTCAGGGCCAGAACGGCTGTTCAGCAGTCAATACGCCATTAACACCCCAGTTAGACCTATTTCAACAAGGCTTAAATTTTTATGGGGTATTTAACAGCAATATTAGAGCGGAAAAGCTTAAGTTTTCGTCAGTTCAAGTGATTTCACTGATTGCCGGCTATGGGGAGTTCCACAGCGCAGCCTGTGGCGGAGCAGGGAATGACTGACCGCAACTTCAGGATTTCCACCTTTAGATGCACTCGCGCTAAATCCTGACATTACGGTCAGTTTCAGAGGGGTAATGACGGCGAACGCTGACAGTTTCGCTGCCATTAACGCTGCAAAATCCGGGCCAGAGTTGGCAGCGCCTCCTTTTTTTCCTTTAATGGCGCTTTATTCAGCCAACTGTTTGGACGAAAACACACCTTTGTGAGGCAAATTGATTCAGTTAGCTCTGATAAGTATTCAACGGCAGTGGTCTTTGTTTGGTGTGAATCAGTCACGTTGCCTAAAGGAATACCTGCAGAGACACTGTCAAACGGATTGAACTGTGGGCTTTGAGTGCAGCCCATTGCTGCTGTTTCTCATTCACTGAATCCATCCCTCCAGATGTGTTTGTGGTTTTTTTTCTGCCGATGACTCCCTACAGGGTGTAACTGTACTTGTATAAAAGAAGCTCTTGTGTTGTGCGGCTGAAGTTCAGTTAACCCTTCCCCACCCCATCCCTTCTGCCGCCGCTCAGCCTTTCTCCCTTCCTTTTCTGAAGATGCTGAGCCATTCAGTTCCATAGCCGCTGGCAGCCCTCTTGCTGCCCCGTCAAAGTGCCCATTCTTCACGCGTACGCCCGGACAGTGAGCGTTGGTGGGCTATTCCACTTTGGGGGGCAGTGCAAATCAATTCAATCCTGTCCTTACCAGTAGCCGTGTAACTGCACATTTTAACGGCTGCCTATAGTGGGATCCTTATTCCCGGCCAGAATGGAGATGATGGAATAACTCCCCCCATCAATCACACCAGTTTTACTACATTAAAGGCGGTATATAAATGCAAGTTGTTGTTGTTATAGAAACTGGCCCGATTTCTATTTCCATTCAAACTACAACGTCCGTGTTGTGCCCAAGGTGGCAAGGTGAAAATCTAACCCTTTGATGTCTTGATTACTGCTGTAAGTGACTGGGATTGAGTTTACCCACATAATCTGTATTATGTAGCTATCCGCCACTCACCGCATTTTGTTGGAGAAATCACCTGCTTTTATCGGGAGATGTTGCGGCAGTTCTGGTCATGAGTTCTGCTTGCTGTAGTTCGTAGAGACTCTTTTTACAAATAGACTCTGTAGACTGTTTGCTGTAGTGCACTGCTTAAACAGACTTTGTTTCCTTTGCTGTTTTCTGAGTAAATACACTTTGTTTGCTGTAAGATAGACCGTTTGCTGTGAGTCCTGTCATAAATCCCGCCCCGCCTCAAACACATTGGCTGACACAGTGGTCTCAATAGACACTCTGTTTTTTAAAATGATCAGTAGATAATGATCAGGACCCTTGGCACTGAGGCCAAGTGGAGGGCCCCATATATGGGTATGGTAGCATAGTGGTTATGTTACTGGATTAGTAATCCACAGGCCTGGACTGGAAACATGAGTTCAAATTCCACCACGGCAGCTGGAGAATTTATATTAAGTTAATTAAATAAATCTGGAATAAAAAGCTAGTATCAGTAATGGTGACCATGAAACTACCGGATTGTCGTAAAAAACCCATCTGGTTCGCTAATGTCCTTTAGAGAAGGAAATCTTCTGTCATTAACCGGTCTGGCCTATATGTGACTCCAGACCCACAGCAATGTGGTTGACTCTGAAATGGCCAAGCAATCCACTTAGTTGTATCAGAGGGCAATAACTGCTGGCATTGCCAGCGATGCCCACATCGGGTGAATGAATAAAGAAAGAATACGCCCCCGGATGAGGTCAATGAACTGAGCATTGATAGGCGATCAAACCTTCTGGCGTGTGATGTGTAATGCCTTGCCACACGTTGCATTGAGTCACGGGGGAATGTAAAGAAGAGGTGAAGAGTTAGGGTTGCAACCCAATCTGAGTGAGTCACTCTGCAAGTTTATAAAATGAGCAAGACATCAAAGGGTTAGAGTTTCAACTTGGGCTCAACACTGATGTTGCAGTTTGAATGGAAATCGGGTGAGTTTCTATAACAGCGATAACAACTTGTATTTATATAGCACCTTTAAAATAGTAAAACATCCCAAGGCACTTCACAGGAGTGTCATCAAAAAAAATTTGACACTGAGCCATATAAGGAGATATTAGGACAGGTGACCAAAAGCTTGGTCAAAGAGGTAGGTTTTAAGGAACGTCTTAAAGGAGGAAAGAGAGGTAGCGAGGCGGAGAGGTTTAGGGAGGGAATTCCAGAGCTTAGGGCCCAGGCAGCTGAAGGCACGGCCGCCAATGGTGGAGCGATTATAATCAGGAATGTTCAAGAAGGAAGAATTGGAGGAGCGCAGATATCGCGGAGGGTTGTAGGGCTGGAGGAGGTTACAGAGATAGGGAGGAGCGAGGCCATGGAGGGCACCCGATCCACAGTGACAGTTTTATGCCTGGGCAGCATGTTGAATATTTACCCTCAAAAGTCAGTGGGGGTGATTTTGACTTTGGGTGACAGCATAAATCGGGTGATATCAGATCAGCCGCCCATTATATATCCTAATGGAAATGAAAAATCGAGAGAGATGTATAACGAGCGACTGATCTGCTGTCGCCCATTTTGCACTGTCGGCCAAAGTCAAAATGTGTTTTAAAACCGGTGACCATTTTCTTCATTAATTTCTGTGTTTTAAGCCATTAATTATCAGGGTTTACAAGATTTGACATGACTTTTCATCAGCAACAGATGAACCAACAGAACTAAAGCCATGATGCCACTCCACCTTAAACGTCGCGTCCCCCACCACCCCCCACCATCCCCCCGTCCAATCCAGCTCGCTGAGTAATCCCATCTGAAGCAGGGCACTCCTGGCAATGCAACTCTCCATCATGCTGCACTCAAGTGCCAACTTAAGCCCTGATTTTAACCGGATGCTGGAATCGGGCGGGTGGGCGGGGGGGCTGAGGTGAGCACCAAGCCACAACGGTTTCCTCGATCAGGCCACGGTTAAAATTGCAGTTGGGGCCTGGTGAAGTCATCGGACCCCAATCTGCATATTTAAAGAAGCATGGATGTACTCAGAGAATTTAATAAAGAGCTTTTTTTTAATCGTTTATGGGATGTGGGCCTCACTGGCAAGGCCAGCATTTATTGCCCATCCCTAATTGCACTTGAGAAGGTGGTGGTGAGCCGCCTTCTTGAACCGCTGCAGTCCGTGTGGTGAAGGTACTCCCACAGTGCTGTTAGGGAGGGAGTTCCAGGATTTTGACCCAGCGACGATGAAGGATCGGCGATATACGTCTAAGTCAGGATGGTGTGTGATTTGAAGGGGAACTTGGAGGTGATGGTGTTCCCATGCACCTGCTGCCCTTGTCCTTCTAGTGATGAGAAACAGCGGGGCAGTGAGTGGAATCATCACCGGTTATTGTTCCATTCCTTGTGGCTCTTGCACAACAACAAACAAAGAGATCAATAGTATCTCGCCTCTTAGTCAGAAGGTTGTGGGTTCAAGTCCCACTCCAGAGACTTGAGCACAAAATCTAAGCTGACACTCTCCAATGCAGTACTGAGGGTGCGCTGCACTTTCAGAAGTGTTGGCTGTCAGACGAGACATTAAACCAAGGCCCCATCTACTCTCTTAGGTGGATATAAAAGATCCCATGGCACTATTTCGAAGAAGAGCAGGGGAGTTATCCCCAGTGTCCTGGCCAATAATTATCCCTCAACCAACCAACAACCAATAAAACAGAGTCATTATCACATTGCTGTTTGTAGAAGCTTGCTGTGTGCAAATTGGCTGCTGCGTTTCCTACATTACAACAGTGACTACACTTCAAAAAAGTACTTCATTGGCTGTAAAGCGCTTTTGGATGTCCTGAGGTCATGAAAGGTGCTATATATACACAAGTCTTTCTATTTCTTTTTATGAACAGATGTGTGGAGCGTACTGAATGGAGACTGTCAAGAATGGTCACAGAGACACTATGGCTGGAATTTTGCAGGGGGTCAGCGGGCGCGATCGGTGGTGGGATGGGTGGGAAAGTGTTTATTTTTCACAGCGAGTCGGGACCCCGCTGTGAACCCGCCGCCACGCGCCTTTCCCAATGTCGGGTCTGTCGACGCTGAGCAGACCCGACATGTAGTGGCGGGGGACCCAATTCAGAATGATTTTCAGCTTACATTTTGCATTTGACACCTCGCCCACGGGGTCCACGCTGGTCGTTCACATCTGTCAAGCGGAGGCGGGAGTTCAGTGGCCATTGAATCAGCTGATGAGTTGACAGCTTCAAATGTAATGTAATAGCTCCCACTTTATAGAGATATCTTCCCTCAGCCACAAGCTGTTCCTCACTGCATTTCCACAACAGGTTCACCATGCTGCAAGTCTTTACACAAGTCTCCATCCAGTCTGACCTCATTACCTCTCTCACCATTGACAGATCGCTTCTGTCATCTCTACTTCACCTGCCATCTATTCCATCAGCTTGGGTGCCCTTTATACTCTCTTACCTTGTTCCTCAGAATCCCACCACGATCAGCCCCAACACCAGCAGCACCAACAACAACACCAACCTTCTCCACAATCACCTGATGCTGCACAGGACAGAGGGCATCAGCACCCGACCACATTGCTGCCTGAGAGGCCAGGGATGGCCTCACCATGGCCAGATTTACTTCACTTGACGCTGTACACCCTGGCTGCCACATGATGCGCCAGATTGGCACCACCCTACACCAACACCATAAAGCATCCCTACAATGACCAAGCCATTCCTTTCACACCAATCGCCATTGCGGGGGGTACCGTTATGTCTCACCATTCACTGCAACTCACTAAGCCACTTCCAAAGGTGCACACAAATCTGTCCAAGAACGCAAAGTGTTGAAAATAAAGGTTTCAATGTTTGACACCACATTAACATAAACTTTTTATGAATATTGAATAAAACACCCAAGTGGCTACCCTTGTGTGTTGTTACTTGGTATGATCGCACTAGGATGAGGGTGAGTGTGAGGGGTGGCTAGTGAGATGGGGATGTGATAATGTAGATAGAGGGGGATGGGTGGAGGTGCAAGGTAAGTTGTTGTGAGTAAGGATGTGTAGGAGTAGGGTAGGGAAGGCAGAGTGATGGGGATGCGATGAGAGGCAAAGCAGGATGAGGTTGAGTGTGGCTTTGTACTAATGTTTCGTGATCTACTGAGATCATTGAAAGGTTTGCGGCACTGCACCCAGGTCCTCCTGACCACATCCCTGCTTGTGCCCTCCTGTGCAATGTGCAACCAGGCTGCGTTGATCTCCTTAGCAGGTCTCTTCCGCCCATGAGAAGGGAAGAGGACCTCCCTGCATGCTGTGACTTCCTCCATAAGCATATGGAGGGAGTCATGGGAGAGCCTGGGTGCAGCCCTGTGCCTTTGTGCAGTCATTGTCAGTGTTTGCAGCACCTCAATGCTGCAGAACACTGACAGCACCACTGTCAAAATAAATTTGGACTTGGTCCCTTTAAGGAAACCGGCTGATGACGCATTAGCAAATGACGTCACCAGACCCGCTTCCTCTAATTGTCTGGGAAACACGCTGGGCGGGCTTAACAAGCCCCATCAACAGAAATTCATTTTACAGAGCGGGATGGAGCCAGCAGCAGGGTCGGGACCCGCCACCGACCCTCCAAGGTCAGCAAAATCGTGGCCAATGAGCTAAATGATCTTCCAGTCAAAGCAGTTGTGCAATATGCTGGCACACCCAGTGCCAGTTACCTTGCAGACCAGATTTCACAACATTAGCTAAAAAGATAAACAACTGCTCATGCACAAGTTTGCCCCATTGCTTCAAAGGCACAATTGTGACTTGCATTGATGGCTATCGGCCTTCCCTAATGGTTAGGGAAGGTCAATACACTGGCCTGCATGTGGGGGGCAAAGCTCACAACCACCCACAACTGGAACAAATAGTAGCCAGCTTTTACAGTGAGAACCTCGTAACAATCCACCCAACGCATATGAGGACCAAGCAGCTCTCTTCTGTTTGTGAGACTTGAAATGGGGCTGGCCATTAGTGGGCGAGAGCAGCTCACTTTCTCAGGTGGGAAGATCGGAGTGAAAGTCCCCTTCCCTTCAGAGATGCTTTCATGCACCTCGTGACATTAACGGTTACCAGGAAGAAAGTTGCAGATCTGCCATTTTCGTGCATGGTAAGAGGGAGAAAAATAATAGATGTTAAAAATGATTAGAAGTGTAAAAATACGCAACTACAACCACCAGATACAGCAAGAACTACAGAGTAATGTCAAAGTAACTTTACTTACATCCTATCCCTGAATTTTATTGGTCCTTCAAAGTGTCAAATACTCTTTCTTATATGCCCATTCTCATCAAAGCATCATCACTGTGCCCAAATCAAGGTTCCATTACCCCATGTCCTAACTCATTCTTTCCTGGAATCTCAACATCGTAACGCTCCTTCCCTCAGTCTTTCCTCCCTTCTACAGCGTGCGGGCTTTTGAAACCCAAGCTTTGCATCACCTTGGCTTATCTTGCTGTCTTTCTTACTCTTCCCAGTCTCGGTGATGTCCTGCAGTATGGAGCCTTGGCCCTTTACTTGAGTTTCTCACTGACTGGTGGGGGTGGAATCCTGCAGCTTTCACTGTGTTCTGTGATATTATTGCCCACTTATTGCACACACGCTGTACAAAGGACCTATTTTTGTATAAGCATGCAACATAACATTGCCTCGGGTAATGAAATGGCCCGACCCATTTCTCAAGACAAGATTCTCTGCCAAGATATTGCTAGCAGCTTCCCTCGGTGCTAAATAATTCAGATTTAAAAAGCCTGCTAAGCAAAGCCTTAAATTAAGCAAGAACATAAAAAGAGTGCCAGTTACCCTCTAGGTACTTAAAAAAAACACAGTGCTATTGTCTTGAGCAACCGGATCTCAGAGGAAATAAGCACTTGTAGAACAAGAAAAACAATTTTTATCACCTTAGGGCTCCCGAGTACAATTTCTTCTATTCTATATTTGCGATATCTCACTATCTGGAATATGGCGAGGCTTATGCTGTTTTATATAGCGCCTTTAATGTAGTAAAATGCCCCAAGGCACTTCACAGGTGCATTATCAGGCAAACATTTGACTCTGCACCAAATAAGGAGCCATTAATACAAATAAAAACAGAAAATGCTGGAAATACTCAGCAGGTCAGGCAGCATCTGTGGAGAGAGAAACAGAGTTAACGTTTCAGGTTAATGACCTGCTAAGTATATCCAGCCTTTTCTGTTTTTATTTCAGATTTCCAGCATCCGCAGTATTTTGCTTTGGCATTAATAGAAGATTGGTCAAAGAGGTAGGTTTTAAGGAGGGGCTTAAAGGAGGAGAGAGAGGTGGAGAGGTTTCGGGAGGGTGTTCCAAAGCTACCTTTTTGATTGCGGGGGGAATTGCAAACAGGTCAATCACGTGAAAACGGCACTGCGATGCCGAACTGTACAAGTCAATTCAGGTACGTAATATGCCGTAACGGTGTTGGACTT
The DNA here is from genome assembly GCA_030390025.1 of Squalus acanthias. NCBI lineage: Eukaryota > Metazoa > Chordata > Chondrichthyes > Squaliformes > Squalidae > Squalus > Squalus acanthias. The sequence goes on from CM059429.1 coordinate 13,249,237, forward strand.
GTAACACACAGCACCCTGACATAGTGGGACAAAAGTTCACAGCCATTTACAGTGGAGAAGTGCCAAAGGAAAGACAAGGAAAACTGCAAGGAGAATCGCCGCTCAGTTTAACGGCTCATCCGAAAGACGGCACCTCCAACAGTGCAGCACTCCCTCAGTACTGCGCTGGTATGTCAGCCTAGATTTTGTGCTCAAGTCTCTGGAGTGGGACTTTGAACCCACAACCTTGCGACTCAGAGGCTAGAGTTCTGGCATTGAGCCACGGCTGTATCAGTGTGGAGTGAGTGGCTGTGTACCAAGCATCGGGAAATTCAAACAATGGCATGCTGTTGGCACAGCACGTTGGTGCACTGGTCATAGTTGGGCATCGCAGTGCTTCTCCACAATGCAAGAGGAAGGTAACAGAACAATAGGTTTACACAAGCTACTGTAGAGCAGAAAAAGGTAAGGGGAGATTTAATAGAGGTGTTCAAAAGCATGAAGGGTTTTGATAGCGTAAATAAGAAGAAACTGTTTCCACTGACTGAATGGTCAGTAACCAGAGGGCACAGATTTAAGGTAATTGGCAAAAGAGCCAGAAGGGAGATAAGGAAAAAAAATTTTATGCAGCGAGTTGTTGTGATCTGGAATGCACTGACTGAAAGGGTGGTGGAAGCAGATTGAACAGTAACTTTCAAAAGAGAATTGGATAAATACTTGAAGGGGAGAAAATTTGCGGGGCTGTGGGGAAAGAGCGGGAGAGTGGGACTAATTGGATCGCTCTTTCAAAGAGCCGGCACAGACACGATGGGCCGAATGGCCCCCTTCTGAGCTGTAAGATTCTATGATTCTAGTCCATGTACTAATGTCCAGCTCATGATATATATGGATAAAAACTAGGGCCTTGAAATTTTACATGGTCTCTCCCGATATCCCATTGTAACTTCAGCAGGAGACTGGAAGGACCTCTAGAAAAATTGCGCACACCCTTTTACCTACCGGTTTCGCCAAAGTCATGGTGAGAGGCCGGGAGAATTCCGGCAGCATTTCAGGACCTAGGAACTTAATGCCGACTGCCTCCGTCCCACCCCCATAGTCCATGGCACAGGTAGAGAGAAGGAACACGGTGGGGGGAGTGGGGTGTTGGGGGAGGAGTATGCCTCTGAATCGTTTGATGGCTCTTATAGGAACAGGAATAGGCCATTCAGCCCACCCCGCTATTCAATTAGATCATGGCTGATCTGTATCTTAACTCCATCTAACCCCGCTTTGGTTCCATAACCCTTAATAATCTTGCCTAACAAAATTTGATCTCAGTTTAGAAATTTTCAATTTGACCCCCCCAGCCTCAATGCCTTTTTATGGGAGAGAGTTTCCGATTTCCACTACCTTTTGTGTGAAGAAGTGCTTCCTGACATCACACTTTAACGGCCTAGCTTTAGTTTTAAGGTTATGCCCCCCTTGTTCTGGACTCCCCCACCAGAGGAAATAGTTCCCCTCTACCTACCCTCTCTATCTCCTTTAATCATCTTAAACACCTCAATTTGATGATTATTCTATGAATATCAGCCAGAGGAGTTATTCATGAGTGAATTATGATATCGCAACATCAGAGCATCAAAGAAGGTAAAATACTATAAAATCTAATGTATCACCCATCCCTCCATGGTCTCCCAACACAGTGGTGCAGCTTATATACCCATTTGAGTGATAAGATATTCATGATTTTGGTTACCGTAATGTAGAGGAATGACCTTTATGTTAAGCGTGACTGGACTGAGTGACAAATGAGGAAAAAAGAACAAGGACAACCTAGCAGAGGTAAAAGATAGAAAGGGAAACTGAAGACTGTGTTAGCCGATACTGCCCGAGTACAGGTTGCAGCTGCAGGGATATTGAAAGCCAGGAACCACTTCACTTACTCTTTGATCTTACAAAGAGCTTTTAGAATACTGTGGAGAAGAATCATCAAATTACCTCGGTTGTTCCACTTTGCGTTTGGTTGTATTGGAATATTTTCAACTCGCTTGAGAAAGGAAAGTGTTATATCACGTAGCATGTGATTCACTTTCTGTTTCCTCATGTGGAAATAACATTTACAAAAAAACAAACACAAGGCTGACCCTGGCTTAAAACTTGCAGTTACATACACCTTATTATGTCTTCAGAACATCCCAAAGCACTTCACACCCAACGAGTTAATTTTGAAGTGTAGTCTTCTTATGTCTGAAAGTGAAGGTGATGACACCTGGGGAGAAGAAAGGCGCCACGAAAGGCCAAGCAGGGTGCCACGAAAGCCATGAGTGAAGTCACAGCAAAGGGCGGCAAGACGCGGAGAAGGTGGAGGAAGGAGAGTTTACGCCATCTACATCTACAAGGTGATGAAGCAGGCTCACCCCCCCCCCCGCCCCCCGACACCGGCCTCTCCTCCAAGGCCGTGAGCATCACAACCTCCTTAGTGAACGATATTTTCGAGCGTATGGCGAGCGAGGCTTCCCGCCTGGCCCGTTACAACGATCGCTCGGCCGCCAGCTCCCGGGAGATGCAGGTCCCCAAGTATCTGCTGCCGCCACTGGGGGAGCGTGTCAGATGAGATGAAAGCTGTGATCCCCTGGTCCAAGTGAAACTCTATAATATATTGAAATAACCCACCATTGTTATGTAGGTGAACCAGACAGCCTATACGCACACAGCAAGGTCCCACAAACAGAAATTGAGATGGATGACAAGTTCATTTATTTATGGTGGTGTTGGTTGAGTTGAAATGACAGTCAAGGGAAGAACATTGGCCAGGAAGCTCGCATCTCGTGTTTGATATGGAGCCAAGGGATCTTTTAGCTCTGCCTGAACAGGGGAACGGGGGGGGGAAACAGTTTAATGTCTCATCCGAAAGGTGGCACCCCCATCAGTGTAGCTTTCCTTCAGTGCTACATTGTAGTGTTAGCCTTGGTTATGTGCTCAGGTCCTGTGGAGTGAAGAAACAGAGAGACCTGGGGGGAAAAAATTGATTCGCGTCCCCTTTGGGGCGCTAAATTCACCCGAAAAAATGAGCGTCCCCGCGGCCGAAATTGAATGGTAGCGCCCCAAGAGGGAAGCGGGTGCTACTGGAAGCGCCCCGCCTCCCTCTTGGGGCGCTGTGAGGGAATATCGCGGCGCTACGTTCTTACGCAGCGTTACCCGGGGCCCAGCTGGGCCGCCAGGGATCGGAGTGCCGGCAAAAGAGCCGGGGGGGGGGGGCTGCAGAGGAGGCCGGGGATGGCAACGGGGGCAGGTGCTGGCAGGCGGCCAGCAGCAAAACTGGCCGCCCGGCACCTCGCCTTTAATTAGCGCCGCCCCCGCCGCAGGTAGGCCCCTCTGACCCCGTTGGACATAGCGTCCAGTGGTAAGTCAGGGGGCGCTACCGAAGATCGCGGCCGGGGCGCGAGCGGGGCGCTAACGGTTACCGCCGCCGCTAACCTCCCGCTGAATTTCACGGGAAGCGTTAGCGGCGCCGCGCCCGGGCGCTAATCTGGGTGGCTGCTAACGGGAGGCGCAAAGCAACCAAATTTCTCCCCCCTGGGGTTTACATACACAAATCTTTGAAGGTGGCAGGACAAGTTGAGAAGGCTGTTCAAAAGCGTATGGAATCCTTGGCTTTGTAAACAGAGGAATCGAGTACAATAGCAAGGAAGTTATGCTAAACTTTTATAAATCACTGGTTAGGTCCCAGCTGGAGTATTGTGTCCGATTCTGGGCACCGCACTTTAGGAAGGATGTGAAGGCCTTAGAGAGGGTGCAGAGGAGATTTACAAGAATGGTACCAGGAATGAGGCACTTCAGTTATGTGGAGAGACTGGAGAAGCTGGGGTTGTTTATTTAGAGCAGAGAAGGTTAAGGGGAGATTTAATAGAGGTGTTCAAAATAATGAAGGGTTTTGATAACATACCTAGGGAGAAACTGCTTCTGGTGACTGAAGGGTCGGTAACTGGAGAACACAGATTTAAGGTAATTGGCACAGGAGCCAGAGGGGAGATGAGGAGAAATTGTTTTACCACAGTGAGTTTTTATCATCTGGAATGCACTGCCTGAAAGGGTGGAGGAAGCAGATTCAATGGTAACTTTGAAAAGGGAATTGGATAAATACTTGCAAGGGGATAAATTTGCAGGGCTACGGGGAAAGAACCTCGGAGTGGGACTAATTGGAGAGCTCTTTCAAAGAGCCGGCACAGGCACGATGGGCCGAATGGCCTCCTTCTGCGCTGTATGATTCGATGATTCAATGAGAGAAATCAACAAATAACGATGAGGTGACACCGAGCCTGGGAGTTCTGAGGAAATCTTGAGGGACACAGGGATTTCCGGAGTCTTGAGCTCCAGAAAAGGAATGAATTAAAGTGGGATATAATACGATGAATTCAATGATGTGAGAGGCATTGTTGCTGCCCTTTAGGGGAGATTTTTTGGGCAGTGTCTGGAACTACTAACCTACAATCTTTGTTTCCACAAACACTGATGGGTTTAATTCCCTTTGTGCGCTACTCTTAGTGGACTGATTCATCAATGTGCATAAATTGCTGTCTGTGCTATTTTATGTCAGGCATTACCCCATTTATATGACTGCGGCTCTTTTTTTCGAATGAGTTAACGTCTGCATTAGGACAACGCAGACAGAAATTTCTTCAAACGGATGATCAAGTGCACTGGAACCCCGCGCACAGAGGCGATTAAACCCGTAGACTGGCCGACGGGAATGTGCTGCAGCAAAAATGCAATATTTACAGCTGCACCAACAATTCCGATGCGGTCTAAATAAACTGTAAAGAACTGCTGCTACCTTTTCAACAGCACTGCAGAAATATCACAGCGTCACTGATCACGAGATTGCATGTTTCCAGGGTTTTCCACCGGAGGTGACGGCAGATATGGAATGCATCCGTCCAATGAGGTGTTAACGACAACAAAACGTCACACAGTGCAATTCCTATTATCAATGTCACGGGCAACCCTGTTACTGGCAGCACGATGCCTTCCTGGTGCAATAATGCAAGCGGTGAGGGAGGAATCCTTCCAACAAAGGGAGCACAATCAAGCGCAGGGCAGTTCATTTTGTTCGCTCACTGCCTTTTCTTCTGCTGCTCCTGAGTCAGACAGCCCTGTGCAGCAGGTACCAAAGGGCTGAGGTGGGTGTCACCGGGAGCCCACCCAGATTATAGGATCGCAAGAAATCGGCCAGGGTCAGCAGTGGAAACATAGGGTGGGCAGAAGCCCCCACCCCGGCACCTTCGTGGCAGTGTTGGTGCTGGAGAGGAACACCATAGGAACAGGAGGAGGCCATTCAGCCCCTCGAGCCTGTTCTGCCATTCAATGAGATCACGGCTGATCTGTATCTTAACTCCATCTACCCGCCTTGGTTCCGTAACCCTTAATACCCTTGCCTAACAAAAATCCATCAATCTCAGTTTTGAAATTTTCAATTGACCGAGCCTCAACAGCTTTTTTGGGGGAGAGAGTTCCAGATTTCCACTACCCTTTGTGTGAAGAAGTGCTTCCTGCCATCATCCTTGAATGGCCTAGCTCTAATTTTAAGGTTGTCCAACCGATTAACTCACTGAAGCGATTCTTATCTATCCCAGATGAAAGTTTGCAATTCTCTGCTTTTCTTTTATCCATTCATGGGATGTGGGCGTTGCTGGCATGGTCAGCGTTTATTGTCCATCCCTAGTTGCCCTTGAGAAGGTGGTGATGAGCTGCCTTCTTGAACCGCTGCAGTCCGTGTGGTGAAGGTACTCCCACAGTGCTGTTAGGGAGGGAGTTCCAGGATTTCGACCCAGCGACAATGAAGGAACGGCCGATATATTTCCAAGTCAGGATAGTGTGTGACTTGAAGGGAAATTTGGAGGTGGTGGTGTTCCCATGCACCTGCTGCCCTTGTCCTTCTAGGCAGCGGAGGTGGTGGGTTTGGCAGGTGCTGCCGAAGAAGCCTTAGCGAGTTGCTGCAGCGCACCCTGCGGATAGTGCACACTGCAGCCAGAAGTGGCCATCTTCATACCATTGTGCATGTGTGACGGCGTTAGCTGCGATTGCAGCAGATGTGGAGGCAAAGCATATCTCTGTAGATGGATATGTAATGTCAAAAATGATAGCAACTGGTAGGAATCAAACAGGTACAGTACTCCCACTCGGAGAGGCATTTATCGACTCGTCATTTGAAAGAATCTGCAGGGAATGCCATTGAAGCGAACTCTGACGGGTTTGTCTCTTTAATCCTTTCATGAACTGGTTGGAAGCTGCTGTGATTTTTAGACTGACTTCAATTTGCTGTTGCTTGCTGCTGTCAATGACTAGATCTGTGAATAAACCTCTTGAGTAGTTCAGTCTGCTATAAATGTGAAAAATGGTTTTAAAATATGCAAATGTATTTGCTCTTCATTTGTCACAGTGTGCACAGTCTTCATTACTGTGCTTGATTTTTTTTTGAGCTTTCAAAGGAGAGTGATGACTGTTGGAAAAATGGGATATTTTTGTCCATTGCTCTTAGCTTAAAAACAGATTCTTTTAAGAAAGCTATCACTTTCAAAACAGATTCTGTCACTGTGTCAGCCGCGGCTCAGTGGGAAGCACCTCTCACCTCGTGAGTCAGAAGGTTGTGGTTTCAAGTCCCACTCCAGAGACTTGAGCACAAAATCCAGGCTGACACTCCCAGTGCTGAGGGGAGCGCTGCACTGTCGGAGGTGCCGTCTTTCGGATGAGACGTTAAACCGAGGCCCCGTCTGCCCTCTCAGGTGGACGTAAAAGATCCCACGGCACTGTATTGAAGAAAAGCAGGGGAGATAGCCCTCAGCACTGCACTGGGAGTGTCGGCCTGGAATTTGTGCTCAAGGCTGAGGAGTGGGCCTGGAATCCATGATCTTCTGACTCAGAGGCGAGAGTGCTACCGGTTGATAGATATGTAATGTCAACAATGATTGCAACTGGTGGGAATCAAACAGGTACAGCACTCTCACTCTGAGAGGGATTTGTCTACTCTACGTTTAAAATAATCTGCAGGGAATGCCACTGAAGTGAACTCCGACTGATTTTGTCTGTTTAATCCGTTCATAAAGCCGCTACCATTTTTAGACTGACTTTAATTTACTGTTGCTTGCTGCTGTAAATGACTGGATTTGTAAAGAAACCTGTTGGCCAGTTTAGCCTGCTACGAAAATGTCTGATGTTAAACCATTTTCTGAAGTAACGTGGCAATCCAACATGTAATCCAGAGATAATAAACGGCTCTGTTGATCAACCAGAGCACACGGACCCAGATTGCTCTTCACACAAAGCTTTTGCTGTCAGATCATAGGAAGCACAGGTTGCCTATGGGGGCTGCCTTTGCGTTGGGAAAGCCAAATTGAAACAGTTTGAGCATGATCAGTCCACCACATTGCAGAGAGAAGCAGAATATTTGCTGCACAAGTAAGAGAAAATAGATGGAAACACTTTAGTGAAAGTAAACTTTATTGATACCTGACCTTTTGTTATCTTTCGGTGAATTTAGCGCTCATTAAGGTCAGGGAAATGGAACACCTTCCCACATCAGGCATCCAGTGTCTTCGTCGGGCACTGCCATGTCAGCTACAGTATGGTTTAGATGCAGAAGGAAGGTCCCTCTGCTCTACCCCAGCAGTGTGTCTCAGCCCCAGATGAGAAGGGGCACTGCCCAATAGAACAGCATGACTGGCACAAATTCGTCCAACTGTTGTCTATCGAGGGGATCATAATGATGACCCCCCTTCCTAGACCATTTGGATAACGAGAGGAATTAGGCTCGGTGGCAGCACTCGCTGCTTGCAACTGAAGATCAGCCACTTGGGCAAAGTATCAGGAGGGGCTGCTGGCACCTGTGGAACTGGACCCCAACATCAATTAATATCTTTAGAAGAGGAGAGATCTTTTTGCCTTGAATGTGAGTGTGTATGTGTCTGTCTGGAGGCGCTTTGGTCGCGGTGAATGCTTGAGGGGGAATAACGTCGCGAGGAAGATTGATAACTCATGTCCCTCCTGATTGGGGAATGCCGCTCGATGTGAGCATAACACGGAACATAATCCATTTCCCTGCATTGTCGCCCTACACCTTTAGTGAGCAAATACAGAAAAGAAGGAAGCCAAACAAAGGGCCTTTGCTTTTACTTCATTCTGCAGGGAAATGAGTAATGACTGAAAGTGTTAACGGACTGCTGGACAGACCATAAACATTTCCATTTCTAATATACTGCTGTGGTGCTGGGGGTTTCCTGTTACACAGTCTGAACTCGCTGCCACTAAATCTTATTTGCAAAGCAGCAAGCATTCGATAATGACATCATATGCATTCAGAGCTGGCGGACAGCAGGAAGAAAAAAACGGCTAAGGGTGTCGGCTGAAACTTACTATCTGGAAACCGCCAATTCCCACCCCGCTCCCCACACCCAGTGGCTCAGTGGGTTAAGGCACTGCCTGGTGCAGCAGCGAGCACCACAAACCAAACGCCCTAGGTTTGCCCCATGGGTTAATGTGCTGATTCAGCTAATGGAGCTTGGCGCCCTCTGGTAATCAGGAGGAGGAAAATCAGCCAGGGTGCCTCCTGGAAAAGAAAGAGAGAAAGAAAGGAAAGAAAGAGAGAAAGAAAGAGAGAAAGAGAGAAAGAAAGGAAGAAAGAGAGAAAGAGAGAAAGAGAGAAAGAAAGAGAGAAAGAGAGAAAGAAAGAAAGAAAGAGAGAAAGAAAAAGAGAGAAAGAAAGAAAGAGAGAAAGAAAGAAAGAGAGAAAGAAAGAGAGAAAGAAAGAAAAGAGAGAGAGAAAGAAAGAAAGAGAGAAAGAAAGAGAGAAAGAAAGAAAGAGAGAGAGAGAAAGAAAGAAAGAAAGAAAGAGAGAAAGAAAGAAAGAGAGAGAGAGAAAGAAAGAAAGAAAGAGAGAAAGAAAGAAAGAAAGACTGACTTGCATTTCTACAGCGCCTTTCACGACCTCAGGACGTCCCAAAGCGCTTTACAGCCAATGAAGTACTCTTTGAATTGTAGCCACTGTTGTAATGTGGGAAACACGGCAGCCAATTTGCGCACAGCAAGCTCCCACAAACAGCAATGTGTTAATCTGTTTTAGTGATGTTGGCCAGGACACTGGGGAGAACCCCCTCTGCTCTTCTTAGAAATAGTGCCATGGGATCTTTCACATCCAACTGAGGGGACAGAATGTGGTGAAGGCAGGTTCAGATTAAATGGGGGAAATTTTAACCTAAAAGAATGGGTGGGTTGGGGGCATGGGGGTAGTTAAAGAGTCAGAAATGAGAATCCCAACCTGAACCTGCCACCAACCCGCCCACTTCCGGTTTTAACAGAGGTGGGATGGTGGGGCAGCCAATCCGCTGCCAGGAGGCGGGTCATCTATTTACATATTATAATGAGGCTGGAAGCCTCTTCATTAACATCCATTTTGTATTTAACTTTAGCTGGTCGGGTGTTGCACACCTCGTGAAACCCGCCAGCTAATGCAAGACAAGGACTGCTAGATCCAGGAGGTAAGTGCCTTTACCTCCTGAATCCAGGGTCCCTACCTAACTCACCGCCCCGCAATCAGAGAACCCCCGAGAGGCCTCCGATCACTACCCCACCCCCCAGGCCTCCAAATCCCCCCCCAGGACCCCCCACACCCAAGCCTCCGATCCCCGCCCAGGCTTCCACCCACCCCTCAGTCCCCCTTCCCCACCCCAGCTCCCCATGCTGCTCCTCCGGCCCCCGATCCCTTCAGACACCCCCACTGATCCTCCAGCTGGCCCACGATGTTCTTTCGACTCCCCCCCCTACCCATGCTGGTCCCGGAACGCAATCGAGATGTTCTGGATCCCGCCCCCCGTGCTCCTCCCAGCCCACGATCTTCCATTGACCCCCCGCCCTGGGCTCCTCCAGCCAGCCCCCACGTAATCCCTCCTTCCCTCCTCTGTGCGGCCTAGTGCTGAGTATATTTAAGAAGGAGATAGATAGATTTCTAGATACAAAAGGCATCAAGGGGTATGGGGAGAGAGCGGGAATATGGTATTGAGATAGAGGATCAGCCACGATCATATTGAATGGCGGAGCAGGCTCGAAGGGCCGAATGGCCTACTCCTGCTCCTATTTTTCTATGTTTCTATGCATGTCCACAGGTCCCTGAAGGTAGCAGGACAGGTAGATAAGGTGCTTAAGCAGACATAGAATATAAGAGCAGAGGTTAAACTTGAACTGTATAAAACACTAGTTAGGCCACAGCTAGAGTACTGCGTACAGTTCTAGTCACCACATTACAGGAAATATGTGATTGCACTAGAGAGGGTACAGAGGAGATTTACGAGGATGTTGCCAGGGCTGGAGAATTTTAGCTATGAGGAAAGATTGGAATTTCTTTGGAACAGAGGAGGCTGAGGGGAGATTTAACTGAGGTGTATACAATTATGAGGGGCCCAGATAGAGTGGATCGGAAGGACCTATTTCCCTTAGCAGAGATCAATAACTAGGGGACATAGATTTAAAGTAATTCGTAGAAGGATTAGAGGGGAGTTGAGGCGAATTTGTTTCACCCAGAGGGTGGTGGGGGCTCTGGAACTCACTGCCTGAAAGGGTGGTAGAGGCAGAAACCCTCATCACATTCAAAAAGTACTTGGATATGCACTTGAAGTGCCGTAACCTGCAAGGTTACGGACCAAGAGTTGGAAAGTGGGATTAGTCTGGATAGTTCCTTTCTGGCCGGCACAGACACGATGGGCTGAATGGCCTCCTTCTGTGCCGTAAATTTCTATGATTCTATCAGGCAGCTTCCATGGTCATATTTTTATGATGCCTGCCCACAGATGAATAGAATTATTGAATTCAATTATTGAAAACTTGATTGAGTTTTTTGATGAGGTAACAGAGAGGGTTGATGCGGGCAATACGGTTGACGTGGTGTACATGGACTTCCAAAAGGCATTTGATAAAGTGCCACATAATAGGCTTGCCAGCAAAGTTGAAGCCCATGGCAGCATGGATATGAAATTGGCTAAGTGACAGGAAACAGAGAATAGTGGTGAACAGTTGTTTATTGGACTGGAGGAAGGTATACAGTGGTGATCCTCAGGGGTCGGTTCTAGGACCACTGCTTTTCTTGATATATATTAATGACTTGGACTTGGCTGTACAGGGCACAATTTCAAAATTTGCAGATGACACAAAACTTGGAAGTATAGTGAACAGTGAGGAGAATAGCGACAGACTTCAGACAGGCTGGTGGAATAGGCAGACACGTGGCAGATGAAATTTAATGCAGAAAATGCGAAGTGATACCTTTTGGTACGAAGAACGAGGAGAGCAAATATAAACCAAAGGGTTCAATTCTAAAGGGGATGCATGAACACCTTGGGGTATATGTGCACAAATCATTGAAGGTGGCAGGGCAGGTTGAGAAAGCGGTTAAAAAAGCATACACGATCCTGGGCTTCATAAATAGAGGCAGATAGTACAAAAGCTATGATGAACCTTTATAAAACACTGGTCCGGCCTCAACTGGAGTATTGTGTCCAATTCTGAGGACATGAAAGACACTATATAAATGCATTAGAACTACATAGATTACATAGAATGTATAGCACAGAAACAGGCCATTCGGCCCAACTTTAGGAAGGATGCAAAGGCCTTAGAGAGGGTGCAGAAAAGATTTACAAGAATATTTCCAGGGATGAAGGACTTCAGTTACATGGATAGACTGGAGAAGCTGGAGTTGTTCTCCTTAGAGCAGAGAAGGTTGAGAGGAGATTTGATAGAGGTGTTCAAAATCATGAGGGGTCTAGACAGAGTAGATAGAGAGAAACTGTTCCTATTGGCGGAAGGGTCAAGAACCAGAGGGCACAGATTTAAGGTGATTGGCAGAAGAACCAAAGGCGACATGAGGAAAAACTTTTTTACGCAGCGAGTGGTTAGGATCTGGAATGCACTGCCTGAGAGGGTGGTGGAGGCAGATTCAATCATGGCTTTCAAAAGGGAATTGGATAAGTACCTGAAGGAAAAAAAATTGCAGGGCTACAGGAAAAGGGCGGGGGAGTGGGACTAGCTGAAGTGCCCTTGCAGGGAGCCGGCACGGGCTCGATGGGCCGAATGGCCTCCTTCTGTGCTGTAACCATTCTATGATTCTATAATAATTCAAGTTGTCATGGTGGGGTAATATACTCACAAGCTCTGGGTTAATAGCCCACTACCACAACCACTAGACTAGGCTACCATACCACATCCGTAATATCCATTAGTCACCTCTGAGTCAGAAGGTTGTGGGTTCAAGTTCCACTCCAGAGACTTGAGCACAACAATCTAGGCTGATGCTCCAGTGCAGTGCTGAGGGAGTGCAGCACTGTCGAAGGTGCCGTCTTTCGGATGAGACATTAAACCGAGGTCCCATCTACCCTCTCAGGTGGACGTAAAAGATCCCACGGCCACTATTTTGTAGTAGAGCAGGGGAGTTATCCCCGGTGTCCTAACCAACATTTAACCTTCAAACGACACCAACATAACAGATTATCTGGTCATTTATCTCATTGCTGTTGGTGGGACCTTACTGCGTGCACATTAGCTACATTGCAACACAAAAGCAAAATACTGCGGATGTTGGAAATCTGAAATAAAGACAGAAAATGCTGGAAATACTCAGCAGGTTAGGCAGCATCCATTGCAACAGTGACGACAATTCAAAAGTACTTCATTGGATGTAAAACGCTTTGAGACGTCCTGAGGACACGAAAGACGCTATACAAATGTATTAGAACTACATAGATTACATAGAATGTCCAGCACAGAGACAGGCCATTCGGCCCAACTGATCCATGCCGGTATTTATGCTCCACACGAGCCTCCTCCCACCCCCTCTTCATCTCACCCCATCAGCACAACCCTCTATTCCCTTCTCCCTCATGTGCTTATCTAGCTTCCCCTTTAAATGCATCTATGCTAGTCGCCTCAACTACTCCCCGTGGTAGCGAGTTCCACATTCTCACCGCTCTCTGGGTTATAGACATTTCTCCTGAATTCCCTATTGGATTAATTTGTGACTCGATAAATGTTGATGGCTCCTGGTTTTGATCCCCCCCCCCCCCCACCAACAAGTGGAAACATCTTCTCTACGTCTACCCGATCAAAGGAAAGAAGGAATACACAGCCCCACTTTTGCAATTGTTTGGGGTGGGGTTATGTATCGCAGCTTAAGTTCTGTGGGTATTTGCCAGTGACCTCACCCGTCTCCAGTGTTTATCGAAACCACACCGCCTGCTACTTCCTGATATGTGCCGGTAGTGGTCAAGGCTCCTCACCACCGACACCTACTTGGGAAAACCATCCCTTGTATTCGGAGATTTATGGGAATTGATTCGGCAATATCCACCATAAAATTTACAAGGCACATCTTTGGTTTGCAAAAACATTTCAACGTTAAAATGTTTCCAATATTTACTGCTGTCTGCAATTTCCTGTTTTCTATTACTGCATTACCAGCCACATGCTCCTGTGACCCTTCAGGTCTCATAAATATTATCGTCCCACTTACATCACTCGCAAGCAACGTAGTTAAAGAACATCTACTAAAATACGACAGCTTTAGTAGCTAATAGAAACATTACATAGTATGTATTATAAAGAATACAGACTGGCGTATAGACTCAAGACAGTCACAGGAGCTTCCAATGAAGCTGGGAGTTACTGAGGCTTCAGACTTGGCCGTTTGTGTTGGGATCAGGTCCAATTACTGCCCCGAGTCTCACTGCAGGCTGGCTGCTTTCCTATACATAATGCGTGGCCCGAGGTGCATCGTGTGTTAAAAATGGTGATAGCCTGTCAATGTTTTGTTATGGTGTCAGCAAAAAGTGTGACTACCACAAGTTTTACAGTGAAGATGTTTTATGGAATATCCTCGAAAGGATGTTTCTCCGTACAAAAGGTGTTGCGTTCATCTCACACCTCTGGGCAGTTCAATGGGTTAGCTCCTTTCAGTACCATGTCCTGACTGATGGCATAAACATCTACTGTCAGCCGTGCCTCACTGGTAGCGCTCTCACCTCTGAGTCATTCCTGAAACTCGGACACAAAATCCAGGCTGACACTCCAGTGCAGTACTGAGGGAGGTGCCGTCTTTTGGATGAGATGTTAACCGTCTGCTCTCTCAGGTGGACGTCAAAGATCCCGTGGCACTATTTCCAAAAAGAGCGGGGGAGTTCTCCCTGGTGTCCTGGCCAATATTTACCACTTAAAAATAGATTATCTGGTCATTGTTTGTGGGATTTGCTGTGCGCTAATCGGCTGTAGCGTTTCCTACATTGCAACAGTGACAACACTTCAAAGGTACTTCATTGGCTGTAAAGCACTTTGGATGTCTTAAGGATTTGAAAGGCGCTATAGAAATGCAAGTCTTTCTTTCTCTACTGGCTGCATATGTGCTACATGAAATACATTTGAAGGTCCATGTCAACCCATTGCCCTGTAAAGCATCAGTCTTCAGCAAGACATTTCCCAAAGTTAGCACTAGTCTTACTCAGAGAAATCACAAGGGCGGCTGAGACGGGAGACACTTTGATGCACTCCGGGTGCTGTTCCAAGGGTGGTTTAAGACAAGATTGTTGAGGAAGTACAGAGAACTGCATCCGCGCTGCCTGATGTTGACGTGGGCAGGAAAAGTGCTTCATTCCCCAGCACTGACGCACTTCCCCTTCAGAAGCAACTTCTAGGAGCTTGACCCAAATCTGAAGTTTTTTTTCTCTCTATTTACAAGCTCTCCGGACAAATGTAGTCTTTGTTTATCTATTACTCCAGAAAACTTCCACTTCACGGTCTTTATAAAAAAAAAAAAATTCCTTTGGTGAAGTTTGTCCTCGTCAAGAGAAGGAATGCTTAATGCTAAAATCAGACATCTTTCCACTTTTTGCATCTGGTGTTAGCATTAAGCACCCTCTCCGCTCAGGTAGAACACAGCCAAGTGTACAGTAAAGCTCCTTTTGCTGGGTCTTAACCCTAACGTCAGAAGACCGTCATCCTCCACACTGAATCAGCGCAGCATGTTCCACATGCATTGCCGGCTGGTGCGGTGGGCACTGACTCTCTGTATGAGGGAGCTGGACCAGTTCCTGACTGCCCTTATAGATAACACTTGGTCCGTGTGATCTCCTGGGCTGGTTTTGATCGCCTGAGGTGGTAGGAGAGGAATTTTCTAGGGTATTTTTCCCCTTATTGGCCCTGGGTCTTTTCTCTGGGTTTTATTATTTTGCCTCTCCCAGGAGATTATATATTATATAGCGCCCTGGTGAGACCACACCTGGAGTATTGTGTACAGTTTTGGTCTCCTTAGCTAAGGAAGGATATACTTGCCATAGAGGGAGTGCAACGAAGGTTCACCAGTCTGATTCCTGAGAAGGGGGGATTGTCCTATGAGGAGAGATTGAGTAGACTAGGCCTATATTCTCTAGAGTTTAGAAGAATGAGAGGTGATCTCATTGAAACATACACAATTCTTACAGGGCTTCACAGGGTAGATGCAGGGAGGATGTTTCCCCTGGCTGAGGAGTCTAGAACCAGGGGTCACAGTCTCAGAATAAGGGGTCGGCCATTTAGGACTGAGATGAGGAGAAATTTCTTCACTCAGAGGGTGGTGAATCTTTGGAATTTTCTACCCCAGAGGGCTGTGGAGGCTCAGTCGTTGAGTATATTCAAGACAGAGATCGATAGATTTTTGAATATTAAGGGAATCAAGGGATATGGGGATAATGCAGGAAAGTGGAGTTGAGGTAGAAGATCAGCCATGATCTTATTGAATGGTGGAGCAGGCTCGAAGGGTCAAATGGCCGACTCCTGCTCCTATTTCTTATGTTCTTATTACATGGCTGCGGGGGTTGTGGGGGGTAGGGGGGGGGGGGCGGTTTTAAGTGTCTAGTCATGATGCTCCAGCCAGCGTAGTCTGTGGGGCAAGTTTGATGGAGCAGCTGGTCTTTTCCTGCCCAACAATTTCGTATGTTTGTACTTCCCAACCAGCCATCCTCATGACTTTTCTGAATGAGATTGTCAATTGGGTTCACATTAGATACAGTCCTGTACCTTGGGGTCAAACCCATCAAAAAGGAAAGAACTTACATTTATATCGAGCCTTTTCACATCCTCAGGATGTCCCAAAGCCCTTTACAATTAGTTATGAGCTGCAGTCGCTGTTGTGATGGAGACGGACATGGCAGTCATAAGCAAATCAGTTGGATGACCAGTCGAGCCATTTTTGGTGGTTTCGATTGAAGCAACGATGCTCTTTGGAAAACAGTACCACAGCATCTTTTACATGTGACGCACTGCTGCAGGCTGACAATGCCGTGGATTAACATCTCATTCCAAAGGTGACCTCCAACGATGTGGCCTTCTCTCAGTCTTGCCCCTGAAGTATCATTTTTAAAAATTCTTTCTCAGATGTGGGCGTCACTGGCAAGCCCGGCATTTATTGCCCGTCCATAGTCACCCTGAGTTTGATACAACTGAGTGGCTGGCTTGGCCATTTAAGAATCAACCTCATTGGTGTGAGAGTGGTGTCACATATTGGCCAGACTAGGTAAGAAAAGCAGGTGTCCTTCCTTAAAGGGCATTAGTTGGGTTTTTAAGATAATCCAGTAGTTTCATGTACACATTTTACTGATACCAGCATTTTATTTCCCTATTTTGTTTTAAACTGAATTCAAATTCTCACAGTGGGAATTGAACTCATGTTCCACTGCACCATTAGTACCGGCCTCTGGATTACTAGTGCAGTAACAAAACCACTATGGCTACCGTACCCACACATACTATATTATATTATGTACCCAAGTCTTGGAGTGGGGCTTGAACCCACAACCTTCGGACGTAAAGGCAAACACACTACCACTGAGCCAAGCTGATACACTGGGCTGATGGTGCATGTAGAACTCTTATAGCCATCAGGACCAGCCACATAAATACTGGGGCAACAAGAGCAGGTTAGAGGCTGGGTATTATGTGGCGAGTGTCTCCACTCCTGACTCCCCAAAGCCTTTCCACCATCTACAAGGCACAAGTCAGGAGTGTGATGGAATACTCTCCACTTGCCTGGATGAGTGCAGCTCCCAAAACACTCAAGAAGCTCGACACCATCCAGGACAAAGCAGCCCACTTGATTGGCACCCCATCCACCACCTTAAACATTCACTCCCTCCACCACCGGCGTACCGTGGCTGCAGTGTGTACCATCTACAAGATGCACTGCAGCAACTCGTCAAGGCTTCTTCGGCAGCACCTCCCAAACCCGTGACCTCTTCCACCTAGAAGGACAAGGGCAGCAGGCGCATGGGAACACCACCACCTCCAAGTTCCCCTCCAAGTCACACACCATCCTGACTTGGAAGTATATCGCCGATCCTTCATCGTCGCTGGGTCAAAATCCTGGAACTCCCTACCTAACAGCACTGTGGGAGTACCTTCACCACACGGACTGCAGCGGTTCAAGAAGACGGCTCACCACCACCTTCTCAAGGGCAACTAGGGATGGGCAATCAATGCTGGCCTTGCCAGCGATGCCCACATCCCATAAAAACAAATTAAATAAAAAGGCACAGAGACTTGACTTGGTTCCAAAGTGAAAGTACAGCGTGCTAGTCCACTCCAATACTCAATTCCCCTCTCATTCTATTTTAATCACAGTTCCTCAGAGAATTATACCAATTATAGAAGTAATTACAGGCTGCAAATTGTGTTTATACTTTGTCTTTTTTTTTGGGTGGAAATTGTGACCACTAAAGGAACAAAAACAACAGCTGACGTTTCCGTTCCTACAACAGGTCCCCGTCTATGTCCTATCTTCGAGTTTTACTGCTGGATTTCTGGGGAGATTTCAGCACTGCCATTAGTCTATATCACATGGCATGCATCACACCAGAGACATCATGGGATCAACTGACTATACTATGTCGTAACACAAAAGCAAAATACTGCGGATGCTGGAAATCTGAAAGAAAATAAAAACAGAAAATGCTGGAGATACTCAGCAGGTCAACCAGCATCTGTGGAGAGAGAAACAGAGTTAACGTTTCAGCTCGATGAACTTTCATCATCGGTCTGAAACGTTAACTCTGTTTCTCTCTCCATTTTCTTTTTTCACATATTCTATCATACTCTTGTTTACTGAGGTATCATGTTGCTCTTCGTGCCATATAGCACACACTTTTACAGAAGTAAAATGCTTCTCTTTATAATATACTCTTACTGAGGCATAACACTGCTCTTTATATTATACTAAACATTGCTCTACTGAGGAAAGCGCTCCCCTGTATCTTATAGAATAACAAGCTCTGTTTTAAAGAGGAGCAATTGCTGTTTATTATGCAATAATAATCTGTGTACATATATCTATAACGCACACATATAATGCCACTTATACAATGTTTTACTTATGTACTAAGGCATGAAACATGTAGGCCCATGGTTACTGACAGTCCGCTGTTCTGCTCAGGCTAAACACAGCTGCGTGCTTTTTTAACACAAGCATTAACCTGTTTAAAATAAAGTGCGGAGAGGGATTTACTACAAATTCATTAATCATTCATAAGGGGAACAGTACACGGTTGGAAAATGTACCCTCCGCAATCAAAACAGAGAAAGACTTACCAGATTTCAGAGAGCTGAGGTCAGATTCGAGTGAACCATTTAAAGCAGGCTCTTGGAATATTTGGACGCATCAGACTTCACCAGCCTGTAAAAGTGCAACATACAGGATGTTAATTGGATACTTTCAGCACTAGATAGATTATTAATAAATTTAATGTGCTGGAATCTGGGACCTTTTATGATTCTCCGTAAAAATTAACCTTTCATTACTGTCTTTAAAATTATGGTGCAAAATGTAAGATTATGGACATTTAACTCATTCATATGAAATTTGACTATTATTTAAGTGCAGGTGTAAAGGAGTTTAAAGTGAATAAGTTAATACCTCTGTTAGAATAATGGACGAAAGAGCATAATACAGATCATCTACCAATACAGAGCAGCTTAATTTTAAGTCCTTAATCTCATCAAAACCTTACCAAAACATGACTACACCACCTCTTTGAAATCTTACATAGGATTACATAGGATATACGGCACAGAAACAGGCCATTCGGCCCAACCAGTCCATGCCAGCATTTATGCTCCACTCGAGCCTCCTCCTGTCTTTCCTCATCTAACTCTATCAGCATAACCCTCTATTCCCTTCTCCCTCATATGCTTATCTAGCCTCCCCTCAAATACATCTATACTATTCGCCTCAACCACTCCCTGTGGTAGCGAGTTCCACATTCTCACCACTCTCTGGGTAAAGACGTTCCTTCTGAATTCCCTATTTGATTTATTGGTGACTATCTTATATTGGTGGCCTTTAGTTTTGTTCTTCCACACAAGTGGAAACAATCTCTCTGTATCCACTCTATCAAAACCTTTCATAATTTTAAAGACCTCTATTAGGTCACCCCTCAGACTTCTCTTTTCAAGAGAAAAGAGACCCAGCCTGTTCATCCTTTCCTGATAGGTATAACCTCGCATTTCTGGTATCATCCTTGTAAATCTAACCTCGCATTTCTGATATCATCCTTGTAAATCTAACCTCGCATTTCTGATATCATCCTTGTAAATCTAACCTCGCATTTCTGGTATCATCCTTGTAAATCTAACCTTGCATTTCCGGTATCATCCTTGTAAACCTTTTTTGCACCCTCTCCAGTGCCTCTATATCCTTTTTACAATATGACGACAGAATTGTACACAGTACTCCAAGTGTGGTCTAACCAAGGTTCGATACAAGCTTAGCATAACTTCTCTACTTTTTAATTCTATCCCTTTAGAAATAAACCCTGGAATCTGGAATAGTTTAAACTACACGTACTTTGTAGTTGGTAAGTTTACATTCAGCAAGGTGAAAGATGCGAGTGCTGAGGAAAGGAATGCTTTTCCATTTCAGGCACCCAGGGTCAGAATCAAGTGCTCCATTGTCAGGTGTAGCATGGTGAGCTGCCAAACTGAGCTCTCTCTACACGGCTCAATCAATGTTCCCTAACAGCAACATCAGAAGAGCTACCCTTACAGTACCAGTGTGACGTTCTTCCATTTCCCACACAAAACATTCTTTGGCTTCTAAGCAAGCTTGCCAAATTGATGCCAATTGGTCTTTGATCAGGGGAAATCCTGTCTGTGTTGGCATTTGTTCATTTGGAACCTGATTGAGCATGCAGTCAGAGAAAACAGTCAAGCCATCAGTCTTTTTTTTCCTTTGGTCTCTCCTCCATTGTGCACCGTTGGATGGGCAGACATAGAAAGAAAGAAAGTCTTGCATTTATACAGCGCCTTTCATGACCCCAGGATGTCCCAAAGCGCTTTACAGACAATGAAGTACCTTTTGAAGTGTAGTCACTGTTGTAATGTAGGAAACGCGGCAGCCAATTTGCGCACAGCAAGCTCCCACAAACAGCAATGTGATAAATGACCAGATGAACTGTTTTAGTGATGTTGGTCAAATATTGGCCAGGACCTGGGAGAACTCTTCTGCTATTCTTCAAACTAGTGCCGTGAGGTCTTTTACATCCACCCGAGAGGGCAAACAGGGGCTTGGTTTAATGTCTCAACCGAAAGACGTCACCTACCGACAGTGCAGCGCAGCGCTCCCTCTGTATTGCACTGGAGTATCAGCCTGGACCTTTTACTACGTTGAAGGCGGCATATAAATGCAAGTTGTTGGGGCTTTGTGCTCAAGCCTCTGCAGTGGGACTCAAACCCACAACCTTCTGACTCAGAGGCACGAGTGCTACCACTGAGCCACGGTTGACACCTCCCTACCTGGCCTCTCCCGCGGCCTGCTGCATGACCCATCTTCTTGATTTGCCCTTCTTGCACAGAGATTACTCATCCTCTATCTGCCAGATCTCGTGAACTGTCTGGCTGAGAGTTTCAGAAAACTCTGCGATAAGAGTGAAGGTTACAAACCACCAGCCAATCACTTTGAAGCATTGCGAGATAAGCAATGGGCCTTGTTTGTATAAAAAAAAAAGAGTGAGGGCTAATAAAACGCTTGCTGCCTGGAAAACTGAAATAAATTTCAAGTCATTTAAATAGCACTTGCGTTCGCCATGACCTGATTCCACTGAAATTGCCCAGGTGAAAATGATCTTTGTAAATGGAATCAATCAAGGGTACATGAAAGAAATATGAGTTAAGCTATTCAGCAAGAAGACAGTGTCAATCTAAAAAGGAACTTTATTAGTTTCAAGAGCACCACAAAGGCTTCAGACAAAGTTAAAACCATTTTAGAATCATAGAAATCTACAGCAAAGAAGGAGGCCATTCGGCCCGTCGTGCCTGTGCTGGCTCTTTGAAAGATCAGTCGTGCTCAGTCCCTCATCCCCGCTTTTTGTCCGTAACCCTGTCAGTTCCTCATCTCCAGAACCCTGTCCAACTCCCTTTCAAAATTATTGATGGAATCAGCTTCCACCACCTTTTCAGGTCGAGCGTTCCAGATCCCCACAACTCTCTGAGTGAAAAAGATCTTAATCTCAAACACGTAAAGGAATCCCACCCAGAGGGATGGCTGTGGATAGGCCATTGGAGAGCCAGCAACTCAAAATCGCCACAGGTTTCACTGGTGTACATAAAAAACCACGCCAGTCTTTCACCAGGTGCCAAACTTGAGTGTTCTGTGCAGGGCGGAGAAATGAAAGTTCCCACTGATCACATTACGATAGACGTGCGTGTAACAAACGCATGAAAGAAAGAAAAAAATAACTTTCATCTGAATAGTGCTTTATCGTGTCCTCAATGATCTGTATGGTGCTTGCATATTGTTAAATGAATATTAGATAGCCCCCCCGATGGGAGTAAGCACATTGTCGCAATTGACACTCCAAGGTCTCTGTTGCATTGATTGTATTATTCCTTGACGGATTCTACAGGGTCTGGAAAAATAAAGGCTCTTAGTTATTACCACACAATTTGATTGTTTATTCAGACGTAACAGAGTGTCCCAAACTGCATCACATCCAGTGAGTTACTGTGGATTGACTTAACCCATTTGTTTGAAATTCCTATTTTAATGAAGACATTAACCCATGAGTCTCCATTGACACTGTGGACAGAGGACTTTACATGAACGTATCAATGCGTTAATAGTGCACAACATAAATTCAAGCCTGTGAAGTAATCTGGAGTGCAGAGTGTTGTTTTGATCCATTCTTGGGATGCAATCATCACTGGCAAGGCGGGCATTTATTGGCCCTCCCTAGCAGTCCTGAGAAGGTGGTGGTGGGCCACCTTCTGTTTAATACAACTGAGTGGATTGTTGGGCAGTTACAAGTCAACCATGTTGGTGTTGGACTGGAGTCACATGTAGGCTAGATCAAGTAAGGACAGCAGGATTGTTCTCCTAAAGGACATTTATGAACCAGTTGGGTTTATATGACAATCATGATCACCTTTATGATACCAGCTTTTTATTTCCAGATTTTTTAATTTGAGTTCTACAAACTGCTATGGGGGGATTTGAACTCTTATTATTTTATGAACCATTAGTCTTTAGCTTACTAGCTCAGTAACATAACCACTACACTACCGTGTTGCATACGGAAATGCTAGAATGTCAGCAAGAGCAAAGGTCAATGCCGTGTGAACCCAGAGATGTGATCTGTCATTGAGACAGGCTCCAACTTCTTTTAACTCTGTAATAAATACAGCTGGACTTCATGTGGAAGGACAATGATATTTCTTTTTGACAAGGTTTCTTTCAATGGTGGGTAACATGGCTAAGGGTGACTGAACTCAGGCACCGACAATTGCAGCAGGGACAATATGTGCAATGCCGCAGTTAGCAGAAGGTTGTCTTTTAAAGCTTGCAACTTGTGCAGTAGAATTTCCCATGTGAATCTCAAGCATTAAAGAAACCCTCGATGACTGGCAGGACTCGTGTGTGTTGGCAAGGCTGCAATCAAGACAAGCGATTTGAATGGAAGTGCGTTTTGGGTTCCATCTCAGGCAAACGCCAGGTCCTGAAAAAAAGTGAGGAATAGGGTCGTGACTAGCATCTTTGGGGGCGATTTTCCCAGCCCTGGGGAGGCGGGTATGGAGGCGGGACTGCCGGAAAATGGCAGAATCTGGGGGCGGGTACCCATCCCGCCCTTAACCCGCCTCCGTGCCATCTTTCCAGGAGGCAGGTACCCGACTCGCGCCGGGTCCCGTCTCCTCGAGGCGGGAAGGGGATTAGTGCCAATTAACTGCCTGTTAACAGATAGTTAGCAGGCAGTTTTTTGGCTAATCCCTATTTTGAGCCCTAAAGTGTGGGCTTCCCGATGGCTCTGAACCTCGCCAGGGTCAACGAGGCGAGCCGTGGATCTGTGGGGGTCGGAGGGGCCGAAATGTCCGGTGTGCAGGTGAGTGATGGGTGCAAGTGTGGAGAGGTAAGTGTGTGAGGTGAGTCTAAAGTGTTTTAATAAGATTACTTACCTTTGCTTCTTCCTCCAGGCTTCATCCCTTTAGGCTGCGGAGCTGCCTCATCTCCACGGCAGAGATGACAGAAAGGCTGCATTCTCCGATGCAACAGCCTTCTGCTTTCTGCTCAGGAAAGCTTTTTAAGTGAGCCTGTGTCCAAGGTCTCAACTTCGAAGACAGATTGTCAGTGGTTGACAGCTTCACAGAGCTGTCAAACGATGGCAATTCATCTGTCAAATATTCTTGACAGATGAAACGTCATTCGCTGATGTCATCTGTCACTGGCTTTCCCTTAATTGGCCGGCAAAGCCCGCTGGGCGGGCTTAACAAGGCCAATCAAGGGAAAATAGTGTGGGTTGGCCAGATGTCGATGGAGGCGGGACTAAAACCCGACAAGCAGCTTTCCCGCCTCCATCACGACCCCATTGATAAAATCACCCCCGTATGTCTGCATCTCACACCTAACCCTGCTTCACCTGAAAACTACACTTGGTCTTGACTCTCCTTGCGACCAGCTAGTAATATTATTACATTTGCAGATGGCACCAAGCATTGCGGCCAGATGACACATATAAGAGGGATGAGTAACATTCAAAAGATCTGGACAAACTAAACAGATGGCTAAGGACTAGCAGATGGATTTTCAATGTAGATATAAATCAAGCTAATGCATACTGGAGCCAAAAATAATTGTTAAAATTGTGCACAATGAGGGTGTCACCAATAGCAAATGTGTCTTTGCACCCGAGTTAAAGAAAGAAAGAACTTGCGTTTATATAGCGCCTCTCACGGCCTCAGGACGTCCCAAAGTGGTTACAGCCAAAGAAGTTCTTTTGAAGCATAGTCACCGTTGAGATAATGAGAAGATAATCTGTTTTAGTGATGTTAGTTGAAAGATAAATATTGGCAATGGGATGTTTTACGTCCACCTGAGAGGGCAGACGGCGCCCTCAGTTTAATGTCTCGTCCGACAGAATTACACTGCCAGTTTATGAAGCCAGTACAACTTGTGTTAAAGCAAACAGCTTGATATTACAGGCCTATTAGTGTGAGATGAGTTACCAGTTCGATTGATCAAATGCGCACCAGAAAGGCAGTTTAATTTCGCAGCCCCTCCATCTTATGCCCGACAGGGAAATTACAATGCCCCAACGCCAGGAGTGGCAACCTTTTCAAACCAGGTAGGATTTCTATTTGGCTTAGTTTTTAACTGCAGTTCCAGAACCCTGCACTGTGTTTTTGTTTTCCTGCTGTGCAGTCAGTCACAGGAGGCAATTTCAAAACGGCCAACAATTTATTTCACTTGTGACCTTTAACCTTTCGAGGCGAGCAGCAGCATTTCAGTCGGGTGGCCGTGGGAATACAAAAGCTGGCTTCGCCACCTTCTGGAGGAGCCCACAAGTGCTGGGTTTGTCGATAGTCTTTCTCCCTGCTGTCTTCGAAAGATTCCGGGCGTGGAATTGGTCTTGGTGCATTAGCGCCTAATGGGCGATAGTGCATCGGCCGCCCGTTTTACAACCCGCCCGATTTTCTCTTCCGTTTTGGGCGTGTTGTAAATCGGGCGGCCGATTCGCTAGCGCCCGTTTCGCGCCCCCACCTAAGACCAATTCCCCATTTTTTCTTTCCTTTGAGCAATAAGTGTTGGGAAAAAATGTTGAAAAACGTATTTATTGAGGCAAAAGAATTATTGAAAAAAAGAATCTTGTTTGACCGTCAAACACTAATGTGCATTTTTATGTCTAGAAAATAACAAGGCTCATTTTGGTAAGTGCGCTGTCCACTGCGGAACTGAGATGCGGGAGGCTCCCAGGACTCTTCCCTGGTCTATGCTGAGCTAGCTGATCTAAGCTGGGACAGTGGTAAGGGTGTTGCAATCAACCTTCATGCCCCTGGGGTTAGGGAGAGAAGACAATTAAATGGGGTTCTTGTTGCTGATCGTGACCCAGTAACCCCTGCTGCAAAGTTCGTGTGTACATGGATGTTGGGTGAGGACAGGATGAATCACCGGATCTGGCTCAGCTGTCGTGCCTTTATGACTGAGATTCGCCAGGGTGCCAACACTCAAGGTCTGGGCTGGCAAATAAAGAATGGTCTAGTTGGGCAAGGGTCTGAAGGGTGCCCAGTGCCAACGGAACCACAGTGCTTTCAGGAGAAGGGGAGAAAATTAGAGAGGATAAAGGAAAATAAATTATTTATGCTGCATATAGTGGGTTGTTCTCTGACCAGGAAGTAATACCGATGACATTGCATGATCTCAGGTCATGCCTATCTCCAACATTTTAATATTCTCATCCTCGTTTTTTAATTCCTATCTCTGTAACCTCCATCAGCTTACAACCCTCCGAGATCTCTGCAATCCTCCAATTCTGGCCGCCTGCGCATCCCCGATTTTCATCACCTCACCATTGGCGGTCATACCTTCAGCTGCCTAGGCCCTTAGCTCTGAAATTTCCTCCCTAAACCTCTCTGCTTCTCGACCTCTCTCGCCTCCTTTCAGACGCTCCTTAAAACCTACCTCAAGCTTTTGGTCACCTGTTCCAATATCTCCTTATGTGGCTCTGTGTCAAATTCTGTTTGATAAATGCTCCTGTGAAGTGCCTTGGGATGTTTTGCTACATAGGATTACATATGATGTACGGCACAGAAACAGGCCCTTCGGCCCAACCAGTCCATGCCGGCGTTTATGCTCCACTCGAGCCTCCTCCCATCTTTCCTCATCTAACTCTATCAGCATAACCCTCTATTCCCTTCTCCCTCATATGCTTGTCCAGCCTCCCCTTAAATACATCTATACTATTCGCCTCAACCACTCCCTGTGGTAGCAAGTTCCACATTCTCACCACTCTCTGGGTAAAGAAGTTTCTTCTGAATTCCCTATTGGATTTCTTGGTGACTATCTTGTATTGATGGCCTCTAGTTTTGCTCTTCCCCACAAGTGGAAACACTCTCTCTGTATCAACTCTATCAAAACCTTTCATAATTTTAAAGACCTCAATTAAGTCACTCCTCAGCCTTCTTGTTTCCAGCGAAGAGAGACCCAGCCTGTTCATCCTTTCCGGTATAACCTCGCATTTCTGGTATCATCCTTGTAAATCTTCTCTGCACCCTCTCCAGTGCCTCTATATCCTTTTTATAATATGGCGACTAGAATTGTACACAGTACTCCAAGTGTGGCCTAACCAAGGTTCGATACAAGTTTAGCGTAAATTCCCTACTTTTCAATTCTATCCCTCTAGAAATAATCCCTAGTGCTTGGTTAGCTTTTTTTAAGGCCTTGTTAACCTGTGTCGCTACTTTTAGTGATTTGTGTATTTGTACTCCGAGATCCCTTTGCTCCTCTACCCGACCCAGACTCGCACCCTCCAAGTAATAAGTGACTTCCCTGTTCTTTCTACCAAAATGTAATACCTTACATTTATCTGTGTTAAATTTCATTTGCTAATTATATGCCCATTCTGCAAGTTTTTAATATCTTCCTGTAACTTGTTTCAGTCCTCCTCAGTATTAACGATCCCCCCAATTTGGTGTCATCCGCAAATTTAGAAATTGTGTTTTTGATTCCAAGTCTAAATCGTTAATATAAATTGTGAACAGCAGTGGTCCCAGCACTGATCCTTGTGGAACACCACTATACACCTTCTGCCACTGTGAATAGCTACCCTTTACCCCTACTCTATGCTTTCTGTCTTGAAGCCAGCTAGCAATCCATTCTGCTACTTGTCCCCTAACTCCGCATTCTCTGACCTTATTCCTTTAGTCTATTATGTGGTACCTTATCGAAGGCCTTTTGAAAATCTAGATAAATTACATCTACTACATTACCCTTGTCTATTCTCTCTGTTACCTCTTCAAAAAATTCAATGAGCTTAGTCAAGCGAGACTTTCGCTTTTGAAATCCATGCTGACTATTCATTATTATATTTTTGGTTTCTAGATGTTCTTCTATTTTCTCCTTTAGTAGGCATTCCATTATTTTTCCTACCACCGATGTTAAGCTGACTGGTCTTTAGTTCCCTGGACATGTTCTATCTCCCTTCTTAAATATAGGTATTATGTTAACTATCCGCCAGTCCTCTGGCACTACACCTTTTTGTAATGAATTATTAAATATGTGTAGTAATGCCTCTGCTATCTCTTCCCTAGATTCTTTTAAAATGCGTGGATATAATCCATCCGGACCAGGGTTTTTTTCCTCTTTGAGTTTGATTAGTTTATTTAATATATCTCCTCTTTTTATTTACAATGCAGTTATTTCATTACTAATCTCATGATTCAATGTCATGTCCACCTGTTCTGTCTCTCTGGTAAATACTGAGACAAAATAATTTTTAATATTTCTGCTATCTCTCTATCACTGCCTGTGGTATTATCCTGTCCATCCCTTAGTGGACCTATTCCCATCCCGACCTTCCTTTTTTTATTGATGTGCCTGTAAAATATTTTACTATTTTGTTTTATGTTTCTTGGTAATTTAATTTCATAGTTCCTCTTTGCCTTCCTAATTGTCTTTTAGACTTCTTTCTTAATCTTTGAATTTTCCCTTATCATGCTCTTCCCTGCTGTCCATGTACTTAATGTTTAGAAACATAGAAACATAGAAGATAGGAGCAGGAGTAGGCCATTCGGCCCCTCGAGCCTGTTCCGCCATTTAATGAGATCATGGCTGATCATCCAAATTCAGTACCCTGTCCCTGCTTTCTCCCCATATCCCTTGATCCCTTTAGCTTTAAGAAATATATCTAACTCATTCTTGAATATATTTAATGAATTGGCCTCAACTGCCTTCTGTGGTAGAGAATTCCACAGGTTCACCACTCTCTGGGTGAAGAAATTCCTCCTCATCTCAGTCGTAAATGGCTTACCCCTTATCCTTAGACTGTGACCCCTGGTTCTGGACTCCCCCACCATCGGGAACATCCTTCCTGCATCTAGTCTGTCTAGTCCTGTTAGAATTTTATAAGTTTCAATGAGATCCCCTCTCATTCTTCTAAACTCTAGCGAATATAAGCCTAATCGACCCAATCTCTCCTCATACGTCATTCCTGCCATCCCAGGTATCAGTCTGGTGAATCTTCGCTGCACTCCCTCCATGGCAAGAACATCCTTCCTCAGATAAGGCGACCAAAACTGCACACAATACTCAAGGTGTGGTCTCACCAAGGCCCTGACAACTGCAGCAAGACATCCTTGCTCCTGTACTCGAATCCTCTCGCTATGAAGGCCAACATACCATTTGCCTTCTTAACTGCCTGCTGCACCTGCATGCTTACCTTCAGCGACTGGTGCACAAGGACACCCAGGTCTCGTTGCACTTCCCCTTTTCCCAATCTATTGCCGTTCAGATAATAATCTGTCTTCCTGTTTTTGCCACCAAAGTGGATAACCTCACATTTATCCACATTATACTGCATCTGCCATGCATCTGCCCAATCACCCAACCTGTCCAAATCATACTGGAGTTTCTCTGCATCCTCCTCACAGCACACGCGCCCACCCAGCTTTGTGTCATCTGCAAACTTGGAGATATTACATCTAGTTCCCTCGTCGAGATCATTAATATATATTGTGAATAGCTGCGGTCCTAGCACCGATCCCTGCGGTACCCCACTAGTCACTGCTTGCCACTCAGAAAAAGACCCATTTATTCCAACTCTTTGCTTCCTGTCTGCCAACCAGTTCTCTATCCAAGTCAGTACCTTACCCCCAATCCCGTGTGCTTTAACTTTGCATGCTAATCTCTTATGCGAGACCTTATCGAAAGCCTTCTGAAAGTCCAAATACACCACATCCACTGGTTCGCCGTTATCTATTCTACTAGTTACATCCTCAAAAAATTGCAGTAGATTAGTCAAGCATGATTTACCTTTTGTAAATCCATGTTGACTTTGTCCGATCCTGTCACTGTTTTCCAAGTGCTCTGCTATTACATCTTTTATAATGGATCTAGCATTTTCCCCACTACCGATGTCAGGCTTACCGGTCTATAATTCCCCGTTTTCTCTCTACCACCTTTTTTAAATAGTGGGGTTACATTAGCTACCCTCCAATCTATGGGAACTGTTCCAGAGGCTATAGAATTTTGGAAGATGACCAGCAATGCATCTACTATTTCTAGGGCCACTTCCTTAAGTACCCTAGGATGTAGATTATCAGGCCCTGGGGATTTATCGGCCTTCAGTCCCGTCAATTTCCCTAACACCATTTCCCTACAAATACTGATTTCATTCAATTCCTCCCTCTCATTAGACCCTATGTTCCCTGACATCTCTGGGAGGTTATTTGTGTCCTCCTTTGTGAAGACAGATCCAAAGTATGTATTTAATTCGTCAGCCATTTCTTTGTTCCCCATTATAAATTCCCCTGATTCTGACTGCAAGGGACCTACGCTTGACTTCACCAATCTTTCCTTACCCTCAATTTTTCCCTTATGGCTTTATTCATCCATGGTGTCTCATTAGTGTTTCGTTTGTTCTTGTTTTTTAGTGGAATATATTTTTCCTGGACTCAGTTGAACACCATTTTAAATGTTTCCCATTGCTGTTCTACATCATTGTTTGCCAATATTGTTGCCCATTTTATTTTCCCAAGTTCTATTCTCAGCCCCCCAAAATCAACTATTCTCCAATCTATTACCGTGGTCTTCATCATACTTATGTCCTTCTCAATTATTATTTTAAAGGGCCTTATATTATGGTCACCCTTGCCTCGATGTTCCCCTACTTTTACTTCTCTTATCTGCTCTGGTTCATTCCCCATTACTAGATCCAATTGCGAATCCTCCCTTGTTGGGCTTTTTACACATTGGGTTGGAAAGGAGTCCTGTACACATTGGAGGAACTCCATTCCCTTATCCACTTTACCTACCTCTTCTGTCCAATTAATATTGGGGTAGTTGAAATCCCCCATGATTATTATTCTATGTTTTTTACTCATTTCCTTAATTTGTTTGCATATTTCTTCCTCTACATCCCTTCCACTATTAGGTGGCCTGTAGACTACCCCACTACGTTAAAGGTGTTATATAAATGAAAGTTGTTGTTGTTATTTGTACATTCAGTCAATATATCTTGAGTGAATTCGAACCCAAATCCCCAGTATGAAAACGTATGAGGATTGCAAATTGCAGAAGTTTATTTCAATTAAGCAAACAGTTAATTTCTATTGCTGGTAGGTGAAGAACAGTACACAATCCACCTCCCTCCCCGCGATTGTCAGGGTATGGAAGTAATTAGTTTGCAACATTTGAAACACATTTTTAAAATAACTTTAATAAACTGTTTCAGATGCAAAAGCACATGAAAGAAGTTGTTTGGTGTCCATTTCAGATCAAAAAAAGAATCTCTCCATTTTTTCCTGCACATGATGTGCTGCCACGATGCAGCCTCCTACAGATAGGACACGGGGGGTGAAGTGGAACATTTGAGGACACGGACTTCTTTATAACTGCCAACAGCCTCATTTGGCTGATGGCAGGCATGGCCTTCCAGTTCGCATTCCTCCCCGTTTCCAAAGCTTTCAAGAGGCACTCCATCCAGTAACCTGGCTAGGAACTGACAAACCGCAGATAATTTGTGCAGATTTGACTGTCAGGCTCAAAGTCAAGGGACCTTGATCGTGCAGCAAATGTGCCTTGTTGCTATGCCATGAGAAAATCCCAAAGTTGGGATGCACTTTATCCAAAATTACGTAAGAAACATAAGAACATAAGAAATAGGAGCAGGAGTAGGCCATTAGGCCCTTCGAGCCTGCTACACCATTCAATAAGATCATGGCTGATCTTCTACCTCAACTCCACCTTCTCCCACTATCCCCATATCCCTTGATTCCCTTAATATCCAAAAATCTATTGATCTCTGTCTTGAATATACTCAACGACTGAGCATCCACAGCCCTCTGGGGTAGAGAATTCCAAAGATTCACAACCCTTTGAGTGAAGAAATTTTTCCTCATCTCAGTCCTAAATGACCGATCCCTTATTCTGAGACTGTGACCCCTAGTTCTAGACTCCCCAGCCAGGGGAAACATCCTCCCAGCATCTACCCTGTCAAGTCCTGGAAGAATTTTATATGTTTCAATCAGATCACCGCTCATTCTTCTAAATTCTAGGGAATATAGGCCCAGTCTTCTCAATTTCTCCTCATAGGACAATTCCCCCATCCCAGGAATTGTTGCACTCCCTCTAAGTCAAGTATATCCTTCCTTAGGTAAGGAGACCAAGATTGGACACTGATTGGAACATAGGAACAGGAGTAGGCCATTCAGCCCCTCGAGCCTGTTCCCCCATTCAGTGATATCATGGCTGATCTGTACAGCTATATAAAGCTCGGGTTAGACCACATCTGGAGTACTGCATACAGTTCTGCGCACCACAAATTAGAAAGGATATATTGGCTTTGGAAGGACTGCAGCGCAGGTTCACCAGAAAGTTACCAGGGCTCCAAGGGTGAGATTACTTAAGGTAGGCTTGTATTCCCTGGAATATAGAAGATTAAGTGGTAATTTGATTGAGGTTTTGAAGATTTTGAAAGGAGTTGATAGAGTATAAGGAAAGAAAGACTTGCATTTATATAGCGCCTTTCACAACCACCGGACATCCCAAAGCGTTTTACAGCCAATGAAGTAGTTTTTTGAAGTGTAGTCACAGTTGTAATGCAGGCAACGTGGCAGCCAATTTGCCCACAGCAAGCTCCCACAAACAGCAATGTGATCATGACCAGATAATCTGTTTTAGTGATGTTGATTGAGGGATAAATATTGGCCAGGACACCGGGGACAACTCGCCTGCTCTTCTTCAGAATAGTGCCATGGGATCTTTTACGTCCACCTGCGAGAGCAGGCGGGGCCTCGGTTTAACGTCTCATCCGAAAGACCGCACCTCCGACAATGCAGCACTCCCTCAGCACTGCACTGGAGTGTCAGCCTGGATTTTTATTTTGTGCACAAGTCTCTGGAGTGGAACATGAACTCACAACCTTCTGACTCAGAGGCGAGGATGCTTCCAACTGAGCCACAGCTGACGTAGTCCTACTCGTGTCCCCTCCCTCACCTTTTTTTCCGGTACATTGATGACTGTATCGGTGCCGTCTCCTGCTCTCGCCCTGAACTAGAAAATTTCATTCACTTTGCTTCCAATTTCCACCCTTCCCTCACCTTCACATGGTCCATCTCCGACTCTTCCCTTCCCTTCCTCGACTTCTCCATCTCCATCTCTGGGGATAGGCTACTGACAAACATTCACTCCAAGCCCACTGACTCCCACAGCTACCTCGACTACACTTCCTCCCACCCCGCCTCCTGTAAGGACTCTATTCCATTCTCCCAGTTTCTCCGTCTCCGCCACATCTGCTCTGACGATGCCACCTTCCATACCAGTGCTTCCGACATGTCTTCCTTTTTCCTCAACCAAGGATTCCCCTCTACGATGGTTGACACGGCCCTCGACCGTGTCCATTCTATCTCCCGCACTTCTGCCCTCACCCCTGCCCCTCCCTCCCGGAACCACGATCGGGTTCCCCTTGTCCTCACCTTTCACCCCACCAGCCTCCACATTCAACGGATCATCCTCCGCCATTTCCGCCACCTCCAGCGTGATCCCACCACCAAACGCATCTTCCCCTCACCTCCCCTTTCAGCATTCCGTAGGGACTGCTCCCTCCGTGACACCCTAGTCCACTCCTCTATCACCCCCAGCACCCCTTCCCCTTCGCCCGGCACCTTCCCGTGCAAGCGCAGGAGATGCAACACATATCCTTATACCTCCCCCCTTCCCACTGTCCAGGGCCCCAAACACCCCTTCCAGGTGAAACAGCGATTTACTTGTACTTCTTGCAATCTAGTAAACTGTATTCGCTGCTCACGATGTGGTCTCCTCTACATTGGGGAGACCAAACGCAGATTGGGTGACCGCTTTGCGGAACACCTCCGTTCAGTCCGTAAGGGGGACCCCAAGCTCCTGGTGGCCTGTCACTTTAATTCACTGCTTCACTCCCACTCAGAACTCACCGTCCTCGGCCTCTTGCATTGTTCCACGGAAGCTCAGTGTAAGCTCGAGGAACAGCACCTCATCTTTCGATTAGGCACCCTACAGCCCTCTGGACTCAACATAGAGTTCAACAATTTCAGATCATAACCCTGGCCCCTATCACATATATATTTTTTGTTTTTCATCCACACTTTTTGTTTGGCCCTTTTTTTCTTCCCTCCCACATGGCAGCTGTCCTTCATTCTGCCAGCGCAATTCACACTTCATCTAGAGCCATCCTTTGTTCCTTAACCTGTCCCATTACCACCTCCTCCTGCCTTGAATATCTCTTAATGTCTCTCGATGTCTCTTAATCTCTCCTGCTTTCTCTCCTATCACTGACCTTCCCTTTTGTTCTTTCATCCCCTCCCCCTTTTCCCCGCCCCTAAACCTGCCTTAAAATCTATTCCATTTCCTGCTTTTTTCCAGTTCTGACGAAAGGTCTTCGACTTGAAACGTTAACTCTGTTTCTCTCTCCACGGATGCTGCCTGGCCTGCTGAGTTTTTCCAGTGTTTTCTGTTGTTATTTCGGATTTCCAGCATCCGCAGTATTTTGCTATTGTAGATAAAGAGAAACCTTTTCCGCTGGTGGGAGAGTCTAGGACAAGGGGGCATAACCGTAAAATCAGAGCCAGGCCATACAGGAGAGAAGTTAGGAAACACTTCATCACATAAAGGGTGGTAGAAGTGTGGAACTCTCTCTCACAAAAAGTAAATGCTAGCTCAATTATTAATTTTAAATCTGAGATCGATAGATTTTTGCTAGCCAAGGGTATTAAAGGATATGGAGCCAAGGCGGGTGGATGGAGTTAGGATACAGATCAGCCATGATCTAATTGAATGGTGGAACAGGCTAGAGGAGCTGAATGGCCTACTCCTGTTCCTATGTTCCTATGTAACTCAACTCCATTTATTTGTCTTAGCTCCATAGCCCTTGATCCCCTTACCCAACCAAAATCTATCGATCTCAGTCTTGAAAGCTTCAACTATCCATTTGTTGAAAACTGGCTTAGCTGATCGGTTTTCCAGCTGTTCCAGGTTTGGGGTTGTAAAAGTTGGCCTGGTCACGTAATTTAAATAACCAAATAAATCTTTTGGCATCTTTTATTTTGGACTGCAAGAGTAACGCTACCGCAGCAGTGGAACATTTTCTATTTCCCGCACAAGCCACCCCTGTGGCCTCTGAGTGTGATCACCAAGTTGGTGCCATTTAGAGCTGTATTATAAACTGCGCTGAAGGCACTGACTCTTACTGGGTACAGTTCCACAGGCCTTCAAGTAGCTCAGCCGGGTGCCCATTATTAACGTGTGAGCCCATGCATTGAGTGTCTACAGGCTATTCCCCATGGAGTGCATCACAGCTAAGCCTCACTCAATGTCCACACTTTCCGTTAGGGGTCAGTGGGTAATGATCTAGAATGGGAGGCCCTGCTGCATTTTGACCAGTCTAGCCCAGTGGCGGTGAGGCCATTTGCAGAGCCCCTCCACGACTGTTGCCGCCAGGTGAGGTCAGCTTACTGGGCATAGAACTTCTGGTCTGTCCAGCTAACCATGTTCTGGGCAGGGCCTTGCCTTCTGTTTAGTTGAAACTTGAAACTCGCAGGGGTCATTTTCAACTTCACCCCACCTGGGTCCATAAATGGACCGCCCGCCCATTGTCAAACTCATCCAATTTTCATCGCAATGAAATTGCCCCCATCATCTCCTTTCAGCTGCCTTTTATTCACTTCTGGGATGTGGGCATCGCTGGCAAGGCCCAGCATTTATTGCCCATCCCTAATTGCCCTTGAGAAGGTGGTGGTGAGCCTTCATCTTGAACCGCTGCAGTCCGTGTGGTGAAGCAGTTTGATACATAGAAACATAGAAGATAGGAGCAGGAGTAGGCCA
Source organism: Squalus acanthias (assembly GCA_030390025.1). Taxonomy (NCBI): domain Eukaryota; kingdom Metazoa; phylum Chordata; class Chondrichthyes; order Squaliformes; family Squalidae; genus Squalus; species Squalus acanthias. The sequence goes on from CM059429.1 coordinate 13,284,587, forward strand.
TTCGGCCCTTCGAGCCTGCTCCGCCATTCAATGAGATCATGGCTGATCATCCAAATTCAGTACCCTGTCCCTGCTTTCTCCCCATATTCCTTGATCCCTTTAGCCTTAAGAACTATATCTAACTCCTTCTTGAATATATTTAATGAATTGGCCTCAACTGCCTTCTGTGGTAGAGAATTCCACAGGTTCACCACTCTCTGGGTGAAGAAATTCCTCCTCATCTCAGTCGTAAATGGCTTACCCCTTATCCTTAGACTGTGACCCCTGGTTCTGGACTCACTCGCCATCGGAAACATCCTTCCTGCATCTAGTACATCGGAGTGCCTTGCTAGGCCATTTCAGAATCAATCACATTGCTGTGGGTCTGGAGTCACATATAGGCCAGACCGGGTAAGGATGGCAGGTTTCCTTCCTTGAAGGACATTAGTGAACCAGATGTGTGTTTAAGATAATCTGATAGTTTCATGGTTACTAGCTTTTTAATTAACTCAATTCAATTCACAAACTGCCGTTATGGGATTTAAACTCATGCACTCACCAGATGAATTAGTCCAGGCCTCTGGATTACTAGTCTAGTAACATAACCACTATGCTACCGAACCCAATCCTGTTAACTATAAGGAGACACTGGGTAGCCCCAGTGACATCAAACAAAAAACTTAACAAAGGTGCCCCCTTTTTAGAAGGGCACAACTAATAGAAAAAACACAAAGAAAGGAAATTTATCAAATGAAACATTGCCATCTGTATCCACCATGTCCTCCAGTACCCGCTGTGCCAACCGGTCGCGGAAGGCCTCAAGTGTACCGGCGGACACCGCGTGCTCCTTCTCCAGGGTCACAGACAAGGCCGCGGAAGAGAGGCGGGCACCCAGAGCGGCCACTCTCATGGGCCGCGTCCAACCTGGGGCTGTGGATGGCCGCCTTGGCCAGGCCCAGGAGCAGACTCACGAGGAGGTCCTCCGACTTGCCAGCCAACCTCCCGCACCGCCTACCCCCACCAGCCCCACCACCCCCCCACCCCACGCCCCCCGCAGCAGGTGGGCAACTATCAGGCATGTGGGACCGAAGTGGAGCCAGAAGTTGGGGACCAGCCCCTTCAAATAGTGGAATAGGGGCTCCAACCTCTCGCACTCCGTGTAGATGTGTGTAGAGACACGGACTCATTCAGTCCGCAGAAGTTACAGGTGGCCTGGGAGTCTGTCATTGGCTTAGAAAACGTTTTTGAGATGCAAATCCCCATAATGCAGGGGAGGACTCCCTCGTAGAGAGCCCTCCATTTTGGACCCCTGGACGGCAAGATGGAACGCCAAGGTGTGTCCAGATGGAAGACGAGGGTGAGGAGGTGGAGAGCGTGCAGGAGCAGCCCGTACAGGAAATCCCTCCGCGCAGAGTGAAATGGCATGGAGGGAGTTTCTGAGAGACAGCTCAAGTTGCGAGGTGCCACCTCTCGTTTCGGGGCCTGACGCCGATGAGAAATTTTGTCCCATGAAAGATGTTGCTTCAGTCAAAAGCTTTCAGCAAAATATATAAGAACATAAGAACATAAGAATTAGGAGCAGGAGAAGGCCATTTGGCCTCTCGAGCCTGCTCCACCATTAAATAAGATCATGGCTGATCGTCTACCTCAACTCCACTTTCCTGCACTATCCCCATATCCATTGATTCCCTTAGTGCCCAAAAATCTATCGATCTCAGCCTTGAATATACTCAACGACTGAGCATCCACAGCCCTCTGGGGTAGAGAATTCCAAAGATTCACAACCCTCTGAGTGAAGAAATTTCTCCTCATCTCAGTCCTAAATGGCCGACCCCCTATCCTGAGACTATGCCCCCTAGTTCTCGACACTCCAGCCAGGGGAAACAACCTCTCAGCATCTACCCTGTCAATCCCCTTCAGAATCTTGCATGTTTCAATGAGATCACCTCTCATTCTTCTAAACTCCAGAGAGTATAAGCCCATTCTACACAATCTCTCATCATAGGACAGCCCTCTCATCCCAGGAATCAGTCTAGTGAACCTTTGTTGCACCTCCTCTAAGGCAAGTATATTCTGCCTTCAGTAAGGAGGCCAAAGCTGTGCACAGTACCCCAGGTTTAGTCTCACCAAAGCCTGTATAATTATAGTGAGAAGTCGCACAACACCAGCTTATAGTCCAACAATTTTATTTGAAATCACAAGCTTTCGGAGCTGCTGCTCCTTCGTCAGGTGAAGTGAAGGAATACGAATCGGCAAAGCATATATAGACAGAGAACAATGCCTGTGTAGCGTACAATGTCAGACGACTACAGTTAATCTTTCTGACTGCCTTTTATCACACCTCGGCAGAGAAACAATCAGGTCAGGAAGGCATTATATCAAAGACATAGCAAGATACAACTAAGACAATGAAGTGGGGTCACAGGGGGTCTAATGTGTCAAATGCAGTCTGTCATAAATCGCAAGTAACAACTCAGGAAGTACTACTGGGCGGCCAGCTGGGGCGCCGTCCAGGGAGTATAAATACTCAGGCATGGGCCCACCTTGGGCAGAGACAATCTGGAAACAGGAAGCTAGTGACTGCTAACTAGACCTCCATGTTTTGTTACAAGTTGATTAAAGCCTTGCTTTATGTTCAAGTGCATAGTGAGTCTTTATTACGTCACAGTCTGTATGGAAAACCATAAACTTTAAACTTTTTACTTTTTTTTACTGGAAATCACATCTGTGAACAAGCCAATGACGACTCGAGTCTTGATGACTCTACGTCATGTAGCGTGACATGAACCCAAGATCTGCGGGTAAGCGTTCTCCAAGGCGGCCTTCGAGACACACGACAACGCAAAATCATCGAGCAGAAACTGATAGCCAAGTTCCGCACCCATGAGGACGGCCTCAACCGGGATCTTGGGTTAATGTCACGCTACATGATGTAGAGTCATCCAGACTCGAGTCGTCGTTGGCTTGTTCACAGATGTGATTTCCAGTAAAACAAAGTAAAAAGTTTAAAGTTTATGGTTTTCCATACAGACTGCATTTGACACATTAGACCCCCTGTGACCCCAACTCATTGTCTTAGTTGTATCTTGCTATGTCTTTGATATAATGCCTTCCTGACTGACCTGATTGTTTCTCTGCCGAGGTGTGATAAAAGGCAGTCAGAAAGATTAACTGTAGTCGTCTGACATTGTTCTCTGCACAGGCATTGTTCTCTGTCTATATATGCTTTGCCGATTCGTATTCCTTCACTTCACCTGACGAAGGAGCAGCAGCTCCGAAAGCTTGCGATTTCAAATAAAACTGTTGGACTATAACCTGGTGTTGTGCGACTTCTCACTTTTGTCCACCCCAGTCCAACACCGGCATCTCCGCATCATGTATAATTATAGCAAGACTTCCTTACTCTTATACGGCAATCCCTTTGCAATAAAGGCTAACTTACTATTTGCCTTCCTAATTGCTTGTTGTACCTGCATGTTAACTTTCTGTGATTCGTGTACAAGGACACCCAGGTCCCTCTGAATCCCAACATTTAATAGTCTCTCGCCTTTTAAAAAATATTCTGCTTTTCCATTCTTCCTACCAAAGTGAATAATTTCACATTTCCCCACATTATACTCCATCTGCCACCTTCTTGCCCACTCACTTCACCAGTCTATATCCCTTTGCAGCCTCTTTGTGTCCTCCTCACAGCTTACTTTCCCACCTAGCTTCGTATCATCAGCAAACTTAGATACATAACACTCGGTCCCTTCATCTAAGTCATTGAACTGATGTCCACTAGCCCAGTACCAGAACGACTAGGCCACCGTACCTACTGGCTCAGGGCTGCTGGTATGGAAGTGATTACTTTAGTTGGGAGCTGCCACCAGCATATCGTGCGAATGTCTTGACACCAAATCAAGGAGTATTCCAAATGCAACACATTCAGGATCAAGCTGCACAGCAAGCTGTAGCTAAATATACGCTTCTTCCCTATTCCGCAACATCATTTATTGTCTCCCACTTGCAGCACCGATTTTGTCTGGTAAACCTTATGCCAATTCTATATGCTTTAGGGTAACTCTTGCCAGAAGAGTGCCTCTGGCATAAAACTGGTTAAAAGTTACATTTACCAGATACCCAGCCCCGCACACACTCCTATCATGCGATCAGTGCCAACTTGGAATCAGACTAAGAGCTATGTAAACAGTGTCCTGACACAACACTGGTACAAATTCCAACAGGCCTCACCGTTGCCGGGCAACAGTAACACCATCCCAAACTCTGGTATGATCCCATCGGCATCTGTCCAGCACATTGGGCTTGAGTTCACAGTCTTTGCTCGATCTTTTATATACTTTCGTCCGACCCGAGTTACATTCATGTCAGTATGGTCCGAGGTTTTGATTCAGTTGGTGTTGTTCATTCTGCTAAGCAGAGATAAAGTATTATGTGCCTGCACGGTAGAAAACCTCACTGTAACAAAAACTGTTATGACAGATCTCCTGAAGTAACAGACTTTGCCCTAATCCTGGCTCAAACTCCATTATAACCAAGTGTCGAGCTCATACACTAATCATGCCAAGATATAAATTACATCTTTGTGTCCTCGTCATTCTTCATGTAAGGGCCTTGGAGCTTCGGCTGCCACAGGTTGCCTGACTGACTGCCTCCCCTGGCCACAGACTCCTGGCCCTTTCAAGGAGACATGTCCCCCGACACAGGCATAATCCAGAATGCGCACAATCTCCTCAAACTCTCTCCTTTCTGACTTTCGCACCCCGCCCCCGCCCCCAAAAAGTCAGTGAATAGGGAACCTTATTCGTAATTCCCACAGTCCTCCTCCTTAACAGGACGGTGATGACTCGGGGTGACTGTTTGAAAATACAGTGCACTGATTGTTTAAATGCTGCAAGTTCAAAAGTGACTGAAGTTCAAAAGGCGATTGAGGACAGCCAGGCCCGATTGAGACGTTCACGAGATGTTCAACCATGTGGCGGGGTGTCAACCAATCGCTTGGTCCAGCGTTTCATCAGCAAAAGAGGCATTGTCCTTTTCAGGTTTTCACCTGGGGCGGTTGTTCGATGATTATCAAAAGAACGAGAGAAAAAAAGTGGGGGTATATTTTCCTTAATCAGCCAATGTTGGCAAAATACACGCCTGTGTGAATCTGAGCTGCGTTTCACTGCTTTACACACATGCTGACAATTACACGCCAAGTGATCAAACCGTGCAGGCGAGGGTTGATTTTGCGCCTCGAAGCATGTGATTAGAGAATTCGAAGTGTTTGGGCAGCGGGTTCCATCGGCAGTGCTCTCACAGAATCTTACCGCACAGAAGGAGGCCATTCGGCCCATCGTGCCTGAGCTATTCGATTAGTCCCACTTGCCCCACTCTTTCCCCATAGCCCTGCCAACGTTTCCATTTTTAGACTCTCCACTCATTCAAATTAGTGACTTGGAAATTCAGAAATACTGGCAATCTATGGCCTACTCTCCGATCCGCTCTCCCAGCGAGCGAGGCTCCACATCGGGAGCCTCGTCTGGCAAAATCCATCATGTCCTGAAATTCCAGGAAAACCCTCGACATGCACAGCAATGTGGACAGCAGGCGGAATAGGGTTGCCAACCCTCCAGGGTTGCCCTGGAGTCTCCGGGACACTGGTGTGAGCAAAACCCAGGAGAAAAATCATAAGGACATTAAAAAAAATTGTGGTTTTAAAAAAATATTCTTTGAATGATTTTGCTTGCTGGTTATAATTTTGTAATATAATATTGGACATGGGCGGGCAGTGGATATGTTGGGCGACCAATGGTGGGAGTGTGGGGCGGGGCGGTTGGAGGCAAGCGGTCATGAGGTGCCACCTCCAGGAATATGTCCAACCAGTGTTGGCAACCGTAAGTCGGAAAGACAAGGAGAAGTGAACGTTTTTGCTGTGGGGTGAAAGGTCACACACCGACCTTGCTTCTCCAGCATTTTCTGTTTTTATGTTGCTGGTGCTGTGCCAGGGAATTAAGGACTGGAATCCGATTGAAAAAGCGACAGGCCTTCCAAGTTCCTGCTGCAGCACAGACAGTCTTGCTTTATAAAAAGTCAGAAAGAAAGCAAGACTTGCATTTCTATAGCGCCTTTCACAACCTCAAGATGTCCTAAGGCGCTTTACAGCCAATGAAGTATTTTTGAAGTGTAGTCACTGTTGTAATGTAGGAAACGTGGCAGACAATTTGCGCACAGCAAGCTCCCACAAACAGCTACATGATAATGACCAGATAATTTGTTTTTGATATTGGTTGAGAAATAAATATTGACCAGGACACTGGGGGAATGCCCCTGCGCTTCATTGAAATAGTGTCACGGGATCTTTAACGCAACCTGAGAGGACAGACAGGGCCTCGATTTAATGTCTCATCTGAAAGACGGCACCTCTGACAGTGCAGCACTCCCTCAGTACTGCACTGGAGTGTCAGCCTAGATTTTTCTCCTCAAGTCTCCTTCATCGTCGTGGGGTCAAAATCCTGGAACTCCCTATCTAACAGCACTGTGGGAGCACCTTCACCACACAGACTGCAGCAGTTCAAGAAGGCGGCTCACCACCACCTTCTCAAGGGCAATTCGGGATGGGCAATAAATGCTGGCCTTGCCAGCGATGCCCACATCCCATGAATGAATAAAAACTGAAATTCTCTGGAGTGGGAACTGAACCCACAACCTTCTGACTCAGAGGCGAGAGTGCTACCAAATGATCCAAGGCTGACACCCCAATGCTGAAAATGCATTTCCACTGAATGTTTCAGATTGCTTCACATTTAAGCATTGTTAGATTTTTTTGTAATTAGCATTTATGCGCAATCAACAGCTTCCTTCTTTGAAGAACTGTCTCGTCCTGCGACAGCCTCTTAGAATCAGAGAATTGTTACAACACAGAAGGAGGCCATTTGGCCCATCGAGCCTGTGCCAGCTCTCTGCAAGAGCACTTCAGCTAGTCCCACACCCCCGCTCTTTCCCTGTAGCCCTGCAAATTTATTTTCATTCGGGTACTTATCCAACTCCCTTTGAAAGCCACAATTGGATCTGCCTCCACCACCCTTTCAGGCAGTGAATTCCAGATCATAACCGCTCGCTGCATAAAAAGTTTTTCCTCATGTCGCCTTTGGTTCTTCTGCCAATCACCTTAAATCTATGTCCTCTGGTTCTTGACCCTTCCACCAATGGGAACAGTTTCTCTCTATCTACTCTGTCCAGACCCCTCATCATTTTGAGCACCTCTATCAAATCTCCTCTCAACCTTTTCTGCTCTAAGGAGAACAACCCCAGCTTCTCCAGTCTATCCACGTAACTGAAGTCCCTCATCCCTGGAACCATTCTTGTAAATTTTTTCTGCATCCTCTCTAAGGCCTTCACATCCTTCCTAAAGTGCGGTGCCCAGAATTGGACACAATACTCCAGTTGAGGCCGAACCAGTATTTTATAAAGGTTCATTATAACTTCCTTGCTTTTATACTCTATACCTCTATTTATGAAGCCCAGGATCCCGTATGCTTTTTTAACCATTTTCTGAACCTGCTCTGCCACCTTCAACGATTTGTGCACATATACCCCCAGGTCTCTCTATTCATGCACCCCCTTTAGACTGCACCCTTTAGTGTATATTGCCTCTCCTCGTTCTTCCTACCAAAATGTATCACTTCGCACTTTTCTGCATTAAATTTCATCTGCCACGTGTCTGCCCATTCCACCAGCCTGTCTATGTCTTCTTGAAGTCTATCACTCTCCTCCTCACTGTTCACTATACTTCCAAGTTTCGTGTCATCTGCAAATTTTGAAATTGTGCCCTGTACTCCCAAGTCTAAGTTATTAATATATATCAAGAAAAGCAGTGGTCCTAGTACCGACCCTGGGGAACACCACTGTATATCTTCCTCCAGTCCAAAAAACAACCGTTTACCACTACTCTCTGTTTCCTGTCACTTAGCCAATTTCGTATCCATGCTGTCACTGTCCCTTTTATTCCATGGGCTTCAACTTTACTGGCAAACCTATTATGTGGCACTTTATCAAACGCCTTTTGGAAATCCGTGTACACCACATCAACCGCATTGCCCTCATCCACCCTCTCTGTTACCTCATCAAAAAACTCAATCAAGTTAGTTAAACACAATTTGCCTTCAACAAATCCATGCTGGCTTTCCTTAATTAATCCATACTTGTCCAAGTGACTGTTAATTTTGTCCCGGATTATAGTTTCTAAAAGCTTCCCCACTACCAAGATTAAACTGACTAGCCTGTAGTTGCTGGGTTTATCCTTACACCCTTTTTTGAACAAGGGTGTAACATTTGCAATTCTCCAGTCTTCTGGCACCAGCCCCATATCCAAGGAGGATTGGAAGATTATGGGCAATACCTCCGCAATTTCCACCTTTACTTCCCTCAGCATCCTAGGATGCATTCCATCCGGTCCCGGTGACTTATTTACTTTAAGTACAGCCAGCCTTTCTAGTACCTCCTCCTTATCAATTTTTATCCCATCCAGTATCTCAAATACCTCCTTTTTCACTATGACTTTGGCAGCATCTTCTTTCTTGGTAAAGACAGATGCAAAATACTTATTTAGTACCTCAGCCATGCCCGTTTGCTATTTATATGCCTAAAGAAGACTTTTAGATTACCTTTTATGTTAGCTGCCAATCTATTCTCATACTCTCTTTTTTCCCCTCTTATTTCCTTTTTCACTTCCCTTCTGAACTTTCTATATTCAGCCTGGTTCTCACTTGTATTCTCAACCTGACATCTGTCATCTTTCTGCTTCATCTTACTCTCTATCTCTTTCGTCATCCAGGGAGCTCTGGCTTAGGTTGCCCTACCTTTCCCCCTCGTGGGAATGTACCTCGACTGTACCCGAACCATCGCCTCTTTAAAGGCAGCCCATTGTTCCATTACAGTTTTGCCTGCCAATCTTTGATTCCCATTTACCCGGGCCAGATCCATTCTCAACCCACTGAAATTGGTTTTCCTCCAATTAAGTATTTTTACTCTAGATTGCTCCCTGTCCCTTTCCATAGCTAGTCTAAACCTTATGATACTGTGATCACTGATCCCTAAATGTTCCCCTACTGACACTTGCTCTACTTGACCCATCTCATTCCCCAGAACCAGATACAGCAATGCCTCCTTCCTCGTTGGGCTGGAAACATACTGATCAAGAAAGTTCTCCTGAACACACTTCAGAAATTCTTCCCCCTCTCTGCTCTTTACACTATTACTATCCCAGTCTATATTAGGATAGTTGAAGTCCCCCATATCACTACTCGATAGTTCTTGCACCTTTCTGTAATTTCCCTGCAAATTAGCTCCTCTATATCCTTCCCACTAGTTGGTGGCCTGTAGAATACACCTAGTAGTGTAATGCACCTCCATTGTTTCTCAACTCTAACCAAATAGATTCTGTCCTTGAACCCTCCAAGACATCCTCTCTCTCCAGCACTGTAATATTCTCCTTAATCAATACTGCCACCCCATTTGCTTTCTTCCATTCCCTATCTTTCCTGAACACCTTATATCCAAGAATATTTAGTACCCAATCCTGCCCTTTTTTGAGCCAGGTCTCCATTATTGCCACGACATCATATTCCCATGTGTCTATTTGCGCCTACAGCTCACCAACCTTATTTACCACACTTCATGCATTCACACACATGCACTGTAAACCTAGCTAAGACGTTCTTGTATTCTCTCTCAGTCTGACCCACCTAATACCGTACTATTTCTTACTCTCGTGCTATCTGTCTCTCCCAATCCTTTGCGCACCTTGTTTCTCCTTTCTAATGCCATATCCTGGTGTCCATTTCCCTGCAAAATTAGTTTAAACCCTCCCCAATTGCACTAGCAAACCCCCGCTGCGAGAACATTGGTCCCAGCTTTGTTGAGGTGCAACCCATCCGGCCTGTACAGGTCCCACCTCCCCCAGAACCGGTCCCAATGTCCCAGGAATCTGAAGCCCTCCCTCCTGCACCATCTCTCCAGCCATGCATTCATCTGCTCTATCCTTCTATTTCTGTACTCACTAGCTCGCAGCACCGGGAGTAATCCAGAGATTACTACCTTTGAGGTCCTGCTTTTTAATCTCTTTCCTAGCTCCCTAAAATCTGCCTGCAGGACCTCATCCCTCTTTCTACCTATGTCATTGATACCAATATGGACCACGACCTCTGGCTGTTCACCCTCCCCAATCAGAATGTTCTGCAGCCGCTCAGTGACATCCTTGACCCTGGCACCAGGGAGGCAACATACCATCCTGGAATCACGTCTGCGGCCGCAGAAACACCTGCCTGTTCCCCTAACTATCGAACCTCCTATCACTATTGCTTTCCCAATCTTCCTTCTCCCCCCCATACAGCTGAGCCACCTGTGGTGTGGTGGACTTGGCTCTGGCTGTACTCCCCAGAGGAACCATCGCCCTCACCTGAATACTGGTTGGAGAGTGGGATGCACTCAGGGGACTCCTGTACTACCTGCCTAGTCCTCCTCGTCTGTCTGACGGTCACCCATTCCCTCTCTGACTGCACACTCTTATGCTGCGGGGTGACCACCTCCTGAAACGTGCTATCCACGCAGCTCTCAGCCTCACGGATGCCAGCTGCTGCTCAAGCTCCGAAAGCTGGAGTTCGAGCTCCTCCAGCCGATGACACTTCCCACACATGTGGTTGTCCAGGACACTGGAAGCATCCTGGAGTCCCCACATGGCACAAGATGTGCATTCCACATGGAGTTCCTCAAAAACCCTGCACTTTCACAAGCTAAACTGACAAAAGTTCTGCGCAACGACATGATTGGTAGCTTGGAAAAACCTTGCAAAATTCTGAATTCAGGATGTCTCAAAGCGCTTCATAGCCAGTGAAGTACTTTTGAAGTGTAGTCACTGTTGTAATGTAGGAAACGCGGCAGACAATTTGCGCACAGCAAGTTCCCACAAACAGCAATGTGATCATGACCAGATAATCTTTTTCTTTAGTGATGTTGATTGAGGGATAAATATTGGCCAGGACACCGGTGATAGCTCCCCTGCTCTTCTTCAAAATAGTGCCATAGGATCTTCTACATCCACCTGAGAGAGCAGACGGGGCCTCGGTTTAACGTCTCATCCGAAAGATGGCACCTCCGACAGTGCAGCACTCCCTCAGTACTGCACTGGTGTGTCAGCCTAGATTATTGTGCTCAAGTCTCTGGAGTGGGACAATGAACCTACAACCTTCTGACTCATAAGCAAGAGTGCTACCAACTGAGCCATGGCTGACACACAATGAGATGACAGTAATGCGATAGTGACCAGATAATCTGTTTTTAGGTGATAGTTGAAGGATTGGCCAGGACACATGAGGGATGACATAGCATGTGATTCTATGGAAGGACACAGTATGAGAGAGCATGTAACACTTCAAATGGATAGTTAGTACAGTGACTATAATGAAAACTCAGGTCTCTATGGAATACCCAGATTCACAGTCAGTCCCTGAGCTCGCCCCATGCCTGAGTGGTAACTTCACCCGCTGACCCATTGCAGCTCCCAGTTTCCAACCCTGTCTTGTGTTGGGATTGCTTGTCCGACATCCATTCTTGGATGAGCCGCATTTTCCTCCAGCTAAACGTTGGGAAAACCAAATTCATCATCTCCGGCCCTTGCCACTGTCTCCAACCCCTTCCCCATGAACCCTTTGACGTAAGAAAACTACTAGGCACTTGGTCTAAGTGTTAAACAAAGCTTTAATCAACTGTTTTCCAACATGGAGATCTAGTTGTGTCCTTCATTAATTCCTGTTGAGGAATGTCCTAAGCAAGCTGGGCCCATGCCCGAGTATTTATACTCTCCCTGGACAGCGCCACTAGCAGGCCGCCCAGTATTACTTCATACATGAATGACAAGATTCATGTCACCCTTCATAAACTTTAGCTCATGCCAAAACTCTGCTGCCTGAATTCTAACCAGCATCCAGTCCTACTTGCTCATCACCCCTGTTCCCGCTGAACTACCTTGATACCTTGGCATGGTGTCCAATCATGGGGGTATGCTGTCTTCAAGATAGGAGGGAGGAAATTGGAAGGGCTGGGGTTAAAAATCCCTATTTCCGACCCGTTCTCAACTAAACAGCACTCAACTGACATGTGCCCCGAATACATTGCTGTGAGAACAATATAAAGCAGCCCACAGAGGCTACCACAGTGACACACCCCAGATCATCTAAAAGAAAGCTTGTTCTCCTTCATGCAGCTGCCTGTTAAAGCACATTAAATATCTTGGACTGATGTTCAAGGGAATGTGCTGAATCACATCCTGCTCCAGGGTATTAACCCATAGAAGACTCGCATTTACGTGTCTCTCGGAATAACCTGAAGTACTCTGTCACGCAGTGACGTTTGTTACCATGGCAAAAGTGGCGGCCATCTTGTGCACAGAAAGATCCCACAAAGACATGAACCTGTCTTGTTTTGGTGGTGTTGGTTAAAGGAGGAATGTTGGCCAGGGTATTGGGTGGACCTTCCTTCTTCTTCATGGGAATCTTTGGTGTCCACCTGAATAGGCAGTTTAAGGTCTCATCTAAAGGACAGTTTCTCTGACAAGGCAACACGACCAGGCTGACACTGGTCATTGGAGTCCTATTGTTCCCTTTAAGACAAATGCAGTGCAATTTTGGGCACGTAATAATTAAAATTAAGTTTGATAAGGATGCCCCATTGAGCCAAACTGCTTCTGGGAAGTTTGTCACTGTGATAAATGAGTGCTACCATTGTCTTGAGCTTGTCTTGTACCTTCTCCTAGGTGGGCTGCAAACAAGGCTAAAAAGCCCCCATGTACCATTTACATTGGGGGAGCCACCTGAACCCATCGGACACAAGTGTCCCCGCTGGGCGTCAACCCAGTATTCGGAGCCAGCGCTCTGATCTACACATCCTTGTAAGTATCAGCGCAGGCCCCAAGGATTTTTTTTTTGTATCGGACATTTTGTATGATTGTTACTGCTGATTGACCAGCAGCCTGATTAGAGAAGATGGGAGGGGCCCAGGTGTTCATGATGGACAGGAGATTCCAGCCAGGCCTACAAACTGATTACGGGAGAATGTCTGAGCAGACAGAGTTCTCTGGGACAAAGGAGGGCCATTGGAAACTAATGGGAAACCACTTAACCCGGGATTGGGTAAGAAGTGCAGCCCATCATCTGCCATTAACACTAGCACCTAGATGGGATTGCCCCGAAAGGCGGGAAACCAGACAAAGAAGGGTGATTAAAAAGACATCACTGCAATACACAGATGTCAATGAACTTTTAGGGTATAAGAGAAGGCAGCTTTGGCCATTCTCTCTCTCTCGCTTGCTCTCACCTTCGCGTGCCCTCATCTCTGAACCAAGAACTGAGCACTCCACCCGAGACGGAGAGAAGAAACCACCACGAGCGACAAGAGCCTCGCCTTGCTCTTCGACTGTAGGAACGAACCTCGAAACTGGGACTTGGATACTGCATCGGCGATACGGAACCAGGAGACACGCTCTACACAGGGGAGCAGTGAGCAAGAAAACGGACAATCGGGGTGAGCATTGTCCAAGCCCACGCATCCTTAAGACCACTGGTACTGTGTGAGGGGGTGTTGTGTGTCCCACCCAATCCAGAGGGGCTTAGTGGGGAGGTTCTGTGTGTATTTTATACTCTGTATTGCAACACAGTGTGATTTTAGGCGTCTTAATATGAGACAGGGGCCTGTTCGACGGGCCTAGTTGTATTGTTGTACTGTTTGTTTTACGCCACCAGGCATTTTACGTACTGGAGGCGGGTGTGTGTGTTAACCTTATTAAACACCGTACGGTTGAGTCCGAAAAGCTTGTCTGTGTTCCAATCCTGTTCACCGTAATTCCTGTCGTCTAGAACTAAGTAGGAGGGGTGATTCGAAACACCAAGACAAATCACCTACATTCTGGAGCAGTCAGGAGTAGGGACCGAACCCGACCCTCCTGACTCAGAGGCAGGAATACAACCACTGAGTCAGTGGTCACTCTGTCCAGACACGAGTCCCCCTCAGGATGTCAACCTAATATTTAGATATCATAGTCTAATCTCCATTCGCCAAGTCTGCCTGAAGTGAGGATCGAACCCTTTACCCTCTGACAGTGTTAGCTGTGGTTCAGTTGGTAGTAATCTTGCCTCTGAGTCAGAAACTCAAGGGTTTAAGTCCCACTCCAGAGACTACAGCACAAATTCTGGGCTGACACTTCCGTGCAATATGGAGGGAGCGCTGTATTGTCGGAGGTACCGTCTTTCGGATGAGACGTCTGTCCTCTCAGGTGGACGTAAAAGATTCCACGGCTCTATTTCGAAGAACAGCAGGGGAGTTAATTATTTATCCCTCAACCAACATCACTAAAAAGAAAGCGGATGATCTGGTCATTATCACAATGCTGTTTGTGGGAGTTTGCAATGCGTAAATTGGCTGGCGAGTTTCTTACATAACTAACGACACTTCAAAAGTACTTAATTGGCTGTGAAGTGCTTTGGGACATCCTGATCTCGTGAAAGGCACTATATAAATGCAAGTTCTTTCTTTTCTTTATAGGGGGAATGCTTCCAGTGAGCCAAATGATCACTCCCAATCAGGATAATACCACCATCAAAAAGTCACAGGAAGAAATTTCACATGCATGCATTAAGCATTTGGACTCAATATCATGCAACATAATTGCAAGACTTGGGAGGCTAAGAGGGAAGTCAGGTGGAACCTTATCACCCAGAGGGTATTACAGTTGTGGCCTAAGGTACCAGAAAAGGCCATTGAAGAGGATAGGTTCAAGAGGCTTTCGATGCATTTTGATCGAGCAAGAAAGATAAATGCTGCCCGTATCCTAACTCGCACCAGGTCCCATTCACCCATCACCCCAGTGCTCGCTGACCTACATTGGCTCCCGGTCCGGCAATGCCTCGAATTTAAAATTCTCATCCTGGTGTTCAAGTCCCTCCATGGCCTGGCCCCTCCCTATTCTTGTAACCTCCTCCAGTCCTACAACCCTCCGAGCACACTGCGTTCCTCCAATTCTGGCCTCATGAGCATCCCCGACTTCCTTCCCCTCACCATTGGCGGCCGTGCCTTCAGCTGTTTAGTCCCCAAGCTCTGGAATTCCCTCCCTAACCCCCTCCGCCTCTCCACCTCTCTCCCCTCCTTTAAGACACTCCTGAAAACCTACCTCTTTGATGAAGCTTTTGGGCCATCTGTCCTAATGTCTCCTCTTTTGGCTCAGCGTCAATTCTTAGTCTGAGACGCTCCTGTGAAGTGCCTTGGGACATTAAAGGCATTATATAAATGCAAGTTGTTATTGTTGTTTGAGGGCTATGGTGTGAAGATGGGTGGATGGAGTTGAGCCCTATTAAAAAGGGACAGGCTTTGGGTCTAATGGATTTTCCTGATCCTATTATCACTGTAAAAAAAAAGGCATCTCCAAGGCAAACAGTAGCAGCATTGCAAAGGATGTTTCAGTCTCCTTAAGGCAGACACACATGCGGCTGCAATGCACCATGGGGAGTCTGGCAGGAAGCGCTATTTTGAACTCTGATGCCTTGGTTATGTTTTTTTCTCTCTCTCTCTAAGAAAGAACAGAAGGTTTGTTTAATAGTATAACTGCAGAATAGTGCTCAACTTTAATTTGCCTGGGAGCACTTGGATTCTACCTTGACGTTTTACAGCCAAGTCTAAATAACTTCTGGAGTCCCGCCATCTTCAACACCACTTTGCAAAGGCAGTGAATGAGCCACTGGCAAATTGTGCACATTTGCTGACTCTAATTCCTTTATGTTTTTCCACAACAGAATTGGATTTTCTCCCTATACGGCAGCCTGTGCCACCACCCCTACCCCACCCCCTTGGCACAATTTACATTTGAGTGTGCATTGGAGGGCTATTGCACCCTGGTGCCTAGTCTGATCTGCTGCCATCATCTAATGTCCACAAACAAGCCCTTGATCAGGAAGGGGGTTGTTTGCTTAACATCAGGAGCAGGAACCTCATGGGCGTCTGCTAAGAGAGGCTGAATCAACCTTCCTTAGCCCAGTGGAGGGCAACGAGGCAACTGTCGGGGTACCCGTCCTGCCAACCTGGTTGAAATCAGCAGCAAGCTAAGTGCAAAGGAGTCATCAAACCTGCGGCCTTTCCTGGTTGCCATGGCTTCCCGCACGGCACCCTTCCTCACCGAGCCATCGCGCTCCTTCAAGAAAAGAGAATCGCGCCAAATTATTCACCTCACGTTCTCCCTGGCTATTGTTTATTTCCTTTATTCCTTCATCAGCACGAGCTCTTTTTCTGGCATCGATGAAATCTCTGGTCCTGGAAGGCGACTGCCCTGCTAATTATTCTCAGTCGGAGTCTGAACACTGAATTATTTATCTCAGGCTGCGCAGTTCACATTAAGATTTTGGAATGGGTAAGTTGTTTCAACTTAAGCTGCTCTCCCTCGTTCCGTGCAGCAGGCTCAATGAGCATTGTAAAACTGTCAGCCGAGATTTAACTCATTAAAGAAAGAACTTCCATTTGTATAAGAATCGTCGAGATGTCCCAAGGTGCCATCACAGCTGATTAATTATTTTGGAAGTGCAGCCAGTGTTGTTTTGTAAGTAAATGCGGCAGGCCAATTTGCGCACAGCAAGAGCTCGCAAACAGCAAATTCGAGAAACGGCCCGTTAATCTGTTGGTGGTGTTGGTTGAGAGCTGACTGTTGGCCAGGATAAGAACATAAGACATAGGAGCAGGAGTAGGCCATTTGGCCCTTCGAGCCTGCTCCGCCATTCAATGAGATCATGGCTGATCTTCTGCCTCTACTACATTCACCGGCCCTATCGTCATATCCCTTGATGCCTTTACTGGTCAGAAATCTATCAACTTCTGTTTTGAATATATTCAATGACTGAGCCTCCACAGCCCTCTGGGGTAGAGAATTCCAAAGATTCACCACCCTCTGTGAAGAAATTTCTTCTCATCTCAGTCCTGAATGGCCTACTCTTTATCCTGAGGCTGTGGCCCCTGGTTCTAGACTCCCCAGCCAAGGGAAACATTCTCCCAGCATCCACCCTATCAAGCCCTGTAATAATTTTGTATGCTTCAATGAGATCCCCTCTCATTTTTCTGAATTCAAGAGAATACAGGCCTAGTTTACTCAGTCTCTTCTCGTACGACAGTCCCGCCATCCCAGGAATCAATCTCGCGAACCTTCGTTGTACTCCCTCCATGGCAAGTATACCCTTCTGATAACGGGAGAACTCACTGCTTTTCTTCAAAAGGGATCTTCTACATTCACCCAAACACGTAAGTGCACATGTGGGAGTATCTACGCCTCATGGACTGCAGCGGTTCAAGAAGGCAGCTCACCACCGCCTTCTCAAGGGCAATTAGTGATGGGCAATAAATGCTGGCCTTTGCCAGCGACGCCCACATCCCATGAATGAATAAAAAAACATTTGCGGACATCATGCTGAGAACAAAATCGCTCACGGAACCTTACCCCAGCAAGGAGCCAATGCCTTCAGGGCAGGAGGGGAACAATTGGTAAGAAGGGAACAAAAGGGATGGTGTTTTCTTAAGGGGAGCACACCCTTCCCTTTAGTTTTCTTCAGTCCACTCACTGGTCTATTTAATTTTTATCGCACAAGGTGGCCGCCAGTTGGACTTTTTCCTAGTTTTGTCTCGTACTAGTTCGAACCAGTCATGGGCGATGTGAAAAGGATGATCCCCAGGATGAATTTCCCTGTAATTGCATCAAATCTACAGCAGAGAAACAGGCCATTCGGCCCAACTGGTCTATGCTGGTGTTTATGCTCCACACGAGCCGCCTGTCACCCCTCTTCATCTCACCCCATCAACATAACCTTCTATTCCTTTCTCCCTCATGTGCTTATCTAGCTTCCCCTTAAATGCATCTATGCTATTCCACCTCAACCACTCCCTGTGGTAGCAAGTTCCACATTCTAACCATTCTCTGGGTAAAGAATTTTCTCCTGAATTCCCTATTGGATTTATTATGACTATCATGTTTATGACCTCCAGTTTTGGTCTCCCCCACAAGTGGAAATATTTTCTCCACTTCTACTCAATCAAACCCTTTCATTATCTTAAGGACCTCTATCAGGTCACCCCTTAGCTTTCTCTTTTCCAGAGAAAAGTACCTAGCTTGTTCAGCCTTTCCTGATAGTTATACCTCTCAGTTCTGGGATCATCCTTGTGCATCGTTTTGCACCTTCTCCAGTGCCTCGATATCCATTTTGTAATATGGAGGCCAGAACGGTTCACATTACTCCAAGTGTGGTCTAACCAAGGTTCTATACAAGTTTAACATAACTTCTCTGTTTCTCAATTCTATCCCTCTAGAAATGAACCCCAGTGCTTGGTTTGCTTTATTTATGGCCTTATTAACCTGTGTCGCTACTTTTAATGATTT
The DNA here is from genome assembly GCA_030390025.1 of Squalus acanthias. NCBI lineage: Eukaryota > Metazoa > Chordata > Chondrichthyes > Squaliformes > Squalidae > Squalus > Squalus acanthias. The sequence goes on from CM059429.1 coordinate 13,303,005, forward strand.
GTGTATCTGTACCCCTAGATCCCTTTGCTCCTCTACCCCATTTAGACTCTTATTATTCAAGCAGTATGTGACCTCCTTATTCTTTCTACGAAAATGCACCACCTCACATTTACCTATATTGAAATGAATTTGCCAATTACACGCCCATTCTGCACGTTTATTAATGTCTCCTTGTATTTTGTCGCAGTCTTCCTCTGTATTAACTACAACCCCAATTTGGTGTTGTCCATAAATTTTGAAATTGTACTTTGTTCCCTCCTGCAAAGTGGCTGGCTTCCACTCAGTGCCTCCTCATGGGAGCAGAATGAAGACAGGCAACTGGGACAACAGAGGAGCATGTTCATGTTATGTATCACCCACTCTGCATCACTAATCATTTGTTTTTTGAATCCATTTTATGAATTACGTCAAAACAGCAAATGCAACTCTCTCTCGGTCGCTGTTAGTCAGTAACTGTGTATTCTGGTTAGATTGTTACTTTACTTAGAAAAAGCTTCAGGACAAAGCAGCCCGCTTGATCGGCACCCCATCCACCACCTTAAACGTTCACTCCCTCCACCATCAACGCGCTGTGGCTGCAGTGTGTGCCGTCTACAAGACACACTGCAGCAACTCACCAAGGCTTCTTCGGCAGCACCTCCCAAACCTGTGACCTCTACCACCTAGAAGGACAAGGGCAGCAGGTGCATGGGAACACCACCACCTCCAAGTTCCCCTCCAAGTCACACACCATCCCGATTTGGAAATATATCGGCGATCCTTCATCGTCGCTGGGTCAAATTCCTGGAACTCCCTCCCTAACAGCACTGTGGGAGTACCTTCACCACACGGACTGCAACGGTTCAAGAAGGCGGCTCACCACCACCTTCTCGAGGGCAATTAGGGATGGGCAATAAATGCTGGCCTTGCCAGCGAGACCCATATCCCATGAATGAATTTAAAAAAAATACCTTTAATATTGTTCCTTGGGATCAGTTGTATTTCGATATTGATGTATTGCCACATGCAATATGCAGCCAAGAGCGCACTCTGCTTGTCATGACTGAGGTCTGCTTGCTTTAGGCGATGTTAGTGAATCTTCACGCTTGACTGGCCTTTGATGAGTTTGCTTTGGGAGCATGCACAGACCTTTGTTGATTAAAACTTAAAACATAAAGGACAACTGGGAGTGATTACAAGGCAATAATCTTAACAAGGGTTACTCAGCTGATTTCCTCCTTTTTTGTCCCGTCCTCCTCCGGTGTGCTTTGTGAATCTAGGCTGGTATCCAGAATCAAGATGGTGGGTGCCGAGTCCGGTTCCTGTCTGTTGCTAATGTTCCCTGTCCCCTGAGGGCACTAGAGAGCTCCCAGGTATGACTCTTTGAACTTTCCACCCCCTCGGCTCAGAGGAACAATAATGTTGACTCAGCGGATAATTCTAAACCCCCAAGACAGGGTGGGTTTGGTTAAGATGGGAAGTAAAAAGTTTTTAGATTTTAAAACCCGCCTCCAACCCGCCCACTTCTGGTTTTAACACAGGCGGGTTGGGGGCGGGTGTCCAATCCATCCAAGGCGGGTCAGTCGGTAAAATCTTTTAAGGAGGCTGCTGCCTCCATTTTAACATACGTTTGGTTTTTAGCCCATGGAGGCGGGGTTTCCCAGGACTCGGGAAACCCGGCAGGTGAAAGGAGGCGAGAAGGGTCGGATCCATCAGGTAAGTGCCTTTCTAGCACTGCTTGTGGACCAGGAGGAGCAGGAGCGATTCCTCCAACAAGCAAACAACTTCACAGACCCCGTAATTGGCCAATCCCCCTCCCACCCCAAATCCCCCCAAACCTCCCACTTGACTTACACGATCCCCCCCGACCCCCTCTATCTCCCCCATGATCTATCTCCCACTGACATCTGAAGAGCCCGACCTCAATCTAACCCCCCCCCCCCGCCCCCCTCACGATCTTCTCCACCCTCTGCACCCACCCTGGTCTCTCCCTGCCTCCTCTCCACTCCCCAGCTGCGGCCTTGTGCCACAGGTTTTCATGCCTGACAGGCTGGTGGCTTGTCAAGCAGGCTGGCTGTCATGCGGGAAACCTTCAGATATAAATTTATAAGACATCCTGCAGTTAATCCCAGAAATCGTACCCCCCCTCCCCCCCACCGCCTCCCCCCACCACCCCACCCCCCCACCCCCCCCCAAGCCCCCAGGTCTTTCCACGGCCTCGAGGATATATTACGGGTCCTTAGTGTCTCCTTGTTCAGAGCGGCTCCAATCAGCAATTCAACAATCAACCTTTACCTGCTTTTGGATGTTTCTGCTTATCTGCTGCTGAAAGCCTCAACCTTGCCTTTGCTAACTCTACAATCGACTACTCTTATACTCCCCTCCCAGCCTCCCATCCTCCACCTTCCATAAACTTGAACTCATTCAAAACTCTGTTGCCCGTATCCTAACTCGCACCAAGTTCCATTCACCTGTCGCCCCTGTGCTCGCTGACTTACGTTGGCGTCCGGCAATGCCTCAATTTTAAAATTCTCATCCTTGTTTTCAAATCACTCCATAGCTTCGTCCCTCCCTATCTCTGTAACCTCCTCCAGGCCTACATCCCCGTGAGATCTCGGCGCTCCTCCAATTCTGACCTCCTTGTGCATCCCCCACCTTCCTTTTGCCCCACCATTAGCGGCCGTGCCTTCAGCCATCAAGGCCCTAAACTCTGGAATTCCCTCCCTAAACCTTGCCATCTCTCAGAAGGTTGTGGGTTCAAGTCCCACTCCAGAGACTTGAACACAAAAATCTAGGCTGACACTCCAGTGCAGTGCTGAGGGAGTGCTGCACTGTCAGAGGTGCCGTCTTTCGGATGAGGCGTTAAACCGAGGCCCCATCTGGCCTCTCAGGTGGACGTAAAAGATCCTTAGGCATTATTTGAAGAAGAGCTGGGGAATTCTCCATGGTGTTCTGGCCAATATTTCTGTCTCAATCTACATCACTAAAAACAGATTATCTGGTCATTATCACATTGCTGTTTGTGGGAGCTTGCTGTGCGCAAATTGGCTGCCGCTTTTCCTACATTACAACAGTGACTACACTTCAAAAATTACTTCATTGGCTGTAAAGCCTTTTGAGACGTCTGGTGGTCGTGAAAGGTGCTATAGAAATGCAAGTCTTCCAAGTCTTTTTCTCTACCTCATTCTCCTCCTTAAAACCTACCTCTGAACAAACTTTTAATCACCCATCCTAATATCTCCTCTTTGGATCGGTATACGCTCTTGTGAAGCGCCTTGGGATGCTTTACTACGTTACTACGTTAAAGGGTCTGTAGAAATGCAAGTTGTTGTTGGTAACAAATGTGCTCTCCTGGCTTGAAACCTTGCCTTGCCCTCACTTCCAGGAGGGCTCATCAGGAATTCAGATATGTCCTCCCCGAGATTGCCCATCAATTAATGGCAATAAATGGCGATGTGCACATGTCCCAGCTCCCAACATGCACTCCCTAACATCTCACCCCTGCCCCAAATGCCCAGTTCATGGGGGAAAAATTCAGTATCGCCCCGTTTGGGGCACAATTATCGGCCGTGCGCAAAGTTTAGCGCCTAGCGCTAATTATTGCCACCGACTGCAAACTTGACTTTTATCGCCCCTGGAGGTGATTGGAGCATTAAATCAGGCGCTACACATCTGTCTTAAGGCGCAAAGGCCGAGGAGCGAGGCGCTAACTCAGAGTGCTGGCGAATCTCACGTGATGTCAGTCAGCAATGGAACACAGACACACTGGCGCCGGCCAGTTCTTAAAGGAGAGGGTCGATCTTGCTCTACATCCACACCCTGCTCATTGCAGCCTTGAATCTCGGCCTGGAGAGACCTGCACATCAAATCTGTTGGAAAGAACAATGGAGAGGCCCAGGGAAAGAGCTCAGACTGCAGCCCCCATATTCTCTTCTAAATCGATGCAAGGAAGATCAAACCAGAAAGAACCTGCAAAGTGCTGCTCAGTACCCAAAATTCCTCAACACAGCTTTGAATATCTCCTGCAGTCTCTCTCTCTCACTCAGAATGCGTGGTGCAAAAATTTTGCCCACATTAAAAGGCAGGAAGCGGTCGCCTTTAAATAGCGCTCCCCCAGTCCCTTCCTGACTGCATAACGCTCCCCTCAACCTGTCGTTGCTAGCGGCAGGCGGTAAGACAGGGGGCGCCACTCAATATCCGGTCCGGGGGCGCTACCGGGGCGTTGCACTCTCGACTGACGTCACGATCGGCCGGCGCAGGAGATTGTGGCGGTAGTGTTTAGCACTGCCGCAAAATGTCTAATTAATTTCGTGAATGGCGCAAAGATCGCTGCGCACAGGCGCTAGTTGCTTTGCGTCCCGTTAGCGCCCTCTTAAGGCGCTAACGGGAGGCGCAATCCAGCTGAATTTTTCCCCCATAGAATCATAGGGCGTGACCTTGCCAGCCCTGGGGAGGCGGGTTTGGAGGCGGGACTGCCGGGAAAATGGCAGAATTTGGGGGCAGGTGCCCAACCCGCCCCCAACCTGCCTCCGTGCCATCTTGCCAGGAGGCGGGTAGCCGACCCGCGCCGGGTCCCGTCTCCTGGAGGCGGGAAGGGGATTACAGCCACTTAACTGCATGTTAACAAGTAGTTAACAGGCAGCTAAGAGGAGTATCCCCATTTTACCCACACAAGTGCGGGCTTCCCGAAGGCTGCGAACCCCGCCAGGGTCACCGAGGCGAGCAGTGGGTCTGCGGGGGTCGGAGTGGTGCAAAGTGCACTGTGAAGGTAAGTGATGGATGCACGTGTGGAGAGGTAAGTATGTGAGGTATGTGGAAAGTGTTAGAAAAACTTTACTTACCTTTGTTTCTTCCTGCAGGCTTCAAGAGTCTCACACCTCCGCGGCAGAGATGAGAGATGGCTGTTGCATTCTCCAATGCAACAAGCATCTAATTTCTGCTGAAGAAAGAGGTTTGATGAGTCTTGAATTCAAGAACTCATCAAACTATAGAGAATGTCAGTGTTTGACAGCTTCACAGAGCTGTCAAACGATGACAATTCATCTGTCAAAAATTTTTGACAGATAAAACGTCATACGCTGACGTTCTCTGTAGCCAGCTTTCCCTTAATTGGCCTGCTAAGCCCACCGGACGGGCTTAACAAGATCAATCAATGGAAAATAGCGTGGGTTGGCCACAAATTGATGGAGGCAGGACATCGACTCAACAAGCAGCAGTCCCGCCTCCAACGCGCCCCCATTGGCGAAATCGCCCCCATAGAATGGTTACAGCACAGAAGGAGACCATTCGGCCCGTTGAGCCCATGCCGGCTCTCTGCAAGAGCACTTCAGCTAGTCCCATTCACCCGCCCTTTCCCCGTTGCCCTGCAATTTTTTTTCCTTCAGGTACTTATCCAATTCCCTTTTGAAAGCCACGATTGAATCTTCCTCCACCACCCTTTCAGGCAGTGCATTCCAGATCATAACCACTCGATGCGTATAAAAGTTTTTCCTCATGTCGCCTTTGGTTCTTCTGCCAATTACCTTAAATCTGTGAGCTCTGGTTCTTGACCCTTCCGCTAATGGGAACAGTTTCTCTCCATCTACTCTGTCTAGACCCTCATGATTTTGAACACCTCCATCAAATCTCCTTTCAACCTTCTCTGCTCGAAGGAGAACAACCCCAGCTTCTCCAGTCTATCCACGTAACTGAAGTCCCTCATCCTTGGAATCATTCTCGTAAATCTTTTCTGCACCCTCTCTAAGGCCTTCACATCCTTCTTAAAGTGCGGTGCCCAGAATTGGACACAATACTCCAGTTGAGGCCGAATCAGTGTTTTATAAAGGTTCATCATAACTTCCTTGCTTTTGTACTCTATGCCTCTATTTATGATCCCGTATGTGTTTTTAACCACTTTCTCAACCTGCCCTGCCACCTTTAATGATTTGTGCACATATACCCCCAGGTCTCTCTGTTCATACACCCCCTTTAGAATTGTACCCTTTAGTTTATATTGCCTCTCCTATAGACTTTGAAAATGGACTTCTTCCAGAATCTGTTGGTCTAATTTTGAAAAACTGACAGCCTTGAGACGAAGTGATGGATAACTGGAATCTCATCCAGTACTGAAAGGAAGACATTCTGCAGAGAGCAATGCCAGGGCGCACTGCTCCTGTGCGTTGGGGCCAATTAGCTGTGTTCTGATCAGGCCAAATTTGAGCAAATTTCTTCATTTTCCTTCACTTGACCTCCCATCTCCAATTAGCAGAAGTCTAAACCCAAACAAAGCCAAGTTAGAACCGCAGATGAATTTTTGTTTTAGATAAGTTTTTTTAAATTTTTTAATTTATTCATTAAAGGGATGTGGCCATCGGTCTTCAATTGACTTCAATCGAAAACAAAATCAGGTGGAGTGTAAAACTGGCTGCCCATGCACCATTGCCCATTCTGCAAGACACATTTTACCCCTCCGATATTCTTTGTAACATCTTTTGCTGCACCCTTCAGCCCAGTCCATTTGTGCGAGTGTTTATGCCCCTGTTTCCAAACAACTGTACTCTCCATAGCAACAATCAATGCTTAAAACAAAATACAGTTAACAAAAATACTTAAAAGACAAGAATCAAATAATAAAACATTTTTATTGACGTGACAATGCAACCGGACTTTCAACACGTCACGATCAGCAAACACATTATCATAAGAACATAAGAAATAGGAGCAGGAGTAGGCCATTTGGCCCCTCGAGCCTGCTCCGCCATTCAATAAGAACATGGCTGATCTTCTACCTCATCTCTACTTTCCTGAACTATCCCTATATCCCTTGATTCCCTTAATATTCAAAAATCTATCCATCTCTGTCTTGAATAAACTCAACGACTGAGCCTCCACAGCTCTCTGGGGTAGAGAATTCCAAAGATTCACCACCCTCTGAGTGAAGAAATTTCTCCTCACCTCAGTCCTAAATGGCCGACCCCTTATTCTGAGACTGTGACCCCTGGTTCTAGACTCCCCAGCCAGGGGAAACACCCTCCCTGCATCTACCCTGTCAAGCCCTGTAAGAATTTTGTATGTTTCAATGAGATCACTTCTCATTCTTCTAAACTCTAGAGAATATAGGCCTAGTCTACTCAATCTGTCCTCATAGGACAATCCCCCCATCCCAGGAACCAGTCTGGTGAACCTTTGTTGCACTCCCTCTATGGCAAGTACATCCTTCCTTAGGTAAGGAGACCAAAACTGTACACAATACTCCAGGTGTGGTCTCTCCAGGGCCCTATATAATTGCAGTAAGATGTCATTACTCTTATACTCAAATCCTTTTTTAATAAAGGCCCACATACCATTTGCTTTCCTAATTGCTTGCTGTACCTGCATGTTAAATTTCAGTGATTCGTGTACAAAGACACCCAGGTCGCTCTGAACACCAACATTTCCCAATCTCTCACCATTTAAAAATACTCTGCTTTTCTATTTTTCTTACCAAAGTGGATAACTTCACATTTCTCCACATTATATTCCATTTGCCATGTTCTTGCCCACTCACTTAGCCTGTCTATATCCCTTGAAGCCTCCTTGCATCCTCCTCACAACTTACATTCCCACCCAGCTTTGTATCATCAGCAAACTTGGATATATTACATTTGGTCCCCTCATCCAAATCATTGATATAGATTGTGAATAGATGAGGCCCAAGCACTGATCCTTGCGGTACCCCACTAGTTACAGCCTGCCAACCTGAAAATGACCCGTTTATTCCTACTCTATTTTCTGTCCGTTAACCAATCCTCAATCCATGCTAGTATATTACCCCAATCCCATGAGCCCTGATTTTGTTTAATAACCTCTTGTGTGGCACCTTATCAAATGCCTTCTGAAAATCCAAATACAACACATCCACTGGTTCCCCCTTATCTATTCTGCTAGTTACAACCTCAAAATACTCCAACAGATTTGTCAAACACGATTTCCCTTTCATAAATCCGTGTTGACTCTGCCCAATCCTATTATTATTTTCTAAGTGCTCTGTTACCATGTCCTTAATAATAGATTCTAGCATTTTCCCTACTACTGATGTCAGGCTAACTGGTCTGTAGTTCCCCATTTTCTCTCTCCCTCCTTTCTTAAATAGTGGGGTTACATTTGCTACCTTCCAATCCACAGGAACTGTTCTCGAAACTATGGAATTTTGGAAAATGACACCCACTATCCACTATTCACATCCACTATCTCTATATAATCATGTCATTTAATTACATAGAATTATATAGAATATACAGCACAGAAACAGGCCATTCGGCCCAACAGGTCCGTGCCGGTGTTTATGCTCCACACGAGCCTCCTCCCACCCTACTTTATCTAACCCCACCAACAGAACCTTCTATTCCTTTCTCCCTCATGTGCTTATCTAGCTTCCCCTTAAATGCATCTATGCTGTTCACCTCAACCACTTCCTGTGGTAGCGAGTTCCACATTCTCACCACTCTCCGGGTAAAGAAGTTTCTCCTGAATTCCTTATTGGATTTATTAGTGACTATCTTACATTTATGACCCCTAATCGACCTCTGATGTGATCAGAGAATGGATTTAAAGTCAATTGCCCCACTGCCAGTCGTCCAGCCCCAGCTTATCTTCCAGTCTAAAGGGCACTGATTTAAAGGCAGGAGTAATCCCAATCTCTATATTTGAATAATTATTCAAATGAGAACATTGAGCATTCAGTTGATGTTAACGGAGCTATGATAGTTACATTCTAACCGTTATTGGCGAGGCTAATGGTGGAATGGTGCAAAAGCCCCAGAAAAATAAGGAGCGGCCTAACTCATGACGTAAGTCACTTATTCTATCATTTCCTCTTTCCTTTGGCGTCACTCAAGGGTCCATGTGACATGGATGAATGGTGCATGTCCCCAGGAAAATCTGTGCCATTATTTTTTGAATAAAAATCAGTGGGGGGGGTGGGGGGAAAAGGGGGTAATTTTAACTTTAGTCGCTGGTGATAGCAAATTGGCAGCCCCGTTTTAGACCTCACCCGACTTCTCTTTTCTATTGACTTCACTGGTTTAGCAATGAGTTTTGTCATACTTGGGGAACAATTATGACATCAGGAGAAAATTCAGTTCTATTTTATTGCTTAATGAATTTTCTTTTCTTCAAAGTGATTTGAAATCATTTAATAATCGGTCTTGTCCTCTTGTGAAGCATCTTTCATTCTTCCCTGCTGGATTTCATCCACCATCTTGAAATTCTCTTTGGCAGAAATTACTTCGAAATTATCTCCAGCCTGACAACCCTCCGAGATATCTGCGCTCCTCCAATTCTGGCCTCTTGAGCATCCCCGATTTTAATTGCTCCACCATTGGTGGCCGTGCCTTCAGCTGCCTGGGCCCTAAGCTCTGGGATTCCCTCCCTAAACCTCTCCGCCTCTCCACCTCCTTTAAGATGCTCCTTAAAACCTACCTCAACTGCCCTAATATCTCCTTATGTGGCTCGGTGTCAAATTTTGCTCGATAACGGTCCTGTGAAGCGCCTTGGGACATTTTACTATGTTAAAGGCGCTTTAGCAATGCAAGTTGTTGTTGTTGTTGTTGTTGGGTTATACCCAGTTCAACCTTCTTATCCACTTGCCAATATTAATGTGTATTTATAATATCCAAAGCTTACATTGCCAATTGTGTGGAACAAGGAATTTAAACTAGCCCCGTGGCAAATTATTAAAATATATTTTTTCCTTAGCTTTGACAGAGGTAATTCCTGTGACTGAGGTCAGTAAGGAAGGAGCCCCAATCCTCACATCTGAATAAATTATGCAAATGATAAAACTGACCATTCAATTTTCATGAGTGGAATAAGAACATAAGAAATAGGAGCAGGAGTCGGCCACTTGGCCCCTCGAGCCTGCTCCACCATTCAATAAGATCATGGCTGATCTTGGGCTCAAAACCACTTCCCCGCCCGCTCCCCATAACCCTTCACTCCCTTATCTTGCAAAAATCTGTCTATCTCCACCTTAAATGTATTTAATGACCCAGCCTCCACAGCTCTCTGGTATGAATGTATCTTGTATCTTCAAAAAAAATGAGCATACTTCAGAGGAATAACATAGTTACTGCAGATGGATAAACTATTTGTGTCTGTTGTGGCTCAGTTGGTAGCACACTTGCTTCCAAGTCATGACATAGGTCATGGGTTCAAGCACCCACTCCAGGGACTTTAACACATAAATCTAAGCTGATACTCCAGTGGAGTGCTGCACTGTCAGAAGGTGCTGTCTATCAGATGAGATGTCAAACTGAGGCTCTGTCTGCTTTCTCAGGTGGACATAAATGATCCCATGGCACTATTTCGAACGAAGAGTAGGAGAGTTATCCCCGGGGTCCTGGCTAATAATTATCCCTCAATCAACATAACAAAACAGTTTATCTGGTCATTATCACAAGGCTGTTTGTGGGAGCTTGCTGTGCGCAAATTGGCTGCCACATTTCCCACATTACAACAGTGACTAAAAACTTCAAAAGTACTTCATTGGCTGTAAAGCACTTTGAGACGTCCGGTGGTCGTGAAAGGCGCTATCGAAATGCAAGTCTTTCTTTACCCATCCTAATGCATTGCAGGCTTTTAACATACGTAGAAAGCACTGCAGCAAGCTCAACATCATTGGGTTAATTCCTTTCCAGATAGTTTGGCACTAGCTCCTGAAGGCCTGGCTATTGACCGAACTGCAGGTCTTAAAATGACCCTGGGGTTCCTACTGCCCAGATTACGGGAAATATGTCTGATGGGCATATTCCCAACATTCGCATGCTCCTTGAAGGCGTCTGCCCATATATGGTGATCATGATTCTACATCCCTCAGAAGTGGCGCGGGGGAGAGCAAGGAACAATCCACTGGAGTTACGCTGTGGGAAAGTCAAGAAGAAAATCATGCCTGATGGATTTTATTGGAGCCTTGTGTCTTCATCAAAATCACAGTCTGGCAGGCTAGAAATCCCAGGATATATCTGTCCTTACAGCTTCATAGCATTGCAGAATGATACAGCACAGAAGGTGGCCATTCGACCCATCGTGCCTGTGCCGGCTCTTTGAAAGAGCGCTCCAATTAGTCCCTCTCCCCTGCTCTTTCCCCATAGTCCTGCAAATCTTCTCCCTTCAAGGATTTATCTAATTCGCTTTTGAAAGTTATTATCGAATCTGCTTCCACCGCCCTTCCAGATCATAACAACTGGCTGCATAAAAAAAATTCTCCTCATCTCGCCTCTGGCTATTTCGCCAACTGCCTTAAATCTGTGTCCTCTGGTTACCGACCCTTCTGCCACTGGAAACAGTCTCTCCTTAATTACTCTATCAAAACACTTCATGATTTAGAACACCTCTACTAAATCTCCTTTTAACCTTCTCTGCTCGAACGAGAATAGCTCTACAAGCCTCGTCTATGAAACCTGCCTTCATAATTTAACCCTTTAATCCTTCTGGATATTTTTTAATGATTAACAACAAGCGTGCATGCCACAGAGCATGTCAGCACTTAGAATCATAGAATGGTTACAGCACAGAAGGAGGCCATTCGGCCTGTCGAGCCCGTGCCAGCTCTCTGCAAGAGCATTTCAGCTAGTCCCACTCCCCCGCCCTTTTTCCGTAATCCTGCAATTTTTTTTCCTTCAGGTACTTATCCAATTCCCTTTTGAAAGCCACGATTGAGTCTGCCCCCACCCCCCTCTCAGGCAGTGAATTCCCAATCCTAACCACTCGCTGCGTAAAAAAGTTTTTCCTCATGTCGCCTTTGGTTCTTCTGCCAATCACCTTAAATCTGTGTCCTCTGGTTCTCCACCCTTCTGCCAATGGGAACAGTTTCTCTCTATCTACCCTGTCCAGACCCCTCATGATTTTGAACACCTCTATCAAATCTCCTCTCAACCTTCTCTGCTCTAATGTCTACAACTTGATGTTTGTAAGTCCTACCTCCTCATCTACCCTGATATGACAATGGAAAATTATTGTAATTGAAAATCCCGAGTGCAATCATTTTTAGTAGATGAAAAAATAACCTGAACTTTTTGCTTTGGTACAAAATATCAGGAACAAGATAAAGTGTGAATTTTTCGAATTTTGCTGCGGTAATATTGCCGGTAAAACAACGTAGATTTTTATTATCAAGGGGTTGTTTATAGAATGTTACATGTGTGACAAATGGAATTAAAAATACGGAGTGACTGCTGCCAATGACTGGAAGTGGCACAGAAGCATTCTGCGCATCAATCTGTGGTGGTTTCAGTATGAATGTATATTGCAGGCCTAAATCTATGGAGCTATGGGTTGGTTTAATAATGTATAATAATAGCGCGGGTTGGTTTAAGTATTAATGTAGGGTATTTTCGCGGGGGGGAGGGTTGCGGAGATTTATTTGTATGGTGCGCAAGCTCCGTGTGAAGGGAAAGCAGAAGAAAATTAATAAAAATAATAAAAATGGACATTTACTGTGTTTTGCTGGCACAGATTTTTCTTTCCCTGTCGCGGCTCTGTTCGGCTGCAGCGATCTCTTTTCACCAACCCCTCCCCTCCCCTCCTCTCTCCCTGGAAGTGTTTTCTTTGTAATGGCGACAATATTTTCTTTTCAGTTAGCGAACAACCGGAAAAAACACGGAAACTGCACGCGCGCAACGACTTCAACCTCGTTGGCAGCAGTCGCGTCCTTTAAAATAATGCCAAATGTCAAAGTGGAATCTTTATATTTTAATGCATTCTAATCGCTTGCACCATTTATTTTGTTTATATTTATACTCAATGCTCAAAATACAATGTTCGCTCATGTGAACAGGTAGCAAGTTCTGGAAGGACTGTGTGATCATTCAAGTTCGGAGGGAAGTTCTGAATAAAAGTCCTGAATTTTAAATGTTTTAGCAAAAAGTTCGGTCTCTTGCAAAATATTTTACTAACAATGCAAGTTATAATTAAAGCTTGATAGATTTCTTGGCTTTCTCTATGAAAAGCAACATCATAAATATATGTACAATGGGAAGGAAAATTGGGAGAGTTGTATAACACAGAAAGGAATATAGGAACATAACAATAGGAGGAGGCCATTCAGCCCCCATGAACCTGTTCCGCCATTCAATTAGGTCATGGCTGATCTGTACCTAACTCCATCATCCCGCCTTGGTTCCATAACTGGCGGGCGATCTGATATCACCCATTGTACACTATCGGCAAAAGTTAAAATGACCCCCAATGTGTGTTTGTGACATTGCAGATGTCACACTTAAAGCATCACATTCTGTTGCAGCTATGAAACGATATTTAAAAAGGAGAAAGAAAGTCAAGTCACTTAATGCTGATGTGTTTTGACCAAAAGAACATAAGAACATAAGAATTAGGGGCAGGAGTAGGCCATACGGCCCCTCAAGCCATTCAATAAGATCATGGCTGATCCACGACCTCAACTCCACTTTCCTGCCCAATCTCCATATTCCTCGATTCCCCATGAGTCCAAATATCTATCTATCTCAGCCTTGAGTATACTCCAACAAGCGAGAGTCTAACCACCACCCCTTGACATTCAACGGCATTACCATCGCCGAATCCCCCACCATCAACATCCTGGGGTTACCATGGACCAGAAACTTAAACTGGACCAGCCACATAAATACTGTGGCAACAAGAGCAGGTCAGAGGCTGGGTATTCTGTGACAAGTGTCTCACCTCCTGACTCCCCAAAGCCTTTCCACCATCTACAAGGCACAAGTCAGGAGTGTGATGGAATACTCTCCACTTGCCTGGATGAGTGCAGCTCCAACAACACTCAAGAAGCTCAACACCATCCAGGACAAAGCAGCCCGCTTGATTGGTACCCCATCCAGCACCTTAAATATTCACTCCCTCCACCACCGGCGTACCGTGGCTGCAGTGTGTACCATCTACAAGATGCACTGCAGCAACTAGCCAAGGCTTCTTCGGCAGCACCTCCCAAACCCGCGACCTCTTCCACCTAGAAGGACAAGGGCAGCAGGTGCATGGGAACACCACCACCTTCAAGTTCGCCTCCAAGTCACACACCATCCTGACTTGGAAGTATATCACCGATCCTTCATCGTCGCTGGGTCAAAATCCTGGAACTGCCTCCCTAACAGCATTGTGGGAGTACCTTCACCACACGGACTGCAGCGGTTCAAGAAGGCGGCTCACCACCACCTTCTCAAGGGCAATTAGGGATGGTCAATAAATGCTGGCCTTGGCAGCGACGCCCACATCCCATGAACGAATTAAAAAAAAACAATGATTCAGCATCCACAGTCCTCTGCTGCAGAGAATTCCAAAGATTCATAAACCTCTGAGTGAAGAAATTCCTCCTCATCTCAGTCTTAAAAGGCCGACCCCTTATCCTGAGTCTATGCCCCCTAGTTCTAGACTCTCCAGCCAGGGGAAACAACCTCTCAGCATCTATCCTGTCAAACCCCTTCAGTATCTTACATGTTTCAATGAGATCACCTCTCATTCATCTTAACCCCAGAGAGTATAGGCCCAATCTATTCAGCCTCTCCTCATAGGACAACCCACTCATCTCAGGGATCAATCTAGTGAACCTTCGTTACACCGCCTCTAAGGTATGTATGTCCTTCCTCAGATAAGGAGACCAAAACTGTGCACAGTACTCCAGGTGTGGTCTCACCAAAAGACTGAAAATTACGAGTTTTCTGAAAGGCAAAGTTCCTTCACAAAACTCTAATTGACCAAAGGCTGTGATTAATTGACAATAATTAGACTTTGTGGCCTAACAAATGATACCCGTTGTGCCTTACATAGTCCAATATTATTGTCTTTATAAAACAGTCTGGGTGAAAAATTGGGTTGCTTTGCACCTCCCGTTAGCGCCCTCAGGGCGCAAAGCCCTAGCGCCTGGGCGTGGCGCCGCTAATGCCTCCCGTGAAATTCAGCGGGAAGTTAGCGGCGGTGGTAGCCAGTAGTGCCCCGCAGCAATGACATCATCGCCGTGCACAGCGCCCCAGCCGCATACTTGGGTCGCGCCCCCTGACCTACCAGCAGACGATATGTCCGACAGGGTCAGGGTGGTGTTTATGCGGCCGCGGCGGCGCATTTTAAAGGGCAGGTGGCGGGCGGCCATTTTATTTTGGGCCACCTGCCAGCACCTGCCCCCTCTCGCCTCCTGCTGCGGGGAGCCAGCCGCGATCGGCTGTATTCCCGGCACCCCACTCCCCGGTGGTCCAGCAGGGGCCCCGGTGCCCGCTGCGCTGGGCCCCCCCCCCTTTAATCAGGGGAGGGAGGCCTGCAGTACCGCGGCGCTACATGCCAACGTGCGTGGCGCTGTTGCACGTCGCGGTGCGATATTCAATGGGAGCGCCCCAGGAAGGAGGGGGAGTGCTTCCAGTAGCGCCCCGCCTCCTGCTTGGGATGCTACCACCCAATTTGCGGCACAGGGGCGCTAACTTTTTCGGGGTGCTAAAAGTAGCGCTCCGGCGAAGTTAGCGCCCCAAAGGGGGCGCGACCGAATTTTTCCCCCTATATATCCCAAGTTCATGTAAGCAACACCATGGGATATCTGTTTGTTCTCTATGTAAAAAGCATATCCTTGGCTTTATAAATAGAGGTCATGATGTGGAGATGCCGGCGTTGGACTGGGGTGGACAAAAATGAGAAGTCGCACAACACCAGGTTATAGTCCAACAGATTTATTTAATTTTACAAGCTTTCGGAGCTGTCGCTCCTTCGTCAGGAACTTACTAACTTACCTGACGAAGGAGCGACAGCTCCGAAAGCTTGTAAAATTAAATAAATCTGTTGGACTATAACCTGGTGTTGTGCGACTTCTCATTTTTATAAATAGAGGCATAGGCTACAAAGGCAAGGAAGTTATGATGAACCTTTATAAATCGTTGGTTAGGCCTCAGCTGGTGTATTGTGTCCAATTCTGGGCACCACACTTTAGGAAAGATATCATAGCCTTGGAGAGGGTGCAGAGGAAATTTACTAGAATGGTATCAGGGATGAGGCACTTCAGTTACGCGGAGAGAGTAGAGAAGCTGGGGTTTTTCTCTTTAAGGCAGAGAAGGTTAATGGGAGATTTAATAGAGGTGCTCGAAACCATGAAGGGTTTTGATAGACTAAATAAGGAGAAACTGTTTCTACTGGCAGAAGGGTCAGTAACTAGAGGACACAGATTTAAGATAATTGGCACATGAGTCAGAGGGGAGATGAGGAGAATTGGTTTTTTTTTTACGCAGTGAGTTACATTGATCTGAAATGCACTGCCTGAAAGGGCAGTGGAAGCAGATTCAAAAGCAGATAATAGAATGATACCAGAACGGAGAGCTTGTACCTATCAGGAAAGATTGAACAGGCGGGGGCTCTTTTCTCTGGAAAAGAGAAGACTGAGGGGTGACCTGATCGAGGTCTTTAAGATTATGAAAGGGTTTAATAGGGTAGACGTAGAGAAGATCTTTCCACTTGTGGGGGAGACCAGAACTCGTGGCCATAAATATAAGAAAGTCACTAATAAATCCAATAGGGAATTCAGGAGAAACCTCTTTACTCAAAGAGTGGTTGGAATGTGTAACTCGCTACAAGTCGTAGTTGAGGCAACTAGCATCGGTGCATTTAAGAGGAAGCTAGATAAACACATGAGGGAAAAAGGAATAGAAGGACATGTTGATAGGGTGAGATGAAGAGGGGTGGGAGGAGGCTCGTGTGGAGCATAAACACCGGCATGGACCAGTTGGGCCGAATGGCCTGTTTCTGTGCTGTAATTTCTATGTAATAGTAAATTTCAAAAGGGATTGGATAAATAGTTGAAGGGGAGAAAATTGCAGGGCCATTGGGAAAAAGTGCAGAGGAGTGGGACTAAGTACTTTGAAAGAGCCGGCACAGGCACGAGGGACCGAATGGCCTCTTTCTGTGCTGTAAGATTCAATGAAAAACGATGTGAACTTTATGATTACGTTGCACTTTGTAACTCATTGACAGGTATTTTCTATATGATTCCGTAACAGTTTGCATTACCCTCACAGGAATATTCTGAAAATGAACCCATGATTAATTAGTCTGTAACTCAGTCCCAGGATAATTGAAGGAAGTGATGATATAAAAAACTATCTTAATGAGAAAATAACAAGGTTTTGCCCCTGTAAAAGTAGAATGTAATAATACTGTCTATTAATGTACCAACAGGAATGGAATAGCAGTGACCTATTCCTCTCTAGTTATCATATAAAGTTGAAGAAGCATTAAAAACATGTGTATCAATAATATAATAACATTAAAAAGTCTTTTAGTATGGCTGTGTTATTAAAACCTTGTTAAAATGTCATTATGGGATATTCATGCCCCTTT
Source organism: Squalus acanthias (assembly GCA_030390025.1). Classification (NCBI taxonomy): domain Eukaryota; kingdom Metazoa; phylum Chordata; class Chondrichthyes; order Squaliformes; family Squalidae; genus Squalus; species Squalus acanthias. Next base: position 13,320,300 of record CM059429.1, read on the forward strand.
AAAATAAAATGTTATTAACGGGGATTATGGATCTTACGTCACTGATATTATTCACAGCATTAATAGAGGGTCAAGAAAATATGGCTACGGATGACTTGGCATATTGAATTAAAAACTGAAGGTTACGATACAATTAATGTTCATGTGCGTGAACTTAAATCATGAATCCTCCAGTTTCCTTCGTTTGGAATCTGCTTAGAATGCATTGATAAAAGTTTTTAAAAAATGATCAGTTACGAATGTACTTCAACAAACTGGGTGAAGCAAAGGGTTGAAATCTCTGTCCTTTCATCTTTAGAACCTAACTTTAAATCCAGCCTGGGTGAATGGTTCCAGGGATGTGGGACTTCAGTTACGTGGAGAGACTAGAGAAGCTGGGGTTGTTCTCCTTAGAGCAGAGAAGGTTAAGGGGAGATTTAATAGAGGTGTTCGAAATCATGAAGGGTTTTGATAGCGTTAATATGGAGAAACTGTTTCCACTGGCAGAAAGGTTCATAACCTGCGGACTCAGATTTCAGGTAATTTATGATTAACGAGAGTACATGAGACAGCGTATGCCAGGATTTGATGTTTGTAAGTCCACTCCATCCATCCTGACATATCAATGAAAAATTATATGAAACCTCCATCTCCATTGATTGTTTGGGTTCTACATCTCTTTCAGAAAAGCAACAAGGGTGACCAGTATGGGAAGCAGAAATCTTTGGGGGTCATTTTAAACTTTGTCACCTGGTTGAATCAGAACTAAACCCGCTCTATTGCCTCAACATCCTCCAGTAGTGTGGAGATGAAAACTGCACACTGTCCTCCAACTGTGGTCTTGCTAAGGTTTTATAGAGATTTACCATAGCATCTCAACATTCTGTACCATCGAATTCAGTGAAACCTGCTTAAATGAATATCTGATCAATGAATAGTTTGCTTAAATTATTTAATTACACACATCCTTTTCTTGTGACTCATAACATTTTGCAGATTTTTTAAATGAATCCGAGTGTTACTGTCTGAAGCCAAGCCATTAGGAATAACGTAGGTGCAATTATCCAATTACAGCAGGATCATTAACGTTAACTAGTTGCGATCACTGTGTTGGCTTATTCCAGTGGGCATTAACAATCCCATTTTAAGAACAGCAGGAAGTTCTCCTGTTAGACTGATTAAGACTACTCTCTCAAACAGGATCACCGGGGAAATGATCGACTAGCCATTTGTCTCATTGTTCAGAGGGGTTTACAGTCTGTAAATTGGCTGCGGTGTCTGGCTAAATAACAATCCCAGCCCTTCAGTGTAATTCATGGTCTGAGAAGCGCCTTGACGCCTTTCCAAGATGGGCTAAGGCGCTATAGCCCCGATTTTAACCTGGGGCGGGACCCAGGTTGGCCGGGTCCAAGGTGGATGGCAAACCGTCCTGACCACAACATGAAACCCAAGAGATTTCACCTTGCCTGCATGCCCCGGGTCCGTTTCCCACCTGAGAATGATGAAAAGTGGCTGCTTGGGATTGGTGGGGGGAGGTGGGGTTTGGGGGGTGCGGTGCATAATGTAAAGCGGGGAACAATCAAACTTGCATTTATATAGCGCCTTTCACAACCTTAGGACGTCCCAAAGTGCTTTACAACCAATGAAGTACTGTTGTCATAGAGTCATAATGGCACAGAAGGAGGCCATTTGGCCCATCGAGTCCGTGCCGGCTCTCTGTAGAGCAATCCAGTCAGTCCCATTACCCCGCTCTATCCCCGTAGCCCTGCAAGTTTATTTCCCTCAAGTAAAGATGTAATGTAGGAAACGCGGCAGCCAATTTGTGCACAGCAAGCTCCCACAAACAGCAATGTGATAATGACCAGACAATCTGTTTTAGTGGTGGTGGTTGAAGGATAAATATTAGCCAGGACACCGGGGAGGACTCCCCTGCTCTTCTTCCAAAAATGCCGTGGGATCTTTTACATCCACCCAATTTAACGCCTTGGTTTAACGCCTCAGCTGAAAGACGGCACCTCCGACAGTTGCAGCACTCCCTCAGTACTGCACTGGAGTGTCAGCCTAGATTCTGTGTTCAAGTCTCTGGAGTGGGACTTTGACCTACAACCTTCTGACTCAGGGGCGAGTGTGCTACCCACTGAGACAAGGCTGACACCAAACTTTTCTTCTTTCAGCAACATTTTCTTTAAGGTGCGTCTCTCTCTATAGCTACACTGCATCCAGTTTTGCAAGAACAATGCCGGTGTGCTACTCTCCTGCTTTTACATTTATGGAGTGTAGGTCAGTTTGGCAAAACAATCAATAATTTTAATGATCAAGTACAATTAGTTACACATATTAGCAAGGCAGTGAGTAAAAACGATGGCTATTACCCCAATCCTTTGGAGAACAGTTGATCATATTTGTACTTTGCTCCTGTTCTGGCCTCACCCCTTAGGGCAGTTCCTTATATACCCCCCAAACTCCACATGACCCTGATGTCATCACACCCTCAGCCAATCAGTGACACAGTAGCCCAGTTAACCCCTAGAAGGACATGCTTCCATTTTGGTCGCTCCCTGATGCTTTTCAGCAGTGTTCCAGCAGATACAACTGAAAACAAACTGCTGTAAGGCAGTTTAGGATCACACGTGGGAAGCTGGTCTCCAGAGTGTGACGGGACCCACTATTACACAAAAACCCAAAGGCAGCAAACATATGGGGGAGTCGACTCCCGGCGTTTCCGCTGCTAAAACCATCTCCCTTATCCATGGGCCCACTGTTGTAATAAGCAGCCAGGATAGTTTACATTGTGGAATGATGCTGATAGACAGAGACTTGTCTGCCTCCGCCAGTTGCATTCATGCAGTGTAAACCAGAGAGCTACAAGCTTCTCTGTTCCAGCTGGGAGTATGGATCCTTCAAAGCGAAACATTCTTGCTAGAAATATGCAGCGTAGGAAACCGTGGTGCTATGTTTACAATGTCACAGACACACAATGACCACAGGAAATGTTCCTCCAATGTGCTTCAATTCTAGTCACAGATGTGCGCTGTGTACGGTACCACTGTGAAGGAGGGGGCGATTTACAACCTCGCGAACTGGGTGGTAACCTGGTAGAGCAGATCACTCGCCCTGCATGGAACTTCTCCTGATTGTTGTTCTCTCGATTTCAATGGAATGAGCATCAGGGTTGGTTCTACACGGGTGGACGATCTAGGAACAGGAGGAGGCCATTCAGCCTCTCGAGCCTGTTCCACCATTCAATTAGATCAGGGTTGATCTGCACCTTAATTCCATTTGCTTCATATCCCTTCATAGCCTAGCCTATCAAAAATCTATGGATCTCAGTTTTCAATTGACCCAGCAGCCTCGATTTTTGGGGGAGAGTTCCAGATCTCCACTACCCTTTGCGTGGAAAAGTGCTTCCTGACGTTACTCCTGAATGGCCGAGCTCTAATTTTAAGGATTTTGCCCCTTGTTCTCGACTCCCTCACCAGAGGAAATTGTTTCTCTCTATCTACTTTCTCTTGAGTTACTCCGCCCAGTTACCACCCATTTCCTACACGGAAGTTCACCTACACGACAACAGTGACTACACCTCAAAGTGACTAATTGGCTGCAAAGCACTTTAGAACTTCCTGAGGAAGTGAAAGATGCCATAGAAATGCAAGTTCCTTCTTTCTAAGTAAATAATGGGTGAGCAATGACCCATTTGATTGCATTCACAGCTGGGCAGAACAAAAAGAAAAGAAAGACTTTCATTTCTACAGCGCCTTTCATGACCACCGGATGTCCCAAAGTGCTTTACAGCCAATGAAGTACTTGTTGAAGTGCAGTCACTGTTATAATGTAGGAAACACAGCAGCCAATTTGCGCACAGCAAGCTCCCACAAACAGCAATCTGATAATAACCAGATAATCTGTTTTAGTGATGTTGATTGAGGGATAAATATTTGCCACAGGACACCGGGGAGAACTCCCCTGCTCTTCTTCGAAATAGTGCCATGGAATCTTTTACGTCCTCTAATTCTGCCCTCTTGAGGATCCCTGATTATAATCGCTCAAACTTTGGTGGCCGTGCCTTCAGCTGCCTGGGCCCTAAGCTCTGGAATTCCCTGCCTAAACCTCTCCGCCTCTCTACCTCTCTTTCCTCCTTTGAGAGGCTCCTTAAAACCTACCTCTTTGACCAAGCTTTTGGTCACCTGCCCTAATTTATCCTTATGTGGATCGGTGTCAAATTTTTAGTCTTAAAATACTCCTGTGCAGCACCTTGGGACATTTTACTACGTTAAAGGTGCTATATAAATACAAGTTGTTGTTGTTGTTGTCCATCTGAGAGAGCAGAGGTGGGACTCGGTGAAACGCCTCAACTGAAAGACGACTCCTCCGACAGTGCAGCACTCCCTCAGTACTGCACTGGAGTGTCAGCCTAGATCAATGAGTTACATTCAAAGGCTATGGAGACAACATAGCAGCTAAACAACTGCAGACAAAAGCAACTTTAAAATTGGATTAAATTTGTAGAAAAATAAAGCCCCAAGACGAATAACTATGCCCTCTCAGGTGGACGTAAAAGATCCCATGGCACTATTTTGAAGAAGAGCAGTGGAGTTCGCCCCGGTGTCCTGGCCAATATTTATCCCTCAACCAACCTCACGAAAAACAGATTATCTGGTCATTTATGTCACTGCTGTTTGTGAGAGCTTGCTGTGCGCAAATTGGCAGCCTTTTTTCCCTACATTGCAACAATGCTGGGAGAATATTTCCTTTGGCTGGGGAGTCTAGAACCAAGGGCCACAGCCTCAGGATAAAGGGTAGGCCATTCAGGACTGAGAGCAGAAGAAATTTCTTCACACAGAGGGTGGTGAATCTTTGGAATTCTCTACCCCAGAGGGCTGTGGAGGCTCAGTCATTGGGTATATTCAAAACAGAAGTCGATAGATTTCTGACTAGTAAGGGCATCAAGGGATATGGCGATAGGGCCGGTGAATGGAGTTGAGGCAGAAGATCAGCCATGATTTCATTGAATGGCGGAGCAGGCTCGAAGGGCCAAATGGCCTACTCCTGCTCCTATTTCTTATGTTCTTATGTTCTAATGCTGACAGTGCAGCACTCCCTGAGTACTACACTGGGAGTGTCAGCTTAGATTATATGCTCAAGTCTCTGGTGTGGGACTTGAACCCACAACTTTCTGACTCAGGAGTGGCAGTGCTACCCTCTGAGCCAACACCTATGAGGAAGGGTTTTAGTGGACACCAGCGATGACTCAGCCTTTGTGTTCATGGACCATGTCGTTTGTACTAGGGAACCTTGTGGGGCACATATGGGGGGCGATTTTTACCCTACCTGCAGGTAGGTGGGCAGGTTGGCAGTTAAAATGGCCCAGTTTGTTTACCTACCCTCGAGCAGCTCGGACACCGCTGACCGTGTATTTTGCAGGCTTCTGGACAGGTGGCTCAGTCGCCTGTCCAAAGCCGGTGGGGTCCTTCTTTAAATATGTAGATCGGGTTCAATCAGACCCTCGACGGCAATTTAACTCGCGCCTGAGCGAGGAAACAACAATGTCTGAATAGGGGTTGGCAAATTTTTGCATTTAAAGTCTGCAGATTAGAGGGGTATTATGAAGTAAGAAGATAATGAAAGGGAAATATATATATGAACACTCTGTATAATGTTTCAGTGTTCCCCTGATATACAAGGAGAAAGAAAATTTGGTGCAAATTATGGTTAAGGATAATTTCACTGGGGTAATGAGCAGCTAATTGGTTTGGTGCGTTATGCAAGGATTTCCAGTTTCTATGTGCAATAAGTATCGGACATAACAGATTTGTTGACTCGCCCGAGGGGAAGTTTGTCCACTGTTTGTGTTGCTGCTCATTTCCTAGGCGTGTAACCTAACCAAGTTCAGCATGAGCAATTGAAAAACTCCAGTTAACTATGAACTGACATGTCCCAACAGGAACAACCAGTTAACCATATCCTGACATGTCTCAACAGGAACCAGCCAGTTATCCAAGTCCTAACATGTCTCAACAGGAACCAGCCAGTTAACCATGTCCTGACATGTCCCACAGGAACATGCCAGTAAACCATGTCCTCACATGACCCAACAGGAACACACCAGTTAACCATGTCCTCACATGTCCAACAGGAAACGTAGGTTAAGCATGTCCTGACATGTCCAACAGGAACACGCCACTTAACCATTGACGTACGAAAACTACTAGGCACTTGGTCTAAGCGTTAAACAAAGCTTTAATCAACTGTTTTTCAACATGGAGGTCTAGTTGTGTCCTTCAATGGTTCCTGCTAAGGAATGTCCTGAGCAAGCTGGGCCCATGCCCGAGTATTTATACTCTCTCTGGACAGCGCCACCAGCAGGCCGCCCAGTATTACTTCATAAGTCATTTCCACATGAATGACACGATTCATGTCAACCATGTCCTCACATGTCTCAACAGGAACACACCAGTTAACCATGTCTAGACATGTCTCAACAGGACAATGCCAGTTAACCATGTCCTGACATGTCCGAAAAGAAACATGCCAGTCAACCATGTCCTGATATGTCCCAACAGGAACATGAGAGTTAACCATGTCCTGACATTTCTCAACAGGAACATGACAGTTAACCCTGTCCTGACATGTCTCAACAGGAACACACCAGTTAACCATGTCCTGACATGTCTCAACAGGAACACACCAGTTAACCATGTCCTGACATGTCTCAACAGGAAAATGCCAGTTAACCATGTCCTGACATGTCTCAACAGGAACATGCCAGTTAATCATGTCCTGACATGTCTCAACAGGAACATGCCAGTTAATCATGTCCTGACATGTCTCAACAGGAACTCGCCAGTTAACCATGTCCTGACATGTCTCAACAGGAACTCGCCAGTTAACCATGTTCTCACATGTCTCAACAGCAACACACCAGTTAACCATGTCCTGACATGTCTCAACAGCAACACACCAGTTAACCATGTCCTGACATGTCTCAACAGGAACATGCCAGTTAATCATGTCCTGACATGTCTCAACAGGAACACGCCAGTTAACCATGTCCTGATATGTCTCAACAGGAACACACCAGTTAATCATGTCCTGACATGTCTCAACAGGAACATGCCAGTTAACCATGTCCTGACATGTCCCAAAAGGAACACACCAGTTAACCATGTCCTGACATGTCTCAACAGGAACTTGACAGTTAACCATGTCCTGACATGTCCGAAAACAAACATGCCAGTCATCCATGTCCTGTCATGTCTCAACAGGAACCAGCTAGTTAATCATGTCCTGACATGTCTCAACAGCAACACGCCAGTTAACCATGACCTGACATGTCTCAACAGGAACACGCCAGTTAACCATGTCTAGACATGTCTCAACAGGACAATGCCAGTTAACCATGTCCTGACATGTCCGAAAAGAAACATGCCAGTCAACCATGTCCTGATATGTCCCAACAGGAACATGAGAGTTAACCATGTCCTGACATTTCTCAACAGGAACAACCAGTTAACCATGTCCTGACATGTCTCAACAGGAACACACCAGTTAACCATGTCCTGACATGTCTCAACAGGAACACACCAGTTAACCATGTCCTGACATGTCTCAACAGGAACACACCAGTTAACCATGTCCTGACATGTCTCAAAAGGAACACACCAGTTAACCATTTCCTGCCATGTCTCAACAGGAACACACCAGTTAATCATGTCCTGACATGTCTCAACAGGAACAACCAGTTAACCATGTCCTGACATGTCTCAACAGCAACACACCAGTTAACCATGTTGTGAAATGTCTCAACAGGAACATGCCAGTTAACCATGTCCTGACACGTCTCAACAGGAACATGCCAGTTAATCATGTCCTGACATGTCTCAACAGCAACATGCCAGTTAACCATGTCCTGACATGTCTCAACAGGAACCAGCCAGTTAACCATGTCCTGACATGTCTCAACAGGAACACACCAGTTAACCATGTCCTGACATGTCTCAACAGGAACATGCCAGTTAATCATGTCCTGCCATGTCTCAACAGGAACACACCAGTTAACCATGTCCTGACATGTCTCAACAGGAACATGCCAGTTAACCATGTCCTGACATGTCTCAACAGGAACCAGCCAGTTAACCATGTCCTGATATGTCTCAACAGGAACATGCCAGTTAACCATGTCCTGACATGTCCCAAAAGGAACACACCAGTTAACCATGTCCTGACATGTCTCAACAGGAACTTGACAGTTAACCATGTCCTGACATGTCCGAAAACAAACATGCCAGTCATCCATGTCCTGACATGTCTCAACAGGAACTTGACAGTTAACCATGCCCTGTCATGTCTCAACAGGAACCAGCTAGTTAATCATGTCCTGACATGTCTCAACGGCAACACGCCAGTTAACCATGACCTGACATGTCTCAACAGGAACACGCCAGTTAACCATGTCTAGACATGTCTCAACAGGACAATGCCAGTTAACCATGTCCTGACATGTCCGAAAAGAAACATGCCAGTCAACCATGTCCTGATATGTCCCAACAGGAACATGAGAGTTAACCATGTCCTGACATTTCTCAACAGGAACATGACAGTTAACCCTGTCCTGACATGTCTCAACAGGAACACACCAGTTAACCATGTCCTGACATGTCTCAACAGGAACACACCAGTTAACCATGTCCTGACATGTCTCATCAGGAAAATGCCAGTTAACCATTTCCTGACATGTCTCAACAGGAACACACCAGTTAACCATGTCCTGACATTTCTCAACAGGAACATGACAGTTAACCCTGTCCTGACATGTCTCAACAGGAACACACCAGTTAACCATGTCCTGACATGTCTCAACAGGAACACACCAGTTAACCATGTCCTGACATGTCTCAACAGGAAAATGCCAGTTAACCATTTCCTGACATGTCCCAAAAGGAACACGCCAGTTAACCATGTCCTCACATGTCTCAACAGGAACACACCAGTTAACCATGTCCTGACATGTCTCAAAAGGAACACGCCAGTTAACCATTTCCTGACATGTCCCAAAAGGAACACGCCAGTTAACCATGCCCTGCCATGTCTCAACAGGAACACACCAGTTAACCATGTCCTGACATGTCTCAACAGGAACATGCCAGTTAACCATGTCCTGACATGTCTCAACAGCAACACACCAGTTAACCATGTTGTGACATGTCTCAACAGGAACATGCCAGTTAACCATGTCCTGACATGTCTCAACAGCAACACACCAGTTAACCATTTCCTGACATGTTTCAACAGGAACATGCCAGTTAACCATGTCCTGACATGTCTCAACAGGAACACACCAGTTAACCATGTCCTGACATGTCTCAACAGGAACATGAGAGTTAACCATGTCCTGACATGTCTCAACAGAAACACACCAGTTAACCATGTCCTGAGATGTCCCAACAGGAACATGCCAGTTAACCATGTCCTGACATGTCACAACAGGAACATGCCAGTTAATCATGTCCTGACATGTCTCAACAGGAACATGCCAGTTAACCATGTCCTGACATGTCTCAACAGGAACATGCCAGTTAACCATGTCCTGACATGTCTCAACAGGAACCAGCCAGTTAACCATGTCCTGACATGTCTCAACAGGAACATGCCAGTTAACCATGTCCTGACATGTCCCAAAAGGAAAACACCAGTTAACCCTGTCCTGACATGTCTCGACAGGAACATGCCAGTTAACCCTGTCCTGACATGTCTCAACAGGAACCAGCCAGTTAATCATGTCCTGACATGTCTCAACAGGAACATGAGAGTTAACCCTGTCCTGACATGTCTCAACAGGAACATGCCAGTTAACCATGTCCTGACGTGTCACAACGGGAACATTCCAGTTAACCATGTCCTGACATGTCTCAACAGGAACATGCCAGTTAACCATGTCCTGACATGTCTCAACAGGAACAACCAATTAACCATGTCCTCACATGTCTCAACGGGAACACACCAGTTAACCATGTCCTGACATGTCTCAACAGGAACACACCAGTTAACCATGTCCTGACATGTCTCAACAGGAACACACCAGTTAACCCTGTCCTGACATCTCTCAACAGGAACATGCCAATTAACCATGTCCTGACATGTCCCAAACGGAACACACCAGTTAACCATGTCCTGACATATCTCAACAGGAACATGAGAGTTAACCATGTCCTGACATATCTCAACAGGAACATGCCAGTTAACCATGTCCTGACATGTCTCAACAGGAACATGCCAATTAACCATGTCCTGACATGTCCCAAAAGGAACACACCAGTTAACCATGTCCCGACATGTCTCAACAGGAACATGCCAGTTAAGCATGTACTGACATGTCTCAACAGGAACATGTCAGTTAACCATGTCCTGACATGTCTCAAAAGGAACACACCAGTTAACCATGTACTGACATGTCTCAACAGGAACATGTCAGTTAACCATGTACTGACATGTCCGAAAAGAAACATGCCAGTCAACCATGTCCTGACATGTCCCAACAGGAACATGAGAGTTAACCATGTCCTGACTTGTCTCAACAGGAACCAGCCAGTTAGCCATGTCCTGACATGTATCAACAGGAACACACCAGTTAACCATGTCCTGACATATCTCAAAAGGAACATGCCAGTTAACCATGTCCTGACATGTCTCAAAAGGAACACACCAGTTAACCATGTACTGACATGTCTCAACAGGAACATGTCAGTTAAGCATGTCCTGACATGTCCGAAAAGAAACATGCCAGTCAACCATGTCCTGACATGTCCCAACAGGAACATGAGAGTTAACCATGTCCTGACTTGTCTCCACAGGAACCAGCCAGTTAGCCATGTCCTGACATGTCTCAACAGGAACATGCCAGTTAACCATGTCCTGACATGTCTCAAAAGGAACATGCCAGTTAACTATGTCCTGACATGTCTCTACAGGAACACGCCAGTTAACCATGTCCTGACATGTCTCAACAGGAACACACCAGTTAACTATGTCCTGACATGTCTCAACAGGAACAACCAGTTAACCATGTCCTGACATGTCTCAACAGGAACACACCAGTTAAACATGTCCTGTCATGTCTCAACTGGAACATGCCAGTTAACCATGTCCTGAGATGTCCCAACAGGAACATGCCAGTTAACCATGTCCTGACATGTCACAACAGGAACATGCCAGTTAATCATGTCCTGACATGTCTCAACAGGAACATGCCAGTTAACCATGTCCTGACATGTCTCTACAGGAACCAGCCAGTTAACCATGTCCTCACATGTCTCAACAGGAACCAGCCAGTTAACCATGTCCTGACATGTCTCAACAGGACCCAGCCAGTTAACCATGTCCTGACATGTCTCTACAGGAACACACCAGTTAACCATGTCCTGACATGTCTCAACAGGAACAACCAATTAACCATGTCCTCACATGTCTCAACAGGAACACACCAGTTAACCATGTCCTGACATGTCTCAAAAGGGACACGCCAGTTAACCATGTCCTCACATGTCTCAACAGGAACCAGCCAGTTAACCATGTCCTGACATGTCTCAACAGGAACATGCCAGTTAACCATGTCCTGACATGTAGCAACAGGAACACACCAGTTAAACATGTCCTCACATGTCTCAACAGGAACAACCAGTAAACCATGTCCTCACATGTCTCTACAGGAACACACCAGTTAACCATATCCTGACATGTCCCAAAAGGAACACGCCAGTTAACCATGTCCTGACATGTCTCAACAGGAACCAGCCAGTTAACCATGTCCTGACATGTCTCTACAGGAACACACCAGTTAACCATATCCTGACATGTCCCAAAAGGAACACACCAGTTAACCATGTCCTGACATGTCTCAACAGGAACATGCCAATTAACCATGTCCTGATATGTCTCAACAGGAACATGCCAGTTAACCCGCTCCTGATATGTCTCAACAGGAACATGCCAGTTAACCATGTCCTGACATGTCCCAAAAGGAACACACCAGTTAACCATGTCCTGACATGTCTCAACAGGAACATGCCAATTAACCATGTCCTGACATGTCCCAAAAGGAACACACCAGTTAACCATGTCCTGACATGTCTCAACAGGAACAAGCCAGTAAACCATGTGCTGACATGTCCGAAAAGAAACATGCCAGTCAACCATGTCCTGACATGTCCCAAAAGGAACACACCAGTTAACCATGTCCTGATATGTCTCAACAGGAACACACCAGTTAACCATGTCCTGACATGTCTCAACAGGAACATGAGAGTTAACCATGTCCTGACATGTCTCAACAGGAACCAGCCAGTTAACCATGTCCTGACATGTCTCAACAGGAACATGCCAGTTAACCATGTCCTCACATGTCTCAACAGGAACACACCAGTTAACCATGTCCTGACATGACCCAACAGGAACATGCCAGTTAACCATGTCCTCACATGTCTCAACAGGAACACACCAGTTAACCATGTCCTCACATGTCTCAACAGGAACACACCAGTTAACCATGTCCTGACATGTCTCAACAAGAACATGCCAGTTAACCATGTCCTGACATGTCTCAACAGGAACACACCAGTTAACCATGTTGTGACATGTCTCAACAGGAACATGCCAGTTAACCATGTCCTCACATGTCTCAACAGGAACACACCAGTTAACCATGTCCTGACATGTCTCAACAGGAACATGCCAGTTAACCATGTCCTCACATGTCTCAACAGGAACACACCAGTTAACCATGTCCTGACATGTCTCAAAAGGGACACGCCAGTTAACCATGTCCTGACATGTCTCAACAGGAACATGCCAGTTAATCATGTCCTGACATGTCTCAACAGGAACATGCCAGTTAACCATGTTGTGACATGTCTCAACAGGAACATGCCAGTTAACCATGTCCTCACATGTCTCAAAAGGAATACAAACCTTTAAGCATATCCTGTCATGTCTCAACAGGAACACACCAGTTAACCATGTCCTGACATGACCCAACAGGAACATGCCAGTTAACCATGTCCTGACATGTGTCAACAGGAACATGCCAGTTAATCATGTCCTGACATGTCTCAACAGGAACACGCCAGTTAACAATGTCCTCACATGTCTCAACAGGAACCAGCCAGTTAACCATGTCCTGACATGTCTCTACAGGAACATGCCAGTTAACAATGTCCTCACATGTCTCAACAGGAACCAGCCAGTTAACCATGTCCTGACATGTCTCAACAGGAACAACCAGTTAACCATGTCCTGACATGTCTCTACAGGAACACACCAGTTAACCATGTCCTGACATGTCTCTACAGGAACACACCAGTTAACCATGTCCTGAAATGTCCAACAGGAACACACCAGTTAACCATGTCCTGACATGTCTCTACAGGAACACACCAGTTAACCATGTCCTGACATGTCTCACCAGGAACACACCAGTTAACCATTTCCTGACGTGTCCCAAAAGGAACACACCAATTAACCATGTCCTGACATGTCTCAACAGGAACACGCCAGTTAACCATGTCCTGACATGTCTCAACAGGAACACGCCAGTTAACCATTTCCTGACGTGTCCCAAAAGGAACACACCAATTAACCATGTCCTGACATGTCTCAACAGGAACATGAGATTTAACCATGTCCTGACATGTCTCAACAGGAACAACCAGTTAACCATGTCCTCACATGTCTCAAAAGGAATACAAACCTTTAAGCATGTCCTGTCATGTCTCAACAGGAACATGCCAGTTAACCATGTCCTGACATGTGTCAACAGGAACATGCCAGTTAACCATGTCCTCACATGTCTCAACAGGAACACACCAGTTAACCATTTCCTGACATGTCTCAACAGGAACAACCAGTTAACCATGTCCTCACATGTCTCAACAGGAACACACCAGTTAACCATGTCCTGACATGTCTCAACAGGAACATGAGATTTAACCATGTCCTCACATGTCTCAACAGGAACATGCCAGTTAACCATGTCCTGACATGTCTCAACAGGAACATGCCAGTTAACCATTTCCTGACATGTCTCAACAGCAACACACCACTTAACCATGTCCTGACATGTCTCAACAGGAACATGCCAGTTAATCATGTCTTAACATGTCTCAACAGGAACACGCCAGTTAACCATGTCCTGTCATGTCTCAACAGGAACACGCCAGTTAACCATGTCCTCACATGTCTCAACAGGAACCAGCCAGTTAATCATGTCCTGACATGTCTCTACAGGAACACACTAGTTAACCATGTCCTGACATGTCTCTACAGGAACACACCAGTTAATCATGTCCAGATATGTCCAACTGGAATCAACCTGTTAATTATGCCTTGACATGTCTTAAGAGGAACACACCAGTTAACCATGTCCTGACATGTCTCTACAGGAACACACTAGTTAACCATGTCCTGACATGTCTCTACAGGAACACACCAGTTAATCATGTCCAGATATGTCCAACTGGAATCAACCTGTTAATTATGCCTTGACATGTCTTAACAGGAACACGCCAGTTAACCATATCCTGACATGTCTCAACAGGATCCAGCCAGTTAACCATGTCCTGACATGTCTCAACAGGAACACGCCAGTTAACCATGTCCTGACATGTCTCAACAGTAAAGCGCCAGTTATCCATGTCATTACATGTCAAATAGGAACACGCCAGTTAACCATGTCCTGATATGTAGCAACAGGAATGTGCCTGCTAACCATGTCCAGACATTTCTCAACAGGAACACACCAGTTAAACTTTTCTAGACATGTCTTAACAGGAACATGCCAGTTAGCCATGTCCTGACATGTCCAACAGGAATACGCCATTTAACCATGTCCTGACATGTCCCAACAGGAACACGCCAGTTAACCATGTACTGACATGTCCCAACAAGAACACGCCAGTTAACCGTGTCCTGACATGTCCCAACAGGAACACGCCAGTTAACCATGTACTGACATGTCCCAACAAGAACACGCCAGTTAATGATGTCCTGACATGTCTCAACAGGAACACGCATGTTAACCATGTACTGACATGTCCCAACAAGAACACGCCAGTTAACCGTGTCCTGACATGTCTCAACAGGGAATCACGCCAGTTAACGATGTCCTGACGTGTCTCAGCAGGGAATAACACCAGATTCGATTGCTTTTGACGCTGCTTTGCAATATATAAACAGGGTGTTTTTTACAGCTGGGATCCCGCTCAGGGGAGTCGCTTCAGGAAGCAGTTGTTGTTTTCCAGGATAAACATGTCATGAATCTAACGGCAACCTCGTCAGTGTCTGTGGTGAAGAATTGCAATCCTCTTAAGTATGTTTTTTTTTTCTTGGCCACTGTTCCTTCCTCAACCACCATTACTACCGAGAAAAAACAGATTAACAAATCATTCATTTTGCTGCTGTTTGTGGGGTTTTGCTGTACGCAAAACAGCTTCTGCATTTTAACAACAGCATCTCTGTTTGCTAGTAATTCATTGCATGCAAAGTATTTTGAGACATTTCTGGGAGACATAAGATACTATATAAATGCAAATTTGTTCTCCCCATGGTATTGGAGTATTGCTTTGACTCCAGCCCTCCATCAAGCTAATAATTATTACATACACAACTCTGGCAGAGTTACATGTCTGAAGTGGGATGTCACATGCCTGTTAAGTTCCAATTATAGTTAAACTGGTCACATGGGGACCAATCCAAGAACATTAGATTAAAAAAAACACACTTAAAGGATCATATGGGGTTGTGGCTATATCACTTGCCAGATAAACAATGGTCAAGAAATAATCGTCAAATTCAAAATCGGACAGAATAATCCACTTCATCACTGTATGTTTTAAGCACAAAATATATTTAAGCCACATCGCAAAATCCCTTTTGCCTGGTCTGAATGTTTAGTTTTCAAGACTAACTAAAGTCATATGAAATTGCATAACAAAACCCTCTTTAAGAGTCATCCTCAAATACATTCTGTAATTAAACTGAAAATGACATGTTTAACGTTCATTAAGGAAAAGTCAGAAATCTGTGCTCGATTCTGTCACCATCAGCGTATTTAGTGAATGCAAATTCTGCTAGAAATCTGAAGAAAAAGGGAAGCCAATTCTCAACGAGGATTCAGACCTGTCAGTAGTTAAGTATTTCTGGTGGAAAACTTGCTAACTGTTGGGACAGGGAGACATGGACTGTTGAGAGTCCAATACAGTTCGAACTGTAGAGCTCTTCCAACCACCTAATCTTGGACCATGTCCGACAAGGGCTTCTCTGATACAACTTACAAGAGGAATTCTACGCACTTGTCTCGGGTATCGGAGCTGAAATCCCACTAGGAAACAACAGCTGGGCTCACTCGAACCAGACTATAATATCTCCTGAAAGGATAGATATCAGTATCTCAATCCTGTAAAAATAAACAACTTAATGAGAGCTGTGGATGAATTTACCAAATGTGCAAAGCCTGAAGAGCTTGTCAGGAGAGCTAATTCCCCTTTTACTGATCCCCGTTTAACATCAAAAGTTCCTTAGTGAGGAAGCTTGGGGGTCAGATACTTTCCCACTCTGGCTAACTGAACAAAAAAACAGTTCTTCGAGTTTGTAAATAACGTGCAAGTGTTTATCTTCACACAAATGCTAATCAGCACCTGGCATAGACTCTCTGGTTAGATAGTGGGGACAAAAACTTTGAAAATATTTAAGAAATAGGTGGATGCTGTGATTGGTAGTTAACGACAACAGCAACTTGCGTTTATACAGCGCCTTTAACCTAGTAAAACATCCCAAGGCGCTTCACAGGAATGAGTGTCAAACAAAATTTGACACCGAGCCGCATAAGGAGATATTAGGACAGGTGAAAGAGGTAGGTTTTAAGGAGCGTCTTAAAGGAGCAAAGACAGATTTTTGCAAGATAAGGGAGTGAAGGGTTATGGGGAGCGGGCGGGGAAGTGGCTTTGAGTCCAAGATCAGCCAGGATCTTATTGAATGGCGGAGCAGGCTTGAGGGGCCAAGTGGCCTATTCCTGCTCCTATTCTTATGTTCAAAGAGAGCTAGCGAGGCAGAGAGGTTTAGGGAGGGAATTCCAGAGCTTAGGGCCCGGGCAGTTAACTGTGAAGTTTTTCAGGATGGATGAAGTAAAAGGGATTCTTCCTCATCCATATCCCTCTTGTAGTCTTTTGTGCCCAATTCTTTCTCTGCCTTCTTGCCCTCTTTGATCTAGTTCTTCGAGCATTCTCCCCCAATTTTAGTTGCCCTAGAACTCAACTAATTGATGTTTTAAAATTGGAAAGAAAAATTCCCACTTAATTTCAGACAAGTTTATTGAACAGATATACAGCAGTTTTGAAGTTGTGTCTGCTAGAAGCTGGTTGAAATGA
Organism: Squalus acanthias; assembly: GCA_030390025.1. NCBI lineage: Eukaryota > Metazoa > Chordata > Chondrichthyes > Squaliformes > Squalidae > Squalus > Squalus acanthias. The sequence continues at coordinate 13,337,690 of CM059429.1, forward strand.
TTCTCTATTTCACTCAACGCCCTCTCCAACACCAGAGGGAAGATTTTCATCTCCGTCGTCTGGACTACAAACTGAACCCCATGGGAATGAAGGGCAGGGTGCCAATCTGTTGCACCGCTCAATTCTCTGGGCATAGCTCACTTAAATAATTAAATTGATCCTGTTGTAGATCAATCCTTGGGTTAGAAATTTGTTTCGGGTGGTGGCGCAGAACGGGCAGTATCTGATCGGCCACCTGTGATATGCAACGCCTGATATTTAATTTCATTGCAGTCAATGAAACTGAATATCAGGTGCTGCGTTTAATGGACGGCCGATCTGTTAACGCCTGTTTTACGCCACCGCCCGAAACGAATTTCTACTTGTATCAAAAGGATTTGAAAGTCCAGCATGACCAAAACAGAAATACCTCCAGGGACAGTTTGGATGCCTAAAGTACTGGCTCGATAGACCTGAAGGCAGAAGATAGGTAAAACTGGATGTGCGTGAGTATTTTACTGTCCACTTACTCTTATTTTGCCATGTTTTTACATTTAAAATTTTAAGGCATCTACTGATGGTTACATCTGGTTGCCCATGGTCAAGTAAAGTGGCTCACTTGATGGTGACGTTTTTGCATCGGTCCCTCAAAAAATGTGCTGAACATCGAAATAGAGTCAAACAATGGGACTGGGAGGAGAATGGCCTGGAGATACAGGCATTTAAAGAACACAGGATAGGTTTGGTATAGCAGGCCTTTTGATACATTTGATATCATCCTTTCAGAATACCAACCCTACAAACTTCTCATTACAAAATCTAAGCATTTCTTGAATGAATCCAGTGTCTTCAAACCAACCCCCCTTTGTGTAGCTACCCCAGAGCCTAAAATGGTGAAAATGTGTTGAATATTATTGAAAGAACATGTTTATTAAAAACAAATTATTGGCTAGAACTTCCAACAATCCTTGCCAGAGTGCAGGCAACAGGGGTTCAAGAGATCAATTCCTTTTACTTGCTATTTCCCAGCCAGAAATTTTTTAGTGTGCAGAGGTGCCTTGCAAGAAATGTGCAATCGTTTCAACAAAGCCGCAATAAATTATTTACATTTAGTTAAATGATGTGAATGTGTGATTTCCTGTGCACTGGTCTTGCTGCTCCCATTTAAAAATGGCAGCACTAGGAAGGCATGCGTTGCACTTCCACGGGTTACGCTCTTAAAGGTGTGCGTCAATATTCGTAGCTTCAGTTTGGTTACTTCGGTTTGTACTTTTAATACGGTCTTCGCTGCGTTATTTTTTTTGCCTTTATCATTGATTTTTTTTTTTAATTTTACCCTGGAGTTTTTTGGAGGAGGAAGAGAAATTAGCTGAGGAGCAGCCAAAGATAGATCCATTCATACCTGCCCCACCCAACCTTACCCAACCAGCTGTGTCTACTGGCCTCAGCACAACCATCTAGACATGGATGAGGAGGTCTGCCTTCCTCACCTGTGCTTCATTCGACGGGGTTCAAGCTGCCTCCTCCAGCCTTACCTTCAGACAAGATCAAAAACTGGGGCAGCTCTGAAGGTTGAGCAGTTAGGCAGCTGAATCATTCCGAACCACCTCAGGGGAGGAATGACAAATTAGTCAATTCACGCAAAGCTTCGCAGAAATCTGGAACTCGCTTCCCCAGAAGGCTGTGGATGCTGGGTCAATTAAAAATTTCGAGATTGAGATCGATAGATAGTTGTTAGGTAAGGGTATCAAGGGATATGGAAAAAAGGCTAACTTTGGAGTTGTGGTACAGATTAGCCATGATCTAATTGAATGGCGGAACAGAACGTGCCACCACATGGAGTAGTTCAGGCGAATCGCATCGATGCATTTAAGGGGAAGCTAGATAAGTACATGAGGCAGAAGGAATAGAAGGATATGCTGATAGGATGAGATGAAGAGGGGTGGGATGAGGCTCGTGCGGAGCATAAACACCGGCACAGACCAGTTGGACCGAATGGCCTGTTTCTGTGCTGTACATTCTATGTAATTAGGTAACAGGCTCGAGGGACTGAATGGCCTACTCCTGTTCCTATGTTCTTCCTGGCTCGGCCTCTGTTTGCCTTATGCTTATTTCTGAAGCGGCTTGTGAAATGTGAATGCGAACTGTTGTTGTTGCATGCCATTATTTCGTTCCCATTTTAAATGGGTTGAAGACTCCATTTGAAGACTGAGAAATGCCATACGAAAGCATACCCGGTAATCAGAAAGAGTCAATTGGAGTTTTATCTTAACGTTGGTAGAAAAGTTGCATCAAGTTAGAAAATGACTGAACAGTCATAGACTGAGTACAGTAATACAGTGGGTGGCATTGATCCACTCATGAGGTACGATTTTCACACAACTATTTTGGGTCCATTTGTGAGCATAATGGCTATCGTCACAGCTTGAACTGTAATGGCTGCCTTCAGTCATATGCCAATAAAATACACACAAGACAATAAATGTTCTTGTAGCAATTGCACCATTAGGTAGAAGCTGTGCTTTGTGATATTAGTAACAATACATTAATACTTTTATTAAGACTATATCCCATTTCAACTGAACTGTTTAACAATTTCATTATAATGGCAGATAAAGGAATCTAATATTAATGTGTTAATGGGTCTGCTACTACAATTGCACAGCACGATTTTAATTCTGCCACTGTGTGGCCGGGCACATAGGAACAGGAGGAGGCCATTCAGCCCCTCGAGCCTGTTCCGCCATTCAATTAGATCATGGCTGATCTGTACCTTAACTCCATCCACCTGCCTTGGTTCCATAGGGTTGTGAGCATAGCGCTTTGAGAGTTCTATATGTATTTTTGTTACTCTGAACTAACGTCAGTTGTGACTCAGCTGGTAGCACTCTTGCCTTCTGAGTGTAAGTTTCTCAAAATTCACAGATCCCCCAAAACTCGAAGACAAACCCTAAGGAAAAAGACTTTGGACTCTTTTCTAACTATTTCAGGGTGGTGAAATGCATTGGGCCTAACCGAAGGGCATTTTAGAGCAAAAACCAAGATTTGGTATTTTAAAAGACATGTCTGGACTTGTAAGGGAGAAAAGGCTGTAAAGGAAGGTGGGTTCAACCTCTGTAAAGACAGTTTGGATATTGGAGTTAATGCAAACTGTCTGGGGAACCGCATGACCTCGCTTGGAGTTAATCGGCCCCTATCAGACATTAACATCCTAACAATAAACCCGAGGAAGAGCAGTCTCCACCCAAACTACAGGACCCATCAAAACATGCATAAAACAGATCACTTCGACCCACTCTATAGAAATCCCAGGCCCAGTCAAGAAACTCACAACGTGAGAACAATCAACTACAATCAAGCAAGCAGATCGACAGGATGGAGCCATCCCGAAACCACTTCACACATTTACAAACAGGTTACTGTTGACGAGCCCGCCAAAATCTTACAATAAACCGGGACTGATTGGGAGGCCCCAATTAGTATAATTGCGGGCCTGTTTTCTTAAGAAGTCAGTTCAGCAGTTACAACAAGTTCTCTACAAATTCCAGGGTGGAGCAGTTACACAGTTACAACAGAAGGGAGTTCTCGAGTACAACCGTACACAGTTCAACAGAAACAAGTTCAACAAGCAAGCAACAAGGAGTTCAGCAAGCAGCAAGGAAGCAGCGCTCCAGTACAACCGTTCAACAGTTATGTGTCCAGCCAGGAGGTCGACAGCTTGAAAACACGGTGGGCAACACGGTGGCATAGTGGTTAGCACTGGTGCCTCACAGCGCCAGTAGACCCGGGTTCGAATCTGACCTCGGGTGACTGTCTGTGTGGAGTTTGCACATTCTCCCCGTGTCTGCGTGGGTTTCCTCCGGGTGCTCCGGTTTCCTCCCACCGTCCAAAAATGTGTGGGTTAGGTTGATTTGGCTATGATAAATTGACCCTTAGTGTTAGGGGGGATTAAATATGTGGGGTTATGGGGATAGGATGGGATATGTTAGGGGGAATTAAATACGTGGGGTTACGGGGGTAGGGTAGGGTATGTGTAGTGTGGGGATTAAAGCAGGGACAGGGTACTAGATTTGGATGATCAGCCATGATCGTATTGAATGGCGGAGCAGGCTCGACGGGCCGAATGGCCTACTCCTGCTCCTAGATTCTATGTTTCTATGTTTCTAAAACAAGACCGTTCAACAAAGGAGGCCAACAGCTCCAGAAGCAGGCCGACACGCAAGAAGAGACCAGAGCGACCGCCTCAGTGACCATCAGACATCTCGCGGCAACAAGGGCCTTACGAAACTTTTTACTTAAAAAGACTCTAAACCCTACCTTTAATTCAAAGAAAAGTGGGTACTCACCCGATAAATCCAATCCAGTGAACCCCGAAACCGCGAACCAGCTCAACTGTCAAGGATTCGTTTGGTGAGCGTTATCCCTGGTCCTCTAGAGCCCAACTTAACTAGTAAAGTGGGATTGGGAGGGGTGAGGTATTCTTCGAATGTGATTTTCCCTCGTATGTACCGAAGTGTTCCCCATTTTATTAGAGTGTTAAGATTGTTGTGTTATATTTACTCTCTTGAATAAAGATCAAAAGTTCTTGCACCAAACCAGTTGTCTGCTGCACTTTTGTCACAACCCCCAAATAAGTCCAAGGTCTAGAACCAAGGGAGTGGGAGCGATTCGAACCGCTCAGAAGTCAGAGGTGAAGCTGACACACACACCACCACCCCCTACATGAGGCAGAAATTCATGGGTTCAAGCCCTGCTCCAGAGGCTTGAGCACAAATTCTAGGCTGGCCCTTCAGTGCAGTGCTGAGCGAGTGCTGCACGGCCGGAGGTGCTACCTTTCGGATGAGGCATTAAGCTGAGGACTCAAGCCTCTGGAGTGGGACTTGAAGCCACGGCTGACAAGAGAAATAGATTAAATTCAGCTTTCCCTGAGTACATAAGTTCCTCTGCAATCATTGCAGCTTGTTGGGTCAATAATGAATCTGAAATACTGCATCAAAGGAGGCATTCTCACTGTCGGTTTATTCCATTTGAAGGCTGACTGTTTTTAATTGGACAGCACCCATCAGCACAGGATTTGCCCCTGGTTCATTGTAGACTGGCAGTGGGAGTAATTACAGTGTGACAATAGGCCATTTCCATTCTAAATCTGGAGATAGGAATTGATAGTGTGTATGTAGACATAAGGGGGTAGAAATTTGGGATGCACCCATTTTTTGGGGGTACCTTCTCCGCGCTTAGCTGGTGAGGCCTGAGGTGCCCCCGATATTGGTCCTTGGGCCTTATTACGATGGAGCCGGAGCCTCACCGTGGAGTAAATGGAGGGATCCGATTTTCCGGATTAGAGGCTGCTGGACTCTGAATCCTGAGCAGAATTGTTTGTGGGACTGTGGAAGGTCAACATGGACGAGGAAGGTAATTCAGCATGATGCAGAAGGCTTAAGGGCACTTTGAGGAGAATGAGCCTTTCATAACTATGTGGACAGGCTGCTGCAGTGCAACATGACAGCGAATATATTCTGGAGGCTCCAAAGTGCCCTCAGGTTAACAAACAACCCGATAGAAAACATTTTGCGTTAAATGGTAGTAAACAACCCTGACAGCTTCATCCATTAGCCCATTAGTTACTGACGTCCGGTGTGTGGAGCTATGGCACTGACTGGGCCCGGGGATCAGAGTGCTGAATGCAGAGTGCCACTGAATTGAATAGACTTTGTACACAGAGGCTCAATTTTCAAACTCAGAATTTAGGAGGTGCCCTGCCTGAGCTGGCCTTTGTTACATTACTGGGACAGGGCGAGCTATCATTTATGCCGGAAAGCTAAGGCTGCCTGCCATTCATTTTTCAAACCTACCTGCTCCATCTGCGATCAAACCTTGTGCCACATTTCACAAAGGTTCCCAACAATTCATACAGTCTTTCTCACATGGGAGATTTGCTACTCTATACACACACACACACACACACACACACACACACACAGCAATTAATGGCCCCGATTTTAACTCCAGGTGGATTCCCCGCTCAGGGCTGAGTTAAAATTACAGCCGGGTCTCAATGATGTCATCGGGCCACAACATGCATATGTAAAGAAGGACCCTGTTGGCTCCGGGCATGTGTCCTCGCCATCTGCTCAGGAGAGCAGGTTAAAATCGCAGACCACCACCTCTTGCCTTGATCATCTCTTAATGTCTCTTAATGTCTCTTAATCTCTCCTTTTGTTCTTTCATCCCCTCCCCCTTTTCCCAGCTTTATCCTTGCCTTAAATCTATTTCATTTCCTACTATTTCCAGTTCTGACGAAAGGTCTTCGACCTGAAACGTTAACTCTGTTTCTCTCTCCACGGATGCTGCCTCGCCTGCTGAGTTTTTCCAGCGTTTTCTGTTGTTATTTCGGATTTCCAGCATTTGCAGTATTTTGCTATCGTATTAAAATCGCAGACGTTGCAATCATGGCGGCTTTCAGACAGGCACGAGCCAGGGCGATTTTAACTGCCCGCCCACAAGGTTTCTGCTGAGCGAGTAGGGTTAACATCGTCCAGGCTATTGACCCCCCACACTAAGAGGTTAACGACTGTAGTGGATAAAATCCCTGGAAACTTGTAGTTCAGAGCAGTTCAAATGCATTTATTCAAAACAGCCATCGCATCCCAGCCTGCCCTGACTGGGGGTAGATTTTGACTTTGTGCGATAGTGGAAATAAAAATCGGGAGCGATGTAAAACGGGCTGCCGATTTGCTATCACCCATTTTACAATACCGCACAGAGTCAAAATAACCTCCACTGCTTCTTACCACCCTCCTCCACTTCTGATTCTTGTCGTTTGATAGACATTTCAGTTCCTGGTGTGGGTATCATTGGGGTCTTTGCACAGACTGTGTTAGAGCAGTGTGGTCCAATACGTTAGATACTGGTCACATCTGGCTAATTGGGAATCCAGATCTGGCTAATTGTACTTCTGATCAGTAAATGAAAAATGAGTAATGGCCACCGTCGAAGGGCCCGTGATCTCAACACTCATATTCGCACAGTGTGTGCATGTGGACTTTAACCTTATTGAGCACTTGTTGGTAAAATGGTAAGATGAAATGCAGAGTGTTTTTTGATCATTGTGAGTGTTTTACTTCCTTGGTTACTGAATGGCAGAAGGTGTTTGTGAAGTAAGTATTGTGTGAGTGTATCTAAGAGGTTTTCTAGTAAAATTAGTGCATGTGGCTAAAGCGGTGTTGCCATAGCCAAACCTGTGGCTCATCAGCGATTTCTACTGGTCAGACATCACAATGGAAAGGACTAATATGCCACGTCAAGTGTCAGATACACAACTTGGGGAAGAGCTTTGAATGACTGATTGATTGTATGCAAGACAATGAAACAATCTGTACGATTGTAGCATTTGTTATTAAAGTCAGACGATAACAAATGAGAAAAGGCTGAAGAACTTAAAAACATCGGCACTTTACTGCTCGACAATTTACAACTAATCACATGCAGATGTCAGTCTCATGCACTCGAGTCCAGTTGAGGTGGAGAGTCAGAGAGCTTCCCGCACTTAACTATGGATGCAAAGTTACATCGATATTTCTACAGCTTCCATCCCAAAAGAAAATATCCATTTAAATAGCACTTAAATTTTAAAATTTTTACCCTCGTGTTGAAGTCCCCCCATGGCCCTGTCCCTCCCTATCTCTGTGACCACCTCCATCCCCACAACCCTCCGAGATCTCTGCGCTCCTCCATTTCTGGCCTTTTGTGAATCCCCCACTTCCTTCACCCCATCACTGGCGGCCTTGTCTTCAGCCGTCTAGGCCCTAAGCTCTTGAATTCCCTGATCAAACCTCTTCACCTCTCTACCTCTCTCTCCTCCTTTAAGACGCTGCTTAAAACCTGCCTCTCTGACCAAGCATTTGGTCACCTGTCCTAATGTCTCCTTCTTTAGCACAGTGTCAAATTTTATGTGATGACGCACCTTTGAAGCGCCTTGGGACGTTTTACTATGTTAAAGGTGCTCTATAAATGCAATTTGTTGTTGCTGTTCAACTGTGAAGTCCAACAATTGCAATATTAACAGTTCGAATAAGTCACTTTTGATGAAATCTGTCACATGGCTGTGCACAACTCTACTGCTTGTTATTTTTAGGATAGTTGGGTTATTATTCATAATGTCAACGGGAGCCTTTTCTACCAATGGTTTCAGTTGCTGTGCTGGCTCATTATTGAAAAGAAAAGAAAGAAAGACTTGCATTTATATAGCACCTTTCACGACCACTTGCATTTATATAGCGCCTTTCACGAGTTGATTACAGGGCAAGGTATTTTCCGCTGTTGTTGTGACTGTAGCATGTTTGCTGTATAGGGCAGGGTAGCAGATAACTAATCATTCCAAGAATTCTCTGGATACCTCGTTTGGCGATGGGAGAAAGCATTGTGACAGAAATAAACTTTTGGGGGGAGAAATTCGGTGGGTTAGCGCCTCCCGTTAGCACCCCCGGGGGATGATAATGGGGCGCTAACGACTTACCGCCTGAGCACGACGAGATGAACGACTCCCGCTAACTTGGCCGGGAGGTTTGTGGCGGCGGTAAAACATTGTGCCACGATCGCCTACACCCAGAGATCGTGATGTCGTCGCTGTGCGCATCACCCCGGTAGCGCCCCGGACCTGAACTTCGGTTCCGCCCCCTGCAGCATCGCCGGGCGAAAACACCAACAGCTGCAGGAGGCGTTGATCGGGAGGCCGGGCCCTTTGGGGGCCGAAGTTAAAGGGGAGGTTGCCGAGGTAAGCAAAATTTCAGAATTTTTTTTTGCAATTTTTTCCAATTCTCCTGGGCCGCGATCGATCAGCTGGAGTGCATGGGGCTGATTGGGCCGGATCGCAGCTGCCATCAGGGGCCAGCTAACTGGTCCCAATGCAGAGCCTGCAGCGATGGCCCTTCCCTTTAAAGGAGGGCAGGAGCCTCGGATCACAGCAGCGTTGCACGGGACATTATGCAGCGCTGCACCACTACCGCCCCGCCTGCCTCCTTTAGCGCTCCAGGAAGGAAGTGGAGCGCTTGATTTAGTGCTCCACTTCCTTCCTGGAGCACAAAACCCAATTTCATGAAAGCTGGAAATCTTTAGCGCTTGGCGCCTAGTTTTCCAGCTTTCAAAAGTTACCGCCCCCAAACGGGGCGATAATGAATTTCTCCCCCTTGGTCTGTATTGAATTTTTGACTTGCATTGCTAGGAACAGCATGTAAGGGGTTAACATCCAAACCCATACGCACTGTTTCTCAATAGGCCCAGTCTTACAATAAAAGTACCAAAGACCTTCATAAACTTAGAAAAGAATTTGCTGACGTTCAAGAAAAAGTGAAATGGTGACAGCACAAGTACAGCAGCAAGTGGAAATTAGGCCCTGCAATGGAAGAACTGAACATTGGAAGGATCGCTGGAAGGAACAAGAGACATCAGTGGAAAACAACCGTTTTTGGTCGAAACGCTGGAGAATCAGTTTAGTCCAAACGGTTTGACTGCAGGAAGCGGGGGGTGGTGGGGGGCTGGGGGGAGTGGGATGGCAGGCAGTTCCACAAGGCCTGCGTTTCTGGGGTAAGCGCAATGGATTGATTTAGAGCATTAATTGTTTAATAGACCAGGGGCACCACAATCATCACACATATCTTTGCCATTGCCAACGGGAGCTGATCCATTCAGTACTGATGCATTCCTGTCGATCTATTAAGAGATACAGACATATACTTGCCTTTTCTCTCAGTATAACTTCAAAGGGGTGGTCCCAAGCCCACCCTGACACAGATCAGTGAATTGGGCCTGGCTTGCAGTAGTGGCTTTGATTGACAGCTATGTCCGAGACCTTTGAGAAAGGGGCAAGGTTATTGATTTGCTGTTGTCCTCCTTGCTAGACAGCTTGTTGGCCAGAGGCTTCCCATCATGGGTTTCTATTGGGTTTCAAGTGCAGTTCAATGGCCAGTTTACAGTCAGCTTCAGTTCTTCACTGAGCAGTGTGAGAACTCAGCATCAAGCTGACAAACGGAACAGCTGAGATAGATTCCAAACAGTAGCCTGTTCCACAGTAAAGGAAGACAGGCTGTGATGTAAAATGCATGCTTAAAGAGTGGTCGCACAACACCAGGTTATAGTCCAACAGTTTTATTTGAAATCACAAGCTTTCGGAACTATCGCTCCTTCCTCAGGTGAGGAAGGAGCGATAGTTCCGAAAGCTTGTGATTTCAAATAAAACTGTTGGACTATAACCTGGTGTTGTGCGACCTCTCAATTTTGTCCACCCCAGTCCAACACCGGCATCTCCGCATCATGCTTAAAGAGTGCCATAGTTATTATTCTATATGTTGAAGGTGGAGAAATGTTTTATACTGCTAACTGTTCTTTCACCAGTCATATGTAAATAAAAGTAGGTTCAGATCCTGAGATTCAGTTTGGTAAGAGTGCATATTCAGTTTGTTTTTTGGAAGAAAGGGTAATCATGTGATAGGACATGACACATTCCAGTGATTGGTGTACAGAGTAAAGCTTCTCTGTTGGTTTCTGTGTTATGATCCCTTGGTCATACTATTGCATGCTCAGATATTGAGTAGATAAAGGATTCCCTTGTCAACATGCTCAATAATGTGCTGCTTGACAAGTTATTTTACAGCTGGAGGTAGTTTCCTGACCAGCAACTGTGTAGGTGAGATCTTGGCATCAGGTTCAAGGTGCAGACTGCTTTTTAACTTCCCCAGTGCAGTACTGAGGGGGTGCTGCACTGTCGGAGGTGCCGTCTTTTGGATGAGACGTTAAACCTCGTCTGCCCTCTCAGGTGATGCAAAAGATCCCATGCCACTATTTCAAAGAAGAGCAGGGGAGTTCTACCTGGTATCCTGGCCAATATTTATCCTTCAACCAACATCACTAAAATAGATTATATGATCATTATCTAATTACTGTATGTGGGACCTTGCTGTGCACAAATTAGCTGCTGCATTTCCTATGTTGCAACAGTGACCACACTTCAAAAGTACTTAATTGGGCTGTAAAATATTTTGGGGTATCCTGAGGTCATGAAAGGCGCTATATAAATGCAAGTCTTTCTTTCTCTTCTTTGAAGACATCCTGATCCTTAGCCACGACATCTCGTTTTGTGAGTTTTGACAAATCATCCATCATCACAATGTGCTTGTGATTCACTTTTGCAAAGTTGGATATGTTAAATGACTCTAGCGCATAGAATAGGCCCACATCCATTATTCACAATTTGAAACATAACTATGCTTCTTGTCATTCCTGGGCTCTTCTCAACACTCGCTCTACTTTTCACCAATGGCTTCATTTGTGTTTTGTTGAATGTGAGCAGTGAAGTAGTGGAATCCTGAAGCTTCCTGTCACTTGGAATATCAGAAAATCCACATGACTCACACTCAGGTAGTTCTTTGACAGCAGTGCCACAATACAGCTGAAATCCAACGTGTTTGTTGTTCATCAGCATGTTGGCACATAATTCGGTTTCTTCGACAGCTCCAGCAACTTGAAGCAACATCTGAGTCACGTCTACAGTGTTCACCCGCCACTTGCTTTTGTTCCAATTTCTGGACAACAACAACAGCTTGCATTTATATAGCGCCTTCAGCTCAGTAAAACGTCCCAAGGCGTATCACAGGAGCGTAATCAAACAAAATTTGACACCGAGCCACATAAAGAGATATTAGGACAGGTGACCAAAAGCTCGGTCAAAGAGGTAGGTTTTAAGAGTGTCTTAAAGGAGCAGAGAGAGGTGGAAAGGTGAAGAGGTTTGGGGAGGAAATACCAGAGCTTAGGCCCCAGGCAGCTGAAGGCACGGCCGCCAATGGTGGGGCAAAAGAAATTGGGGATGCGCAAGAGGCCAGAATTGGAGGAATGCAGAGTTGTTGGAGGGTTGCTTGGCTGGACGAGGTTACAGAGCTGGGGAGGGGCAAAGTCATGGAGGGATTTGAACAAAAATATTGCTACTTTTGTTCAGTGACTTGTATTCTGAATGTAATCCAGCTTCTTGATCTGTCCTCAATCTCATTTTTTCAGGGTGTTCATCAGATCTTCCTGCCGAAAGATGGGAGAAGAACATATGGGGACACATGTGTACTTATGGCCTGTGGTTCATATGTCAAAGGGGCCGCATTTTTTACAACCCCTGGATTGCACTATAATATAATTAGATATTGGGTAGTGTGGGTTAACTCTATACTGTAAAGGATCAGTTTATTGGAACTATTGATGACATTGAACCTAGGAAGGTATCTATAGCAGACCTCAAATTTGTCACAACCCCATAGTCTCATGGTCTGGCTGAGATGTGGAGACTCACTATATAAGTTTCATCAGGAGCTTAGTACCAATTATTAAAAATAACATTTATAGGGTTCATTTGGTTTTCAAACAGAAATTTGTTTTGTCTTGCTACAAACAGTCTTCCTATCAGCCTTGTCTTCACTTGTCTCAAACTGAAGACCATCAAGTACTTCCAGTGCCTCTGTGCTGATATTAGTACTTAATATAATAGTTCTGATATTTTTTGACTGTTTCATGAGACATGAAGCAATCTCATAATTGCCCCATATTATTTTAAACCGTAGGTGTTAGCCATGACTCAGTGGTAGCAACTCTCGCTACTGAGACAAAAGGTCGTGGGTTCAAGTCCCACTTGCGAGATTTGAGCACAAAATCCAGGCTGACACACCAGTGCAGTACTGAGGGGGCGCTGCACTGTCGGAGTTGCCGTCTTTCGGATGAGACATTAAACCGAGGCCCCGTCTGCTCTCTCAGGTGGATGGAAAAATATCCCATGGCACTATTTTGAAGAAGAGCAGGGGAGTTATCCCCGGTGTGCTGGACAATATTTATCCCTCAACCAACATAACAAAAACAGATTATCTGCTCATTATCACATTGCCGTTTGTGGGATCTTGCTGTGCACAAATTAGCTGCTGCGTTTCCTAAATTACAACAGTGACTACACTTCGAAGTATTTCATTGGCTGTAAAGCGCTTTGGGACGTCCTGAGATCATGAAAGGCGCTGTAGAAAAACAAGTTTGTACTTTCTTTTCCAATTGCTGGTTGCAATATCTGGCATCTCTGGATTTGATGAGAAGGGTATATTCTGGATAATGGATTTGCAGAACATTACAGTGGCTGGATTCGGAGCGCCTAACACATTGTTTTTTTTTATTTTAGATCATTTAAATCTTTAAATCAGCTAATACACTAATGCTGATCTGCTTACACAGCAGGTGCCAAATTTAATAAAGTAATGCCATAAGTGGATTAGTGAGCTGAATAGCACATGGAACATTAGGAAGTTGGTTCTTTTTTCTATTCGTTCCTGGGATCTGGGCGTCACTGGCAAGGCCGGCATTTATTGCCCATCCCTAATTGTCCTTGAGAAGGTGGGGGTGAGACGCCTTCTTGAACCGCTGCAGTCCGTGCGGTGAAGGTGCTCCCACAGTGCTGTTAGGGAGGGAGTTCCAGGATTTTCACCCAGCGACGATGAAGCAACAGCGACATATTTCTAAGTCAGGATGGTGTGTGACTTGGAGGGGAACTTGGAGGTGGTGGTGTTACCATGCGCTTACTGCCTTTGTCCTTCTAGGCGGTAGACGGAGGGGCTGTCGAAGAAGCATTCTGGCTTCAGATGTTCTTATATCCCTTCAGTATCACCTTTAAAATATTCTGTGAATTGACACTATGTGGCGTTTTGTTAATAACATCAGATGGTTTCGAAGGGTAAAAAGTTTGAGAGCTTCAAAACATGTGGGCCCCAAAAATCTACAGCAGTTCTGCCAGTCTCGCACCATAACTCTGGTGAAACCTGCCTAAGGAACATAGGAACATAGGAACAGGAGAAGGCCATTCAGCCCCTCGAGCCTGCTCCGCCATTCAATGAGATCATGGCTGATCTGTGACCTACCTCCATATACCCGCCTTTGCCCCATATCCCTTAATACTTTTGGTTAACAGAAAGCGATCAATATCCGATTTAAAATTAACAATTGATCTAGCATCAATTGCCATTTGCGGAAGAGAGTTCCAAACTTCTACCACCCTTTGTGTGTAGAAGTGTTTCCTAATTTCACTCCTGAAAGGTCTGGTTCTAATTTTTAGACTATGACCCCTAGTCCTAGAATCCCCAACCAGCGGAAATAGTTTCTCTCTATCTACCCTATCTGTTCCCCTTAATATCTTGAAAACTTTGATCAGATCACCCCTTAACCTTCTAAATTCCAGGGAATACAACCCTAATTTGTGTAACCTCTCCTCGTAACTTAACCCTTGAAGTCCGGGTATCATTCTGGTAAACCTGCGCTGCACTCCCTCTAAGGCCAATATATCCTTCCGAAGGTGTGGTGCCCAGAACTGCTCACAGTACTCCAGGTGTGGTCGAACCAGGGTTTTGCATAGCTGCAGCATAACTTCTACCCCCTTGTATTCTTGTCCTCTAGATATAAAGGTCAGAATCATATTAGCCTTTTTGATTATTTTCTGTACCTGTTCATGACATTTTAATGATCTATGTACCTGGACCCCCAAGTCTCTTTGGACCTGCATTGTTTTTAGCCTTTCACCATTTAGAAAGTACCCTGTTCTATCTTTTTTTGGTCCAAAGTGGATGACCTCATATTTGCCTACATTGAAATCCATTTGCCACAGTTTTGCCCATTCACTTACTCTGTCGATATCCCTTTGTAATTTTATGCTTCCATCTGCACTGCCTACAATGCCGCCTCTCTAAGGATGGCAGGCTAGCAGTTGCACTGGGTCTGCAGCTTTTCCAGGACTTCCTACATGTCTTGTGAAGGGTGGAATCTACACCCAGCCCCTTACAAGGCAACTGTCACTAGCGGGGGCAGGGCCAAGGTCAGGGGCTCTCTATGCTGGCTGTTCGCAATTGCCCGGCTGAGTCAGGAGCTAGTATTTCTCTGGAGGCCGGTGAATTGAGATGTACCATCCCCCCAGACGGGCAAAAGTGGTGGCAGCACTGGTGGGGTCCAGGTCACTGAAAAGGTCTTTTTGTTTCGATTTTCTTGGTGGGCCCTCTTATCAAGCGGCTGAGGGATACGTGAACCTCCCCCAGGAGTGGGTGTCAGCAGTCAACCGCCTTCTTTCTATGGTTCGCAACAACACGTTTCGAATAAGCACGAGACGCTTTGTAGTGTAGTATATGGAACAGACTTTATTGATACCTAGGATGAGGGACCAACCCAACCTGGATCAGAGAGCAGCTTTTCTGTATCTTTCAAGCCCTCTGAACAGCTATTGAAAACCATGCTCTTTTATATGCCATATTTTGCCTACATCAAAGGTACATGTCACAGATAAGACTTCATGACGTATCTATTCCCAAATCCTTTGAAGACAGTCTATTCATGTAAACAGTTGTAGTTGTTTACTCCAAAGCTACTTCCCTCAAACAAGACTTCCTGATGTAACTGTCCTTAAACCCTTTGAAGAATAGACTTCATCAACCGTCATCTTTTCATACCATAGCTAATGGATACCTCTCCCTATGTTTATTACCCTAGCCCCTAAAGTTACACTTTAATCACTCATGGCTGACGCCATTACTGTCATGTATTTCTTTGCACCAACACTTTACATATCAGAAGACGAGCTCTACATTCCTCTCGCAACACTTCAAAGCCATCCTGTTCATATTGGATAGTCTGTTGCTCCATGATATGAAGTAGTTTGACTGTTCATCCTTTAACTCTCCACATTGTCCACCAGTGGGCAGGCACCAGATTTTCTGGCCACCTGGGACAGGCGGGTGCCAAAGATGGTGCTTGTGCCTGTCTGCTCCATGGAAATCAGATGCCCTCCCACTGACCCTGGAAACCACCAGCATCACATCCCGAGGCTCGTCGGGACATTTACTCTTTTGGGTGAGACGTTAAACCAAGGCTCTGTTTGCTCTCTCAGGTGGATGTAAAAGATCCCATGGGGCACTATTTCAAAGAAGAACAAGGGAGTTCTCCCCGGTGTCCTGGCCAATATTTATCCCTCATTCAAGCAGATTGTCTGCTCATAGAATCATAGAATCATAGAATGGTTACAGCACAGAAGTAGGTGATTCGGCCCGTTGAGCCTGTGCCGGCTTAGCACATCGTCATTATCACATTACTGTTTGTGGGACCGTGCTGTGCGTAAATTGGCTGCCACGTTTTTTACATTACAACAGTGACTACACTTCAAAAGTACTTCATTGGCTCTGAAGCGCTTTGGGACGTCCTGAGGTTGTGAAAGGCGCTACATAAATGCAAGTCTTTTTTTTTTTCTTTTTCTTTACAACTCAGCCATTTTCATCAGACCACATGCAGCTGCCGATTACTTCCTGTAATTGACTACGGAGGCAAAGTTACACCAGTACATTTTCCTGCCTCTTAGTAATTCAAGTTCACTAAAGCTTAGCTTGTGGTATCTGCCAAGCATAGAATCATGGAACATTACAGCATAAAAGGAGGCCATTCAGCCCATCATGCCTGTGTCGGCTCTTTGACAGAGCTATCCAATTAGTCCCTCTCCCCCGCTCTTTCCCCATAGCCCTGCAAATTTTCTCTCCAGGTATTTATCCAATTCCCTTTTGAAAGTTGCTATTGAATCTGCTTCCACCACTCTTTCAGGCAGTGCATTCCAGATCACAACAACTCGCTGCGTAAAACAATTTCTCCTTATCTCACCTCTGGCTTTTTTGCCAATTACTTTAAACGTGTGTCCTCTGGTGACCAACCCTTTAGCCAGTGGAAATGGGTTCTCATTAGTTACTCAATCAAAAACTTTTCATGATTTTGAACACCTCTATTAAATCTCCCTTTAACCTTCTCTGCTCCTCGTGTTCTTTTAAGATTTAAAAAGGTGTGCAAATATGACAGGACATGTATAATTTACCACTAACATGCGGATAGAACTTAAGTATGCAGGATGTCCTTTACATCAGCTCTGTTCGGGAATGACTGAGTAAGTTAGTTCCATAGCTGTGAGAGCAGGTAGTGAACAAACCAAGCTCAAACAGGCCTTAAAGGGGCACCCTCTTCATAGAAACACGATCGACCAATTTTATCCTTCCGTCAGACAGGAGGAAGAGCTGGGTGTTGTTTGCATCAAGCTGATGCCACAAGTAAGTAATACACTTTATATCGGAACACAGCAATGTGCAGGAATGCACAAGACTGGAAGAGATCAATGCAATCCATCTAGCCAGTCTCAAAGTATAAAAGGCATCACACTCTTCTCTCTCCTGCCTCTCAATCACTTTCCCTGTCAAATATTTCACTTCTTGAATTAGCTGATACTGGAGAAAGAAAGGAAGACTTGCATTTATACAGCGTCTTTCATAACCTCAGGATGTCCCAAAGCATTTTACAGCCAATGAAATACTTTTTTGAAGAGTAATCACTGTTGTAATACAGGAAACGCAGCAGCCAATTTGTGCACAGCAAGCTCCCACAAACAGTAATGTGATTAATGAGCAGATAATCTGGGTTTTTTTTAAGAGATGTTGGTTGAGGGATAAATATTGGCCAGGACCCTGGGGAGAACTCCCCTGCTCTTCTTTGAAATAGTGCCATGGGATCTTTTACGTTCACCTGAGAGGGCAGATGGTGCATCAGTTTAACGTCTCATCTGAAAAACGGCACTTCCAACAGTGCAGCACTGCCTCAGTACCGCACTCCAACATCAGCCTAGAACATGTGTTCAAGTCTCTGGCGTGGGGACGAACCCTTAACCTTCTGTCTCAGAGGTGAGAGTGCTACCAGCTGACCCACAGCTGACAAAGCAAAGAGATCAATGCATTCCATCCAGCCAGTCCCATAGTATAAAAAACATCAGCCTCTTATCTCTCCTGCCTTCCAATTATTCAATTGTCAGGCAGTCTGTTCCACATATTTACCACCCTATGTGCAAATTTGGATTCAATTTACCTCCTTGCGGTGTGAGTTGGCAGACAAGAAATTTGCAGGGCTACGGAGAAAGGGCGGGGGAGTGGGACTAGCTGAAGTGCTCTTGCAGAGAGCCAGCATGGGCTCGATGGGCCGAATTGCCTCCTTCTGTGCTGTAACCATTCTATGATTGTGTGATTCTATGAAATTGGCCTAATTATTTTCTTTCAGGGCTCCTTTAATGCCAGTTACCATTGAATTAAGGATTGCAACACAGTTCTGTGCCTTTAGCACCCTGGTCTAATTGTTTCTTAATAGTTTTGGCAGTTACCGTTGTCAATGTTGACGGTAACATGCACCAGTTATTTATTAGCAAAATTATAGTTTTCTCACTGCTGATGGATCTAGACCAATGCCCCAGAGGAAATTCCATGTATAATAATCTTTCAATTCCAAAGTAAAAGACCTTGAGGGTGAATTTGCTTCCGGGAAGTTACAGAAGCAGAACAGGAGAAATCCCTGGGGAATTCACCTCCCTGATCTATTAAGAATCTTGCTTATATCACCTGTTACACTTTAACTGGGTCCCTAGCACAGAATATCTCTCATGAACTTCCAATTGATTCTTGAAAAGTTTGGGCCAAAGAAAATCACTCCAGCATTCTTCGCCTATCCCAATCAGCACAAATTTCTCAGAGCCTCTGCCTTCTCCCGACTCTGGCCTCTCGAGCATCCCCGATTTTCTTCGCTCTAACATTGGCGGCCGTGCTTTCAGCTGCCGAGGCCCTAAGCTCTGGAATTCCCTCCCTAAACCTCTCTGCCTCTCTACCTCTCTCTCCTCCTTTAAGATGCTCCTTAAAAACCAGCTCTTTGACCAAGCTTTCGATCACCCATCCTAATATCTCCTGATGTGGCTCGGTGTCACATTTCAATTGATAACGCACCTGTGAAGCGTCTTGAGATCTTTTTACTACGTTAAAGTGATATTGGGGCTTTGGATAGGGTGCGGAGCACGACGACTAGACTAATTCCCAGTATAAAGCATCTTGGTTATCATTATAGGCTGAAAGAGTTGGGACTTTGAACTTTAGAGAAGCATAAACCTAGAGGTGATCTGATTGAGGTTTATAAGATAATGAAGGGAATAGATTGTGTTCCAGTTGACAGTTTGTTCCAATTAAATACGTTAGGGAGGACCAGAGGTCACAAATTAAAGTTGTATGAGGCCAGATCTAGGGTAGGTGTCAGGAGGTGGTTCTTCTCCCAGAGAATAGTGAACCTCTGGAACAGGCTGCTGTCTCATGCGGTGGATGCCAGCTTGTGTGCTACATAGAAACATAGAAACATAGAAGATAGGAGCAGGAGTAGGCCATTCGGCCCTCGAGCCTGCTCCACCATTTAATGAGATCATGGCTGATCTTCCAAATTCAGTACCCTGTCCCTGCTTTCTCCCCATATCCCTTGATCCCTTTAGCCTTAAGAAATATATCTAACTCCTTCTTGAATATATTTAATGAATTGGCCTCAACTGCCTTCTGTGGTAGAGAATTCCACAGGTTCACCACTCTCTGGGTGAAGAAATTCTTCCTCATCTCAGTCCTAAATGGCTTACCCCTTATCCTTAGACTGTGACCCCTGGTTCTGGACTCACCCGCCATCGGGAACATCCTTCCTGCATCTAGTCTGTCTAGTCCTGTTAGAATTTTATAAGTTTCAATGAGATCCCCTCTCATTCTTCTAAACTCTAGCGTATACAAGCCCAATCGTCCCAATCTCTCTTCATACGTCATTCCTGCCATCTGGCAAATCTTCGCTGCACACCCTCCATGGCAAGAACATCCTTCCTCAGATAAGGCGACCAAAACTGCACACAATACTCAAGGTGTGGTCTCACCAAGGCCCTGTGCAACTGCAGCAAGACATCCTTGTTCCTGTACTCAAACCCTCTCGCTATGAAGGCCAACATACCATTTGCCTTCTTAACCGCCTGCTGCACCTGCATGCTTACCTTCAACGACTGGTCCTGAATTCCTTCAAGCGAGGGCTGGACCTGTTTCTGTCTGGGGCGGACGTCACCTCTTACAGAAGGGAATTCAGGGCCAGAGTGGTCTGCTGGGCTAGTTTCGATCGCCTAGATGGGTCGGAGAGGAATTTCCCAGATTTTTCTTCCCCAAGTTGGCCTGGGCTTTTACCTGGTTTTTCACCTCTCTCAGGAGCTCACATGGTTTCGGGTGGGGTGGGGTCGGGAGTGTATATATTGGGCTACACAAAGTATCACAATTGTGTGGGACAGGATGGATGGACCAGAGGGTCTTTGCCCGTCTGTCATTGTTCGTATATAAATGCAAGTGGTTGTTGTTGTTGGAGTGCACAGGGGAGCTCGCCCCCTCTTGTGTCTGAGGTCACGAGAAGTGGGTTTTACTGTATCCACGGTCACTATAAATGGGTTACAGTGCATCCAGATTTACCACAAATGGGCTTCACGATTTCAAACCCCTGTTTTGCCAACAAGCTGATTTTAATATATATTTGCATGCTGCCGGTATCTGATATTGCGAGGCAAGCTATGAATAATTCCCAGTCAGTGTGCCTCTGCTACACTTACTATTATCTGTCTCTGCTGAATCACAGATCAGAAGCACAGACCCATATCTTAAATGTACATGGGCATTGACAACTTGGGTCTGAGTTCAACAGTGCGCTCCCCCACCTCCCCTTCCCCCCCCGGCTCTTAAGAGTTTAGTCAGAAAGCAAATACTTTATGGTCGCTGGTTATCAGCGTATTTATTTGTGATAAAAAGCAACAAGAAAATCAACTGCGTAAAACAATTCATGCAATTTTAATATAATTGCAGAATTTACCAAGAAAAAAAGCAGCAGGAAAAGCAGTGTGTCTGTGATACGTATCGAATCACGCCATCAACTCCCACACGCCCCTCTGAGGTGCTGAAATTGCCCTCGTCGCTGTTTATAATGAGCGGCTTAACGTGTTTGTATTACATTGATTTGTGCATAATATTAACCCATTCATTATCCTGTTTATTTTAATGGTTTAACAAAGGCATTTGTTACGAATGATGCTTTGGGGGCCAATTTCACTCCATAAATCACAAATTCTGGCAGCTGTGATAAAGAGGTCCGACGAGTTCTGACGAAAGGCCATTTTACTTGAAACATTCTCTCTCCACAGACGCTGCCTTACCTGCTGAGTGTTCCCAGCATTTTCAGTTTATATTTCAGATTTCCAGCATCCGTAGTATTTTGCTTTTGTAATAAAGGAGGATGGTTCCGTGAAAATTAATTTGTCATTTCATGCTGGTGCGCGACTGTTTTCTGAGGCAAATGATTTGCCTTTTATATAGCATGCTGCTTTTGAACTGCAGTCACTATTTCTACACAGTCAAACACAGGAGCCAAATTGTGCACAGCAAGATTTTACAACCAGCAAGTAAGAACATAAAAACATAAGAAATAAGAGCAGGAGTAGGCCAAACGGCCCCTCGAGCCTGCTCCGCCATTCAATAAGATCATGGTTGATCATCGACTTCAACTCCACTTTCCCGCCCGATCTCCATATCCCTTGATTCCCTTAGAGTCCAAAAATCTATCGATCTCAGCCTTGAATATACTCAAAGACTCAGCATGCACAGCCCTCTGGGGCAGAGAATTCCAAAGATTCACAGCCCCCTGAGTGAAGAAATTCCTCCTCATCTCGGTCTTAAATGGCCGACCCCTTATCCTGACACTATGCCCCCTAGTTCTAGACACTCCAGCCAGGGGAAACAACGGGGGCGATTTTCTCAGCCAAAAAGAGGTGGGTATGGAGGCGGGACTGCCGGGAAAATGGCAGAATTTGGGGGCGGGTGGCAAACCCGCTCCCAACCCGCCTCCATGCCATCTTCCCAGGAGGCGGGTAGCCGTCCCGCGCCGGGTCCCGTCTCCTTGGAGGCGGGAAGGGATTAAAGCCTATTAACTGGCTGTTAACAGGCAGAAAATAGGATTAGCCCGTTTTTGCCCTCACAACTGCGGGCTTTCCGAAGGCTCCAAAACCCGCCAGGGTCACCATGGCGAGTAGTGGGTCTGCGGGGGTCGGTGGGATGCAAAAGTGTGGTGTGAAGGTAAGTGATGGGTGCAAGAGTGTAGAGGTGAGTATCTGAGGTAAGTCCTAAGTGTTTTTAAAAGTGTACTTACCTTTGTTTCTTCCTGCAGCCCTCAGCCGCTGTGGAGCCGGAGTCCCCGACATCTCCATTGTAGAGATCACAGACTGGCTGTTGGATCCTCCGATGCAACAGTCATCTGATTCTGCAAAGTAGAAAGGTTTGATGGGTCCTGAACACAAGGGCCCATCAAACTACACAGGATGTCAGTGTTTGACAGCTTCACAGAGCTGTCAAACGATGACATTCCTTCTTTCAAAAATTCTTGACAGATGACACATCATACGTTGACGTGCTCTGCAACCGGCTTTACACTAATTGGCCATCTAAGCCCGCCGGGCAGGCTTAACAAGGTCAATCAGGGGAAAATCCCGCTGGTTGGCCAGAAGCTGATGGAGGCGGGACTGAAACCCGACAAGTTGGAGTCCCGCCTCCAAAAGCTTCCCCTTGAGAAAATCACCCCCAACCTCTCAGCATCTACCCTGTCAATCCCCTTCAGAATCTTGTATATTTCAATGAGATCACCTCTCATTCTTCTAAACTCCAGAGAGTATCGGCCCATTCTACACAATCTCTCATCATAGGACAGCCCTCTCATCCCAGGAATCAATCTAGTGAACATTCGTTGCACCGCCTCCAAGGCAAGTATATCCGTCCTTAGATAAGGAGACCAAAACTGTGCACAGTACTCCAGGTGTGGCCTCACCAAGGCCTGTACAATTGTAGCAAGACTTCCTTACTCTTATACTCCAACCACCTTGCAATAAAGGCTAACATGCCATTTGCCTTCCTGTCCCACCTAGCTTTGCATCATCAGCAAACTTGGATACATTACACTCGGTCCCTTCATCTAGGTCATAGAAACATAGAAACATAGAAGATAGGAGCAGGAGTCGGCCATTCGGCCCCTCGAATCTGCTCCGCCATTTGATGAGATCATGGCTGATCATCCAAACTCAGTACCCTGTACCTGCCTTCTCCCCATATCCCTTGATACCTTTAGCTTTAAGAAATATATCTAACTCATTCTTGAATATATTTAATGACTTGGCCTCAACTACCTTCTGTGGTAGAGAATTCCACAGGTTCACCACTCTCTGGGTGAAGAAATTCTTCCTCATTTCTGTCCTAAATGGCTTACCCCTTATCCTTAGATTATGACCCCTGGTTCTGGACTCTCCGACCATCGGGAACATTCTTCCTGCATCTAGTTTGTCCAGACCTGTCAGAATTTTATATAGATTGTAAATAACTGAGTAAGATAAATGACCAGTTTATCTACTTTTGGTGGTGTTGGTTGAGGGTGGTATATTGGACAGGACACGACTGCACTGGAGTGTCAGCCTAGATTATGTACTCAAATCCTGTACAACAACAACAACTTGCATTTATATAGCGCCTTTAATGTAGTGAAACGTCTCAAGGTGCTTCACAGGAGCGTTATCAAACAAAATTTGACACCGAGCCACATAAGGAGATATTAGGAGAGGTGACCAAAAACTTGGTCAAAGAGGTAGGTTTTAAGGAACGTCATAAAGGAGGAGAACGAGGTGGAGAGATTTGGAGAGGGAATTCCAGAGCTTAGGGCCTAATCATCATGAAAGAAAAGCTGCCAATAGTGGAGAGATGAAAATCGGGGATTCGCAAGAGGCCAGAATTAGAGGAGTGCAGAGATCTCAGAGGTTAGTAGGGCTGGAGGAGGTTACAGAGATGGGGAGGGGCAGGGGCGAGGCCGTGGAGGGATTTGAAAACAAGGATGAGAATTTTAAGAAAATTGTAAGGAAACAAGGATAAGAATGTAGTCGGGATTGGACCTAAAACTTTCCGACAGAAGTGAGAGTCCTACCAACTGAGACAAGCTGACACTTGAAAAGAAAAAAAGAAACAGGAGTGAATTTTCACTTTTAACGTCAGGTGGAAATAGGGCAATAGCGGAACTTCCAAAGTGAGACTAAGTAACTGGGCGTCAGCTTGGTTCAGGTGGTAGCATTTTTACCCGAGTCGGAAGACGGTGGGGCTCAAGCCCCAGACCAAGATTAGAGCACCTAATCTATTCTGACTCTTTAGTGTGGCACTGTGGTAGATGGCGTCCTTCAATGAGCCATCAAACTGAGACCCAGTCTGTCCGTTCAACTAAAAGTAAAAGATGCCATGGCCGATTTGAAAACTGGCAAGGTGTTCCGCCTAGTGTACTGCCCAATGTTCCTCACTCAACTAGCACCACCAGAAACAGAATAATGGGGTTACAGTAGCATAGTGGTTATGTTACTGGACTAATGATCCAGAAACATGAGTTCAAATCCCACCACGGAAGCTGGGGAATTTAAATTCAATGAATTAAATAAATCTGAATTAAAACAAAAAGCTAGTATCAGTGACCATGAAACGACCGGATGTCGTAAAAACCCATCTGGTTCACTAATGCCCTTTCGGGAAGGCTATCTGGTGTCCTTACCTGGTCTGGGCCTATATGTGAATCCAGACCCACAGAAATGTGGTTGACTCTTAACTGCCCTCTGAAATGGCCTAGCAAGCCACTCAGTTGTAACAAACCGCCATGATAAAACAAGAATAAAACCGGACGAATCACCCGGCATTGACGGATGCGGACACGACAAAGACACACCCAGCCCAGTTGACTCTGCAAAGTCCTCCTCACCAACATCTGGGTATCGGCAGGACAAACCCACCAAAGGTGGCGGCACAGTGGTATACAATATTGAGTTTGGACCTCATGAACTCTCATGGCATCAGGTCAAGCATGGGCAAGGAAACCTGTTGATTACTGTCCTCCCTCAGCTGAATAATCAGTACTCCTCCCTATTCAAAACCACTTGGAAGAAGCATTGAGGGTAGAAATGGCACAGAATGTACTCTCTGGGTGGGGGACTTCAATGTCCAACACCAAGAGTGACTCGGTAGCACCAATACTGATTGATCTGGCCAAGCCCTGAAGGACATAGCTGCCAGACTGGGCCTGCGGCAGGTGGTGAGAGAACCAACACGAGGGAAAAACCTACTTGCCCTCATCCTCACCAATCTACCTGTCGCAGATGCATCTGTCCATGACAGTATTGGTAGGAGTGACCACTGCACAGTCCTTGTGGAGATGAAGTCAGTTTGGGTGGAGCTAAGAAACAGCAAGGGGCAGAAAACATCGGTGGGAGTTGTTTATAGTCCCCCAAACAGTAGTTGTAATACAGGACAGAGTAGAATCATAGAAGATAGGAGCAGGAGTAGCCTGCTCCACCATTCAATGCGATCATGGCTGATCATCCAAATTCAGTACCCTGTCCCTGCTTTCTCCCCATATCCCTTGATTCCTTTAGTCTTAAGAAATATATCCAACTCCTTCTTGAATCTATTTAATGAATTGGCCTCTACTGCCTTCTGTGGTAGAGAATTCCACAGGTTCACCACTCACTGGGTGAAGAAATTCCTCCTCATCTCAGTCCTAAATGGCTTACCCCTTATCCTTAGACTGTGACCCCTGGTTCTGGAATTCCCCACCATCGGGAACATCCTTCCTGCATCTAGTTTGTCCTGTCCTGTCAGAATTTTATAAGTTTCGATGAGATCCCCTCTCATTCTTCTATACTCCAGCGAGTATAAGCCCAATCGACCCAATCTCTCTTCATACGTCATTCCTGCCATCCCAGGTATCAGCCTTGTGAATCTTCGCTGAACTCCTTCCATGGCAAGAACATCCTTCCTCAGATAAGGCGACCAAAACTGCACACAGTACTCAAGGTGTGGTCTCACCAAGGCCCTGTACAACTGCAGCAGGACATCCTTGTTCCTGTACTCAAACCCTCTCGCTATGAAGGCCAACATACCATTTGCCTTCTTAACCGCCTGCTGCAGCTGCATAAATCAGGAAATTAGAGGTGCATGTAACCAGGGTAATACAGTAATCATGGGGGACTTTAATCTACATATAGACTGGGCAAACCAAATTTGCAGTAATAATGTGGAGGACGAGTTCATGGAATGTATACAAGATAGTTTTCTAGATCAGTATGTTGAGGAACCAGGCTATTTTAGATCTAGTATTGTGCAATGAGAAAGTGTTAATTAATAACCTTGTAGTAAAGGGGCCTTTAGGGAAGAGTGACCATAATATGATAGAATATTATATTGAGTTTGAAAGTGATTTAGTTAAATCCGAAACTAGGGTCTTAAATCTAAACAAAGCAAAGCACGTAGGTATGCGGGGCAAGTTGGCTACGGTAGATTGGGAAACTACATTAAAAGGTATGACGGTAGAGAAGCAATGGCTAGCATTTAAAGAATTAATACGTAATTTACAACAAATATCCATTCCTTTAAGGCACAAAAGCCCCACAGGAAAAGTGGTCCAACCGTGGCTAACAAGAGAAGTTAAAGATTGTATTAGATCAAAGGAAGAGGCTTATAATGTTGCCAAAAAGAGTAGTAAGCCTGAGGATTGGGAGGATTTTAGAATTCAGCAAAGGAGGACCAAGAAATTGATCAAGAAAGAGAAAAAAGAATATGAGAGTAAATTAGCAAGAGACATAAAAACAGATAGTAAACGTTTCTATAGGTATGTACATAACAAGGGGGAAAAATTGGGTCGCGCCCCCTCTGAGGGGCTAATTTCACCAGGGCGCTACTTTTAGAGCCCCAAAAAAGTTAGTGCCCCCGCGCTGGAAATTGAATGGTAGTGGCCCAAGCAGGAGGCGCTCCTCCTCCCTCTTGGGGCGGTACCATTCAATATCGCAGCACTGGGTGCAACAGCGCCACCACGTAGCACCGCAGTACTACAGAAAGAAAGACTTGCATTTATATAGCGCCTTTCATGACCACCGGACGCCTCAAAGCGCTTTACAGCCATTGAAATACTTATAAAGTGGAGTCATTGTTGTAATGTGGGAAATGCGGCAGCCAATTTGCACACAGCAAGCTCCCACAAACAGTAATGTGAAAATGAGCAGCTAATCTGTTTTAGTGAAGTCGGTTGAGGGATAAATATTGGTCAGGACACCGGGGAGAATTCCCCTGCTCTTCTTTGAAATAGTGCCATGGGATCTTTTACGTCCACCTGAGAGAGCACACGGGGCCTCGGTTTAATGTCTCATCCAAAAGACGGCACCGCCGACAGTGCAGTGCTCATTCAGCACTGCACTGGAGTGTCAGCCTCGATTTTGTGCTCAAGTCTCTGGAGTGAGACTTGAACCCACAGCCTTCTGACTCAGAAGCGAGTGTGCTACCCACTGCGCTACAGCTGACATACAGGTCTCCCTCCCCTGATTAAAGGAGAGGGGCCTAGCGCACCGGGGCCCTGCCGGACCACTGGGGAGCGGGGTGCCGACAAAAGAGCTCGGCACTCAAGAGGAGTGCCGGACTCACTGATCACGGCCGGCACCCCGCAAGAGGAGGTGAAAGGGGGCAGGTGCTGGCAGGCGGCCCAAAAAAAATGGGCGCCCGGCACCTGCCCTTTAATTAGCGCTGCCCCGGCCGCAAACACGCCACCCTGACCCTGTCAGACATAGCGTCCAGTGGTAGGTCAGGGGGCGCGAGCCAAGTTTGCGGCCAGGCCGGGGTGCGAGGGGGGCGCTGCGCACGGCGATGACGTCATCGCCGGAGGTGCAGCACCACAGGGCACCACCGGCTACCGCCACCGCTAACCTCCTGCTGAATTTCGCGGGAGGTGTTAGCGGCGCCGTGCCCGGGCGCTAGTTAAACAGTCGCAAAGCAACCCAATTTTTCCCCTGAAGAGTTTAGTGAAAGTAAACATGGGCCCATTAGAGGCGGAGACTGGAGAAATTATAATGGGCAATACGGAAATGGCAGAGCCATTAAATAAATACTTTGTAACCGTCTTCACAGTAGGAGACACAAAAAATATTCCGGAAATAATGGGGAACCAAGGGTCTAGAGAGAATGAGGAACTTAAAGAAATCAGTATAAGTAAAGACATAGTGCTGGAGAAATAAGTGGCGACAAATCCCCTGGACCTGACGACCTGCATCCTAGGGTTTTAAAAGAGGTAGCTGCAGAGATAGTGGATGCACTGGTATTAATCTTCCAGACTTCCCTAGATTCTAGAACAGTCCCCAAGGATTGGAAGGTAGCAAACATAACCCCGCTATTTAAGAAAGGAGGAAGAGAATACAAGCCCAATCGACCCAATCTCTCTTCATACGTCATTCCTGCCATCCCAGGTATCAGTCTGGTGAATCTTCACTGCACTCCCTCCATGGCAAGAACATCCTTCCTCAGATAAGGCGACCAAAACTGCACACAATACTCAAGGTGTGGTCTCACCAAGGCCCTGTACAACTGCAGCAAGACATCCTTGCTCCTGTACTCGAATCCTCTCGCTATGAAGGCCAACATACCATTTGCCTTCTTAACCGCCTGCTGCACCTGCATGCTTACCTTCAGCGACTGGTGCACAAGGACACCCAGGTCTCATTGCACTTCCCCCTTTCCCAATCTATTGCCGTTTGGATAATAATCTGCCTTCCTGTTTTTGCCACCAAAGTGGATAACCTCGCATTTATCCACATTATACTGCATCTGCCATGCATCTGCACAATCACCCAACCTGTCCAAATCATCCTGGAGTTTCTCTGCATCCTCCTCACAGCACACACGGCCACCCAGCTTTGTGTCCTCTGCAAACTTGGAGATATTACATCTAGTTCCCTCGTCTAGATCATTAATATATATTGGGCCAGAAATTCAGCACTTATCGGGTGAGTACGCACTGTGTACTCACCCGTAAGGCCACCTAAAGTGCCGGTTTACTGCATGCACTGCGCATGCACGGAAAACCGAACTTCTGGTCTCGTGAAGGGAGGGGTTCAGAGGTGAACCACGTGCGCGGGAGAGGCTGCGCACATGCAGCGAACTTCGGTTTTTTTTCAGGTTTCTCCGGGAAGGTAAGTATGGAAGAAGCTGCGCTCTTAAAAAGGAGGCGCAAGACCTGTTTTTAACAAGGTAAGTGGTTAATTAATTACAATTTAAGATTTTTTTCATCAGGTTTATCTTTTTTAGATACTTTAAAGAAAGGTAAGTTTATTTTTAGCACTGTTAAAAAGTATTTTAATTTTTTCAAAAATTAAAATTTTTGTTTAAAGTAGTTAATTTATTTAAATTATAGTTATTCTAAAAATGTGTTGGATTTTTAAAAAATTTATTTGAAGTTTAGGTATTGTTTTGGGGCCGATTTCAATTCATAGATTTGACAGGTCTTCCTGTCAAATCTATGAATGAAAGATGGTCTGCTGCCATTGGCTCTCTATGGCCCACGTGATCCCAGGGGACGCATCGCACTAACTACGCCCCTGGGATACACAAGCACTGCGCGCCGGCAGCTGCAAGAGGCCCAGGAGCTGAAGTCCCCGTGGGCCCAGAGATCAACGGCAGGCGCGGTAGGTAGGTGCGCGCGCGATCCTTGCACCCGCGGGAAGCCAGGGAGCCGAATTTCTGGCCCGTTGTGAATAACTGCGGTACCCCACTAGTCACTGCCTGCCACTCGGAAAAAGACCCGTTTATTCCAACTCTTTGCTTCCTGTCTGCCAACCAGTTCTCTATCCAAGTCAGTACCTTACCCCCAATCCCATGTGCTTTAACTTAGCACGCTAATCTCTTATGCGGGACCTTATCGAAAGCCTTCTGAAAGTCCAAATACACCACATCCACTGGTTCTCCCTTATCTATTCTACGAGTTACATCCTCAAAAAATTCCAGTAGATTAATCAAGCATGATTTACCTTTTGTAAATCCATGTTGACTTTGTCCGATCCTGTCACTGTTTTCCAAGTGCTCTGCTATTACATCTTTTATAATGAACTCGAGCATTTTCCCCACTATCGATGTCAGGCTTACTGATCTATAATTCCCCGTTTTCTCTCTACCACCTTTTTTAAATAGTGGGGTTACATTAGCTTCCCTCCAATCTATAGGAACTGTTCCAGAGTCTATAGAATTTTGGAAGATGACCAGCAATGCATTTACTATTTCTAGGGCCACTTCCTTAAGTACCCTAGGATGTAGATTATCAGGCCCTGGGGATTTATCGGCCTTCAATCCCGTCAATTTCCCTAACACCATTTCCCTACAAATACTGATTTCATTCAGTTCCTCCATCTCATTAGATCCTATGTTCCCTGACATCTCTGGGACGTTATTTGTGTCCTCCTTTGAGAAGACAGAACCAAAGTATGTATTTAATTGGTCTGCCATTTCTTTGTTCCCCATTATAAATTCCCCTGATTCTGACTGCAAGGGTCCCCACACTTGACTTCACCAATCTTTTTCTCTTCACATATCTATAGAAGCTTTTACAGTCCGTTTTTATGTTCCCTGCAAGCTGCCTCTCATATTCTATTTTCCCCCTCTTAATTAATCCCTTTGTCCTCCTTTGCTGAATCCTAAACTGCTCCCAATCCTCAGGTTTACTGCTTTTTCTGGCCAATTTACATGTCCTCTCCTTGGATCTTATTCTATCCCTAATTTCCTTTGTTAGCCACGGTTGAGTCACCTTTTTTGTTTTATTTTTATGCCAAACAGGGATGAACAAATTCTGTAGTTCATCCATGCAATCTTTATATGTTTGCCATCGCCTATCCACCATCAACCCTTTAAGTAACGCTCCCCAATCCATCCTAGCCAACTCGCGCCTCGTACCATCGTAGGTTCCTTTATTTGAATTCAGGACCCTAGTCTCTGAGTCAACTGCTTCACTCTCCATCTTAATGAAGAATTCTATCATATTATGATTGTTCCTCCCCAAGGGGCCTCGCACCCTTGAGCCCTTATCTTGCATAACAACCTTATATGTGGCACCTTATTGACTGCCTTTTGAAAATTCAAATACACTACATCCACTGGTTCCCCTTTATCTACCCTGTCAGTTACATCCTCAAAAAACTCAAATAACTTCGTTAAACATGATTTCCCTTTCATAAAACCTTATTAACTCTGCCTAATCATATTATGATTTTCTAAGTGTCCTGTTACCACTTCCTTAATAATGGATGCCAGCATTTTCTCGACAACTGATGTCAGGCTAACTGGCCTGTAATTCCCTGTTTTCTCTCTCCCTCCTTTCTCGAATAGCATCAAGGAGCCCTAGTAAAATTGAAGTCAATGGGAATCAGGGGGAAAAGTCACTACTAGCTAGAGTGACCCCTAGCACAATGGAAGACGGTTGTGGTTGTTGGAGGCCAATCATCTCAGGCCCAGGACATCGCTGCAGGAGTTCCTCAGGGCAGTGTCCTAGGCCCATCCATCTTCAGCTGCTTCACCAATGACCTTCCCTCCATCATAAGGTCAGAAGTGGGGATGTTCGTTGATGACTGCACAGTGTTCAGTTCCATTTGAAAACTCCTCAGATAATGAAGCAGTCCATGCCCACATGCAGCAAGACCTGGACGACATTCAGGCTTGGGCTGATAAGTGGCAAGTAACATACGTGCCACACAAGTGCCAGGCAATGACTATCTCCAACAAGCGAGAGTCTAACCACCGCCCCTTGACATTCAACGGCATTACCATCGCTGAATTCCCCACCATCAACATCCTGGGGGTCACCATTGACCAGAAACTTAACTGAAAGAGCCACATAAATACTGTGGCTCCAAGAGCCTGTCAGAGGCTGGGTATTCTGCAGCGAGTGACTCATCTTCTGACTCCCCAAAGTCTTTCCACCATCTACAAGACTCAAGTCAGGAGTGTGATGGAATACTCTCCACTTGCCTGGATGAGTGCAGCTCCAACAATACTCAAGAAGCTCGACACCATCCAGAACAAAGCAGTGCGCTTGATTGGCTTCCCCCATCCACCACCTTAAACATTCACTCCCTCCACCACCGGCGCACCGTGGCTGCAGTGTGTACCATCTACAAGATGCACTGCAGCAACTCGCCAAGGCTTCTTCGACAGCATCTCCCAAACCCGCGACCTCTACCACCTAGAAGGACAAGGGCAGCAGGCGCAAGGGAACACCACCACCTCCAAGTTCCCCTCCAAGTCACGCACCATCCTGATTTGGAAATATATCACCGTTCCTTCATCAGAGGCGACAGTGCTACCCACTGAGCCATGGCTGACACCTATGTTTAAATGCTAATGTTTTAGGGCAAAGTTCAACATGTGAGACAAACACAGAGGTCATGATTTTAATCACTCTGTCATCCCCAACCGGCATTGAAACATGCAATGAAATTAAAGATTCCTTCTTGTAATTCTGTTTTTGGCTCATTCCATCGTAAAATATTACACTCCACGGAGGAGCTCTTTTTCGCAAAAAGGAACGAGCTTCTCGTCTTGCTCCTACTGGTGTCATGAATTATAATGCACTGATGTGTGCAGCAAGCATTACAAGAGAGGAGGGTCCCAGGAGGTTCCTGTTCAGACAGCGTTGGTCAGCTCCTGGAGACAGCTGCCTTGATGCGGCACATCGGTGGCGGAGCGGATCGGCAAGACGGACATCCTGGGCGACCTGCTGACTCATGCTGCACAGAACCTTTAAAGCAGCATCAGGGAAGCTGCCAGAACTTAACATAAGAATTAGTTGTTTTATTTAACGGAAAATAGTTTCTTGGCTCATGGTCCACCAGCGGCTGAAATTTAAAATTCTCATCCTTGCATTCAAATCCCTCCATGACCTCGCTCCCCATCCCCCCCACCCCCTGTAATCTCCTCCAGCCCCACAACCCATAGGCATAGAATATAAGAGCAGGGAGGTTATGCTTGAACTGTATAAAACACTAGTTAGGCCGCAGCTAGAATACTGCGTGCAGTTCTGGTCACCAAATTACAGGAAGGATGTGATTGCACTAGAGAGGGTGCAGAGGAGATTTCCCAGGATGTTGCCTGGGCTGGGGAATTTTAGCTATGAGGAAAGATTGGAGAGGCTGGGGTTGTTTTCTTTGGAACATAGGAGGCTGAGGGGAGACCTAATTGAGGTGTATAAAATTATGAGGGGCCTAGATAGAGTGGATAGGAAGGACCTATTCCCCTCAGCAGAAGGGTCGATAACCAGGGGGCATAGATTTAAAGTAATTGGTCAGAAGTTTAGAGGGGATTTGAGCAGAACATTTTTCACCCAGAGGGTGGTGGGGGTCTGGAACTCACTTGCTGAAAGGGTGGTAGAGGCAGAGACCCTCATCGCATTTAAAAAGTACTTGGATATGCACTTGAAGTGCCATAACCTACAGGGCTACGGACCAAGTGCTGGAAAGTGGGATTAGGTCGGATAGCTCTTTGTCGGCCGGCACGGACACGATGGGCCGAATGGCCTCCTTCTGTGCTGTAAATTTCTATGATTCTATGAACCTTCTGAGATTTCCGCGTTCCTCCAATTCTGGCCTCTTGTGCATCCCCGATTTTCTTCATTCCAGCATTGGTGGTCGTGCCTTCAGCCGTCTAGGCCCTAAGCTCTGGAATTCCCCCCCTAAATCTCTCCGCCTCGCTACCTCTGTTTCCTCCCTTAAGATGCTCCTTAAAACCTACCTCTTTGACCAAGCTTTTGGTCACCTGTCCTAATATCCCCTTATGTGGCTCGGTGTCCAATTTTGTTCGATAACACTCCAGTGAAATGTCTTGGGTGTTTTACTACGTTAAAGGTGCTATATAAATCCAAGTTGTTGTTGCTGTTGTTATAGAAACCCGTCTAATTCCCATTTCCGTTCAAACTGCAACGTCAGTGTTGTGCCCAAGGTGGCAAAGTGAAAATCTACCCATGTGGCTCGGTGTCAATTTCTTTTGTCTGAATATGCTCCTGTGAAGCGCCTTGGGACATTTTACGATGTCAGAGGTGCTATATCAATGCACGTTGTTGTTGATGAAAAATAAATCTTGTCTTGAGTTAGGCTCACCCAAGTGACTCAGCGAGGAGCTGAGCTATGCAGACCACGAAAGCCCCAGGTTCAAACTGTGGTAGAAGCACTGTAATTGACCTCAATAGCCCTGGATTGGAGAAGGGAAAATTCAATAGGATGCCTGCTCCTGACTGCTAACCACTAACTCTTGTCTGATGTCAATTGAGTAAAGAGTACAGCTTTACTGTGGTGCTCCTGCAGTCAACTGAGCCTGACGACACTCACTAGGTTTACATTTTCACTGGCTAAACTCAGTGACCACCAGAGCAGTTTTGATATCGCATATTCACAAAGCACCAAACCTAACAATTGGTTGTAAAACCAGTCAAAACATTAGCTCTAGAGCCCAGCAGTAGCTGTCAGCCGTGGCTCAGTTGGTAGCACTCTCACCTCTGAGTTAGAAGGTTGTGGGTTCAAGTCCCACTCCAGAGACTTCAGCACAAAATCTAGGCCAACACTCCAGTGCAGTACTGAGGGAGTGCTGCACTGGCAGAGGCTCTATCTTTCGGATGAGATGTTAAACCGAGGCCCCGTCTGCCCCCTCAGATGGACATAACAGATCCCATGAAACTATTTCAAAGAGGAGCAGTGGAATCCATCTTGGTGTCCTGGCCAACAGTTATCCCTCAACAAAAATCACTGAAACAGATTATCTGGTCATTGTTATATTGCTGTTTGCGGGAGCTTGCTGTGCGCAAATGGGCTGCCGCGTTTCCTACATTACAACAGCGACTACACTTCAAAAGTACTTTGTTGGCTGTAAACCTATTCGAAGAAGAGCAGGGGAGTTCTCCTCGGTATCCTGGCCAATATTTATCCCTGCCATTATTCCCTACATTACAACAGTGACTACCCTTCAAAAGTACCTGGGCCTCTTCTGGCCCTGAATCCATTTCGCGGCAGCTTCCCCGGGCTAAGTCGTCAGGGTTAAAGTCGAGCCACGGTCCAAATGATGTCATTGGACCATGACTTTAACATCTCAATGAGGCCCTTGCCAGCCTGGGGCAAGGGCTGCGCATGCTGGCAGTAACAAGTGCGTTAAAGATGGCGCGGAGCAAGAGAGCCGGTGTGGGCAAGGTGAGCACATCAACCAGTTAGAGTCACACACAAAAACCTTGTTTCTCATGAAGTAACGATCAGCCCCAACGAGCAGCTGGAAGGTAAACGTGTGCCTTCTCTTCAGGAACAGGTGAAGCAGTGACGCTTCCTGTGATGTCAAAATGCCATTCACAGTGAGAAAATGTCACAGGGGCCCTTGTGTGCGGCGCCGGCTTTTCCGCACTAGAACATTGTAGCTGCTTGAATCGAAAAATTTGAAGACGTGCTGTGATATCGTGTCCGCTCCCCAGTTTCCTCTGACAAGTGAAGGAATGACTTTCCTGGAGTAACGCTCCACCCTTCAGTACCATGCCTGCGTGTAAACCAAGAGAGCCATAGAATCATACAGCACAGGAGGCCATTCGGCCCATCGTGCCTGCACCAGCTCTTTGAAATTAGTTCCACTCTCCCTGCTCTTTCCCCATAGCCCTGCAATTTCTTTCCTTTTCAAATGTATCTCCAATTTTGAAAGTTACTATTGAATCTGCTTCCACCACCCTTTCAGGCAGCGCATTCTAGATCATAACAACTTGCTGCGTTAAAGAAAATTCTCCTTATCTCCCCTCTGGTTTGTTTTGCCAATTACCCTAAATCTGTGTCCTCTGGTTACCGACCCTCCTGCCAGTGGAAACAGTTTCTCCTTATTTACTCCGTCAAAACCCCTTCATAATGGAGCTGGGACATTCCTGTCTGACACTAGCTGTGGGTGTTGAAGAGCCGGGGCCCATCTGACTGATCTGCCGATGACCTTTGTTGACCTCATTTTCATTTTTTTGGGGCAGGCTCCTGGAGGTCTCGCGGTCTCTGCTCCTGTGCCCCTCGCTCGGGAGGCTGGGAAATGGCGGCTGCTGAAGGAATCAGATGTCTACAGCAGTTTAAAGGACCTGGCATCCTCGAAGATTTGAAACTGTTTCTTTGCTCCACTGAGGCAGTAAATTCTACTGATGTAGAACTGCCAATCCTCATTTCATAGACCATCCCGAGCAGCGCATTTACATTCTTCCCCACTCTGCACCTCTCGAGGGGCTGAATGGCCTACTCCTGTTCCTATGTTCTTACATCCCTTTCCTAGCAACGCTGGATACCTGTTTTGTGTACAGGCATTCCCAGTGTTGCCATGACAGTAACAACGGAAAAAAGTGACTCTGTCATTACTGCCTCACTAGAATCTGGCCACTTCATAGAACATAGAACATAGAAAAATAGGAGCAGGAGTAGGCCATTCAGCCCTTCGAGCCTGCTCCGCCATTCAATATGATCATGGCTGATCCTCTATCTCAATACCATATTCCCACTCTCTCCCATACCCCTTGATGCCTTTTGAGTCTAGAAATCTATCTATCTCCTTCTTCAATGTATTCAGTGACTTGGCCTCCACAGCCTTCTGTGGTAGAGAATTCCACAGGTTCACCACCCTCTGAGTGAAGAAATTTCTCCTCATCTCAGTCCTAAATGTCCTACCCCGTATCCTGAGACTGTGACCCCTCGTTCTAGACCCCCCAGCCAGGGGAAACATCCTCCCTGCATCCAGTCTGTCCAGCCCTGTCAGAATTTTATACGTTTCAATGAGATCCCCTCTCGTTCTTCTAAACTCTAGTGAATACAGGCCTAGTCGACCCAATCTCTCCTCATATGACAGTCCTGCCATCCCAGGAATCAGTCTGGTGAACCTTCGCTGCACTCCCTCTATGGCAAGTATATCCTTTCTTAGGTAAGGAGACCAAAACTGCACACAGTACTCCAGGTGTGGTCTCAGCAAGGCCCTGTATAACTGTAGTAAGACATCCTTGCTCCTGTACTCAAATCCTCTTGCAATGAAGGCCAACATACCATTTGCCTTCCTAACTGCTTGCTGCACCTGCATGTTTGCTTTCAGTGACCTGGTGTACAAGGACACCTAGCTTCCTGCATCTGTTGTCACTTCAGGTGGAAAAATAGACGAGTGCCACTCAAATATCTGGTCATTTATCTCATTACTGGTTGTAGGACCGAGCTGGGCGCAAAATGGCTGCCATGTTTGCCTGCATTACAGCGGTCACTGCGTAAATGAGAGGGAGTTGGGCGTAATTGATCCCTGCCCAATGCATCTCCGCCTCCCAACCCAGTACCAGCACTAACCAGTGGAAGAACATAAGAACATAAGAAATAAGAGCAGGAGGAGGCCACACGGCCCCTCGAGCCTGCTCCGAAGGCAGAGGAAAATCCTGCTCAAATTTCAACAGGCCATTTGACTTCACGCCCATCACAGCAACACCTGACATCATTTGCTGTCCACGCGCACACATGCATTGCCTCGCAGAAGGGGGGGGGGGGCACTAGATAGCGATCAGGGGGCAGGAACCTCTGTCAGTCTTTCTTCTCTCTAATCCAAGGGCTTCGAGGTCAATGCAAGAGCCGAACTGTCCTGGCTGAGAGCAGTTAACTTCAAACTTTCTGACGGATAATGATGAAGGTTTGAGAGCTCTGCCGGCCTATCCTCTTGTCATGGAACGTGTGTGGCACAGGGAGACTGTGAAGGGGAGAGGCAAAAGAAACCTTGAAGAGGAGAGGTGGGACTAATTGGAGAGCTCTTTCAAAGAGCCAGCACAGGCACGATGGGCTGAATGGCCTCCTTCTGTGCTGTATGATTCTATAAATCTATGATTCTATGAAAGGGTTTCACCCCAGGATAACACAGGACTACTGTTGGAGTAAATTTACAATATTCATTGCACTGACTACAGGAAAGAAAGAAAGAACCTGTACTTATATAGTGCCTTTCCTACATGACAACAGTGACTACACTTCAAAAGTACTTCAAAAGCAAAATACTGCAGATGCTGGAAATCTGAAATAAAAACAGAAAATGCTGGAAACGTTCAGCAGGTCAGGCAGCGTCTGTGGAGAGGGAAACAGAGTTAACGTTTCAGGTCGATGACCCATTTTCTGTTTTTACTTCAAAAGTACTTGATTGGCTGTGAAGCGCTTTGGGGTGTCCTGAGGTTGTGAAAGGCGCTGTATAAATGGACGTTTTTCTTTCTCTACTGGCTGTATTGCAAGTCTTTCTTCCACATCCTCAGGATGCCCCAAAGCGCTGCACAGCCAAAGAAGAACTTTTGAAATGTAATCACTGCTGTAATGTGCCATTTTGCGCACAGACAGGTCCCTCCGTGAGATAAATGACCAGATGATCTGTGCTTTTTAATGCCATTGGTTAAGGGAAAAATGTTAGCCAAGAGAACTCTGGTACTCTTCTTTGATTAGTGCCATGGGATCTTTTATATCCACCTGAGAGGGCATTTATTTAACATTTCATTCAAGGGGCAGTGCTCCCTTGCTACTGCACTGAAGTATCAGTCGAGATTACACACTCAAGTCTCTGGAGCAAGACTTGACCCCATAACTGTCTGACTCCAAGGTAAGACTGATACCACTGAGTCATGGCTGACACCATTAAGGGTTGAAGGAATTTGATGTAGGAGCAAGTGCACATCACTCAATGTACTGACTCAAACATTAAAGGTTGATATTGGAGTAAGTTTATATTATTTAATGTACCTATCCGTACATTAAAGAGCTCATGTTAGAGTAAGGCTATACCTTTCAATATACTTACTTGTACTTTAAAGGCCTGATGTAGGGACAAGTGTATATCGTTCAACCTACTTATCTCTGTCAAGATTCCTCTTAAAAATATGTGGCACTTAAGTGAGTCATTCATATGAGGATTAAGATAAAATTCATAGAGTCATAGAGTTATACAGCACAGAAAGAGGCCCTTCGGCCCATCGTGTCTGTGCCGGCCATCAAGCCCTGTCTATTCTAATCCCATTTTCCAGCACTTGGTCCGTAGCCTTGTATGCTATGGTGTTTCAAGTGCTCATCTAAATGCTTCTTGAATGTTGTGAGGGTTCCTGCCTCTACCACCCTTTCAGGCAGTGAGTTCCAGATTCCAGCCACCCTCTGGGTGAAAAAGTTTTTCCTCAAATCCCCTCTAAACCTCCTGCCCCTTACCTTGAAACTATGCCCCCTGGTTATTGACCCCTCTACTAAGCGGAAAAGTTCCTTTCTATCTACCCTATCTATGCCCCTCATAATTTTGTACACCTCAATCAGGTCCCCCCTCAGCCTTCTCTGCTCTAAGGAAAACAACCCCAGCCTGTCCAGTCTCTCTTCATAGCTGAAGCGCTCCAGCCCAGGTAACATCCTGGTGAATCTCCTCTGCACCCTCTCCAATGCAATCACATCTTTCCTATAGTGTGGCGACCAGAACTGCACACAGCATTCCAGCTGTGGCCCAACTAGCGTTTTGTACAGCTCCATCATAACCTCCCTGCTCTTATATTCTATGCCTCGGCTAATGAAAATGAGAAGTCGCACAACACCAGGTGATAGTCCAACAGATTTATTTAATTTTACAAGCTTTCGGAGCAGTTCGCTCCTTCGTCAGGTAAGTTTAGCAGTGGCACTGCTAAACTTACCTGACGAAGGAGCGAACTGCTCCGAAAGCTTGTAAAATTAAATAAATCTGTTGGACTATAACCTGGTGTTGTGCGACTTCTCATTTTTGTCCACCCCAGTCCAACGCCGGCATCTCCACATCATGTCGGCTAATGAAGACAAGTATCCCATATGCCTTTTTAACCACCTTATCTACCTGTCCTGCTGCCTTCAGGGATCTATGTACATGCACACCAAGGTCCCACTGATCCTCCGTCCTTCCTAGGATCCTACCATTCATTGTGTATTCCCTTGCCTTGTTAATCCTCCCAAAATGCATCACCTCACACTTTTCAGGGTTAAATTCCATTTGCCACTTCAGTAAGTAGATTGTCATAACCACACTCCCTGCAAGTGCAACTCATCACTGGAAGCTTAGGATCAATGAATTACCTCATGGAAAAGAAAGAACTTGCATTTATAGAGTGCATCCTAAAGCACTTTACAGCCAATGAAGTACTTTTGCAGTTTAGTTACTGCTCTAATGTAGGGAAACGCGGCAGCCAATTTACACTTAGCAAGATCCCACAAACAGAATGAGATAATGACCAGATAATCTGTTTTTATTTTAGTGATGTTGGTTGAGGGAATAAGTCTTGGCCAGAACACTGGGGAGAACTCCCCTGCTCTTCTTCGAATAGTTTCCATAGGATCTTTTACGTCCACCTGAAAGAGCAGACGGGGCCTCGGTTTAACGTCTCATCCAAAATATTGATGCTTTCGACAGTGCAGCACTCCCTCAGTACTGCACTGGAGTCTCTGGAGTGGGATCTTGAATCCACAACTTCTTGACTCAGAAGTGAGAGTGCTACCAACTGAGCCAAGGCTGGCACCTTAAGAAAGCCATTAATCTCGCTGTTTGTCACAGTCATTATGATACAATTTGAAAAATTGGAAGGTGGCAGTTGAAGAGAGCAACATTTGGAAGAATAGCCATCCCTGGACTACTCTTCGACATGCCTTAGACCTGGCTTCAGAACACTGATGGATGCTTGGGAGAAAGTGATCAACCTGTCTGCTCAACAATCTGTGGTGCATGGCCCAAGAGAGACAGAAGGGAGAAAAAAAAATCGAGAGAAAAATCTCTAAAATCATTGTAAAGAGAATTCTGGAGTTGTAGCTGGATACAAACATATTTTTTTAAATGTTTGTAATAGCACTAAAGAGTCAAACTAATGGAAAGAACAAACATGGCAATGTAAAATGCGATTGATTTTTTTGCTGGGTAGCAGGAACAAAGCAATTGTATTTGCTCTTAAATAGAGAATGATCTCATTGTGACGTGAGGGCCGGCACTTAACAACACATCGCTCAGTTTGAAGAATATCTGGCTCGTGACACAGTGACAGAGTGGAGAAATAACCGCGAGGTTAAGGAAAAATGTAACATGCAGTAACTGTGCCTAACGTCAAACAATTACATGTCACTGTTACATGTCTTCTCGCCAACAAGAACTTTCTAACTAGATTGGTTCTTTATATTTAGATCTTTTATAGCTGGGAGTGTTGTGTGCATAACACATCCAATATAAATGCTCACCAACAAATACCCGGAGAGAATTACATCTTCGCAATGCTAATTGTACCAGTTACAATATTCTGTTTATCTCATCCGATGGCCTTACATCCGCACATATCATTGGATGATCCATCAACTTGCAGACAGTATTCCCGACACCTTCATCCAGATCATTGATAAAGGTGGTGAAGAGGAACAGTCCTAACACCGATTCCCGCGGGACCCCACTAGTGACCTGGGCACCACACAGGACCATTACCATAAATAACTACCTTCTGTCTCTGACAATGCAACCAATTCCTTATCCAATCCAACATGACCCAGCCTTATTTAGTAGCCTATTGTGTGGCACCTTGCCAAAAGCGTTTTGATAATCAAGATAAACAATGTTGATTGCGCTACCGGCATCCACCAACCTCGTAACTTCAGCAAAAATGTCAGCCAGGTTGGTGAGACATGACCGGCTTTTCCAGAAGGCATGTTGAGATTCTGTAATCACCCCTTCTCTATCACAGCGTGTTACGGTGTATCTCTAGTGATCCCCTCGAGCGACTTGCCTATAACTGAAGTGGGCCTCTAATTCTCCAGTTGTGACTTTTTGCCCTTTTAAAATATTGGCACCACATTGGCCCCTCTCCAATCCACGGGAACAATCCCAGACCCTATCGAGTTGTTCAATATATGAGTAAGGGGCTCACAGAGCACAGCCCCCGTTCCTTTGAGCACCCTCGGGTGAATACCATCAAGGCGAGGAACCCAATCAGTTTTGAGATCCCCTATTCTAGCCAAGGATCCTGTGTGATCTTTCCCCTCCCAAACTCTGGGCACTGAGGCCAACTGTACTGGCTAACTTAATACAGGCTGGGGAGCAAACCTTACTAGTCTGTAGGAGAGGAGCCTGTTGGTTTACACCCTTTGAAAAGAAATGGTGATTTTTTTTTATTTGTTCACGGGATGTGGGCGTTTCTGGCAAGGGCAGCATTCATTGCCCATCCTTAATTGAGAAGGTGGTGGTGACAACTGAGTGGCTTGCTAGGCCATTTCAGAGGGCAGTTAAGAGTCAACCACATTACTGTGGGTCTGGAGTCACATATAGGCCAGACCGGGTAAGGACAGCAGATTTCCTTCCCTAAAGGACATCAGTGAACCAGATGGGTTTTTACGACAATCCGGTAGTTTCATGGTCACCATTACGGATACTAGCTTTTCATTCCAGATTTATTTCTTGGCTAGCTACAAGTTAATTGGGGTATAAATTGTCTCGGGCGCTAGCACAAAACAAGCGATAGCGTATCGGCAGCCCGCTTTACACCCCGCCCGTTTTCTTTTCCGCCGAAGTCAATTGAAAAGAATCGCAAGAAAAATGATCATCAAAGCAGCTGGATTGTTGTATCAAATGCAAATTGATTCATTAACGTCCTTTATGGAAGGGAACCTGCCACCTCTGCTTGGTCTGGCTGGGCCAGGCTGGCTTTCAATGCCTCTGAAGTTGCCTGGGCCCTAAGCTCTGGAATTCCCAGCCTAAACCTCGTCGCCTCTCTACCTCTCTTTCCTCCTTTAAGACGCTCCTTAAAACTTACCTCTTTGACCAAGCTTTTGGTCACCTGCCCTAATTTCTCCTTATGTGGCTCGGTGTCAAATTTTTTGTCTTCTAACACTCCTGTGCAGTGCCTTGGGACGTTTTACTACGTTAAAGGCGCTATATAAATACATGTTGTTGTTGTTGTTGTTGAAGTGGTCTACCAAAGCACTCAACTAAAAACTGTGGGTGCACATCACAAGTGATTCAAGGGGAAGGCCAACCAACACCTTCTCAGAGCAACTAGGGATGGGCAATAACTGCAACTTTGCCAGGGTTGCCCACATCCTGAGAACAAACAAACAAAAAAATGTGTTTTTTTTAACAAAAATCATAAACATGATCAAAAGCAAAATGTTTGGGGATTTTGTTAAAAAATAATGTGGTGAGAATGTGGAACTTGCTACCACATGGAGTAGTTGAGGCGAGTAGCACAGACGCATTTAAGGGGGATCTAGATAAACACGTGAGGGAGAAAGGAATAGAAGGTTATGCTGATAGGGGGAGATGAAGTAAGGTGGGAGGAGGCTGGTGTGGAGCATAAACACCGACATAGACCTGTCAAGCAGAATGGCCTGTTTCTGTGCTGCAAATTCTATGCAATTCTATGTAACACCCGGAGCGGGTAATATCAGGAAATGCCTACTGATTGAAAAGAGCGAACGTGACAGGCTTCAGAAGATAGTTAGCCATTCTGCAATGAGAAGAAAGTAGCGCACGAGGCAAGCTAGAGCTTTAAATAAATTTAATGAGCGGGGGACGTGGTGCCAGATGCAGTTAAACTGCTGGCATCTCACACAAACAGAAAACCTGACGACCTTACCTGTGGCCTCGCTAGGGTCACGTTGCCCTTTTCGGGTCGGTATAAGACAATTACAGGGTGCCTCCCGCCCCCAAAATTGGAGGGAAACGATGGCGCTAGACTTCGGCAACACTTGGGAGCAGCAGAGCAGAGAAAATTTTAGCCTCAATTGAGAAATATACAGCCCTCACTGAAACCACAGTAAAAGTTTCAGGAGATATTTTAGTACGGCATGTTATAAAAATGACCATACTTTAACTGTGGTGAGCCCACTGATTACTTCAGTTTTTTACGCTCATCAAGTTCAGTCAGAATCCATAGAATCTGCAATCTTGACATCTTCCTGGTCATTCCTTGCCCTTTGTTGCAATTTAAAAAAACAAGATTATTTGTATTTTTAAAGTGTGTTTTTATGCTCATCAAGGTAAGTTAATCCTGAAAGTGGTACATTGTTCTTGCTTTTGTCACCAAATGCCATTGTCAAGCAACCCTGGGCCAGATGCAGAGTAACGCTCCCTATAATCTGCCCTCAACATAGAATCAAAATAAGCAATACTGT
The DNA here is from genome assembly GCA_030390025.1 of Squalus acanthias. Lineage (NCBI taxonomy): Eukaryota > Metazoa > Chordata > Chondrichthyes > Squaliformes > Squalidae > Squalus > Squalus acanthias. The sequence continues at coordinate 13,381,611 of CM059429.1, forward strand.
GCAAGCTCCCCTCCAGGAGATTCAAAGGGAACATCAACTTTTGTTCTGGCGAGAGGTCATCGACCTGAAACGTTCTGTTTCTCTCTCCACAGATGCTAGCTGACCTGCTGAGTATTCCCAGCTTTATCTGTTTTTATATCAACTTTAGTTTACAGGTTAGAGAGTGAGTTTAAGCGCGGAATAGTAACCTCAGCTTTGGGCTTTCTACCACAGTCTCAGTCACGACAGAAACCCTTTTACCAAAGGAATACTGACCTAGGTTTCAGCTATGTCTGCGCTTGATATAATAGTGCCAAGAAAATAACTGGAATAGACTTCCAGAGAAGGTACGATAGCAAAATACTGCGGATGCTGGAAAATTGAAACAACAACAGAAAACGCTGGAAAAACTCAGCAGGCCAGGCAACATCCGTGGAGAGCGAAACAGAGTTAACGTATCAGGTTCCAGAGAAGGTAGTTCATTCGGAGTTAATTGACATAAGAACATGAAAACAGAAGAAAAGGTGCAAGAGTAGGCCATTCGGCCCCTCCAGCCTGCTCCGTCATTCAATAAGATCCTGGCTGATCTTCGATCTCAACTCCACTTTCCCGCCCGATCCCTTGATTCCCTTAGAGTCCATCGATCCAATCTATCATAAGAACATAAGAACATAAGAAACAGGAGCAGGAGTCGGCCAATCGGCCCCTCGAGCCTGCTCCGCCATTCAATAAGATCATGGCTGATCCAATCTTGTCCTCAACACCACTTTCCCGCTCTCTCCCCATACCCCTTGACTCCCTTGTAGTTCAAATGTCTGTCAATCTCCGCCTTGAATATATTCAATGACTCCGCCTCCACAGCTCTCTAGGGTAGAGAATTCCAAAGATTCACCACCCCAGAGAGAAGAAATTCCTCCTCATCTCCGTCTTAAATGGGCGATCCCTTATTCTGAAACTATGCCCCCTAGTTCTAGATGCCCCCACTGGGGGAAACATCCTCTCAGCATCCACCCTGTCAATCCCCCTCAGAATCTGATATGTTTCAATAAGATCACCTCTCATTCTTCTAAACTCCAATGAGTATAAGCCCAACCTGCTCAACCTTCCGTCATACGTCAATCCCTTCATCCCAGGAATCAACCTAGTGAACCTTCTCTGCACTGCCTCCAATGCAAGTATATCCTTCCTTAAATATGGAGACCACAACTGCATGCAGTACTCCAGGTGCGGTCTCACCAGCGTACCAATCTCAGCCTTGAATATACTCAACAACTGAGCATCCACAGCCCTCTGGGGTAGAGAATTCCAAAGATTCATAACCGTCTGAGTGAAAAAATTTCTCCTCATCTCAGTCCTAAATGACCAACCCCTTTTCCCAGGACTATGAACTCTGGTTCTAGACTCCCCAGCCAGTGGAAACAGCCTCTCAGCATCTACTCCATCAAGCCCTCTCAGATGTTTCAATGAGATCACCTCTCATTCTTCTAAACTCCAGAGAGTATGGGCCCATTCTACTCAATGTCTCAATATCAAACATCTAAATTTGATGCCAGAAACAAGAGCAAGCCATTCTCAGAAAATGTGCCTTAACCTCACCCTCTAGTGCACCAGTGAGACATAATTCCTTTTGCTTCATCAGCCATCTTTGTAGGGCTGCGTACAAATGTTAATGTAGTGCCAATTTAAGGGTAATTTTGTCTTCTCAGGCCATGTCCACTAGGAACCGGGTTGGGACTGGTCAAGCACATTTCACGTAAGACCCCTATGTCTCATCAATGTGGGCTGTATTCAAACCCCGGTCCCAAAGGGAATGGAACAGTAGTGCGTGATTCACAATCCAGCACTCTCGAGAGGGAGTGCATCTCGGGAATCCGAGGCTGCGTGCCTGCGATGTCCCAACGAGCATTTTTGTGAGTACTGCTCCCCAGTTAGATTGCATGATTGTGGAATCATCTCCTAACCCACCACCTATTTTCCCCCCCACCAGTTTCAATGGAACACCAACTTTAGTTTCCAGGTAAGCGAGAGTGAGGTTGAAACTAAAATGGCAGGGGGTTGGGAACCTGAGCAGGGAGACAGAGGAAAGGGAAACAAGGATAAAAGCAAAAGATAGGAAGGAGAAAAACAAAAGTGGCAGTCAGAGAAAACAACGGTTTAAATCAAACATGGCCACAGTAAATACTAATTCTAATAGGTCTAAGAGCGTTAAAAAAACAAGCCTGAAGGCTTTGTGTCTTAATACAAGGAGCATTCAGAACAAGGTGGATGAATTAGCTGCGCAAATAGAGGTAAACGAATATGATTTGATTGGGATTACCGCAACAAGGCTCCAGGGTGGCCAAGGCTCGGAACTCAACATCCAGGGGTACTCAATATTCAGGAAAGATAGGCAAAAAGGAAAGGGAGGTGGGGTAGCATTGCTGGTTAAAGAGGGGATTAACACAATTGAAAGGAAGGATATTAGCTCTGATGATGTGGAATCTGTATGGGTTGAACTGAGAAATAACAAGGGGCAGAAAACGTTAGTGGGAGTGATATATAGACCTCCAAACAGAAATGCAGAGGTTGGGGATGGCATTAAAAGGGAAATTAGAGAAGCGTGCAATAAGGGCACAGCAGTCATCATGGGTGACTTTAATTTACATATAGATTGGGCTAACCAAATTAGTAAAAATACTATGGAGGAGGAATTCCTGGAGTGTTTACGGGATGGTTTCCTGGACCAATATGTTGAGTCACCAACCAGAGATCAGGCCATCTTAGACTGGGTATTATGCAATGAGAAAGGATTAATTAGCAATCTTGTTGTGCGAGGCCCCTTGGGTCGGAGCGATCATAATATGATAGAATTCTTCATTAGGATGGAGAGTGAAGTAGTTGACTCAGAGACTAGGGTCCTGAATTTAATTAAAGGAAACTACGATGGTATGAGGTGCGAGTTGGGTAGGATTGATTGGGGAATGTCACTCAAAGGGTTGATGGTGGATAGGCAATGGCAAACATTCAAAGACCGCATGGACGAACTACAGAATTTGTTCATCCCAGTTTGGCATAAGAATAAAACAAAAAGGGTGACTCAACCATGGCTAACAAGGGAAATTAGGGATAGCATAAGATGCAAGGAGAGGACATATAAATTGGCCAGAAAAAGCTGTAACCCTGAGGATTGGGAGCAGTTTAAGATTCAACAAAGGAGGACAAAGGGATTAATTAAGAAGGGGAAAATAGAATACGAGAGTAAGCTTGCAGGGAACATAAAAACTGACTGTAAAAGCTTTTATAGATATGTGAAGAGAAAAAGATTAGTGAAATCAAGCATAGGTCCCTTGCAGTCAGAATCAGGGGAACTTATAATGGGGAACAAAGAAATGTCAGACCAATTAAATACATATTTTGGTTCTGTCTTCACAAAGGAGGACACAAATAACCTCCCAGAGATGTTGGGGAACATAGGGTCTGATGAAAGGGAGGAACTGAAAGAAATCAGTATTTGTAGGGAAATGGTGTTTGGGAAATTGAAGGGATTGAAGGCCGATAAATCCCCAGGGCCTGATAATCTACATCCGAGGGTACTTAAGGAAGTGGCCCTAGAAATAGTAGATGCATTGCTGATCATCTTCCAACATTCGATGGAATCTGGAACAGTACCCATGAATTGGAGGGTAGCTAATGTTACCCCACTATTCAAAAAGGGTGGTAGAGAGAAAATGGGGTATTACAGACCGGTAAGCCTGACATCGGTAGTGGGGAAAATGCTAGAGTCCATTATAAAAGATGTAATAGCTGAGCACTTGGAAAACAGTGACAGGATCGGACAAAGTCAACATGGATTTACAAAAGGTAAATCATGCTTGAATAATCTACTGGAATTTTTTGAGGATGTAACTGGGAAAATAGATAAGGGAGAACCAGTGGATGTGGTGTATTTGGACTTCCAAAAGGCTTTTGATAAGGTCCCGCATAAGAGATTAGTGTGTAAAGTTAAGGCACATGGGATTGGGGGCAAGGTATTGACTTGGATAGAGAACTGGTTGGCAGACAGAAAGCAAAGAGTTGGAATAAACGGGTCCTTTTCCGAGTGGCAGGCAGTGACTAGTGGGGTACCGCCGGGATCGGTCCTTGGACCCCAGCTATTCACAATATATATTAATGATCTAGACAAGGGAACTAGATGTAATATCTCCAAGTTTGCAGACGACACAAAACTGGGTGGGCGTGTGTGCTGCGAGGAGGATGCTGAGAAACTCCAGGATGATTTGGACAGGTTGGGTGATTGGGCAGAAGCGTGGCAGATGCAATATAACATGGATAAATGCAAAGTTATCCACTTTGGTGTCAAAAATAGAAAGGCAGATTATTATCTGAATGGCAATAGATTGGGAGAAGGGGAAGTGCAACGAGACCTGGGTGTCCTTGTGCACCAGTCGCTGAAGGTAAGCATGCAGGTGCAGCAGGTGGTTAAGAAGGCAAATGGTATGTTGGCCTTCATAGCGAGAGGGTTTGAGTACAGGAACAAGGATGTCTTGCTGCAATTGTACAGGGCCTTGGTGAGACCACACCTTGAGTACTGTGTGCAGTTTTGGTCGCCTTATCTGAGGAAGGATGTTCTTGCCATGGAAGGAGTTCAGCGAAGATTCACAAGGCTGATACCTGGGATGGCAGGAATGACGTATGAAGAGAGATTGGGTCGATTGGGCTTATACTCGCTGGAGTTTAGAAGAATGAGAGGGGATCTCATTGAAACTTATAAAATTCTGACAGGACAGGACAAACTAGATGCAGGAAGGATGTTCCCGATGGTCGGGGAGTCCAGAACCAGGGGTCACAGTCTAAGGATAAGGGGTAAGCCATTTAGGACAGAAATGAGGAGGAATTTCTTCACCCAGAGAGTGGTGAACCTGTGGAATTCTCTGCCACAGAAGGCAGTAGAGGTCAATTCATTAAATAGATTCAAGAAGGAGTTGGATATATTTCTTAAGGCTAAAGGGATCAAGGGATATGGGGAGAAAGCAGGGACAGGGTACTGAATTTGGATGATCAGTCATGATCGCATTGAATGGCGGAGCAGGCTAGAGGGGCCGAATGGCTTACTCCTGCTCCTATCTTCTATGATTCTATGATAACAAACTTAGTTTTGGTCTTTCTACCACAGTCTCAGTCACATCAGAGACCTTTGACGTGGGTCTCAGCTATGCCTGGGCTTGATATAATATTGCCAAAAAAATAACAGGAACAGATTTCCAGAGAAGGTACGTGATGCTGGGTTAATTGATATCGATATCTGTTGAGACGTGGGAATGAGGGTTCTCGTGATATTAACAGCACTGCTTATTTTTAGGGAATGTAGGAGAGGAAACACGACACCCATGTGTATTGGAAAGGCATTTGATCCCTGTCTATCTTGAAGAGGTCATGATGTGGAGAAGCCGGCGTTGGACTGGGGTGGACAAAAATGAGAAGTCGCACAACACCAGGTTATAGTCCAACAGATTTATTTAATTTTACAAGCTTTCGGAGCTGTCGCTCCTTCGTCAGGTAAGTTAGCAATGAGAGAATCTCCCAGAATTCACAATTTAAACCCAGACAAAATCTATTCACAGGCAGGAGGGTTGCCTCCCAGTCGGGGAACACTTCAGCAGCCAGGGGCATTCAGCCTCGGATCTGCGGGTAAGCGTTCTCCAAGGCGGCCTTCGAGATACACGACAGCGCAAAATCATAGAGCAGAAACTGATAGCCAAGTTCCGCACTCATGAGGATGGCCTCAATCGCGATATCGGATTCATGTCACGATACAGAACGTGACTTGACATCATGGCCGGTCTTCCCAGGTGTTTTTTTTGTTTTTTTTTTTTTGTTTTTTTTTTTTTAAAAGGCTAACACAAGAACACAAATTGACAGGATATGCAGCCAGCAGGTGGTTTGACACGTTGGACCCCCTGGGACACATCTCATTGTCTTGGCTGTGCTCTTTGTTGTAGCGAATAATGTGAATAGATTTTGTCTGGGTTTAAATTGTGAATTCTGGGAGATTCTCTCATTGCTAACTTACCTGACGAAGGAGCGACAGCTCCGAAAGCTTGTAAAATTAAATAAATCTGTTGGACTATAACCTGGTGTTGTGCGACTTCTCATTTTTATCTTGAAGAGGGAGAAGAAATGAGAGACACAGACAGACAGACAGGTTTTAGCAACAGGAAGACTGCGAGGAAGTCAGGTTTGTTAAAGAGAAAGATGGGAAGGCTTTTTCTGAGGCAGAGGTAAAATAAATGTGGGGGGAAGGATGGTTGGATAGACTTCCAGGTAGATTTTCACCTGCGTGTGAAACTGTTGTTGTGGATCGGCCGCTGTTATGGCAACCACCCGATTTTTATTTCCATTGAAAGACACAAGTACCCAGCCCTTATTACAGGGAGGTGCCATTTTTACATCACTGGGTCATAACATTGTGTGAGTATTTATAGGGCAGAGTAAGTCAACGCCCATCAAATTTAAGAGACTCAGACCACTCAGGTGGGCAACTGATGCCACCAAACATTCAGTTCTGTTCTGGGCACCGCACCTCAGGAAGGATATATCGACCTTGGAGGGGGTGCAGCGCAGATTCACCAGAACGATACTAGGGCTAAAAGGGTTAAACTATGAGAACAGGTTGCATAAACTAGGCTTGTATTTCCTAGAGTATAGAAGATTAAGGGGTGATTAAAGTGTGTTCAAGATGATTAAAGGAGTTGACAAGGTAGATAGGGAGAAACTATTCTCTCTGGCCGGGAATCGTGAAAAAGGCAGCATAACCTTAAAATTAGAGCTAGGCCGTTCAGGGGTGACGTCAGGAAGCAGTGCTTCTCGGAAAGGGTGGTGGAAATCTGGAACTCTCTCCCCCAAAATGTTGTTGAGGCTGGGGGGTCAATTGAAAGTTTCAAAGCTGAGATTGATTGAATTTTGTTGGGTAAGGGTATTGAGGATTACGGAACCAAAGCAGGTAGATGGAGTTAAGATACAAATCAGCCACGATCTAATTGAATGGCGGAACAGGCTGGAGGGACTGAATGGCCTCCTCCTGTTCCTATGTTCTGAACCTGAGGAGGTATCTACATGCGGCAAGTTTGCAACCGTTGTGCCAACTTGATCACATTGGATGTGCCTTTGAGTTAGAAGGTTAATTTTCCAAAAGGGCATCCTCATAAGGGAGCCTCGTCCACAGAGGGCACATCTTGGGCAATCATGGGCACGACTGTCTACCCATTCATTTTAATTAGTGTCATGAATTTAGAATGAATGGACAGAAATCTTGGGGAGTGCACCCATGAGTTCCTGATATGTGCCCCAACGGGTGAGGCTTTATGCCACTGACGAATATTCCGTAATCAGTCCTTTCCAGTACCAAGCTGATCCCAGGCATAAATTGAAAAGAAAAAAAGAAAGACTTGCATTTATATAGCGCCTTTCATAACCTCAGGACGCCCCAAAATGCTTTACAGCCAATGAAGTACTTTTGAAGTGGAGTCACTGTTGTAATGTAGGAAACGCGGCAGCCAATTTGCGCACAGCAAGCTCCCACAAACAGCAATGTGATAATGACCAGTTAACCTGTTTTTTAGTGATGTTGATTGAGGGAGAAATATTGGCCAGGACACTGGGGTGACCCCCCCTGCTCTTCATCGATAATAGTGCCATGGGGTCTTTTAAATCCACCTGAGAGCAAACAGGATTTAACATCTCATCCGAATGACAGCTCCTCCGACAGTGCAGCACTCCCTCAGCACAGCACTGGTTTCAGCCTAGATTTTTGTGCTCAAGTCTCTGGAGTGGGACTATGAAACCACAACCTTCTGACTAAGAGGTCGAGAGTGCTACCCACCGAGCCACACTGTGATAGGGTTGTGAGGAAAATCTGGAGAAACTGAGGCTCTTTGGCTTTAAAAAGAGGCCGTCGACAGGGGACCTTACATAAGTGTACAAGATATTACTAAATGATGTAGATCAGATAAATTCAGAGCACTACTGCAAAGAAAGCCAAGACACTTTGGCTAAAGCTGGTGAAAAGGTCATTTCGGATAGATGTCAAGGACTAGTGGAGATTAAACTCTTATTTCAATACAGATGACATGGAGAGGGAATGCAAGTTTTTTTTCCTGAATTTTTGAGCTAAGATGAGTTGAATTAATTCCTTCATCTCTGTCCATCTTTTGACCTTGAGAGTTCTGTACAAACGTGAGTTTTCATTCAAATGTTTTGCAGTTTCTGTCATTGGATTCCAAATTAGAAGAACATCCCTTCGAACCTTCAGCTACTGTTGTGTCTGCCCCTGGCGGGTGGTAGTCTCACAGGCTCAGTGTCACCGTTCACTCCTGTAAGTGGACCTCAGGCTCCCTATGATCTGGAGCATACTTTTACTACCCAATATCTAATTAAATGATAGCATACTAGATATTACCACCATGTGTTTTCTACCAACCTTTTAGAAGTTGAACTCAAAAGCATTCTAGTGAGATATGGTTGATCAGAAAGCAACAAATGGGTTTATTTTACATAGAATATATGAATGAACAAAATACTATTACATCTATTTGTCTCCATAATATAAAACAACAAAACATACAACTCTGCATCTATTATAGGTGAAACTGTTTACAAGCTGGCAGTGCCTCTACTCACTGGCACTATTTTCTTTCTCTCTTACAAGCTGTAAGGGGGAAAAATTGGGTCACGCCCCCTTTGGGGCGCTAACTTCGCCGGGGCGCTACTTTTAGCACCCCGAAAAAAGTTAGCACCCCCACGCCCGAAATTGAATGGTAGCGCCCCAAGCATGAGGCGGGGCGCTACTGGAAGCGCTCCCCTCCCTCTTGGGGCGCTCCCATTGAATATCGCGGCGCTACGTGCTGCAGCACCATGCGCATCGGCACGTAGCGCCGCGGTACTGCAGGCCTCCCTCCCCTGATTAAAGGGGAGGGGCCTAGCACAGCACGCACCGGGGCCCTGCTGGACCACCAGGGAGCCGGGTGCCGGCAAAAGACCCCAGCCCTCAAGAAGAGTGCCTGGTTGACCAATCGCGGCCGGCACCCCACAGGAGGAGGCCAGAGGGGGCAGGTGCTGGCAGGCGGCCCAAAAAAAATGGCTGCCCGGCACCTGCCCTTTAATTTGCGCCACCCCGGCAGCAAAAACGTCCCCCTGACCCTGTCGGACATAGCGTCCGGCGGTAGGTCAGGGGGTGCGTGCCAAGTTTGCGGCCGGGGCGCTGCGCACGGTGATGACGTCATCGCCGGAAGCACAGCGCCGCGGGGCGCTACCGGCTACCACCGCTGCTAACCTCCCGCTGAATCTCGCAGGAGGCGTTAGCGGTGCCAGGCCCAGGCGCCAGGTGCTTTGTGCCTCGTTAGCGCCCCCTCGGGGAGCTAATGGGAGGCGCAAAGCAACCAAATTTTTCCCCCTAAGTGTTTAAACCTCAGTCTGGAGTCTCATTAAGATTCCCAACTACCCATTGTCCAGTGACTACCGGCTTTTTAAAATTAAATCAAAAAGATCAACCTTGGGAAAATAACTCTTTATAAATTGAATCTAATTTCATTTCAATATTATAGCATAAAATAAAAGAAAAATTATTCTAGGCTAAATAGGTAAAGCTCGCAAAATGTTGTAGGGGTACGATAGTGTAGTAGTTATGTTATTGGGCTAGTAATTCAGAGCTTTGAGCAAATAATTTAGAGAATATGAGTTCAAATCCTACTATTCAGTTTAAAATGTCTGATAATAATACTACAACCTTGGAAACTAACCCTTTATAAATTGAATCTAACGTCTTCATATCAATATTATGAACTGAAATTCAGTAAAAGTGATCAGGAAGCTGTTAGATTGTTGTAAAAATCCAACTGGTTCTTGAATGTCCTTTCGGGAAGGAAACCTGCCATTTTTACCTAGTCTGGCCTATATGTGACTCCAGTCTCACACCCTGGTGGTTGACTCTTAACATGCCCTCTGAAGTAGACGAGCAAATCGCTCAGTTGTATCAAACTGCTCGAATTCAAGAAGATCCAGCACCATCTTCTCAGGGCAAGTAGGGATAGTCATTAAATACTGGCCTTCCCAGCGAGACTCACATCCCGAGAATAATTAAACAAAAGTTACGCATTTGAATATGGCTTTCCTCACCAAGCAAAGGAGTGGATCTCAAGGGGTAGATTTTCAACTTGCCACCTCAGCGTAAAACTGGCCTTGTGGATCGGCCTCCTGCTATAGAAACTGTAACTCCCCTGTCCTTCTTCGAAATAGTGCCGCGGGATCTTTCACCTCCAATCTGAGGGGGCAGACGGGGCCTCGGTTTAACGCCTTATCCGAAAGACGGCACCTCCGACAGTGCCGCACTCCCTCAGTACTGCACTGGGAGTAGCAGCCTGGATTTTGTGCTGAAGTCTCTGGAGTGGGGCTTGAACCCACGGCCTTCTGACTCAGAGACGCGTGACATGTAAGAATATTTCTGGCACCGTAGAAAATATACAACCCTCCAAGAACACCAGCAAAAGATGATTAAAAAGCTACTGATTCTAAGCTTGATTTGCATCTGAACTAATCCCCAACTCGGAGCAGTCACTGGGTTAATCAATATGGCAAACAGAGCGACCATTAATCTGTGGCAAGTCGTAGACAGAAAAATGTGAGCCATTTTATCTTTTTTTACTGTTTCCCTTCAGCAGTGCCCAGCTTGACAGATGGGACACAATGTTTTATGCAGAAATAAAAGGAATGAAAAACTGAAAAGCTACATCAATATTTCATTCAGCTCACAAAATCACACTTGATCGTCGAATCCGAAACTTAGAAATTGTACTGAATCACTCTAGACTCATGCTTACGGACAAAGGCGACATGAGGGAAAACTTTTTATGCGAAGAGTGGTTAGGATCTGGAAAGCACTGCCTGAGAGGGTGGTGGAGGCAGATTCCATTGTGGCTTTCAAAAGGGAATTGGATAAGTACCTGAAGGAAAAAAAATTTGCAGGGCTATGGGGAAAGGGGAAGTGGGACTAGCTGAAGTGCTCTTGCAGGGAGCTGGCACGGGCTCGACGGGCCGCGTGGCCTCCTTCTGTGCTGTAACCATTCTATGATTCTAAAGCGGTGACACTGGGGTGAATGGGCGGTAGTGGTAAGCCGTCTGTTTTATATCCCACCCAAATTTTGTTTCCATTGGCAACCAATCCATCCCGTTGTCTGGCGAGCGGGGAAAGTGAAAATTCACCCCTCTGCATGTTAACTTCCAAATTTTCCAGAAGAGATATTAAACTTTTAATTATGCATTTGAATGGAGGCTGATGTCTTGGTGAGAAAAAACCAGAGTGATTCTAGTTCCGCTTCTACCATCCTGGTGGTCACATGATACGACGATAATAGAGTTGTTGTCTAACCATGGCAATCAATCTCTATCAGTTAGTCTACAACTAATGGTATATGGGACACATAAATAGAAAATTAGAAAGAAAGAAAAGCATTCTATGATTCTATGCAGGGCAGGCGCCACAAGCTAAGTTTTTGTGAACTTGAATTTCTAAGAGGCAGGAAAAGGTACTGGTGTAACTTTGCCCCCATAGTCAATTACAGGCAGCTACCTCTGACCTGGAAGCGATCGGCAAATGCATGCGGTCAGATGAAAATGGCTGAGCTGTAAAGAGAGAGAAAGAAAAGAAACACTTGCATTTACGTTGCACCGTTCACATCCTTGGGACTTCCCAAAACGCTTCAGAGCCAATGAAGTCTTCTTCTTCTCTTAGGCAGTCCCTCAGAACCGAGGATGACTCGCTTCCACAATAAAAATGAGTTCTCAGGTGACCGATGAGTCCAATGCGGGACCTACAGTCTCTGTCACAGGTGGGGCAGACGGTGGTTGAAGGGGCGGGTGGGTGGGGTGCTTGGGTTGACGTGCGCTCCTTCCGCTGTTTGCGCTTGGCTTCCGCTTGCTCCCGGCGAAGAGACTCGAGGTGTTCGGCGCCTTCCCGGATGCTTCTCCTCCACTTTGTGAGGTCTTGGGCCAGGGATTCCCAGGTGCCGGTGGGGATGTTGCACTTTTCCAAGGAGGCTTTGAGGGTGTCCTTGAAGCGTTTCCTCTGCCCACCTGGGGCTCTCTTGCCGTGTCGGAGCTCCGAGTAGAGCGCTTGTTTTGGAAGTCTCGTATCGGGCATGCGGACAATGTGACCCGTCCATCGGAGCTGATCGAGCGTGGTCAAAGCTTCGATGCTGGGGATGTTGGCCTGAGCGAGAACACCGACGTTGGTGCGCCTATCCTACCAATGGATTTGCAGGATCTTGCGGAGGCAGCGTTGGTGGTACCTCTCCAGTGCTTTTGAAGTACTGTTGAACTGTTGTCACTATGTGGCAGCCAATTTGCACACAGCACGGTTCCACAAACAGCAATGAGATAACTGACCAGATAATCAGTTTTACTGGTGTTGGTTGAGTGGTAACTATCGGCCAGGACAAATAGCATCAAGGGATCTTTTACATCCACCTCAACAGACAGACAGGGCCTTTTTAATGTCTCACCCAAAGGATGACGCCTCCAACAATGCAATTCTCCCTCAGTATTGCACTGGAGTTTCAACCTAGATCATGTGCTCAGGCTCTGAAGGGGAGCTCGCCCCCACAACCTTCTGACTCAGAGGTAAGAGATCGACCACTGAGCCAAGGCTGACACTTAAACGAAGAAAGAAACTAGAAAAGGTGGTGCAGTGGTACAACACAATGCATTGCACCCCTGAATATTAGAGTGTAGGTTCATCTCCACAATCATCCATCCCTTCGTATTTACCCATGTCATTCACCAAATGAGTTACTCTCTGGCCTCTGGCCAATGACACTAAGAGGTGGATGAAAATGGCCCAGGGTGGTTATGCCTCATTATCCGAATCACCGGAAAAATGGTGCGCATCACGGCTAAAGTTACGAGATGTGCGTGGAGTTTCTTGGCAGGAGTATGAAGTGGTAAAATTACTGTGTGTATATATGGGGGGAGAGAAATGATTTTGGCTGTATATCCATAAATATTTCAAAATAAACAACTTGTATGAAAAAAGAAGTCGGCAAGAATGAATCTACGATCGGTTCCAGGTAACAATTGCCTCTCAACCCTGGAAACCTGCTGAGTCGAGCACCTTTTAAAATGTTTGTTATTATTCATTCCCGGACGAAGGCGTCGCTGGCAAGGCCATCATTTATTGCTCATCCCGGGTCACCCTCGAGAAGGTGATGGTGGGATTTCTTCTTGAACTGTTGCAGACCATGTGGTGAAGGTGCTCCCACAATCCTCACAGACAATATGACTCAAGTACAGAGCACAAATTGCATTGCCTTGTGTCACACAGCTCTGTAAATACTGACAGAGAAAGCAGAATTATAATGAAACGAAAAGAACATTAAAAAGGCAACCAAATAGAAATGACCCTGTTAAAATTAAATTTCGGTCTCCACAGTGTTTTTTTTAAGAATATGCTTGCTTAAGCTATGTTCACTGACTACATCATCAGGTTTTACTGTCAAGGAGAGGAATACATTGCATTACATAGAATGTACAGCACAGAACGAGGCCATTCGGCCCAACTGGTCCGTGCCGGTGTTCATTCTCCACACGAGCCTCCTCCCACCCTACTTCATCTCACCCTATCAGCATATCTTTCTATTCCTTTCTCCCTCATGTGTGTATCCAGCTTCCCCTTAAATGCATCTATGCTGTTCACCTCAACCTCTCCCTGTGGTAGCGAGTTCCACTTTCTAACCACTCTCTGGGTAAAGAAGTTTCTCCTGAATTCCTTATTGGATTTATTAGTGACTATCTTATATTTATGTTGTGTGGCACTACCACCGTGCTAAATGGGATAGATTCAGAACAGATCTATCAGCTCAAAACTGGGCATCCATGAGGCGCTGTGGGCCATCAGCAGCAGCAGAATTGTATTTCACCATAATCTGTAACCTCATGGCCCGGCATATCCCTCACTCTACCATTACCAGCAAGCCAGGGGACCAACCCTGGTTCAATAAGGAGTGTAGAAGAGCATGCCAGAGCAGCACCAGGCGTAACTAAAAATGCGGTGCCAACCTGGGGAGGTTGCAACACAGGACTACATGCATGCTAAAGAGCGGAAGCAGCATGCTATAGACAGAGATAAGCGATCCCATAATCAACGGATCAGATCAAAGCTCTGCAGTCCTGCCACATCCAGTCGTGATGGTGGTGGACCATTAAACAACTAACGGGAGGAGGAGGCTCCATGAGTATCCCCATCCTCAATGATGGTGGAGCCCAGCACATGATTGCAAAAGACAAGGCTGAAGTGTTTGCAACCATCTTCAGCCAGAAGTGCTGAGTGGTTGATCCATATCGGCCTACTCCTGAGTTCCCCACCACCACAGAAGCCAGTCTTCAGCCAATTCGATTCACTCCACGTGGAGATAAGGAATAATAAGGGGAAAAAAACATTAGTGGGCGTAGTCTATAGGCCTCCGAACAGTTGCAACTCTATTGGACGGAGTATCAATCAGGAAATAGTTGAGGCATGTAATAAGGGAACATCTATAATTATGGGGGATTTTAACTATCATATTAATTGGACAAATCAAATGGGGCAGGGCTGCCTTGAGGATGAGTTCATTGAGTGTATTAGGGATGGGTTTCTTGAGCAGTATGTAACTGAACCGACCAGGGGGCAAGCAACCTTAGATCTGGTCCTGTGTAACGAGACAGGATTAATTAAAAATGTCCTAGTAAAGGATCCCCTTGGAATGAGTGACCATAACATGGTTGAATTCCATATTCAATTAGAGGGTGAGAAGGTTGGATCTCAAACAAGCGTGCTAAGCTTGAATAAAGGAGACTATGAAGGTATGCGAGCGGAATTGAGTAGAGTGGATTGGGAAAATAGATTAAAGGGTAAGACGACACATGATCAGTGGTGTACATTCAAGGAGTTATTTTACAACTTCCAAAAAAAATATATTCCACTGAAAAGAAAAGGGTGTAAAAGAAAGGACAGTCATCCGTGGCTAAGTAAAGAAATTAAGGATAGTATTCGACTAAAAACAAGGGCATATAAGGTAGCGAAATCTAGTGGGAGGACAGAGGATTGGGAAAACTTTAAAAGGCAGCAAAAAATAACAAAAAGATTGATTAAGAAAGGGAAGATAGATTATGAAAGTAAATTAGCAAAAAATATAAAAACAGATAGTAAGAGTTTTTATAGTTATATAAAAAGAAAAAGGGTGGCTAAAGTAAATGTTGGTCCCTTAGAGGATGAGACCGGGAAATTAATGGTGGGAAATATGGAGATGGCAAAAACACTGAATGAATATTTTGTATCAGTCTTTACAGTAGAGGACACTAAGAATATCCCAACACTGGACAAACAGGGGGCTATAGGGGGAGAGGAGCTAAACACGATCAAAATCACTAAGGAAGTGGTACTCGGTAAAATAATGGGACTCAAGGCGGATAAATCACCTGGACCTGATGGCTTACATCCTAGAGTCTTGAAGGAAGTGGCGGTAGGGATTGTAGATGCATTGGTAATAATTTTTCAAAACTCCCTGGATTCCGCTAAGGTCCCGGCAGACTGGAAAACTGCTAATGTAACACCCTTATTTAAAAAGGGCAGTAGACAGAAGGCTGGTAACTATAGACCGGTTAGCCTAACATCTGTGGTAGGTAAAATTTTGGAGTCCATTATTAAGGAAACAGTAACAGGACATTTGGATAATCATAATTTAATAGGACAAAGTCAGCATGGTTTTACGAAGGGGAAGTCATGTTTGACAAATTTGCTGGAGTTCTTTGAGGAAGTAACATATAGAGTGGATAAAGGGGAACCAGTGGACGTAGTGTATTTAGACTTCCAAAAGGCATTTGACAAGGTGCCACACAAAAGATTATTGCTTAAGGTAAAAAATCACGGGATTGGGGGTAATATTCTGGCATGGATAGAGGATTGGCTATCTAACAGAAAGCAAAGAGTTGGGATAAATGGTTCATTCTCAGACTGGCAATCAGTAACTAGTGGTGTTCCACAGGGGTCAGTGCTGGGTCCCCAACTCTTCACAATCTATATTAACGATTTGGAGGAAGGGACCAAGTGTAACATATCAAAATTTGCAGATGATACAAAGATGGGAGGGAAAGTAGTGAGTGAGGAGGACATAAAAAACCTGCAAGGGGACATAGACAGGCTAAGTAAGTGGGCAGAGATTTGGCAGATGGAATACAACACTGGAAAGTGTGAGGTGATGCACTTTGGCAGGAAAAATCCTAGAGCAATTTATTATCTTAATGGCAAGAAACTGGAGAGTACTGAAGTGCAAAGGGATCTGGGGGTCCTGGTGCACGAAACTCAAAAGGTTAGTATGCAGGTGCAGCAAGTGATTAAGAAGGCAAATGGAATGTTGGCTTTCATTGCTAGGGGGATAGAATATAAAAATAGGGAGGTATTGCTTCAGTTGTACAAGGTATTGGTGAGACCGCACCTGGAATACTGCATACAGTTTTGGTGTCCTTACTTAAGGAAAGACATCCTTGCTCTCGAGGCAGTGCAAAAAAGGTTCACTCGGTTAATCCCGGGGATGAGGGGGTGGTCATATGAGGAGAGGTTGGGTAGATTGGGACTCTACTCATTGGAGTTCAGAAGAATGAGAGGCGATCTTATTGAAACATATAAGATTGTGAAGGGGTTGGATCGGGTGGATGCGGGGAGGATGTTCCCGATGATGGGTGAGACGAGAACTAGGGGACATAGTCTTAGAATAAGGGGCTGCTCTTTCAAAACTGAGATGAGGAGGAACTACTTCACTCAGAGGGTGGTAGGACCATGGAATATGCTGCCACAAAAAGCTGTAGAAGCTACAACATTAATTAAATTTAAAACAGAAATAGACAGTTTCCTAGAAGTAAAGGGCATTAAGGGTTACGGGGAGCGGGCAGGAATTTGGACATGAGTCTAGGTTCGGATCGGTCATGGCCCTGTGGGTAGTGGAGCGGGCCCAGGGACTGTGTAGCCTGATTCTGCTCCTATTTCGTGTGTGCAATTCTGTTAGATGCAGGAGATGGTTCTGTGATAGATAGTAGATTGGCGGTTAGGATCAGATCAGCCATGATCTTATTGAATGGCGGAGCAGGCTCGAGGGGCCGATTGGCCTACTCCTGCTCCTATTTCTTATGTTCTTATGTTCTTATATCAGGAAACGGCTGAGCGCACTGGATACAGCAAAGGTTATGGGCCCCAACAACATCCCGGCTGTGGTGCTGAAGACTTGTGCTCCAGAACTAGCCGCGCCTCTAGCCAAGCTGTTCCAGTACAGCTATAACACTGGCATTTATCTGACAATGTAGAAAACTGCCCAGGTATGTCCTGTCCTCAAAAAGCAGGACAAATCCAATCCGGCCAATTACCGCCCTGTTAGTCTACTCTCAATCATCAGCAAAGTGATGGAAGGTGTCATCGACAGTGCTATCAAGCAGCACTTACTCACCAATAACCTGCTCACGGATGCCCAGTTTGGGTTCCGCCAGGACCACTCAGCTCCCGACCTCATTACAGCCTTGGCCCAAACATGAACAAAAGAGCTGAATTCCAGAGGTGAGGTGGGAGTTACTGCCCTCGACATCAAGGCAGCGTTTGACCGAATGTGGCATCAAGGAGCACTGGTAAAACTGAAGTCAATGGGAATCGGGGGAAAAACTCTTCACTGGCTGGAGTCATATCTAGCACAAAGGAAGATGGTTGTGGTGGTTGGAGGTCAATCATCACAGCCCCAGGACATCGCTGCAGGAGTTCCTCAGGGCAGTGTCCTCGGCACAACCATCTTCAGCTGCTTCATCAATGACCTTCCCTCCAACATAAGATCAGACGTGGGGATGTTCGCTGATGACTGCACAGTGTTCAGCGCCATTCACAACTCCTCAGATAATGAAACAGTCCATGCCCGCATGCAGCAAGATTTGGATGACATTCAGGCTTGGGCTGATAAGTGGCAGGTAACATTCGCGCCACAGAAGTGCCAGGCAACGTCTATCTCCAACAAGCAAGCGCCTAACCACCACCCCTTGACATTCAACAGCATTACCATCACCGAATCCCCCACCATCAACATCCTGGGGGGTCACCATTGACCAGAAACTTAACTGGACCAGCCACATAAATACTGTGGCAACAAGAGCAGGTCAGAGGCTGGGTATTCTGCAGCAAGTGTCTCACCTCCTGACTCCCCAAAGCCTTTCCACCATCTACAAGGCACAAGTAAGGAGTGTGATGGAATACTCTCCACTTGCCTGGATGAGTGCAGCTCCAACAACACTCAAGAAGCTCAACACCATCCAAGACAAAGCAGCCCGCTTGATTGGCACCCCATCCACCACCTTAAACATTCACTCCCTCCACCACCGGCGTACCGTGGCTGCAGTGTGTACCATCTACAAGATGCACTGCAGCAACTCGCCAAGGCTTCTCCGGCAGCACCTCTCAAACCCGCGGCCTCTACCACCTAGAAGGAAAAGGGCAGCAGGCGCATGCGAACACCACCATCTCCAAGTTCCCCTCCAAGCCACACACCATCCTGACTTGGAAATATATTGTCGTTCCTTCATTGTCACTGGGTCAAAATCTTGGAACTCCCTCCCTAACAGCACTGTGGGAGTACTTTCACCACACGGACTGCAGCGGTTCAAGAAGGCGGCTCACCACCACCTTCTCAAGGGCAACTAGGGATGGGCAATAAATGCTGGCCTTGCCAGCGATGCCCACATCACATGAACGAATAAAAATAAAATTTATGGTCCCTAGTTTCAGTCTCCCCCACAAGTGGAAAGATTAGGGGTAAATTGTTATCTGGAATGCTGTCCGAGAATGCTATAGACGAAAAATTTACCCCCATGACATCTGATGTCGCGAGACAGAAACTAATGTTCCAACCTTCTAATAAATATTGCCTAGTTATGGCCAGGCAGTTACTAATAAAGTAGGACTTCACTGAATCAAAGCACTACTCTAATATTCCAGACTCCCTTTGTGTTTGCCTTGATGCTTGTTATAATTGTGAATTGGAAGAAATAACTTGAGACTAAAAAGTCTCTTCAGGCTGGTGTTAGAATAATTGGATAGACGCTTAGAATCTGCTGATGTTCTTGGTTCCCTGCGGATGTTCTAACATTCTGCACCGTGACGGTGACCTTGTTCCCAGACTAGCTGTCTGCTGTTTGTGTGCTAAGAAGGTTGTTGACTGTATCTTTGATAATCTACCCTAGGCCCATCCCTAAAAAGAGAGTAAAAGAAGATATCTAAAGCGCTTTTAGCACAGACGGTCAAGGGAAGGGAACAGCTGTTTGCGTACGCCAGCCTGTCTGATCGGGACCGATACCAGCTGCTTGTCACGGTCGTATGTCTACTATGTCTATCTTGATTGCGTGTTGAAGAGATCGCAAAGTCTCTGTTTGAAGAATGGACTCAGTCGAGAATATTTTGTGGACTTTATGGGATTTTTCTGAGGGTATTTTCACTGTGATGGGATCACCCTGTGCAGGTATGTGAAAAACTGGTTTGTTAAAACTCCAGAGAACGCATGGCAGTTGGCTGTGACAAAAGAACTGTCAGTCATCCCGAATGTATGGGTTCGCCCTGAGGCACCCGTTGAACTTGAACCTATTAGAAGGCCACTCTAATATGCAAAAGCACTTCTCACCTCCATTTCAGAAGAGAAGCAGAACAATGAACCCACTGGCCTAGCCAGCCGGAGAGGACCCAGTTTTCCCCAACACAAAGACCGAAATATGTCCCAGACTTAGGGCCATTAGTCCAATCACGGAATACTCATGAGTCTGATGATGACCCATCACTGATTAAGCACCGGAGTGCTTAGAAACAAAAGGATTTTAAAGATTGGCAGGAAAGATAGGGGTAGCGAGACTCCTATAAAGATAGACCCTTTCCCACCATTCTCTCTCTCTCTCGCTCTCGCTCCAACAAGATCGACCTAACAAGAAGTACCAGAGGAGCCGCCGAGCGGAGCGATCGAGACCGACTGTGTGTGGGGGTAAGCATGGTCTCGAGTGTTCCAAGCCGGTAACCCAATATCCCAGGCGAGCTGGGTGAGGTGTAAGGGCTCAGGGTTTTTCTCAAAAGTGAAGTTTTTGGGCTATTCCGAGGGTGGGAGCTTTGTTTGGTTCAGCCAGGCGAAGGGGCTTATGCGACTGGGTAATTTGTTGGTAGGGGTGGGATTAGAGTCCACCATAGCAACAAGAGAATTACTGCTTGTCATAGTCCCCAGTTGGGTACTGTATGTATGTTGTTTGTAACCTGGATTTTATTCTCCACAGAGACAGTGATTTCATTTAGTAGTGCATGTTTTAGCCAGTGTATGTTAGACCAAATAAATATAAGTACGATTTTTCACTGAAGCATTCCTGTCCGTGACTTATTCCATTTACACTCTGAATAATAATTCCTGGGTATAGAACTTTCGTAAGGCGGGGGCGATTCGAACCATCCGTCTAGCAATTGGGCTAGGATCAAAAACCACTTACAGTGTTGTACTTAACTTAAACTGCCGCTCCTTAATAAAATGCCTTACAACTCCTAAGACCCTCTGGGTAATCCGTGTGTGACCTGTGATCCAAATCTTACAGTGGTGTCAGAAGTGGGATGCCAGAGTTGGGAGTTGTACGGTTCCGGTTGTGGGGACCGGAGGGACTTGGTCGACCGCGCGTGATCGTCGCTTAAGACTGAGTAGGGAACTCCCTGAAAGAGGGGAGAGAGAGAGAGTGAAACCAGAGGTACAATGGCGTTGGCCGACCATCGAGAACAGCTAGTAGACAGCCTGACAGAAAAAGTCGGCACGTCCGCAGCAGTGGACCTCTTAAAAATCTTTGAAGACGGTAACGGGGACTCTGACTACATCCTTGATAAACTCTCTGAGGATGTTCAGATAAAAAAACTTAAAATAAAGAGAGGTCGAGACAGGTTAGCTTACGGGTCACACTTGTGCGCTGCCCAGTTAAATAGGGCGACTAAAGAGTTAAAAGATTTAGTAAGCCAGATGCGGGAAGAAAGAGGCAGATGGTGGGAGAACCTTTCTGCCCTCCGCAACCAGTTGCTCTGGGAGCAATGGATTCAGGACAAAATGCAGTGTACACTAAAGAAACTAGATCAAATACTCGAACAGAATAATGAACTACAGGCAGAAAACACCAGATTGTGCGAGGAGTTAGAGGATGCAAGGGGAGTGTTAAGGGAATTAAAGAGGCGCCAAACCACAGCCTCCCCCGAAGCATGATGCAGAGATGCCGGTGTTGGACTGGGGTGGACAAAAATGAGAAGTCGCACAACAACGCAACGCAACAACAACGCAAAATCATCGAGCAGAAACTGATAGCCAAGTTCAGCACCCATGAGGACGGCCTCAACCGGGATCTCGGTTTCATGTCACGCTACAGAACGTGACTCAACATCGTTGTCTGGTTCACAGGTGTGATTTCCAGTTCTTAAAAAAAAGTTAAAAGCTTAACTGCAGACTGCAGCATTTGACACGTTGGACCCCCTGTGACCCACCTCATTGTCTTAGCTGTATTCTGCTGTGTCTTTGATGTAATGCCTCCCTGACGGATTGTATCTCTGCAGACACATTGTTCTCTGTCTATATATACTGTGTAATCGATTTGTATTCCCTCACTGTACCTGAAGAAGGAGCAGAGCTCCGAAAGCTCGTAATTTCAAATAAAACTGTTGGACTGTCCCCTGAAGCAGACCATGGCCCGTGCTTAGCAAAAATCCAACAGCTGCAGGCACCAATCGGCCAACAATGGGCAGTGGTGGCTGCTGTCTCCAAAATCAAACCAAAAGATCGCGGCCTTTGCTGGGACAATCTAGCTGAGGACCCCACTCCCTCTGCTCCCTCTGCTCGGCCTCCACCGTACAAGGATGGCGAAGCAAACAAAGCAAACAAGGCAATACCAGTGTATGTGGTCACTCGGGCCAATGCTGCCCGTCAGACTCAGCACCAGACTGAAGAGGAGGTGGAAGGCGTCCAATCCTTCTCCTCGACCACTAATGACAGGGGGGAAATGGCTACCACCACCACGCATAGGCTCCTTTCTGCTGTTGAGGTCAGGGTACTAAAGGATGACCTAGGGACGGTGGACATGATCACCAGCCCCCTCGACCTCAGGCAGCGGTGGAGGATTTTTATAATCACCCACCTAGAACTAGAAGGGGACGACCTTAAACAGGTCCCCCTGGCTGCGTGTTCCTCAGAATTAAAACAAGAAATGGATCCGGACTTTCTGGTGTTTGGCGTGATAGAGGATATTGAGGTAGAACTATACCAAGCACTAGGGGAGGAGCGTATCGACTTCCACCAGGTCCTAACTAGCACCAAACAAGGCCATACCGAAAGCTCGAATGCCTTCGCACATAAACTCCATGACATTTTCCAGCGCACCAGGGGTGGTAGAGGGGACTACGTTAACTCCCTGGGCTTCAAAACCCTTTTTTTGAACGGCCTCCAACCATTGGTCCGTAACGCGCTGGGCGTTTACATCTTCAAAGACACCCCGTGGGAACAAGTCCGCACCCATGCTAGAACTGCTTGGGATCAGACCCGTGCCAATATCCCTGGGACACCTGCTAAAGCTCCAGTAGCGGCCGTCGAAGACCCGCTGCCTAACCCAAAGTCAGGGCCGTCCAAAACTCCCGGGCCAGGAAAAGGTTGCTACATCTGCCACCGTCTAGGCCACTATGCCCGTCAATGCAACAACAACCCCCCAAGGCCAGCAGGCCCCCAACCCTGGTCGAACAGCGAGTAGAGAGAATGGAGGCAGCCACAGCGGCTTTGACCATCGGACTGGGAGCCCGACCGGTTGCTGCGACGCATCAGCAGCCCGAGTCAACGGATTCATTCCCACCTTCCCTGTGACTCCCACAGGCCTCTGAGCGGGAGGTAACCTCCCCTCTCTGATACGATGGTGGTGGGAGACCGGTAATCCGCACTGTTGATTCTGGAGCCCGTCAACAATTAATGTTAGTCGACACCGGCTCCTCCGCCACCATCATTCACGATCCCCACCCCGATCCTACAAAGGTCGTGCCCCAAGTTTTATTGGTCTTTGACAATTCAACCCAGACACAACTATACCTTGGAGCTACAGCCGGGTGTTGTTCACAAAGGCTCGTTCATGACCAGCTCCCCAGTTTGGCCGGTTAGAAAACCAGGTGACTATCGGAGGACTATTGACTATCGCAAACCCAACTCAGTCACCCCCGCGTGCGCCCTGGTGGTTCGGGAGATACCCACTCTACTCTCCCAGATTCCCAGTGGCAGTAATCAGTACAGAATGAGATTCAGTAGAAAACATCAGAAATTGAAAATTGGCTTATGGGAAAAAGGACAAGATTAGTCGATGATGAAATAAAGAAAGGAGAAAAGGAAAGATTCTGCCCCTTTTCTACTTTCAGTGAAGTGTCCCTTTTAAAAAAAAACCTGTATGAATGTTTCGAAGCTAAAAGCTGAGGAAAACAAAAAAAGCTTGTTTAACAAAAGATTATAAGTTTCAGTCTCAGATTTAACCTTGGAGTTGCAGTTGCTGTCGTGAATTTTCCAAGGCAGTTTGATTTGTCTTGTTTAAATGTGAAAACCAAACTGTCTTTTTCGATCGGGAAAGTTTTTTTAAATTTACGTGAAGTGACGCAATTGCTTGCGTCTGACAATATTTGCTCCGCCTTCTTATAAACCTGAAAAGGAGTTAGTCCTTTCTGCTGACAGCTGTTTTTTTTTTAATTGGTTCACCAAACAACTTTGATCTATGTTTTCTATCTTTAATATTGTATTGGACAGCAAAGTTTCTCCAGATGCTCATGAATCAGACAGAATCTGGTATTAATGGGAATTTCATTCTAGTGAAAGTCAGGAAAGTGTAGTTACGAATAGTAAATTGATAGCTTTCTCTTGGAGACGTTTGTGTCCTTGCCTCTGTACCTTTTAAGAAAACTGCATTGATAGCCTGGCCACTACCCAAGACATCGGGACCATGCAGAGGGAGATGAGCAAAGAACTCCAGACGACTACAATCTTTTGGTAGGATCACCTGAAAGCCCGAGAATGGCTTGTATTGGATGACACGTGTGGCACGATATTGAGATATCGATATGAGTGTGCAAATGTGAAAACAATTACTATCTGGAAATGCATGGTCAATTTGCACTGAAGAACGGGTCTCAGACATGCTCAGTTACTTGACAACAGTACAACATGAAATGATAAATGTAGCTCAGGAGAGTGAGACAACTTCTAAAGCATTGGCACATACTCCATCGAGAAACTATCTAATTAATGAAACAATCAGAATAGAGTTAAACACACTGGTACCTGTTAGAGGGATTGAAATTGAAGTTGAAGTGGAGAGTTACATGGAATCTGGATTGGAACAATTGAGGGCTAAGGAGAAATCATGTGTAGCAAGAATTATCCACAAGATGGATACGAGTAAAAGAGATCTGGAGAATCTTTTACGTCCATGACTTGTTGATTAGATGTTAAACTGCAATGTCGCTTGAAATGATTGTAAGACTGAATTTAACTTGTGACTGTAATAATTGTGTTTTGTAGATGACAGAACATGGGAAAAACCAGTACGAATCCAGTATGAGGTGGTTTTGGTGGTGCCTCCTGTGTCACGACTACCACAACTACCATGCTTCACGGGTCTAACAGGACCTGTCCCATCAACCAACACATTTTACTCAGTATCAAAACCTATGCTCAAGTGAAACTGACAGTAAATGCGATGCTTAAGTATGAGCTGCACAATTATGTGTCACAATTCGTGTAATACATTCCCCTGTTGTCTGAGGGTTTCAGTGAGCTCGTGATGTGACTGAACTCCTCCCTAAAGCATTTTTATGTTTTGGAGCAAGGCAACTCGAGAATAGATATTGAAATTGACTCCCACTGGTGGGATATTGGGCTTAATACATCAGCTCACCCTTAGGTTCGTATTATTTCACACGCTCTGGTAGTTCTCCAACTTGTAACCCATGTAGTAAGACTTTGATACATAAGCCAATTGTGCACTCATGCCTATGACTAACCAGCACTAATAAATTAATTGAGCACACCGAAAGAGAAGATCCGAAGCAACGTAGAGGAGACCCCAGGTGGGGTAAGATCAGGAAAGATAGAAGAAACAGAGCATACCCCAGGCAGGGCCAGAATTGGAACACCGGAACAGTGACCTGAACCTGTGTGAAGGGTCGGAGGTTGCTCCTCCCCCTCAAAAGAATGGACGGTAAGGAAGGGGGAAATCTTAATTTCTGAGTCTCCCTACTAACTAACGCCCAAGTTGAGAAAGCAATAAGCAATTTAGGGGACTATGAGTGGTGGGAAGTAGCTTATAATGCCAGCTAGCATCCCTGGGCACGAATGGTATCAGCGGGCCGATAATTTAGAACTAGCTAGATTCGTCAAAAGAGGATTGTGAGAACATAAGAACATAAGAAATAGGAGCAGGAGTCGGCCATTCGGCCCTTCGAGCCTGCTCCGCCATTCAATAAGATCATGGCTGATCTGATCTTGGCCTCAACTTCACTTTCCTGCCGGTTCCCCATAACCCTTGACTCCCCTGTAGCTCAAATATCTGTCTATCTCCGCCTTGAATATATTCACTGTCTCAGCCTCCACAGCTCTCTGGGGTAGAGAATTCCAAAGATTCACCACCCTCCAAGAGAAGAAATCCCTCCTCATCTCCGTTTTAAATGGGCGACCCCTTATCCTGAAACTATGCCCCCTAGTTCTAGATTCCCCAACCAGGGGAAACATCCTCTCAGAGAAGTCAATAAGGATATTTCCTTTTCAAGGTGGGGAGTTGTAAGAAATCGTGAACTGGAAGAAATAACTTGAGACAAAACAGTCTCTTCAGACTGGTGTTAGAATAACTGAATAGACGCTTAGAATCTGCTGATGTTCTTGGTTCCCTGCGGATGTTCCAACATTCTGCACCGTGGCGGTGACCTTGTTCCCAGACTAGCTGTCGGCTGTTTGCGTGCTAGGAAGGTTGTCGACTGTATCTTTGATAATCTACCCTAGGCCCACCCCTAAAAAGAGAGTAGAAGAGATATCAAAAGAGCTTTTAGCACAGACGGTGAAGGGAAGAGCTATTCGCACACGCCAGCCGTCTGTCCGATCGGGACCGATACCAGCTGCTGGTCACGGGCATGTGTCTACTGTGTCTATCTTGATTGCATGTTGCACTTAACTTAGACTGCCACTCCTTAATAAAATGCCTTACAACTCCTAAGACCCTTTGGGTAATCTGTGTGTGACCTGTGATCCAAACCTTACATAACGGTAATGACACCGGGATCACCTTACATAGAATCCACAGCACAGAGCCAACCTCTTCAAATTCCCCTTTGTCTACCTCTCCTTTATTACCTATGTACTTAGTGTATGCCTTTTTCTTGAGTTTTATTTTTGACCTTATCTATTTATTCATCTATGGTGTTTCATTATTGGCTAGCTTGTTCTTGTTTTTTAGCGGAATATATTTCTCCTGAGCTCTATTGAGCACCTTTGTAAATATTTCCCACTGCTGTTCGATCTCTTTGTCAATTTTGTTTTCCAGTTTACCTTCCCTAGTCCCATTCTCATCCCCTCAAAATTAGCTTTTTTTCCAATCGATGAATTTGTCTTTCTCAATCATTATTTTAAACATTGTTACATTGTGATCGCTCTTGCCTAAATGTTCCCCTATGCTTACTTCTCTTATCTGCTCTGGTTCATTTTCCATTACTAGATCCAGCAGTGATTGCTCACTTGTTGGGCTTCTTACATACTGGGCAAGAAAGAAAGTCCTGTTTGACTTTCATGGTGGCTGAGTTCTCAGCTCCGGTCGCTCATCGGTGGAGGACCTATCTTGCAACTACCTTACTGAGCAGGCCGTGGTCTAAAGTACCTCAATAGAGCAGGATTCTACTGTATCCTGATCAGTTCCATCTTGCTGGATGGGCCTCAATCCACATTATGCTGACAGCATGCGATTACCTTCACCCAGTGAGCAGTTAGCTGGCACTGGATAACATGAACGTTCATGGGGGGTGGGGAGTTCTCCAAACACAATTTACCGTAATCAGCATCTCTGGAAACAACAGAGTACTACAAGTGGCAAGTGAATACAAAATCATTTGGAAATTGTGTGTTACATTTAACGTGAGCAGTGATGCCTCGGCTGATGTTTATTTAGCTCTGTAACATCTGCGCAAGAGATATGTCAAAGTTAATGATAGTGAGAGGGAAGAGTGATGATCCAGACTATTTGCAGCACAAGCCATTGTCGAATCCTGATGTTTTAATCTCTATTAGAGTAAGTTCACTGACCCAACACTCCTGGTGAGGAGCCATGCTCCAAGAGAGCTAGGCCCGCAGCACGTATAGCTACGATTATCTGAGCTGCACACCCTTTGAGTGTGGGATTGGTAAAATTGACCCTCTTTTCTCTTTCAAATGCAGACTGACCCTTTGTGTATCACCAGCATTTTCTGCCTTTATTTCTAAATGGTGATCTTCTCAGTCAGAGTAGATGGGTGATGTAGGGAAAACACGGGGGAGAAAAGCACAAAATAAAAGGAAGTCTACCATTTATATAACTCCCAAACTCAACATCAAGTTCAACAATTTCAGATCATAACCATCGCTCCTCTTCTTTTGGACAGCAGGTGCTGGTAATGGTTCTGCTGTTGCCATTTACACTTCCTCTAGACCCATCTTTTGCGTCTTTACTTGTTCCATTACCACCCACTTTTGCCTTGCACCATCAACCCTTTTGTCACTTAATCTCTCCTGCCTTCCACCCTATCACAGACCTTCCCTTTTGTTCTTTCCGCCCCCTGCCTTTCCCTGCCTCTGTACTTGCTTAAAAACTGTTACATTTCTATTTTTTTTTCCAGTTCTGATGAAAGGTCATTGACCTGAAACATTAACTCTGTTTCTCTCTCCACAGATGCTGCCTGACCTGTTGAGTATTCCCAGCATTTTTTGTTTTTATTTCAGGTTTCCAGCATCTGCAGTATTTTGCTTTTGCATTTATATAGCGCCGTTCACGACCGCAGGATGTTTCAAAGCTCTTTGCAACCAATGAAGTACTTTTGAAGTGTAGTCACAGTTGTAATGTAGGGAAACGCGGCAGCCAATTTGTGCACAGCAAGCTCCCACAAACAGCAATGAGATAATGACCAGATAATCTGTTTTAGTGATGTTGGTTGAGGGATAAATATTGGCCCCAGGAAACCGGGGAGAATTCCCCAGCTCTTCTTTGAAATAGTGCCATGGGATCTTCTATGTCCAGCTGAGAGGGCAGACGGGGCTTTGGTTTAATGTCTCATCTGAAAGACGGCACCTCTGACAGTGCAGCACTCCCTCAGTACTGCACTGGAGCATCAGCCTAGATTTTGCACTCAAGACTCTGCAGTGGGACTCGAACCCACAACCTTCTGACTCAGAAGTGAGAGCACTACCAATTGAGTCGCAGCTGATAATTTTTAGGAAAAATGAAAATGGCGATTCTGTATCACTATTGGTTTTGACAGATGGTTACGATAGCTCTTAAGAAGCAAGCCCGAAGATAGTCAACATAACCAACAGCTAGCTAAATAAAACGCCCTACATTATCAGTAGCACAGTAAACGCAGTCAGATTCATCCACAGCAAAGAGAAAGGTTCTGTGATGAGAATCCAGCGCCCTCATTAATTAGACAAGCTTTTTAAAACCACCTACAGATCGGCTCTGCTTCCGGAGGCTGTGGTGAGCTGAAGGCACAATTGATAAATTGTTAAGTTAATGCCGGAGCGAAGTTATAATTTATATCCATCAGAAAGCATTCTGAATATTATAATCACTGCACAAGGAAGGCCACGATATAACTGCAGCCTGAGATAGCCCCTGTCACAGAATCCTCGGCAATAACTGAAATGACACTTCTGACCTTTCCGTATTTTTGTTCTGTGCGATCTGCATTTACTCGAACGCACTGCTAAGGCTGCCAGCTGTCGAGAAATCACCTTCCCAGCCTTCCGTGTCAGCACTGATCTTAGTCAAGTACAATGTGAATAGGTCGGGATGCTAATGTCTGCCTTGAAGCTCCTTCCCCTTGAGGATACCAGAGTTACATTGGCGCAGAGGTGTATGATTATGATAGATTAACTATGTGCATGATAGGCTAACCATGCAATCATTCACCAGGAGAGGTACATTATGTACTGGCTCTTGCTCACACTTGTAAGCAAACTCATAAAGCACCAATGAAAGGACTTAATGCAAGATATTAATATCCGTTGGTACGGCGACTCAATATACGAGAAGGTTAGCTTGGAACATAGAATCATAGAGTCGTACAGCACCGAGGGAGGCCATTCGGCCCATCGCGCCTGCGCCTAAACTGTGCTAAGATATTTTTTAATCTTCCCGACGCATGGCGAGATATAATGCCACAGCTGTACAGAGTAGATTCACCTGGATGATGCCAGGGATGGGAAATTACAGGTATGAGGAGAGACTTGAGATACTGGGATTATTTCCATTGGTGCAGAGAATGCCAAGAGGAGATTTAACAGAGGTTTTTAAAATTGTGAGTTTTGATAGTGAATAGAGAAAGACTATTCCCTCTGGTAGGGGAGCCAGTGATGATTTTTTTTCTTAAAAGGACAACATCAATTTAAGATTATTAGAAAGATATGCTGATAGGGTTAAAGGAAGTAGAGTAGGAGGAGGCTTGTGTGGAGCATAAACACTGGCATAGACCAGTTGGGCCGAATGGCCTATTTCTGTGCTATAAATTCTATGCAAATCTATGTGCTGACAACCCTCTGGTACCTTGTCCAGTTCTTCAAGTGTGAGCCCAGGTAGTGAGCTTATCAGAGTACGTCACAGTGCAGCTCAATCCCATCCTTACGCATGTACAGTTTCCAGTAATGACTGAACAGTGATCAGGAGCAATAACCCTATCTGATATATTTTTGTTTTCCCTTCGCTACCTCAGGGGCATTAAAATCCAATTCTAGCCCCCCTGCCCATCGACTAAGATCAGCACAGAGCAAGGGATAATATCTGGGACCTTTCTGGTTTATCTGAGGCAGGACCACACTGTGCAGTGTTTTACCATTCAGCTACAACACTGGCATCTACCCGACAATGTGGAAAACTGTCCAGGTATGTCCTGTCCACAAAAAGCAGGACAAATCCAATCCGGCCAATTACCGCCCCATCAGTTTACTCTCAATCATCAGCAAAGTGATGGAAGGTGTCATCGACAGTGCTATCAAGCGGCACTTACTCACCAATAACCTGCTCACTGATGCCCAGTTTAGGTTCCGACAAGACCACTCGGCTCCCGACCTTATTACAGCCTTGGTCCAAACATGGACAAAGGAGCTGAATTCCAAAGGTGAGGTGAGAGTTACTGCCCTTGACATCAAGGCAGCATTTGACCGAGTGTGGCATCTAGGAGCCCTAGTAAAACTGAAGTCAATGGGAATCCGGGAAAAACTCTTCACTGGCTGGAGTCATACCTAGCACAAAGGAAGATGGTTGTGGTGATTGAAGGTCAATCATCACAGCCCCAGGACATCGCTGCAGGAGTTCCACAGGGCAGTGTCCTAGGGCCCAACCAGCTTCAGCTGCTTCATCAATGACCTTCCCTCCAACATAAGGTCAGAAATGGGGATGTTCGCTGATGACTGCACAGTGTTCAGCACCATTCGCAACTCCACAGATAATGAAGCAGTCCACGCCCGCATGCAACAAGACCTGGATGACATCCAGGCTTCTTGGGCTGATAAGTGGCAGGTAACATTCGCGCCACAGAAGTGCCAGGCAATGACTATCTCCAACAAGCGAGAGTCTAACCACCTCCCCATGACATTCAACGGCATTACCATCGCTGAATCCCCCACCATCAACATCCTGGGGGTCACCATTGACCAGAAACTTAACTGGACCAGCCACATAAATACTGTGGCAACAAGAGCAGGTCAGAGGCTAGGTATTCTACGGGGAGTGTCTCACCTCCTGACTCCCCAAAGCCTTTCCACCATCTACAAGGCACAAGTAAGGAGTGTGATGGAATACTCTCCACTTGCCTGGATGTGTGCAGCTGCAACAACACTCAAGAAGCTCGACACCATCCAAGACAAAGCAGCCTGCTTGATTGGCACCCCATCCACCACCTTAAACATTCATTCTCTCCACCACCGGCGTACCGTGGCTGCAGTATGTACCATCTACAAGATGCACTGCAGCAACTCGCCAAGGCTTCTTCGGCAGCACCTCCCAAACCCGCGACCTCTTCCACCTAGAAGGACAAGGGCAGCAGGCGCATGGGAACACCACCACCTCCAAGTTCCCCTCCAAGTCACACACCATCCTGACTTAGAAGAATATCGCCGATCCTTCATCGTCGCTGGGTCAAAATCCTGGAACTCCCTACCTAACAGCACTGTGGGAGTACCTTCACCACACGGACTGCAGCGGTTCAAGAAGGTGCTCACCACCACCTTCTCAAGGGCATCTAGGGATGGGCAATAAATGCTGGCCTTGCCAGCGACGCCCACATCCCATGAACGAATTAAAAAAAAATAATTGGAGCCATCACAATAGCAGATAGTTCAAAGCTCACGCACATAAGGAAATGATCAGGATGGAAATCTCACATTTGTATTGAATATAGAGCTAGCTATTAACAGAAGAACTATAAATTTGCAATTTTTACAATCATAGAAGTGTTAGCACATTTGGTTCTGCTCCAAGTCATTATTGGGCTGTGGTGTTGCCAGGGTTCAGAAATGCCCACAGGAACCACAAACTATTTGGCTGGGTGCCACTGAAGCCCAACTCAGTGTCAAGAAAAGTTTTGGGGAAAAATTTGGTACCATTAGCGCCTCCTGTTAGCGCCAGCAGATGGCGCTAACGGGGCGCTAGATTATTAATGCCGGGGCGAGGTGAATCCAGCACCGCATGCCAAATCCCACCTCCCCACAGTGCTGGCATTAACAGTTAGCACCGGGAACCTCAACGCCAGGTGGTTCGTGACAAAATTGATTGTCGCCACCTACTTTAGCACCTGGAGGAAAGAGCGACAGGGAGAGCTGGCGTGAAGCACCAGGAAGCCGGCTCATGGGATGTTATTTAAAGGGATCATCAGTAATGAGTAGCAGCTGTAGGTTAGTGGAGTTTCAGTGCTTTCTTGTCAGTTTCATGTAGTGCAACAGTCTCATTCCATGATTTCAAGTATCAGGAGTGTTGTGGCAACTAAAATGTATTTATTTATACATTTATTCTTAATAAAATAAAACTGCTACACTTGGTTACATTAGTGGGGGCTGTACTGGCAGTCGACATCGCCCTCCTGGATCTACGGCAGAGGGAGAGCAGGCAATGAGAAAGACTGGAACATGTGGCCAAAGGGAGGAGGAGGGCAATCAGGGTTCTCAACAGGAGGCCTTACCCTCCGAGGGTATTCCGAGAGCAGTTCTCCTACCTCCAATTAAGCAAGGAGTAGTGTATTAGAAGGCTCTGCTTCACCAAGGAGGTGGTCACAGAACTCTGCCACCTCCTGCAACCAGACCTCCAGCCTTAGACCAGGGCGACCACAGCTCTCTCAGTGGCAGTCAAGGTCACCGTTGCCCTCAATTTCTTCACCAACGGATCCTTCCAGTCTGCAACAGGAGACATAGCTAACATCTCGCAGTTCGCCGTCCATCGCTGCATCCGGAGGTCACAGTAGGAAAAGGGACTACATTTCCTTCCCCATCACCAGAGAGAAGCAGAACAAGCGTGCATGTGGCTTTGCCAGGATAGCCGGATTCCTCATGGTGCAGGGCGCCTTTGACTGCACACATGTGGCTTTGCAGGCACCGCATAACAATCCTGAGATCTTCTGTAACTGCAAAGGCTACCACTCACTTAATGTGCAGTTGGTGTGCGATCACAGACAGTGAATTCTCAATGTGAATGCCCGCTATCCTGGCAGCAGCCACGATGCCTTCATTCTGTGCCAGACCGGTATGCCAGCACTCTTCCAGCCACTACATCAAGCTCACGGCTGGCTGGTCAGAGACAAGGGCGATCCGCTCTCCACCTGGCTCATGACTCCCCTCTGCAACCCCAACACTCCTGCCCACCACTCATATAATGAGAGCCATGCTGCCACCAGGAACATCATCGAGCAGATCAATGGGATGCCCAAGCAATGGTTCTGCTGCCTTGACCGCTCGGGACGAGCCCTCCAGTACTCGGCTGAGCAGGTGTCCCATTTTGTGGTGGTCTGCTGAATGCTGCACAACTTGGCTGTCATGAGGGCCCAGCCCTTGCCACCAGGGATTGCAGGACCACCTCAGGAGGAGGAAGTGGGAGAGGAGGAGGAGGAGGAGGAGGAGGAGGAGGAGGAGGAAGATGAGGAGGATGAGGAGGAGGAGGAATAGGAGCGAGAGGGGAGGCAGCCACTCAATTGGCCTTCCGGAAGGGCAGTCCATGACCGCCTCATCAGACTGCGGATCGAATGAGTTAAACCCCAGATCCCCGTTGCTCACCACATCCCCATCATTCCATCCCTCTCACAGGCCATATCACAACGCAAAGCTGAAATGAGA
The DNA here is from genome assembly GCA_030390025.1 of Squalus acanthias. NCBI lineage: Eukaryota > Metazoa > Chordata > Chondrichthyes > Squaliformes > Squalidae > Squalus > Squalus acanthias. The sequence goes on from CM059429.1 coordinate 13,415,240, forward strand.
GACTCCACAAAAGAATCCAAACTGAATTAATAAATTTATCAATAATCAGTGAACATATATTTACAACAAAAATATTAACTATTCATCCTTGTGTAATCCCTTAGTGCCTCCCTTTGCCTACTACAGTGCTCCTACGAAGTGTTGGCCCAGTGGCTGCAACACAGCTGCTGGGAGGCTGCTTAGTGTCCACGCAGGGGAATTCAGATGGCCTTGCAGGACGCCCTCGACCAGCTCTGGACCTGGAAGGCCCGGCTGTAGACTGCACCACCTCAGCATGGGCGGCAGCAGTCTGGGCTGGCTGGATGACAGGCAGCGACAAGGGCAATGGCAGAGTGACAGTGGTGGGAGCAGGAATGCGGTCATCGTGAGAGAGGACAGCAGGTTCCTGCTCCACTGACCCACTGCCCCACCCCCGGGGCAGCACCTCAGCATCCCTAGCAATCTGCTGGAGCACAGATTGCTGGCCTGCTGCGACACCGTGAAAGTTCCGGTCGACGGTGGTAGACCCAGCCACGATGGCAGCAGTCAAAGCTGGTGTGGCATCAAGCTGAGACTGCATGAGAGCAGTCTGAGATTGAAAGGCACCAACCATAGACTGCATTACAACACTAAGATGTTGCATCACTTCTGCCTGTGCTGCAATGGAAGCTGCCAAATCACCCATCACACGTGGCATCAGGTCTGGGTCGCCACGGTCTCTCTGGGAGTCTACCATCCTTTGCAGACTGGAAATGATGGGCTCCATCATGTGCGCAGAGCCTTGTGCAATATTGGAGGCGGACTCCTCCACACTCCTTATCTTTGCCGAGAGGCTCTCGGCTACCCTTGCCATTGCACCTATGATCTCGGTGTGCATGTCCAACACCCTTCTTCTAAATGCCTCCCCATCGAGGTCCTCATCTGAGTCCTGTGCAGCAGAACCTGCGCGTGAACGCGTCCTCTGGGGAGTTGGCCCCCGATCTACCCTTTCCTCCTGACCTTGCTACAGCCCCCTTTCCCTGGTGCCTCACCCTGTGCAGATCTCGCTACTGTACTAGCCTCTAAAGAATGCGTAGTGCCAGTATCTGAGCTGGTGCCTGCGGGTGAGACATGCAGTGACGCGGTGTGTTCTTCCTCTTCCTCATCTCCCACCTCACTCTCTACGGTGCCGTCAGGGACAGGCTGCTCAGGTGCTTGCTCATTATCTGAAAGCATAAAGGCACAAGAGTCGGGTTAAGCTGAGGGGAGGGGGCAGGAAGGGAGAAATGCATGCATACAGCATGATTAGCTGGAAAGTGCAAAATGCTTGTGGGGTGAGGGGGAAGTGGGATGTAAGAAGAAGGAGTAGATATGAACATACTGTTATTGTCCCCAAGGGGGTCAACATTGCCGGTGGCCACGGCGCCCACCACCTGGTGCCCAATGATCTCCAGCACTCTATTTTGCAGCGCAGACAGTGGTTGGGTGTCGGCTTGTCCCCCTGCCTCTGCGCGCCTGCTCCCTCCTGTTGTGAGCCACTTTGGCCTGCAAGAGAAAGGAAAGTGTGTGAATGAGTGTGGAGCAATGTGTTTAGGTGATGTGCCTGCCATAGTTGAATAGCTGTCATTGTGTGCAAGGTGTGAGATGTGGGTGTGAGTGTTGGTAGGTAGAGATTGTTGGTGGGTGAGTGCTGAGGGTGTGGTGCTTTGGGCAGTGTGTGCAGACTGTGGTTCAGACGGTGGTACATAGCTCACTCACCCTGACCACCCGAGTGGGGTTGTTAAATTTCTTCCTGCACTGTGTGTGGGTCCTGGGGACCAGAGTGCTGCCCGAGACGTGCTGCGCTACCTCCCTCCACATGGTGCGGAAGACTTGCGGCGTGGGCCTCCCGCCACTTGCTGGGTAGAGCACCGCCCTTCGTCTCTCCGCAGCGAACACCAACGCCTCCAATGCTTGATCGCAGAATCTGCGGGCTCTCTCCTGTGGATCTGCCATGAGTACAGGTGCTTCAGTCCTCCGGCTCCTTCTCCTTGACCTGCTGCTGCTTGCTGAGGCAGCTGCACAGCCAGTAATGCTGAGAATGAGGTTCTTCAGCATCAATGATCTTTCCCTTTAAGAACTGGAAAAAGCCTGTGGCAATCATGACTTGCGATTAGACTGCACCTGATATTGGTCCACCCTTTAAGTCTAACGCCAATGAGCTTTGTTTTGGAGATTCTTAAACATGGGGATGGATTTCCGCCTGTGTGAGATACTCAGCTGACCAAGATATAAGACGTTCAGTTGGACATCTTCGATGGCTTTCTTGCTAACTAAGCCAGATAGATCAGGAGGTCCTGGGTTCTGGCCTGATCTTTGCTGATCTCATGACAAGTTGCAGTAGAGTAGAGCTAACTGGCATCAATAGCGTAGGACTACATTGGCTCCCGGTCCAGCAATGCCTCGATTTTAAAATTCTCATCTTGTTTTCAAATCCCTCCATGGCCTCGCTCCTCTCTATCTCTGTCACCTCCTCCAGCCCTACAACTGTCTGAGATCTCTGCGCTCCTCCAATTCTGGCCTCTTGCACATCCCTGATTTTAATCACTCCACCATTGGCAGCTGTGCCTTCAGCTGCCTGGGCCCTAAGCTATGGAATTCCCTCCCTAAACCTCTCCCGCCTCGCTACCTTTCTCTCCTCCTTTAAGATGCTCCTGATAATCTACATCTTTGACCAAGCTTCTGGTCATCCATCCTAATATCTCCTTATGTGGCTCGGAGTCAAATTTTGTTGAATAATGCCCCTCTGAAGCGCCTTGGAATGTTTTACTACGTTAAAGGTGCTACAAACCAAACAGCCAATGGTGCCCGTTGTTGATTTCTGCCCAATAACCTCTGTTGGAAAGTGAATGGGTGTGGGCATCATGTGAGGATGAGATTGGGATTGGCTGTCATAACCTCATGTTGGAACAGCCTCCCACTCAATGACTAGGCTAACGCACGAAGAATGAAAACTTGGGGGAAGCTCAGGAGGCCACGTGGACCCATTGAAATCCCGACAAGTCAGCACTTTTGGTAATTGTTTTGAAGCAGAAGATGAGGATTTTTTTATTCGTTCCTGGGATGTGGGCGTCGCTGGCAAGGCCAGCATTTATTGCCCATCCATAATTGCCCTTGAGAAGGTGGTGGTGCGATACAGCCGTGGGAAGAAAGCAGGGCAGGTGGGTTAGTTTTAGTTTTCTCTAATATTAGCTGGCAAACACACTGAGCCAATTTGCCTCATTCTGTGCTGTAAACTTCTATGGTCCAATTGTCAGGAGAAAAAGGTAAAAATTGGGGAAATGCTATTCTGCTGATAGCTACGGAAGCTCAATACTTCAACGTCCCAAATTTTCTGGTGAAAGAATTTAGAGTCATAGTTATACAGCACAGAAAGAGGCCCGTCGGCCCATCGTGTCCGCGCCGGCCATCAAGCCCTATCTATTCTAATCCCATTTTCCAGCACTTGGTCCGTAGCCTTGTATGCTATGGTGTTTCAAGTGCTCATCTAAATGCTTCATGAATGTTGTGAGGGTTCCTGCCTCTACCACCCTCTCAGGCAGTGAGTTCCAGATTCCAACCACCCTCTGGGTGAAAAGTTTTTCCTCAAATCCCCTCTAAACCTCCTGCCCCTTACCTTGAAGCTATGCCCTCTGGTTATTGACCCCTCTACTAAGGGGAAAAGTTCCTTTCTAGCTACCCTATCTATGCCCCTCATAATGTTGTACACCTCAATCAGGTCCTCCCTCAGCCTTCTCTGCTCTAAGGAAAACAACCCCAGTCTGTCCAGTCTCTCTTCATAGCTGAAGCGCTGCAGCCCAGGTAACATCCTGGTGAATCTCCTCTGCACCCTCTCCAATGCAATCACATCCCTCCTATAGTGTGGTGACCAGAACTGCACACAGTATTCCAGCTGTGGCCTAACTAGCGTTTTGTACAGCTCCATCATAACCTCCCTGCTCTTATATTCTATGCCTCGGCTAATGAAGGCAAGTATCCCATATGCCTTTTTAACCACCTTATCTACCTGTCCTGCTGCCTTCAGGGATCTATGTACATGCACACCAAGGTCCCTCTGATCCTCTGTCCTTCCTAGGGTCCTACCATTCATTGTGTATTCCCTTGCCTTGTTAGTCATCCCAAAATGCATCACCTCACACTTTTCAGGGTTAAATTCCATTTGCCACTGTTCTGCCCATCTGACCAACCCGTCTATATCGTCCTGTAGCCTGAGGCTTCCCTCCTCACTATTTACCACTCCACCAATTTTCATGTCATCTGCGAACTTACTGTTCATACCTCCTACATTCATATCTAAATCATTAATATACACTACAAACAGCAAAGGACCCAGCACCGATCCCTGCGGTACACCACTGGACACAGGCTTCCAGTCACAAAAACAACCTTCGACCATCACCCTCTGCCTCCTGCCACTAAGCCAATTTTGGATCCAATGTGCCAAATTGCCCTGGATCCCATGGGCTCTTACCTTCTTGACCAGTCTCCCATGCGAGACTACATCAACTGCACTACCCTCATCCACGCACCTAGTCACCCACTCGAAAAATTCAATCAAATTGGTTAGACATGATCTCCCCCTGACAAAGCCATGCTGACTATCCTTGATTAATCCTTGCCTCTCCAAGTGGAGACTAATTCTGTCCCTCAGAATTTTTTCCAATAATTTCCCTACCACTGATGTTAGGCTCACTGGCCTGTAATTCCCTGGTTTATCCCTACTACCCTTCTTAAATAATGGTACTACATTAGCTGTCTTCCAGTCCTCAGGCAACTCCACTGTGGCCAGAGAGGATCTGAAAATTTGTGTCAGAGCCCCTGCAATCTCCTCCCTTGCCTCACACAGCCTGGGATACATCTCATCTGGGCCTGGGGATTTATCCACTTTTAATCCTGCTAAAACTGCTAGTACCTCCTCCCTCTCAATACTAATTTGTTCAAGTATATCACAATCCCCCTGTCTGATTTCTATGCCTACATCGTCCTTCTCCATAGTGAACACAGATGCAAAATATTCATTTAAAACCTCACCCACATCTTCCGGCTCTACACACAGATTGCCACTTTGGTCCCTAATGGGCCCTACTCTTTCCCTGGTTATCCTCTTGCCCTTAATATACTTATAAAACACCTTGGGATTTTCCTTTATTTTGCCCGCCAGTGTTTTTTCATGCCCCCTCTTCGCTCTCCTAATTTATTTTTTAAGTATCCCCCTGCACTTTCTATACTCCTCTAGGGCTTCCACTGTTTTTAGTACTTTGTATCTGCCAAAAGCCTCACTTTTTTCCTAATCCATTCTTGTATATCCCTTGACATCCAGGGTTCCCTGGGCTTGTTGGTCCCACCCTTGGCCTTTACGGGAACATGTTGGCGCTGTACTCTCTCTATTTCCTTTCTGAAAGACTCCCACTGCTCTGATGTGGATTTTCCTGCAAGTAGCTGATCCCAGTCCACTTTGGCCAGATCCTGCCTTATCATGTTAAAATCGGCCTTCCCCCAATTTAGAACCTTTATTTCCGGTCCATCTTTGTCCTTTTCCATGACTACCTTAAATCTCACCGAATTATGGTCACTGTCACCAAAATGCTCTCCTACTGACACTTCTACCACTTGCCCGGCTACATTCCCCAGAATTAGGTCCAGTACCGTCCCCTCTCTTGTAGGACTTTCTACATGCTGGCTCAAAAAGCTCTCCTGGATGCACTTTAAGAATTCCGTACCCTCTAAGCCTTTCACACTTTGACTATCCCAGTTAATATTGGGGAAGTTGAAATCCCCGACTATTATTACCCTATTATTTCTACACTTCTCTAAGATTTGCCTATATATCTGTTCTTCTATCTCCCCCTGACTGTTTGGGGGCCTATAGTGCACTCCCAGCAAAGTGCTTGCCCCCTTTTTGTTTTTAAGTTCTACCCATATGGCCTCATTAGAGGAACCTGCTAAGATATCATCCCTCCTTACAGCAGTAATTGACTCCTTGATTAATATTGCGACACCCCCTCCTCTTTTACAGCCCCCTCTGTCTCGCCTGAAGATTCTATACCCCGGAATATTGAGCTGCCAGTCCTGCCCCTCCCTCAACCATGTCTCTGTGATAGCAACAATATCATACGCCCATGTATTCATCAACACCTTTAATTCATCTGCCTTACTCGCAAGACTCATTGCATTAAAATAAATGCCATCCAGCCTTGCCATACTCCCTTGTGCCGTTACATATTTGCTCTGTCTTCCTGGCTGACTTGTTTTTTCCTCTATATTTGGCTGTGCATCACCCCCTACTATAGCTCCACTCCGTATCCCATCCCCCTGCCAAGTCAGTTTGAAGACAATTAGCTACTCAATAACAATTTACATTTATATGGCGCCATTAATGTTGTAAAACGTCCCAAGGCGCTTCACACAAGCGTTATCAGACAAAATTTGACACATAAGGAGATATTAGGACAGGTGACCAAAAGCTTGGCTGAAGAGGAAGGTTTTAATGAGCAACTTAAAGGAGGAGAGAGAGAGAGGAAGAGAGGTGGAGAGGTTTAGGGAGGGAGTTCCAGCGATTTAAATGTTTTATTTTACAGTCAGGTGGGCAAAAGGTAACCAAACTAACGTTACATTAATGGAGAAGCTAAGAGTTAGAAGGAATACTTTAATTGTACAGTAATCCCCCTAATGTCCTGGCCAATACTTCTCCCTCAACCAACATAACCAAAACAGTTTATCTGGTCATTATCACATTGCTGTAAGTGGGAGCTTGCTGTGCGCAAATTGGTTGCCACGTTTCCCACATTACAACAGTGACTCCACTTCAAAAGTACTTCATTGGCTGTAAAGCACTTTGAGACGTCTGGTGGTCATGAAAGGCGCTATAGAAATGCAAGTCTTTTTTTTCTTTCCTTCTTTAACCCAAGGGAGGATGATTTGGTCAGTGCTGGAACTTCTCAGCTTCGATGCTTCCCAATCACAACTTAGAAGATGAAGGATAGTAGTGGCCTGTAGCTGCAAAGAAGCTCCCTGCCAAGGGTGGAGGTCATTGCAGGAGTGGGGGAAACACTCTAGAAGCTCGACATCATCCAGGACAAAGCAGCCCACTTGATTGGCACCCCATCCACCACCTTAAACATTCACTCCCTCCGCGACCGGCGTACCGTGGCTGCAGTGTGTACCATCTACAAGGTGCACTGCAGCAACTCGCCAAGGCTTCTTCGGCAGCACCTCCCAAACCTGCGACCTCTTCCACCTAGAAGGACAAGGGCAGCAGGCGCATGGGAACACCACCACCTCCAAGTTCCCCTCCAAGTCACACACCATCCTGACTTAGAAGTATATCGTCAATCCTTCATCATCGCTGGGTCAAAATCCTGGAACTTCCTACCTAACAGCACTGTGGGAGTACCATCACCACACAGACTGCAGCGGTTCAAGAAGGCGGCTAGGGATGGGCAATAAATGCTGGCCTTGCCAGCGACGCCCTGATCCCATAAACGAATTTTTAAAAATCTATTCCAATACCTTCTAGAAGGTTTTTCAAACAAGGAATGCTTGAGGCGAATATGCATTGAAGGGGAAGCTAGATAAGTACATGAGGGTGAAAGGAGTAGAAGGATATGCTGATAGGTTGAGCTGACGAGGGGTGAAAGTAGACTCATGTGGAGCATAAACAGCCTTCTCAACTTGTCCTGCCACCTTCAAAGATTTGTGTACATACACCCCCAGGTCTCTCTGTTCCTGCACCCCCTTTCAAATTGTACCATTTAGTACAATTTGATTTCATAATAAAATCACCGTGAAGAACATAAAGCTGAATCACATTTGGTTGAAATATCTAACACATGGGAAATCAACATGAGTTCCGTCTATAGACAAAGCAAGGAGCTGAAACCACCGGGGGCATTAGACTACGTAACTTCTAGTAGGGCATATTAAATTATTCGCACCTAGAACACGTCAGCGTTTTATATAAAAGCACAAGTGGAGTTTGACAATTATACTACATGCTTGCGGCTGATGTGATGCAGTTTGGAATCTTCACTGAGTTGAATCAAATTCAGGCAAGCATTCTGAGACTAAAGTTCCCTTCGTCACTGGGTTACAGGGACATTGTGAGAGTGCCGGTGAAGATTTGCTCTGTCTGATGGCTCTAACAGATCGCAAACACCTTGTTGTATGATTTTTTTACTGGAAACACTGAGCAAAGCACACTTCTCCCAGTGGACCGCTGCAGCCGGTGACCAGTGGGATTCTTACCTCCCAGGAGATGGCCTCAAATGCAGCCCAGCTGAAGTATAACTGCTACCAGGCTGCAGCTGAAACTAGTAAACCTTTCCTGGTCACTTAGGAAGCTTGTAAGCTTGAGGTTAAAAGGAGGCCAATGGTCCCGATCTTACGAGTTTAATCCGAGCTTCCGATGTCGGCGAGCCAACATCATTGCATTTAAAGAAAAAATATTTTTTGGGCCTACCTTCTCGAAGTAATAATGCCTGGCAGTCAGGGGCCGTGCGGCATCATCGGACAAACACGCAACATATTTGTGCCAAATTCATCTGCCCGTTAGTTAACGGAGGCGTCAGCTTGTTTAAAATAAATGAACATCTGGTAAAGAAGCAGTCGAAGCACTTTGATGTGAATTGTTTGCACGGTAATATTGCACAGGGTCATTTCCAGACCATAATAAGATCCAGATTTATTTATTTTAAATAGCCAGTTTCGCCCGGCCAAATATGCTGGTCAACATAATTTTCAGATTTTGCTTAATATGGGTTTGAATCTTCTATTATTTTGATTGATGGAGTGTTATACTTTAGACCACACTGCTGCTATTCAGTGCTTGGAGTTGTTCCAGTTAGTAAATCTCATCATTTTATAAACAAACACCCATCTAAATAGGTTATCCTGTGTAAATGTTCATAAAGAAATTGGGTCAACTGCGTCATTGCGCGTTGCTCCGCGTACTCTGGCGATATTTATGGTGATCTACCTTATCCCTGCTGGGTTGTGAGAGTGCCCCAAATTATGCTGCTGTCAAGTTCTCAATCAGCAGCTTCTTAATTGGCTTCTCCAGTCTTCTTCCTCCTGCCCCGTGGGGTTGAGTTCCTCTCCTCAGTATGTGCAGCTACTTTGCTCGTGAATGTAAGGCTCCCTTGTCTTTTGGGCTGTGTTTACGATTTCGCTGGAACCGCCGACCAGAGGAAATCTTCTTGGATTTGTTTTGCGTGTCGACACCAGAGGAAGTCATTCCCCGCTGGAGGCACCGGCCGATGGTGGGGTACGGCTCCACAAGGTGTCGCTAGCCCTTTGCTACCTTGGCCGAGTGGGCCTCCCTCTGTGAATCTAGATGTTGAATGTCTGCGCGCTATTCAACTGGGGAGTGTGGGGAAGGGAGCAACCTGCAGCTGGACCAGACTCTGCTGTCACTTGACATCCACTTTCCAACAGGGGGGTGAGTGGAAAGGAATAAGATGCTGCAACCTTGGCTGACTTTATTATTCCATAGACGTTGAATGGAAATGCTGCACAACAACAAACAACTTGCATTTATATAGCGCCTTTAACATAGTAAAACATCCCAAGGTGCTTCACAGGAGCGTTATCTAACAAAATGATACACCAAGCTACATAAGGAGATATTAGGACAGGTGACCAAAAGCTTGGTCAAAGAGGTAGGTTTTAAGGAGCGTCTTAAAGGAGGAGAGAGAGGTAGAGAGGTTCAGGGAGGGAATTCCAGAGTTTAGGGCCCAGACAGCTAAAGACGCGGCCGCCAATGGTGGAGTGATTAAAATCGGGGATGCTCAAGAGGCCAGATTTGGAGGAGCGCAGAAATCTCGGAGGTTTGTAGGGCTGGAGGAGGTTACAGAGATAGGGAGGGGGCGAGGGTCATGAAGGGATTTGGAAACCAGGATGAGAATTTTAAAACTGAGGCGTTGCTGGACCGGGAGCCAAAGTAGGACAGCGAGCTCAGGGGTGACTCCTTCTGTCACCTTGGCTCAGATCAGCTAACTCAGCACAAGGTGAATGATTGGATCTGCCTCCCGATTAGGATGGCCCCATATCACACCAGTTACCAGCGAGGCTACTGAATTGAGAAGTATAGCTACGATGCAGCACAATAAGTTCATAATAAAAGATCCCCAGAGAAAGTACAGGCACTGAAGGGAACGTGCCAAAGAATGTCAGAGATCTGCAAAGTTATTCTGGAGCTGAAAGTGGAGACGTGGCATTCGCTGTCTGGTTCATATTCTGTCTATGCAAAGCACTGTCAGTGAAATGGCAAACTGTCTTGAAGCAGAAGTGCAATTTTGTCAAATTTACTTTGAGCTTAGATGGATATTAACTGTTGAAAGAAAGTCAATCATTTGTTTAGGATATGGTTGAATTTGCGTTTGAGGGAGACAAGGCCAAGTATTTGATGTCACTGCTATATCATATTTATGGCCTATAGCCTTTGCACATTTCATACAAGCTACTGCATTCCCATGGCATTGCTCATGATGCCAATCGTAGTCCCTCCACCATCAACGCACCGTGGCTGCAGTGTGTACCATCTACAAGATGCACTGCAGCAACTCGCCAAGGCTTCTCTGGCAGCATCTCCCAAACCCGTGACGTCTACCACCTAGAAGGACAATGGCAGCAGGCGCATGGGAACACCACCACCTCCAAGTTCCCCTCCAAGTCACACCTAAAAGCACTGTGAGAGCACCTTCACCACACGGGCTGCAGCGGCTCAAGAAGCAGGCCCACCACCACCTTCTCAAGGGCAACTAAGGATGGGCAATAAATTCTGGCCTAGCCTGCAATGCCTATATCCCGAGAATGAATTTTTAAAAATGCGTCAGAAGTTATGCTATTCTGGGAGAAGGCAGGTATCTGCCATGTAAAGATTTACAAATACATTTGTAAGAGGTCTTCCTGGAGATAGCAAAATCTTTTTTAATGGTGTTGCTTTAAATAAAATATTGTTTTTCTATTGCCCTGCTGCTGCATAAATAAATGCTTATGTTCATTCTCTCTCTGAAATATTACATAAAGGCATGGTTGGTTTAATAAGCATTTAGTAAACAAGGACGATAGCAAAATACTGCGGATGCTGGAAATCTGAAATAACAACAGAAAACGCTGGAAAAACTCAGCAGGCCAGGCAGCATCCATGGAGAGAGAAAGAGAGTTAATGTTTCAGGTCGATGACCTTTCGTCAGAACTGTGAAGAGCCGGAAATCAAGGAGGTCAGATTGTACAGATACCATGAAGAGACATGTGTAGCATGGAGATTATTGTCTTAATGAGTCCCAGAGCTCATTAGTTGAAGCAAACAGAGATCCGACTACCTGCTGGTATGTGTGTTGGGATAGGGGGTGAGGCGAGGAATATCTGAATTGATCTGTCACTGGGATTGCTCTGTCACGTAATAACTGAAATCTGGCTCCTTCTAAAGCTATGCCTTGAAGGTTATAATCGGAATTTCTCCAGGTTCGCCAGGAGTTTCAACTGTGTTCGAATAAGTCAGGAAGCCTCTTGGATCATTTTCCAAGAGTAGTTAATAAATCAATGCTTGAGATGGGGGTGAACACATACATTTAGATCTAAATGTGCAGACAATAACCACGGCAACTTTTACAATAACTAACTGTGGAGGCTACACTAAAGGCCAATGCCTTGCACTGAGATAATTGCCTGCTGTTTCTTTCTGATGCTTTGTGGATATACATAACCTTGGGGTCGTAGGCTGCTAATCAAACTTTGTACTGTAGTACACTGTTGGATGTTCACAGGCAAAGCAACTGTCTTGAACTTATCATTCGATGACTTGCTTTGGAAAAAGGAGAGCAGGGATTGGCATTCTGACTTAATGACTCCCTTTTGAGAGCCTCCTCTATTTCATCTGCTCACAAAAGATTATGGCTATCAAAAGCCAACATTTTGGATATTGGGTTATATACGCTCCTAATCTCTGTATCCTCCTCCTGCCCTACAACCCTCCTAGCTCTCTGCGGTCCTCCCATTCTGGCCTCTTGAGCATCCCCGACTTTAATCGCTCAACCATTGGTGGCCGTGCCTTCAGCTGCCTAGGCCCTAAGCTCTGGAATTCCCTCCCTGAACCTCTCAACCTCTCTCTCCTCCTTTAAGACGCTCCTTAAAACCTAGCTCTTTGACCAAGCTTTTGGTCACTTGCCCTAATATCTCCTTATGTGTTTTGGTGTCAAATTCCGTTTGATAACGCTCCTGGGAAGCGCCTTGGGACATTTTACTATGTTAAAGGGACTATATAAATCCAAGTTGTTGCTATTGTTGTTGCATGGCACATTAGAAGCCACTTGGGGGAGGGGTGGGGGGGGGGGAAAGTGCGGCAATGGGAGAGGATAGGGGAAGAATGGATGGCATGGGGAAGGAGGAGGAATATATAGCAGGAAAGGGGAAGTGAATGACAATGAAAGGGGGTAGTGCAGATGGAAGTGAAAGGGGTAGTGGAAGGCAGTGAAATGGATATATAAGGAGGAAAAACAGAAGGGGGAATGGATGGTAGTGAAAGAGAGAGAGAAGGAGCCATCAGCTGGGAGCAGCACTTTTGGGTGAGAGAGGAAGGTGAGGGCCAGCATTAACTGAGAAGGAGTGGGGAGTTAAATGGTGCCAGCTTTTCTTCAAATGCCTGTCCCAGTACATGTACACACTGCTCAGTTATCCTCAATTTGAGATTGGGGTGGAGCCAGCAGTATAGCTCAGTTCTGCTGCTGCTGCAAGACTTTGGAAGACTTGTTTATTTTGTAAAATGTTCCAATTGGTTGGAGCTGGCATAACCTGTTTTGCCTACGGTGCATCTGAGAGAGAATATGAAAACAAGTGCAGCAGAGAAAGGGTTAACCCAAAGGAGGGACACTGTGGAAGGAATGTACCATCATTTGAGTAAGGACCGGAGTTCTGGATAATCACTCTGGAATTTAGTCATGGTGGCCGGGATATTCTGCCATCGCCAGAGATGTGATGAGGCACAACATAAACGCAAGTCATTAAAAAGACGTTAGGGCTTGTAGAGTGATCCGAATAGTTGTTTCATGTCAGGCAGCTCACATTTCAGGCGATCTTCCACCTTACAGCTAATTAAAAAGCAGTTGGATAATGTGGAGCGAGAAACTGACATCAGATAAAGTGGAGTGGGAGTTGTTGCTGGACCAAATGGAGCCAGAAAACCGCTGTGGGATAAAGTGGAGTGGGAGAGTTGGATAAAGTGGAGTGGGAGAGTTGGATAAAGTGGAGTGAGAGAGAGGTGTTGGATAAAGTGGAGTGGGAGAGTTGGATAAAGTGGAGTGGGAGCGTTGGATAAAGTGGAGTGGGAGAGTTGGATAAAGTGAAGTGGGAGAGTTGGATAAAGTGGAGTGGGAGAGTTGGATAAAGTGGAGTGGGAGAGTTGGATAAAGTGGAGTGGGAGCGTTGGATAAAGTGGAGTGGGAGAGTTGGATAAAGTGGAGTGGGAGCGTTGGATAAAGTGGAGTGGGAGAGTTGGATAAAGTGGAGTGGGAGAGTTGGATAAAGTGGAGTGGGAGAGTTGGATAAAGTGGAGTGGGAGCGTTGGATAAAGTGGAGTGGGAGTGTTGGATAAAGTGGAGTGGGAGCGTTGGATAAAGTGGAGTGGGAGAGTTGGATAAAGTGGAGTGGGAGAGTTGGATAAAGTGGAGTGGGAGAGTTGGATAAAGTGGAGTGGGAGAGTTGGATAAAGTGGAGTGGGAGAGTTGGATAAAGTGGAGTGGGAGAGTTGGATAAAGTGGAGTGGGAGCGTTGGATAAAGTGGAGTGGGAGAGTTGGATAAAGTGGAGTGGGAGCGTTGGATAAAGTGAAGTGGGAGCGTTGGATAAAGTGGAGTGGGAGTGTTGGATAAAGTGGAGTGGGAGCGTTGGATAAAGTGGAGTGGGAGAGAGGAGCTGCAGAGAGAGTAAGTGGAGCACTGGGCTTGCCAAATGTACTTGTAATTGTAGTGTGGCAGATCTCCCACTCTATCAGTGGGAGGCTTGACCCCGCATCAACCTCCTCTCTCGACAGTGCAGGTCTCCTGCTCCACATTATCTAATGTCAGTCATCTTCTCAATCTACAACTAACAAATAAAGCGATCTCTCCACTTTTAACCCCCAGCAGCATAAATCTGTGGCCTTATAAACAAATATCTGTGTCAATCAAAGAGGGTTAGCCGAGTTCTAATGCAGTGCAGCCAATAGCCTCTTGATGGCACTGTCATATGTACATACATCATAACACAGCACTGGAAACCCATCAGTAACTGTATCCAACGAGACCTGAGAAGAAAATTGAGTTGCCAGTGCTTCTAGAATACCAGAGACATTCTTCCACTGTTTTAATGAGACACAGGTGTTGACATATTGCTATAGCCAACTGATCCTACGGCCCAAAGAACTTCAATACTTCTGCCACGTTAACAGATAACAATCCATTGTCATTCTGAATCCTGTGAAAAGCAAAGGGCTGAAAAAGACAATAAACTAAATAGGACTTCCACATTCCTTGGCTCATAGGAACAGGATGAGGCCATTCAGCTGCTCGAGCCTGTTCCGCCATTCAATGAGATCTGTATCTTAACTCCATCTACCTGTCTTGGTTCCGTAACCCTTAATGCCCTTGCCGAACAAAAATCTCAGTTTTGACCTTTTCAATTGACCCCCAGCCTCAACAGCTTTTTGGGGGAGAGAGTTCCAGATTTCCACTACCCTTTGTGTGAAGAAGTGCTTCCTGACATCACCCCTGACCGGCCGTGCTCTAATTTTAAGGTTATGCCCCCTTGTTCAGGCCTCCCCCCACCAGAGGAAATAGTTTCTCTCTATCTACCCTATCAAATCCTTTAATCATCTTAAACACCTCAGCTAGATCACCCCTTACTCTTCTATACGCAAGGGAACACAAGCCTAGTCTATGCAACCAGTCCTCATAATTTAACTCTTTAGTCCCAGAGAATCAATTTTTTGGTTGTTGTTATTATTCTCGTAAGGGTTTTGGAATCTTACTTTCTTCATCCCAGGCTCCTCCTCGTCGCACTTTCAGCTGAGGTGGCGGGTGAGTTACCTGCTCTGATGACCAGCGACCATGGTAGAATACACCAGAGGTGACCTGGGTCAGCTCTGCTCTAGGTTATCCTCTCCATGGGTCTAGTCTCCATTGGGCCACAGAAGCTTGACAGAGATCGACAACTTGCTGAACCCAGGATGGGCAAGAGATTGTTGTTGTTGTTGTTGGTGAACGTGCACCGTTCCCCCTTTCCCCTCTCCCCAACCATCACTGTTACCTTCCAGGACTAGAAAACCTTCCACTACCAAAGTACAACCTCAGGGGATTGCTGATCTCGGAAAATAGGACCAGGAATAGGCCATTCCGCCCCTCGAGCCAGTTCTGCCATTTCAGTTAGATCATGACAACTCTGCAAGGAGCATCGACTTTAGAATACATTTGTTTAGCAACAAGAACAACAACTTGCATTTATATAGCGCCTTTAACGTAGTAAAACTTCCCAAGGCGCTGCACAGGAGTGATTATCAAACAAAATTTGACACCGAGCCACATAAGGAGATATTAGGACAGGTGACCAAAAGCTTGGTCAAAGAGGAAGGTCATAAGGAGCGTATTAAAGGAGGAGAGAGAGGTAGAGAGGCGGAGAGGTTTAGGGGGGAATTCCAGAGCTTAGGGCCCAGGCAGCTGAAGGCATGGCCACCAATGGTGGAGCAATTTAAATCGGGGGATGCGCACGAGGCCAGAATTGGAGGAGCGCAGAGATCTCGGAGGGTTGTAGGGCTGGAGGAGGTTACAGAGATAGGGAGGGGCGAGGCCGTGGAGGGATTTGAAAATAAAGATTGAGAATTAAAAAATTGAGTTGTTGCATAACCGGGAGCCAATGTAAGTCAGCGAGCACAGGGGGTGATGGGTGAACGGGACTTGGTGTGAGTTAGGACACAGGGCAGCAGAGTTTGGGTTGAGCTCAAGTTTACGGAGGGTGGAATGTGGGAGTTTAACTGAAGTATTGGTCATTTTTGTTTTTTTTTAAAAAGATCTACATTCTTGCAAATATCATTTTATATTCGGGGATTTAAAAATAAAGCTTGGTTCCTGCCTGGTCCAGGATGTGACAGTTACAAATGTTCAGACCTCAAACGTTTAAGAAATATCCAGTAATTGCTACAATCCTGTAGTACCATAATTTGCCACTATGTGGCAGAAAGTAGTTACTGCAGGGTGTCAACTTACCACAAGATGTTATGTATTCATGTTTTCCACAGGTCCTTACCTTTAAAAGGTCAAAAATCTTGACACTGTGAATTTCTTGCTGAAAAAGGTATAATTAGAGCGCGTTATACTTTGCGTGAAGAAATGGTGGACTTTGCAAAACTGCATCGATCACATCAGTGTGTCAGCTTGGCTCAGTCACGAAGGTGTTCCATTCTGAGCCAGAAAGATTGTGGGACTCAAGTCCTGCTACAGCTATTTGAATATGCCCTGTTAGACATGTCTATCCATCAATGTAGGTGCTAAACTGAGGCCTGTTATGCTTGTTCCAGTCCTGGTCCCTCTTTCAACTAAAAACTGATGACCTGTCCATTCAGCTTCCTGCTGTTTGTGGGTACTTGCTGTGGGACAATTGGCTGCTCTGCTTGCCTACATAACATTATAGTAATAAATCTGTCTGAATATTCACCCTTAAACTACTAAAATAGACAGAGAATTTAAAGGAAAATTAAGCATGTTAATTCTGCTGCTCACTCTGGGGGCAATTTTGACTTCATGGGATATTAAAATCGGGCGAGTTGTATCACTTGGAGAAAATAAATCGCGATTCCCAACCTGGCGTATCCGGGTCCACTCCGTGGATGCTCAGTCTGAGCACGACATCGGGCTCATCACCTATCGCAGAAAATGAGATGATATTCCGGCTGTCTCCTTCGATATTGAAAGACAGACGGACATTTGCGTTCCACCGCTCTCTTTCTGATGTTGAGACAGAAAAATAATGCATCGAAATCGGAAAGAGATTCCTCGAACACTGAACGCTGGTCAGCGTCGGCGTAAGGAAAACAGGTCGATGAAAGAAAGCTTCAAGATGCTTGGGGGAAACTGGTCGGGGATCGAGGCTGTCTGATACGTTTGCCTACATCACTGCAGATGGCAAAGTACTTTCAAACCATCTTAATGCTGCGATAAGGTGCTGTATAAATGCATGGGTTCCTTTTACTATTTTTCTATTAGGTAGAGAAAGGTAATATTAATTAAACAAAAGAGAAAAAGAAAAGCAAAAGAAGGGATAATTCTGACTTTGGGTAATAGTGTAAAACAGGGGGATATCAGATCAGCCGCCCGTTATACATCGCTCCCCAACTTCATTTCCAATGAAGTCAAAATTACCCCCTGTGGGCAGCAGAATGAATGTGTTTAATTTTCTTTTAAATTCTCTGCCTATTTCAGTTGTCTAAGGGTGAATATTCAGATCGATTTATTATTATAATGTTACTTCTAGTCGTATGAGCTAAAGCAAAATTAGCCATCCCTGGGAGACTGAAGTTTCTCTCGAGCTTGTCAGCAATCTAAGGGTTAAAGGGACAATTCCTTGATCCCAATCAGGAGCTCAAGTTGGAGAATCGAGACAACAGCATTGTAACCAATGCTGCGCCAATTTTAAATTGAGGTGCGCGGTCCCCTTTAACGGGCGGCACGGCTCATTCAAAGTTACCCGCATGTGCGAAATTTCACATCGGAAAAGCCGGTCATAGAAACATAACACCAGCTTATAGTCCAACAGTTTTATTTGAAATCACAAGCTTTCGGAGCTGCTGCCCCTTCGTCAGGTGAAGTAAAGGAATACTTTACTTCACCTGACGTATTCCTTTACTTCACCTGACGAAGGGGCAGCAGCTCCGAAAGCTTGTGATTTCAAATAAAACTGTTGGACTATAAGCTGGTGTTGTGCGACTTCTCACTTTTGTCCACCCCAGTCCAACACCGGCATCTCCGCATCATAGAAACATAGACATAGAAAAATAGGAGCAGGAGTAGGCTATTCGGCCCTTCGAGCCTGCTCCACCATGCAATATGATCATGACTGATCCCCTATCTCAATACCATATTCCCGCTCTCTCCCCATACCCCTTGACGCCTTTTGCGTCTTGAAATCTATCTATCTCCTTCTTAAATATATTCAGTGACTTGGCCTCCACAGCCTTCTGTGGTAGAGAATTCCACAGGTTCACCACCCTCTGAGTGAAGAAATTTCTCCTCATCTCAGTCCTAAATGTCCTACCCCGTATCCTGAGACTGTGACCCCTCGTTCTAGACCCCCCATCCAGGGGAAACATTCTCCCTGCATCCAGTCTGTCTAGCCCTGTCAGAATTTTATACGTTTCAATGAGATCCCCTCTCATTCTTCTAAACTTTAGTGAATTCAGGCCTAGCCGACCCAATCTCTCCTCATACGACAGTCCTGCCATCCCAGGAATCAGTCTGGTGAACCTTCGCTGCACTCCCTCGATGGCAAGTGTATCCTTTCTTAGGTAAGGAGACCAAAACTGCACACTCGAGTCCTGGGCCGTGCGGGAGCAGAGCTTCGAGGGAACATTGATTGTAACCCTATATCTGACTCCCCACTCACTGTGAGTGTTGCTCCCTGATGGGAGTAAGGGATTGCGGAATCACTGTTTCAATCTAGTATTGGGGCAGTGATTTGAATAACATTGCAAATTGCAAAGAAATTGCCTTTCTTTTGAGCGTGACTTTTTTTCCCCCTTATAAATCCAAAAGCCAGCTGACTTAATATAAGCTGCCAACTTGCCTCATTTCATCGTCTCTGGGTACAGAGGTGGCAAGCTGATAAGCTAGGTTGACACTCTAGTACAGTACTGAGGGAGTGCTGCATTGCCAAAGGTACTGTCCTTCAGATGAGACTTTAGACCCAAGTTGCATCTGCCAGTACAGGTATCTGAGCAAAGAAGAGCAAAGAGTTCTCCTGCTGATTTGGTCAACATTCCTCCCTCAATCAAAACCACCAGATAAAAAAACCTGACCAACTTAATCCCAATGCTATTTGTGGGATCTTGCTGTGGGCAAAATGGCGAACAAAATGACAGGAACTCTGCTTCAAAAAACCATATGGAAAACATTTTTATGAGGCCTTAGAGAGAGTGTGGGAGAGATTTACGAGAATGATACTAGGGATGAGGGACTTCAGTTACGTGGAGAGACTAGAGAAGCTGGGGTTGTTCTCCTTAGAGCAGAGAAGGTTAAGGGGAGAATTAATAGAGGTGTTCAAAATCTTGAAGGGTTTTGATAGAGAAAATAAGGAGAAGCTGTTTTCACTGGTGCAAGGGTCAGTAACCAGAGAACACAGATTTAAGGTAATTAGCAAAAGAACCAGGGACGGAGATGAGAATATTTTACGCAGCGAGTTGTTGTGATTTGGAATGCGCTGGAAGCAGATTCAATAATAACTTTCAAAAGGGAATTGGATAAATACGTGAAAAGGAAAACATTTGCAGGGCTCTGGGGAAAGAGCAGGGGAGTGGGATTAATTGGAGAGCTCTTTCAAAGAGCTGGCACAGGCAGGATGGGCCGAATGGCCTCCTTCTGTGCTGTACTATGGTATGATTCTATGACATGAGAAGATGCTATGTACACATATTGATATTAACAGAGAGTAAAGGATTTTGGCATCTGGAGGGGGGGCTGCAGCGGACATATTTCAGAGCTTTCAGATATTTCAGATCTGCCGAAAGGTCATCGACCTGAAACGTTAACTCTGTTTCTCTCTCCACAGATGCTGCCTGACCTGCTGAGTATTTCCAGCATTTTCTGTTTTTACTTCATATTTCAGAGCCTGTTCAGAACGACTGATGTGTCTTCTAACTTTATGAGCAGACGTTAAACACTACCAAACTTGGATGCACAAGACTCCGTTTATAAGAAGATTTATAGAGAGCTCGGTAGTATGTGGCAGGTCAGATGCCACAGTGTCCTGCTGTGCCACATTCAGCAGTATACTAATAAGGGGCTGCTGCTACAGTTTGAAGGGCCAGTTCACAGCTGAGCATCAAAATCTTCTTGGAATTAAGGGCCGACATTTTCTTGTCTTCAAATCCTTCCATGGCCTCGCCCCTCCCGATCTCTGTAACCTCCTCCAGACCATCGACCCTCCAAGATCTCTGCGTTCCTCCAATTCTGGCCTCTTGCGCATCCCTGATTCCCATCTCTCCACCGTTGGCGGCCGTGCCTTCAGCCGCCTGGGCCCAAAGCTCTGGAATTCTCTCCCTAAACCTCTCCGCCTCTCCACCTCCCTCTCCTCCTTTAAGACTCTCCTTAAAACCTATCTCTTTGACCAAGCTTTTGGTTACCTGTCCTAGCACCTTCTTTTGTGGCTCAGCGTTAAATTTTGTTTGATAATCGCTCCTGTGAAGCGCCTTGGGATGTTTCTACTAAGTTAAAGTCGCTGTATAAACACAAGTTATTGTTGCTGCGCAGTCACCCGTACAAATACCAACACCAAACTCTTAAAGCAGCGCACGCGCGTGGCACGAAAGTCTGTGCTTTCGGGGAGTCAGTTCATTTGCCATGAGCGGATAGATAGTTACATTCCCAACACCATGCTCAGCAGACACACGATGATACTGATGGGCCAGTTGTCCAACTATCCATATTTGCCCCCTCCTCCGCTCTTTGTAAAACCGTTTATGATGTTGCTAAATCAGATGCACAGATCTTAACCGATGGACTTGAAGTTGCGTCATGTGATAGTAGAAACAAAATCTGTCTGTCTGAAATTTGGTCTATGTTAAAATAGGAATTTTATATAAGTTATAGCAAAAATACTTTTGCTGATTAAGATTGGCTGTCATTATGTTTGACCGAAAGCCGTGTTGCTGGGAAAATTCTGCAACAACCGAACTTTTGCGGCTATAAGCTATTTACAGATAAGAAAGTAGACAATGAGGTGTTATGAAGCTACAATCAAGACATCCTGAAAGGAGGCCTGCAAGACAGAACACAAGTCAACGACCTTTGCACAATGCATATTGTGTTGCTGATCACCTCTGCAAACTTTGCAACCCTCTCAGACATTGTTTAAGTGGCCTCGAGTCTGATAAGGAGATGAAGATGTTAATAGCTGACAATAGCCAGTGCACTCAGGACACAATGGAAGAATGCCAACTCGACCAACTCCTCCCACATACCGGAGAAAGGAGGGAATGCCCCTCTGCAGCACAGAGTGGGTTACTGAGAAGAATAAAAGACAATGACCAAAAAGATATCTTCACTGCAGCCGGCAGAAGGTGGCTTAGCCAGTCGTCTCGCTTATGAGGATAGGACTGCAGTTGGAAGAGGGGTGTGACTTGGTCGGTCGGCCCAAAGAACCTACAATCAACACGGACTGACCATCCGTGGGTGATCGTATGTATATCCTATCCGCAAAATGTGTCAGTGGTGACGGGCATTGCATTGCAACAAGTTTAGTTTTGACATTGTATTGTAACCTTTGATCTCTGACATCTCAATAAAGTTGCGTTAAGTCGGCATCCGCGTTTGTGTCAATTTCTCACTTATAATTCTCGGGTCAGAATCTTAAACCTGTGACGTCCCGAAAGGAAACGTCTTACAAAGTGCATTTGTTGCTCCTATTGCACTGCATCAATTCAGCCCATGTCTGCCGTTATCCTTAAAGCCGTCAGTTCCATTGATAACTATTATTTTCCCAGCTCCTTTTTTAAAATGGTCAGCACAATATGGGCCAAGAACAAGTTGCTTTTATACAGCACCTTTATTCCAGTGAAACATCTCAAGGTGCTTCACAGGAGCGGAAGCAGACAAAAATTCACACCTCGTCAAAGAAGGAGATATTAGGGCAGGTGACCAAGCGTACGGTGAAAGAGATCGATTTTAAGGAGGTGCTTAAAGGAGGAGAGAGAGGCGGAGAGGTTTAGGGAGGGAATTCCAGAGCTTCGGGCCCAGGCGGCTGATGGCACGGCCACCAATGGTGGAGCGAAGGGAGTGGGGGAAGGCAGTGTTCTCGAAGGGTGGTGGAGCTGGGGGAGGTTACCGAGATAGGAAGGGAGCGAGGCCATGGTGGAGTTTGAATGCGAAGATGGGGATTTTAAAATGGAGACCAGTCTGATGCTTCAGATTGGGAAGGCGCTCTTTTTTAATTCAATGACATTACAAGGTCTCATGGTCTCCGTAGTGGTTTATGGAAAACTTCTTGGCTTCATAACGAAAAGCAAAGTCATAGGGAGGGGGTAAGGTAGAGAAGGGCATCGCCTGGCTGTTATAGAATGCTCTGATCCCAATAGTGGGCAGGCAATACGCCCCGATGGTTTAGCTCCCCAGTGGTGAGAGTGAAGATGACCCCCGACAAGGGGGGGTTTTACGGGTTCACACTGCAGGCGTAGACCCTCGCCTACTGACAGGGCAAATCAGACGTTTGAACAGACACTGCCAAGCGATATTCGAACTGTTTGTTTTAATGGTCAGAGAATCAAGGGCAGTTTGCGCCACGATTTTCTGACCCCTGCCCTTGGTGAGCGAAGCTCCCTGCTCACAGTGCGAATGCGTAACACGACCCCCATTACATTTTAAATTCATGACATTTGGAGAATATCCTGATTAGTTATATTTTTTTGGCGGCTGCATATAGTGACACTACAAGTCCTGGCCAGAATGAAAATGATTGGTCAATCTCCTCCACCAATCATGCCTGGAGACTGCTGTAAGTGACTGGGATTGACTTTGCACACATAATTTGTATTATGGAACTATCCTCGTAGGAACCAACGACATAGGTAGAACTAGGAATGAGGTTCTGCTGAGGGAGTTTGAGGAGCTAGGATACAAATTAAAAACCATAACCTCTAAGGTAATAATCTCTGGATTGTTACCTGAGCCACGCACAAATTGGCACAGGGACAAACAGATTAGAGGTTTAAATGCGTGGCTCAAAGAGTGGTGTGGGAGGAAGGGGTTTCAGTTCATGGGGCACTGGCACCAGTACTGGGGAAAGAGGGAGCTGTTCCGTTGGGACGGGCTCCACTTAAACCAAGCTGGGACCAGAGTCCTGGCAAACCGAATAACTAGGGCAGTAGACAGGGATTTAAACTAATGAAGGGGGGTGTGGGAGGATTCAGGAAAGAGTAAATTTAAAAGCAGCGAGAGAAATGTCAAGGCTCTAGAGCAGAGTAGAGTTTTGGGCAAAAATAAGCAGAGTGGGTCAGGAAGGGACAGAGAGAGTAACAAAGGTAATAAGGCATCAGGGAAAAATAGAAATAAGTCAAAGCTAAAGGCACTATATCTGAATGGGCGAAAAATTCGCAACAAAATAGATGAATTAATAGCGCAGATAGAAATTAACAGGTTTGATCTAATAGCCATAATGTAGATGTGGTTGCAAAGTGGCCAAGGTTGGGAACTAAATATTCCAGGATACTTAACTTTTAGAAGAGATAGGCAAAATGGAAAAGGAGGAGGGGTATCCCTGATAATAAAAGATGCGATAAAGACAGTAGAGAGAAAGGATCTTAGCTCGGAAAATCAAGAAGTACAATCAGTTTGGGTGGAGCTAAGAAACAGCAAGGGGCAGAAAACATTGGTGGGAGTTGTTTATAGGCTCCCAAAGAGTAATTGTAATGTAGGGCAGAGTATAAATCAGGAAATTAGAGGCGCATGTAACAAGGGTAATACAGTGATCATGAGGGACTTTAATCTACATATAGACTGGGCAAACCAAATTTGCAGTAATAGTGTGGAGGACGAATTCATGGAATGTATACAAGATAGTTTTCTAGATCAGTATGTTGAGGAACCAACTAGGGAACAGGCTATTTTAGATCTAGTATTGTGCAACGAGAAAGGGTTAATTAATAACCTTGTAGTAAAAGGGTCTTTAGGAAAGAGTGACCATAATAAGATAGAATTTTATATTGAGTTTGAAAGTGATTCAGTTAAATCCGAAACTAGGGTCTTAAGTCTAAACAAAGCAAACTACGTAGGTATGAGGGGCGAGTTGGCTACGGTAGATTGGGAAACTACATTAAAAGGTATGATGGTAGACAAGCAATGGCCAGCATTTAAAGAATTAATACATAATTTACAACAAATATACATTCCTTTAAGGCACAAAAACCCCACAGGAAAAGTGGTCCAACAAGAGAAGTTAAAGATAGTATTAGATCAAAGGAAGAGGCTTATAGTGTTGCCAAAAAGAGTAGTAAGCCTGAGGATTGGGAGGATTTTAGAATTCAGCAATGGAGGACCAAGAAATTGATCAAGATAGGGAAAATAGACTGTAAAAGCTTCTATAGGTATATAAAAAGAAAAAGATTAGGTCCCTTACAGGCTGAGACAGGAGAAATTATAATGGGGAATAAGGAAATGGCAGAAAAATTAAACAAATACTTTGGGCTGGATTTTGTCAATGAAGGCGCATTGGGGGAGGGACTGTTGGTTTTCAGGTTTCATTCCCGCTCCCAGCGACGTCTGACCAACCCACGCTATTTTCCCTTAATTGACCTTGTTAAGCCTGCCCTTGACAAATGAATTATTAGCGTTTGACAGCTTTGAGAAGCTGTCAAACACTGACAATCTCTGTTCTAAGGTGAGCCCTTGCACTGAAGGCTCACCAAGACCTCTCTCCTCAGCAGAAAGCAGATGGCTGCTGCATCTGAGAATGTAGCAGCCATTCTGTCATCTCTGCCGTTGAGATGAGGCACCTCCGGATCCTCAACGGTTGAAGCCTGCAGAAAGAAGCAAAGGTAAGGAAACTTTTTCCAACACTTTACACTTACCTCTCATACTTACCTGTCCACACTTGCACCCATCACTCACCTCTACAGTGGACATTTCGACCCCTCTCACCCCCACAGACCCACTGCTCGCCTCGCTGACCCTGACGAGGTTCGCAGCCGTCGGGAAGCCCGCAACTGCAGGCATAAAATGGGGATAAACCTCAAAACTGCCTGTTAACAGGAAGTTAATTGGCTCTAATCCCCTTCCCGCCTTGAGGAGACGGGTCCCCGCGCGACTCGGGGACCCGCCTCCCGGGAAGATGGCACGGAGCCGGATTGGGAACGGGGTCGGTACCCGCTCCCAGTTTCTGCCATTTTCCCGGCAGTCCCGCCTCCAAACCCGCCTCCTCAGGGCTGGGAAAATCCAACCCTTTGGACTGGATTTTCAATGACCCGTGGAGTTGGGTTTGGAGGCGTGTGGGGGGTTAAAATAGCGAAAAGTGGCGGGCGGACCTGATCCCGACTCCATTCCGCCTCCACGCAATTTTGACAAAATCGGTCAGGGGGTTCCCGACTCCGTCCCACCTCCAAGATGTAAAAAAAATTCTCTCTCTCTCTCTCTTCTCTCTCTCTCTCTCTCTCTCTGATGCTGTTGCATCCAGGTCCTCTCACAGCAAAGGCTAGGCAGTCTCTAACCTGCAATGCAGCAGCAATGATGACATCATCAGAGGCGACTTTCAGACTGAAACCACTAATTGGTTCATGGGTTCCCACATGCTGGAACTCAATTGCCCAATTAGGTGAAAATTGCATCAATCTCCCACATCCAATTGCAGTCGGGTGGATAACACGAAATGCGGATGACTCGACCCCAACCCGCCCCAGTATCAAAATCCAGCCCTTTGTGTCTGTCTTCACGGAAGAAGACACAAAAAACTTCCCGGAAATAGTGGAAAACCAAAGCTCTAGTGAGACTGAGGAACTGAAAGAAATTAATTTTAGTTAAAAAAATAGAACTGGAGAAATTAATGGGACTGAAAGCCAATAAATCCCCTGGACCTGATAGCCTACATCCTAGGGTTTTGAAAGAGGTGGCTATAGAGAGAGTGGATGCATTGGTTGTCATTTTCCAAAATTCCATAGATTCTGGAACAGTTCCCGTGGATTGGAAGGTAGCAAATGTAACCCCACTATTTACGAAAGTAGGGAGAGAGAAAACGGGGAACTACAGACCAGTTAGCCTGACATCAGTAGTAAGGAAAATGCGAGAATCTATTATTAAGGATGTGGTAACAGGGCACTTAGAAAATAATAATAGGATTGGGCAGAGTCAACACGGATTTATGAAAGGGAAATCGTGTTTGACAAATCTGTTAGAGTTTTTTGAGGTTGTAACTAGCAGAATAGATAAGGGGGAACCAGTGGATGTGGTGTATTTGGATTTTCAGAAGGCATTCGATAAGGTGCCACACAAGAGATAATTAAAGCAAATTAGGGGTCATGGGATTGGGGGTAATATATTAGTATGGATTTGAGGATTGGTAAATGGACAGAAAACAGAGAATAGGAATAAACGGGTCATTTTCAGGTTGGCAGGCTGTAATTAGTGGGGTACCGCAAGGATCAGAGCTTGGGCCTCAGCTATTCACAATCTACATCAATGATTTGGACAAGGGGACCAAATGTAATATATCCAAGTTTGCTGATGATACAAAGCTGGGTGGGAATGTAAGTTGTGAGGAGGATGCAAGGAGACTTCAAGGGGATATAGACAGGCTAAGTGAGTGGGCAAGAACATGGTAATTGGAATATAATGTAGAGAAATGTGAAGTTATCCACTTTGGTAGGAAAAATAGAAAAGCAGAGTATTTTTTAAATGGTGAGAAATTGGGAAATGTTGGTGTTCCGAGGGACCTGGGTGTCCTTGTACACGAATCACTGAAAGTTAATATGCAGGTACAGCAAGCAATTAGGCAACCAAATGGTATGTTGGTCTTTATTACAAGAGGATTTGAGTATAAGAGTAAAGACATCTTACTGCAATTATATAGGGCCCTGGTGAGACCACACCTGGAGTATTGTATACAGTTTTGGTCTCCTTACCTAAGGAAGGATATACTTGCCATAGAGGGAGTGCAATGAAGGTTCACCAGACTGGTTCCTGGGATGGGGGGCTTGTCATATGAGGAGAGAATGGGTCGACTAGGCCTATATTCTCTAGAGTTTAGAAGAATGAGAGGTGATCTCATTGAAACATACAAAATTCTTACAGGGCTTGACAGGGTAGATGGAGGGAGGATGTTTCCCCTGGCTGGGGAGTCTAGAACCAGGGGTCACAGTCTCAGAATAAGGGGTTGGCCATTTATGACTGAGATGAGGAGAAATTTCTTCACTCAGAGGGTGGTGAATCTTTGGAATTCTCTACCCCAGAGGGCTGTGGAGGCTCAGTCGTTGAGTATATTTAAGACAGAGATCGATAGATTTTTGAATATTAAGAGAATCAAGGGATATGGGGATGGTGCAGGAAAGTGGAGATGAGGTAGAAGATCAGCCATGATCTTATTGAATGGTGGAGCAGGCTCGAAGGGCTGAATGGTCTACTCTGGCTCCTATTTCTTATGTTCTTATGTTCCCCACTGTACTTAGCCTACATTCACTCGCATTTTGCTGGAGAAATAATCTTGCTTTTATCGGGAGACTTTGCTGTAGTTTCGGTCATGAGTTTGGTCATGAATTAAAACCGCAAGTCCTGCCCCACCTCCAACTCATTGGCTGACACTGTGGTGTCAATATTCCCTCTGTTTTATTTTAGCCTGGAGTGCTAGTCATAACACATTCATTTGTTCCCCAGCTCTGCTTCACCTCAGTAGCCTTGTTGTTCCATGCGTCTCTGGGCTTTATTCAAGGCCTGTTCAGCCATTGAACGTTTTCCAGTGCTCTCCTTTTCTGCTGCCCAGTGGGATAAAGCAAGGGAATACTAATAAGTTAGTGGTTATGTAACTGGATCAGTAATCTGGAGGCCTGGACTAAGAATCCAGAGAGTGTGAGGTCAAATCCCACCATGGCAATTTTGAAAATGTGAATTCAGTTTGGAAATAAAAAGCTGGTATCAGTAGAAGTGACCATGGATGGCATCATGGTCAGTGTCAGCCATGGCTTGGTTGGTAGCACCCTCGCCTCTGAGTCCGAAGATTGTGAATTCAAGTCCCACTCCAGAGACTTGAGCACAAAAACCTAGGCTGAGAGAGTGCTGCGCTGTCAGAGGTGCTGTCTTTCAGATGAGACGTTAAACCCTCTCAGGTGGACATAAAAGATCCCATGGTACTATCTATTTCAAAGAACAGAAGGGGAGTTATCACCGGTGTCTTGGCCAATATTTATCCCTCAATCAACAATACTAAAAACAGATGATCTGGTTATGATCACATTGCGGGTTGTGAGAGCTTGCTGTGTGCAAATTGGCTGCAGTGTTTCCTACATTACAACAGTGACTACACTTCAAAAAAAAGTACTTCATTGGCTGTAAAGCGCTTTGGGACGTCCGGTGGTTGTGAAAGGCACTATAGAAATGCAAGCCTTTCTTTCTTTTATGAAGCTGTTGGATTGTCATAAAACCCCAACATCCTTTAGCGAAGGAAACCTGCCGTCCTTATCCAGACTCCAGTCCTTCACCAACGTGGTTGACCCTTAACTGCCTTCCGAAGTGGCCTAGTTGTATCAACCCGCTACAGCACTATAGGAGCACCTTCAACAGAGAAACTGCAGCGGTTCAAGGAGAAAGCCCACCACCATCTTCTCAACAGGCGACTCGGGATGAGCAATAAATGCTGCCCTTGCCTGCGACAGCCACATCCCAAAAATGAATAATTAAATAAAGCTTTTCCCAACACCCATAGAGCAAGCAAAAGTGTTCTATCAAACAATAGGATTTGCAATTTAATAGAATCATAGAATCATAGAAATTTATGGCACAGAAGGAGGCCATTTGGCCCATCGTGTCTGTGCTGGGCGAAAAAGAGCTATCCAGCCTAATCCCGCTTTCCAGCACTTGGTCCGTAGCCTTGCAGGTTACGGCACTTCAAGTGCATATCCAAGTACTTTTTAAATGTGATGAGGGTTTCTGCCTCTACCACCCTTTCAGGCAGTGAGTTCCAGACCCCCACCACCCTCTGGTTGAAAACAGTTCTCCTCAACTCCCCTCTAATCCTTCCACCAATTACTTGAAATCTGTGCCCCCTGGTTATTGACCTCTCTGCTAAGGGAAATAGGTCCTTCCTATCCACTCTATCTCGGCCCCTCATAATTTTATACACCTCAGTCAAGTCTCCCCTCAGCCGCCTCTGTTCCAAAGAAAACAACCCCAGCCTATCCAATCTTTCCTCGTAGCTAAAGTTCTCCAGTCCTGGCAACATCCTCATAAATCTCCTCTGTGCCCTCTCCAGAACTTCCTGGTCACGCAGTGTTTTTCCCTTCCCTTCCTGTAGGGGGAGGTATGGATAACTGCCCACGAGACCAGAACTGAAACTGGAAGCCCACTGTGTGGGTGGACCAGAGGTGTTAATCCCAAATCCTGTCGCTCGATGTTGCAGCAATTCTTGAACCTCACGCAACATAGTGCCAGGGAATGGTGCCTTCAACAAAAAGTTAGTGAGCAACACTTCTATAAAAGTACGTAGAGGAAGTAGAGAGCACAACCGAGTCGCAGATAAAATGAGCACCAAAAAAAATAAGACAAACAGCTCCCGCCATGAGACCCAGACTACAGTCTGGCACCAGAATGGATTCCTCCTGTCGTTTTCTGTACAGCCCCACGCCACAATAACTCAACATCGTTAGCATATGCACGGAGATGGAGGATGTCACCAGATACTCCCAGTGCACCCCGTCTTTATTCGCTCGTAGTGGGGAATCCTGCGGTTAGCTCACTGAATCCCCCCCCCCCCCCCTCTACGTTAGCAGTGAAAGAGCAAAAAAGCCTCGGAAAAGCAGCAAGCGAGAGAGAAAAAAAAAACAAATGAAGACACACTCACGGCTTTCTGAAATGGTTTCCACGGCAACAGAAAAAGCACATCAATCTGTTGAAGTCGCTGCAACAGTTTGGTACTTAATGGCTGAATTATATCCTGACTAGCTATGCAGCCTTACTACCTGTTGCAAGCAAATAAGTCTGCAAATGCCCTAGCGCTTAGCCAGGTTCCCCCCCTCCCCACCCACCCCCACCACTTACAGCTACAAACGATTGAGAGAAGAGAAAGTAAGCTTCCTTACCGTTATTTAGTCTGAAGGAAAGTGAATGAGCTCAGTCGCACTAGAGAGAGATTTTTTTTTTAAAACATGAAGCGCTTATTAATATTTCCGTCTGCAAATCCAGTCCAGTGCACTCCCCAGTCACACAGTAAAGTGGCCACGGCAGATACTGGTAAGCAGCGATTTTCATTGGAGGGGAGAGAGCGTGTGATGTCACCAGGCAACTGTCCCTCATTGGCAGATTTCTACGTTTCATCCCTGGCTACAAGCTGTAGGTCACTGGATACTGTACAACAGGCATTTCCAACGCACACAGCTTGCCTCTTAGCAAGAGGACCCAGCTGTAAACACTGATCTCCCTCTCAAACAGCGCTGCTCAGTGTATACACAGTCCGGCCCAGTCTAACTCCGTGGAGTTCCACGTCAGCCGAATTGATGCAGCCTTTCGAGCTATCTTACTTTTGAGTCGGTGGATTTAAGCCGCAACTACCGCACCACGCATCCACCCCCCACCCCACGCCCCCACGCCCGTACCCCGCCCTGCCGCCCCCCCCCCCCCACACCACCCCTTAGACCTCTTGAAACTTCGGAGTCCTTAATCGACTCCCTATTTTGCCTGCCCCAATAACCTCATTACGAATTGGAATTTACTGCGGTATCACATTCCTCATATTCATGATCAGCATAAAAGCAAGGCTGCATTCCAATTTGGCAACCCACGCTCCTTTTTTGCAAAGTAGTGAGGAATTACTGACCTATGCAAACCACATATAGTCACAGCCTGGGATAAAATATCGAGCCCTTGCGGCACATGTCGGGCCCTGGGTAAATATTCAGCTCACTGCTGAACAGAGAGAAAAGAAAGTCGAGACCGAGGGATTAAGAACTCCTGGCGGCACCAACCAAAAGCGGAGAGGCGTTCGATGATGCCAGTCTCTGGATCACGGAGTACTGACAGGAGTGCGGATAGAATCATACAGTCTGGCAGCACAGAAGGAAGCCATTCGGCCCAGCGTGCATGTGCCGGCTCTTTGAAGGAGCTCTCCAATTAGTCCCACTCCCCACTGCTCTTTCCCCATAGCCCGGCAAATTTTCTCCCCTTCAAGTATTTATCCAATTCTCTTTTGAAAGTTATTATTGAATCTGCTTCCACCACCCTTTCAGGCAGCGCATTCCAGATCACAACAACTCGCTGTGTAAAGAAAATTCTCCTCAACTCCTCCTGGTTCTTTTGCCAATTATTTTAAATCTGTATCCTCTGGTTACCAACCCTCCTGCCAGTAGAAACAATTACTCCATATTTACTCTATCAAAACCCCTCATTATTTTGGAAACCTCTATTAAATCTCCCCTTAACCTTCTCTGCTCTAAGGAGAACAATCTCAGCTTCTTCAGTCTCTCCACATAACTCAAGTCCCTCATCTAGTAAATCTCCTCTGCACCCTCTCCAAGGTCTTGACATCCTTCCTAAAGTGTGGTACCCAGACTAGGCTTCTACTCTCTCGAGTATAGAAGATTAAGGGCTGACCTAACTGAGGTGTTTAAGCAGCGTAAAAATAATTCTCCTCATCTCCTCTCAGGCTCTTTTGCCAACGACTTTAAATTCTGTCGGATGTATCCTAGTCTTGTGATTTTTTTTGTGGAACGTGATATTTCTCGCACGTTCGCGACAGAGCGCGAGTATCACTCAGCCTGTAATTTCCACTTTGTGACATTAATATTTCGTTCATGGCTCCCAGCCACAACCATTACCTTATCCGGTACAGCCATTTCAGAACTCATTCCAGTGAGGAGCTAGATGAATTAAGAGTACTTTAAAGAGAGAAAGGACTTGCATTTCTCCAGCGCCTTTCACAACCACAGGACACCCAAAGCACTTTACGGTCAATGAAGTACTTTTTGAAGTGTAGTCACCATTGTAATGTAGGAAATGCGGCAGCCAATTTGCCAACAGCAAGGTAGCTCAAGCAGCAATGTGATAATGACCAGATAATCTGTTTTGGTGGTGTTGGTTGAGAGGTAAATATTGGTCAGGGCACCAGGGAGAACTCCCCTGCTCTTAAGAACATAAGAACATAAGAAATAAGAGCAGGAGTAGGCCATACGGCCCCTCGAGCCTGCTCCGCTATTCAATAAGATCATGGCTGATCATCGACCTCAACTCCACTTTCCCACCCGATCTCCATATCCCTTTGAAATAGTGCCACGGGATCTTGTATGTCCAACAGAGAGGGCAGACGGGGCCTCAGTTTAACGTCCCATCCGAAAGACGGCACCTCCGACAGTGCAGCACTCCCTCAGCACTGCACTGGGAGTGTCAGTGTCAGTCTTTACAATCTATATTAATGATTTGGAGGAGGGGACTGAGTGTAACATATCAAAGTTTGCAGATGATACAAAGATGGGAGGGAAAGTAGAAAGTGAGGAGGGCATAAAAAACCTACAAGGGGATATAGACAGGCTGGGTGAGTGGGCGGAGATTTGGCAGATGCAATACAATATTGGAAAATGTGAGGTTATGCACTTTGGCAGGAAAAATCAGAGAGCAAGTTATTATCTTAATGGCGAGAAACTGGAAAGTACTGCAGTACAAAGGGATCTGGGGGTCCTAGTGCAAGAAAATCAAAAAGTTAGTATGCAGGTGCAGCAGGTGATCAAGAAGGCCAACGGAATGTTGGCTTTTATTGCTAGGGGGATAGATTATAAAAACAGGGAGGTATTGCTGCAGTTATATAAGGTATTGGTGAGATCGCACCTGGAATACTGCGTACAGTTTTGGTGTCCATACTTAAGAAAAGACATACTTGCTCTCGAGGCAGTACAAAGAAGGTTCACTCGGTTAATCCCGGGGATGAGGGGGTGGACATATGAGGAGAGGTTGAGTAGATTGGGACTCTACTCATTGGAGTTCAGAAGAATGAGAGGCGATCTTATTGAAACATATAAGATTGTGAAGGGGCTTGATCGGGTGGATGCGGTAAGGATGTTCCCAAGGATGGGTGAAACTAGAACTAGGGGGCATAATCTTAGAATAAGGGGCTGCTCTTTCAAAACTGAGATGAGGAGAAACTTCTTCATTCAGAGGGTAGTAGGTCTGTGGAATTTGCTGCCCCAGGAAGCTGTGGAAGCTACATCATTAAATAAATTTAAAACAGAAATAGACAGTTTCCTAGAAGTAAAGGGAATTAGGGGTTACGGTGAGCAGGGCAGGAAATTGGACATGAGGCTGAGTTCGGATCGGTCAAGGCCCTGTGGGTGGCAGAGCGGGCCCAGGGGCTGAGTGGCCGGGTCCTGCTACTACTTCTTGTGTTCTTTCGATTTGAGGTTAGGATCAGGTCAGCCATGATCTTATTGAATGGCGGAGCAGGCTCGAGGGGCCGATTGGCCTACTCCTGCTCCTATTTCTTATGTTCTTATGTTCTTATGTCAGCCTGGATTTGGAGCTCAGGTCTGTGGAGTGTGGCTTAAACCCACAACCTTCTGACTCAGAGAGCCAGAGAGCTACTCGCTGAACCACTGCTGACACTTCAAGGTGAGTGACAGTGCTTCTGGAGTGACCTGTCCACTGCTATCAATCAAAATGACAGAATTAGCCAATAAAAATAGGACATTTTGCCTCATGAGTCAGCCAATAAAAAATTGAAAATATGGTGTTCATCAAAATCTATAATTTACAGAGATATCTGGTATTATTGAATTCATTAAATGTTGATTGTGATAGTGAAATACTGATAGTTCTTGCAAAGCTAATATTCTACTAGATGACTCAGCCTGTTCCCTTAGCCAGAGGCAAGCCCAATGCTTAATGCTTAAACCACCGATTAATTTTTATTTTATTTTTTTCTGGTATACAGTATCTCACTGTCACTCCAAACGGTATACAGTCGCTACAGATTTAGCTGATATGAGCTGGGGCAGAGGTAGGGGCACTGTAGAATCAAAGAACGATGCAGCACAGAAAGAGGCCATTCGGCCCATCGTGCCTGTGCTGGCTCTTTGGTCGAGCTATCCAATTAGTCCCATTCCCCTGCTCTTTCCCCGTAGCCATTCCTACTCCTGATCCCTACCGATGACCTCTTCTGAAAAACCCATATGTGTGGATGGTGAGGGTGGGTTTTTGCTCGACTGTACATAGAATTCCATAAAATCTATAGCATAGAAACAGGCCATTCAGCCCAACTGCTCGGTGTTTGTACTCCACATGAGCCTCCTCCCTCTCTAATTGCCACTTCCCAGCCTGTACCTCTAATCCCTTCTCGCTCAGTGTCAGCTGTGGCTCAGTGGGTAGCACTCTCGCCTCTGAGTCAGAAGGGTGTGGGTTCTAAGTCCCACTCCAGGGACTTGAGCACATAAAACTCGGACTGACACTCCAGTGCAGTGCTGAGGGAGTGCTGCACTGTAGGATGTGCCGTCTTTTGGATGAGATGTTAAACCGAGGCCCTGTCTGCCCTCTCAGGTGGGCGTAAAAGACCCCATGGCACTATTTCGAAGAAGAGCAGGGGAGTTATCCCTGGGGACCTGGCCAATATTTATCTCTCAATCAACATAACAAAAACAGATTATTTGGTCATAATCACATTACTGTTTGTGGGACCTTGCTGTGCACAAATTGGCTGCCGCGTTTCCTACATTACAACAATGACTCCACTTCAAAAGTACTTCATTGGCTGTGAAGCACTTTGAGGTGGTCGTGAAAGGCGCTATATAAATGCAAGTCTTTCCTTTTCATGCATAGAATCATAAAATGATACAGCATAGAAGGAGGCCATTCGGCCCATCATGCCTACCCTGGCTCTTTGGTAGAGCTAATCAATTAGTCCCACTCCCCTGCTCTTTCCCCATAGCCCTGTAAATTTTTTCCTTTCAAGTACTAATCCAAATCTGTTTTGAATGTTACTATTGAATCTGCTTCCATCACCATTTCAGGCAGTGCGTACTAGGTCACAAGATCTCGCTGTGTAAAAATGTGTTTCCTCATGTCGTCTCTGGTCCTTTTGCCAATCACATTAAATCTCTGTTCTCTGGTTATCAACCCTTCTGCCAGTGGGAACAGTTTCTCCTTATTTACTCTGTCAAAACCATTTATGATTTTGAACACCTCAATCAAATCTCCTCTTAACCTTCTCCAGTAATACAAAAGCAAAATACTGCGGATGCTGGAAATCTGAAATAAAAACAGAAAATGCTGGAAATACTCAGCAGGTCAGGCAGCGTCTGTGGAGAGAGAAACAGAGTCAACGTTTCAGGTCGATGACCTTTCAGTTCCATGTGTCTGCCCGTTTTAGCAGTCTGTTTTTGTCCTCCTGAAGCGTGTTACTATCCTCCTCATTATTAACTACATTTCTGAGTTTCGTATCATCTGCAAACTGGTTGCTGTGTGGAAACCTCTATATAGTAATGCATGTATTAACACTTCCATAAAGGCATCAATGCTATTTAGTATTGTTGCAACTAGTTCCGTATTCACTCCACTCTCTGTAAAGAAATACCCCTTAAAATCTGTGACGCCCACCACCAGTCAAACTGGCCGCCAATGGTCCCTGTTTGGGCTCACTGTAAGGAGTGCTCATTTGGGCGAATGGTGTCCATGGTTATACAGAGGGAGAGAACATTGGGATGGGGGCGGGGAAAAGAGGAAGAAAGAACATATACAATGTTGAATGGTTGTCCATTGCTGTGTGGAAACCTCTGTATGGTAATATATGAATTACTGTCTGTATTCAAAAAGCACTGTGGGGCGGCCATTTAAGTATCATGAGGCACTGCCATTCGATCACCAGAACTACAATATCAGATGTAACTGTTAAACTTTTTGAGACTTTGTTGACCTCCTTACCCTAGATTATTATGGTTCTTAGTTCACTCTTGTGGTCCAATCCAGCAGCTCTCTTTGCTTTGAAATCTTTGAAAGGAATAGAAGGATATGTTGATGGGGGAGATGAAGTAAGGTCGGAGGAGGCTCGTATGGAGCATAAACACCGGCACAGACTATCTGGGAATGACCTGTTCCTGTGCTGTAAATTCTATGTAATATGTAATCTAGGTACCCTTTTAGTTACACGCCCAAGAAATGAACAAAAAACCCTGTCTGATAATTACTGGACTCATCCAATACCTCCTTAAGTTCTCCCTCCAATCTTCCAATACAATACAGCATCAAATCAGTCCCATTTTAAGATTAAAATATCAAGCCAACTTATCTTACAAATGGCGCATAATATAGTTCTATATTTACAACAGACATCCTTCTACCTCACTTCCTTGAGTGGACAAAGTCAGAGAGAGATCAAAAGAACAAAACGAAACCTTTCTAAATATTTTTTAAGTATTACAAAGTATTTACAGCACAGAAACAGGCCATTCGGCCGATGCCGGTGTTTTTCCACACGAGCCTCCTTGCACCCCTCTTTGTCTATCCTATCAACATATTCTTGAATAATGGCGTGTCTTTCTTTTGTTGCGTACTTCTTAACAATGCAAGTGTCCAATTGATCTAAACTGTTGATACTTCAAAGCAATCTCTTTCTCTTTCAGGACTTTCAATTGTTCGGTTCTGAGATTTTCAAACGGCCTCAGGACTTCCTGGATTTTAAATATCTGACCACTCCGATTTAAAAAAAAATGCCAGTCTTATACAAACTGGACCATGCAGGATTGTGTACTCAAGGCAGCTAGTGGGGGGTTTGAGCTCCAGAATCATTGAAGCTCCCTAACCAGTGTTGCAAGGCTATTGCAAAAACAAATGGAGGGGTTAGGATGTGAGATGGGACAATTAAATACAAAACTAGAAGAACTATCCTTACTCTTGGTCATGTACAAGGCCTTGGTGTAGTTGCAGGTATAATATTACCCCCTCTGATGGTGAGGGATATCAAGGTCCTGGATAAGCCTCAGAAAAAGGCCACTTTTGACTGCTACCTAGTCAAAGGGCCCTTAGTTATTAGAACAGGCTTCGAGAGCTGGGAATTTTTAGCTTGGAAAAGCGTAAATTTAAATGGATATGATTGAAGTCTTTAAAAATTATGAAGGAATTAGATTCTGCTCTTGTGAATAGATTACTTGAACGCAATAGTTGCCGATAATTGGGGACGGTGGGCGGGGGGGGGGGGGGGGGGGGGGGTGGGGGCGTTGCATCAGACCATTTTATGGAAGCATAGAGTTAGATGCCAGGTATTTCTTTTTTCTTACAGAGTCTCATTAACCTCTGGAATAAGTTGCCAGTAGGTGAATTAAGTGTGGATTTGCTGCAAGTGTTCAAATGGGAGCTGGAAGAGTTGCTGCGATTGGAAGACGTCTTGAATTCTTTTTGAAAGTATTTGTGTGTGTTGCTGAATGTCTTAAATCATAGTTATATCGGGGAGTGCCATAAATCAGCTGGAACCACTTAAAGATGTACTTTTTCCTGACATGTAAAGTGTCGTGCCCTGTTTAGACACAGAGGGAGGCTCAATGATACAGTCTGTGGTGCAATTATACTGTTGTATACTGATGGTCACCATGACCTTCTGGAGCTTGCTTTATCACCTACCATGGTCTGAGAGGAATTTCCCAAAGTTTGTTTCTAAATTGGTCTAAAGCATTTTTGCCTCTCCCAGGGGTCTATGTGGCTGGGGGTGGGGCATTAATTGGAATGGGTTGAATAGT
This sequence comes from Squalus acanthias, assembly GCA_030390025.1. Taxonomy (NCBI): domain Eukaryota; kingdom Metazoa; phylum Chordata; class Chondrichthyes; order Squaliformes; family Squalidae; genus Squalus; species Squalus acanthias. Next base: position 13,452,863 of record CM059429.1, read on the forward strand.
GTAAGCAGGTTTCACCGAGTGGAGCATGCTTGATAGTCCCATTGGTCTTTTCCTGGCCTTCTTTTTCAGATGTTTGTATGAACCAAATCCACCAGCATTGTTTGAATTATTCCTCAATCCACCCTGTAACCAATGAAACTTGCGCTATTGCTTTGGGATAGACCTGTTACAGGATTTTGGCTTGAGCTGGTTCTTAAACTGCTGGAGCAGGATCTTCTGCGTTTCCTCTACCAATATTTGGGCAGAACTGAGGAAAATGGGATGGGACTAGATTGCGATCCTCCATTTTCCTACCTATTAGATTTCTCATTGGAGTTGATGGTTGACATTCAATATGTTCGCCCGTATATGGGGGGGGTGTGTACTAAAATTATATTCAGATGATGGACATATGTCTTAGCGACACTGGACACCAAGGACATTGCTTTGAGAGCAGAGCTGGGAAGCCTTGCTATCGATCGAGCGATTGCACAGACTGCAGCGAGAAAATTTAAACACTGCACGGTGACAGGCCAACAAGGTTTGTCAGAACAAATTTTCACCCCCCACTACTGATGAATTCCCAACAAAAATATTGAAGTGACCCTAAGGCTGAAAGATGGTGCCTTCTAGTCCTCACACTTTGGAATTCTCTCCCTAAATCTCTCTGCCTCTATACTTCCCTCCCTTCCTTTAAGCCCCTCCTTAAAACACAACTCTTTAAACAAGCTTTTGATCAGCCCTCCTCATCTTTCCTTCTTTCGCTCATCATCGCTTTTCCTGACACCTGCATGATGCACCTTGGGATGTTTTCGTAGGATTACATAAGATATACGGCACAGAAACAGGCCATTCGACCCAACCAGTCCATGCTGGCGTTTATGCTTCACTCGAGCCTCCTCCCGTCTTTCCTCATCTAAATCTATCAGCATAACCCTCTATTCCCTTCTCCCTCATATGCTTGTCCAGCCTCCCCTTAAATGCATCTATACTATTCGCTTCAACCACTCCCTGTGGTAGCGAGTTCCACATTCTCACCACTCTCTGGGTAAAGAAGTTTCTTCTGAATTCCACATTGGATTTCTTGGTGACCATCTTATATTGATGGCCTCTAGTTATGCTCTTCCCCAAAAGTGGAAACACTCTCTCTGTATCCACTCGATCAAAACCTTTCATAATTTTAAAGCCCTCTATTAGGTCACCCCTCAGCCTTCTCTTTTCAAGAGAAAAGAGACCCAGCCTGTTCATCCTTTCCTGATATGTATATCCTTGCATTTCTATCATCCTTGTAAATCTTTTCTGCACCCTCTCCAGTGCCTCTATATCCTTTTTATAATATGACGACCAGAACTGCACGCAGTACTCCAAGTGTGGTCTAACCAAGGTTCGATAAATTTCCTATGTTAAAGGCACTATACAAATACAAGCTGTTGTATAAATTTAGCACTGATGGAAAAGTGGTTTCAGCCTTGCATCAATGCAGAACTTGTGTAGTGTAAATTGGGCGTAAAGGCCCATCCTGATTATAGAGCGAGAGGAGTGAGGCAATCTCCTACCAAGGAGTGCGACCCCAGTGGGGCATGCACACTCAAGGGGAATGGGGGTCGGAAACACTGATTCTCTGGCCCGAGCTCCCCATGAGCAATGCCCACCACTGCGGGTGTGGGACTGTGGAATTAACCCAACAATGTAAACCAAAACCTAAAAACACTTCATAGCAATTCTACAATTGAAGTGTACATGTATCCATGGAACAGAACAATCTTCACTCTTTTCTGACTGATTCATTTGGAGCCAATTAATTTTAAAGACTCACATAAACACTGTGGCAACAAGAGCAGGTCAGAGGCTGGGTATTCTGCGGCGAGTGTCTCACCTCCTGACTCCCCAAAGCCTTTCCACCCTCTGTAAGGCACAAGTCAGGAGTGTGATGGAATACTCTCCACTTGCCTGGATGAGTGCAGCTCCAACAACACTCAAGAAGCTCGACACCATCCAGGATAAAACAGCCCGCTTGATTGGCACCCCATCCACCACCTTAAACATTCACTCCCTCCATCACTGGCGTACCGTGGCTGCAGTGTGTACCATCTACAAGATGCACTGCAGCAACTCGCCAAGGCTTCTTCGGCAGCACCTCCCAAACCTGCGACCTCTACCACCTAGAAGGACAAGGGCAGCAGGCGCATGGGAACACCACCACCTCCAAGTTCCCCTCCAAGTCACACACCATCCTGACTCAGAAGTATATCGCCGATCCTTCATCGTCGCTGGGTCAAAATCCTGGAACTCCCTCCCTAACAGCATTGTGGGAGTACCTTCACCACACGGACTGCAGCGGTTCAAGAAGGCGGCTCACCACCACCTTCTCAAGGGCAACTAGGGATGGGCGATAAATGCTGGCCTTGCCAGCGATGCCCAGATCCCATAAACAAATTTAAAAAAAACTTTACCATCTCTGAGCGCATCTCTCGCAAAACTCTTTCCAAGTCCCATGTCTGCTTGTTCCATCCTCCGATCGCCCTTCATTTTCATGTGTAGCACATACTGAACTTACAACGCACCCTCTAACTCACCATGAGATCCACTCGGAGATGTTTCAAGGCGAGTCAGCAAGCCCTTTCTTCCCCTTCTTCTGTAAGCACCATTGAGCCGTCATGAACCTCAATGCGTTCTGAAGCTGCAGGCTCCGTGTGGGGCTGATACTCGTGGCCTCTGCCATTCCACACACTGCTGACGATTAAGGGCGCACCCAGCAGAGACCGGCTCGTTGGCTTTCCAACATTCCATTCGCCTGAGTTCACACAAGTCATATTAAGCAGAATGGTCAACAAGACAAGAATGACATCCAACTACAAGATGAAGTTGCTGACTATTTAGGGGCCATCCACAAATTACATCTTTTTGCTGAAGGAATAAAAATAACTATGCTTGTTTACTTATCCCTGGAGCGCAGTTTTCCACCCCACCCCCCATGTGGTCCTTTGACGCACGCTCCGTCAATGGAAAGGAAAATCGGGTGGGGTGTATAATGGGAGGTCGATCCGCTACCACCCGTTTTGCGCCCCCATTGAAATCAAATTTTGCCCTTACTCTGTTCAAGGTTATACATTGGTGAAACTCACGACATAATCACATCTTTTTTGCTAAAATATGCAAATACGAGAAAATATCAAGGCACTCCCAAGTCCGATATAGCAGATCCAGAAAATTAAAGACCCCATCTAATCTGTTTTAATATGTCCCTTAACACAAGACTGCCAAGGGCCAGAGTAGCACCTAATCCCTGGCAATCATGGGAACAGGAGGAGGCCCTTCAGCCCCTGGAGCCTGCTCCACCATTCAATTAGATCATGGCTGACCTGTGACCTGCCTTTGCTCCATATCCCTTGATACTCTTACCCAACAAAAAGCGAGTGATCTCAGTCTTGAAAGCCTCAATTGTCCCAGCATCCACAGACTTTTGGGGGGGAGAGTTCCAGATTTCTACTCCCTTTTGTGTGAAGATGTGCTTCCTGATTTATGACTTTAGCTCTAATTTAAAGGTTGTGCCCCCTGGTTCTGGATTCCCCCACCAGAGGAAACAGATTCACTTTATCTACCCTACCAATTCCCTTTTATCATTTAAAAACCTCACCCCATAATCTTCAATACTCTCTCTCTTAGGCAGTCCCTCGGAACCGAGGATGATTTGCTTCCACACTAAAAATGAGTTCGCAGGTGACTGATGAGTCCAATGCGGGACCTACAGTCTCTGTCACAGGTGGGGCAGACGGTGGTTGAAGGGGCGGGTGGGTGGGGTGCTTGGGTTGACGTGCGCTCCTTCCGCTGTTTATGCTTGGCTTTCGCTTGCTCCCGGCGAAGAGACTCGAGGTGTTCAGCGCCTTCCCGGATGCTTCCCCTCCACTTTGTGCGGTCTTGGGCCAGGAATTCCCAGGTGTCGGTGGGGATGTTGCACTTTTTCAAGGAGGCTTTGAGGGTGCCCTTGAAGCGTTTCCTCCGCCCAACTGGGGCTCTCGCGCTGTGTCGGAGTTCCGAGTAGAGCGATTGTTTTGGGAGTCTCGTATCGGGCATGCGGACGATGTGGCCCGTCCATCGGAGCTGATCGAGCGTGGTCAGAGCTTCGATGCTGGGGATGTTGGCCTGAGCGAGAACACTGACGTTGGTGCGCCTATCCTGCCAATGGTTTTGTAGGATCTTGCGGAGGCAGCATTGGTGGTACCTCTCCAGTGCTTTGAGGTGCCTGCTGTACCTGGTCCATGTCTCTGAAGCATACAGGAGGGCGGGTATCACTACTGCTCTGTAGACCATGAGCTTAGTGCCGGGTTTGAGGTCCTGGTCTTCAAACACTCTCTTCCTCAGGCGACCGAAGGCTGCACTGGCACACTGAAGGCGGTGTTGGACTTCGTCATCGATGTCTGCCCTTGTTGACAGTAGGCTCCCGAGGTATGGAAAGTGGTCCACGTTGTCCAAGGCCTCGTTGTGGATTTTGACACTGTGTGGTGGGGGCAGGTCGGTAGAGGACCCATGTCTTACGGATGTTTAGTGTAAGGCCCATGCTCTCGTACACTTCAGTGAAGGAGTTGACGATGGTTTGGAGTTCGACCTCCGAGTGTGCGCAGACGCAAACGTCTTCTGCATACTGTAATTCGATGACAGAGGATGGGACGACATTGGATCTGGACTGGAGGCGACGGAGGTTGAACAGTTTCCCGTTTGTTCTGTAGATTAGCTCCACTCCAGCGGGGTGAGATGGAGCATTGCAGCAAGGAAGATCGAGAAGAGCGTTGGTGCAATGACACAGCCTTACTTGACCCCGGTCTATACGTGAATTGGGTCTGTGGTGGAACCGTTGGTCAGGATCACGGTTTGTATGTCTCCAATACTCAAGGTACTACAAGCCATGCTTATGCAGCCTGCCTTCATAATTTAACCCTCTAAGCCCCGGAATTATTCTGGTGAAACTTCCCTACACCCTGCCAAGGCCAATATATCCTTCCTGAAGTGCGGTGCCCAGAACTGAACAAAGTACTCCAGATGGGGTCTGGCCAAGGCTCTGTACAATTGAAGCGTAACTTCCTTTTGTATTCCAAAGTGCTCAATTGAGACCTTAAAGAGCAGGCAGCTCAGTCCTATGTGCGCTTATACTCTTTGTTTGCTGCTTCGCTCTGTCTGAATTTTGTGATCCGGGAGGTTTGAAAAGGTCTGTTCTCAGCCCTGTGGACTTATTGGTGGTTAGATCTATTCAGTAGGGTGACCATGCATCCCTGTTTGCCCAGGGACAGTCCAGATGAGGTACTGTGCCCCCCGGGCAAACAGTGTCCTCGGAGGAGTCCCCGATTCAGAGAACTCCTCCCCGTATAGAGTCTTTGGCGCGGATTTTCCGGGGCCTATGACGGAGTACGTACGCGGCCTTAAATGCCCCACAAGTTCCGGGTTTCCATGTGCGCTGCGCGTGCGTGAAAACCCGGAACCTGCGATCTGTCAAGTTTCAGCTCGACAGATCCACCGCATCCCCGGGAAATGGGCCTTCGCTGGCGGAGAGTCGGGCTATTCGCCCAACTACTGCCCAGCGAATGCCCGTGAAACTCTTACGCCCGGTAAAAGCAGGCGTGGGGCCTTCTTTAACCAGCGTAAGAGTTTAAATAAATATTAAAATAAATTTCTAAAAATCATTTAAACATTCAAAAATCTTTAAAATTAGTTTAGGTTATTTTTGGCCCCTTTAAAAATGTTTACATTTATTTTCAAAAAGTTATATTTTTGTTTTAACTGTTTATTTAAATTGTATTTTTATTAATTTTAAACATGTGGTGATTTATTTTTATTTAGGTTGTGTGAAAGTGTGTTTTTGATGTCATTTCTATTATGGCGATTCCGTCCGTAAATGGAATCCCCATAAGCATAATGGGAATCCCCCTTTCTGATTGGTTTGGCCGGCCCACATGATCCCAGGGATGCTTGCAAACCGCATGTGCTCCTGGGATATGCGGGCCTTTACGCAGGCGTACGCCTGCAGGCCCAGGACTGCAAGAGTCCGAAGATACGGAGGCACCAGGTAGGTGAGTACTTTTCTTGCAGATCGGAGTCATTCGCCCGCAGGAAGCCTCCAACCGCAATTTCAGGTCCATTGTTTTTTTTTTAAACGCAAACGTACAGAAACCCCGGGGGGGAGATTCTCAGCCCATTCCCGCCCGGCTGGAGTTCAGGAACGGATTCCAGGAGCCGGTTGAACGGAGGCGACGATGGCGGCCCCGCCTTCCCACAATGCAGCGCGGCGGAGGAAAGGCCCCGTTGATAGCTCGGGCCGCAGTGCACTCTGGGGAGATTGAGTCACCTGACCCCGTGTTTCGGCCAATAGTGACTGGCCGGAGGGCAGAACCTTTAAAATGCGCGGGAGAAGCCGAGGGCGCAGCGAGAACCGGTGGGTGAGTCGATTTACTTTACCTCAAATTAGTACGGTGCATCGTGGTTTTTTTTACTGAATAAGGCAAGCTCTAAATTCTCCCACTGGGGAGAGGTTTCCGAAACCTTCTGAGAAAGAGGCTGTTTCACACCGTGTATGGAAAACCTCAGTCTGTTTTGGGCAGATTTAAAATTGAGAAATTAACAGTTCGGGTTTTCGGGGACAAGTATAGATGGCACAGCACTATTGCCAGAATACACGCAAGATTCAAGATTCGGTGTAAAGTGAAAATGCTATTGGGCTGGATTTTGAAGTTGGAGTCGTGTTGGGGTCGGGAATCACACATTCTGGCTTGTGAACCCACCTCCATCGAGATGTGGCCAACCCACTGTATTTTCCCTTGATTGACCTTGTTGAGCCCGCCCAGTGGGCTCAGCAGGCCAATTAAGGGCCACCCGGCAACAGGTGACGTCACAGACTGACATTTCATCTGTCAAGAGCTTTTGACAGATGAAATATCAGCGTTTGACAGCTCTGTGAAGCTGTCAAACACTCACAATATGATTTCTAACTTCAGTCCTTCCTTTCAGGCTGAGTGAGAAATCATTCCAGCACAGAAAACAGAAGGCTGAAACTTTTGACAGGTCCACAGCTTTCCTGCTTTCTGTGCCGGTGAGATTTCTGACTCCCGAGACCTGAAGGGCTGACACCTGCAGGAGGAAGTTAAGGTAAGTAAAACTTTTTCCAACACTTAGCACTTACCTTACACACTTACCTCTGCACACATGCACTCATCACTCACCTGCCCACCGGACGTATCGACCCCTCCAACCCCTGCAGACCCCCGGCCCGCCCCGATAACTTGGAGTGGTTGCCACCTATCGGGAAGCCCACACTTTTCTTTTTAAAATAGGGATTATGCAAAAAACTGCCTGATAACTACCTGTTAACAGGCAGTTAATTGTCACGAATCCCTTCCCGCCTCGGGGAGTCGGGTCTCAGACCAGGTTGGGTACCCGCCGCCAGAGAAACTGGCATGGAGTCGGGTTGGAGTCGGGATGGGGTCGGGACCCCCGAATCTGCAACTTTAACCGCCCCCCCCCCCCCCCCCCACCGCCTCCAAACCCGACTCCACGGGTCATTGAAAATCCAGCCCATTGTCTCTACGTGTATTCCACTAGCAGAAGCAACAAAGTCGTCTTGCTGGTTTTCTTATAATGCGTCCTGGCTAATTTGCTGCGCTCCCACCCTGTGTGTCCCCGGATTCAATTTTAGAAAATATTTATAGAAAATATGGTCACCGTACTGCTCAGGGATGATTTTCCAAATCAGGAATCTCACCTGGCCATGCACAGCAGGAGATCACGGACTTACTGCACCTGAGGTCACCCTCCTACTGCCGCAGAGAGCCAGGATTGGCTGGTGTACCGGGAAGCGTCGGCGGGTGTGGAGGGGGAGCTTGACAGTCAGGGGGTGGGGGACTCGAGAGTCGGGGGGGCCCCCGATAGTTGAAATACAGAGTTTGGGAGACTGGGTAATGGGGAGTCGGGGAGAGAGGAGGAATTGTGGCTGGGGTTGAGGGGAGAGAGGGAAACTGGGGAATGGGGTGGAGGAGAGAGAGGGAGACTGGGGAACGGGGTGAAGGGGAGAGTGGGAGACTGGGGAAAGGGGTTGAGGGGAGAGAAGGAGACTGGGGAATGGGGAGATGGTGGCTGGGGAATGGGGAGATGGTGACTAGGGAATGGGGAGAGGGTGACTGGGGAATGGGGAGAGGGTGACTGGGGAATGGGGAGAGGGAGACTGGGGAATGGGGTGGAGGAGAGAGAGGGAGACTGGGGAATGGGGTCGAGGGGAGAGAGGGAGACTGGGGAATGGGGTGGAGGAGAGAGAGGGAGACTGGGGAATGGGGTCGAGGGGACAGCGGGAGAATAGGGAATGGGGAGAGGGAGACTGGGGAATGGGATGGAGGGGAGAGAGGGAGACTGGGGAATGGGATGGAGGGGAGAGAGGGAGACTGGGAATGGGGTGGAGGAGAGAGAGGGAGACTGGAGAATGGGGTGGAGGGGAGAGAGGGAGACTGGGGAATGGGGTCGAGGGGAGAGAGGGAGACTGGGGAATGGGGTGGAGGGGAGAGAGGGAGACTGGGGAATGGGGAGAGGGAGACTGGGGAATGGGATGGAGGGGAGAGAGGGAGACTGGGGAATGGGGAGAGGGAGACTGGGGAATGGGGTCGAGGGGAGAGGGAGAGACTGGGAAATTGGGTTGAGGGGAGAGAGGGAGACTAGGGAATGGGGTCAAGGGGAGAGAGGGAGCCTGGGGGATAGGGAATCTGGGAGATTGGGCTTCGAACAGTGGGGAAAGAGTGAGACTGGGGAATGGGGTTGAGGGGAGAGAGAGGGAGACTGGGGAATGGGGAGAGAGAGAGACTGGGGAATGGGGTCAAGGGGGGAGAGACGGAGACTGGGGTCCAGGGGAGAGAGGGACAATGGGGAATGGGGTCGAGGGGAGAGAGAGAGACTGGGGAATTGTGTCGAGGGGAGAGAGAGGGAGACTAGGGTCCAGGGGAGAGAGGGACAATGGGGAATGGGGTTGAGGGGAGAGAGAGAGACTGGGGAATGGGGGCTCGGGGGGGAGAGAGGGAGACTGGGGAATTGTGTCGAGGGGAGAGAGAGGGAGACTGGGGTCCAGGGGAGAGAGGGACAATGGGGAATGGGGTCGAGGGGAGAGAGAGAGACTGGGGAATGGGGGCTCGGGGGGGAGAGAGGGAAACTGGGGAATGGAGTCGAGGGGAGAGGGAAACTGGGAAACGGGGGCTCGGGGGGAGGGGGAGACTGGGAATGGGGCTGAGGGGAGAGAGGGGGACTGGAGAATGTGGTTGACGGGAGAGAGGGAGACTGGGAATGGGGTTGAGGGGAGAGAGGAAGTCTTGGGGTTAGGGTAAGAGTGAGATTGGTGAATGGAGTGGGAGTGGGAACCAGTGATTTCTGTCAAGCCGGGAATAACGTTGTGAGTGGGAGTGGCCCCGAGAGAGGAGCAGCCAGTAAAGGGGTGAGTGACACCTGGGGACATTACTGTGGGTGAACAGTGAAAGATTGTTTCCACTGGTAGGCGAATGGGGAACAAGGAGAAGGAGACTGAGGATTCTCACTTGCTAAACCAAGGGGACTGGGAGAAGGAAGGTTTTTGAACCTTCTTCCCCGCCCTCAGTTTCCCTCGCCCCACTCTCAGTTTCCCCTCTTCCCCGACCTCGGTTTCTCCTCTTCCCCACTCTCGGTTTCTCCTCTTCCCCACTCTCGGTTTCTCCTCTTCCCCGCTCTCGGTTTCTCCTCTTCCCCACTCTCGGTTTCTCCTCTTCCCCACTCTCGGTTTCTCCTCTTCCCCGCTCTCGGTTTCTCCTCTTCCCCACTCTCGGTTTCTCCTCTTCCCCACTCTCGGTTTCACCTCTTCCCCACTCTCGGTTTCCCCTCTTCCCCACTCTCGGTTTCCCCTCTTCCCCACTCTCGGTTTCTCCTCTTCCCCACTGTTGTAAGCAATCAGCGGACCTAGCTTCAGTACAGATGACAGACTTCGAGTGATGGTTCAAAACGGTCTTTATTCACAGGCCTGGGGAGAACCTTCCAAGACCGCTCTTGGATCCAACTCCAACGACAGCTTAGTAAATTACATTTTCTTATCAGTCTCATCCTGCCCTAGGGGCGGGTACAAATTTATCCATCATGGTGTCTAGTATTCCATTATATCCATTACTTCTACCGCGTGACATTTTTACGCTTTCTTCCCACATTCTGCAGTCAACCATGTTTTTGCTTAATTGACTTATCCCAACCCCTCTATCATCGTGGCCTTCTTTCTTATCTATTCGTGTAGTCTGAGAGTCACAATCTCTTCAAAGCACAGATTCTGACCTTGTGACCTGCTCATGTACTTCTGCAAAGCAAGCATAGTATAATTAGTTCAACTTGACTTCGATGTAAGCCATTTTGTCTTCTGGCCAGCCATGTTGTAGCTTCACAAACAAGCGAAGGCCACCTCAGGCCACATCGTCACTCAATCCTAATGTATGTTATCTTGTATGCGTGTTATCCTGCCTTGCTGAGTAGGTATCCTCCCTAATTTTCCCACGAGTCATACTCTGCAGCTGACTCTGCAGTTTAATTTCCCACCATCTTAGTCTTGTCTAATGAATACAGACCTGTCTCCCGTTTAACTCAGGGCATGGATTAATTTGCCACCTCCACCCTGTACATTGATGCTACGTTATACATATTCTAAAGTATGATATTAATTTGGTTACTGCACCCACCCTCGGTTTCCCTTCTTCCCCACCCTCGGTTTCCCCTCTTCCCCACTCTCAGTTTCCCCTCTCCCCCACTCTCCATTTCCCCTCTTCCCCACCCTCGGTTTCCCCTCTTCCCCACTCTCGGTTTCCCCTCCTCCACTCTCGGTTTCCCCTCTTCCCCACTCTCGGTTTCCCCTCTTCCCCACTCTCGGTTTCCCCTCTTCCCCACTCTCCGTTTCCCCTCTTCCCCACCCTCGGTTTCCCCTCTTCCCCACTCTCGGTTTCCCCTCCTCCACTCTCGGTTTCCCCTCTTCCCCACTCTCCATTTCCCCTCTTCCCCACTCTCGGTTTCCTCTCTTCCCCACTCTCGGTTTCCCCTCTTCCCCACCCTCGGTTTCCCCTCTTCCCCACTCTCGGTTTCTCCTCTTCCCCGCTCTCGGTTTCCCCTCTTCCCCGACCTCGGTTTCCCCTCTCCCCCACTCTCGGTTTCCCCTCTCCCCCACTCTCGGTTTCCCCTCTTCCTCACTCTCGGTTTCCCCTCTTCCTCACTCTCCGTTTCCCCTCTTCCCCACTCTCCGTTTCCCCTCTTCTCCTGCTCATGGTGGCCTCCTGGATCTTGGAACTTCTCACACAACAGCTGCTGGCGTGAAGCCCCAAGCAAAGATGTTCAACTACAGGGGATCCGACCTTTGTAAAGTAAAGGCAGTAACATTTGCATATGTCACATGATCAGACGTCACATTGCCAGAAGGTCACGCGATCAAATCTCCAGGGACGCCTCCAACCAGAGTTGGCAACTCTATTTAAGACACCAGTAGAGAGTGTAATCTACTCACCTGGATCAGCACCTAAAACACAAAATAGCACATGCAGGATTGCTCCCTAACCAGGCAACAACGTAAACGCTGGGTGCTACACGAGGAGACACTGAAGAGATGGTGCGTGTAGACTGCAGATGAGCCTCTACTGGAAGCAGTTCTGCAGTCTGCTATCGTTGCTGTGGCTCTGCATTGTTCCTGTTTCTGCTGTGCACTGGAATTCAGATCATGAGTGGCTGCTCTGAAGCCACTGCAGAGATTGCGCCTGAACAGCGATTCGAAAGCAACAAGCGCAACTTTTTAAAGTAACACTGCAAGCACTACAACAACAACTTGCATTTATATAGCACCTTTAACGTAGTAAAACGTCCCAAGGCGCTTCACAGGAGCGTTATCCGACAACATTTGACACCGAGCCACATAATAGGACAAGGGTTCAAAAGCTTGGTCAAAGAGATAGGTTTTAAAGGTCTTAAAGGAGGAGAGAGGGGTAGCGAGGCGGAGAGGTTTAGGGAGGTAATTCCAGAGCTCGGGGCCCAGGCAGCTGAAGGCACCGCCGCCAGTGGTGGAGCGATGGAAATTGGGGATGTGCAAGAGGCCAGAATTGAAGGATCGCAGAGTTCTTGGAGGGTTGTGGGGCTGGAGGAGTGTTACAGAGATAGGGAGGGGGGGGGGGGGGGGGTGGGCGAGGCCATGGAGGGATTTGATGACAAGGAAGAGAATTTTAAATTTCTTGCTCTTTGCACGTAATTCTTTCTGAGTTCTGTTTGCAATTTAAAATGTCTGGATGTAGAATACCTTAATGTCAGCCAGCCCTGTGTCAGCTTGACTCAGTTGCAGGTTCCAGCCCCGCTTCAGTGCTTGAGCACTTTAACGAGGTCGACAGGTCAGTGCATTACTGACACAGTTTTCGGAGATGCTGTCCTATGGCTGAAGCATTAAAGTCCCCCTGGTAATATCTCTCAAGCAACACCACGTGAAAAAAGATAATGAACCTATCCTTCATCTCATGCCTGGGTGTGAGGTCCTACTCTCTGCAGAATGCTTGCCATGTTTCCTTAAATAGGAACAGTCATTACACTTCAAAGGAACAGCTTTCAGACCTTCGGAGATGTCATAGGGCACTGTGTTGATGCAAATCTTTATTTTGTTTACAACTCAGTTGAGCTGAACTGGCCCTTCTGTGATTCATATGTCGTGTTCTTTGAAGTTGCAATGTGAGGACTGTAAGAAGCCATCATTCATTTTAATCGGTTTCCCACGGTAAAAAGCGCATTCATGTTCTTAACGCTATCAAAGGGGTAAAATAAATTTCAGCACTGGTTTGGAAATCCCTTGGGATTCACGTTGCATGTCTTCATGTATGCACTCAAATTCTCAGGTTCAATAATATTCAAACAATAGGGCATATGTGACATTCACTTCATTTGAATGAAGAATAGGATTTGTTGGATTTGAAGAGAAGACTGAGAGACCATCTGAGAGAGGTCTTTAAGATGCTGAAAGGGTTTGATAGGGTAGATGTAGAGAAGGTGTTTCTGCTTGTGGGGGAGACCAAAACTAGGAGCCATAAATAGAAGGTAGTCACTAATAAATCCAATAGGGAATTCAGGAGAAATTTCTTTACCCAGAGAGTGGTGTGAATGTGGAATTCGCTACCACAAGGAGGAGTTGAGGCGAATAGTATGGATTTCATTATGGATGGAATTCAATAGTATAGCATTTAAGGGGAAGCTAGATAAACAAATGAGGGAGAAAGGAATCGAAGTTTATGTTGATAGGGGTGAGATGAAGTAGGGGTGGGAGGAGGCTCATGTGGAGCATAAACACCGGCACAGACCAGTTGGGCCGAATGGTCTGTTTCTGTGCTGTAAATTCTATGTAATTCTATGTAATGTGTTTCAATTTTATTTTTAATGTGCTGGTAACGTGTCTGCATTAGATTTCAGACTCCACCATTTTAACACAATCATTAAGCCATTTAAAATGAAGAGGTTAATAACGGTGTTTAAATAGTGCAGCCAGGAAGTGAATACAAATGCATTAATCCCTCGGTCCGCTCCATATATTTTTTTTTACGCAGCAGCGGTTCAAGGTCTGATTTATCGGCTGCGGCAGGTCACTCTGAATAAGTAAGAGTCAAGATAATTAAATTTTACTTCTTCAAAGTAGGAATGTTATACCCTAGTCTAAGTCATCCCGATGGTGATACTGATATTGGGAGACAGAAGGGGTGAATCTCGGCAGCAGTCCTCCCGCTTGTCCACCGTCCCTTCAGAGGAAAAAGAAAGAAAGAATTGCATTTCTGTAGCGCCTTTCACGACCACTGGACGTCTCAAAGCGCTTTACAGCCAACAAAGTACTTTTGAGTGTAGTCACTGTTGTAATGTGGGAAACGCGGCAGCCAATTTGCGCTCAGCAAGCTCCCACAAACAGAAATGTGATAATGACCAGATAATCTGTTTTTTGTTATGTTGATTGAGGCATAAATATTGGCACCGGGGATAACTCCCCTGCTGTTCTTCAAAATAGTGCCATGCGATCTTTTACGTCTACCTGAGAGAGCAGACGAGGCCTCGGTTTAACGTCTCATCTGAAAGACGGCACCTTTGACAGTGCAGCACTCCCTCAGCACTGCACTGGAGTGTCAGCCTAGCTTTATGTGCTCGAGTCCCTGGAGTGGGACTATGAACCCATAACCTTCTGACTCAGAGGCGAGGGTGCTACCAACTGAGCCGCAGCTGACACTGAAGAGCTGTGGAAACCCGAGAAAAATGACCTAAACAGCGTTTTTCCAGGATTTCCCTAGCTCTTTCGCTGAAGTTACAGTGGACGAGCGGGAGAATCCCTGCGGAGATTCAGCCCCAGAGTGGCTGAATTTACATCTTTAATCCCTCACAGCATACATCTAATCTATCAGCGCTTCACTTCAATTTAGGCTACAAATTCAACACCTTGTTTTAAAACAATACTGCAAAAGCCAGTAAAGGGATACAAAGATTTAGATTTAAATGATCAAAAGATTATTTTTACGGCAAATGCAGTCAAGCTCTGAGAGATGATACATAAGAATTGATCGTTTATGGTTTAAGTCAATACATGGGTACTTCACAGAATTCTCACTGATATGGAAAGAGAGGAAATAAGGAAGAGTGGAAATGAGAGAGAGGAGGTAATGAAGGAGAGAGGAAATGAGGAAAAAAGAAGGAAAGAAAGAAAGATAGAAATAAATAAAAAACAAAAGAAAGAAAAAAGAAAGAAAGGACAAACATTTCTATAGTGCCTCAGGTCGTTCCGAAACACTCTCCAGCCAAGGGCAGAGATTTACATGATCTGTCACAGGATGCTTTGTCACGCCAAATCACTTGCCCTAATTAGAACATAAGAACACAAGAAATAGGAGCAGGAATAGGCCACTTGGCCCCTCGAGCCTGCTCCGCCATTCAATAAGATCATGGCTGATCTTGGGCTCAAAGCCACTTCCCCGCCCGCTCCCCATAACCCTTCACTCCCTTATCTTGCAAAAATCTGTCTATCTCCACCTTAAATGTATTTAATGACCCAGCCTCCACGGCTCTCTGGGGCAGAGAATTCCACAGATTTACGACCCTCTGAGAGAAGAAATTCCTCCTCATCTCAGTTCTAAAAGGGCGACCCTTTATTCTGAAACTGTGCCCACGAGTTCTAGATTTCCCCACGAGGGGAAACATCCTCCCTGCATGTACTTTGTCGAGTCCCCTCTGTATCTTATATGTTTCAATAAGATCACCTCTCATTCTTCTAAATTCCAACTTAGGCCCAGCCTGCTCAACCTTTCCTCATAAATCAACCCCCTCATCTCTGGAA
Organism: Squalus acanthias; assembly: GCA_030390025.1. Classification (NCBI taxonomy): domain Eukaryota; kingdom Metazoa; phylum Chordata; class Chondrichthyes; order Squaliformes; family Squalidae; genus Squalus; species Squalus acanthias. Next base: position 13,468,191 of record CM059429.1, read on the forward strand.
TTAACCGAGTGAATCGTCTCTGAACTGCCTCCAATGCAAGTATATCCTTCCTTAAATAAGGAGACCAAAACTGTATGCAGTACTCGAGGTGTGGTCTCACCAATACCCTGTACAGTTGTAGCAGGACTTCCCTGCTTTTATACTCCAACCCCTTTGAAATAAAGGCCAACATTCCATTTGCCTTTTTGATTACTTGCTGTACCTGCATGCTAACTTTTTGTGTTTCATGCACAAGGACCCCCAGGTCCCTCTGAACTATAGCATTTTGTAATCTCTCTCCATTTAAATAATAGTTTGCTTTTTTATTTTTCCTGCCAAAGTGTATAACCTCGCACTTTCCCACATTATACTCCATCTGCCAAATGTTTGCCCACTCACTTAGCCTGTCTATGTCCCTTTGCTGGTTACATAGAACAGTACAGCACAGTACAGGCCCTTTGGCCCTCGATGTTGTGCCGAGCATTGACCGAAACCAAGATCAAGCTATCCCACTCCCTATCATTCTGGTGTGCTCCATGTGCTTATCCAATAACCGCTTGAAAGTTCCTAAAGTGTCCGACTCCACTATCACAGCAGGCAGTCCATTCCACACCCCAACCACTCTCTGAGTAAAGAATCTACCTCGGACATCCCTTCTATATCTCCCCCCATGCACCTTATAGTTATGCCCCCTTGTAACAGCTACCTCCACCCGAGGAAATAGTCTCTGATCATCCCCCTATCCCCCTCATCATCTTATAAACCTCTATTAAGTCGCCTGTCATCCTCCTCCGCTCCAAAGAGAAAAGCCCTAACTCCCTCAATCTTTCCTCATAAGACCTCCCCCCCAAACCAGGCAGCATCCTGGTAAATCTCCTTTGCACTCTTTTCAATGCTTCCACGTCCTTCCTATAGTGAGGTGACCAGAACTGCACACAATATTCCAAATGTGGTCTCACCAAGGTCCTGTACAGTTGCAGCATAACCTCACGGTTCTTAAACTCAAACCACTTGTTAATAAACGCTAACACACTGTAGGCCTTCTTTACTGCTCTATCCACTTGAGTGGCAACCTTCAGAGATCTGTGGATATGAACCCCCAGATCCCTCTGTTCCTCCACGTTCCTCAGAACCCTGCCGTTGACCCTGTAATCCTTATTCAAATTTGCCCTACCAAAATGAATCACCTCGCACTTATCAGGGTTAAATTCCATCTGCCATTTTTCGGCCCAGCTCTGCATCCTATCAATGTCTCTTTGCAGCCTACAACAGCCCTCCACCTCATCCACTACTCCACCAATCTTGGTGTCATCAGCAAATTTACTGATCCACCCTTCAGTCCCCTCCTCCAAGTCATTGATAAAAATCACAAACAGCAGAGGACCCAGCACCGACCCCTGTGGCACACCGCTGGTAACTGGTCTCCAGTCCGAAAATTTTCCATCCACCACCTCCCTCTGCCTTCTATGAGATAGCCAGTTACTTATCCAATCATCCAAATTTCCCTCTATCCCACAACTCCTTACTTTCTTCATGAGCCGACCATGGGGAACCTTATCAAACGCCTTACTAAAATCCATGTATACAACATCAACTGCTCTACCTTCATCTACACACTTAGTTACCTCCTCAAAGAATTCAATCAAATTTGTTAGGCAAGACTTACCCTTCACGAATCCGTGTTGACTATCCCTGATTAAGTTGCCTCTTTCCAAATGGTCATAAATCCTATCCCTCAGGACCTTTTCCATTATCTTACCAACCACCGAAGTAAGACTAACCGGCCTATAATTACCAGGGTCATTCCTATTTCCTTTCTTGAAGAAAGGAACAACATTTGCCACTCTCCAGTCCTCTGGCACCATCCCCGTGGACAGTGAGGACCCAAAGATCAAAGCCAGAGGCTCTGCAATCTCCTCCCTTGCCTCCCAAAGAATCCTAGGATATATCCCATCTGGCCCAGGGGACTTATCGACCCTCAGGTTCTTCAAAATTGCTAAAACATCTTCCCTCAGAACATCTACCTCCTCCAGCCTATCCACCTTTATCACACTCTCATCCTCAAAAACATGGCCCCTCTCCTCGGTGAACACTGACGAAAAGTATTCATTCATCACCTCTCCTATCTCTTCTGACTCCATGCACAAGTTCCCACTACTGTCCTTGACCGGCCCTACCCTCACCCTGGTCATTCTTTTATTTCTCACATAAGAGTAAAAAGCCTTGGGGTTTTCCTTGATCCGACCCGCCAAGGACTTCTCATGCCCCCTCCTAGCTCTCCTAAGCTCTTTTTTTAGCTCATTCCTTGCTACCTTGTACCCCTCAATCGACCCAACTGAACCTTGTTTTCTCATCCTTACATACGCTTCCTTTTTCCTCTTGACTAGACATTCAACCTCTTTTGTGAACCATGGTTCTCTCACTCGGCCATTTCCTCCCTGCCTGACAGGGACATACCTATCAAGGACACGCAGTAATTGCTCCATGAAAAAGCTCCACTTTTCGTTTGTGCCTTTCCCTGATAGTTTCTGTTCCCATCTTATGCTCCCTAATTCTTGCCTAATCGCATCATAATTACCCCTCCCCCAATTATAAACCCTGCCCTGCCGTATGGCCCTATCCCTCTCCATTGCAATAGTGAAAGTCACCGAATTGTGGTCGCTATCTCCAAAGTGCTCTCCCACATACAAATCAAACACTTGGCCCGGTTCATTACCCAGTACCAAATCCAACGTGGCCCCACCTCTTGTCGGCCTATCCACATATTGTGTCAGGAAACCCTCCTGCACACACTGTGCAAAAACTATCCCATCCGAACTGTTTGACCTATAAAGGTTCCAATCAATATTTGGAAAGTTGAAGTCACCCATGACAACTACTCTGTGACCTCCACACCTATTCATAATCTGCTTTGCAATTTCTTCCTCCACATCTCTATTACTATTTGGGGGCCTGTAGAAAACTCCTAACAACGTGACCACTCCTTTCCTATTTCTAACTTCAGCCCATATTACCTCAGACGGCAGATCCCCCTCGAACTGCCTTTCTGCCGCTGTTAAACTATCCTTGATTAACAATGCTACTCCTCCACCTTTCTTACCACCTTCCCTACTCTTACTGAAATATCTATACCCCGGAACTTCCAACAACCATTCCTGTCCCTGTTCTAACCATGTCTCCGTAATGGCCACCACATCGTAGTCCCAAGTACCAATCCACGCTCCAAGTTCTCCTACCTTATTCCGGATGCTCCTTGCATTGAAGTAGACACACTTCAAGCCATCTTCCTGTCTGCCGGTACATTCCTGCGACCTTGATACCCTCCTCAGTACCTCCCTACACTCACCACTGGCTCCTGGACTACAGCCCTTTTTCCCATCCCCCTGACAAATTGGTTCTTTGAGTCCTCTGCACAACTTGCTTTCCCACCCATCTTTGTATCATCCGCAAACTTGGCTACATTACACTCGGTCCCTTCATCCAAATCATTAATGTAGATTGTAAATAGTTGAGGCCCAGCACCGATCCCTGTGGCACCCCACTAGTCACCATTTGCCAACCAGAAAATGACCCATTTATCCCGACTCTCTGCTTTCTGTTAGTTAGCCAATTCTCTATCCATGCTAATATATTACCCCCAATTCCGTGAGCTCTTATCTTATGCAGTAACCTTTTATGTGGCACCTTATCGAATGCCTTCTGGAAATCCAAATACACCACATCCGCTGGTTCACCTTTGTCCACCCTGCTCGTTACATCTTCAAAGAATTCCAGCAAGTTTGTTAAACATGATTTCCCTTTCATAAAACCATGCTGACTCTGCTTGACTGCATTATGATTTTCACCTCACATCATTGAGAAGTTTGGCCAAGGCCTTCTCCTGCTCCAAACTTGAGGGTGCTCATTGTGTCGCTATGAATACAGAAATGTCAGCAGATTAATGTGCATCAGCTTTAAACTTATCAACAATAAACAAGATTTCTCTATCATCCATCTTGATGGACGTCTTTGTAAATCCATTTTAGCGATACTCAACTCCTCTTTTCATCTTGACCTCCTTAAACAATTACGTTCCATCAGGAAATTCTGATTACAACCTCGACAGAGCCATCAATATTTATGAATTACAAAGCCCTGGGATGGATCAGTACATGATTGAGCTCATCCCTGTCACATAACCAATCATTGTTATTTATAACCACCGACTGGTTTTCATTTGACGTCACTTTTCCATCTAACGTCACCTTAGCCCACAAAGTCTTCATTTCTTCTGCATACACTGAAGAAACTCGATTTCAAAATTCTCATCCTTGTTTTCAAATCCCTCCATGGCCTCGCCCCTCCCTATCTCTGTAATCTCCTCCAGCCCCACAACCCCCCGAGATATCTGCGCTCCTCTAATTCTGCCCTCTTGAGCATCCCTGATTATAATCGCTCAACCATTGGTGGTCGTGCCTTCTGTTGCCTGGGCCCTAAGCTCTGGAATTCCCTGCCTAAACCTCTCCGCCTCGCTACCTCTCTTTCCTCCTTTAAGACGCTCCTTAAAACCTACCTCTTACCTGCCCTAATTTCTCCTCATGTGGCTCGGTGTTAAATTTTTTGTCTTATAACACTCCTGTGAAGCGCCTTGGGGTGTTTTACTAAATTAAAGGTGCTGTATAAATACAAGTTGTTGTTGTTGTTGTTGTTAATGCACATGAACGAGGTTGTATTGATGTAGCGCGGTATGATGTCTTCGGGACATTCCAAAGTGGTTTACTAACCAATGGATTATTTTTGCCGTGCAGTCATTGTTGTTATGTAGGTAAGTGTACAGCAGATCCCACAAAAAGCAAAATCAATGAATGACCAGACAACCGTTTTTTCTTTTTGACAGCATTGAATAATCAATAAAGGTTGACCAGGACTTTTCTTTGAAGAATGCAGTAGGATCTTTCACGTCCTTCTGAACAGGCGGACTATGGAGCGACGTTAGGGTTGCCAACTCTGGTTGGTCATATTCCTGGAGGTTTGATCACATGACCTCCTGCTTCCAACCACCCCGCCCCCGCCCCCATGCTCTTGCCATTGGTCCATCCTCGTGGTGCCCCGCCTTCCCACACCAATCGGAAAGTGAATAGACTCTTCATTACCCGATTGAATGAATCTTGACTGTCAGTCAAACAGCCTTTTTGCGTCCACAACCAATATTTTTACAACTAATAAACAAAAGTGCCCAAAGAATTTTTTAAAAACACAATGGGGGAGAAATTCAGTATCGCCCCATTTGGGGCGCAATTATCGGCCGGGCGCAAAGATTAGCGCCTGGCGCTAATTATCACCTCCGACTGCAAACTTGACTTTTATCGCCCCTGGAGGTGATTGGAGTGCTAAATCAGGCGCTTCACACCTGTCTTAAGGCGCAAAGGCCGAGGAGCGAGGCGCTACCTCAGAGCGCTGGCGAAGCTCATGTGATGTCAGTCAGCAATGGAACACAGATACAATGGCTCGGGCCAGTTCTTAAAGGGAAGGGTTGATCTTGCTTTCCATCCACATCCTGCTCATTGCAGCCTTGAATCTCGGCCTGGAGAGACCTGCACATCAAATCTGCTGGAAAGAACAATGGAGAGGCCCAGGGAAAGAGCTCAGAGTGCAGCCCCCACAGTCTCTTCTAAATCGATACAAGGAAGGGCAAATCAAAATGAACCTGCTCAGTTCCCAAAACTCCTTCTCAACGCGTTGAATCTCTCCAGAAGTCTCTGCGGGAAAAATTCAGCTGCTTGCGCCTCCCGTTAGCGCCTTAAGAGGGCGCTAATGGGGCGTAAAGCAGCTAACGCCCGGGCGCAGCGCCGCCCACGCCTCCCGAAAAAGTTAGTGGGAGGTTAGCGGCGGCGGCAGCCGGTAGCGCCCTGTGGCGCTGCGCCGCCGGCGATGACGTCATCGCCGTGCGCAGCACCCCGCTCGCGCCCCGGCCGTGATCTTCAGTCGCGCCCCCTGATTTACCGCCAGACGCTATGTCCGACGGGTTCAGGGAGGCGTACGTGCGGCCGGGGCGGCGATATCTAAAGGGGAGGTGGCAGGTGGCCATTTTTGTTGCTGGCCGCCTGCCAGCACCTGCCCCCGGCCCCCGTGAAGCCCCCCCACCGTGAAGTGCCGGCTGCGCTCCAAGAGCCCGGCACTTCTTTTGAGTGCCGGGCTCTTTTGCCGGCACTCCCGATCCCTGGGGGCCCAGCTGGGCCCCGGTTCGCGCTGCGCAGGGTCCCTCCCCTTTAAGAAGGGGAGGAAGGCCTGCAATACCGCGGCGCGACGTGCCGCAGCGCCAGGATATTCACTCGCAGCGCCCCAAGAGGGATGCGGGGTGCTTCCAGTGGCGCCCCGCTTCCCTCTTGGGGCGCAACCACTGAAGTTCCGGCGCGGGGCCGCTAATTTTTTCGGGGCGCTAAAAGTCGTGCCCCGGCGAGGTTAGCGCCCCAAATGGGGCGCGACTCAATTTTTACCCCTCTCTCTCTCTCTCTCTCAGAATGCGTGGTTCAAAAATGTCACCAACAATAAAAGGCAGGAAGCGGTCGCCTTTAAATAGTGCTCCCCCAGTACCTTCCCGACTGCAAAATGCTCCCCTCAACCTGTCGTTGCCAGCGGCAGGCGGTAAGGCAGGGGGCGCCACTCAATATCCGCTCCGGGGCGATACCGAGGCGTTGCGCACTCGACTGACGTCACGATCTGCCGGCGCAGGAGATCGTGGCGGTAGTGTTTAGCGCCGCCGCAAAATGACTAGTTAATTTCGCGAGCGGTGCAAACATCGCCGCGCCCAGGCGCTAGATGCTTTGCGCCCCATTAGTGCCCTCTTAAGGCGCTAACTGGAGGCGCAACCAACTGAATTTTCCCCCCAATTTTTTTATTGTCCCTATGATTTTTCTCGGGGTTTTGCTGGCAGCAGTGCCCTGGAGATTAGGCTTCAATTCCTGAAGACTCCAGGACAATCCTAGAGGGTTGGCAAAACCCTAATTGAAGTCCTGTCCAGAAAAGGGCACCTCTGGCAATGCAGCACTGCCTCAGTACTGCACTGCAGTGTCGGACTAGATTTTCAGAAAGTCAGAATGTAACGCGCAGTGACTGCAGTTCCCATAATCACTGGTTCAGTTACACCTCAAGGAACGCCTAAAATTTGTTTTGCTGCTAGTTGTGACCTAACCGTGCTTGTGTTCGTTCAGTATTGCTAAGGTTAAAATTCACACTCCCAGTGTGGAGCGACCCATTCCAGGTGTGTACATCAGGAATTCCGGCATGGAGTTCAGCAAGCCCCACAGGCTTTTCCGTGTATTAACTGACTGGTGTTTAAAATGTACGAGCTAGTGTCCCTAGATAGTGCCAAATTGCTTCATTTATAAACAGATACCTGCCTTACTACTTAGTCATTTCACTCTCGCCTCTTAGTCAGAAGGTTGTGGGTTCAAGTCCCACTCCAGGAACTTGAGCACAAAATCTAGGTCGACACTTCCAGCGCAGTACTGAGGGAGTGCTACACTCTTGGAGGTGCAGTCTTTCAGATGAGATGTTAAACCTAGTAACTGCCTGCCCTCTCAGGTGGACATAAAAGATTTCATGACACTATTACGAAGAAGAGCAGGGGAATTATTCCCGGTGTCCTGGGCCAATATTTATCCCTCAAAGCAACATCACTAAAACAGATTATCTGGTCATTAATCACATTGCTGTTTGTGGGAGCTTGCTGTGCGCAAATTAGCTGCCGCATTTCCTACATTACAACAGTGACAACACTTTTTTAAAAAGTACTTCATTGGCTGTAAAGCGCTTTGGGACGTTCTGAGGTCTTGAACGGCGCTATAGAAATGCAGGTCTTTTCACGTCGACACTAGCTGCCATGGAATTGCCAGATTATTACCTATGGTTTTTCCTGTAGTTTGGGCTGATTAAAGTGTCAGATTGACTGGCCATTCACCTTATTGTTGTTTGTGGAATCTTGGTGCATGCAAAATAGCTTCATTGCCTGCTGTACTTCAAAAAAAAATACTTTATCATAGGGGAAGCTTTTTGAGATGTTTCCCGAGAAATGTGATAAGCTGTAAGGTACAAGCAGTTCTTTCATTTCACTACTGTTTGTGGGATGACTCCTATCTTGGCCTACATGAACAACACTATATAAATGTAAATATTTCTATATCATCTATATTACAATCATTTGGTATTACCCGTGTGTTAAGATTGCAGTCTAGGCTCTCGGTTTTACTTTTAATTTAATTTAGCATTCTTGATATCAGTGATAAGGGGCTTCAGTTACGTGGGGAGACTAGAGAAGGTGGGATTGTTCTCCTTAGAGCGGAGAAGGTTAAGGGGAGATTTGATGGAGGTGCTCAAAATTATGAGGGGTTTTGATAGAGTAAATAAGGAGAATCTGTTTCCACTGGCAGGAGGGTCGGTAACCAGAGGGCACAGATTTAACATCGCTGGCAAAAGATCCAGAGGGGAGATGAGGAGATTTCTTTTTTTAATGCAGCGAGTTGTTATGATCTGCCTGAAAGGGTGGTGGAAGCCGATTTAATCGTAACTTTGAGAAGGGAATTGGATAAATACTTGAAAAGCAAATATTAGCATTGCTACGGGGAAAGAGCAGGGGGGAGAGTGGGACTAATTGGACAACCCTTTCAAAGAGCCGGCACAGGCACGATGGGCCGAATGGCCTCCTTCTACGCTGTAAGATTCTGCATACCATCTAGGCTAAGTGTGCTATGGACTTTCAATTACTCTACTTTCCTAATTCCTTTGCCACACTGGTATTATATCCGTTGGCAATCTAGCTACAGAATCGGGGAGACAACTACAATTCAGTCTAATGAAAGCAGATGAGATTTGTTTAATTAAAAGGTCAATCGTCCCTTCATCCTCTCGCCCCTCTTGAAAAGAATTTCCTTGTTCTTTTAATGATTTTGCCTTCTTTGACTGCATCTACTTTTCCCAAAAGCCGCCTCAATTTGTTTTCTGTCAGAAATGATCTTAGCTCTCAATTTGTGTTTGTGCAGCTTTATTTCCACATCCTTGAAGCATTTAAATAAATCTTTACTCATGCCGATGCTCACCTGAACAACTTAGCTGCCTGCATTTGTTGTATTGAGTTTATAAGATTTAGCTTCCTGTTTCAATTTAGTTTCTTGCTTAGTTAGCCATGTTGTGTCTTCCTTGAGATAAAAGGGGTTAATTCGGCAAGCCGGCACTCCCATCTGAGAGTGGCGGTCACAGAGACTGCACTGTGGGGAATCTCAGGTCGTAGTCCATGATTTAAAATCCATACCTGTGATTTCAAGACGCACTGGAGAAGGTGCAATAAAGATTGACAAGGGTGATACCACGACTGAGAGGTAATGGCCCGTATTTTCCGATCCCTACGGGTGTGTACGAGCTGTGTACACACCCGTAGGGGCCTCGCAAGTGCCGGATTCAGGCATGCGAAACGCATGTGCTGAAAACCGGCACTTCTGATCTGTCAAGAATCCTGTTGAAGGGCCTCTGCGGGTGGAGAGTTCCGCTTTCTTCACTTAAAAATCACTTAAAAATCTTACGCCTGGTAAAAGCAGGCGTAAGGCCTGCTCTTACCAGCATAAGGGGGAGAAATTCAGTATCGCCCCATTTGGGGTGCAATTATCGGCCGGGCGCAAAGATTAGCGCCTGGCACTAATTATCGCCACCGACTGCAAACTTGACTTTTATCACCCCTGGAGGTGATTGGAGCGCTAAATCAGGCGCAACACACATCTGTCTTAAGGCGCAAAGGCCGAGGAGCGAGGCGCTAACTCAGAGCGCGGGCGCAGCGCAGGTGCTGTCAGTTAGCGATGGAACACAGACACACCGGCGCCAGACAGTTCTTAAAGGGGAGGGTCGATCTTGCACTCCAGCCACACCCTGCTCATTGGAGCCTCACTGGAGAGACCTGTGCCTAAATCTTCCAGCCAAGGACTATGGAGAGGGTGAGAGAACGAGCTCAGTGCTTCAGCGAGCGGGCCTTGGATGCTCTGGTTGGCGCGGTGGAGCGCAGAAGATCTATACTCTTCCCTGAGAGTGGCAGGAGGCCTTTGCCGCGCGAGTACAGAAGAGTGTGGAGGGAGGTGGCTCAGAGCGTCTCCTGCAGGAGCATGGTGCCCAGGACCCATGTACAATGTCGAAAAAAGTTCAACGACCTCACTCGGATCGTCAGGGTGAGTGGCTTTTTTTCAATACCTCTCCATCCCTCCATCTCAACCTCACTCTATGGCCAGAGGGTCTTAAAACCCCAATGCACAACACTCATCCAACACCTATGGCCCTTTCATGAAACACACACGCACATTCCACACTTTGCATACAGTAAGGGCTATTCACCTATGGGAGGCACATCAAGCAAGACCATGGCTGCATACAGTAAGGGCTATTCACCTATGGGAGGTACATCAGGCAAGACCATGGCTGCATACAGTAAGGGCTATTCACCTATGGGAGGCACATCAGGCAAGACCATGGCTGCATACAGTAAGGGCTATTCACCTATGGGAGGCACATCAGGTAAGACCATGGCTGCATACAGTAAGGACTATTCACCTATGGGAGGCACATCAGGCAAGACCATGGCTGTATATTTACTCAGACGCCGTCCTTTTTCTTGCAGACCAAGCTATCTCATAATAGGAGACAGCAGCAACGGACGGGTGGAGGGTGGCCTCAGCTTCAACCCCTCAGCGATCTTGAGGCGCGCGTCCAGAGGATTGTGGCAAGCCGGGTGATCGGTCCCGTCGCCACTGGAGACGCCGACCCCGTTCTGGACAGCAATGGTAAGGTCAGCACCTTTTTGTCCTCTCTCCTTCCACTTGTCCCTCACAACACCAGCCTTTGACACTTTCAATCCAACTTACTAAATCGCTGCACTCATTCCTCCCTTACTGTCCCCCTGTCCTCACGCTAAAGCCACTCTTGTACCTCCCTGCTTTCAGATGGTGATTCACCAGCTGAGGAGACGGGCCCTCAAGCTGCCAGTGGGAGTGAAGCTGCAGCCAAGGAGGAAGATGAAGGCGGAGCATCAGTGCCATTCTCTCCCGAGGAAGCCCATGCCCACACTGGGAACATGCCTTCCCTGGAGGGGAGCAGGGGGGAAGGGTCTGATGAGGGTGAAGCTCCAGGACCCAGCGGGCTGCAGCAACGCCATGGGGGTAGGGAAGAACGGGGGCCTTCTCCCCAGAGGGAGAGTATGCCAGCGACTCCTACTGCACTGGACGCAGAGGAGGAGCGGCTCATCGCTGAAATGAACACCCAGGCGGTGGACATGCACACTGAGCTCATGGGTGCAGTGGGAAGGGTGCCCGAATGCATTGAATCACTGGCAAGGAGTGTGGAGCACTTCGCTGTAGCACAGGCGGATGCCACACTAAAGCTTAGTGCTGCAATTCAGTCACTGGCTGCCATGACCCCATCTCTGACTGCTCTCATGCAGACTCAGATTGAGGCCACGCGAGCACTGACTGCTACCATCCTCGATGGTTCGTATACATTTCCCCGGGGCTGTCACCGCGCCGCAGCAGGCCAGCAATCTGTGCTCCAGCAGATTGCTCCGGATGCTGAAGTGCTGCCCCGTGGGAGTGCCAGTGTGTCGGTCGAGCAGGGAGTTGCTGTCCTCTCTCACGATGACAGCATTCCTGCTGCCACCACTGTCACTTCTCCACTGCACTTGCCACTGCCTGTAGGACAGACTGCTGCCGCCCATGCAGAGTTGGTGCAGTCTGCAGCCGGGCCCTCCAGGCCCAGAGCTGGTCGAGGCCGTCCTTCAAGGGCATCTGCAGTCTCAGGTTCTGACAATCAGCAGCCTTCCACCAGCCTTGCTGCAGCCTCTGAGGTCCCATTACGGAGGAGCAGTAGGGTGGGAAGGGGGGAAGTGCGCAAGGGAAGGAGATCACCCTCGAAGGGCAAAAAGTAGGAGGTGTGACAAAATGTTGGTCATTTTTTTATTAAAGGCTAAGGTTCGTGGTCAAACTTTTGAACATTATCTCCAGGTTATGAGAACCAGTTCTGTTAATGACTGTCTTTTTGTATTTCTTTCTATTAGTTTGTCATGAGGAAATGACACACACAGAGTTTGTGAAATAAATAAGTTTTTGTATTCAAAATATACATGTTTGGTCTTTGGAATCATTGGTGCCTTGGCCGGCTTAGGGGTTGCGGGTTGGTTTCATTCATGTTGTTCTCAATGGCAGAAGCCATTTCCTCAGCAGGGGCCTAGAAGCGGCTTGCTATCAGCCGTTGACGGACGGCCCTTGCAGTTTCAACATTGTGGGCCGCCCTCCCGCCTTGGTGCTGCTGCTGATCATCCTCCTCCTCCTCTTCCTCCTCTTCCTCCTCCTCCTCCTCTGGTGGTGCTCCAAGGCCTGGTGGCATTGGCTGGGTCCTGAGGATTGCCATGTTATGCAGCATGCAGCACACAACTACGAAGTGGGAAACTCGCTCAGATGAGTACTGCAGGGCTCCTCCAGAATGGTCCAGACAGCGGAACCGTTGCTTGAGCACGCCGATTGTGTGCTCAACGATGTTCCTGGTAGCTTGATGGCTCTCGTTGTACCGCAGCTCAGCAGGGGTGTTGGGCGTATGGAGCGGTGTCATCAGCCAGGTGTTCAGTGGATACCCCTTGTCCCCGAGAAGCCAACCAACTGGCTGATGCGGTGCCTCGAAAAGTTCTGCCACAGTAGTCTGGCACAGGATAAAAGCATCGTGGCAGCTGCCAGGATAGTGGGCATTGACAGCGAGTATCAGCTGTCTGTGGTCACAGACCAACTGAACGTTCAAGGAATGGAACCCCTTTCTGTTCCGGAAATCCTCGGCATTCTCATGCGGAGCACGCAAAGCCACATGCGTGCAGTCAATGGCACCCTGCACCATGGGGAAGCCCGCTATCCTCGCAAAGCCCATAGCGCGTTCATGCTGCTTGTCTGGGGTCATGGGGAAAGAGATGTACTCTCGTCTCCTTTTAAAGAGGGCATTTGTGACCTGACGGATGCAGCAATGCACCGCGAACTGGGAGATATTGGCGATGTCCCCAGTAGCAGATTGAAATGAGCCAGTGGCTTAAAAGTTCAGAGCCACTGTGATCTTCACTGCCACCGACAGAGACGTCCTGGACCTCAGTTGAGGCTGCAGATCTGGCTGCAGCAGGTGGCAGAGCTCAGTGACCACCTCCTTGCTGAAGCGCAGCCTTCGCAAACACTGCTCCTCAGACATATGAATGTAGGAGAGCTGTTGACGATATACCCTGGGAGGGTAAGGTCTCCTGTACAGAGGCCTGTTGGCCCTCCTCCGTCTGGCCATGATTGCCACTCTCTCTCTGCATCTCTGTGTCCTCCGATTCTGGTGGCGCAGGACGACGCCCCCAATCAGTGCAGCCCCCATAGTCTCTTAGCAATCAAAGTTATGAAGGCCAAAAACCAAAGTACCTGCCAAGTTATGATCAGTAGCCAAAACTACCTCACACAGCGTTGACTCAATGCAGAAGTCTCTCTTTCTCTCTCTCCGAATCTCTCTCTCTCTCTCTCAGAACGAGTGGTGCAAAAATGTCAACCACAGAGAAAGACAGGAAGAGGCCCCCTTTAAATAGCGCCCCCCCCCAGCCCCACAGCGACTGGTAGCGTTCTAGTCTTCCGGTCGTTGGTTGCGCCAGGCGGAAAGGATGGGGGCGCCACTCAATTTCTGCTCCGGGGGGCCACAAGGGCGTTGCACCCTCGTATGACATCAAGATCTGCGTGTGCAGGAGATCACGGCGGTAAAGTTTAGCGCCGCCGCAAAATGTCTAGTTAAGTTCGCGAGCGGCGCAAACATCGCTGCGCCCGGGTGCTAGTTGCTTTGCGCCCCATTAGCGCCCTCTTAAGGCGCTAACGGGAGGCGCAACCAACTGAATATTTCCCCCTAAGAGTTTAAAAAAGTAAAACAATATTTTTTTTTCACTCATTTATAATTTAAAAATACTTTAAAAAAAGGTAAGTTTATTATTAGCCCCCTTAAAAAACTTTAATTCGAAAAATTACATTTTTGTTTAAAATATTTAATTTAATGTAATTTTAACTAATTTTAAAAACGTGATTTAAAAAAAAATTGATTTAATGTTTTGATGTGTTTTTTGAATGATCCCCATTCATACTTTTGACGGGTCTAAGCTGAGAGACCTGTCAAAAGTATGAAGGGGGATTCCCTTCTTTCATTGGTTCCCCATGGCCCACCTGATCCCAGGGACGCTTGTGAACCACATGCGCCCCTGGGATACCTGGGTCCTGCGCATTTTGTAGAGCAGAGGCCCAGGAGCGGAAATGTCCGGACCTCCGGAGCCCTCAGGTAAGGACGGAGATTTTTTCCAGATCAGAGGTCTCCGCTCGCAGGAAGCCTCCAATCAGAAAATAACTATCAGGAAATTCTGAACAGGCTGTGGCTCTTTTCTCTAGAAAAGAGAAGGTTGAGGGGTGACCTAATAGAGGTCATTAAAATTATGAAAGAGTTTGATAAGGTAGACATAGAGAGGATGTTTCCACTTGTGGGGGAGTCAAAAACTAGGGGGTCATAAATATAAGATGGCCACTAATAAATCCCATAAGGAATTCAGGAGAAACTTCTTTACTCAGAGAGTGGTTAGAATGTGGAACTCGCTACCACAGGGAGTAGTTGAGGCGAATAGCATAGATACATTTAAGGGGAAGCTAGATAAGTACACGAGGGAGAAAGGAATAGAAGGATATGTTGAGAGGGTTAGATGAAATAGGGTGGGAGGAGGCTCGTGTGGAGCATAAACACCGACATAGACCAGTTGGGCCGAATGGCCTGTTTCTGTGCTGTAAATCATAGAATCATAGAATGGTTACAGCACAAAAGGAGTCCATTCGGCCCGTCGAGCTCGTGCCGGCTCTCTGCAAGAGCACTTCAGCTAGTCCCACTCACCCGCACTTTCCCCGTAGCCCTGCATTTTTTTTCCCTTCGGGTTCCAATTCCCTTTTGAAAGCCACGATTGAATCTGCCTCCATCACCCTCTCAGGCAGTGCATTCCAGATCCTAACCACTCGCTGCGTAAAAAAGTTTTCCCTCATGTCGCCTTTGGTTCTTTTGCCAATCACCTTAAATGCTATGTAACTCCCGAGATATCAGTGTTGCTCCATAATGTTGGCTTTACGTAGGTTATTGGCATATATCCCTGTTGCCCTTATGTGGAGGTATTCTAGGATATTGTCATGCATTCTTCACCTCTAACACAAGTTTGAGGACTAGGAAACATTGAAACATCTGGTTAGCATCCTTTATTAGAACAAGTCAATGAGATAATAAAACACAACGCCTTACATGCATTGCATATGAGATATAGAGTAGTAATGCTGACATACCAAGGACTCCTGCAGGACTGATGTCCTCCAAGGAGCTCCAGTGTGTTGTATCTTTTATAGGTTTCATTACGTGGGAAATTAAGGATAGCATAAGATCCAAGGAGAGGGCATATAAATTGGCCAGAAAAAGCAGTAAACCTGAGGATTGGGAGCAGTTTAGGATTCAGCAAAGGAGGACAAAGGGATTAATTAAGAGTGGGAAAATAGAATATGAGAGTAAGCTTGCTGGGAACATAAAAACTGACTGTAAAAGCTTCTATAGATATGTGAAGAGAAAAAGATTGGTGAAGTCAAGTGTAGGTCCATTGCAGTCAGAATCAGGGGAATTTATAATGGGGAACAAAGAAATGGCAGACCAATTAAATACATACTTTGGCTCTGTCTTCACAAAGGAGGACACAAATAACCTCCCAGAGATGTCGGGGAACATAGGGTCTAATGAGAGGGAGGAATTGAATGAAATCAGTATTTGTAGGGAAATGGTGTTAGGGAAATTGACGGGATTGAAGGCCGATAAATCCCCAGGGCCTGATAATCTACATCCTAGGGTACTTAAGGAAGTGGCCCTAGAAATAGTAGATGCATTGCTGGTCATCTTTCAAAATTCTATAGACTCTGGAACAGTTCCCATGGATTGGAGGGTAGCTAAAGTAACCCCACTATTTAAAAAAGGTGGTAGAGAAAAAACGGGGAATTATAAACCGGTAAGCCTGACATCGGTAGTGGGCAAAATGCGAGAGTCCATTATAAAAGATGTAATAGCAGTGCACTTGGAAAACAGTGACAGGACCGGACAAAGTCAACATGGATTTACAAAAGGTAAATCATGCCTGACTAATCTACTGGAATTTTTTGAGGATGTAACTCATAGAATAGATAAGGGAGAACCAGTGGATGTGGTGTATTTGGACTTTCAGAAGGCTTTTGATAAGGTCCCGCATAAGAGATTAGCATGCAAAGTTAAAGCACATGGGATTGGGGGTAAGGTACTGATTTGGATAGAGAACTGGTTGGCAGACAGGAAGCAAAGCGTTGGAATAAACGGGTCTTTTTCCGAGTGGCAGGCAGTGACTAGTGGGGTACCGCAGGGATCGGTGCTAGGACCCCAGTTATTCACAATATATATTAATGATCTAGACGAGGGAACTAGATGTAATATCTCTAAGTTTGCAGACGACACAAAGCTGGGTGGGCGTGTGTGCTGTGAGGAGGATGCAGAGAAACTCCAGTATGATTTGGACAGGTTGGGTGATTGGGCAGATGCATGGCAGATGCAGTATAATGTGGATAAATACGAGGTTATCCACTTTGGTGGCAAAAACAGGAAGACAGATTATTATCTGAATGGCAACAGATTGGGAAAAGGGGAAGTGCAACGAGATCTGGGAGTCCTTGTGCACCAGTCACTGAAGGTAAGCATGCAGGTGCAGCAGGCGGTTAAGGCAAATGTTATGTTGGCCTTCATAGCAAGAGGATTCGAGTACAGGAGCAAGGATGTCTTGCTGCAGTTGTACAAGGCCTTGGTAAGACCACACCTTGAGTATTGTGTGCAGTTTTGGTCGCCTTATCTGAGGAAGAATGTTCTTGCCATGGAGGGAGTGCAGCGAAGATTTACCAGACTGATACCTGGGATGGCAGGAATGATGTATGAAGAGAGAGTGGGTCGATTAGGCTTATATTCGCTAGAGTTTAGAAGAATGAGAGGGGATCTCATTGAAACTTATAAAATTCTAACAGGACTAGACAGACTAGATGCAAGAAGGATGTTCCCGATGGCGGGGGAGTCCAGAACCAGAGGTCACAGTCTAAGGATAAGGGGTAAGCCATTTAGGACTGAGATGAGGAGGAATTTCTTCACCCAGAGAGTGGTGAACCTGTGGAATTCTGTACCACAGAAGGCAGTTGAGGCCAATTCATTAAATATATTCAAGCAGGAGATAGGTATATTTCTTAAGGCTATCGGGATCAAGGGATATGGGGAGAAAGCAGGGAGAGGGTACTGAATTTGGATGATCAGCCATGATCTCATTAAATGGCGGAGCAGGCTCGAGGGGCCGAATGACCTACTCCTGCTCCTATCTTCTATGTTTCTATGTTTCTATGGGACACATGTGGGTCCCATATGTCATCATGTTCTGTGTGTATGTTGTTGACACGTAAGCTTATTTGGTGTTAAAGTTAGCTGCTATCATTTGTTATTCATGCCTTTGATGAGTTAGGTTGTTTATACACTTCTGACATTCCACACGTGAATGCTTATTAGTTCTCTGTCGCACTCGAAATCTCATACAGCCATTGCAGAATGAGTACTAATTATGTGTATTAAAGCTTACTGTGGTTATTCTACTTTGGGCTCTTCCCCATATTAAATCAAAACCGCAAGAGCTTATGTTTATACGGCACCTTTAATGGAGGGAAACACCCTCAAGTTGGAGGAACCTGACACTGAATACATATGAACAGGAGGAGGCCATTCAGCCCCTCGAGCCTGTTCCACCATTCAATCAGATCACGGCTGATCTCCACCTCAACTCCATTTACCCACCTTTGCTCCTTATCCCTTGATACCCTTACCTAACAAAAATCTACCGATCTTAGTCTTGAACGCTCCAATTGCTCCCCAGCATCCACAGCCTTTTGGGGGAGAGAGTTCTAGATTTCGACTACAATTTGTGTGAAGAGGTTCTTCCTGATTTCACTCTGGAATGCCCTGGCTCTAACTTTACGATTATGCCCTCTTGTTCTGGATTTCCCTCACCAGAGGAAATAGATTCTCTTTATCTACCCCATTGAATCCTTTCATCATTTTAAAGTAGGACTTATGAGAAGAGTAAAGGGAAGCAACAGGCATTATTCAAAGGCATCATAGAATCATAGACTAGGACAGCACAGAATGAGGCCATGTGGCCTATCGAGTCTGCGCCGGCTCTTTCGAAGAGCAATCCAGTTAGTTCCACTCCCCTGCTCTTTCCCCATATCCCTGCATTTTTTTTCCTTCAAGTATTTCTCCAATTCCCTTTTGAAAGCCACGATTGAATCTGCCTCCATCACCCTCTCAGGCAGTGCATTCCAGGTCCTAACCACTCGCTGCGTAAAAAAGTTTTCCCTCATGTCGCCTTTGGTTCTTTTGCCAATCACCTTAAATGCTATGTAACTCCCGAGATATCAGTGTTGCTCCATAATGTTGGCTTTACGTAGGTTATTGGCATATATCCCTGTTGCCCTTATGTGGAGATATTCTAGGATATTGTCATGCATTCTTCACCTCTAACACAAGTTTGAGGACTAGGAAACATTGAAACATCTGGTTAGCACCCTTTATTAGATCAAGTCAATGAGATAATAAAACACAGCGCCTTACATGCTTTGCATATGAGATATAGAGTAGTAATGCTGACATACCAAGGACTCCTGCAGGACTGATGTTCTTTTGCCAATCACCTTAAATCTGTGCCCTCTGGTTATCGACCCTTCAGCCATTGGAAACAGTTTCACTTTATTTACTCTATCTAAGCCCCTCATGATTTTAAACACCTTTTTCGAATCTCCTCTTTGCCTTCTCTGCTCTAAGGAAACCCCAGCTTTTCCATTCTAGTAAATCTCTTATTATCGAGAGGCTTTCAAAAGTGAGAAGAGCTATATCATGGTGAAGGGGTTTAGGAAGAGAATTCTGAAGTGCCAAGGCAAGATGGCTGAAGGCTCTGGCACCTAAGCGGGATTGTGGAGCTAGGGTGAGATCATGGAGGGATTTATAAATAACGAAAAGTATTCTGAAATCACTGTGTTAAGCAATGGTGAGCCAGTTCAGATGGTCAAGGACAGGGATGGTACGGGAGAAGGAAAGATTTGCATTTATATAGCGCCTTTCACGACCACTGAACGTTTCAAAGCGCTTTACAGCCAATGAAGTACTTTTTGAAGTGTAGTCACTGTTGTAATGTAGGAAATGTGGCAGCCAATTTGCACACAGCAAGGTCCCACAAACAGCAATGTGATAATGACCAGATAATCTGTTTTAGTTATGTTAGTTGAAGGATAAATATTGGCCAGGACACCTGGGATAATTGCCCTGCTCTTCTTCGAAATAGTGCCATGGGACCTTTTACATCCACCTGAGAGAGCAGACGGGGCCTCGGTTTAATGTCTCATCTGAAAAACAGCACCTCCGATAGTGCAGCACTCCCTCAGCACTGCGCTGGAGTGTCAGCAGCCTAGCCTTTATGTGCTCAAGTCCCTGGAGTGGGACTTGAACCTACAACCTTCTGACTCAGAGGCGAGTGTGCTACCAACTGAGCCACAGCTGACACAGTACAGGATGAAATGTGGGCTGTGCAGTTTTAGACGAATTGGAGTTTGTATAGGGTACAGATCAGCAGGCCAGGGAGGAGAGTGTTACAGAAGTCTGGCCTCGAGATAACAAATGCATGGATGGGTGTTCCAGTGTCTTTGGGAAAATGATAGGGATAGAGGTGAACAATGTCACAGGGGTGGAAATAGGCGGTTTTGGTGATGGGTAAGATGGGAGTTTTGAAACTCAATCCGGGGCAAACATGACACCGAGGGTGTACAACACCTGGTTCAGTTAATCTAATAATAATCACGTCTTCAGCACTTACATATTCCTGAACTACTTGCATGATTGTTCATCATCTCATTCTCGCTACTAAACATTAAATGGGTAATTCTGCAAGGCTGCATTACTGGCAGAGCCTTGCAAGGCAGAACCAGTGGTTAGTGGATATAGAAACACTGGAGAAAGTGCAAAAAAGATTTACAAGGATGGTACCAGAACTGAAAGATTACAGCTATCGGGAAAGATCGAACAGGTTGGGGCTTTTTTCTTTAGAAAGGAGAAGACATAGAGGCGACCTGATAGAAGTCTTTAAAAACATGAATGGGTTGGACAGGGTAAGAACATAAGAAATAGGAGCAGGATTCGGCCACTTGGCCCCTCGAGCCTGCTCTGCCACTCAATAAGATCATGGCTGATCTTGGGCTCAAAGCCACTTCCCAGCCCGCTCCCCATAACCCTTTACTCCCTTATCTTGCAAAAATTTGTGTATCTCCACCTTAAATGTATTTAATGGCCCAGCCTCCACAGCTCTCTGGGGCAGAGAATTCCACAAAATTACGACCCTCTGAGAGAAGAAATTCCTCCTCATCTCAGTTCTAAAAGGGCGACCCTTTATTCTAAAACTCTGCCCCCGCGTTTTAGGTATCCCCATGAGAGGAAACATCCTCTCTGCATCTATCTTGTCGAGCCCCCTCAGTATCTTATATGTTTCGATAAGATCACCTCTCATTCTTCTAAATTCCAATGAGTATAGGCCCAGCCTGCTCAACCTTTCCTCATAAGTCAAACCCCTCATCTCTGGAATTAACCTAGTGAATCGTCTCTGAACTGCCTCCAATGCAAGTATATCCTTCCTTAAATAAGGAGACCAAAACTGTACGCAGTACTCAAGGTGTGGTCTCACCAATACCCTGTACAGTTGTAGCAGGACTTCCCTGCTTTTATACTCCAACCCCCTTGAAATAAAGGCCAACATTCCATTTGCCTTTTTGATTACTTGCTGTACCTGTATGCTAACTTTTTGTGTTTCATGTACAAGGACCCCCAGGTCCCTCTGAACTATAGCATTTTGTAATCTCTCTCCATTTAAATAATAGTTTGCTTTTTTATTTTTCCTGCCAAAGTGGATAACCTCACACTTTCCCACATTATACTCCATCTGCCAAATGTTTGCCCAC
The DNA here is from genome assembly GCA_030390025.1 of Squalus acanthias. Classification (NCBI taxonomy): domain Eukaryota; kingdom Metazoa; phylum Chordata; class Chondrichthyes; order Squaliformes; family Squalidae; genus Squalus; species Squalus acanthias. The sequence continues at coordinate 13,489,286 of CM059429.1, forward strand.
TCACCTAGCCTGTCTATATCCCTTTGCAGATTCTTTGAGTGCTCTGCACAACTTGCTTTCCCACCCATCTTTGTATCATCCACAAACTTGGCTACATTACACTTGATCCCTTCATCCAAGTCATTAATGTAGATTATAAATAGTTGGGGCCCCAGCACCGATCCTTGTGGCACCCCACTAGTTACCATTTGCCAACCAGAAAATGACCCATTTATCCCGACTCTCTGCTTTGTTAGTTAGTGAAGTAAGCTCCCAAAGTGCGGACCCAGTGATATACAAGGTCGACGCTACTAGCTTGTTGGAAGAAAGACTGACCAAGTAATTGAAGTCACAACGGTTTATTACAGGCCTGGGGAGAACCTCTCATGTCGCTTACATGAGTACAACTCCACCGAGCTAATGAAAACACACATATTTATATCCAATCAGGTTTAAAAGTTACACACAATGCTAGGTCTAAAAACACATTACTCGTTTTACAAATATTTCTGTCTTGCCTTTACAGAGATCCAATTAGGTTTAAAAGTTACTTGGTTAGCAAACATTTCTGTCTCGCCTTATGGGGATCTCGTTATCCGAGGGTGGCTGTAAAAGTTACATACAATGCTATCTGTAAATCTCGTTGAAGGAGGTAGACTCCGAAAGCTTGTAAGGTGTTGTGTGACTTGAAACAAATCTCGTTAAAGGCCTGGCTTTCTGCAAATGAGTCATGCCCGAATTGCCCTGGTTATATCCAATTTTTAATATCTTACTTCAATTCCCCCCTTTTGACCTATTGGACAACTGTTCCAATACAGGTCAACATGTATTCCTATTGCCTGGTGTCTGCCTGAGCGTGCACTCTCTGGCCTTCTACCAGTCTAGGTTATACATGGGTATGACATAAACCAATTTATAAGCCGGTTTCACCCCACGCGGTATATGTGGACTTATTATTTTCTTGTCTTGGTTCTATGTTGCCATCCCCGGGGCCCAAGAGCCCTGCATCAATGGTTTGGGCTTCTGGTTCGAGCTCGTCCTCCATTCCCTCGGTGGGTGCGTGACGTGTCCTTTCGAGACTGTCATCACTCACCAATCCTGTTTCTGCCACTCCCGTCTTACGGTTGGCCGGCCTGGTTATTAATTACCATGTCCAATTCATCCCTTGTAATTTTAGGGCTATAGATCGGGTCTTACACCATCATGGCTTTACCTAATCTTTGAGCAGCAAGAATACACAGTATATTGTAATAACAATCACGAGGAATATCATTATGCTTTGCACCACTGAGGCGCCCAACGTCCCCGACCATCCTGACCCCCAATCACCAAAATATCATTTCCGGTGTTATATAGGCCATATATAAGCAGATACTTGATTATCTTCCTTTTTGTCAGCCGTCCCTTCTTCCGTCGTTCTTCTAATTTGTCCTGTGGAAATACAAGGCTGGTCGTCACCAGCAGTTAGTTATTCCATTCTTACTACTTTGCCAGTCTCCCAGATCTATTGAAACATACAGACCACGAAGAATGTTACTATCATAATGCAACAGGATCATATTAACGCGAATACAAGGATGTCCTGTCCCTTTGGACCCTATGCAAATAATCCTTGCTTTCCTTGTACAATATGATTTCTGGGTTATTCATCAGCTTCTTTGTATAATTTTAATTGTGTCCAGTGTTTCCATCTTCCCTTTCCAGTGCCGTGCAGGTCTATGCATGCACAAGTGTCGCTGGTCATTAATACCAAATAGGGTCCTTCCCACCGGGGCCGTAACCCAGGTTTTATTGGAATTATTCTAGACATTACCTGACTTCCCACCCCAGGTATGACTTTCTTTTGTTCCTCGGTATCCCTCTCCAGATCCTTGATTATCTGCTGGTCTCTAGCCTCCTGTCTCAGCCCGTGCAGTTCCGCACATAATTGCTTTATGAACCTTCTGATTCTGTCCTTTAAAGGTCCCACATCTTCCCCTCCGGTCACTACTCCTTCGGGAAGCGCCATTGCCCGTCCCGTCATTAATTCAAAAGGGGTCAGTCCGGTGGTGCTATTTGGTGTGGCCCTTAGTCTCATTAGGATTGTGGGTAACAGTTCCGCCCATCCCTGCCCCGTCTCCACAATGGCCTTTGTGAGAGATCGTTTTAAGGTCCGATTCATTCGTTCCACCATTCCTGAACTTTCGGGATGGTAAGGTATATGAAATTTCTGCTTTACGCCCAACAGGGCGCAAGCCTCTTTCATTACCTTTCCGGTAAAGTGTGTTCCATTATCTGAATCTATTTGTAATGGGACTCCCCACCGGGGTATTATTTCTTCTGCCAAGATCCGGGCCACTGTACTGGCGGTACAGTTTCGGGTGGCAAAAGCTTCCACCCACCTTGTGAATTGGTCAATTATTACCAGACAGTAGGTTTTTCCTTTGCTTTTGGTTAATGGTCCTGTAAAGTCTATTTGTAGTTTCTCCCAGGGTCCCTTGGGTCTTGGCTGTCTACCCCATTTTACCTTTACTGGTTTTCCGGTGTTACATTGCGCACAAATGTGGCAATCCTTACAATACTTCCTTATACTGCTTGATAGTCCGGGCCACCACCAGCATTGGCCTATGTTATTTATCATTCGGCTGGCCCCTGTATGGGCTTGTCCGTGATACAACCTCATTAGTTCCTGTTGGATACACTCCGGTGCACAGACCCGTCCCTCCTTCCTCCAGACCTTATCTCTGGATAGCATTACTCCCTTCTTTTCCCAAATGTTCAGCTCAGGTTCTGGTATGCCTTGATGTAACTTAACAATATTATACTCAAGGGGTATTAATGGGACTGGGGCTCCCCCTATCGGTGTTACATTGCCACAGGGCGCCTCCGTCATAACCTTGGCGGCCAGGTCTGCCGCTCTGTTACCTTGTTCTTGTGGAGTTTTTCCTTTGGTGTGCGCTTTAACCTTTATTACTGCTAACTCCGTTGGTCCGCGCGCGGCATTCACCAAGGACTTTACTACGTCCAGGTGTTGGATGGGGGCTCCCCCAGAGGTGATGTACCCCCTCCTACTCCATGCGGCCATATAATCATGTACTATTCCGAAGGCGTAGCGGCTGTCGGTATATACATTAACCCTTTTTCCCATAGCCAGTTTCAGGGCTTCCGTTAAGGCTGTTAGTTCTGCGACCTGGGCAGATTTATCCCCTGGGAGAGTTCCGGCTTGTAACACCATCCCTTCCCCATTTACCACCGCCCAGCCTGTCCTCGGCTTTCCCTGTACATATTTTCGGCATCCATCTACATATAACTCCAAGTCCGCTTCGGCCAAGGGTATTTCTTTTATTTTGTCTAGGTCATTTTCTGGCTCTTCCTCATTCATGCATTGGTGGTCCTCTCCTTCCATGATCATCATGGAGGCTGGGTTCTGCCCCATATCCCTGACTATCTGTATTGACTTGTCTTTGGGTAATAGTACCGCCTCCCAGGCTGCTCGTCGAGCATTTGAGACAGACTTCAGTCGTCCCGTATTAAGTAATTCTACCAGGGTGTGCTGGGTGTGTAGTACAATATCTCCGGTCATTATAATCGGTTCACTGACCTGTACTGACCATCTGGCACAGTCTATAGCGGCCACGCAGCGGGGCATACCTGCCACGATGGGGGATCGTCTAGTGGAATAGTAGGCCACCGATCTCATGTTTCCTCCGTGCTCCTGGGCTACTACGGCGCTATAGTGTCCATCATGATTGTGACAGAATATGTGATAGGGTCTCTCTTGATCAGGTAATCCTAACGCGGGGGCGGCGGTCAGGGCTTGTTTAAGTTTGGTAAATGCTTCTTCCTGAGTGGATGTCCACCCGATGGGTTCTCCTGCTGCCCTACCCCCCTTTGTTAATTCATACAGAGGCGCGGCCATGTGTGAGAAGCCTTCTATAAAGTTCCGGCTAAAGTTAAAGAGACCGAGTACCTGTCGTACTCCTCTCACGTTTATGGGCCTTGGCATTTGGCTGATTGCCTCCTTCCTTTCCTCTGGCATAGCCCTTTTTCCCATACTGACCCTATACCCGAGGTATGTGACTTCCAATTTTCCTACCTGGGCTTTGGCTGGGTTTGCTTTAAAACCCGCCTCCCGTAGGGTTGAAAAGACCTTTACCAGGGCCCCCTTATGTCCCACTTTCGTTTCTGACGCTATTAGGAGGTCATCCACGTATTGTAAGAGGGTACTATTTTCACCCTCTAAGTCTAGGTCTTCAAGAGCTCTGGCCATATGGCGGTGAAAAATGGCTGGACTGTTATGGAATCCTTGTGGGACCCGTGTCCATGTATACTGTTTGCCGCCTATTGTAAAGGCGAACTTTTCCTGTGATTCCTCATGCAGGGGAATGGACCAGAACCCGTTTGCGATGTCTAACACGGTGAATATTTTGTGTTCCGGTTTTAAACCGTTAAAGATAGTAGCTGGGCTTGCTACAATTGGATATTCCTTTGGGGTCACTTTATTTAAGGCTGTGTAATCGATTGTAAGTCGATATGACGCATCAGGTTTCTTTACGGGCCATACTGGAGAGTTAGTGCCGGACACTGTTTCTCGCAGAATTCCCTGTTTCACGAGTTCCAATACTATACTCCGTACGGCTGTCTGGGCCTCCACTTTTAGGGGATATTGTTTATGGGGTCGGTGGGTTGGCCCGGGGACTCTGACTGGGTTCATCTTAACCAGTCCGCAGTCCTGCTTGTGTTTGGCCCATAGTTCGGGGAATCGGTGGCAAATTGCCCCCCACCCTCCCTTTTCGTCCCATTTGGGGTCTATTATTTGGATAGCGCTGATGGCACATGCTGTCTTGGATCCCTTTGAGTTATGTCTCCCTTCCTTGTGGTTATCGGGCCATAGCAACTTATCCTGTTTGGGGTCTATTAAAACTCCCACTTCCCTTAGTATGTCTATACCCAGGATGGTTCCCTCAGTATTCTCACAGATCCAGAAACATGTAGGTATAATGATTTTTCCCAATTCTAGTAATACTGTCTCACTTTTCCATGCTTTAATTTTTACTCCCCCTATCCCAGATATAAAAATATTTTCCTTGGTTCGCGGCAAGGGTACGTTTGTTAGAGATATTGCTGCCCCGGTGTCTATGAGCATTCTGCACTGTCGGCCCCCTACCAGTGCCTCAATAAACATTCTAGGGTCTCCCTTTACCGGGTCTCCGAGGGCCGCTACCTTTCAGGCGTTGCCTTTTTTTATCTGTTTGACCAGTTTTTCCATTTTCCTTGTCAGCCCCACTATGTCTTCCTCGTCGGAGGTGTCTGAGGAATCATCTCTCTTATACTTCCTACTCTTTCTCCTCTTCCTTTCTTCTCTTTCTCTGTCATCCTCCCAGTCTTGCATTCCCTTCCTGATCAGTTTCGCCATGCTTTCCTCGTTATTCTCTGACCTTCCAATACTTGACCCCGGTTTTCCTCCCTGTCTAGGTCCCTGACCTTCCCTTCCTCCTCCTTTATTCCAACATTGTTGTTTCCTATGCCCTGGTTTTCCACAATTATGACAGGAAGCCTTTTGCTGAGATGTCTGATTATCCCCTTTGTTCTGTTGCCTCGGGCAATCCCTTTTCATGTGGCCCTCCTGTCCGCAACCGAAGCATGCCGCCACACTTAATGCATCCTCATTGTCGCTATCCGTCCTTAGGGCAGCTATTTTAGGTTTGGCTTGTTCTTGGACCTGATTATCTACTTCGCACGCCCACTGTATTAAGTCCTCCCAATTATGGTGGACCACTAGCCCCATTTTTATTGCATTCTGGTGCATTGGACTTAGTCCCTGTTTAAATGTTTGCAGAAAACAAGCGTTGTTTTTGTTTAAGGGGCCTGGGATCCCACAGTTACCCTCAAAGGCGGACCACTTTCGTTTTCCATTATCGATAGCGCTTTCTCCCTTTTTTTGTGTGATTCCGCTTATAGCTGCCCAATTTACGGGGGCCTGTCCCATTGCTGCTTCCACAGCGGCCTTGAATTGGTCGAACTCAGTGTTTAATTGTTGGATTGTCTGTCCTGTATTTGTGGCCCACTGGCCATTTCCGTGGTTGCCCTGCACTAATCTCCACTGTTCCTCGGGACATTTAGCTCGTACCAATTGATCGATATCTATACTATGTAGGGCATGGTTTATGCGTACTTCGCGCAGTTTGTGCCAGAATGTCTGATTATTCTGGCGGTGTTTTAAGGCTGGTAATTCATTGAGGAGAATCACCCGATCCTGCAGGCTTAACGGTGTGTAGGTCAACGTTGTGGTGGCCGGCCTGCCCGGTACTGCCGGGACGGCCGGATTCCCCCCTGCCGCCGGAATTTCCGGAACCGCGGGGATTGCTGGCCTATATTGCAGTGTCACTGGTGCCATCGGAACAGGCTCCGGGGCTGCCGACTGGTGTCCTGTATATGGGGGAGGACAGCCAGTCGGCCCCCCCTGGGGCAGCTCCGGGTATAACCTTTCCTGGGAGTTACCCGGTTTTGGGTTGGCTGCAGCTGCTGGATATGTTTTAAGGGCTCCGCGCTGGAGCATACGTTCCCGATCGTATCGTGCCGCTACGATAATGCACGCTTTCTCCAATTTATTTTTGGTTTGTTTCCTCCACCAGTCCCTTTGTGTGTCTGGTTTATCGTCCTGGTTCCACCCTGCCTTTCTCATTTTCTCAATTAATTTTTTATTCTTGTCGTAAACATATCGTGTTACAGACTCTGGGTCCCCCCAGGGTTCCTTATCCTCTTTGCTAGCCATAGTTTATTTATTTATTTATTTATTTCTTTTTCGGCCAGAAGGACTTGTCCTTCACCCAGTGTTAAAACAACCTGTTTAACTACTTCTTAAGAGCCGCACCTCGTGGGCCTACCGGGTTTCTAAACCCTTGTTTGTTTATTTTAAAAACTCCCCGTTTTAACTACTACCTAAGTTTACTTTTCGGCCAGAAGGACTCGCCCTCCACCGTGTTAAAACTCCCCGTTTTAACTCCTACTTAAGTTTACTTTTCGGCCAGAAGGACTCGTCCTCCACCGTGTTAAAACTCCCCGTTTTAACTACTACCTAAGTTTACTTTTCGGCCAGAAGGACTCGCCCTCCACCGTGTTAAAACTCCCCGTTTTAACTACTACCTAAGTTTACTTTTCGGCCAGAAGGACTCGCCCTCCACCGTGTTAAAACTCCCCGTTTTAACTACTACTTAAGTTTACTTTTCGGCCAGAAGGACTCGTCCTCCACCGTGTTAAAACTCCCCGTTTTAACTCCTACTTAAGTTTATTTTTCGGCCAGAAGGACTCGTCCTCCACCGTGTTAAAACTCCCCGTTTTAACTACTACTTAAGAGCCGCACCTCGTGGGCCTATCAGGTTTCTAAACCCTTGTTTTCCGGTACCGCAGTCCGGCAGTGTTAACCGCCTTCAATTAAAGGTGTCTTTCTTTTTATAGTTCTTTTGTACGTCAATCTTACTTAACGTCTCGCCAGCGATTAACCTCTAATTTTACAGGTGGTAATTTAAACGTACTCACCCGTCTTAGGTTATCGCTGTCCGAGAGTTTTGTTCAGATCGCGCATCCCATCCTCGTCGCCAATTGAAGTAAGCTCCCAAAGTGCGGACCCAGTGATATACAAGGTCGACGCTACTAGCTTGTTGGAAGAAAGACTGACCAAGTAATTGAAGTCACAACGGTTTATTACAGGCCTGGGGAGAACCTCTCATGTCGCTTACATGAGTACAACTCCACCGAGCTAATGAAAACACACATATTTATATCCAATCAGGTTTAAAAGTTACACACAATGCTAGGTCTAAAAACACATTACTCGTTTTACAAATATTTCTGTCTTGCCTTTACAGAGATCCAATTAGGTTTAAAAGTTACTTGGTTAGCAAACATTTCTGTCTCGCCTTATGGGGATCTCGTTATCCGAGGGTGGCTGTAAAAGTTACATACAATGCTATCTGTAAATCTCGTTGAAGGAGGTAGACTCCGAAAGCTTGTAAGGTGTTGTGTGACTTGAAACAAATCTCGTTAAAGGCCTGGCTTTCTGCAAATGAGTCATGCCCGAATTGCCCTGGTTATATCCAATTTTTAATATCTTACTTCAGTTAGCCAATTCTCTATCCATGCTATTACCCCCAACTCCGTGAGCTCTTATCTTATGCAGTAACCTTTTATGTGGCACCTTATCGAATGCCTTCTGGAAATCCAAATACACCACATCCACTGGCTCACCCTTGTCCACCCTGCTTGTTACATCCTCAAAGAATTCCAGCAAATTTGTTAAACATGATTTCCCTTTCCTAAAACCATGCTGACTCTGTTTGACTGCAGTATGTTTTTCTAAATGCCCTGCTACTGCTTCCTTAATGAAGGACTCCAGCGTTTTCCCAATGACAGATGTTAGGCTAACTAGTCTATAGTTTCCTGCTTTCTGTCTCCCTCCTTTCTGAAATAGGGGTGTTACATTAGCGGTTTTCCAGTCCGCTGGGACCTCTCCAGAGTCCAGGGAATTTTGGTATATTGCAACCAATGCATCCACTATCTCTGCAGCCACTTCTTTTAAGACCATGGGATGCAGGCCATCTGGTCCAGAGGACTTGTCATCTTTTAGTCCCATTATTTTACCGAGTGCTATTTCCTTAGTGATAGTGATTGTCTTTAGTTCCCCACTCCCTGTGGCCCCTTGATTATCCATTATTGGGATGTTGTTAGTGTCTTCTACAATGAAGACAGATGCAAAATATTTGTTCAGAGTCTCTGCCATTTCCCCGTTCCCCATTATTAATTCCCCAGTCTTATCCTCTAAGAGACCAATGTTTACTTTAGTTATCCTCTTCCTTTTTATATACCTGTAGAAGCTCTTACTATCTGTTTTAATGTTTCTTGCCAGCTTACTCTCATAATTCATCTCTCTCGTTATTATTTTTTTAGTCATCCTTTGCTGGTTTTTAAAAATTTCCCAATCCTCTGGTCTCCCACCAATCTTGGCAACACTGTATGCCTTCGTTTTCAATTTGATACCATCCTTTACTTCCTTAGTTAGCCACGAATGGTGCTCCCTTCTCTTAAAATCTTTCTTTCTCACTGGAATATATTTTTGTTGAGAGTTATGAAATATCTCCTTAAATGTCTGCCACTGCATTTCAACGTTCTTACCCTTTAATTTGTTTTTCCATTCCACTTTAGCCTGTTCTGCCCTCATGCCATTATAATTGCCTTTGTTTAAGATCAGGACACTGGTTTGGGATACAACTTTCTCACCCTCCAACTGAATTTGAAATTCAAACATGCTATGATCACTCTTTCCTAGAGGATCCTTTACTATGAGATCATTTATTAATTCTGTCTCATTACATAGTACCAGATCCAAGATAGCCTGCTCCCTGGTTGGTTCCATTACATACTGTTCTAGGAAAACATCCTGGATGCACTCTATGAACTCCTCCTCCAGGCTACCATGGCCAATTTGATTTGTCCAATCAATATGGAGATTGAAATCACCCATGATTATTACCGTACCTTTTTTACAGGCCTCCATTATTTGTTGATTTATACTCTGTCTAACAGCATTGCTACTGTTCGGGGGCCTGTAGACTACACCCACCAGAGACTTTTTCCCCTTATTATTTTTTATCTCCACCCAAACCGATTCTACATCTTGATCATCTGAGCCAATATCACTTCTCACCACTGCACTGATCCCATCTTTTACTAACAAAGCCACCCCCACCTCCCTTTCCTTTCTTTCTATCCTTACAGTAGATGTGGAGAGAATGTTTCCACATGTGCGACAATCCAAAACTAGGGGCCACAAATACAAAATAGTTACTAATAAATCCAATAGGGAAATAAGGAGAAATTTCTTCACTCAGAGAGTGCTTAGAATGTGGAGCTCACTACCACAGGATGTGATTGAAGCAAATAGCATGGATACTTTCAAAAGGAAACTAGACGAGTACATGAGAGAATAGGGAATAGAAAGATATGCTGGAAGGCTGAGATAGGTAGATGGAATGGGGCCGAATGTGCTGTATATTCTATATACGATAAGGCTATAACTCTCTAAGGTCGATTCTATGACCATGCTTTCATCCAACAAGGCTCCATGCCAACGATTTCCTGGTCAGACTCCTACGCTCCACCCTACACAAATCTCAATTCGTCCAAAACTCCACCACCCGCATTCCATTACTGTCTCGCTCCTCTATCACCCCTGTCCTTGCCTCTCCATTTCCCAACACTATGATTTTAAAATCCTTGCCTTATTTCTAAATGCTATGTGATCTCACCCGACCATTGAAGAAAGAAAGAAAGAAAGAAAGAAAGAAAGAAAGAAAATAATCTTGCATTTCTATAGCACCTTTCACAACCTCAGGACGTCCCAAAGCGTTTTACAGTTATTTAAGTACTTTTGAAGTGTATGCACTGTTGTAATATAGGAAAATTACCTCTATCTTCTATGGCTTAATCCTGGTTTAACAGGTTGAATCATAGAATCATACAGCACAGATGGAGGCCATTCAGCCCACCATGCCTGTCCAATTAGTTCAACAGCCCTGCTCTTTCCCCGTTACCCTGTGTATTTTTTTCTTTATCCAATTCCCTTTTGAAAGTTGCATTGAATCTGATTCCACCGCCCTTTCAGGCAGTGCATTCCAGTTCATCATAACTCGCTGCGTAAACCCCCCCCCTTGTTCTTGCATGAACTCAATCATTTTCCTTCTTCCTTTTGAAAATTACTTATCCATTTGTGTCCACTTCAGTTCAGGATACTTACGCTCAGATAATTCAAGATTGACCTGAATCTCTTTACCCTGAAGGTCTCTCGCAAACTCTTCAATAGCACTTTCCATTCAAATTAACAATGACATTAGCCTTTAAAATATTGGGTTTACGACGTCGCTATAATTTTAAAAATTTGTTCTCGGACTGTGGGTTTTGCTGGCAAGGCCGACATTTATTTTCCATAGCTAATTGCCCTTGAGAAGATGGTGATGAGCCGCCTTCTTGAGCAGCTGCAGTCCGTGTGGTGAAGGTACTCCCAAAGTGCTGTTAGGGAGGGAGTTCCAGGATTTTGACCCAGCGGCGATGAAGTCGGGATAATTTTAATATATGTCCAAGTCAGGATAGTGCTATCAACGTTTTTTACAGAGCTATTTCAACTCAATGAGAAGCAATATGATGAGCAGAGCATCACAAGCATTACAGCCACTGAAGTATTACCGACCACATACAGAGACAACAGCACATAGATGCATGCCCTGAAATATCAGTTCAAAACATTCAGGATGGGGAAGCAGAGCCCGAGACACAACACAGAAGAGCCCACAAGACAAAAGGGGTGATTTGATTGAGGTTTTTAGGATTATGAAAGGAATTAATCGGGTAGATAGAGAGAAACTTTTTCCGCTGGTGGGGGAGTCTAGGACAACCGCAAGATCAGAGCCTGGCCATTCAGGAGAGGAGTTAGGAAACACTTCTTCGCACAAAGGGTGGTAGAAGTGTGGAACTCTCGCCCACAAAAAGCAGTAGATGTCAGCTGAATTAATAATTTTAAATCTGAGATGGATAGATTTTTGCTAGCCAAAGATATTAAGGGTATGGAGCAAAGGCGGGTGGATGGAGTTAGGATACAGATCAGCCACGATCTCATTGAATTGGGGAGCAGGCTCAAGGGGCTGAATGGCCTACTCCTGTTCCTATGTTCCTATGGTACCATTGGACTAAAGTTCTATGTAAGAAGAGTTGATTTAGAATAAATCTCAAATGAGTGAACTGGAGATGCTCTTCTCCCACCAAAATGCCGATTACAGTGCACGAAGGAGGGAGGAACAAGATACTGTTTAGTACAGAAAGGGAGGGGGAAAGCAATGAGGGAGGGGGAGAGGGAAATGGGTGCGATGGAGAGGAGGAATGGGACCTGGAAAAGCTAGAGGGACCCTCTGAGCAAGTGGGAACATGAGCCCGCGGGAGACGTGATTAGGCTAGTCTTGGTTGGCGGAGGAAAGCAGGATTTCTCCCATTTCTGTGTCGACATTCTCCCATTTTTGTTGTTGATAGGAATTCCAGGTCTTCTGGCTCCGCAAGGGATGAAACTGGGGCTAACATGGATACCATATTAAAAAAAGGTAAATCTCACTGTAAAATCAGATTTCATTTTAAACTGACAGTTGTTTAGCAGTGAGTATCTAGCCAGAGCTTAGCAACCGTGTAACCAAGAGCAACATGATACCATTCAGTACCACGGTGCTGTCAAGCCCAGGCTGACTGGAGTCTGCAGCTGAAAGGGACCATATCAATCAAGGTGTTCTGAACTTTTAACACCCCTCCCCAGATTTTTAATAGATACCATTGCAGCTTTCTGTCTTTCAAAGATGGTTCTTACCGGCAATTTAAAAAAAAACAGTCTTTCCTTTTTTTTACAGTGTAAATAAAATGGGAGAAGAATCAGTGGGGAAAAAGATGGACACCCATTGATGTCGAGCCAAAGAGAAGAGATTATAAGGTTGGTCAAGAGGGTGAGCTTTAAGAACGTCTTAAAGGAGGACAATGAGCTGGAGAGGCAGAAGGGGAATTCCAGAGTGGCTGAAGGCACGGTCACCATTGGAAGGGCGAAGGGAGGAGGTTGGGGGGCGGTGGGGGGGCGGGTGTGGGTGAATGCACAAGAGGACAGGAACGTGCTTGGTTGTACTACTCCATATGGCTGATGTAGATGTAGAGCAACAACTATAATTTGACATTTAGGTGGCTGAGCCAGATAATTGCGTCAGGGTTAGCGGAGTGGATCGCTGTGATGCCTCCTTCATATTTGTGAATCGGGCATTGAGTCGTTGTGTGTTCCATGGTCTGTTCTGGGTGACCGCGGTCGCGCACTGGAGAGCTTTTAATTTTCCATTTATGCATCAAGTATCCGCGTCTGCCATGGTTTGTGTGGATGCGGTTTAGGGTCGCCCATAAACTTAGCTGTGACAGCTTCTCACAGTTGAATAGCCGAGCAACACTCACCATCTGAGTTCAACTCACGGCCCTCAGGGTAGGAGACACTGGAGGATGTCTGGCACCCTGTACCTGCGCAAGTCAACACCTTCGGAAGAAAGGAGAGCAATAAAAAGGAGAAAATAAAGTCGAGTACCGTCCGTTGTTCTCCTTGGAGCAGTGAAGGCTAAGAGGAGATTTGATGGAGGTGTTTAAAATCATGGAGTATTTAGATAGAGTAAATAAAGAGAAACTGTTTCCAAGGGCTGAAGGGTCGATAACCAGAGGACACAGATTTAAGGTGACTGGCAAAAGGACCAGAGGCGATGTAAGGAAAAACTTTTTTACGCAGCGAGTAGTTAGGATTTGCAATGCGCTGCCTGCTAGGGTGGTGGATACAGAGTCAATAGTAGCCTTCAAAAGGGAATTGGACAAATACTTGAAGGAGAAAAAAATTGCAGGGATATGTGGAAAGAGCGGGGGAGTGGGACTAACTGGATTGCTCTTCGAAAGAGCCGGCGCAGACTCAATGGGCCGAATGGCCTCCTTCTGTGCTGTACTATTCTATGATTCTATGATTAGGTTTGGAGTTTTAGCATATTCAAATTCACTGCAAGATATTTTGTTCAATGGAATTCATGGCACTCAATAAATCGACACTAACCCCAAAACCACTAGACTCTGCTCCGGACAAGAGTCTCACTTTGAGAGAGCACAAACTGTAGAAATGAAATGGAGGTGGAAATCAGCGTTCCAAATTCACGCCACTCCTGTTGACTTTAGCAGCGGAAAGATGGGGAGTGCCACAAGTCGGGTGCGCTGACTCTGTACTCCCGCCAGCAAGACTCCGCCCCGAACCAGAGCCTCGCAATTTCAAGGCTATAGCTGGAACAGCAAACTCCTTACATATTAGTGACATGGGCACACGCACTGGCTCTAAAATGTCAGACTGCTTCTCCGACATCCCGTACTGGAGCAGCAGAAATTTCCTCGAACTAAATATTAAGACGACCGAAGCCGCTGTCTTTGGTCCCCGCCACAAACTCCGTTCCCTAGCCACCAACTCCATCTGTCTCCCTGGCAATTGCCGGAGGCTGAGCCAGACTGTTCGCAACCTTTGGTGTCCTGTTTGACCTCGAGATGAGCTTCCGACCACATATGCGCACCATCACAAAGACCGCCTAGTTCCACCTCCGTAGCATCGCCCGACTCCTCCCCTGCCTCAGCTCATCCGCTGCTGAAACCCTCATCCACGCCTTTGTTACCTCCAGACTTGACTATTCCAACGCACTCCTGGCCGGCCTCCTACATTCTACCCTACGTAAACTTGAGGTCATCCAAAACTTTGCTGCTCGTGTCCTAACTTGCACCAAGTCCCATTCACCCATCTCCCCTGTGCTCGCTGACCTACATTGGCTCCCGGTTAAGCAACGCCTCGATTATAAAATTCTCGTCATTGTTTTCAAATCCCTCCATGGCCTCGCCCCTCCCTATCTCTGTAATCTGCTCCAGTCCTACAACCCTCCGAGATATCTGCCCTCCTCTAATTCTGGCCTCTTAAGCATCCCCAATTTTAATTGCTCCACCATTGGTGGCCGTGCCTTCAGCTGCCAAGGCCCTAAGCTCTGGAATTCCCTCTCTAAACCTTTTCGCCTCTCCACCTCTCTCTCCTCCTTTAAGACGCTCCTTAAAATCTGCCTCTTCCCTCTCCTAATATCTCCTTCTTTGGTTCGGCATCACATTTTATTTGATAACCCTCCTGTGAAATGCCTTGGGGACATTTGACTATTCTAAAGGTGCTATATAAATGCAAGTTGTTGTTGAACCTTGGTCCTTACCATTCTGGAATTCCCTCCTAAATCTTTCCGCCTCTCTACCTCTCTTTCCTCCTTTAAGACGCTCCTTAAAACCTACCCAATATCTCCTTATGTGGCTTGGTGTCAGATTCTGTTTGCTAGTCGCTCCTGTGAAGTGCCTTGGGACGTTTTACTACGTTAAAGGCGCAATATAAATGCAAGTTGTTGTTGTTGTTGTTGAAAGCCAAGACGTTTAAATTGTTTATCAAATCTAAGTTAAAATGCAAACAGAAGTGTGCGTCTGGAGTTATCTTTACAATGTTATTGATTGAATGAGAGTGATGCAACACCTAGCCATGGTGAAGCGAGTGAGAGTGGGTGTTTTGTTGAGGGTGTGTGGTGACCTTTTGCAAAAATGGAGACTTGTGTAGGCAGATGTGGAGGAGGAAAGTTACAAGGAAATGAAAAAGATATTTGAAAAATCCAATGAAAATAAACAATCCAAGTTAAGTCAACATTCAGTTAAAAGCACAGAATGGTCACCGACCCAGTCATCAGCTACCTCAGTCACATGCCCACCAAGCCTTACGATCCCACACTCACCTCAATAACTCTGAGCGCATCATCGGGACGTGCACGCCATTTTAACTCTTGGGATCGGACGCACACGTCATTTTAACTCCCGGGATAGGGAGGCGCATGGCGTTTTAACTCCCGTGATCAGGACACGGACGCCATTTTAACTCCCGGCCCCTCCGTAACGCCGCTGGTAAGAGGTATCTCCAGGTAGATCGTGATGTCAGTAAGTGTGAAACGATTTACTAAATTGATTCTCGCCACTTAACTCACCGCCTGGAGTAAACACCAACAGGGAGAGCTGGCGTGCAGCACCAGGAAGCCGGCTCCAGGGACGTTATTTAAAGGGATCATCAGTAATCACTCGCAGCTGTCAGGTTAGTGCAGTTTCAGTGTTTTTTTGTTAGCTTCACCCACTGCAGCAGTTTCATTCAGTAATTTCAAGGTTCTTTTGTAGCAGGAGTCTTCTGGAAACTAAAAGGTAGCTACATTTATTCTTCAAAGATTCAAACTGCTACACTTGGTAACATTAACCGGGGGCTGTACTGGCATGCCACCTCGCCCTCCAGGATCTATGGTGGAGGGAGTGTAGGCAGCGAGAAATACGGGAACATGTGCGCAGAGAGATGAGGAGAGACATCAGGGCTCTCACCAGGAGGCCTTACTCTCCGAGGGTATACTGTGAGCACTTCTCCTACCTTCAATGAAGCGAGGAGCAGTGTATTAGATGGCTCCGCCTCACCAAGGAGGTGGTCACAGAACTCTGCCACCTCTTCCAAACAGACCTCCAGCCTCACACCAGGATGACTTAAAGCCCAGATCCCCTTTGCTCACCACATCCCCATCATTCCATCCCTCTCACAGACCACATCACATAGCAAAACTGAAATGACAGACACCACAAAAGAATGGTAAGTGAATTAATATATTTATCAAAAAATCAGTGAACACATATTTACACCAAAAATATTAACTATTCTCCCTTGTGCAATCCCTTAGTGCCTGTCATTACTGTGCCTTTGCCTAGACTAGTGCTCCTATGAAGTGTTGGCCCAGTGGCTGCAGCACGGCTGGTGGGAGGCGGCTGAGTGTCCATACAGGACACTTCAGATGGCCTTGCAGGACGCCCTCGACCAGCTCTGGGCCTGGAAGGCCCGGCTGTAGACTGCATCACCTCAGCACTGGCAGCAGCAGTCTGGGCTGGCTGGATGACAGGCAGCGACAAGGGCAATGGCGGAGTGGCAGTGGTGGGAGCAGGAATGCAGTCATCCTGAGAGAGGACAGCAAGTTCCTGCTCCACTGACCCACTGCCACTGCCCCAGGCAGCACCTCAGCATCACTAGCAATCTGTTGGAGCACAGATTTGGCCTGCTGCGGCACCGTGAAAGCCCCGATGGACGGTGGTAGACCCAGCCACGATGGCAGCAGGTCTGGGTCGCCACGTTCTCTCTGGGAGTCTACCATCCTTTGCAGACTGGAAATGATGGGCTCCATGGTGTGAGCAGAGCCTTGTGCGATGTAGGAGGCGGACTCCTCCACGCTCCTTACCATTGCCGAGAGGCTCTCGGGCACCCATGCCATTGCACCTATCATCTCCGTGTGCATGCCCATCACCCTTTTTCTAAAGGCCTCCCCATCAAGGTCCTCATCTGAGTCCTGTGCAGCAGAACTCGCCCTCCAGGGAGCTGACCCCTGAGCTACCTTTTTCACCTGGCTTGCTGCAGCCCACTCATCCCCGGTGCCTCACCCTGTGCAGATCTCGCTACTATACCAGCTTCTAAAGAACGTGTAGTGCCAGTATTTGAGCTGGTGTCTGCGGGGTGAGAGATGCAGTGACGCGGTGTGTTCTTCCTCCTCCACTTCTCCCGCCGCGCTCTCTACCGAGCCCTCAGGGACAGGCTGCTCAGGTGCTTGTTGATTATCTGAAAGCATAAAAGCACAAGAGTTGGGTTAAGGTGAGGGGAGGGGGGCAGGAAGGGAGAAGTGCACGCGTACAGCATGATTAGCTGGAAATTGCGAAATGCTTGTGGGGTGAGGGGGAGTGGGATGTGAGAAGGAGTAGGGATGAACATACCCTTGTTGTCCACAACGGGGTCAATGTTGCCTTTGGCCATGGCACCCACCACCTGGCGCCCAATGATTTGCAGCAGTCGATTCTCCAGCGCACACAGTGGTTGGGTGTCGGCTTGTCCCCCGTCTGTGCGCTCCTGCTCCCCTCTGTTGTGAGCCACCCTGGCCTGCAAGAGAAAGGAAATTGTGTGAGTGAGTGTGGAGCAATGTGTTTGGGTGATGTGCCTGCCATAGTTGAATAGCTGTCATTGTGTGCAAGGTGTGAGATGTTGGTGTGAGTGTTGGTAGGTAGAGATTGTTGGTGGGTGAGTGCTGGGGGTGTGGTGCTTTGGCCAGTGTGTGAAGATTGTGGTTCAGATGGTGGTATGTAGCATTTGTTGAAGCATTCACTCACCCTGACCACCCAAGTGAGCTCATTAAATTTCTTCCTGCACTGTGTGTGGGTCCTGGGGAACACAGTGCTTCCCGAGACGTGCTGCGCTGCCTCCCTCAACATGGTGCGGAAGACTTGTGGCGAGGGCCTCCTGCCACTTGCCGGGTAGAGCACCGCCCTCCGTCTCTCCACAGTGAAAACCAATACCTCCAATGTTTCATCGCAGAATCTGCGGGCTCTCTCCCTGGGGCGTGGATCTGCCATGAGCATACCTGGTTCAGTCCTCCAGCTCCTTCTCCTTGTTCTCCTTCTGCTTCTGCTTGCTGCTGAGGCAGCTGCACAACCAGCAATGCTGAGAATGAGGTTCTGCAGCATCAATGAACCTCCCCTTTAAGTAGCATGTGGCAATGATGAGTTGCAATTAGACTGCACCTATATTGGTCCACCCTTTAAGTCTAACGCCAATGAGCTTGGGTTTTAAAACTTGAATTAGGACTCCAATCATTTTATTTAGCAGTGAGCACGAATTTCTCATGCACTCTAAAGCGTTTGGGGGAAAAACTCAGTTGGATTGCGCCTCCCGTTAGCACCTTAAGAGGGCACTAATGGGCCCAAAGCAACTAGCGCCCGTGAGCGGCGATCTTTGCGCCGCTCACGAAATTAACTAGACATTTTGCGGCAGTGCTAAACACTACCACCACAATCTCCTGCGCCGAACGATTGTGACGTCAGTCAAGAGTGCAACGCCCCGGTAGCGCCCCGGACCAGATATTGAGTGGCGCCCCCTGTCTTACCGCCTGCCGCTAGCAACGACAGTTTGAGGGGAGCGTTTTGCAGTCAGGAAGGGACTGGGGGAGTGCTATTTAAAGGCGACCGCTTCCTGCCTTTTTTTGTCGGCGAAATTTTTGCACCACGCATTCTGAGTGACAGAGAGAGAGACTGCAGGAGATATTCAAAGCTGTGTTGAGGAGTTTTGGGTACTGAGCAGCACTTTGCAGGTTCTTTCTGGTTTGATCTTCCTTGTATCGATTTAGAAGAGAATATAGGGGCTACAGTCTGAACTCTTTCCCTGGGCCTCTCCATTGATCTTTCCAACAGATTTAATGTACAGTTTTCTCCAGGCTGAGATTCAAGGCTGCAATGAGCAGGGTGTGGATGTAGAGCAAGATCGACCCTCCCCTTTAAGAACTGGCTGGCGCCAGTGTTTCTGTGTTCCATTGCTGACTGACATCACATGAGCTTCGCCAGCGCTCTGAGGTAGCGCCTCGCTCCTCGGCCTTTGCGCCTTAAGACAGATGTGTAGCGCCTGATTTAGCGCTCCAATCACCTCCAGGGGCGATACAAGTCAAGTTTGCAGTCAGAGGCGATAATTAGCGCCAGGCGCTAAACTTTGCGCACGGCCAATAATCGCGCCCCAAATGGGGCGATACTGAATTTTTCCCCCTTTGTGTTTGGTACTAATTCTCTAACCTTTCCACTGACACCGCCCATTCCTTGGCTATAACTAATTTCTAACCCAAAGGGTGGTAGAGGTTTGGAGTTCTCTTCCGCAAATGACAATTGATGCCATGTCAATAGTTAATTTTAAATCTGAGTTTGATAGATTTTTATTAACCAAAAGGTATTAAGGGATATGGGGCAAAGGCGGGTATATGGAGTTAGATCACAGATCAGCCATGATCTTATTGAATGGCGGAACAGGCTAGAGAGGCTAAATGGCCTACTCCATTCCTGTTCCTATGTCTCTATGTACCCTCTATGACTGCAACTATGGGTGGAAATCCATTATCCCAGGAAAATCCATGCGCAGTGATATTTGATACTGAGAAGAATTTCTATTTGTTTTTAATTTTATTTGTCTTCTTTCGTGGTTGTGTTGCACGATCCGTTGAATTAATTAGCATTCCACCCTCTAAACTTAATAGATTGGGGATGAATCTTTGTGCTCATCCAGGTGAATTGCTGGAAATGGGATACTTCTTCCAACCAGTGCCAGTGTCAAGCACTCCCAGTGTTACCTTTTTGTTAATTTAATCTAGATATTTTATTGCAGTCCGCATCACCGGGTACTCTTATAAGTGGACCTCACATAAGAACATAAGACGTAGGAGCAGGAGTCGGTCATTTGGCCCCTCGAGCCTGCTCCGTCATTCAATAAGATCATGGCTGATCTGATCTTGGCCTTAGCTCCACTTCCCTGCCTGTTCCCCATAACCCTTGACTCCCTTTCCTTTCAAAAATCTGTCTATCTCCACCTTAAATATATTCAATGACCCAACCTCCACAGCTCTCTGGGGAAGAGAATTCCAAAGATTCACGACCCTCTGAGAGAAGAAATTCCTCCTCATTTCCGATTTAAATGGGTGTCCCCTTATTCTGAAATTATGCCCCCTCGTTCTAGATTCCCCCACGAGGGGAAACATCCTCTCTGCATCTACCCTGTCAAGCCCCTTCAGAATCTCATATGTTTCAATAAGATCCCCTCTCATTCTTCTAAACTCCAATGAGTATAGGCCCAACCTGCTCAACCTTTCTTCATAAGACAACCCCCTCATCTCCGGAATCAACCTCATGAACCTTCTCTGAACTGCCTCCAATGCAAGTATATCCTTCCTTAAATAAGGAGACCAAAACTGTACGCAGTACTCCAGGTGTGGTCTCACCAACGCCCTGTACAGTTGTAACAGGACTTCCCTACTTTTATACTCCATTCCCTTTGCAATAAAGGACAACACTCCATTTGCCTTCCTAATTACTTGCTGTACCTGCATGCTAACTTTTTGTGATTCATGTACAAGGACCCCCAGATCCCTCTGTACCTCCGCATTTTGTAATCTCTCCCCATTTAAATAATAATTTGCTTTTTTATTTTTCCTACTAAAGTGGATAACCTTGCATTTTCCCACATTAAACTCCATCTGCCAGATTTTTGCCCACTCACTTAGCCTATCTATATGCCTTCTGGAAATCCAAATACATGACATCTACTGGTTCCCCTTTAACCACCCTGCTCATTACATCCTCAAAGAACTCCAGCAAATTTGTCAAACATGATTTCCCTTTCATAAAACCATGCTGACTCTGCTTGACTATATTATGATTTTCTAAATGTCCTGCTACCACTTCCTTAATGATGGACTCCAGCATTTTCCCAATGATAGATGTTAGGCTAACTGGTCGATAGTTGCCTGCTTTCTGTCTCCCTCCTTTCTTAAATAGGGGCGTTACATTTGCGGTTTTCTAGTCCACTGGGACCTCTCCAGAATCCAGGGAATTTTGGTAGATTACAATCAATGCATCCACTATCTCTGCAGCCAACTCTTTTAAGACTCCAGGATGCAGGCCATCGGGTCCAGGGGACTTGTCCACCTTTAGTCCCATTAATTTGCCTAGTACTTTCTCTCTAGTGATAGTGATTGTTTTAATTCCCCCCTCCCCACCCCAATAGCCCCTTGATTATCCATTATTGGGATGCTTTTAGTACCGTGAAGACCGATTCAAAATATTTGTTCAAAGTCTCTGCCATTTCCCTGTTTCCCATTATTAATTCCCCAGACTCATCCTCTAGGGGACCAACATTTACTTTAGCTACTCTCTTCCTTTTTATATACCTGTAGAAGCTCTTACTGTCTGTTTTTATATTTCTTGCTAGCTTACTCTCATAAGCTATCTTCTCTCTCTTTATCATTTTTTTAGTCATCCTTTGCTGGTTTTTAAAAATTTCCCAATCCTCTGGCCTTGGTTCATCCTTCTCTTAGAGTCTTTCTTTCTCACTGGAATATATCTTTGCTGAGAGTTATGAAATATCTCCTTAAATGTTTGCCACTGCTTTTCTACAGTCTTACCCTGTAATATATTTTCCCAGTCCACTTTAACCAAGTCTGCCTTCATACCTTTGTAATTACCTTTGATTAAGTTCAGGGCACTAGTTTGAGACCTAGCTTTGTCACCCTCAAACTGAATGCATCCACTATCTCTGCAGCCATGTCCGCTACTATCGGGAGAAGGCCTTAACTGGCCCAATAAGGAGGTAAATGATAGCGAGACCCAGCGATTATAAGAGAGAACCTTTATTTTGTACACTGGCTACAGGAATACTTCAAGTGCCGCCATTTGATTCCCCTTTCTTTGAAAGGCAAACCGAATATCGATTCTAGGCTCTGAACCCATAAAAGATTTCAGAAAGAAAGAACTTGCACATATCTATAGCGCCTTTCACGATCTCAGGGTGTCCCAAAGTGCTTTACAGCCATTGGTGCACTTTTTGAAGTGTAGTCACTGTTGTAATGTATTTAAATAGGACAGATAAATGAACAGTACACGATACAACACAGTGAATCATACGCTACTCTCCTAACGTAGACTCGGAAACATATGCTTTTAAGATGTGGAACAGATTGCCCTACCATTTGAAGTCTAGCCCAGCTCCTCTGCAAACAGTCACAAGCTTGAAACACAGAGCTTTCTGCTACTATCTGAACGACTAAACTAAACACATGAAAGCCCAACAAAGGTCCATAATTGGAGGCCCTGGGCTACTGAGCTATCTGTCAAAAAGGACGATGGGCAATCAGTGGCCCACTCCCTTCTCAAACGTCTCAGACATCAGTGTCAATCAAGCCCACGGCCCCAGGCTTTCGTCTGATTTTTTGATCCACGCCAAAGTGGCCTGCAACTGAATCTGCAGGCACACTTACCCACAGAAATGCGATCCAAACACCTTTGAAGTTAACACTGAAATAAAAGGCAATAGGCAACTGCACCTCTCATAACTAAATTAGGTCAACAATCATTTCACAAAAGTCTGCATTCCTTTCTCATCAATATTAAATGGTTAGCCTACCTTTGACAATGACAAGGTTGTTTGTGATTGGCTGCAATGGTTGTGGTAAATTAAACAGTTAACACCTTTCGACATTCCATTGTGCTTGCCTTAGCAACCGAGAGGATACCCTGTGTGACCTTGGGTTTTCACAACTTACATGCTGTTTCTGGCAATACAAAATATAAGTTAGAAATTCAACATGACCAAAATCCATTTTTTGTCACATAGGAGCATTAGGAACAGGAATAGGCCATTCAGCCACTCGAGCCTGCTCTGCTATTCAGTTAGATCATGGCTAGAATCATAGAATCATTACAGTACAGTAGAAGGCCAATTAAACTCACCGCAAAATGTTAGGGCTGCTACATAACAGCGCAAGTACCTTTTATGTTCCAGCAATGCCAATCAACCTCTGCAGCCCAGAAAAGGAACAATTCAAACTGTGGAGTCTCATTCCTACAGGTAGCAAATTATTGTTAGAGATTTTTAAATTCAAAATTTTAAATTTAAATTTTTTTTCTTACATTTCCTTTCTGTCTTTTTGCTCTCTCTTAATCCAATATTTCTTTATTTCTCTTTCTGCACCTGATTTGATTAGAATTCACCCTATTTCCTTCTCCAAAATTCCTCCGTTTCTTTCTCAATTCTTAAATCTCATTAATTAAGGAGATAGAATCACAGAATCCCCACAGTGCAGACAGAGGCCATTTCGGCCCATCGAGCCTGCACCGACACATATCCCACCCTATCCCCGTAACCCCACGTATTTAATCCCCCCTAACACTAAGGGTCAATTTATCATAGCCAAATCAACC
Organism: Squalus acanthias; assembly: GCA_030390025.1. Lineage (NCBI taxonomy): Eukaryota > Metazoa > Chordata > Chondrichthyes > Squaliformes > Squalidae > Squalus > Squalus acanthias. The sequence goes on from CM059429.1 coordinate 13,512,689, forward strand.
TAACCCGCACATCTTTGGACTGTGGGAGGAAACCGGAGCACCCGGAGGAAACCCACGCAGACACGGGGAGAATGTGCAAAACTCCACACAGACAGTCACCCGAGGCCGGATTCGAAACCGGGTCCCTGGCGCTGTGAGGCAACAGTGCTAACCACTATGCCACTGTGTTGCCTAAGACTGTCGGTCACATTTTTAACAAAGGCCCCCGATGCCCCACTGCTCTCGCTGCGCTAGTATCAGCTCGCAGTTCCAGCAACTGACAAGGCAAACATTTATAAAGCTGAAGGGTGAGGGGAAAAAGTCCAACTAATGGGGCACACTGTGAAATGCCCCGCTCGAGCTCGGCTGCCCGTGTCCTAACTCGCACCAAGTCCCGTTCGCCCATCACCCCTGTGCTCGCTGACCTACATTGGCTCCCGGTTATGCAACTCCTCGAATTCAAAATTCTCATCCCTGTTTTCAAATCCCTCCATGGCCTCACCCCTCCCTATCTCTGTAATCTCCTTCAGCCCCACAACCCCCTGAGATATCTGCGCTCTCTAATTCTGCCCTCTTGAGCATCCCTGATTATAATCGCTCAACCATTGGTGGCCGTGCCTTCTGTTGCTGAGGCCCTAAGCTCTGGAATTCCCTGCCTAAACCTCTCCGCCTCTCTACCTCTCTTTCCTCCTTTAAGACGCTCCTTAAGACCAAGCTTTTGGTCGCCTGCCCTAATTTCTCCTTATGTGGCTCCGTAACAAATTTTTTGTCTTTTAATACTCCTGTGAAGTGCCTTGGGACGTTTTACTACGTTAAAAGCGCTATATAAATAAAAGTTGTTGTTGTTGTTGTTGTAAACCTGCCCCATTATATTCGCTCCCTAGCTCTGCTCAACTTTGTCCTTTGGGTGCCAAACTGTGTTTACACTGGAGTCTGAGATCTGAAGATTGAATTGATCTGCCATTGGCCCTGTTTACACACCATGGCCGGAATTTTCTTCGTGAAGGTGGGTTGGGGGCGGGGCGGGGGATGGGCGGAGGGAGTCCGAAGCAGGCCGGAAACGCGGGAGGCGAAGTTTCCCGCAGGCCCTGCCAATTTTACCGGCAGGGCCTAATTTGAATGTGAGGCCTGGGTTTCCCAGCTTGAGAGGCTGGCTGGCTGCGGACGGGTAGGCCTCAGCCCTCAGTTGTGAGAGGTCGGTCCGGGGTCAGCAGTCGGGAGTGGGGGGGGCGGAGAGAGGATCGGCGGGGGTATTGCAGGATCGGCAGCGGATTGGGGATCGGCAGGCGATGGGCAGTGGCCGGGATCGCGGGGGCTGGGGGATCAGGGATCGCGGAGGAGGGGGTGGGTGGGGGGGTTGGCCAGGGATCGGTGGGGGGTGGCGGAGAATCGGCAGGGGGCCGGAGGATCATGGCTGGCCTCATCATCATCGTTACGGGGGGAGGCCTGGGAATGCGATCGTGAGGAGGGGGGCGGTGGTCTATGATCGTGGGGCCTGAGTTAGACAGGGACCCTGGATCCAGGAGGTGGGTATAAAGCCACTTACCTCCTGGATGGAGCAGCCCCGCCTCTGTTTAACTGCCGGGTTTCACAAATTGTGTGAAACCCGTCCCCAGGCAGTCAAATTCAAAATGGAGACGTTAATAGATGCTTCCAGCCTCATTACAATATTTAAATTGAGGTAACGCCCCCTGGGAACGAGTTGGTCGCCCCCCCCCCACCGTCCCACTTCTGGCAAAACCGGAAGCGGGCGGGTTGGAGGCGGGATCAGGTCGGGATTCACATTTTTAACAATTTAACTGCCCCCACACTCCAAACCCACCCGTTTTTTTTTAATGGGAAAATTCCGGCCCATCTTCCATCTTTAGTGCCACTGGGAAGCACCAACTCTTTCACAAATAAGCTAAAGATGGCATCTGCAGGCCCCCTTTGAGGGCAAAGCCTAGAAATGACTGTTGGTGATGTTAATTGATGAAGCCTTAACCTGTTCATATGGCATTCCTCTGTCCACTATTTTAACAGAGATGCTAATCCACTTAAACCAAACTGGTCAATTATCTGGGTTTAAAATAGTGAAAAGAGGAACATCTCATCCGCTGTTATACCCAACAGTAATTTTCATTCCTCCAGTTTACTGGTTAACCTGTTTACATAACTCTTCTTTGTGAGTTATTTTAAACACAGTTGTGTAAAATAAATGGATTGGCGGCTATTAGAATAACGCACACAGGATTTTTACACAATTGCTGTATAAAATACAAGTTGGTGTTGTTATTGTGTGTATGTATTTAAACATTCTACGTTGCTGCTCTTGTAAGGAGTCTTACTTCCTGCAATACAATATAATTGGACTGCATTGCCACTGAAGAGATTTGGCAAATTGAAGTCAAATCCTTATTACGCTGTAATGCTGTCAATGCTGATATATCGTGTTGGCAAAATGATTCCCGGATGGTAAAATATCCTGTTACATGGTCTGCTCAGAGGAGCTCTTTTCAAGCTAATTATCAGAGGCATAGGATTGGGTTGAAAATGGATACAGGTCTTGTCTTGTCCCATTACCATCTCCTTTCACCTTGCACCATCATCCCTTTTGTCATTTAATCTCTCCTGCCTTCCACTCTATCACAGGCCTTCCCTTTTGTTCTTTCCTCCCCTCCCCCTCTTTCCCTGCCCCTGCACTTGCTTAAAAACCCATTACATCTCTAACTTTTTCCAGTTCTGGTGAAAGGTCATCGACCTGAAATGTTAACCCTGTTTCTCTCTCTTCCACAGATGTTGCCTGACCTGCTGAGAGTTTCCAGCATTTTCTGTTTTTATTTCAGATTTCCAGCATCCGCAGTATTTTGCTTCGTACTGGTCTTATTTTTTCTGAACAGTGCACTGGATTCAATTAAAAAAAGCAGCTAGGTGCTGCAATAGTGAGATGTTAGGTGGAGGGGTGAAGTCAAGTGGACTGAAGAGCCTTTTTCTCTGGATGGATGGAGGGACGGACGGAGGGAGGGACGGAGGGAGGGATGGATGGATGGAGGGACGGACGGACGGTCGGTCAAAAGGAGGGATGGACAGATGGAGGGACGGATGGAGGGACGGACGGATGGAGAGTCGGACAGACAGACAAATGGGCAGACGGATAAACGGATAGACAGAAAGAAAGACAGAAAGAAAGGCAGACAGGACAGACAAACATTATAGAGCACCTTTCATGACCTGAGGACGTCCCTAAATCGCTTTACAGCCAATGAAGTACTTTTTGAAGTGTAGTCACTGTTGTAATTCGGAAACACGGCAGCCAATTTGTGCACAGCAAGCTCCCACAAACAGCAATGCGATAATGACCAGATATTGCATGGGATAAATATTGGCCAGGACACTGGGAAGAACTTCCCTTCTCTTCTTCAAAATAGTGCCATGGGATCTTTTATGTGCACTTGGGAGGGTAGACAGGGACTCAGTTTAACATTTTACCTGAAAGACGGCGCTGCCAACAGTGCAGCAAACCCTCAGCACTGCACTGGGAGTGTCAGCCTAGATTTTGTGCTCAAGTCTCTGGAGTGGGACTTGAACCCACAACCTTCTGTCTCAGAGGCGAGAGTGCTGCCCACTGAAGCCTCTTTAGTTGCTCCAAAATTCACTCCTCCCCCCAAGGGAAGTGGCCATTTTCCATGTGTGAACCTGGAAAGCAATTGCGGTAAGCTATTCAGTCATGGGAGGATCGCAGTCAACTCCAATCCTGTCCACACACATAAATTTCCCAGAGGAAACAATAGATCGTGATCAGAAGCAGGAAGCCTGACTGATTTTTGTCCCTCTATATTTGAACTTGCTTGCGGTTCACTGTAATTCAAATTGAATGAAAAAGGCATAACTTTAATAAAGTTTAAAACAATTTCATACACCACAGCTCTGCCTCGACTCAGCAACTTCATCTTGCAGACTCAGAGATGGCACAGTCTGGATTGAACTAATCAACCTAAATAATATTGTTAGCTTCCAGTCGTGTAATTTAGATTCAGCTCCTTAATAATCAAATTGAAATGAAATACAGACAATAGTGTCCACAAGCTTGCTATAAGCTTTCCATAGCCAGGGGCAGTACACGGGATATACTGCTTACTCAATCGTCTGCCAATTGTGATTTGAAATGCTTCTATATTGATTTCAGTTTGCACAGATACTCGGCCCCTTTTTGTTACTGGTGTTCTCATTTAAGGAATTTTAAAATTCTCACCCCTGTTTACAAATCCCTCCAAGGCCTCGCCCCTGCCTATCGCTGTAACCTCCTCCAGCCCTGCAACCCTGCGAGATCTCTGCGCTCCTCCAATTCTGGTCTCTTGCGCATCCCTCGATTTTCATCGCTCCACCATTAGCGGCCGTGCCTTCAGCTGCCTGGGCCCTAAGCTCTGGAATTCCCTCCGTAACCCCTCTCCTCCTTTAAGACGCTCTTAAAGCCTACCTCTTTGACCAAGCCTATCTTAATGTCTCCTTATGCGGCTCGGTGTCCAATTTTGTCCAATAACGCTCCTGTGAATCGCCTTGGGACGTTTTACTACATTAAAGGCGCTATATAAATGCAACCTGTTGTTGTTCTAGTGAATTTGGTTTGTGCAGAACTGAACAGCTAGTGAAGTAAGGGAACATCTACAATCACTATAATGACTCCATCTCCAGCCCTGCGATAATGAGATTTATTATAACTTCCTATAACTCTGCAGTCTGGGGAGTAAACCTGGGTCATCTTTTGCCCGTATGGTTTAGTTCCACACCGAGCAGTGAATTTACCAAACTGAACCATCAATTACATAGAATTACATAGGCCGGAATTTTCTTCGGGGAGGCGGGTTGGGGGCGAGGGGCGGGAAACCCGGGAGGTCGGGTTTCCCCTGGGCCCTGCCGACTTCACCGGCAGGCCCTAAGTTGAATGCGAGGCCTCAGTTTCCCGCCTGCAGTCAGCCAGATTAAAAGGGTAGGCCTCAGTTGCGAGGGGTCGGTCCGGGGGGAGGGATCGCAGGAGGGTGGTCGGCAATCAGCTGGGGGGTGGGGGGGTTTCGGGAATCGGGAGGGGAGGAATTGGGGATCGGGAGGAGGGAGAAAGGATTGGGGAGGACGGGGATTGGCAGGGGGGGGTCGGTTGCAGGATCGGCAGGGGATCGGGGATTGGGGAGGACGGGGATTGGCAGGGGGGGGTTGGTTGCAGGATCGGTAGGGGGTCGGGGATTGGGGAGGACGGGGATCGGCAGGGGGGGGCAGTTGCAGGATCGGTAGGGGGGTCGGGGATTGGGGAGGACGGGGATCGGCGGGGGGGGGGCCGTTGCAGGATCGGTAGGGGGGTCGGGGATTGGGGAGGACGGGGATCGGCGGGGGGGGCAGTTGCAGGATCGGTAGGGGGTCGGGGATTGGGGAGGACGGGGATCGGCGGGGGGGGGCAGTTGCAGGATCGGTAGGGGGGTCGGGGATTGGGGAGGACGGGGATCGGCGGGGGGGGCAGTTGCAGGATCGGTAGGGGGTCGGGGATTGGGGAGGACGGGGATTGGCAGGGGGGGGTCGGTTGCAGGATCAGCAGGGGATCGGGGATTGGGGAGGACAGGGATCGGCGGGGGGGGCAGTTGCAGGATCGGTAGGGGGTCGGGGATTGGGGAGGACGGGGATTGGCGGGGGGGGTCGGTTGCAGGATCGGTAGGGGGTCGGGGATTGGGGAGGACGGGGATCGGCGGGGGGGGCAGTTGCAGGATCGGTAGGGGGGTCGGGGATTGGGGAGGACGGGGATTGGCAGGTGAGCAGGGATCGCGGGGGGGGTTGAGGATCGTGCGGGGGTGGGGGGGGTGTGCGGAGGATCGTGACTGGCCTGATCATCATCGTTGGGGGAGGGGATGCCTGGGGGGGGGGTGATCGGAGGTCTCATTGGGGGTCTCTGATCGCGGGGGGTGGGTTAGGCAGGGACCATGGATCCCGGAGGTAGGTATAAAGCCACTTACCTCCTGGTTGCAGCAGTCCCCGCCTCTGTTTATCGGCCGGGTTTCACGAATTGTGTGAAACCCGTCCACAGGCAGTTAAACACAAAATGGACAGGGAAAATAGAGGCTTCCAGCCTCATTACAATATTTAAATTGACATTCCACCCCCTGGGAGCGGGTTGGTGGCCCGTCCCTGTCCCACCTCCGGCAAAACCGGAAGTGGGCGGGTTGGAGGCAGGATCAGGTCGGGAATCCCACTTTTAACAATTTAACTGCCCACACGCTCCAAACCCACCAGTTTTTTTTCATGGGAAAATTCCGGCCATGGTATTTACAGCACAGAAACAGAATTATGCTCCTGATGAGCCTCCTCCCACCCTTCTTCATCTCACCCCATCAACATAATCTTCTATTCCTTTCTTCCTCATGTGTCTATCTAGCTTCCCCTTTGTTGAGGCTGCTGCGAAACACGAATTAAGACTGAATCCATGTGTGGAAAAACAGAGACTTTTTAATACAACTGCATGGTCCAAAATGGCTGAACAGACTGCTCCCAGAATTCTCTGGAAAAACCCTGAGGCCCTGCCCACTTCTTCTCTCCTGCCTTAAAGGCAAGGTGCCTTAAAGGCAAGGTGCTCGATATATTGTCCACGGACAGAAAAGTGGATAATGCCCGTTTAGGTGGCGATCCGCCACACAGCTCCCCCCAGAATCCGCTTAGGAGGTGTGGACGAGATGGTGCGGCGGTCTGATGGGCCGGCCAGAGCGGCTCTTGTAGGACGCCGGTGGACGTGGAACGGCCGGGCGTGGAGCAGCCGGGTGAACCGGCTTGAGGGCAGGTCGGCCGCATGGTGGTGGACGAGCTACAGGGACCTGCTCACCGGGCTCCGAGTGTGCTGGCTTGAGTCGGTCAACCGACACTTTTTCGGTCCTGTCGCCCACTTGCAGGGTGAAAAATTTGTCCCCAGCCTGTAGCACCTTGTAGGGCCCATCGTACGGGGGTTGAAGGGGTCCGCGGTGGGCATCGTGCCGGACGAAAACAAACCGTGCCTGGTGCAGGCTTAGTGGGACGTGTGAGGTGGATTCACCGTGTCGGGCAATGGGCACCGGGGCGAACTGCAGCGCCGGTGAGGCGAAGTCGTGGCTGTGGTGGTCGGCTGACCAGGGTGTCGTGGCGGTGGGCAGGAACTCGCCGGGTATGCGCAGCGGCTGACCATACACGAGCTCTACTGCCGATGCGTGGAGGTCTTCTTTAACCGCAGTGCGCAGGCCGAGGAGGACCCACGGAAGTCGGTCGGTCCAGGCGCCGTCCTGGAGGCTGGCTCGAAGAGATGCCTTCAAGGATCTGTGGAACCGCTCACACAGTCCGTTGGCTTGGGGGTGGTACGCTGTGGTGCGGTGGATGGTCACCCCGAGATTGCGTGCGACGGCGGTCCAGAGTTCAGAGGTAAATTGCGGACCTCTGTCCGACGTCATGTCGGAGGGGACGCCGAACCGTGCGACCCAGGTGCTGACGAAGGCTCTGGCGATGTCGGCGGTGGTGGTAGAGGTCAGTGGAATTGCCTCGGGCCAGTGCGTGGTGCGGTCAACGATCGTCAGCAAGTGCGTGTGGCCTTGCGACGGCGGCAGGGGCCCGACGATGTCCACGTGGATGTAGTCGAATCTCCGCAAGGGGATGGTAAACTCCTCGAGGGGTCCTTTCGTGTGTTGCTGTACCTTGGCCCGTTGGCAGGCTAGGCAGGAGTTGGCCCAAGTACGCACATCCTTGCGAAGGCCGCGCCAGACAAAGCTGTTGGCTACCAATTTGATGGATGCATGGGCGCCGAGTTGGGAGAGGTTGTGGAGAATGTCGAATACCCGGCGGCGCCAGGACGCTGGGACGATGGGCCGAGGTTGACATAGGGATATGTCGCACTTGACCGTGACTGCGGTCGGGCCACAGGCGACGTCGGCCAGGCGTAGCCCTGGTAGGTTGGTAGGTGCGGAGAGCAGATCAGGGTCGGTGATCTGCTCTGCTGCGAGTTGAGCGTACTCGACTGCCAGGTGTGCGGCGTGGATGGCGGGGCGGGAGAGGCAGTTGGCTACCACATTGTCTCGGCCGGAGACGTGTTGGATGTCCGTGGTGAACTCGGACACTGCCGCGAGCTGGCTCTGCTGCCTGGCGGACCAGGGGTCGGTTGTCTTTGCCATTGCGAATGTCAGGGGCTTGTGGTCGACAAACGCAGTGAAGGGGTGGCCCTCAAGCAAAAAATGATAATGGCGGACCGCCAAGAACAGCGCGAGGAGCTCGCGGTCGAAGGTGCTGTACTGGACCTCCGGGGGGCGTAGTTGGCGGCTGAAGAAGGCAAGTGGTTGCCAGGCGCCGTCGACCCACTGCTCATACATGGCGCCGACCGCGTGGTCGGAGGCGTCCGTGGTGAGCGCTACCCTGGCATTGGGAACTGGGTGCGCGAGCAGGGTGGCGTTGGCGAGCGCGGTCTTGGTGGAGTCGAAGGAGGCTGACGCGTCTGCCGTCCATTCGACCGCCATCTTGCCGCTCCTGCCCCGGATGGCTTCATACAGGGGCCTCATGAGGGACGCTGCTTTGGGGATGAAGCGGTTATAGAAATTCACCATCCCGAGAACTCCTGGAGGACTTTGATGGTGGTGGGGCGGGGAAATTGTTGGACGGCCTGCACCTTGGTGGGCAGGGGAATGGCCCCAGCATGGGTGATGTGGTGGCCGAGGAAGTCGATCTTGTCCAGGCCAAACTGGCATTTGGCTGGGCTGAGGATGAGCCCGTGGTCGCTGAGGCGCCCGAACAGGATGCGAAGGTGTTCGATGTGTTCCTGCTTGGAGGAACTGGCTACCAGGATGTCGTCCAGGTAGACGAACAGGAACTTCAGGTCCCGAAGGACCGAGTCCATGAGCCGTTGGAATGACTGGGCCGTGTTTTTGAGGCCGAAGGGCATCCGCAGGAACTCGAACAGGCCGAAGGGGGTGATTACGGCCGTCTTGAGGACGTCCGCGGGGTGGACGGGGACTTGGTGGTAGCCGCACACCAGGTCGACCTTGGAAAAGACTGAGCGGCCGGCCAGTCTAGCTGAGAAGTCCTGAATGTGCGGCACGGGGTACCGATCAGGGGTGGAGGCGTCATTGAGGTGGAGGTAATCCCCGCAGGGGCGCCAACCTCCGCCTGGTTTGGGGGCGATGTGGAGTGGGGAGGCCCAGGGACTGTTGGAGCGGTGGATGATGCCGAGCTGTTCCATGGTGGCAAACTCGGTCCGCGCGATCTCCAGTTTGGCCGGGTCCAGCCTGCGGGCGTGGGCGTACACTGGGGGGCCTGTGGTGGGGATGAAGTGTTCCACCCCGTGTTTGGTGGCCTCCGCGGAGAAGGTCGGATTGGTAAGGGCTGGGAATTCGGCCAGGAGTGCCAAGTAGTCATCTGTGGCCCGGGCGTGGCACTGTGATGCCATGTCGGCGGGTTGACGGGGGGCCATGGCGCCCAGGATGGGGGACATGGTGTTCATGTCCACGAGGCGGTGACGAGGGATGTCTACCAGTAGGCCGTGGGCGCACAGGAAATCTGTGCCAATGAGAGGGGAGAGCACCTTGGCAGTGATGAACTCCCATCGGTAGCGGCGACCAGCGAGGTCGAGGGTGACTGTCCGGGTGCCATACGTCCGGATTTCTGAGCCGTTAGCAGCAGCCAGCGCCGGTCCTCGTTCACCCTTTTGGATGTCGAGGGAGGAGGCCGGGATGATGCTGTGCTGAGCCCCAGTGTCGCACAGGAAGCGGCGGCCGGTTTTGTCATCCGTGACGTACAGCAGGGAGCCCGCGTGGCCCACGGCCATCGCGGGGGCTGGTATGGGGGCGGACTTGAAAGAGCAGGGAGGTGTGCACCGTTGTGCCCTGGCGCCGAACCGTGCGTGGTAGTAACAGTGGCCCGGGTTAGTGGGGCGCGAAGGCCCCGTGGGCCTGGTGGCTGATCCTTGTGGCCGCGTGGTGGCCGGTGAGGGGCGCGCCCAGGCATTGGCTGCCAGGTCCGGAGTGACGTCACGGCTGGAGTGAGCGGACAGCAGCTTGTCGGCCTCATCGGCCAGGGCTTCCAGGTTCGTGAGGCCGGACGCCACGATCGCTGGGCGGATGCTGAGAGGGAGCTGGCGGATGAACAGCATGCGGAAGAGGGATCCGGGTGGGCTCTCGTCGGTGAGGGAGAGCATGTGGGAGAGGAGGTCTGATGGTAAGGCATCACTGAGGCCTGGAAGGTCGAGGAGGTGGCAGTTTCGCTGATATGCCGAGGCCGTAAATTTTTTAAAAGCGCTGCCTTGAGATGTGCGTACTTGCCTTCCTCTGGTGGGTTCTGCAGCGCTGTCCAAACCTTCGAAACTGTGGCTCTACCAAGTGATGTGACGAGGTAGTCGTACTGCGTCCCATCTGTGGTGATGTTTCGCAGCCGGAAGCGGGATTCAGTTTGGAGAAACCAGGCTTCGGGCTGGTTTTCCCAAAACTCCGGCAGTTTCACGGAAACTGCGTTCGTGTCTGCCATTGCAATGCTCGGAATACATTCTGAGCATTGGGGTCACCAATGTTGAGGCTGCCGCGAAACACGAATTAAGACTGAATCCATGTGTGGAAAAACAGAGACTTTTTAATACAACTGCATGGTCCAAAATGGCTGAACAGACTGCTCCCAGAATTCTCTGGAAAAACCCTGAGGCCCCGCCCACTTCTTCTCTCCTGCTTTAAAGGCAAGGTGCCTTAAAGGCAAGGTGCTCGATATATTGTCCACGGACAGAAAAGTGGATAATGCCCGTTTAGGTGGCGATCCGCCACATCTTAAACGTATCTATACTATTCATCTCAATCACTCCTTGTGGTAGCGAGTTCCACATTCTCACTGCTCTCCGGGTAAAGAAGTTTCTCCTGAATTAGATTTATTAGTGACTATCTTATATTTATGGCCCTTAGTTCTGGTCTCTCCCCACCCCCCCACCCCCCACCGCAAGTGGAAACATCTTCTCTACGTCTACCCTATCAAACGGCAACACGGTGGCATAGTGGTTAGCACTGGTGCCTCACAGCGCCAGGGACCCGGGTTCGAATCTGGCCTCGGGTGACTGTCTGTGTGGAGTTTGCACATTCTCCCCGTGTCTGCGTGGGTTTCTCCGGGTGCTCCGGTTTCCTCCCACAGTCCAAAAATGTGCGGGTTCGGTTGATTTGGCTATGATAAATTGACCCTTAGTGTTAGGGGGGGATTAAATATGTGGGGTTACGGGGATAGGATGGGATATGTTAGGGGGAATTAAATACGTGGGGTTACGGGGATAGGGTGGGATATGTGTCGGTGCAGGCTCGATGGGGATTCTGTGTGAGAAAGCAGGGACAGGGTACTGGATTTGGATGATCAGCCATGATCGTATTGAATGGTGGAGCAGGCTCGACGGGCCGAATGGCCTACTCCTGCTCCTAGTTTCTATGTAAACCCTTTCATAATCTTAAAGACCTCGATCAGGTCACCCCTCAGCCTTCTCTTTTCTCGAGAAAAGAGCCCCAGTAATACTCTTGCAGAGCCTTTGGGGAGTGAGCTGTGAAAGGAATGCAAATTCGGAGCTCGCTTTAAGCAGAATCAATTATTCATCGGACCAATACACAAAGTGCTGATTTCTGCTCAATTGTAGCCTTTTAGTCTGATTCTGGAATCACATTTAGAAATTAAGTTAGGTTCAGATCAAATGAGAAATTGGGGACTCCATGAATGATGTTTCAGATTTAAGAAGGCAGCGAGGGATGTAATCAAGAGATCCCACTAAACGTTGCCAAACTACATCTTCAGAACAACTGCTGGACATTTTTGACAATGTACGATTGTTTCTCCATTCTTCTGCGAGAGTCTTTGAGAGCACAGAGAGAACTAGCGGCGAGGGAGGCCTTTGACCCCATTTAGGGTGTCCTTCCACAGGGATCTGCTGTCTCACCTGTCACAGGTCTAACATCGTACATGCCAACCTGGAAAACTAGCAAAAATCTCATCAATAAAAAGTTGACACAGACCCCAAAATGTTGATAACTCAAGAATAACCTGTTCATGTGTAAAGTTAGAGTTACGCAGGCTTTGTAACTTAAGCTGTAAATATACTCAACGTTCCTACACTTGTAGTGGTTGAAAGGAGGCTCTTTAAGATGGGCTATTTTGGAGTAGGGGTACTCAATGTGAGGCATCAACTTAAACAGAGTTCATCCACTATCTGAGGCCAATGGGTAAAGTATGGCAAGTTTACGAAGGGTGGTAGGAGGGAGGCCAGCCAGGAGAGCATTGGAATAGTTTAAACAAGACCAAAACCGTACTCTCAAGGAGCATCCTGAACTTTTTCCACAGTTAAGGCATGTTGTTTGAACTCGAATCTGTAATCGCTCCGACGTCATTCCCACAGGAACCAGCTTCAGGGAACAATTCAGCGCTTTGACACCCCCTACAGGAGAACCGTAATAAAGCGCACAAGGCACAATACAGCATCTGCAACAGGCATGTGCTGTAAAAACCGTCATCCCACTACTGTGTGGGGAATCATGCTGTGTGCTAATTGGCTGCCACATGTGCTCACATAACAAGCTACTGAATTCTGCAGTAATTCATCGCATGTGAAGGCATTACGAGACATTTCTGAGAGACATGCACTGGGTACAACCTAACACACAAAGAAAGATGATTAGAGATTAAAGATTAATTAAAGCACCGATCCTGATAATGTGCAGGGATGCCAATATATGTGTTTTATGCACTTTCTTTCATGGGTATGTATGGTGGCTTAGCTTTTTTTAATTCATTCTCAGGGTGTGGGCATCGCTGGCAAGGCCAGCATTTATTGCCCATCGCTAGTTGCCCCTATCCTAACCCGCACCAAGTCCCGTTCACCCATCACCCCTGTGCTCGCTGGCCTACATTGGCTCCCGGTCCGGCAACACCTCAGTTTTAAAATGATCATCCTTGTTTTCAAATCCCTCCATGGCCTCGCTCCTCCCTAGCCCTGTAACCTCCTTCATCCCTACCTCAACCAACATAACAAAAAAACAGATGATCTGGTCATTATCACATTGCTGTTTGTGGGAGCTTGCTGTGTGCAAATTGGCTGCCACGTTTCCCACATTGCAACAGTGGCTACACTTCAAAAGTACTTCATTAGCTGTAAAGCGTTTTGAGACGTCCGATGGTCGTGTAAGGCGCTATATAAATGCAAGTCTTTCTTTCTTTACATCCCTCCGAGATCTCTGCGCTCCTCCAATTCTGGCCTCTTGAGCATCCGCGGTTTGAATCGCTCCACCATTGGCGGCCTTGCCTTCAGCTGCCTGGGCCCTAAGCTCTGGAATTCCCTCCCTGAACCTCTCAGCCTCGCTACCTCTCTCTCCTCCTTTAAGACGCTCCTTAAAACCTACCTCTTTGACCAAGCTTATGTGTCTCGGTGCCAAATTTTGTTTGGTAACGCTCCTGTGAAGTGTCTTGGGATGTTTTCCTACATTAAAGGCGCTGTATAAATGCAAGTTGTTGTTTGCTAAAACTGAGTGACTTGCTGATCCACTTTAGAGTGTGGGACTTCAGCCATCTACAGGCCATGGCAGCAATTTTCCTTTCCTAAAAAGGACATTAGTCAGCCAGTTCTTTTTTTTTAATTATGACAATCCACTGCTTCTAAACTAATTTAAATTCTCAAACTGCCAATGTGGGAATCTCCGGATTATTAGTCCAGGCTCCTGGATTACTAATATAAAATAAAAACGGAAGATGCTGGAAATACTCAGCAGGTCGGGCAGCATCTGTGGAGAGAGGAACAGGGTTAACGTTTCAGGGCGATGACCTTTCGTCAGAACTGGAAAAAGTTGGAGATGGAACAGGTTTTTAAGCAAGTGTCGGGGCGGGAAAGGGGGGAGGGGAGGAAAGAACAAAAGGGAAGGTCTGTGATTGGATGGAAGGCAGAAGAGATTAAGAGACAAAAGGGATGATGGTGCAAGGCAAAAGGAGATGGTAACGGGACAAGTTAAGAAACAAAAGATGACTCTAGATGAAGTGTAAATGGCAGAATGGTCGACAGCTTCCATGTGAGAGAGAGAAAAAAAAATGATAAGGGCAGAGGTTATGGTCGGAAATTGTTGAACTCGATGTTGAGTCCAGAAGGCTGTAAAGTTCTGATGAAAGGTTATTGACCTCAAACACTGGGGGGTTAAATTCCACAGCGCTGAAAAACGGGCGCAGGCACCGCGACATGCCCGCGCCCATTCAAGGAGCGCAGGCAACACGTCAACTTCGTGCTACCTGCTAATTATAATGATTGCAGCGCACAGCCTAGTGCTGAACGGACTGCTGATTAGGCTGTTCGCTCAGCAAGGGGTCGAAGTTTGCGATGTTCGGGCGAGGCGAGCTTTACTTAAAGCAAGCGTGCGCCTCTTAAAGGCAGTCTGCTCCTCTTAATATCTGCTGATGATAAATGGTAACAGTGCTTCAGCACTAACCCAAATGGCTCAACAGGCCAGGGAAAGGACACCCAGGGTCTCGGACGCTGCACTTGCGCTTTGTGCCAGGGTTCAACACTGGAAGAGAGGTCCTCTGCCCACAGGGGGCCAGGAGGCCCTCCAGAAAGAATGATGTGGGACCAGATCACCGAGGCGGTCGCTGCCAAACGGTGTTGCCCCCAGGATGTGGCTCCAGTGCCCAAAGAAGTTTAATGACCTCATACGCGTGGTCAAGTTCAGTGAATGCATCTTCAAAAGCCGTCTCCTGCCAACTGCACCACTGACCTCACACACTGCTCAATGCACGACTCCACCCCTCCCCCCCCATCACTCACCTACCAACCATCTCTACCAAACACGAGGCACATCCCACAAAGTCCTAGCTTTACTTCACCTCCTTGGAGGAGACAGTGCTGGCCATTCTTGGCAGGGACCTTGCTGAGCCCTTGGCCAACGGTGGGGCTGAACGAATACAAGATGCCGGAATCCTCGTACATTATCCTCCTTCTCACATCTCAGTTCCCCCTCATCCCACAATCTCTTCTGATTTACAAGCTGCACATAGTGCAAGCTTGCAGCTCTTGCTTTACACCCCCTCCCATCACCACAGTCATACCGTTGTGCCTTCCTTATTTCAGACACCCAAGAAATCCAGCCTGCCCAGCCAGTGATTGTCCAAGAAGAGGGAGAGGCGAGTGAAGAAGAAGAAGACACACCGCCACTCGATTTCACACTCCCAGCCACCAGCTCCTCGAGGTTGTCCTGCAAGACCATTTTGCAGTGCCCCCACTGAAAGTCAGCAGCCTTCCACCAGCCATGCTGCAGCCACTGAGGTAGCACTGTGTAGGAGCACTAGGATAGGCAAAGACACACACAAGACAGTCACTAAGGGAATGCACATGGGTGATTAGTTAATTTTTTGATGTAGTATTGAATGCATATATGGATAAAGTTGGATTGGAAAGTTTTTTTGTGGTGGCTTTTGTTTCAGCTTTGTGGCCAAGAGAACGCTGTGCTGGTCAGTAACAGAGGGAAGGTAAGGTGTGGGACAAATGTTGAAAGGGGAATTGGGGTAGTGTTCACTGGTACCGCAGCCAGATGATTTGATCCCAGATATCCTGGCCAGAAAGGGGCTGTCTGGGTTGCCTCCTTCCTTCCGCTTCATCCTCTTCCGTGTCCTCCTCTTCCGCTTCCTCCTCTTCCTCCTCCTCCTCTTCCTCCTCCTCTTCTGCTTCTTCCTCTCCGCCTCCTCCCTCTATGAGCAGCTTGTCCCCTTTGCTGCCTCTGCTGCATCTCCATGTCTTGCTGCAGCCCAAGGGGGGCTGCAACTAGAGCCCCCAGGACTGGGAGCAACTGATGTTCTCAGAGGCCTTCCTTTAAGAGCCAAAGCCTTGCAAACGTCCAGCAGCACTCCCTTCACACTTTAACAACTTTTTAAATGTGTTACACCAAGCCACAATAAAATGTAAAGAAACCAGTACAAAAGCAAAAATCTAAACTTACCTGAAAGTTGAGTGTGTCCCTTTAAGGAGCGCTGGTAGGGGGCCCATCGTACAGCTGCACTCACGTTCTGCTGTGCATGCTTTGGAGAGGTTGTTAAAAGGAACGGCGATGTCCAAACTAGCAGGTCGTGTGTCAATTCAGCATTACACGCTGATTGACGTCACGATCTGATTAATTTCCATCACTGGAGTGTGCACAGGCAATGGCAGCACTGCCAACCTGCACCGCTGCGTTCCACGGCGGACGTGGGCAGAAGTGAGGTGGCCGCTATTTTGTCATCCAAACCGACCTTAACAGCTGGTGCAAACGGGCTGAATTTCACGGCCTGGGTGTAATTTTAACCCCCCAAAATGGGTGGGTGTGGGTCAGGTGGGAGGCTAAAATGTAATAAATCTGAAACAGGAAACCAACCTGCCTCAAACGCGCCCACGTCCAGTTTTAACGGAGGCGGAACGAGGCGCGGGCGACCAATCCGCTCTCAGGAGGCGGCTCAGTCATGAAACATTATAAGGAGACTACGTGCCTTCATTTTTACAGTCTTTCTATTTTGAACCCATGTTGGCAGGGTTTCCCAAGCCTCGGGAAACCCGGCAGGTAAAAAGAGGCGAGAAGGGCTGTAACCATAAAGTAAGTGCCTTTGCTGCACTGCTTGTGGGCCAGGAAAAGCAGGAGTGTTTCCCCCCGGCCCAACAAGCGAACCTATAAACACCACCCCCACCCCCACGATCTCTCTCCAATCTCCCTCCACATCACCGACCCCCCCCCCGCCCCATGACCCGCGTTCTCTCCCGTGACCTCCGACTCTCCCCCCGACCACTCCATCTGTGATCCCACCTCCAATCTCTCCCCAACCACCACCCCTCGCCATCTTCCCTGAACTCCCCCAAATACAAAACTTATGTGATCCTCGGCTGCGGCCTTTTCTGGAGATCTTCCCTGCCCAACAGGCAGCTAAGCCTGTCAATCACTCCATGGCATTCGACCATAACCCCTCCAACCCCGCCCCCTGAATGCGCACCCCTGCCCCAGTAAATATCGGGGTCGTTAATTCTGGTTCTGTCTCCACAGCTGCTGCCTGACCTGCTGAGTGTTTCCTGCATTTTCTGATTTTATTGCAAATTTCCATCATCCATGGTATTTTGCTTTAGGAGGTTTAATTTTATTCGTTCATGGGATGTGGGCATCGCTGGCAAGGCCAGCATTTATTGCCCATCCCTAATTGCCCTTGAGAAGGTGGTGGTGAGCCACCTTCTTGAACCGCTGCAGTCCATGTGGTGAAGGTACTCCCACAGTGCTGTTAGGGAGGGAGTTCCAGGATTTTGACCCAGTGACGATGAAGGATCGGCGATATATTTCCAAGTCAGGATGGTGTGTAACTTGGAGGGGAACTTGGAGGTGGTGGTGTTCCCATGCTCCTGCTGCCCTTGTCCTTCCAGGTGGTAGAGGTCGCGGGTTTGGGAAGTGCTGTTGAAGTAGACGTTACGAGTTGCTGCAGTGCATCTTGTAGATGGTACACACTGCAGCCACGGTACGCCGGTGGTGGAGGGAGTGAATGTTTAAGGTGGTGGATGGGGTGCCAATCAATCGTGTTACTTTGTCCTGAATGGTATCGAGCTTCTTGAATGTTACTGGAGCTGCACTCATCCAGGCAAGTAGAGAGTATTCCATCACAGTCCTGACTTGTGCCTTGTGGATGGTGGAAAGGCTTTGGGGAGTCAGGAGGTGAGACACTCGCCACAAAATACCCAGACTCTGACCTGCTGTTGTCGCCATAGTATTTATGTGGCTGGTCCAGTTAAGTTTCTGGTCAATGGTGACCCCCAGGATGTTGATGGTGGGGGATTCGGCGATGGTAATGCTGTTGAATGTCAAGGGGCGGTGGTTAGACTCTTGCTAGGAGGCATTAATAACTCTGCTTTATTTCCTCAACTTCCAAGAGCAGTAGGGGAAGGAA
Organism: Squalus acanthias; assembly: GCA_030390025.1. Classification (NCBI taxonomy): domain Eukaryota; kingdom Metazoa; phylum Chordata; class Chondrichthyes; order Squaliformes; family Squalidae; genus Squalus; species Squalus acanthias. Next base: position 13,530,563 of record CM059429.1, read on the forward strand.
CATAGTGCTCTTTAAAGTTGGGGGGTCAGCAGTAGGTGATGAGAGGGATGTCCACGATAGAATAATCAGATGCAGGCAGGAATGGGCTTGATGTACCAAATGGCCTTTTCTCGCAGTTCCTATTTCCGCTGCTCAACATCATTTTCACTGGAGCTTTGAGGCTTTGCTGCCTGTCAGGAATTCAAGCTTAAAACCCTCCCTTTGTTAAACCCTTAGATGCAAAGCACTGTGAATAGTTTTCGGTAATTATTTAATTAATCTTCAACAGTAAAGGCGGATTAATGGCATTTCAGACATTTTAGTGAGCAGGAGGCTGTATGAAAACAACAGCCAACGAGCTGGAAACTGTAAAAACAAACCTCAAGGACTTGTACATATCAGGGCCTCTCAAACCGCTGGGAGTCATTCAGTAATGCACAATGTCCAGGTTTGGCACTCAAATTGGTGCATCCCTGCCAGAGAGCCTTTTATCGTAATTTGATTATACAATTCCTTCAGAGAATACATAATTTTTGTTTGTATAAAACAAATATTTCATGTCAGAATTGAATTAGATCAGCTTGGATGAAGAAATCAGTGGTCCATTTGTTCTCCTCCTTTCTGCATAGCAAGCAGGCTGGTGTCGGGAGCGATGAGACCGGAGGTCCAGTGAGTATTTGAACTCACTTTCGCGGGCTTTTCATTCACAGGCTTACCAATCTCAGACTGGCAGCGCCGTTCCAGAGCCACGTCACGATTCAAAACGTGACGCGGGCAAGAGGGAGCAGCTGATTGGGTGAGTACGGCTAGGTAAGTATTTATACTACTCTATAGTTTGACAGTTAAGGTTCATAGTTTATAAAGTTTAGAAGGTCTTCATTTGTGGATATAGTTTCTAGTGCTAGTAACCAAGGGCCCTTGAGTATATCATTTAATTGAGTGTAATTGGTGGTATTGATTTGATTTAATTTAAGTTCAATTAATTAAAGGGTAAGTCATGACAGGACAGCCCAGCCCCGTGTTATGCTCCTCCTGCTCGATGTGGGAAATCAGGGACCCTTCCGGTGTCCCTGACAACCATGTGTGCAGGAAGTGTATCCAGCTGCAGCTACTGACAGATCGCATTGCGGCACTGGAGCTACGGATGGAGGCGTATTGGAGCATTCACGATACTGAGAACCTCGTGGATAGCACGTTTAGAGAGTTGGTCACACCGCAGGCAAAGGGTGCACAGGCAGGAAGTAAATGGGTGACCACCAGGCAGAGTAAGAGGTGCAGGCAGGTAGTGCAGGGGTCCCCTGTGGACAACCTGCTCTCAAACAGATATATCGTTTTGAGTACTGTTGGGGGGGATGACTTATCAGGGGAAGGCAGCAGCAGCCAACTTCCTGGCACCATGGGTGGCTCTGCTGCACAGGCTGGGAGGAAAAAGAGTGGTAGAGCTATAGTGATAGGGGACTCAATTGTAAGGGGAATAGATAGGCGTTTCTGTGGCCGCAACCGAGACTCCAGGATGGTGTGTTGCCTCCCTGGTGTAAGGGTCAAGGACATCTCGGAGCGGCTACAGAACATTTTGGAGGGGAGGGTGAACAGCCAGCTGTCGTGTTGCACATAGGCACCAACGATATAGGTAAAAAAGGGGATGAGGTCCTAAAAGCAGAATATAGGGAGTTAGGAGGTAAATTAAAAAATAGGAACTCAAAGGTAGTAATCTCAGGATTGCTACCAGTGCCACGTGCTAGTCAGAGTAGAAATAGGAGGATATTTCAAATGAATACGTGGCTAGAGGAATGGTGCAAGGGGGAGGGATTCAAATTCCTGGGACATTGGAACCGGTTCTGGGGGAGGTGGGACCAGTACAAACGGAATGGTCTGCACCTGGGCAGGGCCGGGACCGCTGTCCTAGGGGGACTGTTTGCTAGTGCTGTTGGGGAGGGTTTAAACTAAAGTGGCAGGGGGTTGGGCACCTGAGCAGGGAGACAGAGGAAAGCGTGTCAGGAAGGGACAGAAGGTATGGAGTAAAAGGTAAAGTGTTAAAAAAGGAAAAAGCAGGAACTAAGTGTCACAAAACATATTTGAAAGTTCTTTATCTGAATGCACGTAGCATTCGTAACAAAATGGACGAGTTAATGGCACAAATAACTACGTATGGGTATGATCTTGTGGCCATTACAGAAACATGGCTGCAGGGTGACAACGACTGGGAATTAAATATGCCAGGGTATTTAACAATCAGGAAGGACAGGCAGGAAGGAAGGGGAGGTGGGGTGGCTATGTTAATAAAGGAAGGAATCACTGTAATAGAGAGAAATGATATTGGGTCAAAGGATCAGGATAATGAAACAGTTTGGGTGGAGATAAGGAAAAAAACACTAGTGGGAGTAGTATATAGGCCTCCAAATAGTTGCAACTCTGCTGGAAGAAGTATTAATCAGAAAATAGTTGGGGCATGTAATAAGGGAACAGCTATAATTATGGGGGATTTTAACTATCATTAACTGGACAAATCAAATTGGGCAGGGCAGCCTTGAGGAAGAGTTTATTGAGTGTATTAGGGATGGATTTCTTGAGCAGTATGTAACTGATCCTACAAGGGGGCAAGAAACCTTGGACCTGGTCCTGTGTAATGAGTCAGGATTAATTAATAATGTCCTAGTTAAGGATCCCCTTGGAATGAGTGACCATAACATGGTTGAATTCCATATCCAATTAAAGGGTGAGAAGGTTGGTTCTCAAACAAGCGTACTGAGCTTGAATAAAGGAGACTGATGGTATGAGAGCGGAATTGATTAAAGTGGACTGGGAAAATAGATTAAAGGGTAAGACGGTACATGAGCAGTGGTGTTCATTTAAGGAGTTATTTTACAACTTTCAAAAAAATATATTCCACTGAGGAAAAAAGGGTGTAAATGAAATGACAGCCATCCGTGGCTAAGTAAAGAAATTAAGGATAGTATCTGACTAAAAACAAGGACATATAAGGTAGCCAAACTTAGTGGGAGGATAGAAGATTGGGAAGTCTTCAAAAGACATTAAAAAGTAACTAAAGGATTGATTAAGAAAGGGAAGATAGATTATGAAAATAAATTAGCAAAAAATATAAAAACAGATAGCAAGAGTTTCTATAGTTATATAAAAAGAAAAAGGGTGGCTAAGGCAAACGTAGGTCCCTTAGAGGATGAGACCGGGAAATTAATGGTGGGAAACATGGAGATGGCAAAAATGCTGAACAAATATTTTGTTTCAGTCTTTACGGTAGAGGACACTAAGAATATCCCAACACTGGACAAACAGGGGGCTCTAGGGGGGGAGGAGCTAAATACGATTAAAATCACTAAGGAATTGGTACTCAGTAAAATAATGGGACTCAAGGCGAATAAATCCCCTGGACCTGATGGCTTACATCCTAGGCTCTTGAGGGAAGTGGCAGTAGGGACTCAGCAAAGGTCCCGGCAGATTGGAAAACTGCTAATGTAACACCGTTATTTAAAAAGGGTAGTAGGCAGAAGGCTGAAAATTATAGACCAGTTAGCCTAACATCTGTGGTGGGTAAAATTTTGGAGTCTATTATTAAGGAGACAGTAACGGAACATTTAGATAAACATAATTTGATAGGACAAAGTCAGCATGGCTTTATGAAGGGGAAGTCATGTCTGACAAATTTGCTTGAGTTCTTTGAGGACATAACGTACAGGGTGGATAAAGGGGAACCAATGGACGTAGTGTATTTAGACTTCCAGAAGGCATTCGACAAGGTGCCACATAAAAGATTATTGCTCAAGATAAAAAATCACTGGATTGGGGGTAATATTCTGGCATGGGTGGAGGATTGGTTATCTAACAGGAAGCAGAGAGTTGGGATAAATGGTTCATTCTCGGACTGGCAACCAGTAGCCAGTGGTGTTCCACAGGCGTCTGTGCTGGGTCCCCAACTCTTTACAATCTATATTAACGATTTGGAGGAGGGGACCGAGTGTAACATATCAAAGTTTGCAGATGATTCAAAGATGGGAGGGAAAGTAATAAAGTGAGGAGGACATAAAAAATCTACAAGGGGATATAGACAGGCTGGGTGAGTGGGCGGAGATTTGGCAGATGCAATACAATATTGGAAAATGTGAGGTTATGCACTTTGGCAGGAAAAATCCTAGAGCAATTTATTATCTTAATGGTGAGAAACTGGAAAGTACTGCAGTACAAAGGGATCTGGGGGTCCTAGTGCAAGAAAATCAAAAAGTTAGTATGCAGGTGCAGCAGGTGATCAAGAAGGCCAACAGAATGTTGGCTTTTATTGCTAGGGGGATAGATTATAAAAACAGGGAGGTATTGCTGCAGTTATATAAGGTATTGGTGAGACCGCACCTGGAATACTGCGTACAGTTTTGATGTCCATACTTAAGAAAACACATACTTGCTCTCGAGGCAGTACAAAGAAGGTTCACTCGGTTAATCCCGGGGATGAGGGGGTGGACATATGAGGAGAGGTTGAGTAGATTGGGACTCTACTCATTGGAGTTCAGAAGAATGAGAGGCGATCTTATTGAAACATATAAGATTGTGAAGGGGCTTGATCGGGTGGATGCGGTAAGGATGTTCCCAAGGTTGGGTGAAACTAGAACTAGGGGGCATAATCTTAGAATAAGGGGCTGCTCTTTCAAAACTGAGATGAGGAGAAACTTCTTCACTCAGAGGGTAGTAGGTCTGTGGAATTTGCTTCCCCAGGAAGCTGTGGAAGCTACATCATTAAATAAATTTAAAACAGAAATAGACAGTTTCCTAGAAGTAAAGGGAATTAGGGGTTACGGGGAGCGGGCAGGAAATTTGACATGAGGCTGAGTTCGGATCGGTCAAGGCCCTGTGGGTGGCGGAGCGGGCCCAGGGGCTGAGTGGCCGGGTCCTGCTCCTACTTCTTGTGTTCTTTCGATTTGAGGTTAGGATCAGGTCAGCCATGATCTTATTGAATGGCGGAGCAGGCTCGAGGGGCCGCTTGGCCTACTCCTGCTCCTATTTCTTATGTTCTTATGTTCTTATGTTCTTAATCCTATCATCTTCCCATTTGGCTTTAAGTACCAACCAGAACAGGCAGGCCTGACCTTGGTTTAACGTCTTGTTCGAAAGGTTTTCTCAATGGAAATTAATTCTGTTTTAACTGAATTAAGAGAGAAAAATGGATAAGTGGGAAAGAGTTACAGGCTGCAGGTTGGGGTGATTTAAGCCAGCTGTGCACGGGCGCGAGATGTTTCTGACCATAATGTGATCCTGAAGCAAGTGGGTACTATTGAGAAAGTCAAACTCAGTACTTGTCGTGAGAGATTTCTGGCCAATATTTATCCTTCAACCAACAGAACAAAAACAGATTATCTGGTCATTATCACATTGCTGTTTGTGGGAGCTTGCTGTGCGCAAATTGGCTGCACTTCAAAAAGTACTTCATTGGTTGTAAAGCGCTTTGAGACGTCTGGTGGTCGTGAAAGGCGCTATATAAATGCAAGTCTTTCTTTCTTTCTACCAGTGTTTCTGGGATCACGTTCCACAATTCCGCCATTTTTTCGTCATGCAAACTGAAAACCAGTGGGCCCACCTGGGATGTGAGATTAAAAAAAAATTAAATTTGTTTATGGGATGTGGGTGTTGCTGACAAGGTCAGCATTTATTGCCCATCCATAATTGCCCTTGAGAAGGTGGTGGTGAGCCGCCTGCTTGAACCGCTGCAGTCCGTGTGGTGAAGGTACTCCCACAGTGCTGTTAGGGAGGGCGTTCCAGGATTTTGACCCAGTGACGATGAAGGATCGGCAATATATTTCCAAGTCAAGATGGTGTGTGACTTGGGGGGGAACTTGGAGGTGGTGGTGTTCTCATGCGCCTGCTGCCCTTGTCCTTCTAGGTGGAAGAGGTCGCGGGTTTGGGAGGTGCTGTCGAAGAAGCCTTGGCGAGTTGCTGCAGTGCATCTTGTAGATAGTACACACTGCAGCCACGGTGCGCCGGTGGTGGAGGGAGTGAATGTTTAAGGTGGTGAATGGGGTGCCAATCAAGCGGGCTGCTTTGTCCTGGATGGTGTCGACTTTCTTGAGTGTTGTTGGAGCTGCACTCATCCAGGCAAGTGGAGAGTATTCCATCACACTCCTTACTTGTGCCTTGTAGATGGTGGAAAGGCTTTGGGGAGTCAGGAGGCGAGACACTCGCCGCAGAATACCCAGCCTTTGAACTGTTCGCTGATTGCCGAGAAAACCACTTGTGTATTTTATATGTTTCATTTTATGAATCCATCTTCCCAAATGGAGTACATATAGGGAATTCGGGAATTCTCCACTCCCTCCCCCCCTGCCCCCACCCCCCCACCCCAAGATTTTCCATCATTCATTTTAATGGACAGAAAATCACGGTGGAGGGGCATGATTATCCGTATTCCTGATAAGCACTCCATGTGCATGAAACTCCATGCCGAGTTCCTGAATTTGTGAAGTTACCTCTTATAACTCAAGTCTCACCTCGATTCAGCGCCATTAATCTCACTGCTAAGGCAGAAGGTCGTGGGTTTGTGTCCCACTGCAGGACGTCAGCACATAATGTAGGCTGACACGACCGGTGCAGTATTGAGGGAGTGCTGCGCTGTCAGATTTATCAGCCTTCAGATGGGACACTACGCCGGGACTCAGTCTGCCTATTCAAGTGGACCGAAAAGATACCGTGGCATTATCTGAATAGCGGAGGAGTGATCCTGGCCAAAATTAAGCCCTCAATCAACAGCAGATATATGAATTCAAAGTTCTTTCTCAGACTGTGGATCCAGTTTTATTCTGTTTTGAGTTTTTATTTAAATATACTGACAACAGCTGCTGCCAGAACGCTTCATCCAACTGTTCTGTAATCACATCCTAATCTTTAGATGAGCAATTTCTACTGCAACCTGTAACTGAAAGCCAGCAAGCAATACGGTTAAATGCATACCATGAGGAACTCGCTACCATGGAGGCATTTAAGGGGAAGCTAGATATGTACATGAGGGAGAAAGGAATAGAAGGTTATGACAATAGGGTTCGATGAAGTAGGATAGGAGGAGGCATAAACACCGGCACAGAGCAGAATCTTCTCTTCTTAGGCAGTCCCTCGGAACCGAGGATGACTTGCTTCCACACTAAAAATGAGTTCTCAGGTAACTGATAAGTCCAATGCGGGACCTACAGTCTCTGTCACAGGTGGGGCAGATGGTGGTTGAAGGGGCGGGTGGGTGGGGTGCTTGGGTTGATGTGCTGTCTTCCGCCGTTTGCGCTTGGCTTCCGCTTGCTCCCGGCGAAGAGACTCGAGGTGTTCCATGCCTTCCCGGATGCTTCTCCTCCACTTTGTGCAGTCTTGGGCCAGGGATTCCCAGGTGTCGGTGAGGATGTTGCACTTTTTCAAGAAGGCTTTGAAGGTGTCCTTGAAGCATTTCCTCTGCCCACCTGGGGCTCTCTTGCCGTGTCGGAGCTCCGAGTAGAGCGCTTGTTTTGGGAGTCTCCTATCGGGCATGCAGACGATGTGGCCTGTCCATCAGAGCTGATCGAGCGTGGTCAAAGCTTCAATGCTGGGGATGTTGGCCTGAGCGAGAACACTGACGTTGGTGCGCCTATCTTGCCAATGGATTTGCAGGATCTTGCGGAGGCAGCGTTGGTGGTACCTCTCCAGTGCTTTGAGGTGCCTGCTGTACATGGTCCATGTCTCTGAAACATACAGGAGGGCGGGTATCACTACTGCTCTGTAGACCATGAGCTTGGTGCAGGATTTGAAGTCCTGGTCTTCAAACACTCTCTTCCTATGGCGACCGAAGGCTGCACTGGCACACTGAAGGCGGTGTTGGACTTCGTCATCGACGTCTGCCTTTGTTGACAGTAGGCTCCCGAGGTATGGAAAGTGGTCCACGTTGTCCAAGGCCTCGTCATGGATTTTGATAATCGGGGAGCAGTACTGTGTGGCGGGGGCAGGTTGGTAGAGGACCTTTGTCTTACGGATGTTTAGTGTAAGGTCCATGCTCTCGTACACTTTGGTGAAGGTGTTGACGATGGTTTTGAGTTCGGCCTCAGAGTGTGCGCAGACGCAAGCATCGTCTGAATACTGTAATTCGATGACAGAGGATGGGACGACCTTGGATCTGGACTGGAGGCGACGGAGGTTGAACAGTTTCCCGCAGGACCTGCGGGAAGGAGGGAGGAAGACAGTAGGAGTGTTTGTGTGTGTGTGCTAGGCCGATGTAGCAGAGCCTGGTCTCAATCGTCTTGGATCCCCTTGCCATTGGACCAAGACCGTGCTCTGTCAAGCCTGTGTGGTAGCTGGTGTGCAATGGCCACCCCACGTTAAAAGAATTCACGCACAGGCACCTTTAAAATGAAGTTCGGGACCTGGAACGTCAGGACCCTCATGGACAACCCCAACAGCGACAGACCAGAACGCTGTACTGCTATCGTTGCCCGGGAGCTCAGATGTTTCGACATAGACATCACCGCCCTAAGCGAGACCCGGCGGGCAGGGGAAGGCCAGCTCAAGAAGCAAGGTGGTGGTTGCACCTTCTTCTGGAAAGGCAAACCTGAAGAAGAACGCCGCCTCCATGGAGTAGGCTTCACCATAAAAAATGAGTTAGTTGAACATCTCAGAGACGCCCCTTGTGGAATAAATGAACGCCTCATGACTCTACGGCTCACCCTAGCCCGGAACCAGTGCGCTACGGTCATTAGTGCGTACGCCCCAATACTGGAAGGCACAGACGAGACCAAAAAGAAATTCTACTCCAGCCACAAACAATCCCTGTCCCGAGTCCCAACGGGCGACAAGCTGATCCTCCTTGGCGACTTCAACGCCAGAGTTGGAAAGGACAAAGACCTCTGGAGAGGTGTGATTGGCAGAGGGGGTAGGGAAAGCCAACTCCAACGGTACCCTCCTCCTGACGAAATGCTTAGAACATAGCCTTGTCATAACCAACACCATGTTCCGTCAGAGAGACAAGTACAAGGCTTCATGGCAATACCCTCACTCCAAGCACTGGCATCTGCTGGACTACGTCATCGTCCGAGCGAGGGACCGCAAGGACGTCCGCATCACCTGCGCCATGACAGGAGCTGACGACTGCTGGACAGACCACCGCCTAATCCACTCTGTCATCTCCATCAATGTAGCCCCAAAACAGCGGCGGCAACAGAAACAATGCTGCAGGAAAATCAACGCTGGAGCACTCAAAGACCCCGCTAAGAAAGCCCTATTCAGCCTGCGCCTCACAAACAACCTGACAACTCCCAGTGATTCAGAGACACATCTAGATGGGCTGGATTTTGTCTTGGGGTCGGGTTGGGGTCGTGTCATCCGCATTTCGTGTTCCCCCCCGACTCCAGATTAATGTGGATGAATGATGCAATTTTCACTTAATTGGGCAGTTGAGTTCCAGCATGTGGGAACCCATGAACTAATTAGTGGTTTCAGTCTGAAAGTCGCCTCTGATGATGTCATCATTGCTGACTGCCTGGTCTCAGTGACTGTCTGGCTGTTGGTGAGAGAGGACCTGCCTGGCTTTTGATGTAAGTGGGCCTGGATGCAAAATATGAAAGGAAGGAGAGAGAGAGAGAGAGAGAGAGACTCTCAGCAAAGGGCTGATAGTCAGCTATCCACTTGTGCTCCCGCCAGGTTTCACTGGAGTGTTTCACATCAGGCGTACTTCATGTCGGAAAAGGGTTAAACTAGCTAAAACGTTTCAAAATGGCATTACAGAGCCAATTTAGAGCTGTTAAGGGCTTTAATGGCCTCTCCCGCCTCTTGGAGGCGGTACGGAGTTGGGAACCCCGCGACTGATTTTGTCAAAATTGCGTGGAGGCGGGATGGAGTCGGGATGGGGTCGGGACCCCCGACCCCGCAAATTTAACCCACCACATGCCTCCAAACCCGACTCCATGGGTCATTCAAAATCCATCCCCAAAGTGTCCACAGTGCCTGGTCTGCACTCAAAGCCTCCATAATCAGCACCTGTGAATAGACGCTCGGTCACTCGACCAGGAAACACCAAGACTGGTTCAATGAGAATGACCAGGAGATCCAGGAGCTAATAAGCCGCAAGCGCAAGGCATTCCTGGTCTGGAAACAGCAACAGAACTCGAGAGCAAGAAAGCAGCTCTACAGACGCCTGAAGGCCGAGGTCCAACAAAAAACTCGCGACCTAAAGAACAGATGGTGGGTGGAGAAAGCGCAGGAGATTCGGCAGCTAGCCGACAACCACGATATGCATGGATTCTTTAGCGCAGTCAAGTCCACCTACGGCCCAAGCACCCAAGGTCCTACCCCATTGCGGGCCAAGAACAGAGACGTATTCATCAAGCCAGAGAGGCAGTCAGTGCCAGCTGGAAGGAGCACTTCGAAGGTCTCCTTAACCGAGACTCTGTCTTTGACGCGAGTGTCCTCAACTCCATCCTGCAGCATGCTACCCGCCACCACCTCAGCACAACCCCAGCCCGGCATGAGGTTGAAAAGGCCATCCGACAACTGAAGAACAACAAGGCCTCAGGAGCAGATGGAATCCCGCCGAGGCGCTAAAACATGGTGGAGAAGCAATATTGGCGTGAATACATGAACTCGTTTCTCTTATTTGGAAGGAGGAGAGCATGCCAGGGGATCTCAGAGACACCGTAATCGTGACCATCTTCAAGAAAGGTGACAAGTCCGATTGCGGTAATTACAGAGGAATCTCCCTGCTGTCTGCCACAGGGAAAGTCATCGTAAGAATCCTCCTCAATCGCCTTCTCCCAGTGGCTGAAGAGCTCCTCCCAGAGTCGCAATGCGGATTCCGCCCACTAAGGGGCACAATGGACATGATCTTCACCGCGCTTTCAATTACAAGAGAAATGCAGTGAACAGCACCAACCGTTGTACATGGCCTTCTTTGACCTCACACTGTCAACGGTGAGGGATTATGGAGTGTCCTCCTCAAATTCGGCTGCCCTCAAAAGTTTGTCACCATCCTCCGCCTGATTCACGACAACATGCAAGCCGTGATCCTGACCAACGGTTCCACCACAGACCCAATTCACGTACGGACTGGGGTCAAGCAAGGCTGTGTCACCGCACCAACGCTCTCCTCGATCTTCCTGGCTGCAATGCTCCATCTCACCCTCAGTAAGCTCCCCGCTGGAGTGGAGCTAATCTACAGAACAAACAGACCAGAATGGCCTGTTTCTGTCCTGTAAATACTACGTAATTTTAAGTAGAAATTTAAAAGACAATAAAGGCAAACCTCAGAATATTTTGCCCTTTGACCTTCTTAGCTGTCAAAGGTCAAAACACTATTGCATCCAACACTTTTAGTCTCCATGAATCTGACTGGTCATGAAGGGTACTGACATAATCTGTATTCTCCATGGCATTGAAACTATGCTGTGCATTTTGAACTAACCTTTTGTTAAAATAGAGGAATTTCATGTTGCTTTAACGTATTTGTAATTAACATCGCACGGCGCTATTTCACGCGAAACCCCCTGCCCCCCCTCAAGGAGACCAGCACCATGTAATTGCTCTTCAGTATCCATTATTCATTATGTGTAATCTACAGACAAAGTGCGATGAAGCAAGATTAACAAGTATTGAACAGTTGTGTGAAATTGCTGTGGCTAAAAAATATAATCAAATCTCAAAGGGGATCTCAGCTAAAATGAACTTTCAGTGGTTTAAATTCCAGATGAAGATAATTATGGACTCATTAATTAGAAGTACCGAGAACTTTCACAGAGCATGGGAGATTAAATTATTTACGCTTGCTGAAATAATGGAAGCCCAGCTTATTAAAAAACAAAAATGGAGCTGTCTATAGACACTGCATCCGTGACTTTCATTCCCTTGTGACACTGTGCAATTGCGTTGCTGGTTATTCTGTATCTTAACTCCATTTACCTGCCTTGGTTCCGTACCCCTTAATACCCTTGCCTAACAAAAATCTATCAACCTCAGTTTTGACATTTTCAATTGACCCCCAGCCTCAACAGCTTTTTGGGGGAGCCAGTTCCTGATTTCCACCACCCTTTGTGTGAAGAAGTGCTTCCTGACATCACCCCTGAACGGCCTGGCTCTAATTTGAAGGCGATGCCCCCTCGTTCTGGACTCCCCCCACCAGAGGAAATCGTTTCTCCAGGATCCAAGAATTTGTCTGACAATTGTTGCTGGTGATAAGGATGGGAAATTACTCACTCAGTTTACATGTGCAGTGAAGCCATTTTATAATAAAATCTTGAGAGCTGCGAGACAACGCCAACATTAGAAACCAGCTAATTGAGCACGAGTGAGTGGCAGCTCAATAAAAGGAGAAACACAACAGCAACAATTTCAATTTCCTTAACAATAAATGGTCTCTGGAAAAGCAACCTGGTGATCAATTATCTGATGAGCTTTGGTCAGTATATTTAAACGTCGGATTGCATCAAATGTTGTAAACCCTACAGCCTTGTCCCATAGTTGAACTGGAATGAAATAAATTTTCGCCTGTAGATTTTTGGCAGATCAAGGGAAAAAAAGAAAGACTTGCATTTTCCATAGCGCCTTTCACAACCGTCGGATGTCCCAAAGCGCTTTACAGCCAATGAAGTACTTTTTGAAGTGTAGTCACTAGGAAACGCGGCAGCCAATTTGTGCGCAGTAAGCCCCTATAAAAGCAACCGGGGCCCTAATGACATCATCGCAGTGTGACCTACCTATTTAAAGAATGTCTTTTCTGGTTTCTGATGGATGTCCTTCTCACCTACCCAGAAGTGCAGGCTAAATCGTAGCCCGCAGGAAGAAAGTGGGACAATACTGGGTGCGTTCCCATGGGTGACGTCAACTGCCCGTCTAACCGGTTTCCACCAGTCATGTACGGTTAAAAGCGCCCCTTATATATGCTTCTTTCTTAATTTTCTTTCAAATAGCACATGCTGGATAGGAGTGAAAGAAAGAAAACCTTGTATTTCTACAACGCCTTTCACAACCTCAGGACATCCCAAAGCGCTTTACAGCCAATTAAGTACTTTTTGAAGTGGAGTCACTGTTGTAATGTAAACGCGGCAGCCAATTTGTGCACAGCAAGCTCCCACAAACAGCAATGTGATAATGACCAGATAATGGCCCAGAAATTGATCTCGCTCTGTTCCCGCGGGGGTAAGGCTTCCCCGCGATCTCTCACTCCGCTTGTGCTTTTTCAGATCCAGCTCGCACGAACTTGATGTTCCAGACATCAGCTGGGCAGTGCTTGCGTATCCCACCGGCGTAGTGAATTCGTGCGAGCTGTGGGATCACGTGACTCAGTTAGAGCCAATGGCAGCACACCATCTTCCATTCATAAGTTTCACATACGTGCTGTGAAATCTATGAATCTTACACCCCCCCAAAATAACAGCTAAACCTCAATTAAATTTTAAAAAAAACCATCACATTAATAAAATAAGTATAGTTAAATAAATTAACCATTTTAAATAAAAAATTAAATTTTTGAAAAAGTTTAAAATCTTTTAAAAAGTTATAAAAATAAACTTACCTGTCTTTAAAGTCTCTAAAAAAGATATACCTGTTAAAAAAAATTCAAAAAAATACTTAATTCACTACTTACCTTGTTAAAAGTGGGTCTTACTCCTTTTTCCATTTCTAAAATCTTCCCTACTTACCTGCGCGTCCAAAGCACGAAGTGCACAGCGTGCGCGCAGCCTGTAGCGCGCACGCGATGCACCGAGGAACTGCCCCCTTTTCAAAAGACCAAGTGCCGGTTTTCAGCGCATGCGCAGGGCATGCAGAAAACCGGCAATTGGAGAGAGAATACGCGAGAGTACGCAGTGCGTACTCTCGCGTCGCGGGATGAATTTTTGGCCCAATCTGTTTTTTTACTGATGTTGATTGAGGGATAAATAATGGCCAGGACACCAACTGAGCCACAGCTACTTCTCTTCAACCAAGCTTACCAGTTTCATAGGTTTTTAGTTTAGACATTGATACTAAAAAATTTCCCATGAATGTCACAGTAAAAAAACTACTCACAGTATGTCTGTAACCTTGTCAACCGTGGCTCAGTGGGTAGCACTTTCGCTTTTGAGTCAGAAGGTTGTGGGCTCAAGTTCCAATCAAGAGACTTGAGGACAAGTATCTAGGCCGACACTCCCAGTGCAGTACTGAGGGGGTGCTGCACTGTCGGAGGTGCCGTCTTTCGTATGAGATGTTAAACCGAGGCCCCGTCTGCCTTCTCAGGTGGATGTAAAAGGTCCCATGGCACTATTTCAAAGAAGAGCAGGGGAGTTCTCCCCGGTCCTGGCCAGTATTTATCCCTCAATCAACATCACTTAAAAAACACATTATCTGGTCATTATCACATTGCTGTCTGTGGAACTTTGCTGTGTGCAAATTGGCTGCTGTGTTTCCTACATTACAACAGTGACTACACTTCAAAAAGTACTTCATTGGCTGTAAAGCACTTTGGGACGTCCTGAGGTCATGAAAGGCGCTATAGAAATGCACGTCTTTCTTTTCTTTCTTTATGATGCGGAGATGCCGGTGTTGGACTGGGGTGGACAACAATGAGAAGTCGCACAACACCAGGTTATAGTCCAACAGTTTTATTTGAAATCACAAGCTTTCGGAGCTATCGATCGCCCCTTCCTCAGGTGAAGTAAAGAGATACAGAATCGCCAAAGCATATATAGATAGAGAACAATGCATGTGTTACTTACAAAAGCAGACGACTACATTTAAATCACCCTGACTGTTTATCTGCCGAGGTGTGACAAAAGGCAATCAGGTCACATCAAAGACATAGCAAGATACAACTGAGACAATGAGGTGGAGCCACAGGGGGTCCAATGTGTCAAAAGCCGCAGTATGGGAAACGATAAACTTTAAAATTTTTACTTTTTTACTGGGAATCACATCTGTTAACAAGCCAACGCTGATAGCCAAGTTCCGCACTCATGAGGACGGCCTCAACCGGGATCTTGGGTTTATGTCACGATACATGACGTGATCCAGACTCGAGTCGTCGTTGGCTTGTTAACAGATGTGATTCCCAGTAAAAAAGTAAAAATTTTAAAGTTTATCGTTTCCCATACTGCGGCTTTTGACACATTGGACCCCCTGTGGCTCCACCTCATTGTCTCAGTTGTATCTTGCTATGTCTTTGATGTGACCTGATTGCCTTTTGTCACACCTCGGCAGATAAACAGTCAGGGTGATTTAAATGTAGTCATCTGCTTTTGTAAGTAACACATGCATTGTTCTCTATCTATATATGCTTTGGCGATTCTGTATCTCTTTACTTCACCTGAGGAAGGGGCGATCGATAGCTCCGAAAGCTTGTGATTTCAAATAAAACTGTTGGACTATAACCTGGTGTTGTGCGACTTCTCATTTTTTTCTTTCTTTAACCATGTCAAGCTTTGATGAAGTTGTCCATGTGAAATAGGAAGAAATAGGAACAATCATTTATATAAGGCTTATCATAACTTCCCAAAGTGCTTTTTACAGCCAATAAAGTACTTTTTGAAGCCTCTATTGTAATGTAGGAAATGTAGTCTGAATGTTTTGAAGTGTAGTCACTGTTGTAATGTAGGGAACTGGCAGCCATTTTGCACACAGCAAAGTTCCACAAACAGCAATGAGATAATGATCAGATAATCAGTTTTAGTGATGTTGGTTGAGGGATAAATATTGACCAGGGCACCGGGGAGAACTCCCCTACACTTCATGTATGAGGCTCCCTGATTTCGAAACCAAGATAGAGTCCATGTTCTCAGCCTGTGCTCAGGACACAGCAGACCAGCTACGAGACACCGCCAAACAGACGAGGCAACGGAACTACGCTGCCTACATGCACACCAAGAACAGAAAGCTTGAGAAACTCGGCATCACCACCAGCAGCAAACAAGCCTCCCCCGGTACCACGGTTGCAACCACAGGGAAGTCCATTGTCAACTTGTCCAACCACACCCTTCAACCAGACGAAATCGAAGTTCTCAGCCGAGGGCTCATTTTCTGCCCCACCATCAAAATGGACCCCATCGGTCTCGCAGCAGACACAGAGGAATTCATCAGGAGAATGAGGCTCCGGGAATTCTTCCACGAATCCCAAGATGTCAGCAGCGAACCCAATGAGACAATCAATGATCCGGAACAGCAGACAGAGGGATCCGCAGTGCAGCAACCGAAGAAGAAAGAGTCAAATTGGACCCCTCCGGAGGGTCGCTGTCCTAAGCTTGACATGTATGCTCAAGCTGTCAGGAGATGCATCAATGCCAGATTCATCAGCGCTCAACCCTGCCACGGCAACCTCTGCAAGACATGCCAGATCATCAACACAGATACCATCATCACACGTGAGGACACCACCCACCAGGTACTTGGTACATACTCATGTGACTCGGCCAACGTTGTCTACCTCATACGTTGCAGGAAAGGATGCCCCGGAGCATGGTACATCGGCGAGACCATGCAGACACTGCGACAATGTATGAATGGACACTGCGCAACAACCGCCAGGCAGGAGTGTTCCCTCCCAGTCGGGGAACACTTCAGCAGTCAAGGACATTCAGCCTCCGATCTTCGGGTAAGCGTTCTCCAAGGCAGCCTTCGAGACACACGACAACGCAAAATCGTCGAGCAGAAACTGATAGCCAAGTTCCGCACCCATGAGGACGGCCTCAACCGGGATCTTGGGTTCCTGTCACGCTACATGTAACCCCACCTGACGTAGAGTCATCCAGATTCGAGTGGTTGTTGGCTCGTTCTCTCTACACAGATGCGGCCGGACCTGCTGTGATTTCCAGCAAAAAAAGTTTTTTGTTTTCCATACAGATCCCAGCATCTGCCACATTGTCTTTGATGTAATGTTTTCCTGACTGACCTGTTTGGACACCATCCACACCTTTGATCGCCGTGATTATCTCTCTGCCGAGGTGTGATAAAGGGCAGTTGGAAAGATTAACTGTAATCATCTGGCAGTGTTCTCTGACTATATATGCTGTGTCTATATGCATCTCTTCACTTCACCTGATGAAGGAGCAGCGCTCCGAAAGCTTGTGATTTCAAATAAAGCTGTTGGACTATAACCTAGTGTTGTGCGACTTCTCACATTCAACAAAGATGGCAGTGCTTGCTGACCCAGAACCCTTTTGGTAATTCCAGAACATCAGTGATGTTTACTTAATCATTGAACAAAGCCAGTGTAAATCCTGGGTGAACTGGGGGACGAACAGCTCCCTGCCTTGTTCAATGAATGGAGCCCTAAAGTGTTGATAGCAACATCAATCTGTGTTTCTGGTGAAGGGTCATCAACCTGCAACGTTAACTCTGTTTCTCCACAGATGCCACTTGACCTGCTGAGTGTTTCCAGCATTTTCTGTTTTTAATTCAATCTGTGTTTAATTAGTACCTACTTAAGGCAGAGATAGTTAACCCACGCAACCTGCTCAGGTGCACAAATAAACTGATTCACACGTTTGAAAAACAGCACTGCCAGGAAAGCAAGTGCTTTACCCTTAAATAATGTAGTGAACTCATGCTTTGGTATATCAGTATCCGGAGGCCTGTCATTCTTTCAAGCAAGCAGATGCTGGGCTAGTTTATAAGAAAAGTTGGCCAACAAATTCAAATGCCACTGCGTGGGCAGCAGTAACTGAAGCATAAAGCAAAATACTGCATCTGCCGGAAAACTGAAATAAAAACAGCAAATGCTGGAAACACTCAGCAGGCCAGGCAGCATCTGTGGAGAGAGTAACAGAGTTACCGTTTCAGGTCAATGACCCTTCGTCAGGAATGGAAGAAGTTTGAGAATTAACAGTTTTTAAGCAAGTGCAGAGCCAGGGGATAAAAAAAAAAGAGGGAGGAATGAATGAAAGGGAAGTTCTGTGCTAGGGTGGAGGGCAGGAGTTGATGACATGACAAAAGGATGATGGTGCAAGGCAAAAGGGGGCGGTAATGGAACAAGTAAAGATGGGTCCAGAGGAGGTATAAATGGTGACAGCAGAACTATTACCAGCACCTGCTGTCTGAAAAAATGGGAGCGCTAGCTATGATCTAAAGTTGTTGAACTCGATGTTGAGGCCGGAAGGTTGTAAAGTGCCTAATCGAAAGATGAGGCGCTGTTCCTCGAGCTTCCTTTGAGCTTCACTGGAACAGTGTAGGAGGCCGAGGACAGAGAGGTCAGAGTGGGAGTGGGAAGGAGAACGAGTGGCAAGTGAGCGGAAGCTCGGGGTCACGCTTGCGGACTGAACGGAGGTGTTCAGCAAAGCGATCACCCAATTTGAGTTTGGTCTCCCCAATGTAGAGGAGACCGCACCGTGAGCAGCGAATACAGTATCCCAAGCTGACATTTTTTCCAGCGTACCAATTGAGGCTTACTTTTGCATATCTCATTTTTCACTTTTCCCAGCTGGTGAGAGTGATCTCCTTGCACCTCTCTCTACCCCTTGTACTCCTCAGTTGTGCGCTGGTCGCATTGGACTCCGTTGCGTCACGCAGAGATCGAATAGAATGCAAATGCAAGCATCAGCTCATTTAACCCAATGGTACATCTGGCTCCCCAAACACTTTTTACTATGCCGTGCAAAGCAGAGCAAAGCAGAACTCTGCGGCTCCCATCAGTTGTGCTCTTATATGTCCTGGCCAATATTCATCCCTCCACCAACACCACTAAACCAGATGATCTGGTCATTATCACATTTCTGTTTGTGGGAGCTTGCTGTGCGCAGATTGACTGCCGCATTTCCTGAATTACAACAGTGACTACACTTCAAAAATACTTCATTGGCTGTAAAGCGTCTTGAGGTCATGAAAGGCGCTATATAAATGCAAGTTCTTTCTTATATACGATACATAAGAGCACCTTAAGAGAAATTGAAGGAGCTGAATTACATTACCATTGTCTATCCTGTTGAGAGTAGCAGAAACTACTGTGGAAGTGACGACTGAATGCTTGTGGGAGTGTTAATTTGATTCAGCTAATTATCAGATTCAGTGCTCCAGAACCATGGCAGTGCAACTAATGATTGCCCTCTTGCTGAATGAACAGATGTAAAGTGACATTCAATAGGAGCATAAAATCAAATGTCGCAAAGCTCAATAATGGCTACTTGTTCTGTTAATTGAAACGTGCACCAAATGAAGATTGAACAGTAAACATTAGCACTATTTATGCGGAAGGGCAATTTATAAACTGATTTGCTTATTACACATTGGGACTTTGCTTGCAGAAGAATGAGTCATAGGAACACAAGAGCAGGGGTAGTCCACTCAGCAGCGTGAGCCTGTTCCCCCATTCAATTAGACCAGAGGGACCTGTGCCCCAAGATGTAAACTACAGATCCCTCAACCAGTGCACCGAAATGTAAATGAAACATCCATCTTTTGGCCCATTTATTTAAATCAGTGTTGAATAATAAATGTCATTAAAAATCTAGATCATGGGAACAGGAGTAGGCCATTCAGCCCCTCGAGCCTGTGCCACCATGCAATTAGATCACGGCTGACTGTATGTTAACTCTATCTACCCGTCATGGTTCCATCTCCCTTAATACCCTTGCCTAACAAAAATCCATCAATCTCAGTTTTGAAATTTTCAATTTTTTTTTTATTCGTTTATGGGATGTGGGCATCGCTGGCAAGGCCAGCATTTATTGCTCATCCCTAATTGCCCTTGAGAAGGTGGTGGTGAGCCGCCTTCTTGAACCGCTGCAGTCCGTGTGGTGAAGGTACTCCCACAGTGCTGTTAGGTAGATCCAGGATTTTGACCCAGTGACCAATTGACTTAGCTTCAACAGCTTTTTGGGAGGAGAGAGTTCTAGATTTCCATTGCCCTTTGTGTGAAGAAGTGCTTCCTGAACGGCCTAGCTCTAATTTTAAGGCTATGCCCGCCTTTATTCTAGACTCCCCCACCAGAGGAAATAGTTTCTCTCTATCCATCCTATCAATTCCTTTAATCATCTTAACAAATGAATTAGATCACCCCTTAATCTTCTATACTCAAGGGAATGCAAGCCCAGTCTATGCAACCTGTCCTCATCATTTAGCCCTTTTAGCCCCGGTATCATTCTGATGAATCTGCGTTGCACCCCCTCCCCTGCCACTCTAAGGCCGATATATCCTTCCTGAGGTGCGGCGCCCAGTACTGAGCGCAGTTACTCCAGATGTGGTCTAACCAGAGCTTTATATAACTGTGGGGCACCCACCTGCCCCTTCAACCACCGTCTGCCCCACCTGTGACAGAGACTGTAGGTCCCGCATTGGACTCATCAGTCACCTGCGAACTCATTTTTAATGTGGAAGCAAGTCATCCTCAGTTCCGAGAGACTGCCTAAGAAGAAGAAGGATATAACTGTAACATAACTTCCACCCCTTTGTATTCCAGCCCTCTTGAGATAAAGACCAACAATCCATTCGCCTTTTTAATAATTTTTTGCGCTGTCCATTAGCTTTTAGTGATTTCTGTACTTGGAATCCCTAAATCTCACTGCTCCTAGCCATTTATAAAATACTCTGATCTAGCTTACTTAGGTTCAAAGTGGATGACCTCTCACTAATGAGTGTACAACTATACAAAGCCCTGGCTAGACGACATCTGGAACACTGTGTACAGTTCTGGGCACCGCACCTTAGAAAGGATATATTGGCCTCGGAAGGAGTGCATCGCAGATTCACCAGAATGTTACCAGGGTTCCAAGGGTTAGATTATGAGGAGAGATTACATAAAGTAGTCTTGTATTCCATGGAATATAAATGGTTAAGGGGTGATTTGATTGAGGTTTTTAGGATTTGAAAGGAATTGATAGGGTAGATAGAGACATTTTTTCCCGCTGGTGGCAGAGTCTAGGACAAAGGGACATAGCCTTAAAATCAAAGCCAAGCCATTAAAGAGAGAAGTTAGGGAACACTTCTTCATGCAAAGGGTGGTAGAGGTGTGGAACTCTCTATCACAAAAACCAGTAGACGCTAGCTCAATTAATAATTTTAAATCTGAGATTGATAGTTTTTTGCTAGCCAAGGGTATTAAGGGATGTGGAGTCAAGGCGGGTGGATGGAGTTAGGATACAGATCAGCCATGATCTCATTGAATGGCAGAACAGGCTTGAGGGGCTGAATGGCCTACTCCTGGTCCTATGTTCCTATGAGTCACCAGGATTCATCACACCACCGGCACTGCATGCTGTGGGGCCGAGGCAGAGGATAAAGTAGACCCTACATGAAGCCCCTGTGTCAGCTGTGGCTCAGTTGGTAGCACCCTCACCTCTGAGTCACAAGATTGTGGGCTCAAGTCCCACTCCACAGACTTGAGCGCAAAAATCTAGGCTGACACTGAGGGAGTGCTGCACTGTCGGAGGTGCTGTCATTCGGATGAGACATTAAACTGAGGCCCCGTCTGCTTTCTATGGTGGATATAAAAGATGCCACGACACTATTTCAAAGAAGAGAAAGGGAGTTATCCCCGGTGTCCTGGCCAATATTTATCCTCAATCAACATCAATAAAACAGGTGATCTGGTCATTATCACATTGCTGTTTGTGGGAGCTTGCTGCGTGCAGATTGGCAGCTGTGTTTCCTACATTACAACAGTGACTACACTTCAAAAAGTACTTCACTGGCTGTAAAGTGCACTGGGACATCCTGAGGTTGCGAAAGGTGCTATATAAATGCAAGTCTTTCTTTTGTACTGGGCTTAGCCAGGTCATAGGGTCACTTTGGCTCCAGTGTCCTCAGACAGGGGCACAGCAAGATCATCAGTCAGGACTCTCACTCCTAACCACTGACCTCAGCTGGAAAAGGATATCAGGTGAGGGCAGGAATGGCTCTGCTGCGAGGCTTATTTTTGAAAACAACAAAATAACCAAATAGGCCCAAGCAACTGCAGATTCATTAGTCTCACATCAATTAATACTGAGGTAAAATAATGAACTTGATGATCAGGAGTAAACTTGAGGATTAGCTGTATGATAATAACCTAGTTCCAATAAAAAACCTGCCAACATAGCTTCAGAAGGGGCACTTCTTGTCTGACCAATTTCCTTGAGGAAGCAATATAGCCAGTGGTCTGTGAATACCGTGCGGCATGGGGTACTTTGACTTCCAAAAGGGCTTTGAGAAACTTTCCCATCGAAGCCCGATACTTCAGATGAAAGCAGCAGGAGAAAAAAAAGAGACTCGCATTTATATAGCGCCTTTCACGACCTCAGGACATCCCAAAGGGCTTTACAGCCAATGAAGTATTTTTGAACTACCCTGTTGTGATGTGGTTCCAAGATAAATTGGGGAATAGATAAGAAATAGGCTGAAGTGCAGGAAGCAGTGGGTGCTGATAGAGCAGTGTTGGGGTGGGGGGAAAGTACTGAGTGGTGCACACAAGAGATTGGTATTGTAATCCTGACTGTTCTTTATTTATATTTCCATTAATGGATTCAGAAGCTCCAGAATGAATACAAAGCAGTGGGGAGGGATAATCTGAAGAGTATAGGGCCGGTGATGAGATGAATAGAAAATGCAAGTGAACAGACCAGTGACAGATGAAATTCAACACGATTATGTGAAGCATTGTACATAGAAAAAAAAGCACACATACTCTTGTGAATTTCTCCACAGTCTTCATGTGAAGACTAGAGTGAAGAACTGATATAATATATTATGCAAATCCTGATCCACTGTGACACTTTTACCCAACTCACTCCTTAAAAAAGTTTCACCTTTAACCCAACGTCAACTGGATACATTGCCAAAAGAAATGTTTGATCCCTCTTCCTGTCATTGACAATTTCTAATGTTGTTACCCCTTCTATCACTCAGCTCAGTTGTCCCTCAATGACTTTTCGATGGCCATTATGTTTGATTTCTCGTCTTGGGTCAAAATCCCAAAGAAAGAAAGAAAGACTTGCATTTATGTAGCGCCTTTCACGACCTCAGGACGTCCCACAGCCAATGAAGTACTTTTTGAAGTGTAGTCACTGTAGTAATGTAGGAAATGCGGCAGCCAATTTGCACACAGCAAGCTCCCACACAAAGCAATGTGATAATGACCAGATAATCTGTTTTAGTGATGCTGATTGAAGGATCCACTTTGAACCGTTTCCTAAAATTTATAAACTTATAACTTTTCCTTTTTTAAGCATGCAACTTAGTTTGTTCCTTGTTTTGTACAGTAATTGCAGCAAATTGAACAGGAAAGTCTTCCACATACAAACTGAAAATTTGTTGCAGTTTCTGGTTTTGAAAGGATCAGGTCCCCTGAAATGGTGAAAAACATGACCACATTTGCGCAATATGTGAGTTTTGAAAATTTTCCACTAATCAAGATTATTGCTTCAGCTCCTTGCAAATCTTAAGCTGTTTTTCTAATTTTCTCCCCTGTTGTCCTTAAGGTCACGCCACGGGTATGATTCATGACACGGGTACAATTCATGACACGGGTACAATTCGTGACACGTCTATGGTTCACGACACGGGTACGATTCATGACGCGGTTACGGTTTACGACAAGTATACGATTCACGACACGAGTATGGTTTACGACACGGGTACGATTCATGACGTGGGTATGGTTTACGACACGGGTACGATACACGACACAGTATGGTTTGTGACACAATACGGTTTACGACACCGTGTGGTTTACAATGCATTACAGTTCACGACACAGTACAGTTCCAATATCTCGCCCAAGTGGCCATGCCTCATACATGAACGTAGGCGATGAGTAATGGCTGGCATCACAAATGAGCTTGGTCCTGTTCTCAACAGAAGAGAAACAAACTGTCGACTAAGGATCACTGAATAGTGATCAGTAGTGTAAAACCCTGGCTGATTTTTTTACATCCATAATCCAAAAGCTGTACTGTCCCAACGGGCACCCTGGCTTAGATCAGTGAACTCAGCGTAGGAATCGAGGCTTGGACCTGCTGGTCTGACTGGCTCAGTGTCTCACTGGGCAGTTGCCTTTAATCACTAGGTCACCAGGGGCACTGACATCTTATTCTTAAAGGGGCCTGTCTTTGCTAAGAAAATAACATTTGGCAAAATCAAGTTTAAGTGTCTTTCACGACCTCAGGACGTCCCAATGCACTTTATGGCCAGTGCAGTACTTTTGAAGAGCAGCTGGTGTTGTAATATAGGAAAAGCGGCAGCCAAATTGCGTGCAGCAAGCTCCCACAAACAGCAATGTGATAAGGACCAGATAATCTGTTTTTAGTGATGTTGGTTGATGGATAAATATTGGCCAGAGGAGCATTGGAAATACACAGTGAGGCAGTAAGCATCTGAATGAGGAAGAGAGATTAATGTTTCTGGTGAGAACCTTCATCAAGTCTGGCTGCAGGAGCTCCTGTCACAGAGCCCCACAGTGGGCCCAGGAGTCGAAGCAGGCTAACTAATTGAACCGTGACAGCTAAAATGTTTATTAGTCCTTAAATAGAGTCTAAAATGCTGTAATACGCTATACACCATGACATATCCCTCTAATCAGAATGTTTAGGGCTAAACGTTGAACACTCTCGCACTACATTTCCCTGTGAGGTACTCTGAAGCAGCCATTAACCCACTTACTTGAAACCAATTAAAACCTGCCTAAAAATAGCTCACAGAGGGGTCGATCCTGACTTTGTGCGATAGTGTAAAATGGGCGATAGCGAGTGGGCAGCCTGTTTGACCTCTCTGCCAATTTTTTAATTTCCGTTGACTTCAATCAGCTTGCACTCAAAGATGATATTGGAGGAGTCACCTTGTGTGGCGAGACTTCAAACAACCTCACATTTGCTGATGACATTGATCTCATAGCAACATCTGATATAGTTTTGCAGGAACTAACTGATATGGTGCGTGGAGAGTAAAAAATGTGGATTACACATTAACAAAAAGAAGGCAAAGGTCATGTCATTTGGGAAGCATCAGGAAGATGTACACATTGCAGTCAGAGGAGATGCAGTTGAACAGGTGGAGAAGTTTACATACCTTGGTGGGTTAGTGGCAAAGAATGGGAGTTCTGAAGTAGACATTAAAAGGAGGTTTGGACTCGCTTCTGCTTGTGGAATATTACGCAGGCTAAGGAAGGCTGAAGATATTTTCGGTGAAAACAAAGGTATGAGTTTAGAATTGTACCGTTTTGTTTATATTGCCTCTCCTCATTCTTCCTACAACAGCAATAACAAATTGTATTTATACAGCGCCTTTAATGTAGTAAAATGTCCCAAGGCGCTTCACAGGAGTGTCGCAAAACAAAATTTGACACCGAGCCACATAAGGAGAAATTAGGGCAGGTGACCAAAAGCTTGGTCAAAGAGGTAGGTTTTAAGGAGCGTCTTAAAGGAGGAAAGAGAGGTAGAGAGGCGGAAAGGTTTAGGCAGGGAATTCCAGAGCTTAGGGCCCAGGCAGCTGAAGGCACGGCCACCAATGGTTGAGCGATTAAAATCAGGGATGCTCAAGAGGCCAGAATTAGAGGAGCGCAGGTATCTCGGGGGGTTCTGGGGCTGGAGGAGATTGCAGAGATAGGGAGGGGCGAGGCCACGGAGTGATTCGAAAACAAGGATGAGAATTTTAAAATCGAGGCATTGCATAACCAGGAGCTAATGTAGGTCAGCGAGCACAGGGAGATGGGTGAGCGGGATTTGGTGCAAGTTAGGACACGGGCAGCCAAGTTTTGGATGGCCTTAAGTTTACATAGGGTAGAACGTGGGAGGCCAACCAGGAGTGCGTTGGAATAGTCAAGCGTAGAGGTAACAAAGGCATGGATGAGGGTTTCAGCAGCGGATGAGCTGAGGTAGGAGACGGGTGATGTTACGGAGGTGGAAATAGGCAGTCTTAGTTATGGAGCGGATATGTGGTCAGAAGTTCATTTCAGGGTCAAGTATGACACCAAGGTTGTGAACAGTCTGGTTCCTAGGACCAAAAACTATAACAAACTATTCCTATGAAATATGCAGTGTAATCTTTACTATTGCACCATGTAATTCCTTTCACTCATCTCCCGGCCTCTTTTAATCATCATGTAAGCTTTGGACATTTTGCCAGACAATGGCAGGATTGGTGTAACATGGCTATGTTAACAGCTCCCATTGTGCTCGAAGGGCTTTGATGAAAAGATGTGCCAGTCCCTCAGATGAGCCTATTTTTCACTGAATAGAATCACTTGATCCTTCCGTATGGGACAACTGTCGGTTGCTAATCGAGAACTCATTTTAAAGCGGGCCCTCACAAATTGTATGGATTAACACAGAACAGTTTGCCATCTTGCCAGCAATGAGATAAAGTTGCATCATCATTTTACAAACTAACATCTTTCAGGTTCATAAGTTGAACCCCTTGAGTAATTTTTCCTTCTGCTTTCTTGTTTACTTTTTAAGAAGATTACTTCATCAGACTAAAGTGAGAAGTTGCACAACACCAGGTTATAGTCCAACAGTTTTATTTGAAATCACAAGCTTTCGGAGCTGCTGCCCCTTCGTCAGGTGAAGTGAAGGAATACGAATCGGCAAAGCATATATAGACAGAGAACAATGCCTGTGCAGCGTACAATGTCAGACGACTACAGTTAATCTTTCTGACTGCCTTTCATCACACCTCGGCAGAGAAACAATCAGGTCAGTCAGGAAGGCATTATATCAAAGACATAGCAAGATAGAACTAAGACAATGAGGTGGGGTCACAGGGGGTCTAATGTGTCAAATGCTGCCTGTATGGAAAACCATAAACTTTAAACTTTTTACTTTTTTTTTACTGGAAATCACATCTGTGAACAAGCCAACGATGACTCGAGTCTGGATGACTCTACGTCATGTAGCGTGACATGAACCCAAGATCCCGGTTGAGGCCGTCCTCATGGGTGCGGAACTTGGCTATCAGTTTCTGCTCGATGATTTTGCGTTGTCGTGTGTCTCGAAGGCCGCCTTGGAGAACGCTTACCCGCAGATCCGAGGCTCTGCTGAAGTGTGATAAAAGGCAGTCAGAAAGATTAACTGTTGTCGTCTGACAATTGTACGCTACACAGGCATTGTTCTCTGTCTACATATGCTTTGCCGATTCATATTCCTTCACTTCACCTGACGAAGGGGCAGCAGCTCCGAAAGCTCGTGATTTCAAATAAAACTGTTGGACTATAACCTGGTGTTGTGCGACTTCTCATTTTTGTCCACCCCAGTCCAACACTGGCATCTCCGCATCATCTTCATCAGACTAAGTAGAGGTTGGTTGAATTAAGTTTGAAAAAAAAAAATTTGTTTGCAAATGTGATAGCACACCATAACCTAAATCCAGTTTAAAAAAAACAAATTGCCCAAGGTCACTGCAACATAGGAACAGGAGGAGGCCATTCAGCCCCTCAAACCTGTTCCGCCATTTATTTAGATCATGGCTGATCTGTATCTTAACTCCCTCCACCCGCCTTGGTTTTGTAACCCTTATAACCCTTGCCTAACAAAAATCTATCAACCGCAACAGATTTTTGGAGGAGAGAGTTCCAGAGTTCCACTAACCTTTGTGTGAAGAAGTGCTTCCTGACATCACCCCTAAACAGCCTAGCTCTAATTTTAAGGTTATGCCCCCTTGTTTTGAGCTCCCCTGCCAGAGGAAATGGTTTCTCACTGTCTACCCTGTCAACTCCTTTGATCATCTTAAATATCTCAATTTGATCACCCCCTTAATCTTCTAAACCCAAGGGAATACAAGCCTAGTCTATGCAACCTGTCCTCATAGTTTAACCCTTTTAGCCTCGATATCATTCTGGTGAGTCATTTTTATTAAGTTGTTGGGAGCAGCAACCTGCATTTCTATAAGGCCTTTAAAGAAAATAAAACACACAATCATTTCCCTGTGTACCATGTTGAATTACTGCCTGTCACTCTAGCCCTATACCTAGCACCTTCAGGTCCCACCCCATCTGTCTACTTCTATCACCCCATCTTTAGGAGTGAGTCTTTGGCTTAGTGATAGCGTTCCTGCCTCTGAGTCAGAAGGTGCAGAGTTCAACCGCCAGTCCAGACCGTCCAAGTGAGTGAAGACCAGAGCTCCAGCTCAGAATTGTGGGTTGGAATCCAGCGGGGTACTCACATCTGGAGGGGTGTGGATCTGCCCCACCTCCTCGCTGTAAGGGTTGTGGGAGCCCATAAAACCCTCCCATCACATAGGACTAACCACCCTACCGGCTGGTATAAAGATGGTTATGGAAGGAGCATGCACATCGCGGCCTTCAGACTGTGAATCAGCCTGTGATTTCTTCACACTGTTCTCTCCAAGGGAAGAGTGTGAAGATACAACAACGACAACCCCATCTTTGACTGTAAAATGTGCAGTGGATCACTTTTTAAGCATATTTTTTGCTCTTAATGGGCAAAAGCAAATTGTCACTAGGTCACAATCCTGGAACTCCCATCCTAACAGCCTTGTGGGAGCACCTTCACCACACAGACTGCAGAGGTTCAGGAAGCCAACCATCATCTTCTCAAGGGTCTCAGGCACATTGGAGAGGTTATTTGGGGGTCATGTAAACCACAGTAAAGTACATCGATAGGCGCTAGAGACATCAGGAAACTAAAGTAAAATAAAACAACCACCATCAGATTGGATTGTGCCAAAACTGAGGAGAAGATAATCAGTGAAGATAACATACTTGCTTTTGTAAGATAACATATTACTTGTGCACAAAGCGATGGTTAATTGCCTTTTATATGCATGTGGGAGTTGTGACTGTGCATGTGTGAGTGAATAATAATCCACTGCAGGTAAAATAGGTTTTCCCTCAGCTATTTATTTTTATAATTCATTCTCGGGGTGTGGGCATCACTGGCAAGGCCAGCATTTATTGCTCATCCCTAGTTGCCCTTGAGAAGGTGGTGTTGAGCCACCTTCTTGGATCTCTGCAGTCCGTGTGGTGAAGATGCTCCCACAGTGCTGTTTGCTCGGGAGTTGTGGGATGTTGACCCAGTAACAATGAAGGATCGGCGATATATGTCCAAGTCAGGATGATGTGTGACTTGGAGGGGAACTTGGAGGTGGTGGTGTTCCCATGCGCCTGCTGCCCTTGTCCTTCTAGGTGGCGGAGGTCGCGGGTTTGGGAGAGGCTGCCGAAGAAGCCTTGGCGAGTTGCTGCAGTGCATCCGGTAGCTAGTACATACTGAAATTAGCTATTTATTAGTCTGAAACCTTTACCCTCAGCTCCTCTTTTTCTGTATCTATTGTCAACATGAACCTAATTAGATTATGGTGACTATTTTCCAAGTGTTACCCTCTTTTACTTGTTCTGGTCATTACCCAGAACTAGCCTAGCACTGAACCTTTCCATTTTCAACATATAGCATGAACCTTATGGAAATAGTCCTGAGTGCATTCTAAAAACTCCTTCCCATTTTGACCACAAACTTTTGCCTTCTCCTGATCTGCTTTATACTTTAAGCAGAACCCTGCTTCTATCTTGGTCATAGTCAGGTCCAAAGTTACTGGCTACAAAACTATTTACTTTGCATTAATAAACCTGGTAAGAATTTTTTATTAACAATTACAGGGCTCAGGGCCTTGTGTGTCCATTAAAAGTGGGCAACACGGTGGCATAGTGGTTAGCACTGGTGCCTCACAGCGGCAGGGACCCGGGTTCGAATCTGACCTTGGGTGACTGTCTGTGTGGAGTTTGCACATTCTCCCCGTGTCTGCGTGGGTTTCCTCCGGGTGCTCCGGTTTCCTCCCACAGTCCAAAAATGTGCGGGTTAGGTTGATTTGGCTATGATAAAAAAATTGACCCTTAGTGTTAGGGGGGGATTAAATTTATGGGGATAGGATGGGATATGTTAGGGGGAATTAAATACGTGGGGTTACGGGGGTAGGGTGGGATGTGTGTACTGTGGGGATTAAAGCAGGGACAGGGTACTGGATTTGGATGATCAGCCATGATCGTATTGAATGGTGGAGCAGGCTCGACGGGCCGAATGGCCTACTCCTGCTCCTAGATTCTATGTTTCTATGTTTCAAGACTCCACCAAATAAATGATGGTTGTTTTTCGACTCATTAGCATGAACACTGTTTGTGGAGAAGCACCGTGGAAAGGTTGACAAGGGGTGCCAGGAGGTTGGATGATGGAAGTTGAGATTAAATAGCAGTAGTGTTAGTGTGGGTTATCAAGAAAAAAAAATAAAGTTGCTCACAGGTAGAATGTGGCAGAGTTCCGCTCCAATCTTCTGGCCTGTACGTAATCTCCCCTGTGTTGCCCCCATCCTCTTCCTACGGCCCTGCAGCACCTATATACCTCTGCTTCAACCTGCTTCATGCTCACTCCTCTTTGGATGTCAACCTTGAGCAGTATGCTGCAAACAGTGATGGTTTTAGAATTCCTGGCTGGACTGTCGACTAACATCCCGCCTGAGTTGTCCAACCAAACAACAGTATTGTTGCTTTAGAATCCCTACTTTGTGTTCAACGGTAATTCGACTGTGTTTTCAAATCCCTCCATGGCCTTGCCCCTCCCTAGCTCTGTAACCTCCTTCAGCCCTCCAAGATCTGTACGCGCCTCCAATTCTGGCCTCTTGCGCATCTCTGATTTTCCACACCCCACCATTGGCGGCCATGCCTTCAGCTGCCTGGGCCCTAAGCTCTGGAATTCCCTCCCCAAACCTCACTGCCTCTCTACCTCTCTTTCCTCCTTTAAGATGCTCCTTAAAACCTACCTCTTTCACCAAGCTTTTGGTCACCTGCCTTAACACCTGATGTGGCTCAGTGTCAAATTTTGTTTGACGACGCTCCTGTAAAGGGCCTTGGGACGTTTTTGCTACATTAAAGGGTCTATATAAATGGAAATTGTTGTTGTTGTTGCCATGGTTCTCACTGTATTTGAGTTCAGCTGTTGTGTGGGGGTTTTGAATCGGCGTCATGAGCCATGGATGCAAAGGCTGGTCACCGAAGAGGTCATTCATACCGAGCCTTCAAATAACGTAGGCACTGTGAACTGCTGCATAGCAAAAGCATTGTGGATACTCCCTGGATAACTCGCATTATCATGCAGTATCAAGCATCTGTTGGCAGCCACCACCAGAAATGTTATGGAGTTGTATCGCTTCCTGTCCATGTATGCATAAGGATTGGCACGTTGTCACATGGGTCAATAACACTCTGGAAGCCTGCCACCCAGTAAAAGTTCTGTGCTCTTTTGAATTCCAATTCTGGCCTCGTGCCCATCCCCGATTTTAATCGCTCCACCATCGGCGGCCGTGCCTTCAGCTGCCGAGGCCCAAACGCTGGAATTCCCTCCCTAAACCTTTCCGCCTCTCGACCCCTCTTTCCTCCTTTAAGACGCTCCTTAAAACCTACCTCTTTGACTGAGCTTTTGGTCACCTGCCCTAATATCTCCTTATGTGACTCGGTGTCAAATTTTGTTTGATAAACACTCCTGTGAAGCGCCTTGGGACATTTTCCTACATTAAAGGCACTATATAAATGCAAGTTGTTGTTGTCCTCTCCATTTGCAATAGAAAGAAAAACTTGCATTTATATTCCTCCTTTCACAACCTCAGGCATCCCAAAGCGCTTTGCAGCCAATGAAGTACTTTTGAAGTGCGGTCACTGTTGTAATGTAGGAAACGTGGCAGCCAAATTGTGCACAGCAAGCTCCCACAAACAGCAATGTGATAATGGCCAGATAATCGATTTTAGTGATGTTGGTTGAGTGATAAATATTGACCAGGACATCAGGGAGAACTCCCTTGCTATTTTTCAAATAACGTCATGTGATCAATGTTGTGGCTTCAAGTCCCGCTTCAGAGACTTGAGCGCAAAATCTAGGCTAACACTCCAGCGCAGTACTGGGGTAGTGCTGCACTGTCGGGGCGGCCATCTTTTAGATGACATGTAAAACTGAGGCCCCGTCTGCCCTCTCAAGTGGATTGCAGTACTATCTCGGAGAAGAGCAGGGGAATTCTTCCTTGGTGACCTGGCCAATATTTATCCCTCAACCAACATCACTAAAACAGATTATCTGGTCTTTATCACATTGCTGTTTGTGGGAGCTTTGTAAGACATTTCCTTGCGGGACGTCACAGTTTTAAGATTCTGACCCGAGAATTATAAGTGAGTAATTGACACAACGCGGATTCCAACTTAACTCAACTTTATTGAGACATCAGAGATCAAAGATTACAATACAATATCAAAACTAAACTTGTCACAATACAATGCCCGTCACCACTGACACATTTTGCGGATAGGATATAGATACGATCACCCACGGATGGTCAGTCCATGTTGATTGTAGGTTCTTTGGGCCGACCGACCAAGTCACACCCCTCTTCCAACTGCAGTTCTATCCTCGTAGGCGAGATGACTGGCCAAGCCATCTCCTTCCAACTGCAGTGAAGAAATATTTTTGGTTTTGGTCATTGTCTTTTATTCTTCTCAGTAAATCAGTCTGGGTGCTGCAAAGGGGAATCCCCTTCTTTCTCCGGTATGTGGGAGGAGTTGGTCGAGTTGGCATTCTTCCATTGTGTCTTGAGTCCACTGGCTATTGTCAGTTATTAATGTCTTTATCTCCTTATCAGACTCGCGGCCACTGAAACAATGTCTGAGAGGGTTGCAAAGTTTGCAGAGGTGGTCAGCAACACAATATGCATTGTGCAAAGGTCGTTGACTTGTGTTCTGTCTTGCAGGCTTCCTTTCAGGATGTCTTGATTGTAGCTTCATAACAACTCATTGACTACTTCCTTATCTGTAAATAGTTTGTAGCCACAAAAGTTCGATTGTTGATTACGGAATTTTCCCAGCAATACAGCCTTCCGTCAAGCATAATGACAGCCAATTTTAATCGGCAAAAGACTTTTTGCTATGCACAAATTGGCTGCTGCATCTCCTAAACCACAACAGTGACTACACTTCAAAAGTACATCATTGGCTGTAAAGCGCTTTGGGACGTCCTGAGGTCATGAAAGATGCTATATAAATGCAAGTCTTTCTTTCATTTCTTCTTTCTTTCAGTATTGAATTCAGAATTAAGTGGCATCCTGGATTTTGCCCCAGCCTCTGGTTAGTTCTACCTGATTTACCCCCATGTATTGAGAAAATCTCAGCTTTTACCTTGTTGTAAACAGTGGGGACGATGCGGCTGTAGATCAGATTCAGCCGCTCGACCAGTTCATGCCGTTCATCCCAGAAGCTGCCTTTCTCTCAGCCATTTCCGTCCGCATCGCGTGTTGTCCATCCGCCGCCTTCCCTTGTTTTCAATTAACCCCACCTCTTGTTCTCTCAGTGGGGAAATATGCTCCAGCCCTTACTATTATTATTCTGATCGTTAACATGGTGTCAAATCCTGTTGAGATAAGATCAGAA
The DNA here is from genome assembly GCA_030390025.1 of Squalus acanthias. Classification (NCBI taxonomy): domain Eukaryota; kingdom Metazoa; phylum Chordata; class Chondrichthyes; order Squaliformes; family Squalidae; genus Squalus; species Squalus acanthias. The sequence goes on from CM059429.1 coordinate 13,563,816, forward strand.
AATCCAGATTCTTAGAATGATATGATTTGAGCTGATATTGGTGGCTACAACTGGCCAGGCTCAACAGGTGACATTCAAATGAATTTAGAGACACAATTTCCTTCTGGTTTTTTTTAAGCAAATGTTGTCCTTTCTATTAATTTGAGAATGAGGTACTTTTTTTTAATGTAACGCCCTCCCTACTGGACAAAGTCGTGATTGCCTCTCTCCTCCAACTAGAGGACTTGTACACCAGAGAGATTCACAAGCATTGGACTGCAGAGAACGGCAGACAGGCAAACTTAGCACTGCTACAAGGCTGAATACGTGCTCCCTCGCAGGAGACGGGAATTTACTAGGAGTGATGGTGTTTGTCACAGGCACCAATTTGCTGCCAACTGGAACGAAAGCTCTTTGAATCTGAAGTCTTTTCCGCTGGACTGCGAACATAATCGAAAACATTTCAGCTATTTCAGGCCGGTTTCTATATATTTGTTGTCACTCTTCTCCATGTCGATTGAGTATGGAACGCTGCCTTCTATTGCATCAGCCATGGCTCAGTTGGTAGCACACTTGCTTATGAGTTAGAAGATCTATGGGTTCAAGTCCCATGTCCAGCAACTTGAGCACAAAATCTAGGCTGAAACTCCAGTGCAGTACTGAGGGAGTGCTGCACTGTCAGAGGTGCTGTCTTTCAGATGATACATTAAACCAAGGCCCCTTCTGCCCTCTCAGGTGGACATAAAAGATCCCGTGGCATTATTTCAAAGTCCTGGCCAACATTTATCCCTCAGCCAACACCTAAAACAAATTATCTGGTCATGATCACATTGCTGTTTGTGGGACTTTGCCGTGTACAAATTGGCTCCTGTGTTTCCTACATTACAACAGTGACTACACTTCAAAAGTACTTCATTGGCTGTGAAGAGCTTTGGGATGTCCTGAGGTCATAAAAGGCGCTATATAAATGCGAGTTCTTTCTTTCTTTCTTGCTTTCATGCTCACATTCTCCAAGACCCTCACCTTGCAAGGAGTCACCGACCAACCTCACGTACTGCCACCAGTTATGTTTAGTTTTCCCCTGCAAGCAGATAAAAAAGAGACATGTGCAGAAAAGAGGAACCTGAGAGAAAATATGGGTCATTCAAGTGCCCTGGCCAGCAGCAGTTGTGTTGAAGGGATAATTACTCGTCCTAGCCCCTTTTAGGGCTACCCCGGATCAAGCGTATTCCTCAGACGTTCACTTTCAACTAAAGTTTGAGGTAGCCGAATCCTAAAGACGCTTAATTGGGTCTAAAGGTCCGGACTATCTCTCCCTAAAGGAAAGGAACAACCCGAGAATGTTACCGTCCTCCAGATAGCACTTTTAATAAGTTTAGCTAGACTGTAACGTTCCGGATATTATGAGGGTCCAGAAAACTCCCTCAGAATTCTGCAACTCCTCACCAAAGAGTGTACAGAGATTGAGTTTGCGAGTTTGATACAGAAGTCTTATGGGAGACAATTCTAAAAATATATAGATTTATTAAAGAACCGACATGTAATTTACAGTTGGTGAGTCAATCGCAACATTAACAGTTCCAAAAAGAGAAAGCTTACAATTCTATTATCAGAGAACCTTACTCTCAAATCTTGACTTTGCTACAGTTTTACAGTTCTTAGTTTTCTACAGAATATCCACCAAAATCAAATACCTTTGATCCCTGAGGTACAAAGAGTTGGAGACTTACGGAGCCGCCTCTGAAGCCGAGAATCGCTTTGCCCCTTTAAAGCGAGTCTACTATCCCATTTGAGAGTTCAATATTTATACCCTTTTCCAGTGGTATTTCCTTTAAGGTTTTCTGCTGATGTAAGCTAATTATCTCTAGTCATTTTTCTGCTGACCCCTGCAATTCTTACAGTCACCTCAGCTGGTAGCATTACAGAATTATGTCTCTTCTCTATGTGTTCTAAGTTTACCATAAAAAACGGTGTAATGGCAGGTGTGTTTTACTTGATGTCATTTTTACGAAGGTAGATGTTTCTTACTTTTATGTGCTTCTTTACAAAGTGTAAATTAGAACACCTTAATCAGGGTGAACCATTGCTTTGTTCCCAAAGGTCAGCCTGTCGGGAGCCTTTAACCTTCTGTTTCAATAAGGTTATTGATTCAGTGTCAACAACTATCTTATCTCTATAGCCAGAATGCTTTCACAGCTTTTTTATAGTTAGGTTTCTAGATTTCCAGACCCAGTTTGTCATGTTTTAATAAGGCCAGAATTCTTTCAAAAGATAGTATTTTTCGGAATAGGTTATATGGCTTATTCCTTCACAGTGTGAATGTGTGAACATGAAGCATGCAACTACCTTTTCTTAGCTGTATGTTTGGGTGTTGGTTGCTTGCCTTGTGTAATGGGCCACAGGGCAAAGGACATTGCCATAGCAACATTAAACAGTACCCTGGTAAAACGCAGGCACACCATGGTTGGAAAGAACATCAACAGTGAGCAGAGTGCTGTGTATTCTCCTGCTGTGTTACAAACTTAAACTGAATCACTGTTAAGGTACCTAGTGAGTCAACAATACAAAATTAAGTTTAACATGAGCAAAACTTTTGTCGATGTTCCTAGATCCAACAAATTTCTTCCTCATCTGCTCCCAGCTTTGGTTACAGGTGAAGACAACACTTCCTCTTTCAGCCACCTCCATACCACCTACTCTGGTGCTCCTCTTCTCCCAAGGGTAGCCCTCAGCGCCAAAGAAGACCACCCTTCCTTGCAGGACCTCCTCCAGCAGCATCTGCCGAGCTGCTTCATTCATTGGTGCTATTTTGCTGCAGGTGATCAAAGCAGCCACTCCTCACTTTTTTCAGGAAGCAGGACAGTGTTCGAGGTGACCGGCGACCCTTTGAGACCTGCTGCTGCCGGATCATCTGCCCCCTGATCCCAGAGCACCCTTAGTTCCTCGTGCACCATGTGCTGTTAGCGCTGCAACTTTACGCGAAGGAACTGAGCTCGCATTATAGTGCGAGATCAGTTCTTTGTACTTTGGGCACATGCTGCACCCAGAGAGCAGTGGTCCTGGTATCACTGTACCAGGGTGCATTATCAGTTCCTAGATGACAGCACACAAAGACTGCTGTTGGAACCCTTGAGAGGGTGCAGAGGAGATTTACCAGAATGGTTCTGGGGATGGGGGATCTTAGCTACAAGGACAGGTTGGAGAAGCTGGATTTGTTTTATTAGAGCAAAGGAGGTTGAGGGGTGATTTGATAAAGGTGTACAAGATTATGACAGGTTTGGATAGGCTAGACGGGGAAAGGCTGTTCCCACTAGTTGATGGTACAAGGACTAGGGGACACAGATTTAAGGTTTTGGGCAAGTGATACAGGGGGATGTGAGGAAAAACTTTTTTACGCAGCGAGTGGTGATGACCTGGAATTCGCTGCCAATGGAAGTGGTGGAAGCGGAGACACTCAATGTTTTCAATGGGAGACTGGATAGGCACTTGAGGGAAATAAACTTGTAGGGCTATGGGGATTGAGCGGGGGAATGGGACTGACTGGATTGCTCTACAGAGAGCCAGCACAGACTTGATGGGCCGAATGGCCTCCTTTTGTGCCGTTGCGACTCTGACTCTATGAGGGAAAAATTCAGTTGGTTGCGCCTCCCGTTAGCGCCTTAAGAGGGCGCTAATGGGGCGCAAAGCAACTCGCGCCCGGGCGTGGTGATGTTTGCGCCGCTCGCGAAATTAACTAGACATTTTGCGGCGGCGCTAAACACTACCGCCACGATCTCCTGCGCCGGCAGATCATGACGTTATTCGAGTGCGCAACGCCCTGGTAGCGCCCCGGAGTGGATATTGAGTGGCGCCCCCTGCCTTACTGCCTGCCGCTAGCAACGACAGGTTGAGGGGAGCGTTTTACAGTCAGGAAGGGACTGGGGGAGCGCTATTTAAAGGCGACCGCTTCCTGCCTTTTTTTGTTGGTGACATTTTTGAACCACGCATTCTGAGAGAGAGAGAGAGAGAGGGTCTTCTGGAGAGATTCAATGCTGTGTGAAGGAGTTTTGGGTACTGAGCAGCACTTTGCAGGTTCATTTTGATTTGCCCTTCCTTGTATCGATTTAGAAGAGACTGTGGGGGCTGCACTCTGAGCTCTTTCCCTGGTTGTCTCTATTGTTCTTTCCAGCAGATTTGATGTACAGGTCTCTCCAGGCCGAGATTCAAGGCTGCAATGAGCAGGATGTGGATGGAAAGCAAGATCGACCCTCCCCTTTAAGAACTGGCCCGTGCCATTGTGTCTGTGTTCCATTGCTGACTGACATCACACGAGCTTCGCCAGCGCTCTGAGTTAGCGCCTCGCTCCTCGGCCTTTGCGCCTTAAGACAGATGCGTAGCGCCTGATTTAGCGCTTTAATCACCTCCAGGGGCGATAAAAGTCAAGTTTGCAGTCGGAGGCGATAATTAGCGCCAGGCGCTAATCTTTGCGCCCAGCCGATAATTGCGCCCCAAACGGGGCGATACTGAATTTTTTCCCCTATGACTCATCAAGCATATCACAACCATTTCCTCTTTTGTGGGTTAATGCATTTGCTTCACTTCCTCTCTTGTTCAGATACACTATGAAGACTTCACTCAAACACAACAGGACTCAAACAAGAGCTGATCTATAGTGACACTGGAGTCACCTGTCTGCTTCTTCTAGGATCTGTTCCAATGCAGTAAGTAATTCTTAGCTGTGTGTGTGTGTGTTTTTTTTTGTTCTGGTTTACTGACTTTACCTTTAAAGTGCTGAAAGGGTAGAAAATAGACAAATAAACGATAATTCTGCTGTAAACCAATGTTGCAATTTCTCCATGTGACTTTCCTTGATGTGGAGATTCTGCTGTTTTAACACCATGAACTTTGACACCAGGTTGGTATAAAGAATGAATGAAAGCAATTGCACCTTTCATGACCTCAGGACGCCCCAAAGCACTTTGCAGACATTTTTTTTTTTAGTGTAGTCGCTGTTGTAATGTAGATAGAAGTGGCAACCAACTTGCGCACAGCAAGCTCCCACAAACAGCAACAATCTGTTTTTTAGTGATGTTGGTTGAGGGATAAATATTAGCCAGGACACCAGGGAGAACTCCCCTGCTGTTCTTCGAAATAGTGTCCTGGGAGCTTTATTACATCCATCTGACTGTACTTCACTGGGAGTATCAGGCTGGAATTTGTGCTTGAGTCTCTGGAGTGGGATCATGAACCCACAACCTTCGGACTACAAGAGGTGAGAGTGCTACCGCTGAGCCAAGGCTTCAGAATTTTCATACTCACCGTTTGGGCGGGTAAACTGGCCGGATTTCAGTGGAAATGAAAACGGGCGGGTTCTATTTTGACGGATGATCATAGAATCATAGAAATTTACAGCACAGAAGGAGGCCATTTGGCCCATCTTGTCCGTACCGGCCGACATAGAGCTATCCACCCTAATCCCACTTTCCAGCTCTTGGTCCGTAGCTGTAGGGGGTGGTGTGTGGGGGTCAGCCCCACCTCTGACTCAGTGAGCGGTTCGAATCGTTCCCACGCCCCTGGTTCTAGACTTTGGACTGATTTAGGGGTTGTGAATAAAGATGCAGTAGACAACAGGTTCTGATGAAAGAATTTTGACTTTATTAAAAAGAAAAAGGTAACAAACTTAAAACACTCTTAATGCTTAAACACAGGTTGGGGAACACGCGGTACAAGCGAGGGAAATAACCTTAGAATAATACTTCACCCCTCCCAATCCCACTTCACTAGCTAGGTTGGACTCTGGAGAACCAGGGATAATGCTCACCAAACGAATCCTTGACAGTTGAGAGTTAGGGTTTAGAGTCTTTTGAGTAAAAGGTTTTGTAAGGCCCTTGTTGCCGCGAGGTGTCCGATGGTCACTGAGGCAGTCGCTCTGGTTTCTTCTTGCGTGTCGGTCTGCTTGTGAAGTTGTTGGCCTTCTTTGTTGAACTTCTTGCTGTAACTCTGCCTCTGTTTAAACTGTCTTCTTCCGAGCTGTGCAACTGCCTTCTTGCAGAACTGTGGAAACTGCCTTCTGCCTGCTTCTGTAACTGCAGCTCTGACTTTTGTTCAACACAGGCTTTTCGATTGAACTGCAGAACTGCCTTCTGTTGAACTTGAACTGTAACTGTTTGATGGGCCTTCAATTATACTAAATTGAAGTGGCCTTGTCAAAAACAAATCAAATCCTGGTCATTGTAAGACCTCGTTAACAGTAACGACTTTACTAAGTGTCAAATGGCTTGCGTCCTGTCGATCTCTTCGGTTGATTACAGGTGAGTGGTTTCGTGTTTTGGGTGGGGCTGCCTTCTCCCAGGGTCTATTGTCCAAATGTTAATGCTTGCTGGGGCTTGAGTGAGGTCATCCCGATTCCCCAGACAATGCAATTTAACTGCAATACCCAAAACTGCTATTACAGAGGTCGAACCCACCTCCTGTGCAGCCTTTTCTCCCTGGTTGGATTGCAGTGCAAACATTTCCCAGACAGCTTGACTGGGCCCCAATACCCAAAAGCTGTCCACTGCCTCACCACACCCTTTCCTGCAGCCTGTGGAGTTTCTGTGAAAGGTATTTTTCCCAATAGTAAATATCCAAAGTTATTTCCCTCAGGGGTTTTCTTCACTGATACTTAAGAATGTCCAAAACTGAGGTTTTTACCTGAAATCACTTCACTTAGGTCCCATCATCCCAAATTCGTATGAAAAATCCCAAAATCACTCCTTTTAGGGTTCTATTCGAGTTTCTGGGGGATTTTGTGAAGCCTCCATAGCCCTGTAGGTTTTGGCACTTCAAGTGCATATCCAAGTACTTTTTAAATGCGATGAGGGTCTCTGCCTCTACCACCCTTTCAGGCAGTGAGTTCCAGACCCCCACCACCCTCTGGGTGAAAAGATTTCTCCTCAAATCCCCTCTAAACCTCTGACGTATCACTTTAAATCTATGCCCCCTGGTTATTGACTCTTCTGTTAAGGGAAATTGGTCCATCCTATCCACTCTATCTAGGCCCCTTATAATTTTATACACCTCAATTAGGTCTCCCCTCAGCCTCCTCTGTTCCAAAAAAAACAAACCCAGCCCATCCAATCTTTCCTCATAGCTAAAATTCCCCAGCCCAGGCAACATCCTTGTAAACCTCCTCTGCACCCTCTCTAGTGCAATCACATCTTTCCTGTAATGTGGTGACAAGAACTGTACGTGGTATTCTAGCTGCGGCCTAACTAATGTTCATAGAATCATAGAAAGTTACAGCACGGAAGGAGGCCATTTCGGCCCATCGTGTCCGCACCGGCCAACAAAGAGCTATCCAGCCTAATCCCACTTCCCAGCTCTTGGTCCGTAGCCCTGCAGGTTAGAGCATCCCAAGTGCACATCCAAGTACTTTTTAAATGTGGTTAGGGTTTCTGCCTCTACCACCCTTTCAGGCAGTGAGTTCCAGACCCCCACAACCCGCTGGGTGAAGAAATTTCCCCTCAAATCCCCTCTAAACCTTCCACCAATTACTTTCAATCTGTGCCCCCTGGTTTTTGACCCCTCTGCTAAGGGAAATAGGTCCTTTCTATCCACTTCATCTATGCCCCTCATAATTTTATACACCTCAATAAGGTCTCCCCTCAGCCTCCTCTGTTCCAAGGAAACCAGACCCAGCCTATCCAGTCTTTCCTCATAGCTAAGATTCTCTACTCCCGGCAACATCCTTGTAAATCTCCTCTGTACCCTCTCTAGTGCAATCACAACCTTCCTGTAATGTGGTGACCAGAACTGCACGCAGTACTCTAGCTGAGGCCTATCTAGTGTTTTATGCAGTTGAAGCATAACCCCCCTGCTCTTGTATTCTATGCCACGGCTAATAAAGGCAAGCATTCCGTATGCCTTCTTAACCACCTTACCTACCTGGCCTGCTACCTTCAGGGATCTGTGGACATGCACTCCAAGGTCCCTTTTTTCTTCTACACTACTCAGTGTCCTTCCATTAAATGTGTATTCCCTTGCCTTGTTAGCCCTCCCCAAATGCATTACCTCACACTTCTCCAGATTAAATTCCATTTGCCACTGTTCTGCCCACTTGGCCAGTCCATTGATATCTTCCTGCAATCTACAGCTTTCTTCTTCATTATCAACCACACGGCCAATTTTCATATCATCTGCAAATTTCTTAATCATACCCCCTACGTTCAAGTCCAAATCATTGATATATACCACAAAAAGCAAAGGACCCAGTACTGAGCATTGCGGAACCCCACTGGAAACAACCTTCCAGTCACAAAAACACCCTTTGACCATTACCCTTTGTTTCCTGCCTCTGAGCCAATTTCGGATCCAAATTGCCAATTTGCCTTGGATCCCATGGGCCTTTACTTTCGTGACCAGTCTGCCATGCGGGACCTTATCAAAAGCCTTGCTAAAATCCATATAGACTACATCAAATGCACTACCCTCATCGACCCTCCTTGTTACCACCTCAAAAAATTCAATCAAGTTAGTCAGATACAACCTTCCCTTAACAAATCCATGCTGACTGTTACTGATTAATCCGTGTTTTTCTCAATGAAGATTTATCCTGTCCCTCACAATTTTTTCCAATAATTTTCCCACCACCAAGGTTAGGCTGACTGGCCTATAATTACTCGGCCTATCCCTTTCTCCCTTTTTAAACAACGGTACCACGTTAGCAGTCCTCCAGTCCTCTGGCACCACACCTGCAGCCAGAGCGATTGGAAAATGATGGTCAGAGCCTCTGCTATTTCCTCTCTTACTTCCCTGAACAATCTGGGATACATTTCATCCGGGCCTGGGGATTTATCCACTTTCAAAGATGCTAAACCCCTTAATACTTCCTCTTTCACTATGTTTATTTCATCCAATATTTCACACTCCTCCCTGATTGCAATTTCTGCATTGTCCCTCTCTTTTATGAAAACAGACGCAAAGTATTCATTAAGAACCATACCCATGTCTTCCGCCTCCACACACAGGTTACCATTATGGTCCCTAATAGGCCCTCCTCTTACTTCAGTTATCCTCTTGCTCTTAATGTATTTATAAAACATCTTTGGGTTTTCCTTGATTTTACTTGCCAATATTTTTTCATGCCCTCTCTTTGCTTTCCTAATTTCCTTTTTAATTTTACCCCTGCACTTTCTATACTCCTCTAGGCTTTCTGCAGTATTGAGCCCTCGGTATCTGTCATAAGCTTCCCTTTTTTTCTTTTTCCTACCCTGTATGCCTCTTGACATCCAGGGAGATCTAGAGTTGTTAGTCCCACCCTTTTTCTTTAAGGGAACATACTTGCACTGAACCCTCACTATCTCCTCCTTGAATGCCTCCCACTGCTCTGACACTGATTTGCCTTCAAGTTTCTGTCTCCAGTCCACTTTGGCTAAATCACATCTCAGCTTAGTAAAATTAGCTTTTTTCCAGTTGAGAACATTTATTCTGGTCTATCCTTGTCCTTATCCATAATTACGCTAAATCTAACTGAATTATGATCACTATCACCAATATGCTCTCCCACTGATACCCTTTCCACCTGCCCAGCTTCATTCCCTAAAGCTAGGCCCAGAACTCCTCTCTTGCTGGGCTTGCTACGTACTGGCTAAAAAAGTTCTCCTGAATGCATTTTAAGAGTTCTGCTCCCTCTGTACCTTTCACACAAATTTCATTCCAGTTAATATTAATATAAGTTGAAATCCCCTATTATTATTATTAGGGCAGCACGGTGGCATAGTGGTTAGCACTGTTGCCTCACAGCGCCAGGGACCCGGGTTCGAAACCGGCCCCGGGTGACTGTCTGTGTGGAGTTTGCACATTCTCCCCGTGTCTGCGTGGGTTTCCTCCGGGTGCTCCGGTTTCCTCCCACAGTCCAAAGATGTGCGGGTTAGGTTGATTTGGCTATGATAAATTGACCCTTAGTGTTAGGGGGGATTAAATACGTGGGGTTACGGGGATAGGGTGAGATATGTGTCGGTGCAGGCTCGATGGGCCGAAATGGCCTCTATCTGCACTGTGGGGATTCTGTAATGCCTTATTTTTGCACGTCTCTGAAATTTGCCTACATATTTGCTCTTCTATCCCCCTCTGACTGTTTGGGGGTCTATAGTGCACTCCCAGCAGTGTGATCACCCCTTTTTTGCTTTTCTATTCAACTCATGTGGCCTTGTTGGATGATCCTTCTGAGATAAATTCCCTCCTCACAGCTGTGATCTGCTCCATCAGTTTACCACCAAATGATGAGGGTGAAAATTACCTCCCCATGTTACCCGTATAATAGGCAATTTCAGCTTGTGGCCACCATTTTTACTCAGTGCTGCAGTTGTGAGAAGGTGAGGGACTGAAGGAAGATCAACCATCCCAAAGGGAGTTGTCCCGCACGCCTCCTTGTGGCCAATCATAAAGATGCACGGGCCAATAAACCAAGACAGCCCCTAGCCTTCTATAGTGTACTATCGACCATCCTTCCCTCACCTTCACATGGTCCATCTCCGAGTCTTCCCTTCCCTTCCTCGACTTCTCTGTCTCCATATAACGGGTGGCACAAAGCAACCCAATTTTTCCCCCTTAGAATTTTAAGAGCGTACTCAGTTCCTTGTTCGCTGTCTGTGAGAATTCTGCATTTTGATTGGCTGCTTAGACAGCTTGTTGTCGTCACAGCAGCTCGCACAAGGGGATCCCCACCTACCTCCGTTAATTTGAATTGAACGTCGGAAAACCTGAAGTTCTTGACACAGAGATGGTGAGATCCTTTCAGGGCCAGCGGCGAACGCCTTCGCATCATCGCTGACCGCAAATACCGGGCCAATATATTAGCATGGATAGAGGATTGGTTGACGAACAGAAAATAGAGAGTCGGGATAAACGGGTCATTTTCGGGTTGGCAGGCTGTAACTAGTGGGGTGCCGCAAGGATCAGTGCTTGGCCCCCAGCTATTTACAATCTATATTACTGACTTAAATGAAGTGGCCAAGTGTAACGTAACCAAGTTAGCTGACGATACAAAGCTAGGTGGGACAGTAAACTGTGAGGGGAACACAAAGAGACTGCACTGGTAGACCCATCATTTCAGCCTGTTGTTGCCCAACGGAACTTATCTCTTCCTATCTCGACTCTATTTTTTCTCCCCTTGTCCAGTCTCTTCCCACCTACATCCGCGACTCTTCCAACGCCCTCCGCCACTTTAACAGTTTCCAGATTCCTGGCCCCAACCGTCTCCTTTTCACTATGGACGTCCAATCCCTCTACACCTCCATCCCCCACCAGGATGGCCTGAGGGCGCTCCGCTTCTTCCTTGAACAGGAGCCCAACCAGTCCCCTTCCACCACCACCCTCCTTCGCCTGGCTGAACTAGTTCTCACATTGAACAACTTCTCCTTTGACTCCACTTACTTCGTCCAAATTAAAGGTGTTGCTATGGGAACCCACATGGGTCCTAGCTATGCCTGCCTTTTCGTGGGATATGTGGAACATTCTTTGTTCCAGTCCTACTCGGGTCCCCTCCCTCACATCCTTTTCCGGTACATTGATGACTGTATCGGTGCCGTCTCCTGCTCTCGCCCTGAACTAGAAAATTTCATTCACTTTGCTTCCAATTTCCACCCTTCCCTCACCTTCACATGGTCCATCTCCGACTCTTCCCCTTCCCTTCCTCGACTTCTCTGTCTCCATCTCTGGGGATAGGCTATTGACAAACATTCACTGGAAGCCCACTGACTCCCACAGCTACCTGGACTACACTTCCTCCCAGCCCGCTTCCTGTAAGGACTCTATTCCATTCTCCCAGTTTCTCCGTCTCTGCCGCATCTGCTCTGACGATGCCACCTTCCATACTAGTGCTTCCGACATGTCTTCCTTTTTCCTCAACCAAGGATTCCCCTCTACTTTGGTTGACACGGCCCTTGACCGTGTCCATTCTATCTCCCGCACTTCTGCTCTCACCCCTTCCCCTCCCTCCCGGAACCACGATAGGGTTCCCCTTGTCCTCACCTTTCACCCCACCAGCCTCCACATTCAACGGATCACCCTCTGCCATTTCCGCCACCTCCAGCGTGATCCCACCACCAAACATATCTTCCCCTCACCTCCCCTTTCAGCATTCCGAAGGGACCGCTCCCTCCGCGACACCCTGATCCACTCCTCTATCACCCCCAGCACCCCTTCCCCTTCGCCCGACACCTTCACGTGTAAGCGCAGGAGATGCAACACATGCCCTTTTACCTCCTCCCTTCCCACTGTCCAGGGCCCCAAACACTCCTTCCAGGTGAAACAGCGATTTACTTGTACTTCTTGCAATTTAGTATACTGTAGTCGCTGCTCACGATGCGGTCTCCTCTACACTGGGGAGACCAAACGCAGATTGGGTGACCATTTTGCGGAACACCTCCGTTCAGTCCGTAAGGGTGACCCCGAGCTCCCGGTCACCTGTCACTTTAATTCTCCGCTCCATTCCCACTCTGACCTCTCCGTCCGCGGCCTCTTACACTGTTCCAATGAAGCTCAACGTAAGTTCGAGGAACAGCACCTCATCTTTCGATTAGGCACGTTACAGCCTTCTGGACTCAACATCGAGTTCAACAATTTCAGACCATAACCTCTGCCCCTATCTTTTTTTCATTTTTTTTCTCTCTCTCACATGGCAGCTGTCGATCATTCTGCCTGTGCCATTTACACTTCATCTAGTGCCATCTAGTGTGTGACTTGGAGGCCAGAAAAAAAGCAAACCAAGCACTGGGATTCGTTTCTCGAGGGATAGAATTGAAAAGCAGGGAAGTTATGTTAAACTTGTATCGAACCTTGGTTAGACCACACTTGGAGTACTGCGAACAGTTCAGGACTCCATATTATAAAAAGGATATAGAGGCACTGGAGAGATGCAAAAAAGATTTACCAGAATGATACCAGAACTGAGATGTTATACCTATCAAGAAAGATTGAACAGGCTGGGGCTCTTTGCTCTAGAAAAGAGACTGAGAGGTGACCTGATGGAGGTCTTTAAGATTATGAAACGGTTTGATAGGGTAGACGTAGAGAAGATGTCTTAACTTGCAGCCGAGACCAGAACTAAGGGCCATAAATATAAGATAATCACCAATAAATCCAATAGGCATTTCAGGAGAAACTTCTTTACACAGAGAGTGGTGAGAATGTGGAACTCGCGACCACAGGGAGTGGTTGAGGCGAACAGCATAGATGCATTTAAGGGGAAACTAGATAAGCATATGAGGAGAAATGAATAGGTTATGTTGATGGGGGTAGATGAGAAAGGGTGGGAGAAGGATTGTGTGAAGCATAAACATCGGAATAGACCTGTTGGGCTGAACTGCCTGTTTCTGTAACTTTGGACCACTGTGCTGTCTGTTTAACGGCAGATTGTGGATAAGCCAGAACATTTCTCCAACTTGACATCAATATCCAGCTCCTCTTAAAGACTTTGGGGGAAAAATTCAGTATCGCCCCATTTGGGGCACAATTATCGGCCGGGCGCAAAGATTAGCGCCTGGCGCTAATTATCGCCTCCGACTGCAAACTTGGCCCCTGGAGGTGATTGGAGCGCTAAATCAGGCGCTTCACACCTGTCTTAAGGCGCAAAGGCTGAGGAGCAAGGCGCTACCTCAGAGCGCTGGCGAAGCTCATGTGATGTCAGTCAGCAATGAAACAGAGACACAATGGCCCCGGCCAGTTCTTAAAGGGGAGGGTTGATCTTGCTTTCCATCCACATCCTGCTCATTGCAGCCTTGAATCTCGGCCTGGAGAGACCTGTACATCAAATCTGCTGGAAAGAACAATGGAGAGAACCAGGGAAAGAGCTCAGAGTGCAGCCCCCACAGTCTCTTCTAAATAGATGCAAGGAAGGGCAAATCAAAATTAACCTGCAAAGTGCTGCTCAGTACCCAAAACTCCTTCACACAGCGTTGAATCTCTCCAGAAGTATCTCTCTCTCTCTCTCTCAGAATGCGTGGTGCAAAAATGTCACCAACAAAAAAAGGCAGGAAGCGTTCGCCTTTAAATAGCACTCCCCCAGTCCCTTCCTGACTGCAAAACGCTCCCCTCAACCTGTCGTTGCTAGCGGCAGGCGGTAAGGCAGGGGGCGCCACTCAATATCGGCTCCGGGGCACTACCGGGACATTGCGCACTCGACTGACGTCACGATCTGCCGGCGCAGGAGATCGTGGCGGTAGTGTTTAGCGCCGCCGCAAAATGTCTAGTTAATTTCACGAGCGGCGCAAACATCGCCGCGGCCCGTGCGCTAGTTGCTTTGCGCCCCATTAGCGCCCTCTTAAGGCGCTAACGGGAGGTGCAACCAACTGAATTTTTCCCCCTTTGCATCTTAGCCCCCAATTCCAGCCCCTCCAGCTAGTCACTTACATTGTAGCGAATGATACACAAACCTGTTGTTCCGAATGATCCTGAGCTAAACTTCAACACCCATATGCTGTCTGACACCAAAATTTCTTATTTCCACCTCCACAATGTGGCCTATTCTGGGCTTACCTCACCCCCACCACCACTGAAACACTTATTCATACCTTCTTCACATGCAGGCTTGACTCCAATGTTCTTTCCTCTTGGCATCCTGAGCTCCACCCGATGTAAACTCAAAATGCATCCAGAGTTCTGGCACCATATCCTAACCCACATCAAGTCCCTTCTTCCCATTATTCCTGTCCTCACCAACGCCCATTGGCTCTGTTTCTCTCAATGCATCGAATTCAAAAGCCTACTACGATAGCAAAATACTGCGGATGCTGGAAATCCGAAATAACAACAGAAAACGCTGGGAAACTCAGCAGGCCAGGCAGCATCCGTGGTTTTCGACCTGAAACGTTAACTCTGTTTCTCTCTCCACGGATGCTGCCTGGCCTGCTGAGTTTTTCCAGCGTTTTCTGTTGTTATTTCGAATTCAAAAGCCTCCTTGTCATTTACAGATCTCTCCGAGCCTTACCCCACTCTACATCTGTAAACTCCTCCAGCCTTATGTGTCATCGCCTACACCGCACTCATCCAGCTCTGCTCTCCTTTGCATTCCCTCTCTCTCTCTCTACTCCGCTGTTACTGGCACGGCATTTGGCTGTTTTAGTCAAACACTCTGGAACTCTCTCCTTACCTCTCTCCTAACAATCTCAAACCCTATCTCTTCAACCATGCTTTCAGTCACCTCCCCTAAATTCATTTTCTCCTATGACTGATTTACATCAGTTTTTGCCTCTGCAAAGAGCCCTAGAATGCTCATTGCATTAAAGGCTTGTTCCTTGTGATAAGTGGTGGGAGTTATTGCCGGGTATTGGTGGTTATTTGCAGTAATGGTTGTTGGTGGTTGGTGATAGTGCTTGTTGACGGTTCATGATGGTGGCGAGTGGTCGAGTTGGTTGATAGTTAGTAGTTGCTGGCGGTAGTTGGTATTTGCTGTACTTCTGAGGGTATAAGTTAAACAATAGCTCCAGACTGTATTACAGCACAGGACTGAAACACTGTATATTGCAGACAGGGAGCACGTATATTTGGCCCAGACCCACCCAACATACTCCAGTGGTTTCAAATATCAATCTTGGTTTATAGCACGAATCTGATGTGTTTTCAGACCTGAATGAAGTCACTCTGAATGGCAATAAAAGATTATTCTAGGAATCAAAACATCGAAGGATTGATATTCTGACATTAATTTGCTCTCCATACTATTACTCTAAGACATTGTTTGAAGGACACAGCTGTGGAGAACTCACTTAAGGATTCTGAAGGTACTTGTTCAGAGTTTCTGCAGATAGCATCATTTCCCCTGTTGCTCAGGTGAACCCCAATCCAAAGTGCCATCCTTCATGTGAATGCTGTATTTTCTTTATTAGTCCTCTTTATGATGTTGAGGTGCCCAGCATCGCCTGTCAGGTCCTCTCTGATGCCGGGATAGCACTCAACCACCTTGTGTTCTCCTGGCTAGATCATGACTTGTACACATGACACTGATGCCCAACGTTCAGTATCTCTGCCCGCCTTATCATTGTTTCCTCTGCTACTTATTTTTTTATTCGTTCCTGGGATGTGGGCATCACTGACAAGGCCAGCATTTATTGCCCACCCCTAATTGCCCTCGAGAAGGTGGTGGTGAGCCGCCTTCTTGAACCGCTGCAGTCCATGTGGTGAAGATACTCCCACAGTGCTGTTAGGGAGGGAGTTCCAGGATTTTGACCCAGCGACAATGAAGAGACGGCAATATATTTCCAAGTCAGGATGGTGTGTGACTTGGAGGGGATCTTGGAGATGGTGGTGTTCCCATGCGCCTGCTGCCCTTGTCCTTCTAGGTGGTAGAGGTCGTGGGTTTGGGTGACCTAAGCAACCTAGTGATCCTTATTGTGGGTTCTCCTTATCTTTTTCTGTCATAGTTGTATATTTTTCCAATAAATATAGCTAGATTGGTGCCTTCCTGCTCTCTTGTATGGTCAATTATCTCACTTCCTGCTTGTTAAGATGCTACTCTCCATTGTGCCAGCAGCAAGTCAAGTTGCTGTTTATTAGAGATGGCAACTGGTATGCCCTAATTGTTTAAAAAGCCCAAGCATCCACAAGCATGAACATCATCTCGTGCAACACCTTTAAATCAGTAGCATCATGTGTGCTCATCTGGAAAACACCAATTGTCCATGTTTATACTCATTGTCTCGTGGTATCAATGCTGCTTCTCTGATGGTATTGTGGTCAATGAAATCAGCTCTGTGAGTCACTGAGTATTTATCTAGACATCTATTCCCAGTGCATGGCATGAAAAAAAAAACCCCAATCAACTATCTTGGAATTGCAAAATTATTATGTTATCTAGCAGCAGGTCCAGGGAAGTTCCAGTTTCACTGGCAGTCCCATATTTCAAAAATCTTCACTTCATTCTCTGTGATACTGAGACAACTGTCAATGAGGACACCTGTGGATTTTTACTCTGTTCACTATTTACAGCGAAATCATAAATGCATGTACAAAGAACGCCGTGTTATAAATGTTACAGACCTGGGATTCAAACTTATAACCTGCCTGATGTGTATGGCCCTGGGCCATATAATGCAGTGCAGTGCTCATCGAACCATCAGAGGGAACTTAACCAAAGTAAATAAATTGGGTCTCGACAGATTATTCGGTATCAAAGTCCATCTCCCTTGGGATTACGTGAGAGCACTGTAATGAATGGAAAATTGGGCAGGTTTCATTACAGGTGTTTTTTTTTAATCCATTCTTGGGATGTGGGCATCGCTGGTAAGGTTGGCATTTATTGTCCATCCCTAGTCGCCCTGATACAACTGAGTGGCTTGCGAGGCCACCTCAGAGGGCAGCTAAGAGCCAGCCACGTTGGCGTGGGTCTGGAGTCACATGTCGGCCCAGACTGGGTAAGGACGGTAGGTTTTCTTCCCTAAACGATATTCGTTTTTATGACAATCCAACAGCTTCATTGTCACTTTTACCGATACCAGCTATTTATTTGTAACTGAATTCAGATTCTCAAACTGCCATGGTGGGATTTGAACTCATGTTCTCTGGATTATTGGTTCAGACCTCAAGATTACTCGTCTAGTAACATACCACTACATTAACGTACCTCTTGGCAGGCGTGCGATAGACCCCACCCGATCTTTCTCTGTGCGCTCCACACAGGCAATTATCCAATGAGTCAAACACAAAAGAAAAGAATCTGCACCAATAAATCAAATGTATTTTTTATTACACAACATTCTGGGATTTTTTTTACCAGTGTTTTGGGAATCGAATTCCCCAACTCTTAATTTTTCAGTGAAAAACATTAACAACAACTTGTGTTTATATAGGCCTACTTGTTTATTTAATTTTCACTTCTTACCTTTTTAAAGCCCAGAGTACTCAGAAAGATGGTAGGCAACATGGACCAGATTGAAGGTAGGTTTAGCAGTAGTTGGGGGGGGCGGAGGGGGAGTTGCATTTTTTTAATTCACTTATGGGATGTGGGCGTCGCTGGCAAGGCCAGCATTTATTGACCATCCCTATTTTCCCTTGAGAAGGTGGTGGTGAGCCGCCTTCTTGAACCGCTGCAGTCCGTGTGGTGAAGGTACTCCCACAGTGCTGTTAGGGAGGGAGTTCCAGGATTTTGACCCAGCGACGATGAAGGATCGGTGATATACTTCTAAGTCAGGATGGTGTGTGACTTGGAGCGGAACTTGGAGGTGGTGGTGTTCCCATGTGCCTGCTGTCCTTGTCCTTCTAGGTGAAAGAGGTTGCGGGTTTAGGAGGTGCTGCCGAAGAAGCCTTGGCGAGTTGCTGCAGTGCATCTTGTAGATGGTACACACTGCAGCCACGGTACGCTGGTGGTGGAGGGAGTGAATGTTTAAGGTCGTGGATGGGGTGCCAATCAAACGGGCTGCTTTGTCCTGGATGGTGTCGAGCTTCTTGAGTGTTGTTGGAGCTGCACTTATCCAGGCAAGTGGAGATTATTCCATCACACTCCTTACTTGTGCCTTGTCGATGGTGGAAAGGCTTTGGGGAATCAGGAGGTGAGACACTCGTCGCAGAATACCTAGCCTCTGACCAGCTCTTGTTGCCACAGTATTTATGTGGCTGGTCCAGTTAAGTTTCTGGTCAATGGTGACCCCCAGGATGTTGATGGTGGGGGATTCGGTGATGGTAATGCTGTTAAATGTCAAGGGGATGTGGTTAGACTCTTGCTTGTTGGAGATAGTCATTGCCTGGCACTTCTGTTACCTGCCACTTATCAGCCCAAGCCTGCACATCGTCCAGATCTTGTTGCATGCGGGCATGGACTGCTTCATTATCTGAGGATTTGTGAATGGCGCTGAACACTGTGCAGTCATCAGCGAACATCCCCATTTCTGACCTTATGTTGGAGGGAAGGTCATTGATGAAGCAGCTGAAGATGGCTGAGCCTAGGACACTGCCCTGAGGAACTCCTGCAGCGATGTCCTGGGGCTGTGATGATTGACATTCAACCACCATTGCAGCAATTACGGGGAGGTAGTGGACTTTGGTAGCATTGGAGGTGGTTCTGGACTATAACAATACTGCGAAGGGGCAGTGAATTCAATGGAAATAAAAATCAGGCGGTTTCTATAACACGTGGTCGATTTTGCACTGTGGAGAGGGAGAGGGAGTTGAAAATCTACCCCACAATGGTTAAAAAGCACAAAACACGACGTCCATTCTCTGCTTTCGGGTTTGCAATCTGTTCCGTATTGGACCAATCAGAAAGCAAACAAGGACACTGCAAGCACAAAGAGGGAAAAATTGGGTATCGCCTATTTTGGGGTGCTAATATAAGCTGGGCACAAAGTTTAGCGCCTGGCGCTAATTATCGCCTCCAACTGCAAAAGTCACCTCTATCGCCCCCTGGAGGTGATTTGAGCGCTAAATCAGGTGCTACACATCTCTCTTAAGGCACTAACGTCGGGGAGCGAGGCGTTACCTCGGGGAGCGAGGCGTTACCTCAGAACGCTACCGAAGCTCAGGCGATGTCAGTTACCATGGAAACTAGACAGACTGGCGCCATCCAGTTCTTAAAGGGGAGGGGCCATCTTGCTGGCCAGCCACACCCTGCTCATTGCAGCCTTGAATCTCAGCCTGGAGAGACCTCTAAAGCAATCGTGTTGGAAGCACTAATGGACAGGCCCAGGGAAAGAGCTCGGCACTTAGGAACCTCAAAAGTGGTGCTGAGGGCCAAAACTCCTTAAATCTTTCCAGACGTCTTTCTCCCTCTCAACCTTGCCGACAAGAAAAGGCAGGAAGCGCCCGCCTTTAAATAGCGCTCCCCCAGCCCCTTCCCGACTTGAAAACATTCCCAGCAACCTGTTGTTCCTAGCGGCAGACACTAAGACAGGGGGTGCGAATCAATATCCGGTCTGAGGCGCTACCGGGGCGTTGCATGCTCGACTGACGTCACAATCTGCGGGCGCAGGAAATCGTGGCAGTTGTGTTTAGCGCCGCCGCAAAATGACTGGTCAATTTCACGAGCGGCGCTAAAATCGCTGCGCTCAGGCTCTAAGGGGGAAAAATTCAGTCGCGCCCCGTTTGGGGCGCAAATATCGGCCGGGCGCAAAGATTAGCGCCTGGCGCTAATTATCGCCACTGACTGGAAACTTCACTTTTAACGCCCCGGGAGGTGATTGAAGCGCTAAATCAGGCGCTGCACACCTGTCTTAAGGCGCAAAGGCCGAGGAGTGAGGCGCTAACTCAGAGCGCCGGCGAAGCTCATGTAATGTCAGTCAGCAATGGAACACACACACAATGGCACGGGCCAGTTCTTAAAGGGGATGGTTGATCTTGCTTTCCATCCACATCCTGTTCATTGCAGCCTTGAATCTCGGCCTGGAGAGACCTGCACATCAAATCTGCTGGAAAGAATAATGGAGTGTACCAGGCAAAGAGCTCAGAGTGCAGCCTCCACAATCTCTTCTAAATCGATACAAGGAATGGCAAATCAAAATGAACCTGCAAAGTGCTGCTCAGTACCCAAAACTCCTTCACACAACGTTGAATCTCTCCAGAAGTCTCTCTCACTCTCTCTCAGAATGCGTAGTTCAAAAATGGCACCAACAATAAAAGGCAGGAAGCGGTCACCTTTAAATAGCACTCCCCCTTTCCCTTCATGACAGAAGAACGCTCCTATCAACCTGTCGTTGCTAGCGTCAGGCGGTAAGGCAGGGGGCGCCACTCAATATCCGCTCCGGGGCGAAACCGGGGCGTTGCACACTCGTCTGACGTCACGATCTGCCGGCGCAGGAGATCGTGGCGGTAGTGTTTAGCGCCTCCGCAAAATGTCTAGTTAATTTGGCGAGCGGCGCAATCTTCGCCGCGCCCGGGCGCTAGCTGCTTTGCGCCCCATTAGCGCCCTCTTAAGGCGCTAACGGGAGGCGCAACCAACTGAATTTTTCCCCCTATGTTCCTAGCGCCTTGTTAGCACCCCCTGGAGGCACTAACGGAAGGCGCTAACCAACTGGATTTTTCCCCCAAAATGTTTTAGTTGGTTTCAGAGTCAGCTTGGCTCACCTCTCACCTTTGAGTCTGAGGCAAGTGGATTCAAGCCCTATTCCTGGATTTGAGCACATAATCCAGGTTAACACTTCAGAGCACTACAGAGGGAGTACTGCATGTTAAAGGTGCTGTCTTCCATATGCAATGTTAATCTGAGGTCCAGTTTGGCAGATCCCATGACACTATTTGAAGAAGAGAAGGGGAATTTTTATGGTGTCCTGGCCAATATGTTTCCTTCAACCAACAGCACCTAAAACAGATTGGGGTCAATTTTCTTCTTCACTGCCTGGGTGGTAATCTGGCGAGTGGATCGCCCGCCCATTGTAGAAACTGCCCGATTTTCAGCCTAAATGGAATGAAGATCGAGCGGCTTCTAGAAGAGGTGAGTGAACCACTCCGCCAGATTACCACCCAGGTGCTGAAAACAATACATTACCCCATTACGTGTTATTATGTCTCGTTGCTGTTTGCAGGGTGTGCTGTGTTTTCTTCCTTAACAACAGTGTATACAATTCAAAAGTAATTAATTGGTAGTGACGTACTTTGCGGCATCCTACACAAATACAAGTCCTTTACTTCTTTCTTTCTTTCTTTTTTTCTCTCTTTCTACCTTCCCTTCCTTCCGTCCTTCCTTCCACAGAATTACACAGTATTTACAGCACTGAAACAGGCCATTTGGCCCAACTGGTTTATGCCGGTGTTTATGCTCCACACAAGCCTTCGCCCAGCTCTTGTCATCTAACCCTCTCAGCATAATATTCGTTTCTCCCTTATGTGCTTATCTAGCTTCCCCTTAAATATATCTACAGAAACAAAAATGGGTCCAGAGGAGGTGTAAATGGTTACAACAGAGTAGCAGATAAAAACAAACACTTGCATTTATATAGCGCCTTTCACAACCTCAGAATGTCCCAAAGTGCTTTACAGCCAAAGAAGTATTTTTGAAGTGTAGTCACTGTTGTAATGTAGGAAATACAGCAGCTAATTTGTGCACAGCAAGCTCCCACAAACAGCAATGTGATAATGACCAGATAATACGTTTTTTTTTAATGATAGATAGGGTAGATAGAAAGGAACTTTCCCCCTTAGTAGAGGGGTCAATAACCAGGGGGCATAGTTTCAAGGTAAGGGGCAGGAGGTTTAGAGGGGATTTGAGGAAAAACTTTTTCACCCAGAGGGTGGTTGGAATCTGGCACTCACTGCCTGAAAGGGTGGTAGAGGCAGGAACCCTCACAACATTCAAGAAGCATTTAGATGAGCACTTGAAACGCCACAGCATACAAGGCTACGGACCAAGTGCTGGAAAATGGGATTAGAATAGACAGGGCTTGATGGCCGGCGTGGACACGATGGGCCGAAGGGCCTCTTTCTGTGCTGTATGACTCTATGGGGTAAAAATTCACTTGGTTGCGCCTCCCGTTAGCGCCTTAAGAGGGCGCTAATGGGGCGTTAAGCCGCTAACGCCCGGGCGCAGCGATGTTTGCGCCGCTCGGGAACTTAACTAGAGATTGTGCGGTGGCGCTAAAACTTACCGCTGCGACCACCTGCGCGTGCAGATTGTGACGTCATTCCATGGTGCAACGCCCTTGTGGCGCCCCGGAGCGGAAATTGAGTGGCGCCCCCTGCCTTACCGCCTGGCGCATCCAACGACCAGAAGACTGGAACGCTATCAATCGCTGTGGGGCTGGGGGGGGCGCTATTTAAAGGGGGCCTCTTCCTGTCTTTTATTGTTGGTGGCATTTTTGAACTACGCATTCTGAGAGCGAGAAGGAGAGACTTCTGGAGAGATTCAACGTTGTGTGAAGGAGTTTTGGGTACTGAGCAGCACTTTGCAGGTTCATTTTGATTTGCCATTCCTTGTATCGATTTAGCAGAGACTGTGGGAGCTGCACTCTGAGCTCTTTGCCTGGTACTCTCCATTGTTCTTTCCAGCACATTTGATGTGCAAGTCTCTC
Organism: Squalus acanthias; assembly: GCA_030390025.1. Lineage (NCBI taxonomy): Eukaryota > Metazoa > Chordata > Chondrichthyes > Squaliformes > Squalidae > Squalus > Squalus acanthias. The sequence goes on from CM059429.1 coordinate 13,586,744, forward strand.
CAGGCCGAGATTCAAGGCTGCAATGAACAGGATGTGGATGGAAAGCAAGATTAACCATCCCCTTTAAGAACTGGCCCGTGCCATTGTGTGTGTGTTCCATTGCTGACTGACATTACATGAGCTTCGCCAGCGCTCTGAGGTAGCGCCTCACTCCTTGGCCTTTGCGCCTTAAGACAGGTGTGCAGTGCCTGATTTAGCGCTCCACTCACCTCCCGGGGCGGTAAAAGTGAAGTTTCCAGTCAGTGCCGATAATTAGCGCCAGGCGCTAATATTTGCGTCCAGACGATATTTGCGCCCCAAATGGGGCGCGACCTAATTTTTCCCCCTATGACTCTATGATATTGATTGAGGGATAAATATTGGCCAAGACGCCAGGGAGAACTCCTTTGCTCTACTTCAAAATAGTGCCCTGGGATCTTTTACGCCCATCTGAGAGACCAGGTTTAACGTAAGGCAGAGCCTCCAACAGTGCAGCACTCCCTCAGTACTGCACTGGAGTGTCAGCCTAGATTTTGCACTCAAGTCTCTGGAGTGGGACTTGAACCTTCTGACTCAGAGGCAAGAATGCTACCCGCTAAGCCATGGCTGACAGTGACACGAAGAGGGAAACCTGGCAAAGAGAAGAAGCCCCCCCCCCCCCATCCCCCCTTGTCCCGGGAATGCGACTGTGGTTGTAAACCCATGTCCGCCCATTGCCTCATGTCACGATATGCAACGGCTCATTCTAAATTGGCCAAACATCGTTGAAAGTACATATGCCGGCTGGCACGTATGTGCATTCACAGCTGTACAAGTGCTCACTGATGAAGGAAGTAAGCTGATCTCTGCAAGCACCTCAATCAAGATTAATTGCTTTGGTAAATGTTTAAATAAGCTTCTGTCATCGCCTGACAGCACAACGCAGATAACACAAAAATAGATTTGTTCACCAGCATGGTTCGCACTTGACGGTTGCTGAACAGCCTGTGAGTTAAATTACAGTTGACCAAAATGCCAGTGTGGGGAGTTTGCTGACTCAAGGGAAGGGTATAAACCGAACACTCAGCTGCGAGACTTAGCTGCTTGATGGTGAACGAGAACCAAGCTCCCTTTATAAATATCAGTTCTGTTTTCAGCCCTCATGTACCAGTTTGGGTCGAGCTAGTTTTGGAGAAGTTATGCTCTACGAATGTGAAACATTCTTTTTCTGTTTGCTATTTACCATGTTCCAGCTGATGAAGCATGAGATTAAGAACATAAGAACATAAGAAATAGGAGCAGGAGAAGGCTATTCGGTCCCTCGAGTCTGCTCCGCCATTCAATAAGATCATGGCTGATCTTCTACCTCATCTCCACTTTCCTGCACTATCCCCATATCCCTTGATTACCTTAATATTCAAAAATCTATCAATCTCTGTCTTGAATATACTCAATGACTGAGCCTCCACAGCCCTCTGGGGTAGAGAATTCCAAAGATTCACCACCCTCTGAGTGAAGAAATTTCTCCTCATCTCAGTCCTAAATGGCCGACCCCTTTATTCTGAGACTGTGACCCCTGGTTCTAGACTCTCCAACCAGGGGAAACATCCTCCCTGCATCTACCCTGTCAAGTCCTGTAAGAATTCTGTATGTTTCAATGAGATCACCTCTCATTCTTCTAAACTCCAGAGAATATAGGCCTAGTCTACTCAATCTCTCCTCATAGGATAATCCCCACATCCCAGGAACCAGTCTGGTGAACCTTCGCTGCACTCCCTCTATGGCAAGTATATCCTTCCTTAGGTAAGGAGACCAAAACTGTACACAATACTCCAGGTATGGTCTCACCAGGGCCCTATATAATTGCAGTAAGACATCTTTACTCTTATACTCAAATCCTCTTGTAATAAAGGCCAACATACCATTTGCTTTCCTAATTGCTTGCTGTACCTGCATGTTAAATTTCAGTGATTCGTGTACAAAGACACCCAGGTCGCTCTGAACACCAACATTTCCCAATCTCTCGCCATTTAAAAATACTCTGCTTTTCTATTTTTCCTACCACAGTGGATAACTTCACATTTCTCCACATTATATTCCATTTGCCATGTTCTTGCCCACTCACTTAGCCTGTCTATATCCCCTTGAAGCCTCCTTGCATCCTCCTCACAACTTACATTCCCACCCAGCTTTGTATCATCAGCAAACCTGGATATATTACATTTGGTCCCCTCATCCAAATCATTTATGTAGATTGTGAATAGCTGAGGCCCAAGCACTGATCCTTGCGGTACCCCACTAGTTACAGCCTGCTAACCTGAAAATGACCCGTTTATTCCTACTCTCTGTTTTCTGTCCGTTAACCAATCCTCAATCCATGCTAGTATATTACCCCCAATCCCATGAGCCCTAATTTTGTTTCATAACCTCTTGTGTGGCACCTTATCGAATGCCTTCTGAAATTCCAAATACACCACATCCACTGGTTCCCCCTTATCTATTCTGCTAGTTACAACCTCAAAAAACTCTAACAGATTCGTCAAACACGATTTCCCTTTCATAAATCCGTGCTGACTCTGCCCAATCCTCTTATTATTTTCTAAGTGCCCTGTTACCACATCCTTAATAATAGATTCTAGCATTTTCCCTACTACTGATGTCAGGCTAACTGGTCTGTAGTTGTCCGTTTTCCCTCTCCCTCCTTTCTTAAATAGTGGGGTTGAAAGTGCAAAGATTGCCTGCTGAGGAGGCAATATACCCTTAATCTGATTCTATTTGCAACCAGTGCATGACTCAGTGCTGAATTCGGAGAACGCTGAACTCAGTGTTCAACGTTTTTGTTTTGATGTCCCAGATATATTTAAATAACATTTATTTTTCGAGCTTTCTTGAAGGTCAGTGAGGGTCTTGCTGGAGTGCACTTCCTTATTCGTCAGCAGCTCTCTAGGGCCTGGTCGGACGTGATCCCAGACAGGAGGACCTCAGAGTTGAGATGGATCCTAAGCTCGCCTGACATCTCCACACTAGGGTTGCCAACCCTCCAGGGTTGCCCTGGACTCTCCAGGAATTAAAAATTAATCTCCTGGACACTGCTGCGAGCAAAAATCCAGGAGAAAAATCACTGGGGCATTAAGAAATGAATGGGCAGAGGATCATCAGCCATAGAGCACAGAAGCATTAAACCCTGGCTATTATGTCAAAGCACAAGCCAGGGACATCTATTATATATACCCTTTAGGAAGGATGTGAAGGCCTTATAGAGGGTGCAGAAAAGATTTACGAGAATGATTCCAGGAATGAGAGACTTCAGTTATGTGGATAGAGGGGAGAAGCTGGGGTTCGCAACCTTGGTGTCATATTTGACCCTGAAATGAGCTTCCGACCACATATCCGCAGCATAACAAAGACCGCCTACTTCCACCTCCGTAACATCGCCTGTCTCCGCCCTTGCCTCAGCTCATCCGCTGCTGAAACACTCATCCATGCCTTTGTTACCTCTAGACTTGACTATTCCAATGCACTCCTGGCTGGCCTCCCACATTCCACCCTACGTAAACTTGAGGTCATCCAAAACTCGGCTGCCCGTGTCCTAACTCGCACTAAGTCCCGTTCGCCCATCACCCCTGTGCTTGCTGACCTACATTGGCTCCCGGTTAAGCAGCGTCTTGATTTCAAAATTCTCCTCCTTGTTTTGAAATCCCTCCATGGCCTCACCCCTTCCTACCTCTGTAACCTCTTTCAGCCCCACAACCCCCCGAGATATCTGCGCTCCTCTAATTCTGCCCTCTTGAGCATCCCTGATTATAATCGCTCAACCATTGGTGGCCGTGCCTTCTGTCACCTAGGCCCTAAGCTCTGGAATTCCCTGCCTAAACCTGTCCGCCTCACTACCTCTCTTTCCTCCTTTAAGACGGTCCTCAAAACCTACTTCTTTGACCAAGCTTTTGGTCTCCTGCCCTAATTTATCCTCATGTGGCTCGGTGTCAAAAACTTTTGTCTTAAAATACTCCTGTGCAGCGCCTTGGGATGTTTTACTACGTTAAAGGTGCTATATAAATACAAGTTGTTGTTGTTGTTGTTCTCCTTAGAGCAGAGAAGGTTGAGAGGAGATTTGATAGAGGTGTTCAAAATCATGAGGGGTATAGACAGAGTAGATAGAGAGAAACTGTTCCCATTGGCGGAAGGGTCGAGAACCAGAGGACACAGGTTTAAGGTGATTGGCGGAAGAACCAAAGGCGACATGAGGAAAAACTTTTTTACGCTGCGAGTGGTTCGGATCTGGAATGCACTGCCTGAGAGGGTGGTGGAGGCAGATTCAATCGTGGCTTTCAAAAGGGAATTGGATAAGTACCTGAAGGAAAATAAAGTTGCAGGGCTACGAGGAAAGGGCGGGGCTAGCTGAGACTTGCAGAGAGCCGGCACGGGTTTGACGGGCTGCATGGCCTCCTTCTGTGCTGTAACCATTCTGTGACTCCATGATATCATTGTGAAGAAAAGGCTAGTTGGCTTCTCAAGCCCATTCTGTTTTCAGACAAGGTACAATTTATCCTATCATGAACCTCTACCCTGAGGGAAAGTTCCGCATACAAATTCTCTGAACCCACGTAGACAATTGTATTATTTTGCATCATCTGTTCCTTCTACCAGTAGAGGCTAATCTTTCAGCCATCACTCCCCTGTCCTTTGCAACACTCTCCCAAAACCAGTTTTGCCTTCCTACCTCCCTTCTTCAAATATGAAATAAATGACCAGATCATCTGTTATTTTTTAAATGATGTTGGTTGAAGGATAAATATTGGCAGGACTTCCCTGCTCTTCTTTGATCATTCCACATCCACCTAAGAGGGCAGGCAGGGCTTAAGTTTAACACCTCACCCGAAAGACAATGCAGTACCCCCTCAGTACTAGCACTGGAGTGTCATCTTGGATGATGTGCTCAGGTCCCTGGAGTGGGACTACGAACCCACAACCTTCTGACTCAGAGGCAAGAGTGCTACCAACTGAGCCACGGCTGACACACCCCAAACTGCTCCCAGTATTACTGTGAAATTTTCAACAAACAAGGAGCTCGGAAAGTAAGGTACGCGTGACACATTTACGAGGAATTGGCCACAATTTTGTTGCTTCCTTAAAAACACATTTTTTGATGATGATGAAATGAAGGAACTGACGTCCAACACCAGTTCACTTAAGAAAAAATGTTTGTAATTGAAACCATTTCGGACGTGGGGAGTGGAAGAGCAGGAACTGATTATTCCCTGTATTTACGAGCAGATATCAATTCATGTAAAATAGCAAAGTGCGGAGCATAACATGATGCTCTAATATCTGATTGACATAGAGAGTTAGTTTTGCTTCGCATTTCACTGGAAATCGTAACACAATGATGAATTGGCACTCAGAAGTAATTGTGCTCAACCTCGCACAAGCACACAATACTTGGGCCAAATGTATTTTCCAGATTTTCTCTCAGATTGTATATTGCAACAGCTTCAGATACCATTGTATTCCACGGGAGGCCACTGTTCAAAATCAGGGGTTAGAAAATGACAGGCACAGGGTCAAAAATGAAGCAGTTCCAAAATACCTTTCTCAATTTGAATTCTTTGTGCTGAGGGATCTTAGTGCTGAGGAATGGAATGTTTTTGCTGGCGCCCAGTGTCAGCATCAAGAACTCCCGGATCTGGTACAGCAAAGCTAGCTGCAGAGTGAATCTTCTTCTACTTTGCCCCAACAAGGGCCTCATCCCTGAATTCAGAAGACGACCTCCTACTGTCCCAGGGTGTGACTTGGTTTGCAGTTTCCCACACCAGCCCTTCCTGTGGCCTCTCTGAGTGAGATTGTCAATTACTGCTGAGCTAGGAACAGTTTAGTGCTATCGCTCCATTCCCATTCAATGGAGGCTGTTCAAACTCATGTCACATAGGACTCTTACAACCAACAGAGAGGAGACGTTCATCACATCACTGTCTAACGCATTGCACCACGCAGACCCTGTGCAAATGGATCTCCGCTGTTTTTCCAGAGGTTCTCCTGGTCTCCTGCCAGAGTTGCAGCAGGTGGATCCCCTGAGGAATTTCAGGTTCGCCAAGCTCAAAGTGTATTTAGAAGCGCAGATCACCCAGAGAGGGTACTTCGCTCCATTAAAGAGTTAAAAAGAGTTGTTCATAGAGGAAACCAGCAGCCAGCATTTCTGTTGCATTGGCTAAGGAGGGCTTCCTTCGCTTCACCATTGGCGGCCGTGCCTTCAGCTGCCTGGGCCCTAAGCTCGGGAATTCCTTCCTTAAACCTCTCCACCTCTCTTTCCTCCTTTAAGACGCTCCTTAAGACCTACCTCTTTGACTAAGCTTCTGGTCGCCTATCCTAATATCTCCTTATGTGGCTCAGTATCAAGTTTTGTCTGATAACGCTCCTTTGAAGCGCCTTGGGATATTTTACTACGTTAAAGATGCAGCATAAATGCAAGTATGTCATGGGTGATGCATGGGCGGCTATCTGGCGGAGTGGATCATCTGGCCATTATCGAAACCCGGTCGATTTTCATTTTGATTGCTTCCACTGCCGATGAAAGTCGGGTGGATTCCATAATGGGCGGGTGATCCACTCTGCCCCATTACCACGCAGGCAGTGACGTTGAAAGTCACCCCCATTCAGTTGGGCGAGGTACCAGAGGGCTACTGATTAAACCGTAGCCAGCAAGAGTATAAGGGTTGTGAACTTCGACATGGGCGGGGGCGCAAAGCGGGCGGTATCATAGTCGGATGCCCGTTGGACCCTCCTGCCCGATACTCAGTTTCATTGTCACCAATAGAACTGAACCTTAGCCGTGCGGTATAATGGGTGGCCCCCTGCCCGTGACCAATTTCACCACCACCACCACCCCTCCCCCCCGACACCTTCAGGAGGGAGAGGAGAAAACTCAGAAAGATCTACCTGTGCCACTCAAGAGGAAAGGCAAAAATGAGGGAGACACCCAAACTAGATAGAATGATAGGGTCCCTAATTATTAAGAAAAGATTCAGTTCCAGCTGGAGGCTGCCGTCTCACTATCAAATGTATTTTTACTAAAACAGGATTTATCAGTTCTCAGGTGTATCTCTGAATGAAGTTATCTGGCTGTGCGACATTCCATTTGGGGGAGGGCCATGGAGTGAACTAGATAATCTCTACTTACCGAACAGCCCACAGCAGCCAGTCAGCCTCAGCACTGACAGAGAGCAGTACAAAGATGGGCATGTTGCACACTGTCACGCACCCCCATCCGAATGGGAAGTGAACAAGGTCCGCACGGTAGGAAACGTAAACCATTTAAAAATAAAAATTCACCACCTCGTGTTACTGTTTTAAAGCAGTCATCAATTGCCAAAAGTAAAAGGCCTGAGGCATGAATCACTTAAGTGATATTTCTGTTTAATGGGATTAAAACAAAAACAAAATCCCCTGGCGTGCCAAGGAACACAACTGCCCTCACATTACGTAACTTAATACGAGGAGTTGAGCAGCTATGGAAGAGCATTGCTAAAGACATGTGTAACGCTTGGAGGGATTTGTCTCCGGCAATAGTTGGTCATTTTTACCGCTCCCGGCTACACCACCTCTCCACCTCGTTCAATTCGGCATTGATTACTTTCTGTCGCAGTGGGCCATTCAGCCATTCGAGCCTGCTCCGCCGTTCTATTAGATCATGGCTGATCGGTACCTCAACTCCATTTCCCCGCCTTTGCTCCAAATCCCTTGATACCCTGACCGAACAAAAATCTATTGATCTCAATCTTGAAAATTTCAATTGACCCCCAGCATCCACAGCCTTTTGGCTTTGAGAATTCCAGATTCCTGCTACCCTTTGTGTGAAGAAGTGCTTCCTGATTTCACTCCTGAATGGCCTGGCTCTAATTTTAAGATTTTGCCCCATTTTTCTGCATTCCCGCACTAGAGGTAATAGTTTCTCCGTATCTACCCTATCGAAACCCCTTTAGCATTTTAAATTGTTCCTCTTTCTAGTCCATGGGCACAAAGACCTTTTTCTCGCCCATGGGCATTGAGGAAATTGGTCGATTCGGTACAGGATGTGAATGGAACCAGGGTCCTGCCTGGCCTGTAAGGCTCAATACCAGAAAAGAAAATAGACTGGAGAAGCTGGGGTTGTTCTCCTTAGAGCAGAGAAGGTTGAGAGGAGATTTGATAGAGGTGTTCAAAATCATGAGGGGTCTACAGTAGACGGAGAGCAACTGTTCCCATTGGTGGAAGGGTCGAGATCCAGAGGGCACAGATTTAAGGTGTTTGGCAGATGAACCAAAGGCGACATGAGGAAAAACTATTTTACACAGCGAGTGGTTAGGAGCTGGAATTCACTGCCTGAGAGGGTGGTGGAACAGGGTCTGTCCCTAGACCAGACTATGAACACTTGGTCAGGAATTCTTCAGGACAGTTGGGCAAGGGAAAAATTGGGAAGAAATAATAAATAGACAAACATAAAGTGGAAGAGCTGATTTCTGAAATTCCCTTCATTTCAGTTATGAATATGGGGTGGGTAGCCCTGTTACGTAGAATTTACAGCACAGAAACAGGCCATTCAGCCCAACAGGTCTATGTTAGTGTTAATGTTCCACATGAACCTCCTCCCACCCCATTTCATCTAACTCTATCAACATAACCTTCTATTCCTTTCTCCCTCATCTTTTATCTAGCTTCCCCTGAAATACATCTATGCTATTTGGCTCAACTACTCCTCAACTACTCCCTGTGGTAGCGAGTTCCACATTCTAACCACTCTCTGGGTAAAGAGGTCTCTCCTGAATTTCTTACTGGATTTATTAGTAACTATCTTATATTTATGGCCCCTCATTCTGGACTCTCCCACAAGTGGAAACATCTTCTCTGTGTCTACGCTATCAAACCCTTTCATAATCTTAAAGACCTCCATCAGGTCACCTCTCAGCCTTCTCTTTCCTGGAGAAAAGAGCCCCAGCCTGTTCAGACTTTCCTGATAGGTATAACCTCTCAGTTCTGGTATCATACTTGTGAATCTTTTTTGCACCTTCTCCAGTGCCTCAATATCCTTTTCATAATATGGAGACCAGAATTGCACACAGTACTCCAAGTGTGGTCTAACCATGGTTCGATATAAAATTAACATAACTTCTTTGCTTTTCAATTCTATTGTTCTAGAAACGAACCCCAGCGCTTTGTTACAAAATGATTCAGACAATCACAAAGTCAGTACACGGGGAATAAGCTGTGGGTTTGGTCAATAAGGAAGCTCAGGCAGTCAGATCTCTGTTGTGATTGATTTTCATTCTTTATTTGTAATTATTTTCAGTCTCTTCTCATTATCAGCTTCTTACTTCCCTAATTTCTGTTAAAAACATGCTATCCCTGTGAGGACTGTAAATTTTAAAAATTCATTCTCAGGATGTGGGCGTCACTGGCAAGGCTGGCATTCATCGCCCATCCCTAGTTGCCTTGAGTTTGATACAACTGAGTGGCTTGCTCGGCCACTTCAGAGGGCGGTTAAGAGTCAACCATATTGATGTGGGACTAGAGTCACATATAGGCCCAGACCGGGTAAGGATGGCAGGTTTCCTTCCCTAAAGGACAATAGTGAACCAGTTGGGATTTTACGACAATCCAACAGCTTCGTGGTCACTTTTACTGCTACCAGCTTTTTATTTCAACAAGGCTCTTTATCATTCTACTCCCATCACACAGACTGCACAGCAAGCTAACTTGGGCTGAAATAAGGTCAAAGGGGGAAAAATTGGCTTTTAGCGCCACGAAAAAGTTAGCGCCCCCGCGCCCAAAATTGAATGGTAGCGCCCCAAGTAGGATGCGGGGTGCTACTGGAAGCGCTCCCCCTCCCTCTTGGGGCACTCCCATTGAATATCACGACGCTACGTGCAGCAGCGCCACACGCGTCGGCATGTAGCGCCGTGGTACTGCAGGCCTCCGTCCCCTGATTAAAGGGGAGGGGCCTAGCACAGCGCGACCCGGGGCCCTGCTGGACCACCGGGGAGCGGGGTGCCGGGAAAAGAGCCCGGCACTCAAGAGGAGTGCCGGACTGCCCGATCGCGGGCGGCACCCCGCAGGGGAAGGCCAAAGGGGGCAGGTGCAGGTAGGCGGCCCAAAAAAAATGGCCGCCCGGCACCTGCCCTAAAACACAGCACCCTGACCCTGTCGGACATATCGTCCGGCGGCAGGTCAGGAGGTGTAAGGGAAGTTTGCGGTCGGGGCGCGAGCGGGGCGCTGCGCATGGCGATGACGTCATTGCCGGAGGTGCAGCTCCACGGGGCGCTACCGGCTACCGCCACTACTTACCTCCTGCTGAATTTCACAGGGCACTAACGGGAGGCGCAAAGCAACCCAATTTTCCCCCAAAACTGTTTTCTCTCTGGAATGAAAGTGGCAAACTAATAGGCAGCTTTGATCTGAATGGAATATAAAATTAAGCAATCCTGCTTATTGCATTAGGAATTTTAGATAGAAACCCATTTAGTTCTTTTCAACAAGGTGTTTCTTATACAAAAGCAACATACTGCGGATGCTGGAAATCTGAAATAAAAACCAAAAATGCTGGAAATACTCAGCAGGTCAGGCAGCATCTGTGGAGAGAGAAACAGAGTTAACGTTTCGGGTCGATGACCTTTTGGGTGTTTCTTACAGTAGTCAGCACAGGGCACGCGAGTAAACAGTAGCAGTGAAAGAAGATCGCAAATAGCAGGAAAGAATGTACAATGTACAAGTCAAGGCAACAGCAGAACTAAGTCTCTAGTTGTGAAGGATGTCAGAAACTAATCCCTCGTGCCTTCAGGCAATGTTCATTTCAGTGCTGAAATGTCAAAGCTAATAACTAAGATCAAGTTAATTCTTTGGATAGTTGTGGTAGCCCTTATTTTGGGCCTTTTATAAGTACAGATTGGTTTGCCAATTATCTTAAATCTGTGTCATCTGGTTACCGACCCCATTGCCCGTGGAAACGGTATCTCCTTATTTAGTCTAACCAAACCCTTCACTGCCATAATATACGGAAACAATTTGCACAACAACAACAAGGTTCCACAAGGACCAGATAACGGGGCTGAAGTTTGTCCTGGGCGGTAGCGCAAAATGAGCGCAAGCCAATCGACAGCCCGTTTTGCACCCTGCCCGATCTTCTTTTCCATTGAAGTCAGAAGAAGAGCCATCCACGGTCAGGCCCTGCACGCCTTCTAGCAGCTTGACGCGGAGTGGCCCTGGAGCAGGCCTGGAGCAGGCCATTCCAGCTGTTGGCTCAGCTGGGGTCAGGGAAGTGGTTTGGAGAAGGGAAATGCATATTTGAAAGGAGGACGTATTAGCCTGAAAGGCCTGTAGTGGAGTTTGTTCATGGGTATACACCATATTAGAAACACTTCTCAGCCTTTGAAACAGCATGTGGTTCTCCCCTCAGCACTGCTCCCAATGGATCAGAATCTCTCCCCTCAGCGCTGCTCCCAATGGATCAGAATCTCTCCCCTCAGCACTGCTCCCAATGGATCAGAATCTCTCCCCTCGGCACTGCCCCTGATGGATCAGAATCTCTCCTCTCAGCACTGCCCCTGATGGATCAGAATCTCTCCTCTCAGCACTGCCCCGAATTTTTTTTTATTCGTTTATGGGATGTGGGCGTCACTGGCAAGGCCAGCATTTATTGCCCATCCCTAGTTGTCCTTGAGAAGGTGGTGATGAGCCGCCTTCTTGAACCACTGCAGTCCATGTGGTGAAGGTACTCCCACAATGCTGTTAGGGAGGGAGTTCCACGGTTTTGACCCAGTGACGATGAAGGAATGGTGATATACTTCCAAGTCAGGATAGTGTGTGACTTGGAGGGGAACTTGGAGGTGGTGGTGTTCCCATGTGCCTGCTGCCCTTGTCCTTCTAGGTGGTAGAGGTTGCAGGATTTGGGAGGGTCTGTCGAAGAAGCCTTGGCAAGCTACTGCAGTGCATCTTGCATCTAATGGACCAGAATCTCTCTCCTCTGTGCTGCTCCTCTGCATACTGCAGAAAGGAACTCTTGGAAGGACAGGAATTCCTGCAAATGTAGAGATTCCTGCCATTAGCTGTAGCATTAGGGAGTGGAACTGAGGGTAGAGGGAGAGGGAAGGGAGAGAATGGATGTCATGGAGGGGAAAGGGAAGGGAGAGAATGGATGGCAATAAAGGGGAAAGGGAAGGGAGAGAATGGATGGCAACAAAGGGGAAAGGGATGGGAGAGAATGGATGGCAATGAAGAGGAAAGGGAAGGAAGCAGAAACTGGGAGCGGTGCTTGGGGTTGGGAGGAGCTGGGAGTGGTGCTGTAAGGGTGTAGAGGGAATAGCATGCCAGCATTAACAGAGCTGGACTGGGGAGGGATGAGTATCAGTATTAATTGAGGGGGTTGGAGGAAGGAAAAGAGTGAAAAGATTGAACTAGGGGGAGAAGAAGACTATCAACTTGAACAAGGAGAAGAATGGTGCCAGCTTGAATGGGTGGGTGGAAAAAGAGTAGAAGCTTGAACTGGGTTGGAGGGAGTAGACTGGCAGCTTAAATTGAAAGGGAAGAAGGGGAAGAATTCCAGTATAAACTCTGAGGAAGGAAAGAGTAGTTCTCTGAAAGGATTGGGAGTTGGATGAGCTGCAGTGTTTCTATGAACTGGGGATCATTTTTGGGATATTGACTGTTCTGGGGAAGTGACATTCCAGGTGGTCTAAATGTCACTTCCTTTTTCCTTTTTTATTTTAATAAAAATGCAACAAATGTGACATATAAAAGTGCTTAAAACTAACTGATAGTGTCAGCCGTGGCTCAGTGGGTAGCACCTCACGCCTCTGAGTCAGAAGGTTGTGGGTTCAAGTCCCACTCCATGAGACTTATGCACGTAAATCTAGGCTGACACTCCCAGTGCAGTACTGAAACATAGAAAATAGGTGCAGGAGTAGACCATTCGGTCCTTCGAGCCTGCACCGCCATTCAATGCGTTCATGGCTGAACATGCTACCTCAGTACCCCATTCCTGCTTTCTCGCCATACCCCTTGATCCCCCTAGTTGTGAGTATTATATCTAACTCCTTTTTGAATATATTTAGCGAACTGGCCTCAACAACCTTCTGTGGTAGAGAATTCCACAGATTCACCACTCTCTGGGTGAAGAAGTTCCTCCTCATCTCAGTCTTAAATGGCTTCCCCTTTATCCTTAGACTGTGACCCCTGGTTTTAGTTTTCCCTAACATTGGAAACATTCTGCCCGCATCTAATTTGTCTAAACCAGTCAGGATTTTAAACGTCTCTATAAGATCCCCCCTCATTCTTCTGAACTCCAGAGGATACAAGTTCAGTTGATCCAGTCTTTCTTGATATGTCAGTCTGGCCATCCCAGGAATCAATCTAGTGAACCTTCGTTGCACTCCCTCAATAGCAAGAATGTCCTTCCTCAAGTTAGGAGACCAAAACTGCACACAATACTCCAGGTGTGGCCTCACCAAGGCCCTGTACAACTGTAGCATCACCTCCCTACTCCTGTACTCAAATCCCCTTGCTATGAAGGCCATCATGCCATTTGCTTTCTTGACTGCCTGCTGCACTTGCCTTCCCACCTTCAGTGACTGATGTACCATGACGCCCAGGTCTCGTTGCACCTCCCCTTTCCCTAATCTGCCACCATTCAGGTAATAGTCTGCCTCCCTATTTTTACCACCAAAGTGGATAACCTCACATTTATCCACATTGTACTTCATCTGCCATACATTTGCCCATTCACCCAACCTGTCCAAGTCACTCTGTAGCCTCCTAGCATCCTCCTCATTGTTCACACTGCCTCCCAATTTAGTGTCATCCGCAAATTTGGAGATATTACAATTAATCCCTTCGTCCAAATCATTAATATATAATGTAAACAGCTGGGGCCCCAGCACCGAACCCTGCGGTACCCCGCTGGTCACTGCCTGCCATTCTGAAAAGTACCCATTTACTCCTACTCTTTGTTTCCTGTGTGCCAACCAGTTCTCAATCCACGTCAACACATTACCCCCAATCCCATGTGCTTTAACTTTGCACACCAATCTCTTGTGTGGGACCTTGTCGAAGGCCTTCTGAAAGTCCAAATACACCACATCTACTGGTTCCCCCCCGTCCACCCTATTGGAAACATCCTCAAAAAATTCCAGAAGATTTGTCAAGCATGATTTCCCTTTCACAAATCCATGCTGACTTGGACCTATCATGTCGCCACTTTCCAAATGGTCTGTTATGACATCTTTAATAATTGATTCCATCATTTTACCCACCACCGATGTCAGGCTGACCGGTCTATAATTCCCTGCTTTCTCCCTCCCTCCTTTTTTAAAAAGAGGGGTTACATTAGCCACCCTCCACTCCTTCGGAACTGATCCAGAGTCTAAGGAATGTTGGAAAATGATCGTCAATGCATCCACTATTTCCAAGGCCACCTCCTTAAGTACTCTGGGATGCAGACCATCAGGCCCTGGGGATTTATCAGCCTTCAGTCCCATCAATTTCCCCAACACCTTTTCCCGACTGATAAGGATTTCCCTCAGCTCCTCCCTCTTACCAGATCCTTTGATCTCTTTTGTTTCCGGAAGGTTGTTTGTGTCCTCCACAGTAAACACCGAACCAAAGTACTTGTTCAATTGATCTGCCATTTCTTTGTTCCCCATTATGACTTCCCCTGTTTCTGACTGCAGGGGACCTACGTTTGTTTTTACTAACCTCTTTCTTTTTACATATTTATAGAAGCTTTTGCAGTCCGTTTTAATGTTCTCCGCAAGCTTCCTTTCATATTTTATTTTCCCTGCCCTAATCAAACCCTTCGTCCTCCTCTGCTGAGTTTTAAGTTCTCCCAGTCCCGGGTTTGCTGCTACTTCTGGCCAATTTGTATGCCACTTCCTTGCTTTTAATACTATCCCTGATTTCCCTTGTTAGCCATGGTTGAGCCACCTTCCCTTTTTTATTTTTACGCCAGACAGGGATGTACAATTGCTGTAGTTCATCCATGCGATCTCTAAATGTCTGCCATTGCCCTTCCACTGATAACCCCTTAAATATCGCTTGCCAATCTAACCTCGCCAATTCACGCCTCATACCCTCAAAGTTGCCCTTATTTAAGTTCTGGACCATGGTCTCTGAATTAACTGTTTCCTTCTCCATCCTAATGTAGAACTCCACCATACTATGGTCACTCTTCCCCAAGGGGCCTCGCACCACAAGATTGCTGATTAGTCTTCCTCATTACACAACACCCAGTCCAGGATGGCCTCCCCTCTAGTTGGTTCCTCAACATATTGGTTTAGGAAACCATCCCTTAAACACTCCAGGAAGTGGAGGGAGGGCTGCACAGTCAGAGGTGCCATCTTTCAGATAAGACGTTAAAATTAGGCCCCGTCTGGTCTCTCAGGTGGACGTAAAAGATCCCATGGCACTATTTTCGAAGAAGAGCAAGGGAGTTGTCCTGGGGCCAATATTTATCCCTCAATCAACATAACAAAAACTGATTATCTGGTCATTATCACATTGCTGTTTGTGGGAGCTTGCTGTGCGCAAATTGGCTGCCGCGTTTCCCAAATTACAACAGTGACTCCACTTCAAAAAGTACTTCATTGGCTGTAAAGCGCTTTGAGACGTCCGGTGGTCGTGAAAGACGCTATAGAAATGCATGTCTTTCTTTCTTTAACCAGAATGCAAAATTTTAATTGGAAAAATTCAAAATGTTCCAGTGAACTCATCAATTTTATGCCATCAACATTTTGATTTTCCCTTCAAGCTTTCATGTGTTTATTGGCCCAGAGTCTGCTGGGGCCGGGCATCTCGTGAGTTGGATTTTTTTCCTCATTTTCTCTTCAGATGGAGTTGATAACGGCACAGGTGTATCTGGGACCTCCTGAACGTCGTGCCCAATGGTCTATCTCCTTAACCAATTAAATTTAACGATAGCGAAAGAAACAGAGCGAATGACAGCGAAGGAAATGGGGTGAATTTGAGTCAAATTAGATACAGAAAGAGAAATAAAGAGAGGGGAAAGAAAGAGTGTGAGAGAGAAAATAGAGACAGAAAGAAAAAGTAAGAAACTAATTGAAACATTTAAAATTTCAAAAACTTCAAAGAACAAGTTACTACCTGTGGGAGTGAGACTCCACAGTTTCAACTGTTCCCTTTCTGGGCCTCCATGGTTGAGTGGCATTGCAGGAACATGAATCACATCATTACCAGGGTCCTTGTGACATGAATTACCAGCCCTAAGTGGCTGCGGCGAGATTCATTCGTATTAACGGCGTAAATCCAGCAACTTCATGACACACAATGGGGAGGCTAATCGTTCCGTTTTTTGCAATTTGTGGCAAATCGGAACTCACGATAATCAGAATCTATCTTTTCTTCGCTTCCTGATTTCGCTCCTGAATGGCCGAGCTCCAATTGTAAGATTATGCCCCATTGTTCTGCATTTCTCCCCACCAGAGGAAATAGCTTCTCTGTATCTTCCCTATCGAATCCCGTTATCATTTTAAACACCTCAATTAGATCACACCTCAACCTTCTGAACTCAAACAATTTGAACAGTTCAATAACTACATTGTTTTGGTCAGTTGCTGTCTGGCACACGCAGAAATCCATCGCCGTCCTTAAAATTCTGCCAACCAAGTTATTGACAAATCCAGATAAGTGCTTTCCGTCCACCTGATGTGGAGTGCACAGTCTCTACCTGTAGGACTACCCCATCCTTACCTAAACCCAGAGAACTCGGGCAAAGGTTGTCAAGAGGCTTAGAGACCCCCCCCCACCAAGAGGGCATAGAAGTATACTGAAGTTTAACCAGCTAAACCACACAGTTGTTAGCCGTGGCTCAGTTGGTAGCACTCTTGCCTCCGAGTCAGAAGACGGTGGGTTAAAGCCCCACTCTAGGCACTTGAGCATAAAATCCAGGCTGACATTCCAGTGCAGTACTGAGGCAGTGCTGCACTGTCAGAGGTGCCGTCTTTCGGATGAGATGTAAAGCCGAGGCCCGCCTGCCCTCTCAGATGGCCGTAAAAGTCCTATAGCACTATTTCAGAGAAGGAACCCCGCCCCCCCGGTATCCTGGACAATATTTATCCCCTAACCAACATCATTAAAACAGATTATCTGGACATTGTTGTTTGTGGGATGTTGCTGTGGGTAAAATATGCTGCCATGTTTTCTACATTACAACAGCGACTAGACTTCAAAGGCTGTAAAGTGCTTTGGGAGGTCCTGAGTTTGCAAAAGGCGCTATATACATACGAACATACGAATTAGGAGCAGGAGTAGGCCACTCAGCCCTTCGAGCCTGCTCCGCCATTCAATAAGATCATGGCTGATCCGATTACTCCACATTCCCGCCTACCCCCGATAACCTTTTCACCCCCTTGCTTACCAAGAATCTATCTACCTCTGCCTTAAAAATATTCAAAGACTCTGCTTCCACCGCCCTCTGAGGAACAGAGTTCCAAAGACTTAGGGAAAATGTTAGAAGCTATTATTAAAGACGTTATAGCAGGGCATTTAGAAAAGTTCAAAGTAATCAGGCAGAGTCAACATGGTTTTGTGCAAGGGAAATCATGTTAAACCAATATATTGGAGTTCTTTGAGGAAGTAACCTGTGCTGTGGATAAAGGGGAACTGGTGGATGTACTGTACTTAGATTTCCAGAAGGCATTTGATAAGGTGCCACATCAAAGGTTATTGCGGAAAATAAAAGCTCATGGTGTAGGGGGTAACATATTGGCATGGATAGAAGATTGGCTAGCTAACAGGAAACAGAGAGTAGGCATAAATGGGTCATTTTCTGATTGGCAAGATGTAACGAGTGGTGTGCCACAGGGATCAGTGCTGGGGCCTCAACTTTTTACAATTTATATAAATGATTTGGATGAAGGGACCGAAGGTATGGTTGCTAAATTTGCTGATGACACAAAGATTGGTTGGAAAGTAAATTGTGAAGAGGACATAAGGAGGCTACAAAGGGAAATAGATAAGTTAAGTGAGTGGGCAAAGATCTGGCAGATGGAGTATAATGTGGGAAAATGTGAAATTGTCCATTTTGGCAGGAAGAATAAAAAAGAAGCATATTATCTAAATGGTGAGAGATTGCAGAGCTCTGAGATGCAGAGGGATCTGGGTGTCCTAGTGCATGAATCACAAAAGGTTATTATGCAGGTACAGCAAGTAATTAGGAAAGCTAATAGAATGTTATCGTTTATTGCGAGGGGAATTGAATACATAGAAACATAGAATCTAGGAGCAGGAGTAGGCCATTCGGCCCGTCGAGCCTGCACCACCATTCAATATGATCATGGCTGATCATTCAAAATCCAGTACCCTGTCCCTGCTTTAATCCCCACAGTACACATATCCCACCCGAGCCCCGTAACCCCACGTATTTAATTCCCCCAAACATATCCCATCCTATCCTCATAACCCCACATATTTAATCCCCCCTAACACTAAGGGTCAATTTATCATAGCCAAATCAACCTAACCCGCACATTTTTGGACAGTGGGAGGAAACCGGAGCACCCGGAGGAAACCCACGCAGACACGAGGAGAATGTGCAAACTCCACACAGACAGTCACCCGAGGTCAGATTCGAACCCGGGTCTCTGGCGCTGTGAGGCACCAGTGCTAACCACTATGCCACCGTGTTGCAATACAAAAGTAGGGAGGTTATGCTTCAGTTGTACAGGGCATTGGTGAGAACACATCTGGAGTACTGTGTACAGTATTGGTCTCCTTATTTGAGGAAGGATGTAAAGGCGTTGGAGGCAGTTCAGAGAAGGTTTACGAGACTAATACCTGGAATGGGCGGGTTGTCTTATGAGGAAAGGTTGGACAGGCTAGGCTTGTATCCGCTGGAGTTTAGAAGAATAAGAGGTGACTTGATTGAAACATATAAGATCCTGAGGGGTCTGGACAGGATGTTTCCTCTTGTGGGAGAATCTAGAACTAGGGGGTCACTGTTTAAAAATAAGGGGTCGCCCATTTAAGACAGAGATGAGGAGAAATTTTTTCACACAGAGGGTTGTGAGTCTTTGGAACTCTCTTCCTCAGAGGGCGGTGGAAGCAGAGTCTTTGAATATTTTTAAGGCAGAGGTAGATAGATTCTTGGTAAGAAAGGGGGTGAAAAGTTATCGGGGGTAGGCGGGAATGTGGAGTAATCAGATCAGCCATGATCTTATTGAATGGCGGAGCAGGCTCGAAGGGCCGACTGGCCTACTCCTGCTCCTAATTCATATGTTCGTATGTTCGTATGACTCACAACCCTCTGTGACATCGCACAAACGCTCTTCTCGATCTTCCTGGCTGCAATGCTCCATCTCACCCTCAGTAAGCTCCCCGCTGGAGTGGAGCTAATCTACAGAACAAACAGGAAACTGTTCAACCTCCGTCGCCTCCAGTCCAGATCCAAGGTCGTCCCATCCTCTGTCATCGAATTACAGTATGCAGACGACGCTTGCGTCTGCGCACACTCTGAGGCCGAACTCCAAACCATCGTCAACACCTTCACCGAAGCGTACGAGAGCATGGGCCTTACACTAAACATCCGTAAGACAAAGGTCCTCTACCAACCTGCCCCTGCCGCACATAACTGCCCCCCGATTATCAAAATCCACGACGAGGCCTTGGACAACGTGGGCCACTTTCCATACTTCGGGAGCCTACTGTCAACAAGGGCAGGCATCGATGACGAAGTCCAAAACCGCCTTCAGTGTGCCAGTGGTGCCTTCGGTTGCCTGAGGAAGAGAGTGTTTGAAGACCAGGACCTCAAATCCAGCACCAAGCTCATGGTCTACAGAGCAGTAGTGATACCCGCCCTCTGTATGCTTCAGAGACATGGACCATGTACAGCAGGCACCTCAAAGCACTGGAGAGGTACCACCATCGCTGCCTCCGCAAGATCCTGCATTGGCAGGATAGGCGCACCAACGTCAGTGTTATCGCTCAGGCCAACATCCCCAGCATCGAAGCTTTGACCACGCTCGATCTGCTCCGATGGAAAGGCCACATCGTCCGCATGCCCGATACGAGACTCCCAAAACAAGCGCTCTACTCCGAGCTCTGACACGGCAAGAGAGCTCCAGGTGGGCAGAGGAAACACATCAAGGACACCCTCAAAGCCTCCTTGAAAAAGTGCAACATTCCCACCGACACCTGGGAATTCTTGGCCCAAGACCGCACAAAGTGGAGGAGAAGTATCCGGGAAGGTGCCGAACAATTCGAGTCTCTTTGCCGGGAGCAAGCGTAAGCCAAGCGGAAACAGCGGAAGGAGCGCACGTCAACCCAAGCACCCCACCCACCCGCCCCTTCAACCACCGTCTGCCCCAACTGTGACAGAGACTGTAGGTCCCACATTGGACTCATCAGTCACCTGAGAACTCATTTTTAGTGTGGAAGCAAGTCATCCTCAGTCCCGAGGGACTGCCTAAGAAGAAGAGGTCTCCCCAATGTAGAGGAGACCGCATCGTGAGCAGCGAGTACAGTATACTAAATTGCAAGAAGTACAAGTAAATCGCTGTTTCACCTGGAAGGAGTGTTTGGGGCCCTGGACAGTGGGAAGGGAGGAGGTAAAAGGGCATGTGTTGCATCTCCTGCGCTTGCACGGGAAGGTGCCGGGCGAAGGGGAAGGGGTGTTGGGGGTGATTGAGGAATGGACCAGGGTGTCGCGGAGGGAGCGGTCCCTTCGGAATGCTGAAAGGGGAGGTGAGGGGAAGATATGTTTGGTGGTGGGATCAGGCTGGAGGTGGCGGAAATGGTGGAGGATGATCTGTTGAATGTGGAGGCTGGTGGGGTGAAAGGTGAGGACAAGGGGAACCCTATCGTTGTTCCGGGAGGGAGGGGAAGGGGTGAGAGCAGAAGCGCAGGAAATAGAACGGACACGGTCAAGGGCTGTGTCAACCACAGTAGAGGGGAATCCTCGGTTGAGGAAAAAGGAAGACATGTCGGAAGCACTAGTATGGAAGGTGGCATCGTCAGAGCAGATGCGGCAGAGACAGAGAAACTGGGAGAATGGAATAGAGTCCTTACAGGAAGCGGGCAGGGAGGAAGTGTAGTCCAGGTAGCTGTGGGAGTCAGTGGGCTTCTAGTGAATGTTTGTCAATAGCCTATCCCCAGAGATGGAGACAGAGAAGTAGAGGAAGGGAAGAGAAAAGTTGGAGATGGACCATGTGAAGGTGAGGGAAGGGTGGAAATTGGAAGCAAAGTGAATGAAATTTTCTAGTTCCGGGCGAGAGCAGGAGACTGCACTGATACGGTCATCAATGTACCGGAAAAAGAGGTGAGTGAGCGGACCTGAGTAGGACTGGAACAAAGAATGTTCCACATATCCCACGAAAAGGCAGGCATAGCTAGGACCCATGTGAGTTCCCATAGCAACACCTTTAATTTGGAGGAAGTGATTGGAGTCAAAGGAGAAGTTGTTCAATGTGAGAACTAGTTCAGCCAGGCGAAGGAGGGTGGTGGTGGAAGGGGACTGGTTGGGCTCTGTTCAAGGAAGAAGCGGAGCGCCCTCAGGCCATCCTGGTGGGGGATGGAGGTGTAGAGGGATTGGACGTCCATAGTGAAAAGGAGACGGTTGGGGCCAGGAAACTGGAAACTGTTAAAGTGGCGGAGGGTGGAGGAAGAGTCGTGGATGTAGGTGGGAAGAGACTGGACAAGGGGAGAAAAATAGAGTTGAGATAGGAAAAGATAAGTTCTGTAGGGCAAGAACAGGCTGAAACGATGGGTCTACCATTGCAGTCTCTTTGTGTTCCCCTCACAGTTTACTGTCCCACCTAGCTTTGTATCGTCAGCTAAATTGGATACGTTACACTTGGCCCCTTCATTTAAGTCATTAATATAGATTGTAAATAGCTGGGGACCATGCACTGATCCTTGCGGCACCCCACTAGTTACAGCCTGCCAACCCGAAAATGATCCGTTTATCCCGACTCTATTTTCTGTTCGTCAACCAATCCTCTATCCATGCTAATATATTGGCCCGGAATTTGCGGTCAGCGATGATGCGAAGGCGTTCGCCGCTGGCCCTGAAAGGATCTCACCATCTCTGTGGCGAGAACTTCAGGTTTTCCGACGTTCAATTCAAATTAACGGGGGTAGGTGGGGATCCCCTTGTGCAAGCTGCTGTGATGTCAACAAGCTGTCTAAGCAGCCAATCAAAATGCAGAATTCTCACAGACAGCGAACAAGGAACTGAGTACGCTCTTAAAATTCTAAGGGGGAAAAATTGGGTTGCTTTGTGCCTCCCGTTAGCACCCCCGGGACCCCACTCCCCGGTGGTCCAGCAGGGCCCCGGTGCGTGCTGCAACAGGCCCCTCCTCTTTAATCAGGGTCGGCGCGCGTGGCACTTTTGCACGTAGCGCCGCAATATTGAATGGGAGCACCCAAGAGGGAGGGGGAGCACTTCCTGTAGCACCCCGCCTCCTGCTTAGGACGCTACCACTCAATTTACGGTGCGGGGCGCTAACTTTTTTGGTGTTAGCGCCCCAAAGGCGGAATGACCGAATTTTTCCCCCTAACTTTTTAAAAAGTTTCTTAAAAATTTTAATTTTTATTAAAATGGATAAATTTCACACTGCTCAATATTAAACTTAGTTTTTCAGGCCCTTAACCTTTGTTTAGCAGTCAGTATGCTGTTAAAACCCCAGTTAAACCTAATCCAACAAGGTCTAACTTTTAGTGGGGTGTTTAACAGCGGTATTACTGCGGAAGAGCCAAAGTTTTCGTCAGTTTCCCTGATTTGAGTGGTTACACTGATTGCCGGCTCTGTGGGTGGTGTGGAGCCGCAGCGCAGCCTGTGCCTGCGGAGTGACAGACCGCAACTTCAGGATTTCCACATGCGCCTGCGCCTAATCCCGAAGTTGCGGTCAGTTTCAAAGGCGGCATGACGGCGAACGCTGCCAGTTCACCGTCAACCCGACCGCAAATTCCAGACCATTATCCACAACCCCATGAGCCCTTGGCTTGCGTAACAACCTTTTACATGGCACCTTATCGCATGCTTTTTGGAAATCCAAATATAGTACATCCACTGGTTCCCCTTTATCTCCCCTGCCAGTTACACCCTCAAAAAACTCGAATAAATTTGTCAAGCACGATTTCCCTTTCATAAAACCATGTTGACTTTGCCTAATCATATTATGATTTTCTAATGCAAAGTTTATGTCATTTCCTTCCAGGTTACAAAACCAGCACATCGTGAATTTCTGGGACAAGGCCTTCTTACCAAAAACCGAGCACGGTACGCGAGGTGCGGTCTACCCAATGCACTATACGTTTTCAGTCTCACAGCCTCTGACTAATTGAGAGAAACTACACCCCAATATGGTAAGATAAAACGTTGTATAATTTCTAATTTCAGCACTGTGGTACCAAATGACTATCTTCATCAAGTAGAAGAATTAAATCTTTCAATATGCATCTTTCCAATTGAATATGGATGTTAAAATCACAAGATAGATATGGATGGGGAAAGCCATTCAGCCTGTTCTATCTCATCCATCTATTTTTACCGTCACTGACCTTAAATCCTTTGAAATAATGTCAGTATTTCAAGCCTCACCTCACAACTATTGCAACTACTTTTCGAGGCCCCCTCTGCCCTCTCAGGTGTATATAAAAGATGCCACGGCACTATTTCAAAGAAGGGCGGGCGAGTTCTCAACCAACATCACTACAACAGATTATCTGGTCCATGTGGGACCTTGGCTGCCACATTTCACGACATTAAAACAGCTACACTTCAAAAAATGGATATCGTTGGCTGTGAAGCGCTTCGGGACATCCTGAGGTTGTGAAAGGCGCTGTACAAAAGCAAGTTATTTTGCACCCCACCCACGCGCCCCCTCAACCACCGTCTGCCCCACCTGGGACAGAGACTGTAGGTCCCACATTGGACTCATTAGTCACCCGAGAACTCATTTTTAATGTGCAAGCAAGTCATCCTTTGTTCCGAGGGACTGACTAAGAAGGAGAAGACAAAAGCAAGTTCTTTCTGCTTTCATAGAAGCATAGAAGATAGGAGCAGGAGTAGGCCATTCGGTCCCTCGAGCCTGTTCCGCCATTCAATGAGATCATGGCTGATCATCCAAATTCAGTACCCTGTCCCTGCTTTCTCCCCATATCCCTTGATCCCCTTAGCCTTAAGAAATATATCTAACTCCTTCTTGAATATATTTAATGAATTGGCCTCAACTGCCTTCTGTGGTAGAGAATTCCACAGGTTCAACACTCTCTGGGTGAAGAAATTCCTCCTCATCTCAGTCCTAAATGGCTTACCCCTTATCATTAGACTGTGACCCCTGGTTCTGGACACCCCCGCCATCGGGAACATCCTTCCTGCATCCAGTCTGTCTAGTCCTGTTAGAATGTTATAAGTTTCAATGAGATCCCCTCTCATTCTTCCAAACTCAAGTGAATATAAGCCTAATCGACCCAATCTTTACTGTGATTGGTGTCAGCGCCTCTGCAAAATCAGGAATTCTGCTTATTATAGAGCGTTCCTACGGGAAAGGGTTTATGTGTGGATGTTGGGTGAGGTCCAGGATCTGGCTTAGGTTTGATGGTCACCTCAGTTGAAAGCCTTGCTGACACTCACAGTCTAGGTTGACGCATGTACATCGGCCATTTGAGCGGAGTATAAGGCTGTGGCAACGGAAATGTACCTGGTACGAGGTCACACCTTTCCTGCCAGAAAGGGAGAAAATTGCAGGGGGGTAAAATAAAATAAAAAACCAATAATTGTAGTGACTTCATGGGAATGTTACTTAAAGGGTTGACGGTGGATAGGCAATGGCAAACATTTAAAGATCGCACGGATGAACTACAGAATTTGTTCATCCCTGTTTGGCATAAAAATAAAACAAAAAAGGTGACTCAACCGTGGCTAACAAGGGAAATTAGGGATAGCATAAGATCCAAGGAGAGGACATATAAATTGGCCAGAAAAAGCAGCAAACCTGAGGATTGGGAGCAGTTTAGGATTCAGCAAAAGAGGACAAAGGGATTAATTAAGAGGGGGAAAATAGAGTATGAGAGTAAGCTTTCAGGGAACATAAAAACTGAGTAAAAGCTTCTATAGATATGTGAAGAGAAAAAGATTGGTGAAGTCAAGCATAGGTCCCCCGCAGTCAGAATCAGGGGAATTTATAATGGGGAACAAAGAAATGGCAGACCAATTAAATACATACTTTGGTTCTGTCTTCACAAAGGAGGACACAAATAAACTCCCAGAGATGTCGGGGAACATAGGGTCTAATGAGAGGGAGGAACTGAATGAAATCAGTATTTGTAGGGAAATGGTATTAGGGAAATTGACGAGATTGAAGGCCGATAAATCCCCAGGGCCTGATAATCTACATCCTAGGGTACTTAAGGAAGTGGCCCTAGAAATAGTAGATGCATTGCTGGTCATCTTCCAAAATTCTATAGACTCTGGAACAGTACCCATGGATTGGAGGGTAGCTAATGTAACCCCACTATTTAAAAAAAGTGGTAGAGAGAAAATGGGGAATTATAGCCTGACATCGGTAGTGGGGAAAATGTTAGAGTCCATTATAAAAGATGTAATAGCAGAGCACTTGGAAGCAAAGAGTTGGAATAAAAGGTCTTTTTTCTGAGTGGCAGGTAGGGATCGGTGCTAGGACCCCAGTTATTCACAATATATATTAATGATCTAGACGAGGGAACTAGATGTAATATCTCCAAGTTTGCAGATGACACAAAGTTGGGTGGGCGTGTGTGCTGTGAGGAGGATGCAGAGAAACTCCAGTATGATTTGGACAGGTTGGGTGAGTGGGCAGATGCATAGCAGATGCAGTATAATGTGGATAAATGTGAGGTTATCCACTTTGGTGGCAAAAACAGGAAGGCAGATTATTATCTGAACGGCAATAGATTGGGAAAAGGGGAAGTGCAACGAGACCTGGGTGTCCTTGTGCACCAGTCGCTGAAGGTAAGCATGCAGGTGCAGCAGGCGGTTAAGAAGGCAAATGGTATGTTGGCCTTCATAGCGAGAGGATTCGAGTACAGGAGCAAGGATGTCTTGCTGCAGTTGTACAGGGCCTTGGTGAGACCACACCTTGAGTATTGTGTGCAGTTTTGGTCTCCTTATCTGAGGAAGGATGTTCTTGCCATGGAGGGAGTGCAGCAAAAACTCACCAGACTGATACCTGGGATGGCAGGAATGACGTATGAAGAGAGATTGGGTCGATTAGGCTTATATTCGCTAAAGTTTAGAAGAATGAGAGGGGATCTCATTGAAACTTATAAAATTCTAACAGGACTAGACAGACTAGATGCAGGAAGGGTGTTCCCGATGGCGGGGGAGTCCAGAACCAGGGGTCGCAGTCTAAGGATAAGGGGTAAGCCATTTAGGACTGAGATGAGGAGGAATTTCTTCACCCAGAGAGTGTTGAACCTGTGGAATTCTCTACCACAGAAGGCAGTTGAGGCCAATTCATTAAATATATTCAAGAAGGAGTTCGATATATTTCTTAAGGCTAAGGGGATCAAGGGATATGGGGAGAAAGCAGGGACAGGGTACTGAATTTGGATGATCAGCCATGATCGCATTGAATGGCGGAGCAGGCTCGAGGGGCCGAATGGCCTACTCCTGCTCCTATCTTCTATGATTCTATGTTTCCATGGGGGTTAAAAATAAAAGCTCAAGTTGGGTTACACCGAAGAGTCAGTTTCAGGTCACGGTCACTCGGAACATAGGAAGGAACGTAGGAACAGGAGGAGGCAATTCAGCCCCTTGAGCCTGTTCTGCCATTCAATTAGATCATGGCTGATCTGTGTCTTAACTTCATCTGCCCGCCTTGGGTCCGTAACCCTTAATACCCTTAGCTAACAAAAATCTATCCATCTCAGTTTTGAAATTTCAATTGACCTCCAGCTTCAACAATTTTTTGGGGGAGAGTTCCAGATTTCCACTACCCTTTGTGTGAATAAGTGCTTTCTGACATCACCCCTGAATGGCCTGGCTCTAATTTTAAGTTTATGCCCCCTTGCTTTGGACTCCCCCACCAGAGGAAATAGTTTCTCGCTGACTACCCTATCATATCCTTTAATCATCTTAAACACCTCAATCGGATCACCCCTTAATCTTCTATACTCGAGGGAATACAAGCCTAGTCTACACAACCTTGCCTTATAATTTAACCCTTTTAGCCCCGCTATCATTCTGGTGAATCAGTGCTGTGCCCAGCCCCACCTCCCCCACCCTCAGCACCCCCTCCAAGGCCAATACATCCTATCCACTGAATTGACAAGTACTACCCATTCTTTGAACGAAGGCTGCATTCAACCAATGTCTTCTAAATAGGTGCATAGTGTACAAAAATAAAGTGACAATGATAAATTTGCATGTGGCAATGTTTAGGAAACAGTTAAAAAAAAAGAAAGACTTGCATTTATATAGCGCCTTTCACGACCACTGGACGTCTCAAAGCACTTTACAGCCAATGAAGTACTTTTGAAGTGGAGTCACTGTTGTAATGTGGGAAACACAGCAACCGCACGGCAAGGTCCCACAAACAGCAATGCGATAGCAACCAGATCATCTGTTTTTGTTATGTTGGTTGAGGGATAAATATTGGCCAGGACACCGGGGATAACTCCCCTGCTCTTCTTCGAAATAATGCCATGGGATCTTTTACGTCTACCTGAGAGAGCGTTTAACGTCTCAACCGAAAGACAGCACCTCCAACAGTGCAGCACTCCCTCAGCACTGCCCTGGAGTGTGAGCCTAGACTTATGTGCTTAAGTCCCTGGAGTGGGACTTGAACCCATAACCTTCTGACTCAGAGGCAAGTGTTCTACCAACTGAGCCTCAGATGACACACTATGAAGAGTATTAAGAGTATTATGTGCAGTTTTAGATGCTCCATTATACAAAGCACAGTGAGTGTACAATGTTGGCTCACTAGGGTGATGCCAGTGTTATGAAACTATCGTTATTGGGAGAGATTTGAGATACTGAGACTATTTCAATAGAGCAGAGAAGGCTAAGAGGTGATTCAATAGAGATTTTTAAAATCATGAAAGGTCAATAGGGAAGGCCTATTTCCTCTGGTTGAAGAGTTAATTACAAGAAAGTTGTCAATTTGAAATGATGACTAATGTAGTGAGAAGAGAGATTAATAAGAACAGAAGAACATGTGACATAGGAGCACATGTAGGCCAGTTGGCCTCTCGAGCCTGCTCCGCCATTCACTAAGATCATGGCTGATCTTCTGCCTCAACTCTACTTTCCCGTCCTATCAACATATCCCTTGATTCCCTTATTATCCAAAAGTCAATTGATCTCAGTCTTGAATATACTCAACTACTGAGCATTCACAGACCTCTGAGTGAAGAAATTTCCCCTCATCTCAGTCCTAAATGGCCGACCCCTTATTCTGTGATTATGACCCCTAATTCTAGACTCTTCTTTCAGGGGAAACAGCCTCTCAGCATCTAACCTGTCAAGCCCTCTAAGAATTTTATATGTTTCAATGAGCTCACCTCTCATTCTTCTAAACTCTAGAGAATATAGGCCCATTCTACTCAATCTCTCCATATAAGACAACCCTCTCATCCCCGGAATCCATCTAGTTAACCTTTGTTGCACTCCCTCTAAGGTAAGTATATCCTTCCTTAGGTAAGGAGACCAAAACTGTGCACAGTACTCCAGGTGTGGTCTCACCAAAGCCCTATATAATTGCAGCAACAATTCCTTACTCTTATACTCCAACCTTCTTGCAATAAAGGCTAACATACCATTTGCTTCTTAATTGCTTGCTGTACCTGCATTTTAACATTGTGATTCGTGTACAAGGACACTCAAGTCCCTCTGAACCCCAACATTTATTCATCTCTCACCTTTTGAAAAATATTCTGCTTTTCCATTCTTCCTACCAAAGTAAATAACCTCACGTTTCCCCACATTATACTCCATTTGCCACCTTCTTGCCCACTCACTTAAACTGTCTATGTCCCTTTGCAGCCCCATTTGCATCCTCCTCACAGCTTACTTTCCCATCTAGTTTTGGTATCGTCAGCAAACTTAGATGCATTGCACTCGGTCCCTTCATCTAAGTCATTAATATAGATTGTAAATAGCTGGGGGCCAAGCACTGATCCTTGCGGTACCCCACTAGTTACAGCCTGCCAACCCAAAAATGACCCATCTTATTCCTACTCTCTGTTTTCTGTCAGTTAACCAATCCTCAATATATTAGCCCCAATCCCATGTGTCCTAATCTTGTGAAAAGTTAGGAGAGCTGGAGTATGGAATGCCTTGTCACAGGGAATAGTTGGGGCAGGGATCAAGGCATGTTTTAAGGGAAAAGTGAGAGTAAACATCTGAAGCAGAAGAAGATACAGGGTTACGGGGAAAAAGCAGGGCGGGGAAGTTAGTTTTTACAAAAGCAAAATACTGTGGATGCTGGAAATCTGAAATAGAGACAGAAAATGCTGGAAATACTCAGCAGGTCAGGCAGCATCTGTGGAGAGAGAAACAGAGTTCACGTTTCAGGTCGATGACCTTTCGTCAGAACTGGAAAAAGTTAGAGATGTAACAGGTTTTAAGCAGATGCTTTAAGAAGAGGAAAGAACAAAAGGGAAGGTCTGTGATAGGGTGGAAGGCAGGAGAGATTAAATGCCAAAAAGGATGATAGTACAAAGCAAAAGGAGATGGTAATGGGACAAGTAAAGAAACAAAGGATGAGTCAAGAAGAGGTGTAAATGGGAATGGCAGAAACATCAACAGCTGCCATGTGAAAAAATAGGGGCAGAGGTTAGTTTTTAGATTGCTGCATCAGAGAGTAGACACAGACATAATGGGCCAAATGGCCTCCTTCTGTGCTGTAAACTTCTATTGTGCTATGGCTCTAAGTAAGTTGAGCCAACTGTTGAATGCAACTGATCTTGATTGTCCTCCACCGCGTAAATCTGTCAATTAAGTAATGATGAGCCAATTATCTCCTGATACAGTGAAACTATTGTATAATGAAAAATTAAAGTGAAGCATAATTCAGTCTGGAATATCAACTCTTTCTCTAAAACTATAAGATGTTCGTAGCACATATCGCAAGCCATTATGCCATGCCTATGTTGAGTTATGCCTGTTGTGTTTTTTTTAATTTCTAGGCAATGGACAACACATGCTTGGACATCAATCCTCAGCTGGAGAAGTACTACCTTCCAACCATGTATGCAATGGAGTTCATCTTGGGACTCGTAGGCAACCTCTCTGTGATATGGGGCTATATATTCTGTCTGAAGGAATGGAAGTGCAGCAACATTTACCTTTTCAATCTTTCCCTCACAGACCTGTTAGTCATTTGCACCCTTCCCCTGCTAGTAGCCTACTATAGCAACGGCAACAGATGGAGTTTTGGTCTGGTAATGTGCGAGCTAAACAGATACATCCTTCACGTTAACATGTACACAAGCATCTTGTTTCTCACTTGTATCAGTTTCGATCGGTACCTGCTGGTGAGGAACCCGCTGAAACTTCACTTTTTTCAGAAAAAGTGGAATGCCCTTATCATCTGTGCCAGTATCTGGTTATTTGTTACATTGGAGTTAACTCCCATATTCTGTTATATCAGTGCTGAAAATAGCACTGACACAGAGAACCGCTCCTTCCTCGAGTGTCCTGATTATGCCAGCACAGGAATTGCCTGGCGGAATCTGATTTACAGTATGTACCTCACAGTTTTTGGTTATGTCTTGCCACTCTGCATCATGCTTATCTTTTACATCCAGATTGCCCGTGCCCTGAAGAAAATAAGGCAACAGCGCACCAAGATTCAGATGGAAAAGCCCCTGACGTTGGTCATATTGGCCATCACCATTTTCTTGGTGCTCTTCACCCCTTATCACATAATGCGTAACGTCCGCATCGCCTCCAGAATAGTGAACGTCAGCATGTCGGAGTGTGGCAAATTAGGCGTAAAGGCTGCTTATGCTGTCACTAGGCCCATAGCTTTCCTCAACTCGGTTACAAACCCCATTTTCTACTTCATGCTGGGGGACAAGTTCAGGGAGCAGTTTTTCAACAAACTGAAAGACATCTTCTCAAGAAAGCCGGAGGTCTCCAATCAGAAAGAAGAGAGTTCCACCAGACCCAGTGGGCAAAATACAGGCTCAGATGCGATAGTCCTGTAAATGAAAAAAAAAACAATATTGATGGCCAGAACATAGGCACGTAACAAGCTATTTCACCTTATCCAAAGCAGTCGAACCAGAGGACATGGACTGCGCTTGAAGGGGGGTATATTCAAATTTCAGTGAGCGAGTGGTCAATCTATGGAACAGGCTCCCTCGGGAGACAGTGGAAGCAGTTAGTATTGATCCATTTAAACGCAAATTGAACAGATTTCTTTCAGAAATAGTACATTGGGATACATAATATGAGTAATTTGAGACATGACGTGTGGTGAGTGTAGAATGCTTGGGAGGAGCAGGTGACTTTCGAGCTATGGTTTGTTAGACGTGCGGAATTACCCCTCGCCCCGTCCAACAGGTTCTAGAGTTTGGACTTGAGACTTATGAGAAATTACACCAGACACGCGGGTTCTGTCTTTAACCTTTTATTGTTCCGAAGACAGATTCAAAACCCCGACCACTATTCGAGCAGTCCACCAATAATGTTACAGGAAATCATACATACAATCACCCGCCGATGATCGGTCCAGCGTTGATTGTAGGTCCTCGTCAGCGAAAAGACTGGCCAGGCCCCTCCTTCCTCCGACTGCAGCCTGATCCTCGTAGGCGAGATGACTGGCCAAGCCACCTTCTTCTGGCTGCAGTGCCGATATTCTTTAGCCACTGTGTTTTATACAGCTTTCCTTGCATTTTTTGCATTAAATCAATCATTCAGAGATAGTGAAACGTTCCTTTAATGTTGGTCTGAGCTGTTTTGAGCTGTCAAACCTTCACACTCACATGTCCTGTGTGGCTATTATTCAGTTTGTCCTGATCACAGCCCAAAATTGTTCATTCACTCCTCAAGTTTACAAAAGTGGCAGAAAACCACTTGATTAGGTTCATGAGTTACGTCGTATTCTGCATTTCAAAACTTCAAAGGTTTGGCGTCTCCCCTTTAACCTCTGAAAAAGCCATCAGAGACACGGGGCTGGATTTTGAAGTTGGAGTCGGGTTGGGGTCGGGAATCACACATTCTGGCTTGTGAACCCGCCTCCATCGAGATGTGGCCAACCCACTGTATTTTCCCTTGATTGACCTTGTTGAGCCCGCCCAGTGGGCTCAGCAGGCCAATTAAGGGCCACCCGGCAACAGGTGACGTCACAGATTGACATTTCATCTGTCAAGAGCTTTTGACAGATGAAATATCAGCGTTTGACAGCTCTGTGAAGCTGTCAAACACTCACAATATGATTTCTAACTTCAGTTCTTCCTTTCAGGCTGAGTTAGAAATCATTCCAGCACAGAAAACAGAAGGTTGCAGTTTTTGACAGAACCACGGCTTTCCTGCTTTCTGTGCCGGTGAGATTTCTAACTCCCGAGAACTGAAGGGCTGACACCTGCAGGAGGAAGTTAAGGTAAGTAAAACTTTTCTCAACACTTAGCACTTACCTTACACACTTACCTCTGCACACATGCACTCATCACTCACCTGCCCACCAGACATATCGACCCCTCCAACGCCTGCAGACCCACGGCCCGCCCCGATAACTTGGAGTGGTTGCCACCTGTCGGGAAGCCCACAGTTTTCTTTTTAAAATAGGGATTATGCAAAAAACTGCCTGATAACTACCTGTTAACAGGCAGTTAATTGTCACTAATCCCTTCCCGCCTCGGGGAGTCGGGTCTCAGAACAGGTCGGGTACCCGCCGCCAGAGAAACTGGCATGGAGGCGGGTTGGAGTCGGGATGGGGTCGGGACCCCCGAATCTGCAACTTTAACCACCCCCCCGCCTCCAAACCCAACTCCATGGGTCATTGAAAATCCAGCCCACGGTGTCTACAAATCTAAGGGGGTTTATTTATCTCTGTTGACTATCACTACCCCTGCAGTCACAACCATGTTTCCTGCCTTATCAGTGAAAGACTGCTTGTTACATTTACCAACTTTATTTCACTTTGTAAAACCTTTTTGCCTGGCAAAGCATTTCAAGAAATATTAAAAATTAAGGGAATGTATATACTTTCTACAGGTTCCCAAAGCTCTCCACCACTGGGGGTTTTCCTCACCTCATGTCTGGGTCTATTGTAGACTAATTGATAGAGATTGATTGCTGTGATTAGTCAACAGCTCCATTATCGTTGTATCATGCAATTACCAGGATTGTTCCTTCACGGTCGCTGGGTCAAAATTCCTGGAACTCCCTACCTAACAGCGCTGTGGGAGCACCTTCACCACACGAACTGCAGCGGTTCAAGCAGAAGGCTCACCACCACCTTCTAAAGGGCAACTAGGGATGGGCAATAAATGCTGGCCTTGCTAACGATACCCACTCCTCCCCCCGCCAACCCACCACCTTCAGAGCAATGGTCCTGGCCCTAGTGGGATCACACCTTCAGCCCCTGCATTCAAACATCAAACACAATAATGTAACATAGATTCACATGTGGAAGACGCCAGCCTTTTCTTAACTGTGATCCAATACACTGCAAACAACATTTACTACAACAAGGGAACTTCCCAAAAGACATTTTCTAGCTAGGTTGAGCTGAGGTATTTTAAGATGCCTTTAAGTAGTTTCGAGCATGTCTGAAATTAACTCCTGGATTTCCCCTTTCTGTGTGGAGGAAATAAAGTGGATTTCTACTTTGCTGCTCATGCATAACACTGGAGCTACTCAACAACCACCTGTTATAGAAGCTGTCTGATTTTCCTTTGGCAACACCTCGATTTATAAATTCTCATCCTTGATTTCAACTCCCTCAATGACCTCGCTCCTCCCTATCTCTATAACCTCCTCCAGCCCTACAACCCTCCGAGTTCTCTGCACTCCTCCAATTCTGGTCTGTTGCACGTCCCCGATTTTAATCGCTCCACCATTGGCGACCCTGCCGTCAGCTGCCAAGGCCCTAAGCTCTGGACTTCCCTCCCCAATCCTCTCTACCTCTCTCTCTTCCTTTAAGACAACAACAACTTGTATTTATACAGCACCTTTAACGTGGTAAAACATCCCAAGGCGCTTCACAGGAGCGTTATCAAACAAAATTTGACACCGAGCCACATGAGGAGATATTAGGGCAGATGACCAAAAGCTTGGTCAAAGAGGTAGGTTTTAAGGTGCGTCTTAAAGGAGGAAAGAGAGGTAGAGAGGTGGAGAGGTTTAGGGAGAGAACTGCCGAGATTAGGGCCCGGGCAGCTGAAGGCACGGCCGCCAATGGCGGAGCGAATGAAATCGGGGATGCTCAAATGGCCAGTATTGGAGGAGCACAGATATCTCGGGGGGTTGTGGGGCTGAAGGAGATTGCAGAGATAGGGAGGGGTGAGGCAATGGGGGGATTTGAAAACAAGGATGAGAATTTTAAAATCGAGGTGTTGCCTAACTGGGAGCCAATGTAGGTCAGTGAGCACATGGGTGATGGGTGAACGGGACTTGGTGTGAGTTAGGACATGGGCAGCAGAGTTTTGGATGACCTCAAGTTTCCGGAGGGTAGAGTGTTGCAGGCCAGCCAGGAGTACGTTGGAATAGTCAAGTCTAGAGGTAACAAAGAAAGACCTGCATTTATATAACGCCTTTCATGACCATCGGACATCTCAAAGCACTTTACAGCCAATTTATATTTTGAAGTGGAGTCACTGTTGTAATGTGGGAAACGTGGCAGCTCATTTGCGCTCAGCAAGCTCCCACAAACAGCAATGTGATAATGACCAGATAATCTGTTTTTAGTGATGTTGGCTGAGGGATAAATATTGGCCAGGACACTGGGGATAACTCCCCCTGCTCTTCTTCGAAATAGTGCCATGGGATGTTTTTACGTCCACTTGCGAGAGCAGACGGGGCCTCGGTTTAATGTCTCATCCGAAAGACGGCACCTCCGACAGTGCAGCACTCCCTCAGCACTGCACTGGAGTGTCAGCCTAGCTTTATGTGCGCAAGTCCCTGGAGTGGGACTTGAACCCACAACCTTCTGACTCAGAGGCGAGTGTGCTACCCACTGAGCCACAGCTGTCACAAAGACATGAATGAAGGCTTCAGCAGCAGATGAGCTAAGGCAGGGACGGAGTCGGGCGATGTTCTGGAGGTGAAAATAGGCGGTCTTAGTTATGCTGCGGATATGTGGTCGGAAGCTCATGTTGGGATCAAATATGACGCCAAGGTTGAGAACAGTCTGGTTCAGCCTCAGACAATTGAGAGGGAGAGGGATGGAGTCAGTGGCTAGGGAACGGAGTTTGTGGCGGGAACCGAAGTCAATGGCTTCGGTCTTCCCAATATTTAGTTGGAGGAGATTTCTGCTCATCCGGTACTGATGACAATTTAGATACCGTGGAGGGGTCGAGAGAGGTGGTGGGGAGCTAGGGCTGGGTGTCAGCAGTGTACATGTGGAAACTCACACTGTGTTTTCGAATGATGTCGCCGAGGGGCAGCATGTAGATGAGAAATAGGAGGGGGGCAATGATAGATGCTTGGGCGACATCAGAGGTAACGCTCCTCAAAACCTACCTCTTTGACCAAGCTTTTGGTCACCTGCCCTAACATCTCTATGTGGCTCAGTGTCAAATTTTGCCTGATGGCGCACTTGTGAAGCGCCTTACGACGTTTTATTACTTTTAAGATGCTATATAAATACAAGTTGTTGTTGTTTCTAAGGATTTCAGTGGAAATAAAATTCGGCCAGTTTCCATAACGGGCGGCCAATCCAGTGGCGTTGCTAGGTTTACGCCCGGGCGGCAAGTTGAAGATCTACACCGAAGAATCCTAACCATGCAGTGGTCAAGTGAATCAATTGCATTAGACCTTAGAGGGACATTCGCTATTTGGCCACATCATCCTGCATTCCAGGGCCACAATAGTCCATCACTGGAGCCTTTCTAGAGCGCTGAAGTTGCTAACAGCGATGAGTCGCACCCAGGTTTCTACATGGATGACTGTTGGGTAACCATGAACCATGGAACCACAGAGTCTTGCAGCACAGAAGGAGGCCAACTAGTTCTACTCCCCCTGCTCTTTTTCCCATAGCCCTGCAATCTTCTCCCCTTCAAGACATGGGCCTAGAAATTCGTCTCGGGCGGTGACGCAAGGAGGGCGGTATCGGATCGGCCGCCCGTTATACGCAGCAGCTGATATTCGGTTCCATTGACTGCAATGCAACCGAATATCAGGGTTCGATCCGATACTGTCCGTTTTAAGTCGCCGCCTGAGGCGAATTTCTAGGCAATGATGCCTCCTGCAGCTGATAGCCATGCAATACTCTTCGATGTGAATAACGGCCACTTGGGCAAGGTGGGTCCTCGAGCCTGGGCGACCATCTCCCTGCAAGGAATTAGCGCCTTCAAGAGAGATGGAGACCATACCGGAATTTTAAAAAAGAGGTTTGCCAAACACTTTTCATGAATTGCATGGGAACACCACCACCTCCAAGTCACACACCATCCTGACTTGGAAATATATCGGCCCGTTCCTTCATCGTCGCCAGGGTCAAAATCCTGGAACTCCATCCCAAAGAGCACTGTGGGAGTACCTTCACCACACGGACTGCAGCGGTTCAAGAAGGCGGCTCACCTCCACCTTCTCAAGGGCAATTAGGGATGGGCAATAAATGCTGGCCGTGGCAGCGACGCCCACATCCCATGAATGAATTTAAAAAAATAGAGTGCCCCTTTCTCTCAAAAGAGAAAAACAAACTAATACTTTGAACAGCACAAACACAAACCTTTTAGAAGGAGAGTGCACTGTCATGTCATTCACTAGTAACTTGTATTCACGGCAAAAAATTATATCATACACAGCTTTTTTTTTTACAATATATATATCACAGCAGTATAACTATCAAACTAACTCAGATTACAAAGGAATAGGTACAGCTACACATGATATTCATTGCGATGACGTGACACAGTGATGTCAAATCATTTTGTGTTGTATTGTAGCATGTCACATCATAGAATCCGAGAAATCTTGGTGCAGATGGAGGCCACCCTGTCCTGGTTTTAGCCTCCACATTCCCTTGCACTCCAAAGCTATCTATTCTAATCGCAGTGTAATCAAAATGTGAAATAAGAATATTTTTGTAATTCTATTTGGGAATATTTTAGATATACAGCTTTACTTTTCTAACTCAGTTGTCTGCACATCATATGGTCCAAAAAACGATTGTGATGTTAAGTTAAAATAAATGATAATTTGCTGTTGAGAGGCTTTGGCGTATTCTTGTATGCGAACATAATCATTTTTGTTATTCTTTGTCCTTCATTTGGAGTTAGAAACATAGAAAAATAGGAGCAGGAGTAGGCCATCCGGCCCTTCGAGCCTGCTCCGCCATTCAATATCATCATGGCTGATCCTCTATCTCAATAGCATATTCCCGCTCTCTCCCCATACCCCTTGATGCCTTTTGTGTCTAGAGTTGATATGATGAGAAGAATTTTAGGAGCATGGAGCCAGAAAAGGCCATTTAATGCATCCAACACATTCCTTCTGAGCCATCTTTTGTTTCTTAACCTGTCCTATTCCCACCTCGTCTCGCCTTGAGTATCTCTTAATGTCTCTACTTCTCACAGACCTCCCCTTTTGTTCTTTTATTCCTTCCCCCAGCCTCCAACTTGCTTTTTCATCTGTTTCATTTCCTGCTTTTTTCTCAGTTCTGACGAAGGGTCTTCGACCTGAAACGTTAACTCTGTTTCTCTCTCCACGGATGTTGCCTGGCCTGCTGACTTTTTCCAGCGCTTTCTGTTGTCATTTCACAGTTCATGAAGCATCCATTTTGTGGCGAACTCTACCCATTCCACATCATCTCAAGCAAGGTTAGAGGATAGAAGCCACTGTTCTGTTCCTCCAAAGGATAGTGGACAGGTGGAACAGACATCCAGAGCTGGTGATCGAATCGCGACCAATTGGCACCTTTTAAAACGGAGCTGGGTCAACATGTGTTGAGAAAGCGGGTGAGATTTAGAGATATCAAGGACGCTGCTTACTTCCTTTTCTAGAAAAAGTTGAGGAAGGAACTAAGCATTCCTGAAGCAGAGGAACAGCAGCTGGTGTGGGAGAAGAGCCCATGTTTGAATAATCAAGCATGGAGTCAGGATGGAGTTGGCGTGATGGACCGAATGGCCTTGTGTTTTGCTCTGGGATTTCATTTGTTCTTATCATTCATCCCGGACCAGTTGTGTCCCTTGACAGCTTGAGTTGCACTGTGATATGTTAGCCAATAAAAATATTGTTAAAGTAGTGAAATGACTGCGTTCATTGTAATATCGCACAGCAGGTTTTCAACTCATGTATTTCCAAAATCCCATCAGTTTGGACATCACCATTTTCCTATAGCCTTGAGTAACGGTATCTGGGCTTAACCTTTATTGCCTCAATCCTGTTCCTAACCAGATCTTCTCCCAGTACTTTCTGAAGATGTTATTTGACACATTGGGGTAGAGTTTCATCTTGGTGCCCAGGTGCAAAACAGATCGGCCGCTAAGTTACAGAAACCGACCGATTTTCCTTTCTGAAGCGCTCTTGCAGAGAGCCGGCACGGGCTCGACGGGCCGAATGGCCTCCTTCTGCGCTGTAACCATTCTACTCTGTGATTCTATTGAAACCAGAGAAACAAAAAATCGGCCGTTTTCTGTAACGGGCGGCCGATCCTCAACGGGAGTTTGACAATTTGAAAATCTAACCTATGAACTGGAAGTAATGCTCTGTGGTGGGAAGGGGAGGGCAATGCTTCGATTGATGCTTGAAGCTTTTGTTAATTGTACTCATGTCCTCCGGTTCCCTCAGGTCCGAGTTAACTGAATCTACACTCCTCGTGCCTCCCAGCATTAAGCGAAAAAACTGATTGGAAAATTAATAACGTGAAGACAGTGCAACTCATCTCAATGAGATTCAGGAAAAGCAAAGGTTACATTCACGGGGCAGTGTTGTCTTGTGATAAATCTGCAGCCTTAATGCTCACCTTCATCTAATCGGAATACCCGAATGAAAAGACTGACATGGTCATATCACGGATGAAAGAATTCATCAAACACAGAAGGGATTCTGCCCAGTGCGCACATGGTCTAAGAACCTGACAGTGCCCAGATTAACTTTAAGGTTCTGTTTTCATTTTTCTTTTTTATCCCAGTTTGATTTACTTTGCCTTCTTTCCTATTGGTTTTGAGCATGGGCAGAAGCATGAACGTTTCTATACGCCACTGAGAAGGGGTGGGGGTGGGGGGGGGGGGGGCGGTGCAACTGAAAGTGGCTTCCCCTGTACCACATGATGCCAAACAAAAGTTCCGGAGCACTGGAAGGTTATGACAAGATGAGATTCCAAGGGCGGGAGAGACACAGAGTTCCCTCTCCCACCATTGGAAGACTTTAAACGTTCACTTTCCCCATTGGCCACTGCAGGGGAGTAATAGGATTGTTGAAAAGAGGCTTTTGTTCTTGTTCAGCCTTTCTTTCTGATGTGTGACCAGAAGTAGACCCCATCCTCAGCCTAGAAACAATCAGCTCCAGCTGTCTAGCAGTCTCCCCCGTGCCAGAGGAGGAACAGTACGGGAGTCCACAACAGGAGCTATAACTATAACTGTGGAGCAGTATGAAGCCTCTCTAAAAGAAAAACTTGCATTTATATAGCGCCTTTCACGACCACTTACAGCGCTTTACAGCCAATGAAGTACTTTTTGAAGTGTAGTCACTGTTGTAATGTAGGAAACACTGCAGCCAATTTGCGCACAGCAAGCTCCCACAAACAGCAATGTGATAGTGACCAGATCATCTGTTTTTAGTGATACTGATTGAGGGATAAATATTGGCCAGGACACTGGGGAGAATTCTCCTGCTCTTCTTCAAAATAGCGACATGGATCTTTTACGGAGAGAGCAAACGGGGCCTGGATTTAACATCTCATCCAAAAGACAGCACCTCCGGCAGTGCAGCACTCCCTCAGTACTGTACTGGGAGTGTCAGTATAGATTTTTGTGCTCAAGTCTCTGGAGTGGGACTTGAACCCACAACCTTCTGACTACAGAGACTGAACCATGGCTCCAGGCCACCAGGGAGCATAGCTATTATCTGCCTACTGCACCACTAGGGAACATGAATGTACAATAAAAGATAGTTGATCACATGTAGATTACGCCAACACTAAAATCACAGAAGTATGGCAACCACTAAAGTGTGACGCAATCCACACTAAACCTCCTCTGAACTGACTGAGCATTCAGAGAGCATAGACAGACACTCACAACATGACTATCAGGAGCTGGACACAGTTTCTACTGTTGTTCCCAATGGATACCCACTCTGTATGGTTCAACTACTCACTGGGTAAACTTATTGGGCTAGAAAGTCATTATAGCCCAAGAATGGGCGGTAAAATTAGAAAAGTTGGAGAGTTAGTGCCAGACACTAATGCTTTAGAGTGCACACAAAATTTGTGCTCACTGCTCAAAGGAATGATTGGAGCACTAATTCAAGTCTTTAAGCCCAAGCTCATTGGCGTTACACTCAAAGGGTGGACCAATATCAGGCACAGCCTAATCGCAAGTCATGATTGCCACAGGCTTTTGTCAGTTCTTAAAGGAGAGGTTCATTGATGCTGCAGAACCTCATTCTCAGTATTGCAAGCAGCAGCAGGTCAAGGAGAAGGAGCCGGAGGACAGAAGCAACTGTATTCATGGCAGATCCACGCTCCAAGGAGAAAGCACGCAGATTCTGCAATCAAGCATTGGAGGTGTTGGTGTTCGCTGTGGGGAAATGGAGGGCGGTGCTCTACCCGGCAAGTGGCAGGAGGCCCTCGCTGCAAATCTGCCGCACCATGTGCCGATAGTTAGCACAGCACGTCTCGGGCAGCATTGTGGTCCCCAGGACCCACACACAGTGCAGGAAGAAATTTAATGACCTCACTCGGGTGGTCAGGCTAAGTGAATGCTTCAACAAATGATACATATCGCCATCCAAACCACAGTCAACACACACTGCCCAAAGGACCACACCCACAGCACTCACCCACCAACAATCTCTACCTACCAACACTCACACCCATATCTCACACCTTGCACACAATGACAGCTATTCAACTATTCAACTATGGCAGGCACATCACCCAAACACATTGCTCCACACTCACACCGCGTCACTGCATGTCTCACCCACAGGCACCAGCTCAGATACGGGCAATACGCGTTCTTTAGAGGCTAGTAGTGGGATCTGCACAGGGTGAGGCACCGGGGACGAGTGGGCTGTAGCAAGGCCAGGGGGAAAGGGTAGCTCGAGGGCCAGCTCCCCGGAGGGCGAATTCACGCGCAAGTTCTGCTGCACAGGACTCAGATGAGGACCTCGATGGGGAGGCTTTTAGAAGAAGGGTGATAGGCATGCACACAGAGATGAAAGGTGCAATGGCGAGGGTGCCGGAGACCTTCTCGGCAATGATAAGGAGCGTGGAGGAGTCCGCCTCCAACATTGCACAAGACTCTGCGCACACCATGGAGCCCATCATTTCAGTCCGCAAAGGATGATAGACTACCAGAGAGACCATGGCGACCCAGACCTGATGCCACGTGTGCTGGGCGATCTGGCAGCTTCCATTGCAGCACAGGCAGAAGTAACACAACGTCTTCGCGCTGTAATGCAGTCTACGCTTGGTGGCATCCAATCCCAGACTGCTCTCATGCAGTCTCAGCTTGATGCCACCCAAGCTCTGACTGCTGCCATCGTGGCTGGTTCTACCACCGTCCATCAGGGCTTTCATGGTGTCGCAGCAGGCCAGCAGTCTGTGCTGCAGCAGACTGGTAGGGATGTTGAGGTGCTGCCCCAGGGGAGTGGCAGTGGGTCAGTGGAGCAGGAACCTGTTGTCCTCTCTCAGGATGACAGCATTCCTGCTCCCACCACTGTCACTCCGCCATTGCCCTTGTCGCTGCCTGTCATCCAGCCAGCCCAGACTACTGCCGCCCATGCTGAGGTGGTGCAGTCGACAGCCGGGCCTTCCAGGCCCAGAGCTGGTCGAGGGCATCCTGCAAGGCCATCTGAAGTCTCCCGCACGGACACTCAGCAGTCTTCCACCAGCCCTGCTGCAGCCATTGGGCCAACACTTCGTAAGAGCACTAGAGTAGGCAAAGGCACAGTAATGACAGGCACTAATGGATTGCACAAGAGTGAATAGTTAATAGTTTTGTTGTAAATATGTGTTCACTGATTTTTGATAAATTTATTAATTCAGTTTGGATTCTTTTGTGATGCGTCTCATTTCAGCTTTGCGCTGTGATATCGTCTGCGACAGGGATGGAATGATGGGGATGTGGTGAGCAACGGGGATCTGGGGTTTAATTCATTGGAACTGCAGTCTGGTGAGGCGGTCATGGTACGTCCTTCCGGAAGGCTGATCGAGTGCTGCCTCCTCCCTTGCTCCTGTTCCTCCTCCTCCTCATCTTCATCTTCCTCTTCATCCTCCTCCTCCTCCTCGTCTTCCTCTCCCTCTTCCTCCTCCTGAGGTGGTCCTGCAACCCCTGGCAAGGGCTGGGCCCTCATGATGGCCAAGTTGAGGAGCATGCATGCGAAATGGGACACCCGCTCAGCCGAGTACTGGAGGGCTCCTCCCGAGCGGTCAAGGCAGCGTAACCGTTGCTTGAGCATCCCGTTGGTCTGCTCTATGATGTTCCTGGTGGCAGCATGGCTCTCATTATATGAATGCTGGGCACGATTGTTGGGGTTGCAGAGGGGAGTCATGAGCCAAGTGGAGAGCAGATAGCCCTTGTCTCTGACCAGCCAGCCGCAAGCTTGACATGGTGGCTGGAAGAGTGCAGGATGAAGGCATCGTGGCTGCTGCCAGGCTAGCGAGCATTGACATTGAGAATTCGTTGTCTGTGGTCGCACACTAACTGCACATTAAGTGAGTGGTAGCATTTGCGGTTACGGAAGATCTCAGGATTATAATGAGGTGCCCGCAAAGCCACGTGGGTGCAGTCAATGGCGCTGTGCACTATGGGGAATCCCGCTATCCTGGCAAAGCCACATGCACGCTCGTCCTGCTTCTGTCTGGTGATGGGGAAGGAAATGTAATCCCTTCTCCTACTGTAGAGAGCCTCTGTGACCTTCCGAATGCAGTGATGGACGGCGACCTGCGAGATGTTAGCTATGTCTCCTGTTGCAGTCTGGAAGGATCCACTGGCGAAGAAATTGAGGGCAACGGTGACCTTGATTGCCACTGATAGAGCCATGGTCACCCTGATCTGAGGCTGGAGGTCTGGTTGTAGGAGGTGGCAGAGTTGTGTGACCACCTCCTTGGTGAAACAAAGCCTTCTAATACACTACTCCTTGCTTAATTGGAGGTAGGAGAAGTGCTTTTTGAATACCCTCGGAGGGTAAGGCCTCCTGTTGAGAGCCCTGATGGCCCTCCTCCTCCCTCTGGCCACATGTTTCAGTCTTTCTCACTGCCTCCACTCCCTCCACTGTAGATCCATAGAGGGCGAGGTCGACTGCCAGTACAGCCCCCATTAATGTAACCAAGTGTAGCAGTTTTTTTTAAAGAATAAATGTAGCTTCTTTTCAGTTGCCACAACACTCTTGATACAAAATAACCTTGAAAATACAGAATGAGACTGTTGCACTATGTGAAACTGACACTAAAGCTCTGAAACAC
Source organism: Squalus acanthias (assembly GCA_030390025.1). Taxonomy (NCBI): domain Eukaryota; kingdom Metazoa; phylum Chordata; class Chondrichthyes; order Squaliformes; family Squalidae; genus Squalus; species Squalus acanthias. The sequence goes on from CM059429.1 coordinate 13,630,459, forward strand.
CACTAACCTACAGCTGCGACTCATTACTAATGATCCCTTTAAATAACGTCCCTGGAGCCGGCTTCCTGGTGCTTCACACCAGCTCTCCCTGTCGCTGTTTCCTCCAGGCGCTAAGAGAGGTGGCGACAATCAATTTTGCAGATCGGGTGGCCTGCGAGCGTTGTACACTCACTGACGTCACGATCCACCTGGCGTTGAGGCTCCAGGCGAGAACTGTTAACGGTGGCGCTGCAGAGGGGCGGGATTTGGCGTGCGGCATTGGATTTGCCGCAACGCGCCGATAATGCTCTAGCACCCCGTTAGCGCCATCTGCTGCCGCTAATGGAAGGCGCTAAGGTATCGAATATTTCACCAATCAAGTCATCAATAGAATGATGACTAAAAAGTAATATTCTCTATTGAAGTGGATTATAATCTAGATCCATCATTGCATTAGTGGTTTAATGGGTATGGTAGCATACTGGGGGTTATGGTACTGGGTTAGAGTCGTTGAATATATTCAAAACAGAGATCGGTAGATTTTTGAATATTAAGGGAATCATGGGATATGGGGATAGTGCAGGAAAGTGGAGATGAGGTAGAAGATCAGCCATGATCCTATTGAGTGGCGGAGCAGGCTAGAAGGGCCAAATGGTCTACTCCTGCTCCTATTTCTTATGTTCTTATGTTCTTAAAGCCAGAGGCTTTGAGTTCATACCTCACCATAGCAGGTTGTGAAATTGAGTTCAATAAATCTGGTTAGTTTTGTGCTGGAACCAGAAAAGAATGATCATGAAACCTTGTAAAAACCCAACTGGTTCACCTCACAAAAGGGATCCAGTCGTCCTCTACTTAGTATGGCCTAGACGTGATTCCAAGCTCAATGTCAGATTAGGGAATTTCTAGGCCATTTTCTTTGCAGAATGGATTTGGAAATAGGTTACATGTAAGTGATGTGTTTTAAATCAAAGTGGACTCACACAGGTTAAGAATTCTCCTGATAGCTGTGTGCTGCAGCCATTGAGACAAGGAGAAGTTTATGTGTCAATAGATCAGGAACTGAACATGAGTTTGCACAATGACCGGAGAGAATAGTTAGTTCACTGTCTCATGCACGACTTCCTAAAAGCTTCCACAGGTCACCGGGATGACCCGTTCATTCAGGGGGTTTCTGCTGAGAATCAATGCAAATGAAAACAGGACGGGTTCTGTGATGGGGGGACCATCCGTTCCCCCACATTACGGCGATTGAAAATGACTACCCACGCCACCCCGAACAATGTGTGTGGACACACAGTTATGGACACTGAGCTCCTCCAAAGGTAGTTAGTATCTGGAAAGTCAAAGATGGCATCTTGTCTCGGGAAATCTACAATGGTTTTTTTGCCACAATTAAATCGGTTTCTGGTGGTAAATTTACATGCTGCTATGGCAACTTGTTCCTCCTGTTTTCCAACTACCCTCACAATGCTGTTTCTTGTTTTCCATCTGTTTTTTTTTTGTCTCTAGTATTTTACATTTTATTTGAATAGATTTGCATCTAGCAAATTATTAGCCTAGAATTTGCTACCTGTGTCCTTCACCAGATGAATGTTTAATGTGCTCGTACGATATTCCATTGGCTGCTGTTTTAGTGGGCAGAGTAATTTTACATAAATGCATTGTGTTCATCCTCTGATATCAGTAACTTGTTTCTAGGCTATTGGGGTAGAAATCAAGGGGTATGGGGAGAGAGCGGGAACATGGTATTGAGATGGAGGATCAGCCATGATCATATTGAATGGTGGAGCAGGCTCGAAGGGCCGAATGGCCTACTCCTGCTCCTATTTTTCTATGTTTCTATGTTTCTAAATTAGTCTGGGCCCGTTAGACTCGGGGCTGTGAGACCAGCGAACGCCCGAAACGGAGATTGGTCCTTGGGGCCCCCATCAGTGTGTTCGCTGGCAGCACCTGCACAGGCAGCTCTCCCGAGCGAAGGCTTCAACTTCGAGCCGCCTGCCTCGCAGAGAGGGGGTGGATGTTGGAGACAGGCCCCGGGGGGGTGGGGGGAGAGGGGCCAATCGTGACTCCTGCAAAGTCAGGCAGCACTCACGCTCCTCCCACTCCACGGGAAGGCTTCGTTAAATAAAAAGAAAATGTCACGACCTCTCTTTGATGGTCGACCGCCGGGGCTGCTGAAGGTTAAAAATACAGGTCCCCACGAATTTGGCAGTGGGACCAACGCCTGTGTAGATTGGCCGCAGGACGTCTCGCTGCTAAATTGGTCTGCTTCGGGGAATAAGAACGCGGAATGCCTAAAATCATTTCACAAAGGTCCCTGAAGCTGTTGCAAGAAGCCCACGTGAGTGACGCCATCTCCCAACGCGCCATTCTCGCACAGTGGGCCGCAGCCCAAGGTCAACCCGGCAGATCCGTGAAGACCAGGCGCCAAGGGCTTTGGCGAACCCAGTAAGGTCTCATTGTGGATCCACAGGCTGCGCAAGACCCGCGTGTCAGGTCCCGACATAAACACAACCTAATGCACCACTGAATGACTTATTAATCTCAATTACTGCCATGCTTAAATCAGTTGTAGGACAACGAATATAGCGCACTGACCTACGAGAAAAAAGAAATAACATGCGTTTGAATAGCATCTTTCAGGACCTCAGGACGTCCCAAAGCGCTTTACAGCCAATGATGTACTTTTAAAATGTAGTCTCTGTTGTGATGTAGGAAAACGCGGCAGACAAATATTCTAACAAATAAAAGCAATTACTATTGTTGCTGTATTCACTTTATTATTCACATAGATCTGTATCTCCTTAACAACAACGACAAATTGGCATTTATATAGCGGTGTGAACATAGAAAAATGTCTCTAAGCACTTCACAGCGGGGTAATCAGACAAAAATGGATGCCGAGACAAAGAAGGACATATTAGGAGGGGTGGGTCACAGAGGTGGGTCACAGAGGTGGGTAAAGGATGGAGAGGGAGGTGGAGAGACGGAAGGGTTGAGGGAGAGAATTCCAGAGGGTGGGGCTTCGACGGTTGGAAGGCATGGCCGTCGATGGCGGGGCAACTGGGGTGGGGGATGGACAAGAGGCTAGGGTCAGAGGAACGGAAAGTTCAGGGGTGGGGGGGTGGGTGGGTAATTGTAGTGCTGGAGCAACTTACAGAGAAAAGGAGGGGCAAGGTTGTGAAGGGATTTAAACATGAGGATGAGAATTTTAAATTTGAGGTGTCGTGGGACCAGGAACCCATGTAGGTCAGCAAGGACAGGGGTGATGGATGAGCGGGATAGGATAGGGTGAGCTGAAGTTTACAGAGGATGAAGAACGGGAGGCTGGTTAGGAGCGCATTGAAATACTCAAGTCTGGAGGTGACAAGGGCATGGATGAGAGTTTCAGCAGCAGATGGGCTGAGGCAGGGGCGGAGACTTGGAGTTTAGATGACACTGTGTGAGAGATTGGAGTAGTTCACACGACTTTGTTACAACGATTGTTACTAATAGATTTGATAGAGGTGTTCAAAGTCATGAGGGGTCTCGACAGAGTAGACAGAGAGAAACTGTTCCCATTGGCGGAAGGGTCGAGAACCAGACGACACAGATTTAAGGTGATTGGCAGAAGGTCCAAAGGCGACATGTGGAAAATCTTTTTTACGCAGCAAGTGGTTATGATCGGAAATGCACTGCCTGAAAGGGTGGTGGAGGCAGATCCAATCGTGGCTTTCAAAAGGGGATTGGATAAGTACCTGAAAGAAAAAAAATTGCAGGGCTACGGGGAAAGGGCGGGGGAGTGGGACCAGCTGAAGTGCTCTTGCAGAGAGCCGGCATGGGCTCGACGGGCCGAATGGCCTCCTGCTGTGCTGTAACCATTCTATGATTCTATATCACAGTGAGAGAGATTTCAGCCTCTCTCAACTCTTCAATATGTACATCAGCAAATGATTGTCAAAAGAATCCAGGTGCCCTTACCCTGTAGCAACAGGTCATATTATGAAATTATTCACAAAAGGAAGTGCTGCTGGCATTTCAATGGCATTTAAATTATTATTTGTGGAAAGACTTGTTCAACAATCGGTTTTTCATTTTTTACATTTTGTTAAATGTCATCACTTCCCTGTTGTAGGCATAGTTGTACGCCTTTTCTTACCGTAACCAGACCATAACAATAGGATAGTTCACCTGCACTGCAGGACACAACTAACCCCTGTTATTTTAGCAGAGTTCATTAATGACACTCAGCATTCCCACAAACAGCAGTGGGCTGCTGTAATGTTTTAATGTGCTGTAGTGTGATTCAATAGAACTGGTTATAACACTTACATAAGAACATAAGAAACAGGAGCAGGAGTAGGCCAATCGGCCCTCGAGCCTGCTCCGCCATTCAATAAGATCATGGCTGATCCAATCTTGTCCTCAACACCACTTTCCCGCTCTCGCCCCATACCCCTTGACTCCCTTGTAGTTCAAATGTCTGTCAATCTCTGCCTTGAATATATTCAATGACTCCGCCTCCACTGCTCTCTGGGGTAGAGAATTCCAAAGATTCACGACACTCAGAGAGAAGAAATTCCTCCTCATCTCCGTCTTAAATGGGCGACCCCTTATTCTGAAACTATGCCCCCTAGTTCTAGATTCCCCCACTAGGGGAAACATCCTCTCAGCATCCACCCTGTCAATCCCCCTCAGAATCTTATATGTTTCAATAAGATCCCCTCTCATTCTTCTAAACGTCAATCCCTTCATCCCAGGAATCAACCTAGTGAACCTTCTCTGCACTGCCTCCAATGCAAGTATATCCTTCCTTAAATAAGGAGACCAAAACTGGACACAGTACTCCAGGTGCAGTCTCACCAGCGCCCTGTAAAGTTACATCAAAACTTCCCTACTTTTATACTCTATACGCCTTGCAATAAAGGCCAACATTCCATTAGCCTTCCTAATTACTTGCTGTACCTGCATGCTAACTTGTGTTTAATGTACCAGGACCCCCAGATCCCTTTGTACCGCAGCATGTTGTAGTCTCACACCATTTAAATAATAATTTGCTTTTTCATTCTTCCTTCCAAAGTGGATAACCTCACATTTTCCCACATTATACTCCATCTGCCAAATTTTTGCCCACTCACTTCACCTATCTATATCCCTTTGCAGACTCTTTGTGTCCTTCTCACAACTTGCTAACCCACCTATCTTTGTATCATCAGCAAATTTGGCTACAGTACACTCGGTCCCTTCATCCAAGTCATTAATATAGATTGTAAATAGGAGATGGAGACCACTGGATCTATTTTTGTTACTTTTGGTCTATCACTTGCAAGATATAGTTGAGGCATGTAATAAGGGAACATCTATAATTATGGGGGATTTTAACTATCATATTAATTGGACAAATCAAATGGGGCAGGGCTGCCTTGAGGATGAGTTCATTGAGTGTATTAGGGATGGGTTTCTTGAGCAGTATGTAACTGAACCGACCAGGGGGCAAGCAACCTTAGATCTGGTCCTGTGTAACGAGACAGGATTAATTAAAAATGTCCTAGTAAAGGATCCCCTTGGAATGAGTGACCATAACATGGTTGAATTCCATATTCAATTAGAGGGTGAGAAGGTTGGATCTCAAACAAGCGTGCTAAGCTTGAATAAAGGAGACTATGAAGGTATGCGAGCGGAATTGAGTAGAGTGGATTGGGAAAATAGATTAAAGGGTAAGACGACACATGATCAGTGGTGTACATTCAAGGAGTTATTTTACAACTTCCAAAAAAAATATATTCCACTGAAAAGAAAAGGGTGTAAAAGAAAGGACAGTCATCCGTGGCTAAGTAAAGAAATTAAGGATAGTATTCGACTAAAAACAAGGGCATATAAGGTAGCAAAATCTAGTGGGAGGACAGAGGATTGGGAAAACTTTAAAAGGCAGCAAAAAATAACAAAAAGATTGATTAAGAAAGGGAAGATAGATTATGAAAGTAAATTAGCAAAAAATATAAATACAGATAGTAAGAGTTTTTATAGTTATATAAAAAGAAAAAGGGTGGCTAAAGTAAATGTTGGTCCCTTAGAGGATGAGACCGGGAAATTAATGGTGGGAAATATGGAGATGGCAAAAACACTGAATGAATATTTTGTATCAGTCTTTACAGTAGAGGACACTAAGAATATCCCAACACTGGACAAACAGGGGGCTATAGGGGGAGAGGAGCTAAACACGATCAAAATCACTAAGGAAGTGGTACTCGGTAAAATAATGGGACTCAAGGCGGATAAATCACCTGGACCTGATGGCTTACATCCTAGAGTCTTGAAGGAAGTGGCGGTAGGGATTGTAGATGCATTGGTAATAATTTTTCAAAACTCCCTGGATTCTGCTAAGGTCCCGGCAGACTGGAAAACTGCTAATGTAACACCCTTATTTAAAAAGGGCAGTAGACAGAAGGCTGGTAACTATAGACCGGTTAGCCTAACATCTGTGGTAGGTAAAATTTTGGAGTCCATTATTAAGGAAACAGTAACAGGACATTTGGATAATCATAATTTAATAGGACAAAGTCAGCATGGTTTTACGAAGGGGAAGTCATGTTTGACAAATTTGCTGGAGTTCTTTGAGGAAGTAACATATAGAGTGGATAAAGGGGAACCAGTGGACGTAGTGTATTTAGACTTCCAAAAGGCATTTGACAAGGTGCCACACAAAAGATTATTGCTTAAGGTAAAAAATCACGGGATTGGGGGTAATATTCTGGCATGGATAGAGGATTGGCTATCTAACAGAAAGCAAAGAGTTGGGATAAATGGTTCATTCTCAGACTGGCAATCAGTAACTAGTGGTGTTCCACAGGGGTCAGTGCTGGGTCCCCAACTCTTCACAATCTATATTAACGATTTGGAGGAAGGGACCAAGTGTAACATATCAAAATTTGCAGATGATACAAAGATGGGAGGGAAAGTAGTGAGTGAGGAGGACATAAAAAACCTGCAAGGGGACATAGACAGGCTAAGTAAGTGGGCAGAGATTTGGCAGATGGAATACAACACTGGAAAGTGTGAGGTGATGCACTTTGGCAGGAAAAATCCTAGAGCAATTTATTATCTTAATGGCAAGAAACTGGAGAGTACTGAAGTGCAAAGGGATCTGGGGGTCCTGGTGCACGAAACTCAAAAGGTTAGTATGCAGGTGCAGCAAGTGATTAAGAAGGCAAATGGAATGTTGGCTTTCATTGCTAGGGGGATAGAATATAAAAATAGGGAGGTATTGCTTCAGTTGTACAAGGTATTGGTGAGACCGCACCTGGAATACTGCATACAGTTTTGGTGTCCTTACTTAAGGAAAGACATCCTTGCTCTCGAGGCATTGCAAAAAAGGTTCACTCGGTTAATCCCGGGGATGAGGGGGTGGTCATATGAGGAGAGGTTGGGTAGATTGGGACTCTACTCATTGGAGTTCAGAAGAATGAGAGGCGATCTTATTGAAACATATAAGATTGTGAAGGGGTTGGATCGGGTGGATGCGGGGAGGATGTTCCCGATGACGGGTGAGACGAGAACTAGGGGACATAGTCTTAGAATAAGGGGCTGCTCTTTCAAAACTGAGATGAGGAGGAACTACTTCACTCAGAGGGTGGTAGGTCCATGGAATATGCTGCCACAAAAAGCTGTAGAAGCTACAACATTAATTAAATTTAAAACAGAAATAGACAGTTTCCTAGAAGTAAAGGGCATTAAGGGTTACGGGGAGCGGGCAGGAATTTGGACATGAGTCTAGGTTCGGATCGGTCATGGCCCTGTGGGTAGTGGAGCGGGCCCAGGGACTGTGTAGCCTGATTCTGCTCCTATTTCGTGTGTGCAATTCTGTTAGATGCAGGAGATGGTTCTGTGATAGATAGTAGATTGGCGGTTAGGATCAGATCAGCCATGATCTTATTGAATGGCGGAGCAGGCTCGAGGGGCCGATTGGCCTACTCCTGCTCCTATTTCTTATGTTCTTATGTTAAGAGCAGGAGCTAAGAGTGATTTTAGTCCCCAAAACAGCCTGAGTTCACAAAAATAAGAAGCGATGAGGGAGGCCATTCAGCCCATCTAACACATCCTTCTATAGAAATCTATAGAAATCCTCCTTTCGAATGAGACGTTAAACCGAGGCCCCGTCTGCTCTCTCAGGTGGACAGAAAAGATTCCATGGCACAATTTCGAAGAAGTTGGGGAGTTATCTCCAGTGTCCTGGCCAATATTTACCCCTCAATCAACATCGCTAAAACATAGAAACATAGAAACATAGAAGATAGGAGCAGGAGTAGGCCATTCGGTCCCTCGAGCCTGCTCCGCTATTCGATGAGATCATGGCTGATCATCCAAACTCAGTACCCTGTCCCTGCCTTCTCCCCATATCCCTTGATCCCTTTAGCCTTAAGAAATATATCTAACTCCTTCTTGAATATATTTACTGACTTGGCCTCAACTGCCTTCTGTGGTAGAGAATTCCACAGGTTCACCACTCTCTGGGTGAAGGAATTCCTCCTCATCTCTGTCCTAAATGGCTTACCCCTTATACTTATACTGTGACCTCTTGTTCTGGACTCACCCGCCATCGGGAACATCCTTCCTGCATCCAGTCTGTCGAGCCCTGTTAGAATTTTATAAGTTTCAATGAGATCTCCTCTCATTCTTCTAAACTCCTGTGAGTATAAGCCCAATCGACCCAATCTCTCCTTGTACGTCATTCCTGCCATCCCAGGTATCAGTCTGGTGAATCTTCGCTGCACTCCCTCCATGGCAAGAACATCCTTCCTCAGATAAGGCGACCAAAACTGCACACAATACTCAAGGTGTGGGCTCACCAAGGCCCTGTACAGCTGCAGCAAGACATCCTTGTTCCTGTACTCAAACCCCCTCGCTACGAAGGCCAACATAACATTTGCCTTCTTAACCGCCTGCTGTACTTACATGCTTACCTTCAGCGACTGGTGCACAAGGACACCCAGGTCTCGTTGCACTTCCCCTTCTCCCAATCTATTGCTGTTCAGATAATAATCTGCCTTTCTGTTTTTGCCACCAAAGTGGATAACCTCGCATTTATTCACATTATACTGCATCTGCCATGCTTCTGCCCAATCACCCAAACTGTCCAAATCATACTGGAGTTTCTCGGCATCCTCCTCGCAGCACACACGCCCACCCAGCTTTGTGTCATCTGCAAACTTGGAGATATTACATCTAGTTCCCTCGTCTAGATCATTAATATATATAGTGAATAGCTGGGGTCCTAGGACCGATCCCTGCGGAACCCCACTAGTCACTGCCTGCCACTCGGAAAAAGACCCGTTTATTCCAACTCTTTGCTTCCTGTCTGCCAACCAGTTCTCTATCCAAGTCAGTACCTTGCCCCCAATCCCATGTGCCTTAACTTTACACACTAATCTCTTATGCGGGACCTTATCGAAAGCCTTCTGAAAGTCCAAATACACCACATCCACTGGTTCTCCCTTATCTATTCTATCAGTTACATCCTCAAAAAATTCCAGTAGATTAGTCAAGCACGATTTACATTTTGTAAATCCATGTTGACTTTGTTCAATCCTGTCACTGTTTTCCAAGTGCTCTGCTATTACATCTTTTATAATGGACTCTAGCATTTTCCCCACAACTGATGTCAGGCTTACCGGTCTGTAATTCCCCGTTTTTTCTTTACCACCTTTTTTGAACAGTGGGGTAACAGATTATCTGCTCATTATCATATTGCTGTTTGTGGGAGCTTGCTGTGCGTAAATTGGCTGGCGCGTTTCCCGCATTACAACAGTGACTACACTTCAAAAAGTACTTAATTGGCTGTAAAGCGCTTTGGGATGTCCTGGGGTCATGAAAGGCGCTATATAAATGCAAGTCTTTCTTTTTCTTTATGGTTCCCCACACCCCCCATTACAACATCTAAGGGTGCATTTACACTGCAAGCTTATTATCAGTGTGAATCCTGAACTTACCTTTATCCAGTTTTTGCTGATGTCTCCTTGTCCAAAAATCAAGGTTCAACTGAAAATAGCACTTGGAATCAAATTTTTCTACTCTACCTATTATCTCCTATACCTTGAGGAGGTCCCCTATCCCTCACCTCCTTTCAAGGATGAAGCTTCCAAGTATTTCCTGCCTATCCTCCTCACTTCTTCGGCAGCACCTCCCAAACCTGCAATCTCTACCCCGTAGAAGGACAAGGGCAGCGGGCGCATGGGAGCACCACCACCTCCAAGTTCCCCTCCAAGTCGCACGCCATCCTGACTTGGAAATATACCGGCCGTTTCTTCATCGTCGCTGGGTCAAAATCCTGGAACTCCTTCACTGACAGCACTGTGGGAGTGCCTCCACCGTACGGACTGCAGCGGCTCAAGGCGGCGGCTCACCACCACCTTCTCGAGGGCAATTAGGGATGGGCAATAAATGCTGGCCTTGCCAGCGACGCCCACATCATAAAAAATAACACAGTTCTCTGACACTAGGCAGGCAGAGAACTTCAAGGCAAAATGTTTTTGAGAAAGAGTTCGAAGATGCAGGGGCATAGTGACTGAAGGATTGTCCTACCACAATGGGGCAGAGGGAGCACCAAACAAGTAGTAATCCAGAGATGGAGGAGTGGAGGATAGGGACTAGGAGGTGCAGCTGTTGAACATCACCCAGGTAAAGCAGTACTAGACCATGGGGGGAAATGAAAACAATGGCAATGACCTTACAGTCGATACGCTGAGAGGCAGGATATCAGTGGAGCTGGGCACAGATGGCATGGCGGCTGTATCAAGTGATAATTTGCTGTGGATTAACAGGAAGTATTAGTTATTAGGTAGCATTGTGCAAATAAAGGATATGTACAGATTATGTGAAAGTATTGTACAATTAACAAACATCCACGCTTCCTAGCTATTACACAATGGCAAACCGATCAGATCAACGGAGAAAACTGCCTACACTACAATGGGGAAAAAAACACTTGGACAAAAGGTGGTTATTAATGAAAATTGTTTCCTCCACAGATTATAAATAATAAGCAATTTGTTAACCAGTCTCATTAATTGGTGAACGCCTCACACCCATTCTGTTGGGAAATCTCTAGTGCCGGGCACTCAACAGGGTTGTCTAGCAATCCTAACCTTGTGGCTGTGAACACAGTGAGATTAAAAATGGAGATCACGGACAGAGGGAGAGGCATGGCCGTGGTGTATTATAGTTATCGCTTTGAACAGTCGTGAATATAGACATTGGTAGTCAGTCAGGACTTCAAACAGTGCAAGCCTTGGCCAGGCTCATCAGCCAAGAATTTCTTTGGCGCTGCACCTGTTTTACAGGCATAAAACCGATCCCGAAATGTCCGACCCGTGCCGCTCCTGTTGGGCTCCTCTGTAGACGTCCAGGCCGCCTGGCTGGATAATTAAAATACGCCACGGCCATGACTCTCCCCCTGTCCGTGATGGTCAGCTCGTGCTCTTCCACAGAGTGGAAGCCTCCCGGTGTAAGTTGTGCACGGCCTTCTCCTGCAAGAAAGGAGTGTGTTATTGACATCCTTGTGAGGTGTTCAGAGAATGTGACTGTCATGCTGGAATAATTGGTACGCAGTGTGTAAGATGTGAAACGTGGGGAAGTGAGGGTTGGGGAAAGTGATGAGTGTGTGAGTGTGAGGAGAAGGAGGCAGAGTTAGGTGCAGTGCGGTGGTTGTAGGAGAGTGGGGGGTGGGGAGAATTGTGAGTATTGAGGCTGAAGGTGGTGGAGGTGTGAGGAAGAGAGTAAGTGAGCAGCATCCTTGGCAACTCTGGTGAGGTCACTGAACTTCTTTCAGCATTGCAGCCATGTCCTGGGAGCTAAGCTCCTGGCACTGACCTCCTCTGTGATGTCTTACCACTGGCGGTAGAGGTGTTGCCTGGAGGGGGATCAGGATCTCTCTCCTCCTGTCCACCACTTGGACCAGGGGACTGCAACGGGGCATCAGAGAACCTGGAAGCCCTGTCTGGACCTATTGCAGCCAGTGTTCACGTTCCCCTGTTATCTGCAGCCAGTGTGCACCTCCCCTTTAAGAGGCGCTGGCTGGCTTTAAGTGGCATCAGTAAAGCCCGATTCCCAGCCCCCACCTCAAACAGGCATGCAGCCAATGAATAATGAGTACACCTGCACACCTGAATTGTTTCAATGAGGTCCCAGCACCAATGAGAAAAATTGAAAGATGGGAAACGATGGCGTAGAAATTTGACCATGCCCTCTACTAACTCACTCTCCTCTCCTGTCAGAAGTCCCACTTCACGTTTAACAATTCTCACTGATATATTTGTAGAATACTTTAGTGCCCTTTTTAATATTTTTGGAGAATATTTTCCTCATTCTCCCTTCTTGCTTTCCTTATCCCTCTCTTAAGATCTTTCCTTATTTTCTTGTATTCTCTCTTATTTTTATAGTTTTGTTTTATCATACTCATCATCCCTACACATCCTCTTCTACACAGTTTATCTGGTCATTATCACATTGCTGTTTGTGGGAGCTTGCTGTGCACTGATTGGCTGCCGCGTTTCCCACATTACAACAGTGACTGCACTCCGAAAGTACTTCATTGGCTGTAAAGCGCTTTGAGACGTCCAGTGGTCGTGAAAGGCGCTGTAGAAATGTAAGTCTTTCTTTTCTTTTTCAATTTTAGTTTGTTTCAAATCTCTATGGGAATGGGACGGGAAAGTGGAGTTGAGGTCGAGGATCAGCCATGATCTTATTGAATGATCGAGGGGCCGTATGGCCGACTCCTGCTCCTATTTCTTATGTTCTTCATTTATCCGTGGCATTCTAAATCTTGAAGTTATCGTCACAGGCACATTGCAACCAGAGGAATTCTTGCTCCTGATTGGGTTGTCAATTAATGCCTGTTAGGTGTAGCTTTTTATGATGCGCCCATTGCCAATGTGAGCTGGATTAAGATTGCCCTAATTCCTGTAGGAGCCAGAAGATAGAAGAGACTTTGATCCCATCCATCTGGGATGGATTTGAACACAGAACTTGTAGATTATGTTGTTGTGATCTGGAAGGCACTGCCTCAAAGGATGATGAAAGCAGCTTCAATAGTCACTTTCAAAAGGGAATTCAAAAGGGAGCTCCAACTAAAATATAACAAAATTGCAGGATATTTTATAATCCACTGATGAAAAAGCTAATTCTGCATTTAAACTAAAGGAAATGCAAATCAAGAGTAAAGTGATGTGAAATATTCAAGAAAGGAGGGAGAGAGAAAACAGTGAACTACAGACCAGTTAGCGTGACATCAGTAGTAGGGAAAATGCTAGAATCTACTATTAGGAACGTTGTAGCAGGGCACTTAGAAAATCATATTGGGCCATAATTTGCGGTCCCTACAGGTACATACGAAGTGTGTACGCGCCCGTAAGGGCCTCGCAAGTTCCGGGTTCAGGCATGCACAGCGCGTGCGCGAAATGCCGGGACTTGCGATTTGTCAAGAATTTTCTTGACAGATCCTCCGCATCCCCGGGAAAAGGGCTATTTGCCCAACTTCTACCCAGCGAATGCCCATGAAATTCTTACGCCTGGTCAAAGCAGGAGTATGGCCTGTTTTTTTCCAGTGTAAGAGTTTTAAAAAACAGAAAAATAAAACTTTTTCAATAATTTATACATTTAGAAACCTGTGAGATAAGGTAAGTTTATTTTTAGCCCCTTTAAAACATGTAAAAAAAATTTTTTTTAATTTAATTTTTGTTTTAAATATTGAATTTAATGGCATAGTAATTAAGTTTAAATATGTGATGGTTTTGTATCTATTTAAAGTGTAGAGGTATTTTTTGGGTATTCCCATTCATACTGGTGGGGTTCCGTACATACGGAATTCCCATAAGCATGAATGAGGATCCCCGTTCTGTCATTTGTTGGGCCAGCCCACTTGATCCCGGGGCACTCGCGAACCGCCTGCGCACCTGGGCTATGTGGGCCTCTAAGCAGGCCTACGCATACAGGCCCAGGAGCACGAGTCTCCCTGGATCCCGAGGCAAGTTCATAGATTTTTTGCCGGTCGGAGGCATCCGCCCGCGGGAAGCCTCCGGCCGCTAATTCAGGTCCAATATGATTGTCCAGACTCAACACGAATTTATTGAAAGGGAAATCATGTTTGACAAATCTCTTAGAGTTTGTCAAGGTTATAACTAGCAGAGTAGATAAGGGGGAAAACAGTGGATGTGCTGTATTTGGATTTTCAAAAAGCATTCACTAAGGTGCCAAACAAGAGATTATTACACAAAATTAGGGCTCATGGGATTGGGGCTAATATATTAGCATGGATTGAGGGTTGGTTAATGGACAGAAAGCAGAGAGTAGGAATAAACGGGTCATTTTCGGGTTGGCAGGCTGTAACTAGTGGGGTACCGCAAGGATCAGTGCTTGGGCCTCAGCTATTCACAATCTACATCAATGACTTAGATGAGGGGACCGAGTGTAATATATCACAGTTGATACAAAGCTAAGTGGGAAAGTAAGTTGTGAGGAGGATGCAAAGAGGCTTCAATGACATATAGACAGGTTAAGTGAGTGGGCAAGAACATGGCAGATGGAATATAATGTGGAGAAATGTGAGGTTATCCACTTTGGTAGGAAAAATAGAAAAGCAGTGTATTTTTTAAATGATGAGAGATTGGGAAATGTTGGTGTTCAGAGGGACCTGGGTGGCCTTGTACACGAATCACTGAAAGTTAACATGCAGATACAGCAAGCATTTAGGAAATCAAATGGTGTATTGGCCTTTATTTAAAAAGGATTGGAGTATAAGAGTAAAGACATCTTACTGCAATTATATAGGGCCTTGGTGAGGCCACACCTGGAGTATTATGTACAGTTTTTGGTCTCCTTACCTAAGGAAGGATACACTTGCCTTAGAGGGAATGCAACAAAGGTTCACCAGACTGGTTCCTGGGATGGGAGGGTGGTTGACCTATAAAGAGAGATTGAGTAGACTAGGCCTATATTCCCGAGAGTTTGGAAGAATGAGAGGTGATCTCATTCAAATGTATAAAATTCTTAGAGGGCTTGACAGGGTAGATGTTGAGAGGCTGTTTCCCTGGCTGGAGAGTCTAGAACTAGGGGGCATAGTCTCAGGATAAGGGGTTGGCCATTTAGGACTGAGATGAGGAGAAATTTCTGACATGAATCTGTCATTCATGAAAGAAAGACTTATGAAATAATACTGAGTGGCCTGCGGGTGGCGCTGTCCAGGGTGAGTATAAATACTCGGGCACGGGCCCAGCTTGCACAGGACATTCTTAACAGGAACTAGTGAAAGCTACAACTAGATCTCCATGTTGTAAAACAGTTGATTAAAGCTTTGTTTAACACTTAGACCAAGTGCCTAGTAGTTATCTTATGTCAATTTCTTCACTCAGAGGGCGGTGAATCTTTGGAATTCTCTACCCCAGATGGCTGTGGATGCTCAGTTGCTGAGTATATTCAAGACAGAGATCGATAGATTTTTGGACACTAAGGGAACCAAGGAATATGGAGATAATGCAGGAAGGTGGAGTTGAGGTAGAAGATCAGCCATGATCTTATTGAATGGTGGAGCAGGCTCGAGGGGCCGAATGGCCGACTCCTGCTCCTATTTCTTATATTCTTATGAGATAATTGATGAGAATGAAATCATATACCAGTGGTGCTGGCAAGAATTCAGTTTTCCTTCATCATCTGATTTTCAATCTACTTTGAATTTTGAAGATTCACAGGTATTTGCAAATTCCAGTTTGAGAATCAACCTTAATACCAGCAGCCAGTGTGGAAGTCTCCTTGGACCACCATGTGGAATATCCTCACCATTACATTTCTCACCTGTACAGGTTCCAGCGAAAGATTGAAGAAAGAAAGACTTGCATTTCTATAATGCCTTTCATGACCTCGGGACGTCCCAAAGCGCTTCACAGCCAAATAAGTATTTTTGAAGTGTTGTAATGTCGGAAACGCAGCAGCCAAGTTCCCACAAATAGCAATGTGATAATAACCAGATAACCTGTTTTAGTGATGTTGGTTGAGGGATAAATATTGGCCGGGACACCAGGAATTACTGCCTTGCTCTTCTTCGAAATAGTGCTCTGGGATCTTTTACAACCACCTGCAAGAGCAGACAAGGCCTTGGTTTAACATTTCATCTGGACGATGGCACCTCTGACAGAGCAGCACTCCCTCAGTACTGCACTGCAGTGTCAGCCTAGATTATGCGCTCAAGTCTCTTGGAGTGGGACTTGAACCCACAACCTTCTGGCTTGGAGGCGAGAGTGCTACCCAGAGAGCCACGGCTGACCCCTGCGGCCATCCTATCCCCTATCTCAAGCACCACTGAGTGCCATGAATGCAAATCCTGCCACTAGATCCACTCGGATCACAAGCTTCCCCCCATTGGACTCAATGCATAATAGGTTACTGGGGCTTTCTCACCAGAATATCAGGTATCCGATCTCCCAGCTTGATCAGGTATTTAAAAAAAAAATGCCATGATTAAAAAAAGGCAATTATCTTTAATTGATGTGACCTCCGTTAGAAATATCAACGGTTTGCTCAAAATCCACCAGGACAACAGGAACATTGGGATTGGATAAATGGTGGTGCGTGCGTGTAGGTGGAGATTTTGCAGTTTTGATTCACTGGCTATGTTCTTGTATTTAAAATGATAAACCTCTTGTGAAACGTTTGGGTTGTTACAATCATATTTTCTTCTGTGTTTTTTCAAAGGAAATAAAATAAATTAAACAAGTGAGCAAGACTGGTAGAAAGTGTTAATGGACTTTTCTTCTGTTTTCACCACCAATCTGAGTCTGTTGGCTAAGAATGCCTGGCCGGGTAAGTTGCTGGCACCCTTGTCTTCAAGACAGAAGGTTGAGTGTTCGAGCCCCACTTTAGGTCAATACTGATTCCCAAGGAACTATTTGAAGATCGGACAGATATCCTGGGCAACAGTGCTCTTAACTGAATCAATCCGAAAGAAAAATACCACCTCGGTGATCGCGATCTCCGCCGCGCACACCGCGGGAAGCCTCAATCAGGTGAGTTTTGGTCTCCTTACCTAAGAAAGGATATACTTGCCATAGAGGGAGTGCAGTGAAGGTTCACCAGACTGATTCCTGGGATGGCAGGACTGTCGTATGAGGAGAGATTGGGTCGACTAGGCCTGTATTCACTAGAGTTTAGAAGAATGAGAGGGGATCTCATTAAAACGTATAAAATTCTGACAGGGCTAGACAGACTGGATGCAGGGAGGATGTTTCCCCTGGCTGGGGGCTCCAGAACGAGGGGTCACAGACTCAGGATATGGGGTAGGACATTTAGGACTGAAATGAGGAGAAATTTCTTCACTCAGAGGGTGGTGAACCTCTGGAATTCTCTACCACAGAAGGCTGTGGAGGCCAAGTCACTGAATATATTTAAGAAGGAGATAGATAGATTTCTAGACGCAAAAGGCATCAAGGGGTATGGGGAGAGAGCGGGAATATGGTATTGAGATAGAGGATCAGCCATGATCATATTGAATGGCGGAGCAGGCTCGAAGGGCTGAATGGCCTACTCCTGCTCCTATTTTTCTATGTTTCTATGTTCTATGAGTTGCACGGGGATGCCCGTTTGATGGCCCGCAGCTCGCCAGCCCGATGTTAACGAGGCCTGACATGAATCTTGTCATTCATGTGGAAATGACTTATGAAATAATACTGGGCGGCCTGCTGGTGGCGCTGTCCAGGGAGAGTATAAATACTCGGGCATGGGCCCAGCTGGCTCAGGACATTCTTTAACAGGAACTAGTGAAGGACACAACTAGACCTCCATGTTGAAAAACAGTTGATTAAAGCTTTGTTTAACGCTTGGACCAAGTGCCTAGTAGTTTTCTTATGTCAAGGCCGCCAGCTGAAAATCGCAGACGGCTTTTTGCCGCGGGGACGGGCGATCAGCCGGGGTGCTCCGCAGTCGCTCGCACAGAAGTCAAAACCGTGCTGATGAAAATCTGGCGGTTTCTCTGCTGGGCGGCAGATCCGCATCGCCAGCTTCATGCCCAAGCAGCAAGTTGAAAATCTACTCCGGGATTTAGACCTACAAATTGAGGTGTTAAACCGAGGCCCCATCTGGAGAGTCTAGAACTAGGGGGCATAGCCTCAGGGTAAGGGGTCGGCCATTTAAAACCGAGATGAGGGGAATTTCTTCACTCAGAGGCTTGTAAATCTTTGGAATTCTCTGTCCCAAAGGATTGTGGATGCTGAGTCGTTGAGTATGTTCAAGGCCGAGATAGATAGATTTTTGGGCTCGAGGGGAATCAAAGGATATGGGGGATCGGGAAGGTGGAGTTGAGGTCGAAGATCAGCCATGATCTTATTGAATGACGGACAGGCTCGAGGGGCCGTATGGCCTACTCCTGCTCCTAATTTTTATGTTCTTATCTCTGTCCTCTCAGAAGAAGAGCAGGTGAGTTCTCTTTGGGACATCCTGACGCCTTGAACGGCGATGCACGAAAGCGAATTCTTTCTTTCTTTCATTCTTCTCTACAACTCCTGAGTATTGGTTCCTTGTTCTTTGTTCAAAAGCAAAGGTTGCCACCCTGCATTTATGAGAATCATTTATCGAACTATGCTAACAATCCAGGAAACAAATGTCTGGGAAGTGGATAATACATGACACGCCTTTGTCAATACAAAAGAGAAGTCTTGGTCTGCTTTAGAGCCATCAAGCACAGTACAATGTGTTCCATTTAGGCAGAATAATTATGGTAATAAGGCTGGCTATGAATCAATACCACAATAAACAGGAAATGGCAATTCATTCAAAACCTGCACAGCTACAGGTAGCATCAACAACCTCAAAAGCTTCCAAATACGAATATATATCTTGAAGGGTAAGTATATGCCTCTCATTTGGATAAAATCATTAATTGTAATAAATCAAGTCAAAACATCCTTAAGCTAGCTCGCAATATGTTTTAAGCTGTGGCGTATTTTTCAATATGTAACACAGACAGTATGGGGGTACGTTTGCGATGCGAGGCTTGTGGAGGGTCACGACCAACATAAAATCGGGGTTCTAAATGTTGCCGTGCCATCTCCGTTACTGCCCTCACCGCTAGCGAGAATGGCAGTGGGATTGGCGTCTCACAAAATTACTCGTTATAGCTCCAATGTTGTGAGACTGTGGTCCCCCAGGGCAGAGTCCTTTACGATGGGATTGTAGATCGGCAAATCAGGATCAGGGGTCAGCTCGCCTGATTTATGGCACTCCCGCTATTCTGGCTGGAAATTACACCTCAAAATTTACGGGCTTCTATTCCGTTTCCATAGGCTTGCATAAATTCCTGTCTGCATTATTTTAATGCAGACTGTTATCCCAGAAATATGCAGACAGGACTTTATGTGAACTCGTTAACTGGTGTACTAAAATTTCAGCCAGAGGGAATTATACCCCAGGCATTTGCTCAATTTGTATTTTATAATTTCATTGAAACAACCAATGAAATACAGTTAAAAGATATTGTAGATTCATTACTATATTTGTTAGGGAGTTAGAAAGCGAATTTTTCAGAATGCTAGCCAGTTAATGCACTGGGGTCAATTTTCCTGAGTCCAGTACCCAGGAACACTTCCACCCTCCCTAAACCTCTCTGCCTTTCTACCTCTCTCTCCCCCTTCAAGACGCTCCTTTAAACCTACCTCTTTGACCAAGCTTTCGGTCCTCTGTCCTAATTTCTCCTTATGTGGCCACGTGTCAAATTTTCTCGAATAACGCTCCCGTGAAGCACCTCGGGGACGTTTCACTACATTGAAGGCGCTATATGAATGCAAGTTGTTGTTGTGTACCCGGCCTCTAAGCAGAGGAAATGAGATGCCTGTTTCTTGCGGAGCTCAACAGACAACCGACGAGAGAGTGGAAATGTGAGTTGACACCAATTCCGGAGAATGCGATTTTGTTAGAGCTAACGAAAAAAATAGCAGGCAATTACTGCACACCTTTAACGCTTCTCAAGCAGTTACCGAGCAGCTTCACTGTAACCATAGTCATGCTATCCTTGCTAGGAAATGCGTTCAAGGATGCCACAGATAACCGTGCACACTTGAATGGTTTCTACATAGCAGGAAGCTCACCATAGTTTGACGAACGACGTTATTTTTTAATTTTTCAAAATTTTAATTTGCGTAATTTATATGCCAGCTAAATAAAAGTGCTGTATAAATCCTCCACGCACATTTTATAGATTCAGTGGCGGTAACCTTGGGACATTAGTACAGTTGCAGATTGAATGAAAAGTTATTGGGAAAACTCGTGGCATGGCTACCATATGCTTACAAAGTTTCTCTCCTGCTGTTATCCTACTTGTTGCGTGAGTGTATTTTACTGTTGATTTTGCCTGGTCTGCAATAAGCTTCCTCTCTTGTACAATGCCACAATGTGGAGATGAGAGCATAGGTTTACACTGCCATTTTACTTGATTTTGGGTGAATCTGAGAATCACAGAGAATCATAGCATCGTACAGCACAGAAGGCGGCCATTCGGCCCATCGTGCCTGTGCCGGCTCTTTGAAAGAGCTCTCCCATTAGTCCCACTCCCTTGCTTTTACCCCATAGCCCTGCAATTTTTTTCCCTTCAAGTATTTATCTAATTCCCTTTTGAAAGTTACTATTGAATCTGCTTCCAGCACCCATTCAGGCAGCGCGTTCCAGATCACAACAACTCGCTGCATAACATTTTTTTTCCTCTCTTTTGCCAATCACTTTAAATCTGTGTCCTCTGGTTACCGATTCTTCTGCCATTGAAAACCGTTTCTCCTTATTTACTCTATCAAAACTGTTCAAGATTTTGAACACTTCCATCAAATCTCCTCAAAGACTTGTGTGCACACAGCCCCAGATCTCTCTGTTCTTGTGCCCCCTTTAAAATTGTAGCATGTAGTTGATATTGCCTCTCCTCATTCTTCCTACCAAAACGAATCAGTTCACACTTCCCTGCGTTAAATTTCATCTGCCGTGTGTCTGCCCATTTCACCAGTCCGTCTATGTTCTCCTGAAGTCTGTTACTATCCTCCTCATTGTTTACTACATTTCCGAGTTTCATATCTTTGAAATTATGTCCTCTTTACCCAAGTCCAGGTCGTTAATATATAATCAGAAAAAGCAGTGGTCCCAACATTGACCCCTGGGGGACACCACCCCACACTTCCCTCCAGTCTAAAAATCAACCGTTCACCACTACTCTCTGCTCTCTGCCCTTAGCCAATTTCATATCCACGCAGCCACCGCCCCTTTAATCCCATGGGCTTCAATTTATATAAAACATCAACCGCACTACCCACTTTGCGTTACTTCACCAAAGAACTCAATCAAGTTAGTCAGACACGATTTGACTTTAACAAATTCATGCTGGCTTTAATTTATTAACCCACATTTTTCCAAGTGCCAATTAATTTTGTCCCGGATTAATGTCTCAAAAAGTTTCCCCACTACCGACGTCAGGCTGACTGGCCTTTAATTGCTGGGTTTTTCCCTCTCCCTTTTTTTGAACAGGGGTGTGACATTTGCAATCTTCCAGTCCTCTGGGGCGCCACCCCCATATCTAAGGAGTCACAGAATCCCCACAGTGCAGATAGTTGCCATTTCGGCCCATTGAGCCTGCACCGACACATATCCCACCCTATCCCCGTAACCCCACGTATTTAATCCCCCTAACACTAAGGGTCAATTTATCATAGCCAAATCAACCTAACCCGCACATCTTTGGACTGTGGGAGGAAACCAGAGCACCCGGAGGAAACCCACGCAGACACGGGGAGAATGTGCAAACTCCACACAGACAGTCACCCGAGGCCGGATTCGAACCTGGGTCCCTGGCACTGTGAGGTAACAGTGCTAACCACTATGCCAACGTTAAAAGTATTGGAAGATTGTGGCCAGAGCCTCCGCAATTTCCAGCCGCACTTCCCTCAGCAACCGAAGTGCACCCTATCCGGACCGGGTGACTTTTCTACTTTGAGCGCTGCCAACCTTTTAAACACATCCTCTTTATTTATTTTTATCCTAGAGTGGAAGAGATCAGCCGGAGAGCGTTCACTTCGAGGATTTTCAGTGGGCAAATACAGAAGGCAGTGGATATCTGGAACTCTCGCTCCATCAAAAAGGCTGTGAATGCTGGGTCAATTTACATTTCCAAGACTGAGATCGATAGATTTTGGTTAGGTAAGATTATCAAATAATATGGAACAAAAACGGTTAAATGGAGCTGAGGTACCGATCAGCCATGATCTAGCTGAATGGGGAAATAGGCTCGAGGGGCTGAATGGCCTAGTCCTGTTCCTATGTAAGTGATGATGAGCAACCCATAATAACCATCATGAAACTGGATGCTGGCAACGCCTTGATTCCTGGTACACAGTGGTGTCCTGGGTGTGTGGGCAGTGAGACCATGAAGTTTAAAAGTCTGGAGAGTGGCATCAATTCCAAGGTGGCGTCTTTCGGATGAGACGTTAAACCGAGGCCCCGTCTGCTCTCTCGGGTGTATGCAAAAGATCCCACTGCACTATTTCGAAGAAGAGCAGGGGAGTTATCCCCGGTGTCCTGGGGCCAATATTTCTCCCTCAACCAACATACCAAAAACAGATTATCTGGTCATTATTACATTGCTGTTTGTGGGATCTTGCTGCGCGCAAACTGGCTGCCGCGTTTCCCACATTACAACAGTGACTCCACTTCAAAAAAGTACTTCATTGGCTGCAAAGCGCTTTGAGACGTCCGGTGGTCGTGAAAGGTGCTATACAAATGCAAGTCTGTCTTTCTTTTAAACTCCTTCTGCCCCACTAAATTGCTGGGGGAAAAATGAAGCCATTCTTCAGCTGCCTCGGAGGTAGCTGACCCCCCAACCCCTCCCCCCCCCCCCCCCCCACACCCCTCTAACGTTGTGGCAGGAGCTAAGGATATTTCTTTCCCTCCCCCACCCCTCTAGATGGGTTCCCTGACGGAGGCAGAAATCCTGTCCAACCTAGATTTGCAACTTGCCTACCCGGGCGTTAAAAACTGGGCGATCCAAATCGACTGGCGGTTATATGAACCACCTTTTCTTCTCCCTTCGAAGTCGGCGGTAATGGGAAGCGGGCGGTTTCAATAACGGGCGGCCGATCGACAGCGCCCAATTTCACGCCCCCCGGTTTGAAGTTGAAAACCAACCCTCAATGTTGTCAACGCTAAAGTTGAAAGGAAAAAGCCGACCCTGTGTCCACGGAGTTTGCCTGGATTGTACATAAGAATGGTGTCGATGATCCATATATCGGATCTTCGTCATCCCCAAATCTGTCGCTGGCTTCCTGGATATGGAAAGTGTATCTACACAGCAGAAAGGAATAACGGTTCGCTAGATTGATTCCTGGGATGAGAAGGTTGTGCTATGAGGAGAGATTGAGTAAAGTGGGCCGATATTCTCTGGAGTTTTGAAGAATGAGAGGCAATCTCATTGAAACATATAAGATGCTGAGAGGGATTGACAGGGTAGATGCTGAGAGGTTGTTTCCCCCTGGCTGGGGAGTTTAGAACTAGGGGGCATAGTCTCAGGATAAGGGGTCGGCCATTTAAGACTGAGATCAGGAGGCATTTCTTCACTCAGAGGGTTGTGAATCTTTGGAATTCTCTACCCCAGAGGGCTGTGGAAGCTCAGTCATTGAGTATATTCAAGGCTGAGATTGAGATAGATTTGTGGACACTAAGGGAACCAAGGGATATGGGAATCAGGAGTTAAGAATATAAAAACGTAAGAAATAGGAGCAGGAGTAGGCCATTCGGCCCTTCGAGCCTGCTCCGCCATTCAATGAGATCATGGCTGATCTTCTGCCTCAACTCCATTCACCGGCCTTATCGCCATATCCCTTGATGCCTTTACTAGTCAGAAATCTATCGACTTCTGTTTTGAATATACTCAATGACTCAGCCTCCACAGCCCTCTGGGGTAGAGAATTCCAAAGATTCACCACCATCTGTGTGATGAAATTTCTTCTCATCTCAATCCTGAATGCCCTACCCTTTATCTTGAGGCTGTGGCCCCTGGTTCTAGACTCCCCAGCCAAGGGAAACATTCTCCCAGCATCCATCTTATCAAGCCCTGTAATAATTTTGTATGCTTCAATGAGATTCCCTCTCATTCTTCTGAATTCAAAAGAATACAGGCCTAGTTTACTCAATCTCTTCTCATATGACAGTCCCGCCATCCCAGGAATCAATCTCGTGAACCTTCGTTGCACACCCTCTATGGCAAGTATATCCTTCCTTAGATAAGGAGACCAAAATTGTACACGGTACTCCAAGTGTGGTCTCACCAAGGCCCTATATAATTGGAGTAAGACTTCTTTACTCCTGTCATCAAATCCTCTTGTAATGAAGGCCAGCATACCATTTGCCTTCCTAATGGCTTGTTGCACCTGCACATTCACTTTCAGTGACTCATGTACAAGGACACCTAGGTCACTTTGAGCATCTGCATTCCCCAATCTTTCACCATTTAGGAAATACTCTGCCTTTCTGTTTTTTCTACCAATGTGGATAACTTCACATTTATCCACATTATATTCCATCTGCCATGTTCTCGCCCACTCACTGAGCCTGTCGAGATCCCCTTGAAGCCTCTTCACATCCTCTTCGCAACTGACACTGCCACCTAGCTTTGTATCATCAGCAAATTTGGAAATGTTACATTTAGTCCCCTCATCCAAATCATTGATATAGATTGTGAATAGCTTGGGCCCAAGCACCGATCCTTGTGGTACCCCACTAGTCACAGCCTGCCATCCTGAAAAAGACCCGTTTATCCCTACTCTTTGTTTTCTGTCTGTTAACCAATTCTCAATCCATACTAGTATATTACCCCCAATTCCATGTGCCCTAATTTTGTTCACCAACCTCTTGTGTGGGACCTTATCGAAGGCCTTCTGGAAATCCAGATACGCCACATCTACTGGTTCCCCTTTGTCTACTCCACTAGTTACATCCTCAAAGAACTCCAATAGGTTTGTCAAACAGAATTTCCCTTTCATAAATTCATGTTGACTCTGCCCAATCTTACTATTAGTTTCTAAGTGCCCAGTTATTGCATCCTTTGTAATAGATTCCAGCATTTTCCCAACTACTGATGTGAGGCTAACAGGTCTGTAGTTCCCCGTTTTCTCTCTCCCTCCTTTCTTAAATAGCGGGGTTACATTTGCTATCCCCCAATCTGCAGGAACCGTTCCGGAATCTATAGAATTTTGGAAGATGACAACCAATGCGTCCACTATTCCAATGGCCACTTCTTTCAAAACCCTAGGATGTAGGTCATCCGGTCCTTGGGATTTTTCGACTTTTAGTCCCATTAATTTTGCTAGTACTGTTTTTTTACTAATAATAATTTCTTTAAGTTCCTCATTCTCGTCACACCATTAGTTTTCTCGTATTTCTGGGAGGTTTTTTGTGTCTTCTTCCGTGAAGACAGAAACAAAGTATTTATTTAATTTCGCCCCCATTTCCTCATTCCCCATTATAAATTCTCCCGTCTCTGACTGTAAAGGTCCTACATTTACCTTCGCCAGTCTTTTCCTTTTCACGTACCTATCGAAGCTTTTACAATCCGTTTTTATATTTTTCTCTAGTTTGTGCTCATATTCCATTTTCCCTTTCTTTATCAATTTCTTGGTCCCCCTTTGTTGATTTCTAAAAAGATCCCAATCCTCAGGCTAACTGCTTTTTCTGGCAACTTTATAAGCTTCCTCCTTTGACTTAATACTAGCTTTAATTTCTTTTGTAAGGTTTTTATGCCCTAGAGGAATATATGTTTGTTGCAAATTATGCATTATTTCCTTGAATGTTAGCCATTGTAGTCCACCTTCATACCTTTTAGTGTAGTCTCCCAATCTACCATGGCCAACTTGTCCCTCATACCCTTGTAGTTTCCTCTGTTTAGATTGAAGACCTTAGTTTCAGATTGGACTACATCACTTTCAAACTTAATGTAAAATTCAATCATATTATGGTCACTTGTCCCTAAAGGCCCCTTTACCACAAGATTATTGATTAGCCCTTTCTCATTATCAGATCCAGAATAGCCTGTTCCCTGGTTGGTTCCTCCACATACTGATCCAGGAAACCATCTCGCATGCATTCCAAGAATTCGTCCTCCACACCATTAGTGGTAATTTGATTTGCCCAGTCAATATGTAGATTAAAGTCCCCCATGATTACCGTATTGCCCTTGTTACATGCACTTCTAATCTCTTGATTGATACTGTGCCCTATATTACCATTACTGTTTGGTGGCCTATACACAACTCCCACCAATGTTTTCCGCCCTTTGCTGTTTCTCAGCTCCACCCAAACTGATTTCAGTTCTACATCACGATCTGCCAAGCCAAGATCTTTTATCTCTACCGTACCAATCTCATCCCTTATTAACAGCGCTATGCCACCTCCTTTTCCTTTTTGTCTGTCCTTCCTAAATGTTGAGTACCCTGGAACATTCAGTTCCCAGCTTTGGTTACCCTGCAACCATGTCTCTGTAATGGCAATTATATCATACCCATTTACTTCTATTAGTGCCATTAATTCATCCGCCTTGTTGCAAATGCTACGTGCATTTAGATAAAGTGCCTTCAACTTTGCCTGTTTAATATTTTTCTGCACTTTGACCCTCTTTACTGTTGGCCTTTGTTTCTGCGCCCTACTAGTTTTGCTGACTACTTTTCTACCTTGCACTTCCAGCTTTGTTTCTCTCTGTTCTGGGCCCACACTTAGGTTCCCAGCCCCCTGACAAACTAGTTTAAATCCTTCCCAACAGCACTAGCAAACCCCCCTGCGAGGATGTTGGTCCCGTTTCTGCCGAGGTGTAACCCATCCAGCTTGTACAGGTCCCACCTTCCCCAGAATCGGTCCCAATGCCTCAGGAATTTAAATCCCTCCCTCTTACACCATCTCTCCAGCCATGCATTCATCTGGTCTATTCTCCTATTTCTGCTCTCGGTAGCACGTGGCACTGGGAGTAATCCTGTGATTACTGCTTTTGAAGTCCTGCTTTTTAATTTATTTCCTAGCTCTCTATATTCTGCTTGCAGGACCTCATCCCTCTTTCTACCTATGTCGTTGCTACCGATATGGACCACGACCTCTGGCTGTTCACCCTCCCCCTTCAGAATGTCCTGCAGCTGCTCAGTGACATCCTTGACCCTGGCACCAGGGAGGCAACATACCATCCTGGAGTCACGTCTGCGGCCACAGAAACGTCTATCTGTTCCCCTTTCAATAGAATCCCCTATCACTATTGCTCTCCCACTCTTTTTCCTCCCCTCCTGTGCAGCTGAGCCACTCGTAGTGCTACGGACTTGGCTCTTGCTGCATTCCCCTGAGAAACCATCTCCCCCAGCAGTATCCAAAATGGAAAATCTGTCGGAGAGGGAGATGGACCCAGGGGACTCCTGCACTACCTTCCTAGTTCTTTTGCTCTGTCGGGCGGTCACCCATTCCCTGTCTGCCTGTGCACTCTTTACCTGTGGTGTGACCAACTCGTTAAACATGCTATCCACGAAGATCTCAGCCTCGCGGATGCTCCACAGTGACTCCAGCCTCAGCTCCAACTCTGAAATGCGGATTTCGAGTAGCTGCAGCTGGAGGCACTTCCTGCACACGTGTTCACCCTGGACACCGAAAGTGTCCCTGACTTCCCACATAGCACAGGAGTAGCACTCCACGCTGCCGAGCTGCCCTGTCATGTCCTACCCTTAATTTACTCCCTTTACTTCCTTTAAATTAAAGAATATTAAATACACTCTAGGGACCTTACTTCACTTTAAACACTACTTACTCTAAACTAGAGACCTTACTTTTACTTTAACGACTGGACTGTAGAAATACTCACCAGGTCCTACTTACCAATCAGCTCCTTCCCTTGTGCCGACGTCACTTTTAATCTCTGATGTCACTTTCGAATGTTGCCTGTTGAGGTCCGCTCTCGCTGCTGCTCCCAATAGCTCGGTCTGGGCCTCGAGCCTCGGCCTTTATTTCCTCGCTCCTCCTTCGCCTGTTCCCTCACAGGTCAGTCCGCTCTCGCAGCTGCTCCCAATAGCTTGGTCTGGGCCTCGAGCCTCGGGCTTTATTTCCTCGCTCCTCCTTCGCCTGTTCCCTCACAGGTCGGTCCGCTCTCGCTGCTGCTCCCAATAGCTCGGTCTGGGCCTTGAGCCTCGGGCTTTATTTCCTCGCTCCTCCTTCGCCTGTTCCCTCACAGGTCAGTCCGCTCTCGCTGCTGCTCCCAGTAGCACTGAGGTAGAAGATCAACCAGGATCTTGTTCAATGGCGGAAGAGGATCCAGGGGCCATATGGCCTACTCCTGCTCCTATTTCTTAAGTTCTTATGTTCTTAACTTGCATTTATATATAGCACTTTTCACGGCCTCAGGATGTCCCTAAGCGCTTTACAGCCAATGATGTACTTATGAAGTGTAGTCACTGTTGCACACAGCAAGATCCCACAACAGCAACGTGATAATGATCAATCTGGGTTTTTTTGGGTGATGTTGATTGAGGAATAAATGTTGGCCAGTTTCACGCCAGGGAGGCCCGTTGAAAATCTAATCCTATTAAGTGGAAGGAAAGTCCCTAGCTTCAGTACATGGATCATAAGTCGCTATTGACACCAACAAACTCCCCTTCCAGAGCAGGAAGATTTATTTTGTGGCCATCAGTACATCCAATCGCCTCTGCACAAGCAGAAATCCCCCATCTCCCTGACCTAAAGACACTCCGATCAGATTTTAGGGCATTCAATTTAAACCTGTCTTTCATTGAATTGAAATGTCCAATTGTTTTGAAACCAGGCCATTGAATTTGTTGTGAAATGCGAATACTGGAAATAGAAAGAATGAATTTGCTGCCAGAATTGGCACTAATCACTTATTATGGAAATTAGTTTAATCCTTTTACAATATGAAAACTAATATCGTGTCACGGAGCTAATCCTTCGATCAGCTTCGATCAGCTAATCCTTCGAAGTGCATTAAGAGGAAGCATTTCGTTCTGCTGGTAAAGTGTAACAAAAATGTAGATGAGGTTTGTGATGAGAAGAGCACTGAAAAGATTTCTTTAAAAAGGCATTGCTGCTGTCACTTCACATCTCGTTTCATTCATGAAGAGGGCAGGAAAGCAAATAATGTAAAGAAAGAAAATAAATACCTCGATCAGGACTTTTTCAAAGACACTGCAGAGAGATTCTGGCCAAAGGGTGTGTGTGTGGGGCAGAAAATGAGCCCTGAACTCGCACACAAGCCTGCAGTTAGTTGTATGAATGGATGGTTCCATTACAACCCAGCCAGAAGCAAGGGTGTATTTAGAATCATAGAATGGTTACAGCACGGAAGAAGGCCAAAAGGTGACCAAAAGCTTGGCCAAAGAGGTAGGTTTTAAGGAGCGTCTTAAAGGAGGAAAGAGAGGTTAGTGAGGCGAAGAGGTTTCGGGAGGGAATTCCAGAGCTGAGGGCCTAGGCAACAGAAGGCACGGCCACCAAAGGCTGAGTGATTATAATCAGGGATGCTCAAGAGAGTGTCTTAAAGGAGGAGAGAGAGGTGGAGATGTGATGAGATTTAGGGAGGAAATTCCAGAGCTTAGGGCCCAGGCTGATGAAGGCACGGCAGCCAATGGTGGTGTGATGAAAATTGGGGATGTACAAGAGGCCAGAGTTGGAGGAGCACAGAAATCTCGGAGGGGTGAAGGGCTGGAGGAATTACAGAGATAGGGAGGGGGCGAGGGCCATGGAGGGATTTGAAAACAAGAATGAGAATTTTAAAATCGAGGAATTGCCGGACCGGGAGCCAATTTAGGTCAGCGAGCACAAGGGTAATGGGTCAACAGGACTTGTATTGTCCTGCATTTTAATTGTGGACATTTGATGGGTTTCATTTAAATATACCTAGCGATGCTCATGGACAATCATGGTCTCTTTGATTGCTTTCGGCTTTTCCTAAAATTGGCAATTAAATTTTTGCCTCCCTCAGTAGTTAGCATTACTAGTGATTAGTGATGGTAATGCACAAGGTGACATGGGCCTCAGACGCTAGAGGCTGGATTTTCCAAGCCCCGAGGAGGCGGGTATGGAGGCGGGACAGCCGGTAAACTCGGAGAAAGTGGGGGCAGATGACAAATCCGCCCCCATCCCGCCTCCGTGCCCTTTTGCCAGGAGGCGGGAAGATGTGCAGCTTCGGGTCCCATCTCCTGGAGGCGGGAAAGGCATTTAATCCTTTTAACTGCCTGTTACCAGGTAGTTAACAGGCAGAAAAAAGGATTCGTGCCATTTTACCTTCACAGGTGAAGGCTTCCCAACCTCGGAGAACCCCGCCGGGTTGGAGGAGACGTGAAGGAGGTCTGCGGAGGTCGGAGGCACCTGGAAGTAAGTTGTAGAGGTGAGTGATGGGTGCAAGTGTGGAGTGGTATGTATGCAAGGTGAGTGATAAGTTTAAAAAAGTGTGCACTTACCATGTTTTCTTTCTACAGCCTTCAGCCGTGGTGGATCGGGAGAGCCCACATCCTGCTTGTCAATTTCACAGAATGGCTGTTGGAACCTCTGTTTCAACAGCCATGTGAAATTTACAAATTTGAAAGGTTTGATGAGTCCTGAACACAAGGCCTCATCAAACTAAAGAGAATGTCAGTGTTTGACAGCTTCACAGAGCTGTCAAACGCTAACATTTCTTCTTTGAAGAAGTCTTGACCGATAGCACGTCTGACGTTGACGTGCTCTGTCAGTGACTTCCTCCCTAATTGGCCTGCTGAGCCCGCAGGGCGGGCTTAACAAGCTCAATCAGGGGAAAATCCCTCTGGTTGGTCAGGCGAGGATGTAGGCGGGACATTGACACGACAAGCAGCTGTCCTGCCTCCAACTCGCCTCCATTCAGAAAATCCAGCCCTAGGGGGCTGAAGTCAATGGAAATGAGGATCAGGAGAGGTGTGTAAAGAGCAGCTGAAATTATCGTGCCCGTTTTGCACTGTCGCATAAAATCAAAATTACCTCCACTGTGTCACGTATGGCATCCTTTCTGATTTATTACATTTACTGGCATTTCTCTGACATTTCCCATCTTTCGGATGAGACATTAAACCGAGGCCCCGTCTGCTCTCAGGTGGACGTAAAAGATCCCATGGCATTAGTCGAAGAAGAGCAGCGGAGTTATCCCTGGTGTTCTGGCCAATACTTATCACTCATCTCAATCATCATCACTAAAAACGGATTATCTGGTTATTTATCTCATTTGCTGTTTATGGGACTTTGCTGTGCGCAAATTAGCTGCCGTGTTTCCTACATTACAACAGTGATTACACTTCAAAAGTACTTCATTGGCTGTAACTGCTTTGGGACGTCCTGAGGTTGTGAAAGGCGCTATATAAATACAAGTCTTTCTTTTCTCTTTATGTACTGATTCTGTGCTGCCGTCTCCCAGTTAATCAGATAATTGGGACGTGGCTAGTTTCTGTTCCTCATTTGTATTTGTTTCTTCTTTTGAAAGTTCCTCAAAGAAATGAAAGGCAAACAAGAGCCGCGTAATGTGAATAAACAAAACTGGGGATCAAACCACCATGTTCGGTGTAGGACACATTGGTTCTCACTTGGGATCATCCACGTACCAAACTCTTGATAATATACCATGAGGAGGTACCAAGCAGAAGACAGTTATCCTTTCCCACCTTGCATGTAGCTTCAGCTGATAGCTTGGCCAGCTAAAGCAATAGCTAGTAACACATTAGATCAGGGGGGAAAGGGCAGTTCAATCGCCTGGTCAGGATAGTGATAAGGATACAAAACTGAAGCAAGGGAAATGGGAGGGAGAGTCACTCCACCAGTTGACTGAAAAGCATCACAAGTGCAGACCAGGAATAAGGTTATTCACAGGGATGGAAAGAAGAGGAAATTCTTTTAAAATAACATCATCAAGTTTCACCATCAGAACTCTTAAGGGAGCAAATCTTTGAAGTTTGCTTTAAACTCTTTAAAGGTGCAATTTGATTACAATTGTTTCTCTGAACATCCACTTGCTGTCTGTAAAATAAAACAGTTTAAATACTTATACACTGCAATTGTTTTATGTTAATACTTCTAGATTGTGATATTTTTCATTACCTTACAACATTCCTATTCACCTGTTTTTGTTTGCAATTCTAGGAAATGAATGAGACTTGCTCAAACATTAATCAAGTCTTGGACACCTACTACCTTCCAACAATGTACGGCATTGAGTTCATCTTAGGCTTGATAGGGAACATCACTGTGATATGTGGCTACATATTCTACCTGAAGGAGTGGAAGTGCAGCAATATTTATCTCTTCAATCTTTCCATTTCGGATCTGATCTTTATCTGTACACTTCCAATGTTTGTGGTCTATTACGCCAATGGTAAAAAATGGGAATTTGGTCATTTACTCTGCAAGCTGAACAGGTACATTCTCTACACCAACATGTACTTAAGCATGCTGTTCCTGGCCTGCATTAGCATCGATCGATACTTGTTGGTGAGCAACCCATTGAGGGTCCACTTTTTTCAAAAGAAGAGGACTGCCATCTTCGTCTGTATCGGTCTGTGGATTTTTGTTACCTTGGAAGTAGTCCCCATGTTGACTTTCATTGGTGCCAATGGTGTCACGGCTGATGATAACAGTACCATCATTAAGTGCGTCGATTATGCGAGTTCTGGGAATGCTACTCATAATCTGATTTACAATGTGTGTCTCACCATTTTCGGGTTCATACTCCCAATGTGCATCATGGGAGTCTTCTGTGTGAAAACCGCACGCCAGTTAAATAAATTAAATCAAGAGCGAATGCGGACTGTTACTCTTGAAAAACCTCTCACGCTAGTTATATTGGCAATTGTTATTTTCTCCGTATTTTTCACTCCTTATCATATCTTGCGAAATGTCCGAATGGTGTCCAGATTGGAAGATATCAGCCTTTCAGATTGCACTATTGAGGGCATAAAGGCTGCTTATACTATTTCAAGGCCTGTAGCGTTTCTTAGCACTATTACAAACCCAATTTTCTACTTCCTTTCTGGAGACAAATTCAGGGAAACAATTACGAGCAGCATAAAGTCTCTTTTTTTCAGATATGCCCTACGGCGTGCAAGATAGGGCTGCACGAATAACAGAGGCCTGTCACTTTGGGAAGAGACAGGAGTTCGTAACCTGAAGAAAGCTCAAGGTTTAATTATTCAGCCACATATATCCTGGCAATAACTGAGGAGATCTGAATTGTTCTGCAGATTCGCCGAGGTAGGATTTCAAACTCGCCGTGCCCGGGTCTAAAACTTGTCGTCGCGGGTTGGCCAGCCACCGTGGAAACCATTCGAGCTAAGAGAAAAAAAGGGCCCCAACTCTCGACCCTACTTTGGAGGCTGCTTCCTAGCTAGTGTCAGTAGCTTGAGTTATAAGGAAAGACCGGGGAAACTAAGACGATGAATTTCCCTGAAGCTGGTCCTCCTCCACCACCATAGTTCAACCTGAATTGTGACGGAAATCATGGAGGCTTGCCCACTGACTGAGCGTATCAGGAAACCACTGCCGGAATCAGTAGATGGAAAATCATGTTACTAAGGAGGAGGTCCAACATTATTTATGGTTGGTGTGATAGATCCTGAGATTTATTTAGCTTGACATTAGAATTGTTTTATTTTGACATTCATTGCATATATTTTTTCTGTAGTTTGATAAGGCATTGTCAAAGGTTATTTCAATATTTAAAAGGAGAATCTGACTGTTTGTTCGTTCAAACCATGACACTTTGAAAAGCTTACATGGAGCATGTTTCCAATATCAAGCTCATAGCATTAGCTATGTCAATCGTTGTATTATTTAAATCTTTCCTTTTGTGCACACTACCTGTATTAATAGAAAATAAATGTTTTTTCCCTGAATTTCACTGTCTGGAGGTGTATTTTGTCCTTTGTTTTGTCTCTAATTTTGCCCCCTTCTTTGTTTAACTGGACTGAGTGGGTAGGCATAGGTTCTGTTCACGGGCTATTGTCAATTGCCCCCCCCAACCCGAGCTCCCTCCACCCCCCCACTACCACCTGCAGACAACAGGTGGAGATGCCAAGGACCACCCAAGGGTGACTCCCCCTCACTGCAGAACATCTTTCTGATTCCAGGTTCTGAAGCCGACCCTAGAGTTTGATGCACTCCATCACATGACATTGCACTCCTGCAGAGGGTTAATTCACCAATCTCTAAAGTGCAAAGAATAGTGTCGATCCAGAAGACTGGGAGAGATATAAAGAACAGCAAAGGAAGACAAAAAGGATAGTAAGAGCAGCAAAAAGGTAATATGAAAAGAAGCTTGAAGGGAAAATCAAGATCAACACAAACATTTTCACAATTATTTTAGAAGAGGGTAGTAACGGGTAAGGTGGGCCCTTTAAAACTGATACATAAGAACATAAGATGTAGGAGCAGGAATAGGTCATTTGGCCCCTCGAGCCTGCTCCGTCATTCAATAAGATCATGGCTGATCTGATCTTGGCCTCAACTCCACTTCCCTGCCCGCTCCCCATAACCCTTGACTCCCTTACCATTCAAAAATATGTCTATCTCCACCTTAAATATATTCAATGACCCAGCCTCCACAGCTCTCTGGGGTAGAGAATTCCAAAGATTCACGACCCTCTGAGAGAAGAAATTCCTCCTCATTTCCGATTTAAATGGGTGCCCCCTTATTCTGAAATTATGCCCCCTAGTTCTAGATTCCCCCACGAGGGGAAACATCCTCTCTGCATCTACCCTGTCAAGCCCCTTCAGAATCTTATATGTGGGTAATATTGCAAAGAAAATAAGGAAATGGCAGAATTGTTGAATAATTACTTTGTGTCAGTCTTCACAGTAGAGGAAGAGGATAATACACCTGGCATTCCAGGGAAACTAATGATGAATCAAGGACTGAAACTCACTAAAGTTAGCGTAAGCAAGAAAACTGTATTAGAAAAAGTATTGGCACTAAAGACTGACAAGTCCCCAGGACCTGATGGTTTCCACCCCAGGGATTTAAAAGAAGTAGGTGGGGAAATTTCAGATGCTTTAGCCACAATCTTCCAAAGCTCTCTCGATTCAGGAATTGCCCTGTTAGATTTGAAAATTGCAAATGTAACCCCATTATTTAAGGAAGGTGAGAGAGAGAAACCAGGAAATTATAAACCTGTTAGTCTAGCATCTGTTGTGGGGCAGTTATTGGAATCTATAATTAAGGACAGAGTGACTGAGCACTTAGAGAAATTTGAGCTGATTAGAGAGAGCCAACATGGATTTGTAAAGTGTAGGTCATGTCTAACAAACCTAATTGAATTTTTTGAGGAAGTAACTAAAGTAGTAGACAGGAGAATGTCTACGTATGTAGTTTATATTGACTTCCAGAAGGTATTTGATAAGAGACTGTTAGCTAAAATTAAAGCTCATGGAATTGAAGGCAAATTATTGACCTAGTTAGGAGATTGGTTAGGTGGTAGAAGGCAGAGAGTAAGGATAATGGGTATGTATTCGAATTGGAAGGAAGTGACTCGTGGTGTCCAGCAGGATCTGTGCTGGGGCCTCAACTATTCACTATATTTGTTAATGACTTAGATAACACAATAGAGAGTCTTATATCCAAGCTTGCCAATGACACAAAGATTGGTGGCACAGTAAGTAATGTGGACAGGAGCATAAAATTAGAGACATTGGCCCAAAAATTAGTGAGTGAGCCTTCGTGCGAGGGTAAGGCCTTCCCGCGATCTCTCACTGCGCGCTGGCTTTTTCAGTCCGAGCTCGCATGAACTTGATGTTCTGGACAGCAGCTGTGCAGGGCTTTCGTATCCCACAGGCGTAGTTAATTCGTGCGAGCTGTGGGATCACGTGACTCAGTTAGAGCCAATGGCAGCACACCATCTTTCATTCATAGCTTTCACAGCACGGCTGTGAAAGCTATGAATACTATACCCCCCCAAAAGAACAGCTAAACCTCAATTAAATTAAAAAAAAAAAACCATCACATTAATAAAATAAGTATAGTTAAATAAATTAACCATTTTAAACAAAAAATTAAATTTTTGAAAAAATTTAAAATCTTTTAAAAAGTTATAAAAATAAACTTACCTGTCTTTAAAGTCTCTAAAAAAGATATACCTGTTAAAAAAAATTCAAAATAATACTTAATTAAGTACTTACCTTGTTAAAAGAGGGTCTTACGC
Source organism: Squalus acanthias (assembly GCA_030390025.1). Lineage (NCBI taxonomy): Eukaryota > Metazoa > Chordata > Chondrichthyes > Squaliformes > Squalidae > Squalus > Squalus acanthias. The sequence goes on from CM059429.1 coordinate 13,666,641, forward strand.
CTCCTTTCTTTATGTCTAAAATCTTCCATGCTTACCTGCGCGTCCAAAGCACTAAGTGCACTGCGTGGGCGCAGCCTGTAGCGCGCACGCGGTTCACCTAGGAACCGCCCCCTTTTGAATTCACCAAGTGCCGGTTTTCAGCGCATGCGCAGTGCATGCAGAAAACCGGCAATTGGAGACAGAATACGCGAGAGTACACAGTGCGTACTCTCGCGTAGAGGCACTAATTTTTGGGCCATTAAGTGAATGGGCAAAGCTGTGGCAGATGGATTTCAACACAGGTCAGTGTGAGGTCATCCATTTCATTTTGGACCAATAAAAGGAGAGATCCGAGTATTATTTAAATGGTGAAAATTTAGGATCAGTGGTGGGCCAAAGAGATTTAGGGGTCCGTGTACACAGATCACTAAAATATAACAGTTAGACACAAAAAAATAATCAATAAAGCTAATGGAATGTTAGTATTTATAACGAAAGGGTTAGAATATAAAGGGGAGGAAGTTTTGCTACAGCTATACAAAGCCCTGGTTAGACCACATCTAGAGAAATATGCACAGTTCTGGGCAATGGACCTTAAAAGGATATATTGGCCTTGCGGACTGCAGCGCAGTTTCACCAGAATGTTACCAGGGTTCCAAGGGTCAGATTATGGGGAGAGATTACATAAACTAGGCTTGTATTCCCAGGAATATAGAAGGTTAAGGGGTGACTTGATTGAGGTTTTTAGGATTATGAAGGAATTGTTAGGGTAGATAGAGAGAAAATGTTTCCGCTGGTGGGGGAGTCTAGGAAAAGGGGACATAACCTTAGACTCAGAGCAGGGGAGAGGTTAGGAGACACTTCTTCAAGCAAAGGGTGGCAGGAGTGTGGAACTCTCTCCCACAAAAAGCAGTAAATACCAGCTCAATTAATCATTTTAAATCTGAGATCGAGAGATTTTTGCTAGCCAAGGTTATTAAGGGATATGGAGCCAAGGCGGGTAGATGGAGTAAGGACATAGATCAGCCATGATCTCATTGAATGGGCTCGAGTGGCTGAAGTGGCTCCAGTACTCCTGTTCCTATACTCCTAACAAATGCTTGCATCTGACAAATCAATCACCAAGCACACCAAAGTACTAAAAGCAACTACTGTGTATCCCTGAAATAAGCAGCGAAATAATCTAATCGGGATAGCCTAGCCCAGACATTGGCCCCGATTTTAACTCCAGGTGGATTCCCCGCTCAGGGCTGAGTTAAAGTTACAGTCGGGTCTCAATGATGTCATCGGGCCGAAACATGCATATGTAAAGAAGGACCCCGTTGGCTCCGGGCGGGTGTCCTTTGCTGCCTGCTCAGGAGAGCAGGTTAAAATCGCAGGTGTTGCGATCATGGCGGCTTTCGGACAGGTAAGAGCCAGGGCGATTTTAACTGTCCCACCCGCCAGGTTTCTGCTGAGCGAGTCGGGTTAGAATCTCCCCATGTACCATGAGTGGCCATCTCAAGTTCTACCACCTTCTCACTGTCCTCTGCCAAAAACCATCCATTACCCGAGTATCACCCAGGACAGCAAAGATAACCACCAGCTTCTTTTTTCCACTGTTTCCTTAACCCTCTCTGCTGCCGCCTCCACTCTCACTTCTAAGAAGGGAAAGGAGCTCATGAAATTCTTCATCCCCGCGATCCATCTGCAGTCTCCATCTCCTTCCTCTTGATTACCAAGCCAAGATGCCGGCCAGGATTCCCTACCCCAGCCCTGAACTCCTGACCTGCCCATGTTTCTCTCCATCTCCCTCCATGCCCTCTCTGAGCTCATCTGGTCCATGAGACTCACCTCCTGCTTCCTCGACCCCCGCCCATGCTAGTTGACAATATAAATGGTTTGGGGTCCTAAGGTGCTGTCCCTCCCTTTCAAAGCCGCCCTCATCATGCCTCTCCTCAACTAAAAAACCTAACTTCAATCTGTCCTTGCAAACATTTCCAGCCGCCCCTTCCTCTCCAAATTCCTCGAACATTTGTCGCCTCCCAGATTCCTGTCCATCTCTCCCACAACTCCCTGTTTGAATCCCTACAAACAGTTTAAAAAAAGAAAGAACTTGCATTTCCAGAATGCCTTTCCGGATCTCGGTACACCCCAAAGCATTTTACAGCCAATGAAGTACTTTTTTGAAGTGTAGTCACTGTCGTAATGTAGGAAACCCAGCAGCCAATTTGTGCACAGCAATGGCCCCACAAACAGCACTGTGATAATGGTGAAATAGTGCCATGGGATCTTTTACAGCCACCTGAGAGGGCAGACGGGGCCTCGGTTTAACGTCTCAGCTGAAAGACGGTACCTCTGACAGTGCAGCGCTCCCTCAGCACTGCATTGGAGTGTCAACCTAGATTTTGTGCTCAAGTCTCTGGAGTGGGACTTGAACCTTTCACAGCACTGAAACGCCCCTCTGTGACTGTTCCCAAGGTGCGTTATCTCGCCTCGTTCTCTTGACTTCTCTGTACAGTGAACCCCTCATTCGTCCAGTACCTCCGCTCTCTTGTCTAGTTCAGAGGAAGTGCCCTCATTTGATTCCATTCTTACCTATCCAATCATGGCCAGAGCATCTCCAGCAACGGATTCTCTCACTACCCCTACACTGTCACCTTCGGAGTCCTCAGACAGCTCGCTGGCGAATTGGGTTTGAATTGAAATAAAACATGCAGTCTTCATCGGCCATGGCTCACTTGATAGCCCTCTTGGTCTCCGAGTCATAAGGTTGTAAGTTCAAGTCCTGCTCCAGAGACATAAGCACAAAAATCTCGGTTGACACTCCAGTGCTGCACTGTCAGAGATATGTCTTTCAGATGAGACGTTAAACCGAGGCCCCGTCTGCTCTCTCAGGTGGATGTAAAAGATCCCCTGGCACTATTTCGAAGAAGAGCAGAAGAATTCTCCCCAGTGTCCTGGCCAATATTTATCCTTCAACCAGTATCACTAAAACAGTCATTTATCACATTGCTGTTTGTGGGAGCTTGCTGTGCACAAATTGGCTGCTGCGTTTCCTACATTACAACAGTGACTACACTTCAAAAAGTGCTTCATTGGCTGTAAAGTGCTTGGGGACGTCCTGAGGTCGTGAAAGGTGCTATAGAAATATAAGCTTTACTTTTTTTCATATAGGCTGATGATATAATCAAGATGACCACTAGATGGAAGCCAAGCAAAACATTTTCCCCACTCCTACCTTTAAGGGTTTAGGATCTGATGTACTGAAATGGGTCGTGAATTTCTCAACAATTACAGGTGAAATTTAGGGACATCACCATTGACAATTGTATTGTTAAATCTACACAAAGTACTGATAATGTTAATAAGCACCAAGATAGTATAGTTGATCCAACCCAGGCTGCTGTGATGACAATCTGTTGGAGGATAAAACCCCAAGGTTAGCGCTGCCCGTTAGCGCCTCTGGGGGGCGCTAATGGGGCGCTAATGACTCTCTGCCTGTGCGCAGCGATTTTAGTGCCGCCCACAAAATTAAAGTGGTGGTTTGCGGTGGCGCTAAACACTACCGCCACGATCTCCTGCGCCCGGAGATCGTGACGTCATCGAAGCGCGCATCGCCCTGGTAGTGCCCCTGTAGAATTCGCAAATTATCGCGATTTTATAATAATGAGAAGGAGACATAAAGTTTTGCATAAACAGCTTTTATTTCAGCGAAATGCTGTCAGGTTTCAAAAAAAGAACACAAGCAGCCTGTAAAATGGCCGCCACGCCTCGTGGCAGAAGGTTCTAGACTTTCAGTGGACAGACAAGATGGCGTTTCAATAAACATTTCAGCAAGATCGAACAGTACCCAGCATAATGAGATAATGACAAGACGCGATGGGTTTACACTTTAAACATGAATACTGGAATCGGTCTACAAGGTACAAACAAGAGCTATTGTACTGAGCGATCAAGGGCCCATCCAAAGGCATTGATACGCAAATTCCCCACGGCTCTACGATGAGAGAGCCGTTCACGGGTACTCACAGTAAGAAATCGGGGCCCCCAAAACTCCTCCAGGGAGACTCCTGGCCGGTTCCACAATGGGAGAAATATTAACGTGTACTTAGACAGTTACAAGTATCACCGAAACCCATTAAAGACCGAGATCACCCCATACAAGAAGTTTTTAGCGCCAAAACATGACAAAAGATAGACATTAAGATTGGGCGGGAGATTAGGAATTACAGTACTATAACTGTAGTGTCCAAACGTCCATCTTTCTCTTATTCTGATGCCTCTTATTCCTCTGGCTGTTCATCGTGCTCTTGCCTGACGACTCTGGACTCTGATCCGCTAGGATCAACCTCGTGGCTTGCCGCGAAGATCTGTATTGAACTGGGCTGCGAAGGCCTGTAAGCGGGTGCACCATCCCGAGAAGTCGGTAAACGGTGTTGGAATCGAAGGCCCGAGATGAGATGAGAAGAGAAGAAGACGACTACACGTGCCGCCGCGGTCAGTAAACCCCGACCGCGCCCGAAAATCGACTAGCCACTTCTTTGAATTCTATCGGCTACTCCACAACTGGCCCTGGAAGACTTTCCTTCGAATTCTACAGGCAACCGGTGTAGGGCACAGGAAGACTCTTTTTCGAGAGGTGTCCGAACTCCGAAGACCAACACAGATCTTCATGGCCGCAGGCGGTCCAGCCTGCTAGCCGGAGCAGAAACGAGTAAACAAGTGAGGCGCAGAGACCCCTGACCAACACGTGAACGGTCAGGTGCTGTGGCGAAAGCATCCGAACATCGATTTAGAATCCTCCGAATTGTCCCGATTGGTGAGCATGAGTCTCGATTCTGCAGATCTAGATTAGGACAGGTATTGATAGGGGAGGGTGGTTGTTTTAAGGATAATTATAATGTGTGTCCCCTTTTTCGATGTGTCGTGCGCTCCTCGTTTCCCTAATTTTAGTTACATAACCATGTGTAAGTTTGTACTGTCATTGATCTGTGCTTATGACATGTACTTCGTAATTTTGAATAACATGCAATAAAGATTTTCCATTTCGTACTATTCAACCGGGTCTACCTGAGTTTTCTCTGCATTATTGCTCTCGCACCTAAGTCCAGTGTCAGAACCGTAAGGGCGAGTGGGTCGAACCACTCACAGGTGTCTAGTGTTATCAGGCTGGCTGGAGACCAGAACGGGCAACAAGGCCTAACCCCGCACTAGCACCCAGGCTATGCACAGAACAGCCTCTGGGCACCGAGCCGCCAATCCCTTACACCCCGGACCGGAAATTGATTCTCGCCCCCTGCCTCAGCACCTGCCGCTAAGAACGACAGGTAGAGGGGGACGGTTTGCAGTCAGCTGGGAGCTGGGGGAGCGCTATTTAAAGGTGCGCGCTTCCTGTTTTTTCCTGTCGGCAATCAATTCTGCATACGTAGGTTGAGAGATGGAGAGAGGCGTCTGGAGACATTTAATGCTGTCCTACGTGAAGGAGTTTTGGTCGTCAGCAAGGCTTATCAGGTTCCCATTTCTGTACCCTTTAGTACTACCACATTTAAAAGAGCTACTGGGGGCTGTACTGGCACAGGGCCTCACCCTCCAGCTTCACTGTCGGAAGTCTCCTGGGCTCTGCACAGGAGACCTTACCCTCCCAGGGTATTCCAGGAGCAATTCTCATACATTCATCTGTCTGAGGAGCAGTGTTTGCGCAGGCTGTGCTTCAGCAAGGAGGTGGTCACAGAGCTCTGCCACCTCCTGCAGCCAGAGCTCCAGCCTCAGCTCAGGACCAGGATGTCTCTGTCGGTAGTAGTGAAGGTGACAGTGACTCTCAATTTCTACGCCAGCGGCTCCTTCCAGGCTTCAACAGGGGATATTGTGAACATCTCCCCATTCGCTGTTCATTGCTGCATCCGGGAGGTCACAAATGCTCTGTACAAAAGGAGAAGGCAGTACATCTCATTCCCCATGACCCGAGACAAACAGCGTGAACGCGCATGTGGCTTCGCTAGGATAGCGGGCATCCACCATGGTTCAGGGCGCCATTGACTGCACGCATGTGGCATTGCGGGCACCTCATGAAAATGCAGAGGTTTTCCGCAACCACAAAGGCTACCACTCTCTGAACGTGCAGTTGGTGTGCGACCACTGACAGCGCATCCTCGCCGTCAATGCCCGCTATCCTGGCAGCAGCCATGATGCATTCATCCTGCGCCAGACTGGTGTCCCAGACCTGTTCCAACCACCGCGTCAACCTCGTGGCTGGCTCCTCGGGGACAAGATGCATCCACTCCGCACCTGGCTGATGACACCGCTCCGTAATCCCAACACTCCTGCTGAGCTCGCCTACAATGAAAGCCACAGCGCTACTAGGAACCTCACTGATTGGCGTGCTGAAGCAACAGTTCCGGTGTCTTGACCACTCTGGAGGAGCCCTGATCGAGTGTCGGTTTTCATTGTTGTGTGCTGCATGCTTCACAACCTCGCAATTCTGAGGACCCAGCCATTGCCACCGGGGATTGGTGGACCACCTCAGGAGGAGGAAGAGGGAGAGGAGGAGGAGGATGCAGAGGAGGAGGATGAAGAGGAGGATGAACAGCAAAAACATGGGAGGGAGGCAGTCAATGTTGCTTCTGCAAGGGCCGTTCATGAATGCCTCATTACACAGCGCTTCCAATGAATGACAGAGAAGATGGCATTTGGGATCAAGAGCCACATCATTACAGCCAGCTCGCAGCCCCGATGGCCAGCCAAAGTCCCAATGAGAAACATGAGGAAAATTGTAAATATTTTTATTGTTCTGAACAACTGTGTCTTATTAAGCACAACCAATAACAAACAAACACAACAATTTATTAACAAAGACAACTGGTTCTTAGCACATCGAAATAATTCTTAACAAAGTGAACAAGATATTTACAAACACATCCCATCTTTGGTACAAACACTCCCCCCATTTGGTCGAAAAATATTTGTTAGTCGGCTTTCTTCAATAATCTCCCTCCCCTTCGCACTTCCCCCCACCCCCCTCCCAACGCTACTGCTCCTCCATAATGTGGCCCCAGTGGCTGCAGCAAGGCTGGCGGAAGGCTGCTGAGTCTGGGAGCCAGAGACTGCAGATGGCCTTGCAGGACGCCCTCGACCAGCTCTGGGCCTGGAGGGCCCGGCTGCAGACTGCACCAACTCTGCATGGGTGGCAGCAGACTGGGCTGGCTGTGTTACAGGCTGCGGCAAGTGCAATGGCGGAGTGGCAGTGGTGGGAGCAGGAATGCTGTCATCCTGAGAGAGGACAGCACATCCCTGCTTGACCAACACACTGCCACTCCCCTGGGGCAGAACCTCAGCATCCGGAGCAATCTGCTCGAGCACAGATTGCTGGCCTGCTGCGGCACTGTGAGATCCCCGGTGGACAGTGGGTGACCCAGCAAGATGGCAGCAGTCAGCGCTTGTGTGGCATCAACCTGAGACTGCATGAGAGCAGTCTGAGACTGGATGGTAACAGCCAATGACTCGATTCCAGCACTAAGCCATTGCATTGCCTCAGCCTGTGCTGCAATAGATGCTGCCACCTCACCCATTGCACGCGGCATGGGCTCTGGGTCCCCACGGTCTCTCTGCAAGTCAACCATCCTCTGCAACGAGGCAAGGATGGGATCAAGGGTTTGCACACAGATGACAGCTGTGCTGGCGGCGGACTCCTCCACACTCTTAGCCAGTGTATCCATGCTCTCGGGCACCCTTGCCATTGCACCCATGAGCTCAGTATGCATGCTCATCGCCTGTGTGTTCATCACCGCTATATCGAGGTCCTCATCCGAGTCCTGTGCAGCAGAACTCGTGCGCACACTCACCCTCCAGGGAAATGGCCTCTGAGCTTCCCTTTCCCCATGGCATTGCTGCAGCCCACTAGGTCCCGGAACTTCACCCACATCAGATCCAAATCCTCTGCTCCCCTCCAGTGAACGAGTGGCCCCAGTATCGGATGTCTCGTCCTCGGGAGACGCAGGCAGTGAGGCTCCAGCTTGGTGTTGCTGCTCCTCTCCCGCGTCGCTTCCACTGGGAGGCTGAGGGACAGGCTGGTCAGATGGTGGCTCACTATCAGAAAGCAGGAAGGCACAAGAGTGGCTTTAATGCGAGGGGAGGGGCAGGAAGGGAGCAAGGAATGGAGACAGTACTGTATACTTAGATGCAAAGTGGGAAGGGCTCCTGTTGTGAGGGGGAAGTGGTATGAGAGAGGAGGGAGATATGATGAACATAACGTTGCTATCCCCAAGGGGGTCGATCTCTCCGACTTCCACAGCACCCACGACATGACTCGCGATTATTGTGTGCACTCGCTCCTCCAGCTGTGTGAGGGGGTGCAGCTCCGCCTGACCTCCACCCGTGCTTTGTTGCTCCCTCCTGTTCTGAGCAAGCTTGGCCTGCAAGAAAAGGACAGCGTGTGAGTGAGTGTGCAGCCATGTGTTTGGCAGATGTGCCTACCATAGTGGAATAGCCATTAATGTCTGCAAGGCGTGAGATGTGGATGTGACTTTTAGTAGATGGGCATAGTTGTTGGGTGAGTGTTGGGGATGTGTCTGTTTATACCGTCTGTGCACAGAGTGAGGTTGAGATGGTGGGATGTAAAGGTATTTCAAGCATCTACTCACCCTGACCACCCGAGTGAGGTCATTGAACTTCTTGCGGCACTGGGTGTGAGTCCTTTGGATCAGGCTCCTGGACGAGACGTACTGGGCCACCTCCCTCCACACCCTTGTGAACTCCCGGGGCAATGGCCTCCTGCCAGTGTCTGGAAACAGCACTGCCTATCGGCGTTCCACCGCCACAACCAGAGCCTCCAATGCCTGGTCACTGAACCGGTGAGCTCTCTCCCTGGGCCTCTGAGCAGCCATGAGATTCGTGGTTCAAGATTTGCAACTCCTTGCAGGCCCAGGTCACAAGCGGCAATGATCAGGGTGAGGCTGTGCAGCATGATTGAACCTCCCCTTTAAGAACTGGAAGGCGCCAGTCTGTCTGAGTACAAGGTAATTGACAGTGCCTGAGCTTGAGTAGCGCTCTGAGGTAGCGCCCTGTTCCCCGTCGTTAACGCCCTAAAAGATATGTGTAGCACTTGATTTAGTGCTCCAATCACCTCCAGGGGCGCTGGAGATGAATTTCACGGTCACCGGCGATAATTAGCGCCGGGTACTAAATTTCGCAACCGGCCAATGTTAGCGCCCCAAAATGGTCGATACCAAATTTTCCCCCCCGAATTGTTTAAAATAATTTGGGGATTCAATGCGGGCAGATACGGAGAAACTATTTCCTCTGTGAGGGAATCCAGAACAGGGGGCACTATCTTAAAATTCGAGCCAGGCCATTCAGGAGTGAAATCTGGAGGTTCCTCTTCACACAAAGGGCAGTAGAAATCTGGAATTCTCCCCCAAAAGGCTGTGGATGCTGGGGGGTCAATTGGAGCTTTCAAGACTGAGATCGATAGATTTCTGTTCGGTCAGTGTATCAAGGGATGTGGAGCAAAGACGGGTAAATGGAGTTGAGGTACAGATCAGCCATGATATGACTGAATGGCGGAACAGGCTCGAGGGGCCGAATGGCCTCCTCCTGCTCCTATGTTCTTAACTGAAATGAAGCAGGGCAGCTTCAACAGTTTCATTCTGAACACAGTTCTTATCGGAGGTGAGTTCACAGCACAATAATGCTCCTACAACGTGACGCACATTGTCACTCCGAAATCTCAGTCGCAGAAGCTGGTGTGGAAATGGAACATGTCACGCGGTAGGAAGTCACCCTGATGAAGCTGGGGCAGAGTAGAGCGAAACTAACACTGCATTTGACCTGGGTATTCATAACCCGAGAGTGCATGATGCTGACACTGGGCATCAAAGGAGATAAATCAGTCAGAGTCTCGGCTCCTGATTTTTAAGCAGTGACCTCTGCTGGAAGTGCGCGTGTGAGAATGTCAGCTGAAAACTATTACATAGAACCTACAGCACAGAAACAGGCCACTCGGCCCATGCTGGCACTTATGATCCACACGAGCCTCCTCCTGTGAAGGAATAAGCCATATAACCTATTCAGAAAAATGCACTATCTTTTGAAAGAATTCTGGCCTTATTAAAACATGACAAACTGGGTTTGGAAATCTAGAAAGCTAACTATGAAAAAGCTGTGAAAGCATTCTGGCTATTGAGATAAGATAGTTGTTGACACTGAATCAATAACCTTATTGAAACAGAAGGTTAAAGGCTCCGGCAGGCTGAACCTTTCGGAATGAAACAATGGTTCACCCTGGATAAGGTGTTAAAATTTACACTTCGTAAAGAAGCACATAAAAGTAAGAAACATCTGCCTTCGTAAAAATGACATCAAGTAAAACACAACTGCCGTCAAACCGTTTTTTATGGTAAACTTAGAACACCTAGGGGTAAAAATTCACTTGGTTGCGCCTCCCGTTAGCGCCTTAAGAGGGCGCTAATGGGGCGCAAAGCCGCTAACGCCCGGGCGCAGCGATGTTTGCGCCGCTCGAGAACTTAACTTGAGATTGTGTGGTGGCGCTAAAACTTACCGCTGCGACCACCTGCGCGCGCAGATTGTGACGTCATTCCATGGTGCAACGCCCTTGTGGCGCCCCGGAGCGGAAATTGAGTGGCGCCCCCTGCCTTACCGCCTGGCGCTTCCAACGACCAGAAGACTGGAACGCTATCAATCGCTGTGGGGCTGGGGGGGGCGCTATTTAAAGGGGGCCTCTTCCTGTCTTTTATTGTTGGTGGCATTTTTGAACTACGCATTCTGAGAGAGAGAGGGAGAGACTTCTGGAGAGATTCAACGTTGTGTGAAGGAGTTTTGGGTACTGAGCAGCACTTTGCAGGTTCATTTTGATTTGCCATTCCTTGTATCGATTTAGCAGAGACTGTGGGAGCTGCACTCTGAGCTCTTTGCCTGGTACGCTCCATTGTTCTTTCCAGCACATTTGATGTGCAAGTCTCTCCAGGCCGAGATTCAAGGCAGCAATGAACAGGATGTGGATGGAAAGCAAGATTAACCATCCCCTTTAAGAACTGGCCCGTGCCATTGTGTGTGTGTTCCATTGCTGACTGACATTACATGAGCTTCGCCAGCGCTCCGAGTTAGCGCCTCACTGCTCGGCCTTTGCACCTTAAGAGAGGTGTGCAGCGCCTGCTTTAGCGCTCCACTCACCTCCCGGGGCGGTAAAAGTGAAGTTTCCTGTCAGTGCCGATAATTAGCGGCAGGCGCTAATATTTGCGTCTGGACGATATTTGCGCCCCAAACGGGGCGCGACCTAATTTCTACCCCCTAGAGAGGAGACATGATTCTGTAATGCAACCAGCTGAGGTGACTATAAGAATTGCAGGGGTCAGCAGAAAAATGACTAGAGATAATTAGCTTACATCAGCAGAAAACCTTAAAGGAAATACCACTGGAAAAGGGTATAAATATTGAACTCTCAAATGGGATAACAGACTCGCTTTAAAGACGCAAAGCGGTTCTCGGCTTCAGAGGTGGCTCTGTAAGTCTCCAACTCTTTGTACCTCGGGGATCAAAGGTATTTGATTTTGGTGGATATCCTGAATAGAACTTTAAGAACTGTAAAACTGTAGCGAAGTTAAGATTTGAGAGTAAGGTTCTCTGATAATAAGATTGTAAGCTTTCTCTTTTTGGAACTGTTAATGTTGCGATTGACTCACCAACTGTAAATTACATGCTGGTTCTTTAATAAATCTATATATTTTTAGAATTGTCTCACATAAGACTTCTGTATCAAAAACTCGTGAACTCAATCTCTGTACACTCTTTGGTGAGGAGTTGCAGAATTCTGGGGGAGTTTTCCGGACCCTCATAATATCCGGGACGTTACAGTCTAGCTAAACTTATTAAAAGTGCTATCTGGAGGACGGTAACATTTTCAGGTTGTTCCTTTCCTTTAGGGAGAGATAGTCCGGACCTTTAGACCCAATTAAGCATCTTTAGGATTCGGCTACCTCAAACTTTAGTTGAAAGTGAACGTCTGAGGAATACGCCTGATCCGGGGTAGCCCTAAAGGGGCTGGGACGAGTAATTATCCCTTCACTCCCACCACTCTTCATCTCACCCTATCAGCATATCCTTCTAGGCCATAATCAACTAAGACATCCATTGTGCTGGAATAGTCATCATAAACCATGAAGAGCAGTCACTTGCTCAAGGTATTGGCGATCTTCCAGTGCATGTGAGCCATACCCTAATATGAGATATCCTCTTGAAAAAGAAAAGAAAGACTTATATTAATGTAGCACCTTATCACGTCGCTCAGAAAGATCTGAAACCACTTCACAGACATACAATTATTTGGAAGTGCAGAGACTGTTACGTAGGAAAAATGTAGACAAATAAAATACTGAACGGGTTGGATTGTGTGCCTTTGCAGAGATTATTTCAGTTTTACAGATTGGGGATGAACAGGAGACACGAGTTTAAAGTATTCAAAAGTAGGAATCGACTGGATGTTGGGCAGTTCTTCTTTTCCCATGAGAACAGTGAGCCTCTGGAATGCATTGACAGATTGTGCCTCGGGTGCTGACTCTCTGCCTTCAAGAGGGAGCTGGACCAGTTCTTGACTGGGGCAGAGATTGCATAGAAGATAAGTGGATTAACAGATAACATATGCAGAGTCGAAGTGATCTCCTAAACTGGTTTTGATTGCCTGAAGGGGTTGGAAAGGAATTTTCCTGAGGTCTTTCTTCCCTTATTGGGTTTCAGTCTGCTTTTCGCCTTTCCCGGGAGATTGCTTGGCCGCAGAAGTGGTGGGGTGGGTGGGGATTAGCCAATGTCTAGTCATGATGACCCAGGCATCATGAGTGTGTGGCAGGCTTGGTGGAGCAGCTGGTCTTTTCCTGCCCGTGATTTTCATACGTTCATACGCAGCAGCCAATTAATTCTGTGCACAATAAAACCCCACAAGCAGCAAATGAAACAGATTTCCTGTCTGAAACCTGCTTCTGATGGTGTTGGTCTATCAGACCTGCCTCCCTCCAATACGGTTGTACAGATCTGAAACTTGGACGCTACCCAAGCGAGACGTCAAGAGACTGGAGGCATTCCACCCGGGCTGTCAGAGGCGACTGCTCAGAATTTGGTGGTGCGACTTTGTCCGCAGCACGGATGTAACAAGGAGAAGCAGATGTGAGAGGTTTGAAGTCATCATTAATCGTCGCCAGCGGGCGCTCTTTGATCACGTCGCACGTCTCGGAGACAAAGCTCCCGTAACCCGGGCCCTGAAGATTGGGATCGAGGTCAGGATAGGACACCGACCGACAGTTAACCTGGTGCTATTAGATCAGGAATGATCCAGAGAAACTCTCTGACGCCTGGAACGAAGCCATACAACGCGGTCACGTTTGGTCGACGGTCCGGACCATTGTTGCCTTCGCGTAATTGCTTGGTCACTAGTTGGCGGAGGAAATATTGGCCAGAACACCAGAAGCACGTGTTGTTCTTCTTCGAGTAGCGCCATGGGAATCTTTAGTAACCACCTGAATAACTAAAACAACAGACAGAATCCTGGGTTAACATTCCATCAGAATTGGAGGCAACATTTGCAACAATAGCAACACTCCCTAGATACTGCACCGTGTCAGGCTAGATGACGTGCTCAAGTCATGGAGTGTGGCTCAAATGCACAACATTCTGATTCAGAGTGCGATCAAATGAGCTAACCTGAGCAGAGGAGAAGAGAAGTAAAGAAAAGGGAAAAGAGGAGAAGAGATGAGAGGAGAGGAGAAGAGAGGAGAGGAGAAGAGTAGGGTAGTTTTACTTCATAGAATCATAGAATCTTGCAGCACAGAAGGAGGCCATTGGGCCCATTATGCCTGTGACGGCTCTTTGAAAGAGCTCTCACTTAGCCCCACTCCCCTGCTCTTTCCACAGAGCCCTGCAAATTTGTTTCTTTTCATGTATTTATCCAATTCCCTTTTGAAAGTTACTATTGAATCTGCTTCCACCGCCCTTTCAGGCAGCGCATTCCAGATCACAACAACTCGCTGCGTAAAAGCAAATCATCGCATCTCCCCTTTGGTTCTTTTGCCAATTATCTTATTTTTTTCAATGACGATATTAAAAAATTGATCCAATTAGTCCCACCTCCCCCCACCCTGCTGTTTCCCCATAACCCTGAAAATGTTTCCTTTTTAAGAATATATACAATTCCCTTTTGAAAGTTACTCCATCTGTGCGGTGTCCGTAATCATGGTGCAACATCAGTGCTACAGTATCACTGTCATATGTGCAGGTTTTAGTAGTGATGGTTAACGCGAGTGGCACAGTATCCTGTGCGCAGATATCAGCAGTGAAACCACAGCACTAGGGACTCAGTATCACATGTGCAGTGTCAGTGATGGTGTAACACTGGGGATGCAGCAGCAGTCCTAGCACGTCACTGCGGTGTAGCAGTACTGTTAGCATTAGACTGCTGTCCAAAAAGCATGATGCAACAATAAAAGCAAGAGAATTTTTCAGCTGCACCACAGAAAATCATAGAATCACACAGCACAGAAGGAGCTTGAAAATGGTGAGGACTGGGTGCTTAATATTCACGGATACAGGGAAAAATTGGTTTGCTTTGCGCCTCCCGTTAGCACCCCGAGGGGGCACTAACGGGGGCCACAAAGCACCTAGCGCCTGGGCACGGCGCCGCTAAAGCCTCCTGCGAAATTCAGCAGGAGGTTAGTGGCGGCAGTATCCGGTTGCGCCCCGTGGCGTTGCACCTCCGCCGATGACGTCATCGCAGTGCGCAGCACCCCGCTCGCGCCCCGGCCGCAAACTTGGCTCATGCCCCCTGACCTACCGCCGGACGCTATGGCGGACAGGGTCAGGGTGGTGTTTTTGCGGCCGAGGCGGCGCAAATTAAAGGGCAGGTGCCGGGCGGACATTTTTTTGGGGGGCCGCCTGCCAGCTCCTACCCCCTCTCGCCTCCTCCTGCGGGGTGCTGGCCGCAATTGGCCTTTTGCCAGCACCCCGCTCCCTGGTGGGCCAGCAGGGCCCCGGGTCATGCTGTGCTAGGCCCCTCCTCTTTAATCAGGGGAGGGAGGCCTGTAGTACCGTGGCGCTACGTGCCGGCGCGCGTGGGACTGCGACACGTAGCTTTGTGATATTCAATGGGAGCGCCCCAAGATGGAGGGGAGCACTTCCAGTAGCGCCCCACCTCCTGCTTGGGGCGCTACCATTCAATTTCGGGCGCGGTGGCACTAACTTTTTCGGGAAGACATTGTAGTGTTGGAAAGAGAGGATGTCCTTGAAGAGACAACAACAGAATCCATTTGGTTAGAGTTGAGAAGCAAAAAGGGTATGATCACACTATTGGGGGCATTCTATAGGCCTCCAAATAGTGAGAGAGAGGTAGAGGAGCAAGTCTGCAGGGAAATCACAGAGATGTGCAAGAGCTATAGAGTGGTGATATTGGGGGACTTTAATTACCCAAATATCGATTGGGATAATGTTAGAGTAAAGGGAAAGGAGGGGGAGGAATTTCTGAAATGTGTTCAGGAGAATTTCCTTGACCAGTATGTTCTCGGCCCAACTAGGAAGGAGGCATTGCTGGATCTGGTGCTGGGGAATGAGGTGGGCCAGGTCGACCAAGTGCCTGTGGGAGAACACTTGGGTAAGAGTGATCATCGTATCATAAGGTTTAGATTAGTAATGGAGAAGAGCAAGGAACAATCTAAAGTAGAACTTCTAAATTGGAATAGGGCTAACTTCAATGGGATGAGAGGGGATCTAGCCAGGGTAAAATGGAACCACAGATTGCCAGGAAAAACTGTCACGGAACAATGGGTGGTCTTTAAGGAGGAGATGTTTCAGGTACAAGCTAGGTACATTCCAACAAGAGGGAAAGGTAGGACAACCAAAGCCAGGGCTCCTTGGATGACGAGGGAGATAGAGAAGATGATGAAACAAAAAAAGAGGGTGTATGATGCGTGTCAGGTGAATTCTTCAAGTGAGAACCAGGCCAAATACAATAAGTTGAGAGGGGAAGTGAAGCAGAAAATAAGACTGGCAAAGAGAGAATATGAGAATAGAATGGCAGTTAACATAAAAGAGAACCCAAAAATCTTCTACCAGCATGTAAATAGTAAGCAGGTAGTAAGAGGCGGGGTGGGGCCTATTAGGGACAAAGAAGGTGATATATGCTTAGAGACGCAGGGCAAGTCTAGAATATTTAATGAGTACTCTGTATCGGTGTTTACTAAGGAAGGGGATACTAACAAAATATCGCTAGAAGCGGAGATGGTCGAGGTAATGGTTGGGGTGAAAATCGATAGGCAGGATGTACTGGAAAGGCTGGATATGCTTAGAGTGGATAAGTCGCCTGGGCCGGATGGCTTGTATCCCAGGTTGCTAAGGGAAGTGGGGGTGGAGATAACGGAAAGGCTTGCCATAATCTTCCAATCTTCCCTAGATACGGGGTAGGTGCCAGAGGATTGGAAAGTGGCAAATGTGACACCCTTGTTCAAGACAGGGTGTAAGGACAATCCTAGTAACTACAAGCCGGTCAGTTTAACATCAGTGGCGGGTAAGGTTTTAGAAACAATAATCAGGAAAAGAATTAACGGGCACTTGGAGAGGTTTAAGTTAATTAAGGAGAGCCAGCACAGATTTGTAAAAGGCAGATCGTGTTTGACTAATCTAATTGAATTTTTTGATGAAGTAACAGAGAAGGTTAATGAAGGGAATGCAAGATGTTGTCTATATGGATTTTAAGAAAGTGTTTGACAAAGTACCACATAGAAAGCTGGTTAACAAAATAGAGGCTCATGGAATAGGAGGGTCAGTATCAGCTTGGATAAGAAATTGGCTTAAGGGCAGAAAACAGCGAGTCATGGTAAATGGTTGTTTTTCAGACTGCAGGATGGTAGACAGTTGTGTTCCCTAAGGGTCAGTGCTGGACCACTGCTTTTTTGATATATATAAATGACTTGGATAATGGAATACAGAGTAAAATTTCAAAATTTGCCAATGCTACCAAACTTGGAGGTGTGTCAAACAGTGAGGAGGATACCAATCGACTGCAACAGGACATAGAAAGGCTAGCAGAATGGGCAGACAAGTGGCAGGTGAAATTTAATACAGAGAAGTGTGAGGTGATGCATTTTGGCAGAAGGGACAGGGAGAGGCAATACAGACTTAATGGCACAGTTTTAAAGAGTGTGCAGGGACAGAGGGACCTGGGGGTTCATGTGCATAGATCTTTGAAGGTGGCAGGGCGTATTGAGAGAGTAGTTAGCATAGCATGTGGGATCTTGGGCTTCATAAATAGAGGTATTGAGTACAAAAGCAGGGAAGTCATGCTGAATCTTTATAGAAACATAGAAACATAGAAGATAGGAGCAGGAGTAGGCCATTCGGCCCCTCGAGCCTGCTCCGCCATTCGATGAGATCGTGGCTGATCATCCAAACTCAGTACCCTGTACCTGCCTTCTCCCCATATCCCTTGATACCTTTAGCTTTAAGAAATATATCTAACTCATTCTTGAATATATTTAATGACTTGGCCTCAACTACCTTCTGTGGTAGAGAATTCCACAGGTTCACCACTCTCTGGGTGAAGAAATTCTTCCTCATTTCTATCCTAAATGGCTTACCCCGTATCCTTAGATTATGACCCCTGGTTCTGGACTCTCCGACCATCGGGAACATTCTTCCTGCATCTAGTTTGTCCAGACCTGTCAGAAATGTATTTGTTTCAATGAGATCCCCTCCCATTCTTCTATACTCCAGCGAGTATAAGCCCAATCGAACCAATCTCTCCTCATATGTCATTCCTGCCATCCCAGGTATCAGCCTTGTGAATCTTCGCTGAACTCCTTCCATGGCAAGAACATCCTTCCTCAGATAAGGCGACCAAAACTGCACACAGTACTCAAGGAGTGGTGTGGGCAATACATGCAGCCTTGTCAGTGTTGCAAACATCCTGAGAAGAACTTGATGCAAATCAACAAGAAGTCATACTACTCCATTGATACACAGGTGGTTTCCAACCGCAATGATGTCATCTTGCTAATGACTGTTATCCAGTGAACACCCACAATGGTGTCATTCTTCAGGGTTCACAATGCCACATCCCAAACAGTACCCTTGTGAACACTGCACCTCCCCGCCAGGAATACTACTTTGTAAAGGGGATGGCCTGGTGGCAGTAGTGAATTGGTGAAAAGTGTGCCAGTACTAAGTGAAAGGTATTATGGTGCCTCACTGCTAATGTTCCTCGTGCCTTGTATTACATGTGGAAAGGAAATCAAGAAAGAAGACAGAACTTGCATTTATATAGCGCCTGTGATGACCTCAGGAAGCCCCAAAGCGCTTTACAGCCAATGAAGTACTGTTTGAAACAGAATTAACGTTGCAGGTCGATGACCTTTCGCCAGAACTGCCATCTTTCGGGTGAGCCATTAAACTGAAGCCCCGTCCGCCCTCTCAGGTATATGTGAAAGATCCCATGGCACTATTTTGAAGAAGAGCAGAGGACTTCTCCATAGGGTTCCTCAACAACATCACTAGAAAAACAGATTATCTGGTCATTATCACATTGCTGTTTGTGGGAGCTTGCTGTGCGCGAATTGTTTGCCGCTTTTCGTACATCACAACAGTGACTACACTTCAAAAGTACTTCATTGGCTGTAAAGCGCTTTGGGACGTCCTGAGGTCATGAAAGGCGAGTTATTTCTTTTCTGGTTTTTTATATAAGCGAAAGCATCCTCCCTTTAAATGTTGCTGGCTGGCCAGATGTTTGCAGCTGGCTGGTAGTCAGTTTTGCAGACATGACTCCCTGCTCATGTTTTCCATGAGAAGGGAAGGCAAGGCCACTGAGGGGATGCTGCCTTACAGAATTTGGCATGGCTTGCCCCAGTGCTACAGGCGGGCGTGCCAGCCAGCTACAAACGTCTGGCCAGCCAGCTACACAGTGCCTCCGCACCATGGACATGCACAGCCCCAAGTTTTCACAGGGTTGCAAAATCAGTCCGATATAGTTCAGCATTTACTCATCTTGCTGATTGCTGCTCTGCAGTGATTGGCCATGATAGAGGTCTTTAAAATTATGAAAGGTTTGGATAGAGTAGACACAGAGAGAGGAAGAGCAAAACTAGAGGCCATCAATATAAGATAGTCACCAAGAAATCCAATAGGGAATTCCGAAGAAACTTCTTTACCCAGAGAGTGGTGAGAATGTGGAACTCGCTACCACAGGGAGTGGTTGAGGTGAAAAGCATAGATGCATTTAAGGGGAGGCTCGGTAAGCATATGAGGGAGAAGCGAATAGAGGGTTATGCTGATAGAGTTAGATGAGGAAGGATGGGAGGAGGCTCGAGTGGAGTAGAAATGTCGTCATGGACTGGTTGGGCCGAATGGCCTGTTTCTGTGCTGTATATCCTATATAATTCCGAGTAATTCTATGTTGAGTACAGAGTCCATTCATGCCCCAAGATCTCTTTCCAACATCACCCTTAATTATTTCAACACTGTTCATGCAATACTTTTACGATGCCCATTCTTTCTCCCTCTGTGTCACATTATTACATTGAGCAATGCCAAATTCCAATTGTTAGTGAGTTGTCAACTTATCCAATTGGCCAATCCAGTAAAGTTATGTTGTTCTTCCTGTGAAATGATGCCAAGGGAGTTTTTCATAGGAAGATGTGAATATACTCAGGCTGTACAATGAGCATTCAATGAGCAGGTCAGTGCGCTTGAGTTACACACTAACTGGGGGTCATTTTGAATTTGGTGACAGTGTAAAATGGGTGATATCAATTCAACGCCCGTTATACACCTCTCCCGGATTTCATTTCCATTCGCCAAAATCGAGAGAGATATATGACGGGCGACTGATCGAATATCACCAGTTTTACACTATCAAAATGACTCCCAGAACATAAGAACATATGAACATAAGAAATAGGAGCAGGAATAGGCCACTTGGCCCCTTGAGCCTGCTCCGACACTCAGTAAGATCATGGCTGCTCTCGGGCTCAAAGCCACTTTCCCTGCCCGCTCCCCATAACCCTTCACTCCTCTATCTTGTAAAAAATCTGTCCATCTCTACCTTAAATGTATTTAATGACCCAGCCTCCACGGCTCTCTGGGGCAGAGAATTCCACAGATTTACGACCCTCTGAGAGAAGAAATTCCTCCTCATCTCAGGAATCAACCGTGTGAGTCGTAGAAGCTAACAGCACGGATGGAGGACAGTCTGCGCTAGATCCTTGTCTGCACAATCCAAAACTAATCCCACTGCCTTGCTTTCTTCTCATAGCCTTGTATCCTCTTCTATTCAAAAGTTTATCTACTCTTCCCTTGAAAGACACAATGTCCTGGCCAACATTCAATGCCAAAACAAATTATCTGGTCATTATCACATGGCTGTTTGTGGGAGCTTGCTGTGCGCAAATTGTCTGCCGCGTTCCATACGTGACTACACTTCAAAAAGTATTTAATTGGCTGTAAAGTGCTTTGGGACGTCCTGAGGTCATGAAAAGACAGAGAAAGGCTGTTCCCATTAGTTGATGGTTCAAGGACTAGGGGACACAGATTTAAGGTTTTGGGCAAGAGATACAGGGGGGATGTGAGGAAGAACTTTTTTACGCAGCGAGTTGTAATGACCTGGAACTCGCTGCCGACGGAAGTGGTGGAAGCGGAGACGATCAATGATTTTAAAAGGAAATTGAATAGACACTTGAGGGAAATAAACTTGCAGGGCTACGGGGATACAGCGAGGGAATGGGACTAACTGGATTGCCTACAGATAGCCGGCATTGCCTTGATGGGCCGAATGGCCTCCTTCTGTGCCGTAATGACTCTATGGGCTGGATTGTACCAGCCCTGAGGAAGCGGGTTTAGAGGTGGGACTGCTGGGAAAATCCCCAAAAATGGGAGTGGGTCCCAAACCCTGCTCCCAACCCACCTCCAAACAATCTTCCTGGGAGTCGGGTCCCAGATTTGCGCAGGGACCCGACTCCTAGCGGTGGGAAGAGAATTATAGCCACTTAACTGCCTGTTAACAGGCAGGTAACAGGCTTTTTCCAATTTTTCGACTGCTGCTGCGGGCTTCCCGACGTCGGGGAGCCCCACCAGGGTAAGTGAGGCGTGCTGTGGGTTTGTTGTTATGTTGGTGTTTGGATGACAGCTGCAGAGGTGGTGTGAAGGATGCAATGGGACACTGGTTAGTATCAGAGGTAAGGAAATGTTGGGAATGTCATTTTTAATGTGCTTAGATTTATCTGTAGGTGACAAGCTTTGAAGTGTTTGTGTGGCCTCACCTCAATGAGAGAAGTGACAGATCGCTTCTGTACCCTCACCTGCAGCTGCCATCTGTTTCATCCTAAGGAGAGAGTCATTGGAGAGCCTGAGTACAAGGGCTCACCTGTGCACAGTGATTGTCAGTGTTTAACAGCACCTCAATGCTGTCAAACACTGTCAAATCATCTGTCAAAAATTTATACTTCATGTGCCTTTAAGAAAACCGGCAGCTGAAGCGTCATCCACTGACGTCATCTGACATCGGCTTTCTCTTAATTGACCAGCAAGCCCGCAGGGGGGGCTTAACAAGGCCAATCAGGGGAAAATAGTGTCTGTGCGTTGGACGTCGCTGGGGGCAGGACTAGAACCCGGAAGCCAGCAGTCCCGCCCCCAACGCGTCTTGGTGAGTAAAATCCAGCCCTATGACTCTATGAGGCCAATCAGCCCATCATGCCTGTGCCGGCTCTTTCAAAGATCCATCCATTTAGGCAAGGGAATACACAATGAATGGTAGGACCCTAGGAAGGACAGAGGATCAGAGGGACCTTGGTGTGCACGTACATAGATCCCTGAAGGCAGCAGGACAGGTAGATAAGGTGGTTAAAAAGGCATATGGGATACTTGCCTTCATTAGCCGAGGCATAGAATATAAGAGCAGGGAGGTTATGATGGAGCTGTACAAAACGCTAGTTAGGCCACAGCTGGAATACTGTGTGCAGTTCTGGTCGCCACACTATAGGAAGGATGTGATTGCATTGGAGAGGGTGCAGAGGAGATTCACCAGGATGTTACCTGGGCTGGAGCGCTTCAGCTATGAAGAGAGACTGGACAGGCTGGGGTTGTTTTCCTTAGAGCAGAGAAGGCTGAGGGGGGACCTGATTGAGGTGTACAAAATTATGAGGGGCATAGATAGGGTAGATAGAAAGGAACTTTTCCCCTTAGTAGATGGGTCAATTACGAGGGGGCATAGTTTCAAGATAAGGGGCAGGAGGTTTAGCGGGGATTTGAGGAAAAACTTTTTCACCCAGAGGGTGGTTGGAATCTGGAACTCACTGCCTGAAAGGGTGGTAGAGGCAGGAACCCTCACACCATTCAAGAAGCATTTAGATGAGCACTTGAAACACCATAGCATACAAGGCTATGGACCAAGTGCTGAAAAATGGGATTAGAATAGACAGGGCTTGATGGCCGGCGCAGACACGCTGGGCCGAAGGGCCTCTTTCTGTGCTGTATAACACTATACTGTATGATTTAGTCCCACTCCCCTGCTCTTTCCCCACAGCCCTGCAATTTCTTCCCCTCAAGTATTTGTCCAATTCCCTTTTGAAAGTTACGATTGAATCTGCTTCCACCGCCCTTTCAGGCAGTGCATTCCAAATCATAACAACTAGCCGAGTAAGAGAAATTCTCCTCATCTCCCCGCTGACTCTTTTGCCAATTACCATTAAACCTGTGTCCTCTGGTTACCGACCCTCCCACCAGTGGAATCAGTATCTCCCGATCTACTCTATCAAAACATCTGTCACATTGCTTCATATGATACCACTTCTTCCTTTTTCAGGATATTTCTCAAACAAACGATGAAATAGCAGATTTTCCTGTTTAGTTTCTGATCGCGCTAATTGCATGGAGAACGACTCCAGCTTCTGTGCTAGTTAGCGCCGACTCATTTCGCACTTCTACAATGAAAATGGACATTTATCTTATAAAGGTTCAATGAAACTACAAGCAAAAGAGCAGTGGTGGGTCATCAATCAGTTGCAAATCCTGCAGACCAGGAACGGTACGAAAGTCAGAGATCTAACAGGTTTTAAGCAAGTACAGAGGCAGGGAAAGGGGGGAGGGGAGGAAAGAACAAAAGGGAAGCTCTGTGATAGGATGGAAGGCAAGAGAGATTAAATGACAAAAAGTATGATGGTGCAAGGCAAAAGGAGATGGTAATGGGCCAAGTAAAGAAACAAAAGATGGGTCTAGATGAGGTGTAAATGGGAATAGCAGAATCATCAACAGCTACCATCTGAAAAAATTGGGGCAGAAGTTATGATCTGAAATTTTTGAACTCAATGTTGATCCGGAAGTCTGTAAAGTGCCTAACTGAAAGACGAGGTGCTGTTCCTCAAGCTAACATTGAGCTTCATTGGAACAGTTTAGAAGGCCGAAGTCGGAGAGTTCAGAGTGGGAGCGGAGCGGAGAATTAAGCACTTGCTTAAAAACCTGTTATATCTCTTAACTTTTTCCAGTTCTGACGAAAGGTCATCAACCTGAAACATTGTCCTGAATTTCCGATCTGAGGGTTCCTGCGGGCGGATGCATTCCGATCGGAAAAAAATCTACGAACCTACCTGCTGGCTCCGTAGATCCCGAGGTTTCTGCTCCTGGGCCTCTCCTCTTGGAAATGCGCAGAGGCCCACGCATCCGAGGGGCGCAGGCGGTTCGCAAACGCCCCTGGGATCACGTGGGCCAGGCGAACCAATCAAAGAAGGGAATCCCCGTTCATAAGAACATAAGAACATAAGAAATAGGAGCAGGAGTAGGCCAATCGGCCCCTCGAGCCTGCTCCGCCATTCAATAAGATCATGGCTGATCTGATCCTAACCGCCAATCTACTATCACAGAACCATCTCCTGCATCTAACAGAATTGCACACACGAAATAGGAGCAGAATCAGGCTACACGGTCCCTGGGCCCGCTCCACTACCCACAGGGCCATGACCGATCCGAACCTAGACTCATGTCCAAATTCCTGCCCGCTCCCCGTAACCCTTAATGCCCTTTACTTCTAGGAAACTGTCTATTTCTGTTTTAAATTTATTTAATGATGTAGCTTCTACAGCTTTTTGTGGCAGCATATTCCATGGACCTACCACCCTCTGAGTGAAGTAGTTCCTCCTCATCTCAGTTTTGAAAGAGCAGCCCCTTATTCTAAGACTATGTCCCCTAGTTCTAGTCTCACCCGTCATCGGGAACATCCTCCCCGCATCCACCCGATCCAACCCCTTCACAATCTTATATGTTTCAATAAGATCGCCTCTCATTCTTCTGAACTCCAATGAGTAGAGTCCCAATCTACACAACCTCTCCTCATATGACCACCCCCTCATCCCCGGGATTAACCGAGTGAACCTTTTTTGCACTGCCTCGAGAGCAAGGATGTCTTTCCTTAAGTAAGGACACCAAAACTGTATGCAGTATTCCAGGTGCGGTCTCACCAATACCTTGTACAACTGAAGCAATACCTCCCTATTTTTATATTCTATCCCCCTAGCAATGAAAGCCAACATTCCATTTGCCTTCTTAATCACTTGCTGCACCTGCATACTAACCTTTTGAGTTTCGTGCACCAGGACCCCCAGATCCCTTTGCACTTCAGTACTCTCCAGTTTCTTGCCATTAAGATAATAAATTGCTCTAGGATTTTTCCTACCAAAGTGCATCACCTCACACTTTCCAGTGTTGTATTCCATCTGCCAAATCTCTGCCCACTTACTTAGCCTGTCTATGTCCCCTTGCAGGTTTTTTATGTCCTCCTCACTCACTACTTTCCCTCCCATCTTAGTATCATCTGCAAATTTTGATATGTTACACTTGGTCCCTTCCTCCAAATCGTTAATATAGATTGTAAAGAGTTGGGGACCCAGCACTGACCCCTGTGGAACACCACTAGTTACTGATTGCCAGTCTGAGAATGAACCATTTATCCCAACTCTTTGCTTTCTGTTAGATAGCCAATCCTCTATCCATGCCAGAATATTACCCCCAATCCCGTGATTTTTTACCTTAAGCAATAATCTTTTGTGTGGCACCTTGTCAAATGCCTTTTGGAAGTCTAAATACACTACGTCTACTGGCTCCCCTTTATCCACTCTATATGTTACTTCCTCAAAGAACTCCAGCAAATTTGTCAAACATGACTTCCCCTTCGTAAAACCATGCTGACTTTGTCCTATTAAATTATGATTATCCAAATGTCCTGTTACTGTTTCCTTAATAATGGACTCCAAAATTTTACCTACCACAGATGTTAGGCTAACCGGTCTATAGTTACCAGCCTTCTGTCTACTGCCCTTTTTAAATAAGGGTGTTACGGACAGAACTGTCAGAAGTATGAATGGGGATCGCATTTAAAGACACACTAAAACATTAAATAGATTTTTTTTTTATATTACATAATTAAAATGAATTCAAATTTTTGAAAAAAAATTAAATGTTTTTACGCAGCTAAAAATAAACTTACCTTTTTGAAGAGTATTTTTAATTTATCAATGAGTTATAAAATTTCATTTTTCTATTTTTAAAACTCTTAAGTTGGTAAAAGCAGACCTTGCGCCTGCTTTTACCAGGCGTAAGAATTCTATGGCCTTTCAGTGGGCGGAAGTTGTGCAAATAGCGCGACTCTCCACCCACAGAGGCCCTTCTCCAGGGCAGGCGGATGATCTGTCAAGAATTCTTGACAGATCGCAAGTGCCGGTTTTCTGCGCACGCGCTTCACACGCCTAAAACTGGCACTTGCGCGGCCCCTACGGGCGCGTACGCACCTGTGGGGGGGGGGGGGGTCGCAAAATCCGGCCCATTAACTCTGCTTCTCTCTCCACAGATGCTGCCTGACCTGCCGAGCGTTTCCAGCTTTTGCTGTTTTTATTTCAGATTTCCCGGCATCCGCAGTATTTTGCTTTTGTACTCAAGCTGAGTTCGCTGTTATCAGTTGACAACTCACTCGGGGTGCTGCACTGGTCTCATTGCCGACCACCCGCTGCTCCCGACAACCCTCCCCCCACCCACCTTAGTCAGGCTGAGATTTCCACCCCCGATTATGATCCAGGGACCCTTGCTGGCAGTGCACGTGTGTACACCTTGGATGAAAACAGCATCAGGTTTGTCTGTGATGCCTCAGAGGTTGAATAGCCTGCTGACTGTCACTGTTACATATATGAAGACTAGCCATGTGGGGGAGGAGTGAGAGGTTGACAGGTTCAGGCCTCTAATACGACAGCAATGGGGGCACAACATAATTAGCAACGTGGGAGTGCCTTCACCACACGGACTGCAGCAGTTCAAGAAGGCGGTTCACCACCACCTTCTCAAGGGCAACTAGGGATGGGCAATAAATTCTGGCCTTGCCAGCGATGTCCACATCTGAGGAACAAATAAAAAAAAGAGATTGGTGTAACATTAGTGATGGTCAGCAGCAATGGTCAGGAACATGAGTCCTGGTCAGTCGTGATAACAACAGCAACAATTTGTTTTTATATAGCACCTTTAATGTAGTAAAACATCCCAAGGTGCTTCACAGGAGTGTTATAAGACAAAAAATTTGACACCGAGCCACATAAGGAAAAGTTAGGGCAAGTGACCAAAAGCTTGGTCAAAGAGGTAGGTTTTAAGGAGCGACTTAAAGGAGGAAAGTGAGGCAGAGAGGCGGAGAGGTTTAGGCAGGAATTCCAGAGCTTTGCGCCAAGGCAGCTGAAGGCACGGCCGCCAATGGTTGAGCGATTATAATCAGGGATGCTCAAGAGGGCAGAATTAGAGGAGTGCAGATATCGCGAGGGGTTGTGGGGCTGAAGGAGGTTACAGAGATAGGGAGGGACGAGGCCATGGAGGGATTTCAAAACAAGGATGAGAATTTTGAAATTGAGGCATTGCTTAACCGGGAGCCAATGTAGGTCAGTGAGCACAGGGGAGATGGGCGAACGGGACTTGGTGCGAGTTAGGACACGGGCAGCCGAGTTTTGGATGACCTCAAGTTTACGTAGGGTGGAATGTGGGAGGCCAGCCAGGAATGCGTTGGAATAGTCAAGTCTAGAGGTAACAAAGGCATGGATGAGGGTTTCAGCAGCGGATGAGCTGAGGCAAGGGCGGAGACCGACGATGTTACGGAAGCGGAAATAGGCGGTCTTAGTGATGGTGTGGATATGTGGTCGGAAGATCATTTCAGGGTCAAATATGACACCAAGGTTGCGAACAGTGTGGTTCAGCCTCAGATAGATGTTAGGGAGAGGGATGGAGTCAGTGATTAGGGAACGGAGTTTGTGGCAGAGACCAAAAACAATGCCTTCGGTCTTCCCAATATTTAATTGGAGAAAATTTTCCGCTCATCCAGAACTGTATGTTGGACAAGCAGTCTGACAACTTAGAGACCGTGGTGTGGTTGAGAGAAGTGATGGTGAGGTAGAGCTGGGTGTTGTCAGTGTGCATATGGAAACTGATGCTGTGTTTTCAGATGATGTCGCCAAGGGGCA
Organism: Squalus acanthias; assembly: GCA_030390025.1. Taxonomy (NCBI): domain Eukaryota; kingdom Metazoa; phylum Chordata; class Chondrichthyes; order Squaliformes; family Squalidae; genus Squalus; species Squalus acanthias. The sequence continues at coordinate 13,694,111 of CM059429.1, forward strand.
GCATGTAGATGAGAAATAGGAGGGGGCCAAGGATAGATCCTTGGGGGACACCAGAGGTAACGATGCGGGAGCGGGAAGAGAAGCCGTTGCAGGTGATTCTCTGGCTACGATTAGATAGATAGGAATGGAACCAGGCGAGTGCAGTCCCACCCAGCTGGACGACGGTAGAGAGGCGTTGGAGAAGGATGGAGTGGTCAACCGTGTCAAAGGCTACAGGCAAGTCAAGAAGGACGAGGAGGGATAGTTTAACTTTGTCACAGTCACAAAGGATGTCATTTGTGACTTTGATGAGAGCCATTTTGGTACTGTGGCAGGGGCGGAAACCTGATTGGAGGGCTTCAAACATGGATTTGCGGGAAAGATGGGCACGGATTTGGGAGGCGACAGCATGTTCAAGGACTTTGGAGAGGAAAAGGAGGTTGGAGATGGGATGGTAGTTTGCAAGGAAGGAGGAGTCAAGTGTTGCTTTTTTGAGGAGAGGGCAGATTTGAGGGAGACAGTACCTGAGAGAGAACCGTTAACAATGTCAGCTAATATGGGAGCCAGAAAAGGAAGTTGGGTGGTCAGCAGTTTGGTGGGAATAGGGTCGAGGGAACAGAAAGTGGGTCTTATGGACAAGATGAGCACGGAGAGGTCATGAGGTGGGATGCAGAGAAACTGGAGAAAGATGTGATTTCACGGCTAGGGCAGGGGGGAGTAACACTAGTGATCGTCAGTAGTGATGATGTATCACTAGTGATTGTAAGAACATTCGAATCCGACACCAAATGTGGTTGCAATGTAATCATTTTATTGTGTTCGACCAAGTCCAGACACACGCAATGTCTCTGAACAGTAGATACACACAGAGATAAACGCAATTACCCCATTTTTCCTCTGGGTAGAGACATAACCTTCTTTGATCTTTTCAATCCTGACTTTCCCTACACATTGTGAAGGAAAGTTCAAGATCTTTATAGGCCTCTAGTCACGCACACTCTCCTAGCTGATTCATTATATCCTGATAACAGTTATTGTGAACAAGACCCTCAGAAATGAGGTGCTTCCTACAAAACATCAGATGACAACTTGTTTATCATCTCGACCCATTGATCTTTTCCTTATCTCAAGACGGTCTTAGCTACCTCGTTTCACAATGTGGCGACAAAAAGAATTCAACAGGCACGAATCACAACTGTACTTTCAGCAGAAGCTAAACAGCACAGTCAGCTAAATTGTACTCTGACACATTAAACCCTAAAGCATCCTGGGAATGAATAACTTTAACCATGTCATTATTTCTAGCTACAGTACCAATCAAAAAACCGTTTATAAGTAAAAAGAAAGAAAAAACTTCAATCATATGCAATTAAACCAAATCCTAATCCTACGTAGATATGTATACAAAACTAGGGTATCTTACATGATGCAGTATCACACCTGCAGTGTCAGCAATAACGGTGTAAAATTAGAGATGCAGTATCACCCTCCGACACCTCACCCAAGTAGCCATCGGTCATCGTTATTGCACAGTGGGTAGCACTCTCGCCTCTGAGTCAGAAGGTTGTGGGTTCAAGTCCCATTTCAGGAGACTTGAGGAGAAAAGTTCAGGTAGACGCTCCAGTGCAGTACTGAGGGAGTGCTGCACTGTCGGGGGTGTTGTCCTTCGGATGAGACATTAAACCAAGGTCCAGTCTGCTCGCTCAGGCGGACATAGAAACATAGAAAAATAGGAGCAGGAGTAGGCCATTCGGCCCTTCAAGCCTGCTCCACCATTCAATATGATCATGGCTGATCCTCTATCTCAATACCATATTCCCGCTCTCTCTCCATACCCCTTGATGCCTTTTGTGTCTAGAAATCTATCTATCTCCTTCTTAAATATATTCAGTGACTTGTACTCCACAGCCTTCTGTGGCAGAGAATTCCACAGGTTCACCACCCTCTGAGTGAAGAAATTTCTCCTCATCTCAGTCCTAAATGTCATACCCTGTATCCTGAGACTGTGACCCCTCGTTCTAGACCCCCCAGCCAGGGGAAACATCTTCCCTGCATCCAGTCTGTCTAGCCCTGTCAGAATTTTATACGTTTCAATGAGATCCCCTCTCATTCTTCTAAACTCTAGTGAATACAGGCCTAATTGATCCAATCTCTCCTCATACGACAGTCCTGCCATCCCAGGAATCAGTCTGGTGAACTTCGCTGCGCTGGTAGTGGGGAAAATGCTAGAGTCCATTATAAAGGATGTAATAGCTGAGCACTTGAAAAACAGTGACAGGATCGGACAAAGTCAACATGAATTTACAAAAGGTAAATCGTGCTTGACTAATCTACTGGAATTTTTTGAGGATGTAACTGGGAAAATAGATAAGGAAGAACCAGTAGATGTGGTGTATTTGGACTTTCAAAAGGCTTTCGATAAGGTCCCGCATAAGAGATTAGTGTGTAAAGTTAAGGCACATGGGATTGGGGGCAAGGTATTGACTTGGATAGAGAACTGGTTGGCGGACAGAAAGCAAAGAGTAGGAATTAATGGGTCTTTTTCCGAGTGGCAAGCAGTGACTAGTGGGGTACCGCAGGGATCGGTCCTTGGACCCCAGCTATTCACAATATACATTAATGATCTAGATAAGAGAACTAAATGTAATATCTCCAAGTTTGCAGATGACACAAAGCTGGGTGGAAGTGTGTGCTGCGAGGAGGATACCGAGAAACTCCAGGATGATTTGGACAGGTTGGGTGAGTGGGCAGAAGCGTGGCAGATGCAATATAACGTGGATAAATGCGAGGTTATCCACTTTGGTGTCAAAAACAGAAAGGCAGACTATTATCTGAATGGCAATAGATTGGGAGAAGGGGAAGTGCAACGAGACCTGGGTGTCCTTGTGCACCAGTCGCTGAAGGTAAGCATGCATGTGCAGCAGGCGGTGAAGAAGGCAAATGGTATGTTGGCCTTCATAGCGAAAGGGTTTGAGTATAGGAACAGGGATGTCCTGCTGCAGTTGTACAGGGCCTTGGTGAGACCACACCTTGAGTATTGTGTGCAGATTTGGTCGCCTTATCTGAGGAAGGATGTTCTTGCCATGGAGGGAGTTCAGCGAAGATTCAGAAGGCTGATACCTGGGATGGCAGGAATGACATATGAGGAGAGATTGGGTCGATTGTGCTTATACTCGCTGGAGTATAGAAGAATGAGAGGGGATCTCATCGAAACATATAAAATTCTGACAGGTCTGAACAAACTAGATGCAGGAAGAATGTTCCCGATGGTCGGAGAGTCCAGAACCAGGGGTCATAATCTAAGGATAAGGGGTAAGCCATTTAGGACAGAAATGAGGAGGAATTTCGTCACCCAGAGAGTGGTGAACCTGTGGAATTCTCTACCACAGAAGGTAGTTGAGGCCAAGTCATTAAATATATTCAAGAATGAGTTAGATATATTTCTTAAAGCTAAAGGTATCAAGGGATATGGGGAGAAGGCAGGTACAGGGTACTGAGTTTGGATGATCAGCCATGATCTCATTGAATGGCGGAGCAGGCTCGAGGGGCCGAATGGTATACTCCTGCTCCTATCTTCTATGTTTCTATGTTTCCCTCTATGGCAAGTATATCCTTTCTTAGGTAAGGAGACCAAAACTGCACACAGTACTCCAGGTGTGGTCTCACCAAGGTCATGTATAACTGTAGTAAGACATCCTTGCTCCTGTACTCAAATCCTCTTGCAATGAAGGCCAACATACCATTTCCCTTCTGTAAGGGTTTTGACACGCCTGTGGCTCTGTGCTCAGCCTGGGTGCTCGTGCGAGGTTTGGCCTTGTTGCCTGTTCTGGTCTCCAGCCAGTCTGGGAGCACTAGACACCTGTGAGTGGTTCAACCCACTCGCCCTTACGGTTCTGACACTGGACTTAGATGCGAGAGCAATAATGGAGAGAAAACTCAGGTAGACCCGGTTGAATGGTACGAAATGGAAAATCTTTATTGCATATTATTCAAGATTACGAAATACATGTCATAAGCACAGATTAATGACAGTATAATCTTACACGCAGTTATGTAACTAATTTTAGGGAAACGAGGAACGAACGACACATCGTAAATGGGGGCACACATTACAGTTATCCTTAAAACTTAAACCCTCCCCTATCAATACCTGCTCTAAACTAGATTTGTAGGATCGAGACTCATGCTCACCACTCGTGATAACTCGGAGAATTCCGAAAACTCTGCTCGGATGTTTTTACCGCAGCACCTGATCACCCACGTGTTGATCAGGGGTCTCTGTACCCCACTTGTTTACTCGTTTCTGCTCCGGCTAGCAGGCTGGACCGTCTGCTGTCATGAAGATCTGTGTTGTCCTCGGAGTTCCGACACGACTCGAAAAATAGTCTTCCTGTGCCCGCGCCCCGATGCGATAAAACTCGAAGAATGGTCTTCCGATGCCAGTTCTGTAAAACTCAAAAGATAGTCTTCCTGGGCAAGGAAAGTGTTTATTCGACCTACAGGCGCAGTCGGGGCTTACTGACCGTGGCGATACGTATGGTCGTCTTCTTCTCTTCTCATCTCATCTCATCTCATCTCATCTCATCTCATCTCATCTCGGGCCTTCGGTTCCAACACCGTTTACCGACTTCTCGGGATGGTGTGCCCGTTTCAAGGCTTCACAGCCCGGTTCCACACAGATCTTCGCGGCAAGCCACGAGGCTGATCCTGGCGGATCAGAAAGTTCGATAGTCTTCCAGCAAGTCGAGCAGCAAGGAGTCAAGAGACAGCGTCAAGAGGCAAGAGGCAAGAGGATAAGAGCAAGCGGCAAGAGACAGATGGACGGTTGTACCTTTACAGTTATAGTGCTGTGATTCCTCTTTTCCCGCCCAATCTTAATGTCTTTTCTTTTGTTAGGGTTTTGGCGCCCAAACTTCTTGTATAGGGTGATCTCCGTTTAATGGGTTTCGGTGCTACTTGTAACTGCCTGAGTACCCGTTAATACTTCTCCCATTGTGTAACCGGTCAGTATTCTCCCTGGAAGGCTTTTGGGGCTTCCAAATGTTTCTGTAACTACCCGCAAACGGCTCTCTCATCGTAGAGTCGTGGGGATTTTGCATATTAATGTCTTTGGATGGGTTCTTGATCGCTTGGTACAATAGCTCTTATTCGCACCTGGGAGACCGATTCCAGTATTTATGTATAAAATGCAAACCCATTATGTCTTGTGATTTATCTCAAATGTGCTGAGTCTTGTACGATCTCACACAAATGTTTATTGGAACGCCATCTTGTCTGCTTATCGAAAAGTCTAGAATGTTCTGCCACGAGGCATGGCGGCCATTTTACAGGCTGCTTGTGTCCACTTTGAAAACCTGACAGCATTCTGCTGAAATAAAGCTGTTTGAACGAAACTATGTGTTTTCTCCTTATTTATAAAATCGCGATTATATTGCGAATTCTACACTTCCTAACAGCTTGCTGCATCTGCATGCTTGCTTTCAGTGACTGGTGTACAAGGACGTAAAAGATCCCGTGGCACTATTTGAAGAAGAGCATGGGAGTTTTTCCTGGTGTCCTGGCCAAGATTTATCCCTCAACCAACATCACTAAAATAGATTATCTGGTCATTATCACACTGCTGTGTATGGGGGCTTGATGTGCGCAAATTGGCTGCCACATTTCCCACACTGTAAAGTGCCTAATCATTGGAACAGTGTGGAGGCCGAGGGCATGTATCATCTCTATCAGCCAACATCCCAGACTTCTCTATCACCATCCTGATAGTGGTATACAGTTGAGTAGGAATGTCACGGGAGTCTTTAGCATTGACTCCAGACCCTGTGAAGCCTCCTGGCTTCAGGTCGAACAAGATCAAGGAAACCTCCTATTGTTATTTTAATCTTAGTTTTTCTTTTTAAATTGCTTTAATTTCACCTGTTCACTTCCTTCCTACCTTTTATCCTCTTGCCTCCACGCACCTGAATATTTTTGCTGTTTATGTCTCACTGATCTGTCCATTTCCCCAGTGCTCTGTGATCCTGATACTTGGCCTCCTGGCCTCTCTGACCTGCTCACCCTAAAACCTACTGACCTCCATGGCAGCCTGCCCATTCTCCGCTGCTCTCTCATGTCCATGCGAACCCACTCTGCCCTCATCTTCCTCTCTGCTGCCCAGCAACCTTAACAGGCCTTGGTCTCTGACCTCTGACCTCTTGTCAGCATGAAGTTGATGATGTTGACTAGTATTTCTATAAAACTTTCAGAAATATGGGGGGAAACATTTATCTGAAAAGCCTATAGGTCCCTGCTCCACTGGCTGAAGTTCAGCAGAACAACAACTGGTGACCTCTGTCACTGACCCTGCTGTGGCATCCAGGGTCATTTCGTTAGACTGCCACAGAGGTTGGGGAAGGGATTAGAAAAAAGCAGAACTAGCAAACCACCATTGCTGCAGCTAGTACCACCAACCAGGAAGACTTCTTTTTAATATCTGCCCATCAGGCCCCTTTGTAAGGTAGCCAACAAAAGGAAGGATGCTGCCATTTTTAGAGGGATCAAAGCCAGGGCCCAGGCCTGGACCCTCAGCTTGGCCCCACTTCCACTAATCTCTGGATCTGCATGCAGAGTTCATCCTGGTGTCCAGGTCGCTGGGCAGGAAAGAGGAAATCCATGGTGTTGGAATTCTCTTCACCCGGCATGCTGCCTCAGCCATCCGGGGTCGCTTTTGGGGTGGGTGGATGAAAGTTCCGTCCTGCGTGATTCTCCGCAGAGACCTGGAATCCCTTGAGTCCTGCCAGAATTCCCACCTCCGTCGGACTTCCTGCACCCAACCTCAGCCCCAGAAGCAACCCTGGGGCCCGAGGATTTTCAGCTCCAGTGTCTCCCCAAGAACACTGCAAAGGGAGGAAAACATTCTGAAAACCTATGGAGAGCCTCAACCCATTAGTAGACAATGCAACCCATGAGCAGCCTTTGCCAAAGCTGACGGGCCTAGGGGAGGAAGAAGAAACAGACTAAAATGGAGGAAAAGGAATCTCAAGGTGCAGGCATGAGTCTGATGCAAGCTGATGGAGCAGCCCAAAACTCCCCTTGATGGCAGCGGAAGTGGCGGTGGAACTACCGTGAGGTGGTTATGAAGATGGTCGCCCTCTGTGTTCTCACATTGTACCTCCCTCATAATTCAGCATCGTGAGGAGGTGGAGCCAGATTTCAGGCCCCAGCAGACCATTGGTGTCAGTGGCTGTGCCCAGTCCTGTGCTGCATGGTAGCTGCACATAGAATCATAGAATGGTTACAGCACAGAAGGAGACCATTCGGCCCGTCGAGCCCGTGCTGGCTCTCTGCAAGAGCACTTCAGCTAGTCCCACTTCCCCGTAGCCCTGCAATTTTTGTTTTTCCTTCATGGCACAGCGCTGAATCTGACCCAGAACCTGAGAAGACATTTCCCCACAGTCATTGCCAGGTAGGTATGCTGCTGACTGCAGGAATGGTTGGTAACGTCTTGGCAAGAAAGAGCCAATCAGGCTCTGCTGGCTCTTACATATCGTGGTGTGCGTTCTTCCTCGCAGTGCCAATGAAAGCACGATCCACTGAAGCATTCACGAGTCTTAGTGATGCCATCGGAGGTTTCCACCAGGGGCCAATGGATGGGCACAGTGCATCTCTCATGTAGCCCATACTGATAGGAAAATACTGCGGATGCTGGAAATCCGAAATAACAACAGAAAATGCTGGAAAAACTCAGCAGGCCAGGCAGCATCCGTGGAGAGAGAAACAGAGTTAACGTTTCAGGTCGAAAGCCTTTCGTCAGAACTGGAAAAAAGCTTTCATCACCTCCCCCTTTTCCCAGCATTATACTGGCTTTAAATCTATTTCATTTCCTGCTTTTTTCCAGTTCTGACGAAAGGTCTTCGACCTGAAACGTTAACTCTGTTTCTCTCTCCACGGATGCTGCCTGGCCTGCTGAGTTTTTCCAGCGTTTTCTGTTGTTATTTCTCATGTAGCCCAACCTGCCTGGCACCTCACTGTAGCTCTGCGTCTTCTTCCAGATGTTTCAAGCAGATTCCCATTTGTAAACCAATTGGCTCCAGTAGTCGTGCAGGGGCAAAGAAATAATTTGTATCAATTGGCACAAAGTTTCATGAGAACCTAAATGCCAGGAATGGGGAAATATGATTTAAAAAATCATCAAGCAATAGCTAAATGCACACAGCTTGATATTACTCTGCTTTTTTCCATTATCTCCATTGCCACCCTAGATGCCCATTCAAAATGGGCATTCTTTACATCAGGCATTCTGAATGCTAGAACTGCAGGAATTAGCATGCAGGACGGCATGCCACCTCCAAATGCATATTGACATGAAACCATTCCCTGTTTGAGGTGGAACCTTCGATCACTGCTGGTCCCACCCTTTGGAATTCTCTACCCCAGAGAGCTGTGGATGCTGAGTCGTTGAGTATATTCAGGACTGAGATCGATAGATTTTTGGACACTAAGAGAATCAAGGGATATGGGGATAGTGCGGGAAGCTGGAGTTGAGGGAGAAGATCAGCCGTGATCCTATTGAATGGCGGAGCGGACCCGAGGGGCCGTATGGCCTACTCCTGCTCCTATTTCTTTTGTTCTTACATTCACCTGGAGGACGATGTGTCATAATGCAAACCTGGTTGACTTCTGATGGGGCAGGACTTCTGCCTAATTTTCTGTATCCAGCTGCCCATTTACTGCCCCAGAATCAGGCAGTAATGAACAGAAAACCCAGGCTTCTATATTTGATTGCTTCTAGTTGTGCAGAACTTCAGTGCTGCCCAACAGTTCCTCCTGACAAATGTTTGGGGCCCATAAATGTCTTCCCTTGTCTCCTTCAGCATCTGAGAATATGGCCCATCTGGCCATTTGTTACTCTTAAGTCCCTTTATCAAGTTCAATTGCCACTTGGACAATATTCCATCCCTTTAGGTATATTTATTGTGCTTTTTTGTCAGCAGGGATATATGATCCAATGCAAGCTGAGTTCCAACTGATTCAAGCAGAGTTAGACCTGGATTTGTCCCAAATAATCCTGGTAGCTCCAATGTGGACCAGTTCCCATTAATCCTTCAGTTTAGTTCCTAACTGTAATAGAGAATACTGACAAGTTAATTTTAGGAATATACAATGGCTTTTAATGTCTAAATATTATAAGAAATTTAAAAATAGCCAGAGAAGGACTCAGTAGGAATGCAGTAGACACGTAGGAGCAGGTGACAGCTACAAGACTCCCAACCAAGCCGCAGACTCAGTACGGTTAGGTTGCCAAGAAACACCTTAAAATCACAGAACCCTAAAACCACTTCCTAGTTTGGAGCTTGTAATTCTGACCGTTTCATTCTTAATTGCGTAAAATTTCACTCAGGCCTGAGCCCAAATCCAGTAAAAATACATCTTCAAGGGGCACACTTGGCAGACTTTGAAATTCATAGTATCTCTTGGAGATCACTCATTTCCAAGAACATGAAAGTGTCCACCATAAACAGAGTGGTATTGCCCACCATCCTAGTCTATCATCTGTAGAAAATTGACTCCCTAAAACCCAGGAAAGAGGAAGGAAGGTGACCCAGGTGTTTAGTCCTCACCACCAATTACTAGGTTCGTGTGGAACTGGGTTTGAGTAAAACTGAAGAGAAACTGCTCCCTTTGCCACCTGTCTTCCTGTCTTTTATTCCTAATTAATTTGTTTATCCCTTTGTGGCGTCAGCCACAGATCAGTGCGCGGCACTCTCGCTTCTGCGTCAGAAGGTCATGGAGCCCCACTCGAGAGACTTGAGCACATAATCCAGGCTGACACTCCCAGTGCAGTACTGAGGGAGTGCTGCACTGTCGGAGGTGCCGCCTTTTGAATGTGACATTAAGCCAAGGGCCCCATCTGCCCTATCGGGTGGACGCAAAAGAGCAGGGGAGTTCTCCGGGCAAATATTTATCCCGCAACCAAACATCACTAAAAAAACCCAGATAATTTGGTCATTATCTCATTGCTGTTTGTGGGAGCTTGCTGTGCGCAAATTGGCTGCCGCATTTCCTACATTGTTGGTCTGTAAAGCACTTTGGGATGTCCTGAGGTCATGAAAGGTGCTATATAAATGCAAATGTTCCTTTGCTTATTAAATCTTACCCAGGTGCTTACCAAGTGAATGAGAGGAGAGCATTGCTGCCAAAGCTAGGTTTCCTCTGCCGGATGTCAATCAGATTATAAGATACGATCTTAAACACCAACAGGTGAAATTCCAGCACGGACCTCTGCTCCTGATCCCACTGTAGTGTCCTGTATTCACCATGGGCTCAGCTGAAAGTAATAATTCTGACGTGCTCCAGTAAGATGCGCACTTTGGGCGTGCGCTAGAGGGGGGGGGCGCGGGGGGAAAGATGTGGCACTTCACGACCACTGGAGTGGGCAGGCTGGCAAGACTGGTAGAAGTTGGGAATCTGTCCCTCCCCTCTCTAAGGGGGCTGACTTCAGCGTGGGCTGTTGCAGGCCACGAACCAGGCCTGAGCGCCCTGTAACCTCCCTTTGCCCGCCTCAGTCGACCTGGACACCAGGTTGCTGGCTGTCCAGGAGGTGGGAGCCACGGGGACTTTGGCAGGACTACCAGCCCCGCCTCCTTCCTTACATTCCCAACTCCCCGGCGGGAAATCCTTCTATTATTATTGGGAACAGAGACCTGGGGGGGGATAATTTTGACTTTGTGTGATAATATAAAACAGGCGATAGCGAATCAGGAGCCTGTTTTACGTCTCTCTCTCTCGATTTTTATTTCCATTGACTTCAATGGAGAGATGTGAGCCCCCTTTACATTATCCCACAGTCAAAATGATCCCCTTGGCATTTGTGGGAGCTACCTGATTTCCTGCCCCCCTCTCCTGCTCTGCTGGTGGCGTGAAGAATTTGATGAGAATGGGTGGTGTTCTAACGGCCTCGCCCCTCCCTATCTCTGTACTCTCCTCCAGCCCTACCGCCCTCCGAGATCTCTGCGCTCCTCCAATTCGGGCCTCTTGTGCATCCCTGACTTTCATCACCCTTTCATAGGTGGCCATCTAGGCCCTAAGCTCTGGAATTCTCTCCCAAAACCTCTCCGCCTCTCTCTCTCCTTCTTTAAGACGCTCCTTAAAACCTACCTCTTTCACCAAGCCTGTCCTAATATCTCATTATGTGGCTCGGTGTCAATTTTGTTTGATAATCGCTCCTGTGAAGTGCCTTGGGGATGTCTTACTATGTTAAAGGCGCTATATAAATGCAAGTTGTTGCTGTCACCAGACTATGCTTTAATTAAGTATGGGTTATTTCGGGGTCTGCAACATAATTGCATGCAGGTGTTATCTGGCTTCGTGACCCACTTCAGCCTCCCAGTGGAGAAGGAAGATACGTGACATACAGCTTCTGCTGTTCTTTGAGCTACATATTAACCCTCTTCTACCCATGTCTCCTCACAATTCAATCATGGAGGATGGAGCGCCTAAGTCCAGGTTCCTGCACCAATATCGTAGTGTAGTTTTGGATCTTAGGTATGGAAAAGTGACTCACAAAGATCTCTTCAAGACAGAGATCGATAGACTTTTGGATATTAAGGGAATCAAGGGATATGGGGATAGTGCAGGAAAGTGGAGATGCGGTCGAAGATCAGCCATGATTTTATTGAATGGTGGAGCAGGCTCGAGGGGCCGAATGGCCTACTCCTGCTCTTATTTCTTATGCTCTTATGTTCTTAGATCTGTATCTAATTCAAACCACCAAGCAGGAGCTGTCGGAATACTTGGAAAAGGAACTTCCCATCTTTAGAATCAATTCTGGAATTTTGCGGGAGGAATTGTGATGATGAAATAATGAAAGAATTAAACATTGTGGTTTCTTACCTTCCCCGGGGCATTTAAAATGTCAGCAAGTTATCAGCCGCCTCCAGAGTCTCCATTCCACAAAGGAAACCTCATGTGTCCATCAAAGAGCACGCAGTTCATTGTAAACATGTGCTTGAACGACATGTGCTGAGTAACAACTCGGGATGCACAATAAATGCTGGCCTTGCTAGCGACGCCCACATCCCGTGCATGAATGAAAAAACGAGAACCCCACAAAGAAATTCAGCCCCTCGATCTGTAAAAATTACATCAAGCGACGGTTTTGATCCATATGTTCAGAGTGAGAAGGTATAGGAAGGGATTGACCCATAGACTGCCCATTCACATAGAATAAGGGTGAGCGACAGGTGGATTTTTATGCTGTTGATAAAGATTCAAATGTTCTGTTTAACCAACTTAATTGAGGGCACCTACCCCTGCTGCCAGTGAAACTATTCAGATGGCTTCACAGACTATGCCAAGTCCACAGCCTTTGTGCTTGTCATGCCATTTTCACATTTACCTCAAGGAAGTGGCACAACTGTTGCTAAAAAAAAACAAACACTCTCCCTGACCAACTGTTATTCTCAGCAGCTGCCAGGTTTTCCACTGACCTCTATACTCACTGACCTCCGTTCTAACTTGCTGAAGTTCTGTAGGCAGCTATTCTGTTATTTTAGATCACGGCTAGGAATTTCATTCTTTCATAATGCCCACCGTGCCTCCAGCACCCAATGTGTGCCCAATACTCACTGCATAACCATTGCCACTGCCTGTCCAGTACCCAATGCATGTCCAGCACCTACTGTATGCCCAATGCTGCTGTGTGCCCATTAGCCACTCTCCAAGAATTGCCAACTGCATGCCCAATGTCCATTGTAGGTCCATGGAGAGTCCATTGCTCAACTGTAAGCAACATATTCTGAATGGTTTGCATGGTGAGCCACTGCATGTCAAGCATTTACTGCATGCCAAGTCTTCACTGCAAGTCCAATGCCCAGTGCATGTCAAGTACTTGCTGCACATCCAATGACCATTGCACGTCCACTAACTACTACATTTTCATTCCCCATTTGCTTGATCACATGCCACTGCGTGCCTACTGCCCACTGTAAGTGCACTGCCCCCTGAGTGCCCACTGCCCACTAACTGCCACTGCCCATTGTGAGTCCACTGTCCGCTGAGTGTCCACTGCCCACTGACTGTCCACTGCCCACTAACTGTCCACTGCCCATTGTGAGTCCACTGCCCACTGACTGTCCACTGCCCACTGACTGTCCACTGCCCATTGTGAGTCCACTGCCCACTGACTGTCCACTGCCCATTGTGAGTCCACTGCCCACTGACCGTCCATTGCCCATTGTGAGTCCACTGTCCCCTGAGTGCCCACTGCCCACTGACTGCCACTGCCCATTGTGAGTCCACTGTACCCTGAGTGCCCACTGCCCACTGACTGTCCACTGCCCATTGTGAGTCCACTATCCCCTGAGTGTCCACTGCCCACTGACCGTCCATTGCCCATTGTGAGTCCACTGCCCCCTGAGTGCCCACTGCCCACTGCGAGTCCAGTGCTCATGGTCTGTCTACAACCCACTATACTAAACTGCTGGTATCACCTCTATTCCATCTATGATCTTAATGAAACAAGAAATAAAATCAGAAAAAGCTGGAAACACTCAGCAGGTCAAGCAATACCTGTGAAGAGAGAAACAGAGTTAACACTTTAGGTCCATGACCTTGCATCAGAACTGCCAGGAGTGATTAAGTGACAAAAGGGATGATGGTGCAAGGCAAAAGGGGTAGGAGTGGGACAAGTGAAGAAACAAAAGATGGGCCCAGAAGAGGTGTCCAGCAACAGCAGAATCATTACCAGCACCTGCTGTCTGAAAAAATGGGAGCAGTGGTTATGATCTAAAGTTGTTGAACTCAAGGTTGAGGCCAGAAGACTGTAAAGTGCCTTATCAAGAGATGAGGTGCTGTTCCTCCAGCTTGCATTGAGCTTCACAAGTTCTAAATGAGTTCATTAATCGAATGCTTGATTTCTCGAGCATGTGTGTGACCTGTGAGGGTGACGTGATGTCTACCCCATGGGTGAGAACCTTCAACTGTGAAGGTCATCGGTGAGCAGTACCTGATTTCTGATGTTTCTTTTGCTCTAAGTTACTGATTTTCCCTCCTGTGCTTCTGTTGTGGATTAGACACATTGCTGGTGATTTTCATTCCAGCCGCACAATACAACAACATTTTAGTTGAAAGATGTGTAATATTTTACAGTAACTTTGGCTCTGATTCCTTAACGTTTATGAATTGACATCACGTGTGACATTAGTAAGATACATAACATGACATTTGTTTGCTTTTTAACAAGTTAACCCCATTAATTTAAATGCGCCTCCATTAAAATTAGTGGAATTTTATACGACCACATTAACGTGTTCATGACTTATATTCTACAACGTCAAACTTTTACCCTGTCAGCAGGTTCAACTTACATCGGTGTAACGCCTTAAATGAACTCAACATCTGCAGATGAGCTAGCCACTGGTGGTAGAGGAGTTAGCAGAGAGGAACAGAAGCACGGTGGAAGAAATAGATTCAAGGAATAGTTGTCACTGGGGCACCTACTCTCCCTTCATGCACTAGGGCACTGAGCGCATGTTACTATTACACCAATAAAGCTGCACATCGTGGCTCTGAGTCAGAAGGTCATGGGTTCAAGTCCCACTCCAGAGACTTGAGCACATAATCCAGGCTGACACTTCCAGTGCATTATTAAGGGAGCGCTGCACTGACAGAGGTGCTGTCTTTTGGATGAGACGTTAAACCAATGCCCCATCTGCCCACTAAGGTTTGCCTAAAAGATCCCGTGCCACTATTCGAAGAAGAGCAGGGCATTTCTCCCCGGTGTCCTGGCCAATATTTATCCCTCAACCAACATCTAAAAACAAAATATCTGGTCATTATCGCATTGCTGTTTGTGCGCAATGTGTCTGCCACGTTTCCTACATTACAACAGTGACTACACTGCACTATATAAATACAAATTATTTCTTTCTTCTTATCCCCGTTCTTCCTATTCTCTACTTTACCATTGTTTCTCTGCCCTTTTTTAAAAATCAAACTTTAATTTTACATCTTATCCAAAGGTGGTGGAGCAAGAAACCTTAAAGGGGTTCAAGAAAGAACTAGACAGGTTCTTGTCAATAAATGTGATTCAGGGTTATGAGAAATGCACCAAGGGAATACTGCGGATAGGTGGGCTAGATGGGCCGAAGGGTCTGCTGCTGCCTGAAACCGGCACTGTGCTACTACCTATCTTTCGCATATTCTTAGTTCTCTTTTATTTTCGAAAACTTCAAAACCCTTCACTTCTTCCTCATGGCTTCCTCATTTTGGAGGAGGGACAACATTTAAAAAAAGCGTGGATTTTAATTGGCCAAGTAGCAGCTGCAAATCAAAAGCCATTAATGTGAGCAGACGGATCCCTGATGTTGTTTATGTGCAGTTAGATGTATCTGTGAGTCACTCGGTATTTGCACATTAATTGCGGAGTTGTGTCAATCAACGGAAGCACATGTTCGTCTGGCAACCTTGCCAATAGTCCCAGAACCACAAACCTTCGAGCCCGAGTTATGGTAAGTGTTTTTTCTCCTGTTTACTCTTTTGAGCTTACTCGGGTTTGCCAAGGCACGTGAAGGAAAGGCAGATCTGAAATTATTTACGGGGGCCACAGGAAAATATAGGACCAGCAATGGACTGCAATCTAGTCGCAGAAATTAATATCCATTAAAACCCGCACATGACTGGATCACCTTAAGAGAATGACTCAAGAACTGTATCATTCTCAGCTGGATCTGTAGCGACGTTTGAAGCAGAGTTAAGCAACCTTTGCTGCAATAATTCTTACAGCATGTTTCATGCCTTCATGTTTCACCGTAGTCCATTTATCCCGGGGTTTTCTGTGCTCCTAGATCAGTTTTGAGAGGCGCTGTTTTTTTTTTTTATCGGGGTGTGGGCATCAGCTGGCAAGCGACGTTCCCTCGAAGGTGCGGTGCGTGCGCGGCCGAGCAGCAATATGGAATGTGCCGCCCATTGAAATAAACAGGCCGCTCGCAACTTCGTCAGTTGATAGCTGCGATGTAAATGTCACCTGCCCACAGTCCAAAAAGTAGCGCTCAGAGGACCTTGCAGCCTTGCCCAGCACAAAGAAAATTTAGCGGGAACATTGCCAGCATTTATTGCCCGTCCCTCGTCGCCCTGATTGAGTGGCTTGCTAGGCCCCTTCAGATGTCAGTTGAGAGTCAACCGCATCGGAGTGGGGCTGGAGTCACGTAGAGATCAGATCGGGTAAGGACGGCAGGTTTCCTTTGCTAAAGGATATTTGTGAACCAGTTGACGACAATCCGACAGCTTCAGGGTCACTTTTACTGATGCCAGCTTTTTATTTCTGGATTCAGATTCTCACGCTTCCGTGGTGGGATTTGAGCTCACGTGCTGTCTGGATTATTAGTCCAGACCAATCGTGTCCTTCTTACAGATGGCTCTGGTTCAAAACTGTCACCTACTGTTCAGAAGGAAAGCCTCACTCTGTTGTAGCCGGGAATATATTTAATATTGTTGGCACAGCATTGTCGTCACATCTACATTTAACATCTGTGTCCATCTTACAGTTTCCACTAAATTAGCTGTAAAACTGGTAACGCACAGTCTGAGGGGAAAACTTGTATGAAAACAGAAAATGCACAGGAGGTTCAAATATATCTGAAGGAAAAAGATAGGATAATAATTCAGTTATAACTTCTCAAAGGGTTTATTATTGTAGTATTAAATGTTAAGTATTGCAGATTTCCAGCATTTGCAGACTTTGCAACTCTCTAAATCAAAAACTGAACTTGTTTATCTATGGAGGTACCAGTCTGGCAAACCCAATATTGAGTGGAATATTTCCACCGTCTGCTGAAAGCAAAAACATTTTTTAATACACGGGTTTTCCCCATCAATGATTTTAATACATGGATTAGCTCATTTGTGCTGAGAATTAACATGGTCAATTAATTAGTGGAAATTTATTAGCTATAATTCCAAAAAATAAAAATCGTAAAAACAAAGAAAGGAAGTTGGAGAAAGTGATAATTCAGTTGAAGTACTTTTTTTTAAAAGATTCACACTTCTCGAGTGTAGGATTGCAGAATTTCTTCCGCAATGTCTTCTACATTGTCAATCTACATTAATGACTTGGATGAAGGGACCGAGTGCAATGTAGCCAAGTTTGCGAATGATACAAAGATGGGTGGGAAAGCAAGTTGTGCAGAGGACTCAAAGAACCTGCAAAGGGATATAAACAGGCTAAGCAAGTGGGCAAACATTTGGCAGATGGAGTATAATGTGGGAAAGTGCGAGGTTATCCACTTTGGCAGGAAAAATAAAAAAGCAAATTATTATTTAAATGAAGAGAGATTACGAAATGCTACAGTTCAGAGGGACCTGGGGGTCCTTGTGCATGAAACACAAAAAGTTAGCATGCAGGTACAGCAAGTAATCAAAAAGGCAAATGGAATGTTGCGAGGGGGTTGGAGTATAAAAGCAGGGAAGTCCTGCTACAACTGTACAGGGTATTGGTGAGACCACATCTTGAGTACTGCGTACAGTTTTGGTCTCCTTATTTAAGGAAGGATATACTTGCATCGGAGGCAGTTCAGAGACGATTCACACGGCTGATTCCTGAGATGAGGGGGTTGACTTATGTAGAAAGGTTGAGCAGGTTGGGCCTATACTCATTGGAATTTAGAAGAATGAGAGGTGATCTTATTGAAACATATAAGATACTGAGGGGGGCTCGACAAGGTAGATGCAGAGAGGATGTTTCCCCTCGTGGGGAAATCTAGAACTCGGGGGCATAGTTTCAGAATAAAAGGTCACCCTTTTAGAACTGAGCTGAGGAGGAATTTCTTCTCTCAGAGGGTCGTAAATCTGTGGAATTCTCTGCCCCAGAGAGCCATGGAGGCTGGGTCATTAAATACATTTAAGGTGGAGATAGACAGATTTTTACAAGATAAGGGAGTGAAGGGTTATGGGGAGCGGGCGGGGAAGTGGCTTTGAGCCCAAGATCAGCCATGATCTTATTGAATGGCGGAGCAGGCTCGAGGGGCCAAGTGGCCTATTCCTGCTCCTATTTCTTATGTTCAATCTCAAATGAAGCGCCCACCGTAAAACTGCTTGGAATGCACAGCAGGTCCGTCAGCAGCTGGACGAGAAAACTAGCGCACGATGATATTTGTTCTGGGGCCACAAGGAGAGGGTTCCTGGAATCCGGAAGATTTGTGAAGGGAGGACTCAGGCTCTGGGAGCATCGGGCTGGGGGCGGAGGGTGTGGTGGGGTTGGTGGGTGTGGGGGGCAGAGGTGGAGTGCCTGTCCTGGGATCAGCAAGCCCTAGAATGTGGTCTAGGCATTTGTGAGCACTGAGAGGGGGAGGGTTGGGGTGGGGCTGGGGCAGGGGAGGTGGGATCCCAGGACCTGGGAATGGGTGTCTTTTAGTCAGAGATTGCGAAATATACTGTCGTACAACAGGACATTCCTGACCTGCAAAAAGCAGAAGTTTGCTGTTTCCTTTTCTGCAGCAGTAAAAGCCACAGACTGCTTTTTGAAAGGTTATCAGATCATGCTCACATTGCGCCAGTTCTCTAGATTACCCCCCACCCCCCCCCCCCCCCCCCCAAACAACACAGCTAGATAAGACCATAGGAACAGGAGTAGTGCAGCAACTCACCAAGGCTTCTTCAGCAGCACCTCCCAATCCCGCGACCTCTTCCACCTAGAATGACGAGGGCAGCAGGTGCATGGGAACACCACCACCTCCAAGTTCCCCTCCAAGTCACAACGCCATCCTGACTTGGAAATATATCGGCCGTTCCTTCGTCGTCGCTGGGTCAAAATCCTGGAACTCCCTCCCTAACAGCACTGTGGGAGTACCTTCACCACACGGACTGCAGCAGTTCAAGAAGGCGGCTCACCACCACCTTCTCAAGGGCAAATAGGAATGGGCAATAAATGCTGGCCTTGCCAGCGACGCCCACATCCCATGAACGAATAAAATAAAAGTCCATTCAGCCCTTCGAGCCTGTTCTGCCATTCAATTACATCATGACTGACCTGTACCTCAACTCCATCTACCCACCTCAGCTCCATATCCCTTAATACCCTTGCCTAACCAAAATCCATCAATCTCAGTTTTGAAATTTTCAATTGACCCCCAGCGTCAACAGCTGTTTGGGGAGAGAGTTCCAGATTTCCACTACCCTTTGTGTGAAGAAGTGCTTCCTGACATCACCCCTGACCGGCCTAGCTCTAATTTTAAGGTTTGCTCTGGATTCCCCCATCAGAGGAAATAGTTTCTCTCTATCTACCTTATCAATTCATTTAATCATCTTAAACACCTCAATTAGATCACCCCTTAATCTTCTATACTTAAGCGACTGGAAGCCTAGGCTATGCAACCTGTCCTCATAATTTAACCCTTTTAGCCCCTTTATTAGGAGGCAACTGGTATTCAGGTATCCCTCAATTTTATTGTAAGTTGATTGCTTGGAGGCAAGCAACAGTGGCCTATCGATCATTGCCCCCTGATATTTTGTTTTATTCATTCATGGGATGTGGGTGTCACTGGCAAAGCCGGCATTTATTGCCCATCCCTAATTGCCCTTGAGAAGGTGCTGGTGAGCCACCTTCTTAAACTGCTGCAGTCCGTGTGGGGTGCATCATAGCGGTTTGGTAAAACTAAGTGGTTTGCTAGGCCACTTCAGAGGGAAGCTAAGAGTCAACCACATTGCTGTGGGTCTGGAGTCACATATCTGACATTAGTGAACCAGATGGGTTTTTTATTACGACAATCCCCCTTCCCCCTCATGTCAGGATGAACCCAACCATGGTTTGGCACCTGCTCCTTACACAGTAGCTAACTTCTGGAGTTCGGTGCTGTAGGAGATTGAACCAGAATCCTCTCGCTGCTGTAGCACAGTATGTGCCCACAAAATATCAGATAAAAAGATGTTTCTAGCTGTCTTCCCACCACTCCTTCCTGAACCCCAAATCTCAGCCTCTCCTTGGTCTGCCCAGCCTTTTCTCAATCAATCTGGGCTCCCGTGTGCTTTCCAGCACCTCTTCAGTCTAGACTTTAATGAGGCCAAAGATCTACAGGGGGGTGAGGTGGGTGAGGTGGGGCAGGGGTGCATCTCCTGGTAAGTGCCAGGAGGGGCCTGCCTGGGACTTCTGCTGCTGGCCCTGCCACTGTGTGTGGGGTCAAGGATGAAGTCCTTTTACTTGCAAGGCAATGGCAGGTGATCACATTTCTGAGGGCACTTGTTGGGTGTCTGCCCACCGAGAAGGCAGTGGAGTGACAGACCATGGGGGAGGGGTCTGCCAGAGCCAATCCTAGCAGCGGACCTCTATTTTTCTTTGCCCCATTTGGTGGTCTTGTAACACCACCAATTATTCGCCTGGTCCCTCTGACTCCAGGGACATGAGAACTCCAGGCATTCGGAATCCCAAACCCCCTCTTCCACCACTGGCCTTGTCAGGGGCGATTGAGCTTCTGCGGAATCAACAACAACAACAACTTGTATTTATATAGCGCCTTTAACATAGTAAAACATCCGAAGGTGCTTCACAGGAGCGTTATAAGACAAAATTTGACACCGAGCCACAGAAGGAGATATTAGGAAAGGTGACCAATAGCTTGGTCAAAGAGGTAGGTATTAAGGAGCATCTTAAAGGAGGAGAGAGAGGTAGAGAGGCGGAGCGACTTAGGGGGTGAATTCCAGAGCTTAGGGCCCAGGCAACAGAAGGCACTGCCGCCGATGGTGGAGCAATTAAAACCCAAAGTAAAGCAAAAGCCTGCCCCAACATCTTCTGAAGCAACATTCCCAAAACATGATGTGGAGATGCTGGTGTTGGACTGGGGTGGACAAATGTGAGAAGTCGCACAACACCAGGTTATAGTCCAACAGTTTTATTTGAAATCACAAGCTTTCGGAGCGCTGCTCCTGCATCAGGTGAAGTCAGGTGAAGGAGCAGCGCTCCGAAAGCTTGTGATTTCAAATAAAACTGTTGGACTATAACCTGGTGTTGTGCGACTTCTCACACTCCCAAAACAGGCAGTTTGAAATAAACAGGTTACCACCTTCATTAGAACATGCATGGAGGAATGTCATACGACCGTGTTAAGCATTTGTTTGTTAATTTCAATGATCATCCGAGGCTCCATTTTCTTATGCTGGGTGACATTTGATAAAACTGAATGTCTTGAGGTTATGTGACTGAGCTAGGATCAAAACTTAGGCCTAAAGATTATGTTGTCTGATATTGTATGAACACTTGAAACATCTTTTTAATGTCTTTCTGATGAGACGTTAATCCAAGGCCCCCATCAGGATGTAAGTGATCCCACGGGCACTATTTCGAAGAAGAGCAGAGGAGTTCTCCATGGTGTCCTAGCCAATATTTATCACTCACCCAACATCATTGAAAAAACAAATGCTCTGGTCATCATCACGCTGCTGTTTATGAGACTTTGCTGTGCACAAATTGGCTGCCTTGTTTCCTACAGACAGTGCAGCACTCCCTCAGTACTGCACTGGGCGTCTCAGCCTAGATTACGTGCTGAAGTCTCTGGAGTGGGACTTGAACCCACAGCCTTTCGACTCAGAGGCAAGTGCGCTACCAACTGAGCCAAGGCTGACACCGCTTTGGTCAGTTCTTCGATGCATTTTAATCGCACATCTTTATGTACCTCTTTCAGCTAACTCTGTTACTTGTTTGTGATTTCTAGGAAGTGAACGAGACTTGCACAGATATTAATGCAGATCTGGAAAAGTACTACCTCACGACAATGTACATCATTGAGTTCATACTGGGGCTCATAGGGAACCTCACCGTGATAACCGGCTATGTCTTCTGCCTGAAGAAATGGAAGTGCAGCAACATCTATCTCTTCTTCCTCTCCGTCTCAGATCTCCTTTTTATTTGTACCCTTCCGATGTTTGTGATGCAATATGCAAATGACAGCGAATGGTTCTACAGCGAAGTGCTCTGTAAGTTTAATCGGTATTTCCTCAACTCTAACCTCTACTTGAGTGTCCTCTACCTGACCTGTATCAGTATTGATCGATATTTGCTAGTGAGAAACCCAACAAAGCTCCATTGGTTCCAGAAAAAGCAGACCGCTGTTGCGATCTGTATAATTTTGTGGATCTTTGTCACCGTGGAGCTGATACCCATGTTCACTTTCATTGGCCCCAAGAACATCACGGATAACGACGAACAAATTATAGTATGTGTCGATTACGCCAGCTCTGGGAGTCCCTGGGACAGTATAATTTACAGCATGTTCCTCACAATTGTTGACTTCATGCTCCCGCTGTGCATTATGGGTTTCTGCTGCATTCGAACAGCAAACAGCTTGAAGAAAATAAGCTCCCAACGTCACAGGAAAATTAATCTTGAAAAGCCTCATCGGCTCGTGATATTGGCGTTGGTCATTTTCTCAGTACTCTTTACTCCTTACCACATCATGCGAAATATCCGCATTGTCTCCAGAATGGGCAATAAGACGTGTACCTACAAGGGCATAAAGGCTGGCTACGCTATCACGAGGCCCATCGCTTACCTCAGCTCCGCCATAAACCCCATTTTCTACTTCCTGCTGGGCGACCGATTCAGAGAGACCCTCCTTAGCAAGTTGCCATTCTTTGGCCCAAGACTGATGCCACAGCCTTCAAGCACGGGACAAAGCTAAATAAAGAGGCCTTTCATTTGGGCAAAAGGGAAGCGTGTTAAGAATGGTCGGCGGCCATTTTATTCTCAGCCGGTTTTCTTTTACAACATGGCTGGATCGTAGCTGGAGGTATTCTGAATGCCATCGGCTTGTGCCTCACATATCCTTTAATTGTGCTGAACTGTCTCAAAATTCTTGCTTTCATTGAAGGGAGTTGTTTAGAAGCCTGAAACTGCTGGTGAGAAAGCTGCTGCTATATTCCCGTCCTTAAGCTCAGCAGTGCCGCTGGGGTCGATTTTCCGTTTCAGAGGTCCAGAATTGGCCAAGTGTTCGACCATTGCTCCTAGTCCTAGGCTGCTCTTACTGGGTCGAGCATACCAACCAAGACAAGGGGGGAGAAATTCGGTATCGCCCCGTTTGGGGCGCAATTATCGGCCGGGTACAAAGTTTAGTGCCTGGCGCTAAGTATCGCCTCCAACTGCAAACTTGGCTTCTATCGCCCCTGGAGGTGATTGGAGCGCTAAATCAGGCACTACACACCTCTCTTAAGGTGCTAACGCCGAGGAGCGAGGCGCTACCTCAGAGCGCTGGCGAAGCTCATGCGATGTCAGTCAGCAATGGAACACAGACACACTGGCGCCAGCCAGTTCTTAAAGGGGAGGGTCGATCTTGCTCTCCATCCACACCCTGCTCATTGCAGCCTTGAATCTCGGCCTGGAGAGACCTGTACATCAATTCTGCTGGAAAGAACAATGGAGAGGCCCAGGGAAAGAGCTCAGAGCGCAGCCCCCATGGTCTCTTCTAACTCAATGCAAGGAAGGTCAAATCAAAATGAACCTGCAAAGTGCTGCTCAGTACCCAAAACTCCTTCACACAGCGTTGAATCTCTCCAGAAGCCTCTCTCTCTCTCATCAGAGTGCGTGGTGCAAAAATGTCGCCGACAAAAAAAGGCAGGAAGCGGTCACCTTTAAGTAGCGCTCCCCCAGTCCCTTCCCGACTGCAAAATGCTTCCCTCAACCTGTCGTTACTAGCGACAGGCGGTAAGGCAGGGGGCGCCACTCAATATCAAGTCCGGGGCGCTACCGGGGTGTTGCACGCTCGACTGATGTCACGATCTGCGGGCGCAGGAGATCGTGGCGGTAGTGTTCAGCGCCGCCGCAAAATGTCTTGTCAATTTCGCGAGTGGCGCAAACATCGCCGCGCCTGGGCGCTAGTTGTTTTGTGCCCCATTAGCGCCCTCTTATGGCACTAACGGGAGGTGCAAAGCAACCAAATTTTTCCCCCAAGGTCTAAGGGCATGGCGCTGGGCACCGCTAGTAAGGGCTGGGGGGCGTTATCAGGACCCAACTGCAAGTAAAACCACCCTTCTGGGTGTGGTTGTTTGCCATGCAGAGATGCCAGCTTTAGGGCTCACCCCATACACCCCACTGCTGATAATATTCCTGGAAAAAGGAAAAATGTTTGCATTGATTCAAACAGTATTTTTTTTCATTGCGCCATGTTATTATTCACTATGATATTTATTCCACATGAGGCAGTTTTGTGCATTACAAGGGATTGCAGGCAGTATCATTGCACAGTATACCATAGTGCTGAACCATGGAATGCGAGAAAGAGGTAACATCTGCTGGTTGCTCTCTACTAAGCACATAATCACTTTTGGGTTGTCACTATTCACAATAACAACTTGCATTTATATAGCGCCTTTAACGTAGTAAAATGTCCCAAGGCGCTTCACAGGAGCCTTATCAAACAAAATTTAACACCGAGCCACATAGGGAGGTATTAGGGCAGGTGACCAAAAGCTTGGTCAAAGAGGTAGGTTTTTAAGGAGCGTCTTAAAGGAGAAGAGAGAGGTAGAGAGGCGGGGAGGTTTAGGGAGGGAATTCCAGAGCTTAGGGCCTCGGCAGCTGAAGACACGGCCGCCATTGGTGGAGCGATTAAAATCGGGGATGCTCAAGATCCCAGAATTGCACAAACGCAGAGTTCTCGGAGGGCTGGAGGAGGTTACAGAGGTAGGGAGGGACGAGACAATGGAGGGATATGAAAACAAGGATGAGAATTTTAAAATCGAGGCGTTGCCAGGCGGGGAGCCAATGTAGGTCAGCGAGCACAGGGGTGAACAGGACTTGGTGTGAGTTAGGATACGGGCAGCAGAGTTTTGGATGAGCTCAAGTTTATGGTTTCCATTAATGAATAGCCAGGAGATATCGCAACAGGGGAGTGAGCACTGTTCACTCACTGCATTTTCCTGTTTTCTCCCCATATTCTTCAATACAGCACCCATCCACTTCGAAAGGATGAAGGAAACCGGCCAAGATTTGAACCTAAGATCTTCTGGCTCTGAGATAGTCACTCAACCCCCAACTGAACTACCCTAACTCGGAATGGGGGGAATGAAAGTTCAATTCTCCCCACTCCACTGAGTTCCCAATCTCGGCCACATGCCCAGACTCTGCTCAGCATCTCCGTGTAAAACAAAAAACCTTTCAAGCAGTTTTTTGTTATTATATTGAGACATGAAGGGGAATGGTCAAGTCCCATACTGAAAGGCCAACACCAGAGTTGAATAGATTGAAAGAAAAATAAAATGAGAAGAATTAGGAAAATAGTCACTGGACGATGCCAAGCTTGTAAGAGGAAGGAACGGTTGTGGGAAGCGAGGAATTCCACTGTTCTCTGAGGCCCTGGGAAAGTATGAGTTAGTAGGGCACATAAGAACATAAGAACATAAGAAATAGGAGCAGGAGTAGGCCATTCGGCCCTTCGAGCCTGCTCCGCCATTCAATGAGATCATGGCTGATCTTCTGCCTCAACTCCATTCACCGGCCCTATCGCCATATCCTTTGATGCCCTTACTAGTCAGAAATCTATCGACTTCTGTTTTGAATATACCCAATGACTGAGCCTCCACAGCCCTCTGAGGTAGAGAATTCCAAAGATTCACCACCCTCTGTGTAAAGAAATTTCTTCTCATCTCATGTCCTGAATGGCCTACCCTTTATCCTGAGGCTGTGGCCCCTGGCACAATGCAACGAGTCTTGATTTCAACAGTAAGGAAAAATGCAGAAGGTAGACCAGTGCAGAATGGTTAGTGCTTAAGTTTAAAGAGAACATATATTGGTCACGTTAGCAAGAGAAAGTCAGCAATAATTTGTTATCGATTCATGTACATGATTTAATACAAAGTACTTGCACACTTAAATCAACCAAAGATGGTCGAACCTTTCATTGTAACCACTTGTGTGAAATTATCCTGTTTACATTTGTCGAAATGTCTACATTTTATCTCTTTCTCTGATGCTATCGTGAGGGCAAGTCACATGTATTCCCCTCAGCTCTATCACGCAACAAGGACTTCCCCACGCTGATATTAACAAATAGGAATGGCATACCACAACAACATTTTCATAACTTTTATTAATTTTGCTTATATTATCATATAGGTAATTTGACTGAAATAATCACGCTAAATGCTATGTTGAATGTGCAAGAATCTGCATTTTATACAAACACCAATGTATCATGAAAAAGAACTTTGTATATAAAAATAATATTAAAAAAATTCTCTATTTCTCTATTAGTTGTGTGTTTATTTTATTAAAAGCAGTACTTCGTAACTGGAAAATATTCTGTTAAGAGAACGAAATAGTGAAAGAATAATTGCAAGTTTGCAGAATTCGATCTATATCCATTTAATCACTTCTTCTTTGCTGAAAGCCATAAATAACACTCTCTGTAACGGTGGTCCCTCCGTGACCTCTCTGTAGCCTTTGATACAATCGCCCATCCTCCCCTAACACATGCAACTGGAAATCTGGGGGCCAGTGTAGAATTAAAAGTACTTAAACAGACCCACACATCTTTAAACCATGTTAATAGCTCAAACACTGTCACTTTAAGAAAGCTGAAGTAAATTTAATGAGGCATAAGCCACTGTCTCCTTGACCGGGAATTTCCTGGGCGCGCTCCTGTTCCGCCGTCGTAACTTCGCCGGAAGTACGGTGTGAACGGACTGTTGACAGCACAGCTCTGGGGAAATTCCTGGCAACAGACACTTCTTTTACCTCAAGCCCTAATAACAACAACAACAACTTGGCCACGATTTCCACTACCTCACCGGGTCCAGTGCCGCTGGGGTCGGTGGCGGGTTGCAACCCCGCTGCTGGCTCCAGCCCACTGTCCAAAGTGATCTTACGTTGATTGGGCTTGTTAAGCCCGCCCAGCGCGTTTGCCGGCCAATTGAAGGAAGTGGGTCTGATGACGTCATTTGATGACGCGTCATCAGCCGGTTTCTTTAAAGGAACCATGCGCAAAAACACTGACAAGCACTGCACACAGGTGCACACCTGCACCCAGGCTCTCCCATGACTCCCTCCATATGCTTATGGAGGGAGTCACAGCACGCAGGGAGTTCTCTTCCCTTCCAATGGGCGGAAGAGACCTCCCCTGGAGATCAACGCAGCCTGGTTGCACATTGCACAGGAAGACACAAGCAGTGATGTGGTCAGGAGGACCTGGCTGCAGTGGCGCTAACCTTTCAATGATCTCAATAGATCACGAAACATTACGGCAAAGCCACACTCACCCTCATCCTGCTGTGCCACTCATCACATCCCCGTCACTCTGCCTTCTCTACCCTACTTCTGCACATCTTTACTCACACCAACTTACCTTGCACCTCCATCCATCCCTCTCTATCTACATTATCACATCCCCATCTCACTAGCCACCACTCACACTCACCCTCAGCCTAGTGCAATCATACCAAGTAACAACACACAAGGGTAGGCACTTGGGTGTTTTATGCAATGTTCATGTGAAGTTTCTGTTAATGTGCTGTCAAAAATTGAAATCTTTATTTTCAGCACTTTGCGTTCTTGGACAGATTTGTGTGCACCTTTGGAAGTGACTTAGTGAGTTGCAGTGAATGGTGAGACATAACGGTACCCCCCGCAATGGTGATGAGTGTGCAAGGAATGGCTTGGGCATTGTAGGGATGCTTTACGGTGTTGGTGTGGGGTGGTGCCAACCTGGCACATCATGTTCCAAGGCAGCCAGGGTGTACAGCATCAAGTGAAGTAAATCTGGCCATGGTGAGGCCATCCCTGGCCTCCCAGGTAGCCTCCAGGGTGCTGATGCCTTGTGTCCTATGCAGCATCAGTTGCTTGTGGAGAAGGTTGGTGTTGTTGTTGGTGCTGCTGGTGTGCCTGGTGCTGCTGGTGTTGGGGCTGATCGTGGTGGGATTCTGAGGACCAAGGTGAGATAGTTTCAACGGCACTGATGCTGAAGTAATAGATGGCAGGTGAAGTTGAGATGACAGAAGCGATCTGTCAGTGGTGAGAAAGGTTGTTCCAATGAGGGGACACTGGATACAGAGTTTGCTCCAAACACTTGCAACCTGCATAAAGCTCAATCTGTCTTCCAAATGCAGTAAGCAACAGCTTCTGACTTTGGAAAGTGAACAGCTGTGAGATGGGAGCTTTTATAGCACATTTGCAATTGTCAAGTAACGAAATGATATCATGGTGACACAACTCCTGGCCTGCTTACCTGACGTGATCCCCAAGCAGTGTGGACCCCGTGGGCAACCTCGTAAAATTTAAAGGTGAGCTCAAAATAGTTTTTAAGTGCCTGTTAACAAATTCTTAATCACCTAAATTGCCTCCCCCGCCGCTTGGTGTTGGGTCTGTTCAGCGATGACAGACACGACATCTGGGAAAGTCGTGTGGCGGCGGTTTGTCAGAAGGTTCCCTACCCGCTGACAAAAAATTTTTTTCCCACCTGACGCGCCACCAAACGCACCCACTGCCCCCCAAAAAATTCCCCCCCCCCTTGTATTTATAGTGCCTTTAATGTAGTAAAACGTCCCAAGGCGCTTCACAGGAGCATAGACAGAAGTTCGTGGCCAGCGCGCCTGGGATTTTCCGATATGCGTGGCAAACGGGCACGGCTCCCCTCCTCCCCTCCCCCCTCCTCCACCCCCCCCTCCTCCCCCCACCCCCCCACGCTGCTAATCAGCAATCATACGTAACCTGCATACCCTTTTCAACTTTGCCGCTTTTCTGCATGACAAGCAACCAGGCTGTCTCAGTAAGAATGCGCAATGCACGACACTCTGTAAAACACTCATCGCCAGAACTTACCGGCAGACATCCATTCAGCGGGTGCAATCTTGAGGTCAACTTGTCAAACAGGTTGCCCAATTTCCAAGCCACATAAAGGCAGTGAAGAAAAGAGGACTGGAAAAAGGGAACATAATCTCCTCCGTGCCACCCCTGAAAGCTCTCGGGGCTGCAGAGTTCCAGTTCTATGGGCATCAATCGCCCTCTGGACCGTTGCTCATGTGTGAGACCAGACCGTGAGCACTCAATAGAAGAGCTGTCTCGTCCTCCCCCGAAATCCATACATGTACACTTTCCAGTACAGGAGTCGCTCGGTAGATGAGCTTTAAGAAGGATGTCAAGGCCTTGGAGAGGGTTCAGAGGAGACTTACTCGAATGGTACCAGGGATGAGGGAACTTCACTTATATGGAGAGACTGGAGAAGATGCAATTGTTCTCTTTAGAGCAGTGAAGGTTAAGGGAAGATTTAATAGAGGTGTTCAAAAATTTGGGGGTTTCTGATAGAATACATAGGGAGAAACTATTTCCACTGACAGGAGGGTCGGTAATCAAAGGAGACAGATTTAAAATAATTGACAAAAGAACCAGAAGGGAGATTAGGAGAATTTTGTTTACGCAGCGAGTTGTTGTGATCTGGAATGCACTGCCTGAAATGGCGGTGGGAGCAGATTCAGTTGTAACTTTCAAAAGGGAATCGGATAAATACTTGAAAAGAAAAAAAAATCAGGGCTATGGGGAAAGAGCGGGGGAGTGGGACTAATTGGATAGCTCTTTCAAAGAGCCGGCACAGGCACGATGGGCCGAATGGCCTCCTTCTGTGCTGTAAGAGTCTGTGGCCAGAATTTTCCCATTGCCGTGTGTGCGTGTTTGGCAGCGGATCGGCTGTAAAAATTGCGGAAATAAGCAACGCGTCGGGAACCCACCGTGATCCCGCCTCCTCGCGCCTTTAACACGGGCGCGTTTCCCAGCGCGCCACAGACTCGATCGGCAGAGGCGGGTGACCTAATTCAACCCATTAACTGCTTGTTATCAGCCCCTTAAGAGGGTTTTTAACAGCAGCTTCTGAATTTAACGACATGAGCATGGGAAGCACGCAGCCCGGGAACCCCGCCTGTGAAGGGGAGGCGGAAGCTCAGTGGCCATTGTGCAAGCGCAGCTGGGAATACCAGGTAAATACACACATCTTACACCTCATTAGTTGCTTAAGGGAAAGGCTCTTGCTGACTCCATTTTGTGCTCAGATTTAAGTTTCTGGAGTTTGCAGGTCATTTCTGCAACCTCGGAAGCCACTCTCAGCACATTGCTAGTCGGTATTAGAACATTGAGGGATTGGCCCTCTGATCGCTACTTGACCCGCCATCTACAACATCAGCATGGGTGCGGCTTATACTCTCTCACCTTGGTCCTCAGAATCGGACCAAGGTGAGCCCCACCACCAGCAACACCAACCACACCAACAGCCGTAGCCACAACACCAGCCTTCTCCTCAACGACCTGATGCTCCACAGGAGAGAGGGGGTCAGCGCAGGGCTGCACCGCGCCGGAGGCGATACCCCCAACACAGGGTATACAGGCAGAGGATGAGCTTCCTCAACATGACTGAGCAGCAGTGCTTCAGGTCGTCGCAGACATTTGTAGCTTACTGGAACAAGACCTGCTGCCCAGAGGTCCTGGTGGACACTCCTTACCATTGGCTGTCAAAGTCACCAGCGCCCTCAACTTCTTCGCCTCAGGCTCCTTCCAGGGATCTGCAGCAGACATTTGCGTGATCTCGCAGTCGGCCACCCACAGATGCATCACCCAGGTGACCGATGCCATCTTTCACAAGTCAGCCAATTATATCGACTTTGCCACTGATGAAGCCAGTGTTACTGAGCGGGCGCTGGGCTTTGCGGCTCTGGCTGACTTCCCACAGGTGTAGGGCATCATCAACTACCCACATGTGGCCATGAAGGCACCCCCACATCACCCAGGAGTGTTTGTGAACCGCAAGGGCTTCCACTCCCTCAATGTGCAGCTCATCTGCAACCATAAAAAGATGATTATGCATGTGTGCGCCAGATTCCCTGGCAGCTGTCATGACTCTTTCATGTTGCGCCAGTCTATCCTCCCTCAGCTCTTTGCACCTCCAAACAGGCTTACCAGCTGGCTGCTTGGAGACAAGATCTATTCACTGATGACGTGGCTCATGACACCCCTGAGGAGGCCAAGTACTGAGGCCGAGGAGCGTTATAATGAGAGCCACATCTCCATCAGATGTGTCATAGAACAAGCAATAGGCATGCTGAAGATGAGCTTCAGATGCTTTGACAGATCTGGAGGAGCCCTTCAGTACATACCAGCCAGGGTCTCCAGAATCATCGGCTGCTGCGCTCTGTACAACAGAGCGCAGCAGCGAGGACTGGAGCTACAGGAGGAGCAAGGGGCACAGCACACAGCCTCTTCAGAGGAGGATAAGGAGGACAAGCAGGTGGAAGACGAGCAGGAGGAGGAGGAGGAACCTGAGATGACACCAGCAGCTGCACACATTGCTGCCCGGGAGGCCCGGGATGGCCTCATCATAGAAAGATTTACTTAACTTGCTCCAATGCAGCCACATGCCTATCACATGCTCTACTAAGTACCCCCCCCCCAACCCACCCCAACACCACCAGAAAGCATCCCTACAATGACCAAGCCATTCCTGTCACCCAGAGCCCCAATGCTCAAGGTTAAATAATGTGTCACCATTCACTCCAAGTGACAAAGCCACTTCCAAGGTTTGAGGCAAAAATTGACAAGACCCGAAAGTGGTGCAAAAAAAACCCATTTATGTGTGCAATCAAAACAATTGAAACTTAGCACTAACATTTTTTGATACACCCACGTGCATACCCTTGTGCATCTACTTTTGTGTCAATTTTCTTTTGCGAGTGCTTCTACGAAGTGCAACCCCTGTGGCTTCAGCAGAGGTAGTTGCAGGCTGCTCACTTCCCTGCTGCGACTGCACAGACACTTTTGGCGGACGTCCCCTGGGATTTGGAGCCTGTGATGGCCCCGCCAAAGTCTGCTCCACCTGTGACTGTGCAGGGGCAGACTCGGCCATCGGGATCCGAGGAAGCATGTGGGGCTCTGACTGAGGGGGAGGCAATGGGGGAGAAGTGGGAGCACTTTGAGAAGAGCCCCCACTTCCATGTTCCCTCTCACCATCATCCCTGTCATGGGCCACTCGCACTTCCCTGCTAGCAAGGAGCTGGGGAGCACCTTGCTGCACAGCAGTGGGGCGATGAAGGCCCAAGTCAACATTTACATCCCTCCTTGAGCGGAGGCCTAGGAGCCGGCTGCCATTTGTTGTCCACAGCTAGCATGTGCTCATGTGAGTGATGCATTTGCTGCTCCATACAGATGGACATCCTTTCCACGGAGGAGCACATCGTCGTCATCGCCTGTGACACAGTAGTGCTCATGTTGGACTCCTCCATTCTCCAGACATCACGGCTGCAAAAGATGTCAGAGTCTCCTGCAGTCGTTGCTGCCCCTCCAAGAGCACCCTCTTTCTCAATGGCCCCCGAGGTTCAGCGCCTGCATGCAGCTCAGCAGAGCTTGGAGCGTCCTGCGCCCTCCGGCGAGGAGTCTCCACTGCTGTCCCTGTCAACTCCATCTGCTCTTGCTCACTTGTGAATTGTGAGACACCAGGTGACAACACTACTCTATCGCACATTTACAGCATCAGAAACAGGCCATTCGGCCCAACAGGTCCATGCCGGGAAACATAATGGAACTATTACTATTTATTTTTAGTTTTCTGTTTATTGATGGCACTCAGAGCTACATGACAGAGTGACTTTCAAATACAAATGACATTCATTTCCTTTAGTCTCCCTCTCTCTCTCTCGCTGTGCCGTTGAATAGTTGCAAACCACAAGGCCTGCATAAAATTTAAATTTGAGTTTATTTCACTGAAAATTGGTAATTTGGATGTTAATTAACAGCAAGCTTTGCGATTTCCTGAATGCCAGTATTAACAGCGTAGATCTGGAATCTATTTATGACACGAATTAAGAAATGTTTTGTGTATATTCCCTCAACTGCGCAATGTACAATTTTCCAGACATTATGAGAGAAGGGCGGATTTTCCTGCTCCTGGGCCTATTGGATGCCCTGGGTGCAGCGAATCAGAGAATGATGCAGCACAATAGGAGGCCATTCAGCCCATCATGCCTGTGCCGGCTCTTTGAAAGAGCTCTCCAATTAGTCCCACTGCCTTGCCCTTTCCCCATAGCCCTGCATATTTTTCACCTTCAAGTATTTATCCAATTCCCTTTCGAAAGTTACGATTGAATCTGCTTCCACCGCCCTTCCAGGTCATATTCCAGATCAGAACAACTCGCTGCCTAATTTTTTTTTCTTCATCTCCCCGCTGGTTCTTTTGCCCATTACCTTATTTCTGTGCCCTCTGGTTACCGACCCTTCTGTCACTGGAAACAGTTTCTCCTTATTTAGTCTACAAAAACTTTCATGATTTTGAACACCTCTATCAAATCTCCCCTTATCCTTCTCCGTTCTACGGAGAACAACCCCAGTTTCTATCGTCTCTCCACGTAACTGAAGTCCCTCATCCCTGGTAAATCTCCTCTGCACCAAGGCCTTGGCATTCTTCCTAAAGTGTGGTGCCCAGAATTGGACACAATACTCCAGCTGGGCCCTAACTAGTGTTTTATAAAGGTTTAGCATAACTTCCTTGTTTTTGTACTCTATGGACCTGAAATTCAGCACTTTAGCGTCGGCTGTTATGGCCGGCTTTGTGGAAAAAATGGCATCTGCCTCACTTCCACCCACTTCCAGAGCGGGTCGCACCGGACGCCATTTGGTGAGGGCAAAAGAAGAGACGCCATCTACCTTTGAAGCAGGCATTAGGTTATTAACATATTCAAATAAGGGGCCTAACATCTGCTTCTGCTACCTCTTACAAATTTGGCTTGCGTCTGAGGCTGCCAGCGTCAACTCTGACTGCCTCCGGGAAAACAAACGCTAACGTCAAATTAAAAATAGTTAAGTACTTACCATTATCATCTCCAACCTCACTCCCAACTCTGACCCCCAGGCCCTCTCCAACCACCCTCCGATCCCATCCTTGACCTCCCCCCGATCCCGACCCCGACCTCCCCCCGATCCTGACCCCCGACCTCCCCCTAATCCCGACCTCGACCTCCCCCCGATCCTGAGCCCGACCTCCCCCCGATCCCGACCCCGACCTCCCCCCGATCCCGACCCCGACCTCCCCCCGATCCCGACCCCGACCTCCCCCTGATCCCGACCTCGACCTCCCCCCGATCCTGACCCCGACCTCCCCCCAATCCCGACCCCGACCTCCCCCCGATCCTGACCCCGACCTCCCTCCGATCCTGAACCCCGACCTCCCCCCGATCCCGACCTCCCCCCGATCCCGACCCCGACCTCCCCCGATCCTGACCCCCGACCTCCCCCCGATCCCGACCCCGACTTCCCCCCGATCCCGACCCCGACCTCCCCCCGATCCTGAGCCCGACCTCCCCCCGATCCTGACCCCCGACCTCCCCCCGATCCCGACCCCGACCTCCCCCCGATCCTGACCCCCGACCTCCCCCTGATCCCGACCCCGACCTCCCCCCGATCCTGACCCCCGACCTCCCCCTGATCCCGACCTCCCCCCGATCCTGACACCGACCTCCCCCCGATCCCGACCCCGACCTCCCCCCGATCCCGACCTCCCCCCGATCCCGACCCCGACCTCCCCCTGATCCTGACCCCGACCTCCCCCCGATCCCGACCCCAACCTCCCCCCGATCCTGAGCCCGACCTCCCCCCGATCCCAGCCCCGACCTCCCCCGATCCCAGCCCCGACCTCCCCCCGATCCTGACCCCTACCTCCCCCGATCCCGACCTCTCCCCGATCCCAGCCCCGACCTGCCCCCGATCCCGACCCCGACCTCCCCCCGATCTCGACCCCGACCTCCCCCCGATCCCAGCCCCGACCTCCCCCCGATCCCAGCCCGACCTCCCCCCAATCCCAGCCCCGACCTCCCCCCGATCCCAGCCCGACCTCCCCCTGATCCCGACCCCGACCTCCCCCTGATCCTGACCCCGACCTCCCCCCGATCCCGACCCCGACCTCTCCCCGATCCCAGCCCCGACCTGCCCCCGATCCCGACCCCGACCTCCCCCCGATCTCGACCCCGACCTCCCCCCGATCCCAGCCCCAACCTCCCCCCGATCTCGACCCCGACCTCCCCCCGATCTCGACCCCGACCTCCCCCGATCCTGAGCCCGACCTCCCCCGATCCTGACACCGACCTCCCCCCGACCCCAGCCCCGACCTCCCCCCGATCCTGAGCCCGACCTCCCCCCGATCCTGACCCCCGACCTCCCCCCGATCCTGACACCGACCTCCCACCGACCCCAGCCCCGACCTCCCCCTGATCCCGACCCCGACCTCCCCCCGATCCTGAGCCCGAGCTCCCTCCCGATCGCGACCCCTACCTCCCCCTGATCCTGACCCCCGACCTCCCCCCGATCCTGACCCCGACCTCCCCCCGATCCTGAGCCCGACCTCCCCCTGATCCTCACCTCCGACCTCCCCCCGATCCTGACCCCGACCTCCCCCCCGATCGCGACCCCTACCTCCCCCTGATCCTGACCCCCGACCTCCCCCGATCCTGACCCCCGACCTCCCCCCGATCCTGAGCCCAACCTCCCCCTGATCCTGACCCCGACCTCCCCGCGACCCCAGCCCTGACCTCTCCCCCTGATCCTGACCCCGACCTCCCCCCGATCCTGACCCCGACCTCACCCTGATCCTGATCTCTGATCTCCAGGCCCTGCCCCAGAGTCCTTGCTGGGAGTTCAGCCGTTCAGCGTGTTCAGCGCTGGGCTGAACGACACAATAGTGCTAATCAGCAGGCAGCACCAAAATAACGGCGCTGCCTGTGAACTTTTTACGGGCAAGAGCAAATCTCACCCCATGGTGGCACAGCCCGTTTTCGGGCCTTATCGAATGTCTAGGCCTATGCCTCTATTTATAAAGCCAAGGATCTCATATGCTTTCTTAACAGCCCTCTCAACTTGTGCTGCCACCTTTAGAGACTTGTGTACGTACAACCCCAGGTCTCTCTGTTCTTGCACCCCCTTTAAAGTTGTACCATTTAGTTGATATTGCCTCCCCTCATTCTTCCTACCAAAATGAATTACTTCACACTTCTCTGCGTTAAATTCCATCTGCCATGTGTCTGCCCCTTTCACCAGTCTGTCTATGTCCTCCTGAACTCTTGTTAGTATTCTCCTCACTGTTTATTACATTTTTGAGTTTCAGATCATCTGCAAACTTTAAAATTATGCCCTGTGTACCCAAGTCCCGGTCATTAATATATATCAAAGAGAGCAGTGGTCCTAATCAATGTTCCCTTTAAGCTGTGTGGTCGCGCAGTACTCCAGGGGCCCCATGCAGCCGGTGAGCTGGCCTTTAAATTGAAAAAAACGGGCATGCGCAGACTTTTGAATGGGCTGCCCAGCCCGTTAAAGGGGCCGCGCGGCCCCCCAAAAAATTAGGGGGAACATTAGTCCTAATACCGACCCCTGGGGGACACCAGTGCACACTTCCCTCCAGTCTGAAAAACATCCATTCACCACTACTCCCTGCTTTCTGTCTCTTGGCTAATTTCGTATCCACGAAGCCGCTGTCCCTTTAATCCCACGGGCTTCAATTTTGCTAACAGGTCTATTATGTAGTACTTTGTCAGATGCCTTTTGAAAGTCTGTATACGCGACATAAGCCGCACTACCCTCAGCAACCCTCTCTGTTACTTCATCAATGAACCGGAAATACAGGAAAATCTGTCGGGAAGGCCTGCACCCATGGGGAGCCAATAGCCCCAGGCACAAGAGAAGGAACATTTGTTCCTGCAACTCTTGGACTCAAGCCCAGAGTGTTATTGGAAATGCAATTTGTGGGATCCAGGCACACATTTAGGTAGAGTTCTCATCTAGGGAATCCCGTTATTACAAACTCACAACTAGGGTAGGGAATTTATCGGAATTGACCTTTTTATGTTGAGGCTTCAATATATCACGCTGTTTAATGTCCGGTTTAATAGAGATGTTCAAAATTATATGGGGTTTTGATCAGAGTAAATAGGAAGAAGCTGTTTCCACTGGCAGGAGGGTCGGTAACCAAAGGACACAGATTTAAGGTAATTGGCAAAAAAAACAGAGGGGGGAGTTGAGGAGAATTTTTTTTTTACACAGCGAGTTGTTGTGATCTGGAACGTGCTGCCTGAAAGGCGCTGGCAGCAGATTCAAAAGTAACTTTCAAAAGGGAATTGGATAAATACTTGAAAAGGAAAAATTTGTAGGGCTCTGGGGAAAGAGGAAGGTTGTGGGGCCAGTTATGCATCAACTAAAGGGCTGCCTATTATTTCAACCTCTCCTCATAATTTAACCCATTAAGCCCTGCTATCATTCTGGTCAATCTGTGCTGTACCCCTCCCACGGCCAATATGTCTTTCCTGAGGTTCGGTGCCCAAAGCTGAACACAGTACTCCGTACTAAGACTGCACAAGAGGGGCCTGTGACAATTCACTAACTTGAAGCAAAATCGCAAGCCCAGATAAGGAAAGCACTTTCACCCATCGTAATTCACCAGTGGAGGAAGAACACCGACAGTTGCCCTTCCTTCATCCTAGCATCCAACTGGCTCTCAGGCCTCTCCCTTCACGACCTCAGGGCTGATTTTGATCTCTCTACCACCCATTTTTCAGCAGGAATGGGGACGTAGCAAGACCAAAATAAAAGCGAAGGAATTACTGCTGACGTCCCGTCCGTTGCGATCTTGGAGTGGGCTGGGAAAGGGGTGCCCAGGACTCCTGTTGGCAAGAGGCAGGAGCCTCCATGATGTGTACAAATTGGGGTCCGATGACACAGAAAGGCCCCCGATGCAATTGAGAACCACAATCGCGCGGCGCCCACACTGCGCAATCCCCACCCATTGGGACTGTACATAAAACGGCCAACCCAGCGGTCCTTAAAGGGACATCTCCTGAACTGCCGCAGGTGAGTGTTCTGCAAGATTCTTGTCGAGCCAGAAAGAGCACGGGAGCGGGAACTCAAAAGCAGAATTAGTCACAGTATCAGGAAATGCAGCATTGCGTGACGTTCTCTGAAGGTCATTGGAAATACCTGAGAAGTGGTGTCAGGCCAGGTGAGGCCTCATGCTAGGTGTGGCAATGCCCTCAAATTACTGTGACTGTCTCTCAATCAAAAACCCAGCGCACAACTAATCGGAAGTCTACTTAAAGGGCAAGGAAGGTTTTCCATTAAAATGGGGCAGGACATTATTCACTTATGGCAGCGGCTCACCAGGGAGGGAGCCTTTGCTCGAGGCGCTTGATACTGACACGAAAATTCATCTTTTATTCAAATTTACTGTGACGCTACATTTTTCTTCTATAGAAAAAGGGAGAATGCTTTGAACTAAAAGTACTTCCCCTTTCAGTACAATCAAATACAGAACAATGTATGCCAGAGGATAATTTATAAAGCTGCAGTCTAATTAAAAGGCTCAAATTATTGACCTAAAATCAAGCAGTTTATACGCCTTATTGTCCTCCTAAGGCTGGAACCAGCCCTAGTATGGTAATGTGAATTTTCAACCCCATTTCACATACTAGCCACAGACACCAGATCAAACACTGAGAGGAGAGTACTGTAACATCTTCAAATGATGCTGTTAACCATGCAGGGAGGTTTGCTAGTACTGTTGGGGGGGGTTTAAACTAACTTGGCAGGGGGATGGGATACGGAGTGGAGCTATAGTAGGGGGTGATGCACAGCCAAATATAGTGGAAAAAACAAGTCAGCCTGGAAGGCAGAGCAAATATGTAACGGCACAATGGAGTATGGCAAGGCTGGATGGCATTTATTTTAATGCAAGGAGTCTTGCGAGTAAGGCAGATGAATTGAAGGTGTTGATGAACACATGGGAGTATGATATTGTTGCTATCACAGAGACATGGTTGAGGGAGGGGCAGGACTGGCAGCTCAATATTTCGGGGTATAGAATCTTCAGGCGAGACAGAGGAGGGGGTGTCGCAATATTAATCAAGGAGTCAATTACTGCTGTAAGGAGGGATGATATCTTAGCAGGTTCCTCTAATGAGGCCATATGGGTAGAACTTAAAAACAAAAAGGGGGCAAGCACTTTGCTGGGCGTGTACTATAGGCCCCCAAACAGTCAGGGGGAGATAGAGGAACAGATATGTAGGCAAATCTCAGAGAAGTGTAGAAATAATAGGGTAATAATAGTAGGGGATTTCAACTTC
Source organism: Squalus acanthias (assembly GCA_030390025.1). NCBI lineage: Eukaryota > Metazoa > Chordata > Chondrichthyes > Squaliformes > Squalidae > Squalus > Squalus acanthias. The sequence continues at coordinate 13,733,168 of CM059429.1, forward strand.
CCCAATATTAACTGGGATAGTCAGAGTGTGAAAGGCTTAGAGGGTACGGAATTCTTAAAGTGCATCCAGGAGAGCTTTTTGAGCCAGCATGTAGAAAGTCCTACAAGAGAGGGGGCGGTACTGGACCTAATTCTAGGGAATGTAGCCGGACAAGTGGTCGAAGTGTCAGTAGGAGGGCATTTTGGTGACAGTGATCATAATTCGGTGAGATTTAAGGTAGTCATGGAAAAGGGCAAAGATGGACCGGAAATAAAGGTTCTAAATTGGGGGAAGGCCGATTTTAACATGATAAGGCAGGATCTGGCCAAAGTGGACTGGGATCAGTTACTTGTAGGAAAATCCACATCAGAGCAGTGAGAGTCTTTCAGAAAGGAAATAGAGAGAGTACAGCGCCAACATGTTCCTGTAAAGGTCAAGGGTGGGACCAACAAGCCAAGGGAACCCTAGATGTCAAGGGATATACAAGAATGGATTAGGAAAAAAAGGGAGGCTTTTGGCAGATACGAAGGACTAAAAACAGTGGAAGCCCTAGAGGAGTATAGAAAGTGCAGGGGGGTACTTAAAAAAGAAATTAGGAGAGCGAAGAGGGGGCATGAAAAAACACTGGCGGGCAAAATAAAGGAAAATACCAAGGTGTTTTATAAGTATATTAAGGGCAAGAGGATAACCAGGGAAAGAGTAGGGCCCATTAGGGACCAAAGTGGCAATCTGTATGTAGAGCCAGAAGATGTAGGTGAGGTTTTAAATGAATATTTTGCATCTGTGTTCACTATGGAGAAGGACGATGTAACCATAGAAATCAGGCAGGGGGATTGTGATATACTTGAACAAATTAGTATTGAGAGGGAGGAGGTACTAGCGGTTTTAGCGGGCTTAAAAGTGGATAAAGCCCCAGGCCCAGACGAGATGTATCCCAGGCTGCTGTGTGAGGCAAGGGAGGAGATTGCAGAGGCTCTGACACAAATTTTCAGAACCTCTCTGGCCACAGGGGAGGTGCCAGAGGACTGGAGGACAGCTAATGTAGTACCATTGTTCAAGAAGGGTAGTAGGGATAAACCAGGGAATTACAGGCCAGTGAGCCTAACATCAGTGGTAGGGAAATTATTGGAAAAAATTCTGAGGGACAGAATTAGTCTCCACTTGGAGAGGCATGGATTAATCAAGGATAGTCAGCTTGGCTTTGTCAGGGGGAGATCATGTCTAACCAATTTGATTGAATTTTTCGAGGGGGTGACTCGGTGTGTGGATGAGGGTAGTGCAGTTGATGTAGTCTACATGGACTTCAGTGAGGTTTTTGACAAAGTCCCGCATGGGAGACTGGTCAAGAAGGTAAGAGCCCATGGGATCTAGGATAATTTGGCACATTGGATCCAAAATTGGCTTAGTGGCAGGAGGCAGAGGGTGATGGTCGAAGGTTGTTTTTGTGACTGGAAGCCTGTGTCCAGTGGTGTACCGCAGGGATCGGTGCTGGGTCCTTTGCTGTTTGTAGTGTACATTAATGATTTAGATATGAATGTAGGAGGTATGATCAGTAAGTTCGCAGATTACACGAAAATTGGTAGAGTGGTAAATAGCGAGGAGGGAAGCCTCAGGCTACAGGATGATATAGACGGGTTGGTCAGATGGGCAGAACAGTGGCAAATGGAATTTAACCCTGAAAAGTGTGAGGTGATGCATTTTGGGAGGACTAACAAGGCAAGGGAATACACAATGAATGGTTGGACCCTAGGAAGGACAGAGGACCAGAGAGACCTTGGTGTGCATGTACATAGATCCCTGAAGGCAGCAGGACAGGTAGATAAGGTGATTAAAAAGGCATATGGGATACTTGCCTTCATTAGCCGAGGCATAGAATATAAGAGCAGGGAGGTTATGATGGAGCTGTACAAAACACTAGTTAGGCCACAGCTGGAATACTGTGTGCAGTTCTGGTCGCCACACTATAGGAAGGATGTGATTGCATTGGAGAGGGTGCAGAGGAGATTCACCAGGATGTTACCTGGGCTGGAGCGCTTCAGCTATGAAGAGTGACTGGACAGGCTGGGGTTGTTCTCCTTAGAGCAGAGAAGGCTGAGGGGGGACCTAATTGAGGTGTACAAAATTATGAGGGGCATAGATAGGGTAGATAGAAAGGAAATTTTCCCCTTAGTAGAGGGGTCAATAACCAGGAGGCATAGTTTCAAGGTAAGGGGCAGGAGGTTTATTGGGGATTTGAGGAAAAACTTTTTCACCCAGAGGGTGGTTGGAATCTGGAACTCACTGCCTGAAAGGATGGTAGAGGCAGGAACCCTCACAACATTCAAGAAGCATTTAGATGAGCACTTGAAACGCCATAGCATACAAGGCTATGGACCAAGTGCTGGAAAATGGGCATAGATTAGATAGGGCTTGATGGCCGGCGCGGACACAATGGGCCGAAGGACCTCTTTCTGCGCTGTATAACTCTATGACTCTGTGACACGATCAATGTACGGTGTAGATTCCCAGCTGGATCAGTGGACCTGAAAACCCAGGAAGCGTCAGAGAAAGAATTGGACGCTGAAATAAGGGCACTTCCTGTAATGGTCTTCCTGTAAATCAGATGGGCCGAATGGCCTTCCTCATTCATAATTGTCTTGTGAATGTGTGTTTAATACCAATGATTTCCACCAGATGGCGCAGCAATGTTATGGGAAATTCTTGCCAAAAATGGATTGTTGGAAAGGGGAATATTTAAAGCGTCACATAAATCGTACACCAGAGATAGAGACCGCAATCTCAGTGCTTACAACCCCAAACAAAGCCACGGGAAAATCTGTTGCAAGTCCGAGACCCAGTGTATCCAAAGAAAGATTGGCATTTCTATAGCGCCTTTCATGACCTCAGGATGTCCCAGAGATCTTTACAGCCAATGAAGTACTTTTGGAGTGTAGTCACTGTTGTAATGTGGGAAACGCGGCAGCCAAATTGCGCACAGCAAGCTCCCACAAACAGCAATGTGATAATGACCAGATAATCTGTTTTAGTGATGATGGTTGAGGGATAAATATTGTCCAGAACACCAGGGCGAACTCCCCTGCTCTTCTTTTACGTCCACCTGAGAGGGTAGACGGGACCTCGGTTTAACGTCTCATCCGAAAGACAGCACCGCCGACAGTGCTGCGCTCCCTCAGTACTGTACTGGGAGTGTCAGCACAGATTATGGTCTGCAAGTCTCTGGAGTGGGACTTGAACCCACAAACTTCTGACCCAGAGCTGAGAGCGCTACCCACTGAGCCACGACTGACACCAGGTCTCTGGCTGCCCGCCAGGGCCCCCGTCAGAGCGGGTGAAGAACTTTGGGCCCACGATAATGTTTTTGTCCTGTTAGAATGGAGAGGAGGCTGAAAGAAAGATTAGATTATAAGAACAAAAGAAATAAGAGCAGGAGTAGGCCATATGACCCCTCGAGCCTGCTCCACCATTCAATAAGATCATGGCTGATCATCGACCTCAACTCCACTTTCTCGCCCGATCCCCATATCCCTTGATTCCCCTCGAGTCCAAAAATCTATCTATCTCAGCCTTGAATATACTCAAAGACTCAGCATCACAGCCCTCTGGGGCAGAGAATTCCAAAGATTCACAACCCTCTGAGTGAAGAAATTCCTCCTCATCTCAGTCTTAAATGGCCGACCCCTTATCCTGAGACTATGCCACCTAGTTCTAGACACTCCAGCCAGGGGAAACAACCTCTCAGCATCTACCCTGTCAATCCCCTTCAGAATCTTTTATGTTTCAATGAGATCACCTCTCATTCTTCTAAACTCCAGAGAGTATAGGCCCATTCTACACAATCTCTCATCATAGGACAGCCCTCTCATCCCAGGAATCAATCTAGTGAACCTTTGTTGCACCGCCTCCAAGGCAAGTATATCCTTCCTTAGATAAGGAGACCAAATCTGTGCACAGTACTCCAGATGTGGTCTCACCAAGGCCCTGTACAATTGTAGCAAGACTTCCTTACTCTTATAATCCAACCCCCTTGCAATAAAGGCCAACATGCCATTTGCCTTCCTTATTGCTTGCTGTACCTGCATGCTAGCTTTCTGTGTTTCTTGCATGAGGACACCCAAATCTCTCTGAACACCAACATTTGAAAGTTTCTCACTATTTAAAAAATAATCTGTTTTTCTATTCTTCCTACCAAAGTGAATAACCTCACATTTCCCTACATTATACTCCATCTGCCACCTTACTGCCCACTCACGTAGTCTTTCTATAACCCTTTGCAGCCTCTTTGTGTTCTCCTCACAGCTTACTGTCCCACCTAGCTTTGTATCATCAGCAAACTTGGATGCATTACACTCGGTTCCTTCATCTAGGTCATTAATATAGATTGTAAATAGCTGTGGCCCCAACACTGATCCTTGTGGCACCCCACTAGTTACAGCCTGCCAACCTGAAAAAGATCCATTTATCCCTACTCTCTGTTTTCTGTCCGTTAACCAATCCTCTATCCATGCTATTATATTACCCCCAACCCCATGAGCCCTAATATTGTGTAATAACCTTTTATGTGGCACCTTATCGAATGCCTTTTGGAAATCCAAATATACTACATCCACTGGTTCCCCTTTATCTACCCTGTTAGTTACATCCTCAAAAAACTCTAATAAATTTGTCAAACACGATTTCCCTTTCATAAAACCATGTTGACTCTGCCTAATCATGTTATGATTTTCTAAGTGCCCTGATACCACTTGCTGGTATTACGAAACTCAAAGGCAACTGCAAGGAGGCAGAACTCTTGGTATAAATGTTGTAAAACGCTAAACAATTTCCTCAGAGGTGTCCCAGGCAGCACTTTCTCCTCCTCCCCAAATTTAATCTAACAGTGATCCGGTTTGAAGGGGCCCTTTAAGCACTCCATCCCCTCCGAAGAAGACACATCATTGTGAAATCAGCTGAGGGGATTCCCCTTCAGAGTGCAGCCAGTTCCTATAATTCAGTCTGACAAGTCTGCTTTCAAACTAGTTCCATTTTTAAACTCAGCTCAGTCTCTCACTTTTGCTCAAAGCCCCTGACTGGCCTCAACAGAGTCCCAGCTGCTTCATCATTTCTCGCATCGAATGAAGGTCTTCCAGGAATAAACAGGGAAGTATGACATCACACTGAGGCATTTACAGCATGGAGGCTCCTGCCTCTTGCCAACAGGAGCCCTGGGCACCCATCTCCCAGCCCACTCCAAGGTCGCGACGGACGGGACGTCAGCAGTCATTCTTTTGCTTTTGTTTCGGTCTTGCTACGTCCCCGTTCCCGCTGGAAGATGGGCGGTAGAGAGATCAAAATCAGCCCTGGGGTCTTGAAAGGGGAAACCTTAGAGCCAGTTGGATGCTATGTTGAAGGAAGGGTAACTGTAGGTTTTCTTTCTCAGCCGACTCAATGCGGCGGGTCAAAGTGCCTTCCTTATCCGTGCTTGCGATTTTGCTTCAAGTCAGTGAATTGTCGCAGGCCCCTCTTGTGCACTCTTAGTATGGAGGACTGTGTTCAGCTTTGGGCACCAAATCTCAAGAAAGATACATTGGCCGTGGAAGGGGTGCAGCACAGATTGACCAGAATGATCCCAGGTCTTAAAGAGTTAAATTATGAGGCCAGGTTGCATAACACAGACCTTGGTGTCCATGTATACAAATCCTTAAAGGTGGCAGGGCAAGTTGATAAGGTGGTTAAAAAGCATGTGGGTTACTTGGGTTTATAAATAGAGGAATAGAATATAAAAGCAAAGAGATCATGCTGTAACTTTATAAATCACTGGTTAGGCCTCAGCTGGGGTATTGTGGACAATTCTGGGCGCCACACTTCAGAAAAGATGTAAAGGCCTTAGAAAGGGTTCAGAGGAGGTTTACCAGGATGTTACCAGGGATGAGGGTCTTCAGTTATGAGGAGAGGTTGGAAAAGTTAGGACTGTTCCCCTTGGAACAGAGAAGGTTAAGAGGTGACCTAATAGAGGTTCTCAAGATGATGAGAGGCTTTGATAGAGTAGAGAGAGAGAAAAACGATTCCCTCTGGCGAGTGGGTCAATAACCAGAGGTCAGAGATTCAAAATCATTGGCAAAAGATCTAGAGAGGAGATGAGGAGAAACGTTTTCACTCAGAGAGTTGTGGGGATCTGGAACGCTCGATCTGAAAAGGTGGTGGAAGCTGATTCCATCAATAATTTTAAAAGGGAGTTGGACGGGTTCTAGAGGATGAGGAACTGACAGGGTTACGGACAAAAAGCGGGGATGTGGGACTGAGCATGACTGCTCTTTCACAGAGCCAGCACAGGCACGACGGGCCGATCGGCCTCCTTCGGTGCTGTAAGTTTCTGTGATTCTATAAACTGGGCTTGTATTACCTTGAGTTTAGAACGTTGAGGAGTAATTTAATCAAGGTCTTTAAAATGATAAAGGGATTCAATAGAGTAGCTGCAGAGAAACGATTTCCTCTGGTGGGGGAATCCAGAACACCAGGGTATTATCTGAAGATTGGAGCTCGGCCGTTTAGGAGTGAAATCAGGAAGCACTTTTCGCACAAAAGGTAGCAGCAATCTGGAACTCTCTCCCCAAAAGGGATAGATTTTTGTTAGGTAAGGGTATGAAGGGATATGGAACAAAAGCGGATAGAGGCTCCAAGGCGATTTAGACAAATTGAGTGAGTGGGCAAATACATGGCAGATGCTGAAGACATGTGCTCCAGAACTAGCCACGCCTCTAGCCAAGCTGTTCCAGTACAGCTACAACACTGGCATGTATCCGACAATGTGGATAACTGCCCAGGTTTGTCCTGTCCACAAAAAGCAGGACAAATCCAACCCAGCCAATTACCGCCCCACCAGTCTACTCTCAATCATCAGCAAAGTGATGGAAGGTGTCGTCAACAGTGCTATCAAGCGGCACTTACTCACCAATAACCTGCTCACTGATGCCCTGTTTGGGTTCCGCCAGGACCACTCGGCTCCCGACCTCATTACAGCCTTGTTCCAACATGGACAAAGGAGCTGAATTCCAGAGGTGAGGTGAGAGTGACTGCCCTTGACATCAAGGCAGCATTTGACCGAGTCTGGCATCAAGGAGCACTAGTAAAACTGAAGTCAATGGGAATCAGGGGGAAAACGCTCCACTGGCTGGAGTCATACCTAGCACAAAGGAAGATGGTTGTGGTGGTTGAAGGTCAATCATCACAGCCCCAGGACATCGCTGCAGGAGTTCCTCAGGGCAATGTCCTAGACCCAACCATCTTCAGCTGCTTCATCAATGACCTTCCCTCCAACATAAGGTCAGAAATGGGGATGTTCGCTGATGATTGCACAGTGTTCAGCGCCATTCACAACTTCACAGATAATGAAGCAGTCCATGCCCTCATGCAACAAGACCTGGACGACGTTCAGGCTTAGGCTGATAAGTGGCAGATAACATTCGCGCCACAGAAGTGCCAGGCAATGACTATCTCCAACAAGCGAGAGTCTAACCACCTCCCCTTGACATTCAATGGCATTACCATCGCTGAATCCCCCACTATCAACATCCTGGGGGTCACCATTAACCAGAAACTTAACTGGACCAGCCACATAAATACTGTGGCAACAAGAGCAGGTCAGAGGCTAGGTATTCTGCGGCGAGTGTCTCACCTCCTGACTCACCAAACCCTTTCCACCATCTACAAGGTACAAGTAAGGAATGTGATGGAATACTCTCCACTTTCCTGGACGAGTGCAGCTCCAACAACACTCAAGAAGCTCGACACCATCCAGGACAAAGCAGCCCGCTTGATTGGCACCCCATCCACCACCTTAAACATTCACTCCCTCCACCACTGGCGTACCGTGGCTGCAGTGTGTACCATCTACAAGATGCACTGCAGCAACTCTCCAAGGCTTCTTCGGCAGCACCTCCAAAACCCGTGACCTCTTCCACCTAGAAGGACAAGGGCAGCAGGCGCATGGGAACACCACCACCTCCAAGTTCCCCTCCAAGTCACACACCATCCTGACTTAGAAGTATATCGCCAATCCTTCATCGTCGCTGGGTCAAAATCCTGGCACTCCCTCCCTAACAGCACTTTGGGAGTACCATCACCACACGGACTGCAGCAGTTAAAGAAGGTGTCTCACCACCACCTTCTCAAGGGCAACTAGGGCTGGGCAATAAATGCTGGCATTGCCAGCGACGCCCTGATCCCATAAACAATTTTTTGAAAACTATAACGTGGATAAATGTGAAGTTATCCACATTGGTAGGAAAAACAGAAAGGCAGAGTATTATTTAAATGGTGATAGATTGGGAAATGTTGATGTACAAAGGGACCTGGGTGTCCTTGTACACCAGTCACTGAAAGCAAACATGCAGGTGCAGCAAGCAGTTAGGAAGGCAAATGGTATGTTCATTGCAAGAGGATTTGAGTACAGGAGCAAGGATGTCTTACTACAGTTATACATGACCTTGGTGAGACCACACCTGGGGTACTGTGTGCAGTTTTGGTCTCCTTACCTAAGAAAGGATACACTTGCCATAGAGGGAGTGCAGCGAAGGTTCACCAGACTGATTCCTGGGATGGCAGGACTGTCGTATGATAAGAGATTGGGTCGACTAGGCCTGTATTCACTAGAGTTTAGAAGAATGAGAGGGGATCTCATTGAAATGTATAAAATTCTGTCAGGGCGAGACAGACAGGATGTTTCCCCTGGCTGGGGGTCTAGAACGAGGGGTCACAGTCTCAGGATACGGGGTAGGACATTTAGGACTGAGATGAGGAGAAATTTCTTCACTCAGAGGGTGGTGAACCTGTGGAATTCTCTACCACAGAAGGCTGTGGAGGCCAAGTCACTGAATATATTTAAAAAGGAGATAGATAGATTTCTAGACACAAAAGGCATCAAGGGATATGGGGAAAGAGTGGGAATATGGTATTGAGATTGAGGATCAGCCATGATCATTTTGAATGGTGGAGCAGGGTCGAAGGGCCGAATGGCCTACTCCTGCTCCTATTTTTCTATGTTCTATGTTCTAAATGGAGTTAACGTACAGATTAGCCATGAATAGCTAAAATGCCTATTTTTTCACCACCCCACACCCCCCCGTAAAGGGAGCTGACGGGCCATGCAGCACCTCTTTCCGGAGAGAGTCCCAGTACCCTCCCCTGGAGATCAAGTGAAGCTGGCGGCTTGCCGAGGCAGCGAGCGAGGTGCAAAAGCTTGGCTGCTACAACCCGTTTCGGGCATACGACTTTATGCTTCTGACATCGCTCAATAGAAGCAGGATCGCGGAGGGGGTGGGGGTTTTAAGCAGAAAACTGTGACAAAATGCAAGAGAGCACAGACGTGAAACATAGCAACAAATAAAAGGAGAACCCAGCCAGTTCATCCACAGTTAGCGGTGGAGGAAGTAATTAAATAAAAACAAGAAATTCTGGAAACGCTCAGCAGGTCAGGCAGCATCTGTGGAGAGAGAGAAACAAAGTTAACCTTTCAGGTTGATGACCTTTCATCAGAACTGGAAAAAGTTAGAGATGTAACAGGTTTTAAGCAAGTGCAGAGGCAGGGAAAGGAGGAGGGGAGGAAAGAACAAAAGGGAAGGTCTGTGACAGGGTGGAAGGCACTTTACAGCCTTCCGAACTCAACATCAAGTTCAACGATTCCAGATCATAACCACTGCTCCAATTTTTTCAGACAGCAGGTTCTGATAATGGTTCTGCTGTTGCCATTTACATCTCCTCTAGACCCAACTTTTGTTTCTTTACTTGTCCCATTACCATCCCCTTTCGCCTTGCATCGTCATCCCTTTTGTCATTTAATCTCTCCTGCTTTCCACCCTATCACAGACCTTCCCGTTTGTTCTTTCCTCACCCCCTCCCCCTCTCCCTGCCTCTGTACTTGCTTAAAACCTGTTACATCTCTAATTTTTTTCCAGTTCTGACGACAGGTCATTGACCTGAAACGTTGACTCTGTTTCTTGCTCCACAGATGCTGCCTGACCTGCTGAGTGTTTCCAGCATTTTCTGTTCTTATTACAGATTTCCAGCATCTGCAGTACTTTGCTTTTGAGGAAGTGGTTAATGTGGAAACTAGTTCTCAAGGTAGTTTTCTATTGTGATTTCTGAATGAGCCATTTTGTGTGACATTGCCAAATTCTAACCCCTGCTATTGAGCACATTTTCTGGGGGTTGGGGGGGGGGGAGGCGGGCGTGGGGTGAAATAAAGAAAATAAGGTGTTTTAATTTGTTCTCTGGGTTTGGGCGAGACTGGCAAGGCCACACTTATTGCCCATCCCTAGTTGCTCTGAGAAGGTGGTGGTGAGACCTCCTTCATGAACCGCTGCAGTCCCTGAGGCGGTGGTCCGCCTACCATGGTGTTCGAGTGGAGCCTTCCAAGAGATTTGACCCAGTGACAATGAAGGCTCAGCGATATTTGTCCAAGTCAGGATGGTGTTCGACTTGGAGGGGGACTTGGAGGCACTGGTGGTCTCACGACATTGCTGCTCGAAATCTTTCTCAGTGGTGGAGGTGACAGGGCTGGGAGGTGCTGTTGAAGTAGGCCTGGTGAGCTGCTGCAGTGCTTCCTGGAGCTAGCAACTTGCTCTTTGACACAGCAGAGGCAACCACGGAAGTTGCCAAGAGCACAGTGAGTAAGACCAAGACCAGCGTCTTTCACAACCTCAGGACGTCCCAAAGCCCTTTACAGACAATGAAGTACTTTTTGAAGTGGAGTCACTGTTGTAATATAGGAAATGCGGCAGCCAATTTGCACACAGCAAGATCCCACAAACAGCAAAGTGATAATGACCAGATAATCTGCTTTTCAGTGATGTTGTTTAAGGGATAAATATTGGCCAAGGCACCAGGGAGAACTCCCCTGCTCTTCTTCTAAATAGTACCGTAGGATCTTTTATATCCAACTGAAAGGGCAGACAGGGGCCTCAGTTTAACGTTGCATCAGAAAAACAGCACCTCCGACAGTGCAGCACTCCCTCAGTACTGCACTGGAGTGTCCACCTGGATTTTGTACTCTGGTCTCTGGAATGGGATTGGGAACCTCTGACCTTCTAGACTCGGAGGCAAGAGTGCTACCAACTGAGCCACAGCTAACAACAGTAGAAGCAGGGAGGCCCGGGAGCCATGAAAAGAGGCAGGGCCGCCGTTGGCCAGGAGCTGAGCCACCAAGGACGGCAGCCAAGGGGAGCAGCGAAACCAAAAAGAACAATGATTAAGTTCAAGAAGATAAACTTACCAGAGAGTCCAGGCAGCGCACGTCAATCAGTCATACCTGACGTTCGCACATGCGCAGAAGGCGTGTTTCAGTCATTTCACTAAACGTTAGGCATCATGAATGGCCAATGAGAAAACATCAAGCAATTTTCAAATAAGGTGATAAGAACATGAAGTAATTACAGTGAAATACTTGTGATCCAAGAACTAGATCTGGCCTATTTTAACCTTTGTATAAGATGGTGATTTTGGAGCTTAAGAGGAATGAGAGGAAAGCACAGAGAAGCAATGACTTAGTAGCAATAGCTTAGCAGAAGATAAGAAGGGTTGTGATGGAGCAAAAGAGAGGTTGGGAGCTATAACACGTGGTGGACCAAAGTTTATCAGATTAATGCAGCGGACTACCTAAGGCACATCTCTAACAGGATGTCTAAATGATGATTATCAAGCTACGGTTTCAGGGTGAGTCTCATGCTTATAATTGATAAGACTTTAGTTTTCTGGAGTTCCTGTTTCTCTGAGCTTCAGAGGAACTTCAGCGAGCTTATTTTAAGCTCTCAGCCACACACTTCTCAAAATTGTAGAGGAGGCTTTGCCCTGATTTTTTTTCCCCTTTGGCAGACTCATCAACGTGGCGAGGCACGTTTCCACCATTGGAGAGCTTTCAATTTAGTTACCGGGCCCTCTACTTTGTGCCCGGTAGTTCTGTCAAACTTGACGAGCTCCCCGACACCGTCTGGCCATCTCCAAATTCCAACCCGAACCCGCCCCACCCACCCCACCCGAGGACAAAGGGCTTAAGCACTGTTTAAGTTTTGCCGGCTACTTGTGACCGCAACTAGTGAGACCTGGGCCTATATAATTACAGGAGGCTGTCACTTCTGGCCTCAAGAAGCTTGGGGGGGCAGGGTGGGGGCGGTGTTTGCTTGAGAGAACCTTGAAGCCCTCTTGCTCTTTGAATAGTGTCATGGGATCACTGACGTCCACTTGAGCAAGCTGTCCATTTAACAACTCATCTGAAAGCTGGCACCTGCAGTATTGCAGCACTCCTTCAGTACTGCACTGAAATGCTAGCCGAGCTGATGCACTTAAGTCCCTGTAGGGGAGGGGAGCTTGAACCCGTGATCTTCTGACTCAGAGGCAAGAAAGGCTGACACATCTCTCCCACTGTTGGCCATCGAGTTCCCATTACCGTGCTGCACATGGGTGTCATTGATGAGATTTTGAACCTTCGGGAATCCTGTCCCTCTGTTAAAGTCTTTTCCTTTGGACACATGGCATGGTATTTGGCCATGGAAAACAATCCTTCATTCACCTGCTGGATGCAAGGGTGCATTGCAAACTGTCTGGGCTTTGACAAGAGTCATCCATGGGACAATAAAAGGAGACAGTGGCATAAATATTCAATGGTGAGTGGCATGTGAGCCAGAGACCCTCCCATTCCAACACATGTTGAAAAGTGCGTATGTAGACTTTGGGTGAGGGCAGGCTGAGGATTGGATGTGATGGCTCTGGTGGTTGAATAGCCTGCCAGCATTTATTGTGCCGGCTCTTTGAAACAGCTATCCAATTAGTCCCACCTGCCCGCCTTTCCCCCATAACCCTGCAAAGTTTTCCCCTTCAAGTATTTATCCAATTCCCTTTTGAAAGTTACTGTTGAATCTGCTTCCGCCGCCCTTTCAGGCAGCGCATTCCAGATCGCTGTGTAAAAAAAAAATTCTCCTCATGTCACCTCTGGTTCTTTTGCCAATTACCTTAAATCTGTGTCCTCTGGTTACTGACCTCTTCTGCCACTGGAAACAGTTTCTCCTTATTTACTCTATCAAAACCCTCCATGATTTGGAACGTCTCAATCAATACTCCCCTTAACCTTCTCTGCTCTAAGGAGAACAATCCCAGCTTCTCCAGTCTCTCCACATAACCGAAGTCCCTCATCCCTGGTACCATTCTCGTAATTCGCCTCCGCACCCTGTAAGATTCTCAAAATTCACAGATCCCCCAAAACTCGAAGACAAACCCTAAGGAAAAAGACTTTGGACTCTTTTCTAACTATTACAGGGTGGTGAAGTACATTTGGGCCTAACCTAAGGAAGTTAAGACCAAAAACCAAGTTTTGGCATTCTAAAAACATGTCTGGGCCTGTAAAGGGACAAGAAGGTGGGGTCGACCTCTGTAAAAGCAGTTTGGCTATTGCAGTTAATTACACTGTCTGGGGAACCGTCATGACCTCACTCAAAACCCCAGCAGATATTAAAATTTTGACAATAGACCCTGGGAGAAGGCAGTCCCACCCAAAACACAGGCCCCATCAAAACCTATCACAGGACCCATCAAAACCTTGCATAATACAAATCACTCAGACCCATTCCATAGAAAATCCGGGCCCAGTCAAGAAAACCAAACACAAAAACAATCACCTGTAATCAACCGAGGAGATCGACAGGATGCAAGCCATCCCAAAAGCCATTTGACACTTATTAAAATCGTTACTGTTAACGAGCCCTCCAAAATCTTACAATGACCGGGATTTGATTAGTATAATTGAAGGCCTGCTTTTCTCAAGTTCAAGCAACAAGCAGGACAGGAGAAGCACAGGAGTCACAGACAGGACAGCAGTTACACAGTTCTGAAGTTCGAGTTCTCCAGTACAACCGTACACAGTTCAACAGAAACAAGTTCAGCAAGCAGTCTGGCAGAAGGCAGTTCCACAGCTCTGAAGAAGACAGTTCAACAAGGAGAGGGGGCAACAGAAAGAAGTTCAACAAAGAAGGCCAGCAGCTCCAGAAGTCGGCCGACACGCAAGAAGAGACCAGAGCGACCGCCTCAGTGACCATCGGACACCTCGCGGCAACAAGGGCCTTAAGAAACTTTTTACTTAAAAGGACTCTAAACCCTACCTCTAACCTCTCACCCGATAAATCCAATCCAGTGAATCCCAAAACCGCAAACCAGCTCAACTGCCAAGGATTCGTTTGGTGAGCATTATCCCTGGTTTTCTAGAGCCCAACTTAGCTAGTAAAGTGGGATTGGGAGGGGTGAGGTATTCTTCGAATGTTATTTCCCTCGCTTGTACCAAAGTGTTCCCCACTTTTAGAGTGTTAAGAGTGTTTGTGTTGTGTTTTACTTTCTTGAATAAAGATCAAAGTTCTTGCATCAAACTCAGTTGTCTGCTGCACTTTTTATCACAACCCCCAAATAAGTCCAAGGTCTAGAACCAAGGTAGTGGGAGCAATTTGAACCGCTCAGAAGTCAGAGGTGAAGCTGACACAAACCACCACCCCCTACAACCCTCACCAAGACTTTCACATCCTCCCTAAAGTGCGGTGCCCAGAATTGGCCACAATTCTCCAGTTGGGGCTTAACCTGTGTATTCTAAAGGTTTAGCATAACTTCCTTGCTTTTGTACTCTATGCCTCTATTTATAAATATTACTCATGTGACTCGACCAACGTTGTCTACCTCATACGTTGCAGGAAAGAATGCATCAGCGAGACCATGCGGACACTGAGACAACGTATGAACGGATACCACGCAACAATCGCCAGGCAGGATTGTTACCTCCCAGTCGGGGAACACTTCAGCAGTCAAGGACATTCAGCCTCGGATCTGCGGGTAAGCATTCTCCAAGGCGGCCTTCGAGACACACGACAATGCAAAATCATCGAGCAGAAACTGATAGCCAAGTTCCGCACCCATGAGGATGGCCTCAACCGAGATCTTGGGTTCATGTCACGCTACACGACGTAGAGTCATCCAGACTCGAGTCGTCGTTGGCTTGTTCACAGATGTGATTTCCAGTAAAAAAAAGTAAAAATTTTAAAGTTTATGGTTTTCCATACAGACTGTATTTGACACATTAGACCCCCTGTGACCCCACCTCATTGTCTCAGTTGTATCTTGCTATGTCTTTGATGTGGTGCCTTCCTGGCTGACCTGATTGTTTCTCTGCCGAGATGTGATGAAAGGCAGTCAGATAGATTAACTGTAGTCGTCTGAGATTGTACGCTACACAGGCATTGTTCTCTGTCTATATATGCTTTGCCGATTCGTATTCCTTCACTTCACCTGACGAAGGGGCAGCAGCTCCGAAAGCTTGTGATTTCAAATAAAACTGTTGTACCTGGTGTTGTGCGACTTCTCACTTCTATTTATAAAGCCAAGGAACCCGTGTGCTTTTTTAAAAGCCCTCTCAACTTGTCCTGCCACCTTCAAAGATTTGTGTACACACACCCCCAGGTCTCTCTGTACCTGCACCCCCTTTAAAATTGTACCATTTAATGCCCTACTTTATATTCAAGGTTGAGTCAGTTGTGATACAAAGGACAAGAAAAGGTGAACTAAGATAATTTGGGTGCCATGGCCTGCTCCACTTTTTGAACAAATCCCAAATGACATCCACTGCTTCCGTCCTTGGGCTGATTCAAGCTTTGGTGTTCTTGATCCAGACGATGCTTCTAGCTAAGATAGCAGCTTGTAACTCCTGGAGGCAATGTTGGTTTCATTTTCAATGTACTTCATAAGCAACTGAAGTGCATTCCTTCAAAGTTCTGCAGGACCAGTCTTAAAACATTTGCCGGCGAGAATTTCTGCTAAAGAGAACACACAATTCCTGTCTATATCGGCAGGCCGATTTTGGAGGGCATGCAAAGAAAGGTTGAGGATAACAGAGTCCGTCATGTTTCTCACATGGGTACGGTCCTGTCGTGGTTAAATTACTGGATGTTTGCATTTCAATGAGGCCCTCGCCTGCCTGGGGCAAGAGTATTGCACGCTGCCCAAATCATGCCTGTTAAAATGGCGTGGGACGAGAGTGCAGCGTGGGCAAGGTGACTGTCACACTGCCGGCATTTCGAAAAGACAGACAGAATGGAAAAGGAGGGCAGGTAGCCCTGATAACAAAGGTTGACGTAAGAACAATAGTGAGAAAGGATCTCGGCTCGGAAGATCAGGAAGTAGAATCAGTATGGGTGGAGATAAGAAATAACAAGGGGCAGAAATCACTGGTGGGATTAGTTTACAGGCCCCCAAACAGTAGCTGGACAGAGTATTAATCAACAAGTAATAAGAGCTTGTAACAAAGGTAATACAATAATCATGGGGGACTTTAATCTTCATATAGACTAGGCAAATCAAATTGGCAAAGGTAGTCTGGAGGATGAGTTCATGGAATGCATTCGGGACAGTTTCCTAGAACAATACGTTATGGAACCAATCAGGGAACAGGCTATTTTAGCTCTTTTATTGTGTAATGAGAAAGGGTTAATTAGTAATCTTATAGTAAAGGGTGATCATAATATGGTAAAATTTCACATTGAGTTTGAGAATGAAATATTTCAGTCGGAAACAAGTCTTTGGGGGCAAAATTCGGTCGCGCCCATTTGGGGCGCTAACATCGCCGGAAGACTACTTTTAGCTCCCCGAAAAAGATGGCGCCCCTGCATCATAAATTGAGTGGTAGCGCCCCAAGCAGGAGGCAGGGTGCTACTGGGAGCGCTCCCCCTCCTTCCTGGGGCACTACCATTCAATAGCGCAGCTCTACGTGCAACAGCGCTAGGCACGTTGGCACGTAGCACCACGCGCGTCGGCACGTAGCCCCGCGGTATTACAGGCCTCCCTCCCCTGATTAAAGGGGAGGGGCCTAGCGCAGTGCGCCCCGGGGCCCTGCCGGACCACCGATCGCGGCCGGCACCCCGCATGAAGAAGCGGGAGGGGGCAGGTGCTGGCCAGCTTTGGTGAGACCACACCTGGAGTACTGTGCACAGTTTTGGTCTCCTTATCTGAGAAAGGACATACATGCCTTAGAGGTGGTGTAATGAAGGTTCACTAGATTGATCCCTGGGATGAGAGGGTTGTCCTATGAGGAGAGATTGAGTAGAATGGGCCTGCACTCTCTGGAGTTTAGAAGAATGAGAGGTGACCTCATTGAAACATATCAGATTCTGAGGGGGATTGACAGGGTAGATGCTGAGAGGTTGTTTCCCCTGGCTGGAGAGTCAAGAACTAAGGGGCATAGTCTCAGGATAAGGGGTCAGCCATTTAAGACTGAGATGAGGAGGAATTTCTTCACTCAGAGGGTTGTGAATCTTTGGAATTCTCTGCCCCAAAGGGCTGTGAATGCTGAGTCTTTGAGTATATTCAAGGCTGAGATCGATAGATTTTTGGACTCTAGAGGAATCAAGGGATATGGGGATCGGGCGGGAAACTGGAGTTGAGGTCGATGATCAGCCATGATCTTATTGAATGGCTCGAGGGGCCATAAGGCATACTCCTGATCCTAATTCTTATGCTCTTATGTTCTCATGACATTTTAACCCCTCGCACACCACATTCTCATCGGCCACGGGTGGGGGGGGCGGGGTGTGGTGGGGGGTTGTTAAAATCGGGGCTTTAGAGACTCGACACTGGTGCAATAGACCGATTGGCCACCTTGTGTCCAGTAACATGCCTTGATTCTAATTTACCTCCTGCCTTCTCGTTGTCTATCCATGAAGGCTCTTGAATCACTGATCGCCAGTGTAGCAGGGATACTTACTGACTGTCCTGTTTGGAAAGGTGGAGCCAGGAGGTATTTCGTCCTCTACATTAGGGGCAGGGCCAGATCCTCACAGATGTCCTGTAAGCTAGAAGGCTGGCCCATCATTTCCTTTTCTCCCAATTTTCTCCTCACTGCTCTTGACGGTGCTGAACCTTACTGGGTTACAGTTCCATGGAGCCCGGGCGTTTACATCCGCATCCAAGTACCCTGGTGTGGGTCCAAATTGAAGAGCTCTTTCAAAGAGCCGGAACAGGCACGGCGGGCCGAATGGCCTCCTTCTGTGCTGTAGGGTTCTATGATTCTATGATAGCCATCCTTCATGTATGAGCCTAGAGTGAGATGTAACGTCATGTACATTTATGGAGATATATTAGCAGAAGGAACTGGACCGAGGCTGCGCTTTCGGGAGGTTTGACATTTTACGTCTGCTGGCTTGATCCTGTTGTTTCTGGTTATGTCATTATGTGGAGCATGGAATGCTTTACCACAGGGAGTCATTGAGGCAGAGACCCTTAAAGAAACAGAAAAGTAAGAAGGAACTTGCATTTACACAGCGCTTTTCATGACCTCAGGACATCCCAAAGCACTTTACAGCCAATTAAATACATTTTGAAGTGTAGTCGCGTATGGAACGCGGCAGACAATTTGCGCACAGCAAGCTCCCACAAACAGCCATGTGATAATGGCCAGATAATTGGTTTTGGCGCTGAATGTTGGCCAGGACATTGTGTCTTTCAAGGGAAGAGTAGATAAACTTTTGAATAGAGGAGGATACAAGGCTATGAGAAGAAAGCAGGGCAGCGGGATTAGTTTTGGATTGTGCAGACAAGCATCTAGCGCAGACACCATGGGCCTGACTGTCCTCCATCCGTGCTGTTAGCTTCTACGATTCACACGGTTGATTCCTGAGATGAGGAGGAATTTCTTCTCTCAGAGGGTCGTAAATCTGTGGAATTCTCTGCCCCAGAGAGCCGTGGAGGCTGGGTCATTAAATACATTTAAGGTGGAGATAGACAGATTTTTACAAGATAAGGGAGTGAAGGGTTATGGGGAGTGGGCGGGGAAGTGGCTTTGAGCCCAAGAGCAGCCATGATCTTACTGAGTGTCGGAGCAGGCTCAAGGGGCCAAGTGGCCTATTCCTGCTCCTATTTCTTATGTTCATATGTTCTTATGTTCTGGGAGTCATTTTGATAGTGTAAAACTGGTGATATTCGATCAGTCGCCCGTCATATATCTCTCTCGATTTTGGCGAATGGAAATGAAATCCGGGAGAGGTGTATAACGGGCGTTGAATTGATATCACCCATTTTACACTGTCACCAAATTCAAAATGACCCCCAGTTAGTGTGTAACTCAAGTGCACTGACCTGCTCATTGAATGCTCATTGTAAAGCCTGAGTATATTCACATCTTCCTATGAAAAACTCCCTTGGCATCATTTCACAGGAAGAACAACATAACTTTACTGGATTGGGCAATTGGATAAGTTGACAACTCACTAGCAATTGGAATTTGGCATTACCCAATGTAATAATGTGACACAGAGGGAGAAAGAATGGGCATCGTAAAAGTATTGCATGAACAGTGTTGAAATAATTAAGGGTGATGTTGGAAAGAGATCTTGGGGCATGAATGGACTCTGTACTCAACATAGAATTACTCGGAATTACATAGGATATACAGCACAGAAACAGGCCATTCGGCCCAACCAGTCCATGACGACATTTCTACTCCACTCGAGCCTCCTCCCATCCTTCCTCATCTAACTCTATCAGCATAACCCTCTATTCGCTTCTCCCTCATATGCTTACCGAGCCTCCCCTTAAATGCATCTATGCTTTTCACCTCAACCACTCCCTGTGGTAGTGAGTTCCACATTCTAACCACTCTCTGGGTAAAGAAGTTCCTTCGGAATTCCCTATTGGATTTCTTGGTGACTATCTTGTATTGATGGCCTCTAGTTTTGCTCTTCCTCTCTCTGTGTCTACTCTATCCAAACCTTTCACAATTTTACAGACCTCTGTCATGGCCAATCACTGCAGAGCAGCAATCAGCAAGATGAGCAAATGCTGAACTATATCGGACTGATTTTGCAACCCTGTGAGAACTTGGGGCTCTGCATGTCCATGGTGCGGAGGCACTGTGTAGCTGGCTGGCCAGACATTTGTAGCTGGCTGGCACGCCCGCCTGTAGCACTGGGGCAAGCCATGCCAAATTCTGTAAGGCAGAATCCCCTCAGTGGCCTTGCCTTCCCTTCTCATGGAAAACATGAGCAGGGAGTCATGTCTGCAAAACTGACTACCAGCCAGCTGCAAACATCTGGCCAGCCAGCAACATTTAAAGGGAGGATGCTTTCGCTTATATAAAAAAACAGAAAAGAAATAACTCGCCTTTCATGACCTCAGGACGTCCCAAAGCGCTTTACAGCCAATGAAGTACTTTTGAAGTGTAGTCACTGTTGTGATGTACGAAAAGCGGCAAACAATTCACGCACAGCAAGCTTCCACAAACAGCAATGTGATAATGACCAGATAATCTGTTTTTCTAGTGATGTTGTTGAGGGACCCTGGGGAGAAGTCCTCTGCTCTTCTTCAAAATAGTGCCATGGGATCTTTCACATATACCTGAGAGGGCGGACAGGGCTTCAGTTCAATGGCTCACTCGAAAGATGGCAGTTCTGGCGAAAGGTCATCGACCTGCAACGTTAATTCGGATCCAAACATTACTTCATTGGCTGTAAAGCGCTTTGGGGCTTCCTGAGGTCATCACAGGCGCTATATAAATGCAAGTTCTGTCTTCTTTCTTGATTTCCTTTCCACATGTAATACAAGGCACGAGGAACATTAGCAGTGAGGCACCATAGTACCTTTCACTTAGTACTGGCACACTTTTCACCAATTCACTACTGCCACCAGGCCATCCCCTTTACAAAGTAGTATTCCTGGCGGGGAGGTGCAGTGTTCACAAGGGTACTGTTTGGGATGTGGCATTGTGAACCCTGAAGAATGACACCATTGTGGGTGTTCACTGGATAACAGTCATTAGCAAGATGATATCATTGCGGTTGGAAACCACCTGTGTATCAATGGAGTAGTATGACTTCTTTTTGATTTGCATCAAGTTCTTCTCAGGATGTTTGCAACACTGACAAGGCTGCATGTATTGCCCACACCACTCCTTGAGTATTGTGTGCAGTTTTGGTCGCCTTATCTGAGGAAGGATGTTCTTGCCATGGAAGGAGTTCAGCGAAGATTCACAAGGAATGACATATGAGGAGAGATTGGGTCGATTGGGCTTATACTCGCTGGAGCATAGAAGAATGAGAGGGGATCTCATCGAAACATATAAAATTCTGACAGGTCTGGCCAAACTAGATGCAGGAAGAATGTTCCTGATGGTCGGAGAGTCCAGAACCAGGGGTCATAATCTAAGGATAATGGGTAAGCCATTTAGGATAGAAATGAGGAAGAATTTCTTCACCCAGAGAGTGGTGAACCTGTGGAATTCTCTACCACAGAAGGTAGTTGAGGCCAAGTCATTAAATATATTCAAGAATGAGTTAGATATATTTCTTAAAGCTAAAGGTATCAAGGGATATGGGGAGAAGGCAGGTACAGGGTACTGAGTTTGGATGATCAGCCATGATCTCATCGAATGGCGGAGCAGGCTCGAGGGGCCGAATGGCCCACTCCTGCTCCCACCTTCTATGTTTATGTATCTCTAGTTGCCCTGAGATGTTGATGTTAGTGGGCCTTCCCCATATTGATGTTGGTGAGCCTTCCCCATGATAACCCAGCGATGATGAAGGAACGGTAACATAAGTCCAAGTCAGCATCGTGTTTGACTTGGAAGGGCACTTGGAGGTAATCTTATTTTCACAATGTTGCTGCTCTTATCTTTCTCAGGTCAGGGGGAGGACGTGCTATCGAAGTAATCTTGGTGAGTTGCAGCAGTGCATCCTGTAAGTTATGATCTAGCACTTCCCTCTCTATTTGTGTCTTTTTCTGTGTGTGTCTCTCTCTCGCACTCTCAGTCTCATAGATGTTAGAAATTAGAATCTCTGTCTCACAAATGTAAGCCATTAGCATTGCCCTTCCTAACTTTCAACAAAAGCTGGTGGAGATAATTAGATGGCTTCAAAATTAGTTTTATTTTTAAATTGAACACTAGCATGAACAAGGACTCTCTCTCTCTCTCTCATCCTCCTCTATCTCTCTCACTCCTCTCTCACCCCAATTTGTCTTTCCCACTCCATCTCTATTTCTCTCTCTGTCAGTTTAATACATTTTCTAAAATTTATGGAACATAAAAACAAAAGCTGCAATGGGTATGTTAATTAATATGCTGTCATTTATTCTCACACACATGTACAGGGCCTTGGTGAGACCACACCTGGAGTACTGTGCACAGTTTTGGTCTCCTTATCTAAGGAAGGATATACTTGCCTTGGAGACAGTGTAACGAAGGTTCACTAGATTGATTTCTGGGATGAGAGGGCTGTCCTATAATGAGAGATTGTGTAGAATGGGCCGATACTCTCTGGAGTTTTGAAGAATGAGAGGTGATCTCATTGAAACATAAAAGATTCTGAAGGGGATTGACAGGGTAAATGCTGAAAGGTTAATTCCCCTGGCTGGAGTGTCTAGAACTAGGGGTCATAGTCTCAGGATAGGAGGTAGGCCATTTAAATCTGAGATGAGGAAGAATTTCTTCACTCAGAGGGTTGTGAATCTTTGGAATTCTCTGCCCCAGAGGGCTGTGAATGCTGAGTATTTGAGTATATTCAAGGCTGAGATAGATAGATTTTTGGACTCTTGGGGAATCAAGGGATATGGAGATCGGGCGGGAAAGTGGAGTTGAGGTCGATGATCAGCCATGATCTTATTAAATGGCGGAGCAGGCTTGAGGGGCCATATGGCCGACTCCTGCTCTTATTTGTTATGTTCTTATGTTCTTGACACAGCCTCTTTAGAAATACTCAATATAAATTATTACCTCAATTAAGCTTTTGAAATTTGTCCACTGTTTTTCTCAATATGATTTGAAGAAAAGTTACTCAGCAGAATGTTGAAGAGTTGTTAAAAAAAATCGCATCAGTATAGCTGACTGAACGGTGCTGATGTATCCTGGGAAACTAGGTGCGCTTCACATGCTCAGACTGCACAATCCCAATTCAGCTCACATAATCACAGCTCTGGACCAAGAATCCAGTCCAAGCCTAGAGTTTCAGGAGAGGTTGGCCTTCAAGTAAAAACTTTAAAGAAGATAGTAACAGAAAAAAATGTAAAACAATTCAACAGATAAATGTAATCGTGTTATTATAAAAAAATGTTGTGTAGGCCCTTATTTTGAACTTTAGGTAGACTGGGCAGTAAGATAGGCAGCAAGTTGATTGTTCAATGCAATCGGATTTATTTGTTTTATTTTATGTTTTTGCCTTTAAGGGATGTTGCTCATTTTTCTCTTCGATTTTCCAGAGATCAGATTGGGACCTGACTCTGTGGTTATGCCATCTCTGTTGTGTTACTGAGAACCCGCAGCCTCTACCACCTTGAAGGACAAGGGCAGCGGGTGCATGGGAACACCACCACCTCCAAATTCCCCTCCAAGTCACACACCATCCTGATTGGAAATATATCGTCGTTCCTTCGTCATCGCTGGGTCAAAATCCTGGAACTCCCTCCCTGACAGCACTGTGGGAGTTCCTTCACATCAGGGGCTGCAGCAGTTCAAGAAGGTGGCTCACCACCACCTTCTCGAGGGCAATTAGGGATGGGCAATAAATGCTGGCCTTGGCAGTGACACCCATATCCCATGAATGAATTATTAAAAAAAGCAGAACCCACTTGGAATGGACAGGAAAGTAATAGTATAACTACAAGCATTGCATTTCACAACAGCCAGTCCTCGTCTCAGCTATTTAGTAACAGAGGTGAATATTTGAGTGTCTGGTGTGTGGGGAGTCATTATATGGAATTGTTTTCACTGTTGATTCAACTGGGTCACAAGAATGATTTCTTCAAAACAAAATTCCATCTGGTTCTTTTATGCTGGATGGTCTCCCAGAAGGAGAGGAGCTGATTTCCTTTGGAAAGTTTGAGGAGTACTGAAATTACATTTTCATGGATAAACTGAACTTGTTTTTCTGCTTAAAAAAAACCTGTCGCAGCTGTATCTTAGGAGATGTATATCTTTGAATTCCACCATCAGTGTTGAGTGGGATTTGATTCATGAAATGGTCAGTATGAAGTGTAGGGATAGCTACCTGATCTAGAAGATCTTGCGTCTGTCCACGATCTTTGGTCAGTATAATTTACAATCATTCCGTAGCTTTTTTCCCTCTCTCTCGAATGGAGCAGCCATCTGGAATGGTTTAAGCCCCCTGTATAATATTTCCATTTTTCTGATCACCACGACAACAAGGCAGTTTGATGGATTATGAAGGAGATTAAGGCACCATTTGGTGGGGCGGGGGAGGGGGACGGGGTTTGATGTTGCACCACATGAGGCCAAGGTATACGCTTAAGAGTGAAGTTATACTGTTGCTCTACTGTCAATCCAAAGCAGTTCCCTCTTTGCAGTGACACAGAACTGGCAGTATAACTCCAGAGTCAGATCCCACTCCGACCCTGGAGTGTGGACTGACGATTCAGATCACACTACTTGAATTATAACCTCAGTGCGGTCAAGTTGGGTTTAAAAGGTTCTGAGGAGGGGGTTCTCCTGGATCTTGCAAAGATTAGTGGTAGGCCAAAAGATTGGTAAAATTTTAGAAACCAGCAAAGGATGACTAAAAAAATAATAACGAGGGTGAAAATAGTTTATGTGAGTAAACTAGCAAGAAATATAAAAACGACAGTAAGAGCTTCTACAAGTATATAAAAAGGAAGAGAGTAGCTAAAGTAAACGTTGGTCCCTTAGAGGACGAGACTGGGGAAATAATAATGGGAAACAAGGAAATGGCAAAGGCATTGAACAAATATTTTGTATCTGTCTTCACAGTAGAGGACACTAAAAACATCCCAGTAATAGTAGAAAATCAAGGGGCAAAAGGGAGGGAGGAACTTAAAACAATCACTATCACTAGAGAAAAAGTGCTAGGCAAACTTATGGGTCTAAAGGCTGACAAGTCCCCTGGACCTAATGGCGTGCATCCTAGGGTCTTAAAAGAAGTGGCTACAGAGATAGTGGATGCATTGGTTGTAATCTTCCAGAATTCCCTTGACTCTGGAAAAGTCCCAGCAGATTGGATAACCGAAAATGTAACGCCCTTATTCAAAAAAGGAAGGAGACAGAAAGCAGGAAACTATAGGCCAGTTAGCCTAACATCTGTCATTGGCAAAATGCTCGACTCCATTATTAAGGAAATAGTATCAGAGCATTTAGAAAATCATAATACAATCAAACAGTTTCAACATGGTTTTATGAAAGGGAAATCATGTTTGACAAATCTATTAGAGTTCTTTGAGGAGGTAACAAGTAGGGTGGATAAAGGGGAACCAGTAGATGTAGTGCATTTGGATTTCCAAAAGGCATTCGACAAGGTGCCACATAAAAGGTTACTGCATAAGATAAGAGCTCATGGTGTTGGGAGTGATATATTAGATTGGATAGAGGATTGGTTAACTAACATAAAACAGAGAGTCGGGATAAATAGGTCATTTTCAGGATAGCAATCTGTAACTAGTGGGGTGCCACAGGGATCAGTGCTGGGGTCTCAACTATTTTCAATCTATATTAATGACTTGGATGAAGGAAGCGAGTGTATTGTAGCCAAATTTGCAGACGATACAAAGATAGGTGGGAAAGCAAGTTGTGAGGAGAACATAAAGAGTCTGCAAAGTGACATAGATAGGTTAAGTGAGTGGGCAAGAATCTGGCAGATGGAGTATAATGTGGGAAAATGTGAAGTTATCTACTTTGGTAGGAAGAATAGAAAAGATAAATATTATTTAACTGGCGAAAGGCTACAGAATGCAGCGGTACAGAGGGATCTGGGTGTCCTCGTACATGAAACACAAAAAGTTAACATGCAGATGCAGCAAGTAATTACGAAGGCAAATGGAATGTTGGCCTTTATTTCAAGGGGGATAGAGTATAAAAGTAGGGAAGTCTTGCTACAACTGTACAGGGTGCTGGTGAGACCACACCTAGAGTTCTGCGTACAGTTTTGGTCCCCTTATTTAGGGAGGGATATACTTGCATTGGAGGCAGTTCAGAGAAGGTTCACAAGGTTGATTCCCGGGATGTAAGGATTGTCTTATGAGAAAAGGTTGAGTAGGTTGGGCCTATACTCATTAGAGTTTAGAAGAATGAGAGGTGATCTTATTGAAACATATAAGATTCTGAGGGGGTTGGACAGGGTAGATGATGAGAGGATGTTTCCCCTCGTGGGGGAATCTAGAACTAGGGGGCATAGTTTCAGAATAAGGGGTCGCCCATTTAAGACGGAGATGAGGAGGAATTTCTTCTCTCAGAGGGTCGTGAATCTTTGGAATTCTCTACCCCAGAGAGCTGTGGAGGCGGAGTCATTGAATATATTCAAGGCTGAGATAGACAGATTTTTGAGCAACAGGGGAGTCAAGGGTTATGGGGAGCGGGCAGGAAAGTGCAGTTGAGGCCAAAATCATATCAGCCATGATCTCATTAAATGGCAGAACAGGCTTGTAGGGGGTGGTGGTTTTGTGTCAGCTTTCCCTCTGACCTCTGAGCAGTTCGAATCGCTCCCACTCCCTTGGTTATAGACCTTGGACTTATTTGGGGGTTGTGATACAAAGGTGCAGCAGACAACTGGGTTTGATGCAAGAACTTTGATCTTTATTCAAGAAAGTAAAGCACAACACAAACACTCTTACCACTCTAAAGGTGGGGAACACTTCGGTACAAGCGAGGGAAATAACATTAAAAGAATACTTCACCCCTCCCAATCCCACTTCTCTAGCTAGGTTGGACTCCAGAGAACCAGGGATAATGCTCACCAAACGAATCCTTGACAGTTGAGAGTTAGGGTTTAGAGTCTTTTGAGTAAAAGTTTCGTAAGGCCCTTGTTGCCGCGAGGTGTCCGATGGTCACTGAGGCGGTCGCTCTGGTCTCTTCTTGCGTGTCGGCCTACTTCTGGAGCTGTTGGCCTTCTTTGTTGAACTTCTTTCTGTTGAACTCCGCCTCTGTTTAAACTGTCTTCTTCCGAGCTGTGGAACTGCCTTCTTGCAGAACTGTAACTGTTGTGCTGGAGAACTGGAGAACTCCCTTCTTACTGAACTGTCTTCTTTAACTGCCCAACTTGCTTCTCCTGAACTCTGTAACTCCAGCACTGACTTCTGCTGAAAACAGGCTTTCAATTGAACTCGAAACTGCAGAACTGCCTTCTGTTGAACTTGAACTGTTTACTTGCTGAACTGCCTTCTTGAGAAAACAGCCTTTCAATTTGAGGCCTCGTTAGCAGTAACGACTTTACTAGCGTGTTAACTGGTTTTGTAAATGTGTGAAGTGGTTTCAGGATAGCTCCATTCTGTCGATCTGTTGTTTAATCGGAGTTTGAATTGTCCTCATGTTTTGGGTTTCTTGACTGGGCCTGGGACTTCTATAGAATATTTGCTTTATGCATGTCTTTAATGGGTTCTGTAAACGGTTTGATGGGACCTGTTGTTTTGGGTGGGACTGTCTTCTCCCAGGGTCTATTGTCAAAATGTTAATGCTTGCTGGGGCTTTGAGTGAGGTCATCCCGATTCCCCAGACATTGCAATTTAACTGCAATACCCAAAACTGCTTTTACAGAGGTTGCTCCCACCGTTTGTTCCTTTACAGGCCCAGACATAGTTTTAAAATGCCAAAACTTGTTTTTTGGTCTTACAGTCTCTTAGGTTCGGCCCAAATAAAATTATTATCACTCTGAGGTTGTTCCAAAGTCCTTTTTCCTTAGGTTTTGCAAATTTTGGAAACCTTACAGGCTTGAGCGGCCGAATGGCCCACTCCTGCTCCTAATTGATTGTCTTCAGAGAGGAATTTCACAGAGTTATTTTCTTCCTGAATTGGCCGAATGTTTTGTTTGCCTCTCCCAGAAGATCGCATGGCTGCTGATTGAAGGGTAGTGTGTGGGGGTGTGGAAGGGTGTGTTGAGCGTAGATAGGAACATAGGAACAGGAGGAAGCCATTATGCCTCTCAAGCCTTTTCCGCCATTCAATTAGATCATGGCTGCTCTGTATCCTAACTCAATCTACCCGCCTTGATTCCGCGACCCTTAAAACCCTTACCTAACAAAAGTCTATCAATCTCAGTTTTAAAATTTTCAATTGGCCCCCGACCTCAACAGCTTTTTGGAGAAGAGAGTTCCAGATTTCTACTTCCCTTTTTGTGAAGAAGTGCTTCCTGACATCACCCCTGAATGGCCCAGCTCTACTTTTAAGTTTATACCCCCTGGTTCTGGACACCCCACAGCAGAGGAAATCATTTCTCCGTGGTGGTGAGCCGTCTTCTTGAACCGCTGCAGTCCGTGTGGTGAAGGTACTCCCACAGTGCTGTTAGGTAGGGAGCTCCAGGATTTTGACCCAGTGACGATGAAGGATTGGCGATATACTTCCAAGTAAGGATGGTGTGTGACTTGGAGGGGAAATTGGAGGTGGTGGTGTTCCCATGCGCCTGCTGCCCTTGTCCTTCTAGGTGGAAGAGGTCGCAGGTTTGGGAGGTGCTGCCAAAGAAGCCTTGGCGAGTTGCTGCAGATCATTTTGTAGATGGTACACACTGCAGCCACGTTGCCCCCGGTGGTGGAGGGAGTGAATGTTTAAGGTGGTGGATGGGGTGCCAATCAAGCGGGCTGCTTTGTCCTGGATGGTGTCGAGCTTCTTGAGCATTGTTGGAGCTGCACTCATCCAGGCAAGTGGAGAGTATTCCATCACACTCCTCACTTGTGCCTTGTAGATGGTGGAAAGGCTTTGGGGAGTCAGTAGGTGAGACCCTCGCTGCAGAATACCCAGCCTCTGACCTGCTCTTGTTGCCACAGTATTTATGTGGCTGGTCCAGTTAAGTTTCTGGTCAATGGTGACCCCCAGGATGTTGATGGTGGGGGTTTTGGCGATGGTAATGCCGTTGAATGTCAAGGGGCGGTGGTTAGACTCTCGCTTGTTAGAGATAGTCATTGCCTGGCACTTGTGTGGTGCGAATGTTACCTGCCACTTATCAGCCCAAGCCTGAACGTCATCCAGGTCTTGGTGCATACGGCATGGACTGCTTCATTATCTGAGGAGTTGTGAATGGCGCTGAACACTGCACAGTCATCAGCGAACATCCTCACTTCTGACCTTATGTTGGAGGGAAGGTCATTGATGAAGCAGCTGAAGATGGTTGGGTCTAGGACACTGCCCTGAGGAACTCCTGCAGCGATGTCCTGGGGCTGTGATGATTGACCTTCAACCACCACAACCATCTTCTTTTGTGCTAGGTATGACTCCAGCCAGTGGAGAGTTTTCCCCGCGATTCCCATTGACTTCAGTTTTACTAGGGCTCCTTGATGCCACACTCGATCAAATGCTGCCTTGGTGTCAAGGGCAGTCACTCTCACCTCACCTCTGGAATTCAGCTCCTTTGTCCATGTTTGGACCAAGGCTGTAATGAGGTCGGGAGCCGAGTGGTCTTGGCGGAACCCAAACTGAGCATCAGTGAGCAGGTTAATGGTGAGTAAGTGCCGCTTGATAGCACTGTCGATGACACCTTCCATCACATTTCTGGTGATTGAGAGTTGACTGATGGGGCGGTAATTGGTCAGGTTCAATTTGTTCTGCTTTTTGTGGACAGGACAAAGCTGGGCAGTTTTCCACATTGTCGGATAGATGCCAGTGTTGTAGCTGTACTGGAACAGCTTGGCTAGAGGTGCGGCTAGTTCTGGAGCACAAGTCTTCAGCACGATAGCCGGGATGTTGTCGGGGCCCATAGCCTTTGCTGTATCCAGTGCGCTCAGCCGTTTCTTGATATTCCGTGGAGTGAGTCGAATTGGCTGAAGACTGGCTTCTGTGATGGTGGGGACCTCAGGAGGAGGCCGATATGGATCATCCACTGCGCACTTCTGGCTGAAGATGTTTGCAAATGCTTCAGCCTTGTCTTTTGCACTCACGTGCTGGACTCCAGCATCATTGAAGATGGGGATATTCATGGAGCCACTCAGCAGGCCAGGCAGCATCCGTGGAGAGAGAAACAGAGGTAACGTTTCAGGTCTGGGACCCTTCATCAGACCTGGAAAAAGCTGGAGATGTAACAGATATTAAGCAGGTGCAGAGACAGGGAGGGAAGGAATTGAAGGAACATACTGTGCTAAGGTAAGAGGCAGGAAAGATAAAATGTTCCAAATGGGCATGGCAAAAATCATACAGCATGAAAAATGGGAGCAGGGGTTATAGTTTGAAATTGTTGAACTCAATGTTGAGTCCAGAAGGCTATAAAGTGCCTAATCGAAAGATGAGGTGCTGTTCCTTGAGCTTATGTTGAGCTTCATTGGAACAATGTAAGAGGCCGAGGACAGAGAGATCAGAGTGGAAGTGAAGCGGAGAATTAAAGTGACAGGCAACCGGAAGCTCAGGGTCACCCTTACGGACTGAACGGAGGTGTTCCGCAAAGCGGTCACCCAATCTGCGACAGGTAGATTGGTGAGGATGAGGTCAAGTAGGTTTTTCCCTCGTGTTGGTTTTCTCACCACCCAGACTGGCAGCTATGTCCTTCAGGACTCGGCCAGCTCGGTCAGTAGTGGTGCTACCGAGCCACTCTTGGTGATGGACATTGAAGTCCCCCACCCAGAGTACATTCTGTGCCCTTGCTACTCTCAGTGCTTCTTCCAAGTGGTGTTCAACATGGAGGAGTACTGATTCATCAGCTGAGGGAGGGCGGTAGGTGGTAATCAGCAGGAGGTTTCCTTGCCCATGCTTGACCTGAAGCCATGAGACTTCATGGGGTCCGGAGTCAATGTTGAGGACTCCCAGGGCCACTCCTTCCCGACTGTATACCACTGTGCCACCACCCCTGGTGGGTCTGTCCTGCCGGTGGGGCCAGGACATACCCAGAGATGGTGATGGAGGAGTTTGGGAAATTGGCTGAAAGGTATGATTCTGTGAGTATGGCTGTTGCTTGACTAGTCTGTGGGACAGCTCTCCCAATTTTGTCACACGTCCCCAGATGTTGGTGAGGAAGACTTTGCAGGGTCGACTGGGCTGGATGTGCCTTTGCCGGTGCCGAGGTCGATGCCGGGTGGTCTGTTCGATTTAATTCTTATTATTGTGTTTCGTAGCAGTTTGTTACAACTGCTAGGCCATTTCAGAGGGGCAGTTACAAGTCAACCACAATGGTGTGGGTCTGGAGTCACATATAGGTAAGGACGGCAGATTTCCTTCCCTAAAGGACATTAGTGAACCAAATGGATTTTTACGATAGTTTCATAGTTAGCATTTTATTCCAGATTCTTATTTAATTAACTGAATTTAAATTCCCCAGCTCCCGTGGTGGGATTCGAACTCAGTTTTGATGGGCTTGCTGGCTTTTCTCTGTCCATCTTTTTTCGTGGGTTCCTATGCTCGAGCAAGCATGACTGCACAGGGCCCCCTCGCTGACCCTTGACTCAGTTGGATCAGTTGCTGCAGACTAAGATATGATACTTTGAAAGAGTGGTATCAATCCAGAATTGTTGAAAATGAAAATACAGTACTCAGAATTTGTAAGTGTGACCAAAAAGGCAGGAAGCGGTTGTAAAACGTATCCGAAAACGAATGACTCACTCGCCAGCTCACCCCACATCAGCACATAAATAAATTATTGTGCCATGATTGTGAATTTAAAGTCGTTTTCTACTGGGTGCTGGTCAACAAGTGGTCAGCATTGTGGTTTGTTTTTCAGATCATAACATAGTTTTGCAACAATTTAAATTCAAACACTCCAGCAGTGAGTTGCTGCTTAAAGACACTGGCCGTGAAATTCAGCCCCCCCCAGCACCAGTAGTTTTGGCTGGTTTTGAAGAAAAAATGGCCTTCCGCCTCGCTTCCGCCCTCTTCCAGTGCGGCCCGTGCTGAACGCCATCTTGTTAAGGACGATAGCGCGGGCGGGACGTGCGTGCGCCGGCAGTATGCAGGGTAGGCAGAGCGTGATGTCAGTCAGCGTGTAACGCTGATTTGACGCACGGCCTGCCATTTTCAACCTCGCTGCTCCATTCAACGCCCTGCCGTAAACACAAGCAGCTGAGCGTGTGTTCAGCTGCACGAGGGGCACCCCCCTCCCCCACCATCCACCACCCACCAGTGCTACTTGAAGTTATACATCCAACTTGCAGGTTAGTTGCTTATTGCTATGTACTGGCTGTTGCAGAGTTTGTCGGAGTACTGGGTTGCTGGAAGAGATTTGAAATGTTGTTAAAGTGTGCAGGGAGTGCTGCTGGACGTTGGGAAGGTGTTGGCTACTACTGGAAGGCCTCTGAGTGCACCACTTGCTCCCAGTCATGGTGGCTCTAGCTGCAGACCCCCTCACTCTGCAGCATGACAGGGAGATGGAGCAGAGGCAGCAAAGAAGACAAGCTGCTCGCAGAGGGAGGAGGAGGAGGAGGAGGAGGAGGGCTCTCAGCAGGAGGCCTTACCCACCATGGGTCTTCAGGGTGCGCTTCTCCTACCTGCATTTAAGCCAGGAGCAGTGTGTTCGTCGGCTTCACTTCACCAAGGAGGTGGTCACAGAACTCTGCCACCTCTTGGAACCAGACCTGCAGCTTCAGAGCAGGGTGACAACAGATCTGCCAGTGGACCTCAAGGTGACCGTGGCCCTGAATTTTTTCGCCTCAGATCCTTCCAGGCTGGAGCAGGCGACATAGCCAACATCCGGGAGGTCACAAAGGCTCTGTACGCTAGGAGAGGGAACTTCATTGTCTTCTCTCTAAACAGAGAGAAGCAGGAGGAGCGCGCACGTGGCTTTGCCAGGATATCAGACTTCCCCTTGGTACAGGGTGCCATCGACTGCACGCACATGACTTTGCAGGTGTCGCATG
Source organism: Squalus acanthias (assembly GCA_030390025.1). NCBI lineage: Eukaryota > Metazoa > Chordata > Chondrichthyes > Squaliformes > Squalidae > Squalus > Squalus acanthias. Next base: position 13,765,907 of record CM059429.1, read on the forward strand.
TCAATGGTGAGACGTACCGTAACCGAAAAGGGTGCAAGGTATGAGATGTGGGTGTAAGGTTTGCAGCAATGGTAAGTGTGTGAGGGTGAGGTGAAGCTATGAAGGTAAGGTATGAGTCCTGTTTGATAGAGATTGTTGGTAGGTGAGTGATTGGGGTGTGGTGCATTGAGCAGTGTGTGAGGCTAGTGGTGCAGATGGTGGGAAACAGCATTTGAAGATGCATTCACTGACCTTGACCACTCGTGTGAGGTCTTTGAACTTCTTTCGGCACTGCATCCATGTCGTCAGGGCAAGACTGCTGGCATTGACCTCGTTGGCTATCTCCTCCCACTGCCTTTGCAGTGTGAGTCTGGAGGCTTTCCTGGCCCCCTGCAGATGGAGGACCTGTATGCTACTTACATCCACCCCGCACTGCCTCCCCCCCCGCCCCACCACCAACCCCCTCCCCACCGCCACCGACCCCTGTCAAATGGGCACTCCCAAATTTCTGGGCCCCTCCTGTGTTTTAAACAGCTTAAGATCTTCATTAAGAATACAGCGCGTGTTCATCAGTGGAGAGTTATTTTATGCCTTTGCGCAGTGGGTTCTGGTATAATGACCACCTTACGCAATAATTAGTGTTGTATGAATAGCATTGATATTTATCACTTATAAAGGATTTATCGCACTACAATCTGCTACCATTCGCCGACTGATAGATAGGAGGCCAGCTGGCAAACTAGATGCAAGGACAAGCTGTGCAGAAAGCTGCCTTGTGAGCGTTGGCAGACGCTTGCTTTTACAAAGTGTGTTTATACTGAGGGCTGTTCTGTATATAATAAAAAGTAGCTCAAACAGTTAGCAAAGTTAAATTTTGATTTGGTCAGTCAGGCGTCTAGCAGAAATCCTTCAACCATGTTGCAGAGTCTTCAAAGCAAATGTAAAGTGAAGCTTACCCAATATGCATTGCACTCTCTCCCTCTCTCTGTTTCTCTCTCTGTCTCTCCCTCTCTCTGTCTCTCTTTCTCATTCTTTCTGTCCCTCTCTCTCTCTGTCTCCCCCTCTCTCGCTCTCTTTTCTTTCTCTCTCTGCCTTCCTCTCTCTGTCTCTCTGTCTTTCTCTGTCACCCTCTGTCTCTCACTTGCTCTCTCTCTCTTTCTCTGTCTCCCTCTCTCTCTGTCTCTTCCTCTCCCTCTCTGTCTCTCTCTCTCTCCCTCTCTCTCTCTCTGTCTCTCTGTCCCTCCCTCTCTCTCTCCCTCTCTGTCCCTCCCTCTCTCCCTCCCTCTCTGTCCCTCCCTCTCTCCCTCTCTGTCCCTCCCTCTCTCCCTCTGTCCCTCCCTCTCTCTCTCTCCCTCTCTGTCCCTCCCTCTCTCTCTCCCTCTCTGTCCCTCCCTCTCTCCCTCTCTGTCCCTCCCTCTCTCTCTCTCTCCCTCTCTGTCCCTCCCTCTCTCTCTCTCCCTCTCTGTCCCTCCCTCTCTCTCTCCCTCTCTCTCTCTCTGTCTCTCTCTCACTGTACTTCAGCCACAGCTCAATCACCCAAGTCCAAACGTCCCCGGCGCGAGTTGGCAAGAGCCAAGGTTTGGAGAGCCTCAAGTGTCTGCAGAGCATCTCCTCTGCTGATCCAGCCAGGACCACCCTGCCCATTAGACTTTGGCTTGCAGGGTTATCGGGAGTTGAGTGGGAAGAATCCCAGTTCCCAGCGATTTCCACAAGGCTTTTGATGAGAGCGTGCTGTAGCCCTAAGCTGGAAGCTTAGTAGGACTGACATTCAACGTAAGATACAACTTTGCAGTCAGTGCTGGGGAGAAGTCAGAGGCAGAATTCCCGATAGTTTAAGTGGCAGATGAGAACTTTCAATCAATTCATCTCTTCCTCTTCAACATTATATCTGATTTTTTTCCCCCCCTTATCCTCCTTTTCCCAGCTGGTGCTGTGCCCGCTCCAAAACCAATATATCCTCCCGGAGGTCCAGGGCCCAAAACCCCCAGGGAGTGCAGGGTCTGGGACTCACTCGACTGGCGCAGGCGTATCTTTAAACACGAGGCTGTTTGTTGCTGCTGTTTCTGCTGGCAACGCCGCAGAGCTGATCCCGGCAGAGCCTGATGACAGAATCAGCGGAGGTGAGCACAGGCAGCCGGGAGCTGGGACTTGCTTGGCGTCGGTGGAATTGCAGGCGGACGCACGATGGGAGCTTTGCACCAGCAGAGGAACTGATGGATATTCCCCCTCAGCGTTCCTGCGGGGGGGAAGTTCCACACTCCTGGCCTGTAATTATCCGAACATTAAAATTAAGGAGAAAATTCTGGACAATGTCCGAGTGACATAGGGTCGCCAACCCTCCAGGATTGTCCTGGGGTCTCCAAGAATTAAAGATTAATCTTCTGCCGCGAGCAAAACCCGGGAGAAAAATCATTGGGAGAATTTTTTTGAATTGCATGTTTTTATTTTCTTTGAACACTTTTATTAGTTAGAAAAATATCGGCGATGGGGAAAGGGGCTGTTTGAGAGTCAGTCAAGAATCGTCCAATCAGGTAATTAAGGGGGAAAAATTGGGTTGGTTTGCCCCTCTCGTTAGCTCCCCCAGGGGGCGCTAACGGGGCACAAATCCCCTAGCGCCCGGGCGATGCACCGCTAACGCCTCCCACGAAATTTAGCGGGAGGTTAGCGGCGGCGGTAGCCAGTAGCGCCCTGTGGCGCTGCGCCGCCGGCAATGATGTCATCGCCGGCGGCGCAGCGCCCCGCTCGCGCCCCGGACGCAACCTTCCCTTGCACCCCCTGACCTAGTGCCGGACGATGTGTCCAACAGGGTCAGGGTGGCATATTTGCAGCGGCGGCGGCGCTACTTGAAGGGGCAGGTGTCGGGCGGCCATTTTTTTGGGGGGCCGACTGCCAGCACCTGCCCCCTTTCGCTTTTTTTTTCGGGATGCCGGCCGCGATCGCTCAGCCCAGCATTCCTCTTGAGTGCCGGGCTGTTTCCACAGCACCCCGCTCCCCGGTGGTCCAGCAGGGCCCCGGTACGCGCAGCACTAGGCCCCTCCCCTTTAATCAGGGGAGGAGGCCTGCAATGACGCAGTGCTTCGTGCCGGCGCGCGTGGCGCTGTTGCACGTAGCGCTGCGATATTCAGTAGTGGCGCCCCAAGAAAGAGATGGAACACTTCCAGTAGTGGCGCCAACCAATCTTTCCCCTAAGTCTTTTTTGCTTTCCAATTGGCCGTGGGAAGGTGGGGCGCCGTGTGGACGGACGTGTTGGGTGACCAATGGCGGGAGCATGTGGGCGGGGCAACTGGAGTCAGGAGGTCATGTGACAAAACCTCCAGGAAATGGTCCAATCACAGTTGGCCTTTCACCACCTCAGGACGTCCCAAAGCGCTTTACAGCCAATGAAGTACTTATCAAAAGTAATCACTGTTATAATGTGGGGAACACGACAGCCAATTTACACACAGCAAGGTCCCACAAACAACAATAAGATAAATGAGAAGGTAATCTTTTTTTAATGATGTTGGTTGAGGGATAAATATTGGCCAGGACACCTGGAAGAGCTCCCCTGCTCTTCTTCAAGATAGCGCCATGGGATCTTTTAGGTCCACATAAGAGGGCAGACGGGGCCTCGGTTTAACATCTCATCCGAAAGACGGCACTTCCGACAGTGCAGCACTCCCTCAGTACTTCTTCTTCTTCTTCTTAGGCAGTCCCTCGGGACTGAGGATGACTTGCTTCCACACTAAAAATGAGTTCTCAGGTGACTGATGAGTCCAATGCGGGACCTACAGTCTCTGTCACAGGTGGAGCAGATGGTGGTTGAAGGGGCGGGTGGGTGGGGTTCTTGGGTTGACGTGCGCGCCTCCCGCTGTTTACGCTTGGCTTCCGCTTGTTCCCGCCGAAGAGACTCGAGGTGTTCGGCGCCTTCCCGGATGCTTCTCCTCCACTTTGTGCGGTCTTGGGCCAGGGATTCCCAGGTGTCGGTGGGGATGTTGCACTTTTTCAAGGAGGCTTTGAGGGTGTCCTTGAAGCGTTTCCTCTGCCCACCTGGGGCTCTCTTGCCGTGTCGGAGCTCCGAGTAGAGCGCTTGTTTTGGGAGTCTCGTATCGGGCATGCGGACGATGTGGCCCGTCCATCGGAGCTGATCGAGCGTGGTCAAAGCTTCGATGCTGGGGATGTTGGCCTGAGCGAAAACACTGACGTTGGTGCGCCTATCCTGCCAATGGATTTGCAGGATCTTGCGGAGGCAGCATTGGTGGTACCTCTCCAGTGCTTTGAGGTGCCTGCTGTACATGGTCCATGTCTCTGAAGCATACAGGAGGGCGAGAATCACTACTGCTCTGTAGACCATGAGCTTGGTGCTGGGTTTGAGGTCCTGGTCTTCAAACACTCTCTTCCTCTGGCGACCGAAGGCTGCACTGGCACACTGAAGGCTGGCACACTGAAGACACTCCCAGTACTGCACTGGGAGTGTCAGCACAGATTATGGTCTCAAGTCTCTGGAGAAAGACTTGAACCCACAACCTTCTGACTCAGAGGCAATAGTGCTACCCACTGAACCACACCTCAGTTGCTGAGCCCTCTGTCTGTCGCCAGTCTCCAAGGGGGCAGGATGCCTGACTTCCCTCATTTATGGAAGTTTTTTTGGTTTGCATGAATTCTCCTGGCCACACGGCTATAATTACTCGTCATAGCAACCACGCCCAGCAACTGTTATAGTCTTAGAGCTGTTTCCTGTTGTCAAAACATTCTCGCATTTTTCAACTTCGAACTGGAAAGGGCCAGCGCTCCTTTTTAAACGTTCATGTCTTTTTTTTTTAATAACATGGTCTTGCGATGTTTAGCCCATTATATCAGCATTATGAGTCGCCACCTCTGTAGGAGAGGCGGGGACAAAGAATGGGAGGGAGCCAAATCCGATTGGGAAAAGGAAGTCAAATCAGATTGGCCACAGTACAATGATTGCACTGCATTGTTTAAATATTTAAGGATACATTGACGTATTTATGAGGGTGTTGAAATATATTTAGTGGTTTCGTAATATCCTGTTCCTTAACAAAAAAACTATCACAGCAATGAAATATTTTGAAACATTTTCATTGCTCAGAAATGTGATAAAGCCAGTTAACTGTGACTTTGTACATTTCCTCTTCAGGAAGTGGTGTGTGAGATCCCAGTAGAACACGTCAAAGAGCTGACGTACATAATCTGTGAAGAAATGAAAAGCAGTACAAAAAAATGTTAGACATGCAACCTAGAGATATCAGATTTTATCACTAGCGATAGTACTGTCTGTAAAAAATTGATAAAAATAGAAGACAGAAGAATGAAAGAACTTGCATTTATATAGTGCCTTTCACAACCTCAGGACATCCTTTACAGCCAATGAAGTACTTTTGAAGTGCAGTCACTGTTGTAGTAGAGGAAAAGCGGCAGAACAATTTGCGCACAGCAAGCTCCCACAAGCTGCAGTGAGATAAATGACCAGATCAATTTTTTTTTTAAGGTGTTGCTTGAGAGATAAATATTGGCCAGGACACCGGGGAGAACTCCTCTGCTCTTATTCAAAATAGTGCCATGGGATCTTTACGATCACCTGAGAGGGCGAAAGTCCCACCTAAGTCTCACGTGGATTTAAATGAATTATGCTGACAGAACGGTTAATAAATTCGCATTCACAAAATTGACGAGATTGGTTCCCATCAAGGAGGTGTATTCGGCGCATTTAATCTCAAACTTCCAAAGCACCCGTTGACATGAATCTTGTCATTCATGTATGAAGTAATACTGGGCGGCCTGCTGGTGGCGCTGTCCAGGGAGAGTATAAATACTCGGGCATGGGCCCAGCTTGCTTAGGACATTCCTCAACAGGAACTAGTGAAGGACACAACTAGATCTCCATGTTGAAAAACAGTTGATTAAATCTTTGTTTAACGCTTAGACCAAGTGCCTAGTAGTTTTCTTACGTTACCCGTCCCTTGCCTTCTCATTGCAGTATCTTAGCTGGATCGTAACAGTGCCCAGTACACCAGCCTCGACCGCCCTTTCCTGGTAACCTGTCCCAGTTGTTGATTACCCTCTCTGTGTAAAGGAATATTCCCCGACATCTGTCCTAAACCTAACCCTTTTCAACCCTGAACCTGCGCCTTCTTGTTCTGCTGCCCTGGCATTTCAGAAAGTACTGAGCATTTCCAATTTGTGGGATCTTAATTAGACGAGGAAGTAGAAAGCTCAAATTTATATCAAGGGATACTAATGCACACTTAATGCATTTATCTGAAAGTCCTCTCACCCCTATTCGTACAGAGGGGTTAAGTTGTTTAAAATAAATGGGTTGACACCATAGTGGTGAGCGGAGTTACATACAACAGCATTTAAAGAAAGACTTGCATTAAATAGCGCCTTTCATGACATCAGGACATCCCAAAGTGCTTTACAGCCAATGAAGCACCTCTCGAAGTGTAGTCACTGTTGTAATGTAGGAAACACGGCAGTCAATTTGCGCACAGCAAGGTCCCACAAGCAGCAATGTGGCAATGACCAGATCATCTACTTTTTAGTGATGTTGGTTGAGGGATAAATATTGGTCAGGACACCGGGGAGAACTCCCCTGCTGTTTTATGAAACAGTACCACGCAAAGTTCCCTTTAATTTTTTTTTGGGTGCTCGGCCACTTTATGGGGCTGCGTGGCCCATTCAAAAAAATGCACAGGCGCGGTTTTTCCCATTTAAAAGCCGGTGAGCCAGCTGCGTGGGAGCTCTAGAGCGCTGCGCGGCTTAAAAGGAGTGTGATGGAATACTCTCCACTTGCCTGGATGAGTGCAGCTCCAACAACACTCAAGAAACTCGACACCATCCAGGACAAAGCAGTCCGCTTGATTGGCACCCCATCCACCACCTTAAACATTCACTCCCTCCACCACTGGCGTACTGTGGCTGCAGTGTGTACCATCTACAAGATGTGCTGCAGCAACTCGCCAAGGCTTCTTCGGCAGCACCTCCCAAACCCGCGACCTCTTCCACCTAGAAGGCCAAGGGCAGCAGGCGCATGGGAACACCACCACCTCCAAGTTCCCCTCCAAGTCACACACCATCCTGACGTGGAAATATATCACTGATCCTTCATCGTCGCTGGGTCAAAATCCTGGAACTCCCTCCCTAACAGCACTGTGGGAGTACCTTCACCACACGGACTGCAGCAGTTCAAGAAGGCGGCTCACCACCACCTTCTCAAGGGCAACAAGGGATGGGCAATAAATGCTGGCCTTGCCAGCGACGCCCACATCCCATAAAAACGAATTTAAAAAAAGGAACATTGGTGCCATGGGATGTTTCACATCCAGGCAGGCCCTCACGGTTCAACAACTTGTCTGAAAGACATCACTCTCCGACAGCGCAGCACTCCCTCAGTAGTGCGTTGTGGTGGCAGCCAGGATTGTGTGCTCAAGGTCTGATGGAGTGGGACCTGAACCCACAAACTACTGAATCACAGAGGCAAGAGTGCTACCCAGTGAGCCACGGCTAACGCCTAAATCAGATGTCTCCACCCCCACCCCCTCCCCTAACACTTCCTTGCACCATCAATTCAAAAATAAGAAGTCGCACAACACCAGGTTATAGTCCAACAGTTTTATTTGAAATCACGAGCTTTCGGAGCGCTGCTCTTCATCAGGTGAAGTTTACCTGACGAAGGAGCAGCCGCTCCGAAAGCTCGTGATTGCAAATAAAACTGTTGGGACTATAACCTGGTGTTGTGCGACTTCTCATTTTTGTCCACCCCGGTCCAACACCGGCATCTCCGCATCATGGCCATCAATTCAAGGCCTAGGTTAAAAAAGAGAAAGAAAGAAGCACAGAGAAACTAAAAAGCAGAACTGGAACTGCAAACGGGAAAGCGGTAAGATTCGTCGACAGCGATCATTCCTTATTAGGTTAAAAAGAATGAAACCAAACTTAGTAGTCCGTGAATGCCTGTGAAAAGGAAAACTGCAAGTATCGTTCCTCTGCAGCCCTTGTGAAATTTTGTTTACTGACCATCTTATTTGTCTGGAACCCCCCCCCCCCCCCCCCCACCCCCACGCCTCCCTCCCCCCCCCCCGCCTTTTTTTTCTGCTGGTAAATTTTAGTCAAAATTGAGCGGCTTTTTTTATTCACGATGTTTGAGGGTTTGAGGTAAAGCCTGCGTGATACCTACTGCAAATAAGGAATAACTCAGCTACGTATCTTTAAATTTGAAAGAAAAAAAAAATCATCTGTCTGGCTAGTACTGGACATGAATCAGTTTGTGCTTTGGGCATTGAGCTGCGAATTTTATGTGTGTGGTTTTCACTAGCTTTCCTTTAGCTCTCTCTCTCTCTCTCTCTCTCTCTCGCATATGGTCCTCTTGATATGGTGTACCCTAGAAACTGTTGCTGTGTGTGTGGATGCTGTGTGGGTGGGGACTGCGCTGATGACCACACTGCTATTACTCAGATAAATAGCAGTGCAAAATGTTCAGAGGTGGAAGTGCAGCTGTAATCGATTTCAAGCAGGGCAGACGTCAGCCAGCTGCTGCCCAACATATCTATTCACTTGGAGACAACCTGAAATGTGAGTGTTAGCTTTTACCCTGTGTTGAATGTACCGTAATGTTAAGTAGGCTGCTCTTTTGAGCCCCGCAAAGGATTACTTTAGCCCTAGATTGCTGATTGACTTGTTTTACTGATTGCTGGACGCTGGTGGCTGACACTGATCATAGAATGATCGAATCTTACAGCACAGAAGGAGGCCATTCGGCCCATTGTGCCTGTGCCGGCTCTTTGAAAGAGCTCTCCCATTAGTCCCACTCCACCCGCTCTTTTCCCACAGCCCTGCAAATCTATCCTTTTCAAGTATTTATCCAATTCCCATTTGAAAGTTACTGTTGAATCTGCTTCCACCGCCCTTTCGGGCAGCGCGTTCCAGATCACAACAGCTCGCTGCGTTAAAAAAAACAAATTCTCCTCCCCTGGTTCTTTAGCCAGTTTTCTGAAATCTGTGTCCTTTGGCAACTGACCCTCCCCCCCGCCAGTGGGAAATGTTTCTCATGTCGAAGCTCAGGTGAAGTCGTCTTTGTTTCCGAAACTCAGTGTTCCTCACCGTTCCGGAATGTTCCGGAAGCCTGTATTTTGTCATATTCTGTCCTTCCAGAAAGCATAACATTTGCGCTGAAATCGCAATCGAAGCAACGAATGACTTAACCCGTATTGTGCGATGCGTCGTTGTCAGCTTGTTGCGACCCATTTATTTTCAACGGGCTAATTGTTCCGATAAATAAGCAAAACGAAAAGTTCCGTACAAATGGCCTTGCCCGCTGCTCAATATCGACCCTGCTCCGACACAAACCCTCCCAGCCGTTAGATCGCACTGTTGAGATGACTTCAATCATTTTACATTGGGAGAGTTGGACAACGGGCCAAAACCTGCAGTGAAAAGAGCTGAAGAGAGTACGAGGGAGAGCAGATGAGGTGAACCCAGAGGTTCGTGGTTAGATGACGCCAACCTTGGCTCCTTAGGAACCTGTTGGCTATGGGAGCAAGGGAAGACCAAGTGAGGTAGGGAGTTTCACAGTCCCGAGACCCTGGTAAAGAATGCTTTAAGAGTACAACTAGCATCAACTGCACTGGGATTGTTGCAAGCGCCTTGGGACAATTTCCTACGTTAAAGGCGCTATATAAATTGGTGGAGCACGTACTGGGATGTATGGATTAGTGATTGGCTTCAAATTCTCCCGGATTTTCTGTGCTCTGATACGAGAACAGGGCTTAATTATGTGTGGCGTTAATCTATTGCTAACACCGCAGCTGGCTGCACCATTGTGTGAGGCTACTTAATATAAAAGTGAGAAGTCGCACAACACCGGGTTATAGTCCAACAGCTTTATTTGAAATCACAAGCTTTCGGAGCGCTGCTCCTTCGTCAGGTGAAACGAAGGAGCAGCCGCTCCGAAAGCTTGTGATTTCAAATAAAGCTGTTGGACTATAACCTGGTGTTGTGCGACTTCTCACTTTTGTCCAACACCGGCATCTCCGCATCATGGCTACTTAATATAGACAGAAAAAAAGACTTGCAATTATCTAGCGCCTTTCACGACCTGAGGATGTCCCAAAGCGCTTTACAGCCAATTAAGTACTTTTGAAGTGTAGTCGCTGTTGTAATGTCGGAAACATGGCAGCTATTTTGCACACAGCAAGCTCCCACAAACAGCAACGTGATAATGCCTGGCTTCAAATTCTCCCGGTTTTTCTGCGCTCTGACACAGGAACAAGGCTTAATTATGTGTGGCGTCAATCCATTGCTAATTTGTTTTAGTGATGTTGGTCAAGGCATAAATATTGACCAGGCCACCTCGTGTAGCACTGAGGGAGTGCTGCACTGTTGGAGATGCCGTCTTTCAGATGAGACGTTAAACCAAGTCTGCCCTCTCCCTGGTTCTCCCTGGTGTCCTGGTCAATATTTATCCCTCTACCAACATCAGTAAAAAAACAGATGATCTGGTCATTATCACATTGCTGTTTGTGGGAGCTTGCTGTGCGCAAACTGTCTGCCGCGTTTCCCACATTACAACAGTGACACACTTCAAAAGTGCTTCATTGGCTGTAAAGTGCTTTAGGACGCCCTGAGGTCGTGAAAGGCGCTATATAAATGCAAGTCTTTCTTTAACAGCTATGTGAAAGCAAGAATGCAACAGTTCAGTTGATAGCTGGAACTAGGCGCCTGAGTTATGTGGAGAGGTTGTAGAAGCTGGGAGTGTTTACAATGAAGAAAAGTGGGCTCGGGTGGGGGGGGGGAAGGGGGGCGGGTGGATGATGATCTTATAAAATCATGAAAAGATCGTAAAGGGCGTAGAGAAGATAAACATCAATATGTTTAACATAGTCACAGATTCTGCGACATGAGGACATAGCCTTAAACTTAGAAGAGAGAGGGTGAAAAGACGTCGCTACTTTTGGCTTAGGGTGGTGAATGTGTGAAGGGAGATAGTGGAGGCAAATTCAAGAGATAGTTGGAAAAGTGCCTGCTGAAAAATTTGATAGAGGGTTATGAGATGTATTATGGGATATGAAATTTCCTAGGCACTGGGACCAGCCAGATAGGCCACATGTTTCGATGTCGATGGACTAAAATGGGGCCTTTTTTAGAGTGAAGATGGGATTTTTTTTAAAGGGTATTTTTCTCCCAACTATTTGTCTCCCAAGCCACACACCATGCATGACTAGGAGAATTTAAAATATTGTATTAATACCTTGCCACAGTGAAATGTCTGAACACCTTCACACAATGGATTACATTTAGAATCGTAGAAACTTACAGCACAGAAGGAGGCCATTCGGCCCGTCGTGCCTGTGCTGGCTCTGTGAAAGAGCAGTCATGCTCAGTCCCACATCCCTGCTTTTTGTCCCTAACCCTGTAAGTTCCTCCTCTTCAAGAACCCGTCCAACTCCCTTTTAAAATGATTGATGGAATCAGCTTCCACCACCTTTTCAGGTCGAGCGTTCCAGATCCCCACAACTCTCTGAGTGAAAACGTTTCTCCTCATCTCCTCTCTAGGTCTTTTGCCAATGATTTTGAATCTCTGACCTCTGGTTATTGACCCACTCGCCAAAGGGAATTTTCCCTATTTACTCTATCAAAACCTCTCATCATCTTGAAAACCTCAATTAGGTCACCTCTTAACCTTCTCTGTTCCAAGGGGAACAGTCCGAACTGTTCCAACCTCGCCTCACAACTGAAGTCCCTCATCCCTGGTAACATCCTGGTAAACCTCCTCTGTACCCTTTCTAAGTCCTTTACATCTTTCCTGAAGTGCGGTGCCCAGAATTATCCACAATACTCCAGCTGAGGCCTAACCAGAGATTTATAAAGTTCTTGTTCGTATGTCAACAAAGGCTATTATGAAGGGTTTTGATGGTGTAGATAGAGAGAAACTGTTTCCACTGACGGGTGGGTCGGTAATCAGAGGATACAGATTTACAATAATTGGCAGAGGAACCAGGAAGAAGATGAGGAGAATTTTTTTTACGCAGCAGGTTATTATGATCTGGAATGCACTGCCTGAAAGGGCGGTGGAAGCAGATTCAATGGTAACTTTCAAAAGAGAATTGGATAAATACTTGAAAAGGAAACATTTACAGGGCTATGGGGAAAGGGCAGGGGGAGTGGGACTAACTGGTAGTTCTCTCAAAGAGCCGGCACAGGCACGATGGGCCGAACGGTCTCCCCTTCTATGATTCTATTAATGACCCAGTGAGATGAATGATCATTTAATCAGCTTTTGGTGGTTTCGGTACAAGGAGGTATGTTAGCCAAGGTACCAAAAAAAACCCTCCCTGCTCGCCTTCAAGTCGAACCGTTAACATCGACCAGAACTGGCCGACCGGATCGCGATTCAGGCGAGGAACCCGCCACGTGCTCTCTGTCCGAGAAAAACCTGGGGTGACACTTTTTCTGACGTACCAGTGAGGAAGCATTTGGCCAACGTTCAGCAGGTCCCCACCGCAACGCAGTGGAAGTGGGCACTGCAGTTGTGTGGGAGCCATAGATGCCAACCCATGTCTGGTGCAGCATGTGGGCACTTCAACCCACTGCACTGAATGGCGAATGGGCCTCTCTCCAAAATAACCGGAGCCCCGCGGCTCTCGACATTGGCAGCATTTTCTTCATAACTCAATGTCCGAAGAATATTTCTGCTTGAAAATCTAAATCGAGTGACAGTTCCCTCAGTGATCTGATGGAATTATATTTGTAAACGTGAATTCCTTCCTGTTTAAAATATTGCAAAATGTTTTTGTTCATTTGGACAAGGAGTGACTTCCAGAACTTACCCACTAGTTCTGCATTTGATGATGGTGTAGGAAATGACGCAAAACTGGGCTCATTGCTCATAAGATGTCAGCCATGACACAGCTGGCTGCACTCTGGCCTCTGAGTCGAACGATTGTGGGTCGTAAATCCCACCTCAGGGACTTGAACACAAACATCTAGATCCCATGGCACTATTTCGAAAAAGAGCAGGGGCATTCTCCCCAGGGTCCTGGCCAATACTTGTCACTGTTGCAATGTAGGAAACACAGCAGCTAATTTATGCACCGCAAAGTCCCGCAAACAGCAATGTGATACTGACCAGATAACCTTTTTTTTTTAAAGTGATGTTGGTCAAGGGATAAACATTGGCCAGGACACTGGTGAGAACTCCCCCCTACGCATTTTTTTTGAAATAGGTGGACATAAAAGTTCCCATTGCACTAAGAGGGCAGACGGGTCCTCGGTTTAACATTTCATCCAAAAGACAGCACATCCGACAGTGCAGCACTCCCTCGGTACTGCATTAGAGTGTCAGCCATAGATTTTCTGCTCAGGTCTCTGAGGTGGGATGCGAATCCACAACCTTCTGACTCAGAGGTGAGAGTGCTACCAACTGAGCCATGGCTTCACAACACTGTTACTGTAGTAGAATGCATTTTGAGGCATTCACCATATGTGCCCCAGGCTCCTTCTAATCACGGAGCCAAAGAGCATAAGTCAGTGGTATGATCTTATTTGAAATATCTAAATCATTTCCTGCTTCTTTTTTTCCAGCAAATGCTATCCTTCACTTTTTGCACAATCTGGATTAGTGGTCCAGTAACATAACCACTATGCTACCCTTCCTCCTCTTCCTCCATCCTTCCCTCCCCCAAGTCACAGCACCCAGCAGCTTCTTAAAGGATCCCAAGGTTTTTTTTTCCATTACCCTATCCAGCAGTTCGTTCCTGTGTTACCATTCTGGTAAATCTCCTCTGCACCCTCTCAAGGGCCTTCACATCCTTCCTAAAGTGTGGTGACCAGAACTGAATCCAATACTCCAGTTGTGGCCTAACCAGCGCTTTATAAAGGTTCAGCATAACTTCTCTACTTTTGTACACAATACCTCTATTTATGAAACCCAAGATCCCACTCTCTCAATATGTACTGCCACCTTCAGGGACCTATGCACATTAACTCCCAGGTTCCTCTGTCCCTGCACACTCTTTAAAACTGCGCCATTAAGTGTATATTGCCTCTCCCTGTTTCTTCTGTCAAAATGCATCACCTCACACTTCTCTGTAATAAATTCCATCTGCCACTTGTCTGCCCATTCTGCTAGCCTTTCTATGTCCCGTTGATGTTGATTGGTGTCATCGGCAAATTTTGAAATTTTACTCTGTATTCAAATATCCAGGTCATTTATATATCAGCACCTGAATTGCTTACAATGCATCACCACAGTCCAAGGCGAAGGTGATTGTTATTGGCTCAATGTAAGAACTGAATGGTTCGCGAGCTCGGTCATACATGCAGAGGTTTCCGATGAATCCCGTAGGTGCAGCCGTGATTGTCCCAATCCTGTTGAACAGTAACTCAGCACGCTACCCGTGTACCTGTGAGACAGGATGAGTTGCTAGTCAAGGTGCTTGCTTTATTAGACCAGAGCGAACTGAGCATGCTCATACTAAACCATGTGACAAACCATGTAATAATACATTACAGCGATAATTAGGGCAAGTGACCTCTGAGATCTGAGTTCTGATCTGCTCCAGACTAATGCGATGAGAGTAAGGGCCCTCATGAGTTTGGATAATCTCAATCCCTTGTCCTGGATCTACGATAGAACGCTGAAATGACGCACCAATTCACTCCGTGAGGCCACAAGGTGGCTGATGTGAGAAACGGGGAAAAAATGTCAGTGTGTGTGGGGGAGGGCGGTGGAGGTGTTCTTGGGTTAGAGCTAAAGCACGTTGTTACTGCTCAGTAGAGGGGGCTTTACACTGTATCTGGTTGTGCTTTAATTTACCTGGGTGTGTTTGATGCTGATACTGGGTGTCTGAAATAGGAAGAATTCCATTCCCCAGCATTAACCTTCCTCACCTTGTGTGCAATTTCTTTCTTTAAATAAAAGTACTTCATTAATATGTCTGAGCAGGAACTATATAAACACTGTCTTATAATATGGTTGGCCAAATCATCAATGGATTGTCCCGAATCACCTCCCCCTTACCTTCCCTTCCCCAAACACAACCTCATACACCTACACAGCTCATTTAACATATAGAAAAGCAAGTAATGACTTGCATTTATATAGCATCTTTCAGGACATCCCAAAGCGCTTTACAGCCAATGAAGTACTTTTTGAAGTGGAGTCACTGTTGTAATGTAGGAAATGCTGCAGTCAATTTGCGCACAGCAAGGTCCCACAAACAGCAATGATATAATGACCAGATAATCTGTTTTAGTGATGTTGGTTGAGGGATAAATATTGGCCAGGACACCGGGGAGAACTCCCCTGCTCTTTTTCAAAATCTTTCATGTCCACCTGAAAGAGCAGATGGGACCTCGGTTTAATGTCTCATCCGAACGAAGTTACCTACAACAGTGCAGCACTCCCTCAGTACTGCACTGGAGTGTCAGCCTGGATTAGGTGCTCAATGTCTCTGGAGTGGAGCTTGAACCCACAACCTTCTGACTCAGGGACTGAACGACGACTAACACATATTATTGGTGACTACTAAAATAACTATTGCTATTTTCAACAGAAACAGGAAGATGCCGACCAATGCAGAGCCTCACGAAAGCTCTACAATCACCAACACATCGTACACGAACGCATCAAAGGGACCTCCCTGCCCAGCGAATGATGAGTATAAGTACTTCGTCTACTCCACCGTTTATAGCCTTGTGTTCGTAGTTGGCCTGCTGTCAAACATATTGGCTCTCTTTGTGTTCTACCGTATCGCCAAGAGGAAGAACGCCAGCACCGTCTACCTATTGAACCTCGCTGTCGCTGATCTCCTCTTTCTCTGCAGCCTACCCTTGCGGATTGTCTATTACCTAAGAAACGGCGACTGGCCGTTCAGAGATTTCCTGTGCAGGATCTCCACATACATCTTCTACGTCAGCATGTACTGCAGTATTTTCTTTCTCACTTGTTTGAGCATATCTCGCTACATGTCAGTTGCACATCACGCTAGGCATCAAAGAGTGTTCACTTTCCGGCGGTGCATAGTAGCATGTGTCTGTGTCTGGATATTTGTCTGTGTGACTGCAGCCCCCTTCCTCTTGTCAGGAAGCCAGGCCTTCAGTGGCAAAATCAAATGCTTTGAGCCCGTGCACGTAGCTTCCTGGAGTCGCATCGCACATATGAACTACTATGCACTCACCGTTGGGTTCCTCGTCCCTTTCGCAATCGTTCTCATCTGTTACTCTCTGTTGATAAAGCATTTAATGGGAGTCAGTTGGGGGACAAAGCGAGTCAAGAGGGATGTGGCCACAACCGTGTTGGTTTTGGGGGTGTTTTTTATCTGCTTCCTTCCCTACCATATTCAAAGGACAGTGCACTTGCATTTCCTGGTGCACCATCACACTAAGTGCGACATTGAAAACACCCTGCGCAAGTCTGTAGTGGCTACATTGTGCCTGGCTGTCGCTAACAGCTGTTTCGATCCCCTGCTTTATATTTTTGTGGGGCAAGGCTTTAGGAAATTTGTTAAAACATGGCTGAAGAAAAAAGAAGCCGATTCCATGTATAACTCTTCCAGTAGCAAGCTCTTCGTTAGCATGGCATTTGTCCAGCAGGGCAGGGAACTGGAGATGTCATCCATAGGACCAATAAAGACATCTGAGACTTTGCTCGTTGGCGGAGCTAAGGAAGAGCCAAACGAAACGGAAAACCTGTTTAACGCTGAGCAAAGCAGGCCACAGTGACTTCTCAACATCCTCCTTCATTCCAGTTAGATTAAGAGAGAATTTTGTTGTCGGGCAGTCGGTTGACTGACAGACAAAGATTTTCTAACAAGTGCTTTAAGCAGAAAAAGTGGAGTGGCACAATGGTGACAATTCCGCACATGTCAAGAGATCAATCTGGCCTGAGCTGTCACGCGGAGGTGTCAAGAAAAGGCGGCGGGGGGGGAGGAATTGGAGGGACTGCTATCCTAATCCTCTCTCATGTATTTCCCAGCAGCTGGTCGTACAGCCACATAGGCAGAGGCTGTGGTAGTGTGTTACCTTAAAAAGAAGGGAGAAAAAGAGAACTCCTTAATCATATATATTAAAACATTTTAAAAGTTTTTTAAAAACTGCCGCACACATAATTTTCTCCCACCTGTCTAGACGTTCTCATGTTTCAGCTTTCCAAAGATATCTAAAACAGCAAGGTAGCATAGTGGTTATATTACTGGACTAGATTATCCTGCTGCCTGGACTAGTGATCTGGAGATAGGAGTTCAGATCCCAACTACAGCAGCTAGGGAATTTCAATTCAGTTAATTAAGTAATTCTGGAATTTAAAAAAAAGCTAGTATTAGTAATGGTGAACATGAAACTATCGGGTTGTTGTAAAAACCCATCTGGTTCACTAATGTCCTTTAGGGAAGGAACTCTGTTGTCCTTACCCAGTCTGGCCTATATGTGACTCCAGATCCACAGCAATGTGGTTGACTCTGAAATGGCCCAGCAAGGTGGCTCAAGGGCAATTAGGGATGGGCAATAAATGCCAGTGAATGAATAAAAAAAACTGTTTGTTGACTTTTTAAAGAACTTCAAAAGTTTCACGGGGTGAACTCACCATGTACTTTCGTTATATAAAATTGAGAGGTCGCACAACACCAGGTTATAGTCCAACAGTTTTATTTGAAATCACAAGCTTTCGGAGCTATCGATTGCCCCTTCCTCAGGCAATCGATAGCTCTGAAAGCTTGTGATTTCAAATAAAACTGTTGGACTATAACCTGGTGTTGTGCGACCTCTCAATTTTGTCCACCCCAGTCCAACACCGGCATCTCCGCATCATGGCCACTTTCGTTATATGCCATACAAGGCCAAGAGGTCTCAGGTTCAATCCCCAGTCTGTGGTGATGCAGCTGATCGCCACTAGGGCAGCAGTTGGCCTTAGGGACCTCGGGCTAGAGAGGGGAAAAGTCAGCCGAGGCTCTCACTTGAACCCACAACCTTCTGACACCAGAGGCGAGAGTGCTACCACTGAGCCAAGGCTAACACCTAAGGAGTCTCTGAGCAGACTCGCAGCCTGAAGCAACCAGGACCAGCTTGCTTGAATAACTTAATAAAAGTTGAGTAAAAAAATACTGAAGTTGTAATGCCCGAAGAAAGCGGCAATGCAACAACATTAATGTGACATTGGCCATATAAATGTACCACTTCCTGCTTAAAAATCAATTGTTTCAGAAGACCCGTTGCCATGGCAACACCTCCTCTTAGAGCCTGCTGTGCTTTGACTGCAGTTTGTTCAAAATAAGGAAGCGTGTTACAATGAAGGAAACTGTTACTGGGTTGATGTGACTTTAGCTGGAAGAGGTGGCAGTGTCCTTGGCTTTTCATGTGCTCATAGATTAGCTGACTGTGTGCTGTTTAAGAAAAATGGACCTTAAAATAAAATAAGGAGAAAAGAGTGGGAGAAGAACATCTATGTGGTCTCAAAGGACCATGACAAGACCAAAAAGGTTGGGAGAAAGCAGGGGGTCCAAGCTAAATTTGATGTGAGAATGTCTACACCACTGAATGTTGCCCCAGGGAGATTCATTGAACTAATCTGCATTATGATGGCCCCATAATACTTACCAGAACTAGTAAATGTGTAAAATACTCAACCAACTTCTTCCATTCCCTTCTCTTGTGAAGTAGTTGACTCCTTGTTAAGTTGCAGCTCCACGGTGCTCTCTATGCATCATTAACAACTTGCCTTTAATGCAGAAAAACTTCCAAGGTGCGTCACAGAGCTTAATCAGACAAAAGTGAACAGAAAGCTAGATAAGTGCATGAGGGAGAAAGGAATAGAAGGTTATGCTGATAGGGTTAGATGAAGAAGGATGGGAGGAGGCTCGTGTGGAGCATAATTGCCTGTTTCTGCGTGATAATATTAATGTAATTCTACATATCGCTATGTAAAAGAAGTGCTGCTACACACAAGTCATCTCCAGACATTGGGGGCTGAATAGGTCACAAATGAAGGATGAGGAGTGGTCTAAATTATGCGAGGCACCCCTAAGTGAGGAGAGACTACATGGAGGGCGAAAGGAGACCAGGCCCCCAAAAAAACATCAGTCAGCCCAGGCCACCACAAAGAGGAACCAAGTAAATGAAAGCATATCAGTCTGTAGCAGAATTAACGACCCCTCTGTGATCAGCTATGTGTACCAATTAATGATGCTTGATGTCCTATCAGTGCCTTTTATCTGAAATGTTTCAAATATAACTGAAAAACAGTATTATTTTGTATAATTTAGACACATTATTCAATGATCTTAATATATTGTTAATTTAAAAAGCTTGATGCACTTTTCTCTAATTAAATTGTTCTTGTAATATGAAAGTGTCATTTGTTTGCTTTGTGTAAGCTTTTTATTTCGACTGGCATTAAATTGACAGCAAGACCAATTCTTTTGAAACAATTTGGAATAAGTTTATTAAACACACACACTCATGCACATCAAAACAATAGCCTACTGGTATCCTATGGACTCTACTCGATTACAACAGGTAAGGTAATGGGTTAGATTTAAACAGACTTGAACTTCCCTGAGTCAAGCAATGCACGCGGCCTTTTTCCTTGCTTCTTGGTCTGGTCTGTAGAAGGAGGGCTTCCTGCTTTTCCGTGTGGTCATCCAGAGAGAGAGCGAGAGCCTTTGGGTTCCTTATTTGTTATCTTTTTAAGTCCATTGTCTCTAGTCCAAATTTCTAAGACCCCAGGATTGGGTCTTAGTTTCATGGCAGTTTTTGATTGGCTTTCCTTTGAACATGTGTCTGTCAAGAGGCTGGTGCCATTTCTTGATTAAGTTAATTGTTTGTTAACACCTTTTAATGGCTCTTGAGTTTCGATGGTGAGTTTCGATGGTGAGTTTCGCTGGGTTTTTGATGCTGTCTCTGTGGGGGTTATCCTGTTATGCAGTTTTCCTTTGTTAAGTTTTGTGCCGTTGCCTTGAGCTCTGCTCCCAGGGAGATCCATACACATCAAATTCATCTTTATTACATGATGTGGAGATGCCGGCGTTGGACTGGGGTGGACAAAAATGAGAAGTCGCACAACACCAGGTTATAGTCCAACAGATTTATTTAATTTTACAAGCTTTCGGAGCTGTCGCTCCTTCTGTGTTTAAATTGTGAATTCTGGGAGATTCTCTCACTGCTAACTTACCTGAGGAAGGAGCGACAGCTCCGAAAGCTTGTAAAATTAAATAAATCTGTTGGACTATAACCTGGTGTTGTGCGACTTCTCATCTTTATTACATACATCTTATATTAACAGTCTCGAGTCCATCACACATACAAAACATATATTTTTATTCTTACATTTGTCACATTCTCCTTGTATAACTCACTATACACATTTGTTTTATACAGTACATTATTAAGGCATTCGGCTTCCTTGATCAGCCATGGCTCAGTGGGGAGCACATCTCATCTCTGAATCAGAAGGTCGTGGGTTCAAGTCCCACTCCAAAGTCTTGAGCAGATAATCCAGGCTGACACTCCAGTGCAGTGCTGATGGAGTGCTGCACTGTCAGAGGCACCGTCTTTTGGATGAGATGATAAACCTCTCAGGTGGACGTAAAAGATCTCACGGCACTAAGAAGAACAGGGGAGTTCTCCCTGGTGTCCTGGTCAATATTTATCCCTCAACCAACATCAGTAAAAAACAAATGATCTGGTCATGATCACATTGCTGTTTATGGGAGCTTGCTGTGCGCAAACTGTCTGCCACGTTTCCTACATTACAACAGTGACCACACTTCAATAGTGCTTCATTGGCTGTAAAGCACTTTGGGACGCCCACAGGTCATGAAAGGCGCTATATAAATGCAAGTTCTTTCTTTAACATCGATGTGAAAGCAAGAATGCAACATGTCAGTTGATAGCTGGAACTAGGCACCTGACTTATGTGGAGGGGTTGTAGAAGCTGGGAGTGTTTACAATGAAGAAAAGAGGCCCCATCTGCCCTCTCACGTGGACATAAAAGATCCCGTGGCACTATTCAAAGTAGGAGAGTTCCTCCCCCTTCCTGGTCAATATTTATCCCTCAATCAACATCACTAAAACATTATCTGGTTATTATCACATTGCTGTTTGTGGGAGCTTGCTGTGCGCAAATTACCTGCCGCATTTTCCTAATTTACATAAGAACATAAGAATTAGGAGCAGGAGTAGGACATACGGACCCTCGAGCCTGCTCTGCCGTTCAATAAGATCATGGCTGATCTTCGACCTCAACTCCACTTTCCCGCCCGATCTCCATATCCTTGATTCCCCTAGAGTCCAAGTATCTATCTATTTCAGCCCTGAATATACTCAACGTCTGAGCCTCCACAGCCCTCTGGGGCAGGGAATTCCAAAGATTCACAACCCTCTGAGTGAAGAAATTCCTCCTCATCTTAGTCTTAAAAGGCCGACCCCTTATCCTGAGACTATGCCCCCTAGTTCTAGACACTCCAGCCAGGGGAAACAGCCTCTCAGCATCTACCCAGTCAATCCCCCTCAGAATCTTATATGTTTCAATGAGATCACCTCTCATTCTTCTAAACTCCAACCGTGACTACACATAAAAAGTACTTCATTGGCTGTAAAGTGCCTTGGGACGTCGCAAGGTCATGACATCCGCTATATAAATGTAAGTCTTTCTTTTATGTACAATATAATTAACAATAGTTTCTTCAATAGTTTCAATTGCTGCTCAGTCTTAATAAATACATGGATGGAATTCTGCGTTCATATCAGCTACAAGCATATTGAAACAATTTGCTTACCAACATGTGCCTCACATACAGACAGCACGCACTGGCAGGGTGGAGAAAAAAAACAGTGTAGCTGTTGACTCTATCAACATTGGTGTAACTCTATATCCATCATTAGTTACTGGAAGCTTCAGGACTGTTTTCTGCTGGACTGTGAATGGGGAGTGAAATTCGATTTAGGGGGTCGCTCCACACAGGAGGGGTGGGAAATGGGCTGACAATTTTCTAACGTCCGTTTTTGCGCTGCTGCTGAAGTAGAGTTTCATGCCCCCCATGCACACACCTTTTCTGCAGCTCTGCACTCTTTCCTGATGTGTTGTAGCTGAGCTTAATAACAAACTTCACACTGACAAGGAGGGAAAGGAAGCCGAAGTAGAAAGATTGAGGGACTGCTAAAGGTGTGGTTGAAGGGTAAGATTTTTAGGAGGCTTCTCAAAGGAGGGATGGCGGTGGATAGTTTGAGGCCGTTACAGAGAATAGGGGCACAGTGGGTCTTTTTTACATCGAATATACAGCACAAACTGGCCATTCGGCCCAACTAGTCTGTGCTGGTGTTTATACTCCACACGAGTCTCCTCCCATTTCATCCACCCCTCATCTCAGCCTCACAGCTTGGGTCTTGATTATGTATTGAATGAGTGTCTTTTTTTTCTCCCTTTTAGTGCATTCGCACGAACATACAAATCTATCAAAGTGTGACATGCAAAAGTCACACAAAACTGCATGTTAACATGCATTCAGAACATTTACTCTTTGCAGTAAGTTTAGAACCAGAGGCAAAATTGCTTTCATGCTCCGTTAATGCCAACACACCAAACTTGTGCCCTGTCATGGATAATTACTGCATGTGCTAACTATAATGCACAGAACAGATTAGACCCCTGTGTGGGAAATCTACCCCATGTTCCATCTCTTTGTACAGAGTGTCTACAGCAAACAGTCTACAAAGTCTATTTCAAAAGAGTCTCGACGAACTGCAGCAAACTGAACTCGCGACCGAAACTACAGCAACGACTCCCGATAAAAGCAAAGAGCTTTCCCCTGCAAAATGCAGTGAGCAGAGGATAGTTACGTAATATTCTGTGCGTAAAATCGATCCCAGTCACTTACAGCAGTGCAGTCTCCAGGCGTGATGGATGGGGGGAATTACCCAATCATCTCCACTCTGGCCGGGAATAGTGGTATCACTATATGCAGCCCTCTTTGTATTGCAGGATTCCTGAGCGTGGTATGCAAACAAGGGGAGCCCTACTGCAAACTTCTAGTCTCTGTGCCACTGCTCTCCTATGTATGGATATATCATTAAAAGCAGGTATTCTGTCTAAATACTTTCTAATGAATAATAAACTATTTTAAACAAACTTGAAAGTTGAAAACAAAAGCAAAATACTGCGGGTGCGGGAAATCAGGAATAAACACAGAAAATGTTGGAAAACTCTGAGCAGGTCAGGCAGCAGCTGTGGAGGGAGAAACAGAGTTAACGTTTCAGGTCGATGACCTTTCATTGAAAGTTGAAAAATTGATTCTGACGCAATGTGGCTCAAAGGGCTAAGCATGCTAATGAGAACCACTCCGAAGGGGCCTCTTATATTTAATGAATGAATGTTGTCAAGTAAAAATTCAATGCATTAAGTTTCACTTGGCAGAATATGTGATGAGTGAATAGTTCCTTCGAGGGCCTTGAAAGTTTAATCAGTGCTTCACAGAAGTAGAGGAAAACAGGAAGGAAGAAAGAGCATTTTACTGACATAATAGCACTCCTGCTCCTCCTGGCCCACAAGCAAACCTCAAATTAAATTTAACCACTTACCCGCCTGGACCTCGTCCGGCCCACGATACAATTCCTGGCAGGTCTGGCCTGATGGGGAAGGCCTGTCACTGCTCCCCCGCTCAGGCCTCCGACTAAAATGGCAGATCGGGTCCCGAGGACATCGTTGTGACCTGATCTCTGGGTATTTACAGCAGAATTGGATAAATACTTGAAGGGGAAAAATTTGCAGGGCTATGGGGAGAGAGCTGGGGAATTTGGACAAATTGGATGGCTCTACCAAAGAGCCAGGCACAGGCAGGATGGGCCCAATGGCCTCCTCCTGTGCTGAACGATTCCATGATTCTATGACCCCCGCTGCCTCCCTGCTCAAAAGAGCGGGTTAACATCGGGACAGGGCAGGAAGGCAGCGGGGTCAGAGGGGGTAAGACGCTGTCCTCATTGTAACTAACCACTTTGCCCGGATTCCGTCAGGCGGCGGGGCGGGGAGGTGGAATTAAAATCGGGGGCCCATTGTCTTAGTTACTTGTTGTCCATAAAGATACTGAAATTCACAGATTTATAGAAGTGTCTTTATTATACACTGGAGTATATTTCTATTTAACTACTGGAGAAGCTGGGGTTGTCTCCTTGGATCAGAGAAGGTTAAGAGGAGATTTGATCTCGGTGTTCAAAATCATGAACAGTTTGGATAGAGTAAATAAGGAAAAACTGTTTCCAGTGGCAGGAGGGTCAGTAACCAGAGGACACAGATTTAAGATGATTGGCAAAAGAACCAGAAGCGACATGAGGAAACATTATTTTACGCAGCGAGTTGTTGTGATCTGGAATGCGCTGTCTGAAAGGGCGGTGGAAGCAGATTCAATAATAACGCTCAAAAGGGAATTGGATAAATACTTGAAGGGAAAAAATTTGCAGGGCTATGGGGAAAGAGCAGGGGAGTGGGATTAATTGGAGAGCTCTTTCAAAGAGCCGGCACAGGCACGATGGGCCGAATAGCCTCCTTCTGTGCTCTATGATTCTATGATTCTAGAGCTAGAACACAGTAGAGGTCGCGAAATTTTCATTGCGTGATTGTAACGTACAAACGCATGCTCATATAAAATTCCTTTGTCCTCCATTTTAACAGAGGTATTAATCTGCTTCGAAGATTAATGTCTCCACTAAAAGAGAAGACAATGTCCCTGAATTTCCGATCGGAGGCTTCCTACGGGGCAGATGCCTCTGATCAGAAAAAAATCTATGAACTTACCTGGTGGCCTGGGAGGTACGGAGGCTCGTGATCCTGGGCCTCTCCGGGTCCGCGCGGGCAGAGCCCCACGTATCCCAGGGGTGCATACAGTTCGTAGGCGCTCCTGGGATCACGTGGGCCGGCCCAACCAATGGAAGAAGGGAATCCCCATTCAACCATTTGACAGGTCCGTACGTACTGAACTGTCAAAAGTATGAATGGGGATCACCTAAAAAATACACCAACACATGAAATAATTATTTTTTTAATTACATATTTAAAATTAATTAAAATGCCATTTAATTAAATATTTTAAACAAAAATTAATTTTTGGGGGAAAAATTTATATGTTTTTACGGGGCTAAAAATAAACTTACCTTTTTGAAGAGTATTTGTAATTTATAAATGAGTTATCAAATTTCATTTTTCTATTTTTTTAAAACTCTTAAGCTGGTAAAAGCAGGCCTTATGTCTGCTTTTACCAGGCGTAAGAATTCTATGGCCTTTCAGCGGGCGGAAGTTGTGCAAAAAGTGGAACTCTCCACCCGCGGAGGCCCTTTTCTTGGGCAGGCGGATGATCTGAAACCGGCACTTGCGCGGCCCCTACGGGCGCGTACGCACCTCGTACACACATCGTTGGGGGGGGGGGCGTTTGCAAAATCTGGCCCATTGGAATTTCTCATGAATGTGCTGAGCATTCATATGGGCACAGTGTCATTTCAAGTCTATACTCACTTCTCATAACAAATGGATCAAGATCAGGTCGAGAGTGCAGCTGTCAAAATTAGGGTGGTGTGAAGTTTGAAATTTAAGTGTGAGATAAATTGCAAACCTATTTAAGCAGGCACTTGCTGTTTATTTATAAGGGTGCGATATATCGATGCAGAGTACATTTGAAACCACAATAAGTCAGAATTGGCAGCCTTGGGACAGGCCAGGGACATAATGCACTGACACGGTCATTTCCTGGTTCATTTACTCCACCAGGGGAGGTAAATATCCAAAGATAAAACTTTTAGCAGGAGAAGACACTTCTCATTAACCTATGAAGGCAATCGAGTTCCAAAGGAGACGGCTAAGCAGGAACTTTATAGAAGTATTTACATAACATTGCATAGAATTTACAGCACAGAAACAGGCCATTCGGCCCAACTGGTCTATGCCGGTGTTTATGTTCCACACGAGCCTCCTCCCACCCTACTTATCTCACCCTATCAGCATAACCTTCTATTCCTTTCTCCCTCATGTGTTTATCTAGCTTTCCCTTAAACGTGTCTATGCTAGTCGCATACTACTTGTGGTAGCAAGTTTCACATTCTAACCACTCCCTGGAGAATTTCCTCCTGATATTAGATATTAAACTGTGCAGAAAAAAATAAAAATGAGCAACGCCAGTTCAAAATGTGGCAAAAAATGTGGAATTATTTAAGAAAAAGTTTGGTGTCAGCAATGGGGACAAAGGGCATCGGTTCAAACTGGAGAAAAGTCAATGGTCGGAAATCAGACAGTTCCTCACACAAAAGAGTAGTTAACATTAAGGATGAGCTTTTGAGAGAGGTGGTGGAAGCATAAACTCCGGATTCATTTAGGACACTGCGGATGTTCTGATAAGATGAGCGCTGATCAGTTGTGCAGCCACTGCAGCCCAACCCAATCCCATTGTCACTCTCTGTTTACTATTGCACAGCCCTAAGTAATGATCAAGAGACTCTGGCTGGTTTTCCACTTCCCTATGTCGAGGGCAATAGCATAGATGCATTTAAAAAGAAAGACTTGCACTTATATAGCACCTTTCATGACCTCAGGACATCCCAAAATGCGTTACAGTCAATTAAGTCCATTTTTTTTGAAGTGTAGTCACTGTTGTAATGTAGGAAACATGGCAGCCGAATTACACACAGCAAGCTCCCACAAACAGTAATGTGATAAGGACCAGATAATCTGTTTTTGTTATAGTTGATTGAGGGATAAATATTGGCCAGGGCACCAGGGATAACTCCCCTGCTTGTCTTCAAAATAACACCATAGGATCTTTTACGTCCACCTGAGAGAGCAGACGGGGCCTCGGTTTAACATCTCATCTGAAAGACGGCCCCTCTTACAGTGCAGCGCTCCCTCAGTACTACACTGCACTGGGAGTGTTAGCCTAGATATTTGTGCACAAGCCTCTGGAGTGGGACTCTGAACCCACAACCTCCATGACTCAAAGACTAGACTGTTACCCACTGAGCCACAGCTGACAGTTAAGGAGAAGTGAGATAAGGGAGAAAGGATCAGATGGATATGTTGACAGGGTGAGTTAAAAGTGAGAAGTCGCACAACACCAGGTTATAGTCCAACAGTTTTATTTGAAATCACAAGCTTTCGGAGCACTGCTCCTTCGTCAGGTGAAGTGAAGGAATACAAATCAGCAAAGCATATATAGACAGAGAACAATGTGTAGCGTACAATGTCAGACGACTACAGTAAATCTTTCTGACTGCCCTCCATCACACCTCGGCAGAGAGACAATCAGGCCAGTCAGGAAGGCATTACATCAAAGACACAGCAAAATACAGCTAAGACAATGAGGTGGAGTCACAGGGGGTCCAACGTGTCAAATGCTGCAGTCTGTATGGAAAACCATAAACTTTAAGCTTTTTACTTTTTTTTAACTGGAAATCACATCTGTGAACAAGCCAACGACGACTCGAGTCTGGATGACTCTACGTCATGTAGCGTGACCTGAACCCAAGATCCCGGTTGAGGCCGTCCTCATGGGTGAGATAAAGTAAGGTGGGAGGAGGCTCGTTTGGAGCATCGACACTGGCATGGATCTGTTTCTGTGCTGTAAACTCTATATACATAGCTCAGTCCCACACTGGGTAGTCAAAGGAGCTCCTGATATGTAGTTTTTATTGGCACCAGGTTAAAGCACTTGTGCAGAATACGTTCCTACTGCTTTCTTTCTTCCTTCTTTCTTTCTTAGCTATGTCGTGCAGAACCTACACAATCCAAATCACAAGCTGACAGCAATACAGAGTTAAAGTAAAAGGAATGGCGCCTACAGTTATGAATATGAAGGCACAGGTGGTAAGAGGACCCAATCATTACAAACTAAACAACGTGATTTTAGTGCTGAATGCACCGCCTGAAGGTCAGTGAGAATGAGGAACTGGAGAAGGTGAGAGGAACCAGCACTCGAGGAGGTACGGTCTTTACAAAAAACAAAGTGTTGGGTAAACCAGTTTTGGTTCGAGAAGGAAGAAAAGCCAGAAGTCATGTGCCATTTTCAACACCGTGACATCAAATGAAGTGGCACAATGATGGGAAGTCATTGCACAGGAAACTTATGTACGCAAACCTGTTTTACCACACAAAGGTCTTCAAGCACCAGTGTGCACCCAGCCAGCTCCGTAAAAGTATAAACAACCAATTGTTACTCAACCTTAATGCAGCACTCAATGGCCCAAAAATTAGTGCCGCTACGCGAGAGTACGCACTGTGTACTCTCGCGGTCTCCAATTGCCGGTTTTCTGCATGCACTGCGCATGCGCTGAAAACCGGCACTTGGTGAATTCAAAAGGGGGCGGTTCCTAGGTGAACCGCGTGCGCGCTACAGGCTGCGCGCACGCAGTGCACTTAGTGCTTTGGACGCGCAGGTAAGCATGGAAGATTTTAGACATAAAGAAAGGAGGTGTAAGACCCTCTTTTAACAAGGTAAGTACTTAATTAAGTATTATTTTGAATTTTTTTTAACAGGTATATCTTTTTTAGAGACTTTAAAGACAGGTAAGTTTATTTTTATAACTTTTTAAAAGATTTTAAATTTTTTCAAAAATTTAATTTTTTGTTTAAAATGGTTAATTTATTTAACTATACTTATTTTATTAATGTGATGGTTTTTTTTTAATGTAATTGAGGTTTAGCTGTTCTTTTGGGGGGGTATAGTATTCATAGCTTTCACAGCCGTGCTGTGAAAGCTATGAATGAAAGATGGTGTGCTGCCATTGGCTCTAACTGAGTCACGTGATCCCACAGCTCGCACGAATTAACTACGCCTGTGGGATACGAAAGCCCTGCACAGCTGCTGTCCAGAACATCAAGTTCGTGCGAGCTCGGACTGAAAAAGCCAGCGCGCAGTGAGAGATCGCGGGGAGGCCTCACCCTCGCACGAAGGCTCACTCACGAATTTTTGGGCCATTATCTGTTTAAAGACCTCAGTACATTTACTGTAGCTGTCCGTGCATTCTTAGACTTTACAAGCCTCTATACGTGCTTGAGCGAAAGCCATTTTTCTTTTCTTTTTTTCTCTTTTTGTGCATGTGTTCATCGAGGTGAAGGATGTTAGTGCTGGTGAATGGAATTCTTCCCATTCCAGGCACCCCGCATCAGCACCAAGCACTCCCAGGGGCAGCCAGATGCAGCATAAAACTTCCTCTGCCGTTGCCCATCAAGATGCCTCAGCCCCAATCTCAGACAAACACCCACCACCAACCACACCAGCATGACATTTCGTTCCCCATTTCCCACACGAGCTATTCTGTGGCTTCTCTGAGGAATTAGTGCCAGCTTTGCATTGTAAGGCCTCTGCCCCACTTGGAACTGGATCAACCTCATTCCAGATAGGAACCTTACAGAGAGCAGACAGAGAAACACTTTCATCCCATCAGTCTGGATTTAAACTGAGGTTCCAGAGGTGAAAGATCAATGTCTCCAGGGTTTAAAAGGTTAAGTTATGAGGACAGGGTGCAAAAATTTGGTTTGTACTCCCTTGAGTTTAGCAGGTTGTTTGGTGATCTAATCTAGGTGTTTAAAATAATAAAGAGCGTCAATAGGGCAGATACAGAAAAACTATTTCCTTAGGTGGGGGATTCCAGAACAAGGGGGGCACAATCTTAAAATTAGAGCTGGACCATTTAGGAGGGAAATCGGGAAGTATTTTTAAACACAACGGGTGCTGAAAATCTTGAATTCTCTCCCTCAAAAGGCTGTGGAGGCTGGGACAATTTAAATTTTCAACACTGAGATCGGTAGGTTTTTGTTCAGTAAGGTTATCAAGGGATATGGAACATAGGTGGATAAATGGAGTCGAGGTACAGATCAGCCATGATCTAATTGAATGACAGGACAGGTTCGAGGGGCTGAACGGCCACCGCCTGTTCCTATGTTCCTAACCTGCAGTGCCACCTGCTACCCAAAGCCAATCCTAAGACTATAGTCTTGCTGATGGGTTGAGGATAAAAACCTTTCCATTGGGGTGACAGGGTAATTTTCATTAATTGCACACTGAAGTCAAATGTAGGATTGTGAGACAGTGTAGCAGGCCCAATGAGCTAAGGGAGACGGCAGCTGGATCTTTTTGTGCTGTGTATTTAAATTGCACAGTTAAAATGATGCAAAAACACTAACATTTCCTGCTAAATTCCCACCATCTCTCTTGGAAGTGTTGACTACTTGTGAGAGTCTAGTTCCTTGGGCACCAGTCACCTTCTTGTACCTTGGCCAAGTGGCCATTGTCCATGTGTGAATCCCGCCCCCCCCCCCGCTCTGCGTAAGTGGTGTTTTGCTACTTGACTGTGAAGTGCATCACAGCTGATCCCCCCAATCCTGTACTCACCTGAAATCCCCACATGCGCACTTTCAGCAGAGGGAAGCAGAAGCAGGAACCCTGGCTTATTTTGCCTTCCTTAACCCAGGAATAATGAGACCAATTGTACAATCTCTCCGGCCACCTTAGGTAAGAACAGTTGTGGTGTCTAGGGCAAGGGGGCCTTCAAAATCAGAGCCGGACCATTCAGGATAGAAGTTCGGAAACACTTATTCACACAAGGGGTGGTAGAAGTGTGGAACTCTCTTGCACAAAAAGCAGTAGATGCTAGCTCAATTAATAATGTTAAATCTAAGATCGATAGATTTTTGCTAGCCAAGGGTTAAAAAGGATAGGGAGCCAAGGCAGGTGGATGGAGTTAGAATACAGATCAGCCATGATCTGATTGAATGGCGGAACAGGCTCGAGGGGCTGAATGGCCTACACCTGTTTCTATGTTCCTACCGGTTAATGCAATAGAGACTGACAGGCTATTCATTGAAACTGGGGCCTTTGTGACTGCTTTATCCAGCTAAGCCAATGCGGCCACGTGCTCTGCATTTTTAGAGCAATATTTTATCCTCTAATTTTTCCACGCTCCTCTCTTGGGCATTGTACCACGTAAACCAGAGATCAGATGAGCAAGAGAGACTTGTTTTATCTCCATCAGCCGTGGCTTATCAGATCATTCCTCAAAGCCCTTTCCTCTGACACGCTGCTCTCCTCCCCATTGCCTGTACCATATGCACTATTAAATTCAGAAGCACCGTGACGTTTCTCAAATACCTTTCTTGCCATGTGACCTCAGTGACCTAATGTATTTATTTTTTAGAAATTGGTAATGTACAGTAGTATAGAACTCTGCCCAATTCATGATGTCCCTTGGAGTGAATCTAACCATGTCTTGTTGAGCTAAAAAGCAAAATGTTCAATTTACCAGCACAGGGCACGAGAAAAGATTGCTGGCTATTTGTTCATGCACGACCACCTCACTCGTTATCTGGAGCTGAATGGGAAGAATTTTAGTGCACAGTGACAGGTCTATCCCTTCAGGTTCAACCAATGAGCCAGGCTGGCTGGTCACTAATCAGCAATGCCCTGAAGTACTATGCTTACCTACCCCAAAGAGGATAGTCATGAGTAATATGACTTGTTCTGCAGTCCTAAGTCAAAACTTGGTCAAAAATGATGTTGAAAATTAGTCCTGAATTTCAGAGGAGTGCCTCAAATTCCATTGAGCTCTTTATTCCATTCAAAATCCTGAGGGGTCTAGACAGAGTACATAGAGAGAAACTGTTCCCATTGGCGGAAGGGTCAAGAATCAGAGGGCACAGATTTAAGGTGATTGGCAGAAGAACATAAGACCATAAGAACATAAGAAATAGGAGCAGGAGTAGGCCATACGGCCCGTCGAGCCTGCTCCGCCATTCAATAAGATCATGGCTGATCTTCTACCTCAACTCCACTTTCCTGCACTATCCCCATATCCCTTGATTCCCTTAATATCCAAAAATCTATCGATCTCTGTCTTGAATATACTCAACGACTGAGCCTCCACAGCCCTCTGGGGTAGAGAATTCCAAAAATTCACCACCCTCTGGGTGAAGAAATTTCACCTCATCTCAGTCCTAAATGGCCGACCCCTTATTCTGAGACTGTGACCCCTGGTTCTAGACCCCCCAGCCAGGGGAAACACCCTCCCTGCATCTACCCTGTCAAGCCCTGTAAGAATTTTGTATGTTTCAATGAGATCACCTCTCATTCTTCTAAACTCTTGAGAATATAGGCCTAGTCTACTCAATCTCTCCTCATAGGACAATCCACCCATCCCAGGAATCAATCTGGTGAACCTTTGTTGCACTCCCTCTATGGCAAGTATATCCTTCCTTAGGTAAGGAGACCAAAACAGTACACAATACTCCAGGTGTGGTCTCATCAGGGCCCTATATAATTGCAGTAAGACGTCTTTACTCTTATACTCAAATCCTCTTGTAATAAAGGCCAACATACCATTTGCTTTCCTAATTGCTTGCTGTACCTGCATGTTAACTTTCAGTGATTCGTGTACAAGGACACCCTAGGTCCCTCTGAACACCAACATTTCCCAATCTCTCACCATTTAAAAAATGCTCTGCTTTTCTATTTTTCCTACCAAAGTGGATAACTTCACATTTCTCCACATTATATTCCATTTGCCATGTTCTTGCCCACTCACTTAGCCTGTCTATATCCCCTTGAAGCCTCTTTGCATCATCCTCACAACTTACATCTCCACCCAGCTTTGTATCATCAGCAAACTTGAATATGGGCCAGAAATTCGGGTCTCCACGGGTGAGTACGCGCTGGGTACTCACCCGTAGACCCAACGAAAGTGCCGGTTTCGCGCATGCGCTGGCAACCAGAACTTCCGTTCCCCTGAAGGAAAGGGTTCATGGTCGAACACATGCGCTGGAGAGGCAGCGCGCACGCAGCAAACTTTGTTTTTTTTTCAGGTTTCTCCGTGAGGGTAAGTACGGAGAAGCTGCGCAGGAAAAAAGGAGGCGCAAGGCCTGCTTTTAACAAGGTAAGTGGTGAATTAAGTACAATTTAAACATTTTTTCAACAGGTTTATCTTTTTTACATACTTTAAAGAAAGGTAAGTTTATTTTTAGCACCGTTAAAAAGTGTAATTAATTTTTTCAAAAATTAAAATTTTTGATTAAAGTAGTTAATTTATGTAATTTATAGTTATTTTCAAAATGTGATTTTTTTTTAAAATTTATTTGAAGTTTTAGTTAGGTTTTGGGGCCGATCTCTATTCATAGATTTGACAGGTCTTCCTGTCAAAATCGATGAATGAAGATTCCCTGCTCCGATTGGCTCTCCAAGGCCCACGTGATCCCAGGGGATGCTTCGAACTAACTGCGCCCTGGAATACGCGAGCACTGCGCGCCGGCAGCTGGAGGAGGCCCAGGAGCTGAAGTCCCCGCGGGCCCGAAGCACAACGGCAGGCGCGGTAGGTAAGTACGCGCGCGATTCTTGCACCCACGGGAAGCCGGAGAGCCGAATTTCTGGCCCATTACATTTGGTCCCCTCATCCAAATCATTGATATAGATTGTAAATAGAACCAAAGGCGACATGAGGAAAAACTTTTTTACGCAGCGAGTGGTTATGATCTGGAATGCACTGCCTGAAAGGGTGGTGGAGGCAGATTCAATCGTGGCTTTCAAAAGGGAATTGGATAAGTACCTGAAGGAAAAAAATTTGCAGGGCTACAGGGAAAGGGCGGGGGAGCGGGACTTGCTGAAGTGCTCTTGCAGAGAGCTGGCACAGGCTCGATGGGCTGAATGGCCTCCTTCTGTGCTGTGCTGTAACCATTCTATGATTCGATGATTCTAATACTTTGTAACCAAAACCCAGTTGAGAACATTGAGTCCTCCAGACCCACAAACCACAATTTCCACAAATAGCATAAATAAAATAACAGCCTTGAATTTCCTTTTTGCATTCTGGACTTATGCCATTGTTAGGCTGTTACTGGGCTGAAAAGATTGAGGAAACTGGTGTTTTTGTGCATTTATGCCGTTATTGTGCAAAGTGCAAGTTTCCATGATCTTTTTGACAATGTCAACCATACGCCCATCAAAGCCTGTCAGGGATCATTTGCATAGCTGCACAGTCGAAGTACATGGAAGTTTCCTGGGTTTATTCCACTCCTGCAATCGGTGTACCTTTACACCCGAAAAATACCCGGTCTAACAGCTTCCCCCTATCACGTCGGACCAGTGTAAGTGAGGGGTCGGTGAGCTGAAGAGGGCACCAACTTCACTTACTGATTACAGTCTTCCGAGGAACTTTGTTTTAAGCCCTTTCTTCACATTTTATAACCACCAAGGCCTGTACTTGGTTTTTTCAAAAATTTTTAAATTCGTTTTTATGGATCTGGGCGTCGCTGGCAAGGCCGGCATTTATTCCCCGTCCCTAATTGCCCTTGAGAAGGTGGTGGTGCGCTACCTTCTTGAACCGCTGCAGTCCGTGTGGTGAAGGTGCTCCCACAGTGCTGTTAGGGAGGGAGTTCCAGGATTTTGACCCAGCGACGATGAAGGAACGGCGATATACTTGTAAGTCAGGATGGTGTGTGACTTGGAGGGGAACTTGGAGGTGGTGGTGTTCCCATGCGTCTGCTGCCCTTGTCCTTCTAGGTGGCAGAGGTCGCGGGTTTGGGAGGTGCTGCCGAAGAAACCTTGGCGAGTTGCTGCAGTGCATCTTGTAGATGGTACACACTGCAGCCACGGTACGCCGGTGGTGGAGGGAGTGAATGTTTAAGGTGTTTTTAACGTAGTGTTTTCCTCTCTTCCCAGATAAAGATTTTGGAACGTCCGCCCTCCCCTCCAAACCCCAAACCCAGAGTCGGATCGATCTTGGGCAAGGGATGGTTTTTTCCCATGGGCGCACCAGTCTGCGCCGTCATAAAGGAGGAGGAGTGGCGGCTGCAGCAGCCTATCCAAGACCAGGAGAATCAGGCAGCGTGGCCGAGGACAGAAGCCCACCGGATACCCCGCTTCCTCAACCTGTGCACAGGCCACACCGGCCTACGAGGACCTCTTCGAAGAGCTGCGCATCCAACGGCTGAGCCTGTGTTAGGAACACCTGCAGGGAAAGGGTTTTTTTTAAATTAAAGAATCCATTTTATGTTCGGGATTCCATTTTGTCGTTCAAAAACAGTTTTTGCAGAATCTGTTGTAACAGGCGACATCTGCAGAACGTCAACAAATCAGCTCAATTCTGCAAGTCATGTTGGAGTACCTTCCGAGCAGCCCTCTGGTACCTCAGGCAAATGGTCATTCTCTGTGCGAGAGCCTAAACAATGAGTGGCTGCAAGCTGTTGGACCGCTCCGGGTCATCATAGCTGAGCCTTGATCTTTTCCTCAGCTGAGATGCACGTCTATGCATTACAGTGTGGGCCATGGCTCAGTGGTAGCACTCTCACCTTCTGAGTCAGAAGGTCATGGGTTCAAACTCCCAATCCAGACACTTGAGCACAAAATTTAGGCTCGACACTCCCAGTGCGGCACTAGAGGGAGCTGTAAGCCTTTTATTTCGACTGGCATTAAATTGACAGCAAGACCAATTCTTTTTGAAACAATTTGGAATAAGTTTATTAAACACACAAACTCATGCAAGTTTATTAAACACACACACTCATGCACATCAAAACAATAGCCTACTGGTATCCCATGACTCTACTCGATTACAACTGGTAAGGTAATAGGGGAGGCCAGCTCAAGGAGCAAGGCAGTGGCTACACCTTCTTCTGGAAAGGCAAACCTGAAGAAGAACACCCCATCCATGGAGTAGGCTTCACCATAAAAAATGAACTAGTTGGGCATCTCAGAGACTCCCATTGTGGAATAAACGAACGCCTCATGACTCTATGGCTCACCCTAGCCCGGAACCAGTGCGCTACGGTCATCAGTGCGTACGCCCCAACACTGGAAGCCACAGACGAGACCAAAGAGGAATTCTACTCCAGCCTCGAACAATCCCTGTCCCGAATGTAAAGTTTCCAAAATTTACAGATCCCCAAAATCTAAGGAAAAAGGACTTTGGAACTACCCCAGAGTGATAAAAATAAGGAATTTAAGACCAAAACCAAGCTTTGGCATTTTAAAAGGACATGTCTGGACATGTAAGGGAGAGGGGGCTGCACAGCACGTGGGATCAACCTCTGTAAATAGCAGTTTTGGGTATTGCATTGTCTGGGAATTCAAGCCCCAGCAAACATTAACATTTGGACAATAGGCCCTGGAAGAAGGCCGCCCCACCCAAAACACAGGAACTATTAAAGAGACGCATAAAGATAGGAGTGCTAGGCCCAGCAAGAAACCCAAAACATGAGGACAATGCAAACTCCGATTAAACAACAGATCGACAGGACGCAAGCCATTTGACACTCAGTAAAGTCGTTACTGTTGACGAGGTCTTACAATGACCAGGATTTGATTTGGTTCTGACAAGGCCACTTCAATTTAGCATAATTGAAGGCCCATCAAGCAGTTACAACAGTTCAGTAAGAAGAGAGTTCAGGACAATTTAACACCAAGTTAAACCCATCAAAACTTAACAAGCCCGCAAAACCAAGACAATGGAATGAACAGGCCTCAACTGAAACCTAAATCACATCAACACGAAACCGTTTTAGTAAGTGGTTTTGGCGCGAAAAAGACAAAGGGGTCCGAACAGTATAATTGAGGGCCCAATCCCCCAAGAAGCTCTCTCTCTCGGCTCTGTTCCAGAAGCAGCACGTTCCAGCAGGACACAGACGGGTCTACCAGCCACACGACACGAGCAGGAGGAAGAGAGAAGCAGCAAGTTCCAGCAAGACACTCGACGACCAGACCACCATCGCAATCAACTTACCTGGCTGGATTTCGCACCGTCAAAACCCCTGTTTGGTGAGCATTATACCATATCACCTGAAACCGAAACCTAGCTAGATAGTGGGATTTTTGGGAGGGATAAGGGTTTTCGTATATTGTCATTCTCCCTCGCCTGTACCGTGTGTTCCCCAACCTGTTTAAGTGTTAAGTGTGTTTTAAGTTTGTTACCTTTTTCTTTTAATAAAAGTCAAAATTCTTTCATCGGAACCTGTTGTCTACTGCATCTTTATTCACAACCCCCAAATAAGTCCAAGATTTAGAACCTGGGGCGTGGGAGCGATTCAAACCGCTCACTGAGTCAGGGGTGAGGCTGACCCCTACCACACCACCCCTACACGAGTCCCAACAGGCGACAAGCTGATCCTCCTTGGCGACTTTAACGCCAGAGTTGGAAAGGACACAAACCTCTGGGGAGGTGTGATCGGCAGAGAGGGGGTAGGGAAAGCCAACTCCAACAGTACCCTCCTCCTGACAAAATGCTTAGAACATGGCCTTGTCATAACCAACACCTTGGTCTGTCAGAGAGACAAGTACAGGGCTTCATGGCAGCACCCTCGCTCCAAGCACTGGCATCTGCTGGACTACGTCATCGTCCGAGCGAGGGACCGCAAGGACGTCCGCATCACCCGCGCCATGACAGGAGCTGACGACTGCTGGACAGACCACCGCCTAATCCGCTCTGTCATCTCCATCAATGTAGCCCCAAAACAGCGGCGGCAACAGAAGCAATGCCGCAGGAAAATCAACACTGGAGCACTCAAAGACCCTGCTAAGAAAGCCCTATTCAGCCTGCGCCTCACAACCAACCTGACGACTCCCAGTGATGCAGAGACACAGAGTGTCCACAGCGCCTGGTCTGCACTCAAGGCCTCCATAATCAGCACCTGTGAAGAGACGCTCGGTCACTCGACCAGGAAACACCAAGACTGGTTCGACGAGAATGACCAGGGGATCCAGGAGCTAATAAGTCGCAAGCGCAAGGCATTCCTGATCTGGAAACAGCAACACAACTCGAGAGCAAGAAAGCAGCTCTACAGACGCCTGAAGGCCGAGGTCCAACAAAAAACTCGCGACCTAAAGAACAGGTGGTGGGTGGAGAAAGCGCAGGAGATCCAGCAGCTAGCCAACAACCACGACGTGCGTGGATTCTTTGGCGCAGTCAAGTCCACCTACGGCCCAAGAACCCAAGGTTCTACCCCACTGCAGGCCAAGAATGGAGAGGTACTCATCAAGGACAGGGAGGCAGTCAGTGCCCGCTGGAAGGAGCACTTCGAAGATCTCCTTAACCGAGACTCTGTCTTCGACGCAAGTGTCCTCAACTCCATTCCGCAGCATGCTACCCGCCACCATCTCAGCACAACCCCAGTCCGGCATGAGGTTGAAAAGGCCATCCGACAACTGAAGAACAACAAGGCCTCAGGAGCAGATGGAATCCCTGCCGAGGCGCTAAAGCATGGCGGAGAAGCACTACTGGCGCGAATACATGAACTCATTTCTCTTATCTGGAAGGAGGAGAGCATGCCAGGGGATCTCAGAGACGCCGTAATTGTGACCATCTTCAAGAAAGGTGACAAGTCCGATTGCGGTAATTACAGAGGAGTCTCCCTGCTGTCTGCCACAGGGAAAGTCATTGCAAGAATCCTCCTCAATCACCTTCTCCTAGTGGCTGAAGAGCTCCTCCAGAGTCGCAATGCAGATTCCACCCACTAAGGGGCACAATGGACATGATCTTCACCGCGCGCCAATTACAAGAGAAATGCAGGGAACAGCACCAACCGCTGTACATGGCCTTCTTTGACCTCACAAAGGCCTTCGACACTGTCAACCATGAGGGATTATGGAGTATCCTCCTCAAATTCGGCTGCCCTCAAAAGTTTGTCACCATCCTCCGCCTGCTTCACGACGACATGCAAGCCGTGATCCTGACCAACGGTTCCACCACAGATCCAATTCACGTACAGACCGGGGTCAAGCAAGGCTGTGTCATCACACCAACGCTCTTCTCGATCTTCCTTGCTGCAATGCTCCATCTCACCCTCAATAAGCTCCCCGCTGGAGTGGAGCTAATTTACAGAACAAACGGGAAACTGTTCAACCTCCGTCGCCTCCAGTCCAGATCCAATGTCGTCCCTTCCTCTGTTGTCAAATTACAGTATGCAGACGACGCTTGCGTCTGTGCACACTCGGAGGTCGAACTCCAAACCATCGTTAACACCTTCACCAAAGCATACGAGAGCATGGGCCTTACACTAAACATCAGTAAGACAAATGTCCTCTACCAACCTGCCCCCGCCACACAGTACTGCCCCCCGATTATCAAAATCCATGACAAGGCCTTGGACAACGTGGACCACTTTCCATACCTCGGGAGCCTACTGTCAACAAGGGCAGACGTCGATGACGAAGTCCAACACTGCCTTCAGTGTGCCAGTGCAGCCTCTGGTCACCTGAGGAAGAGAGTGTTTGAAGACCAGGACCTCAAACCCGGCACCAAGCTCATGGTCTACAGAGCAGTATTAATACCCGCCCTCCTGTATGCCTCAGAGACATGGACCATGTACAGCAGGCACCTCAAAGCACTGGAGAGGTACCACCAATGCTGCCTCCGCAAGATCCTGCAAATCCATTGGCAGGAGAGGCGCACCAACGTCTGTGTTCTCGCTCAGGCCAACATCCCCAGCATCGAAGCTTTGACCACGCTCGATCAGCTCCAATGGACGGGCCACATCGTCCGCATGCCCGATACGAGACTCCCAAAACAAGCGCTCTACTCGGAGCTCCGACACAGCAAGAGAGCCGCAGGTGGGCAGAGGAAACGCTTCAAGGACACCCTCAAAGCCTCCTTGAAAAAGTGCAACATCCCCACCGACACCTGGGAATCCTTGGCCCAAGACCGTACAAAGTGGAGGAGAAGCATCCGGGAAGGCGCCGAATACCTCGAGTCTCTTCGCCGGGAGCAAGCGGAAGCCAAGTGCAAACAGCGGAAGAAGCGCACGTCAACCCAAGAACCCCACCCACCGTCTGCCCCACCTGTGACAGAGACTGTAGGTACCGCATTGGACTCATCAGTCACCTGAGAACTCATTTTTAATGTGGAAGCAAGTCATCCTCGGTTCCGAGGGACTGCCTAAGAAGAAGAGGAAGAAGAAGAATGGGTTAGATTTACACAGACTGGTACTTCCCTGAGTTAGGCAATGCACGCGGCCTTTTTCCTTGCTTCTTGGTCTGGTCTGTATTTGTATTTCTTCACTTCACCTGACGAAGGAGCAGCCGCTCCGAAAGCTTGTGATTTCAAATAAAACTGTTGGACTATAACCTGGTGTTGTGCGACTTCTCACTTTTGGTCTGTAGAGGGAGAGCTTCTTGTTCTTCCGCGTGGTCGTCGAGAGAGAGAGAGAGCCTTTGGTTCCTTGTTTTTATATCTTTTTAAAGTCCATTGTCTTCTAGTTTAAATTCTTAAGACGACACGATTGGGTCTTAGATTCCGGCAGTTCTTGATTGGCTTTCCTTTGAACATGTGTCTGTCTGCAGTGGCTGGGGCCATTTCTTGCTTAAGTTAATTGTTTGTTGACACCTTTTAGTGGCTCTTGAGTTTCGATGGTGAGTTTCGATGGTGAGTTTCGATGGTGAGTTTCGATGGTGTCTCTGTGAGGGGTTATCCTGTTATGCAGGTTTCCTTTGTCAAGTTTTCGCGTTGTTGCCTTACCCAGGGGAGATCCATACACATCAAATTTATCTTTATCTTATATTAATAGTCTCGAGTCCATCACACATACAAAACATATATTTTTATTCTTACAGATTGCAGCGCAGTCGGAGGTGCCGTCTTTTAGAGGAGATTATCACAGTGCTGTTTGTGGGACCTTGCTGTGCGCAAATCGGCTACCGCGTTTCCTACATTACAACAGTGACTGCACTTCAAAAAGAGCTTCCCTGGCTGGAACGAGCTGTGGGATGTTCTGAGGTCGTGAAAGGCACTGTATAAATACAAGTCTTTCTTTTGACTTCCCAAGAATCAGTGGATAACAATCGGGAGACATGCTGAATATTTTCCCGTCCCTAACTCAGGAGAGGTGTGGCCAATGGCGGACCCAGCTGCTGTCCTGGCTGAAATCAGTTACCTCAGAGCAGACTAGGGGTCAATCATGGGATCCTCTTGGGCTGCAAAGCCTTGTGCCCCACTGCACAGTTCTGGACTAAACTACTAACAGAGCTGGTCTATTGTGGGGGGCTTTAATGGAGAAAATCTAAGGATTCATTCAACGCGTTAGAAATATTGGAAATCCGTTCCACATTTCTGCGACACTCCCTGTATTGTAGCGAGGTCATCATTAACAACGCCAACAACAACTTGAGTTTGCGTGAGGGATCTAGACAGAGTAGAGAGAGAAATTGTTCCCATTGGCGGAAGGGTCAAGAACCAAAGGACACAGATTTAAGGTGATTGGCAGAAGAACCAAAGGCGACATGAGGAAAAACTTGTTTACGCAGCGAGTGGTTAGGATCTGGAATGCACTGCCTGAAAGGGTGGTGGAGGCAGACTCAATCGTGGCTTTCAAAAGGGAATTGGATACGTACCTGAAGGAAAAGAATTTGCAGGGCTACGGGGAAAGGGCGGGGGAGTGGGACTAGCTGAAGTGCTCTTGCAGAGAGCCGGCACGGGCTCGACGGGCCGAATGGCCGCCTTCAGTGCTGTAAACATTCTATGAATCTACATAGTGCCTTTAACGTAGAAAAGTGTTCGAAACATCTCACAGAGCTGTCAGGAAAAACAGACGGAGAGCTGAAGGAGGCAGGGTTAGGAGGGGCCGCGCAAAAAACTTGGTCAAAGAGGTGGGTTTTAAGAATGGTCTTGAAGGAAGAGAAGAACGTTGAGAGGCGAAGGGGCTTGGGGAGGGAATTCCAGAGTCTGGAACCAAGGCAGCTGATTATTCCCAAGATAACAACAGACGCAGAGACATTTGAAATGAAGAAAGGAATTTTTACTCAACATTTTATTCGTTGTGTTGTGATACAAATAGGAAAGTGATCACATTGCATTACAACAGAGAACAGGGTTAATACATAACATGGCACTTGATTATTACCCCATAACGTTACAGGTACACCTGGAGCCCAGTGACAGTGCTAGGCCAGACTATACAAAATAGGCAGACAATATATAACAGAAGGGGGACAGTATTTGTTGGTTTGAGGATGAGAGGGGAGCACAAAGAATGAGGATACAGAGGCATCTGACTGGTTTTGGGGATCAGACATTCTGGTTTTCAGGGTAAATGCTCAGTAATATTCATAGCTGAAAAGAGGACAATAACATTTTCAATCCTTATATTTGAAACAAAGACGTTTTGCAGCTCTGCTGATGTGTAGGCAGATCCGCGCAAAGTCTGGGCACCAGCTTCAGTTCTGGGCACCGCACCTCAGGAAGGATATATCGGCCTTGGAGGGGGAGCAGCGCAGATTCACCAGACTGATACCGGGGGGGCTAAAAGGGTTAAATTATGAGGACAGGTTGCATAAACAAGGCTTCTCCCTTAAGCACAGAAGATTAAGGGGTGATATAAATGAGGCGTTTAAGACAATTAAAGGAGTTGACAGGGTTGATAGAGAGAAACCATTTCCTCTGGTGGGGGGGGAGTCCAGAACAAGGCGACATAACCTTCAAATTAGAGCCAGGCCGGCTCAGGGGTGATGTCAGGAAGCACTTCTTCACACAAAGGGTAGTGGAAATCTGGAACTCTCTTCCCCCCAAAAAGCTGTTGAGGCTGGGGGTCAACTGAAAATTTCAAAACTGAGATTAATAGATTTTTTGTTAGGCCAGGGTATCAAGGGTACAGAATCAAGGGATATGTAGCAAAGGTGGATAAATGGAGTGAAGACACAGATCAGCCATGGTCTCATTGAATGGTGGAACAGGCTCGAGAGGCGGAATGGCCTCCTCCTGCTCCTATTTACTGGTATTGGATAGGGCAAATGGTCACAGGCATCAGTGGGGTCCCTGTGCTGGACCCAAGTCACGACAACCTCCAACCCCCTCTTTACCCAGTGATTGGTTTTTAAATCTGTCATTTAAAAATGATACAAGCCCTGACCAAACACATTTCAGTAACATATACGGTTAAATAGAACGATAATCGGGGAAAAAAACCATTAAAAAAGTACACTTGCCGACAATTCACAGGTAAGGAAGTACTGCGGGTATTTAGCGGGAAGCCAGTGGGATTTTTTAAAATTTATTTACAAATTCTGCCGCAGCCAGTCAATGTAGTGGCTCATCATTTTCCGGCCAATTGCGAAATCGGTCGGCCACGTGACGAACATCAGGGCGCCGTGAAAG
Organism: Squalus acanthias; assembly: GCA_030390025.1. Taxonomy (NCBI): domain Eukaryota; kingdom Metazoa; phylum Chordata; class Chondrichthyes; order Squaliformes; family Squalidae; genus Squalus; species Squalus acanthias. The sequence continues at coordinate 13,808,966 of CM059429.1, forward strand.
CTGTCCTCGTAATGCTCGTGTGTGACTTGGACGCCCGCCTTCTTCAGCCTCGTGGCGTACATGGCCCCGTCGTCCCGCAGCACGTCGTACTCGCAGGTCACGATGTAGGCCCGCGGCAGGGCCTTGAGCTTCTCGTCCCCCGCCAGGAGGGGGGCGGCCCTCGGGTCAAAGACCCCGGGAACCCTCGCGGAGGAGTCCGTGTTCTGGCGGCCCGGGAGGGCGTACTTGTAGTCCTTCCTGAACTTCTCCGGCAGGAGGACGCTCCAGTTTACAAAGTCGCTCAAGCCCCTCGATTCGAGGGTGGTGTGGCTGTTGGTCATCATGTTGTTCAGCAGCGACTTGTCGCGGCTAAAATATTCGCTCCAAAACCTGACCATTAAGGACTTGGGTAGGATAGGCATGTTCGCATTTTGCTGGTAGGAAGGAGTGTTAAAGTCAATGGTCTGAAGTGCAGGGTAGACTAATGCTTGAATCTTGATCTCAACTTCAACCTCTGGATCCTCCTGGATCTGCAAGGCAAACCCTTCATTATTAAGTACCCCAAACTACTACATAAAAGGTTTTAACGTAGGCATGTTTGTATGATAATACTTTGCAATTTTAATCACACCAGACCATTTTCTAGGCTAGAATGAAAAACTGAAAAATACTCAAATACCCAACAAGTCTGTCACTTAGAACTGACTGAACATTAACCTCCCTTTTCTCTGTGCGTCAAGCTGTGTCATCAAACTTGGTTCAGTTGGTAGTCAAGCGATTGCAGGCTTAAGCCCCACTCTTTAATCGTCCAAACAGGCACACAATTACCGTACTGAGAAAGTTCTGCATTGTCAGAAATGAATGAGATGTTAAACTGAGGGCCCGGCCTGCCTGTTTCTGGTGGATATGACACTATTTGAAGAAGCGATGGGTTCTTCTGGGGCCCTGCCCAGCAACACCCCCACAATCAACGCTACCAAAAACAGATTCATTGGTCCTTCGTCTCACGGTTGTTTATGGGTCTCTTTTCGCTTGAAAAAAGAAGGCTGAGGGGTGACCTAATAGAGGTCTTTAAAATTATGAAAGGTTTTGATAGAGTGGATACAGAGAGAATGTTTCCACTTGTGGGGAAGAGCAAAACTAGAGGCCATCAGTATAAGAGAGTCACCAAGAAATCCAATAGAGAGAAAGTTACAGCACGGAAGGAGGCCATTTCGGCCCATCGTGTCCGCACCGGCCAACAAAGAGCTATCCAGCCTAATCCCACTTCCCAGCTCTTGGTCCGTAGCCCTGCAGGTTAGAGCATCCCAAGTGCACATCCAAGTACTTATAAATGTGGTTAGAGTTCCTGCCTCTACCACCCTTTCAGGCAGTGAGTTCCAGACCCCCACCACCTTCTGGGTGAAGAAATTTCCCCTCTAAATCTTCCACCAATTACTTTAAATCTGTGCCCCCTGGTTTTTGACCCCTCTGCTAAGGGAAATAGGTCCTTTCTATAGGGAATTCAGAAGAAACTTCTTTACCCAGAGAGTGGTGAGAATGTGGAACTCGCTACCACAGGGAGTGGTTGAAGCGAATAGTATAGATGCATTTAAGGGGAGGCTAGACAAGCACATGAGGGAGAAGGGAATAGAGGGTTATGCTGATAGATTTAGATGAGGAAAGACGGGAGGAGGCTCGTGCGGAGCATAAACGCCGGCATGGACTGGTTGGGCCGAATGGCCTGTTTCTGTGCCGTATATCCTATGTAATCCTATGTTGGCGTTACAACAGTCACTGTCGTTCAAAGTAATTTGCCGTGTGAAAGTCCTTTGGGACATTTCTGGGAGATGTGATCGGTCACTACACAAATGCGAGTCTTTCTCTTTCTGATGCAAATAGGCCTGTTGGCTATTTCCAGCATTTTGTGCTTCTGTTTAATATTGATATGAGTTAAGTTTATTTATTGTCCAAATGGGAGTAGCTTGGATTAAAGAGGAGTTGGAAGCGGTGTATCCCAGGGGTCAGTGTTGGGTCTACTTTTCTTCTCGGTATAGACAGATGATATCGACTTGGCTATAGGGAAAACCATCTCAAAATCTGCTGACAACACAAAATACTGGGTTTGGCAAACAGTGAGGAGGACTGTAAAAGACATTAGAAGGACATAGACAGGTAAAGTTGAGTGGCACCGTGCCCAAGCGTCACCTCATAGTGGAGCCACTCTGCTGCTCGGCAAGGCAATCGATCCATTCTGGGATTGATGACCTTATTCTGGTGAAGGTTTGGGGCCTTCAGAAAGCTCAAAAGAACTCACGCCAGGTCTCAACTAGCATGAGTTTCACTGAGGCCTTTCAAAGGCATAAAGGGCGCGATTCCCAGGGTAAGCCAGGAAGACCCTTCTGACAAGCCCTCTTAATGTAGGGGGAGTGTGGGGGGGTGGGGGGCACTAGCAGAAGATCTGCTTATGGATCCTCCTACCAGAATTTAAAAGGTCAGGGCAAATGGGGCAGAAACCGAATGTAACTGGATTCTAACCCATATTCCACCTCTAGCGGGCAGAAATTGACCATTCCACCCTCTCCAGTCCTTGGAATTTCAGGGACAACATGCTTTAATACTCCTTAACTCAAACTGTTAGATGGGAAACAAAGCAATATTAATGTGATATTAATTTGAATGTGATATTAGTATAAAATATGTGTACGACACCAATGGCAGTATAGTTTTGTTTGATATCTTTATGCCCTTAGTTGCAAGGCAGACAGAGCTTATTTTCCTTTGAATTATCAACATTTGCATCACATTGTGGGTATAACGGTTGTTATGAATAATAGAGGTGAATTGGCCCAGTAAGCTTGCTCCCTATTCATAGTTCAGCATTCACCTTATCACATCTCTCAAACTTCAGAAACAAACCAATTCTTTCTTGGATATTTTGTGATGTTTATATTATTGGACAGCGTTGATTCTTTGTCTAAAGTTTCCCCCCTTTCCTCAATTACTTTCAGTGGAGGACTTCAACCTTGCGTTACTAACGGGGGGAAGAAGGGAACTGATAGAACCTCATTAACACGGTGTGGCAAACGGAATTCAATACTATTGGCTCATGGTGCCAAAGTCACAAGGGTTTCCTTTTTCATGTTGCTTCCTCCTCTCCCTTGCACAGCACTAATTAGGTCACAACTAGAGTACTGCTTACAGTTCTGGTCACCACATTACAGGAAAGATATGATTGCACTAGAGAGGGTACAGAGATTTACGAGAATGTTGCCAGGACTGGAGAATTTTAGCTCTGAGGAAAGATTGGATAGGCTGGGGTTGTTTTAAGCATAAGAAAACATAAGAAATAAGAGCAGGAGTAGACCATACAGCCCCTCGAGCCTGCTCCGCCATTCAATAAGATCATGGCTTATCTTCAACCTCAACTCCACTTTCCCGCCCGATCTCCATATCCCTTGATTCCCCTAGATTCCAAAAATCTATCTATCTCAGCCTTGCATATACTCAAAGACTCAGCATTCACAGTCCTTTGGGGGAAAGAATTCCAAAGATTCACAACCCTCTGAGTGAAGAAATTCCTCCTCATCTCGGTCTTAAGTGCCCTACCCCTTATCCTGAGATGATGCCCCCTAGTTCTAGACACTCCAGCCAGGGGAAACAACCTCTCAGCATCTACCCTGTCAATCCCCTTCAGAATCTTGTATGTTTCAATGAGATCACCTCTCATTCTTCTAAACTCCAAATTTTCTTTGGAACAGAGAAGGATGAGGGGAAATTTAATTGAGGTGTATAAAATTATGAGGGGCCTAGATAGAGTGGACAGGAAGGACCTATTTCCCTTAGCAGAGAGGTCAATAACCAGGGGGCATAGATTTGAAGTAATTGGTAGGAGGTTTAGAGGGGAGTTGAGGAGAACTTTTTTCACCCAGAGGGTGGTGGGGGTCTGGAACTCACTGCCTGAAAGGGTGGTAGAGGCAGAAACCCTCATCACATTTAAAAAGTACTTGGATATGCACTTAAAGTACCGTAACCTACAGGGCTACGGACCAAGAGCTGGAAAGTGGGATTAGGCTGGATAGCTCTTTTCTGTCTGGCACAGACACGATGGGCCGAATGGCCTCCTTCTGTGCCATAAATTCCTGTGATTCTATAACACAAATATTTAGTAGTCTGAAGCCTGTATCTTGAGTCTCACTCAGCACAAACTCACCCCCTACCCACCAAATACCCAAACAACACCCAGGAGAGACAGCAGACCAACACAGGAAGGCAACCGTAGGAAAGGATCATCACCCCAGCCTATTAGAATTCCAGGGATCAAGACCAAACATATACTTGAAAAAGAAAAGTTTGCAGAGCGGAGGAGTGGGACTAATTGGAGTTATTTCAAAGAGCACGATGGGCCGAATGGCCTCCGTCTGTGCTGTATGATTCTATACCAAGCTAAGAAGGGCAGTCCCCAATTTAGCATGAGCCATGGGAGAATAAGTACATAGGATTACACAGGATATACGGCACAGAAACAGGCCATTCAGCCCAGCCAGTCTATGCCGGCATTTATGCTCCACTTGCGCCTCCTCCCGCCTTTCCTCATCTAAATCTATCAGCAGAACCCTCTATTCCCTTCTCCCTCATATGCTTGTCCAGCCTCCCCTTAAATGCATCTATACTATTCGCTTCAACCACTCCCTGTGGTAGCGAGTTCCACATTCTCATCCACTCTCTTGGTAAAGAAGTTTCTTCTGAATTCCCTATTTGATTTCTTGGTGACTATCTTATATGGATGACCTCTAGCTTTGCTCTTCCCCACAAGTGGAAACACTATGGGGGTGAAATTAGGTGCCGTTTCGCCTCCCGTTAGTGCTAACGGGACACAAATGGGCAACACGGTGGCATAGTGGTTAGCACTGTTGCCTCACAGCGCCAGGGACCCGGGTTCGAATCCGGCCTCGGGTGACTGTCTTTGTGGAGTTTGCACATTCTCCCCGTGTCTGCGTGGGTTTCCTCCCACAGTCCAAAGATGTGCGGGTTAGGTTGATTTGGCTATGATAAATTGATCCTTAGTGTTAGGGGGATTAAATACGTGGGGTTACGGGGATAGGGTGGGATATGTGTCGGTGCAGGCTCAATGGGCCGAAGTGGCCTCTATCTGCACTGTGGGGATTCTGTGATTCTGTGAAATGGCTTTGTGACTGGACACGGCGCTGACATCAACTCCCCGCCATATTCGTTGGGACTTCTGTGTCCCGATCTCCTTCGCCCGGAGATCGTGATGTCATCGCCGTGCGCCCCGGACCCGAAATTGACTTCCGCCCCCTGCAGCAGCGCTGGTCAAAAACACCGACAGCTGCAGGAGGCGTGTGTCGGGCGACCGGCCGCTTCAGGGGGCGATGATTAAAGGCGAGGTGGCCGAGGTAAGTGGCGGGAAAAAAAAACTTACCTTTCCTGTTCTAGTTTTTTGCGCGGGTTCCTGCCCGCGATCGATCACTTTGCTTGAGTGCCGGGCTGATCGTGCGGGATCGCGGCTGCCTCGGTGGTCCAGGTCGGTACTTTTTAAATTGCAGAGCCTGCAGAGATAGCCCTTCCCTTTAAGGGAGGGAAGGAGCCTTTGAACGCGGCAGCGCTGCTGAAGTCTCCGCCCCGCTTTCCGATGTTAGCGCCCTAAGAAGGAAGTGGCGTGCTTGATTTAGTGCTCCACTTCCCCCTTGGGGCGGTAAAACTCAATTTTGCGGTCGCCAGCGCTAATTAGCACCGGCCGCTAAAGTTAGCGCCCAGGTGTTATTACCGTCCCAAAATGGCCGACACCGAATTTTTCTCCCCTCTCTCTGTATCTACTCTAACAATACCTTTCAAAATTTCAAGAGGAAAAAGACCCAGCCTGTTCATCCTTTCCTAAGTAAATGGCCCCTTTAGGTGAAGCAGTCATTTCAAAAAAATATTATTGGGCCAGAAATTCGGCTTTCCGGCTTCCTGCGGGTGCAAGCATCGCGCGCGTACTTGCCTACCGCACCTGCTGTTGTGCTTTGGGCCCACGAGGACTTCGGCTCCTGGGCCCCCTGCAGCTGCCGGCGCGCAGTGCTTGCGTATCCCAGGGGCGCAGTTAGTTCGAAGCGTCCCCTGGGATCATGTGGGCCATGGAGAGCCAATCCTAGCAGGGCATTTTCATTCATAGATTTGACAGGAAGACCTGTCAAATCTATGAATAGAGAGCGGCCCCAAAACCACACTTAAACTTCAAATACATTTTTTTTAAAAACATCACATTTTTAAAATAACTATAACTTACATAAATTAACTACTTTAAACAAAAAATTTTATTTTTGAAAAAATTAATTATACTTTTTAACGGTGCTAAAAATAAACTTACCTTTCTTTAAAGTATCTAAAAAAGATAAACCTGTTGAAAAAATGTTTAAATTGTAATTAATTAACCACTTACCTTGTTAAAAACAGGCCTTGCGCCTCCTTTTTAAAAGTGCAGCTTCTCCATACTTACCCTCCCGGAGAAACCTGAAAAAAAAAACGAAGTTTGCTGCGTGCACGCAGCCTCTCCCGCGCACGCGTTCGACTTCTGAACCCCTCCCTTCAGGGGAACGGAAGTTCCGGTTTCCCGCGCATGCGCAGTGCATGCAGGAAACCGGCACTTCAGGAGGCCTTACGGGTGAGTACACAGCGCGTACTCACCCGACAAGAGACGAATTTCTGGCCCAATTATAATTTAAGCAAATCTAAAACACACAGGGTTGAGAACTGCCACAGGCCATTAGTGGTGTTTTTTAAACTGTACCTGCTGGGCCACTGCAGCAGCCAAGTTCCCACCGGCACTGTCTCCTGACACAGCAACTCGGCCCGGATCCACCGAGTATTGAGCCAACATCTCCTGCTGTAGGAAGTACTTCACCACAGTGTAAACATCATTGAACTGATCAGGGAAATGGTGCTCTGGGGCTAACCGGTATCTGAAAAAAAATAAGGGATATATATATAGAAGATAACTGATGCCCATCAGAACTCTGCACAGTATTGACAGTAAATATTGCACGCTGGCTCTCTAGGGAATGTCACTTTTGACCTGAACAATTTACCATCAAGCTGTTCTATTAAAAAAAAAGTTTGGTCGCTAAGTATTCAGGATTCAGCTGCCAAGGCCCTGAGCTCTGGAATTCCCTCCCTAAGCCTCTCCGCCTCGCTCTTTTCCGATAACTCGCTCCTTAAAACCTTTCTCTTTTGACCAAGCTTTTGGTCGCCTGTCCTAATATCTCTTTATGTGGCTCGGCGTCAACATTTTGTCTGATAATCGCTCCTGTGAAGCGCCCTGGGATGTTTTATTATTTTACAAGAGCTATATCAATGCAATAAAAACAGAAAATGTTGGAAATGCTCAGATATCTCAGAGGGTTGTGGACTGTAACCTAATATTGATGGTCGTATGATCGTTATACGCCCAGAGTGAAAGGGGGTCCAATGATACTCATAAATTAGCTCGTTGAATGGAACTGAATATGGAAAAAATGTAATATCAAACATAACTTATAGAGGTCTTTACAATTATGAAGGGGTTCGATATGGTAGATATAGAGACAATGGCCGGGGGTCCGTGGCGGGCGATGTTGGTGGCGGGTCCCGCCTCCGCTGTTGGCTCCATCCCGCCCTGTAAAATGAATTCCCCTTGATGGGGCTTGTTAAGCCCGCCCAGTGCATTTCCCAGCCAATTAGAAGAAGCGGGTCTGATGGCTTAATTTGATGGCGCGTCATCAGCTGGTTTCCTTAAAGGGACCACGCCCAAATTTATTTTGACATTTGTGCTGTCAGTGTTCTACAGCAATGAGGTGCTGCAAACACTGACAATGACTGCACAAAGGCACAGGGCTGCACCCAAGCTCTCCCATCATATGCTTACGGAGGGACTCACAGCAGGCAAGGAGGTCCTCTTCCCTTCCCATGGGCGGAAGAGACCGCCCCAGGAGATCAACACAGCCTGGTTGCACATTGCACAGGAGGGCACAAGCAGGGATGTGGTCAGGAGGACCTGGATGCAGTGCCGCAAACATTTCAATGATCTCAGTAGATCACGAAACGTTAGTACAAAGCCACACTCAACCTCATCCAGCTGTACCTCTTATCACATCCCCATCACTCTGCCTTCCCTACCCTACTCTGCACATCCTTACTCACACCAACTTACCTTGCACCTCCACCCATCCCTCTCTATCTACATTATCACTTCCCCATCTCACTAGCCACCCCTCACACTCACCCTCATCTTAGTCTAATCATACCAAGTAACAACACACAAGGGTAGCCAGTTGGGTGTTTTATGCAATGTTCATATAAAGTTTCTGTTAATGTGGTGTCAAACATTGAAACCTTTATTTTCAACACGTTGTGTTCTTGGACAGATTTGTGTGCACCTTTGGAAGTGGCTTAGTGAGTTGCAGTGAATGGTGAGACATAACGGATACCCACCCGTCCCCCCGCAATGGTGATGAGTGTGGATGGAATGGCTTGGGCATTGTAGGGATGTTTTATGGTGTTGGTGTGGGGTGGTGCCAACCTGGCACATCATGTGGTAGCCAGGCTGTACAGCATCAAGTGAAGTAAATCTGGCCATGGTGAGGCCATCCCTGGCCTCTCGGGCAGCAATGTGCTCTGGTGCTGATGCCCTCTGTCCTGTGCAGCATCAGGTGATTGCGGAGAAGGTTGGTGTTGTTGTTGGTGCTGCTGGTGTACCTGGTGCTGATGGTGGGATTCTGAGGACCAAGATGAGAGAGTATAAATGGCACCCATGCTAATGGAATAGATGGCAGGTGAAGTAGAGATAAGAACATAAGAAATAGGAGCAGGAATAGGCCACTTGGCCCCTCGAGCCTGCTCCGCCATTCAATAAGATCATGGCTGATCATGGGCTCAAAGCCACTTCCCAGCCTGCTCCCCATAACCCTTCACTCCCTTATCTTGCAAAAATCTGTCTACCTCCACCTTAAATGTATTTAATGACCCAGCCTCCACGGCTCTCTGGGGCAGAGAATTCCACAGGTTTACGACCCTCAGAGAAGAAATTCCTCCTCATCTCAGTTCTAAAAGGGCGACCCTTTATTCTGAAACTGTGCCCCAGAGTTCTAGATTTCCCCACGAGGGGAAACATCCTCTCTGCATCTACCTTGTCGAGCCCCCTCAGTATCTTATATGTTTCAATAAGATCACCTCTCATTCTTCTAAATTCCAATGAGTATAGGCCCAACCTGCTCAACCTTTCTTCATAAGTCAACCCCCTCATCTCTGGAATTAACCCTAGTGAATCGTCTCTGAACTGCCTAGATGACAGAAGCGATCTGTCAATGGTGAGAGAGGTAATGAGGTCAGACTAGATGGAGACTTGTGTAAAGACTTGCAGCATGGTGAATCTGTTGTGGAAATGCAGTGAGGAACAGCTTGTGGCCGAGGGAAGATATCTCTGTAAGGTGGAAGCTTTTACTGTACATTTGAAGCTGTCAACTCATCAGCTGATTCAATGGCTACTGAACTCCTGCCTCAGCTTGACAGACGTGGTCCACGATCAGCGTGGACCCCGTGGGCGAGCTGTCAAATGCAAAAGGTAAGCTAAAAATCATTCTTAACTGGCTCTAAGCAAGCCACTAATTATCTGTATTGGGTCGCCCGCCACTGCCTGTCGGGTCTGCTCAGCGCTGACAGACCCGACATCGGGAAAGACGCGTGGGAGAGAGGTTCCCGACCCGTTGTCAAAAATATCAAATTTCCCACCCGACCCGCCACCAATCCCGCCCGCTCACCCCCCGGAAAATTCTGGCCAATGTTTCCACTTGTGAGGGGGGGGGGGAGTCCAAAACTAGGGGCCATAAATATAAGACAGTCACTAATAAATCCAATCGGGAATTCAGGAGAGACTACTTTACCCAGAGAATGGTGAGAATGTGGAACTCACTACCACAAGGAGTAGTTGAGGCGAATAGCACAGATGCATTTAAGGGGAAGCTAGATAACCACATGAGGGAGAAAGGAATAGAAGGATATGGTGATGAAGTAAGGTGGGAGGAGGCCCGTGTGGAGCATAAACACTGGCATAGACCAGTTGGGACGAATGGCCTGTTTCTGTGCTGTAAATTCTATGTCATAGTAAAAAAAAATGCATGTTAAATAAATATGATGCATGTCAATGTGGAAAAGCTGAGGGCAATTTTGATATTAAGCATAAAGTGAGATGACAAGGTTGGTTGGCGTGAGAATTGGGAACTGTCACACTGGTGATGTAGCGCATGCTTGTGTGAGGCTGTTTCCGAAGCACACGGCTGGACAGAGCAGAGGGAGCATGCTGCCGGAACTTAGCCGGAAGTGCAGCGGAAATCCCGTTTACGCACGGAGCAGCTCCAAGGAAATTTTACGACCCTGATCTCGGAGTGCCTGATGCTGACTGAAGTAAGCAAGTGTTCTGAATTCCCTGCACTAACACCCCCCACCCCCTCCACCTTGATCAGTACAAAATATATCAGTAGGCAAACAAACGGACGGGTTCAGACAGGGAGTCAGGCAGCTGAGGAGATCAGGAGGGGCTCATTGAGGTTGCAGAGTAACAGATGGGATGTCTGCTGTGTAGGGTGAGCAAGGGGCAAAGCACCTGTCATCAATGACAGAATGAAGGGCTATGGAAGCAGATTCTAGGACATGCTCACTAGGGTGGGTATGGTAATTTAGTGAGTAACTGGACCAGTAGGCCTGGACGAATAATCCAGAGAATGTGAGTTCAAACCCCACTGTGGCAGTTTAAGAATTTGAATTAAATTAGACAACTTTGAAAACAAAAAGCTGGTCTCAGGAAAAGAGATCTGTCAGATTGTTTTAAAACCCAACTGGTTCACTGGTGTCCTTTTGGGAGTGAAACCTGCTGTTTAGAAACATAGAAAAATAGGAGCAGGAGTAGGCCATTCGGCCCTTCGAGCCTGCTCCGCCATTCAATATGATCATGGCTGATCCTCTATCTCAATACCATATTCCCCCTCTCTCCCCATACCCCTTGATGCCTTTTGCGTCTAGAAATCTATCTATCTCCTTCTTAAATATATTCAGTGACTTGGCCTCACAGCCTTCTGTGACCTCTCGTTCTAGACCCCCCAGCCAGGGGAAACATCCTCCCTGCATCCAGTCTGTCTAGCCCTGTCAGAATTTTATACGTTTCAATGAGATCCCCTCTCATTCTTCTAAACTCCAGTGAATACAGGCCTAGTCGACCCAATCTCTCCTCATACGACAGTCCTGCCATCCCAGGAATCAGTCTGGTGAACCTTCGCTGCACTCCCTCTATGGCAAGTATATCCTTTCTTAAGTAAGGTTTGTACCCAGTCTAAGGCCTACATGTGACTTCAATCCCACATCAATGAGGTTGACTCTTAACTGCCCTCTGACGTGGCCTAGTAAGCCTTTCAGTTGTAGCAAACCATTACCAGCGGTTCAAGCAGGCCCACCACCACCTTCTCAGGCCAACCAGGGATGGGTCATAAATGCCGGCCTTGCCAGCGATGCCCACATCCCTGGAATGAATAATTGGCCAGAGTTTATGCTCTCCGTGATCAGCGTGCGCCGTCGTAAGCCTTCAGAAAGGCCCTGCCAGTTCCAGGATTCTGCCTGTGCTGCGCTTGCGCGAAAACCCGGAGCTTGCGATCGGTCAGGGGACGCCTTGACAGATCATCCGAGTTGACCAGAAAATCACTTTCGCTGGCGTAGAGCTACTGCCCAGCAATTGCCCAAGCAACTCTAACGGCTGGTAAAAGCAAGTATAGGGTCTGCTTTCACCAGCATAAGGGTTATTATAAATCTTAAAGCAAAAATTTAAAAATAAGAAATGGTGCACAAACACTTGAAATTAGCTCATGCAAACATTGGCCCGGATTAAAATGTTTAAAATTATTTTCCTCAAAAATTTAAATATTTATTGGATTTGCTGTAATGGAGGGACTTTTAATTAAATTTGAAAATCAGAACATTTACATTTATTACAGTTGCCTAAATTGTTTAATTATTTGGGGATTCCAGGAGGATTTAATCAGGGATTCCGTTCGGTAATGGAATCCTCCTTTCTCATTGCGGGGGGGACCTGGCCCACGTGATCGCAGGGATGCTTCGGAGCAGCCTGCCTCCCTTGGTTCCGTGGGCCTGCGCACCGCCTGGAGACCCAGGTCCCGAACCCTCCCCAGCCTGGAGCAGGTTCGTAGACCTTCCGCGGGTCGGGGGCGTGCGCCGGAGGTACGCCCCCGAGCACAAATTCAGGGCCAATAAAAAAAAGTCTAAAAAAGCACTAGGATTGACTGCTCATTTTTATAATTCTACACATAGCTGGTCAATAAGATGCCTTTCTCTTGCAGCAGTCTTTCCTTTCTGTAACCTGGTCTTCACATGTTTGATTCCGCAGCTCCCTGATTGGTGTGCACACGCTCTTATTTATGACGGCTTCTGCTGTGCAACAACTAACATCCTGAGCGATTACAATTAATTTATCAAAATGCCCTTAACAATCTTCATAAATCTATCAAAATTACCCTTGATTATCACATAGTGCCATTAAAATTGCCCTTGACAATCCCGGGTACCATTTAACGAGAGTGTTTTCAAGTACACAGAGTCCAAACTAAATCAATCATCCACTCTCCAACAGTGTCCATTATGAGAACAAAGCACAGTAATAGCTCTTACTCAACGGAAACAATAACTGCGTTCAGTTCGGTCGCACTCTTTCTTGACAGGACATCATATGGTTGCATTTCTGAAAGTGAAATGAAAGATTAGATAATCTGCAGTACTAAAACCTTTAAAAGTGCTTCAATTCAAATAACTTGCCAATAAAATATGGAGGCCCTCCCACCCCACCCCAGGGGGAACAGCTGGCTCGATGTAAAGACAGAACTTGCATTTAGAACTCATCTTACCATATCCAATTGCTAAGGCAATTCACATATAATAAATTACTCTTAAACTATAGGCACTAATTCTTTTTTTATTCATTTATGAGATGTGGGCATCGCTGGCAAGGCCAGTATTTATTGCCCATCCCTAATTGCCCTCGAGAAGGTGGTGGTGAGCCGCCTTCTTGAACCGCTGCAGTCCGTGTGGTGATGGTACTCCCACAGTGCTGTTCGGGAGGGAGTTCCAGGATTTTGACCCAGTGACGATGAAGGATAGGCGATATATTTCTAAGTCAGGATGGTGTGTGACTTGGAGGGGAACTTGGAGGTGGTGGTGTTCCCATGCGCCTGCTGCCCTTGTCCTTCTAGGTGGTGGAGGTCGCGGGTTTGGGAGGTGCTGCCGAAGAAGCCTTGGCGAGTTGCTGCAGTGCATCTTGTAGATGGTACACACTGCAGCCACGGTGCACCGGTGGTGGACAGAGTGAATGTTTAAGGTGGTGGATGGGGTGCCAATCAAACAGGCTGCTTTGGCCTGGATGGTGTCGATCTTCGAGTGTAATGTGTCAACAAACACAGCAGCCAATCCTTCACAGCAAGGTCCCGCAAACAGCAAGGTTACTGACCAGATTACTGCTTTTGACAATTGTGTCGATTGAGGGAAGCATGTCAACCAGGTGACATAAGAACATAAGAAATAGGAGCAGGAGTAGGCCATTCAGCCCCTCGAGCCTGCCCCGCCATTCAATAAGATCATGGCTGATCTGCTCTTGGCCTCAACGCCACTTTCCCGCCCGACTGGGAGAGCTTGATGCTCTTATTCAAATAGCAGCATGGGATCTTCCACACCAGCAGACCGGGGCCGCGATTTAACATAAACTCGGGTTGCCAACTCTGGTTGGACTCATTCCTGGAGGTTTCAGCACATGACCTCCGCCCTCCAAGTGCCCCTCCCCCACGCTACTCCCATTGGTCGCCTGAAAATGCCCCAGCTTTCCACAGCCAATTGGAAAGCGAATAGGCTCTTTGTTATGCAACTGGATACTTCTTGACTGTCAGTCAAACAGCCTTGTATCCCCTCGTCGGCAATATTTTATTCATTAATAAATGAAAGTGTTCAAAGAAAATGAGAAAACGAAACACAAAAATCTTTTTGAATGCCCCTGTGATTGTTTGCCAGAGTTGCTGTCAGTGGTGTCCTGGAGATTAGTCTTCAATTCCTGGAGACTCCAGGGCAATCCTGGAGGGTTGGCAACCCTAGATTAAACCCACAATCTCTGAGTCAGAAGCAGAAGTACTAGAGCAGGCGTGAGCTGCCACAGCGTCAGCCATGGCTCAGTGGGTAGTACGCGTGTCTCTGAGTCCAAAGGTTGTGGGTTCAAGTCCCACTCCAAGAGACTTGAGCACAAAAATCTCGGCTGACACTCCAGTGCAGGACAGAGGGAGCGCTGCACTGTCAGAGGTGCCGTCTTTCAGATGAGACATTAAACTGAGGCTCCTTCACGCGGATGTAAAAGATCCCACGGCACTATTTCGAAGAAGAGCAGGGGACTCCTCCCCAGTGTCCTGGTCAATATTTCTCCCTCGATCAACAATCACTAAAAACAGATTATCTGGTCATTATCACATTGTTGTTCGTGGGAGCTTGCTGTGTGCAAATTGACTGTTGTGTTTCCTACATTGCAACAGTGACTAGACTTCAAAAGTACTTCATTGGCTGTAAAGTGCTTTGGGCCATCTGGAGGTCGTGAAAGGTGCTATAGAAATGCAAGTCCTTTTTTCTGTAATGAGAATTAAATAAGCGGATGTCATGTAGTACCTTTTACTGCCACCGAGTAGCGCTGTCGCACTTTATAACGACAGTATTGAAAGGTTTGCAAAGTACACTGGAGTCATTTGCTCGCAGATATATAGCAGTATGCAAGGAATGTTTAATGCCAAAAACTACCAAATCAGATCAGATTGGTGTTTCCAACTAAATGGAATTAATTCAGTAAAGTCTATGGGCGCAAAATTGGGTCGCGTCCTCTTTAGCGCCCCGAAAAATTTAGCGCCCCCGCGCCACGGTACTGCAGGCCTTCCTCCCCTTATTAAAGGGGAGGGGCCTAGCGTAGCACAACCCGGGGCCCAGCTGGGCCACCAGGGATCGGAATGCTGGCAAAAGAGTCCGGCACTCAAGAGAAGTGCCGGGCTCACGGAGCGCAGCCAGCACTCTGTGGGGGGTGCTGCAGAGGAGGCCGGGGACGGCAACGAAGGCAGGTGTTGGCAGGCGGCCAGCAACAAAAATGGCCACCCGGCACCTCGCCTTTAATTAGTGCTGCCCCGCTGCAGGTAGGCCCCCCTGACCCTGTCGGACATAGCGTCCGGCAGTAAGTCGGGGTGCTCTACCGAAGATCACGGCCAGGGCGCGAGCGGGGTGCTGTGCATGGCGATGACGTCATTGCCGGAGGCGCAGCGCCGCGGGGCGCTAACAGTTACCGCCGCCGCTAACCTCCCGTTGAATTTCGCGGGAGGCGTTAGCGGCGCCGCGCCCAGGCGCTACTTGCGTTGCGCCCCGTTAGCGCCCTCTTAGGGCGATAATGGGAGGCGCAAATCAACCGAATTTTCCCCCCTATGTTTATTCATGGTTCAATGAGTTATTTACTGAGGATGATGATTACTCAGTGAAGCCCGGGAGCTGGGCCTGTAAGGATATTGGGGCTTAGGTCTGAGAGCTGCAATGGGCACTGGGCCTGAGAGGGGGAGAAGGTTGGACAATGGGGTCGAGATCGGGATTTACGGTGGAGTAGGCCTGAGAGCAGAGCTCAACACGTGACTCGCTCAACCCAGAAGAATGCCGTAGTTATGTGACGCTCTCCAGGATATAGCCGTCGCTCAAGATATCAGCAAAGGTGAATGAAGTGCTTTAGACGGCAGAGCTCTCCAGTTCTGCTGCTAGGAAGGATTATAATTCTCGAGGTTCAGGTTTGCCTTTCCGGCTTATCTCACTTTCCCCCGTTTATACCCATTCCACAGAATAAATCTTGGCTATTGCAAGGATTGGTGAATACTAGCTGCAGCAGACTTCAGAGGCAAGAGTGCAACCACTGAGCCAAGCTGTCAGCCCCGAGTCAGAAAGTCGTGGGTTCGAGTCCCACTCCAGAGACTTGAGCCCATAATCTAGGCTGACAGTCCAGTGCAGTACTGAGGGAGCGCCGCACTGTCGGAGGTGCTGCCTTTCTGAGGAGACGTCTGCGCTCTCAGGTGGATGTAAAAGATCCCACGGCACTACTTCAATAAAGAGCAGGGGCGTCACCTCAACGAATGGCCAATATTTATCCCTCAGACCAACATCACTAAAACAAATGATCTGGCCATTATCATATTGCTGTTTGCTGTGCGCAAATTGGCTGCTGTGTTTCATACATTACAACAGTGACTTCACATCAAAAAATGTACTTCATTGGCTGTGAAGCGCTTTGGGACTGAGTCCTGAGTTCGTGAAAGGTGCTGTATGGATGCCAGTTCTTTCTTTCTAACTGATTTGATCGAAACATCACGGACAATAAAAAAAATGTCCTTAAAAAAACCATCAGTACATGCTCAGCAGGGTCAGGATGACTTAATTGCTTAACAGATGATATACAGGCACTTCTGGTTCTTTGAACTGATAGGTCTCACAGTCTGTTTGCCTTGCTCAATACCAAACCTGCAATGCCCTTCATGAATACCAAATGAGGCTGATTTTCATATAAATTAGTCAAAACACTGTGGCGATGCTGTTCAGATACGACAGCACCAATACCTCTGAGAATGTGTCCTGCTTTGCTGCTACAGACATTATTTTTTGTAGCCAAGCTGAAACAGCATGTTTTTGTCCCGGATGAAAGCTGCTTCTTTTCATAGCTCTACCATATTGAACTGCTTTGCCGAAATTGCTAGGCTTGTATTCCCTCGAGTATAGAAGATTAAGGGGTGATCTAATTGAGCTGTTTAAGATGATTAAAGAATTCGACAGAGTAGATAGAGAGAAACTTTTTCCTCTGGTGAGGGGAGTCCAGAAGAAGGGGGCAAAACCTTAAAATTAGAGCTCGGCCATTCACTTCTTCACGCAAAGGGTAGTGGAAATCTGGAACTCTCTTTCCCCAAAAAAGGCTGATGAGGCTGGGGGTCATAAGAACATAAGAAATAGGAGCAGGAGTCGGCCATTTGGCCCTTCGAGCCTGCTCTGCCATTCAATAAGATCATGGCTGATCTTCTACCTCATCTCCACTTTCCCGCACTATCCCCATATCCCTTGATTCCCTTAATATCCAAAAATCTATCGATCTCTGTCTTGAATATATTCAACGACTGAGCCTCCACAGCCCTCTGGGGTAGAGAATTCCAAAGATTCACCACCCTCTGTGAAGAAATTTCTCCTCATCTCAGTCCTAAATGGCCGACCCCTTATTCTGAGACTATGACCCCTGGTTCTGAGACTGTGACCCCTGGTTCTGAGACTGTGACCCCTGGTTCTGAGACTGTGACCCCTGGTTCTGAGACTGTGGCCCCTGGTTCTGAGACTGTGACCCCTGGTTCTGAGACTGTGACCCCTGGTTCTGAGACTGTGACCCCTGGTTCTGAGACTGCGACCCCTGGTTCTGAGACTGTGACCCCTGGTTCTGAGACTGTGACCCCTGGTTCTGAGACTGTGACCCCTGGTTCTGAGACTGTGACCCCTGGTTCTGAGACTGTGACCCCTGGTTCTGAGACTGTGACCCCTGGTTCTGGACTCCTCAGTCAATTGAAAATTCCAAAACTGAAACTGATAGATTTTTGTTGGGTAAGGGTATCAAGGGATATGGAGCAAAGTCAGGTGAATGGAGTTAAGATACAGATCAGCCACGATCTAACTGAATAGCGGTGCAGGCTCGAGGGGCTGAATGGCCTCCCCCTGTTCCAAGGTTTGGTGGGCAGCTGGTTCACTTGCAGTTGAGTTTGCTTCAATTTTGTTTCCAAAGTAAACTTTTCTTAACTGGCGAGGTTTCCCCCCGCCGTCAGTAATATCGCTAATCTGATGACATCTCCACTCTTGCTAGTTGATCCATATTGTTATATAGACAACTGAACTGTCTAATGCTGCAACCTTGAATCTGTCACCATAGTTTCGACCCTAAGCATATTGTGGGTGTTTTCTCATCAGCTAATGGCATTAGTTTCCTAGCAAACAAGTACTTGTGACATTTCTACACACTGATTATAATAACCAGTTCTGGATTTAATAACTCTGTAGTCACCACATATCAAAATCTATCCATCCAAATAGAGAAAGGACATAATGGAGGCAGCCACTTTCATAGAATGTACAGCATAGAAACAGGCTTTTCAGCCCAACTGGTCTAACCCTCCCACCTTACTTCATCTCACCCTAGCAACATATCCTTCGATTCCTTTCTCCCTCATGTGCTTGTCTAGCTTCCCCTTAAATGCATCTATGCTATTCGCCTCAACCACTCCCTGTGGTAGCGAGTTCCACATTCTAACCACTCTCTGAGTAAAAACATTTCTCCTGAATTCCTTATTGGATTTATTCAATTTATTAGTGACTATCTTATATTTATGACCCCTAGTTTTGGACTCCCCACAAGTGGAAAAATTTTCTCTCTATCTACCCTATCAAACCACTTAATCTCTATGAGGTCGCCCCCTCAGCCTTCTCTTTTCTAGAGAAAAGTGCCCCAGCCTGTTCAGTCTTTCCTGGTGGTTATAACCTCTCAGTTCTGGTATCATCCTTGTAAATCTGTTTTGTACCTTCTCCAGTGCCTCTATATCCATTTTGTAATATGGAGGCCAAAACTGTGCGCAGTACTCCAAGTGTGATCTGACCAAGGTTCTACACAAGTTTAACATCACTTCTCTGCTTTTCAATTTTATTCCTCTGGAAATGAACCACTTGGAATTGTCTACTTCCTTGATTATCCCCGATTCTTCCATTTGTTTCAGTTCGTCTTAATATTTTGGTTTTCAGCACATGGCATTTGAAGAAGGATTAAATAATTATGGATCAACTTTTCTCTCTTGCACTTCACCTTGGTTTTTCACTCCCTGCGCAGCGTTCAGTTCATCTTCAGATGCTGACTAGGTGGACATCAATTCATCCACTTTCGCTTGGATGTCGTGCAGTTAAGTGGGAGCTTTGATTCCTTCCCATGATTATGGGAGCATCACTTCAAAATACAACCATCTCTCCACCTGATTGCTTTACTTCACCGACACGTGAATCAACCTCACCACTGGGTATCAGACAGAACATTTCTATCGCGCCTTTCACGACCTCAAGACATCCCAAAGTGATTTACAGCCAATGGAAGTACTTTTTGATGGGGAGTCACCAACGTTCCCTGTAAGCTGAGGGGCTGCAGGGCCACGCAGCACTCCAGGGATCCCGCGCAGCCAGCTTTTCAATGTAAAAACCGTGCATGCGCGGTATTTTGAGTGGCCCGCCCAGCCCCTTAAAGGGGCCGCACGGCGCCAAAAAAAATTAGCGGGAACATTGGTAGTCACTGTTGTAATGTAGGAAACGAGGCAGCCAATTTGCGCACAGCAAGATCCCACAAACAGCAACGTGATAATGACCAGATAATGTTTTCATCTTGGTTTTCTGTGATCTTTCAATTTTGATCGCTTCTTGCTCATTAAGGGTTCTCTTTAATAACAGACAATTTTTTTTAGGCTAGATTGTCAAAGGAATATTGATTTCCTAGCGAGCTTCACGCTTCCATCATTGGGTTGAATTTCAGCTTCAGCCACCGTCCCATTCTAGTCTCCATATAGTGCGCACACTGAGAATCAAATACTCTGGGGGAGGTAATGTTCCGACTGTTCGCTGGTGGAAGGGAACTCTGGCACTGCATATCAGAAAGGTGTGGGCACACTGCCCGTGATATTCTGCCGGTTGATTTCCAAGGGCATAAAATCACGGGCAGTGTGCCCGTAGGCAAGTTTCCCCACTGCTAACTCTCACTCAGACGTTTGAGATATTTGCCCTGGAGGTATCCCAATAGGGTTTTTTTTAGGGTTTCCTTCCCATGTTTTTTTTGACTCGGGCATCTATATATTGATCACATGTTGAGTTCTTGAAAAACAAAATCTGGCTTGCGGTCATTATTCCCACAGAAGAAACTTTTACTTTGGTCTGCACTTTGCTCACTACAGCTCAGCCCCGCTTCTTCATCACCGACCTCCGTGTTTGGAGCAACTTCTGCTCCTTTTGTGAAGGTCAAATGATTTTCAACCAGACGTTGCCACTGAATACCATTTAAGCTTAAGCTATAGGCCAATCTAAGCACGCCAAACTAAGGCCAAGAATAAGTTAATCCCTGGGCAATCAAAACTCACCAATTTCTTTAGAGTTTCATTTTATTTTTTTCTTCTTTCAAAATCGTACAAGTTACAGATTTTAAATATTGATTCCTTCGATTCTGGGCGACTAGTTTGTGTGACTTTTGCTGTCCAATTTCCCCAGAATTAGCAATGACAATCATTTCTGACCTGAGCTGATCTTTCGTAAGGCTTATCTGGTGCGGCTTTATCGGTCCATAGGTTTGACTGCCATCTACAGCAGGTAATGCCGTCGACTAACATCTTTAACAAAAGAGCTGGATGAATATCTGACTAGATTGACGGTTCGGCCTTTTGGCTGAGATCAAGTGTAGTGTAGAGAGATGATTGAAACCTGTGCAGAATAAGTGGACCACTCATCTTCCTAGGCTGTGGAACTGGCAGCTAGTCAAAGAGATGAAGGCCAATTCTCCTGCCTGCCCCTCTCTCTTTTCTCATTCATTCTCGGGATTGGGCGTCGCTAGCAAGGCCAGCATTTATTGCCCATTCCGAGATGCCCTTGAGAAGCTGGTGGTGGCGGGCCTTCTCTTTAACCGCTGCAGTCCGTGTGGTGAATCCGTCATCCAAAACTCTGCCGTCCGTATCCTAACTCGCACCAAGTCCCGTTCGCCCATCACCCCTGTGCTCGCTGACCTACATTAGTTCCCAGTCTGGCAAAGCCTCGATTCTAAAATTCTCATCCTTATTTTTAAATCCCTCCATGGCCTCGCCCCTCCCTAGCTCTGTAACCTCCTCCAGCCCTACAACCTTCCGTGATCTCTGCGCTCCTCGAAATCTGGACTCATGAACATCCCCTAATTTAATCGCTGCCCCACTGGTGGCCGTGCCTTCTGTTGCCTAGGCTGTGATCTCTGGAATTCCTCCCTAAACCTCTCCACTTCTCTACCTCTCTCTCCTCCTTTATGATGCTCCTTAAAGCCTACCTCTTTGACCAAGCTTTTGGTCACCTGTCCTAATATCTCAATATGTGGCTCGGTGTCAAATTTTGTTTGATAACACTCCCGTGAAGCATCTTGGGACATTTTACTATGTTAACGGAGCTATATAAATGCAAGTTGTTGTTGTGCTGGTACTCCCACAGTGCTGTTAAGTACAGAGTTCAAGGATTTTGACCCAGCGACTATGAAGGAATGGCGATACATGTCCAAGTCAGGATGGTGTATGACTTGGAGGGGAATATGGAGATGATGGTGTTCCCATGCACCTCCTGCCCTTGTCCATCTAGGTAGTGGAGGTCGTGCATTTTGCAGATGCTGTCGAAGAAGCCTTGGTGAGTTGATGCAGTGCAGCTTGTAGTGGTACGCACTGCAGACATGCTGCGCTGGTGGTGGAGGGAGTGAATGTTTAAGGTGTTGGATGGGCTGCTGATCAAGTGAACTGCTTTGTGCTACAACAGTGACTACACTTCAAAAAGGACTTCATTTGCTGTAAAGCGCTTTGGGACGTCCAGTGGTCATGAAAGGCGCACTATAAATGCGAGTTTTGCTTTTTCTTTATTCATCCTGTAGCTCATACACGATATAATCAGTAGAATATTAAACTGGCTCAGCTATTCTCAGCAGTGCAGTGAGCACCAGAGCATGTCGAGGAGCAATTAGCACCATCAGAGCAGCGAGCTATGTGTCAGCTGTGACTCAGTGGGTAGCACACTCGCCTCTGAGTCAGAAGGTTGTGGGTTCGAAGTCCCACTCCAGGGACTTGAGCACATAAATCTAGGCTGACACTCCAGTGCAGTGCTGAGGGAGTGCTGCACTGTCAGAGGTGCCATCTTTCAGATAAGACATTAAACCGAGGCCCCGTCTGCTCTCTCAGGTGGACGTAAAAGATCCCACGGCACTATTTCGAAGAAGAGCAGGGGAGTTATCCCCGGTGTCCTGGCCAATATTTATCCCTCAATCAACATCACAAAATCAGATTATCTGGTCAGTATCACATTGATGTTTGTGGGAGCTTGCTGTGCGCAAAATTGGCTGCCGTGTTTCCCACATTACAACAGTGACTACACTCCAAAAGTACTTCATTGGCTGTAAAGTGCTTTGAGATGTTCGGTGGTCGTGAAAGGCGCTATAGAAATGCAAGTCTTTCTTTCAAGCGGACATCGCACAGTTAAAAATCAAGCTCCTCATTGCAGAACGATAAAACCACTGGACAAATTCCCAGGTTGCTGTGGTAATTAATTATTCAATTTCTAAGTGTGATCCATCATACACTTCACTGCAATGTATGCTGGAAAATATACCGCAACTAATGGAATCCAACTGTGACCCTTGATGTTGTGACCTTGAATATTGCCTGTGCGAACATTAACATGCAAACTCTTCAACACATTTACCAGCGACATTAACCCGTTTGTTTCAAAATAAATGGAAAAAGGCCTCCATTCAGATAGCAAAGAAAGGAATTTCATACTAAGTGATTACATGCTAACAGCTAATATTTATCCCTTGACCAATATCACCAAAACAGAGTGACTGATCATTTATCTAATCCAATGAATGTGGGATCTTACTGTGCACCAATTGTCTGAGGATCTGAAAAGCGCCACAGGTTCTTTCAGTATCCACGCTCTTTTTATAGTTGACTTATTTTTACCAAGTGTAACCAGAAGTGCAGGTGGGTATCTGGTTCTAGGCCTCTGCCACTGCTGCACAAAATTTGTTGCTTTGAGATACGAGAGGGCGCCATGCTGAGGTTGGTCTTTCTCCAATTTCTCTCTCTGGCCTTCGCTCATCACCTCCTAAGATGAGCGTAACTGAGACCAGGAGCTCAGTGGTACTTTTTTTTTAAAATGCGTTCATGGGATGTGGGTGTTGCTGGCAAGGCCAGCATTTATTGCCCATCCCTAGTTGCCCTTGAGAAGGTGGTGGTGAGCTGCCTTCTTGAACCGCTGCAGTCCGTGTGGTGAAGGTACTCCCACAGTGCTGTTTGGGAGGTAGTTCCAGGATTTTGACCCAGCGACGATGAAGGATCGGCGATATACTTCCAAGTCAGGATGCTGTGTGACTTGGAGGGGAACTTGGAGGTGGTGGTGTTCCCATGCGCCTGCTGCCCTTGTCCTTCTAGGTGGAAGAGGTCGTGGGTTTGGGAGGTGCTGCCGAAGAAGCCTTGGTGAGTTGCTGCAGTGCATCTTGTAGATGGTACACACTGCAGCCACGGTGCGCCGGAGGTGGAGGGAGTGAATGTTTAAGGTGGTGGATGGGGTGCCGATCAAGCGGGCTGCTTGATGGGAGTATGGGGGGACTGCGGAGCTAGATCCTCCACCACAGTTTCTCTCTTTACTGCTCCACAGGTGTCAGCTGGTGCTCAGTGATACCACGCTCGCCCCTGAGTCAGAAGGTCATGGTTTTCAAGTTCAACTTCAGAGGCTTGAGCACATAATTCAGGCTGACACTGCCAGTGCAATACTGAGGGAGTGCTGCACTGTCAGAGGTGCCGTCTTTCAGATGCGGTGTTAAATCGAGGCCCCGTCTCTCTCAGGTGAATGTAAAAGATCCCACGGCGCTATTCCAAGAAGAGCAAAGGGGGAATTCTCCCCGGTGTCCTGGCCAACTTTTATCCCTCAACCAACATCACTAAAACAGATGATCTGGTCATTAATCTCATTGCTGTTTGTGGGAGCTTGCTGTGCACAAATTGGCTGCCGCGTTTCCTACATTACAACAGTGACTACACTTCACAAAAGTACTTCATTATAGGGCGCCTGAGGTTGTGAAAGGCGCTGTCTAAATGCAAGTCTTTCTTTCATTCTCTAGAGGGTGATTTTATGACTTACTTGCACTTCCTAAACACCATCCGCCACCGTGCATGTAAATCACCGCTCGCCTCAGCCCCGGGTGCCGGCTGCTCGGCTCGTAGACACGAACTGGGACCTTGTTAAAAGTGGTGTCCATCACAGTGACATTTTCATCGGATGAGGGGCCCACCGTCTCTGCCACAGTGAGGACCATCATCATCTCCATGTAATGTTTCAGCCCAATGAGTTCAGTCAGCTCTGCCTAGATTTAGACAAAGAGAAGCGGATATCCAGGTTAACCCGACCATCAGAACAAGTGCATTAACCTCCTCCAGCCCTACCACCCTCCGAGGTCTCGGCGATCCTCCAATTCTGGCCTCTTGCGCATCCCCGATTTCCTTCACCCTATCATCATCGGGAACGGTAGCATAGTGGTTATGTTACTTGAACTACTAATCCAGCAGCCTGAACTAATAATCCAGAGACATGAGTTCAAATGTCCAACGTGGCAGCTGGGGAATTTAAATTCAGTTAATTAAATAAATATGGAATAAAAAAACTAGCATCAGTAATGGCGACTATTTAACTACCAGATTGTCATACAAAACCCATCCTATTCACGAATGTCCTTTAGGGAAGGAAATCTGGCAGCCTCACCTGGTCTGGCCTCTGTATGACTCAAGACCCAGGAATGTGGTTGAATCTTAGCTGCCCTCTTGAAACAGCCTAGCAAGCCACTCAGTTGTACCTAAAACCACTGTGACAAAAATCACTGTGGGAGTACCTTCACCACACGGACTGCAGCAGTTCAAGAAGGTGGCTCACCACCAGCTCCTTAAGGGCAATGAGGGATGGGCAATAAATGCTGGCCTTGCCAGTGACGTCCACATCCTGTGAATGAATAAAAAAAATCATTGGCGGCCGTGCCTTCAGCCGTCTAGGCCCTAAGCTCTGGAATTCCCTTCCTGAACCTCTCTCCCCTCCTTTAAATCGCTCCTTAAAACCAAGCTTTTGGTCACCCCTGTTTATCTCTTTATGTGGCTCGCTGCCAAATTGTGTTTGGCTAACGCTCCTGTGAAGTGCCTCGGGACATTTTACTCCGTGAATGGCGCTATATAAATGCAAGTTGCTGTCGCTGTTGTTGACATGACATTTTGGGAACAGCCGAGACCATTGACCAGAAGATCGAGAAACATTGTGGCTTGTTTTTCATCCCGCCTGATTTTCTTGTCCATTGTGGTGTAAAACTGGCCGCCGATTCACTGTCGCCCATTTTGCGCTTTACCACCCAAGACCCATTTCACCCCCGCTGTCCTTTTCACCATAGAATCAGAGAACTAAAGAACGTTACTGCGCACAAACCAACCATTCGCTCCATCAAGTCTGGGCTGATGTTTTTCTCCAATTGAGCCACCTAATCTAACTCTGCTGTCCATGCTTGCTCTCCCAAGCTCCCACAATGGGGTAAGAGCGGAGGGGGCGGGGGGAGTGGGACTAATTGGACAATTGAAAGTTACTATTGAATCTGCTTCCACCACCCTTTCAGGCAGCGCGTTCCAGATCACAACAGCTCGCTGCGTAAAAAAAGAAATCCTCCTCATCTTCCCTCTGGTTCTTTTGCCAATTATCTTAAATCTGTGTCCTCTGGTTACCGACCCAACCGCCAGTGGCCACAGTTTCTTCTTACTTACTCTATCAAAACCCCTCAAGGTGGTGATAAGCTGCTCAAGCGGAGTGGTTGAGGTGAATAGTATAGGTGCATTTAAAGGGAAGCTAGATAAGTAAATGAGGGAGAAAGGAATGGAAGGATATGCTGATAGGGTGAGATGAAGTAAGGTGGGAGGAGGCTCGTGTGGAGCATAAACACCGGCACGGACCAGCCTGTTCCTGTGCTGTAAAATTCTATGTAATTCTATGTATATTAATATGTTTGTTCTTCCCTTTCTGTTCTAGTGTTAAATGTTATTATAAAATGTCACTTAAAACCAGATTATAGGCGGATTTCAATCAAGATAGCCAAGTCTCAAAACATACAATTTTCTTTGTAACGTTACCACTGTTCCTGGCACATTAGCTGACACCTCGACGCCAACCTCCACACAAGCATTTGGAGTGAGCTCCTTCCAACCCAAGTAACACAATGTCCTGTGGCACAGCCCGAACCCAACACAGCAGGAATGCACATCTCCACCGTCCAGCACCTTCACTACTTGGAATCAGGCCCCAATATCCCAGTCACTCGGTAAAGCTCACTCGCCACCACAATGTACTGTGTACACTTTTTAATGTGATATACTGAGGTAGTGTGAGCAAAAAAACAAAACAACTGCAATTGAAAAAAAAAGACTTCACCGCACGGCTGATGATGTTGTGAAGCGGATCGCCCGTGCATAATAGAACCTTCTCGATCTTCGTTTCATTGATTGCAATCCCATTACAGTTCCACTCAATGAACTTTGTATGGTCCTAAACATCACTTCAGGAGACAACCCAAAGGAAATGGAACTCAAAATGGTTTATGTGTCCGGCTTCCTACTCTTTTGGAAGGATTCTTTCAAAGTTCAAATGACGATAACGTATTGCAAGCTTCCCCTTTACCTGTCCACTTTAACACTATACTAATTAAATATGCTGCGGGAATGACATTCCCAACTCTTTTTTTTAAACCGGAATAAGTGAGTGAAATTCTTCAGCAAAATCAGAAAGATCGCTCGTTGTTTTCACTGCACAAGAAGGGCAGCATCCCATCACTCCTCAACCAAGCAAAATACATCAGCTCCCCTGATAGCTTAGTAGACAAGAGCTATCCAATTCGTCCCACTCCTTCGCTCCGACTGATGTCGCACAAAGACATACAAACCAGGCAAGTTCTAGATTCATAACCTGCACTGGGCTAGCCGACAGCCTTCAGTTGGCCTCAGCACCACTGATGGGAAAACTTTGGCAGGTTTCCTGGGTCAGACAGCGAAATGAACCCCAGCTGGAAAGTGTGCATGTGTGGACATCAAGTGAGGCTAGAGTTGGGCTTGTCTTCAATATCCTCCGCGACTGAATTCTGAGGAGACAGGGGTAGAAGAGGGTTAATATGTAGTTCAAAGAACA
The DNA here is from genome assembly GCA_030390025.1 of Squalus acanthias. Lineage (NCBI taxonomy): Eukaryota > Metazoa > Chordata > Chondrichthyes > Squaliformes > Squalidae > Squalus > Squalus acanthias. The sequence continues at coordinate 13,836,032 of CM059429.1, forward strand.
GCAGAAGCTGTATTTCGTATCTTTTCCTTCTCCACTAGAAGACTGAAGAGGGCCTCCGAAAGGCGATAACACCTGCAGGCAAATCTGCTGCAGACCCCAAGGGAACCCATACTTAATTAAAGCATAGTCTGGTGACTTGAGTAAAGGGCGATGAGGAGCCTGAGAAAGTGGAAAGCAAGATGTTGGAGAAATGGAGTCATCTTCACCCATGTGCAGGAAAGTGGAGTTGAGGTCGAAGATCAGCCATGATCTTATTGAATGGCGGAGCAGGCTCGAGGGGCCGTATGGCCGACTCTTGCTCCTAATTCTTGTGATGTTCTTGTCAATCAGTAGAAATTCTGTAAAAATTATCCATTATTCACGTTGTCTGCAGTTTAGAGAGGCAGAAGTTGAAGAAGAATGAGCAGGCTGAGCCTGCCATATGAGGACATTTTGATACGAGATCAATTAGCAGTTAGAGGTGTATAAACCAGCGAATTCTAATGGGAATTACGCTTCGAAGGGTTCGATCAACCTGAATACTGAGCTCAGAACTGTAACACGTTGAATTCTACAATCATCGGACATGGTTGTAAGTACGATGGCCCGGATTTCGCGGTGGTAATGATGGTGAACTGTCAGCGATCGCTGTCATTACCCCCTCTGAAACTGACCGTAACATCACGAATTAGCGCATGTGCAGATAAACGCGGAAATCCAGACGTTGCGATCAGTCATTCCCTGCTCCGCCACAGGCTGCGCTGTGGAACTCCCCAGAGCCAGGCAATCAGTGAAATCAGTTGAATTGACAAAAACTTAGGGGGAAAAATTGGGTTGGTTTGCGTCTCTCGTTAGCACCCCCGGGGGGGGGGGCTAACGGGGAGCAAATCCCCTAGTGCCCAGGCGTGGCGCCGCTAACGCCTCCTGCGAAATTCAGCGGGAGGTTAGCGGCGGCTGTAGCCGGTAGCATCCCGCACCGCTGCGCCGCCGGCAATGACGTCATCGGCCTGCTTGCGCCCCGGCCACAAACTTCCCTTGCGCCCCCTGACCTACAGCCGTACGATATGTCCTGACAGGATCAGGGGGCGTTTTTGCAGCGGCGGCGGCGCTACTTAAAGGGCAGGTGTTGGGTGGCCGTTTTTCTTTTGGCCGACTGCCAGCACCTGCACCCTTTTGCTTTTTCATGAGGGGTGCCAGCCGCGATCAGTCAGCCCGGCATTCCTCTTGAGTGCCGGGCTGTTTTCCCGGCACCCCGCTCCCCGGTGGTCCAGCAGGGCCCCGGTGCGTGCAGCGCTAGACCTCTCCCCTTTAATCAGGGGAGGGAGGCCTGCAATGACACGGCGCTACGTGCTGCTGCATGTGGCGCTGCCGCACGTAGCGCCGTGAAATTCAGTAGTAGCGCCCCAAGCAGGCGGTGGAGTGCTTTCCAGTAGCGCCCCACCTCCTGCTTGGGCGCTACTACTGAATTTACGGCGGAGGGGTGCTAACTTTTTCAGGGTGCTAAAATTAGCGCCCCGGTGATGTTAACGCCCCAAAATGGGCGCCACCCAATTTTTTCCCCCTTAAGCTTTTCCGATCTAATTACGCAGTTGAATACCCCATTAAAAGTTAAGCCTTGTTGGAATAGATATAACTGGGGTTTAACAGCATATTGACTGCTGAATAACCGTTCTGGCCCTGACAAACGAATTTTATATTTGTGGAATGTCAAATTTCTCCATTATGATAAAAATTACTAGATTTTTAAAATAATAAAAAAATATTATTTCTTTTTTTTTTTAAAGTTTATGATATTTCCACTTCTACCGTAACCCCATGTGCATGTCCCAATCTGTAAATTTTTTTTTAAGTGAATTGAATCAGTGCCTTTTATTTCCTGGTTTGCTGTCTGTGACAATTCTTCAAAGTGATTGGCTGCTTAGACAGCTTGATGACATCACTGCTGCTCTGCGCTGGGGATACCCAATTGACAGCGCTACAATCAATTTAACGTCGCAAAACCTCAGGTTTTCGCCACAGAGATCGCACGATCTTTGTGGGCAGCTTTCTTCGAGGTCAGCGGCGATCGCCGTCGCTTCGCCGCTGACCGCAAATTCCGGGCCATAATATATGATTAAGTGTGATGCTTAAGTACTATTGCATGTACTATCTACTTAATCAATCTATGAACATTTGACCATAACATTTCAAGAACCTTGTTGATTATGAGGAATTGATAGAACATCTAACCATAAATAAATAAATAACAGAATAATTTCTCACTAGGCTCACACGTTTAAGAATGGGCACTTGGGTAGAGCTGGTGCCGGAGAGCTTCTGGAGACCATGTGGCATCGCAAGACCTTCGGCAGAGATGGGGTAACGATAGCAAGCAAAAGAGCTCCCTCAATACTGTTTGCAGGTGAACAGGCCTTTCTTTTTCCAAGTTGAGTTGCCCTCAGCATAACCAGTGCATGCTCTCCAGAGTCCAAACTCAAACTGAAACAGAGCTAAAGAAAAATCGGCAAACTTTTCCCCAGCGTAGGAACAAGAAAGAGGAATCACCAAGGTATAAAAGAGAGCTGTATTTTTTTCAGCAGATTAAATTTATATTGCATTTCAGCAAGGACTTTGTGTCTATTTCTCTCACCCTGTTGCTGGCTCCATTCAATGCAGCTGTTACTCATGAAATGAAATAGGAAAGCCAATTTCAGATTTAATCTCAGACAAGGAGATCCACGATTATTCACACCAGCACCGTCACACTCAATTTAGAACGGGACATGGAAACTGAAGCTTACTTAAGCAAAACCGCTGGAGAAAGATGAAAGCGTTGGCAAGGTACGACCTTTTACATTTTGTAGCAATGTAAGACAATCTTTCTCACTGAACAGGCTGGGGCTCTTTTCTCTAGAAAAGAGAAGGCTGAGGGGTGACCTGATAGAAGTCTTTTAAATTATGAAAGGATTTGATAGGGTAGACATAGAGAGGATGTTTCCACTTGTGGGGGAGTCTGAAACTAAGGGTCATAAAAATAAGATAGTCACTAATAAATCCAATGAGGAATTCAGGAGAAACTTCTTTACCCAGAGAGTGGTTAGAATGTGGAACTCGTTACCACAAGGTGTGGTTGAGGTGAATAGCATAGATGCAATTAAGGGGAAACTAGATAAACACATGAGAGAGAAAGGAATAGAAGGGTATGTTGATAGAATGAGATGAAGTAGGGTGGGAGGAGGCTCATGTGGAGCATAAACACTGGCGTGGACCAGTTGGGCCGAATGCCCTGTTTCTGTGCTTAAAATTTCTACATATTTCTATGTAACAATGTCAAACCAGAGAGAAAGGAGAAGCTGTTTAATTAACGACGCAATCTAAAACATCCACTGAAAAAGAGATTAGAGTAAGAACAGCACCAAGCAAGCACTGCAAAAAGCAGGACAGGGATCAACCTGTCCCCAGTTTGATCTGCAGTATGTGCTGAACCAGCAGTAGTTAGAGCGCTTTGATTGATCTCAGCCATGGTTCCTATTTTTGATCTCTGTCCAGTGGTTACTGCTGGAAAGGATATGTTTCTGGACATTGATTGAGGACAGGAGTAGCCTGCCAAAAGCTCACTTGACGGCCAAGAGCACCCAGCCTGCAGCCCCAGGGCCATATGTGGCCTCCATAGATGCCAACCTACAAATCACTGAAAAGCTGATAAATAACTTCAATGAAGCTGACAGCTCGAAAAAAAACAATGCGTGACTGAAAAAACAGCCCGAAAAAAAAGGCCTTTTACGAAGGCCAATAATTCAAGGCAACTGGCCATGTTAAAGGGGTACGATAGCATAGTGGTAATGTTACTGGGCTCATAATCCAGAGGTCTAGATTAATGATAAAGACGTGAATTCAAATCCCCCCCCTACGGCAGCTGGGGAATTTAAATTCAGTTAGTTAAATAAATCTGGAATCAAAAGCTAGTATCAGTAAGGCTGACCGTGAAACTATCGGATTGTTGTAAAAACCCATCTGGTTCACTAATGCCCTTTAGGGAAGGAAATCTGCCGTCCTTACCCGGTCTGAGCCTCTATGTGACTCCAGACCCACAGCAATGTGGTTGACTCTTAACTGCCCTCTGAAATGGCAGCTCGTCACCACCCTCTCGAGGGCAATGAGAGACAGGCAATAAATGCTGGCCTTGCCAGCAACACCCACATCCTGTGAATGAATTAAAAAAAATCCTTTGTTGCATTGGATTTGGGGGATTTGTGAGATCACATTTCTGTGAAAACTGAAGCCAAATGACTCCCCCGTGTATGTCATATGAAAAGTAGTAGTGCAGTAGGACATGAACTTGTCCTGACATAAGCTGCAGCTATACCCAGTATTCCATCAGTTGTATTATAGGGGGTGGAGGAGGGGTGGGGAGGGGGGCGGTCAATGGAAGTGCACAAAAGTGCAAGCAGAGATAGATATGGAAATTTTTGACGGGGAAAGTGAGTTCCAACAGTGAAAAATTAATTTTGGGGTAGGGGTCTGCAGGCATATAAAGTGCATTCAGGAGCTGGATATTTTGTCACCTGCTCCAAATGTGGACTGTTGGCAACTATCTCACTGTGCCTCATAGTGACATCTATTCTTCTCCATTAAGCTGTCATCAAGTGTTTGCAAATCTTGTCAGCTGGTTGAATGGTTTAGACTTGCACATTCAAATAGGCAGACCCTGTTGTCTGGTAGCGTCTTTTGAAAATTCTTTGCCGGCAGTTTAGGCTATCAGTAGATATAACCACATTTGGTCTTTCATTCAGATGTGCTTGTGCTATCAGTCGTCCATGGCTCAGTTGGTAGCACTTTTGCCTCTGGGTCAGAAGGTTGTGGGTTCAAGTCCTGGTCCAGAACACATACCGAGCGAGTGCTGCACTGTCGGAAGGGCCGTCTTTGAAATATAAAACCGAGGCCCCGTCTGCCCTCTCAAGTGGATGTAAAAGATCATTGAAGAAGGGGGGTCTCCCCGGGGGGGTCTCCCCAGTGTTCTAGGCAATATTTATCCCTCAGCCATTACCACCAAAACAGATTATCTGGTCATTATCACATTGCTGTTTGTGGGACCTTGCTGTGCAGAAATTGGCTGCTACATTTCCTACATTACAACAGTGACTACACTTCAAAAGTATTTAATTGGCTGTAAAGTGCTTCAGGACATTCTGAGGTCGTGAAAGAGCCTATATAAATGCAAATTTTGAACAACTAGATTTAATCTCTTGTGCAAACATGCCAAAGTTTCAAAACTTCTAAACAACCACATGCACAGGGTCAGTGAAGAATTGTATAATTTGATATATGAGAGCCAACTCACCTAGCTGGGTGCAGTCACTGACACATCAAACCCTGCTATTTTCTCATTCAGTCAAACATGGTTCCCACACAGTCCTTATGTAAGAGCAATCCCGCCCGGGTGCTCAGGGTCTAATAAAAAAATGAACTTTATCAAAGAGAAAACTAACTCCTTTTAAAACCTTAAGCTGCACAAGTTCAATGTTAGAAGGCGCCCCTCTGAAAGAATTGGCTCCTCATTAACTTTACAATGCAATTTGTTCTCAGGTCGTATGTACTGATTCATGTTGACAATTGTAGAATGTCAGATACTGACAGTTTAGCCCTGCAAGGAAATTCTCTGGCTGTGATATTCAAAACATAAGACCACAGCAAGCTCCCACAAACAGCAATGTGATAATGACCAGATCATCTGCTTTAGTGGTGTTGGTCGCCAGGGAGAACTCCCCTACTCTTCTTTGAAATAGTGCCATGGGATCTTTTACATCCACCTGAGAGGGCAGATAGGTTTAGGGGGGAAAATTCAGTTGGTTTGCGCCTCCCGTTAGTGCCTTAAGAGGGCGCTAATGGGGCGCAAAGCAACTAGCGCCCGTGCGCGGCGATGTTTGCGCTGCTCACGAAATTAACTAGATATTTTGCGGCGGCGCTAAACACTACCGCCACGATCTCCTGCGCCGGCAGATCATGACGTCAGTCGAGTGCGCAACACCCCAATAGCGCCCCGGAGCGGATATTGAGTGGCGCCCCCTGCCTTACCGCCTGCCGCTAGCAACGACAGGTTGAGGGGAGCGTTTTGCAGTCAGGAAGGGACTGGGGGAGCGCTATTTAAAGGTGAACGCTTCCTGCCTTTTTTTGTTGGTGACATTTTTGCACCACGCATTCTGAGAGAGAGACTGCTGGAGAGATTCAACGCTGTGTGAAGGAGGTTTGGGTACTGAGCAGCACTTTGCAGGTTCATTTTGATTTGCCCTTCCTTGTATCGATTTAGAAGAGACTGTGGGGGCTGCACTCTGAGCTCTTTCCCTGGGTCTCTCCATTGTTCTTTCCAGCAGATTTGATGTACAGGTTTCTCCAGGCCGAGATTCAAGGCTGCAATGAGCAGGGTGTGGATGGAGAGCAAGATCAACCCTCCCCTTTAAGAACTGGCCGGCGCCATTGTGTCTGTGTTCCATTGCTGACTGACATCACATGAGCGTCGCCAGCGCTCTGAGGTAGCGCCTCGCTCCTCGGCCTTTGCGTCTTAAGACAGTTGTGAAGCGCCTGATTTAGTGCTCCAATCACCTCCAGGGGCGATAAAAGCCAAGTTTGCAGTCGGAGGCGATAATTAGCGCCAGGCACTAATTTTTGCGCCAGGCCGATAACTGCGCCTCAAATGGGGCGATACTGAATTTCTCCCCCTTAACGTCCCATCCGAAAGACTACACCCCTGACAATGCAGCGCTCCCTCAGTACTGCGCTGGGAGTGTCAGCCTAGATTTTGTGCTCAATTCTCTGGAGTTGGCTTGAATGAAGAAGTCCCTTCAGCCTTTTTCATCTCAACCTTCCAGAAACAACTGAAATATGCGGTCTGACCAAAAAATATCATTGAGGAGGCTGAGAGTAAAACTGTGGTTATACTTTAAGTACCAGTCTGGGTCCGATAACTGCTTAGAATCATCTGTCACATTTACACCACCTCTAGCCTTGCATATCTCTTAATGTCTCTTAATGTCTCTTCATCTCCCCCTTTGTTCTTTTATCCCCTCCCCCTTTTCCCAGCTTTACTCTGGCCTTAAATCTATTTGATTTCCGGCTCTTCACAGTTCTGACGAAAGGTCATCGACCTGAAACGTTAACTCTCTTTCTCTCTCCACGGATGCTGCCTGGCCTGCTGAGTTTTTCCAGCGTTTTCTGTTGTTATTTCAGATTTCCAGCATCCGCAGTATTTTGCTATCGTAGAATCATGTGCTGTTGGCCGACTCAAGTGTTTGTTTTAGTGGGTATGGTAGGTAGTGGTTCTGTTACTGGACCAACAATAAAGATAACATAAGTTCAAATCCCACCCTAGCAGTTTGAGAATTTGAATTCAGTTTAACAAAATCTAGAAATAAGAAGCTGGGATCAGTAAAAGTGACCATGAAGCTATTGGATTGCTGTAAAAACCCAACTGGTTCACCAATGTCCTTTCGGGAAATAAACCTGCCGTCCTTACCCGGTCTGGGCCTATAGGTGACTCCAGTCCCGCACCAAGGGGTTGACTCTTTAAGTTAGCTAGCCACTTAGTTGTATCAGGAGCAGGGCTCACCACCAACTTCTGAGGGCAACTAGGGATGGGCAATAAATATGGCCTTGCCAGTGACACCCCCCCCCCACCTCTGGCCAGAGATAACAACGCTAACAGGCATTTGAATCCGTGTTCAATTTTAAGTTCAGCGAAAAGGCAATGAGATTGAGAGTAAATACAAGATTGCTTTCAACAATGCAAAGCTGAAACTGTTTCAAGTGATACAAAATGATAAAATGTGTGGCAAAAACAGAGTTGATTCTCAACAGGTTCAGCACATAGTAAAGGCGCAGGCCCCGTTAGCTATTTAGCTACATCTTTTACGACTTAATTGGCACCTGCCACCTTTCAGTGGTCCCGTTACAGAATAACGCTGACGCTTTGTTGGCAAGATGCAAACAGACTCCGTGGCCCTTCGCTGCTAATAAAGAAGGGAAACTGATCAAAGAGTTCTTCATAAAACTAATGATCAGATTACGTTTACATCCGCTTCCAGTGCGATGGGCTACTTTTAGCTGCGTGTGCTGGATTATAGTCTTATGAAATGACTTAGGAAATCCTTGTGCCTAACTCCAGCACAGCGTAGCCATGTCTGTTTATCAAATGTCATTGGCCCCCTCCCCTAATGCTGTGGTGATGCTGCATTTTAGAGGTCAGATCGGAAATAAAATTGGCTGAAATTCAACCTCAAAAGTGCAGCGTATGCAGGCAATTTATGAATTCTGAATCGTTGCCAGTGCATAAAAGGCTTGCTCACTGACCAGTTTTCCAGGTAACTGGTTCGGATGCATTTTGAATACATAAAGACGACCTAAAACGGGCGTGAAGATCAATGCAAAGTTAGACCCGTGCTGCCGCAGTTAAGTAACCATTTCACCACTCTTGCTACCCTTCTCACTCCGGTGCAGTACTGAGGAAGCGCTGCATTGTCAGAGGTGTCATGTTTCGGATGAGTCATTAAACAGTCCTCTCTCAGGTGAACGTAAAAGATCCCACGGCACTAATTTTAAGAAAAGCAGGGGAGTTCTCCCCCGGTGTCCTGGCCAATATTTATCTCTCAACCAACATCACTAAAAACAGATTATCTGGTCATTATCTCATTGCTGTTTATGGGACTTGCTTTTTGTAAATTGGCCGCTGCCTTTCCTACATTACAACAGCGACTACACTTCAAAAGTACTTCATTGGCTGTAAAGCGCTTTGGGACGTCCTGAGGTCGTGAAAGACGCTATAGAAATGCAAGTTCACTCTTTCTTTATGAGATATTTATCACTTGCCTGGGCCAATGGAATTAGGAAGCCAAAGCCTTGCTTTAATGTTGCATCTAAAAAACAGCACTTTCAATTATGCAGTGCTCCCTCAGCATTACACAGGAATGTCAGCCGACATTGTTTGATCAATGCCTGGAATGGGTTTTCAACCCACAACCATCTGGCTCAGAAGCACAAGCACTGCCAACTGAGCCAAGCTGACATGTAGGTCAGTATAATCAACGACATTAAATTGTTTTATTGCAACAGTGCCAATCGTTGGCTTTGAACATATGCTGTGCTTTATTAATGTACAAATACATTAAGGGTTTGTATGCCTCATTCCCACAGCATATTTTTCAGGCCTTTGAGACTCGAGAGTAAGTTCAGTGATCCCACCTTCCCCACCTTCTCAGTGAGTGAGAAGCCACACTCAAAGGAGCACAGGTTAGAGAACTGATACTACAGTGTGGTAGGCCGATTTCCAGACCACAATTCCTTCAAGCAAAGATCCTTGCTAGGAGCGCAGGATTGAAATCACAGAAGCGACAAATAAGAACATCAGAACATAAGAAATAGGAGCAGGAGTAGGCCATTTGGCCCTTCGAGCCTGCTCCGCCATTCAATAAGATCATGGCTGATCTTCTGCCTCAACTCCACTTTCCTGCACTATCCCCATATCCCTTGATTCCCTTAATATTCAAAATGTATGGGGATATCCAATCTAATATAACGTTGGCATTTTACAATGAAAATATTAATAGAATTGTTAGGAAAATCAGTTATTGACTATGTTATTGAAGTGCCTCACTGTGCAACTTGTACCTGTGCTTCACAAATTTTGTGGCAATAGCCAAATGTACTATTTTCAACAAATTAAAGGCTAGTGTTCCAGGCGCAAGAAGTGAATTACATGCAAGGAAATTCTGTACAATCGGAGTGAATAGAATGGGCTGGTCCATTGGAAACCAATACAATACAAATGAATGGGAAGAGGACTGTGCATTAGAGATCTATCCAGTAGAGGTGAACGGAAGCAATCTGTCCATAGGAAATCCATAAACAGGAGTGAATGGAAAGAAGTTGGTCTATCGAAATTCTGTACAATAGGAATAAATGGAACGGGGTTGGATCATCTAAAATTTGTGATTGAATCAGAATTATGGCATGATAATTCAAAATCAAGAAGGGTTTTGATAGAGTAAGGAGAAACTGTTTCCAGTGGCAGAAGGCTTGGTAACCAGAGGGCACAGATTTGGTTAATTGGTAAAAAAACGGAGGCAAGATGAGAAGAAATGTTTTTGCGCAGCGAGTTGTTGTGATCTGGAATGCGCTGCCTGAAAGGGTGGTGGAAGCAGATTCAATAGTAACTTTCAGATAAATACTTGAAAGGGAAAAAAAACTGCAGGGCTATGGGGAAAGAGGGGAGTGGGACGAATTGGAGAGCTCTTTCAAAAAGCTGGCACAGGCACAATGGGCCGAATGGCCTCCTTCTGTGTTGTATCATTCTATGATATAATCAGCCAGTGGCTCAGTTGGTAGCACTCTCGCCTCTGAGTCAGAAGGTTGTGGGTTCACAGTCCCACTCCAAGAAACTTGAGCACAAAAATCTAGGCTGACACTCCAGTGCAGTGCTGAGGGAGCGCTGCACTGTCAGATGTGCTGTCTTTTGGATGAGACATTAAACTGAGGCCCCGTCTGCCCTCTCAGGTGGACGTAAAAGATCCCATGGTACTAGTTTGAAGAAGACCAGGGGAGTTATCGCCGGTATCCTGGCCAATATTTATCCCTCAATCAACACCACTACAACAGATTATCTGGTCATTATCACATTGCTGTTTCTGGGAGCTTGCTCTGCGCAAATTGGCTGCCGCGTTTACTACATTACAACAGCGACTACACCTCAAAAAGTACTTCATTGGCTGTACAGCGCTTTGGGATGTCAGGTGGTCTTGAAAGGCGCTATAGAAATGAAAGTCTTTCTTTATGACTCTATGTCTTATGTATATCTTCAGTTGATTGTCTTGCATTCCAAACAGCGATTCACTTTTTACCATCTTTCTTGTTTCTAACTGTACCTTGCCTATTGTGAAGACCCACATTAGCAACAGATAACAGTGTCTTCAACATCTTTCAGACAGAGCTGCAAACCATAGAGCAAGGTGTGTTTAATAGTAACTGGTGACAATGATGCCAGTCAGCAACTGCAACAGTCCTTTGATTTCCATTTTCCCCTCAGTTCCACCCCCACAGTACCTTTTGGCTTTTGCCTTATATACCCAACTCCCTCTTCCCATTCCCCAGGGGTGGAAGGAACCACAGCTCCACTTCCCCGCAGCCCAACCCCTCAAGGTCATTGCTGTTTGGAATGCAAGACAATCAACTGAAGATATACATAAGACATAGAGTCATAAAGAAAGACTTGCATTTCTATAGCGCCTTTCAAGACCACCTGACATCCCAAAGTGCAGTACAGCCAATGAAGTACATTATGATAGGGTTGCTGCTGGCAAGCTGGACTGGAACAGGAACTAGACTAAAAAAAACTCTTCAAATTCTGCCTGTGCAAATACATGATTTTCTGGATCTGACTATCTTCCATAGTGCCTCAGGTCAAACTGGCCAACTAAGAGGGTCCTCCTGCAGCCACCTCAGTTGGATGAACCATCTGGCTGAGTTTGTACGATGCCCAGGATTTTCTCATGTTGAGATCTGTGGGGGTAGTACAACAGGAAGGCCCAGGAAGCTGTGTACTGGATGATCTTTTCGATGCTGTGCAGCATCATTGACAAGTTGGGCTGGATCTAGGGAGCTCGAACATAGTTAGCTACAGTGATTTAGGAGTTCCACTTGCGAAGGTGGCCCACAACCATGCAAGTTTTACAAGGATCCATGTCTTAGACATTAGGGAGAGAGAGCTTGAGCATACCCTTTTCTGATGGTAATGATTTGGGATCCATCTACAAAGCTATCTCAATCTCAGTTTTATTTTCAAAAGATATCCTTTGTGGCCATTCTTTATACTAGACACAGTGGTGGATGATTGTTTGACGTACTCTGCCATTCCCTGCAAGGGTAGATTTGTCAATACACATTGGATGGGTGGGAGTCTCCACCAGTGCCGTGGCTCTCAGAACATTCACCCCACATGGAGTACCTTTTACGAATTTATGCTTCGTGACTTGGAGCTTCGCCCATTGGGCATGTATTTGGGTTTGGAGGTCAGCGAGGCCCACAGGGTGGAAATGGGTGGGAATTCTTGAGGTGTCTGCTGGCCTGTGCATTCAGATTCCGGATGCGTGCTCCCGAGGGTTAGCAACTCTGGATGGACATATTCCTGGAGGTTTCGTCACAGGGCCTCCCGCCTCCAAACCGCCCCGCTCCCACGTTCCCGCCATTGGTCGCCCAACACATCCAGCGCACCAATTGGGAAACAAACAGACTCTTTGTTATCTGATTGGATGATTCTTGACACTTCCCCCCACCCCCCCCCAATCTCCAATATTTTTATAACTAAGAAGTAAAAGTATTCAAAGAAAATGCAAAAAACCATTGTTTTTTTCATTCCCCAAGGATTTTTCTCCTGGTTTGCTCACAGCGGTGTTCTGGAGATTAATCTTTAATTCCTGGAGACTCCAGGTCAATCCTGGAGGGTTGGCAACCCTAGTATTCCCATTGGGTGAAACTTCACACGTTAGTAACATTTATCCTGCAACTTTTATCCACAAAGGGACCTTGGAGTGCATGTCCACAGATCCCTGAAGGTAGCAGGCCAGGTAGATAAGGTGGTTAAGAAGGCATACGGAATGCTTGCCTTTATTAGCCGTGGCATAGAATACAAGAGCAGGGGGGCTATGCTGCAACTGTATAAAACACTAGTTAGGCCTCAGCTAGAGTAGTGCGTGCAGTTCTGGTCACCACATTACAGGAAGGATGTGATTGCACTAGAGAGGGTGCAGAGGAGATTTACAAGGATGTTGCCGGGAGTAGAGAATCTTAGCTATGAGGAAAGACTGGATAGGCTGGGTCTGTTTTCCTTGGAACAGAGGAGGCTGAGGGGAGACCTTATTGAGGTGTATAAAAGTATGAGGGGCATAGATAAAGTGGATAGAAAGGACCTGTTTCCCTTAGCGGAGGGGTCAAAAACCAGGGGGCACAGATTTAAAGTAATTGGTGGAAGGTTTAGAGGGGATTTGAGGGGTAATTTCTTCACCCAGAGGGTTGTGGGGGTCTGGGACTCACTGCCTGAAAGGGTGGTAGAGGCAGGAACCCTAACCACATTTAACACACAGTACAACACAGTAACTCTACCTCAGGAAGGGGCGACAGCTCCGAAAGCTTGTAATTTTAAATAAATCTGTTGGACTATAACCTGGTGTTGTGCGACTTCTCATTTTTGTCCACATTTAAAAAGTACTTGGATGTGCACTTGGGATGCTCTAACCTGCAGGGCTACAGACCAAGAGCTGGGAAGTGGGATTAGGCTGGATAGCTCTTTGTTGGCCAGCGTGGACACGATGGGCTGAAATGGCCTCCTTCCGCGCTGTAACTTTCTATGATTCTACGTTGATTTGGCTGGCAGCATGTTCTGAGCGTGACGCCATCATAAAACAGAGAAGAATTCAGTACGAAAGTGATGTCTTTCTTTCATACTGGGTAGTCAGCATTATGGAATACCGCTGCATAGTTGTGGGAGGCTGTTCTGGCTGTGTTTATAGATAATTTGCCAGCATCGTCTTTCTGATCAGTACATTATACCCCTTCACTCTTACTGGCTCTTCTAGACCATTCCTCTAATTCCCACCTACAGTTCCAGTTCTACCCACAGTGTGAGGAATTCACTCATTTTTCTGTCGCTGGTCGCTTGCCAGCAATGCCCATATAAAATCACACAGCACAGAAGGAGACCATTTGGCCCATCGTGCCTGTGCCGGCTCTCTGAAAGGGCTACCCAATTAATCCCATTCCCCCTGCTCTTTCCTCATAGCCCTGCAATTTTTTCCTTGTTAAGCAGAGATCCAATTCCCTTTTCGAAAGTTACTATCGAATCTGCTTCCAACACCCTTTCAGGCAGTGCATTCCAGATCATAACAACTCGCTGAGTAAACAAATTCTCCTTATCTCCCCCCTGGCGTTTTTTTGCCAATTATTTTTAAATCTGTGTCCTCTGGTTACCGACCCTCCTGCCAATTTTCTCCTCATCTACTCTTATCAAAACCCCCCCTCTTAATTTTGAACACCTAAAGCTCCCCTTAATCTTGTCTGCTCTAAGGAAAACAGTCCCAGCTTCTTTAGTCTCTTCAGATAACTGAAGTCCCGCATCCCCGGTATCATTCTAGTAGATCTCCTCTGCGTTCTTGCCAAGGTCGTGATGTTCTTTCTAAAGTCTGCTGCCCAGAATTGGACACAATTCATCCTGAGAACGAATAAGAAAAAACACACATGCCTAATTTGTGGCCCTCACAATTTTACAGAGCACGCACCTCATAAAATGTTCCTAAAGCTACTTCAGTCTTAACTTTTGCAATGCAGTTTTCTACAATGATCAGTGATCCGGCCATTTTCAGCAATGCACCCAGCTCAAGGCATAGTGTGTAACTGCAGTATATACTCGCTGAACTCATATTTAACCTCATCCATCCTTTTGCTACCTCCAGACTAGACTATTCCGATGCTCTCCTGACCGGCCTCCCATCTTCCACCCTCCGTAAACTTCAGTTCATCCAAAGCTCTGCTGCCCGTATGCTAACTCACACTGTTCACTCCTGTTCATCTATCACCCCTTTGCTCGCAGGCCTACATTGGCTCGCAGTCTCATCCTTGTGTTCCAGTTGCTCCATGGCCTCGCCCCTCCCTATCTTTGTACCCTCCTCCAGCCCTACAACCCTCCCAGATCTCTGCATTCCTCCAATTCTGGCTTCTTGTGCACCCCGATTTCTATCGCCCCACTATTGGCGGCCGTGCCTTCAGCTACCTAGGCCCTATGCTCCGGAATTCCCTCCCTAAACCTAAATCTCTACCTCTCTTTCCTCCTTTAATACTCCTTAAAACCTACCTCTTTGACCAAGCTTTTGGTCACCTGTCTTAATATCTCTTTATGTGGCTCGGTGTAAAACTTTCTTTGATAACACTCCTGTGAAGGGCCTTGGGACATGTTACTATCTTAAAAGCGCTATATAAATGCAAGTTGTTGTTGTTTTTCTAGGTGTGCAAGGCCACCTGAAAGAAAAGCTGTTACAGTACTGGCTAGCTATAGTGCAAATCAATCCATGTAAAGTGAAACCTTTCAACTTGAAAACTGAAAGCAGTTCGTTGTTGATCTTTACGCTCTTTTCTAACATTGGAAATGTGGCTGAAATTCAGAGGCTGATAAGGAGGACGACGTAAATGTGTTTGAATACGAGTGCAGAGCTCTGCTTTCTTTGATTAGAGAGCAACGCGAGTTGCAAGACATATTATTAGTGTAGAAATTCATTGGATGTGTTCCAAAAATGGCTTTGGCAACACTTTCTGTGGCTCAGCAGTACTACTCTTGCCTACTGAGTCAAAAGGTTGTAGGTTCAAGCCCTACTCCAGAGACTGTGGAGCACATCATCTAGGATGACACTTCTCTCAACCCAACATCAACAACAGATTAACCAGTCACTGTCCTCACTGCTGTTTGCAGGACCTTGCTGTGCACATGTTGGCTGCTGTGTTTCCCTACATTATAAAAGGAAATGACTTGCAATTATATCGCGTTTTTCACGACCACCAGACCTCCCAAAGGGCTTTACAGCCAATTAAGTTTTTGTTTGACGTGTAGTCACTGTTGTAATGTGGGAAACGCGGCAGCCAATTGCACACAGCAAGCTCCCACAAACAGCAATGTGATAATCTCTTTTTGTGATGTTGATCGAGGGATAAATATGGGCCAGGACACCAGGGATAACGCACCTTCGAAATAGTGCTGAGGGATCTTTTACATCCACCTGAGAGGGCAGAAGGGGCCTCAGGTTTAACGTCTAAACCTTTTCCGAAAGGCGGCACCTCCGACAGTGCAGCGCTCACTCGGCATTGCACTAGGAGTGTCAGCCTAGATTTCGTGCTCAAGTCTCTGGAGTGGGACTATAACCCACAACCTTCTGACTCAGAGGAGAGAGTGCTACCAACTGAGCCAGGGCTAACTTGGAAAACAGTGACAGGATCGGACAAAGTCAACATGGATTTACAAAAGGTAAATCGTGCTTGACTAATCTACTGGAATTTTTTGAGGATGTAACTGGTAAAATAGATAAGGGAGAACCAGTGGATGTGGTGTATTTGGACTTCCAAAAGGCTTTTGATAAGGTCCCGCATAAGAGATTAGCGTGTAAAGTTAAGGCACATGGGATTGGGGGCAAGGTATTGACTTGGATAGAGAACTGGTTGGCAGACAGAAAGCAAAGAGTTGGAATAAACGGGTCTTTTTCCGAGTGACAGGCAGTGACTAGTGGGGTACCGCAGGGATCGGTCCTTGGACCCCAGCTATTCACAATATATATTAATGATCTAGACAAGGGAACTAGATGTAATATCTCCAAGTTTGCAGATGACACAAAACTGGGTGGGCGTATGTGCTGTGAGGAGGATGCCGAGAAACTCCAGGATGATTTGGACAGGTTGGGTGATTGGGCAGAAGCGTGGCAGATGCAATATAACGTGGATAAATGCGAGGTTATCCACATTGGTATCAAAAACAGAAAGGCAGATTATTATCTGAATGGCAATAGATTGGGAGAAGGGGAAGTGCAACGAGACCTGGGTGTCCTTGTGCACCAGTCGCTGAAGGTAAGCATGCAGGTGCAGCAGGCGGTTAAGAAGGCAAATGGTATGTTGGCCTTCATAGCGAGAGGGTTTGAGTACAGGAACAAGGATGTCTTGCTGCAGTTGTACAGGGCCTTGGTGAGACCACACCTTGAGTACTGTGTGCAGTTTTGGTCGCCTTATCTGAGGAAGGATGTTCTTGCCATGGAAGGAGTTCAGCGAAGATTCACAAGGCTGATACCTGGGATGGCAGAAATGACGTATGAAGAGAGATTGGGTCGATTGGGCTTATACTCGCTGGAGTTTAGAAGAATGAGAGGGGATCTCATTGAAACTTATAAAATTCTGACAGGACAGGACAAACTAGATGCAGGAAGGATGTTCCCGATGGTCGGGGAGTCCAGAACCAGGGGTCACAGTCTAAGGATAAGGGGTAAGCCATTTAGGACAGAAATGAGGAGGAATTTCTTCACCCAGAGAGTGGTGAACCTGTGAAATTCTCTGCCACAGAAGGCAGTAGAGGCCAATTCATTAAATAGATTCAAGAAGGAGTTGGATATATTTCTTAAGGCTAAAGGTATCAAGGGATATGGGGAGAAAGCAGGGACAGGGTACTGAATTTGGATGATCAGCCATGATCGCATTGAATGGCGGAGCAGGCTAGAGGGGCCGAATGGCCTACTCCTGCTCCTATCTTCTATGATTCTATGATTCTATGATGGTGCTCCAAAGCACTTTGCAGCCAATGAAGTAGGTACTTTTGAAATTAGCAAGATATATCCCCATTCAGTAGTGTTTAGTATTTACAACCATGAACTGCAAAGTTACTGTGACTTAAAAAGAAGGAACTCATTAGCTCTGAGGCATTTTGGGGATGTGCTGAGGATGTGAAGGGCACTATATAAATTCAAGCCCTCTTTCTTTTATAACGAAAGGTTGCAGACACCGGTTGGTGTCACGGTGATAACTGTAGAATGTGTTGTACACCCAACAGTTCAAGTTATACTGTGCACCGAGCGGAGCAACAAAGAAGCCTCGCTCCTAATTTGAAGAGAGTCTCCGAAGAAGCGCAATTGCAGTAAACTCGCATATGAGGCTCTGCAGCTTGGAGGCAGAGGGATCACGAGATGAAGGTAAAAGATCAAGGACTTTGGGGCATATTGTACTTCCACGCGCAAGTCACCTGCGCCCAAATTTACGCCAGTTTTTAAGCCGTGTATTCGCCTCCAGATTGCGCTTGTATCTGGGCGCAAATTCGCAGGTCACCAATTTCTAAGCAATAAAACGATGAATTTGCTGTTATCAAGGCTAGGAGAAAGTACAGCCTAGAAATTACCCTGAGAGGATATTTGTAGACAGGTGTTTTAACACATTTGTCGAGCATTCCTCTGCCCACTATTTCAGTCACGGTGTTAACCCAGTTCAAATTAACCTGTTGTTAGCACCTCCCTAAAAACTGCAGCGAGAGGAAGATCCCACGAGCACATTAAGCGTTCATCTCCAGGCACACACACACAACATAAAAATGTATGCATTATATTAAACTTATTATAAACACATCAAGCCACCGGTATAAACTCCTCGGTATTTTGCAACAATTAAATGATAGGAAAACGTGCACTTGAGTCGTATTGCCGTAAAATGAAACATATAAAAGGGACACTTCCACAGGTTAGGAACAGGCACCAACACACAAACAGCTGGCAGACAGTGCACAGTAAGGATGTCCCAGGGTGTCCGGAATTGTTCGAAAATAGAATTTAAGGCACAAATGTTTCTGATCTCGCACTTGCAGCACTTTAAACCTGAGGGATTTCCCGAACTGTAACAATGTCTCAACGCAATTGTCAGTTTTCAACAACAAAAAACTGCATTTCGAGAGGGACCTTCTCAGGAGAGATTATTTTGGATTCCTCCAGGCATTCTCAGAAGGCTAATGCAGAGCCTGATGCTCTCTGCACCGTGGGGGGGAGGTGGGGGGCAAAGATCAAATACAATTAAATAGGCATGCAGGCTTACAGACACGAATATATGGTGTGTTTCTCTCTCTCTGTGTGTATCAGGATCGTGCACGGCAACATACCAGGTGTTCCAAACTTCGAAAACAAGCATCTACCATCATCAACTTCCACCTCTCGCCCATCGCCTCCGGCAGTGGGATATACACGTAGTATGCCAGCAACACGCTCGCCACCGCAAACACAACTAGCTTAGTTCCCATTTTTACCGGCAGCTCTCCCTCTCTCTCTGCTGCTTGCTGCTGTGCCGGCGATGCGACGATCTCGACCAACCAGTTCCACCACCCACCACCCCCCCAAAAACAATTCGAAGATGGGGAAAGGAAAAAAAAAACAATGAATCAGATTCCGCCTGTCTGCTGATTCTTCTTCCAGAGCTGCCGCAGGTCGCGCGACAAAGTTTTGAGGTCGAATTTTCCAAAGAGATATGACAACACGTGTTAATATCAGCTGATTGCATTATTCAGCCACTGATGGGAGCCCCGGGGGCGATCACTTATTGTTAACTTAGTCTGTCTCTTGTGTTGCTCAATCGCCTCTCGATCCCCACCCTTATCGCAGTGCACAAAGGGATCTCCGCTCCTGATCCGATAGGGGGAAAAAAAACAGAACGCATGTTGAACGGGTAAGACTGCTGCTGTATTGTGTGAAATTGTCAGTGCTGACTCTTCAGAGCAACTTCAGCATGCTGGAGGGATGGAGGGGGTGCACAATGTTGACATACTCCTGTCCCCCCCCCCCCCGCCCACCCCTCAGCAACTATTGCAGTAACGCCAACCCCACCGTCTCATGAATCAGGAGACAAACGCTCAAAAAATAGGAAATCACGAGTTGCTGTTTCCACCCCCCCCCCCCCAATATAGATTAACAGTTCGTTTGTAAAACCCCATTAATGACTTTATTTAATCTCTAATTTAATCTCGAGTCTCTTCGCCGGGAGCAAACGGAAGCCAAGCGCAAGGAGCGCACGTCAACCCAAGCACCCCACCCACCGTCTGCCCCACCTGTGACAGAGACTGTAGGTCCCGCATTGGACTCATCAGTCACCTGAGAACTCATTTTTAATGTGGAAGCGAGTCATCCTCGGTTCCGAGGGACTGCCCAAGAAGAAGAATGGGTCACAGCCAATCCTTCCCTGCAATTTTATTTCTTCTTCTTAGGCAGTCCCTCGGAACCGAGGATGACTCGCTTCCACATTAAAAATGAGTTCTCAGGTGACTGATGAGTCCAATGCGGGACCTACAGTCTCTGTCACAGGTGGGGCAGACAGTGGTTGAAGGGGCGGGTGTGTGGGGTGCTTGGGTTGACGTGCGCTCCTTGCTCCTGGCAAAGTGACTCGAGGTGTTTGACGCCTTCCCGGATGCTTCTCCTCCACTTTGTGCGGTCTGGGCAAGGATTCCCAGGTGTCGGTGGGGATGTTGCACTTTTTCAAGGAGGCTTTGAGGGTGTCCTTGAAGCGTTTCCTCTGCCCACCTGGGGCTCTCTTGCCGTGTCGGAGCTCCGAGTAGAGCGCTTGTTTTGGGAGTCTCGTATTGGGCATGCGGACGATGTGACCCGTCCATCGGAGCTGATCGAGCGTGGTCAAAGCTTCGATGCTGGGGATGTTGGCCTGAGTAAGAACACTGACGTTGGTGTGCCTATCCTGCCAATGGATTTGCAGGATCTTGCGGAGGTAGCGTTGGTGGTACCTCTCCAGTGCTTTGAGGTACCTGCTGTACATGGTCCATGTCTCTGAGGCATACAGCAGGGCGGGTATTACTACTGTTCTGTAGACCATGAGCTTAGTGCCGGGTTTGAGGTCCTGGTCTTCAAACACTCTCTTCCTCAGGCGACCGAAGGCTGCACTGGCACACTGAAGGTGGTGTTGGACTTCATCATCGACATCTGCCCTTGTTGACAATTTTATTAAGTAATTTTATTTACGGGCGCTGGGGCCCTTTAACTTTTCATGCGTATGCGGTTATTTCCATTGTAAAGCCGGTGAGCGGCCTGCGCGGGACCGCCAGACGCCGTGCGGCCAGCCGCGCAGTTTAACGGGAACCTTGGTTACAGCTCTTTACATAAACTATGTTACTGCATCTGAAAATGCTTTACACAAAACTTTTTTTTAAAAATCCTGCCCCTTATCACCACGCTGCCACGCATCTCAGTTTAAAGTTCCGATGACTAATAGAAATTAATTATACAATTAAGCATATATGTATTTATTATTTTTGTTTTACTTACTTAATGTAAGAGCAGAAAGGTGTGTGGATTCGATCCCTGGCCTAGGCGGAGTTACCAGGTCTGAGCTAGGGTGGCAGTGAGTAGCGATGCTACAATTGGTCTCGAAGCCCTTTCCTAAAATCTCAACAGGTTATGGCCTTGCAGCAGGCCCAGAGACTGGCAAGCAATGTTCCCGTTAAACTGCGCGGCCACGAGACAGAGCAGCGCTCTGGAGATCCCGCGCAGGCTTTACAATGGAAAAACCACGCACGCGCGGAAATGTGAATGGGCCATGCAGCCAAAAAAAACATTTAGAGGGAGCATTGCTGGCAAATCTCTTTTCCTTCCACACCCACTTCCCGCCTCCAAGGCCACGTGGCGCGCACGTGCGCACTCTCCAATGATGGCGGCAGGCCCCTCCCCCCCCCCCCCCCCCCGACCACCATCTCTTTTTAACCACACGACCCGGCTGGCTTTCAACACAGCCAGGGGGCTCCGGGAGTCCGCACCAGGGGGAAAGAAGTAGGGTTAAATTCAAAGGAAGGCCACTGGCTCGTACCTTGGCCCCACGCAACGCACGGCGGACTTACTAACTTATCTTCCCGCGGCCCTCAACTCGTTCTTGATCTCCCAGTCCGAATGGTGGGAGACAGGAATAATGAACTCTTCAGCTCCAAAGGATCCGACACTTTCTCTGCCCTCCCCCTATTTTGAGAAGGCTTCAGTGAGAGGACGGTGGATGAGAAGCAGTGCCGCAATTTAACCTTGTTTTTCTCAGTTGAGAAAAGCTTTTCACTGCCATTTTCCTCCGAGAAGTTAAACACAGGAGCCACGACTGTGGGACAAGTTAATGTTTGACCAACTGTTTGTTTACCCGAAAGTCTACTGACCGTGCAATTCAAAATGATTTCCCAAACGATACACAAGAATAAGGCGTGACCCGCCTCACAGCACATCAACTACTTAACATTCTTTTTAAAGGTTTGGCCTATTGCGCGCGAACAAACGGAAAAGAAATGCAGACCCGTGCGGTTTCAGCCATCTCTACATTGCCCAGAATCAGTCTGCAGGATTTACTTGGAAAGGAGTGAGCTTATAGCCGGAACTCGGTGAAAAGTACTTCAAGTCGGCTGCAGGCAAACCAACACGTTTTAAAAAAATATATATATTTAAAAAAGGGGGTGAGAGCCCAAAAGAAGCGCCGCCGATTGAAACATTTCGTTGCATCTTGCGCCGCGCGTCTCTGGAAACGCAGTTCTACTAAAACAAAAGCAGACGGCCATGTAGGACTAACCGGAAAAGTGTCAATGAAATGTGAATCTGTTCATGCAGCTCTCCCTTTGCAACATGTCAAGTCCCCACAAGCGCCTCCTCGCAGTAGAGCCGCCACAGGCCGGGCCAGGCCAGGCGACCACCAGCGAGCAGCCTCCTCCCGGCTGCAACACCGTGTCAAAACCCAGCAAAAGCCAATCTCTGGCAGCAGTTCCAACACGAGCTGCCCTATGCACCCTCTGCAAACTACGATCCCACTGATTATTTGCTTTTATTACAGTGTTTGATTTGGGCCAGTGTATCAGTAATTGCATTTCCTGCAACAACTGACACACTCCCAGAGACCTATTTCAAATATTGACACGTTCCCAGGGACCCTCTTGCAAATATTGATATGCTACACTTGGGGCTACCCGAAAAACACACTGTAATAATCTATTTAAAAAAACACATTCTCGAGTAACAGAAATAGTAATTCAAGAAACACAGGCCTAGAAGTTGGATAAGGCCCGAAAGTGGGCAATGGGCATCGCGCAGCGCTATGTGCCCGGGCCCGTTCGAAGTGCTGCTCCCACGCCAGAAATCTCGATTCAAAGTGCGATCTCCTCCCACACCAGAAGGCTCTGGGAGAAGATCGCTCAAGCCGTCAATGTGAGGAGTGTTGTCACCAGGACCTGGATTCAGTGCCACAGAAAGTTTAATGACCTCACACGAGTGGTCAAGGTCAGTAAATGCATCTTCAAATGCCATGTGATGGAAGGTGTCATCGACAGTGCTATCAAGTGGCACTTACTCACCAATAATCTGCTCACTGATGCCCAGTTTGGGTTCCGCCAAGACCACACGGCTCCCGACATCATTACAGCCTTGGTCCAAACATGGAAAAAGGAGCTGAATTCCAGAGGTGAGGTGAGAGTGACTGCCCTTGACATCAAGGCAGCATTTGACCGAGTGTGGCATCAAGGAGCCCTAGTAAAACTGAAGTCAATGGGAATCGGGGGGAAAACTCTCCACTGGCTGGAGTCATAACTAGCACAAAGGAAGATGGTTGTGGTGGTTGAAGGTCAATCATCACAGCCCCAGGACATCGCTGCAGGAGTTCCTCAGGACAGTGTCCTAGGCCAAAACATCTTCAGCTGCTTCATCAATGACCTTCCCTCCAACATAAGGTCAGAAATGGGGATGTTCGCTGATGTCTGCACAGTGTTCAGCGCCATTCACAACTCCTCAGATAATGAAACAGTCCGTGCCCGCATGCAAAAAGACCTGGACAACGTTCAGGCTTGGGCTGATAAGTGGCAGGTAACATTCGCGCCATACAATGACTATCTCCAACAAGCGAGAGTCAACCTCTTCCACCTAGAAGGACAAGGGCAGCAGGCGCATGGGAACACCACCACCTCCAAGTTCCCCTCCAAGTCACACACCATCCTGACTTGGAAGTATATCGCCGATCCTTCATCGTCGCTGGGACAAAATCCTGGAACTCCCTCCCTAACAGCACTGTGGGAGCAACTTCACCACATGGACTGCAGCGGTTCAAGAAGGCGGCTCACCACCACCTTCTCAAGGGCAACTAGGGATGGGCAATAAATGCTGGCCTTGCAAGTGACGCCCACATCCCATAAACAAATTTTTAAAAAATCCCACCAGCTGCACCACTCGCCTCCCACACTGCTCAATGCACCACACCCCCCATCACTCACCTCCCAACAATCTCTAGCAGTCACCACTCATACCTCACAATCACAGCTTCACTTCACCCTCACACACTTACCACTGCTGCAAGACTCACACCCACATCTTACAGCTTGCACACACTGTCTGCTATTCAACCATGGAAGGCACATCACTCACTGACACACTTCCTTTTCTCTTGCAGGCAAAGGTGGCTCACAACCGCCGTGAGCAGCAGCAGACGGGGGGAGGGGAAGCCAGACTTCAGAACCTGACGGAGCTGGAGGAAGCAGTTCTAGATATAATTGGAGGGGCAGCCACAGAGTCCGTAGCAAGCGAAGAAGTTGAAAGCATTGCTGATGATGACAGTATGCTCGTACCTAATCCTTCTTCTCACATCCCAATTCCCCCTGCTGATGGTGTATGCGTGAATATCTTGCTTTCCCCCCATCTCCTCATCACAACCTGACCCTTGTGCCTTTCTCCTTTCAGATACCCAAGAACTCCAACCTGGCCAACCAGTCCCCAGAGTCCTGGAGGAGGACAGCGATAGAGGAGAGGAAGACACGCCATCACTGCATCTGACACTCGCAGGCACCAGCTCAGAAAATGGCACTGAGGGTAGTATAGAGGCGGGATCTGCATGTGGTGAGTCACCGGGCACGAGTGGACTGCAGCCAGGCCAGGGGGGAAAGGGTAGCTCAGGTGCCAGCTCCAGAGGGCGAGTCCACGCACGAGTTCTGCTGCACAACATTCAGATGATAACCTTGATGGGGCGGCCTTCAGAAGAAGGGTGATGAGCATGCACACAGAAATCCTAGGTGCAATGGCAAGTCTGCCAGAGAGCCTCTTGTCAGTGTCAAGGAGCATGGAGGAGTCCAGCTCCAACATTGCATGGGGCTTTGCGCGGAGCTTGGAGCCCGTGATTTCCAGGATGGAAATGATGGGCAACTTCATGAGAGACCTTGTGGACTCAGCCATGATGCTGGGTGTGATGGGCGATGTCGCAGCTTCCATTGCAGCACAGAGAGAAGTGACCCAACATCTCTGTGCTGCAGTGGACGCTCAGACTGCTGCCATCGTGGCTGGATTTACAAGTCTCGAAAGGGGCTTGCAGGGTCTCACAGCACTCCAGCAATCTGTCCCCCAACAAAAGGCTTGGAATGCTCAGGCGCCACCCCAGTGGCAGTGGCTCCGTGGAGCAAGAACCTTTTGTCCTCTCTCAGGATGACTGCATTCCTACTCCCATCAATGCCACTCCGCCAGTGCCCTTGCTGCAGCTTATCATCCAGCCAGCCCAGACTGCTGCCGCCTATGCCGAGGTGGTGCAGTCTACAGCCAGGCCTTATAGGCCCAGAGCTGCTCAAGGTCATCCTGCAAGGCCATCTGTAGTCTCGCCCACTGAAAGTCGGCAGCCGTCCACCAGCCATGCTGCAGCCACTGGGGGAGCACTTCGTAGAGACGAGAGTCGGAAAGGATTTTCATTTGATAAATTTATAAATTATGTTTGGAATGTTCGTTTTGTGGTGGCTCTCATTTCAGCTTTGTGCCCAGGAGGAAGCTGTGATGTTCCATGACAGAGGGATGGTTAGATAGGGAAGTGGTGACCAACGGGGATCTGGGGTTTCATTCACTGGAACCGGAGTCAGATGAGGTGCTCATGGACAGCCCATTCGGAACGGAGATCTGCTGCCTGCCTCCTCCTTCCTCCCTCCTCCTCCTCCTCTTGCTCTTCCTCTTCCTCCTCCTCCTCTTCTTCCTCCTCCTGAGGTAGTCCCGCAATCCCTGCTGGCAAGGGCTGCGCCCTCATGATGACCAAGTTGTGGAGCATGCAGCAGACCAACACGAAATGGGACACCCGCTCTGGCGAGTACTGGAGAGCTCTTCCCGAGCGGTCAAGGCAGCAGAACCATTGCTTTAGCACCCCGATGGTCTACTCAATGATGTTCCTCATGGCAGCATGGCTCTCATTATATGACTGCTGGTCACGAGTGGTGGGGCTGCGGAAGGGAGTCATCAGCCAGGTGCAGAGTGGATAGCCCTTGTCTCTGAGCAGCCACCCTCAGGTTTGACATGGTGGCTGGAAGATTGCTGGCACACCGGATTGGCGCAGGATGAAGGCATCATGACTGCCACCAGGATACTGGGCATTCACCATCATGATGCGCTGGGCATGGTCGCACACCAACTGCACATTAAGAGAGTGGTAGCCTTTGCGGTTACGGAACATCTCAGGATTGTTTTGCGGCACCTGCAAAGCCACGATCATTCAGTCGATGGCGCCCTGCACTATGGGGATCCTGATATCCTGGCAAAGCCGCATACGCGCTCCTCCTAGACAATGAAGTCCCTTCTCTTGACATTGGCTCCCGGTTAAGCAATGCCTCGATTTCAAAATTCTCATCCTTGTTTTCAAATCCCTCCATGGCTTCGCCCCTCCCTATCTCTGTAATCTCCTCCAGCCACACAACCCCCCCGAGATATCTGCGCTCTCTAATTCTGCCCTCTTGAGCATCCTTGATTATAATCGCTCAACCATTGGTGGCCGTGCCTTCTGTTGCCAAGGTCCTAAGCTCTGGAATTCCCTCCTAAACCTCTCCGCCTCGCTACCTCTCTTTCCTCCTTTAAGACGCTCCTTAAAACCTACCAAGCTTTTGGTCACCTGCCCTAATTTCTCCTTATGTAGCTCGCTGTCAAATTTTTGTCTTATAATACTCCTGTGCAGCGCCTTGGGATGTTTTACTATGTTAAAGGTGCTATATAAATACAAGTTGTTGTTGTTGAGCACATAGCCTCCGTGAGCTCCCGGATGCAGCGATGGACGGCGAACTGGGAGTTGTTAGCTATGTCTCCTGCTCCAGACTGGAAGGAACCGGTGGCGAAAAAATTCAGGGTCACACTGACCTTGAGGGCCACTGGGAGAGCCGTCATCGCCCTGCTCTGAGGCTGCAGGTCTGGTTGCAGGAGGTGGCAGAGTTCTGTGACCAACTCTTTGGTGAAGCAGAGCCTCCTAATACATTGCTCTGAGCTGAGGTGCAGATAGGAGAAGTGCTTCTTGAGGATGGGTAAGGCCTAGATGGGTAAGGCCTCCTGCCGAGAGCCCACCTGCCCCTCCTCCTCCCTCTGCGAGCATCGTGTCCTCTTCTTTGCTGCCTCCACTCCAAATCCCTGTCATTCTCGAGGGCGAGGGGGACTGCAAGTAGAGTGCCCATGACTGGGAGCAAGTGGTGTGAGCAGAACCCTTTAAATGAGAAGCAAGGCCTTCTCCACTTGCAGCAACACTCCCTGTCACCTCAGCAACTTTAAACAACTCTAGAAAGTTCCAAGCAGTTGCACAAACTTACACAGAGCCAGTAGAAATGAAAAATGCATGTCAGCTGCTAGTTGTTGACCATCCCTTTAAATAGCGCTGGTGGGGGGTCCATCCTGCTGCTGAACGCATGGTCAGCTGGTTGTGATTAGGAGAGGACGTTAAATGGAGCGATGTCATCCAAAATTCTCAAATCATAGAGTCAAAGGGTTATACAGCACAGAAAGAGGCCCTTCGGCCCATCGTGTCTGCGCCGGCCATCAAGCCCTGTCTATTCTAATCCCATTTTCCAGCACTTGGTCCGTAGCCTTGTATGCTATGGCGTTTCAAGTGCTCATCTAAATGCTTCTTGAATGTTGTGAGGGTTCCTGCCTCTACCACCCTTTCAGGCAGTGAGTTCCAGATTCCAACCACCCTCTGGGTGAAAAAGTTTTTCCTCAAATCCCCTCTAAACCTCCTGCCCCTTACCTTGAAACTATGCCCCCTGGTTATTGACCCCTCTACTAAGGGGAATAGTTCCTTTCTATCTACCCTATCTATGCCCCTCATAATTTTGTACACCTCAATCAGGTCCCCCCTCAACCTTCTCTGCTCTAAGGAAAACAACCCCAGCCTGTGCAGTCTCTCTTCATAGCTGAAGCGCTCCAGCCCAGGTAACATCCTGGTGAATCTCCTCTGCACCCCCTCAGCGTTGCGCACTCATTGACGTCACGATCTGCCTCATCTAAATATTTGCAGCGCGCGCAGGCAATGGCAGCGCTGCCGACCTGCCCGAAATGGCAGGCGCCGTGGGGCATGGCGGAAGCGAGGCGGCTGACATTTCTTCCAAACCGGCCTTAACGGCCGGCAATAAAGGCTCCAATTTCACAGAATCATAGAATGGTTACAGCACAGAAGGATGGCCGTTCGGCCCGTCAAGCCCGTGCCGGCTCTTCAGAAGAGCACTTCAGCTAGTCCCACTCCCCCGCCCTTTCCCCGTAGCCCTGCAAATTTTTTTCCTTCAAATCTATCAATCTCAGTTTTTAATTTTTCAATTGACACCCGCGCGCCCCCGCCCCGCCCCCCCCCCCCCCCACCCCCACCACCCTGCAGCCTCAACAGTCTTTTGGGGGGAAGAGAGTTCCAGATTTCTGCTACACTATGGGCTGGATTTTGTCTTGGGGTCGGGTTGAGGTCGTGTGATCCGCATTTCGTGTTATCCACCCGACTCCAGATTAATGTGGATGAATGATGCAATTTTTACTTAATTGGGCAATTGAGTTCTAGCATGTGGGAACCCATGAACCAATTAGTGGTTTGAGTCTGAAAGTCGCCTCTGATGATGTCATGATTGCAGAGACTGCCTGGCTTTTGCTGTGAGTGGACCTGGATGCAAAATGAGCAGCAGCAGCATAGAGAGAGAATTTTTTTTCATCCAGGTCCTCTCACAGCAAGACCAGGCAGTCTCTGAAGACATTCAATGCAGTAGCATCAGAGGCGACTTTCAGACCTAATACTATTACTACCTTCATCACATCTCCATTGTAATAGTGGACCTGCAGCCGATAGTCAGCTATCCACTTGTGCTCCCGCCAGGTTTCACTGGCATGTTTCACATCAGGCGTACTTCACGTCGGAAAAGGGTTAAGCTAGCTAAAACGTTTCAAAATGGCATTACAGAGCCAATTTAGGGCTTGTTAAGGGCTTTAATGGCCTCTCCCGCCTCTTGGAGACGGGACGGAGTCGGGAACCCCGCGACTGATTTTGTCAAAATTGCGTGGAGGCGGGATGGGGTCGGGACCCCCGACCCCGCAACTTTAACCCCCCACACGCCTCCAAACCCGACTCCATGGGTCATTGAAAATCCAGCCCTATGTGTGAAGAAGTGCTTCCGGACATCACCCCTGAACGGCCTACTTCTAATTTTCAGGTTAATACCCCCCAGTTCTGGACTCCCACGCTTTACAACCGATGAAAAAAATCTCTCAGACTCAGTTTTGAATATCTGATGACAGAAGGATAAACATCTGATGTCCTCCCTGTGACTCAGGAATTCTTCTCCAGACCTCTTAGCTAGGGAATCTAATTTGAAAACCTACGTAAAGATACATGTTGATAGTCACAGAATATTTCGATCAGTGCCTGAAATGAATGCGTTGTGTATAATTGAAAAATACAAAAGTCAATGCATATATTTAGCTTCCAATTAATCCACAACAGTCCTTTAATCTATTTACATGTGGGGTTTTTTAATCTCTCTCTTTAAGTTTTCTCATTGGCTCTTTTCTTTCAGACGCATCCTATTTCCTTTTTTAAAAGAAAAAAGAAAGATTTGCATTTCTATGGCGCCTTTCACGACCTCAGGACGTCACAAAGCGCTTTACAGCCAATGAAGGGGAGCTTGCTGTGTGCAAATTGGCTGCCGCATTTCCCACATTACAACAGCGACTACACTTCAAAAGTACTTCATTGGCTGTAAAGCGCTTTGAGACGTCCGGTGGTTGTGAAAGGCGCTCTAGAAATGCAAGTCTTTCTTTCTTTCTTGAAGTGTAGTGCCGCAGGATCTTTTATGTCCACCTGAGAGGGCAGACGGGGCCTCGGTTTAACGTCCCTGACAGTGCAGCACTCCCTCAGTACTGAACTGGAGTGTCAGCCTAGGTTTTTGTGCTCCAGTCTCTGGAGTGGGACTTGAACGCTTTTGCCCATTTTCATCTGTCACTTTTCTAAGAATAGATTTTTAAGTATTTTGCCATTTTTAACTTTTATTTCAGTTTTTAAAAAATTTTGCCCTCCCCAGTGTTTTTTTTAATGTAAAGCCTATGGAGCAAAGGAATAAGTTATTAAAAAAATCTTCTTGGTTCAGTACTTGCTGGGATTTGACTAAACTAACATAATAATATGAGTTCTGACGAAAGGTCTTCGACCTGAAACGTTAACTCTGTTTCTCTCTCCACGGATGCTGCCTGGCCTGCTGAGTTTTTCCAGCGTTTTCTGTTGTTATTTCGGATTTCCAGCATCTGCAGTATTTTGCGATCATAATAATATGATCGGTTACTTTGGAAATGTATTCCATGATAAAGTGGAAGCAACTACTGTCATATTTGACCAGGCTGTAATCCGATCAGATTTCCATCAAGTCCAATGCTACAAATTATTTTTAGCTTTCTTTTAATTAATGCCAATCTAAAATTGCAAATGCCTTTCCCCAGCAGGCAGCCAACATGACAATATTGGAGTTGACCACCCAACTTCCCTTCCTGGCCCCCACGATAGCGGACATTGTAAATGGTTCTCCCACCTCAGGTATTGCCCCACTCCAGCCCACCTCCCACCATTCAAAACTGCCATCATCGCCCCTGCTCAAATACCCTACCCTATCCCCACTGTCCTTGCAAACCACCGCCACATCTCCAACCTCACTTTCCTCTCCGAGTCCTTGAACGTGTTGTCGCCTCCCAAATCCATGCCCATCGTTCTCGCAACTCCATGTTTGAATTTCTCTAGTTAGGTTTCTGTCCCTGCCAGAGCACTGAAATGTCACAAATGACAAATCCTCTGTGACTGTGACTAAGGTGAACTATCCCTTCTTACCCTTCTTGACCTCTTTACAGCCTTTAACACAGTCGACCACACCATCCTCCTCCAATACCTCTCCTCCGTTGTCAAGCTCAGTGGGATTGCCCTCACTCGGTTCCACTCATCTATCCAATCATAGCCAGAGCATCTCCAGCAATGGCTTCTCTTCCCATCCCCAAATCATTACCTGTGGAGTCCACAAAGGCTCTATCCTCGGGCTCCTCATCCTCCTGAACTACTGTCCCTTGGCGACATCATCCAAAGACATGGGGTCAGCTTCCACATGTGTGCTAGTGACACCCAGCTCTACCTCTCCAGCACCTCTCTCGAACCCACCACTGCCTCTGTCGTCAGACAGCTTGTCCGACATTCAGTTCTGGATGAGCCGCAATTTTGTTCATTTAAACATTGGGAAGGCATAAGCCATCATCTTCAGCCCCTGCAACAAACGCCATATCCTCATCACCAAATCCATCCCCCTCCCTGGCCACGGTTCACAACCGACCCCGAGCTGAGCATCCAACCCCATGTCCTCTCCATCACAAAGACCGTCTCCTTCCACCTCCATAACATGACCAGCCTCCGCTTCTGCCTCAGTTCATCTGCCACCGTACCCCTCATCCATGCCTTTGTTATCTCTAGACTCGACTATTCCAATGCTCTCCTCAATGGCCTCCCATCCTCCAACCTCCATAAACTTCAACTCATCCAAAACTCTGCTGCCCATATCCTATTCTGCACCAAGTCCCACTCACCCATTACCCTTGTGCTAAATGACCCACATTGGCTTCCGGTCACCCAACGCCTTGAATTTAAAATTCTCATCCGCGTGTTTAAATCCCTAAATAGCTTCAGCCCTTCCCTATCTCTGTAACCTCCTCCAGAGATACAACCCTCCGAGAACGCTGCATTCCTCTGACTCTGGGCTCTTGTGCATCCCCCGACATCCTTCAACCCACCATTGTTGGCCGCCTGTGCCCTAAGGACTGGAGTTCCCTTCTGAAACCTCTCCACCTCCTTGTCCTCCTTTCACACCCTCCTTTAAACCCACCTCTTTTGACCAAGCTTTTAAAGCTCCCCCTTTTCCCAGCATTATACTTGCTTTAAAATCTATTTCATTTCCTGCTTTTTTCTCAGTTCTGACGAAAGGTCTTCGACCTGAAACATTGGGCTGGATTTTGTGTTGGGGTCGTGTCATCCGCATTTCGTGTTCCCCCCCCGACTCCAGATTAATGTGGATGAATGATGCAATTTTCACTTAATTGGGCAATTGAGTTCCAGCATGTGGGAACCCATGAACTAATTAGTGGTTTCAGTCTGAAAGGCGCCTCTGATGATGTCATCATTGCTGCTGCCTGGTCTCAGAGACTGTCTGGGTGTTGGTGAGAGAGGATCTGCCGCGAGAGAGAGAGAGAGAGAGAGAGAATTTTTTTGCATCCGAGTCCTCTCCCAAAGGCCATGCAGTCTCTGAAGCAACTTTCACACCTAATACTACTACTACCTTCATCACATCTCCGTTGTAATAGTGGACCTGCAGCTGCTAGTCAGCTATCCACTTGTGCTCCCGCCAGGTTTCACTGGAGTGTTTCACATCAGGCGTACTTCACGTTGGAAAAGGGTTAAACTAGCTAAAATGTTTCAAAATGGCGTTACAGAGCCAATTTAGGGCTTGTTAAGGGCTTTAATGGCCTCTCCCGCCTCTTGGAGGCGGGACGGAGTCGGGAACCCCGCGACTGATTTTGTCAAAATTGCGTGGAGTCGGGATGGAGTCGGCACTCCCGACCCCGCAAATTTAACCCCCCACACGCCTCCAAACCCGACTGCACGGGTCATTCAAAATCCAGCCCGTTAACTCTGTTTCTCTCTCCACGGATGCTGCCTGGCCTGCTGAGTTTTTCCAGCGTTTTCTGTTGTTATTTTAAAGCTCTTTCTTTGGCTCAGTGTCAATAGTTGCCTGTTTACACTCCTGTGAAGCGCCTTGCGACGTTTTCTTACATTAAAGGCGTTATATGAATACAAGCTGTTGCTGTTTTTGAGTTTTGCAGCAGATTATTCCACGAACTAAACGTACAATTCCACAATCTCAAACACAGAAAAACAAACTGCCTGCTTCCGCCTGTCTTCGCTGTTCGACAATATCTGCACTGTCGGCCCTTTTTGTGTTTCTATTACCGGCATGGATGATTAATGATGCCGAGTCTTATTTTGCCCCTGAATTTCTGACACATTAATTAATGGCTTTCTTTTCAAGTGCCCAGGAGGGAGCCTCACAGAAGTCCGTCTCAACATAGAGATTAAATGCTATCATGCGATGTTGCAAACTATAGTGGGTATGATCATTACAATTAATTTTACATATATAAGTACAGAGAGAGCAGCCTATTTGCGAGCTCCCTGAGTAGCTCGCTTTCCATCTCATTAACATCAGTCTCAATGCTCTTGTTGCTGCATTGCCTCAAAACATTGCTCATGAATAGGTTTTTAAGTATGCCAGTGTGGCCTTGTTCTTTACATACTCCAAGCTGTGATGAAATGGGCCCCTTGCTTCTAAAAATAGCAATATATATTTATACAGACAACGTAATGTAAATGCAAATAGTTTCAAGTGTTGTGTTTTTCTCGGAGAGTGCAGCTGTAAGCCATGCAGAGAGTCAGTTATACATATATATATATAAGCGTTAGCCTTGGCGCAGTAGTAGCACTCTCACCTCTGAGTCAGAAGGTTGTGGGTTCAGGCTGTCGGAGGTGCCATCTTTTGGATAAGTCGGTAAACCACGGCCCTTTCAGGTGGATGCAAACGATCCTGCGGCACTACTGAGAGAAGAGCAGGGGAATTTCACCTGACCAAACAGATGATCTGGTCATTTATTTCATTGCTGTTTGCGGGAGCTTGCTGTGCGCAAATTGGGTGTCGTGTTTTCCCTACATTATAACTAGTGAATATGCTCCAAAAGCATTTCATTGCTGTGACTAAGCATAGCATTGTCTCACTGGCAACTATCTGAAGCTGAACCCGAGCATT
This sequence comes from Squalus acanthias, assembly GCA_030390025.1. NCBI lineage: Eukaryota > Metazoa > Chordata > Chondrichthyes > Squaliformes > Squalidae > Squalus > Squalus acanthias. Next base: position 13,869,666 of record CM059429.1, read on the forward strand.
CGCAACCATCGCCAACACGTCTACTTCCACTTCTGTAACATGGCCCGACTCCGCCCCCGCCCCCGCCTCAGCTGGTCTGCTGCTGAAACCCTCATCCATACTGTTGTTACCGCTAGACTTGACTATTCCAACGCTCTCCTGGCCGGCTTCCCATCTTCCATCCTACATAAACTTGAGCTCATCCAAAACTCTGCTGCCCGTATCCTAACTCGCACTCTAAGTCCAGTTCACCCATCACCCCTCTGTTCACTGACTTACATTGGCTCCTGGGCCGGCCACGCCTCGATTTTAAAATTCTTATCCTTGTTTTCAAATTCCTCCACGGCCTCGATCCTCCCTATTTCTGTAACTTCCTCCCGCCCTACAACCCTCCGAGATCTCTGCGTTCCTCCAATTCTGGCCTCTTGCACATCCCCGATTTTCATCGCTCCACCATTGGCGGCCCCCGTACCTTCAGCTGCCTGGGCCCTAAGCTCTGGAATTCCCTCCTTAAACCTCTCGGCCGCTCTAGCGCTCTCATCTCCTTTAAGATGCTTCTTAAAACCTACCTCTTTGACCAAGCTTTTGATCATCTGTCCTAGTAGCTCCTTGTGTGGCTCGGCATCAAATCTTGTTTGATAACGCCCCTGTGAAGCACCTTGGGATGTTTTGCTACGTTAATGGCGCTATATAAATGCAAGTCATTGTTGTTGTAGCAATCAATCTCTATCAATGAGTCTGCAACAGACCCAGACATGAGGTGAGGAAAACCCCCAGCGGTGGAGAGCTTTGGGAACCATAGGTCCATCTTTTTCTCCCAAGCGTGCTACTCATACCACATGTCATTTTTTCAAACCACTCACATGCTGGATCCCGATGGAAACCGAGTAGACGGGCAGTCAGAATCGCCTGTGGCACTCACCAGCCAGCTTTCCACACCGACCCCGCAGCTTCTGACTTTGAACTGCTCCTCTGAGCAAGCGGGAAGGACAGCCATCAGAAACCGGGGAGTGGGGGAGGGGTTCCTCTTTAAATAGGCAGATCGGGCTCCGATGATGTTATTGGGGCCTGACTGCTACTTTAACCAGAGCCCTGAGAGGGAAGGTGGTTGTGGCGTTGCCCCACAGGCCAACCGAAGAGTTTGAGCTTGGGCTGCCAACTCTGGTTGGACATATTCCTGGAGGTTTCGTCACATGACCTCCTGCCTCCTACCGCCCCGCTTCCACACTCCCGCCATTGGTCGCTCAACTTGTCTATCTTCATGGTGCACTATTTTTTATTGCCCCTACAATTTTTTTCCAGGGTTTTGCTCACAGTAGTGTCCTGGAGATTCCGGTGCAACCCTAGTTGGGGCCAGAAGAGACTCAAGAAGGTAAGTCTTTTTATTTTGCGGGGGGTGGGGGGGGGAATTTTCTTGTGGGACTAAGAGGAACAGGAGTGCTCCTCCAGGCTCCATAAGGGAAGTTTAAGACCTTCCCTTCATGACCTTCTGACTCACAGGCAAAAGTGCCAGCCCTGAGCCATGGGCTGACGCCTCCTTCTGCAGCTTTCCTTCAATTAGTACAATTGTTATTATGTCCATCCATTCATTTCTCCTTAAAATGTCATTCTAATTAATACAGTAGGCCAGTGGAATTATGTCTAGGAAGCACTGGATTTACAGGCTTTTCAAGATAATGTACTGCACGAGTTCCACTCAGTATTTGACAAAAGGTTTTGGGTGCCTAAGGTTTTCCTGGCAAATCTTCTTGCGCATTAATCACAGAAGTGAATTAATTGACATCTCTACTCCAAATGTGACTACTTTGCTTTGAGTTACTGCATGCAAGTATTTGACATGAATTATAAAGAGTAGTGGTCCTAATGCCAATCCCTGAGCACCCCACTCAGTACTTCAATAACAGCAACTTGCATTTATATAGCGCCTTTAACGTAGTATCCCCCAGTTCCATTGCCCCACCATTGGTGGCCGTGACTTCAGCTGCCAAGGCCCTAAGCTCTGGAATTCCCTCCCTAAACCTCTCCGCCTCTCTACCTCTCTCTCCTTTAAAACGCTCCTTAAAACCGACCTCTTTGAACAAGCTTTTGCTCACCTGTCCTAATGTCTCCTTCTTTGGCTCGGTGTCCAATCTTGTCCGATAACGCAGTCCTGTGAAGCGCACTGGGACATTTTACTACTTTAAAGGTGCTATATAAATGCAAGTTGTTGTTGACATCACATTCACATTTATTCAGTTAGCATTGAACTATCGAATTCCAGTTGTTCATGTAAATTAGAAAAAGTAGGGATCCCAATATTGATTCCTGGGGCACCTCATGCAACACTTCACTCTACCGGACTTCAGCATAATTTCTAACCTTCAGCCAGTTTCTTATCTATTCCCAATCGATGCACACCACAGAAGGATCCAAGGCCTAACAGACTTGTTCCCAAAGTCAGAAACCACAACAGGCACAGCTTCCGATCCCCTGGCTGAAAGGCAGCAAGCTCCCAACAAGAACCAGGAATAGCACAGGCTTAATTACTAAAGTGGGCTGTCAGTGTGAATCTAATTCTACCATTGCAGAAACACTTTGTTCATTTTACAAGGCTTATCTGCTGTTGGAGGGCAAGGGTAAACATGAAACATGAACTATGAGTGCAATTTGGCTCATGTCCAGTCCTGAAAGCATTACAGATACTGACTTGCCGACTACAAATCATTTGTAGTTGGGACAATCTGATTGACTCCAATTTGAATTCCAATGTCTTTAATGTCGCACTTGAGCTTAGCTTACGAGATCCCCCTGAGTATAGAAGATTGAGGGGTGATCGGCTCCATTTAAAATGTTAAAAAGATTTGGAACTTAGGAACAGGAGGAGGCCATTCAGCCCCTCAAGCCTGTTCCACCATTCAATGAGATCCTGGCTGATCTGCATCTTAACTCATTTTTATGCCTTGGTTTCATATCCCTTAATACCCTTCCCTAACAAAAATCTATCAATCTCAGTTTTGCCATTTTCAATTGGCTTAGCCTCAACAGCTTTTTGGGGGAAAGAGTCCCATATTTCCACGATTTGATAGGGTAGATACGGAGAAACTATTTCCTCTGGTGGGGGAATCAGGAACAAGGGGGCATAATCTTAAAATTAGAGCTAAGCGATTCAGGAGTCAAATCCGGAAGCACTTTTGCACACAAAAGGTAGAAGAAATTTGGAACTCTCTCCCTCAAATGGATGTCAGGGCAATTGAAGTTTTCAAGTCCGAGATTGATAGATTTTTTTGTTAGGCAAGGGTATCAAGGGATATGGAGCAAAGACGGAAAAATGGAGTTGAGGTGCAGATCAACCATGATCCAATTGAATGTCGGAACAGGCTCCAGGGGCTGCATGGCCTACTCCTGTTCCTAATTATCCTATGTACCGCCCGGAGGTGAAAGTGAAAATCTACCCTATTCAATCACTATACATCCAGTGGTTCTGCTTGCGACTAAATTAGAACAATAATTGGATACACATTTACGCCAATAACGAAAGAACTTGCATTTATGTAGCACCTTTCAAGACCTCAGGATGACCCAAAGCGCTTTACAGCCAATGAAATAAATTTTTTGGCGTGGAGTCACTGTTGTAATGTAGAAAACGCAGCAGCCAATTTGTGCACAGCAAGCTCCCACAAACAACAATGAGATAAATGACTGGATCATTTGTCATAGGCTTTGATTTATGGACAAATATTGACCAGGACACCGGGGAGAACTCCCCTGCACTTCCTCAAATAGTGCCACGGGATCTTTCACATCCACCTAAGAGGGCAGACGGGGCCTCGGTTTAACGTCTTATCCAATGGACCGCACCTCCGACAGCGCAGCACTCCCTCAGTATGGCACTGGAGTGGAAAGCACAATACTTCAGAAGCCCCACTCATCCAATATCAGAAAACAATAAATAGTCTGGACTGCTGCTTTAAACTACAATGTAAGATGAATGGGCAGAGAACTGTGGAAAGCATGCCAATTAGTCACTGGTATGCACTTCCAACCGCCCAGGCTCCCCATCAAGAGCTCAATTTGATAACACATCTCTTAGGAGCAAACGAAATTCAAAAATGCAGACCTACTTTCTGGCAGGACGCAAATTCAAAGTGGCCAGTTTGTTTAATCATTTATTTACATCAGCAATGATAAAATTACCGTATCAGGTGACAGCTGTGGCTCAGTGGGTAGCCCACTCACTGCTGAGTCAGAAGGTTGTGGGTTCAAATCCCACTCCAGAGCCTGGAGCACAATAAATTTAGGCTGACACTCTAGTGCAATACTGAGAGAGTGCTGCATTGCCAGAGGTGCCATCTCTTGGATGAGACATTAAAATGAGGCCCCATCTGCTCTCTCAGGATTTTGAAGAAGAGCAGGGGAGTTATCACCGGTATCCTGGGGCTAATATTTATCCCTCAATCAACATCACTAAAAACAGATTATCTGGTCATTATCACATTGCTGTTTGTGGGACCTTGCTGTGCGCGATTTTGGCTGCTGTGTTTCCTACATTACAACAGTGACTGCACTCCAAAAAAAGTATTTAATTTGCTGTAAAGTGCCTTGGGATGAAAGGCACTATACAAATTCGAGTTCTTACTTTCTTTCGAAAGGTCACTACATTTTAAAGCTCTTCGTTGTCACCTGGAACCGTGTTCCAATGGGTAGCACTCTCGCCTCCTGAATCAGAAGGTCATAGGTTCAAGCCCCATTCCAGAGGCTTGAGCACAAAATCTAGGCTGACACTGCAGTGCCACACTGATGGAGTGCTGCACTGTCGGAGGTGCGGTCCATTGGATGAGATGTTAAACCTGAGACCCTATCTGACCTCTTCGGGGCATGTAAAAGATCCCATGACACTATTTGAAGAAGGGCAGGGGAGTTTTCCTGGTGTCCTGGTCAATATTTGTCCATCAATCAAAGCCGAAAACTGGTGATCCAGTCATTTATCTCATTGCTGTTTGTGGGAGCTTGCTGTGCGCAAATTGGCTGCAGCATTTCCTACATTACAACAGTGACTGCACTTCAAAAAAAGTACTTCATTGGCTGTAAAACGCTTTGGTACATCCTGAGGTACAGAAAGAGGCCCTTCGGCCCATCGTGTCCACGCCGGCCATCAAGCCCTGTCTATTCTAATCCCATTTTCCAGCACTTGGTTCGTAGCCTTGTATGCTATGGCGTTTCAAGTGCTCATCTAAATGCTTCTTGAATGTTATGAGGGTTCCTGCCTCTACCACCCTTTCAGGCAGTGAGTTCCAGATTCCAACCACCCTCTGGGTGAAAAAGTTTTTCCTCAAATCCCCTCTAAACCTCCTGCCCCTTACCTTGAAGCTATGCCCCCTGGTTATTGACCCCTCTACTAAGGGGAAAAGTTCCTTTCTATCTACCCTATCTATGCCCCTCATAATTTTGTACGCCTCAATCAGGTCCCCCCTCAGCCTTCTCTGCTCTAAGGAAAACAACCCCAGCCTGTCCAGTCTCTCTTCATAGCTGAAACGCTCCAACCCAGGTAACATCCTGGTGAATCTCCTCTGCACCCTCTCCGATGCAATCACATCCTTCCTATAGTGCGGCGGCCAGAACTGCACACAGTATTCCAGCTGTGGCCTAACTAGTGTTTTGTACAGCTCCATCATAACCTCCCTGCTCTAATATTCTATGCCTCGGCTAATGAAGGCAAGTATCCCATATGCCTTTTTAACCACCTTATCTACCTGTCCTGCTGCCTTCAGGGATCTATGTACATGCACACCAAGGTCCCTCTGATCCTCTGTCCTTCCTAGGGTCCTACCATTCATTGTGTATTCCCTTGCCTTGTTAGTCCTCCCAAAATGCATCACCTCACACTTTTTAGGGTTAAATTCCATTTGCCACTGTTCTGCCCATCTAACCAACCCGTCTATATCATCCTGTAGCCTGAGGCTTCCCTCCTCGCTATTTACCACTCCACCAATTTTTGTGTCATCTGCGAACTTACTGGTCATACCTCCTACATTCATATCTAAATCATTAATATAAACTACAAACTGCAAAGGACCCAGCACCGATCCCTGCGGTACACCACTGGACACAGGCTTCCAGTCACAAAAACAACCTTCGACCATCACCCTCTGCCTCCTGCCACTAAGCCAATTTTGGATCCAATGTGCCAAATTGCCCTGGATCCCATGGGCTCTTACCTTCTTGACCAGTCTCCCATGTGGGACTTTGTCAAAAGCCTTACTGAAGTCCATGTAGACTACATCAACTGCACTACCCTCATCCACACACCTAGTCACTCCCTCAAAAAATTCAATCAAATTGATTAGACATGATCTCCCCCTGACAAAGCCATGCTGACTATCCTTGATTAGTCCTTGCCTCTCCAAGTGGAGACTAATTCTGTCCCTCAGAATTTTTTCCAATAATTTCCCTACCACTGATGTTAGGCTCACTGGCCTGTAATTCCCTGGTTTATCCCTACTATCCTTCGTAAATGCGTAAATGGCTAAAAGAGCCATTTGGGGGTTCCACCGATCTCCCGCCATGATATTGGTCTTTAGTGATAGGTGAATCGGCAGCCATATTTGCACAGAGCCCCAGGCGGGGGTTCCATAGGCCCATGCGTTAATACGCCCTGGTTATAGCAATCCTCAGGTTAGCCCTGCATCTTCTCAACACTGTGAAATCATCCCTCAGACCTTTCTCAGCAATTGTTATTGAGAGTGTGAGCTGACACGTCACTCTTGAAAATACCATAGAGTGTGAAAACTATGAAGTGTTTCAGCCAGATGTTTATGCCTCTTTTATTGTCTGCACATGTGAGATAAGGTCCAACATAGTGTTGTTGCAGAGTTTTGTCACAGGAGCCAGTACAGCACAGTTCACTGCAAGTTCACTGATATCATTTCACATTTATTCATGGAAATCTTCTCCCTTTGGCAGTATATGGGGTTTCATGAGAGTTTCTCCCTAACAGAATTGTCCAACACCATCTGGCTGAACGGAAAATAAGCCAAACAATCCAGTTCAGTGGAACTATGCTACTTTTCTAACAACCAAGACCTCGTGAGTTCAAATCCCACCATTGTAAGTTCTGAAACCGAATTTTATTAAAAAGAAAGACTTGCTTTTATATAGCGCATTTCAAGCCCTCCGGACATTCCAAAGCACTTTACAGCCAATTAGTACTTTTCGAAGTGTAGCAAGCTCCCACAAACAGCAATGTGATAATGAGCAGATCATCTGTTTTAGTGATGTTGGTGGAGGGATAAATATTGGCCAGGACACCGGGGAGAACTCCCCTGCTCTTGTTCAAGATACTGCTATGGGATCTCTTACATCTACCTGAGAGGGTCTCGGTTTAAGGTCTCATCCAAAAGACAGCACCTCCAACACTGCAGCACTACACTGGAGTGCAAGCTTGGATTACATGCTCAAGTCTCATGGAGTGGGACTTGAACCCACAACCTTCGGACTCAGAGGTGAGAGTGCCACCACTGAGCCACAGCTGACACCTATTAAGTCTTGTACTTTGTGGGTTCCTGCTTCCCTCCAAGACTTGCATACACAAAATTCACTGCAGCTCTCAGGGAATCTTGAATTCCCTAAGAATCTTGAATTGTCAGGGATGCTGTCTTATAAACTGAGGTCTCCTCTGCTGGATTTGCTGGACTTTAAATGTTCCATGGCACTATTTGGAGAAGTGAAGGGAGTTCTCCCAGTACAGGAAACTCTTTGGTATCCGGCACCGACGGGACCGGGATGGTGCCGGTTGATTAAAAATTCCGGATAACGGAGAGGTATAGCTACCGAGGCTATTTTTAACAAACAAAAATAAAAAAAATCAAGAAATGTGCAGTATAATTGGGTACTCACCTACAGAACGTTGTGTTAAATGGATGGTGGAAGATGCTTGATTAAGTACAGTACTGCCAGTTGAGGGTAATCCAGCGCGGGAGAGTCAGACTCCTGTTATTGAGGTGTTCGGATCGGAAGAGACTTCCGACAGCGCCAAGAAGCCGAGTAGTGGCGGTTTGGAGAACTACCCCCACTGACTAACTCAGCCACCGCGGGAAACTCAGACTCGGCAACATTTCTGGTTATTGAGGTGTTGTTTTCGGAGTATGAATTTTGCCGGTTATTAGAGAATTCCGGATATTTAGGTGCCGTTTAAACGAGAGTTTCCTGTATCTTGCCCTCCATTCTGCCCTGAAACAACACAGCAAAAAACAGGTTAACTGTTTATTCATTAGATTTCTGGGAACTCACTATATGCAGATTGGCTGCCATGACAATAATAACTTCATTTCAAAAGTAATGAATTTGCTGTGAAGTGCTTTGCGATGTCCTGAGGCTATGATGATGCACTATGTAAATGCAAGTTCCTCTTTTTCTCCAATTCTGTCTTCTTGCACATCCCCGATTTGAATCGTTCCACCATTGGCGGCCGTGCCTTCTGTTGCCGAGGCCCTAAGCTTTGGAATTCCCTCCCTAAACCTCTCCGTCTCTCTACCTCTCTCTCCTTTAAGATGCTCCTTAAAACCCACCTCTTTGACCGAGTTTTTGGTCGCCTGTCCTAGTATCTCCTTATGTGACCCAGTGCCAAATTTTGTTTTATAACTCTTCTGTGAAGCGTCTTGGGACGTTTTACTACGTTAAAGGTGCTATATAAATGCTAGTTGCTGTTTTTGTAGAATAGACTCAGAGTGTGCAGAGAAGGAACATTTCGTGGGTCGATAGGTATTGAATTTCAAAGAAAGCTTCTCTCCAGAAATAAGTCCAAGAGTATAAGCAGACTTTTACCAAATATTTACCAATTTGAAACTACAACATATGAGTTTCTTAGTAAGTTATTAATACTAGCCTGCTAAATGGAAAAGGATTACACCAGTTGCAGTGACTACCAGTGCTGGATATGGATTATAAAGGGTGATAAAGTAGGGATTGTGAAGTGCAGGATATCATCTAATATTATTAGGAAACTCACAAGCTTAGTGTCCAACCTATTCTCATTGATCATTTGCCTTTCGCTCAATCCTTGGAGTGTGAAAAGGCCTTTGATAGGATGGAATGGCAATACTTATTCTACACAATTCATGGGTTTGGATTCAGGCATGTCTATATTTAGTGGATAAAAACCTTTTTCCATCCTACAATACACTGGAAGGCAGTAAGCCCCTTTCTGTTTCAATTGATAAGGCGCACGAACAATGAGGTCCAGTGCCTACACTGTTGTCTCTATTAACACTGTAACCCCTCGTTCAAAAAGATCTCTGTGCTGTTTTTTCAGTCTTTTATGGGACAGAAAATTACTCTTTGTAATTCTTATTGAAACAAGGCAGGCTTTCATAATGTTTCGCAGGAAAAGAAAGAGATGCTCAAGCTGCATTTTGTATCTGACACAACTTTAGAAATCACAAGATTATCCTCCCACGGCTCATGGGATTGGGGTAATATGGATAGAGGATTGGTTAACGGACAGAAAACAGAGAGTAGGAATAAACAGATCATTTTCAGGTTGGCAGGCTGTAACTAGTGGGGTACCGCAAGGATCAGTGCTTGGGCTTCAGCTATTCACAACCTACATCAATGATTTGGATGAGGGGACCAAATGTAACGGAGATGAGGAGGAATTTCTTCTCTCAGAGGGTCGTGAATCTTTGGAATTCTCTACCCCAGAGAGCTGTGGAGTCTGGGTCATTGAATATATTTAAGGTGGAGATAGACAGATTTTTGAACGGTAAGGGAGTCAAGAGTTATGGGGAGCGGGCAGGAAAGTGGAGTTGAGGCCAAGACCAGATCAGCCATGATCTTATCGAATGGCGGAACAGGCTCGAGGGGCCAAATGGCCTTCTCCTGCTCCTATTTCTTATGTTCTTATGTAATATATCCAAGTTTGCTGATGATACAAAGCTGGGTGGGAATGTAAGTTGTGAGGAGGATGCAAAGAGGCTTCAAGGGGATATAGACAAGTTAAGTGAGTGGGCAAGAACATGGCAAATGGAATATAATGTGGAGAAATGTGAAGTTATCCACTTCGGTAGGAAAAATAGAAAAACAGAGTATTTTTTAAATGGTGAGAGATTGGGAAATGTTGGTGTTCAGAGGGACCTGGGTATCTTTGTATACGAATCACTGAAAGTTAACATGCAGGTACAGCAAGCAATTAGGAAAGCAAATGGTATGTTGGCCTTTATTACAAGAGGATTTGAGTATAAGAGTAAAGACGTCTTACTGCAATTGTATAGGGCCCTGGTGAGACCACACCTGGAGTATTGTGTACAGTTTTGGTCTCCTTACCTAAGGAAGGATATACTTGCCATAGAGGGAGTGCAACAAAGGTTCACCAGATTGGTTCCTGGGATGGGGGGATTGTCCTATGAGGACAGATTGAGTAGACTAGGCCTATATTTTCTAGAGTTTAGAAGAATGAGAGGTGTTCTCATTGAAACATACAAAATTCTTACAGAGCTTGACAGGGTAGATACAGGGAGGATGTTTCCCCTGGCTGGGGAGTCTAGAACCAGGGTTCACAGTCTCAGAATAAGGGGTCGGCCATTTGGGACTGAGATAAGGAGAAATTTCTTCACTCAGAGGGTGGTGAATCTTTGGGATTCTCTACTCCAGAGGGCTGTGGCGGCTCAGTCGTTGAGTATATTCAAGACAGAGATCGATAGATTTTTGTATATTAAGGGAATCAAGGGATATGGGGATAGTGCAGGAAAGTGGAGTTGAGGTAGATCAGCCATGATCCTTTTGAATGGCGGAGCAGGCTCGAGGGGCCAAATGGCCTCCTCCTGCTTCTATTTCTCATGTAAAAGACTGGGAGATTGTTTTGACAATGGATTCATACCCGACCCCTTGACTTGACTGCTCTCTCCACAGATGCTGCTTGGCCAGCTGAGTGTTCCTAGCATTTCCTGCTTTTGATTAGGAGATTGACCTGAATGGACAGCTCACTAACATCTAATGGGTATTGTATTGTTTTTCCAGTACTAGATTGAGACCCACTAACTGGCTGCGCAGCCCATTTAGAGATTTTCACGCGTGCACGGTTATTTCCATTGTAAAGCTGGCGAGGGGCCTGCGCGGGACCTCCAGACCCGTGCACCGCCGCGCGGCCACGCAGCTTAGCGGGAACGCTGGGACAGAGCCCACCTAATCTCAGAACATCTGGTCTGTGCAGGGGATCTCCCCAATAACAATGGCATGAGATGTGGAGGACAAACCTCAATCTGGAGAGAGGTTCAGGGCGGGTTCAAATGAGCAGAAAGGTAACTTTAGGACCGATATCAGAAAATTCTTCTTCTCGCAAAGCGTGTGGAATAGACTTCCAGACAGAGGTGTGAAAGCAAAGACACTGGAATTATGTACGAAACAATTAGTCACCACAACTGGGAGAAGTTAGGATTTCTTCGAATGGATGAACTAAGATGGGCCGAATGGCCGCCCTCATCTGTTGTTATCTTGTGATCTTCTGACCCCTGACGGAGGTGATAAGCACTGTCAATGACCCAATCTGAGGTATGAAGCTTGCAGCTCCTGACCTGGCAGGGCAAATGTTCTGCTCATTCCTTCTGGTGTCAACACAGCTAAACCTCTTATGAAAATCAGATGTACTTGCCACTAAGGAAAGCAAAGGGGTAGGTCCGGACTTTGTGCAACAGCGTAAAATGGGTGATGTTTCCACTGATGGGTGAGACTAGAACTAGGGGGCATAATCTTAGAATAAGGGGCTGCCGTTTCAAAACTGAGATGAGGAGAAACTTCTTCACTCAGAGGGTAGTAAATCTATGGAATTTGCTACCTCAGAGAGCTGTGGAAGCTGCGACATTAAATAAATTTAAAACGGAGATAGACAGTTTCCTAGCTGATAAGGGAATTAAGGGTTATGGGGAGCGGGCAGGGAAGTGGACGTGAGTCTAGGTTCGGATCAGCCATGATCCTATTGAATGGCGGAGCAGGCCCGAGGGGCCATATGGCCGACTCCTGCTCCTACTTCTTATGTTCTTATAGCAAGTCAGCAGCCCGTGTCACAGCTCTCTCGATCTTTATTTCCATTGAGGTCATCAGGCTGCCAACTCACGATCTCCTGTTTTACAGTGTCGCACAAAGACCAGATCTACAAGAAAGGCTCATTCTTTGACATTTAATGACCAGTAAAATAAATGCGTCTCCCTGGATGCCGGCTTTAGCCATATCGTGTTGGTTGAAACTGGGGTTGGTGCTGCACTTTGGGATCTATCAGCATATCTACTGACAGCAATATAAAAGTAGCAACTCAGCAGGGAATATCAAACCTATTTCAACAGACTCCTGTGGATTTGGAGCTCTTCCCAGAATCATGTGCCAGAAACCTGAAAAGCTTGAAAGATTATCTCTTTATTGAATTATGTGGGTTTGCATACCAGAACCAGCTCATCTTTGCAGAAGGCAAAACCTTGGGGGGAGGACGGGGGGGGAGGGAATGTGTAGTACTCTGTGTTATCTCCTCCACTGAATATGTTTATTCTCACACTTTTACTAGCTAAAGGATCATTGTTTATTGTATCTCAAGATAAACAGAGGATAAACCTTCCAGCTACAGGACTATAAATAAATGCCTGGCTCACGGCCTAATCTGCCACATTCAACTACGATTAGGATCATAAGCATTCGAAACTTATAAACTTTCCCAGGAAACCTGCCTTGGATCCCAACCTGAGTTCTGGTCCAATTCAGAGCACCTAGGGGGAGAAATTCAGTGCATAGCGCCACCAGTTAGCGCCTGGCGGGGGTGCTAGCGGGGTGCTGAGGCAGTAGCGCCGCACGCCAAATTCGGCCCCCCCCATAGCGCCGCCACTACGAGTTAGTGCCGGGGACTTCAGCGCCAGACAGATCGTGACGTCAGCGAGCTTGCAACGCTCACTGGGCGCCCGATCTGCCAAATTGAGTATCACCCCCTATCTTAGCGCCTCGCCCCAACAGCGACAGGGAGAGGAGGCGTGAAGCAGTCAGTAGCAGGCTTCAGGGGCGCTACTTAAAGGGATCATGAGTAATGAGTCGCAGCTGTCAGGTTAGTGCTGTTTCACTGCTTCCTTGTCAGTTTGACATTGTGCAACAGTTTAAATCAGTCATTTAAAGGTTGTTTAGTCTCCAGAGTGTTGCGGCTTCTAAAAGTTACTGTTTCATTTATTCTCACAAAATTTCAAAGTGCTGCACTTCCTTACATTAATGGGGGCTGTACCGGCAGTCGACCTCGCCCTCCAGGATCTACGGCGGGGGGAGCGGAGGCAGCAAGAAAGATTGGAACATGTGGCCAGAGGGAGGAGGAGGGCCATCAGGGCTCTCAACAGAAGGCCTTGGCCTCCAAGGGTCTTCTGACAGCAATTGTCCTACCTCCAATTAAGCGAAGAGCAGTGTCTTAGAAGGCTCCGCTTCAGCAAGGAGGTGGTCACACAACTCTGCCACCTCCTACAACCAGACCTCCAGCCTCAGATCAGGGCGACCACGGCTCTCTCAGTGGCAGTCAAGGTCACCGTCGCCCTCAATTTCTTCGCCAGCGGATCCTTCCAGTCTGCAACAGGAGATATAGGTTCGCCATCCATGGCTGCATCCGAGAGGTCACAGAGGCTCTCTACAGTAGGAGAAGGGACTACATTTCCTTCCCCATCACCAGAGAGAAGCAGGACGAGCATGCATGTGGCTTTACCAGGATAGCGGGATTCCCCATGGTGCAGAGCGCCATTGACTGCACCCACGTGGCTTTGCAGGCACCGCATAACAATCCTGAGATCTTCCGTAACCGCAAAGGCTACCACTCACTTAATGTCCAGTTGGTGTGCGACCACAGACAACGATTCCTCAAATTGAATGCCTGCTATCCTGGCAGCAGCCACGATGCCTTCATCCTGCGCCAGACTGGTGTTCCAGCACTCTTCCAGCCACCACATCAAGCTCGCGGCTGGCTGGTTGGAGACAAGGGCTATCCACTCTCCACCTGGCTCATGACTCCCCTCCGCAACCCAACACTCATAATGAGAGCCATGCCGCCACCAGGAACATCATTGAGCAGACCATCGGGGTGCTCAAGAAACGGTTCCTTGACCGCTCGGGAGGAGCCCTCCAGTACTCACCGGAGCGGGTGTCCCATTTCGTCGTGGTGTGCTGCATGCTCCACAATCTGACCATCATGAGGGCCCAGCCCTTGCCAGTAGGGATTGCGGGACCACCTCAGGAGGAAGAAGAGGGGGAGGAGGAAGAAGAGGGGAGGAGGAGGAGGAGGACGAGGAGGACGAGGAGGAGGAACAGGAGCGAGAGAGGAGGCTGCCACTCAATCGGCCTTCTGGAAGGACGGTCCATGATCGCCTCATCAAACTGCGGTTCCAATAAATTCAACCCCAGATTCCCATTGCTCACCACATCCCCATCATTCCATCCCTGTCGCAGGCCATATCACAGCACACAGCTGTATTGAGAGACAGTACAAAATTATCCAAAGTAAATTAATAAATTTACCAATAATCAGTGAACACATCTTTACAACAACAATATTAACTATTGACCCTTGTGCAATCCCTTAGTGCCTGTCGTTACTGTGCCTTTGCCTACTCTAGTGCTCCTACGAAGTGTTGGCCCTGTGGCTGCAGCAGGGCTGGTGGAAGGCTGCTGAGTGTCCATGCGGGAGACTTCAGATGGCCTTGCAGGACGCCCTCAACCAGTCTGGGCCTGGAAGGCCTGGCTGTAGACTGCACCACCTCAGCATGGGCGGCAGCAGTCTGTGCTGCCTGGATGACAGGCAGCGACAAGGGCAATGGCGGAGTGCCAGTGGTGGGAGCTGGAATGCTGTCATTCTGAGAGAGGACAGCAGGTTCCTGCTCCACTGACCCACTGCCACTCCCCCGGGGCAGCACCTCAGCATCCCTAGCAATCTGCTGGAGCACAGATTGCTGGCCTGCTGCGACACTGCCCCGGTCGACGGTGGTAGACCCAGCCATGATGGCAGCAGTCAGAGCTTGCGTGGCATCAAGCTGAGACTGCATGAGAGCAGTCTGAGATTGAATGGCACCAACCATAGACTGCGTTACAACACTAAGACGTTGCATCGCTTCCACCTGTGCTGCAATGGAAGCTGCCAGATCACCCATCATATGTGGCATCAGGTCTGGGTCACCATGGTCTCTCTGGGAGTCTACTATCCTTTGCAGACTGGAAATGATGGGCTCCATGGTGTGCGCAGAGCTTTGTGCAATGTTGGAGGCGGAGTCCTCCACACTCCTTATCATTGCCGAGAGGCTCTCAGGCACCCTTGCCATTGCACCTATCATCTCCGTGTACATGCCCATCACCCTTCTTCTAAATGCCTCCCCATCGAGGTCCTCATCTGAGTCCTGTGCAGCAGAACTCGTGTGCGAACTCACCCTCCGGGGAGCTGACCCGCGAGCTACCCTTCCCCCCTGGCCTTGCTGCAGCCCGCTTATCCCCGGTGCCTCACCCTGTGCAGATCCCGCTACTACACTACCTCCAAAGAATGCGCACTGCCAGTATCTGAGCTGGTGCCTATGGGTGAGACATGCAGTGACGTGGTGTGTTCTTCCTTCTCCTCTTCTCCCACATCGCTCTCTACGGTGCCCTCAGGGACAGGCTGGTACAGTGCTTGCTCATTATATGAAAGCATAAAGACACAAGAGATGGGTTAAGGTGATGGGAGAGGGGCTGGAAGGGAGAAATGCATGCATACAGCATGATTAGCTGGAAAGTGCGAAAGGCTTATGGGGTGAGGGGAAAGTGGGATGTGAGAAGAAGGAGTAGATATGAACATACTGTTGTTGTCCTCAAGGGGGTCAACATCGCCGGTGGCCACAGCGCCCACCACCTGGTGCCCAATGATCTCCAGCACTCGATTCTCCAGTGCATACAGTGGTTGGGTGTTGGCTTGTCCCCCGCCTGTGCGCTCCTGCTCCCTCCTGTTGTGAGCCACCTTGGCCTGCAAGAGAAAGGAAAGTGTGTGAGTGAGTGTGGAGCAATGTGTTTGGGTGATGTGCCTGCCATAGTTGAATAGCTGTCATTGTGTGCAAGGTGTGAGATGTGGGTGTGAGTGTCGGTAGGTAGAGATTGTTGGTGGGTGAGCGCTGGGGGTGTGGTGCTTTGGGCGGTGTGTGCAGACTGTGGTTCAGACGGTGGTATGTAGCATTTGTAGAAGCATTGACTCACCCTGACCACCCGAGTGAGGTCGTTAAATTTCTTCCTGCACTGTGTGTGGATCCTGGGGACCACAGTGCTGCCCGAAACCTGACGGGCAACCTCCCTTCACATGGCACAGAAGACTTGCGACGAGGGCTTCCTGCCACTTGCCGGGTAGCGCACTGCCCTCTGTCTCTCCACAGCGGACACCAACTCCTCCAATGCTTGGTCTGAATATCTGCAGGCTCTCTGCCTGGGGCGTGGATCTGCCATGAGTACAGCTGGTTGAGTCGTCCGGCTCCTTGGACTTGGCCTGCTCCTGCTTGCAGACACAGGTTCACAGGCAGCAATGCTGAGAATGAGGTTCTGCAGCATGAATGAACCTCCCCTTTAAGAACTGGCAAGAGCCTGTGGCAATGATGATGAGCGATTAGACTGCACCTGATATTGGTCAACGCTTTGAGTGTAACGCCACTGAGCTAGGCCATTAGCGCTTGATTTAGTGCTCCCATCCTTCCTTTGAGCGATGACACTGAATTTTGCGTGCAGTGAGGTTCATTAGCGCCTGGCGCTAAATCTCAAACTTTTCCAAAGTTAGTGCCCACTCCTGGGCTATAATGAATTTCTCCCCCCTAAAATTTGGACAGTCCCCCGCACCCCCCCCTCTCCCGCCCCCAGACCGTGCACCCCCATGAGTCCTTTGTAAAATTCCTGTAATAGCCATTATTGACTCAATCCCCCCCACCCACCCACAAACTGTCTTTGGATCAGACCATGCCATTTTTGAGCAAGCTACGTGGATATTTTTAAAAGATATAGGGGTAAAAATTCAGTTGGTTGCGCCTCCCGTTAGCGCCTTAAATGGGCGCTAATGGGGCGTTAAGGCGTTAACGCCCGGGCGCAGCGCTGTTTGCGCCGCTCGAGAACTTAACTTGAGATTGTGCGGCAGCGCTAAAACTTACCGCTGCGACCACCTGCGCGCGCAGATTGTGACGTCAGTCCGTGGTGCAACGCCCTTGGGGCGCCCCGGAGCGGAAATTGAGTGGCGCCCCCTGCCTTACCGCCTGGCGCTTCCAACGACCGGAAGACTGGAACGTTATCAATCGGTCTGGGGCTGGGGGGGGCGCTATTTAAAGGGGGCCTCTTCCTGTCTTTTTCTGTGGTCGACATTTATGCACCACTCGTTCTGAGAGAGAGAGAGAGATTCGGAGAGAGAGAGAGAGAGACTTCTACATTGACTCAACGCTTTGTGAGGTAGTTTTGCCTAGTTCATCCTAACTTTGCTGCTACTTTCGTTGCTGTACCTCATTACTTTTCTGGCAAAGAGAAGATGGGGGCTGCAATGATTGGGGGCGTCGTCCTGCTCCAGCTCAATCGGAGCAGAGTGAGACGCAGACAGAGAGTGGCAATGATGGCCAGACGGAGGAGGCCCATCAGGCGCATGTACAGGAGAGCTTACCCTCCCAGGGTATATCGTGAACAGCTCTCCTACATCCACATGTCCGAGGAGCTGTGTTTGCGAAGGCTGCGATTCAGCAAGGAGGTGGTCACTGAGCTCTGCCACCTGCTGCAGCCAGATCTGCAGCCTCAGCTGAGGTCCAGGACGTCTCTGTCGGTGGCAGTGAAGGTCACAGTGGCCTTGAACTTCTACGCCACTGGCTCATTCCAAGCTGCTGTTGGGGACCTCGCCAATATCTCCCAGTTTGCGGTGCATCGCTGCATCCGGCAAGTCACCAATGCCCTCTTCACAAGGAGACGAGACTTCATCTCCTTCCCTATGACCCCAGACAAGCAGCATGACCGTGCTATGGGCTTTGCGAGGGTAGCGGGCTTCCCCATGGTGCAGGGCGCCATTGACTGCACGCATGTGGCTTTGCGTGCTCCGCGAGAGAATGCAGAGGAGTTCCGGAACAGAAAGGGGTTCCATTCCTTGAATGTGCAGTTGGTCTGTGACCACAGACAGGTGATTCTCGCTGTCAATGCCCACTATCCGGGCAGCTGCCACGATGCTTTCATCCTGCGCCAGAGTACTGTGGCAGAAATTTTCGAGGCACCGCATCAGCCAGTCGGTTGGCTTCTGGGGGACAAGGGGTACGCATTGAGCACCTGGCTGATGACACCGCTCCGTGCGCCAAACACCCCTGCTGAGCTGCGGTACCAGGAAAGCCAACAAGCAACGAGGAACATTATTGAGCGCACAATCGGCGTGCTCAAACAACGATTCCGCTGTCTGGACCATTCCGGAGGAGCCCTGCAGTACTCGCCTGAGCAAGTTTCCAAATTCGTAGTGGTGTGCTGCATGTTGCACAACATGGCAATCCTCAGGACGCAGCCAATGCCACCAGGCCTTGCAGCACCACAAGAGGAGGAGGAGGAAGAGGAGGAACAGGCCGAGGACGATGATCAGCAGCAGCACCAAGGCAGGAGGGCGGCCCACAATGGTCAAACTGCAAGGGCCGTCCGTCAACGACTAATAGCAAGCCGCTTCTAGGGCCCCTGCCAGTGCTACAAACACGAATCAACCCAGCACGCAACCCCTAAGCCGGCCAAGGCACCAATAATTCCAACCACCAGCCATGTATATTTTGAATACAGAAACTTATTTATTGTACAAACTCTGTGTGTGTCAATTCCTCATGACAAACTCATAGAAATAAACACAAAAAAACAGTCAATAACATAACTGGTTCTCACAACCTGGAGATAATGTCCAAAACACTAAACAAAAGTTGGGCCATGAACCTCGGCCTTTAATAAAAAAATGACCAGCATTTTGGCACACCTCCTACTTTTTGCCCTTCGAGGGTGATCTCCTTCCCTTGCGCACTTCCCCCCTTCTAACCCTACTGCTCCTCCGTAATGGGACCTCAGTGGCTGCAGCAAGGCTGGTGGAAGGCTGCTGCTTGTCAGACCCTGACACTGCAGATGCCCCTGAAGGCCGGCCTCGACCACTTCTGGGCCTGGAGGGCCCGGCTGCAGACTGCACCAACTCTGCATGGGCGGCAGCAGTCTGTCCTACAGGCGGTGGCAAGTGCAGTGGAGAAGTGACAGTGTTGGCAGCAGGAATGCTGTCATCGTGAGAGAGGACAGCAACTCCCTGCTCGCCCGACACACTGGCACTCCCACGGGGCAGCACTTCAGCATCCGGAGCAATTTGCCTGAGAACAGATTGCTGGCCTGCTGCGGCGCGGTGACAGCCCCGGGGACATGTGCACGAACCATCGAGGATGGCAGCAGTCAGTGCTCGCGTGGCCTCAATCTGAGTCTGCATGAGAGCAGGCTCAGATGGGTTCCTGGCAGCCAGTGACTGAATTGCAGCAGTAAGCTTTAGTGTGGCATCCGCCTGTGCTACAGCGAAGTGCTCCACACTCCTTGCCAGTGCCTCAATGCATTCGGGCACCCTTCCCACTGCACCCATGAGCTCAGTGTGCATGACCACCGCCTGGCTGTTCATTTCTGCAATCATCCGCTCCTCCTCTGCGTCCATTGCATTAGGAGTGTCTGGCATACTCTCCCTCTGGGGAGAAGGCTCCCGTTCTTCCCTCCCCCCCCCATGGCGTTGCTGCAGCCCGCTGGGTCCTGGAACTTCACCATCATCAGCCCCTTCCCCCCTGCTCCCCCGTTCTTCCCTCCCCCCCCCATGGCGTTGCTGCAGCCCGCTGGGTCCTGGAACTTCACCATCATCAGCCCCTTCCCCCCTGCTCCCCCGTTCTTCCCTCCCCCCCCCATGGCGTTGCTGCAGCCCGCTGGGTCCTGGAACTTCACCATCATCAGCCCCTTCCCCCCTGCTCCCCTCCGGGGAAGGCGTGTTCCCAGTGTGGCCATGGGCTTCCTCGGGAGAGTGTGGCACTGATGCTCCGGCTTCCTCTTCCTCCTCAGCTGCAGCATCACTCCCAGTGGCAGCTTCAGGGACCATCTCCTCAGCTGGTGAATCACCATCTGAAAGCAGGGAGGTACAAGAGTGGCTTTAGCGTGAGGACAGGGTGGCAGTAAGGGAGGAATAAGTGCAGCGAGTTAGCAAGTTGGATTGAAAGTGTCAAAGGCTGGTATTGTGAGGGACAAGTGGAAGGACAGAGGACAAAAAGGTGATGACCTTACCATTGCTGTCCACAACGGGGTCGGCGTCTCCAGTGGCGACGGGACCGATCACCCGGCTTGCCACAATCCTGTGGACGCGCTCCTCCAGATCGCTGAGGGGTTGCAGCTGAAGCCGCCCTCCACCCGTCCGTTGCTGCTGTCTCCGATTATGAGCCAGCTTAGCCTGCAAGAAAAAGGACAGCATCTGAGTCAATATACAGCCATGGTCTTGCCTGATGTGCCTCTCATAGGTGAATAGCCCTTACAATATGCAGCCATGGTCTTGCCTGATGTGCCTCCCATAGGTGAATAGCCCTTACAATATGCAGCCATGGTCTTGCCTGATGTGCCTCCCATAGGTGAATAGCCCTTACTGTATGCAAAGTGTGGAATGTGTGTGTGTGTTTGATGAAAGGGCCATAGGTGTTGGATGAGTGTTGTGCATTGGGGTTTTAAGACCCTCTGGCCATAGAGTGAGGTTGAGATGGAGGGATGGAGAGGTATTGAGAAAAAGCCACTCACCCTGACGACCCGAGTGAGGTCGTTGAACTTTTTGCGGCACTGGACATGGGTCCTGGGCACCATGCTCCTGGAGGAGACGCTCTGAGCCACCTCCCTCCACACTCTTCTGAACTCGCGTGGCAAAGGCCTCCTGCCACTCTCTGGGAACAGCATGCATCGTCTGCGCTCCACTGCGTCAACCAGAGCATCCAAGGCCCGCTCGGTGAAGCGATGAGCGCGTTCTCTCACCCTCTCCATTCTTGGCAGCAAAATGGATTACAGGTCTCTCCAGGCTGAGATTCAAGGCTGCAATGAGCAGGGTGTGGCTGGGGAGCAAGTGGCCCCCCCCGCTTTAAGAAGTGTCCGGCGCCAGTGTGTCTGTGTTACCGCGCTAACTGGCAGCAGCTGCGCTGCGCTCGTGCGCTGAGTTAGCGCCTCACTCCTAGGCCTTTGCGCCTTAAGAGAGGTGTGCAGCGCCTAATTTAGCGCTCCACTCACCTCCCGGGGCGGTAAAAGTGAAGTTTCCTGTCAGTGCCGATAATTAGCGCCAGGCGCTAATATTTGCGCGCGGACGATATTTGCGCCCCAAATGGGGCGCGACCTAATTTCTACCCCATAAAATTTCTCTTTTTGTTGTTACATTGATATCTGGCTTTCAATCTCAATTTTAATCAACTATATGTGAAAAACGAACGACTGCTGCCAAAGAAAGTATTTTGCATTAAACACGTAAGGAGCAGTTTTCATGCCAGTCCTTTACATCATGCAGAAGCTATTTGAAAGTATAAGAGACAGCGACGCACAGACATATGGACAAAGGCAGCTTGGCCGCAAGTTCTTCCAAGTGTGACCGAGGTTGGCGTTATTGGAAACTCAATGAACACACTCGGCATAAGGTCAATCCAGGCAGGTGTACACAGTGTTGGCATGCCCATGCTCTGTGGCACAGTGTGCGAGGGCACAACTTAGTGCCCACATGGTAATTCCTGATCTCAGCTGGGGTCTTTGAGGTGAAGCTGGAGGTTGGGGACGGGCGCGAGGGGCCAAGAGCTCTGCTCCGCCACAGGAAGAGAGGGACAGCCAGATGGCGTGTCACTTGTGGGTCCGATCGTAGCCAGTTACAGAACAATGTTGGCAGAGGCCTCGGAGCAGATTCCCTCTTGGCTTGCGAAATGGTTTGTAACGTGACAGCTGTGCAACAACAGCGGAGGGCCCGAAAAGGCAAAAATAAAATAGCAATAGTGGTAGAGGTAGGAACCCTCACAACATTCAAGAAGCATTTAGATGAGCACTTGAAATGCCATAGCATGCAAGGCTTCGGACCAAGTGCTGGAAAATGGGATTTGAATAGATAGGGCTAGATGGCCGGCGCGGACACGATGGGCCGAAGGGCCTCTTTCTGTGCTGTATAAACACTATGGGGGAAAAATTCAGTTGGTTGCGCCTCCTGTTAGCGCCTTAAGAGGGCACTAATGGGGCGCAAAGCAACTAGTGCCCAGGCGCGGCGATGTTTGCACCGCTCGCGAAATTAACTAGACATTTTGCGGCGGCGCTAAACAGTACCTGCCACAATCTCCTGCGCCGGCAGATCGTGACGTCAGTCCAGTGCACAACGCCCCAGTAGCGCCCCGGAGTGGATATTGAGTGGCGCCCCCTGCCTTACCGCCTGCCGCTAGCAACGACAGGTTGAGGGGAGCATTTTGCAGTCAGGAAGGGACTGGGGGAGCGCTATTTAAAGGCGACCGCTTCCTGCCTTTTTTTGTTGGCGACATTTTTGAACCACGCATTCTGAGAGTGAGAGAGAGAGACTTCTGGAGAGATTCAACGCTGTGTGAAGGAGTTTTGGGTACTGAGCAGCACCTTGCAGGTTCATTTTGATTTGCCCTTCCTTGTATCGATTTAGAAGAGATTGTGGGGGCTGCACTCTGAGCTCTTTCCCTGGGCCTCTCCATTGTTCTTTCCAGCAGATTTGATGTACAGGTCTCTCCAGGCCGAGATTCAAGGCTGCAATGAGCAGGATGTGGATGGAAAGCAAGATCAACCCTCCCCTTTAAGAACTGGCCGGGGCCATTGTGTCTGTGTTCCATTGCTGACTGACATCACACGAGCTTCGCCAGCGCTCTGAGTTAGCGCCTCGCTCCTCGGCCTTTGCGCCTTAAGACAGATGTGTAGCGCCTGATTTAGCGATCCAATCACCTCCAGGGGCGATAAAAGTCAAGTTTGCAGTCGGAGGCGATAATTAGCGCCAGGCGCTAATCTTTGCGCCCGGCCAATAATTGCGCCCCAAACGGGGTGTTACTGAATTTTTCCCCCTATGACTCTAAAACCTGACTGGGTTCAAGATTTTGTTTTCAAATTTCAAGGTTCAAGTTTTCATTGCAATAGAATCATAGAATCTTACAGCACAGAAGGAGGCCATTCGGCCCATCGTGCCTGTGCCGGCTCTTTGAAAGAGCTCTCCCATTAGTCCCACTCCCCTGCTTTTTCCCCATAACCCTGCAAATTTATCCTCTTCAAGTACATGTCCGAAATACTCCACAAAACATCTAAAATTAAATAAATATGATAAACGACACTTACTTTGCAGTGCTGGTGGATGGTGAGACCCAGTGGGGGTAATTTTCACCTTCAGTGCTCGGACATAAGCTGGCGATACGGAACGCCCGCCTGTTCTAGAACCCAACCGATTTTTATTTGCAGATTGGAAATGGCGGCCCGCAACGCCAGTTGTACGCCCGGGCGACGAGTTGAAAATCTGCCTCCTCATGTCCTTCTCCTCTCTCTTTATTTGTTGCAGGGTAACATTATCTTACAAGTAGCACTGGCCATTTCCATAGTCAGTCGTGGCTCAGTGCGTAGCACTCTTGCCTCTGAGTCAGAAGGTTGTGGGTTAATAGTCCCACTCCAAGAGACTTGTGCATAAAAATCTCGGCTGACACTCCCAGTGCAGTGCTGAGGGAGTGCTGCACTGTCGGAGGTGCCGTTTCTCAGATGAGACGTCAAACCGAGGCCCCGTCTGCTCTCTCAGGTGGACGTAAAAGATCCCATGGCACTATTTCGAAGAAGAGCAGGGGAGTTCTCCCCAGAGTCCTGGCCAATATTTATCCCTCAATCAACATCACTAAAAACAGATTATCAGGTCGTTATCACATTGCTGTTTGTGGGAGCTTGCTGTGTGCAGTCGGCTGCCGCGTTTCCTACATTACAACAGTGACTCCACTTTACTGGATGTAAAGTGCTTTGAGACGTCCTCAGGTCGTGAAAGATGCTATGTAAATTCAAGTCTTTCTTTCTTTTCATTTTGAGCAAGTTGAGGCCAGGAGACTTGAGGTATACTGTTGGCTCCCATGATCACTTCTAGCAATAAAAGAAAAAAATGGAGCTCTGTTCGTATGTTACAGGTAATAGCCAAGTGCTGCTTCAACATTACAGTTAGGAGGAAATTCTGATTCCCTGGTAAAAAGAAAACAGTTTGTATTTATATCGTGTCTTTCACTGGATGTCCCAAAACCTTCATAGCCAATAAAACACTTCTTGTGGGGAGCTTGCTCTGTGCAAATTGGCGGCCATGTTTCCTACATTACCACAGTGACAGCACTTCAAAAAGTACTTCATTGACTGTAAAGCGCTTTGAGACGTCCGGTGGTCATGAAAGGTGCTATATAAATGCAAGTCTTTCTTTTTTTCTTGAAGTGTAGTCACTGCTGTAATGTAGGAACTGCGGCAGCCCAATTTGGGCACAGCAAGCTCCCGCAAACAGCAATAGGATAGTGACCAGATACTCTGTTTTTTTAGTGGTGTTGGTTGAGAGATAAATATTGGCCCAGAACACCAGGGAGAACTCCTCTGCTCTTCTTTGGAATAGTGACATGGAATCTTTTACCTGCGAGGACAGACGGGACCTCATCCGAAAGACGGCACCTCCGACAGTGCAGCACTCCCTCAGTACTGCACTGGAGTGTCAGCCTGGATTTTGTGCTCAAGTCTGTGGAGTGGGACTTGAACCTAAAAGATCAGGTAACCTCTTTTACTGATGTTGATTAAGGAAGAAGTCCTCCGCTCTTCTTTGAATATCGGGTAAAGTAGGATAACAACAACAACAGCAACAACTTGTATTTATATAGCGCCTTTAATGCAATAAAACGTCCCAAGGCGCTTCACAGGAGTATTAAAAGACAAAAAATTTGACACGGAGCCACATAAGGAGAAATTAGGGCAGGTGACCAAAAGCTTGGTCAAAGAGATTTTTTAAGGAGCGTCTTAAAGGAGGAAAGAGGTAGCGAGGCGAAGAGGTTTAGGGAGGGAATTCCAGAGCTTAGGGCCTAGGCAACAGAAGGCATGGCCTCCAATGGTTGAGCGATTATAATCAGGGATACTCAAGAGGGCAGAATTAAAGGAGCGCAGATATCTCGCGGGGTTGTGGGGCTGAAGGAGATTCTCTTCTACATAGGCTGTCCCTCGGAACCAAGGATGACTTGCTTCTACATTAAAAATAAGTTCTCAGGTGACTGATGAGTCCAATGCGGGACTGACAGTCTCTGCCACAGGTGGGGCAGACGGTGGTTGAAGGGGTGGGTGGGTGGGGTGCTTGGGTTGACTTGCGCTCCTTCCGCTGTTTGCGCTTGGCTTCTGATTGCTCCCGGCGAAGAGACTCGAGGTGTTCGGCGCCTTCCCGGATGCTTTTCCTCCACTTTGGATGGTCTTAGGCCAGGGATTCCCAGGTGTCGGTGGGGATGTTGCACCTTTTCAAGGAGGGTGTCCTTGAAGCTTTTCCTCTGCCCACCTGGGCTCTCTTGCCGTGTCAGAGCTCCGAGTAGAGCGTGTGTTTTGGGAGTCTCGTATCGGGCATGCGGGCGATGTGACGCGTCCATCGGAGCTGATCGAGCGTGGTCAAAGCTTCGATGCTGGGGATGTTGGCCTGAGCGAGAACACTGACATTGGTGCGCCTATCCTACCGATGGATTTGGAGGATCTTGCGGAGGCAGCGTTGGTGGTACCTCTCCAGTGCTTTGAGGTGCCTGTTGTACTCATTTTTAGTGTGGAAGCAAGTCATCCTCGGTTCCGAGGGACTGCCTAAGTAGTAAAGTAAGTATGTCTCTGAGGCATACAGGAGGGCGGATATCATTACTGCTCTGTAGACCATGAGCTTGGTGCCGGGTTTGAGGTCCTGGTCTTCAAACACTCTCTTCCTCAGGTGACCAGAGGCTGCACTGGCACACTGAAGGCGGTGTTGGACTTCGTCATCGACGTCTGCCCTTGTTGACAGTAGGCTCCCGAGGTATGGAAAGTGGTCCATGTTGTCCAAGGCCTCGGCGTGGATTTTGATAATCGGGGGGCAGTACTGTGTGGCGGGGGCAGGTTGGTGGAGGACCTTTGTCTTACGGATGTTTAATGTAAGGCCCATGCTCTCGTATGCTTCGGTGAAGGAGTTGACGATGGTTTGGAGTTCGACCTCTGAGTGTGCGCAGACGCAAGCATGCGGGAAGGAGATTACAGAGATAGGGAGGGGCGAAGCCATGGAGGGATTTGAAAACATGGATGAGAATTTTAAATTGAGGCGTTGCTTAACCGGGAGCCAATGTAGGTCAGCAAGCACAGGGGTGATGGTTGAACAGGACTTGGTGCGAGTTAGGACACGGGCAGCCGAGTTTCGGATGACCTCAAGTTTACGTAGGGTAGAATGTGGGAGGCCAGCCAGGAGTGCATTGGAATAGTCAAGTCTAGAGGTAACAAAGGCATGGATGAGGGTTTCAGCAGTAGATGAGCTGAGGCAAGGGCGGAGATGGGCGATGTTGCGGAGGTGGAAATAGGCGGTCTTAGTTATGCCCAGATATGTGGATAAAGTTTAAAGCTTTTAATACTTGGCTTTGCACAGAACATTTATTGGATAGCCCCCGAAAATTGGCACAGGGATCGCGATGCGTGATTACCCTGCACTCGTTCAGTGTAATGCAGGCAGGACACGAACTTTGTGCTGCCTGCTCATTATAATGATTGCTGCGTACAGCCAGTGCTAACCACCATGCTAAATGGGATAGATTCAGAACAGATCTAGCAGCTCAAAACTGGGCATCCATGAGGTGCTGTGGGCCATCAGCAGCAGCAGAATTGTATTCCACCACAATCTGTAACCAACCCTGGTTAAATAAGGAGTGTAGAAGAGCAAGCTAGGAGCAGCACCAGGCGTACCTAAAAATGCTACAACACAGGACTACATGCAGGCTAAACAACAGAAGCAGCATACTATAGACAGAGCTAAGCGATCCCACAGCCAACAGATCAGATCAAAGCTCTGCAGTCCTGCCATCCAGCCGTGAATGCTGGTCGACAATTAAACAACAAACGGGAGGAGGAGGTTCCATGAACATCTCCATCCTCAATGAGCCCAGCACGCGAGTGTAAAAGACAAGGCTGAAGCGTTTGCAACCATCTTCAGCCAGAAGTGCCGAGTGGATGATCCATCTCGGCCTACTCCTGAGGTCCTCACCATCAAAGAAGCCAGTCTTCAGCCAATTCGATTCACTCTACATGATATCAAGAAACAGCTGAGCGTACTGGATATAGCAAAGGCTATGGGCCCCGAAAACATCCCGGCTATCGTGCTGAATACTTGTGCTCCAGAACTAGTCGTGCATCTAGCCAACCTGTTCCAGTACAGCTACAACACTGGCATTTACCCAACAAAGTGGAAAATTCCCCAGGTATGTCCAGTCCACAAAAAGCAGGACAAATTCAATCTGGCTAATTACCGCCCCATCAGTCTACTCTCAATCATCCGCAAAGTGATGGAAGGTGTCGTCAACAGTGCTATCAAGCGGCACTTACTAACCAATTTCTTCAACAGCACCTACCAAACCCGAGACCTCTACCACCTAGAAGAACAAGGGCAGCAGGCAAATGGGAACACCACCACCTCCAAGTTCCCCTCCAAGTCACACACCATCCTGACTTGGAAATATATCGCTGTTCCTTCATCATCGTAGGGTCAAAATCCTTGAAAACCCTATTTAACAGTACTATGGGAGTACCTTCACCACATGGACTGCAGCGGTTCAAGAAGGCGGCTCACCACCACCTTCTCGAGGGCAATTAGGAATGGGCAATAAATACTGGCATTGCCAGCGATGCTCACATCCCAGGAACGAATAATTTTTTTTAAAAATAGCCTGCTCACCGATGCTCAGTTTGGGTTCCGCCAGGACCACTCGACTGCAAACCTCATTACAGCATTGGTCTAAACATGGACAAAAGAGCTGAATTCCAGAGGTGAAATGGAGTGACTGCTCTTGACATCAAGGCAGCATTTGACCGAGTGTGGCATCAAAGAGCCCTAGTAAAATTGAAGTCAATGGGAATCAGGAGGGAAACTCTCCACTGGCTGGAGTCATACCTAGCACAAAGGCAGACGGTTGTGGATGTTGGAGGCTAATCATCTCAGCCTCAGGACATCACTGCAGGAGTTCTTCAGGGCAGTATCCTAGGCCCAACCATCTTCAGCTGCTTCATTAATGAACTTCCCTCCATCCTAAGGTCAGAAGTGAGAATGTTTGCTGATGATTGCAGTGTTCAGTTCCATTCGCAACTCCTCAGATAATGAAGCAGTCCATGCCCGAATGCAGCAAGACCTGGACAACATTCAGGCTTGGGCTGATAAGTGGCAAGTAACATTTGCGCCACACAAGTGCCAGGCAATGGCCATATCTCCAACAAGAGAAAGTCTAACCACCTCCCCTTAACATTCAATGGCATTACCATCGTCAAATTCCCCCACCACCAACAGCCTGGGGGTCACCATTGACCAGAAACTTAACTGGACCAGACACATAAATATTGTGGCTACAAGAGCAGGTCAGAGGCTAGGTATTATACGGCGAGTGTCTCACTTTCTGACTCCCCAAAGCCTTTCCACCATCTACAAGGCACAAGTCAAGAGTGTGATGGAATACTCTCCACTTGCCTGGATGAGTGCAGCTCCAACAACAACAACAACAACAAAAGCGTGTATTTATATAGCGCCTTTAAAATGGTAAAACATCCCAAGGCGCTTCACAGGAATGTCAGAAAACAAAATTTGACTCTGAGCCACATAAGGGAAATTAGGGCAGATGACCAAAAGCTTGGTAAAAGAGGTAGGTTTAAGGAGCGTCTTAAAGGAGGAAAGAGAGGTAGCGAGGCAGGAGAGGTTTAGGGAGGAAATTCCAGACCTTAGGGCCTAGGCAGCTGGTGGAGCGATTAAAATTGGAGATGCTCAAGAGGCCAGAATTAGAGAGCGCAGATATCTCGGAGGGTTGTGGGGCTGGAGGAGATTGCAGAGGTAGGGAGGGGCGAGGCCATGGAGGGATTTGAAAAAAAGGATGAGAATTTTGAAATCGAGGCGCTGCTTAACCGGGAGCCAATGTAGGTCAGCAAGCACAGGGGTGATGGGTGAACGGGACTTGGTGCAAGTTAGGACATGGGCAGTCGAGTTTTGGATGACCTCAAGCTTACGTAGGATAGAACGTGGAAGACCAGCCAGGAGTGCATTGGAATAATCAAGTCTAGAGGTAACAAAGGCATGGATGAGGGTTTCAGCAGTAGATGAGCTGAGGCAGGGGCGGAGACGAGTGATGTAATGGAGGTGGAAATAGGCGGTCTTAGTTATGGCGCAGATTTGTGGTCGGTAGCTCATTTCAGGGTCAAATATGACACCAAGGTTACGAACAGTCTGGTTCAGCCTCAGAGAGCTGCGAGGGAGAGGGATGGAGTCGGTGATTAGGGAACGGAGTTCGTGGCTGGGACTGAAGACAATGGCTTCGGTCTTCCCAATATTTAATTGGAGGAAATTTCTGCTCATCCAGTACTGGATGTCAGACAAGCAGTCTGACAATTTAGAGACCGTGGAGGGGTCAAGAGAAATGGTCATGAGGTAGAGCTGGTGTCGTCAGCGTACATGTGGAAACTGATGCTGTGTTTTTGGATGATGTCGCCGAGGGGCAGCATGTTGATGAGAATTAGGAGGGGGGCCAAGGATAGATCCTTGGAGGACACCAGAGGTAATGATGTGGGAATGGGAAGAGAAGCCATTGCAGGTGATTCTCTGGCTACGATTAGATAGATAAGAATGGAACCAGGCGAGTGCAGTCCCACCCAGCTGGACGATGGTGGAGAGGCGTTGGAGGCGGATGGAGTGGTCAACCGTGTCAAAGGCTGCAGACAGGTCGAGAAGGATGAGGAGGATAGTTTACCTTTTTCATAGACACATATGGGCTGGATTTTGAATGACCCATGGAGTCGGGTTTGGAGGTGTGTGGGGGGTTAAATTTGCGGGGTCGGGGTTTCCGACCCCATCCCGCCTCCACGCAATTTTGACAGAATCAGTCGCGGGGTTCCCGACTCCGTCCCGCCTTCAAGAGGCGGGAGAGGCCATTAAAGCTCTTAACAAGCTCTAAATTGGCTCTGTAATGCCATTTTGAAACGCTGTAGCTAGTTTAACCCTCTTCTGACGTGAAGCACGCCTGGTGTGAAACACTCCAGCGAAAGCTGGCGGGAGCACAAGTGGATAGCTGACTATCGGCTGCAGGTCCACTATTACAACGGAGATGTGATGAAGGTAGTAGTAGTATTAGGTCTGAACAGTCGCCTCTGATGCTGCTGCATTGACTGCCTCGGAGGACTTGCTTGGCAAAAAAATTCTCTCTCTCTCTCTCTCTCTCTCTATCTCTATCTCTCTCTCTCTGTCCTCCACACACACACACACACACCCATCTTTGCATCCAGGTCATCAAAAGCCAGGCAGGTCCTCTCCCACCAACAGTCTCTGAGACTAGGCAGTCAGCAATGATGACATCATCAGAGGCAACTTTCAGACTGAAAACACTAATTAGTTCATGGGTTCCCACATGCTGCAACTCAATTGCCCAATTAAGTGAAAATTGCATCAGGCATCCACATTAATCTGGAGTCGGTGGGGGGGACACAAAATGCGGATTACACGACCCCAACCCGACCCCAAGACAAAATCCAGCCCATAGGATGTCATTTGTGACTTTGATTAGAGCCGTTTCAGTACTGTGGCAAGGGCAGAAACCTGATTGGGAGGGATTCAAGCAAGGAGTTCCAGGAAAGATGGGCACGGATTTGGGAGGCAACAACACATTCAGGGACTTTGGAGAGGAAAGGGAGGTTGGAGATGGGGCGGTAGTTTGAGGGGGTCAAGCGTTGTTTTTTTGAGGAGAGGGGTGATGACGGCAAATTTGAAGGAGTTGGGGACAGTACCTGAGGAGAGAGAACTGGTAAGAATATCAGCTAACATGGGAGCCAGAAAAGGAAGTTGGATGGTCAGCAGTTTGGTGGGAAAAGGGTCGAGGGAGCAGGAAGTGGGTCTCATGAACAAGATGAGCGCGGAGAGGTCATGAGGGGAGATCCGAGAGAAACTGGAGAAAGATGCGAGTTCAGGGCTAGGGAAGGGGGGATCCTTAGAGGAAGTTTGGCCCAGTGGGCTAGGGGAAGGAAGGAAAGTGGCAGAGGCAGCTGATCGGATGGTCTCAATCTTAGAGACAAAGAAGTCCATGAACTCCTCCCACTTGTTGTTGGAGGAGAGGGTGGAGGAGACAGGGGGAGAGGGGTTTAAGAAGATGGTTTGCAGTAGAGAATAGAAGCCGGGGGTTATCCTTGCATTCCAGAATGATCCTGGAATAGTGAGCAGTTTTGGCAGATCAGAGTAGGACCCGATAATGCTTTATGTGGTCCAGCCAGATCTGGCGGTGAATGGCTAAACCAGTTGTCCGCCATATCCGTTCAGCACTCAAGAAGCTCGAAACCATCCAGGACAAGCAGCCCGCTTGATTGGCATCCCATCCACCACCTTAAACATTAATTCCCTCCACCACCGGCGTACCGTGGCTGCAGTGTGTACCATCTACAAGATGCACTGCAACAACTCACCAAGGCTTCTTTCTCAGCACCTCCTAAACCAGTGACCTCTACCACCTAGAAGGACAAGGGCAGCAGACACATGGGAACACCAACACCTCCAAGTTCACATAGCATCCTGACTTGGAAATATGTTGTTGTTCCTTCATCGTTGCTGGTTCAAAATCCTGGAACTCCGTACCTAACAGCACTGTGGGAGTATGTTCACCACAAGGACTGCAGCAGTTCAAGAAGGCGACTCACCACCACCTTCTCAAAGGCAATTAGGGATGGGCAATAAATGCTGGCCTTGTCAGCGACACTTGGATCACGTGAATGAATAAAAGAAAGGAATAGCGCTGTGCAACAAATAACAATGGCTGACCATGGGAGAGAGCGTGCACCAAGGTTTTCCGACGCTGCACTGGAGTTCTTGGTGGAGGTGGTGGAAAGGAGGAGAGATGTCCTGTATCCGAAGGGGGGAAGGAGGCCCTCCAGCCACTCGATGAGAAGGCAGTGAGACAGATTACCGCGGAGGTAAATGCCAGGAGTTTAGCCCCGAGGACCAGGTTGCAGTGCCGCAAGAAATCTAATGACCTCACACGAGTGGTCAAGGTCAGTGAATGCATCTTCAAATGCCATATCCTGCCAACTGCAGTACTAGCCTCAGCCACTGCTCAATTCACCACACCCCCATCACTCATCTACCAACAGTCTCTATCAATCAGGACTCATACCTAACATTCATCTGCTTCACCTCACCCTCACACACTTAACACAGTTGTAAGTCTCACATCCACATCTCACAGCTTGCACACACTGCCAGCTATTCCACCATGACAGCCATGTCACCCAAACATATTGCATGACACTCACTGACACACTGATGGGCAATAAATGCTAGCCTTGCCAGCGATGCCCACATCCCACGAACAAATAACAAAAGTCTTCCCCCTCTCTTGCAGGAGAAGGTGGCGGTCAACCGGAGGCGGCAAGAACTAACTGGAGGGGGGGAGGCACGCCTGCATGTGCTAACCCCCATGGAGGAGATGGTGGTGGCCATCGTGGAAAGGGTCATTGCCGAGGCCGTGGCCAGTGGCAGGGCTGAGTCATAAGAACATAAGAAATAGGAGCAGGAGTCGGCCATTCGGCCTTTTGAGCCTGCTCCGCCATTCAATAAGATCATGGCTGATCTTCTGCCTCAACTCCAGTCACTGGCCCTATCGCCATATCACTTGATACTTTTATTAGTCAGAAATCTATCGACTTCTGTTTTGAATATACCCAATGACTGAGCCTCCACAGCCCTCTGGGGTAGAGAATTCCAAAGATTCACCACCCTCTGTGTGAAGAAATTTCTTCTCATCTCAGTCCTGAATGACCTACCCTTTATCCTGAGGCTGAGGCCCCTGGTTCTAGACTCCCCAGCCAAGGGAAACATTCTCCCAGCATCCACCCCATCAAGCCCTGTAATAATTTTGTATGCTTCAATGAGATCCCCTCTCATTCTTCTGAATTCAAGAGAATACAGGCCTAGTTTACTCAATTTCTTCTCATACGACAGTCCCGACATCCCAGGAATCAATCTCGTGAACCTTTGTTGCACTCCCTCTATGGCAAGTATATCCTTCCTTAGGTAAGGAGACCAAAATTGTGCACAGTACTCCAGGTGTTGTCTCACCAAGGCCCTATATAATTGGAGTAAGACTTCTTTACTCCTGTACTCAAATCCTCTTGTAATGAAGGCCAGCATACCATTTGCCTTCCTAATGGCTTGCTGCACCTGCACATTCACTTTCAGTGACTCATGTACAAGGACATCCAGGTCCCTTTGAGCATCTGCATTCCCCAATCTTTCGCCATTTAGGAAATACTCTGCCTTTCTGTTTTTTCTACCAAAGTGGATAACTTCACATTTATCCACATTAT
Source organism: Squalus acanthias (assembly GCA_030390025.1). Lineage (NCBI taxonomy): Eukaryota > Metazoa > Chordata > Chondrichthyes > Squaliformes > Squalidae > Squalus > Squalus acanthias. The sequence continues at coordinate 13,903,200 of CM059429.1, forward strand.
ATTCCATCTGCCATGTTCTCACCCACTCACTGAGCCTGTCGAGATCCCCTTGAAGCCTCTTCACATCCTCTTCACAACTGACACTGCCACCTAGCTTTGTATCATCAGTAAATTTGGAAGTGTTACATTTAGTCCCCTCATCCAAATCATTGATATAGATTGTGAATAGCTGGGGCCCAAGCACCGATCCTTGCGGTACCCCACTAGTCACAGCCTGCCATCCTGAAAAAGACTTGTTTATCATTGAAGATGACAGTATCCTCATACCTAATCCTCCTTCTCACTTTCCCCTCATCCCACAATCTCTTCTGATTTACAAGCTGCAGATGGTGTAAGCATGCACTTCTTACTTTCTCCTCTCCCCTCACCACAACCCAGCCCTTGTTCCTTTTTCCTTTCAGATACCCAAGAACTGCAACCTGCCCAGGCAGTGAAGGAAGACCAAGAAGGCAGTGATGATGTCGACACACCGTCACTTGACTTCACACTCGCAGCCACCAGCTCAGATGCTGACACTGCACGTATCTTTGAGCTAGCATAGAGTGGGGATCAGCACGTGGTGAGACACCAGACACAAGTGCACTGCAGCCAGGGCAGGGGGCTAGGATAACGGCAGAGGCCGAGGTCACACGCTAGTTCTGCTGCACCGGACTGAGATGAGGACTTTGATGGGCCATGCTACAGAAGAAGGCTGATGGGTGTGCACAATGAAATGCTTGGTGCTTTGAGAAGCCTGCCAGAAAGCCTGCATTCAATGTTAAGGAGCATGGAGGAGTCCGACACCAACTTTGCACAGGGCGTTGTCGAAACATATAACTCATCGAAACATATAAAATTCTGACAGGTCTGGATAAACTAGATGCAGGAAGAATGTTCCCGATGGTCGGAGAGTCAGAACCAGGGGTCATAATCTAAGGATAAGGGGTAAGCCATTTAGGACAGAAATGAGGAAGAATTTTTTCACCCAGAGAGTGGTGAACCTGTGGAATTCTCTACCACAGAAGGTAGTTGAGGCCAAGTCATTAAATATATTCAAGAATGAGTTAGATATATTTCTTAAAGCTAAAGGTATCAAGGGATATGGGGAGAAGGCAGGTACAGGGTACTGAGTTTGGATGATCAGCCATGATCTCATCGAATGGCAGAGCAGGCTCGAGGGGCCGAATGGCCTACTCCTGCTCCTATCTTCTATGTTTCTATGTTTCTATGAGTTTGGAGCTCATCCTTTCCAGCATGGAACTGGTGGCCAACTCCATCAACACACTTGTGGAACCAACCATGATGCAGCGTCTGATGGCCAATGTCTCCGCATCCATCGCAGCACAAGCAGCTTCCACCGAAAGTCTGAGTGCTGCAGTGGAAGCTCAGACTGGTGTCATGCAAGCTCAGCTTGCTGCCATCACGGCTGGGGATACCAGTGTACAAAGGGGCTTGCAGGGTGTCACTGCAGTCCAGCAATCTGTCCTCCAACAGATAGCTGGGAATGCTGAGGTGCCCCCCCCCCGGGGGAGTGGCAGTGGCTCCATGGAGCACGAACCTGCTGTTCTCTCTCAGGATGACAGCATTCCTACTCCCATCACTGCCACTCCGCCAGTGCTCTTGCTGTTGCCTGTCAGCCAGCCAGCCCAGACTGCTGCCGCTCCATGCCGAGATGATGCAGTCGGCAGCCGGGTCTTCTAGGCCCAGAGCTGCTCGAGGCCATCTGCGGTCTCCTCCACTGAAAGTCAGCAGCCTTCCACCAGCCATGCTGCAGCCATTGGGGTAGCACTGCGTAGGAGCACTAGGACAGGCAAAGGCACACAGAAGCCAGGCACTAAGGGAATGCACAAGGGTGATTAGTTTAAGTTTATATGCAATATGGCAGGATTTAATTTATAAATTTGGTTTGGAATGTGTATTTTATATTGGCTTTTATTTTTGCATGTGGCAAAGAGAACGATGTGATGGTCAGTGACAGTTGGAAGGTAAGGAGTGTGGGACTGTTGGCCAATGGGGAATTGGGCTTGAGTTTACTGGTATTGCACTTGAATTAGTTCTTCACGTAGAGCCCGGGCAAAAAGGGGCTGTCAAGGTTGCAGCCTCCCTTCCTCTTCCTCCTCTTCGTCATCCTTCTCTTCCTCCTCCTTCTCGTGCTTCTGCTCCTCAGCTTCTCCCCTGATAGGTGCTGGCAAGGGCTGTTCCCTCATGATGGCAAAGTTATGCAGCATGCACCTTACCACCACAAATCTTGAGACCCGCTCAGCTGAGTACTGCAGGGCTCCTCCAGAGCGGTCCAGGCAGCGGAATCGTTGCTTCAGCACGCCAATAGTCTGCTCTATCAGATTTCTTGTGGCAGCATGGCTCTCATTGTATGCCTGCTGCCCACCTGTGTGTGGGTTGTGAACCGGGGTCATGAGGCATGTCGTCAGCGGATAGCCCTTGTCGCCCAGTAGCCACCCTTTGGTTTGCCGTGGTGGCTGAAATGCAGCGGGCACAGTGGACTGCCGCAGAATGAAGGCATCATGACTGCTGCCAGGATACCGGGCATTGACCTGCATGATGCGCTGCCTATGGTCACACACCGGCTGCATGTTGAGGAAGTGGAATCCCTTTTGGTTCCGGTACATGGCAGAGTTGACATGAGGCGCACGCAAAGCAATGTGCGTGCAGTCAATGACACCCTGCACCATGGGGAAGCCTGCAATTCTTGCAAACCTTTCTGCTCGCTCCACCTGCTTCTGTCTGACAAGAGGGAATGAAATGAAGTTAGCTCTCTTTCAATAGAGAGCCTCAGTGACCTTCCTTATGCAACAGTGGACGGCAAACTGTGAGATGTTGCTAATATCTCCAGCACCTGGAAGGAACCAGACGCATAAAAGTTCATCGCCATGGTCACCTTCCTAGCCACTGGCAATGCAGTCCTTGCCCTGCTCTGAGGTTGGAGTTGTGGCTGCAGCAGTTGGCTGATTTCAGTGACGACCTACTTAGTGGAGCGCAGATGTCTCAACCATTGGTCGTCGCTGAGGGTCAGGTGGGAGAATTCTCCCTGAACACCCTGGGCGGATATGGCCTCCTGCTGAGAGCCCTTCTCCCCCTCCTCCTCCTCCTCCCTCTTCCAGCAGCTTGTCCTGCTCTGTGCGGCCTCTGCTCATTCTCCCAATCATGTTCGATTCCAAGAGGAAGACCTACTAGTCTGGGAGCACCCATGTCTGGGAGCAATTGGTTTGTGCAGAAGCCTTGAAGTCAGCAAAAAGTACTTCAGCACCTGCCACACTGCTCCCTGTAGCGTTTTGAAGCATGAAACCATTATGGAAAGCACCAAAAATGTGTAGAATTGTAGCAACAGCCAGAAAAATAAACCAGCAACTAACCTGTAAGTAGTTGATGACCCCTTTAAATGGCGCTGGTGGGGGGGGGGGGGTCCTTCATGCTGCTTAAAGCGTGTTCAGCTGTGCGAGGTTAAGAGTGGGCGTCGGCTGGAGCGTGGCGCTCCAAAATGGCAGCGCTGGCGTCAAATCAACGTTGCACGCTGATTGACCGTCATGATCTGCCTGCTCTGCATACCTCCGGCGGACGTTAAGTGCGCGCGCACTAAACCCTTTACCAAGATGGCGTCTGACGCGCTTCGCGTCAGAAGTGTGCGCGCGTGCCAGGGAGGCCATTTTGGAACCCTAAGGGTACTCGTAGCGCCCAAGAAATGGGCACTACCGAGCCCAACTTCGCCCCCCCAGGTGTGTAGTCCAAGTAATGTGTGAGGTATGGTAGGGTAGTTGTAATGATGTTGGGTGAGCAATCCATTAGGCCTGAACCCAATAATCCAGAGAATATCAGTTCGAATCCCACTATGAGTGTGAATTCCGTTTTTTTTTAAATCTGGAAATTAAAAAGCTGGTATCAGTAAAAAGTGACCATGAAGCTATCAGAATGTCATACAAAACCTAATTGGTTTACTAATGTCCTTCAGGGAAAGAAACCTGCTGCTCTGACCTGGTCTGGTCTGCATCTGACTCATGTCCCACACCAAACTGTTTGAAAAAACACAGAGTGAATGACCTGCATTTCTATAGCGCCTTTCCGGACCTCAGGACGTCCCAAAGCGCTTTGCAGCCAATGAAGTACAGTCACTGCAGTCACTGTTGTAATGTTGCCGTCAAAATTGCACACAGCAAGCTCCCACAAACAGCAATGTTATCATGGTTCACTCGTAACTGATATCTGAAGCAGCCTTGCATGCCACTTAGTTGTATGAAACCGTAATTTCCAGAAGAAGGCCCACCAGCACCTTCTCAAGGACAACAAGGGATGGGCAATAAATGCAGGTCTTACCACTGACGCCCATATCCTGAGAAGGAACAGAAAAAACCCTCTTGCAAGTGGCCTTAAACCTCTTGCCTTAATGTACACTTGATAACTTTAAACTTAGAATCTTAGGGCTAAAAATATGTTTGTCCCGGAAAACGGGCGCGGGGATCGCGATGCACCATCAACCCGTGCCCCTTCAATGTAATGCAGGCAGCACGCTAACTTCGTGCTGCCTGCTGATTAACATGATTGTGGTGTGCAGCCCAGCACTGAACGCGCTGCTGAGAGGCTGAACGCTCAGCAGGGGGCCCAAGTTCGTGCGAGGCTAGCACCGCTTAAAGCTAGCCTGCATTTCTTAAAGGCAGTCTGCACCTCTTAAAGGGGAGGCGCACTCTGCCTGCAGCAGCTCATTCAACTGGCTGGGGAAGAGAGTGAGAGCAAGAAATAAAGCAATGATGTCACAACAAGGGAGAGACCGCGCTCCAAGTTTCTCCGATGCTGCACTGGAGGCCTTGGTGCAGGAGGTCAACTCAAGGAGAGAGGTCCTGTTTCCACAGGGAGCCAGGCAAATGTGTAAAATTCAATGGGAGCAGATAGCCGTTGTGGTGAATGCCAGCAGCTTAGCCCCAAGGTCCTGGACACAGTGCAGGAAGCAGTTTAATGACCTCACGTGAGTGGTCAAGGTCAGTGAATTTATCATCAAATGCGATATCTCACCAGCTGCACCACCAGCCTCACACACTGCTCAATGCACCACACCCCCATCACTCACCTACCAAACATCTCTACCAAACATGACTCATACCTCACATTCATAGCTTCACCTCACCCTCACACACTTACCACTGCTGCAAGCCTCACACCCACATCTCACAGCTGGTACACACTGTCAGCTATTCAACCATGACAGGCACATCACCCAAACACATTGCACCACACTCACTGACACACTTCACCCAAACACATTGCACCACACTCAGTGACACACTTCACCCAAACACATTGCACCACACTCACTGACACACTTCACCCAAACACATTGCACCACACTCACTGACACACTTCACCTAAACACATTGCACCACACTCAGTGACACACTTCACCCAAACACATTGCACCGCACTCACTGACACACTTCACCCAAACACATTGCACCACACTCACTGACACACTTCACCCAAACTCATTGCACCACACTCAGTGACACACTTCCCTTTCGCTTGCAGGACAAGCTGGCTCACAACCAGCACCAGCAGAACCTAACCGGTGGGGGACAGGTGCGCCTGCATAACCTGACCCCAATGGAGGAGACGGTGCTGGCCATTATTGGGTGGGCCATGGCTGAGCCCATGGCCAGAGGCGGGGCTGAAATGATACAAGATGCCGGTATCCTCATATGTAATCCTCCTTCTCACATCTCACTTCCCCTCATCCCACAATCTCTTCTGATTTACAAGCTGCACATGGTGTAAGCATGCACTTCTTGCTTCCCTCCCCCCCCCCCCCCGCCGCCACCCCTCACCACAACCTTATCCTTGTGCCTTTCTCCTTTCAGATAGCTAAGAACTGACACCTGGCCAGGCACTGGTGGAGGAGCATAGAGTCATAGAGTTATACAGCACAGAAAGAGGCCTTTCGGCCCATCGTGTCTACGCCGGCCATCAAGCCCTGTCTATTCTAATCCCATTTTCCAGCTCTTGGTCCGTAGCCTTGTATGCTATGGCGTTTCAAGTGCTCATCTAAATGTTTCTTGAATGTTGTGAGGGTTCCTGCCTCTACCACCCTTTCAGGCAGTGAGTTCCAGATTCCAACCACCCTCTGGGTGAAAAAGTTTTTCCTCAAATCCCCTCTAAACCTCCTGCCCCTTAACTTGAAACTATGCCCCCTGGTTATTGACCCCTCCACTGAGGGGAAAAGTTCCTTTCTATCGACCCTATCTATACCCCTCATAATTTTGTACACTTCATTCAGGTCCCCCCTCAGCCTTCTCTGCTCTAAGGAAAACAACCCCAGCCTGTCCAGTCTCTCTTCATAGCTGAAACGCTCCAGCCCAGGTAACATCCCGGTGAATCTCCTCTGCACCCTCTCCAATGCAATCACATCCTTCCTATAGTGTGGCGACCAGAACTGCACACAGTATTCCAGCTGTGGCCTAATTGCGTTTTGTACAGCTCCATCATAACCTCCCTGCTCTAATATTCTATGCCTCGGCTAATGAAGGCAAGTATCCCATATGCCTTCTTAACCACCTTATCTACCTGTCCTGCTGCCTTCAGGGATCTATGTACATGCACACCAAGGTCCCTCTGATCCTCTGTCCTTCCTAGGGTCCTACCATTCATTGTGTATTCCCTTGCCTTGTTAGTCTTCCCAAAATGCATCACCTCACACTTTTCAGGGTTAAATTCCATTTGCCACTGTTCTGCCCATCTGCCCAACCCGTCTATATCGTCCTGTAGCCTGAGGTTTCCCTCCTCGCTATTCACCACTCCACCAATTTTCGTGTTATCTGCGAACTTACTGATCATACCTCCTACATTCATATCTAAATCATTAATGTACACTACAAACAGCAAGGGACCCAGCACTGATCATTGCGGTACACCACTGGACACAGGCTTCCAGTCACAAAAACAACCTTCGACCATCACCCTCTGCCTCCTGCCACTAAGCCAATTTTGGATCCAATGTGCCAAATTGCCCTGGATCCCATGGGCTCTTACCTTCTTGACCAGTCCCCCATGTGGAACTTTGTCAAAAGCCTTACTGAAGTCCATGTAGACTACGTCAACTACACTACCCTCATCCACAGACCTAGTCACCCCCTCTCAAAATTCAATCAAATTGGTTAGACATAATCTCCCCCTGACAAAGCCATGCTGACTATTCTTGATTAGTCCTTGCCTCTCCAAGTGGAGACTAATTTTGTCCCTCAGAATTTTTTCCAATAATTTCCCTACCACTGATGTTAGGCTCACTGGCCTGTAATTCCCTGGTTTATCCCTACTACCCTTCTTGAATAATGGTAGTACGTTAGCTGTCCTCCAGTCCTCTGGCACCTCCCCTGTGGCCAGAGAGGTTCTGAAAATTTGTGTCAGAGCCCCTGTAATCTCCTCCCTTGCCTCACACAGCAGCCTGGGATACATCTCGTCTGGGCCTGGGGATTTATCCACTTTTAAGCCTGCTAAAACCGCTAGTACCTCCTCCCTCTCAATGCAAATTTGTTCAAGTATAACACAATCCCCCTGCCTGATTTCTATGCCTACATCGTCCTTCTCCATAGTGAACACAGATGCAAAATATTCATTTAAAACCTCACCGACATCTTCCGGCTCTATACACAGATTGCCACTTTGGTCCCTAATGGGCCCTACTCTTTCCCTGGTTATCCTCTTGCCCTTAATATACTTATAAAACACCTTGTGATTTTCCTTTATTTTGCCCGCCAGTGTTTTTTCATGCCCCCTCTTCGCTCTCCTAATTTCTTTTTTAAGTTCCCCCCTGCACTTTCTATACTCCTCTAGGGCTTCCACTGTTTTTAGTCCTTTGTATCTGCCAAAAGCCTCCCTTTTTTTCCTAATCCATTCTTGTATATCCCTTGACATCCAGGGATCCCTGGACTTGTTGGTCCCACCCTTGACCTTTATGGGAACATGTTGGCGCTGTACTCTATTTCCTTTCTGAATGACTCCCACTGCTCTGATGTGGATTTTCCTACAAGAAGCTGATCCCAGTCCACTTTGGCCAGATCCTGCCTTATCATATTAAAATCGGCCTTCCCCCAATTTAGAACCTTTATTTCCGGTCCATCTTTGTCCTTTTCTATGACTACCTTAAATCTCACCGAATTATGATCACTGTCACCAAAATGCTCTCCTACTGACACTTCGACCACTTGCCCGGCTACATTCCCTAGAATTAGGTCCAGTACCGCCCCCTCTCTTGTAGGACTTTCTACATGCTGGCTCAAAAAGCTCTCCTGGATGCACTTTAAGAATTCCGCACCCTCTAAGCCATTCGCACTCTGACTATCCCAATTAATATTGGGGAAGTTGAAATCCCCTACTATTATTACCCTATTATTTCTACACTTCTCTGAGATTTGCCTACATATCTGTTCCTCAATCTCCCCCTGACTGTTTGGGGGCCTATAGTACACTCCCAGCTTGCCCCCTTTTTGTTTTTAAGTTCTACCCATATGGCCTCATTAGAGGAACCTGCTAAGATATCATCCCTCCTTACTGTAGTAATTGACTCCTTGATTAATATTGCGACACCCTCTCCTCTTTTACACCCCCCTCTGTCTCGCCTGAAGATTCTATACCCCGGAATATTGAGCTGCCAGTCCTGCCCTTCCCTCAACAATGTCTCTGTGATAGCAACAATATCATACTCCCATGTGTTCATCAACACCTTCAATTCATCTGCCTTACTCGTAAGACTCCTTGCATTAAAATAAATGCCATCCAGCCTTGCCATACTCCCTTGTGCCGTTACATATTTGCTCTGCCTTCCAGGCTGACTTGTTTTTTCCTTTATATTTTGCTGTGCATCACCCCCTACTATAGCTCCACTCCGTAGCCCATCCCCCTGCCAAGTTAGTTTAAACCCCCCCAACAGCACTAGCCAACCTTCCCGCAAGGATGTTGGTCCCGTTCCGGTTCAGGTGCAACCCGTCCGACTTGTACAGGTCCCACCTTCCCCAGAAACAGACCCCGTGATCCAGGAAACTAAAGCCCTCCCTCCTGCACCAACTCTTTAGCCACGCATTCATCTGCTCTATCCTCCTATTCCTATACTCACTAGCACGTGGCACCGGGAGTAATCCAGAGATTACAACCTTTGAGGTCCTGCTTTTTAATCTGCTACCTAGCTCCCTAAATTCTTGTTGCAGGACCTCATCCCTCTTTCTACCTATGCCATTGGTACCAATGCGAACCATGACTTCTGACTGTTCGCCCTCCCCCTTCAGAATGCCCTGCAGCCATTCAGTGACATCCTTGACCCTGGCACCAGGGAGGAAACATACCATCCTGGAGTCATGTCTGCGGCCGCAGAAACGCCTGTCTGCACCCCTCACTATTGAGTCTCCTACCACTATTGCCCTTCCACTCTTACTCCTCCCCCCTTGTGCAGCTGAGCCACCCACAGTGCCGTGAACTTGGCTCTGGCTGCACTCCCCAGAGGAACCGTCACCTTCACCGTTTTCCAACACAGAAAAATGGTTGTTGAGTGAGATGCACTCTGGGGCTTTCCTGACTACCTGCCTGCCCCCCTTCTGACTGGTGGTCACCCATTCCCTCTCTGACTGCACTTTCTTAAGCTGCGGGGTGACCACATCTAAAAACGTGCTATCCACGTAACTCTCAGCCTCGTGGATACACCGCAGTGCCTCCAGTTGACGCTCGAGCTCTGAAAACCGGATCTCAGGTTGGCCAAACCGTTGGCACTTACTGCATATGTGGTATCCTGACTGCAAGAAGCGTCTAGGAATTCCCATATGCTGCAGGCCGTGCAACGCACGGGACTGAGGTCCCCTGCCATACTTTTAATTAAAAAACTCTTATCTCAAATTTAAACTCTCGGATTCTCGCTCTGCGAACTACCTTAACTATGAACTACCTTAAAAGAAATAAACTTAAAATTGAAGGCAAAAAAAAACACTCACCCACTACTCACCAATCAGCTTCTTCCCCTGCGCCGGCGTCACTTTCTGTACTGTGACGTCACTCTTGAATTCTGCCGCCGTTCCCGCTGCTCCCGCTGCTCGACTGGGCCTGAAAATCACCGACCTTTATTTTCTCCCACGGCCGCTGCTCCCTCACAGGTCCGCCGCTCCCGCTGCTGCCGCTGCTCCCAAAATAGAAGAACACCAAGGCACTGATGATGAAGACACAGCACCGTCACTCGATTTCACCCTCGTAGCCATCAGCTCAGATACTGACACTCCGTGTAGTTTAGAGGATAGGTTAGTGGCGGGATCTGCACCTAGTGAGAAACCGGGCATGAGTGGTCTGCAGCCAGGGCAGGTGGAAAGGGTAGCGTAGCTGCCAACTCCCCGGAGGGCGGGCTCACACACGAGTTCTGCTGCAGAGGACTCAGATGAGGGCTTCGATGGGGTAGCCTACAGAAGGACGCTGATGGGTATGCACAACGAAATGCTTAGTGCATTGGCAGGCCTGCCAGAAAGCCCGAGTGCAATGTCAAGGAGCATGGAGGAATCGGGCACCAATCTAGCACAGGGCTTTGCACAGAGCTTGGAGCCCATGATTTCCAGCATAGAAGTATTGGGCAACTCCATTTGCCCACTTGTGGACCCAACCATGATGCAGCGTCTGATGGCCGATGTCTCAGCTTCCATTGCAGCACAAGCAGAAGCCACCCAACGTCTGAGTGCTGCAGTAGAAGCTCAGACTGCTGTCATGCAAGCTCAGACTGCTGCCATCTCCCAGGATGACAGCATTCGTCTGCCCACCACTGCCATTCCGCCAGTGCCCTTGCTGTTGCCTGTCAGCCAGCCACTTTGGACCTAAAAAGGATAGAACTGAGTACTTCCTAAATGGTGAATAGCTAGAAACAGTGGCGGTCCAAAGAGACTTGGGGGTCCATGTACATAGATCATTAAAATGTCATGGACAGGTATAGAAAATAATAAAACAAGGCTAATGGAATGTTGGCCTTTATATCTAGAGCACTAGAATACAAGGGGGTAGAAGTTATGCTGCAGCTATACAGAGCCCTGGTTAGACCACACCTGGAGCACTGAGATCGGTTCTGGGCACCGCACCTTAGGAAGGATATATTGGCCTTGGAGGGAGTGCAGCGTAGGTTTACCAGAATGATACCTGGACTCCAAAAGTTTAATTACTAGGAGAGATTACACAAACTAAGGTTGTATTCCCTGGAATTTAGAAGGTTAAGGGGTGATTTGATCAAAGTTTTCAAGGTATTAAGGGGAACAGATAGGGTAGATAGAGAGAAACTATTTCTGCTGGTTGGGGAGTCTAGGACTAGGGGACATAGTCTAAAAATTAGAGCCAGAAGTGAAATTAGGAAAAGCTTCTACACGCAAAGGGTGGTAGAAGTTTGGAACTCTCTCCCGCAAATGGCAATTGATGCTGGGTCAATTGTTACTTTTAAATCTCAGATTGATAGATTTTTATTAACTAAAGGTATTAAGGGCTATGGGGCAAAGGCCCATTTGGAGTTAGATCGCAGATCAGCCGTGATCTCATTGAATGGAGGAACAGGCTCGAGGGGATAAATGGCCTCCTCCTGTTCGATTTTAAAATTCTCATCCTTGTTTTCAAATCCCTCCGTGGCCTCGCCCCTCCTTATCTCTGTAATCTCCTCCAGCCCTATAATCCCCCTGGACCTCTGCGCTCCGCCTATTCTGGCCTTTTGAACATCCCCGATTTTTGTTGCTCCACCATTGGCGGCCGTGCCTTCAGCTGTCTGGGTCCTAAGCTCTGAATTCCCTCCCTAAATCTCTCCGCCTCTCCACTTCTCTTTCCTCCGTTGAGTCGCTCCTTAAAACCTACCTCTTCGACCAAGCTTTTGGTCATCTGCCCTAATATCTCTTTATGTGGCTCGGTGTCAAATTTTGTTTTATTTTGATGACACTCCTGTGAAGCACCTTGGGACATTTTCTTACATTAAAGGCGCTATATAAATACAAGTTGTTGTTGTTCCTATGTAAACGTCCTCCGCACCCTCTCCAACTAGAATTGCATTGATGTGAATCCAAGACTGCTTTGCAACAGAAAACAAACTTTGTCCTGGTAACTATTCTATAACCGACGATTCTCAAATTGTTTTCCCAAAGCATTTGCTGAACAGGCCACACAGGGGCAGTAGACGACAAGGAGAATCCGCCAAGACCTACGCACTTTAAAAGCAACATAACAAATCAGAGCTGCCTTCGTAGAATATCAATGACAATAGTCATCGAGCGACAGACTGCTACTACTCCGTTCCACTGAACACGTCGTAAAAACATTTTTCTGCTAGCCCACAGCAGACTCGTCAGTCTATAAACAGAAGAGCGGACAAAGTAGGTAGTGTAACCGTATTTATTGACACAGCGTGCTGTAAATGTCAAAATATATACTTTTGGGATCACATGCGTCCCTTCATGAGGTGAGAAATGGCCCCAAAACAAAATAAAAAGTGTTTTTCGACTGCTGTGTTGGTCCAATAGCGTGAAGCACACTGAATACTTTGTATTGCATTCTGGGAGGGTGAGCACAGTTTTTGTTTGAGGTAGTTTTGATTTGCTCCCTTGATGGCTCTGCTAGTAAACTAATTTGACGGTGCGGAATATAGATCGGGCAGGCCCTCAGATTTCATCCCCACCTCGAGCTGACGATCTCGGCCATATGTGGTGAAAATAAGCTACAGTTAACCTCATAATGCCTGGGCAGCGGCAAGGGAAATGCAGCTGGGATTCATGCCCCTTTTTGCTGTCCAGTGTGGATGTCAGGCCAGGTCGTTAGCGGGCGATGTCCTCCCTGGTCAGAGAGCTCGCCAACGCTCACTGCGCAGGCTCGCGGGTGAAGAATGGGCGGGCGGCAAGAGCTGCCAGCACACGCTGATCAGCGCCCCAGCAAGAATCACCAGCTTCAAAAGAGGAGGGGGGTGGGGGGGGAGGATAAAAATGGGCCGGAGCAAGATAGAACAGGGCCTGATTTACCGGACCTGGGCTCAGCACGAATGGGCGGCAGCAGGCCGAAGGTTCCCGCTCCTGCTGTGGCCACCACCATTTTTGTTGGGGCCTCCAACTTGGCAGGCCGGGCAACTGCCTGTTTCAGGCCGAAGTCTACTGTCAATCGGCAGAGTGGGGTCCTCTGATGTAGACAGAACCCCAAATCAGCGTCGATGTACCAATGGGCACCACACCCACCAGTGCTAGGCATAAAGCGGCCTCGCCGGTAGTCCTTAAAGGGACCGCTGCAGACCAGTCAGCAAAAGCTAAGTACAAGTTTTTTGTTTTTGAGAGAGTTTTTTTGTGAGGACAGGAGGAGCATGAATGCTCCAAACGCTGTCCGGCCTACTGCACAGCCTATCCGTGCCCTCTCCCAGTGACCCCTCCACCCCACCCCACTTTAACTCATCACCTCTGGCTTGGCTCCCCGGAGGAGCCTCCAGACCTCCCACCCACTCCAACCGGAGAGCTGCCTGTGAACGCTGACTCAGCGCTCATACCTCGATGATCAAATCGGAATGAGGCGCGGCTGTCAAAATGGCTCGAGCCTCATGCCAAGGATGTCCAATCCCACTGCCCGCCCGATGTTAAATGAGACCCCAATAACTCAATATTCCACATCTAGAGTTCAAATGGGGCAACTAAACTTAGTAGTATATGTACAGGGCACAGAGCATTGTCAGCACACTGAATCCTGGGTAGCACTCTCACCCCTCTATGTCAGAAGGTTATGGGGTTCAAGTTCCACTCCAGAGACTTGAGCACAAAAATCTAGGCTGACACTCCCAGTGCAGTGCTGACGGAGTGCTGCATTGTCGGAGGCGCCGTCTTTCGGATGAGATGTTAAACCGAGGCCCCCGTCTGCTCTTTCAGGTGGACGTAAAAGATCCCGTGGCCACTATTCTGAAGAAGAGCAGGGGAGTTATACCCGGTGTCCTGGGCCATTATTTATCCCTCAATCAACATCACTAAAAAGAGATTATCTGGTCATTATCTGATTGCTGTTTGTGGGAGCTTGCTGTGCGCAAATTGGCTGCCACATTTTCTACATTACAACAGTGACTACACTTTAAAAGTACTTCATTGGCTGTAGAGCACTTTGGGACGTCCTGAGGCTGTTAAAGGCACTGCATAAAGGCAAGATTTTCTTTCTTTGGTATTAAAATTGGGGTTTTGGAAGAGTTAGTTAAATTGAAACAAAATGTAAACCAACACAAATTATTCTAATTGCTTAGATTATTAGTGAGACCACATTGTGTGCAATTTTGGGCACCTTATCTTCAAGGGAACATTGAAGTTTTGGACAGGGTATATTTCCACGCCATTTCCCTTTTGCACCTTCAATCAAAATTGATTTTGAATTGTGTGCAGCCTTTGACTCGCGCTAACTTTGCCAGAGCGCTACTTTTAGCGCCCAAAAAAAGTTACCGTCCCCCGCGCCCGAAATTCACTGGAAGTGCTCCGCCTCCCTCTTGGGGCGCTACGAGTGAACTGCAGGCCTTCCTCCCCTTATTAAAGGGAATGGGCCGAGCGCAGCGCGACCCAGGGCCCAGCTGGGCCACCAGGGATCAGAGTGCCGGCAAAAGAGCCCAGCACTCAAGAGGAATGGGGTGGGGGTGGGGGCTTCACAGGAGGCCAAGCATGGCAACGGGGGCAGGTGCTGGCAGGTGGCTAGCAACAAAAATGGCCACCTGGCACCTCCCCTTTAATTCGCGCCGCCCCGGCCACAGGTAGGCCCCCCTGACCCTGTTGGACATAGCGTCCGGCATTAATTCAGGGGGCGCTACCGAATATCGCAGCTGGGGTGCGAGCAGGGGCACTGCGCACGCCGATGATGTCACCCCAAGTGGCGCAGCGCCAAGGGGCGCTAACTGTTACTGCCGCCGCTAACCGCACGCTGAATTTTGCGGGAGGCGTTTGTGGCTCCCTGCCCGTGCGCTAGTTGCTTTGCGCCCCATTAGCACCCACTTAGGGCACTAACGGGAGGCGCAAATCAACCGAATTTTCCCCCCATATATTCCTTGAGGCAGGTAATCAGGTCCCACAACTCTGCATCCACTGGCTTCTCGGAAGCCACTCAGAGTTTGACAGAGGGTCATGGGTCAACTCCGTCTCCGATCTTCTTTCCTGTGCTGTCGGGAAACAGTGAAGGGATAATTACTAGTCCTAGCCCCTTTAGGGCTACCCCGGATCAGGCGTATTCCTCAGACATTCACTTTCAACTAAACTTTGAGGTAGCTGAATCCTAAAGACGCTTAATTGGGTCTAAAGGTCCAGAGTATCTCTCCCTAAAGGAAAGGAACAATCTAAAGATGTTACCGTCCTCCAGATAACACTTTTAATAAGTTTAGCTAGACTGTAATATTCCAGATATTATGAGGGTCTGGAAAACTCCCCCAGAATTCTGCAACTCCTCACCAAAGAGCGTACAGAGATTGAGTTTGCGAGTTTGATACAGAAGTATTATACATAGATACATAGATACATAGAAGATAGGAGCAGGAGTAGGCCATCCGGCCCTTCGAGCCTGCTCCGCCATTTAATGAGATCATGGCTGATCCTCCAATTCAGTATCCCGTCCCCGCCTTCTCTCCGTAACCCTTAACCCCTTTTGCCTGTAGAAATATATCTAATTCCCTCTTAAATATATTTAATGAGCTGGCGTACACTGCCCTCTGTGGCAATGAGTTCCACAGGTTCACCACCCTCTGAGTGAAGAAATTCCCCCTCATTTCTGTCCTAAATGGTTTAGCCCTTATCCTTAAATTATGTCCTCTAGTTCTGTTCTCACCCGCCAAGGGAAACATTCCTTCTGCATCTAGTCTGTCTAGACCTGTCAGAATTTTATACACTTCTATGAGGTCCCCTCTCAATCTTCTAAACTCCAGTGTGTACATCCCTAAACTACATAGTCTCTCCTCATAGGTCAATCCCGCCATTCCTGGTATCAGCCTGGTGAATCGCCGCTGCACCCCCTCCATGGCAAGAACATCTTTCCTCAGATGAGGCGACCAAAACTGTACACAGTACTCGAGGTGTGGTCTCACCAGTGCCCTGTACAGCTGCAGCAAGGTATCCCTGTTCCTGTATTCCAACCCTTTTGCTATGAAGGCCAGCATACCGTTTGCCTTCTTGATCGCCTGTTGCACCTGCATGCTCGCCTTCAGTGACTGGTGTACAAGAACACCCAGGTCTCTCTGTACTTCCCCCTCTCCCAATTTATTGCCATTTAAATAATAATTTGCCCTCCCGTTCCTGCACCCAAGGTGGATAACTTCGCACTTGTCCACATTATAGTGCATCTGCCATTTATCCGCCCAATCACCCAGTCTGTCCAAATCGCTCTGGAGCTTCCTGGTCTCCTCCTCTGAGCCCACCCCCCCTCCTAGTTTAGTGTCGTCTGCAAATTTGGAAATGCTGCATCCGACTCCCTGATCCAGGTCATTAATGTAAATTGTGAACAGCTGGGGACCCAGGACAGATCCCTGTGGTACCCCACTTGTTACTGCCTGCCATTCAGAAAATGAGCCGTTTATTCCAACTCTCTGTTTTCTATCTGACAGCCAGTTCTCTATCCACGTCAATACTTTCCCCTTTATCCCATGAGCTTCAATTTTCCCTGCTAATCTTTTATGTGGGACCTTATCGAAGGCCTTTTGGAAGTCCAGGTACACCACATCTACTGGCTCTCCCCCATCTATTTTACCAGTTACTCCCTCAAAAAATTCCAATAGATTAGTCAAGCACGATTTACCCTTTGTAAATCCATGTTGACTCTGTCCTATCCTGTCCCCATTTGCTAAGTGCTCCGCTATTTCATCCTTAATGATGGACTCCAGCATTTTGCCCACAACTGATGTAAGGCTTACAGGTCTGTAATTACCTGCTTTTTCCCTACCCCCCTTTTTGAATAGTGGGGTAACGTTAGCTACCCTCCAATCCATGGGCACTGTTCCCGAGTCTAATGAATTCTGAAAAATCATACTTAGTGCATCCGCTATCTCTAGGGCCACCTCCTTCAGCACCCTAGGATGCATGTTATCAGGCCCTGGGGATTTGTCCGCCTTCAATCCCTTTAGCTTCCTTAACACCATATCCTTAGAGATATTGACTTGCGTCAGTTCCTCCTTTGCAAATGTCCCTATTTTTCCCGATATCCCAGGGAGGTTTTTTGTGTCTTCCTTCGTAAAGACTGACCCAAAGTATGCATTTAGTTGGTCTGCCATTTCTTTATTTCCCGTTATATATTCCCCCGTATCTGACTGCAATGGGCCAACTTTGGTTTTCACCAGTCTTTTCCTCTTGATATACTTATAAAAGCTTTTGGAGTTAGTTTTTATATTTTCCGCCAGCTTGCTTTCGTAAGCTATTTTGCCCCTCTTGATTAAGCCCTTTGTCCTCCTTTGCTCTATCTTAAACTGTTCCCAATCTTCCGCTCTGGCGCTTTTTTTGGCTATTTTATACGCCCTATCTTTGGATTTTATGCTGTCTCTAATTTCCCCTGTTATCCACGGTTGAGTCGCCTTTTTAGATTTCCTTTTATGCCAGATTGGTATAAACAATTTTTGCAATTTTGTCATTCTATCTTTAAATGCTTGCCATTGTTTATCTACCTCCAGTCCTCCCAGGAACGTTGTCCAATCAGACCTACTCAGTTCCCGTCTAATGGCATCATAATTCCCCTTGTTTAAATTCAGGACCTTAGTATCTGAGTCAATTTCTTCACTCTCCATTTCGAGTGAGAAATCGATCATGTTATGATCGCTCTGACCCAAGGGTCCCCGTACAACAAGATTACTAATTAGTCCCTTCTCATTGCACAGTACCCAGTCCAATATAGCCTGTTCCCGAGTTGGTTCCTCGACATATTGATCCAGATAACCATCCCTTAAACACTCAAGGAATTCCTCCTCCTCATTATTTTTACTGATTAGGCTATTCCAATCTATATGTAAGTTAAAGTCACCTATGATGACAGCTGTGCTCTTATTGCACGCTTCTCTAATTTCCCTCGTGATGCCCTCCCCAACCTCTATTTTACTATTTGGAGGCCTATATACCACTCCTATTAATGTTTTTCGCCCCTCGCTATTTCTTAGCTCCACCCATATAGATTCTGTATTAACTGAGTTAATATCCTTCCTTTCAATTGCATTTATCCCTTCTTTTACCAGCAATGCTACCCCTCCTCCCTTTCTTTTTTGTCGATCCTTCCTAAATACTGAATACCCCTGTATGTTAAGCTCCCAGCCCTGCTCACCCTGCAACCATGTTTCCGTAATCCCAATTAGATCATAATTATTAACCTCTATTTCCACAGCTAATTCATCTACCTTGTTCCTGATGCTTCTCGCATTAAGGTATAAAACCCTCAGGCTTTTTTTATGCTCACATTTTTTATGAATTGGTTTGGCCCTTTGTTTTTTGTTCCTCACCCTTTTACCATTTATTTCTGTCTGCCTTTCACTTTCCTCTATTTCACTACATAGGTTTCTAGCCCCCTGCCATACTAGTTTAAATGCTCCCGAACTGCTTTATCAAAAATTACCCCGAGAACATCAGTTCCATCTTTGCACAGGTGTAGACCGTCCCTTTTGTATAGGTCACACCTACCACAAAACTGGTTCCAATGCCTCAAAAATTTAAAACCCTCCCTCTTACACCACTGCTCAAGCCACGTATTTAGCCTAACTATCCTGTTCTCTGTACTCTTACTAGCACGTGGCACTGGTAGTAATCCAGAGATTACTACCTTCGAGGTCCTACTTTTTAGCTTGGCTCCTAACTCCCTAAATTCTACTTGTAGGACCTCTTCCCTTTTTTTAGCTACGTCGTTGGTACCAACATGTATCACGACAACTGGCTGTTCCCCCTCCCCCTCCAGAATGTTCTGCACCCGCGCCGAGACATCCTTGACCCTTGCACCAGGGAGGCAACATACCATCCTGGAGTCTCGGTCGCGACCACAGAAACCCCTATCTATTCCCCTTACAATCAAATCCCCTATTACTATAGCCCTGCCACTCTTTTTCCCTCCCTTCTTTGCAACAGAGCCAGTCATGGTGCCATGAGCCTGGCTGCTGGTGCCTTCCCCCGATGAGTCATCCCCCCCGACAACAGCACCTAAGGCGGTGAACCTGTTGCTAAGGGAGACAACCCCAGGGGATTTCTGCACTACCTTCCTGCCCTTGCTCTGCCTTTTGGTCACCCATGTACTATCTACGCTGGCCTTAACCTGCGGTGTGACCAACTCACTAAATGTGTTATCCACAACCCTCTCAGAATCGTGGATGCTCCAAAGTGAGTCCATCCGCAGCTCAAGGGCCGTCATGCGGTCCCACATGAGCTGCAGCTGGACACACTTCCCGCACACATGGTTGTCAGGGACACAGGAAGCGTCCCTGATTTCCCACATGTTACAGGAGGAGCATGACACAGGTCCGAGCTCTACTGCCATGACTTAACCCTTATATTACTTTTTAATTTTCTAGTTTTAGTTTATTTATTGACTTTTGTTTTCCCGAAGCTTACTTAGACCAATGTATACTGTACTCCTCTTATTCCTTTTTAACCTAACCAAATCCCACTAGTTTTAGTTTTACTTTCTAGGAAGGTTTGAGGAAAGTACTTACCAGTTAGTCTTACCTCCCTGGTCTTTCGCTGACTTCCCGGTCTTGTGTCCCCTTGGTCCTACGCCGACTTCCCGCTCCTCCCGGTTCCTGCCCTGCTGAAAAGAAACTGAGACCAAAAAATTTGTGACCTCTGTTTTTAGACTGCTAAAAGACTAGTAGGTTAGAGGAGGAGGGCGGGTGGGGGTTCCTACTCTGTAGGAACTCGGGTTTAAGCCACCACTCTCCTTAAATGCTGTTCACCTGGGTGCTTCCCACCTGGTCCGCTTCTGGTCTCGTCTCTCCCGACACTGGCCTCTGCAAAAAAAGCCCGCAAAAGTGAGTTTAAATACTCACTGTGCTGCTGCTCTCTCCGCTCCCGACACTGGCCTCTGCAAAAAAAGCCCGCGAAAGTGAGTTTAAATACTCACTGTGCTGCTGCTCTCTCCGCTCCCGACACTGGCCTCTGCAAAAAAAGCCCGCGAAAGTGAGTTTAAATACTCACTGTGCTGCTGCTCTCTCCGCTCCCGACACTGGCCTCTGCAAAAAAAGCCCGCGAAAGTGAGTTTAAATACTCACTGTGCTGCTGCTCTCTCCGCTCCCGACACTGGCCTCTGCAAAAAAAGCCCGCGAAAGTGAGTTTAAATACTCACTGTGCTGCTGCTCTCTCCGCTCCCGACACTGGCAATTCTAAAAGTATATAGATTTATTAAAGAACCGACATGTAATTACAGTAGGTGTTTCAATCGCAACATTAACAGTTCCAAAAAGAGTAAGCTTACAATTCTTATTATCAGATCTTAACTTCACTACAGTTTTACAGTTCTTAGTCTTATTCCAGGATATCCACCAAAATCAAATACAGTACCGTTGATCCCTGAGATACAAAGAGTTGTAGACTTATAGAGCCGCCTCTGAAGCCTGAAAATCGCTTTGCCCCTTTCCAGCGAGACTATCATCCCATTTGAAAGTTCAATATTTATATCCTTTTTCAGTGGTATTTCCTTTGAAGTTTTCTGCTGATGTAAGCTAATTATCGCTAGTCATTTTTCTGCTGACCCTTGCTATTCTTACAGTCAGATCAGCTGGTAGCATTAAGAATTATGTCTCTACCCTAGGTGTTCGAAGCTCACCATAAAAAACGGTGTAACAGCAGGTGCATCTATTTGATGTCATCTCTACCAAGGCCTTCTGTTTGTGTCTCTTTACGAAGTGTAAATTAGAACACCTCAACCAGGGTGATCTATGCAATTCTTAAGTCACCTCAGCTGGTTGTAACACAGACTCGTGTCTCTCCTCCGTAGGTGTTCTAAGTTTAACATAAAAGCGATGTGACGGCAGGTGTTTACTTGATGTCATTTTTATGAAGGCATATGTTTCTTAATTTTATGTGTTTCTTTCTGAAGTGTAATTTAGAACACCTTAACAGGGTGTGCCATTGTCTTTTTTTCCAAAGATTCAGACGTCAGGAGCCTCCAACCTCCTGTTTCAATGAGATTATTGATCAGTGTCAACAACTTATCTTATCTCTATTACCTGTATGCTGTTACAGCTTTAGATTGTTGAGGCTTCCAGATTTCCAAACCCAGTTTGTCATGTTTTAATAAGGCCAGAATTCTTTCATAGAATGGTGTATTTTTCTGAATAGGTTTTATGGCTTATCCCTTCACAGCAGCTTGCTTTTGCTGGTGGGATCGGCTGCGTGAATAGTGCCTTTGGAATACCTGAAGTTGTTGGCTTTTGAAACTAAATCCCAAAGGAACGCGAATTTGTGGCCTTAATGCCGAGTTAAATGAAGTAAAAATCTCCTCTGCAAAATGGTTCGGCGACGTCAAACTACGCTGAGAATATTAGTTGAAAATCACTGCTGTTTAATTGCAGCTCTGCTTGAAAATACAAAGCTACAATAGAACTCAGATCTGCACACTTGAGTAGATGGAATCGCTTTTCATCTGAGGCTTACAAGTTAAAATTATGCTAACCAGCTGCCAATGTCCCAAATTACCATGAAATTTAGGGAAGCCGTATCAGAACGTGCTATACGCTGGAGTTTCCACTAGGTTGTGCTGGTTTTTTCAACGCAATTCAACCCAAATCAGCTCAGCGACTGCCAAAGATCGAGGAACTTCAGGAGCAAATTACCTCCAGCGCAAAGCAAGTCGCCACGATCTTTTGCGTTAGTTTAAAAAAGCATTGCGCTAGAAGCCGGCCCCACCCACAAAACTGGCCACGAATTAATCACCGCGGCGAGTTTCTGCTAACTGCGGGCCTTCGAGGAGGCTCTTAAAATTAAGCTGACATTTTTTAGGGGCACGGGCCCTAATAGGCCCATTTTAAAAAGCTTTTAAATATTAAAAAATATTTACT
Source organism: Squalus acanthias (assembly GCA_030390025.1). Taxonomy (NCBI): domain Eukaryota; kingdom Metazoa; phylum Chordata; class Chondrichthyes; order Squaliformes; family Squalidae; genus Squalus; species Squalus acanthias. Next base: position 13,925,161 of record CM059429.1, read on the forward strand.
TTACGAAGAAACTGACTAGTGTACACCAATGAAGCTAGTAAATGGTTCTGTAGAAATTTTTCAAAGTCATTTTCAATTATTTAAAATCGGGTTACTCACAGGTGTTGGATTAGATACTCTCATTAAAAATACACATTTTTGTGATAAACCCATTTTCAGCTGCATTAATAAAACGGCACCAGGTTACCACACTGAAATATATCAAGGCACGTTTTTAATGTAAGAACAGAAAAATATACAATTACATTCTAAAGCACTGCCCGATTGCACTGGTTCCGGGAAGATTTTACGTTCGACGATATGCAAATAAGTTTGGGCAGAAACTTGAGCAAAAATTCAATTCAGAAAACTAGTGAAATTTTGAGCGCAATTTGCGCCCAGATTGCCAATTGCACTCAACGCAGAAACTCTACCCCTAATGTGTGGGTGTGTGCGAGTGTGTGTGTGAGTGTGCGTGAGTGTGTGTGTGTGAGTGTGTGTGTGTCTGTGTCTGTGTGTGAGTGTGTCTGAGTGTGAGTGTGTGTGTGTGTTTGTGTGTGTGTGTGTGTCTGAGTGTGTGTGTGTCTGTGTCTGTGTGTGAGTGTGTGTGTGTCTGAGTGTGTATGTGTGTGTCTGTGAGTGTGAGTGTCTCTGTGTGTGTTTGTGTGCCTGTGTGTGAGTGTGAGTGTCTCTGTGTGTGTCTGTGAGTGTGTGTGTCTGTGTGTGTATTTGTGTGTGTGTGTGCCTGTGTGTGTGTTTGTGTGTGTCTGTGAGTGTGAGTATCTCTGTGTGTGTTTGTGTGTGTCTGTGAGTGTGAGTATCTCTGTGTGTGTTTGTGTGTGTGTCTGTGTGTGAGTGTGTGAGAGTGTGTGTCTGTGAGTGTGTGTGTCTGTGTGTGTGTTTGTGTGTGTGTGTGCCTGTGTGTGTGTGTGTGTGTGTCTGTGTGTGAGTGGGTGAGTGTGTGTGTGTCTGAGTGTGTATGTGTGTGTCTGTGAGTGTGAGTGTCTGTGGGTGAGTGTGTCTGTGTCTGTGGGTGAGTGTGTGTGTGTCTGAGTGTGTATGTGTGTGTCTGTGAGTGTGAGTGTCTGTGTGTGTATTTGTGTGTGTGTGTGCCTGTGTGTGTGTTTGTGTGTGTCTGTGAGTGTGAGTATCTCTGTGTGTGTTTGTGTGTGTGTCTGTGTGTGAGTGTCTGTGTGTGTGTGTCTGTGAGTGAGTATCTCTGTGTGTGTTTGTGTGTGTGCCTGTGTGTGTGTGTCTGTGTGTGTGTGTCTGTGAGTGTGAGTGTCTCTGTGTGTGTGCCTGTGTGTGTGTTTGTGTGTGTCTGTGAGTGTGAGTGTCTCTGTGTGTGTGCCTGTGTGTGTGTTTGTGTGCTATGTTTAACTGGTCATTGTATTGTGTATATATACGTTCATTGCATGTCACCATCGTACGTGTGTTTGCTTGTGTCTGTTTCTGTATACATGCATACATGGATCTGGGTATTGTATGTAACAATCGTTCCACTAAATCTCCAAATACTACAGACTTTGATCTCTTCACTGAGTGTATATTGCAGGCTATGGGAGAGGATTTGCTCCAGTCACTGAATGTATCATAACCAGAGCAAGAGTATTTCCGAATTATAAAAGGGTTAGAAACGAACGGGTTTATAATTTTGCTCGCAATAGTGATGGGAAAAAATGTTCCTCCTTCGCTCGTGCTTTGTGGCCAGGCAAAGGGAAGGCTCCTCCCAACAGGTGGTATTTCAATCTGAAGATCTGTTTAGTGAGTGCTTGGAATATATTCAGTCGGAGATCTTGTAGATGCCAATAAGCGTTAAAGCCATTAATGAAAAAGCCAATGTTTTGTCACTTGAAACACCCCAGCCTTTTTAGCTGAGCGATGTTTGATGTGTTGCGCGATGGCATGGGTGTTGACAGTGGTTTCCCAATTGTGTTAGCTCGCTTTGCTTGCTTCTGTCGATCACACTCTCTACATCTTCAGCTGAATGATTCATTCATCGATGACAATTCTACGGTTGATTTATTACTGAATAGAAACGGTACTCGAATGCTTGTAGAAGAAAGGAACTGCATTGTGTTCGACCATGGAGGTAGCAGAACTCCGAGATCATATTACTTTACAGCTGATCTCAGCCAGTTGAATTGTGGTATTCCAATGTTCAAAACACAATATGGTTTTTAACTTAAATGTCAGCCTTCCGTGGCCTCACTCAGACTGTTTTGGAAAGACAAGGCGCATTATAGCGTGCAAAAGACAACGTATTATCTGCTGTTAATGTGAAGCCGTGTTTAAGTTGTAACCTTTTAAGACCGCAAAGTGTAATTGGCGTAAGGAGACACAGCCTCGGATCAATCAGTGTTCAGTTGGTGTTGGGTGAAGGGAAGTGTTCAGTAGGCCATTCAGCCCTCGAGAACTTTGTGAGTGTGAAGATGCTTGTGAATTTCCAGCTTTTCCCCTTTTTTTTTTACTCCCGGTACTTTGGAATGTGCTTTCTAGAGTGTGACAGACATTCTCAATACAGATGAGCAGACGGATGGATAGACAGTTCCAACAAATCCACCTTGGTTTGACGTTACTTGAGTTATTCCTGTGGAGTGGTTGATGCAATGAGTCAGCACATATCCCCCTTTGTGAAGCTGTGACTGAGATGTACTGCCTGGTTCATAAAGACCAGCAATAACAATCAACCATCGGCTATTCAATAACAGTGGCAGTGAGCCACATTCCTCTCCTCAACTTTCATACCACAAGAACCTTCCAGACACATGCCTTTTTATGGCTTTTTCTATATGCATTCCCATCTTGAAAATTCTACATGTATCTACACCCTTTGATTTCTTTGTTCCTCCATTTTTGTGAATCTGTTGTTTTAAGTATATTTCCTTTCACTGATCCCTTTGTCACAATGTACCACTTCACACTTTCTGTATTGAACTGCACCTGACATCTACCTAATGACTCAACTAGCCTCTCTATGCCCTCCTTTACTCTCCTGCCTTCTTCCTCACAATCTGGCTGGTCCTTAATTTGGTACCAAGTGCCAGTTTGGTTCAATGGTAACACGCTGGACTCTGTGAAAAAATGTTGTGTTTTCAAACCCCACTAAGGAACTTGAGTGCATAATGCAGACTGACATGTGCAATATCCCAGGTGAGACATTAATACCAAGGCCCTGTCGGCCCTGTTCAGATGGATATACAAGATCTCTTGGCACTATTTGAAGAAGAGTAGGGTATTCTCTCAGTGCTCTGGCTGGCGCTCCTTTCTCAAGCATTAACATCAGAAACAAATTATCGAGTTGTTAATTCATTTGCTGTTTATGGGCTTTTCTGTGTCCAAATTGGCTGCTGTGCTTGTCTGCATAATAATTCAAAAATGAACTTTGAATGACTGTGGAGTGTTTTTGGGACATCCTGAGAATGTGACAGGAGGTTATATGAACGCAAGTTCTTTCTTTTCTCTTGTGCCTATCGAAGAAAAAAAGAATGAACTTGCATTTCTATAGCGCCTTTCATGACCTCAGGACGACCCAAAGCGCTTTACAGCCAATGAAGTACTTTTGAAGTGTAGTCACTGTTGTAATGTAGGGGAAGGCGGCAGCCAATTTGCGCACAGCAAGCTCCCACAAACAACAATGACCAGGTAAATCTGTTTTTAGTGATTCTGGTTGAGGGATAAATATTGGCCAGGTCACTGGGAGAATTCCCTTACTCTTCTTCCAAATAGTGCCATGGCATCTTTTACATCCACCTGAGAAGGCAGGATGGATCGGAAGCAAAGGTGTTGGACCGGGAGTCAATGTAAGTCAGTGGGATTATAGATGAGCGGGACTTGGTGCGGGTTAGGATACAGGCAGCAGAATTTTGGATGAGTTTAACATCTCATCCAAGAGACAGCATTTCTAATGATGGAGCACTCTCTCAAAACTACACTGTACTACATCAGTAGTAAGGAAAATGCTAGAATCTATTATTAAGGACGTGGTAACAGGGCATTTAGAAAAAAATAACAGGATTGGGCCGAGTCAACACGGATTTATGAAAGGGAAATCGTGTTTGACGAATCTGTTGGAGTTTTTTGAGGTTGTAACTAGCAGAATAGATAAGGGGGAACCAGTGATGTGGTGTATTTGGATTTTCAGAAGGTATTCGATAAGGTGCCACACAAGAGGTTATTAAACAAAATTAGGGCTCATGGGATTGCGGTAATATACTAGCATGGATTGAAGATTGGTTAACGGACAGAAAACAGAGAGTAGGAATAAACAGGTCATTTTTGGGTTGGCAGGCTGTAACTAGTGGGGTACCGCAAGGCCTCAGCTACTCACAATATATATCAATGATTTGGATGAGGGGACCAAATGTAATATATCCAAGTTTGCTGATGATACAAAGCTGGGTGGGAATGTAAGTTGTGAGGAGGATGCAAGGAGGCTTCAAGGGGATATAGACAGGCTAAGTGAGTGGGCAAGAACATGGCAAATGGAATATAACGTGGAGAAATGTGAAGTTATCCACTTTGGTAGGAATATTAGAAAAGCAGAGTATTTTTTAAATGGTGAGAGATTGAGAAATGTTGGTGTTCAGAGGGACCTGGGTGTCCTTGTACACGAATCACTGAAAGTTAACATACAGGTACAGCAAGCAATTAGGAAAGCAAATGGTATGTTGGCCTTTATTACAAGAGGATTTGAGTTTTAGTGTAATGACGTATTACTGCAATTATATAGGGCTCTGGTGAGACCACACCTGGAGTATTGTGTACAGTTTTGGTCTCCTTATCTAAGGAAGGATATACTTGCCATAGAGGGAGTGCAATGAAGGTTCACCAGACTGATACCTGGGATGGGGGGATTGTCCTATGAGGAGAGATTGAGTAGACTAGACCTATATTCTCTAGAGTTTAGAAGAATGAGAGGTGATCTGATTGAAACATACAAAATTCTTGCAGGGCTTGCCAGGGTAGATGCAGCAAGGATGGTTCTCCTGGCTGGAGAGTCTAGAACCAGGGGTCACAATCTCAGAATAAGGGGTTGGCCATTTAGGACTGAGATGTGGAGAAATTTCTTCACTCAGAGGGTGGTGAATCTTTGGAATTCTCTACCTCAGAGGGCTGTGGAGGCTCAGTCGTTGAGTATATTCAAGACAGAAATCGATAGATTTTTGAATATTAAGGGAATCAAGGTGTAAGAACCATGTAATCCTAGAGAAAGTGGAGTTGAGGTAGAAGATCAGCCATGATCTTATTGAATGGTGGAGCAAGCTCGAGGGGCCAAATGGCCTACTCCTGCTCCTATTTCTTATGTTCTTATGAAAGAGCAATGTGGGGCCCACTGTGGTTCATTAAGACTTCCATAAAACATTCCAAAACTGTCATGTATGAACATGATTGTTACCAGATAGAAGGGCCTCCCCTTGCCAATTCATCCCACTCAGAGCGCTCTCCGATTGTAGTAAAGGCTAAGGCTAGAAACGGCAATTCAGATGTGCAAGAGTTTAGAAGACTTCAATAACGGGACTCAGAGAGAGGTTGCAACAACAGCAATAACTTTTATTTATATAGCACCTTTAACGTAGTAAAACACCCCAAGGCACTTCACAGGAGAGTTATCTAACAAAATTTGGCACCGAGCCTCTTGAGCTATTAGGACAGGGGATAAAAATCTTGGCCAAAGAGGTAGGTTTTAAGGAATGTCTTAAAGGATGAGAGAGAGCTAGAGAGGTGGAGAGGTTTAGGGAGGGAATTCCAGAGCTTAGGGCCCAAGCAACCGGAGACGAAGTCGTTAATGGTGCAGCGTTGAAAATCGGGACCCAAAAGTGGGCAATATCTGGAGAAAGGGTGGTTGATTGAGGACAATAAAAGACACAGCATTGCAGGAAGAATCTGAAACCAAGGCAACATGGAGAATAAAACAGTGAGAGATTGATCCAAGACACCGGAGCAAAGGAAGTTAAAGATTCAAACTGTCAGGAAACAGTGCATGAACTAAAAAAAAGCTGTTGGTGTACATAAAGGGCCTTTGGTGAAGATTCTTCAGCCAACCAGTAATCAACACATGCAATGGTCTCCTGGGTAAGGTTGTGGAGGCCAAACCCGTGGACTCATTTAAAAAACAGCTGATGAACTGATTAGGTGACGATGTAGATTCTTTCCAGATAGATGGGCCCAATGGCATTTGTCATCCTTCTCTATCTGTCATCCTGGGGATGATGAATGGGAATAAAATACTGTCGGGCTTATACTATGGAATTTAATTATGTTGTATCAGAGGGAGCTCCAGACAAGAATGTCTGCAGTTGCAAATGTCCTTCCGTTGGCAACAGAATTAACCTCTGCAGCCCAACCTGGGAGCACTCATAAGCATAATGTGTACGATGGAACATTATGGATAGTCCTGCCAGTCACCTACAGTAGCTGTCCTGCAAAGAGTTCCCTGATAAATCATCAACTAGCAATGACCTTATTCGCTCCCTGCTACAATGTTCACATGGGTACATTGGTTCCCCTCCCACTTCTCAGGGCTTGGCTGTTTCTCAGCTCTAACCAGCTGACAAGCTTGGCTTTTCCTATCTCTGTACTGTACGGAACGCCAATGGAGAAAAATCTAACGGCAATTTATATCTTGTCTTTGGTACATCCTAATATAAATCAAATGTCTACTGTGGCCCCTAAGTAAATTATGGCTGGAAACAATCATCAATGATTGCAGGCCAATGACCAGTGCCTTTGCATTGTTAAAGTATGAGTCTCACCGTTAGTACCGTAAGAACATAAGAAATAGGAGCAGGAGTAGGCCATTCGGCCCTTCGAGCCTGCTCCGCCATTCAATAAGATCATGGCTGATCTTCTACCTCATCTCCACTTTCCTGCATTATCCCCATATCCCTCGATTCCCTTAATATTCAAAAATCTATCGCTCTCTGTCTTGAATATACTCAATGACTGAGCCTCCACAGCCCTCTGGGGTAGAGAATTCCAAAGATTCAGAACGGGACTGTTTTGAAATCCCTGGGGCAATCTGGTCCAGCAATACTGATGACCATCGGGTCCAGTCATCGCTGTTTTTGGCCAATCAGCTTTTTCGATTGGATGTGATCAGAAGCCGTTTGCCAGATCAATACAAGATTTATATTTTTCCCTCGTGATTCCAGAGAGAAGGGCTGTGGAATTTTGCTGTTGTGCAGTATGTGGGGCCGTTATCCTATTTAAGGCTGTATAATCGACCACTAATCTCCACCTCCCATCTGGTTTAGCAACACCAAACGATGGTGAATTAGTTCTAGATGCCATTTTGATGAAGACACCTTGTTCTGTTCGTTCTTTGAGCGTTGTTAGGAGATCTATTTTTCCTTCGTGGTCTTGAATAGACCACTGTTTTTTAGGTTTGTGCCAGCCAGCATCAAGTGGGTGGGGTTTGATGTCTATCTTTCCACATTGATTTGGATGGCATTGTAGATAAGGGTAGTATCTATTAATGAGTTGTTTGAGGAGGTCTTTGCCTCCCCCCTCTAGGCAAGTTCGATCAAGCTGTGTCTGAACATGTTTTTCCCTGTCATCCTGGTCTGTGGATGCTTCTACAGGTCTGGTTGAGATTTTAAGGTAATGTTTCATGTCTGGTTGTCCTATAATGAGGGAACAGGCCAATTGTGGTACCAGTCCTACATCTAGGGTCACCGTGATTCCATATATGGTAATAGGTATTTTGTAAAATTAATTATTTTGGTTTTGTCTTGTGTGAATCCCCCTAATGGTCCCAGTTATCCTGTGTAAGTACTTTGCCTAATCTGTAGGCAGCTACCAGCCCTTTAGTTGTGGCTGTATTAGTGAGTATTTCCTTGATGGAACCCATTACATGCCCTCCCTGAGTTGCTGTGAGAACATAGGCGTATATTTGAACCCAGTTGTTACACTGGTTTAATGGGGGAATTAAGTCTGAACTTAGTATCATTTGCAGTAGTTGCCTCAGGTGTTGGGCATTCCAATCTTGGCAGCAGGTTTCCAATTTATCAAGGTTAGTTAGAATCCAGCAGGTTTTTTCCTGCCTGGTGTTTCCCGGTCTACCACACATTGTGTAGATAGAGCTCAGGTTTACTTGACCTAGGGGCGCAATGTGTGATTGCTGGGGTTGGCTTACTGGACCAGTAATCATTGCGCCTCCAGCATTTAGATAAGATTGAGCTAGTGCCTGTCGGCATTGATTATAATGGATTCTAAGCTGTCTATAGTTTTCTCAAAGATTCTGGTCATTTATTTCATCATGAACTTGCCACCTTAACCGGAATCCATGGCCCCCAGGAGCATAGGCTGCTCCGGGTCCTACTATTCGGCCATGGTTGCCACCACCTTGTTGGGCACCGTTCATTAGGCCTCCCAATTGTGCGAGTGTGCACCTTATCATTAAGGAATTTAGTGGATTTGGAGTATTTGTTTGATTATCCAACTGGATATTCTGTATCCCCCTGGTTCTGGGGATCAACATCAATCGTGCCATGAGTTCTAACAGCTCCGTCGGCATCAAAGCCTTCTATTACAAAAATTATCACTTGGTTTTGTGGAGGTACAGGGATAGGATTATTTCCCCTAATAAAGCAATCGTTTGAATTTCCTAATAAAAAGACTTGGCCAATTCCGACAGGGTTTGCCATTTCGTCAGGACCTAACCTCGGTTAGGGATTAATATGAACTTTATAAGAAATTTCTAGACCTCAATGGTATATTGAGGGAGTTCTGATTTAAGTTCTACAAGGCCTGATCAGGGACTTGTTGTCTCTTGAGACTTAAATCTGGGTCTTAGTACCACTGTCAGTAAAACACTCCTTCTATACTTAACAATCTACAAGATGGATATAGATATAAATATAAATATAGGTTCTGTATCAACTCATTAACACACACATTGGGCGCCAACTGAAGGGATAATTACTAGTCCTAGCCCCTTTTAGTCTACCCCGGATCAGTCGTATTCCCCAGACATTCGCTTTCAACTAAAGTTTGAGGTAGCCGAATCCTAAAGATGCTTAATTGGGTCTAAAGGTCCAGACTATCTCTCCCTAAAGGAAAGGAACAACCTGAAGATGTTACCATCCTCCAGATAGCACTTTTAATAAGTTTAGCTAGACTGTAACGTTCCGGATATTATGAGGGTCCGGATAACTCCCCCAGAATTCTGCAACTCCTCACCAAAGAGCGTACAGAGATTGAGTTCGCGAGTTTGATACAGAAGTATTATGTGAGACAATTCTAAAAATATATAGATTTATTAAAGAACCGACATGTAATTACAGTAGGTGTTTCAATCGCAACATTAACAATTCCAAAAAGAGTAAGCTTTTACAATCTTATTATCAGAGATCCTTATTCTCAAATCTTAACTTCGTTACATTTTTACAGTTCTTAGTCTTATTCCCATTTGAAAGTTCAATATTTATATCCTTTTTCAGTGGTATGTCCTTTGTAGTTTTCTGCTGATGTGAGCTAATTATCTCTAGTCATTTTTCTGCTGACCCTTGCTATTCTTACAGTCAGTTCAGCTGGTAGCAATGCAGACTTGTGTCTCTCCTTTAGGTGTTCAAAGCTTATCATACAAAATGGTGTAACAGCAAGTGCATCTATTTGATGTCATTCTTACCAAGGTCTTCTGTTTGTGTCTTTTTACGACATGTAAATTAAAACACCTCAACCAGGGTGATCTATGCAATTCTTAGTTACCTCAGCTGGTTGCAACACAGAATCGTGTCTCCTGTGTTTCATTTGATGTCATTTTTACAAAGGCATATGTTTCTTAATTTTCTGTGTTTCTTTCCGAAGTGTAATTTAGGACACCTTAACAGGGTGTACCATTGTGTTCTTTTCAAAGCTTCAGACTTCAGGAGCTTCCAACCTCCTGTTTCAATAAGGTTATTGATTCAGTGTCAACAACTTATCTTATCCCAATAGCCTGAATGCTGTTAACAATACAGCTTTTCATAGCCAGGTTTCTAGATTTCCAGACTTAGTTTGTCATGTTTTAATAAGGCTAGAATTCTTTCATAGAATGGTGTATTTTTCTGAATATGGCTTATTCCTTCACAGTACTTGCCCTTATTTTTATATAACACTTCATTTTACGTAATTATTTATAGTTAAATAGAAAAACTGATAACAATTTGGGAAGCAGAGAAATAGGGCTGGATTTTCATAGGGTCGTGGAGGTGGGTTTGGAGGCGTGTGGGGGGTTAAAATTGCGAAAATTGGCGGGTAGACCCGATCCCGCCTCCATTCCACCTCCACGTAATTTTGATAAAATCGTGTGCGGTGTTCCCGACTCCGTCCCGCCTCCAAGAGGCGGGAGAGGCCATTAAAGCCCTTAACAAGCCCTAAATTGGCTCTGTAATGCCATTTTGAAACGTTTTAGCTAGTTTAACCCTTTTCCGATGTGAAACCTGGTGGGAGCACAAGTGGATAGCTGACTATCAGCTGCAGGTCCACTATTACAATGGAGATGTGATGAAGGTAGTAGTAGTATTAGGTCTTCAGAGACTGCCTGGCCTTTGCTGTGAGAGGACCTGGATGCAAAAAAAAATTCTCTCTCTCTCTCTCTCTCTCTTTCTTTCTCTCTCTCTCTCTCTCTCTCTCTCTGTGAGCTGCTGCTCATTTTGCATCCAGGTCCACTCACAGCAAAGGCCAGGCAGTCTCTGAAGACTTTCAATGCAGCAGCAATGATAACATCATCAGAGGCGACTTTCAGACTGAAACCACTAATTGGTTCATGGGTTCCCACATGCTGGAACTCAATTGCCCAATTAGGTGAAAATTGCATCAATCTCCCACATCCAATTGCAGACGGGTGGATAACACGAAATGCGGATGACACGACCCCAACCCGCCCCAGTATCAAAATCCAGCCCATAGAGTTGGATGAAGCATAAAGGGCTTCTCTGCAAAGTTAGTTGAGGAGCTGGGAAATGCAAAACTATGGCGCTGATGAGAGGGTGTAATTACAGCGTGACAAGTTTCCATAGAGAGTTTCCATTACAAATATGGATATTGGAATCCACAAAAAGTAATGGCAGTCCATGCAGTCATAAGATTTTATATTATTGACATTTGTATTTAAGCACTCGTTACTGAAGAAATCATTGACTGATCTAGCTCAGAGGAGATACCTGGGGTAAATATCGGAGCTTACACTGCTGGCAGATATTAATGGGTAAAAAAATTGAGGGCAGTTTGCTGGTAAGTGCAGCTGGTGGGCAAAGTTCCCAATGGTAGACAAAAAATTATCAGCACCAAACAGCCTCGACAAAACAATTAATGCCAATGTGCAGTTGTACAGTGACTTTAATGTAAAAGAAAGTCCTGCGAGCGGGGAGAATAAAAGGAGTGGTGGGCAAGCCATGGTGGGAGGGTTAAGTGAGGTGATGGACAGCTTTGACAAACACATTGGTTTCAAGAAGGTTTATATAGGCAGAGAGAGAAGTGGAGAGGCGGAGGGTTTTAGGGAAGGAGATCCAGAGAGTGCAACTGAAGTGGCTGAAGACTGTGCTATCACTGGTGGGGCAAAGGGGAGGGGGTTGCACTGAAGACAGAGTCGGAGGACTCGGGGGTGCAGGAGGAGATATAAGGCTGAAGGAAATTGCAGAGATAGGATGCGGATTGGAAAATCGTTGTGTTGAGGTTCAGGGAGCTGAAGGAGCTAGGCAAGGATGGAAGTGATGGGTGCGCAGGACTTAGTGCAGGACAGCTGATGGGTGACTGAATTTTGGAAAAATACAGTGACCAGGAGCGGGAGCCCAAAATTATTTTCCTCTCGCTGGCCAAGGGGCACTGAGGCCAATTGTCACATCTCAACTCATCAGCGAAGTCTGCACAAACCCGGGGTAAAACCTGGTCTACACGGCTCAGCACCGTACCTAGCGGTATTTTCACCCACTGAGCAATCAGGGGAGCTCAGGTCTGTTTAAAATAAACATTTACACTGTTGTCCATTTGCAAAAAAAACCTGCCATTTTAAGGGGAGGGGAAGCAGTTTAATTGGCCCGTTTTCCAAATGAATAATTTTGGTAAATATGTTGGTGGGACTGAAAAAAATAGAGTCCAGAACTTTGTTCTCTGTAGCCTGCTTTCTCTCATCAATAAATTCCAATAATTTAATGAAACTATTTCCCGTGTCCTAGAATGTGCTTAAATGGCTGGTTTGTTTCTGTGCAGTGTAGCCGTAGAATGCTAAACAAAGCGTATTTAAGAAAAGAAGAAATGACAGTCTTGCATTTCTATAGCGCCTTTCACGACCTCAGGACGTCCCAAGGCGCTTTACAGCCAATGAAGTACTTTTGAAGCGTAGTCACTGTTGTAATAGCGGAAAATTTATAATTTAAATATCTTTCCACCTCTCCGACTTCTGCTAGATCTTGTAAGTGTAATTGTCAGGCAACTTTTTTATACAAAGGCACAGTTTAAAATAAACAAGCTTGTTTATTTTAATAAATAGCGGAGAAGATTTCATATGAATGCATTAACATGTTAAGATCACTCTGCAATTTCAATCAGGATTAATGGAGACACAAGCACAGTGAATCATATCAAGAATACAATTTCTAGAGACGGTTGGTAGTAATTAACAGCTTCTCTAATTTAGATGTCAGGTTTGTTGCTTGTCAAAAGATTTTGGCTACAATATATAGACCATATTTCAGGCTGACTTGAATCATTGCAGGATCCCTGTTGTTCTGCCAATAACATGTGTATACATTGATAACTGGAACAGAGTGATGGTTTTCATTGTCTTAAACCAGACTGTGAACCGACAAAAAGTTGGAGCTCCAGTTCTACCACACAGCTCTCAGTCTTTAATCGTTAAAGAAATCCAGCAAATGGGGTAGATTTTCAACTTGCCGCTCGGGCGTAAAACAAATGTTCCAGGTCAAACGGCCATTATGGGAACCACACGATTTTCATTTCCATTGAAGCCAATGTGAATGAAGATCAGATGGTTTCAATATTGAAGTCAATGGGAATGAAGATTGGGTGGTTTCTATATTGAAGTCAATGGAAATGAAGATCGGGTGGTTTCTATATTGAAGTCAATGGGAATGAAGATCGGGTGGTTTCTATATTGAAGTCAATGGGAATGAAGATTGGATGGTTTCTATATTGAAGTCAATGGGAATGAAGATCGGATGGTTTCTATATTGAAGTCAATGGGAATGAAGATCGGATGGTTTCTATATTGAGGTCAATGGGAATGAAGATCGGGTGGTTTCTATATTGAAGTCAATGGGAATGAAGATTGGATGGTTTCTATATTGAAGTCAATGGGAATGAAGATCGGATGGTTTCTGTATTGAAGTCAATGGGAATGAAGATCGGATGGTTTCTATATTGAAGTCAATGGGAATGAAGATCGGATGGTTTCTATATTGAAGTCAATGGGAATGAAGATCGGATGGTTTCAATATTGAAGTCAATGGAATGAAGATCAGATGGTTTCTGTACTGAAGTCAATGGGAATGAAGATCGGATGGTTTCTGTATTGAAGTCAATGGGAATGAAGATCGGGTGGTTTCTATATTGAAGTCAATGAGAATGAAGATCAGATGGTTTCAATATTGAAGTCAATGGAATGAAGATCAGATGGTTTCTGTATTGAAGTCAATGGGAATGAAGATCGGATGGTTTCTATATTGAAGTCAATGGGAATGAAGATCGGATGGTTTCTGTATTGAAGTCAATGGGAATGAAGATTGGATGGTTTCTGTATTGAAGTCAATGGGAATGAAGATTGGATGGTTTCTATATTGAAGTCAATGGGAATGAAGATCGGATGGTTTCTATATTGAAGTCAATGGGAATGAAGATTGGATGGTTTCTATATTGAAGTCAATGGGAATGAAGATCGGATGGTTTCTGTATTGAAGTCAATGGGAATGAAGATCAGATGGTTTCTATATTGAAGTCAATGGGAATGAAGATTGGATGGTTTCTATATTGAAGTCAATGGGAATGAAGATCGGATGGTTTCTATATTGAGGTCAATGGGAATAAAGATCGGATGGTTTCTATATTGAAGTCAATGGGAATGAAGATCGGATGGTTTCTATATTGAGGTCAATGGGAATGAAGATCGGGTGGTTTCTATATTGAAGTCAATGGGAATGAAGATCGGGTGGTTTCTATATTGAAGTCAATGAGAATGAAGATCAGATGGTTTCAATATTGAAGTCAATGGAATGAAGATCAGATGGTTTCTGTATTGAAGTCAATGGGAATGAAGATCGGATGGTTTCAATATTGAAGTCAATGGGAATGAAGATCGGATGGTTTCTATATTGAAGTCAATGGGAATGAAGATCGGGTGGTTTCTATATTGAAGTCAATGAGAATGAAGATCAGATGGTTTCAATATTGAAGTCAATGGAATGAAGATCAGATGGTTTCTGTATTGAAGTCAATGGGAATGAAGATTGGATGGTTTCAATATTGAAGTCAATGGGAATGAAGATCGGATGGTTTCAATATTGAAGTCAATGGGAATGAAGATCGGATGGTTTCTATATTGAAGTCAATGAGAATGAAGATCGGATGGTTTCTATATTGAAGTCAATGGGAATGAAGATCGGATGGTTTCTGTATTGAAGTCAATGGGAATGAAGATTGGATGGTTTCTGTATTGAAGTCAATGGGAATGAAGATCGGATGGTTTCTATATTGATGTCAATGGGAATGAAGATCGGATGGTTTCTATATTGATGTCAATGGGAATGAAGATTGGATGGTTTCTGTATTGAGGTCAATGGGAATGTAGATCGGATGGTTTCTATTATGAAGTCAATGGGAATGAAGATCGGATGGTTTCTATATTGAAGTCAATGGGAATGAAGATTGGACAGTGACCTCAACAGAAATGTGGGTGTATTATTTCTGGCGAGAGTAATATCATTTAGCAATAATTCTGCACAGATGGCAAAACCATGGAAGAAGGGAGATTTGGAAGACATTTGCTTATGTAAGTGCGATTTTTGACAAAATCCTGCTCACTACAGGCAGTGAGATGTTGGGTTTGTGATGCACAGCAAAGCAGTGCTAAACACCTCATTAAAAACCAAGGTGGTTGCAAATGTTGTTTTTGATCTGTATCTATATTACTCTGTAATATGGTTTACCCAGATTGTATTTTATTACTGAGACTGTTGTTTAAAAATCATCTTTTTTGTTAAAAGACCTCCGACTAACCTTAGCTTTAGAGCCTCTCCAGAGTAAAACGTAGCAAGCCAAGAGTAACTTGTGCTGTTCAGCATGTTTTTGTGTTGGCTGTGAAGTTTGCAGTATGGTCATTGTGGAATGTCCTGTTGTGTTGCTCAGAATTCTTGCAAACTGCTTCGGCATTTCATCGAGTCATAGAATCATACAGCACAGGAGGAGGCCATTCAGCCCATTAAGACTGTGCCAACTCTTTGGAAGAGCTAGTCAATTAGTTCCACTCCCCTGCTTTCTCCCCATAGCCCTGCAAATTGTTTCCTTTTCAAGTATATATCCAATTCCCTTCAGAAATTTACTATTGAATTTGTATCTACCACCCTGTCAGGCAGTGCATTCCAGATCAACACAACTCGCTGCATAAATTTTGTTTCCTCATCTCCCCTCTGATGCTTTTTTAAAAATTCATTCACGGGATGTGGGCATTGCTGGCAAGGCCAGCATTTATTGCCCATCCCTAATTGCCCTTGAGAAGGTGGTATTGAGCCGCCTTCTTGAGCCGCTGCAGTCTGAGTGGTGAAGGTACTCCCACAGTGCTGTTCGGTCGGGAGTTCCAGGACTTTGGCTCAGCGACGATGAAAGAACAGGCGATATATTTCCAAGTCAGGATGGTGTGTGACTTGGAGAGGAACTTAGAGGTGGTGGTGTTCCCATCCGCCTGCTGCCCTTGTCTTTCTCGGCAGTAGAGGCCGCGGGTTTGGGAGGTGCTGTCAAAGAAGCCTTGATGAGTTGCTGCAGTGCATCTTGTAGATAGTAGACACTGCAGCCACGGTGCGCCAGTGGTGGAGGAATGAATGTTTAAGGTGATAGATGGGGTGCTTGTCCTGGATGGTGTCGAGCTTCTTGAGTGTTGTTAGAGTTCCACTCATCCAGGCAAGTGGAGAGTATTCCATTACACTCCTGACTTGTGCCTTGCAAATAGTGGAAAGGCTTTGGGGAGTCAGTAGGTGAGTCAGTCACCACAGAATACCCAGCCTCTGACCTGCTCTTGTAGCCACAGTATTTATGTGGCTGGTCCTGTTAAGTTTCTGGTCAATGGTGACCCCCAGGATGTTGATGGTGGGGAATTTGACGATGGTAATGACGTTGAATATCAAGGGGAGGTGGTTAGACTCTCTTTTGTTGGAGATGGTCATTGCCTGGCCCTTGTGTAGCACGAATGTTACTTGCCACTTATCAGCCCAAGCCTGAATGTTGCCCAGGTCTTGCTGCATGTGGGCATGGACTGCTTCATTATCTGAGGAGTTGCGAATGGAACTGAACACTGTGCTGTCATCAGTGAATGTCCCCATTTCTGACCTTATGATGGACGGAAGGTCATTGATGAAGCAGCTGAAGATGGTTGGGCCTAGGACACTGCTTTTGCCAATTATCTTAAATCTGTGTCCTCTGGTTACCGACCCTCCTGCCACTGGAAACAGTTTCTCCCTGTCTACTCCATCAAAACCCTTCATAATTGTGAACACCTCTGTTAAATCTCCCTTTAACCTTCTCTGCTCGAAGGAGAACAATCCCAGTTTCAACACCTTTGGTGAGGCGTTTCTTTTCACCGTGGAGCTAGTTTTGGGAAAATGACCCCAACCCTTGCCCCTGCTTCCCACTCCGTCCCCCCCAACAACCGCTACCGCTGCTCTCCTTTGTTTATATTTACGCCAAGCCCCATACTCTGTCCGATGCAGTGCAGAAATCTGCCTGTAAGGGTGGTGAAAGCAAGTTCAATATTAACTTTGAAAAAGGGAATTGGACATATACTTGAAAATGAAAAAAGAATGCAGGGCGACAGGGAAAGAGCAGGGGGAGTGTTACACACGAAGCTCTGGCCTGGATATCTGACTTAGATATTGACATTTGATTTGCTTTGCTACTACCATATGAAAGAAGAAGAGGGGAATGGGACTAATTGGACAGCTCTTTCAAAGAGCCGGCACAGGCACGATGGGCTGAATGGCCTCCTTCTGAGCTGTAAGATTCTATGGGGGAAAAATTCGGTGACGCCCCCTTTGGGGCATTAACGTCGCCGGGGCACTAATTTTAGCGCCCCGAAAAGGTTAGCGCCCCCTACGCTGTAAATTCAGTATTGCGCCCCAAACAGGAGGCGGGGCGCTACTGGAAGCGCTCCCCCTCCTTCTTGGGGCGCTACCTGTGAATTTTCGCACTGCCACGTGCAACAGCACCACGCACGTCGGCACGTAGCGCCACGTCATTACAGGCCTCCCTCCCCTGATTATCGCGGGAGGCGTTAGCGGCGCCTCGCCCGGGCGCTAGGGGCTTTGCCCCCCATTAGCGCCCCACCCTGAAGTCGCTAACGGGAGGCGCAAAGCAACCCAATTTTTCCCCCTATGATTCTATGATCAGAGGATCCTTAAAACCAGGCCGCTGGTACAAGGCGAGCCAGACAGTTTACGGGGAAGATTTTCCTTTGCCTGGAACTAAGAGATACTGTGAATGCAGAATATTCAGATGGGCTCCTTTACAGGCGTGCACTGCTCCCTGCTCCGTACACCCAGGCAATCCAGCAGCCCCGGGCACAGGAAGAGGAAAATCTCCCCCCTCCTCCTCTATTTCCAACTGCGTGGCAGATGCAATATAACGTGGATAAATGCGAGGTTATCCACTTTGGTGTCAAAAACAGAAAGGCAGATTATTATCTGAATGGCAATAGATTGGGAGAAGGGGAAGTGCAATGAGACCTGGGTGTCCTTGTGCACCAGTCGCTGAAGGTAAGCATGCAGGTGCAGCAGGCGGTTAAGAAGGCAAATGGTATGTTGGCCTTCATAGCGAGAGGGTTTGAGTACAGGAACAAGGATGTCTTGCTGCAGTTGTACAGGGCCTTGGTGAGACCACACCTTGAGTACTGTGTGCAGTTTTGGTCGCCTTATCTGAGGAAGGATGTTCTTGCCATGGAAGGAGTTCAGCGAAGATTCACAAGGCTGATACCTGGGATTGCAGGAATGACGTATGAAGAGAGATTGGGTCGATTGGGCTTATACTCGCTGGAGTTTAGAAGAATGAGAGGGGATCTCATTGAAACTTATAAAATTCTGACAGGACAGGACAAACTAGATGCAGGAAGGATGTTCCCGATGGTCGGGGAGTCCAGAACCAGGGGTCACAGTCTAAGGATAAGGGGTAAGCCATTTAGGACTGAGATGAGGAGGAATTTCTTCACCCAGAGAGTGGTGAACCTGTGGAATTCTCTGCCACAGAAGGCAGTAGAGGCCAATTCATTAAATAGATTCAAGAAGGAGTTGGATATATTTCTTAAGGCTAAAGGGATCAAGGGATATGGAGAGATGGCAGGTACAAGGTACTGAATTTGGATGATCAGCCATGATCTCATTGCATGGCGGAGCAGGCTAGAGGGGCCGAATGGTCTACTCCTGCTCCTATCTATGTTTCTATGTTTCTATGTTTCTATGTTTCTATGCAACCAGAGGGCGCGAGAAACACACATTTACCATTAAATGTGAAAGCACCTTTAATGACATTTAAAAAACTCGGCCTGAAATCCTTGAGTTGCAAAGCACTCAGTGTGACATTTCAGACCACAATTGTTTGCCGCGCAGAAGGAAATCATTCGGCCCATCAAGTCTGTCCTGCCTCTTTGCCAGAGCAATCCAAAACAAATCCTGCTCTCCATCTAATAGAGCCTTCGTGAAAACCCTCCGCGCTGTGTCCCAGATCATCAATGAATCATCAGCCACAATGTCTGAGCAGTTGCCTTGGCCCTTTTCCTGCTGATGCTTTTAACACACGGGTGATTCCCGCAGACAACACCTGTCTCCTGACCTGCTCCTCCACTGATCAAACTCCTGTCACTGAGGAGAGGATGCAATCTTTGACTCACCAATGTTATGAGCTTTGCTAAAATAACATTGCAGAAGATGTATTAAAAAAAAACTGTCACAGGACAAAGAAAAGAAACTTAGAGGCTCAAAGAATCCTGGGCAGCTTCCAGCTTGTCACATTGATAAATATGTAGAGAAAGGGACGCAAGTGTCAGCCATGGCTCAGTGGGTAGCACCTCTCACCTCTGAGTCAGACAGTTGAGGGTTCAAGCTCCCACTCAAGAGACTTGAGCACAAAATCCAGGCTGAGACTCCCAGTGCAGTACTGCGGGAGTGCTAGCACTGTCGGAGGTGCCGTCTTTCGGATGAGACGTTAAACCGAGGGTCCGTCTGTCCTATCCAGTCGATCTAAAAGATCCCACGGCTCTATTTCGAAGAAGAGCAGGGGTTTTCTCCCTGGTGTCCTGACCGATATTTATCCTCAACCAGCTTCACCAAAAACAGACTATCTGGTCATTATCACTGTGCAGTTTGTGGGACCTTGCTGTGCGCAAATTGGCTGCCGCGTTTCCTACATTACAACGGTGAATACACTTTAAGAAGTACTGCATTGGCTGTAAAGCGCTTTGGGACGTCCTGAGGTCGTGAAAGGTGCTGGATAAACTTCTTTACTCAGTGAGTGGTGAGAATGTGGAGCTTGCTACCATAAGGAGTACTTTGGGGCGAATAGCATAGATGCATTTAAGGGGAAGCTGGATAACTACATGAGGTAGAAAGGAGTATAGGGTTAGATAAAGTAGGGTGGGAGGAGGCTTGTGTGAAGCATAGGCCAGATGGGCCGAATGGCCTGATTCTGCGCTGTAAATTCAATGCGATTCTACCTAATAAATGCAAGTCTTCCTTTGTCTTATAAAAGCAATTTGAACGCATTAAAGCAATAGTTGGTCATGGATCTGATGGGTGCTGAGTACACACAGGCTGTGTTTCACAGTTCAGTCTTGAAAAGGCATTAAGAACGACAGCACTGCTCTGGAGGGCAGCCAGTCCTGTGCAAGATTTTTTTAAATATTAGCTTAGATATTAAAAATGAATGCCCCCTCCGACAGTCTTGTTTTTAATGGTAAAAGCAGCTTTTCAAAGATTATTTCACACGAACCAGAGCTCCGTGTGACGCTTGGTAACGTTGCTGAATCACAGTCAGTCTGTGACAGAGTCACGGGTTTAATGCAACTGTTGCTGCTGGAATACAATAGGCTCCTGCTGGCAGGGTGCCCAGAGGATAATGCATACCTCCCACTCAGTCACAAGGTTGAGATGATAATTAGATGACTAAGTTAAAATTCACTGAGAGTCCGTATTGTCTGTCTTGCATGGAATCACATCGAATTTACAGCACAGAAACAGGCCATTGTGCTGGCGTTTATGCTCCACACGAGCCTCCTCCCACCCCATTTACTTCATCTCACCCCATCAACATAATTCCTTTCTCCCTCATGTGTTTATCCAGCTTCCCCTTAAATGCATCTATGCTGGTCGCCTCAGCGACTCCTTGTGGTCGCGAGTTCCACATTCTCACCACTTTCTGGGTAAAGAAGTTTCTCCTGAATTCCTTATTGGATTTATTAGTGACCATCTTATATTTAGGGTCGATAGCAAAATACTGCGGATGCTGGAAATCTGAAATAACAACAGAAAACGCTGGAAAAACTCAGCAGGCCAGGCAGCATCCGTGGAGAGAGAAAGAGAGTTAACGTTTCAGGTCGATGACCTGAAACGTTAACTCTCTTTCTCTCTCCACGGATGCTGCCTGGCCTGCTGAGTTTTTCCAGCGTTTTCTGTTGTTATTTTATATTTAGGGTCCCTAGTTTCGGACTCTCCCACACCATATCACGAATGGTTGAAAGTAATAAGGCCACACTTTACCCGGGGGGATTAAGACGACACAAACGCCAAAGTCAAGTTCTAGCTATGCCGCCTGTGCTGACATCACCAGTTCTCTTTAGAATATATCGATAGACTCTAGGGGGTGAATTTCCTCACCGTTTTCAGCACATTAGCACCAATGTTCCCTCTAACCTGCGTGCCGCACGGCCGCGCAGTAATGGGAAAGGCCGCTCACTGGCTTCCCAATTGTAAAAACCCTGCATGCGCGGAAATTTAAAGGGACCGCGCACTAAAAAACAGGGAACATTGATTAGGGGTATATAAACAGCGTCAGAATTTTTTTTTTGCGAGGAAATTCAAGTGGAAGTTTTTCTGCCACTTGTGTAACTTTAAACAACACCCCTCCCCCCCTAACCCTGGGTTTCTTAACGAACTTTGAGCCTTCCTGTGATTCATCCACTGATTCCATACAGGCTCCATTTGCATCCGCCAGAGTGAGAGCCAGTGTGCAGAAGCTGCGAGTTTCCTGGTTTTATATCACTATTGCACTCCGGGTAAGATTTATGAGGCAACTGATCAAGGTGAAAGTGAGGAGTTTGTGAGCTTGAAGAAACTGGAAACTTTGGGCTGGATTTTGTGAATGGAGACAAGTTGGAGGCGGGACTGCTGCTTGTCATGTCAATATCCCGCCTCCATCCTCGTCTGACCAACCAGAGGGATTTTTCCCTGATTAAACTTGTTAAGCCCGCCCTGTGGGCTCAGCAGGCCAATTAGGGAGGAAGTCACTGACAGAGCACATCAACGTCAGACGTGCCATCTGTCAAGACTTCTTGAAAGAAGAAATGTCAGCGTTTGACAGCTCTGTGAAGCTTTCAAACACTGACATTCTCTGTAGTTTGATGAGGCCTTGTGTTTAGGACTCATCAAACCTTTCAACTTTGTAAATTTCACATGGCTGTTGGTTTGGAGGATCCAACAGCCAGTCTGTGAAATCGACAAGGAAGATGTCAGGAAGAAAACAAGGTAAGTGCACATTTTTAAAAACTTATCACTCACCTTACATACTTACCACTCCACACTTGCACCCATCACTCGCCTTACTTCCAGGTGCCTCCGAACACCGCAGACCTCCTTCACGTCTCCTCCAACCTGGCGGGGTTCTCCGAGGTCAGGAAGCCTTCACCTGTGAAGGTAAAATGGCACTAATCCCTTTAAAAGGATTAAATACCTTTCCCACCTCCAGGAGACGGGACCTGAAGCAGCACATCTTCCCGCCTCCTGGCAAAAGGGCAAGGAGGCGGGATGGGGGCGGGTTTGCCATCCGCCCCCACTTTCTCCAAGTTTACCGGCTGTCCCGCCTCCATGCCCGCCTCCTCGGGGCTTGGAAAATCCAGCCCTTTATTTCTGCTGCTTGGAAAAGCTTTTGGAACCAACTGTTTTGTGTTGGCTTTTTTGTCTACAAAGGCCTGCACTTATTCATGACTACCTCTCAAAGGCTCAGCCTACCTGAAGATTTTCTAATCTCCCCTACCCCTCCCAATTTGAATCAGGACATCGCAGGAGCAGGTATAACTTTTCCTATGGCCCACCGGGTCAAAATCCTGGAACTCCCAACCTAACAGCACTGTGGCAGCATCTTCAACACACGGACTGCAGCGGGTTCAAGATGAAGGCCCACCACCACCTTCTCAAGGGCGACTAGGGATGGACAACGTGTGCCGGCCTTGCCAGTGACGCCCACATCTTGAGAATGATTCTTTTTTTAAAAAACCACTCTATTCCGGCATCACGGAGAAGGAGAAGGAGATGCAAAGAATGGGACGAAGGGAGAGTCCGGATCCATTCTAGAAGGATGAAGACCATCAGACATTATCCCCACCCAGAAAATAGGGCAAGGTACCTCACCAGCCATTGGCATGCATTAGAAAATCTTGGGTACCTTGCTTGGGATTTTCCAATGTACACCGTGCTAAGTGAGTATCCTGTAAATCTATTCTCATAACTAACTCCAGATTTTGGCAGTGGCTTTCAATTGCAGTTTAGAATATCAAAAAACGAATTCTAATCTAACTTTAATGGGTTTTCCCGATAGGTTCAGCTCTGAAACTTAGATTTTCAAAAAAATCTGTCATATTTTCCTTTGATATCTGACACTAAAGTCAAAATGAAATTCAACCGCAATCTGAAGCCAATATAAACCCACACTTTAAATATCAAATGCTACAATTCAAGAGACACGGAGCGCAAGGTAAATCGTACGAATTCATGCTTCAGTGAAGGGAAAATCCTGTGGGATCCATTGGCTTGGTCCAAATTCCCGATTATGGGTTTCCAAAGGGTGAGGAGTTCGTCCAGAAGCACAGATTCATGGTATGATCTCGATAGACATTTCGAGGTCGTAACGTTTCTCGATTTGCTGCTGATGCTTTAAAAAAAATAAAATAGTAATTTTCTTCTGGCTGGTGGAAGGGGCCTTTGAAGGGGGACGGCAGTGTAATGGTTCTGTTACTGGACTCGTATTCCACAGAACGTGAGTTCAAATCCCACCATGGCACTTTGAGAATTTGCATTCAGTTTTTAAAAAAAAAAACAGAAATAAAATTAAAAGCTGGTATCAGTAATAAAAGTGACAATGGAGCTATTGAATTGTCGTTAAAAACCCAACTGCTTCTTTAATGCCCTTTAGGGAAAGAAACTTGCCGCCCTTACCCGGTTTGGCCTATGTGTGACTCCAGTCCCACACCAGCATTTGATGCATTTAAGGGGAAGCTGGATAAACACATGAGGGAGAAAGGAATAGAAGGTTATGCTGATAGGGTGAGATGAAGAGGGGTGGGAGGAGGCTCATGTGGAGCACAAACAGCAGCAAGGAACAGTTGGGCCGAATGGCCT
The DNA here is from genome assembly GCA_030390025.1 of Squalus acanthias. Classification (NCBI taxonomy): domain Eukaryota; kingdom Metazoa; phylum Chordata; class Chondrichthyes; order Squaliformes; family Squalidae; genus Squalus; species Squalus acanthias. Next base: position 13,948,941 of record CM059429.1, read on the forward strand.
CGTTCTGTGCTGTACATTCTATGTAACATGGTTGACTCTTAATTGTGTTCTGAAGTCGATAGTGGCCATGATGCGGAGATGCCGGTGTTGGACTGGGGTGGACAAAAGTGAGAAGTCGCACAACACCAGGTTATAGTCCAACAGCTTTATTTGAAATCACAAGCTTTCGGAGCGGCTGCTCCTTCGTCAGGTGAAGTGAAGAAATACAAATGAGCACAGCATATATAGACAGTGAACAATGCCTGTGCAGAGAACAATGCCAGACGACTACATTTAATCTTTCTGACTGCCCTTTATCACACCTCGGCAGAGAGACAATCACGGCAATCAAATCCAACCAGGAAGACATTACATCAAAGACGATAGCAAAATACAACAAAGACAATGAGGTGGGGTCACAGGGGGTCTAATGTGGCAGAGGCTGCAGTCTGTATGGAAAACCAAAAACTTTAAACTTTTTACTTTTTTTACTGGAAATCACATCTGTGAACAAGCCAACGACGACTCGAGTCTGGATGACTCTACGTCAGGTGGGGTTACATGTAGCGTGACATGAACCCAAGATCCCGGTTGAGGCCATCCTCATGGGTGCGGCACTTGGCTATCAGTTTCTGCTCGATGATTTTGCGTTGTCGTGTGTCTCGAAGGCCGCCTTGGAGAGCGCTTACCTGAAGATCCGAGGCTGAATGTCCTTGACTGCTGAAGTGTTCCCCGACTGGGAGGTAACTCATGTGACTCGGCCAATGTTGTCTACCTCATACGCTGCAGGAAAGGATGCCCCGGAGCATGGTACACCAGCGAGACCATGCAGACACTGCGACAACGTATGAACGGATACCGCGCAACAATCGCCAGGCAGGAGTGGAACTTAAATACATTAAGGCCAAGTGATGCAAGACCCCCTCAAGGCGGCCATCTCGCACAGCTTGGAATTGGCAGCATGTAAGATATAACTCCAATGCGGATTGAAGCCGGATTTAAGTGCTCAACAAGTCCCTTGGACTTCTTGGACACTTTAGAAAATTACTGCAGAGTCCTTTTGGGTTTTGAGAAAGCGGTGCTCTTGTCTGCAATTCTCAATTAAAAAAAAACTATTGGGTGGGGATAGAGCTCTGTAGAAGAAGAATTGCATTTATACAGCGCCTTTCACGACCACCGGACGTCTCAAAGCACTTTACAGCCAATGAAGTACTTTTGAAGTGTAGTCACTGTTGTAATGTGGGAAACGCGGCAGCCAATTTGCACACAGCAAGGTCCCACAAACAGCAATGTGATAATGACCAGATAATCTGTTTTTGTTATGTTGGTTGAGGGATAAATATTGGCCCAGGACACCAGGGGATAACTCCACTGCTCTTCTTCAACATAATGCGATGGGATCTTTTACATCCACCTGAGAACAGACAGGGGCCTTAGTTTAACATCTCATCCGAAAGACAGCACCTCTGACAGTGCAGTGCTCTCTCAGCATTGCACTGGAGTGTCAGCCTAGCATTGTGTGCTCAAGTCTCTGGAGTGGGACTTGAACCCACAACCTTCTGACTCAGAGGCAAGTGTGCTACCAACTAAGCCACAACTGACACTCTTGATGGGTGAAAGTGTGCATCTGCATCACTTTCTCCCCAGAGAGATAGAATGGGATTCACAGCTTGCAACATAACTGGTGTCTTGCTCGTTATGAATCATACGCTGCACCTACTGGCCTCAGACTAGTAGTGCAACATAACCAGAGCCTTGGATTTCATCTCAACCAATGTGATTATTGAATAATTCTTTTAAAAAAACTCACCAAGTGTGAGAGTGAGTAAATTTGATGGGCTATTCTGCTGCAATTTGAATTGGAATATAATTTAGCAAATAAACCAAAAGTTAGGTAAGTGCCACAGTGATGGGCTTATATTATTTCCACTGCCCCTAGCGGTACTTCAGTATTTGGGGCACCTGATACTTAGTCAAATTGGCATAGGCCTTTTGCAGATTCAGATTCCAGACTGGGCACGGGCAATAAATGCTGGTCTTCCCAGCGACGCCCACATCCCGAGAATAAAGGGAAGAAAATGTCACTCTCCAGGTCCCGCGTGGCTTTTACTGTCAGACTCAGAAGATAATGGGTTCAAAAGCATGACGGACTGGCACTGTTTGGAAATGCATCTCAAAGAAATATGTTCTGACTTTACACAGTTGGTCGTAACACTCTGATGCAGCTGGAAAAGTAGCAAAACCAGTTAAAGCAATTGTTGCAGAGGGATTGCTAATGAAAAGGAATGGCACTTGTAAAACAAATCTCTTCGGAAAATGGTTCCACAGCCAATACAAACAGTAATAAAGAAATGGTTCCAAAACAAACAGTAATGAAGAAATGGTGCTGATTTATGGATCCATCCTTGTATTTATCTCCCAGAATATCTCGCAATTTTATTCGACATGGTCTATTTTGCAATCTGAAAATGCATATTAGATATCAATAGAATAATTCATTAATATGCTGAGCTCTTATCTTAGTGAAAATACTCACTGAGTGAGTTTCATAAAATATGGGAGACCCTTAGTGAATTAATATATGGAAAAGCTAACACCATTTGTCTGCCCCTTCCCACCTCCATACTTTCCTGTTGTATGTTGTGGCTCAGTGAGTAGCACTCTCGCCTCTGCGTCAGAAGTTGGTGGGTTCAAAGTCCCGCTCCAGGGACTTGAGCACAAAAATCTAGGCTGACACTCCAGTGCAGTGCTAAGGGAGTGCTGTACTGTCAGAGGTGCCGTCTTTCGGATGAGATGTTAAACCAAGGCCCTGTCTGCTCTCTCACGTGGACGTAAAAGATCCCATGGCACTATTTTGAAGAAGAGCAGGGGAGTTATCCCCGGTGTCCTGGGCCAATATTTATCCCTCAATCAACATAACAAAAACAGATTATCTGGTCATTATCACATTGCTGTTTGTGGGAGCTTGCTATGCACAAATTGGCTGCCGTGTTTCCTACATTTCAACAGTGACTACGCTTCAAAAGTACTTCATTGACTGTAAAGCGCTTTGAGATGTCCAGTAGTCGTGAAAGGCACTATAGAAATGCAAGTCTTTCTTTTCTTTTACATGGGAGTATGTGCAAGATAATGGTAAATGTTGCTTCAATAATGCCCCGTGATTGTTACATGTTGGGCGCGATCTTGCCAGCCCTGGGGAGGCGGGTATGGAGGCGGAACTGCCGGGAAAATGGCAGAATCTGGGGGCGGGTGCCCATCCCACCCCCAACCTGCCTCGGTGCCATCTTCCTGGGAGGCGGGTAGCCGACCCGCGCCGGGTCCCGTCTCCTGGTAGTTAACAGGCAGATAAGAGGATTATCCCCATTTTACCCACACAAGTGCGGGCTTCCTGAAGGCTGCGAACCCCGCCAGTGTCACCGAGGCGAGCAGTGGGTCTGCGGGGGTCGGAGGGATGCAAAAGTGCGCTGTGAAGGTAAGTGATGGGTGCAAGTGTGGAGAGGTAAGTATGTGAGGTGAGTGGAAAGTGATAAAAATGTTTACTTACCTTTGTTTCTTCCTGCAGGCTTCAACGTTGGGGATGCGGAGAGTCTCGCATCTCACCGGCAGAGATGACAGATGGCTGCTGCATTCTCCAATGCAACAACCATCTAATTTCTGCTCACAAAAGAGGTTTTGATGAGTCTTGAATACAAGAACCCATCAAACAACAGAGAATGTCACTGTTTGACAGCTTTACAGAGCTGTCAAACGATGACAATTCATCTGTCAAAAGTTTCTGACAGATGAAACGTCATACGCTGATGTTCTCTGTAACCGGCTTCCCCTTAATTGGCCTGCTAAGCCCGCTGGGCAAGCTTAACAAGGTCAATCAAGGGAAAATAGCGTGGGTTGGACTAGAGAGCAGGCTAAAATTACTTCTTGTAAAGTTAGTGCAAAAAAGCAGAAGAATCTGAAATTCTGATGGCCCTACGCTGCCATCGGAGACCAAAGTCCACTTACTTGCAGAGGCACTGACCTTGTCCCAAATTGCGGGATGAGGGCAATAGCATGATTGGAGCAGGCACATCGCACCTTTGAGGGTGCATCAGAGACACCTGCCTCAATGGAGGCCTAGAATATTGGGGCGGATCCATGCAGCGCAGCATGGGAGGCCCAGGAAGGGTTTCAGCTCCCACAGGAACTATCAAAGAGTCGCTGCAAGAAAAACAACAACAACAACTTGTATTTATATAGCGCCTTTAACATCGTAAAATGTCCTGAGGTGCTTCACAGGAGCTTATAAAACAAAATTTGACACCGAGCCACATAGGGAGATACTAGGACAGGTGACCAAAAGCTTGGTCAAAGAAGTAGGTTTTAAGGAGCGTCTTAAAGGAGGAGAGAGAGGTAGAGAGGCAGAGAGGTTTAGGGAGGAAATTCCAGAGCTTAGGGTCCAGGCACCTGAAGGCCCGGCCGCCAATGGTGGGGCGATTAAAATCGAGGATGCGCAAGAGGCCAGAATTGGAGGAGAGCAGAGATCTAGGAGGGTGGTAGGGCTGGAGGAGGTTACAGAGATAGGGAGGGGTGAGGCCATGGAGGGATTTGAAAACAAGGATGAGAATTTTTAAATTGAGGCATTGCCGGGCCGTGATTTACCTTTTTCCTCAAGCTTTTACTAGGCCTATGGCAGTATCCATGCCTGCTCTCGACACGCATGGGTTCATATTGGGCCTATCAGCTGAGGTACTGGGTAGAATTTCCTGAGGAAGCCCGGGAACTCCCTGAGACATGCCTCTTTGACATTGGTGGGGTGGAGGGGGTGGGTGGACGAATGACTGAAAATTCCCAACCTCCACAACATGGGGCAGATTCCCGATGGGCTCCAGCTCATTTTTTGGGCCCGACAGCAGGAACATCAGAGATGTGTCCAGGCTCAGGCTGGAATTGTGGATCTTTGGCCTCCAAAAATTACAGTCTCGATCTGGCTTCATTTATATTTATGAAAGACGCAAGAGATATTACCCCATAAGTTTTCAAACCAATGTTTACCAAGGGATCCCAGGGAGTCCGCAAGGTCATCAGATTTCTCTATTTGTTACCAGATCCTTACTTGTTTTTATTCGTTCACAGGATGTGGGTGTCGCTGGCAAGGCCAGAAATTATTATCCATTCCTAGTTGCCCTTGAGAAGGTGGTGGTGAGCCCCCTTCTTGAACGGCTGCAGTCCGTCTTCTTTGTAGTGGTTTGTTACAACTGAGTGGCTTGCTAGGCCATTTCAGAGGGCAGTTAAGAGTCAACCACATTGCTGTGGGTCTGGAGTCACATATAGGCCAGACCGGGTAAGGACGGCAGATTTCCTTCCCTAAAGGATATTAGTGAACCAGATGGGTTTTTATGACAATGCGATAGTTTCACGGTCACCATTACTGAATTACTGATACTAGCTTTTTATTCCATATATATTTAATTAACTGAATTTTTACATTTCCCCAGCTACTCTGATGGAATTTGAACTCATGTCTCACGATCATTAGTCCAGGCCCCTGGATTACTAGTCTAGTAACATAGTCACTATGTACCGTACCCAGAGTCATACAGCACAGGGAGGCCGTTTGGCCCATCGTGCCTGTACCGGCTCTTTGAAAGAGCTCTCCAATTAGTCCCACTCCATCTGCTCTTTCCCCATAGCCCTGCAACCTACTACTGGTGCCCCACCCCAGCTGACATCAGCTAGCTCAGCACAGAACAGGGAATGGAACCAGAGACTTTCCTGGTTGAGCAACTCATTGCCTTAACCAACTGTGCCATCGTGCGAGGTTGGTGATGATTGTTGGTGCTGTACATTAATAAATGATGTTTTCCATAATGATAGCACTTTTAGGTATTTAATACCATGGCTGGAAATTTCCTCGTGGTGCTCCTACTCCATCGCCAGAAATAAGCAGGGTTTCCGCCGGACATTTGGCGAAGTTATGGCAGTGGAGCGGGAGCAGCTCCAAGAAAATTCTTGGCCCATCTTTTGGAAGCTACGACAAGAGGTCCCCAGATGTGTAACAATATTTTCAGGAGGTACGAAGGAATGCGTCAGTATTTGCAAGCGATCCCAGGAGTTGGTGTCAGCTGTAGCACTTTTACCTCTCAGTCAGAAGGTTGTGGGTTCAAGTCCCGCTCCAGGCTGACACTTTCAATGCAGTACTGAGGGAGTGCTGTACTGTCAGAGGTGCCGCCTTTCAGATGAGACCTTAAACCGAGGCCCCATCTGCCCTCTCAGGTGGCCATATAAGATCCCACTGCACTATTTCAAAGGAGAGTTCTAACCCTAAACCAAACCAATATTTATCCCTCAACCAACATCACAAAAAAAAATCAGATTATCTGGTCATTATCACATTGCTGTTTGTGGGAGCTTGCTGTGCGCAAATTGGTTCCCGTGTTTCACTACATTACAACAGTGACTACATTTCAAAAGTACTTCACTGGCTGTAAAGCGCTTTGGGACGTCCTGAGGTTGTGAAAGTTGATATAAGTGCAATTTTTAAAAAATATTTACAGGAGGTCCCCACATAAAGATTTGAAAATCATTGCATTACACACATAGCAATTATATTTATACTTTTGTCCCTCTCTCTTCCATCTCCTGTCCTTTCAATTCTTGGCTATTTTCTTTCTTTACTCTTCTCTTTCTAATGGGATCTTCATCACTTCGGTGAGGCTTAGCGTGAACCAGAGTGATCTCCTCACAACAGCGCCCTTCAAAACCGGCAGTGAAATTTGCTTAGCTTGCTCGACAGTCCCTGGCCTCAGTTTTACAATCACAAACTGGGTACATCTGCTGCACGTGGCATCTGGCGTTGGAATATTCTTAAGAACAGAATGAAAAAGAAAGAATGATCAGAATGCTGTGACCAGAAATGGACAAAACAGCCAAGATTGGTACATTTTAGTGAATTAATCTTGCTGAATGGGAAGGAAAGGATTCGGGAAAGGAAACAGAATCACTTTATAATCCAGTGTGTCTACAATCTAGAATGAATGAGTCTCTCCAGGATGAATGACATATGGATTTGTAATGACAGTGTAATTCATTCTCCATATAACACCAACATGATTAAATTTAACACTAAGCCAAAAATGACTCGGAGACCATTCCTGGACTTTACTGGTACCTGACTTCAATTACATTTCAATATCTTCTCAGGCAGTGCTACAATCGTAAAGTCACGAGCATTTTCTATTAATACATTAATCAAAAAAAAGCATATATTTGACTGACATTAAAATTTGTTTTGTTATCTAAAGCTATCATGGGAGCTTGATTCCATTTTTTTTTACACAGATGTGGTACTCTCCTTGTCTTTCCTTCAGCTTTAAATAATCCTTCATGGTTTTCTTTTAATTGCGTTCTTTAAGATATGAGCACAACTCTCTCTCAATTAAAGACCTTTTAAGAGGTTTCCAATCGGAATGATTGTAACCTGAGGAGCACAGGAGTTGCACAAATAGGAACAGGCCAGAAGTAATCATAGTATTTGGGGAAACTGTCATTTTAGAACATGTACATTACATTTATATCAGTGAAGAGCTGATTTAGAGGCAGCAAAATTGAACTGACAATTGCTCAATTCACTGTGAAAGTAGTTAAATTACATGAGCAACAATCGTGAAAAATTCCGAGATCTTTGTGGTGAAAAGTCACAGAATTAAGGATTTTCTGTCATCCTTTATTGGCTGTAAAGCGCTTTAAGACATCCTGAAGTTGTGAAAGGCGCTATATAAATTCAAGTTCTTTCTTTCCTTCTTTCTTTTGCTGAAGTTGTGAAAGGAACTCTATAAATTCAAAAGTTCTTTCTTTCTTTCAACAGGATGAAGAGTACACCTCCCGACACATCACTTTCAAAAATAATTTTGTTGTAGTTTGAAATACCATTGACCTAGAATAATATACTGTGGCAGGCTTCAGGTGGAAACAATCCTTCAACTCATGTGTCTGCTTAACATATGAATTCAGATCCTTAAAGCCTAAATTTTCTATCAAGCGCTTTCAATGTACATAATAGGGCGTCATGTTGCTGTTTGTGCCAGAATCGCCACACATGGGTACAATCAATTATTCCCTGAATTCTAGGGAATGCCACACTGTCAGGGTTAGGGTCAGGGTTAACCTAGTCCTCACCCTAACCCAGGTTAGTAGAAGCCTTGTTGCCTTTAGCATTGCGGTCTCTGCTCTGTGCCAAAGTTGACATACCAGTGGGCACAGACAGGCAGCATACCAGCCATATTTGTACAGCTCGGTGGGCTAAATTACTACACACCTGTGTAATGTTGCCTCTTCTGAACGGGAAGGTACCAGTGATGGAAAAGTCGAGCTTTTGACTGCCACCGGGCAGGTAGTGGTGAGTGAAGACTCTCCCTCAATATTCAGAGCGTTGTATAGAAGGTGGCCACCTCCCTGAGTAGGCTAAACCTGGCAATCCAATGCTGCTGTGTTAGGAACAGGCAGCTGCTTCTTGATCTGCACACGTGGCTACTCGAGCAGTTGATGTGGGTGGTCGTAGGAACATCGGGAATAGGCCTTTCAGCCCCTCGAGCCTGTTCCGCCATTCAATTAGATCATGGTTGATCTGTATCTTAACTCCATCTACCTGTCTTGGTTCCATAATCTGGCCATTAACACTGGTTGTTGGTCTTCTATGCAGCCTTGGCTCCTGCTTTGTCCACTGTGGTGACACAGGATAGTGGATATTGCAATTGATGTACTCACCAGCATGTTTACCTTTGCTAGCTCAAGTTGGCCATCCAGGCACCATCGGAGAATTTATTGTTCCCAATGGAAAACAAATACAGGTCCGATTGGCACTAAGAACCCTTACAAGCACCTAATAGGCATCGTTGAGCAGTGTGCTTTAAAATAACAGTAGAATAACAATAGATTATTAGCGTTAATGAATTCTATTTTAAAAGCAAAATAGTGCCTTAACCCCAACAGTGGAATCCTCCCCTCCCTTAGTCTCCCATCTAAACGTGTGACTCCTCCCCTCCTTCAGTCTCCCCTCCAAACTGTGGGTCTCCTCCCCTCCCTCAGTCTCTCCTCCAAACTGTGGGGCCTCCTCCCCTCTCTCAGTCTCCCCTCCAAACTGTGGGGCCTCCTCCCCTCCTTCAGTCTCCCCTCCAAACTGTGAGGCCTCCTCCCCTCTCTCAGTCTCTCCTCCAAACTGTGAGGCCTCCTCCCCTCCCTCAGTCTTCCCTCCTTCAGTCTTCCCTCCAAACTGTGGGCCTCCTCCCCTCCCTCAGTCTCTCCTCCAAACTGTGGGGCCTCCTCCCCTCCCTCAGTCTTCCCTCCTTCAGTCTTCCCTCCAAACTGCCCTCCCTCAGTTTCCCAAATTTCTGTCCTTTTGTTTAAAAAGCAACCTCCAAACACTAGCAGCAGGAAGTATTCTTCTGCTTAGAAGTGACAGAACCAGAGCTAGAAAAGAGAAACTTGGGGGCCAGCAGTATCTACAGGGTTAAGGTTACCATACTTTTAAAGATTCAGACAGACAGACATCATTCAATTATTTTGGCCACGTGAAGGCTTTGCCTGAATGGAAAATAATGGTTATGATAAAGGAGAAAATTACAGTGTGAAGCATGCTCCTCTCCCATCAGTATAAATGTATTCTTTGTGCTCTTGCCCAGAAATATGATATGTTGCTCTTGGCACCCAACAGAAAAGACAGGTCCTGACTTTTATTACCAATAAGGTGAGCAGGTAACGATTAAAAGTTGGTAGCTTTTCAATACACTTCACATCTCCCTTTGGGAGAGCAGGTTAAAAATAAATGTAATCTTTGGAAGAATTCGCTGAGCAAAATTAAAGCACTTTGTCCACATCAGAGGACATTGCAGGGGAGGTTTATGTCAGCTGTTTAAATTCAGTGCCAAGCCTTTTGATTGATTCAAATGCAAATTAGATAGATTTCTTTCAGAAGATAGTATTTTGGGATCCAGTATCTGAGTAATTTGAGACGTGACGTGTGGTGAGTGCAGCGAGCTTGGGAGGAACAGGTGACTTTGGAGCTAGGGTTTTCCTCGCCTCATGTCTGGGTCTGTTGTAGACTAATTGATAGAGATTGATTGCTGTGATTAGTCAACAGCTCCATTATCGTTGTATCATGCGACTACCAGGATAGTAGAACATGAACTAGAAGGTCTTTCTCGTCTAGCAATTCAAATGTTCCTAACTTCAATACTCAAAGATTAGAAAAATCTTTCAAAGTTGGGAAGCAGCTCTCCCAATGGCTCGGCTAGTTCATGTTGTGCTGTGCTGGGCTCAGCTCCAGCATCAGCAGGGGTGCTTCAATTGGCCTCAGTGTCCGTGGGGTGAAGGTGGAGATAATCGGCCTGCTCCTGATCACAAGCCAGCGACTCCTGCATGTGTTTGGACATTACGTGCCTCAGCTCACCTGCCACTGAAAACCTCATCCATGCCTTTGTTATTTCTAGACTTGATTATTCCAACACTCTCCTGGCCGGCCTCCCATTTTCCGCCCTCCATAAACTTGAGCTCATCCTAAACTCTGCTTCCCGTATCCTAGCTCGCACCAAGTCCCGTTCACCCATCACCTCTGACTCAGAGGCGAGAGTGCTACCCACTGAGCCACGGCTGGCATCTTATCCCTGGTGTCCTGGCCAATATTTATCGCTGGTCTAGCTTCCACTTAGATGCATCTATGTTATTCGCCTCAACCACTCCTGGTGGTGGCAAGTTCCACAGTCTCACCACTCCTTGGGTAAAGATGATTCTCCTGAATTCCCTATTGGATTTAGTGTTGACTCTCTTATATTTATGTCCTCTAGTTTTGGATTCCCCCACAGTTCAAAAGATTTTCTCTACGTCTACCCTATCAAACCCTTTCATAACCTTAAGGACCTCTATCAGGTAACCCTTCGGTCTTCTCTTTTCTAGACATCAACAAGCCTCCTGGCAGCCCATTCCAGCTGTTGATCACACTGTGCATCACTAAGACCACCTATTTCCACTTCTAGAACATCGGCCGACTCATTTTGTTTAAACAGATTTTTGTTTATTAGTTCTAAAAATATTGGAGCTTGGGGGAAAAAAGGCCGTTTGACTTGAGCGAGGCAGTTGGAGGCGGGAGGTCATGTGATGAAACCTCCAGGAACACGTCCAACCAGAGTTGGCAACGCAAACAAGGCTAGACCTCCTGGCATCTGTTTTAAATTTGCCCATCGCAATGCTGAATCTGTGATGCCTTGACCTGCTGTCTCTGAAAGCATTGTTCTGGCTCACGTCCCTTTTTCTATCCTGTTAAGTATCTTACACACCTCTAAAAGGTCTAATATGCCTCTTTAATGTTGCATGTATCACTGCCTCAGGCCAGACTATTGTCTGTCCTCGGCTCGGCTGCTCCAGTAGGGGTGGGTGATGGAGACAGCCTGGAAGTTACAGTGGCCCAGATTTTGCTGTCAATATAACGGTGAGGCTAATGGCGCTTGCCGTTATAAAATTTGAATGGGCTGCGCAGCCAGTTAAAGGGCCCGAGCAGGGGGGAAAAAAAAAATTAGAGTTAACATTGCCGCCAAGATCCCTGTACTCCTCCAATTCTGGCCCAATTTCATCGCACCACCATTGGCGGCCGTGCCTTTAGCTGCCTAGGTCCTGAGCTCTGCAATTCCCTCCCTAAACCTCTCCGCCTCTCCGCCTTTAAAACCTACCTCTCTGAGCAAGCTTTTCGTCACCTGCTCTGGGATGGCAGGACTGTCATATGAGGAGAGATTGGGTCGACTAGGCCTGTATTCACTAGAGTTCAGAAGAATGAGAGGGGATCTCATTGAAACATATAAAATTCTGACAGGGCTAGACAGATTGGATGCAGGGAGGATGTTTCCCCTGGCTGGGGGGTCTAGAACAAGGGGTCACAGTCTCAGGATACGGGGTAAGATATTTAGGACTGAAATGAGGAGAAATTTCTTCACTCAGAGGGTGGTGAACCTGTGGAATTCTCTACCACAGAAGGCTGTGGAAGCCAAGTCACTGAATATATTTAAGGAGATAGATAGATTTCTAGACACAAAAGGCATCAAGGGGTATGGGGAGAAAGCGGGAATATGGTATTGAGATGGAGGATCAGCCATGATCATATTGAATGGCGGAGCAGGCTCGAAGGGCCACATGGCCTACTCCTGCTCCTATTTTTCTATATTTCTATGTTTCTATGTTCTACTATCTCCTTATATGCCCTTTGGCTCAGTGTCAAATTTTGTTTGATAACGCTCCTGTGAAGTGCCTTTCGATGTTTTACTGCGTTAAAGGTGCTATATAAATGCAGGTTGTTGTTCATATGCTGGACTGATACAGAGATTCTTTTTCCCATTGGGCATCACACTGTCTCAGAACCAGTTCGGTAACTTCAGCCTGCTTTTCGATTGCATCAACACATCTGCCAGCGACTCTTCATCAGCTTCCTTGTTGCAGGGTTAATGATGCCGTGTGACTCATTCATAACTGTTCATTTCATTCCAGAGGACACCTCCCAAGCCACAGCACCGACATTCCAAACAGTGGATCGAAGCGCATGGCTTTACTGAAATAAACGGCCTCATTGTTTCACAAGGTCCCCGACTTGTTTTTGGCCGTTTCCATTTGCCAACGATTTTTCACCTTCTCTTCCAGCTATGAAGCCAAATGTTGAATGCCAAGGTTGCATGGCTGAATGAATTGATTATTTCATGGGGTGCTAACACTCCGTGCCAGGAGCCCTTGAGTAAGGTTCTCGGCCTTTGAATTTAAAATAGATTGACGTAAGGATGTTGGCCAATGTCAACTGTAAATGAATGCTGGAAACTTAGCTGGATTCCTTGGAGATGTCTGTCAAGTCATCGCAGGGCAAATTTCAGGACATTCAGGAATATCTAATCATTTCCAAATGCCATTTGGAAACTCAGTAAGAGAGAAACAGATTTATTTTCTGGTACATCAACTCCTATGAGGGAGAAATTTGAGGCCCATATCTTAACTGATATAACTTTGAAACATTATAATCCTGTAATTTTTAATGCTGAAATGTAACTTTTCACAGGGTTTCAAGGATGGAAGTTACATGTGGAATAGTTCAATGTAAAATCAGATCCATCAGCTCATCTAGTCACAGGGCTAGGCGATCCCACAACCAATGGATCAAATCAAAGCTCTGCAGTCCTGCCACATCCAGTCGTTAATGGTGGTGGACCATTAAACGACCAATGGGAGGAGGAGGCTCCATGAATATCCCCATCCTCAATGATGGTGGAGCCCAGCACGTGAGTTCAAAAGACAAGGCTGAAGCGTTCGCAACCATCTTCAGCCAGAAGTGCCGAGTGGATGATCCATATCGGCCTACTCCTGAGGTCCACACCATCACAGAAGCCAGTCTTCAGCCAATTCGATAAACTCCACATGATATCAGGAAATGAATGAGCGCACTGGGTATAACAAAGGCTTTGGGCCCCGACGACATCCTGGCTGCAGTGCTTAAGACTTGTGCTCCAGAACTAGATGCACCTCTAGCCAAGTTATTCCAGTACAGCTACAACACTGGCATCTACCCGACAAAGTGGAAAATTGCCCAGGTATGTCCTGTCCATAAAAAGCAGGACAAATCTAATCCAGCCAATTACTACCCCATCAGTCCACTCTCAATCATCAGCAAAGTGATGGAAGGTGTCGTCGAAAGTGCTATCAAGTGGCACTTACTTACCAATAACCTGCTCACCAATGCTCAGTTTCGGTTCTGCCAAGACCACTCGGCTCCAGACATCATTACAGCTTTGGTCTGAACATGGACATGGACATGGACATGGACAAAAGAGCTGAATTCCAGACGTGAAGTTGTTGGAGGCCAATCATCACAGCCCCAGGACATCGCTGCAGGAGTTCCTCAGGACAGTATCCTAGGCACAACCATCTTCAGCTGCTTCATCAATGACTTTCCGTCCATCATAAGGTCAGAAGTTGGGATGTTTGCTGATGATTGCACAGTGTACAGTTCCAATTGCTACTCCTCAGATAATGAAGCAGTCCATGACCACATGCAGCAAGACAACATTCAGGCTTGAGCTGATAGGTGGCAGGTAACATTCACGCCACTGAAGTGCCAGGTAATGACTATCTCCAAGAAGTGAGAGTCTAACCACCGCCCCTTGACATTCAACGGCATTACCATCGCCGAATCCCTCACCATCAACATCCTGGGGCTCACCATTGACCAGAAACTTAACTGGACCAGCCACATAAATACTGTGGCAACAAGAGCACGTCAGAGGCTAGGTATTCTGCTGCAAGTGACTCATCTCCTGACTCCCCAAAGCCTTTCCATCATCTACAAGGCACAAGTCAGGAGTGTGATGGAATACTCTCCACTTGCCTGGATGAGTACAGCTCCAATAACGCTAAAGAAAGTCGTCACCATCCAGGACAAAGTTGCCTGCTTGATTGGAACCCCATCCACCACCTTAAACATTCAATCCCTCCACCAATGGCGCACTGTGTCTGCACATTGTACCATCTACAAAATGCACTGCAGCAACTCGCCAAGGCTTCTTCAACAGCACCTCCCAAAACCGCAACCTCTACCACCTAGAAGGACAAGGGCAATAGGAGCATGGGAACACCACCACCTCTAAGTTCCCCTCCAAGGCACACACCATCCTGACTTGGAAATATATCGCCGATCCTTCATCATCGCTAGGTCAAAATCCTGGAACTTCCGCCCTAACAGCGCTGTAGGAGTACCTTCACCACATGGACTACAGCGGTTCAAGAAGGCAGCTCACCACCTTCTCAAGGGCAATTAGGGACGGGCAATAAATGCTGGCCTTGCCAGCTACACCCACATCCCGCAAATGAATAAAAGATTGTGTACACCAGTGTATAAGTGCACACCCAGTGATAGACCACGGATCATTAGCAGGAATCTGGGTGCGGAGATCAGTGCGCCACGCATGGCTTTCCATCCATTACAATTAATGGGTAATTTCCCTCACATGTCTGACAATCATCTTGGTTTAAAGGGGGAAAAATTCATATGGTTTGCACCATACATTAGCGGCAAAATGGCGTTGACAGCTGTAATGACAGCTGATGCCAGTTCCAGCACCACATGCCATATCGGTCTTACCGATAGCGTTGCCGGTAAACACGCTTGCCAGGGACCTCACCATCATGGAGATCGTGACGTCAGTGAGTGTGCAACGCTCACTGGATGCCCGATCTTACAACTTCCTTATAGCCAATGGACTTACCGGCTGGAGTTAACAACAACAGGCTGAGGTGATGTGCAGCAGCAGGAAGCCAGCTCCAGCGACGCTATTTAAAGGAATCATTACCAATCGCTCCAACCTGACAGGTTTGTGAAGTTTGAGTGGCTGTGTATTAGTTCCTGCTACTGCAACAGTTTTCTTTAGTAATTTCAAGGTTCTTTAGTATCAGGAGTGTTCTGGCAACTGCAAAACTGCATAATTATTTCTAGAAAGATTCAAACTACAGCACTTGCTAAGATGAATGGGGGCTGTACTGGTATTCAACCTCGCCCTCCAGGATCTATGGTGGAGGGAGCGGAGGCAGCGAGAAAGGCGGGCACATGTGTGCAGGGAGAGGAGGAGGAGGACCATCAGGGCTCTCAAAAGGAGGCCTTACCCTTCGAGGATATTCCGAGAGCACTTCTCCTACCTTCAATTAAGTGAGGAGCCGTGTATTAGAAGTCTCTGCTTCACCAAGAAGGTGGTCACAGAACTCTGCCACCTCCTGCAACCAGACCTCCAGCCTCAGACCGGGGCGACCACGGCTCTCCCAGTGGCAGTCAAGGTCAGCGTGGCCCTCAATTTCTTCACCAGCAGATCCTTCCAGTTTGCAGCAGGAGACATAGCTAACATCTTGCCATCCATCGCTGCATTTGGGAGGTCACAGAGGCTCTCTACACTAGGAGAAGATATTACATTGGCTTCCCCATCACCAGAGAGAAGCAGGACGAGCGTGCATGTGGCTTTGCCAGGATAGCGGGATTCCCGATAATGCAGGGTGCCATTGACTGCACCCACGTGGCTTTGCGGGCACCGTATAACAATCCTGAGATCTTCCATAACCGCAAAGGCTACCACTCACTTAATGTGCAGTTGGTGTGCGACCACACACAGCGAATCCTCACCATCAATGCCCACTATCCTGGCAGCAGCCACGATGCCTTCATCCTGCGCCAGACCAGTGTGCCAGCACTCTTCCATCCACCACGTCAAGCTCAGAGACAAGGGCTATTCGCTCGCCACCTGGCTCATAACTCCCCTCCACAAGCCCAACACTCGTGCCCAGCACTCATACAATGAGAGCCAGCTGCCACCAGGAACATCATTGAGTGGACCATCAGCCTACTGAAGCAACGGTTCCACTGCCTTGACCGCTTGGGGGGAGCCCTTTGAGCTGAGCTGAGCTGGTGTCCCATTTCATGGTGGTCTGCTGCATGCTCCACAAGTTGGCCATCATGAGGGCCCAGCCCGTGCCACCAGGGATTGCGGGACCACCTCAAGAAGAGGGCAAGGGAGAGGAGGAGGGGGAGGAGGACGAGGAGGAAGAGGAAGACGAGGAGGACTAGGAGGAACAGAAACAAGGGAAGAGGCAGCCACTCAATTGGCCTTCCGGAAGGGCGGTCCATGACCGGCTCATCAGACTCTGCTTCGAATGAATGAAAGCCCAGATCCCCATTTCTCAACACATCCCCATCATACCATTCCTGTCGCAGGCCATTTCACAGTGCAAAGCTGAAATGAGAGACACCACAAAAGAATCCAAACTGAATTAATAAATTTATCTATACACATATAACATCAAGACTATTAACTAATCACCCTTGTGCAATCCCTCAGTCGTTCGTGTGCCTTTTCCTCGTCTAGTGCTCCTACGAATTGCTCCACTGGTGACTGCAGCATGGCTGGTGGAAGGCTGCTGAGTTTCCGTGCGGGACACTTCAGATGGCCTTGCAGGACGCCCTCGACCAGGTCTGGGCCTGGTAGGCCCGGCTTTAGACTGCACCACCTCGGCATGGGTGGCAGTAGTCTGGGCTGGCTGGATGACAGGCAGCGACAAGGGCAATGGCGGAGTGGCAGTGGTGGGAGCAGGAATGCTGTCATCCTGGGAGAGGACAGCAGTTTCCTGCTCCACTGACCCACTGCCACTCCCCCGGGGCAGCACCTCAGCATCACTAGCAATCTGTTGGAGCACAGATTGCTGGCCTGCTGCGACACCGTGAAAGCCCCAATGGACGGTGGTAGACCCAGCCATGATGGCAGCAGTCAGAGCTTGGGTGGCATCACGCTGAAACTGCATGAGAGCAGCCAGAGATCGGATGCCACCAAGCAGAGACTGCATGAGAGCAGTCTGAGCTTCCGCTGCAGCACTAAGACGTTGGGTCGCTTCTGCCTGTGCTGCAGTGGAAGCTGCGACATTCGCCCATCATGCGCGCCATCACGTCTGGGTTGCCACTGTCTCTCTGGGAGTCTACCAACATTTGCAGACTGGAAATGATGGGCTCCATGCTTTGCGCAGAGCCTTGTGCAATGTTGGAGGCGGACTCCTCCACACTCCTTGCCATTGCCGAGAGGCTCTCTGGCAGCTTTGCCATTGCACCTATCATTTCCGTGTGCATGCCCATCACCCTTCTTCTAAAGGCCTCCTCATCGAGGTCCTCATCTGAGTCCTGTGCAGCAGAACTTGCACGTGAACTCGCCCTCCAGAGAGTTGGCCCCTGAGCTACCCTTTCCCCCTGGCCTTGCTGCAGCCCACTCTTGCCCAGTGCCTCACCCTGTGCAGATCCCGCTACTACACCAGCCTCTAAAGAATGCGTAGTGCCAGTATCTGAGCTGGTGTCTGCGGGTGAGAGATGCAGTGACGCGGTGTTTTCTTCCTGCTCCTCTTCTCCCGCATCGCTCTCTACGGTGCCCTCAGGGACAGGCTGCTCAGGTGCTTGCTCTTTATATGAAAGCAGAAAGGCACAAGAGTCGGGTTAAGGTGAGGGGAGGGGGGCAGGAAGTGAGAAATGCATGCATACAGCATGATTAGCTGGAAAGTGAAAAACGATTGTGGGCTGAGGGGAAAGTGGGATGTGAGAAGAAGGAGTAGGGATGAACATACCATTGTTGTCCCCAAGGGGGTCAACGTCACCAGTGACCACGGTGCCCACGAGCTGGCGCCCAATGATCTGCAGCAGTCAATTCTCCAGGTCACTCAGATGTTCAATGTGGGCTTGGCCTCGCCTGTCCGTTCCTGCTCCCTCTGGTTGTGAGCCACCTTGGCCTGAAAGAGAAAGGAAAGTGTGTGAGTGAGTGTGGTGCAGTGTGTTTGGGTGATGTGCCTGCCATAGTTGAATAGTTTGAGATGTGGGTGTGAGTGTTGCTAGGTAGAGATTGTTGGTGGGTGAGTGCTGGTGCTTCAGTCAGTGTGTGAAGCTTATGGTACAGATGATGGTATGTAGCATTTGTTCAAGCCTTCACTCACCCTGACCACCTGTGTGAGGTCATTAATCTTGTTCCTGCACTGTGTGTGGGTCCTGGGGACCACAGTGCTGCCCGAGACGTGCTGCGCAACCTCTCTCCACATGGTGCAGAACATTTGTGGTGAAGGCCTCCTGCCAGTTGGTGGGTAGGGCATCGCCCTCCTCTCCACAGCAAAAACCAACGCCTCCAAAGCTTCGTCAGAGAACCTCCGGGCTCTCTCCCTGGGGTGGCAATCTGCCATCACGACAACTTATTCACTGCTCCAGATCCTTCTCCTTCTGCTTCTACTTCTTCTTGTTAGCGTTGTTGAGGCAGCTGCACACCCAACAATGCTGAGAATGAGGTGCTGCAGCATCAATGAACCTCCCCTTTAAGTAGTGAAAAAAGACTGTGGCAATCATGACTTGCAATTAGACTGCCCCCGATATTGGTCCAGCTTTTCAGTGTAACGCCAATGAGCTTGGGTTTTTAGACTAGATTTATGACTGCAATCATTTTAATGAGGAGTGAGCACGAATTTTGCGTGCAGTCTAGACGATTTTCACCTGACGCTACTTAACCATTTTTAGTCTAAACACTGCCCATTCCTTGGCTATAATGATTTTCTAGCCCAGAGTGTCCTTATGGCACAGAGGGGGAAGGATTGCTCCAGTCACTATGTGTAATGACAACCATAACGATGTTCATTTTGAATGCATTTACAGTGCCTCTGCAAACAAAGCATCTCTTCCCCCCATAGTAATTCTGATTCCAGTTTCTGCTGCGCTGCTTCCATAACTCACCACTCACCTGGATGGGGGTAGCTGCAGTAACACTCAAGAAGCTCGACACCATCCAAGACAGAGCAGTTTACTTGATCGGTGCTCCTTGCCACTGGAATCATTATCCACCCCAGCCGTCACTGGCTCGCTGTGGCTGCAGTATGTACAATCTATAGGATGTACTGGGGCAACTCATTACGATTACTTCAGCAGAACTTCCCTCCCCTGTGGCCTCTACCACCAAGAAGGACAAGAGCAGCAATTTTGTGAGAACACCATCGCTTCCAAGCTCCCCTCCGAGTCATACACCATGCTGACTTGGACATATATCGCCGTTCCTTCTTCATTGCTGGACCAATATGCTGGAATTCCCCACCTAAGACCATTGTACGGGCACCATCATAACAAAGAGGGTTCAAGGAGAAGGCCTACCACCAACCTTCTCTGGGTCAACTAGGGATGGGCAACAAATGCAGCCTTGCCAGCAAAGCCCATATCCCCAGAACAATTGAAAAAGAACCATTTCATCTCAGCTGGAGTATTGTGGACTATTCTGGGCGCCACATTTCAGGCAAGATGTAAAGGCCTTAGAAAGGGTGCAGAGGTGGTGTACCAGGATGTTACCAGGGATGAGGGACTTCAGTTATGAGGAGAGGTTGGAAAAGTTAGGACTGTTCTCCTTGGAACAGAGAAGGTTAAGAGTTGACCTAATAGAGGTTTTCAAGATGATGAGAAGTTTTGATAGAGTAGAGAGAGAGAAAAACTATTCCCTCTGGCGAGTGGGTCAATAACCAGAGGTCAGAGATTCAAAATCATTGGCAAAAGATCTAGAGAGGAGATGAGGAGAAACGTTTTCACTCAGAGAGTTGTGGGGATCTGGAACGCTCGACCTGAAAAGGGGGTGGAAGCTGATTCCATCAATCATTTTAAAAGGGAGTTGGACGGTTCTGGAGGATGAGGAACTTACAGGGTTAGGGACAAAAAGCGGGGATGTGGGACTGAGCACGACGGCTCTTTCACAGAGCCAGCACAGGCACGACGGGCCGAACGGGCTCCTACTGCGCTGTAAGTTTCTATGATTCTATGATTCTGTGAACATTCAGGGTTTGTAGAAAAATAGCCCGGTAGAGGGCAACTGAGTTCCACAAACATCAGGATAGGAAATGAAAAAGTAATCTAACGGTATTCATCTATTCAGTTCCTTGAACAGCTGTATGAGGAGTTAAAGTTCAAATCCTTCCCAGCACTAGCTTCCAACCTCCTGCTAACCAACTCCACCTGCCTGAGGTGCCACGTCCAATTTTAGCAACAGGTCATTCCTGCTGCAGTTCCTAGCCTAGAAATTCCTTTGGGTCGTCCGAAGCACGGAGGGTGGATTTCTTTACACCAACCTGTCCCTGGCACTGACCCCGTCTCAAATCCCAGGGATGGTGTCACTTGTATAAAAGGGGTGGGTGCCTCCATCATTTACAATGTCTCTGGGCATTCATCTGTGGGAGGAGGGGGGGGGTGACAACTGAAGTTTCGCAACGTCCATCCTTGGGGGAGGGGAGTTGGGGCGGGCCAGTCTGTGCAAAGTAGCTGAAGACAAAAGTGTTCAATCCTGCAAATGTGAGAAGTCGCACAACACCAGGTTATAGTCCAACAGTTTTATTTGAAATCACAAGCTTTCGGAGCGCTGCTCCTTCGTCAGGTGAAGTGAAGAAATACATATAGGCACAGCATATATAGTCAGAGAACACAGCCAGATGATTACAGTTAATCAGGTATGATAAAGGGCAGTTGGAAAGATTAACTGTAATCATCTGGCTGTGTTCTCTGACTATATATGCTGTGCCTATATGTATCTCTTCACTTCACCTGACGAAGGAGCAGCCGCTCCGAAAGCTTGTGATTTCAAATAAAACTGTTGGACTATAACCTGGTGTTGTGCGACTTCTCACATTTGTCCACCCCAGTCCAACACCGGCATCTCCACATCATGGCTTCAATCCTGCAGGCATTATTGGTCGTACTCTGGGCAGAGCCGAGGGGAGATCTGGCAGGGGCTATTGTCCCACCACTCCCGCCTCTTACTGTGGCATCAGGACGGAGGTGGAAGAAGTGCTCGCTCCCCGGCCCCCCCCCCCCACCCCCCACCCCTCTCCATTGTAATTCTTCAATGTAGGCAGAAAGAAGTGAATACCCTACGGAAACATGTTCCTCCCACTCCGCCCAGCTCTTGTGGTTTTCATGCCACAAATGGGCCAGAATCTGAAGGCTCCTATCTGTTGGATCAACTGGATGATGTACCTTGTCTGTTTGTGAATTCTCAAGCCCCATCCTTATCCTATTAGAAATGAGAACCTGGTCTACTGTGATTTCATTCTCACCTCTGTGATGTCTAGGAACACAGTAACAGGAGTCGGCCATTCAGCCCCTCCAGCCTGTGAGATCACCTTAACTCCATTTACCCGCCTTGGTTCTATATCCCATAATACTCTTGCCTAACAAAAACTTATCAATCTCACTTTTGAAATTTTCAATCAACCCCCCAGTATCAAAAGCTTTTTGGGTGAGAGAGAGTTCCAAATTTCCACCACCCTTTGTGTGAAGAAGTGCTTCCTGACATCACCCCTGAACGGCCTGGCTCTAATTTTAAGGTTATGCTCCCTTGTTCTGAACTCCCCCCACCAGAGGAAATAGTCTCTCTCTAATTACCCCATCAACTCCTTTCATCATCTGACTTTAAAAGAGGACAATCAAAAATGTTAATTATGATTGGCAGCAGTTTACCCAATTGCCTGATTTGTACAAGCGCCAATCAGATAATTGATACTAGAGCTAAAAGGGTTAAATTACCAGGACAGGTTGCATAGATTTGGCTTATATTCCCTTGAGTATGAAAGATTGAGGGCTGATCTAAACAAGGTGTTTAAAATGAGAAAGGGATTCGATAGGATATCATAGAACCATAGAAATTTACGGCACAGAAGGAGGCCAGAATTTCCTCAAAGGAGGTGGGTTTGGGGGGGGGGGCGGTGCACAGGGGGCCTCCAAGGTGGGCGGGCAACCCAGGAGGCCGGGTTTCCTGCAAGCCTTGCCGACTTTCACTTTAGGGCCTGACTTGAATGCGAGGCCTCGGATTCCCTCCCCCAGCCAGCCAGATTGAGAGGCTTGCTGACTGCGGGCGGGTAGGCCTCAGAAGCGAGGGGCCGGTCCGGGGGAGGGATCGCGGAAGGAGGATCGGCAATCGGCAGGGGTCAGGGATCGGGAGGGGGGGGGGAATCGGCCAGGGATCGGGGGGGGGGGGGTTGCTGTGTGGGGTGGCCGAGAATTGGGGTGGGGGGGGTCAGCCGGTGATGGGGGTGGGGGGGGCGGGTGGCTGGGGATCGAGCGGGGTGGGGGTTGTCAGCCAGGGATCAGGCGGTGTCCAGTTTGATTCCCAATCTGTGCTGCATTAAACTGCAGTAAGTACAACTGGCCTCAGCATTGTGGGTTAGAGAGGGGGAAGTCGATCACTATCCAATGACCCCAGTTCGGTACAGGTTTTGGGTGAAGACAGGATCAGGCTGATACCTGTCAAAGTCAAACAGGCTACCAACACTCAATATCAAGGCTCGCAGATGAATAATGGCCACTTGGGGTGAGATACCAAAGAATGTCCCGAGACCCTGGAACTGTAACCTAGCAACGAGTCAACACCTTCAGGAGATAAGGGCAGGGGGACATAATTGGTATGAAAGAGTTAAAGGCAATTAAAAATGCAGACACTAGTACAAATACATTAGAGGGTGCAGAGGAGATTTACCAGAATGGTTCCAGGGATGGGGGATCTTAGCTACAAGGACAGGTTGGAGAAGCTGGATTTGTTTTCATTGCAGCAAAGGAGGTTGAGGGGTGATTTGATAGAGGTGTACAAGATTATGACGGGTTTGGATAGGCTAGACGGGGAAAGGCTGCTCCCACTAGTTGATGGTACAAGGACTAGGGGACACAGATTTAAGGTTTTGGGCAAGAGATACAGGGGGGGATGTGAGGAAAAACATTTTTACGCAGCGAGTGGTGAGGACTTGGAACTCGCTGCCGACAGAAGTGGTGGGAGCGGAGACACTCAATGTTTTCAAGGGGAGACGGGATAGGCACATGAGGGAAATAAACTCGCAGGGCTACGGGGATAGAGCGGAGGAATGGGACTGACTGGATTGCTCGACAGAGAGCCGGCACGGACTCGATGGGCCGAATGGCCTCCTTCTGTGCCGTTATGACTTTATGACTCTATGATATTCCACAGGATTTTACATAGAATTACATAGAATTCACAGCACAGAAACAGACCATTTGGTTCAACTGGTTCATGTCGGTGTTTATGCTCCGCAGGAGCCTCCTCCCACCCTACTTCACCCAACCTTATCAGCGTACACTTCTATTCCTTTCTCCCTCGTGTGTTTATCTTGCTTCCCCTTAACTGCATTCTTGATAACGATACAAATGTATTCAGGCAAGAGTTAATGCCTTATTGGAAAATAAATCCCAGATCAGTCGATCTGAATAAGATCGTACTAGATTTAAATTCGTGCTGCTTTCTGGCCTGTTACAATCGCTCTAACATGCTGCCCAAATGTTCCAGTCAGTAACCTTATAGCTCCCATTAAAATCAGCAAGGAGTCTCTGTACCTAATTATATACACATATTAAAAAAATCTCTGTTTGGGAGTAGCTGTATAAGTTTAAATAAATACAGAAACATGTTGTAATACCGGTATTTCCATTTTGGTACCAGTATCAGATGAAGGCTGAGAAAGGATACATAAATTATCAGCTGTAAAATTAAATGTTCCGTGAAATTCGAAAATCAAAACAATTTGCTTGCAGCCCTCCCATTCAATTCTCGTGTGTCAGCCTAGTGCAGTCGGTAACACTTTTTGTTCTGGGTCAGAATTTATATGGCACCTTTCACGACCTCAGGCTGTCCCAAAGCGCTTCACAGCCAATGAAATACTTTTCTTGACAAGTAGTCACTGTTGTAATGTAGGAAACGTGGCAGCCAATTTGTGCACAGCAAACAGCAATGACCAGATAATCTGTTTTAGTGATGTGGGTTAGGGGGGTAAGTACTGGGCAGGACACCAGGAGAACTCCCCTGCTCTTCTTCGAACTAGCGCTATGATTTCTTTTAGATCCACCTGAGGGGGCAGACAGGCCCTCGGCTTAACAGCTTGCCTAAAAGTGGAGCACTCCCTCACTACTGCATTGACGTGTCAGCCGTGGCTCAAGTCCTGCTCCAGAGACTTGAATACAAAAATCTAGGCTGACATTCCAGTGCAGTGCTGAGGGAGTGCTGCACTGTCAGAGGTGTCGTCTTTCGGATGAGACGTCAAACCGAGGCCCCGTCCGCACTCTCAGGTGGATGCAAAAGATCCCATGACAGTATATCGAAGAAGAGCAGGGGAGTTATACCTGGTGTCCTGGCCAATATTTATCCCTCAATCAACATCACTAAAAACAGATTATCAGGTCATTATCACATTGGTGTTTGTGGGAGCTTGCTGTGAGCAGATTGGCTGCCGTGCTTCCTACATTACAACAGTGACGAGACGTCCAAAAATGGCTGTAAAGTGCTATGGGACATCCAGAGGTTGTGAAAGATGCTATATAAATGCAAATCTTTCTTTCTTTGATTATATGCTCAAGTAATTGGGATTGGGCTTGAACCTACAAACAGAGCAGAGGTCCCGTTTGTCGATTCAAGTGGATGATAATGATCCCATGGCACTATTCAGGCAATTTCCCAGGCACATTGGTGGTGGTTGAAGGTCAATCATCACAGCCCCAGGACATCGCTGCAGCAGTTCCTCAGGGCAGTGTCCTAGGCCCAACCATCTTCAGCTGCTTTATCAATGACCTTCCCTCCAACATAAGGTCAGAAATGGGGATGTTCGCTGATGACTGCACAGTGTTCAGCGCCATTCACATCTCCTCAGATAATGAAGCAGTCCATGCCCGCATGCAACAAAACCTGGACGACGTTCAGGCTTGGACTGATAAATGGCAGGTAACATTCGCGCCACAGAAGTGCCAGGCAATGACTATCTCCAACAAGCAAGAGTCTAACCACCTCCCCTTGACATTCAACGGTATTACCATCGCCAAATCCCCCACCATCAACAGCCTGGGGGTCACCATTGACCAGAAACTTAACTGGACCAGACACATAACTACTGTGGCAACAAGAGCAGGTCAGAGGCTAGGTATTCTGTGGCGCGTGTCTCACCTCCTGACTCCCCAAAGCCTTTCCACCATCTACAAAGCACAAGTAAGGAGTGTGATGGAATACTCTCCACTTGCCTGGATGATTGCAGCTCCAACAACACTCAAGAAGCTCGACACCATCCAGCACAAAGCAGCCCGTTTGATTGGCACCCCATCCACCACCTTAAACATTCACTCCCTCCACCACCAGCGCACCGTGGCTGCAGTGTGTACCATCTACAAGATGCACTGCAGCAACTCACCAAGGCTTCTTCGGCAGCACCTCCCAAACCTGCGACCTCTTCCACTGAGAAGGACAAGGGCAGCAGGCGCATGGGAACACCACCACCTCCAAGTTCCCCTCCAAGTCACACACCATCCTGACTTAGAAGTATATCGCCGTTCCTTCAACGTCGCTGGCTCAAAATCCTGGAACTTCCTACCTAACAGCACTGTGGGAGTACCTTCACCACACGGACTGCAGCGGTTCAAGAAGACGGCTCACCACCACCTTCTCAAGGGCAACTAGGGATGGGCAATAAATGCTGGCCTTGCCACATCCCATGAACAATTTTTTTTTAATTTGTTTCAAAGGCAACAGTGCTGCCACTGTGGCAAGGCTGACACTGTGGTTGTGGGTTCATAATTGAAGCTGACTGGGAGCAGGATGGATTTCTTGCATCAGCGTGAATTTGAAAACTGCAGGCTAACGAGCAGAGGTCCCGTTTATCCATTCAAGTGGATGATAATGATCCCACAGCACTATTCAGGCAGTTTCCCAGGCACCCTGGTCAATACTGCGCCCTTAATCAATACCAGCAAAGAAAAAGCCTGATTAAGCAGTCATCGTGCGTGAGGTACGGTGGCATAGTGGTTATGTTACTGGTAGTAGTTGATCCGGAGGCATGTGTTCAAATCCCACCTCAGCAGCTGTGAGGGATTTAAATTTAATTAAATAAATCTGGAATTTAAAAAAAAGCTAGTATCAGTAATGATCACCATGAAGTTACCAGATTTATCATAATAAACCCATCTGGTTCACTAATGTCCTTTAGGGAAGGAAATCTGGCCTCTATGTGACTCCAGACCCACAGCAATGTGGTTGACTCTGAAATGGTGGCTCACCACCCCCTTCTCAAGGGAATTAGGGATGGGCAATAAATGCTGGGCCTTGTCAGCGACGCCCACATCCCATGAATGAGTAAAAAAGACACATTTTTCTCATTGCTGTTGGCAGGATCTTGCTGTGTGCAAAATGGCTGCCACAGCTTTTTTTTTATTCGTTTGTGGGATGTGGGCGTCACTGGCAAGGCCAGCATTTAATTTACCGCCCATCCCTAATTGCCCTTGAGAAGGTGGTGGTGAGCCGTCTTCTTGAACCGCTGCAGTCCGTGTGGTGAAGGTACTCCCACAGTGCTGTTAGGGGGAGGGAGTTCCAGGATTTTGACCCAGCGACGATGAAGGACAGTCACACAACCTGCAACAGCCACCGCATTTCAAAGCAGTTCATTGTGTGGGAAGGATTTTAAGAGTGTTACTGAGTGACGTAAGTCTTTCTTTCTTCTGTCTGCCTTTTAATAATGTGGCTGGACTCAAACATTCTCCTGATTTTTTTTTTTACAGCCAAGGAAAACAGATTGTGAAAATCAATGGGGGCGGAAATTTCCTCGGCCCTTCCCCCGCTCTGCCGCTGTAAATTCAGTGCAAGTTCGGCGGAAAAACTGTTTCCAAATTTCCAGCGAAGTTACGACAGCAGAGTGGGAGCGAGCCCGAGGAAAACACCCAGCGAATGTTTTTAAGACAACAGAGTTTGTTTAGTGTCCAGTCTTGTTCTACTGCTTTACATTTACTTACGGCGTTGTATAAACCTGTCGTAACTATAGGCTAAAATTAGCCCCTGCGATCCCAACAAAACTAATCTAAAGTGCGCAGGTTGTGGTTAAAGGGCCAGGGCCACAAGGGGTGCCATTAAACTAAATGCTCCAGACTCGTTCTCTTTGAAAACAGGAGACCTGCTTCCTCTATAAAACAAATAAGAAACACAAAAGATGAAGCTTAATGAATGCACCCTGCCATTCAAGCTCTTAACCAGGCTTTTGAAGTAAGCGCTAGGAGTTGATAATGAGGCAAGGGAGAGAAGGATTAACATTGTTAATTTTCCTTTAGCCGGAGTATTCAGAAGGTCGTGGGTTTGAGTCCCACTCCAGAGACTCGAGCACAAAAATCTAGGCTGACACTGTCGGAGGTGCCGTCTTTCGGATGAGAGGTTAGACCGAGGCCCTGTCTGCTCTCTCAGGTGAATGTAAAAGATCCCATGACACTAGTTCGAAGAAAAGCAGGGGAGTTATCCTCGGTGCCCTGGCCAAAATTTATCCCTCAATCAACCTAACAAAAACAGATTATCTGGTCCTGCTCCTACTTCTTGTGTTCTTTAGATTTGAGGTTAGGATCAGATCAGCCATGATCTTATTGAATGGCGGAGCAGGCTCGAGGGGCCGATTGGCCTACTCCTGCTCCTATTTCTTATGTTCTTATGTTCTTATTATCACAGTGCTGTTTGTGGGAGCTTGCTGTGCGCAAATTGGCTGCCACGTTTCCTACATTACAACAGTGACTACACTTCAAAAAGTACTTCATTGGCTGTAAAGCACTTTGGGACATCCTGAGATCATGAAAAGCGCTATATTAAATGCAAGTCTTTCTTTCTTTCCTTCATTCTTTCCTTCATTCTTTCTTTCTTTCCTTCTTTTTTTCCTTCTTTCCTTGTTTCCTTCTTTCTTTCTTTCCTTCTTTCTTTCTCTCTTTCTTTCTTTTCTCTGCAGTGCAGTATGGTGACCTGCTTTACTTATTGATGGGTCTTCTCATGTTCAGGTGGTTGAAGTGCTAAACCTAACAGTGTAGAAAGTGTAACTGGGATTGTTCTCCTTAGAGCAGAGAAAGTTAAGGTGAGACACTAACAGAGGGTATTCAAAATTATGAGGGGTTTTGATAGAGCAAGTAAGGAGAAACTATTTCCTCTGGCAAGTGGTAACCAGAGGTCATAGATTTAAAGTAATTGGCAAAATAACTAGAGGGGAAATTAGGAGAAATTTCTTCACACAGAGGTTTGTTCAGATCTGGAACGCACTACTTGAAATCGGATTCCATAGGAAATTTCAAAAAGCAATTAGACATTTACTTGAAGAGAACTAATTTTCAGGGTTATGGGGAAAACGCTGGGGTGTGGGACAGCTCTTCCAAAGAGCTGGCACAGGTACGATGGGCCAAATGTCCTCCTTCTGTCTTGTAGGGTTCTAAAATTCTAGAAAATCCATTCACACAATGGATGCCTGTCTAGATTGGCACAGTGACGTCAATTGTCCCTAATCATGGGCAGCCTTGTGCTTTGGTCCATGCCCACTACAAAATGATTAAGGCTGTTCAAACTCATTTCAGCTAGGCCGATTTTGATGGACCAATAAGGGTGATACTGGGTGGCCCCTGGGTTACCAAACAAGAATCAGCACAACAAGTGTCTCTTTTAGGACACCGCTGAGATCAGAAAGAAACATTTGGCCCACTCAAACTAAAAGAAGCTCAACATAAGCAAAAGAAAAGTCCCAACGAAAGCAAAGGGAACCTACCCAACTAAATCAGTATGTTGTTATCAGTGGCGCTAAGACGCTCTGGGGTAGAAATTTGTTCTGGGCAGTAGTGCAAGACGGGTGGTATCGCATCACCGCCTGTTATACGACCCGCACGATTCTCAGTTCCATTGACTTCCATGCGATACCGTCCATTTTTCACTAACGCCCAAGACATGTTTCTACCCCTCTCTACCCTGCCGTGCCCACCGGTCACGAAAGGTCTCAGGCATCGCGTGTTCCCTCCCTGGGGCCACCCAGGCACGGAGAATACCGAGGAAGAGAAGTAGGCAGCCAGGGTGAGCCCACCCCCCACGGGCAGTTAGGACCTTTATAACTTACACAGAGAGTAGACTTGCCTCCCAACAGCCTGGCTGGAGTCAGAGCCAGGTACTAGCGCTTTATACAGTTCAAGCATAACCTCCCTGCTCTTATATTCTATTAGCCGAGGCATAGAATATAAGAGCAGGGAGGTTATGCTTGAACGCTAGTTAGGCCTCAGCTAGAGTACTGCGTACAATTCTGGTCACCACATTACAGGAAAGATGTGATTGCACTAGAGAGGGTACAGAGGAGATTTACGAGGATGTTGCCAGGACTGGAGAATTTTAGCTATGAGGAAAGATTGGAGAGGCTCGGGTTGTTTTCTTTGGAACAGAGGAGGCTGAGGGGAGACCTAATTGAGGTGTATAAAATTATGAGGGGCCTAGATAGAGTGGACAGGAAGGACCTATTTCCCTTAGCAGAAGAGTCAATAACCAGGGGGCATAGATTTAAAGTAATTGGTCGGAAGTTTAGAGGGGATTTGAGGAGAAATATTTTCACCCAGAGGGTGGTGGGGGTCTGGAACTCACTGCCTGAAAGGATGGTAGATGCAGAAACCCTCATCACATTTAAAAAGTACTTGGATATGCGCTTGAAGTGCAGTAACCTACAGGGCTACGGACCAAGTGCTGGAAAGTGGGATTAGGGTGGATAGCTCTTTGTCAGCCAGCACGGACACGATGGGCCGAATGGCCTCCTTCTGTGCTGTAAATTTCTATGATTCTATGATGTGCAGGGACAATGTATAGTCCTTTGTGTCGCCTCTTGTTTCAACACTTCCTAATCAGCAGTACCTTCCAGCCATTTCAATGGGACTTCCATTTAAGTAGCGCAAGTGATTTCTTATCACTCAGGGGAACCATAATTTTCACATCCCATGGGGCACTTTAAGGAAAACTGTGGTACTATTACAAAGTATTGCAAAGTATTTACAGCACAGAAACAGGCCATTCGGCCCAACAGGTCCACGCCGGTGTTTATGGTCCACACCAGCTGGTACTCTCCGGCAGTGAACTGAGCTACACACGGTGGGGCATATTTTGACTTTGTGCGATAGTGTAAAATGGGTGCTAGCGAATCGGCAACCCTTTTTACATCTCTCCCCGTTTGTAATGGAAATAAAAATGAGGAGAGATGTAAAACGGGCTGCTGACTCACTATCGCCCGTTTTACACTCTCGCACAAAGTCAAGATCTGCCCCGGTAAATGCCGAATTTTGCAGGGTCTCTCCTGGCAGTGGGACCACACAAAATCACTTGCCCTAATCACTAGTGACAGGCCTGTACTCACTGGTGTCAACACAGCAAAGCTCGGGGAATGAAATGGAGGGTGCGGAATTACTTTTTAAGTACATTTCAAGACATTTCTGGGAAGCGACGTTAAGAATCCTTTAAGGCCAGGGATCAGTCTGTGGGTAAATATCGGGCAGGCAGAACTAATGACACGCTGTCACGCAGCTGACGTTTAGTGGTCCCACTGATGCCAGAACCAGGCAATGAGATAATTAAAACACAAGCCATCGTCTTTTAAACTGCGGCCAAAGAGGAAAAGGGAAACTGTTAAGACCCTGGTAAAGTAATCAGATTAAAGTAGGATAATTCATTTTCTCTTTTCACTTTTGTTTGTCTTATTTTTTGACACTAATCTATTTTGTCAGTCATTACTGACTCACTCGTCATATTTCATTCCCCACGTTTGAGTGAATAATCAAGACTGATACAGCAGGAAGCAACCAAGGCTGAACAGAGTGGGAGAGGGCAGAAGGAAGTCAAAGTCTAGGAATTGGATCGTGCCTGATCCCGTCGCAGTGCACGCTACACATGCCTAATGAGGCCAGTGGCAGAACCACAACAAACTAGTCCTCATTACTGGCGAGTTGCAGGCGCCAATCACGGCCCCAGAGGCAGCTTGGCGGTTGAAGGGGGTGACGGGAGGGGGGGCGGGGGGGGCAGTGAGATCGGTCAGCTCGGACACCAGCCAAGGACCTAATGTGAGTCTGCGGGCAAGGGGAGATAGTCAGAGGGGAGGAGAGTGTAGACCGGCAGCAGACTGCGGTTTTAGCATGGAGGACCACTCCTGCTCCTCCCAGCTCCACATTCATGTAAGGTTTTTTAAAAAAACTTAACTTTTTGGTGGCAGCCTCCAGCGGTCCCTTTCAGGTCCGCTAGTTAGGCTGCATGTAGACCTGGCACTCCTGAATGCAGCCGGCCTTATACCTATTGTGTTCAGGGCAAACCAATTTCCGGTTGGGTCCTAAAACAGCCATTAAGCCCCCCATTGGCATATTCAAGGGGTCTAGTGCCTGTTTTAGACGGCCCCCGTGGACATCTCTACAAGTCCCAAACCAATACGGCGCTGGACGTGTTTCAACGCTGTTCGGGAAGTTGGCCCCTTGAACTGGACCTCTTTGCACCCATTTTCTGCCTGGACAAAGGGCGTAACGAGGTCCAATTTCTCCCCCCCCCCCGCCCCCCCTAGGTCCATCTTTGAATTCTGAAAACCTGTAGGTTGCAGGAGGGAGAATTCTAAGAATGAGGCGGAGGGAGTAGATAGGGAGAGGGGAAAGAGTAAAGAAAAAACAGCACTGGCAAACATCTCAGGAGTTCATGCCAAACAGATTCGGAGGATGATTTGTACATTCTCCCCACCTTAAAAAGTAACATTTTGTTTCAAGGCAAAGTGGTTTCGCAAAAAGTGCACCCGATAGTCGAATTTCTGTGTGAGCTTTCTGACAATTTGTTGGCAAGTAATGATCTTGTGCAACAGCTGACTCCTGACATTGCAGTAGAATAACTATGAGTGCCTGAGGACTGCTTTGCACCTTCTGTCATCCTAAGTCTGTTATAGACTAATTGACCCGACATTACAACAGTGACGACACTTCAAATCTACTTCATTGACTGTAAAGCACATTGGGTCGTCCAGAGGTCGCGAAAGACGCTATAGAAATGCAAGTCTGACTTTCTTTCACTGTTCTTTCTTTCTTCAACCATTCTTTCTCTCACAGCTCCATTATCATTGCATCATGCGACTACCAGGATGGTAGAAGGTGAAGTAGATGGACCTCGGTCTTTTCTCGTCTAGCAATTCCTATGTTCCTACCTTCAACACTCAAAGATTAGAAAAATCTTTCAAAGTTGGGAAGCAGCTCTCCCACTGGCTGAGCTAGTTCATGTTGTGTTGTGCTGGGCTCAGCTCCAGCATCAGCAGGGGTGCTCCAATTGGCCCCAGTCCCCCTGGGAGTGAAGGAGGAGTGCGACTCCTGCATGTGTTTGGGCATTGGGTGATGACAGGATCAGGCTTAACTTGTCGCATCCAAGGATCAAATAGTCTGCTGACATTCACCGGTTTACAAATGAAAAATAGTTATTTTGGGACAGGTCCTAATAAGTGTTCTTCACCGTCATGGGTCCTTGCCTTCAGGAGGGAATGGGAGAAGACTGAATACAACACAACATTGTTCAGTGAAAGTTTGTTCCAAGCATTCCTTGTGGTTTTTCTTTCCCAAAACACATTAAAAAAAAATCCCCTAACAGTAAAGAACAGCACGATGAGCAAAGTGGAAAAGGAATACATTCCACATGTCGAGAGAACTTTAATCTCATCACTTTGAGTTCTGATCCACGAGCCTCTTTTACTGTAAGCAGCATCACTTTCCATAACAAAAGAAGAAATAAAACAGACAGGCCTTTTGAAGCACAGCTTAAATCAAAAATTTGTCACTTCAGAAGTTGGATTGACTTCACATGGAACAAGATTTGGGCTCATCGCTGTCGTACATCATAAAAATACTTAATTAGTCGAGGATGAAACCGGTTCTATTTTGAACATACATTCTGTTGCAGATTTTTTTGATTAGTCTTTAATGGCAAGAACAGGCAACATCTCATTACGTTGCCTTCTGAAGTCAATGGAACTCAGTGCAAAAAATCAGACTTGCATTTCTATAGCGCCTTTCATGACCTCATGACCTCCCAAAGTGCTTCACAACCAATGAAGTACTTTTGAAGTGCAGTCACTGTCTGGCCAATATTTATCCCTCAACCAACATCATTAAAACAGATTATCTGGTCATTATCGAGTTGCTGTTTGTGGGAGCTTGCTGTGCACTAATTGGCTGCCATGTTTCCTACATTACAACAGTGACTACACTCCAAAAGTACTTCATTGGCTGCAAATTGCTTTGGAACATCCTGAGGAGGTGAAAGGCGCTATATAAATGTAAGTTCGTTCTCATTTCACCAGCAAAGATACATAAATTCCTGAAAGGTCCATCTAAATTTCCGTGCACACGTGGGTTATGAGCAACTTCTGCTGCCCCCAGAGCATATGGGAAAAAACACGGACAAAGCCTCCAGCGATTTTCCAATAAGGTTGCTCACCGTCGGTACATACTTACCCCATATTCCCAACATTGAAAAATATCATGGAGACCTAAAAAAAAAAGCTATATAAATCGTTCTGCCGTTGGCTTTGAACTATACCAAATCCTCAGAAAATCTGGCCTTCAGCCTTCGAGAACTCAAATTTTCCATTTCAAAATAACAGCAGTACCTGATCATAAAACACTCACATCTTCTCCCATGATTTTAAAGGGTAAACATCTGAACGTCAAATTTTGGCAATTCTCATGAGATAACTGCCTTAAGACGCTAAATGCTCTTAAAGCAAAGTACTTCTGATTTCAAAAGGTGTGGCTGAATTTCCTGCTCCTGTTAACAAACTCCACAGAGTTAGCAGAACCAATTACCAGGCACCGGGAGCCAACTCGCTCCTTGAGCCTGTGAAAGGGTTACCAGATGTAAGAAAGAAGCTACTGTGGCAGAGAAGGATTCATGTTAACACATTGAACACAAGCTGGAGAAATGCTTTTGGCCAACGCGGCCGGATTTAAGGAAAGCTACAGGCGGGAAGCGGGCTGCAAAAAAAAAAACACGACTCAGTCGCGGCCCTTCCGACTCTGAGTTCAGCAACTTAGTGGCGTGGAAAATTGAATTCTAACCCTGTGCCGTGTTACAACATTGGACGCGAGGGCCAGGTATCTCCTCGGAGCTACTCCCGCTGCACCGTCATAACATTGCCGTAAATGTGGCGGCGACCCGGTTGACGCGTTAAATGGGGCGCCGGAGCGGGAGGAAATCCGAGGAAATTACAGGCCAGAGGTAAAGGTGAAGAGGTTGGTGAACAGAAGGGAGGTCAGGCAGAACTTTATAATGGGAAGGGTTCGAGAGTTCGGGAATCAGTTACCAGGGAAAGCGCTTGAAGTAGATGGTAGAACTTGAGTTCAAGGGACAATTGGATGCCTCAGAGTAGAGAAGCTATTAATATGGTGCAAAGGCAGGTAGGTTGGGTTGACTAATAGAAAAGGGATGGTCTGCTTGGACCTAGTCGCCACGAAATTCGGTTCCTTTGCACCTGCCATTAGCGCCTCGGGGGGGGGGGGGGGCGCTAACAGGGCGCAAAGGACTTATCGCCCGGGCGGGGGCCGAGAAATTCGACAGGGTGCTACTGAGGCGCTAGCCGATAGCGCCCGGGCGCCACAACCCCGTAGCGCCCTGCCGCGATCCCTTACCGCCCCGCAGGCAGAAATTTGGCTGCACCCCGCGAGGCTGCCGCGGGCGGTGTCAGTGCCAGTCTTGCGGGTCGCGAACCGGGCTGACCTCCACTCGCAGGGCGCTAATTAAAGGGCGGTGTGGCCGCGACCCGCGCCGCCATTTTATTTTTTTTGGCCGACCTCCATGCCGGCACGCTGTGGCGGCCCTTGGCGTGGTCCGTGGCCGCCATCGCGCAGCCCGGCACCATGTCGCCCTAGTGGGCTAGTGTGGGCCATCGGAGGCCCGGCAGACCTCGCAGCGCCCCTCCCCTTTAACGGAAGGGGAGGGACGCTGAAACGTGTCAGCGCCTCACGGAGTGGCCACGTAGCTCTCCGGCGCTACCGCACTTTGCGCCCCTGATACCGCCCCGAGAGGAAGTGGAGCGCCCGAGATAGCGCCCTGCTATCTCGGAGGTACCTCCGCACCGGGCGCTATTTAACATCGCATCCAAACGACGGCACCTCTGATGACTGATTAGATAGATAGATAGATAGATAGATAGATAGATAGATAGATAGATAGATAGATAGATAGATAGATACAAATAAAGTGGCTGGGAGCATGTTCAATGTCATAAAACTCTTTCATATCTGGGCAACCTTCAGAAATCACATCACTCGAGCAGTTTATGGTGTCATTTGAGTGCCTCTAGTATATTATGGCAGTAACACTGCACCAGACATCTGGCATTTATTGACAAAAACTAAATATTGGCCATTGAATAACTGCTGATTTCTTCCCCGTTCTAAGTACAATAATAAAGAGAATTCCTTTCAAGTGTAGTTTGCGTTCCGCGGTCCACAGTCCCTTTGTAGAAGCTAATCTGAATGCTGGCACTCAGCTGGTCTGATTTTGATACCTAGGCTCCTTAATCAATCCTCAACTTTCCAATCATATTATGTCCTGTTGAGGATACACCACATCTAAGTGTATAAAACAAAGACTAGAAGTCAATATGAGTGCAACGTTATTACCCGAGCAACAAGCAAGGGATATGGCACTAGGTGTGTTTATAGATATATTCTGTATGTGTCTGATTACGCTCCTGTGAAGTGCCTTGGGACATCTTATTATATAAATGCAAGTTATTAATATCATTAAGCACTTTAATCTCCCTCATTTTTAATCTTAGTGCAGCAGAGATTGGACCTGTTTACGCTAGGCCTTTATATTCAGATTTAAAATTAAAATTCATAGGAACAGGAGTCGGCCATTCAGCCCCTCAAGCCTGTCCTGCCATTCAATTAGATCGTGGCTAATCGGCATCTCAACTCCAGTTACCTGCCTTGGTTCCATAAGCCTTAATACCCTTGTCTAACAAAAACCTATCAATCTCAGTTTTGAAATTTTCACT
The DNA here is from genome assembly GCA_030390025.1 of Squalus acanthias. Taxonomy (NCBI): domain Eukaryota; kingdom Metazoa; phylum Chordata; class Chondrichthyes; order Squaliformes; family Squalidae; genus Squalus; species Squalus acanthias. The sequence continues at coordinate 13,985,304 of CM059429.1, forward strand.
AGACCCCCAGCCACAACAGCTATTTGGGAGGAGAGAGTTCCAGATTTCCACTACCCTTTGTGTGAAGAAGTGCTTCCTGACATCACCCCTGAACAGCCTAGCTCTAATTTTAAGGTTATGCCCCCCTTGTTCTGGACTCCCCCACCAGAGGAAATAGTTCCTCTCCATCTACCCTGTCAACTCCTTTGCTCACCTTAAACACCTCAATTAGATCACCATAATATACAGTGGCCCAATTATTCTCTGCCCAGGAATTTCACACGTGACTGTGAAAAATGAAAATGATTTTCACCTGTGTGATTTGCCAGTAGCAGTCAATGTTGCCCCTGGACCTGGTGAGAGCCAATCAGACAATGTCCCATCAGCTAATGTCTCCCGAAATAAGTCTGACACACGTTTTTGCAATGAGTAATATTTACTGCGAGCCACAGACTGTTGATCCAATCATGTTGGGGCTACCATATTGGTGAGTTTCCAATAAAACAACTGTAGATGCCCTGGAGATGCAGCTGGCAATGAACATTGTACTCAACCTGTCTCCCACTACCTTTCCAATGCTTCTCATAAAAAGACCATGAATTGCCCGACCATGTCAACCGCTTTCAATCATGTCCAGTCCTTTATTGGCAATTGTTATTTTGTTCTCTGCTAAGAGGTGTAGGAACCCAAGAGTATCTACTGGAGATGCATCATATTTGATGTTGTAGAGTCAGCCTTGGCCCAGTGGTAGCACTCTCACCTCTGAGTTAGAAGGTGTGTTCAAGCCACACTGTAGAGACTTGAGCACATACTCTAGGCTGACACTTGAGTGCAGTATTGCATTGTTGGTGCGATCTTTTGGATCAGACGTTGAACTGAGGCCCCATCTGCCTGCTCAGCAGGATGTAAAATATCCTATGGGCATATTTGAAGAAGAGCAAGAGGAGTATCCCAGTGTCCTGGCCAACATTTATCTCTCAACCAACCCCATCAAAAACAGATTGACTGGTTATTCATTTCATTGCTGTTTGGGACCTTGCTGTGCACAAATTGGCTGTTGCATTTGCATACAAAACAACAGTGACTACATTTCAAAGGCAGTTCGTTGTCTGTGAAGTGCTTTGGGATATCCTGAGGATGTAAACGGTGCTATATAAATGCAAGTTCTTATTCTTCTATGTCCACCCAAAACTATTGGTCAAAGATCTATTCAGATACGGTAAGAAATCTGGATGTCCAAGTGGTATGTGGCGAATTTTCCCTCTACAACGTCGATCAGCAGATTGCAATCCAACTACTGGAGAAGAAGCAGAAAGGAAGTAAAAGAAGAAAGAAAAAACTTCCATTTATATCGCGTTTTCAGACCTCAGAACATCCCAAAGCGCTTTACAACCAATGAAGTACTTCTGAAGTGTAGTCGCTGTTGTAATGTAGGGAAACGCGGCAGCCTATTTGCGCACAGCAAGCTCCCACAAACAGTAATGAGATAATGACCAGATAATCTGTTTTAGGTGTTGATTCGAGGGATAAATATTGGCCAGGACACTAGGAGATGTGCGGGTTAGGTTGATTTGGCTATGATAAATTGACCCTTAGTGTTAGGGGGGATTAAATACGTGGGGTTACGGGGATAGGGTGGGATATGTGTCGGTGCAGGTTCGATGGGCCGAAATGGCCTCTATCTGCACTGTGGGGATTCTGTGATTCTGTGAACTCCCCCTCTCTTCTTCGAAATAGTGCCGTGGGATCTTTTACATCCACCCGAGAGAGCAGACAGGGCCTCGGTTTAACTTCTCATCTGAAAGACGGTACCTCCGCCAGTGCAGCACTCCCTCAGCACTGCACTGAAGTGTCTGCCGAGATTATGTCCTCGAGTCTCTGAAGTGCGACTATGAACCAACAACCTATTGACTCAGGCGAGAAGTTCTAACTCTGAACCATGGCTGACACCAAGTAGCTGGAAATCCATATTTAAAAGCAGCGTCTGCTGGTGAGTGACAATTCAGGATGAAAGGGAAAAAAAAGAACTGAGAGACAGAAGCACATAGTCAATCATTCAAATATTTGACATTTAGATTACTGTCGGGGCGATGTGATTTGAAAAACAAACATGATCATCAATGACTCTGTGTTAGACATACAGGATATCAAGATGTTCATCCTTTGGGTATTATAATTCTTTGGATCTCAGGTTATTTTAATGTATATAACATTGCTTCTGAAACGTTTGATGTTTGGTTTGCAATGGACTGTATCTGGAATGGATTTCAACACTTTCTAATGAGCTGCACTCCAAAAGTAATCATGTATTTCTCCAGTGTTAATATTTAAGGAGGCAGTGGCTTCATTGTCAGGAGGGAGAAGCACATGAACCACTGTCACAGTAGTCTAGAAATTACTGCTGGTGATTTTAGCAGATGACTGTGTATGACATTCCTCAATCCACTGTTTAAACACAGTTACTAACCAGCTTGCTGTCAGCTGTGGCTCAGTGAGTAGCACACTCACCTCTGAGTCAGAAGGCTGTGGCTTCAAGTCACACTCAAGTTCTCCCCTTCCTCCCTATTCAACACAGATGGCCAGTGCCTTATGGAACATTTGCAGGAGCTTGTCTTTCACTGCTCTAAATATTGAGTGGGCATGCCACATTTTTCCATAATGAGGCACCTTTTCGTACTTATTACATTGGCCTTTACAGTGTACATGATTTATCAGCATTGCATACAACATACACATGACAGTGGTGCAGCCCATCACGCTGCAGTTACAATAGAAGAAGGAGTATCATTTTTATTACAGTCTGAATCAATGAGGAAATGCAAATCTACACAGTGGTGACCTGGACAGCGAGTTGCGCAGCTGTCCTAGGTGAGTTGGACTGATTAAGCAAGGTTATTTACGACTGACATGCATTCTGATGACCAGCATTGGAAAGAGAACAGAGGTTGGGTGGAAAACGATTCTGAAGCGTTCGAAAGAAAGTGGAGTAGAATTTCAACTCACCCTGGCGTGAAGCCAGCGTTGCGGATCAGCCGCCCGTTATAGAAAACCGCCCGATTTTTAATTCCATTGTAAATCGGGCTGTTTCCATAGCAGGCGGACGAGCCGCAACAGGGTTTCACCAGGGCGACATGTTCGAGATCTAACCCCAATGCGCAGAAGAGGGTCATTCCTAGGACCACGGGGATGTTAGGGTAACTCCATCGATCCCACATCGCCGTAGGGAGCAGCACTTAAAGGGACTGTGGGTAGAAGAATCTACATTTTAGTGCTGCATCGCTACCTCCGGCTCACCACTGGTGGAATAAGAACATAAGAAATAGGAGCAGGAGTAGGCCAATCGGCCCCTCGAGCCTGCTCCGCCATTCAATAAGATCATGGCTGATCTGATCCTAACCTCAAATCTAAAGAACACAAGAAGTAGGAGCAGGACCCGGCCACTCAGCCCCTGGGCCCGCTCCGCCACCCACAGGGCCCTGACCGATCCGAACTCAGCCTCATGTCCAATTTCCTGCCCGCTCCCCGTAACCCCTAATTCCCTTTACCGCTAGGAAACTATCTATTTCTGTTTTAAATTTATTTAATGATGTAGCTTCCACAGCTTCCTGGGGCAGCAAATTCCACAGACCTACTACCCTCTGAGTGAAGAAGTTTCTCCTCATCTCAGTTTTGAAAGAGCAGGCCCTTATTCTAAGATTATGCCCCCTAGTTCTAGTTTCACCCATCCTTGGGAACATCCTTACCGCATCCACCCGATCAAGCCCCTTCACAATCTTATATGTTTCAATAAGATCGCCTCTCATTCTTCTGAACTCCAATGAGTAGAGTCCCAATCTACTCAACCTCTCCTCATATGTCCGTGAACTTACCCTGTTATGCCAACTATAATTTATAATATAGGACTAACGCTATGTCTATATTTAAAATAAAACCATAAAATGCTGGAAACACTCAGCAGGTCAGGCAGCATCTCTAGAGATAGATATAAAGTCAATGTTTCAGGTTGTGTAAGCCATGGCTCAGTGGGTAGCACTCTTGCCTGGGTCAGAAGGTTGTGGGTTCAAGTCCCACTCTCAGAGACTTGAGCACAAAAATCTCGGCTGACACTCCCAGTGCAGTGCTGAGGGAGTGCTGCACTGTCGGAGGTGCCGTCTTTCGCATGAGACATTAAACCGAGGCCCCGCCTGCCATCTCAGGTGGACGTAAAAGATCCCGCGGGGCAATGAAGAGCAGGGGAGTTATCTCTTATGTCCTGGCCAATAATTATCCCTCAACCAACATAACAAAAACAGATGATCTGATCATTATCACACTGCTGTTTGTGGGAGCTTGCTGTGTGCAAATTGGCTGCTGCGTTTCCTACATTACAACAGTGACTACACTTCAAAAAGTACTTCATTGGCTGTAAAGCGCTTTAGGACCTGAGGTTGTGAAAGGCGCTATATAAATGCAAGTCTTTCCTTTTTTCGATGAGCTTTCATCAGAATGTTTTGATGAATGCTCATCGACCTGAAACGTTGACTCTGTTTCTCTCTCCACAGATGCTGCCTGACCTGCTGAGTGTTTCCAGCATTTTCTGTTTTTATTTCAGGTTTCCAGCATCAGGTATTTTGCTTTTGACTATTGTATATATTTGTTCGCTGTATGCAGAATCTTTCTTCAGCAGATTAAATGGGTGGCGTTGATTATACAGAGCCTGTGGCAGGCTTGATGGTCTGAATGACTTTCTCCGGTTCAGTGCTTTCTAATGTTTTATAGGGGAAGCCCAATTCAGCAAGATACAGGGAAAAGTAATAAAGTTCGTCTTCTATGTGTAATATAACGAAAGAACTTGCATTTATATAGCACCTTTCACGACCTCGGATATCCCCAAGCGCTTTACAACCAGTGTAATACTTTTTGAAGTGTAGTCACCGTTGTAACATAGGGGAACGCGGCAGCCAATTTGCTCACAGCAAGCTCCCACAAACAGCAGTGAGATAATGGGCAGATAATCTGCTTTATTGATCTTGGTTGAGGGATAAACATTGGCCAGGGCAGTAGGCAAGTGTTTGTGAGTCAGGACTGGAGTTTTTGCCAGTAACATAGACCTGTAAGAAGATGCTCTTTTAACGCTTGCAGCTGCAGTGCCTTCAGCGAGCTCAGCTCAACCAACCGGGCATGGACTGGTTGGGCCGAATGGCCTGTTTCTGTGCCGTATATCCTGCGTAAAACCTCTATCAGAAGTGTGCTGGTACGATTCACTTGCAAAAAATGTAGTTGCGACAGGAATTTCCATTACAGGGTTAAGCACTGCCAGTCTTCCTTTCCAAACAGGATTTACCATTTGCTTACGGTATCTGGTGGGGACGTGCGTAACCACATCTGTTGCTTTACTGAAGGTTTTTAATTGATCCCTGGATACTTCAGCATAGCTCTCGCAATAAGTTTGGTTATATCATGCCTATTAATCTGACAAGACGCTGAAAGCATCAGGTGCAGAGAATTCCAATAATGCGCACTCCTTTTGATTCCATCCTTGGAGAGAAGTAACTATCTATATTTAGACATGAGGAAGACGCCTCTTTAATATGAAGCTTTATTCTAGTTCTCATCGCTACCCTAATTCAAGTAATATCAGCCTTGGAGAGGGTGCAGAGGAGATTTACCAGAATGGTACCAGGGATGCGGGACTTCAGTTACGTGGAGAGACTACAGAAGCTGGGATTGTTCTCCTTAGAGCAGAGAAAGTTAAGGGGAGGTTTAATAAAGGCGTTCAAAATCATGAAGGATTCTGATGAGTAAATAAGGAGAAACTGTTTCCATTGGCAGAAGGGTCAGTAACCAGAGGACACAATTTAATGTATTTAGCAAAAGAGCTAGAGGTGAGATAAGGAGAATTTTTTTTACACAGCGAGTTGTTGTGATCTGAAATGCCCTGCCTGAAAGGGTGGTGGAAGTAGATTCAATAATAACTTTCAAAAGGGAATTGGATAAATACTTGAAAAGGATAAATTTGCAGGGCTATGGGAAAAGAGCAGGAGAGTGGGACTAAATAGACAGCTCTTTCAAAGAGCCGGCACAGGCACGATGGGCCGAATAGCCTCCTTCTGTGCGATAAGATTTTATGATTCTAACGAAATGTTGGGTTTAGAGAGCAGAGGTGTCTGGCAATTTGAACATGATTAACAGGTCTACAGTCTGTGAAGTTGTGACAGATTGCTACAATAACCCCGTGCATCCATGGTGGTCTGTGCATGTGCACCACAAGAACTTTGGTTCAGACTGCCATTGGAAAAAGGACATCACTAGGCTGAAAGACGAGTGTAGCCCCCCAGAACTAGCAAGGAAATCCACCGAGGCAAGATAGCAGCAGCTACTGGTATCATAGTGCGTGCAAAAATACAAGCTTTACAGTTTAGATTGGCTCTGAAACAGTTACAAATATTTAATAATGATGGGAAAAGAAAGAAAATCAAAGACTTCTATAGCATTTCTAAAGCACCTTCCCAAAACACTTTGCTGCCAATGATGTACATTTTGAAGTCGAGTCACGGTTGTAATGTAGGAAACACCGCAGCCAACCTGTGCACAGCAAGGTCCCACAAACAGCAATGAGATAATGGCCAAATAATCTGTTTTAGGTACTTCTGCCCTCCACCCTTTCACAGACCTGTCCTTTTTGCTCTTTTCCTGCCCCCTTTCTCCCTGGCTCTGTACTTGCATAAAAGCTGTTCATTTCTAACATCTTCCAGTTCTGACGAAAGGTCATCGACCTGAAACGTTGACTCTGTTTCTCTCTCTCCACAGATGCTGCCTGACCTGCTGAGCATTTCCAGCATTTTCTGTTTCTATTTCAGATGTCCAGCATCCGCAGTATTTCGCTTTTTTTAATAAAAATTTCATGCGGCTTTTGGGGCTGTGGTGTTGTAGGGTTGAAAATTGAAAGAGACAAAAGCGAGCAGGTTTTACTAAGAATTGAATTTTTAATGGGCCAACATATTACAGAGAAACATGGATTTTTTGGAAACCAAATACCTGTTGAGTGAAAATCAGTCTGCAGAGATCTGCTTGCTGATGCAATTGTCTTGATGGGGAAAATATCAATTTAATCTTTAAGCTTTACACATTGTCATCTGATTTTAAACTTGCCCAAAACAATTCAATTCCTTGGGATTTTGTTGGTGTAAAAGGGTTGAAAGAAAGAACCTGCATTTATATAGCGCCTTTCATGAGCTCAGGACATCCCAAAGCGCTTTACAGCCAATTAAGTACTTTTGAAGCATAGTCACTGTTGTAATGTAGGAAACGCGGCAGCCAATTTGCACACAGCAAGCTCCCACAAACAGCAATGTGATAATAACCAGATTATCTGTTTTAGGTGTTGGTTGAAGGATAAATATTGGCCAGGACACCAGGGAGAACTCCCAAGCTCTTCTTCGCAATAGTGGTCGTGGGACCTTTTATGTTCACCTGAGAGGGCAGACGGGGTCTCGGTTTAACGTCTCATTCAAAAGACGGCACCCGCAACAGTGCAGCACTCCCTCAGCACTGCTCTGGAGTGTCAGCCTCGATATTGCAACAATATAGTTTTCTAATAGCGCCAGTGTGGTAACTTCCATGATGCTGCACAATTCCAAAACCCTTAAAATAAGGAGGGAGAAGTGGCTGTGCCTTCCAAAACGGAAAATATGGTACCTGAAAAACATTTTACAATATCTATTCATTTGTTTGGCAATCTTGAAGTGGGAGTTTGGCTTGTCATATCTAAGTATTCATAAGAGTTGTTTGGCATGTTTGTCGGGCCAGAGTAAATATGTGCAAAAAGTTAATTAACCTTATCAAGAGATTGGGCTTTCAGCTGTTGGGACCCATGTCAGCCCATAGATGATTGGCTTCTGGCCTCTCTCCAGCGATAGCCTTCTAACGCACATGCAGTGCCCCTTGTGAAAGCTTAACAGGGAAATCAATTCTTGGTAAAAGTTCTTATTTGATATAGAAAGAAGGAGGAAAGACTTGCATTTAGATAGCGCCTTTCATGACCTCAGGACGTCCCAAAGCGCTTTACAGTCAATGAAATACTTTTTCAAGTGTGGCCACTCTTGTAATGTAGGAAATGCGGCCGCCATTTTGCGCGCAGCAAGCTCCCACAAACAACACTGTGATAATGACCAGACAATCTGTTTTTAGTGATGTTGGTTGAGGGATGAATATTGGTTAGGGCACCGGGAAGAACGCCCCAGCTCCTCTACGAAATAGTGGGATGGGATATTTTACATCCACCTGAGAAGGCCGACGTGGCCTCGATTTAACGTCTCATCCTAAAAACAGCACCTCCGACACTGCAGCCCTCCCTCAGTACTCTACTGGGAGATTCAGCTGAGATTATGGGCTGAAGTCGCTGGAATGAAACTTGAACCCACGACCTTCTGACTCAAAGGCAAGAGTGCTGCCTCTGAGTCACAGCTGCTAGATAAAAAAATTGCCCAGAGTAGCAAGCTAAATCACCCGGTGAAGCTTTCAGGCTCGTCATGTTCCATGAGCTCTTGAATAATCAGTGGTGCAGTGTGTTGGGCTCCGGCACTCTGTGCTCAGCAAGGTGGGGACGCTAGCTTTGCAAAAATACCGCACTGTGGGTTCGCAGCCAAAGTTCTGCTGTAACGATGGGATGGAAAATCAAAACCGAACACTTCCCCGCGGGGGTGGAATAGAAAATCAGAGGGAGCACCCCGGGCTGGGGAATAGCCTGCAGAAACCGAGAGATAGAGAGATTGTGCAGAATGATAAATTCCTTCCAAAGTCCTTTGGAACAAAAATACATGGCTATAATTTCAGATTTGGAACACTGAAGAGGAGTGAGAATTTGGTTTCCACTTCAGAGTTCCAAGGTTTGCATTTTGCAAAGCCAAGTCGAAAGATCCAAGCCTAATGGTGCGTGAATATCCATGGATTGCCAGGAAACACTGGATCATATTCCCCCGCATTCCCCCCCCCCTCCCCCGCCCCCCCCGACTATGGAGATTACAGACAGATGTTCATCTCTCTGATTTCCAACTGCTGAATGCATTCTTTCTGCAGACCGATAAGTCTGCCAATAGATGCAAGTTGCATCACCAGACCATCAAGGGTCAGATTTTCCCCACTCCTGGTCCACCTTGGAAAATGGGCAGAGACTTTTTCTAGGCCTCAGCAGTTCCTGCACCTCAGGATCACCAATGTATTTATTCCGGGACAACATAAAATGGAAGGAGCTGCAAAGATGACTCTTCGTTAAACAAGACAAAAAGACAATCAAAAGCCTCCCCAATGGATCAATTGATGAGTGCCCTGCTAAGTGTGGAAGAAAGATTGCAAGGCAGTAGGGCCCTCACTTTCTACCCATTATCTGCTGCACCACCTCAAGATGGAGGCTCCTAAGCTACTGAAAAGTGTTTTTTTTTTCCAATTCATTGTGAAGTTTAGTTCCTGTATTTCAATATTCATCCTCCAACTGGAAAAGAAAGCCTCCAACAATACTAATGGGGGAATTAAAATGGGCAATGCTTCAATACTTGGTATAACAATGCCAGCTCAGCAGATGGTCGTGCTCGTGCTATTTAGACCTGAGCGCCAGGAATAAGGCCAAGCCCACTGTTTTGTTTAAACCAAGAATGATAGGGGGAAAAATTCAGTTGGTTGCGCCTCCCGGTAGCGCCTTAAGAGGGCGCTAATGGGGCGCAAAGCAACTAGCGCCCGGGCGCGGCGATGTTTGCGCCGCTCGCGAAATTAACTAGACATTTTGCGGCGGCGCTAAACAATACTGCCACGATCTCCTGCGCCGGCAGATCATGACGTCAGTCGAGTGCGCAATGCCCCGATAGCGCCCCGGAGCAGATATTGAGTGGCGCTCCCTGCCTTACCGCCTGCCGCTAGCAACGACAGGTTGAGGGGGGCGTTTTGCAGTCAGGAAGGGGCTGGGGGAGCGCTATTTAAAGGCGACCGCCTCCTGCCTTTTTTTGTTGGCGACATTTTTGAACCACGCATTCTGAGAGAGAGAGAGAGAGACTGCTGGAGAGATTCAACGGTGTGTGAAGGAGTTTTGGGTACTGAGCAGCACTTTGCAGGTTCATTTTGATTTGCCGTTCCTTTTATCGATTTAGAAGAGACTGTTGGGGTTGCACTCTGAGCTCTTTCCCTGGTACTCTCCATTGTTCTTTCCAGCAGATTTGATGTACAGGTCTCTCCAGGCCGAGATTCAAGGCTGCAATGAGCAGGATGTGGATGGAAAGCAAGATCAACCCTCCCCTTTAAGAACTGGCTGGGGCCATTGTGTCTGTGTTCCATTGCTGACTGACATCACATGAGCTTCGCCAGCGCTCTGAGTTAGCGCCTCGCTCCTCGGCCTTTGCGCCTTAAGACAGATGTGTAGCACCTGATTTAGCGCTCCAATCACCTCCAGGGGCGATAAAAGTCAAGTTTGCAGTCGGAGGCGATAATTAGAGCCAGGCGATAATCTTTGCGCCCGGCCGATAATTGCGCCCCAAACGGAGCGATACTGAATTTTTCCCCCTTAGAATTTTAAATCACAGAAGGAGGCCATTCGGCCCATCGTGCCTGCTCTGGCCCCCTGAAAGAGCCACCCACTTAGTCCCACTCCCCTGCCCTTTCTTCATACCTTTCCCAATTCCACTGGCTTTCCTTTTTTATTCTTTTTCAAATATTCATCCACCTTTCCTTTTAAAAGCTATTGTCGATTCTGCTTTCTTCTGGCAAGGCATTCCCTATCCTCACAATCCTCTGTGTAATTAAAAACAAATTCTCCTAGCCTCTCCTTTCCTTTTTGCGATGATCTTAAAATGTATGCTGTCTAGTTACCAGTGGACCAGCCATTGGAAATAGTTTCACCCAATTAACCTGATCAGAACCCCCATAATTTTGAACACCTCTGCTAGATCTCATGTTAACCTTCTTTGTCCTAATAAAAAGAACTCTCTTCCCATGACAACTCTCATCCTTACTATCATCTCACTCAATCGCTTCTATGCCTTCTCCATAGTCTTGACATCTTTCCTAAATTAAGAAGCCCAGTAATGGATGCAGTTGTTTCAATTCTTATTTTCTCTGTTTACAGGTGTTTTGGTTATTTGTTCTTGGGGTGTGGGCAACACTGGCAAGGCCACATTTATTTCCCATCCCCATAGAAGGTGGTAGTAGGCTGCCTTCTAGAACCGTTACGGACCTTGTGGTGATGGTTCCCCCAGGATGGTGTTAGCGAGGGTGGTCCAAGATAATAGCCCAATGGCGATGAAGGAAGAGCGATGTATGTCCAAGTCAGAATGGCATATAATTACAGTGATATCTTATGCTTTATGTTTTATACAGGGTACAGCTTAACTTGGTTGTGGGTGGCTTGTAAGTGACCCAGACAGTTTGCATTTGTATTTACTGTGTTTATCCCAGATGGGCTTTTCAAGGGGTAAATCTGTAAGACAACAACAACAATTTGTATTTATATAGAACCTTTAACGTAGTAAAATATCCCAAGGCACTTCACAGGAGCGTTATCAAACAAAATTTGACACCTAGCCACATAAAAAGATATTGGGGCAGATGAGGTAGGTTTCATTAGCGTCTTAAAGGAGGAAAGAGAGGTGGAGAGATGGAGAGATTTAGGGAGGGAATTCCAGAGCTTAGGCCCCAGGCAGCTGAAGGCACGGCCGCCAATGGAGGAGCGATTAAAATCGGGGATGCTCAAGAGGCCAGAATTGGAGGAGCACAGAGATCTCGGAGGGTTGTAGGGCTGGAGGAGGTTACAGAGGTAGGGAGGGGGCGAGGCCATGGAGGGATTTGAAAACAAGGAGGAGGCATGGCTTAACCAGGAGCAAATGTAGGTCAGCAAGTGCAGGGGTGATGGGTGAATGGGACTTGGTGCGAGTTAGGACACGGGGCATCAGAGTTTTGGATGATCTCAAGTTTACGGAGAGTAGAACGTGGGAGGCCGGCCAGCAGTACATTGGAATAGTCAAGTCTGGAGGTAACAAAGGCCTGGATGAGGGTTTCAGCAGCAGATGAGCTGAGGCAGGGGCAGAGTCAGGCGATGTTCCGGAGGTGGAAGTAGGCGGTTTTAATGATGGTGCAGATATGTCGTCAGAAGCTCATGTCGGGGTCAAATATGACACAAAGGTTGCGAACAGTCTGGTTCAGCCTCAGGCAGTTCTCAAGGAAAGAGATGAAGTCGGTGGCTAGGGAACGGAGTTTGTGGCAGGGACCGAAGACAGTGGTTTTGGTCTTCCCAATATTTAGTTGGAGGAAGTTTCTGCTCATCCAGTTCTGGATGTCGGACAAACAGTCTGACAATTTGGAGACACTGGAGGTGTCGAGAGAGGTGGTGGTGAGGTAGAGCTGGGTGTTGTCAGTGTACATGTGGAAACTGACACTGTGTTTTCAGATGGTGTCGCCAAGGGGCAGCATGTCGATGAGAAATAGGAGGGGGCCAAGGATAGATCCTTGGGGGACACCAGGTGTAATGATGCACGAGCAGGAAGAGAAGCCGTTGCAGGTGATTCTCTGGCTACGACTGGATAGATAAGAATGGAACCAGGCCAGTGCAGTCCCACCTAGCTGGACGATGGTGGAGAGGCGTTGGAGGAGGATGGAGTGGTCAACCGTGGACTCCACAGCCAGCATGAGCCTCAGTAAATGGGAGCGTGTAGGTCACAGTGCCATATATAAAGTGTTATAGCTCCATGTCCTCGCAAAATTCCTCCTTCAGTGTACGGTCAACATAGCTCTCCTCTTTCCTAGTGAGTCTTGTGGTTTTCTATTAACTGAATGAATTTCCATATGCCTTTCACTCTGGTTGTTTTTACATTAAAAAAAGACATGTATTTACATAGGACCATATTCACATCTCTATCAAACTTCTCAGAGCCCTTTGCATACACAGGGATTATCACTGTTGTGACTATCTATTCTTCTCTGTGGGTCAGACAATCCACTCCAGGGACTTGAGGAGAAAATCCAGGCTGACGCTCCCAGTGCCCATATACTGAGGGAGTGCTGCACTGTCGGAGGTGCCGTCTTCCGGATGAGACGTTAAACTGAGACCCCGTCTGCCCTCTCAGGTGGATGTAAAAGATCCCATGGCACTATTTCGAAGAAGACCAGGGGTGTTATCCCGCAGCCAACATCACTAAAAACAGATTATCTGGTCATTTATCTAATTTGCTGTGTGAGGGATCTTGCGGTGCATAGATTGGCTGCCATGTTTCCTACATTACAACAGTGACCACACTTCAAAAAAGTACGTCATTGGCTGTAAAGCGCTTTGGGACGTCCTGAAGTCTCGAATGGCTCCATATAAGTGCCGATTCTTCCTTTAGCTTTCAGAAGATTGGTGATCAGATCTTGAAGAACGTCCGGTTCAACCTCAATAAATAATGGATTGTTTTTTTCACATTCGGCCATCTCCCGCACAGCCTCGACACAAGTTGACTGGATGAGGGTATATATGCCTGTTGCTATGGCGGTGGCATCCACTGCCAGGCTGCAGTCACAAGAAGGCCCAGGACGCAGTGAGGTGGTCCCAGCAGAAGGTGAGCTGAGTAATAAGCCCAATGGTTTTTTTGAACATTTTTAGAATGTGATTATGTGCCACAAGGGAACTGGTGATTAACAACTGCCAGAAAAATAACTGGAGGGGATTCTGGAATCTGTAGAGTTTTGTGATTGAATAAAGCTTCTTTTAAACAATGGAAAGATTTACAACAATCAATGGTCCTTGCACCAATAAATATTAGCCACAGGCAAGTAAAGCTACGACCTAAGTCTTTTGCTCAAATCAATACAACCGAATCTAGTGATTCATATAAAGATTTGTAGTAGAGCTTTATTTTACCAACAGGAAATATGGATCCGTTGGAAACTGCATGAGCAATCCTGTAAAACTAAAAGGAATATTTCCATATTTTGACGTTACACAGATATAAAACGTCATCGTCACTGGGTCAAGAACCTGGACTTCCCTTCCTAACGTCAATGTGAGAGCCCCATCACCACAAGGACTGCAGTGGTTCAAAGGGAAGACGCAGTACCACCATCTCAGGGCAATTAGGAATGGCCAATAAATGCGGCTTTTCCAGAATCGCCCACGTCCCATCAACAATTTTTTTTTAACACCTTCATGTAGATTCCACCAGGTGAGTCTTTCTGTTCTGCAATAAAACAAGCCCCCTCCTCCCACCCACCCCCCCAAAAAAATAATTCTCCCTCTTGTTGTGAAAGTGCTGACTTATTTTGAGATGTAGCTGGCCACCGTCCACTGCCTTACCCAAATGGTCAATCTACATTTGTGAGGTTACGGAGAGTGTCAGAAGGCTATTCCTCTGTGGGAGGCATCATATCCAAATCTGACCTTGTCATCTGTGCACACATACACTGCTTGGCTTAAAGCCCTAGATAGCAATCAGGTGTCAGAACTCTGGCCGATTGCCCCCCCGCAACCTAACTTCATCCCAGGCTTTCTGAGGCTTAACTCCAGCATCCCTACCATCACCACAGCTGAAAGGAAGTAGCTCAGCAGCACAGATTGGGGACTGAGACTGGGACACTTCTGGTCTCAGTAACTCTGTTCCACACTTGGCAGCGCACTTACCAACTGAGCCATCGAGGGGGGAGTGTTTCGATTGTCTTCTTGAAATTTATTCCTTCCAGAGTCTGCCGTAGCTCAGTTGGTACACTTTTCGCTGCTGAGCCAGGAGATTGTCAAGTTCCCACTCCAGTGACTACAGCACAACATCTGGGCCGACACTCCCAGTGCGGCGCTGAGGGAGTGCCGCACTGTCAGAGGCACCGTCTTTCGGATGAGACGTTAAACCGAGGCCCCGTCCGCCCTCACGGTGGATATAAAAGATCCCATGGCACTATTTCGAAGAAAAGCAGGGGGGAGTTTTCACCTGGCCAATACTGTATCCCTTAACCAACATCACTAAAACAGATTATCTGGTCATTATCACATTGCTGTTTGTGGGGACCTTGCTGTGCGCAAATTGGCTGTCGCGTTTCCCACATTACAACAGTGACTACACTTCAAAAAGTACTTCATTGGCTGTAAAGCGCTTTGAGACGTCCTGAGGTTGCGAAAGGCGCTATATAAATGCAAGTCTTTCTTTCTTTACAACCTTTCAAATGTTTAACAAAGCGTAACGGGCCTTGACATGGGACTGGATGTCATTCAAGCAGAAAATGCTGGCTAACATGCAGCCAATGGTTACGTGAGTTCATGCTGGCATCATCTGTATGCAAAAATGTATCAAATAGATTTTTCCATTATATGTAGATCCGTTGAGGACTAAAATGGCGCCAGTACAGCATATACCTATTTCATTAATATTCAAATTGAGTTTACATTGAAATGACTGTGAAAGAAGAAATATTCAAAGTTGCGTTACACATTATTAGATTTGCTGCAGTCCTTCCCAGAGCATGATCCAGTTTTTCCTGCACACTACACTATAACACTATAATGTGATGTGGTAAGCTCTTGATGGTTTTCTGGCATCAACACCTATAATGTGAAAGTGGACCAACGAAAGGATTGAAACTGCTTTCTTCGTGTCGCTTCCACTGCGCAGCAAGCTACGGGTAGCAGTGTCATGGTGGTGCGGTGCTGCGATTTCTTTGCGCCATGGGGTGTCAATGTGTGATCACCAATCTATGCACGGCGGGGTCGAATTTTGACTTACCGTAAAACTGGGCGCTGCTGATCGGCCGCCCGTTATAGAAACCACCCAGTTTGAGAGTCCTCTGAAGGGTGCTGCTGCACAACTCTTGGTGTCCAGTTACAGAGTGCGATTGATAGAGGCCAGGAAGAAATCCTCTCCCTGCCCAAACACTTAGGGAGTGGTGGGGGCGGTGGGGGGAAAGGTGGATGGTACAGAGAGATAATAGATTGGGAGCAGGAGAAAATAATGAAACATTATCATAGAGTCTTACAGCACTAAAGGAGGCCATTCGGACCATCATGCCTGTGTTGGCTCTTTGAAAGAGCTATCCAATTAGTCCCACGAACCCTGCCCTTTCCCCGTAGCCCTGCAAATTTTGCCCTTTCATTTATCCAATTCCCTTTTGAAAGTTACTACTGAAACTGCTTCCAGGCAACGCATTCCAGATCATAACAACTCGCTGTGTGAAAAAAATTCTCCTCAACTCCCCTTCTGGTTTTTTAGCTAATTACCTTAAATCTGTGTCCTCTGGTTACGAACCCTTCTGTTTCTCCTTATTTACTCTATCAAAACCCTTCATAATTTTGAACGCTCCTATTAAAGCTCCCCTTAACCTTCTCTGCTCTAAGGAGAACAACCAAGCTTCTCTAGTCTCTCCACGCACATCTAGTCTGTTCAGTGAGTTCCAGGCACACTTCACCTGTAATGTTATTTCAATGTCAGCTGTAACTTTCAGCACCATTTTAGATTTGAAAAGCAAAACAAGGCTGACGTTGGGACTGAGACATAAAACAGATGGAGAGGCAAGCCGAATGGGTTTCTTTATCCTTACTGTGTTCAATATAGACTTAAAATCCAGGAATTCTTATATATAGAATTACTGCTTAGCATTTTACAGAACATTGATTTTTGACACTCAAAAGATATGCATTGGTCATGACTACTTAAATATGTACACAGGGCCAAGTATAACCACAGGGATAGTGTTGGAAAGTGTCTTCAATAACATTGAACATGGGAGGCTCAGTCAAAGTTAATTTGTAGATATGCATGTCTGAGAGGACTCCTCACCCTCAAGAGTCCAAATCAGTCCCCTTCCCACTATGTATATCCCTATCACAGTTTACCAACACCTAAATGCTGATTATCTGGTCATTATCACATTGCTCTTTGTGGGAGCTTGCTGTGAACAAACTGGCTGCCGTGTTTTTTTTAATTTTTTTATTCATTTATTGGATCAGGGCGTTGCTGGCAATGCCAGCATTTATTGCCCATCCCTAGTTGCCCTTGAAAAGGTGGTGGTGAGCCGCCTTCTTGAACCACTGCAGTCCATGTGGTGAAGGTACTCCCACAGTGCTGTTAGGGAGGGAGTTCCAGGATTTTGACCCAGCGACGATGAAGGATCGGCGCTATACTTCTAAGTCAGGATGGTGTGTGACTTGGAGGGGAACTTGGAGGTGGTGGTGTTCCCATGCGTCTGCTGCTCTTGTCCTTCTAGGTGGAAGAGGTCGCGGGTTTGGGAGGTGCTGCCGAAGAAGCCTTGGCGAGTTGCTGCAGTGCATCTTGTAGATGGTACACACTGTAGCCACGGTACGCCGGTGGTGGAGAGAGTGAATGTTTAAGGTGGTGGATGGGGTGCCAATCAAGCGGGCTGCTTTTAACATCATAAAATGTCCCAAGGCGCTGTGTGCAATTGGCTGCCACATTTCCTACATTAAAACAGTGACTACACTTCAAAAGTACTTGATTGGTTGCAAAGCGCTTTGGGGA
Source organism: Squalus acanthias (assembly GCA_030390025.1). NCBI lineage: Eukaryota > Metazoa > Chordata > Chondrichthyes > Squaliformes > Squalidae > Squalus > Squalus acanthias. The sequence continues at coordinate 14,002,733 of CM059429.1, forward strand.
CATCCTGAGTGTGAAGGAATAAGCCATATAACCTATTCAGAAAAATACACTATCTTATGAAAGAATTCTGGCCTTATTAAAACATGACAAACTGGGTTTGGAAATTTAGAAACCTAACTATGAAATAGCTGTGAAAGCATTCTGGCTATTGAGATAAGACAGTTGTTGACCCTGAATAAATAACCTTATTGAAACAGAAGGTGAAGGGCTCCGATAGGCTGACCTTTGGGAACAAAAACAATGGTTCAGCATGGATAAGGTGTTCTAATTTACACTTTGTAAAGAAGCACATAAAGTAAGGAACACCTGCCGTCACACCGTTTTTATATGGTAAACTTAGAACACCTAGAGATGAGACACGAGTCTAGCTGAGGTGGCAGTAAGAGTTGCAGAGGTCAGCAGAAAAATGACTAGAGAAAGGGGCTAGGACTAGTAATTATCCCTTCATGAGGTCATGGAAGGTGCTATATAAATGCAAGACTTCCTTTCTTTCTTTCGTTATGTCTTACTCAGACTGCATCTTCCATTAATTCTGATAAAGGGCTTTGTATATGTTTATCACTGCCACAGCCTTGGCACAAAAACAGTGCCAACTGGGAGCAGATATCAAGATATTGTACACATGCAGCCGTGATTTTCCAGCCATTAGGTTTCCTGGATGGAAAATGGCAAGCTATGCGTGCGCAGTTTCCGACATGCACTTTTGGCATGCACTGTTCCACACAAGGAGGGGAATTTTTCGGGGGCTCAGTAGGCATGTTCAGTGGCAGGTTGCGTGGGAAAATGTGTTTTTCTGACAGTGGGTCGGTAACCCGCATTCATCCCACCGCCATGAGACTTTCCCAGATGTCGGGTCTGTCAGAGCTGAACAGACCCAACACGCAGAAGCGGGGGAGGCAATTCAGGTCATTATGACCTTGTTAACAGCCCATTAAACAGTATTTTCAGCTCACCTTTACATTTTACGAGGTCACCCACGGGGTCCGCGCTGCTCGGGGATCACGTCAGGTAAGGTGGTCGGGAGTTGTATGACCATGGAATCAACTCATTACTTGACAGCTGCAAATGTGCTATAAAAGCTCCCATCTCACAGCTGTTCACTTTCCAAGCTCAGAAGCTGTTGCTTACTGCATTTGGAAGACAGATTGAGCTTTATGCAGGTTGCAAGTGTTTGGAACAAACTCTGTATCCAGTGTCACCTCATTGGAACAACCTTTCTCACCATTGACAGATCGCTTCTGTCATCTCAAGTGCACCTGCCATCTATTACATCAGCATCGGTGCCCTTGAAACTATCTCACCTTGGTCCTCAGAATCCCACCATGATCAGCCCCAACAACAGCAGCACCAGGCAGACCAGCAGCACCAACAAGAACACCAACCCTCTCCACAATCAACTGATGCATGCACAGGACAGAGGGCATCAGCACCCGACCACATTGCTGCCTGGGACGCCAGGGATGGCCTCACCATGGCCAGATTTACTTCACTTCTTGCTGTACACCCTGGCTGCTACATAGTGCGCCAGGTTGGCACCACCCCACACCAACACCATAAAGCATCCCTACAATGCCCAAGCCATTCCTTTCACACTCATCACCATTGCGGGGGGTACCGTTATGTCTCACCATTCACTGCAACTCACTAAGCCACCTCCAAAGGTGTACACAAATCTGTCCAAGAACGCAAAGTGTTGAAAATCAAGGTTTCAATGTTTGACACCACTTTAACAGAAACCTTACATGAACATTGGCTAAAACATCCAAGTGCCTACCCTTGTGTGTTGTTAGTTGGTATGATTGGACTAGGATGAGTGTGAATGTGAGGGGTGGCTAGTGGGGAAGTAATAATGTAGATAGAGAGGGATGGGTACAGGTGCAAGGTAAGTTGGTGTCAGTAAGGATGTGCAGGAGTAGGGTAGGGAAGGCAGAGTGATGAGGATGTGATGAGTGGCACAGCAGGATGAGGTTGAGTGTGGCTTTGCAGTAACATTTCGTGATCTACTGAGATCATTGAAAGGTTTGCGCCACTGCAGCCTGGTCCTCCTAACCACATCCCTGCTTGTACCCTCCTCTGCAATGTGCAACCAGGCTGCGTTGATCTCCTGGGAAGGTCTCTTCTGCCCATTGGAAGGGAAGAGAACCTCCCTACGTGCTGTGACTCCCTCCATAAGCATATGGAGGGAATCATGGGAGAGCCTGGGTGATTGTCAGCGTTTGCAACACCTCAATGCTGTAGAACACTGAAAGCACAAATGTCAAAATTAATTTGCGCATGGTCCCTTTAAGGAAACCGGCTGATGACGCGTCATCAAATGACGTCACCAGACCCGCTTCCTTCAATTGGCCGGGAAACGCGCTGGGCGGACTTAACAAGCCCAATCAGGGAAAATTCATTTCACAGAGCGGGATGGAGTCAGCAGCGGGGTCGGGACCCGCCACCGACAACGTCGCCCACCACAGACCCGCCGAGGTAGGGGAAATCACGGCCTAGAAGTGCCAATTGGAAAATCTACCCTGAATTGTTGCCCTTGGTCCCTCTACATGATTTGACATAGAATGAGCAACCTCAACTGTAAGGCATGTGAAATTCTGAATCTAGAGCACGCCTTCTTCCAGATCCCTCATTACACACAGCATCGAGACTGCGGGCTATAAATTCATAAAAACCAAGCTTAGACAATGGATCACAGTCTTCCAAAAATGGAAACGCCCCTTGAACTGCAAGGCTATACTCCCCTCTGATGCTCATTCACAACATCTTTCTAGAAGAGAAAAGCGTAAGAGGCAAATAACCTCCAGGTTATCAGTCTCATGCTATTCAACCAGGCTTGCTGCATTCCACAGGTGAATTCCTCCGCTCATAACATCCGACCCTCCCAATCTTTAGCCTTGCTTCAAGCTTTCCCAATTTTCTACTCGTGTCCCCTTGCCTTTCAATCGCAATTCAAGTGCTTCCATCCACATAACCTATGACGAATCAGGCAGTCTCCGCTGTCCCGTTCAGTCAGGCTGTCTTCATATTAAATCCTGAAATTATCCTTGCTGCTGCTGCTGCTCTCTAAACTCTCTCCAATGTGCAGGGAAAACTGATGGACATTCCACTGTAGGACCACCGGAGGTTGGATAGCTTCCTTACTGGCCTGCCAAGAAAAAAGGACACTTACTCCAACATTAGACCAACAGGGATTGGACACCATCCCACCAGATGGGAAAAGAAAATGAATGTATAAGCCCACACAGTGTCTGGGGGGGGGGGGGGGGGGGGATGGGGGGGTCGGCACGACCACCTAATAATGGACCACCAGAGACAGTGGACACACGCTAGGCCACCAGAGATAAGATCCTTCAGCAGAACTAGAAACAAAACACCTTTCTATTGGCTATGGATGTAGCTGATTCGCTATCTGGCGCATGCTACAATTAATAAGGGCCTAGATAGAGTGGATAGGAAGGACCTATTTCCCTTAGCAGAGGGGTCAACAACCAGGGGGCATAGATTTAAAGTAATTGGTAGCGGGATTAGAGGGGAGTTGAGGAGAATTTTTTTCACCCAGACGGTGGTGGGAGTCTGGAACTCACTGCCTGAAAGGGTGGTAGAGGCAGAAACCCTCATCGCATTTAAAAAGTACTTGGATATGCACTTGAAGTGGCGTAACCTACAGGGCTACGGACCAAGAGCTGGAAAGTGGGATTAGGCTGGATAGCTCTTTTTTCATCCAGCACAGACACTGTGCCATAAATTTCTATGGTTCTATGATTCTATGCTCATTGGAAAAATGATGTCAGGATAAGGAGGTCAATGGGACAATTACTTAAAGAGACAGGGCTACTTACAGCCAATATTGTTTAAATTGGACCAAATTCATAGAATTACCTAGAATATACGGCACAGAAACAGGCCATTCGGTGCAACCAGTCCATGTCGGCATTTATGCTCTACTCAGGCTTTCTCCTATCCTTCCTCATCTAACTCTATCAGCATAACTCTCTATTCCCTTCTCCCTCATTCACTTATCTAGCTTCCCCTTAGATGCATCTATACTATTGACCTCAACCACTCCCTGTGGTAGCGAGTTCTACATTCCCACTACTCTCTGGGTGAAGAGGTTTCTTCTGAATTTCCTATTGGATTTCTTGGTGACTATCTTATATTGATGGCCTCTAGTTTTGTTCTTCCCACAAATGGAAACACTCTTGAAAGGCAAGGGGGCACGAGTAGAAAAGTGTGAGGTGATGCATTTTGGGAGGACAAACAAGGCAAGGGAATACACAATGAATGGTAGGACCCGAGGAAGGACAGAGGATCAGAGGGACCTTGGTGTGCATGTACATAGATCCCTGAAGGCAGCAGGACAGGTAGATAAAGTGGTTAAAAAGGCATATGGGATACTTGCCTTCATTAGCCGAGGCATAGAATATTAGAGCAGGGAGGTTATGATGGAGCTGTACAAAACGCTAGTTAGGCCACAGCTGGAATACTGTGTGCAGTTCTGGTTGCCACACTATAGGAAGGATGTGATTGCATTGGAGAGGGTGCAGAGGAGATTCACCAGGATGTTACCTGGGCTGGAGCACTTCAGCTATGAAGAGAGACTGGACAGGCTGGGGTTGTTTTCCTTAGAGCAGAGAAGGCTGAGGGGGGACCTGATTGAGGTGTACAACATTATGAGGGGCATAGATAGGGTAGATAGAAAGGAACTTTTCCCCTTTTCCCCTTTCTTCTATGTAGAGGGGTCAATAACCAGAGGGCATAGTTTCAAGATAAGGGGCAGGAGGTTTAGAGGGGATTTGAGGGAAAACTTTTTCACCCAGAGGGTGGTTGGAATCTGGAACTCACTGCCTGAAAGGGTGGTAGAGGCAGGAACCCTCACAACATTCAAGAAGCATTTAGACGAGCACTTGAAACGCTATAGCATACAAGGCTACGGACCAAGTGCTGGAAAATGGGATTAGAATAGACAGGGCTTGATGGCTGGCGCGGACACGATGGGCCGAAGGGCCTCTTTCTGAACTGTATAACTCTATGACTCTATGGGGGAGAAATTCAGTATCGCCCCATTTGGGGCGCAATTATCGGCCGGGCGCAAAGATTAGCGCCTGGCGCTAATTATCGCCTCCGACTGCAAACTTGACGTTTATCGCCCCTGGAGGTGATTGGAGCGCTAAATCAGGCGCTACACATCTGTCTTAAGGCGCAAAGGCCGAGGAGCGAGGCGCTAACTCAGAGCGCGGGCGCAGCGCAGGTGCTGTCAGTTAGCGATGGAACACAGACACACTGGCGCCGGACAGTTCTTAAAGGGGAGGGTCGATCTTGCACTCCAGCCACACCCTGCTCATTGGAGCCTTGAATCTTGACCTGGAGAGACCTGTGCCTAAATCTTCCAGCCAAGGACTATGGAGAGGGTGAGAGAACGAGCTCAGCGCTTCAGCGAGCGGGCCTTGGATACTCTGGTTAGCGCGGTGGAGTGCAGAAGATCTATACTCTTCCCTGAGAGTGGCAGGAGGCCTTTGCCGCGCGAGTACAGAAGAGTGTGGAGGGAGGTGGCTCAGAGCGTCTCCTCCAGGAGCATGGTGCCCAGGACCCATATACAATGTCGAAAAAAGTTCAACAACCTCACTCGGGTCGTCAGGGTGAGTGGCTTTTTTTCAATACCTCTCCATCCCTCCTTCTCAACCTCACTCTATGGCCAGAGAGTCTTAAAACCCCAATGCCCAACACTCATCCAACACCTATGGCCCTCTCATGAAACACACACGCACATTCCACACTTTGCATACAGTAAGGGCTATTCACCTATGGGAGGCACATCAGGCAAGACCATGGCTGCATACAGTAAGGGCTATTCACCTATGGGAGGCACATCAGGCAAGACCATGGCTGTATATTTACTCAGACGCCGTCCTTTTTCTTGCAGGCCAAGCTATCTCATAATAGGAGACAGCAGCAACGGACGGGTGGAGGGCGGCCTCAGCTGCAACCCCTCAGCGATCTTGAGGCGCGCGTCCACAGGATTGTGGCAAGCTGGGTGATCGGTTCCGTCGCCACTGGAGACACCGACCCTGTTCTGGACAGCAATGGTAAGGTCATCAGCTTTCTCTCCTCTCTCCTTCCACTTTTTCCTCACAACACCAGCCTTTGACACTTTCAATCCAACTTACTAAATCGCTGCACTCATTCCTCCCTTACTGCCCCCCTGTCCTCACGCTAAAGCCACTCTTGTACCTCCCTGCTTTCAGATGGTGATTCACCAGCTGAGGAGACGGGCCCTCAAGCTGCCAGTGGGAGTGAAGCTGCAGGCAAGGAGGAAGATGAAGGCGGAGCATCAGCGCCACCCACTCCCGAGGAAGCCCATGCCCACACTGGGAACACACCTTCCCTGGAGGGGAGCAGGGGGGAAGGGTCTGATGAGGGTGAAGCTCCAGGACCCAGTGGGCTGCAGCAACGCGATGGGGGTAGGGAAGCTCGGGGGCCTTCTCCCCGGAGGGAGAGTATGCCAGCGAGTCCTGCTGCACTGGACGCAGAGGAGGAGCGGCTCATCGCTGAAATGAACACCCAGGCGGTAGACATGCATACTGAGCTCATGGGTGCAGTGGGAAGGGTGCCAGAATGCATTGAATCACTGGCAAGGAGTGTGGAGCACTTCGCTGTAGCACAGGCGGATGCCACGCAAATGTTTAGTGCTGCAATTCAGTCAATGGCTGCCATGAACCCATCTCTGACTGCTCTCATGCAGACTCAGATTGAGGCCACACGAGCACTGACTGCTGCCATCCTCGCTGGTTCGGACACATTTCCCCAGGGCTCTCACCGCGCCGCAGCAGGCCAGCAATCTGTGCTCCAGCAGATTTCTCCGGATGCTGAAGTGCTGCCCCATGGGAGTGCCAGTGTGTCGGTCGAGCAGGGAGTTGCTGTCCTCTCTTAAGATGACAGCATTCCTGCTGCCACCACTGTCACTTCTCCACTGCACTTGCCACCGCCTGTAGGACAGACTGCTGCCGCCCATGCAGAGTTGGTGCAGTCTGCAGCTGGGCCCTCCAGGCCCAGAGCTGGTCGAGGCCGTCCTTCAAGGGCATCTGCAGTCTCAGGTTCTGACAATCAGCAGCCTTCCACCAGCCTTGCTGCAGCCACTGGGGTCCCATAACAGAGGAGCAGTAGGGTGGGAAGGGGGGAAGTGCGCAAGGGAAGGAGATCACCCTCGAAGGGCAAAAAGTAGGAGGCGTGACAAAATGTTGGTCATTTTTTAATTAAAGGTCGAGGTTCGTGGTCAAACTTTTGTTTAGTGTTTTGAACATTATCTCCAGGTTGTGAGAACCAGTTATGTTAATGACTGTGTTTTTGTGTTTCTTTCTATTAGTTTGTCATGAGGAAATGACACACACAGAGTTTATAAAATAAATAAGTTTTTGTATTCAAAATGTACATGTTTGGTCTTTGGAATCATTGCTGCCTTGGCCAGCTTAGGGGTTGCGGGTTGGTTTCATTCATGTTGTTCTCAATGGCAGAAGCCAATTCCTCAGCAGGGGCCTCGAAGCGGCTTGCTATCAGCCATTGACAGACGGCCCTTCCAGTTTCTACATTGTGGGCCTCCCTCCCGCCTTGGTGCTGCTGATGATCATCCTCCTCCTCTTCCTCCTCCTCTTCCTCCTCCTCCTCTGGTGGTGCTCCAAGGCCTGGTGGCATTGGCTGGGTCCTGAGGATTGCCAGGTTATGCAGCATGCAGCACACAACTACGAAGTGGGAAACTCGCTCAGGCGAGTACTGCAGGGCTCCTCCAGAATGGCCCAGACAGCGGAACCGTTGCTTGAGCACGCCAATTGTGTGCTCAACGATGTTCCTGGTAGCGAGATGGCTCTCGTTGTGCCGTAGCTCAGCAGGGGTGTTGGGCGTACGGAGCGGTGTCATCAGCCAGGTGCTCAGTGGATATCCCTTGTCCCCGAGAAGCCAACCAACTGGCTGATGCGGTGCCTGGAAAAGTTCTGCCACAGTAGTCTGGTGCAGGATGAATGCAATCGTGGCAGCTGCCAGGATAGTGGGCATTGACAGCGAGTATCAGCTGTCTGTGGTCACAGACCAACTGAACGTTTAATGAATGGTTACCCCTTTCTGTTGCGGAAATCCTCGGCATTCTCATGCGGAGCACGCAAAGCCACATGCGTGCAATCAATGGCGCCCTGCACCATGGGGAAGCCCGCTATCCTAGCAAAGCCCATTGCGCATTCTTGCTGCTTGTCTGGGGTCATGGGGAAAGAGATGTACTCTCGTCTCCTTTTAAAGAGGGCATTTGTGACCTGACGGATGCAGCAATGCACCGCGAACTGGGAGATATTGGCGATGTCCCCAGTAGCTGATTGAAATGAGCCAGTGGCATAAAAGTTCAGAGCCACTGTGTTCTTCACTGCCACCGACAGAGACGTCCTGGTCCTCAGTTGAGGCTGCAGATCTGGCTGCAGCAGGTGGCAGAGCTCAGTGACTACCTCCTTGCTGAAGCGCAGCCTTCGCAAACACTGCTCCTCAGACATATTAATATATGTGAATTGTTGACGATATACCCTGGGAGGGTAAGGTCTCCTGTACAGAGGCCTGTTGGCCCTCCTCCGTCTGGCCATGATTGCCACTCTCTCTCTGTGTCTCTGTGTCCTCCGATTCTGGTGGCGCAGGACGACGCCCCCAATCAGTGCTGCCCCCAGAGTCTCTTGGCAATCAAAGTTATGAAGGTCAAAAACCAAAGTACCTGCAAAGTTATGATCAGTAGCCAAAACTACCTCACACAGCGTTGACTCAATGCAGAAGTCTCTCTTTCTCTCTCTCCGAATCTCTCTCTCTCTCTCAGAACGAGTGGTGCAAAAATGTCAACCACAGAGAAAGACAGGAAGAGGCCCCCTTTAAATAGCGCCCCCCCCCAGCCCCACAGCGACTGGGGAGCGTTCCAGTCTTCCGGTCGTTGGTTGCGCCAGGCGGAAAGGATGGGGGCGCCACTCAATTTCCACTCCGGGCGCCACAAGGGCGTTGCACCCTCATATGACGTCAAGATCTGCGTGCGCAGGAGATCGCGGCGCTAAAGTTCCGCCGCAAAATGTCTAGTTAATTTCGCGAGCGGCGCAAACATCGCTGCACCCGGACGCTAGTTGCTTTGCGCCCCATTAGCGCCCTCTTAAGGTGCTAACGGGAGGCGCAACCAACTGAATTTTTCCCCCTATGACTCTATGGGGGAAAAATTCAGTTGGTTGCGCCTCCCGTTAGCGCCTTAAGAGGGCGCTAATGGGGCGTAAAGCAACCAGCACCCGGGTGCGGCGATGTTTGCGCCGCTCACGAAATTAACTAGACATTTTGCGGCGGCGCTAAACACTACCGCCACGATCTCCTGCGCCGGCAGATCGTGACGTCAGTCGAGTGCATAGTGCCCCGGAGCGGATATTGAGTGGCGCCCCCTGCCTTACCGCTTGCCGCTAGCAACGACAGGTTGAGGGGAGCGTTTTGCAGTCAGGAAGGGACTGGGGGAACGCTATTTAAAGGCGACCACTTCCTGCCTTTTTTTGTTGGTGACATTTTTGAACCACGCATTCTGAGAGAGAGAGAGAGAGAAACTTCTGGAGAGATTCAACGCTGTGTGAAGGAGTTTTGGGTACTGAGCAGCACTTTGCAGGTTCATTTTGATTTGCCCTTCCTTGTATCGATTTAGAAGAGATTGTGGGGGCTGCACTCTGAGCTCTTTCCCTGGTACTCTCCATTGTTCTTTCCAGCAGATTTGATGTACAGGCCTCTCCAAGCCGAGATTCAAGGCTACAATGAGTAGGATGTGGATGGAAAGCAAGATCAACCCTTCCCTTTAAGAACTGGCCAGCGTCATTGTATCTGTGTTCCATTGCTGACTGACATCACATGAGCTTCGCCAGCGCTCTGAGTTAGTGCCTCGCTCCTCGGCCTTTGCGCCTTAAGACAGATGTGTAGCACCTGATTTAGCGCTCCAATCACCTCCAGGGGCGATAAAAGTCAAGTTTGCAGTCGGAGGCGATAATTAGAGCCAGGCGATAATCTTTGCGCCCGGCCGATAATTGCGCCCCAAATGGGGCGATGCTGAATTTCTCCCCCTATAACTCTATTAGGTCACCCTTCAGCCTTCTCTTTTCAAGAGAAAAGAGACCCAGCCTGTTCATCCTTTAATAAAAAACATAAGAACATAAGAATTAGGAGCAGGAGTAGGCCATACAGCCCCTCGAGCCTGCTCTGCTATTCAATAAGATCATGGCTGATCATTGACCTCAACTCCACTTTCCTACACTATCCCCATATCCCTTGATTCCTCTGGAGTCCAAAAATCTATCGATCTCAGCCTTGAATATAGTCAATGACTGAGCATCCACAGCTCTTTGGCGCAGTGAATTCCAAATTTTTCACAAGCCCTCTTAATGAAGAATTTCCTCCTCATCTCAGTCTTATAAGGCCGGCCCCTTAATCTTAAGACTATGACCCCTAGTTCTCGACTCTCCAGCCAGGGAAACAATCTCTCAGCATCTATCCTGTCAATCCCCCTCAAAATCTTATGTTTCAATGAGACTACCTCTCATTCTTCTAAACTCCAGAGAGTATAGGCCCAATCTACTCAATCTCTCCTCATAGGACAACCCACTCATCCCAGGAATCAATCTAGTGAACCCTCGTTGCACCGCCTCTAAGGCAAGTATATCGTTCCTTAGATAAGGAGACCAAAACTGTGCACAGTACTCCAGGTGTGGTCTCAACAAGGCCCTGTACAACTGTAGCAAGATTTCCTTAAGCTTGTACTCCAACCCTCTAGTAATAAAGGCCAACATGCCATTTGCCTTCCAAATTGCTTGGGGTACCTGAATGCTAACTCTCTGTGTTTCTTGTACTAGAACACCTAAAGCTCTCTGAACACCAACATTTAATCGTTTTTTTTAATTTATTCGTTCCTGGGATGTGGGTGTCGCTGGCAAGGCCAGCATTTATTGCCCATCCCTAATTGCCCTTGAGGAGGTGGTGGTGAGTCACCTGCTTGAACCACTGCTTTTCCGTGTGGTGAAGGTACTCCTACAGTGCTGTTAGGTAGCGAGAGCCAGGATTTTGACCCAGCGACGATGAAGGAACGGCGATATATTTCCAAGTCAGGATGTTGTGTAACTTGGAGGGGAACTTGCAGGTGATGGTATTCCCATGTGCCTGCTGCCCTTGTCCTTCTAGGTGGTAGAGGTCGCGTGTTTGGGAGGTGCTGTCGAAGTATCCTTGGTGAGTTGCTGCAGTGCATCGTGTAGATGGCACACACTGCAGCCACGGTGCACCAGTGGTGGAGGGAGTGAATGGTTAAGGTGGTGGATGGGATGCCAATCAAGCGGGCTGCTTTGTCCTGGATGGTGTCGAGCTTCTTGAGTGTTGTTGGAGCTGCACTCATCCAGGCTAGTGGAGTGTATTCCATCATACTCCTGACTTGCGCCTTATAGATGGTGGAAAGGCTTTGGGGAGTCAGGAACTGAGACACTCGCCACAGAATACCTAGCCTCTGACCTGCCTTTGTGGCCACAGTATTTGTGTGGCTGGTCCTGTTAAGTTTCTGGTCAATGGTAACCCCCAGGATGTTGATGATGGGGGATTTGGCGATGGTAATGTCGTTGAAAGTTAAGGGGCGTTGGTTAGACTCTCTCTTGTTGGAGATAGGCATTGCCTGGCACTTGTGTGGTGCGAATATTACTTGCCACTTAATCAGCCCAAGTCTGAATGTCGTCCAGGTCTTGCTGCATGCGGCCATGGACTGCTTCATTAACTGAGGAGTTGCGAATGGCACTGAACATTATGCAATCATCAGCGAACATCCCCACTTCTGACCTTATAATGGGAGGGAAAGCCATTGATGAAGCAGGTTGGGCCTAGGACACTGCCCTGAGCTGCCCTGCAGCGATGACCTGGGGCTGAGATGATTGACCTCCAACAACCACAACCATCTTCCTTTGTGCTAGGTATGACTCCAGCCAGTGGGGATTTTCCCCCCTGATTCCCAATGACTTCAATTTTACTAGAGCTCCTTGATGCCACATTCGGTCAAATGCTGCCTTGATGTCAAGGGCATTCACTCTCACCTCACCTCTGGAATTCAGCTCTTTTGTCCATGTTTGGACCAAGGCTGTAATGAAGTCTGGAGCTGAGTGGTTCTGGAGGAACCCAAACTGAGCATCGGTGAGCAGGTTATAAAAACATAAGAACATAAGAATTAGGAGCAGGAGTCGGCCATTTGGCCCTTCGAGCCTGCTCCGCCATTCAATAAGATCATGGCTGATCTTCTACCTCATCTCCACTTTCCTGCCCTATCCCCATATCCCTCGATTCCCTTAATGTTCAAAAATCTATCGATCTCTGTCTTAAATATACTCCTGATGCGGAGATGCCGGTGTTGGACTGGGGTGGACAAAAGTGAGAAGTCGCACAACACCAGGTTATAGTCCAACAGTTTTATTTGAAATCACAAGCTTTCGGAGCTGCTGCTCCTTCACCTGACGAAGGAGCAGCGCTCCGAAAGCTTGTGATTTCAAATAAAACTGTTGGACTATAACCTGGTGTTGTGCAACTTCTCACTTTTAAATATACTCAACAACTGAGCCTCCACAGCCCTCTGGGGTAGAGAATGCCAAAGATTCACCGCCCTCTGAGTGAAGAAATGTCTCCTCATCTCAGTCCTAAATGGCTGACCCCTTATTCTGAGACTGTGACCCCTGGTTCTAGACTCCCTAGACAGGGGAAACATCCTCCCTGCATCTATCCTGTCAAGTCCCGTAACAATTTTGTATGTTTCAATGAGATCACCTCTCATTCTTCTAAACTCCAGAAAATATGGGCCTAGTCTACTCAATCTTTCCTCATAGGACAATCTCCCCATCCCAGGAACCAGCCTGGTGAACCTTCATTGCACTCCGTCTATGGCAAGTATTATCCTTCCTTAGGTAAGGAGACCAAAGCTGTACACAATACTCCAGGTGTGGTCTCCCCAGGGCCCTATATAATTGCAGTAAGACGTCTTTACTCTTGTAATCAAAACCTCTTATAATAAAGGCCGACATACCATTTGCTTTCCTAATTGCTTGCTGTACCTGCATGTTAACTTTCAGTGATTCGTGTACAAGGACACCCAGGTCCCTCTGAACACCAACATTTCCCAATCTCTCACCATTTAAAAAATACTCTGCTTTTCTATTTTTCCTACCAAAGTGGATAACTTCACATTTTTCCACATTATATTCCATTTGCCATGTTCTTGCCCACTCACTTAGCCTGTTTATATCCCCTTGAAGCCTCCTTGCATCCTCCCCACAACTTTCATTCCCACCCAGCTTTGCAATTGGTTATTGGTGAGTAAGTGCCGCTTGATAGCATGTCGACGACACCTTCCATCACTTTGCTGATGATTGAAATTAGACTGATGGGGCAGTAATTGGCCGGATTGGATTTGTCCTGCTTTTTGTGGACCGGACATACCTGGGCAGTTTTCCACATTGTCGGATAGATGCCAGTGTTGTAGCTGTACTGGAACAGCTTGGCTAGAGGTACGGCTAGTTCTGGAGCACAAGTCTTCAGCACGACAGCAGGGATGTTGTCAGCGCCCATAACCTTTGCTGTATCCAGTGCGCTCAGCCGTTTCTAGATATTACGTGGAGTGAATTGAATTGGCTGAAGACTGGCTTCTATGATGGTGGGAACCTCAGGAGGAGGCCGAGATGGATCATCCACTCGGCACTTCTGGTCCTTGTCTTTTGTACACGCGTGCTGGGCTCCGCCATTATTGAGGATAGTGATATTCATGGAGCATCCTCCTCCCGTTAGTTGTTTAATTGTCCTCCACCATTCACGACTGGATGTGGCAGCACTGCAGAGCTTTGATCTGATACATTGATTGTGGGATCGCTTAGCCCTGTCTTTCGCTTTTTAGCATGCATGTAGTCCTGTGTTCAGCTTCCCCAGGTTAGCACCTCATTTTTTGGTACGCATGGTGCTGCTCCTGGTATGCTCTTCTACACTCCTCATAGAACCAGGGGTTGGTCCCCTGGCTTGATGTTTAATGGTAGAGTGAGGGATATGCCAGGCAATGAGGTTACAGATTCTGGTGAAGTACAATTCTGCTGCTGCTGATGGCCCACAGCACCTCATGGATGCCCAGTTTTGAGCTGCTCGATCTGTTCTGAATCTATCCCATTTAGCACGGTGGTAGTGCCACACCACACAATGGAGGGTGACCTCAGTGCAAAGACGGGTCTTCGTCTCCACAAGGACTCTGCAGTGGTCACTGCTGCCAATGCTGTCATGGACAGATGCATCTGCGACAGGTAGATTGGTGAGGACGAGGTCAAGTAGATTTTTCCCTCGTGTTGGTTCTCTCACCACCTGCCGCAAGCCCAGTCTGGCAGCCATGTCCTTCAGGATTCGGCCAGCTCAGTCAGTAGTGGTGCTACCGAGCCACTCTTGGTGATGGACATTGAAGTCCCCCCACCCAGAGTACATTCTGTGCCCTTGCTACCTTCAGTGCTTCTTCCAAGTGGTGTTCAACATGGAGGAGTACTGATTCATCAGCTGAGGGAGGGCGGTAGGTGGTAATCAGCAGGAGGTTTCCTTGCCCATGCTTGACCTGAAGCCATGAGACTTCATGGGGTCCGGAGTCAATGTTGAGGACCACTCCCTCCCGACTGTATACCACTGTATCACTATTTTAAAAATATTCTGCTTTTCTATTCTTCCTACCAAAGTGATAGGTATAACCTCGCATTTCTGGTATCATCCTTGTAAATCTTTTTTGCACCCTCTCCAGTGCCTCTATATCTTTTTTATAATATGACGACCAGAACTGTTCACAGTACTCCAAGTGTGGTCTAACCAAGGTTCCATACAAGTTTAACATAACGTCTCCACTTTTCAATTCAAACCCTCTAGAAATAAACACCAGTGCTTGGTTTGCTTATTTTATGGCCTTAATAACCTACATCTCTACTTTTAGAGATTTGTGTATTTGTACTCCCAGATCCCTTTGCTCCTCTACCCCATTTAGATTCTTATTTTCCAAGTAATATGTGACCTTATTATTTTTCTTACTAAAATGTAATACCTCACACTTATCTGTGTTGAAATTAATTTGCCAGTTATATGCTCACTCTGCACGTTTATTAATGTTGTCTTGTAATTTGTTGCAGTCCTCCTCAGTATTGACTGTGCCCCCCAATTCAGGTATTAATGATTAAGTATGATTTATTTATGATCAAAATAGAAAATAATCAGCAGTGTTATTATAATGGCAATGTTAACACCAAGAAGACTATTAAGTATTCATATAAGAACAGTGCCAATTATAATTTCTTCCCTCACGTTTCCTGTCAGACTGAAAATTACAATGATTGACATGGAAATTATTTTAAAAGCCTGAACTGTAATAATTGGTGACAGCTAAAAAAGGATTAATATCACTTGTGATTACAGTACTGGCTCAGCAAGCTAGAAGTCATGAGTTTAAATCCTACCAGGAAAGTGACCACGCAATCTGCTGGATGGTTGAAGTGCCCAGCAGGGTAAACAGCATCTAAAAGAGGATAGGTTAACATTTTGGGAGCGACCTGCTTCTCTCTGTCAGACGCTGATTGACTTGCTCTACATTCCCTATATTTTCCGTGGTTTTTTTCAGATTTCCAGCATTTGTGAGTTTCTTTATGCCTCAACGTTACAATCGAGGCTGCATTATTCTAACTTGCTGTTAGTAATTGAGGCGGTGGTAATTGCTTTATGAAGGGAATTTTGCACGGCTCCATTGCTGGCACGCAACCTCTCGAGCAGGCAGCACGGGTCGGAGAGTCAAGGCCTGAATGTTACAGCCCCGTCTCCGACCTGCGATCATATCGAGTGTGGATCTGCACAGACAGCAGAGTTTTGCTCCAATTAGAGGATGGCAGGTTGCAACTGCAGAGCAGCAGTGCAAAAATTGAGAGCCTAAATTGTCACATCATCAGCTTACATTATTCCTTTTACACAGAATTTACAGCAGGGAAACAGGCCATTCGGCCCAACTGGTCCACACCGGTGTTTATGCTCCACACGAGCCTCCTCCCACCCTTCTTCATCTCACCCTATCAGCATATCTTTCTGTTCTTTTCTCCCTCATGTACTTATCTAGCTCCCCCCCTCTGCACAAGCAACAATTTTCGTTCAACTATAATTTTAGCCAAACTCCTGAGACCTGTGTGCCGAGTACGAGGTGTCAGCATTGGCTTAGTGGTTGCACTCCGGCCTCTGCATCAGAAGGTCGTGAGTCCAAGCTCCACTCCAGTGACCAGAGCTTACAATCCAGGCTGGCATCCCAACACTGAGGGAGGGCTGCACTGTTTGAGGTGCCTTTGCCTCTCTTGGGGGAAAAAAAACTGCCATTTTGATCTTAGAATCGTCGAATGGTACAGCACAGAAGGAGGCCATTCGGCCCATCATGCCAATGCTGGCTCTTTGAAAGAGCTCTCCAATTAGTCCCACTGCCCTGACCTATCCCCATAGCCCTGCAAATTTCTCCCCAACAAGTATTTATCCAATTCCCTTTTGAAAGTTACGATTGAATCTGCTTCCACCGCCCTCTCAGACAGCGCATTGCAGATCGCAACAACTCGCTGCGTAAAAAAAATTCTCCTCATCGCCCCCTCTGGTTTCTTTAGCCAATCACCTTAAATGTTGCACACTTGTAATTAAACTATTGAATAATTTGGCAGATGAACCTGCGCTGACTAAATTAGTAACATCACCTAACTCTTGCCCCGGCCAGCATCGCACTGCAACATCTGGAAATATTTGAGCTGTTGCAAGTTCCAAGCACACAAGATATGGCTCTGGCAGGGTTGCAGCATCAGTGGTCATTGTTAAACGTTCTGCGCCAGAAGTAGTCGAATCAATCGCAATTTATTCAGCGTGATTAATCATGATTGTTCTATCGAGGCTAAATATTTTGAAAACAACTCTACACATTTGATTTCCCCTGATAGGCTCGCGGAACCCACGACTGCTGCTTATTAGAACCACCTGGAACCTATCAACACTAAGCAGTTTTCCATTGTTTTCCATTCTCAATGCAGCTTTCGTTTTTGAAACTCTGAGTGTCCTGTGGGATGTCTAACAAAAGGAAAACAACTAACCCAGCTCATCCGTCTAAGATGTAAATTGTGCCGTAAGCTTTCAATAATACAGCAAGAGACATCCTGTTGATGGGAACATCCAGTTAAAGATGCCCAGAGAAATCAGATACGTAGGTAATCGGATCAACAGACTTTCTTTAGAACATAAGAACATAAGAAATAGGAGCAGGAGTCGGCCATTTGGCCCTTTGAGTCTGCTCCGCCATTCAATAAGATCATGGCTGATCTTCTACCTCATCTCCACTTTCCTGCACTATCCCCATATCCCTTGATTCCCTTAATATTCAAAAATCTATCGATCTCTGTCTTGAATATACTCAACGACTGAGCCTCCACAGCCCTCTGGGGTAGAGAATTCCAAAGATTCACCACCCTCTGAGTGAAGAAATTTCTCCTCATCTCAGTCCTAAATGCCGACCCCTTATTCTGAGACTGTGACCCCTGGTTCTCGACTCCCCAGCCGGGGGAAACATCCTCTCTGCATCTACCCTGTCAAGCCCTGTAAGAATTTTGTATGTTTCAATGAGATCACTTCTCATTCTTCGAAACTCTAGAGAATATAGGCCTAGTCTACTCAATCTTTCCTCATAGGACAATCCCCCCATCCCAGGAACCAGTCTGGTGAACCTTTGTTGCACTCCCTCTAGGGTAAGTATATCCTTCCTTACGTAAGGAGACCAAAATTGTACACAATACTCCAGGTGTGGTCTCACCAGGGCCCTGTATAATTGCTGTAAGATGTCTTTACTCTAATATTCAAATCCTCTTGTAATAAAGGCCAGAGTCCTATACCATCATTTCTTTTCAACTAGATCTTGATCTCATCAACATGATCAATGTTAGCGCTGGGAATAGAAGGCTTTGCATTTCAGGTCAACACCAAGCAGTCAGAGGTCAGTTAGAGCACGGTTAGACGCAGAGCTCCCTGCACTCCCAGAGTGCCAGCACAGACCAGCCGGGTCGAACGGCCTCCTTTCGTGCTGTAAATATCTAGGATACTCTGCTCCAACAATGTCCCTCACCATTTTTCTTCAAGCACCAGTCAGGTTATTCTACTGGCTCGTTATCCACCCATAGTTTTGGGGCCACCTTTGAGGAAAGAAAGAAAGAAAGAAAGAAAGAAAGAAAGAAAGAAAGAAAGAAAGAAAGAAAGAAAGAAAGAAAGACAGACAGACAGACAGACTTGCATTTCTACAGCGCCTTTCATGACCACCGGACATCTCAAAGCACTTTACAGTCAATTAAGTACTTTTGGAGTGTAGTCACTGTTGTAATGTAAGAAATGCGGCAGTCCGTGCCGGCTCTCTGTAGAGCAATCCAGTCAGTCCCATTCCCCCGCTCTATCCCTGTAGCCCTGCAACTTTATTTCCCTCATGTGCCTATCCAGTCTCCCCTTGAAAACATTGAGTGTCTCCGCTTCCACCACTTCCGTCTGCGTAAAAAAGTTTTTCCTCACATCCCCCCTGTATCTCTTGCCCAAAACCTTAAATCTGTGTCCCCTAGTCCTTGTACCATCAACTAGTGGGAACAGCCTTTCCCCATCTAGCCTATCCAAACCCGTCATAATCTTGTATACCACTATCAAATCACCCCTCAACCTCCTTTGCTCTAATGAAAACAAATCCAGCTTCTCCAACCTGTCCTTGTAGCTAAGATCCCCCCATCCCCAAAACCATTCTGGTAAATCTCCTCTGCACCCTCTCAAGGGCCTTCACATCCTTCCTAAAGTGTGGTGACCAGAACTGGATGCAATATTCCAGTTGTGGCCTAACCAGCGCTTTATAAAGGTTCAGCATAACGTCTCTACTTTTGTACTCAATACCTCTATTTATGAAGCCCAAGATCCCATATGCTTTGTTAACCACTCTCTCAATATGTCCTGCCACCTTCAGGGACCTATCTATGCACATTAACTCCCAGGTCCCTGCTGGGGTTGTTTTCTTTGGAACAGAGGAGGCTGAGGGGAGACTTAATTGAGGTGTCTAAAATCCTGAGGTGCCTAGATAGAGTGGATAGGAAGGACCCATTTCCCTTAGCCGTGAGGTCAATAACCGGGGGGGGCATAGATTTAAAATAATTGATAGAAGGATTAGAGAGGAGTTGAGGAGAAATGTTTTCACCCAGAAGGTAGTGGGGGTCTGGAACTCACTGCCTGAAAGGGTGGTTGTGGCAGAGACCCTCATCACATTTAAAAAGTACTTGGATATGCGCTTGAAGTGCTGTAACCTACAGGGCTACGGACCAAGAGCTGGAAAGTGGGATTAGGCTCGATAGCTATTTTTCGGCCGACTCAGACACAATGGGCCGAATGGCCTCCTTCTGTGCTGTGAATTTCTATGATTCTATGACTTTATGAATGGCGAAACTACATTAGCTCCTGTTGTGGATTCATTAGCTGCCTGATGTAAAAGTGAGTTATCTAGATTTGGAAGGTCCTAAGTTTGAGCTCCAAGGCTGTGCCGATTTTGTTGATCTCAGTTGGAATGGAGATGCATCGGAAATGCACGCGCGCGCTTCCTGCCCGCTAAAATGGGCGCTGTGCAGCCGAATTTCTAAGCCCAGGTTTCTTTCCTTGGACCTTTTTTTTTTAGTGATCTTACCAGCAGTGGGGGCCTAAAATTGACCATAGCAACCATGAGATGGAAAGGGAAAAAGTAGAAATCTCTAATAAAAACAGAAAATGCTGGAAATGCTCAGCAGGTCCGGCAGCATCTGCGGAGAGAGAAACAGAGCTAACGTTTCAGGTCGGTGACCTTTCATCAGAGGTTAAAGATTTTCACAGTTTGTAAGCAAGTACGGAGCTGGGAAAAAGGGCAGCCACAGGAGGAAAGAACAAGGGCAAGTCTGTGCGGGTCACAGTCTCAGGATACGGGGTAGGACATTTAGGACAGAGATGAGGAGAAATGTCTTCACTCAGAGGGTGGTGAACCTGTGGAATTCTCTACCACAGAAGGCTGTGGAGGCCAAGTCACTGAATACATTTAAGAAGGAGATAGATAGATTTCTAGACGCAAAAGGCATCAAGGGGTATGGGGAGAGAGCGGAATATGGTATTGAGATAGAGGATCAGCCATGATCATATTGAATGGCGGAGCAGGCTCGAAGGGCTGAATGGCCGACTCCTGCTCCTATTTTTCTATGTTTCTATGTTTCTATGTGATAGGGTTGAGGGCAGGAGTGATTAAATGACAAAAGGGATGATGGTGCGAGGTGACAAGGGGAGGTAATGGGACAAGTAAAGAAACAAAAGATGGGTCTAGAGGAGGTGTAAATGGCTACAGCAGAACCATTACCAACAGCTGCTGTCCGGAGAAAATGGGAGCGATGGTTATGATCTAACATTGTTGAACTCAGTGTTGAGTCCAGAAGGCTGTAAAGTGCCTAATCGAAAGATGAGGTGCTGTTCCTCGAGCTTGCGTTGAGTTTCATATCGAAGCCTCCGTTGGAAGTGCACGTCAGGTTAGGACAGGGTCGATAAGGGTCGGATCAATCACAGCTGAGATTTCCCTGCACAATGAACACTCGCTGTCAGTGCTCACCATATGGGGAAGGTGTCAGTGTCTGTGAAACCATACTCCAGTATGGAAGTCAACACAACACCATTAGGAGGGGAAAAAAATTGAAGGAGAAAATTGAAAAAGATAAAGAAGAACTTGTAATAACAACAGAAAACGCTGGAAAAACTCAGCAGGCCAGGCAGCATCCGTGGAGAGAGAAAGAGAGTTAACGTTTCAGTTCGATGACCTTTCGTTAACTCCCGATACAAGACTCCCAAAACATCGACCTGAAACGTTAACTCTCTTTCTCTCTCCACGGATGCTGCCTGGCCTGCTGAGTTTTTCCAGCGTTTTCTGTTGTTATTTCAGATTTCCAGCATCCGCAGTATTTTGCTATCGAAGAAGAACTTGTATTTCTATAGCACCTTTTACGACCTCAGGACGTCCCAAAGCACTTTAAAGCCAATGAAGTATATTTGAAGTGTGGTCACAATTGTAATGTAGAAACCATGGCAGCCAATTTGCACACAGCAAGCTCCCACAGATAGACATGCAATAATGACCAGGTAATCTGTTTTAGTGGTGTTGGGTGAGGGATAAATATTGGCCACACAGTACTGCTCCCTGATTATAAAAATCCACGACGAGGCCTTGGACAACGTGGACCACTTTCCATACCTCGGGAGCCTACTGTCAACAAGGGCAGACGTCGATGACGACGTCCTTCAGTGTGCCAGTGCAGCCTTCGGTCGCCTGAGGAAGAGAGTGTTTGAAGACCAGGACCTCAAACCCAGCACCAAGCTCATGGTCTACAGAGCAGCAGTGATACCCGCCCTCCTGTATGCTTCAGAGACATGGACCATGTACAGCAGGCACCTCAAAGCACTGGAGAGGTACCACCAATGCTGCCTCCGCAAGATCCTGCAAATCCATTGGCAGGATAGGCGCACCAACGTCGGTGTTCTCGCTCAGCCCAACATCCCCAGCATCGAAGCTTTGACCATGCTCGATCAGCTCCGGTGGACGGGCCACATCGTCAGCATGCCCGATACAAGACTCCCAAAACAAGCGCGCTACTCGGAGCTCCGACACGGCAAGAGAGCCCCAGGTGGGCAGAGGAAACGCTTCAAGGACACCCTCAAAGCCTCCTTGAAAAAGTGCAACATCCCCACCGACACCTGGGAATCCCTAGCCCAAGACCGCACAAAGTGGAGGAGAAGCATCCGGGAAGGCGTCGAACACCTCGAGTCTCTTCGCCAGGAGCAAGCGGAAGCCAAGCGCAAACAGCGGAAGGACCGCACGTCAACCCAAGCACCCCACCCACCTGCCCCTTCAACCACCGTCTGCCCCACCTGTGAGACAGAGACTGTAGGTCCCGCATTGGACTCATCAGTCACCCGAGAACTCATTTTTAGTGTAGAAGCAAGTCATCCTCGGTTCCGAGGGACTGCCTAAGAAGAAGAAATATTGGCCAGGACACCGGAGAGAACTCCCCTGCTCTTCTTCGAAATAGTACCGTGGGACCTTTTACGCCCACCTGAGGGCAGACAGGGCTCAGTTAAACGTCTCATCTGAAAGACGACATCTCCGACAGTGCAGCACTCCCTCAGCACTGTACTGAAGTGTGTGTTTTGAGAGAGGACAAGAATTTACTTTGTACTTTATGTAATCTTCCCTTCAGATTCAATTATTTAGGTTTGGGGTGAGGATGGGGGAGCTCAAATCAGAATTAATTTAATCCACATTTGAATTATTAGTTCATGTTTCAGAGTGGTCGATTGCATGAATGAAACGGGCATATTGCAAACCAGCATACTTTGAAAACTCTTTTAAGATGCTGCCCGGGACGCTGGGCAGATTCACACCACTGGCAGTGATAGATCTCATCCCCTCTGGCTGCCTAAAACATTGAAATGCCTCCAACCCTGGGAAATGAGCTGAGGTTAGTGGGCAACCAAGGAACGCCCAGAAGCGTACGAACTGAATTCACGTGGAATGTATTTTCTGTAGATCAGTGCTAATGCTAGACCCTGACTGGGCACTAGGGAATCGAAGAGTGAGTTCAGTAACCAGAAGGTTAATGAAAGTGTAAACTCTTTATTGCACGACAAGATGTTTTATATGCTAGACAGATTTTACTGGCACCCCCTGCATCCCATCAAAGGCAGCGCACACTGTGGGGAGGTGGTTTCCATTCAGGCAGGGTTGTGGTCTTGTGATGTTCAGCCCATGTTCTCGGGGCAGGGGGGGTGGTGCAGAAGCTATTAGATCAGTTTGATTTCTCATATAATCACTGCTATATGTTCCCACGCACTTGTTTGAATTGGGTGGAAAAATATTTGCCACAAACTTGACAAGATGGGTTTCTTGACAAAATAAAGGGTAACCGTTAATTAGAACTATAATAAGATCAGCCATGATCTCACTGAATGGCGGAGCAGGCTCGAGGGTTCGTATGACCTACTCCTGCTCCTATATCTTATGGTCTTAATCTGATCTGTTCAATATTATGTCCAACAATCATTATTTTTCTTTAAACACTGGTTAGTTTCTTCATACACTGAAGTTGAAATGGCCCAAGTTAAATCATAGAAGTATAACAGACAGTGTTTTTTGAAAAACCTCTTTATTTTCACTATTTCCCCCCACCACCCCCACCCCTCCATTCCTGAAAGTGCTGACAGGGTCTGGGTGCCGTTCCAATTCAGCTGCCAACATTGAGCAAATCACAGGTTAAGAGATTTTCAGGCACCCGCCGGCTGCAGACCTGAAGCATCACCTCAGAGCCGAAACACAAACACAATTAGAAGTGGCAAGCTGCATCCGTCATGAATCAGCATTAGCCATACACCACAGTGAATCAAACATCCCCCGACACGTGTCAGCAGCACACATACACCACCACAAATCAGCACCGACATACCACAACATGAATCAGCACCAACTATTCGACCGCGTGAGTCAGCACCAACTATTCGACCGCATGAGTCGGCACCAACTATTCAGCTACATGAGTCAGCGCTAACTATTCGACCGCATGAGTTAGCACCAACTATTCATTCCCATGATTCAGCACCAACTATTCGACCGCATGAGTCAGCACCAACTATTCGACTGCATGCGTCAGCACCAACTATTCGTTCACATGATTCAGCACCAACTATTTGACCGCATGAGTCACCACCAACTATTCGTTCACGTGATTCAGCACCAACTATTCGACCGCATGAGTCAGCACCAACTATTCGACCGTATGAGTCAGCACCAACAATGTGCCACTCTGGAAAGATTTTCGAGCACTCCCCATATAAAAGCTTTGATCTGCACCGCCGCCCCCCCCCCCCCCCCAGCATTCCCTAGTAAGGGGGCCACATTTAAATAATAATTTTAAAATATTGAACTTCCTTTTTCTCCAGGGGCTTCAGGTCGGGAGAGGGGCCGAGTAATCGGGAACTCCCAGCAGCCCCGCTCCCTCCTAGACTGCTGACCTTGTTTGACGTGGACAGAGCTTCTGTTCCCCCAACAAGGCTGAGCGGGAATTCCCGCTCCCCTTTAAGACGTTCCTTAAAACCTACCTCTTTGACCAGGCTTTTGGTCACCTGTCCTAATGTCTCCTTATGTGGCTCGGTGTGAAATTTTTTTTTGAAAGCACTCCTGTGAAGCGCCTTGGCGCGTTTTATTACATTAAAGGTGCTATATAAATATAAGTTGTTGTTTCTTTAACAAATGAGATCAATCAGCTTTCGCTGCAATTCATCTCCCGAAAACCCCTGGCCATCTTAACATCTGATACACATGAATAGGAACAATTAAATGGTAACTGTGCACAGGTCAAAATACTTGGCTGCTGAGGGAAGCACGAGTCTGCCAATGAGGTACTTAAATGGCTGTCCTCATTTATCAGTCAGCCAGCCGCTGTCCACAGACTGATAAATGGTCCACCTTCAGGAATCTGGATATGCGTTCGCAGTCCCACGTCAAAGCAGGTCAACTTTTGGCGCATGCACCTAACAGTTGGCGTTGTCGACAATTGCAATTTTCTCAACAATTTGTTGACTGTTCTGCTGGAAGCAATTCACCGGGATCGCAAGGAGATAGCGAGAGGCACTTTCTCTCGCTCTCTCTCTCACACAATCTCTGCACAGCTTTCCAAAAAGGATGTTAACCCTACCCGTCCCGGGGGGAAAATCGGGGCGGACGGTTAAAAAAGAGCGGGTTACCTGCCCGCTCGCAGCTTGTACCTTTCCCCCGCCATCTCCGCGACTAGCCTGCCGGGCTCTGCAGGCGGATGAGGTGCCTGCCTGAAGCAGGCGGGAGCCTCATCAATTCATGCGAATCGGGGGGTCCGTATGACGTCAGCAGTTGCCCCTTGGCGGTTTAACCGGGGCCTGAGCGGGGAACGGTGCTGCCGGCTTTCCCGCCAGGCTGAACCAGGTCAGCAGCTGGTGGGCAGGATGAAGAGACGCCCCCCCACCCCCCCCCACCCCCCGCCACCCCCCCGCCCCCCACCCCCCGCCGCCCCCCGCCCCCCGCCCCCCCCCACCCCCCGCCCCCCAGGTAAGTGGGAAAAAAATTCCTTTGTTGATCCAGCAGGAGCAGGCGTGCTCCGCCAGGCTCCACAAGGAAAATCACGGGCTCCCTTGCCCTTCCCTCAAGTCCCTCCCTAAAACCCCTTCCCCACCATTTAGCTGAGCTTGGCCACCTGACCTTTGCCTGCCGACAGCCAATCGGCACCCATTCTGGATGGGAAGCAGTGGAGGGTGCTATTTAAATAAGGCCCAGGAGTTAAAATACCCCGGGCCTAAAAGTTAAGGCCAGTGAGTGTGTTTCGCACTCAGAACCGACCCCTGGCTCGCCCCAAACCTCCAAAACCGGGTTAAAATCAACCCCCGAGCTCCCCCCCCCCCCCCCCCCCGTGACTAATACCAACCAAAGATGGAATGAGCCAAACCGTTGAAATGGGGTCAGACCTGAATTATTGGAAGCGGGCCACCTCTTTCCAAAATACGTCCCTGCAGGAGGAGAAAGAGGCCCAAAGAGTATTGCCCCCTCTGATGGGAATGGCTCTTGGAGTCATGGTCTCACATCGCAAACTATCGCCTTCCTCATGACGAGAGAGTGCCCTTTATGCCAAAAGGTATCTCCATTAAAGGCAGGTGGGCCAAGAGTGACGTGTGTATAATTGACGGTCCTAAGGATGTGAGGATGACCGGCGTGTCCAAAAGAACCCAATAATTCAATCTGTTTCACTTTGCAAGAGCCTCGCTGTACCTCAGGCTGCAGGTATACAATAGCTACTGGAATCAGATCTTGGGATCGAAATTCAGCTCGGGCGGAATCGCCAAACGGGCAGTTACGATTCGACCCCCCATTACCCTCCCCACCGCGATATTCAGTTCCATTGGCTTCATACAACAACAACAACAACTTGCAACACGGTGGCATAGTGGTTAGCACTGGTGTCTCACAGCGCCAGGGACCCGGGTTCGAATCTGACCTCGGGTGACTGTCTGTGTGGAGTTTGCACATTCTCCCCGTGTCTGCGTGGGTTTCCTCCGGGTGCTCCGGTTTCCTCCCACAGTCCAAAAATGTGCGGGTTAGGTTGATTTGGCTATGATAAATTGACCCTTAGTGTTAGGTGGGGATTAAATATGTGGGGTTATGGGGATAGGATGGGATATGTTAGGGGGAATTAAATACGTGGGGTTACGGGGGTAGGGTGGGATATGTGTACTGTGGGGATTAAAGCAGGGACAGGGTACTGGATTTGGATGATCAGCCATGATCGTATTGAATGGTGGAGCAGGCTCGACGGGCCGAATGGCCTACTCCTGCTCCTAGATTCTATGTTTCTATGTTTCTATGTTTGTATTTATATAGCGCCTTTAACATAGTAAAACGTTCCAAGGCCCTTCACAGGAGCCTTATCAAACCAAAATTGACACCGAGCCATGTAAGGAGATATTAGGGCAGATGACCAGAGGTAGGTTTTAAGGAGCATCTTAAAGGGGGAGAGAGAGGCGGAGAGGTTTAGGGAGGGAATTCCAGAGCGTAGGGCCCTGGCAGCTGAAGGCACGGCCGCCAATGGTGGAGCGATTGAAATCGGGGATGCTCAAGAGGCCAGAATTGGAGGAGCGCAGATATCTTGGAGGGATGGAGGAGATTACAGAGATAGGGAGGGGCGAGGCCATGGAGGGATTTGAACACGAGGATGAGAATTTTTAAATCGAGGCGATAGCGGACCGGGAGCCAATATAGGTCAGCGAGCACAGGGGACTTGGTGCGAATCAGGATACGGTCAGCAGACTTTTGGATGAGCTCAGGTTTACAGAGGTGCATGGTGTGAGGCTGGCCAGAAGAGCATTGGAATAGTTGAGTCTGGAGGTAACAAAGGCACAGATGAGGGTTTCAGTAGCAGATAACGGCCCTAAAGTGGGCAGTCTAATTGCACTGGGAACAATCTGAGATTTACGACTGTGTGATGGGAGATATGGCCTTCTGCTTTCACTTGGGAAGCATCAGGCAGCAAGAGTCAATGCTCGCATTAAGCCATCACTGCAGATATAGACAGATAATGACCTGCTCAAAGTTCAGGCTGAGCTCATGACAGAGATCTAGCATTGCTTGCTACTCAGTTTTTCCCTCCTGCTGAATTGGGTGGCTGCCTGTTTCACAAAGGCCACCCTGGAATATTGATACTCTTCTGTGGTTCAACTTAGATTTCCTGCCAGCTGTATTGGGTGGAGACTCTCAGCCCTCGAGGGACAATGGGATTTTCATACATTCTGCCGAAAGAGCCCATCAAACTGACCACCCATTGAATCGCGACAGGATTTCAACTTCACCCGAGGTTAAAGACTGCCTCTCACGATGTTAATTCAACTCTTCCACGGTGTCAAGCCCAGAAATTCCTTCGAGCCAGTTCGGCTTAAATGATGCCAACAGCAGCGAGCATTGAAGCACAAATAGCCAGAAGAACAAACAGTACCAGCAGAAAAAATAAGATGTTAAAGTCATGTACTGAGACAGGGAGTTACTCTTCAGCTATTTAATATAGATTAAGTCAAGGAATGTCTTAACTTAACAGATCATTGCTCAGTGAAAAGGTCTGGATTGGTAAAGGGTAAATAGAACGGTAGAAATAAAAAGAAAGAACAAATTACAATTGATGTAAGTTGACATAGACGCAGAAAATGCTGGAAGTAGACGGCAGTTCTGTCAGCTCCTGTACAGAGAAGAGACAGGTCAGTGTTTCCTGGCGTAGCATTTACGCATCTTTCCCCCGTAGCAGTGAGGAGGATAGTGATCGACTTCAAGAGGACATAGACAGGCTGGTGGAATGGGCGGACACGTGGCAGATGAAGTTTAACGCAGAAAAGTCCAAAGTGATACATTTTGGTAGGAAGAACGAGGAGAGGCAATATGAACTAAAGGGTACAATCCTAAAGGGAGTGCAGGAACAGAGAGACCTGGGGGTATATGTGCACAAATCGTTGAAGGTGGCAGGGCAGGTTGAGAAAGCGGTTAAAAAAGCTTACGGGATCCTGGGCTTCATAAATAGACATGATGTGGAGATGCCGGTGTTGGACTGGGGTGGACAAATGTGAGAAGTCGCACAACACCAGGTTATAGTCCAACAGCTTTATTTGAAATCACAAGCTTTCGGAGCAGCGCTCAAATAAAGCTGTTGGACTATAACCTGACTTCTCACATTCATAAATAGAGGCATAGAGTACAAAAGCAAGGAAGTTATGATGAACCTTTATAAAACACTGGTTCGGCCTCAACTGGAGTATTGTGTACAATTCTGGGCACTGCACTTTAGGAAGGATGTGAGGGCCTTAGAGAGGGTGCAGAAAAGATTTACGAGAATGATTCCAGGGATGAGGGACTTCAGTTATGTGGATAGACTGGAGAAGCTGGGGTTTTCTCCTTAGAGCAGAGAAGGTTGAGAGGAGATTTGATAGAGGTGTTCAAAATCATGAGGGATCTGGACAGAGTAGATAGAGAGAAACTGTTCCCATTGGCGGAAGGGTCGAGAACCAAAGGACACAGATTTAAGGCGATTGGCAGAAGAACCAAGGGCGACATGAGGAAAAACTTTTTTACGCAGCGAGTGGTTAGGATCTGGAATGCACTGCCTGAAAGGGTGGTGGAGGCAGATTCAATCGTGGCTTTCAAAAGGGAATTGGATAAGTACCTGAAGGAAAAAAAATTGCAGGGCTACGGGGAAAGGGCGGGGGAGTGGGACTAGCTGAAGTGCTCTTGCAGAGAGCCGGCACGGGCTCGACGGGCCGAGTGGCCTCCTTCTGTGCTGTAACCATTCTATGATTCTATGATTCTATGCAGTGTTTGCGCATCTTTCCTGTCTGCGGAGGCTGCCAGTTCCGCTGTGCACTTCCACCATTTTTCTATTTTAACATGAAAGAAAGAAAGACTTGCATTTATATAGCACCTTTCACAACCTCAGGACTTCCCAAAGCACTCTCCTTCCAATGAAGCACTTTTGAAGTGTAGTCACTGTTGTAATGTGGGAAGCGCGACTGCCAATTTGCGCACAGCAAGCTCCCACAAACAGCAATGAGATAAATGGCCAGATAATCTGTTTTATTGATGTTGGTTGAGGGATAAATATTGGCCAGGACACCGGGGATAACTCCCCTGCTCTTCCTCGAATAGTGCCATGGGATATTTTATGTTCACCCGAGAGGGCAGATGGGGCCTCGGTTTATCACCTCATCCGAAAGACGGCACCTCCGACAGTGCAGCACTCCCTCAGCACTGCACTGAAGTGTCAGTCTAGATATTAATTAAAGTAGTAATGTGGATATTTTGAGCTTTCAAATAATGACATTTCCACCATAAGTACACTTCCCAATCTGATGAAGTCATACTCTTTATTCTCCTGCATGTTCTGGTCAGACTGTTTCTTAGATCATTGACTTCGAAAGAAAGAACTTGCATTTATACAGCACCTTACCACATCTGTTGGATAGCACAAAGCCAACAGCCTAGCCGTGGCTCAGTTGGTAGCACTCTTGCCTCTGAGTGTGAGTTCAAGTCCCATTCTTCTCTGTGGGTCAGACAATCCACTCCAGGGACTTGAGCAGAAAATTCAGGCTGACGCTCCCAGTGCCCATACTGAGGGAGCGCTGCACTGTCGAAGGTGCTGTCTTTTGGATGTGACGTTAAACCGAGGCCCCGTCTACCCTCTCGGGCGGACCTAAAAGATTGCATGGCACTATTTCAAGAAAGAGCAGGGGAGTTATCCCTGGAGTCATGGCCTTTTTGAAGTACTGTTACTGTTGTTATGAAGCCATGATGTGGAGATGCCGGTGTTGGACTGGGGTGGACAAATGTGAGAAGTCGCACAACACCAGGTTATAGTCTAACAGGTTTATTTGAAATCACAAGCTTTCGGAGCTGCTGCTCCTTCGTCAGGTGAAGTCTGACCTGATGAAGGAGCAGCAGCTCCGAAAGCTTGTGATTTCAAATAAACCTGTTGGACTATAACCTGGTGTTGTGCGACTTCTCACATTTGTTGTTATGAAGGCAAATAAGATGCTATTGGAAGAAGCGTAGGTAATTCCCCCTGGCGCCCTAGCTAACATTTCTCGCACAACTAATGCCACCAAATTATCTGGTCATTCATTCATTCATTTGTAGTTAGTGGGATCTTGCTGTGCGCAATTGGCCACCCCCCCAATTGCCTTGATTTCAGGCCACACCAGGAAGGTCCTCGGTTCAATCGCTGGTCTGTGCTGAGTTAGTGGATCTCAGCTATGATGAGAGTAGGGGCAGTGTAACAGGCCTGAGTGCCCATGAGTTAAAATGGGGAAGAAAAATCAGCTGCAGATCACTATCCATTGATTTGTCCTAGAAAGTACAGTACATCTGCATGGATGTCAGCTGAATAGCCCGCCAACACTCACTCTCTGTGCTCAGACATGAAGAACGCTACCTGGGTGATGCACCAGAGTGCTGTCAGCACTAACGAACCAGCACCGCCAGGAGAGCGAAGGAGAAAAGCAGCAGGAAAGCCAAACCAGTAATACAAACATAAATATTTGCCTCCCGCAGGAAAATATGTCCTGAACGCAGACGGACTTTTACATGCGGAGTTTCTGAGTCTAGCAGTGACTTGCTCCTTTTCAGACCATAACCTCTGCCCAGATCTTCTTTTTCCATTTTTTTTTCTCTCTCTCCCATTTTTTCTCTCTCTCTTTCATTCTGCCATTGCCATTTACACTTCATCTAGAGCCATCTTTTGTTTCTTAACTTGTCCCATTACCATCTCCTTTTGCCTTGCACCATCACCCCTTTTGTCTCTTAATCTCTCCTGCCTTCCATCCTATCACAGACCTTCCCTTTTCTTCTTTCCTCCCCCCCTCCCCCCTTTCCCTGCCCCTGCACTCGCTTAAAAACCTGTTCCCTCGACCTGAAACGTGGAGCTGGATTTTGATTCAGGGGTGAGCTGGGGTCGTGTAATCTGCATTTCGTGTTAGCCACCCGGATCTAAATCGATGTGGGAGATTGATGCGATTTTAACATAATTGGCCAATTGAGTTCCAACCTGTGGGAACCCATGGCCAGTGAGTTTTTCCAGTCTGAAAGTCGCTTCCGATGACGTCATCATTGATGACGTCGCCCTGCAAGCTTTAATTGAGGGAGCCAGAGCTAATAAGGAGGTGCTATTCCCTTCTTCAGGGAGGAAGAAGCCTTCCCATCAAACCAAGGCTGTGTGGATCCAGGTGGCAGAGGAGGTCAACTCGTTGTCCATCACCCGCAGAACCTGGCTTCAGTGCAGGAAGAGGTTTCATGACCTGCTGCGCACTGGAAAAGTGAGTATGAATTTCCCATCACCCTCATTCTGATCCCCATTGCCTCTCCTCACCAGCACTCAGCTTTGACAACCTCTTCCTCCACATCCCACTTGACACTGACATCCCTGCACCCTTACCCATTCCCTCTCTCTGTATGGTCACATTCACCTAACTATTCGACGATGCAGCCCTCACACTCCCTATCGCTGTCATGCTATGAAAACAACTTACACCACACAGGGAGGGCCCATGGTCTTGCCACCTCACTCCGAAATTGTCTCCTTCTAACCATCAATGATATAGATTCTCTACACTCATTCCTTCATTCTCACTCAAACTCCACTTGTCTCCATCATTGCAGGAAAAGAGAGCTCACAATAAGAGGGAAAGAGCGAGGACAGGAGGAGGGCCACCCTCAGTAGCCCAGCTCACCACCTGGGAGGAGGCGGTCCTGGAGATCACGGGAGTGGAGGAGGATGCGCAAGTGGGGGACGGACAGACGGGTACATCAGAGCAAGCTGGTGACAGAATAGTTTATCATCTCTCTCACTGACATTGCATGAGTCACTGATAATGATTCTGATGCTCCAGCAGACTGACTTATGATCATCTGCAATATGCAATGTGCATGTAACCTTGGACTCACATCTCTGACTCTTTCCTTTACTCCCCCCCAGGACCATCACGAGCAGCCGTCCCCACTGTCCAGGAGGAAGAGCATGAGCCTCACGACTCCTCAGAGGAAGCTGCAACCTCTGAGGTCGCCGCGTCAGCAGAATTCAGCGCACCCAGCACCAGCGCAGACACTCACACCTCGGAGGGAACATCGCGAGATAGAGTAGTGTTGTCACCTGGTGTATCACAGCTCACAAGTGAGCATCAGCAGATAGTGGAGACAGGGACAGCAGTGGAGAGTCCTAGTCAGAGGGCGCAGGACTCTCCTAGCTCAGCTCAGCTGCATGTCGACCCTCTGCCTCTGGGTCCATCCATAAGATCAGCGGTGCTGGAACTCCAGGAACAGATGCAGGAGTCTCTGGCAGGTTTTGTCTCCAGGGTCACTGTGAGTGTGGAGCAAATGGAGGAGTCCATAGCGAACATGAGCAGAGCCTTTGTGGAGTTATTGGCGCATGAAAGCATCACCACAGAAAGGATGGCAACCTCCATGGAAAGGATGGCTACAGTAGAGGAGAGGATGGCTATGGTTATGGAGGAGATAAGTCACCAGAGTGTAGAAAACATGGTCATTGTTCAGAATAGACTGGCATCTCTTGAGGAGCGATGGTCATCTATTGAACACAGAAACCAGACCTTCATGGAAGTCCTTCTGAGTAGGACTTCCAGTGCAGATACGGGTCCCCATGGCCCCCCTGATGTGCAGCAAGGTGCTCTCAATCTACTTGCAAGCGCTGAGGTGGGGCTGACCCATGAGAGGGATGTTGGTGGCAGACAACAAGGAAGTGGGGGCTCCTCTCCAAGCACTCACACGACCAAGCCACTGCAAAGCCCTCGGTCAGAGCCCCACCAGAGTCCTCACCCAACTGAGATCGGCGTCTCAACCCCTGCACAGCCACAGGAGCAGCAGACTGTTGCCGAGCCCTCACAGGCTCGCAACCCCAAAGGACGCTCGCCAAAGGTGTCGAGGCAGGAGCAGCAAGAAAGTGAGCAAGGGGCCTCCACATCTGCTGAAGCCACAGGGGAAGCACCACGTAGGAGCATGCGTAAAAGAAAAATAATGCACAAGTAGTCACAAGGGTAGTCACTTGGGTGTAATGTTGTGTTTAATCTTGAAATGTCAGCACTTGCTTGGTGTGATTAAAAATTCTGCTGGCAAACTGCTGAAGTTGTGGCGTCTGTCATTTCACAAATGGGACTTCCACATTGAGGGCTTAGGATGACTTGCAATTGTCAGTATGGTGGTCAGAGTAATAGGAATCCGCAGGTTCCTGGCCATTGTCGATGGTCTGATAAGAAGGTGCAAGGCAAAAGTGTTTGATTGTGCAGGCTAAGCAAATCTGGTCAAGTGCATCCCTTGCATCTCGGACAGCAATGTGGTCACACGCTGGCGCCTTCTGGCCTGTGCAGCTTCAGGTGGGTGAGGAGCAGCTCGGCACTCCTGTTGATGCTGCTGCTGCTGGTGGTGCTGTTGTTCATGGTTCTGCTGCTGCCACGGCTGGTCTTTGTCTGAATCTGATGTCCAGGAGGAAAGGAAATAAATGGTTCCCATGCTTCTGGTATATACCTCAGTTGAGGAAGCGCTCAGTCAAGGTGGCGAGAGGGGTTTCCCAGGAGGTCACACTGGAGATGGGTGTCAGGCTCCAAACTTCCACAGCTGTGGTTATGC
Source organism: Squalus acanthias (assembly GCA_030390025.1). Lineage (NCBI taxonomy): Eukaryota > Metazoa > Chordata > Chondrichthyes > Squaliformes > Squalidae > Squalus > Squalus acanthias. Next base: position 14,036,550 of record CM059429.1, read on the forward strand.
CATATAAAATTTCCCCCAGTCCTGCCAACTGCAAATGATGGCTGATCACATCTCCTATTTCATGGTTGAGCTGCAGCTGATAGTCAGCAATCCAAATGTGCTCCCGCCAGGTTTCACATTCGTGGTTCAGAACAGGCGTGGAAAAAGGGTTAAAATCACAAAGGCCTTTCAAAATGGCATTATAGAGGCAATTTAATGCTTGTTAAGGGCCTTAACGGCCTATCCCGCCTCTTGGAGGTGGGACGGAGTCGGGACCAGCAGACACGATTTAATGAAAATTGCGTGGAGGCGGGATGGAGGCGGGCTTGTGCCCACCCGCCAGTTTTCGCAATTTTAACCCACACACACCTCCAAACCCGCCTCCACGGGTCAATGAAAATTCTGCCCGTTAACTCTGTTCTCTCTCCACAGATGCTGCCTGGCCTGCTGAGTATTTCCAGCATTTTCTGTTTTATTTGCTCCTTTTCTGGTCCTGTTTTGATCTCATATCCTCCCTTCAGTTCATTAGTTCCTTTCATCGCCAATGCAGTCTGCCACTGCCTGTCCCTCACACCCAGCCACCGAGTGCGCCAAGCGATCACTAGTTCTGTTTCTAGGCCCTGCTGCCATGGCTCCTTCCCCCATGCAGCAGTTAAAGAAATGAAAAAACTTGCATTTATATAGCGTCATTCATGACCTCAGGACGTCCTAAAGCACTTTATAGCCAAGGAAGTACTTTTGAAGTGTAGTCGCTGTTGTAATGTAGGAAACGCAGCAGCCAATTTATGCACAGCAAGCTCCCACACACAGCAATAAGATAATGACCAGATAGTCTGTTTTAGTGATATTGGTTGAGGGATAAATATTGGCCCAGGACACCGGGGATAACTCCCCCTGCTCTTCTTCGAAATAGTGGCCGTGGGATCTTTTACATCCACTCAAGACAGCAGACGGGGCTTCAGTTTAACGTCTCATCCGAAAGACGGCACCTCCAACAGTGCCGCACTCCCTCAGCACTGCACTGAGAGCGTCAGCCTAGATTTTTGTGCTGAAGTCCCTGGAGTGGGACGCGAACCCACGACCTTTCTGACCCAGAGGCGCGACTGCTGCCATCTGAACCTGGGCTGACACCTTCAAGTTGTTTACTTTCCTCTCGTCTTGTGCTTGGTTGCCACACGACTGCTTTGCTCGGGCTGCCAATAGCTGCAGGGGCCCACTGCTGGTCTCACGCCGTTAACTGAACCCCAGCCAGGATCCTATCTGCTCAGTCAATAGTTTCAAGAGAAAAGCTCGCACGCCTGCTCCTCTACGCCTGAATCCCACGTGTCACTGCAGCTGAAGGCCTTTTCAATCATCAGCCCGTGGGCCCGGTTTCAACATTACTTGCGGCCTTGTTATATATTGCTCCTGAATCTGTGAGAAAAAAAAAAATCACAGAAGCATGCGCTCCGTCGAAAAGAAAATGTTCCACTTTTTTTTACAGAAATTCGTGTGGTTTTGATAAAAATGAGTCTTTGGCCCATATGCACAAACAGTGAAAAAATGTAGTTAGGAAGCCAAAGATCGGCCTCAGGTTCCATCTAATTAGATTTTCCTGGGCCGTCTTTGTAAGTGATTCCAGGCTTACAGCTCGGTTTATTAATAATAAAAAGCCTATTATTAATCATACAGCCAGGCTTATAGAGAAACAGCTAGACTCAATTTCTGAAAGTGCATCTTTGAATCTCGAGCGCGTAAGCCCCTTTAGTACAATCTAAACTGAAATCTATATTTGTTTCACATTTGCTGGCTGATTACTAAAGGATTAGCTGGGTGGAAGTATTAATCATTTTGAAAGGTGCCAGTCATTGTGACTGAAGGGTTCAAGCGCCCCCTATTGGTAGCTATTTGCTACAAGCAACTGTGTCCCTCTCTGCACGTGTAATACTCGGGTAAAGTCTAGCGCAGATTGCTAATATTGATTGCTCTTTGCTTCTGTACTTGTCATCCCAAGATTTTTGCACCCTTTCACTTTGACGGATAGTGAAACACGGGCTGCCGAGCTCGGAAAAAATATCCGACCCATTAATATTGGCCTGCGTATTGTGAGACAACGGTGAGTGATTGCAATCAGCGTTACTTGATAAAGAAAAGGTGCGAAGGAATTTTCGTGCCAGCGCCAGGGAAGTTCGGGAATCCCGCATCAGCATCAAGCGCTCTCAGTAAAGTCTCGCGCAGGCCAGCTGCAGAGCGAAGATCGCGCTACTCCAACAATGCCAACCACAGAGGCGGCGATTATAATTTGGACTGGATTTTGGGAAGGGGCGAGGGGGGTGGGGGTGAGGCGGGCATCAAACCCTTCCAACATCATCAGTTTGAGGCCTGGGCGATTCTAACGCCCGGGTCTTATTTACATCCCACCGGGCAGTGCCCGTCCGAAATGGGCACAACCCAGAGGCCTGCCCGCCGACTGGAAGGTACGTGGCGGGAAGGGAGGGAGTTTCGGTGGGGTCTCGCAAGTGGGACAGTGGGGTGGGGGTGGGGGGGAGCGCCCGGAGCATGCGATGGTTAAGGCTTTCCTTGTTGCGTCTGGACGAGCTGTCCTGCTCCTCCTGGCCCCACGAAGGAAAGTTTAACACTGAGCTTGTGTGGCTTCTTCAATCTTCAGAGCAGCTTTCATGGAGCAGGACCTCTGTAGTGAGCTCCTCACTCAGACCAGTTACAAAGCATTATAAAGTATTTACAGCACAGAAGCAGGCCATTCGGCCCAACAGGTCCATGCCGGTGTTTATGCTCCACACGAGCCTCCTCTTCACCTAAACCCATCAACACAACCTTTTATTCCTTTCTCCCTCATGTGCTTATCTAGCTTCCCCTTGAATGCATCTGTGCCATAAGAACATAAGAACATAAGAATTAGGAGCAGGAGCAGGCTAGACGGCCCCTCGAGCCTGCTCCGCCATTCAATAAGATCACGGCTGATCTTCTACCTCAACTCCACTTTCCCGCCCTATCCCCATATCCCTTGATTCCCTTAATGCCCAACAATCTATCGATCTCTGTCTTGAATATACTCAATGACTGAGCATCCACAGCTCTCTGGGCAGAGAATTCCAAAGATTCACAACCCTCTGAGTGAACAAATTTCTCCTCATCTCAGTCCTAAATGGCCGACCCCTTACTCTGAGACTGTGACCCCTGGTTCTAGACTCCCCAGCCAGGGGAAAACCCTCTCATCCCAGGAGTCAATCTAGTGAACCTACGTGTCACCCCCTCTAAGGCAAGTATAGGTAAGGTTCCCTTGGCAAGGAGACCAAAACTCTACACAGTACTCCAGGTGTGGTCTCATCAAAGCCCTATATAAGTGCAGCAAGACTTCCTTACTCTTATACGCCAACCCCCTTGCAATAAAGGCTTGCATACCATTTGCCTTCCTAATTGCTTGCTATTCACCTCAACCACTCCCTGTGGTGCGAGTTCCACATTCTAACCACTCTCTGGGTAAAGAAATTTCTCCTGAATTCCTTATTGGATTTATTAGTGACTATCTTATATTTATGGCCCCTAGTTCTGGTGTCGCCCACAAGTGGAAACATCTTCTCTACGTCTATCTTATCAAACCCTTTCATAATCTTAAAGACCTCCATCAGGTCACCCCGCAGTCTTCTCTTTTCTAGAGAAAAGAACCCCAGCCTGTTCAATCTTTCCTGATAGGTATAACCTCTTAGTCCTGGTATCATTCTAGTAAATCTTTTTTGCACCTTCTCCAGTGCCTTTATATCCTGTTTATAATATGGAGACCAGAACTGCGCACAGTACTCCAAGTGTGGTCTAACCAAGGTTCTGTACAAGTTTAACATAAGTTCTCTGCTTTTCAATTCTATCCCTATAGAGATGAACCCCAGTGCTTGGTTTGCTTTTTTATGGCCTTATTAACCGGCGTGGCCAATTTTAGTGATTTTTCTGTCTGTATCCACCCCCCCCCCCCCCCCCCCCCACCCCACGCAGATCCCTCTGTTCCTCTACCCCATTTAGGCACTTATTTTCCAAGGAGTTAAAAGGCCATCAGAGTCCTGTTGCATAATGGAATGTTCCTATAACATTGGCCAGGCCTTTGATCGCTCCCCTAACTATTCTATTACTGGTCATGATGTGGAGATGCCGGCGTTGGACTGGGGTGGACAAAAATGAGAAGTCGCACAACACCAGGTTATAGTCCAACAGATTTATTTAATTTTACAAGCTTTCGAAGCAGTTCGCTCCTTCGTCAGGTAAGTTAGCAATGAGAGAATCTCCCAGAATTCACAATTTAAACCCAGACAAAATCAATTCACATTATTCCCTGCAACAAAGAGCACAGCCAAGACAATGAGATGTGTCCCAGGGGGTCCAACGTGTCAAACCACCTGCTGGCTGCATATCCTGTCAATTTGTGTTCTTGTGTTAGTCTTTTTAAAAAAAAAAACACCTGGGAAGACCGGCCATGATGTCAAGTCACGTTCTGTATCGTGACATGAACCCGATATCGCGATTGAGGCCATCCTCATGAGTGCGGAACTTGGCTATCAGTTTCTGCTCTATGATTTTGCGTTGTCGTGTATCTCGAAGGCCGCCTTGGAGAACGCTTACCCGCAGAGCAGAAACTGATAGCCAAGTTCCGCACTCATGAGGATGGCCTCAATCGCGATATCGGGTTCATGTCACGATACAGAACGTGACTTGACATCATGGCCGGTCTTCCCAGGTGTTTTTTTTTTAAAAAAGACTAACACAAGAACACAAATTGACAGGATATGCAGCCAGCAGGTGGTTTGACACGTTGGACCCCCTGGGACACATCTCATTGTCTTGGCTGTGCTCTTTGTTGTAGGGAATAATGTGAATAGATTTTGTCTGGGTTTAAATTGTGAATTCTGGGAGATTCTCTCATTGCTAACTTACCTGACGAAGGAGCGAACTGCTTCGAAAGCTTGTAAAATTAAATAAATCTGTTGGACTATAACCTGGTGTTGTGCGACTTCTCATTTTTATTCTATTACTGGTCATGATGCGGAGATGCCGGCGTTGGACTGGGGTGGTCAAAAATGAGAAGTCGCACAACACCAGGTTATAGTCCAACAGATTTATTTAAAATTATAAGCTTTCGGAGCTGTCGCCCCTTCCTCAGGTAAAGTTACAACTTTACCTGAGGAAGGGGCGACAGCTCCGAAAGCTTGTAATTTTAAATAAATCTGTTGGACTATAACCTGGTGTTGTGCGACTTCTCATTTTTATTCTATTACTGCTCACTATCCATTTCTCCTTTGTGAAGTACCTTGGGATATTTACTACAGTAAAGGTGATATATAAGTGCAAGCTGCTAATTCAATCAGCCTAACAGCATGGAAGCAGACTATTACAAAGGACTCCTGTGATAGTCTAGCCGAGGGACCTGTAGTTACTGACATGGCTGTCACTGCCAGGGACACAAGGGGGGACATTTGGCAAAATTTGTTTCGAAAACCATCTCCAATCGGCAATTCTCCCAGCCTACTGAACTCTCAACAATTTTCATTGGCATTCCAGGTTATATAAGAATTACACAGACACTTTTCTACGCTGAAAGAAGTAAGACTTGCATTTATACAGCACCTTTCACGACCACCGGACGTCCCAAAGCGCTTTACAGCCAATGAAGTACTTTTAAAGTGCAGTCACTGTTGAAATGTAGGAAACGCGGCAGCCAATTTGCGCACAGCAAGCTCCCACAAACAGCAATATGATAATGACCAGATAATCTGTTTTTTGTTATGTTGATTGAGGGATAAATATTGGCCCCAGGACATCGGGGAGAACTCCCCTGCTCTTCTTTCAAATAGTGCCGCAGGATCTTTTACGTCCAAATGAGGGAGCAGATGGTTTAACGTCTCATCCAAAAGGCTGCACCTCCAACAGTGCAGCACTCCCTCAGTACTGCACTGGAGTGTCAGCCTAGAATTTTGTGCTCAAGTCTTTGGAGTGGGACTTGAACCCACAACCTTCTGACTCAGAGGCAGGAGTGCTACCCACTGAGCCACGGCTGAAGCTACTCTGGTAAATGTCTGCATTCAAAATTTGACTTTGGATTAAACAACTGTATTGGAACACCTAATGCCAATCTGCCTTAAATATACTGTTGAAAAAGACCATTTTTTAAAATGTTTTCTTTCTTCCCTTTCTTCTTTGCTTCCTCCCTCTCGCTCCTCTTTCTCTTACTACTTCTCTTTTCTCCTTCGTTTCCCTCCTCCTTTTTCTTTCCTCAAGGACACAAATTTCACACAAAGTCAGTCACGCAATGCAAGTCTTTAATAAGTCATGATGCGGAGATGCCGGTGTTGGACTGGGGTGGACAAAAATGAGAAGTCGCACAACACCAGGTTATAGTCCAACAGATTTATTTAAAATTACGAGCTTTCGCAGCTGTTGCCCCTTCGTCAGGTAAAGGTACAACGAGGGAATCGATTACACAGTATGTAATGTGACCCATCTCATTGTCTTGGCTGTGCGCTGGTGTGTCTTTGATGTAATGCCTCCCTGAAAGATTGTATCTCTGCAGACAAATTGCTTTCTGTGTTTATATAATGTGTAATAGATTCCCTCATTGTACCTTTACCTGACGAAGGGGCAACAGCTCCAAAAGCTCGTAATTTTAAATAAATCTGTTGGACTATAACCTGGTGTTGTGCGACTTCTCATTTAATAAGTCAATACAATAGTAAAATACTGCGGATGCTGGAAATCTGAAATAACAACAGAAAATGCTGGAAACACTCAGCAGGCCAGGCAGCATCCGTGGAGAGAGAAAGAGAGTTAACGTTTCAGGTGTTGTTATTTCATAATTATTAAGTCAATAACTGTTTGGGACATCAGGACATGTTGCCATGTGATGACATGTTCCTCTAACTTTGCTGCTCTAGATATAATGTAGCAATTACAATGTAACAATCAACAGCTGCTACTGTCGCTGGTCTCCCTGATACCTGCGCTTTGTAAGGTGGTTAACCACAAATAAGGTAAGCCCTCTGGGTGAAAACATTTCTCCTCAAATCCCCTCTAAACCTCACACCAATTACTTTAAATCTATGTCCCTGGTTATTGGCCTCTCTGTTGGGGGATATAGGTCCTTCCTATCCACATTCCAGTGAGAAAGAAAGATTTTAAGAGAAGGGAGCACCATCCGTGGCTAACTAAGGAAGTAAAGGATGGTATCAAATTGAAAACGAAGGCATACAATGTTGCCAAGATTGGTGGGAGACCAGAGGATTGGGAAATTTTTAAAAACCAGCAAAGGATGACTAAAAAAATAATAAAGAGAGAGAAGATGAATTATGAGAGTAAGCTGGCAAGAAACATTAAAACAGATAGTAAGAGCTTCTACAGGTATATAAAAAGGAAGAGGGTAGCTAAAGTAAACGTTGGTCCCTTAGAGGATGAGACTGGGGAATTAATAATGGGGAACGGGGAAATGGCAGAGACTCTGAACAAATATTTTGTATCTGTCTTCACGGTAGAAGACACTAACAACATCCCAATAATGGATAATCAAGGGGCCACAGGGAGGGGGGAACTAAAGACAATCACTATCACTAAGGAAATAGTACTTGGTAAAATAATGGGACTAAAAGATGACAAGTCCCCTGGACCAGATGGCCTGCATCCCAGGGTCTTAAAAGAAGTGGCTGCAGAGATAGTGGATACATTGGTTGCAATATACCAAAATTCCCTGGACTCCGGAGAGGTCCCAGCGGATTGGAAAACCGCAGATGTAACACCCCTATTTCAGAAAGGAGGGAGACAGAAAGCAGGAAACTATAGACCAGTTAGCCTAACATCTGTCATTGGGAAAATGCTGGAGTCCTTCATTAAGGAAGCAGTAGCAGGCCATTTGGAAAATCATAATGCAGTCAAGCATAGCCAGCATGATTTTATGAAAGGGAAATCATGTTTAACAAACTTGCTGGAGTTCTTTGAGGAGGTAATGAGTAGAGTGGACAAAGGTGAACCAGTGGATGTGGTGTATTTGGATTTCCAGAAGGCATTCAATAAGGTGCCACATAAAAGGTTACTGCATAAGATAAGAGCTCACGGAATTGGGGGTAATATATTAGCATGGATAGAGAATTGGCTAACTAACAGAAAGCAGAGAGTCGGGATAAATGGGTCATTTTCCGGTTGGCAAACGTTAACTAGTGGGGTGCCACAGGGATCGGTGCTGGGGCCTCAACTATTTACAATCTACATTAATGACTTGGATGAAGGGACCGAGTGTAATGTAGCCAAGTTTGTGGATGATACAAAGATGGGTGGGAAAGCAAGTTGTGCAGAGGACTCAAAGAACCTGCAAAGGGATATAGACAGGCTAAGTGAGTGGGCAAACATTTGGCAGATGGAGTATAATGTGGGAAAGTTCGAGGTTATCCACTTTGGCAGGAAAAATAAAAAAGCAAATTATTATTTAAATGGAGAGAGATTACAAAATGCTACAGTTCAGAGGGACCTGGAGGACCTTGTGCATGAAACACAAAAAGTTAGCATGCAGGTACAGCAAGTAATCAAAAAGGCAAATGGAATGTTGGCCTTTATTTCAAAGGGGTTGGAGTATAAAAGCAGGGAAGTCCTGCTAGAACTGTACAGGGCGTTGGTGAGACCACACCTTGAGTACTGTGTACAGTTTTGGTCTCCTTATTTAAGGAAGGATATACTTGCTTTGGAGGCAGTTCAGAGACGATTCACTAGGTTAATTCCAGAGATGAGGGGGTTGACTTATGAGGAAAGGTTGAGCAGGCTGGGCCTATACTCATTAGAATTTAGAAGAATGAGAGGTGATCTTATTGAAACATAAGATACTGAGGGGGAACGACAAGGTAGGTGCAGAGAGGATGTTTCCCCTCGGGTTGTAAATCTGTGGAATTCTCTGCCCCAGAGAGCTGTGGAGGCCGGATCATTAAATACATTTAAGGTGGAGATACACAAATTTTTGCAAGATAATGGAGTGAAGGGTTATGGGGAGCGGGCGGGGAAGTGGCTTTGAGCCCAAGATCAGCCATGATCTTATTGAATGGCAGAGCAGGCTCGAGGGGCCAAGTGGCCTATTCCTAATCCTATTTCTTATGTTCTTATGTTCTCTATCTAGGCCTCTCATAATTTTATACACTTCAATTAAATCTCCCCTCAGCCTCCTCTGTTCCAAAGAAAACAACCCCAGCCTATCCAATCTTTCCTCATAGCTAAAATTCTCCAGCCCAGGCAACATCCTTGTAAATCTCCTCTGTACCCTCTTGAGTACATTCACATCCTTCCTGCAATAAGAACATAACAAATAGGAGCAGGAGTCAGCCATTCGGCCCCTCGAGCCTGCTCCGCCATTCAATAAGATCATGGCTGATCTGATCTTGGCCTCAACTCCACTTTCCCGCCCGCTCCCCATAACCCTTGACTCCCCTGTAGCTCAAATGTCTGTCAATCTCCGCCTTGAATATATTCAATGACTCCGCCTCCACAGCTCACTGGGGTAGAGAATTCCAAATATTCACGACCCTCTGTCAGCAGAAATTCCTCCTCATCTCCGTTTTAAATGGGCGGCCCCTTATTCTGAAACTATGCCCCCCTAGTTCTAGATTCCCCCACGAGGGGAAACATCCTCCCTGCATCTACCCTGTCAAGCCCCCTCAGAATAAGAACATAAGAACATAAGAAATAGGAGCAGGAATAGGCCACTTGGTCATTCGAGCCTGCTCCGCCATTCAGTAAGATCATGGCTGATCTTGGGCTCAAAGCCACTTCCCCACCCGCTCCCCATAACCCTTCACTCCCTTATCTTGCAAAAATCTGTCTATCTCCACTTTAAATGTATTTAATGACCCAGCCTCCACAGCTCTCTGGGGCAGAGAATTCCACAGATTTACAACCCTCTGAGAGAAGAAGTTCTCCTCATCTCAGTTCTAAAAGGGCGACCCTTTATTCTGAGACTATGCCCTCGAGTTCTAGATTTCCCCATGAGGGGAAACATCCTCGCTGCATCTACCCTGTCGAGCCCCCTCAGTATCTTATATGTTTCGATAAGATTACCTCTCATTCTTCTAAATTCCAATGAGTATAGGCCCAGCCTGCTCAACCTTTCCTCATAAGTCAAATCCCTCATCTCTGGAATTAACCTAGTGAATCGTCTTTGAACTGCCTCCGATGCAAGTATATCCTTCCTTAAATAAGGAGACCAAAACTGTACGCAGTACTCCAGGTGTGGTCTCACCAATACCTTGTACAGTTGTAGCAAGACTTCCCTACTTTTATACTTCATCCCCCTTGCAATAAAGGCCAACATTCCATTTGCCTTTTTGATTACTTGCTGTACCTGCATGCTAACTTTTTGTGTTTCATGCACAAGGACCCCCAGGTCCCTCTGAACTGTCGCATTTTGTAATCTCTCTCCATTTAAATAATAATTTGCTTTTTTATTCTTCCTACCAAAGTGGATAACCTCACATTTTCCCACATTATACTCCATCTGCCAAATTTTTGCCCACTCACTTAAACTATCTATATCCCTTTGCAGACTCTTTGGTGGTGACCAGAACTGTACGCAGAACTCTAGGTGCGGCCTAACAAGTGTTTTGTACAGTTCAAGCATAACCTCCCTGCTCTTATATCCTATGCCTTGGCTAATAAAGGAAAGTATCCCGTAGGCCTTCTGAACCACCTTATCTACCTGTCCTGCTACCTTTAGGGATCTGTGGACATGCACTCCAAAGTCCCTCTGTTCCTCTGCACTTCTCAGTATCCTACCATTTATTGTGTAGTCCCTTGCCTTGTTAGTCCTCCCAAATACATTACCTGACACTTCTCCAGATTGAATTCCATTTGCCACTTTTCTGCCCACGTGACCCATCATGGATGTGCTGAGGTCATTCTTGATTCTTTCTGGTCTTCAACAAGTTAATTTCAGACACTTACAACACGACTATGGAGTGAGGTAATGTAAAGAATTAACTTCTAACCTGATTATCACATATTTTTAACCATTACACCTGGAGAATACAAACTGAAAGAAGTCCCATCAACCACCTTAAACATTCACTCCCTCCACCACCGGCGCACCGTGGCTGCAGTGTGTACCATCTACAAGATGCACTGCAGCAACTCGCCAAGGCTTCTTCGACAGCACCTCCCAAACCCGTGACCTCTTCCACCACCTAGAAGGACAAGGGCAGCAGGCGCATGGGAAAGCCGCCATGATTGCAACATCTGCGATTTTAACCTGCTCTCCTGAGCAGGCAGAAAGGACACGTGCCCAGAGAAATGTGTTTATTCAGAGGCTTGTAGGAGTAGAGAGTGCTTTGCCGCAGAGAGTAATTGAGGCAAAGACCATCGCATTTTTTAAGGGAAAAGTGAATAAATATTTGAAGCAGAGGAAGATACAGGGCTTTCGGGAGCAGGATTTATTTATTTATATCCTGCACGGACATGATGGATCGAAAGGCCTTTGTTTGTGCTCTAAATATCTGTGGCTCGATGGGTTAATTACAATAGTGGGCAGAGGATTATCATATGAATATGTTAAGAAATCATCCACAAATATCACCAACAGTAATTTTGAGGCTATAATGTTGAAACTTTACTGTGTTAAAATACTTGCTAATATTGCCCACATCACATCACACAAAAAAAAGGTAAATTTGCACTTATATTTTCCCAAAGGCATGTTTTTATATTTCTCTTCATTCCCCACCTTCCCGTCTCCTTTCTCATTCTACCTGTGCCAAGCAAAAACTATCGCCTAGAATGGAAAGTAGATTGCTCATGCCCAGCTGTTGATATGTGTACTGAAGTGGTCAGGGTGCGACTCCCTCCTCTACTCCACACCTCCACATGATAGCACGGCTGAGACTGGGGAACGTTCTACATCAGGAATTGACGGTGCCAACCTCCATCTTGTCACAATCCAGTGGCACCTCAGAGCACAGTGCCCCGCCCCAAGTAAAGTACTAATCTGAAGGAAGTCATCTGCTTTGATAATAAATGCACTCCATTGCACATATCCTGTCTCTGTCCCTGCTTCTATCAAGCAAAAATAGGAAAATCAGTACCAGATGATAATACAGTCCGCCACAGCCCAGAGCTTTCCTTCGCTCTATCTCTCTCTCTTTCCCTCCTCCTCATATTGTGCATTTTCGGACATCAGAGTGGTTGGCTTCCAAGCCAATCGCAGCATCCCTGAAAGTGGCTCTCGATCGCAGTCCCAAATGTACCGCTGGAGATTGTCCATTTTGCGCTTTGTGCAATCGGCCTCTCAAATTGCCATTTGCCAGATGTTGACGGTGCCCGATTTAAAAAGCAGTCTCCAGTGTGGAATGACCTCTGTAGAATTGAAGTAAACTTGAGACACCCATCTGCTTGGGATGGAGTCCAGCTTTGAGAAGTGAAAGGACGGTGCTCCCCACTGCCAAGTCCCAACCCAACGCTCCGATTGAGTAATCATCATCATAACACGCCAACAAAGGAATAATCTTTAGCTGTGTTTGCTTTACTAAAGATACACTATCTTCATGAAAAAAAATGTTGCCAAATATTTTTATATTTGGGAAAAGCAAAGGCCCCCGATATCTACTCGGAGGCGGGGAGGGAGTGGGTTGGGGCTGTTTTGCGGTTGTGAAACACAGAGGAATAGGTTTCCCTCGGGTCCTGCCAAATTTAACGGCAGGACCTGATTAACATATTTTGTCTCTGTTTCCCGACTGCAGCCAGCCAGAATGAGAGGCTGGCTGCCTGACAGGCGTGTCGGCCTTCGGCACCAGGCCGCAGCCGGGGATCGGAGAGGAGGGAGGGAGGGATCGGAGGCCGGAGGGGAGATTGGAGGTGCGGCGGTGGGGCGGGGTGGGGGAGATTGGAAGGGTCGGGGGGGGGTGATTGGAGGCCGCAGCTGGTGAGTGCACAGGAGGGAGGGAGGGATCGAAAAGACTGGGGGGGGGGGGGGAAATCGGAAGGGTCGGGTCAGTGGGAGATCGTGGCTCGGGGGTGTCCGATTGCGATGGGGGGGGGGGGCAGTGCAAGCATGTAAACTGGATCTAACAGATAAATGGAAAGACACTTCCCTGCTGGATCCAGCAGTCCTCGCCTCCCTTTAGCTGCCAGGCTTCCCGAGGCCTGGGAAACCCGGCCGGCCAGGGTAAAATTTAAAATGGAGATTAAATCTGAGGCACGAAGCCTCATTATAATATTTAAATGACCAACCCACCTCCTGGGAGCGGATTGGTTTCCCCCCACCCGCCCTGTCCCTCCTCCATTAAAACCGGAAGTGGGCGGGTTGGAGGCGGTTTGGAGATTTTTTACATTTTTAAATCTCACCCGACCCAAACCCACCCGTTTTGAGGGGGGTTAAAATTCCCACCAAAGAGTCAATTAAGCTGTGTGTCATTTTTACTATTATGATGTGACGTGCAAGTAAGATGACAAAAAGTTTTGATATGATTTAAGTTGTTGTGCAAAAGGACAGGTTTGTTGAGAATATTTTCCTGGAGAATGGACATTTCGAACACAACATGCAGACAATGGCACAGGGTGTAGGAGTCAATACTTTGAGCCAGCTTTAAGCAGGTGGACACTTTCTGAAAGAAAAACGTACATCTACAGTGCTTACAATGCTGATGAAAAGTCTCCAAAGTGCTTCAGGAAACAAATTACTTTTGGAGCGCAGTGGCTGTTGTAACGAAGGCAAACACAGCAGCTCAAACTGCATTGAGATGAATAACTGGCTGGAACATTGGGAGAACTTCCTATCCCTTTTTGAGTAGTGCCACAGGATTGCTAACATCCATCTCATGCCACGGCTCAGTGGGTAGCATCTCTTGCCTCTGAGTCGGACTGGTTGTGGGTTCTAAGCCCCCACTCGAGAGACTTGAGCACAAAAATCCAGGCTGACACTCCAGTGCAGTGCTGAGGGAGTGCTGCACTGTCGGAGGTGCTGTCTTTCAGATGAGACGATAAACCGAGGCCCCCGTCTGCTCTCTCAGGTGGATGTAAAAGATCCCATGGCACTACTTCGAAGAAGAGCAGGGGAATTATCCTGGTGTCCTAGCTAATATTTATCCTTCAAGCAACATTACTAAAAAAAAGATGATCTGGTTATCATCACATTACTGTTTGTGGGAGCTTGCTGTGCATAAATTGGCTGCAGGGTTTCCTACGTTACAACAGTGACTACATTTCAAAAGTACTTCATTGGCTGTAAAGCGTTTTGGGACGTCCTGAAAGGCAGTATATAAATTCCAGTCTTCTTTTATCTGAAGAGGTAGAATGGGCCTCAGTTTAATATCTCGTCCCTTAGTGTTGCACTGATGTGTTAGGTAAGGTTGTGCGTTCACATCTGATGTGATGCGATTCGAACAAAGGGACTCGAGGAAGTCCCGCCACGGCTGTGAAATTTGCCTTACTGCCCCGCCCAGGATGTGGAGCGCAATGTAGTTCACGGGAGGCGCTTTTGTGGCCCCCCCTCCCCTCCCCCCCACCCCCCCCAACCACCCGGCGATAACCCCTTTATGCCCCGTTAGCGCCCCCCGGAGGCACTAACGAATCTTACAGCACAGAAGGAGGCCGTGCAGCCCATCTTGTCTGTGCCAGCTCTTTGTAAGAGCAATCCAATTAGTCCCACTCCCCTGCTCTTTCCACATAACCCTACGAATCTTTCCTTTTCAAGTATTTATCCAATTCCTTTTTGAAAGTAACCACTGAATCTGCTTTCACCAGCCTTTCAGGCAGCGCATTCCAGATCATAACAACTTGCCGCGTAAAATGTCTCCTCATCTTCCCCCCCTCCACCCGCCACCCCCCACCCCGCCACCTCCCCCACCCCGCCAGTTCTTAAATCTGTGTCCTCTGGTTACTCGCCCTCCTGGGGAGCCTGTGTCGGAGCAGGGAATGACTGACCGCAACTTCAGGATTCCCGCGTTCATCTGCGCATGCGCTACATCCTGAAGTTGCGGTCAGTTTCAGAGGGGTAAAGACGGCGAACACTGACAGTTTGCCATCATGACCCACCGCAGATCCGGTCCCGTAGGTTTTCCAAGTATGATCCTCACTCCAATATACCAGCTGTTATAAAGGGCTACAGAGTCGGACTTTTGAAGGATAATTTTTAAATGCTTTTAGCAAAAAAAAGTCTGGTCAACAGATTGGGGATTATTGGAAAAAATGTCAAAGTTAAAACAAAGCTCTCTGCTTTAGTGATGCGTGGGAAAGGATATTATATTAAACATAAACCATCTGGTTGCAATTAAATTATTGTCAACCTAATTGGGTAACTGTGACATTCAATATAAACTGATTCTGACTTGTAACATTTTACTGTATTGCTGCAAGTTTAGTGCCTTCAGTTTGGTCTTGACTTCAGAGGACCTAAAGGTTCTGGGGAGGAAAGGGAATGTTGTAAATATGAGAAATATTAGAAGGAAGATTGACTTGAAATCTTTCTTCACTTGAAATGGAGTTCTCCCCCGGCGTCCTGCCCAATATATATCCCTCAACCCACATCACTTAAAAAAAACCAGATTATCCGGTCATTATCACGTTGCTGTTTGTGGGAGCTTGCTGTGCGCAAATTGGCGGCCAGGTTTCCTACATTAACATAGTGACTACATTTCAAAAGTGCTTCATTGGCTGTGAAGCGCGTTGTGAGGTCCTGTGAAAGGTGCTATAGAAATGCAAGTTTCTTCTTTGATTTGAAGTGCCGAGCAGAGGCCACAGCAGGAAAGGTACACTGGGTCAATCTCACCCACACCTTACAAGCTGGTGATAGCAGAGCTAGTCACCTGTCCACACTCGCAACACATGATATCAGGGGCAATTTTAACCTAACCCGCCCATTGGGAAACCGACGGGATCGGGGCCAACGCTGGTTTTGCACCCCACCCGATTTTGCTCTCGAGTGAAGTCAGTGGAGAATAATATTGGGCGGGCTGGAACACTCTTGTTCCACCCGAGCCCGTCGGTTTCCCGTGAGACGAGTTGGGTTGAAATTACACCCCCCCCCCACCTCCCCCCGATGGTGTTTAGGTTGAGAGTATGAAGTCCGTGGGAGGAGTCCATGATTTGGGTTGTCAGGCGTGGACTGTGGAAAGGAGCAGGCTTGATGGGCCGAATGACCTCTTTCTTGTTCCGAAATTGAAATTCTTCTTTGCAGTTGGGAATGCTGCATGGTGTATGGCAAAGTGGAGGGAAACAACTCCAAGATATAAAAAAGGAGTTTTACCCCCACCAGAAAAAAACAGATAAAGAAATACATAAAAATACAACCATTTCAGAACGGCGTGAATATTACAAATTTGTTCTATATCGTGCCAACACCTTGAAAAAAGATACAGAAATAAAGGGACGTGACTGCCATCTGATTCAAGTGTGAGCAGGTGACCAGTTCGTAAGCCTCTGCCTTCACCCATTTACTCACCCTTTTATAGAAAATATGTTAAATCCCGAGAGAGGGTACACTAGATCCACTAGGGTGATTCCAGTGATGAGAGACTATGGCTATAAGGAAAGACTTGAGATACTAGGACTATTTTCACTTGCTCACATAAGGCTAAGAGGAGATCTCACAGAGTTTTTTTTTTTAATTATGAAAGGTTTCGACAGAATGAACTGGGGAAAGACTTTTTCCTCTGGTTGGGAAGTCAGTGATAAGGGGCCGATAAGATAAAAATGTCACTAAGTTGAATGAGGAGAGAAGTTTCTTTAAGCAGCGGGGATGGAATGCTTTGCCACAGGGAGTGTTTGAGACAGAGAGCATTCCATCTTTTGAGGGAAACTTGAATAGATATTTGAAGGCAGAGGAAGATACGGGGCTATGGAGAGAGCAGCACAGACGGATTCGTTTTTGGATCGATGCAACAAAGCGGCAGCACACGCACGATGGTCACCATCTGTACCGTGACTTCAGTGGCTCAACCTGACTGAAATTTATCTCATGTAATAACGAAAATAATACATTAAATTCTCTGGGAACCACTTCTTTAGCACCTCCCCTCCCAATCGTACATAATGCAGAGGAGGCAAACCAAACAATAAAAGCGAATTTCAAGTGGGAGGATTGATGCGGAGTCTAATGACCTTGTATGTGTAAATGTATTTTATTTTTAGAGAAAGGTATGCAGTGTTAATGAACCCAGTCATAGTAATATGACAGGATTTTAATCTACTCATCCACCCTCCGGATTTCAGCTTGTGCTCAATGTGTTTATACAAGTATGAGTACCACTACCACAGTTCAATAGATCGTAATTGAAGGTATTTCCTGCCAGTAACGTTGCTGCCAAGTTGATTGCTAACTCCCTGCAGATGCAGAGTTTAAACAATCATAATTTTTTTTACTGTTGGGTCGACTTGAGTCGGGGACACCACATGAGCAGCGACAGTGGATAAAAATCTCAGCAAAATAAATAAGCCGATGTGTGATTATATCTGAATGAACAGATGCTAAAACTACTCCATCCACAATGGGAAGTTCAATTTTTTTTAAGGGGTTGACAGTCTTTGGCCAACAAATTAACAAAGTTTTGGTTTTCAGTATTCTGACAAGCACAGAAGTAAAGGAAGCACTTTAGTTCTCCACTGCTGTAGTCTCCCTTCCAAGATAAATATTCCAACACATCTATGTCAGGATAAGTAGGCTAGTTAGAATTTGTTTCGGTGTGTGATAGGTCTTCTCTCAATGGCTGTCACAGTTCCCTATGCCATCTCATTGAATGGCAGAACAGGCTCGAGGGGCTAAATGGCCTACTCCTGTTCCTACGTTCCTATGTCTGACCAATACTTTTCACTAGATTCTTATTTACTCGCTGCATGTTTTTCTGCCTAAGTTGACACAACTTGTCACCAGTCTTTCACTGCAACACACATGGATTGGGTTCGATGGTCACTCTGCTTGATATTGCTCAAGAAATGCTCTCCAATGACACAGCACTGCTACACCATGTTTAGTTTTACTATTGCAGTGGACAGAAGATGGAAAACAAAGAAGGAAGATGACCAACGTAGACAAATAGCCATGACTACATACCATCGTAGCTTCAGCCCTTTCTTGGATTATCAATGTTTTTTGGGCCTTGCTGTGCACATATGGTTTCTACATTACAACAGTGATTACACTTTAAAAAAAAAAGTACTTCATTGACTGTGAAGCACATGGGACGTCTTGAGATCATAAAAGGCGCTATGTAAATGCAAGCTCTTGTTCTTCTAATTGAATGCAGCTCCATGAAGGAGTGGGAGGATTCTGGGTCACTTAGGAGGGAGAAGGAAGGTTTCCTCTCTATGTTTTACCAACGCCATAAATGCAAAGAGATTTCCTCTGAATGCTATTTTTAATGAAAGAGTAAATGTGCCGTATAAAGTCTGCTGCATGTTTGGTAGATTGTTTTATACTTCGAGTGCAGTAGCCCAACCCCTACCGGCCATGAATCACGATGTCTGTATTCAATGTACGGAAAGTTCTGCTACCCAGACATACCTTCAAAGCATGAACAGTATCATGGGGATTGTGGTTTTAGTGTTCATAGAATCACACAGCACAGAAAGAGACCATTCAACCCATCCTGCCTGTGCCGGCTCTTTGAAAGAGCGATCCAATTAGTCCCACTCACCTGCTCTTTCCCCATAGCCCTGCCAATTTTTCCTTTTTAAGTATTTATCCAATTCTCTTTTGAAATTTACTATTGAATCTGCTTCCTCCTTTCAGGCAGGGCATTTCCGATCACAACAACTCGCTGCGTAAAAAAATGTCTCCTCGTCTCCCCCTGGCTTTTTTGCTCATTCCACACTTGCACAGAACAGAAGCTACAAGAATATTAGACGTTGATATAGGTAAGTAGACTGGCATGGTTTCCCTGAACATTCTGCCCAATCCGGAAATGGTCAGAATAAGTTGTAATTGATATGCATGTCATTTGTGATCATCATGACATCACTTACCTTTCTGTTACTGTAAATATGCAGGACATTCTGTTATATGCATGGATAGGTATGTGGATAGTGTTGCAATCAAACCCAAAAGATATCCCAATGATAAATAATTGGTTCTCCCTTTTAATAACATAAGAAATAGGAGCAGAAGAAGCCCATACATTCCCTCGATCCCGCTCTGCCATTCAATAAGATCATGGTTGATCTTTTACCTCGACACTTTCCAGTCCTATCCCCATATTCCTTGATTCTCTTAGTGTCCCTGGTGCCCCTTAGTTGGTGCTCAATGGATGGTGGAAAGCTGATATGGCAACGAGGAGTAAAGTAGCAGTAATTTGAGCAATGGCTTTGGACATTGCTGAGTTACTAGAGCGCATGGATGATCTGGATGATGTTAGAAGCATAGAAATGGAACAAATGCAGTCACCTATACGAGCAGTAAGAGGGAGCATGAGCCCCAGACTAAAATTCTTCACTTGGATAATCATGTGCTATATTATTAAGGTTAATCTTCTGTAAACTGTGTGATAGATAATCAATAAAATTAACGGAACACTCAGAAATCCTGAGGGAGGTCTCTTTTTCCTCAATTCTAGCTTACCTGGGAACACCACCACCTCCAAGTCACACACCATCCTGACTTGGAAGTATATCGCCGATCCTTCACCGTCGCTGGGTCAAAATCCTGGAACTCCCTCCCTAACAGCACTGTGGGAGTACCTTTACCGCACAGACTGCAGCGGTTCAAGAAGGTGGCTCACCACCACCTTCTCAAGGGCAACTAGGGATGGGCAATAAATGCTGGCCTTGCCTGCGACGCCCACATCCCGTGAATGAATAAAAAATTTTTTTAAATCCATTCCACCATGAAATAGCCACGACAATGGGGACTCAGCAGTTTAGCAGGTTGAGCCTGCGTTCAAAGCCATCCCAGGTTGATGAGATTATTGCCCCCTCCCCCCACTCTTCCTGCTCTGAAAGACTTCTGTGAAATGAGTTTGCATCAATCCAAAACCAGAAATTCCTTAGTCTTAGTCACACAAAGTTATGTTTAAATGCTGACCTCATCTGACCCCAACCTAACTCAACATGCTTCAGGATTGAGGGATCCAGGGACTTGAGCACATAAAGCTAGGCTGACACTCCAGTGCAGTGTTGAGGGAGTGCTGCATTGTCGGAGGTGCCGTCTTTCGGATGAGACGTTAAACCGAGGCCCCGTCTGCTCTCTCAGGTGGACGTAAACGATCCCACGGCACTATTTCGAAGAAGAGCAGGGGAGTTCTCCCCAGTGTCCCGGCCAATATTTATCCCTCAATCAACATAACAAAAACAGATGATCTGGTCATTATCGCATTGCTGTTTGTGGGAGCTTGCTGTGCGCAAATTGGCTGCCGCGTTTCCACATTACAACAGTGACTACACTTCAAAAGTACTTCATTGGTTGTAAAGCGTTTTGAGACGTCCGGTGGTCGTGAAAGGCGCTATAGAAATGCAAGTCTTTCTTTTTTTATTGTGCGATGGGCGGCACTGCCTGTGACCTCTGTGCAAAACTACCCGTAAAGGTGGTCAGAATTTTTTTTTTAAGTGTTCGCACTCCCTATCACTGACGTCGCATACCTGGACAAGAGGGCCCTTTCATAGTGTGGGGGTGATTTTCTGATTTCATGTTCCAGTAGGGAGCCCGCAACAGCCAGCCGCACATTTCGGAAATTCGGGCAATGAGCGCGATTTCTGGGCTACGTAGGGTTAATTAATAGTTGAACAATCGTGCCCACC
The DNA here is from genome assembly GCA_030390025.1 of Squalus acanthias. NCBI lineage: Eukaryota > Metazoa > Chordata > Chondrichthyes > Squaliformes > Squalidae > Squalus > Squalus acanthias. Next base: position 14,057,247 of record CM059429.1, read on the forward strand.
GTGCATCCTACTTTCCGCTCCCAGTGGGCAAAGCTCCCTGTCGGCAGCACAAAGTGGTAGAATCAGTCTCCTATGTCATTTAGGCCTGGACGTTCCTCCTTGGGCACAAGCCGGCAAGTTAGAGCCGAAAATACACCCAATGTCGCCCTCATTTTGCCGATGTCACGTTACACCCAAATATCCTCCCAAACTCATTCGAATACGGCCGAACTTAAAATGGGCCTAAATCAGTGTAAACAACGAAAGGCTGAACCCACACCAGTACATTTCTTCTTTCAGTCTTAAAATTAAAAGTTTCATCTCCTTTTAACCATCATTTTGCACATCAAGCACAGCGTGTTTAAGAGCCTGCAATCAGGGTCGCGTTTCAATTTTTAATGTGAGTTATACTTATGCCATAAAAATGCATTAAAAGAAACAGAAAATACAGAGCAGGTCTCCGCGAAGATAGTTTAAGAAAAAACATTGCCATTAAAAGACCATAAAAATGGTTTCTCGCTGCATCTGAAAATCTGGTCGCAATGTTGAGAGACCCTCGAAAGAAGAAAGAAAGAAGAAGGAAGAAAGACAGGAAGAAAGAAAGACAGGAAGAAAGAAAGAAAGAACTTGCATTTATATAGCACCATTTACGACCCTTGCGACACCCCAGAGCTCTTCACAGCCAATGAAGTACATTTGAAGTGTAGTCACTGTTGTAACAAACAAGTGCAATTGGAGGATACTCACATTTGAGAGTCGGGGGCGTGGCCAGTTTTGTGGGCGGAGATCCACTCGAACGGCGGGTTTGATGGACGGATGTAAAAGATCGAGGAGACTTGGGCGTCTTGTAGTTACATTGGTAACTCACTTACATCCAAAATTCCACAAAGCACATGATTAATCTGCGCCCACACTACGGGTGTATCTGGGTGCAAATACGGAGGAAACGCCAAGGCTATTTTTCCCACTGTGATGTGGAGGAAAAAAATCAGACCAAAATCAGAAAGGCGCTCTTTTAGAAATGCAATAATGTATTGCAGCAGAACACATTAAACCGTGTTGACATGTCGCACATCTAGCAAAGGAGCACAATGTACAGTAAACTCTTGTTTAAACGGCACTTAATCATCCGGAATACTTTAACAACTGGCAAAATAGATATACAGAAAACAACACCTCAATAACCGGTAATCATACCGAGTCCGAGTCTCCCGCGGTAGCCGAGTCAGTCAGTGGTGATGGTGAGTGGAAAAGCAGCACCGTGGGGGTAGTTTTCCAAACCGCCACTACTCGGCATCTTGGCGCTGCTGGTAGTCTCTTCCGATCCGCCACTTTTCTGTGTGTTTACATTGTGTCTCTCCATCTTTATCGTGGATTATCTCCCCCATCTTGCATTATGGAATTCCAAAAAGTTGGTCCAAGCAAAAGGAAGAGAGTGGTGTTAACTTTAAAACAGAAAATCGAGATATGCCAAAGACTAGAAAGGGGAGAGAAGCGTATGAACATTATGAATGAGTTCAAAATCGGTTCGTCAACAATCTACGACATCAAATCACAGACGGATAAGCTGCTCAATTTTTATTCAAGCTCAGAGACATCTAAGAGTGTAGAGAAACGGCGTACGCTTCATAAACCTAAGCTTGAAGAGCTGGATACCGTGCTTTATGAGTGGTTTTCTCTTAAACGTTCAGAGGGTGTTCCGCTTTCCAGACCCATGCTAATCGAGAAAGCAAAGGATTTCTACACAAAGATGGAGCTCACTGACAAGTGTGCTTTCTCCGAGGGATGGCTAACGTGCTTCAAGTTACAGCACGGGATATGACAACTCGATATTTCCGGGGAGAAGAAATCAGCTGATCACGACGCCGCCAAAGAATACTGCGATTATTTCAATCGGATTGTGCAGCAAGATTTGTCGCCAGCACAGATATACAATGCCGATGAAACTGGCTTATTTTGGAGGTTTTTGCCAGAATCAACGCTTGCTGGGGCTAGTGAGGCTAGTGCTTCAGGTTACAAGAAAAATAAAGATCGTGTAACCGTGCTAACATGTGCGAACACTGCTGGATCACACCGGGTTAAACTTCTTGTTATTGGGAAGTATAAAAATCCCCGTGCATTTAAAAATGTGAGGCACTTACCTGTTGAGTATAAAGCTCAAAAAAATGCTTGGATGGATAAGGAAATATTTTTATATTGGTTCCATCATATTTTTGTTCCATCTGTGAAGGAACATTTCCGTAAAATAGGGAAACCTGAAGATAGCAAATGCATTTTATTGCTTGATAATTGGAGAGCCCATCCGCATGAATCCGAGTTGGTTTCGGGAAATATTTTCACCATTTATTTGCCAGCAAATGTAACTTCTCTCATACAACCCATGGACCAGGGCGTTATCCAAAATCTCAAGTGTCATTACAAGAAAGACTTCCTATGTAAACTGATAAACCAAGATGACAAAATTCAAGCATTTCAGAAGGAATACAATCTTAAAGATGCCATCTTTAATGTTGCATATTCGTGGAACTTGGTGAAATGTCAAACTTTGAGGCAAGCCTGGCGCAAATTGTGGCCTTCTGTAATGTTTGCTGAAGGTTCTTCTTCAGAGGAGGAATTTCATGGGTTTAATGTTCGTCCCAAGAAGAGTACAATAATGGAAATGGCTGGCATGGTGAAAAATGTAGGCCCAGCAAACCCTCTACGTAACCTCAGTGAAAGTGATATTGAGCAGTGGGTGGATGCAGATAGAGAAGTTGGCGTTGTGCATGTGCTAAGTGATGATGAAATAATGGAGACTGTTTTGAATCCAAAGAAAGAAAAGGAAAGTGAGATGGAAAGTGAAGAGGATGAGATTTATAAGAGCAGAAGATTTCTTGGGCTAAAGCTGCAGATGGATTTGCTTTAATCCTCCAATTTGCTGAAAGGCAGCCTTGCTACTCTGCCCAAGAAGTTATGCAACTCCATATTTTGCATTCCACTTTTCTACAAAAAAGGCAAGAGTCCACTAAGCAAGAAGACATCCGGGACATGTTTAAGAAAGCTTCCAAAAGAGTTGAAGCAGTGGAAGTGCCTGATGAATCTGTTGAGGTGGAAATGCATGATCCTGATGACCCAGCTGGCATGGATATTCCTAATGAACCAGCTGACTTGAAATAAGTGTACAGTCAACTACAGTATACAGTAGTTTATAAGTTTAGTTTTAGTGTCAAGTAATTTAAGAGTAATTTAAGTTTACATTACTGTATTTGCAAGTTTAAGAAGTGCACATTTTTGTTTAAGTGAAGTGTTACAGTATTACAGTGTTATCTACAGTAAAGTACACTACTGTAATGGATTACCCTCAACTGGCAGTACTGTACTTCATCAAGCATCTTCTACCATACATTTAACGGAACATTCTGTAGGTGAGTACCCAATTATACAGTACATTTCTTGATTTTTTATTTTTGTTTGTGTTAAAAAATTTTCATCAACCGGCACCAGCCTGGTCCCGTAGGTGCCAGATAAGAAACAGTTTACTGTATAATTCATTGTAATACAATAATAATACATGGTAATATTGGGAAACACACTGAAGCATTTGCTACAGGATTTAGCCTGCTGATTGAAGGCTGCAATGTCTGCAGATTACTGCCGTCACAAAAGATAGATAATTCCACAGTTCTAAAGTGGGATTACCAGAGAATTAAAAGCTGAGGATATACTGCAGGGGCACTGAGACATATTATTCAAAGTTGCTTAGATTACACAGAGTGAATAGGAGATTACCAGTGACTGCTGCAAGCTTTTAAGCCATTCTCATTCCTACAGGATTTACTGGGTGTAGTTAAGTTCACTGCAGAGACACCATGACTGCAATATAACTGCAACTGCTTGATATTGCTAGAAAACTGTTCCATGATGTACAGCAACAGAGCACCCAAACACCCAGGACAAGCGGACTGAGGTATTTCAAAACATTACGCACTCAGAGCAGGATTTAGATAGGATAGGGTCAATGAGAATAAGCAAGATAAATTCTAAGGAGACGATACTGATATGAAAGGGATACTTTCTTTTTGTTGGTTCCTGGGATGTGGGCGTCGCTGGCAAGGCCAGCATTTATTGCTCATCCCTAGTATGATAGGGATACTGAATAGATACTTTGGGCTGACTTTTAACACCCAACAATGGGTAGGTTGGATCAAGTCAGATGTTAAAATTTTAAAAATCTGAAACCCTGAAGGGATAATTACTAGTCCTAGCCCTTTTCGGGCTACCCCAGATCAGGCGTATTCCCCAGACGTTCACCTTCAACTAAAGTTAGAGCTAGCCAAATCCTAGAGACGCTTAATTGGGTCTAAAGGTCAGACTACCTCTCCCTAAAGGAAAGGAACGACTTGAAGATGTTACCGTCCTCCAGATAGCACTTTTAATAAGTTTAACTAGACTGTAACCTTCCGGATATTATGAAGGTCCGGAAAACTCCCCCAGAATTCTGCAACTCCTCACCAAAGAGTGTACAGAGATTGAGTTCACGAGTTTGATACAGAAGTACTATGTGAGACAATTCTAAAAATATATAGATTTATTAAAGAACCGACATGCAGTTAACAGCTGGTGAGTCAATCGCAACATTAACATTAAAAACAAATAGCTTACAATTCTTATTCTCAGAGATCCTTATTCTCAAATCTTAACTTCGTTACATTTTTACATTTCTACTTATTCTTAGTCCAGAATATCCACCAAAATCAAATAAAAGTACCTTTTTGATCCCCGAGACTCAAAGAGTTAAAAACTTACAGAGCTTGCCTCTGAAGTTGAGAATCGCTTGCCCCTTCCAACGAATTCTGTCTTCCTATTTGAAAGTTCTATATTTTATACCCTTTTTTCAGTGGTATATCCTTTGCAGTTTTCTGCTGATGTAAGCTAATTATCTCTAGTTATATTTCTGTTGACTTCTTTCTATTCTTACTGTCAGTTCAGCTGTTACATTAAGAATTATGTCTCCTCCTTTAGGTGTTCAAAACTTATTAAAAATAATTAAAAATAATGGGCAACACGGTGGCATAATGGTTAGCATTGTTACCTCACAGCGCCAGGGACCCGGGTTCGAATCCGGCCTCGGGTGACTGTCTGTGTGGAGTTTGCACATTCTCCCCATATCTGCATGGGTTTCCTCCGGGTGCTCCGGTTTCCTCCCACAGTCCAAAGATGTGCGGGTTAGGTTGATTTGGCTATGATAAATTGACCCTTCGTGTTAGGGGGATAGGTGGGGTTATGGGGATAGGGTGGGATATGTGTCAGTGCAGGCTCGATGGGCCGAAATGGCCTCTATCTGCACTGTGGGGATTCTGTGAATGTAACAGCAGTGGTTCTATTTGATGCCATTATTACGAAGGTCCTCTATTCAATTCTTAAATCACCTCAGCTGGTTATAAGCAGATGCCGTGTCTCCTAACTGTTCCAAATTCAATGCAAACACAATGTGATTGCTTGGTGCATCTATTGATATCATTTTTACAAAGTCTTCTGTTTGTATCTTTTACAACATGTAAATTAAAACCACTTCAACTGAGTACATGATTGTTTTCCTAGCTACTTCAATTGGTTGTATTAAGAATTATGTCTCCTGTCTTTCATTTGATGTCATATTTATGAAAGCATATGGTTCTTTAATGTTCTGTGTTTCTGTTCGAAGTGTTAGTTTATAACACTTTAAACTGGGTATAGCTATTGTGTTCTTTCCAAACTGCAGACTTCTTGGAAGCTCCAACCCTTTGCTTCAATAGGGCCATTGTTTCAGTGTCAACAACCATTTCCCATTTCAAAAGCTTGTATGGTGTTTACAGCTTTGTGTTAACAACTCATCTTATTTCAGAAGCCTGTATTTACAGCTTTGTGTCGTTGAGGCTTTTAGATTTTTAAACCCAGTTTGTCATGTTTTAATAATCAAAATTCTTTCATAGGATGGTGTATTTTTCTGAAATATGGCTATTCCTTTACACCCCGACCCCAACCCACCTCCAACCCACTCACTTCTGGGTTTAATGGAGGCAGGACAAGGGGTGGGCAACCAACCCGCTCGCAGGAGGCAGGATGGCAATTTAAATGTTTTAATAAGGCTGGCAGCCTCTGATTTAACCTGTTTTGCCGGTTTTACATTGGTCGCCCGGGTTTCCCAGGCTGCGGGAAACCCGGCAGCTGAAGGGAGGTGAGGACAGTTTCAGGGAGAAGTTAAGTGCCTTTCGGCACTGCTCATGAGCCAGGAGGAGCAGGAGTGCTCCCCACCCACCCCGCACCCCACCAAACTACCCCTAATCAGACCCCTCCATACAAAGATCCCCGGGATCGGACCCCCCCCCGCCCACCCCCGGGGTCAGTGATCGGACATCCCTGCTGCTGCAGCCTGCTGCTGCATCCTCCTCTCCCGACTGTAAGACAAGTCTGTCAATCAGGCTGACTTCCAGCCAGGGAACCTGTCAAGTACAAAAGATGCACGCTGTGAGTTTATCTTGCTCATACCTTAGTGGCCCGATCCCTATCTAATTTCACAGAATCCCCACAATGCAGATAGAGGCCATTTCGGCCCATCGAGCCTGCACCGACACATATCCCACCCTATCCCCGTAACCCCACGTATTTAATCCCCCTAACACTAAGGGTCAATTTATCATAGCCAAATCAACCTAACCCGCACATCTTTGGACTGTGGGAGGAAACCGGAGCACCCGGAGGAAACCCACGCAGCCACGGGGAGAATATGCAAACTCCACACAGACAGTCACCCATGGCCGGATTCGAACCTGGGTCCCTGGCACTGTGAGGCAACAGTGCTAACCACTATGCCACCATGAGTGTGTAATATTTTGAAATACCTTAGTCCGCTTGTCCTGGGTGTTTTTGTGCCTCGCTGTTAAAACTCCACAGCAAACAGGGAAACCCATCTGCCCCCACCCCCCCACCCGCCTGCCCCCCCCCCCCCCATCGGCTATGTAACCCGTTCCTGTTCATATCCGGGCCTTTGCTTCAGTTTTCGGCCAACTAAGAGGGCATGACAACAGTAGAAGAGGTCAAGAGATATATTACATCATTTAAGATAGAAAGAAAGGAGATACTAGACAAACTAGCCAAATTTAAAAAGGACAAAACCCCAGGTCCAGATGGATTGAATCCACAGATACTCAAAGAAACTAGGGAGGAGATATCAGAGGCACGAGTATCCATGTATAAAAATTGAATAGAAAAAGGAATAGTACCAGAGAGCTGGCAAACACCAAATGTAATTTCTATCTTCAAAAAGGGTGGTAGAACTAACCCAGGGAACTATAGACCAGTTAGCTTAATGTCAGTGGTAGGAAAGATATTAGGATCTTTGCTAAAAGATCAGATAACTAAACATCTAGAAAATGGAGAATATAATAAAAACACTCAGCATGGATTTCTAAATGAAGGTCATGTTTAACCAACCTTATTGAATTATTTGAAGAAGTAACAGAAAGAAGTAACAAGGGCAATGCAGTGGATGTGGTATACATGGACTTTCAGAAGACCTTTGATAAAGTGCCACATAAGAGTCTCATTACAAAGATCAGGCGTGTGGAGTCAGGGGCCAGGTAGCAGAATGGATTGAAAGATGGCTACAACATAGAAAACAGAGGGTAGGAGTTAAGGGGTTCGATCAAGTGCATGTGGAGAAATTGTTTCCACATGTGGTTGAGTACAAAACAAGGGGTCATAAATAGTAGATAGCCACTAATAGAGCAAATAAGGAATTTGGGAGGAATTTCTTTACACAGAGCAATGTGGGACTTGCTGCCAAATGGAATGGTTGAAGCAGAGAGCATTGATACATTTAAGGGGAGGCTTGATGCAGACAGGATGGAGAAGGGAATAGAGGGATACTGGGCAGGGTGGGAAGAGGTAATTAGAGAGTGAGGCGGCTCGTATGGAGCATAAACACTGGCATAGACCAGTTTGGTCGAATGGACTGTGTTGTGGATTCTATGTAAGACATCCCCCTTACAGTTGGTCATGCACAAGATGGCTCAAGTCAAGGTCAAGCTCACTTTATTCTCTATCTACAATTCTCCAAAACTCTAATCTTAGCAGAACATCCCTCCTGTGCCAGTATAGCCCACCCTCATGGCCTGACAAGGTGATTATGTTATTACACTGTCAAATCATGTGCTGTGGATCTCAGCCCACAGGAACTAAATAGAAATAAAAACAGAAAATGCTGGAGATACTCAGCAGGTCAGGCAACATCTGTGAAGAGAGAAACAGAGTTAACGTTTCAGGTCGATGACCTTTCTGACGAAAGGTCATCGACCTGAAGCGTTAACTCTGTTTCTCTCTTCACAGATGCTGCCTGACCTGCTGAGTATCTCCAGCATTTTCTGTTTTTTATTTCAGATTTCCAGCATCTGCAGTATTTTCTTTTTGTGGAACGAAATAGAAACTGCCTGGTCTAATTCTGCTGTACAGGTTCATCAGTCTGCACTTATTTCAACCCCAGTTTCAGAGGTGGAAAGAAGTGTCTAAATCACTGCATTGGGCAGTGCCTTCTAGAACAGAGAGAAAGTACTTGCATTTATGTAGCGCCTTTTACGTATCTCTCAATCATCCCAGATGCTTTGGATACAATGAATTATTTGGAAATGCTCTCACTGTTGTTATAAGCTCGGAATTCCCTCCCTAAACCTCTCCGCCTCTCTACCCCTCTTTCCTCCTTTGAGACGCTCCTTAAAACCTACCTCTTTGACCAAGCTTTTGGTCACCTGTCCTAATATCTGCCCTAATGTGGTTAAGTGTCAAATTTCATTTGATAACGCTCCTGTGAAGCACCTCGGGGACGTGTTGATTTTTTGAAAGCGATTCTCAGAAAGTCTGCAGGTAGAGAAGAAAAATCGGGTTTAGAAATAAAAGGCGAGACCCTTCGAAGAGATGCAATGCAGCACATGTAAATTAACTGGTGCTGATTTATTTTTCTCCATAAAAGCTCGCACTGCTGTTGATTCCACCCTAGGAGCTGACGTGCCTGGGATTTGTAAATTTTGTTACAAGTCTCCCATGCACCGATGAAGTGCCTTATATTAAGCGTGAATTGGCTCTCGCTGTGACTCAGGTGGAGGGACAAGTGATTCATGGCACCAGAAGAGCGGCTGAGCAATGGGGATTGTTTGGAAAAAGAAATACTACTTCTGACAGGCTGGATCCTGAATAAGCCCCTTTAGATTGCCTAAGTAATGCCAGATGTATTAGTATCGGGAATTGTCCAGCGTTGGGAGCCAAGCATCATTTTTAGATTTTAGTACTGGCATACCCTGACTAAACTTTAGCAAACAAATAACCAGCCCGCACCACGTTAACCCATTGGTGAAGTTGCCAAATTTCAGGAAGCTCGGCTTTGCTGATGATTCTTTGCTTAACTCCACCCTCCCCTCCCCTCCCCCCCTCCATGTTACTATCGTGATGCGGAGATGCCGGTGTTGGACTGGGGTGGACAAAAGTGAGAAGTCGCACAACACCAGGTTATAGTCCAACAGTTTTATTTGAAATCACAAGCTTTCGGAGCGCTGCTCCTTCGTCAGGTGAAGTGAAGGAATACAAATCGGCAATTTGTATTCCTTCACTTCACCTGACGAAGGAGCAGCGCTCCGAAAGCTCGTGATTTCAAATAAAACTGTTGGACTATAACCTGGTGTTGTGCGACATGTTACTATCAGTCAGTGGTGCGGATATTATGTCAAGGGTGCCGTCTTTTGGGCGCGATGTTAAATCGAGGCCCCATCTGCCCTCTCAGGTGGATGTAAAAGATCCCATGGGAGAAGAGTACTGGAGTTCTCCCCGGTGTCCTGGCCAATATTTGCCCCTCATCTAAATACAGATTATCTGGTCATGCATCTTATTGCTTGCTGCTTGTGGGAGCTTGCTGTGCGCAAATTGGCTGCCGCATTTTCCTACATTACAACAGTGACCACACTTCAAAAATACTTAATCGGTTGTAAAGCGCTTTGGGACGTCCTAAAGTCGTGAAAGGCATTCTATAACTGCAAGTCTTTCTTTCTTTTCTTGCTTAGGAATATCTCAGAGTTTTAGCAGAATTGGTCGTAGTTTTTCTTCCTCCATTTTTTTGGGCTCTCCCAGGAGATTACATGGTTAAGAGATGGACGATGTATATGATTGTACCATATCTGGCTGGGGCAGGTTTGCTGAACCTGATGGTCTTTTCCTGTTCTTTAATGTGTGTTCATACATTTTGGAGCCTCGGGTCCATTTGGCCTGATCCGGACTCATCAAAACAATTCAACTGTACTAAAGAAAAATGTCCTTGGACATAATTCACAAGCTCTGGTGATACAATAGCTCCTTTAGCAGTTGCCAGAAACATTGCCAACTATTGACGAGCCTGCTTTCAAAATAGCAAAGGTTTGATGATGTTATCCGACAACACTTGACTGCAATGCTGTCAGCCGTGGCTCAGTGGGTAGGACTCTTTCCTCTGAGTCAGAAAGCTACTGGCTCATGTCCCACTCCAGAGACTTGAGCACGTAATCTAGGCTGATGCTCCAGCGCAGTACTGATGGAGATGTTAAACTGAGGCCCTGTCTGCCCTCTCAGGTGAATGTAAAAGATCCCACAGCACTATTTTAAGAAGAGCAGGGGAGTTCTCCCTGTACTTTTTTTTATTCGTTCCTGGGATGTGGGCGTCGCTGGCAAGGCCAGCATTTATTGCCCATCCCTAATTGCCCTCGAGAAGCTGGTGGTGAGCCGCCATCTTGAACCGCTGCAGTCCGTGTGGTGAAGGTGCTCCCACAGTGCTGTTCGGGAGGGAGTTCCAGGATTTTGACCCAGCGACGATGAAGGATGTTGTGTGACTTGGAGGGGAACCTGCGCCTGCTGTCCTTGGCTTTCTAGGTGGTAGATGTCACGGGTTTGGGAGGTGCCGCCGAAGAAGCTTTGGCGAGTTGCTGCAGTGCATCTTGTAGATGGTACACACTGCAGCCACGGTACGCCGGTGGTGGAGGGAGTGAATGTTTAAGGTGGTGGATGGGGTGCCAATCAAGCGGGCTGCTTTGTCCTGGATGGTGTCGAGCTTCTTGAGTGTTGTTGGAGCTGCACTCATCCAGGCAAGTGGAGAGTATTCCATCATGAACTTGAACCTAGTAGATGGTTGAAAGGCTTTGGGAAGTCAGGAGGTGAGACACTCGCCGCATAATACCCAGCCTCTGACCTGCTCTTGTAGCCACAGTGTTTATGTGGCTGGTCCAGTTAAGTTTCTGGTCAATGGTGACCCCCCAGGATGTTGATAGTGGGGAATTCAGCGATGGTAATACCGTTGAATGTCAAGGGGCAGTGGTTAGACTCTCGCTTGTTGGAGATAGTCATTGCCTGGCACTTCTGTGGCGCGAATGTTACTTATCAGCCCAAGCATGAATGTCATCCAGGTCTTGCTGCATTCGGGCATGGACTGCTTCATTATCTGAGGAGTTGTGAATGGCGCTGAACACTGTGCAGTCATCAGCGAACATCCCCACTTCTGACCTGATGATGGAGGGAAGGTCATTGATGAAGCAGTTGAAGATGGTTGGGCCCAGGACACTGCCCTGAGGAACTCCCTGTGTTTTGACCAATATTAATCTAACACCTAAACAGATTACCAGGTTATTATCACATTGCTGTTTGTGGGACCTTGCTGTGTCAAGATTCATCCAATCAGATAACAAAGAATCTATTCACATTTCAATTGGCGTGGGAAGGCGGGGCGGCGCGAGGATGGACATGTTGGGTGACCAATGGTGGGAGTGTGGAGGGTGGGGCAGTTGGAGGCAGGCAGTCATGTGACGACACCTCCAGGACTATGTCTAAACCAGAGTTGGCAACCTTATTTATATCCCATTCATACTGTGCATTTGCCATTGCTAAATGAGCTTAGGCTGCCAGTCAAAGGGAACAAAAACAAAGTTGGCAGTTCCCACTCGCATGTCCAATAATTTCTCCTCTGCATGCAGTTTAACTGCAGCCGGTGCTGCAACAGGAGGCTGAGATTGCAAGGAAAGATGCGCGTAGGCAGGGTGAGATGCTGAAGTGCTCCAGTTCCCGCTGCACAGGGAGTGAAGAGGTCTCAGTAGCGTTCACTTGTTCAGAACTTCTTTAGCCATTGCAGAAAGCCATACGATCCATAGATTTCATAGAATCATAGAAAGTTACAGCACGGAAGGAGGCCATTTCGGCCCATCGTGGCCGCGCCGGCCAACAAAGAGCTATCCAGCCTAATCCCACTTCCCAGCTCTTGGTCCGTAGCCCTGCAGGTTAGAGCATCCCAAGTGCACATCCAAGTACTTTTTAAATGTGATTAGGGTTCCTGCCTCTACCACCCTTTCAGGCAGTGAGTTCCAGACCCCCACAACCCTCTGGGTGAAGAAATTTCCCCTCAAATCCCCTCTAAACCTTCCCCCAATTATTTTGGCCCAGAAATTAGACTTCGATGGTTGCCACGGGGGTAAGGATCGTGCGCGATCTTACCTACCGCGCCTGCCTTTATGGTTCAGGCCCACACGAACTTCAGTTCCTGGGCCTCTCCCTGGTGCAGGCGCGCAGTGTGTGCGTGTCCCAGAGGCGCAGTTAGTTCAATGCGACCTCTGGGATCACGTGGGGCAGTTAGAGCCAATGGCAGCACACCATCTTTCATTCATAGTTTTGACAGGAAGAGCTGTTAAAACTATGAATACAACTTGCCCCCAAAAGAACAGCTAAACCTCAATTAAATTTTAAAAAAAACCCACCACATTAATAAAATAACTATAGTTAAATAAATTAACCACTTTAAACAAAAATTTAAATTTTTGAAAAAATTTAAATTCTTTTTAAAAGTTATAAAAATAAACTTACCTTTCTTTAAAGTCGCTAAAAAAGATAAACCTGTTGAAAAAAATTTAAAATAATACTTAATTAACTACTTACCTTGTTAAAAGGGGGTCTTACGCCTCCTTTTTTCATGTGTAGAATCTTCCATACTTACCCTCGCGTTCAAACCTGAAAAAAAACCTAAGTGTGCTGCGTGCGCACAGCCTGTAGTGCGCACGCAGTTCACTTAGGAACCGCCCCCTTCGCAATATCGGAAGTGCCGGTTTCCCGCGCATGCGCAGTGCATGCAGGTAACCGGCACTTCGGGACCGAATATGGGTGAGGACACAGTGCGTACTCTCCCGTATTCGGCCGAATTTTTGGGCCTTTACATCTGAGCCCCCTGGTTTTTGACCCCTCTGCTAAGGGAAATAGGTCCTTTCTATCCACTTTATCTGTGCCCCTCATAACTTTATACACCTCAATAAGGTCTCCCCTCAGCCTCCTCTGTTGCAAGGAAAACAGACCCAGCCTATCCAGTCTTTCCTCATAGCTAAGATTCTCTAATCCCGGCAACGTCCTTGTAAATCTCCTCTGTACCCTCTCTAGTACAATCACATCCTTCCTGTAATGTGGTGACCAGAACTGCACGCAGTACTCTAGCTGAGGCCTAACTAGTGTTTTATACAGTTGAAGCATAACCCCCCTGCTCTTGTATTCTATACCACAGCTAATAAAGGCAAGCATTCCGTATGCCTTCTTAACCACCTTATCTACTTGGCCTGCTACCTTCAGGTCCCTTTGTTCCTCTACACTACTCAGTGTCCTACCATTTAATGTGTATTCCCTTTCCTTGTTAGCCCTCCCCAAATGCATTACCTCACACTTCTCCGGATTGAATTCCATTTGCCACTGTTCTGCCCACCTGACCAATTTATTGATATCTTCCTGCAGTCTACAGCTTCCTTCTTCAGTATCAACCACACAGCCGATTTTAGTATCATCTGCAAACTTCTTAATCATACCATCTATATTCAAGTCAAGATCATTGATATATACCACAAAAAGCAAGGGACCTAGTACTGAGCCCTGCGGAACCCCACTGGAAACAGCCATCCAGTCACAAAAACACCCATCAACCATTACCCTCTGCTTCCTGTCTCCGAGCCAGTTTTGAATCCAACTTGACACTTTGCCCTGGATCCCATGGGCTTTTAACTTCGTGACCAGTCTGCCATGTGGAACCTTATCAAAAGCCTTGCTAAAGTCCATATACACTACATCAAACGCACTACCCTCATCAACCCTCCTTGTTACCTCCTCAAAAAATTCAATCAAGTTTGTCAGACACGACCTTCCCTTAACAAATCCGTGCTGACTACCCTTGATTAATCTGTGTCCTTCTAAATGAAGATTTATCCTGTCCTTCAGAATTCTTTCCAATAATTTTCCCACCACCGAGGTTAGGCTGACTGGCCTTTAATTACTCGGTCTATCCTTATCTCCCTATTTAAACAAGGGTACCACATTAGCAGTCCTCCAGTCCTCCGGCACCACACCTGAAGCCAGAGAGGATTGAAAAATGATGGTCAGGGTCTCTGCTATTTCCTCTTTTGCTTCGCTTAACAGCCTGGGATACATTTCATCCGGGCCTGGGGATTTATCCACTTTTAAAGCTGCTAAACGCCTTAATACTTCCTCTCTCACTATGTTTATTTCATCTAATATTTCACACTCATCCCCCCTGATAGCAATGTCTGCTTCGCCCCTCTCCTTTGTGAAAACAGACGCAAAGTATTCATTAAGAACCCTACCGACATCTCCCGCCTCCACACACAGATTACCCTCATGATCTCTAATAGGCCTTACCCTTTCTTTAGTTATCCTCTTACTCTTAATATATTTATAAAACATCTTTGGGTTTTCCTTGATTTTACTTGCCAAGAATTTTTCATGCTCTCTCTTTGCTTTCCTAATATCATTTTTAATTGCACCCCTGCACTTTCTGTACTCCTCTAAAGATTCTGGAGTATTTAGCCCTCCGGTATCTGTCATACGCCTCCCTTTTTTTCTTTATCCTACCCTGTACGTCTGATTTTTAGTTAACTTTTCCAAAGCTAAGGAAGTTATGGTTAGGTTAACATAGTAAATCACTGGTTAGGCCTCAGCTAAAGTATTTGGTCCTGAAAGGGTGGTGGAAACAGATTCAACAGTAACTTTCAAAAGGGAATTGGATAAATACTTGAAGGAAAGAAATTTACAGGGCTATGGGGAAAGAGCGGGGGAATGGGACTAATTGGATAGCTCTTTCAAAGAGGCACGTCATTGAATGTATTTAAGGTGGAGATAGACAGATTTTTGAAAGGTAAGGGAGTGAAGGGTTATGGGGAGCAGGCAGGGAAGTGGAGTTGAGGCCAAGATCAGATCAGCCATGATCTTATTGAATGGCGGAGCAGGCTCGAGGGGCCAAATGACCTACTCCTGCTCCTACATCTTATGTTCTTATGTACGATAGGCCGAATGGCCTCCTTCTGATCTATATCAATCTATGATTCTATGGTTCTAATTCAGGGCGCCAAACTTTAGGACGGATGTCAAGACCTTGGAGAGGGTGCAGAGGAGATTTACTAGAATAGCACCAGGGATGAGGGAATTCAGTTATGCAGAGGTTAGAGAAATTGGGATCGTTCTCCTTAGAGTAGAGAAGGTTAAGGGGAGATTTAATAGAGGTGTTCAAAATTATGAAGGGTTTAGATAGAGTAGATAGGGAGAAACTGTTTCCACTGCCAGGAGGGTCGGTAACCAGAGGAGAGAGATTTAAGATAATTGGCAAAAAGCCAGGGGGAAAGCATGACGGGACGAATTGTCTCCTTCTGTGCTGTGTGATTCTATGAAACTGCTGCACATATGGGAACCTCTCCTGCTTTTCTTCAATTTTTAATGTGTCTTATGATGTGGAGTCATTCAATTTTACACTTGGTATAAGACGTCAATGATATTTTTATCAGGGGAACAATTTTCACTTATATAGTGGCCCAGAAATTCGGCCGAATACAGGAGAGTACGCACTGTGTACTCACCCATATTCGGTCCCGAAGTGCCGGTTTCCTGCATGCACTGCGCATGCGCGGGAAACCGGCACTTCCGATATTGCGAAGGGGGCGGTTCCTAAGTGAACCGCGTGTGCACTACAGGCTGTGCGCACGCAGCACACTTAGGTTTTTTTTCAGGTTTGAACGCGAGGTTAAGTATTGAAGATTTTACACATGAAAAAAGGAGGCGTAAGACCCCCTTTTAACAAGGTAAGTAGTTAATTAAGTATTATTTTAAATTTTTTTCACCAGGTTTATCTTTTTTAGAGACTTTAAAGAAAGGTAAGTTTATTTTTATAACTTTTAAAAAGAATTTAAATTTTTTCAAAAATTTAAATTTTTGTTTAAAGTGGTTAATTTATTTAACTATAGTTATTTTATTAATGTGATGGTTTTTTTTTAATTTATTTGAGGTTTAGCTGTTCTTTTAGGGGCAATTTGTATTCATAGTTTTGACAGCTCTTCCTGTCAAAACTATGAATGAAAGATGGTGTGCTGCCATTGGCTCTCCATGTACCACGTGATCCCAGAGGTCGCATCGAACTAACTGCGCCTCTGGGACACGCACACACTGCGCGCCGGCACCAGGGAGAGGCCCAGGACCAGAAGTTCGTGTGGGCCCGAAACACAACGGCAGGCGCGGTAGATAAGATCGCGCCGGATCCTTACCCCCGCGGCAACCATCGAAGTCTAATTTCTGGGCCAGTATCTCTTACACGGCGAAAGTCTCAGAGCAGATAACAAGGGGCAGAGATGGACACCATGCAGTGGGTAGGAAAGGACTAAGGGGATGACGGCCAAAGGTACGGTTGAAGAGATCGATTTTGAGGAAGATTTTGAGAGAAAAGAGAGAAAGGGTATCGATGGGAGAATTCTAAAAAGGAGGAGTGCGCTGGTTGACGGTGGAGGGGGCGGGGGTTCAGTGCTGAGCAGTAAAGTGGAGTCTGAGGAGCAGACAGAGTGGGTTGGGACCTACAGCTGGAGAAGACTACTGAGGCCGGGTGGAGCAAGACCATGGAGGGATTTGAAAATGTGCAAGAGGCCACCAAGGAATGGCATATACTCCTAAAGAATACCAATAATTATCACAGATGAGAATAGTGAATAATAATAACACTAACAACAACTTGCCTTTACAAAGCACCTTTAACGTAGAAAAATGTCTCAAGGTGCTTCATTGAGGCGTAATCGGACAGAAATGGACACCAAGACAATGAAGGAGCTGTTAGGAGGGATGATCAAAAGCTTGGTCAAAAAGGTGGGTTGCAAGGAGGGCCTTAAAGGAGGCAAGGGAAGTGGAGGGCCTTAGGGAGAGAATTCCTGATCATGGGACCTAGGCGACTGATGGTACAGCGGCCAATGGGATGCACAGGAGACAAGAGTCAGAGGAATGGAGAGTTTGGGGTGTTGTAGTGTTGGAGAAGGTTTCAGAGATAGGGACGGAGAAGCCCAGGAAAGGATTTAAACACGAGGATGAAAATATTAAATTTGATGTGTTGGGGGACTGGGAACCAATGTAGGTCAGCAAGGACAGGAGTGATGGGTGAGGAGCATTTGGAGCAGGAATAAATAATGCAGAGGCCCATAAGTCTGGAATATTGAATATTAAAAGAGCAATGACACCATTGAAACATGCATGTGCTTGAACATAGGGTAAAGACAGAATTGGATTGAACCGGGGGACCCGACCCCCATTTCCCCATAGTCGAGTAACCCCATAACACTCTTAAACATAGAAACATAGAAGATAGGAGCAGGAGTAGGCCATTCGGTCCCTCTAGCCTGCTCCGCCATTTAATGAGATCATGGCTGATCATCCAAATTCAGAACCCTGTCCCTGCTTTCTCCCCATATCCCTTGATCCCTTTAGCCTTAAGAAATATATCTAACTCCTTCTTGAATATATTTAATGAATTGGCCTCTACTGCCTTCTGTGGTAGAGAATTCCACAGGTTCACCACTCTCTGGGTGAAGAAATTCCTCCTCATCTCAGTCCTAAATGGCTTACCCCTTATCCTTAGACTGTGAACCCTGGTTCTGGACTCCCCGACCATCGAGAACATCCTTCCTGCATCTAGTCTGTCCAGTCCTGTCAGAATTTTATAAGTTTCTTGGTCTAGTCTCATATATGAAGAATGATCCATTGAGTCTGGATAAACTTTAGATCCCCACCTGCCTCGCCCCGATTCTTCCCCATATACAGTTTTGAATTTGAATTCAATAGGGGTTATTTAGTGAGGCTCAACTCCTTCATTAAACAGAAGGATGGGTGGATTACCCTAAAGAAAGAAAGACTTGCATTTCTCTAGCACCTTTCACAACCTCAGGAAGTCCCAAAGTGCTTTACAGTCAATGAAGTACTTTTGGAGTGTACTCACTGTTGTAATGTGGGAAACGTGGAAGCTAATTTGCGCACAGCAAGATCCCACAAACAGCATCGTGATAATGACCAGATAATCTGTTTTAGCGATGTTGATTGTGAGATAAATATTGGCAAGGACACCGGGGATAGCTCCCCTGCTCTTCTTCAAAATAGTGCCATGGGATCTTTTACGTCCACCTGAGAGAGCAGACGGGGCCTTGGTTTAAGGGCTCATCCAAAAGACGACACCTCCGACAGTGCAGCAATCCCTAGAATTTTTTGCTCAAGTCACTGGAGTGGAACTTGAAGCCACAACCTTCTGACTCAAAGGCAAGGGTGCTACAAACTGAGCCACGGCTGACACCTATAGTGTTATAGCTCTGCCTCCAGCTGAGAACCTTGGCTTGTGAGTCTTCATGCCAGGAGCAGATCCTTGCCCCACATAACAGCACGTACCAGTTCCTTCATCGTCGCTGGGTCAAAATCCTGGAACTCCCTCCCTAACAGCACTGTGGGAGTACCTTCACCACACGGACTGCAGCGGTTCAAGAAGGTGGCTCACCATCACCTTCTCAAGGGCAACTAGGAATGGGCAATAAATGCCAGCTTTGCCAGCGACGCCCATATTCCGAGAATGAATTTTTGAAAATTACAGGTGCAATGAGACACAGGGTTACAGTGTAGATAAGTATTTAAATCCGTTTAGCTCTCTCTAATGCAAAGGGATTTTTTTTTTTAAGTTCATGGAATGAATTCGGAGTTTGAACTGCTCATTGGCTAGTTTATTTCAACAGTGGTTCCTTCCAAAACCACACTCAAGATCAACTCTCAATAACATCAGACTATAGATGAAACCTTCTTTATATAAAGCTATACACAATATACAAAGAATGCTATATTGCCCAAAACAACAAGTGATAATAATTACTGCCTCGTCTCCTTTTCTAGGAAATACTCAAATCAAATAAAACCACAGATGAATACCAGAATGGGAATTATCTTGAATTAACTGGCGTGGATTCCCTAATGACATGCTATGCTTCTCATCAAAATACCAACAGCAACTTCTCATCAGACCAGAGACTTTGCCACAAATACTTTTTTTTATGTTTACAGCTTGCATGACCCCCTCCCCGCACACCCCCCATAATTATTTTTTATTGGTATCACTCCTAAGGAAGGCTCCAGGCTCCAAGCAGCCCATACTTATGGCCCAGCACATTCCTTCAGTGTCTCCTTCCCACCATTCGCTTATTGCTATCAGTTCTTCAACAGAGGATCACCTCACTAACAAATGGCAAGAAAGAAATCCATCTTCACTCATTCATCCAGAATAAGAAGCTTATTATTCCTACCATCACGACACCTTACTGTTTAGGCACACGAGGGAGAAAGGAATAGAAGGATATGTTGATAGGGTGAGATGAAGTAGGGTGGGAGGAGACTCGTGTGGAGCAGAAACACCGGCATGGACCATTTGGGCCGAATGGCCTCTTTCCGTGCTGTACATTCTATGTTTCAAGGTTTTTGCCTCCACGCCTGACTTGGAAGACTGCTCCAAGTATAGATCGGTCTTCGCGCGAAGATACTCTCCCTGCCCTTTATCCTAAACTTGTCTTTCAGTAGTTCTAACCTATGTTGCTTTGTTCTAGTGTTCTGCACACCTTGAAGCACTGCTCTGCATTAGCCTTAGCTACGCCATTTAATATCTTAGAATCGTAGAATGTTACACAATAGAAACAAGCTATTCAGTGTTTCTCTTCCTATAAGCCATCTAGTCTATTCCAACTCTCCTGTTTGCTTCATGTAGCCTTTAATGTTCCTCTGTTTCAAGCAACTATCCAATTCACCTTTAAAGGACTCATGGGGCTGAAGGTTAACCTCCAAAAACCGGTGGTTTGGGGTTGGGTAAGATGCTAAAACTTTAAAATTCTCCAACCCGTCTCCAACCCGCCCACTTCCGGGTTTAACGGAGGCAGGACAAGGGGCGGGAGACAGGTTGGCTAATTAAATATTTTAATGAGCCTGGCAGCCTCTGATTTAACCTGCTTTGCAGGTTTAACCCTGGCTAGCAGGGTTTCCCAGGCCTCGGGAAACCCGACAGCTGAAGGCAGGGTGAAGACAGCTTCGGTGAGAAGGTAAGTGCTCCCCCCCCCCCGGCCCTCCAATCTCCCCGCGCCATCTGACATCCCATACACTCAGCCCCCCCCCCCACAGGTCGGGGATCAGACTACCCCCTCCGGGAATGGGATCTATTTGCTTTGTTTATTGTTGCCCACTGCATGGTTGTGCATGTTGAGTGCTGAATCTAATATCACTCTGAGATTCCTTTCTGCATCACCTGTAGTTATTCTACACTGTCCCAAATAAAGGCATGGCATTCATTTTTCCTACCAATGTGTAGTGCCTTGCACTCTACTGAATTTTATCTGCCACTGATTTGCCCTGTTGAAGATTTTATCGAACAACTTTTTATAGATCCCTAGCTGCTTCATCCCTCTCGACTTTAACCCCACTAGTTTAGTATCATCTGCAAACCTGGCTAGTTTGCATTGGGTTTCTCTATCTAAGCCGTTAATGTAGTCCAGAAGCAGTAGTGGTCCCAGAAGTAAACCTGTGACACTCCAGCCAGTACTTACCCCCTTCCCTCCCTTCCTGACAACACTCCCCTAACAAGTACCTGTGTTGTTAATTTTTTTTACAGTCAATTCCTTATCCACTCCCAGGTTTTGCCTTTGAACTCCCACTGCTTTCCGTTGAGGGACTTTATCACAGGCCTTCTGGAAATCTAAATGCACGACATTCCAAGGTTTTCTGCTGTCCACTTGGGATGTCACTTCCTCAAAAGGGCCAAGGAGGTTCCTCAGGTGGAGCTTATCCTCCTAAAGGCATCTCATAAAACACAAGTCTGGTCAAGCTTTGAATTTTTCTCCAATATGAAAGAAAAAGAAAAGCCTTGCATTTATATAGCGCCTTTCAAGATGCCCCACAGCGCTTTATAGCTGATACCTGAATGGCTTTCTTAACACTCCTCCCACAGTTTTGGAGGTTGTGATCCACCCCGCCAGATTTCCCTTCCTGGGCTCGACCCCTTCAATTCTGCTTACCCTATTGCCCCTCTTTTCCCCTTCATTCTTTCTTCTTTCTCATTCTGTCTTGCTTCTATTTCATTCAGACTCTCATTGTTACTATTCGGTTGATTACGGTTTTGCTTGAAGGGAACTTGCTGAAATGCAAAAATTAAAAATGAACTTTCAGGTCTCCGTCGAGTCAACAGTGTGTCCGACTTGACCTGGTGATTAAATCCTGACACTGCGTCTGCAGCCAGCACGGGCTTCTCTCCGCAGTGGGAACAACAATTCAGTTTGAAGGCTACTTTTCATGTCTGTTTATGAAATCATACTTTAATTTGGAAACTCAAAAAGGAAATGAGAAACAGATAGACTTGCATTTAAATGGCACCTTATCTAAGCTGTCCACCTGCCAGCACCAAGGTAAGACGTGGGTGGGTGGCAGTCCACGACAGAAGAGGTCTAGACTTTCCTTGTGGGGCTCCTCCTGGTCCCACTAAAGAAAGTTTTAGACTTAACTTAGAAGGCTTCCTCTTCTTTCCCGCCAGGTTTTACTGAGCAGGTGCCCACCATCAGCATCCTATGGACGTCATAGGACCAAAATTAGCATATTTTAATGAGGACCCCGCCTAAAAAAGAGTTCCAGTTGAGATGAATGGGGGGGTGGGTGGGAATGGGGGCGTTAAGTCTTTGCACAGTTATTTTAACTCCACACCCACCCTGATCCTGCCAGGCAGGGTGGGCTAAAATCTCCCCCCCTCAGAGAAACAGAGAAAGACAGAAAGATCATTTTCTCTTTCCCTTCCATTCCCAGAATTGGTCCAGCAAAGGGATGTTATCAGTGCAGTCGCCTCATCAGTGGATGAATCCTAAATCAGAACATCAACATCTGTTAGCATCAGCAGCTTGAGATACACGCAAATTTATTGAAATATATGTGGCCCCTGAGGTTCCATGGTATGAACCTATGCAGCCCATGAGCTTGGACATGACTGACTTAGAATATGCATGAGGAGTTTTGTGACTTGGACCAAAGATTCACATAGACATGGTCTGATCTTCCATCTATCATTTTATTGATTTCTTAACAGGCAATTGGCTGGAGGTTTGGCACTATTTGAAGAAGGTGTGTCCTCGTCAACATTTATCCCTCAACCAACACCACCAAAACTAGGTGGATTAGTCAATTGTCTCATTATTGTTCGTGGGACCTTTCAAATTGGCTACCGTGTTTGCTTACATAACAACAGTGATCAAACTTTAAAATGATTCACTGGCCATGTTAAAAGAAACTAGACTTTCTTTTTATTTATTCATTCACCGATGTTGGTGTCGCTGGCAAGGCCAGCATTAATTGCCCATCCCTAATTGCCCTTGAGAAGGTGGTGGTGAGCCGCCTTCTTGAACCGCTGCAGTCCGTGTGGTGAAGGTATTTCCACAGTGCTGTTAGGGTAGGGTGTTCCAGGATTTTGACCCAGCGACGATGAAAGAATGGCCGATATATTTCCAAGTCAGGATGGTGTGTAACTTGGAGGAGAACTTGGAGGTGGTGGTGTTCCCATGTACTTGCTGCCCATGTCCTTCTAGGTGATAGAGATATCGGGTTTGGGAGGTGCTGTCATTGCCATGCTCCATTGTCTCCCTACACCTCAAGAAAGTGGCTTCAAGATCCTTACCCTCACCTTCAAATCTCTCCATGACCTCGTCTGATCCTAACTCAATGATCTCCTCTAACTATGTGTTCTACCCAACATGGCCTACTCCTCATTACCTGCTCACAGCACTTCAGCATCAGTGGCCACTCCTTCAGCTACTATTCCCACACCCTCTGGAACCGCCTCCTTTAGCACGTCCACCATGTCACCCCGCCCTGCTTTCAAAAGCCCTCAAAAGAATCTTTCTCTTCGATCATGCTTTACCCCACTTTTTCATTTACTCCTCCTGCTTGATGTCCACTCATTGCTCCATAAGGGACTTTGAGGCACCTCTTTGTACATGAAGGTGCTATAGAAATGTAAGGGTTCTAGATGAAATGAGTTTGGACAGTTTCAATCCAGTTCCTAATGGGCACGGGCCCATACCAAAAAATTGTCTCTAATTTGATACTAATTGGCAATCTCACTCAGACGAGCCACAGGATGGCTGGTGTGGGAAAGAAAGAAAAGAAAGACTTGCATTTATATAGCGCCTTTTACGACCACCGGACATCACAAAGCGCTTTACAGCCAATTAAGTACTTTTTGAAGTGTAGTCACTGTTGTAATGTAGGAAACGCAGCAGCCAATTTGCACACAGCAAGCTCCCACAAACAGCAATGTGATAATGACCAGATAATCTGTTTTTAGTGATGTTGTTTGAGGGATAAATATTGGCCCCAGGACACCAGGGAGAACTCCTCTGCTCTTCTTTGAAATGGGATCTTTTACGTCCACCTGCCAAAGCAGATGGGGCCTCGGTTTAACGTTTCATCTGAAAGATGGCACCTCCGACAGTGCAGCACTCCCTCAGTACTGCACTGGAGTGTCAGCCTAGATTTTTGTGCTCAAACCTCTGGAATGGGACTTGAATCCACAACCATCTGAGGCGAGGGTGCTACCCACTGAGCCTGACACAGGGAAATGGAAAAATGTCACACTGGTATGGTAGGTACTGAGTATGTTTATGAAGCCAATAATTTTTATTACAGTCAACAGCACATCAAAGACCCCGCAGTCTGAAATAGAACAATAAAATGAAGGTGCTTTGTGTGAACTTCAAGTAAGGACAAGATCAGGTGCTGCTCTGATGCCCCACGAGGTTGAATAGCCCAATAACCCTTACGGTCTGGGCTCACACTTGAGTGCTGCTCCCGCTTTCAAATTCAAACCACGCGGACTGCTCCTCCCCCCCCCCAAACCCTAATCACGACCTCCGCACCCCCACCCTTCCCCCACGATCGCCGCTGCCACCCACCCCAATCGTTGCTGCCACCCTAACTGACCCCAGCCACTGCTCCCAACCTCCCGGTCGTCCCCTTCTCCCGGTCCCCTTTGCGGACTTACCTGAGGGCTGCTGCCGGTGACGCAGCCGCTCGATCTCCAGCAACGCCCATTAGGCAATATTAGGGAGGCGGAAATCAGATGCGCTTTGGGCCTATCCGTTCAGGCGCAGGGATCGTTCCCTCCAATCCCTGAGTGGCCGTTTACAGGGAGAAGCAAATTTTTCCCCCGCATATTTTTTCTTAACAGGTCACGATTGCTGAGGAATCTATTCCTCGAAAAGATTAATCACCAGATGGCACCATGTGTTGGTTTACCGATATATTGTGTCATCTCTAGAGCTGGTGCGATGGAGCAAAATGATCCTTTCTGCTCCCGTACAGTCCTGTGTTAGTACAGAGTAACAAGCTGAGGGTTCATCCCCACAGTTCCTCTCAAAAAGCCATTAGGAAATAGTTCTGGAGGCAAATTGCTTTCCCACATGGGCGGAGGAGAAATCTGGCGACTGAGTTTCTAGCAGACTGCCTCGATGTCCATATCTCCTCAAAGCTGTGCGACGTTGCCCATCACAGGGTAATTAAAAGAATGCAGACAATCACCTCACAGACTCCCAAGTTTTCCATGAAAGGATTTCCGTCAGTATTAAAACACGAGCACTAATCAAACACTGACTTTGAAATAAAATGTTCTGAGTCAACCAATTTGAAGATGTCGATGAGATGGCCATTGCCTTGAGTAGAGGAAAGATAGGGAAATGGCAGAGGGGGAGGAGTAGCCTTAGTGATTAAGGATGAAATCATTTCAATGATAAGAGAGGATATAACGAGAGGTAAGCTGGTGGTGGAGATTTTATAGGTAGAATTAAGAAATAGGAAAGGATTTAAGACTGTAGTGGGAGTTGTGTATTAGCCCCCTGGGTAGCAGCTGTGAAGTGCTAGATTGTATAAATGCAGAGACTAGACAAGCATGTAGCAAAGGCAGAGTGGTTTTAAGGGGGATTTTAACTTTCGTATAGATTGGGATAAGCAGACTAGCACCTGTCAGAAAGGTCGTGAATTTCTTGAATGTGTCCGGGATATTTTTCTACAACAATATGTCCTAGAAGCAACAAGGGGGCAAGCCATATTAGATTTAGTAACGAATAATGAGCCAGGTTTAGTTAACAGCCTAACGGTGTGTGAACATTTATCCAATAGCGATCATAACATGATCGAGTTCAACGTAGCGTTTGAAAGGAAGAAACGCGAAGCAGCTACTAAGATTCTAGATTTAGGTCAGGCCGATTTCAACGGGATGAGGCAGAGACTGTCCACAGTAAACTGGGCAAATCTGTTAATGGGCAAAATGACAGAAGATCAGTGGGAGATGTTCAAAAAAGAATTTAATAAGATACAGAACCAGTTTATACCCCCGAGGGGCAAGGGCTCTACATACCAAAAAACCAGCCACAATAAAATAGCACCGATCCTGGTGAATGGGAAAGATACAAAGGGTCACAAAACAGATAGTAAGAGCTACAGAAAGGGAGTATGAAAAGAAACTTGCAAGGGTTATCAAAATCAACATGAAGAATTTGTACAATTATATTAGAAAAAAGAGGGTAGTCAGGAGCAATGTTTGCCCCTTAAAAACTGACGGTGGTGATACTGTCACTGACAAAGGGGAAATGGCGGACATGTTGAATAATGACTTGCTTCAGTATTTACAGTAGAGGAAGAGGACAGCATGCCGGAAATCCCAAGGAAACTAATATTGAATCAGGGACAGGGACCCAATAAAATTAACGCAAGTAAAATAACAGTAATGAAGAAAATAATGGCACTAAAGAGTGACAAATACCCAGGACCAGATGGTTTCCATCCCAAGGTTTTAAAGGAAGTAGGTGAGCACATTGTAGATGCCCTAACTATAATCTTCCAAGTTCTCTAGATTCAGGAATCGTGCCTTTAGATTGGAAAATTGCATGTCACTCCGCTATTTAAGAATGGCGAGAGAGGGAAACCAGGGAATTATAGACCAGTTACCCTAACATCTTTGTGTCATCCGCAAATTTTGATATATGGCTTTCTATGCCATCATCCAAGTCGTTAATAAATATTGTGAATAGTTGAGGCCTTAACACAGATCCCTGCGGGACACAAAGGCGGCATTGTAGGAAGTGTAGATGGAAGCATAAAATTGCAAAGGGATATTGATAGATTAAATGAATGGGAAAAACTGTGGCAAATGGATTTCAATGTAAGCAAATGTGAGGTCATTCATTTGGAGCTAAAAAGGTTAGAACAGGATACTTTCTAAATGATGAAAAGCTAAAAATAGTGGAGGTCCAAAGAGACTTGGGGGTTCAGGTACATAGATCATTAAAATGTCATAAACAGGTACAGGAAATAATTAGAAAGGTTAATGGAATGCTGGCCTTTATATCTGGAGGACTAGAGTACAAGGGGTTGGAAGTTATGCTGCAGCTATACAAAACCCTGGTTAGACCACAACTGGAGCACTGTGAGCAGTTCTGGGCACCACACCTTAGGAAGGATATATTGGCCTTGGAGGTAGTGCAGCGTAGGTTTACCAGAATGATAACCGGATTCAAGGGTTAAATTATAAGGAGCGATTACACAAATTAAGGTTGTATTCCCTAGACTTTAGAAGTTTAAAGGGTGATCTGATATTAAGGGGAACAGATAGGGTAAATAGAGAGAAACTATTTCCGCTGGTTGGGGATTCTAGGACTAGGGGGCATAGTCTAAAAATTAGAGCCAGACCTTACAGGAGTGATGATGCGGAGATGCCGGTGTTGGACTGGGGTGGACAAATGTGAGAAGTCGCACAACACCAGGTTATAGTCCAACAGCTTTATTTGAAATCCCAAGCTTTCGGAGCGCTGCTCCTTCGTCAGACTTCACCTGACGAAGGAGCAGCCGCTCCGAAAGCTTGTGATTTCAAATAAAGCTGTTGGACTATAACCTGGTGTTGTGCGACTTCTCACTTTTACAGGAGTGAAATTAGGAACACTTCTATAAAAAAGGGTGGTAGAAGTTTGGAACTCTCTTCCGCAAACGGCAAATTGATGCTAGATCAATTGTTAATTTTAAATCTGAGATTGATAGATCTTTGTTAACCAAAGGTATTAAGGGATATGGGCCAAAGGCGGGTATATGGAGTTAGGTCGTAGATCAGCCATGATCTCATTGAATGGCGGAACAGGCTCGAGGGGCTGAATGGCCCACTCCTGCTCCTATGTTTCTATAAGACCTACCTCGGCAGCAGTTGGCTGTGATGAAAAGAACAAGAATGGAAGCCTCATTACAATCTCCATCTGGAGCTTATGAATTAAAAAATATTGGTTTGGACAAAGGTACAAGCCAGAGAAATACAGGTCAGTCTTAGATTAAATACATGGCAATGCGAAAGTCTCAAATTAATGGCATGCCACTTACACCATCTGTAACACTGTATTTTGATGTATGATCTGGAAAGCGAAAGAAGACATTCGGAGAACAGTAAGAATGTAACTGTGCAGAGAATCTGTCTCCTGTCAGCGGCTGCAGCAAACAAGTGAATTGATTCCATTCTTGCAACGAGTTATAACTTGGCACACACTTACTTTCAAGGCTTTAGGGATTTCAGCTTCAGAGCCCTCAATATTCATATATCTGAAGTTTAAACCTAATCCTGGAAGGAAGCCATTCTCAATCACCTGGGAATATGGACAATTCCATAGATTGCCACGGACGACAGATGGGCTTCCTTCCCCACCCCAGACTACCAGTGACTGAATCCTCCATCACCAGACTGTCGGTCATGGAGAATGTGCCTACCAGCACCAGTGCCAGTGCCAGGCCGCCAGATACACAACCAAATGCCAGAAATAGACCAGATGTTTCCCATTATCACTAATACTTGTATGCGTATCTTACAAGGTTGTACATATATCAAGGAATCAATTCTGAATTGTGACAATCGAGACAATATGTGTTAGCCGTGGCTCAGTTGGAAGCACTTTCGCCGTTCAGTCAGAAGGTTGTGGGTTCAAGTCCCACTCCAGAGACTTGAGCACATAATTCAGGCTGACGCTCCCAGTGCAGTACTGTGGGAGTGCTGCACTGTCGGAGGTGCCGTCTTTCGAACAAGACGTTAAACCGAGGCCCCGTCTGCCCTCTCAAGTGGACCTAAAAGATCCCATGGCACTATTTGGAAGAAGAGCAGGGGAGTCCTGGCCAATATTTATCCCTCAACAAATATCACTTCAAACAGATTATCTGGTCATTATCTCATTGCTGTTTGTGGGAGCTTGCTGTGCGCAAATTGGCTGCCACGTATCCTGCATTACAACAGTGACTACACTCCAAAAGTGCTTCATTGGCTGTAAAGTGCTTTGGGACCTCATGAGAGGTGCTATATAAATACGAGTTCTTTCTTTATGTGAAGTCTCCAAGTGCCACATTACCCAGTCGACCCTGTTGCAATTACTGGAATCCACCTCAAGGGCATTCAATAATAGATGGAAACTGGTTATTCAGCTTTGTATAACAAATGGATTTTGGAGGGCAAGGTTAACATCTGCATTCAAAAAAAGCACCCAGAGGAAATTAGTGCAAGCGTGTTATTCCTGTGTAATATCCCTTATTACATATGGTTCTGCGCACCTTACCATCACAGAATCATAGAATCATAGAAGTTTACAACACACAAGGAGACCATTCGGCCCATCGTGTCCACGCCGGCTGAAAAAGAGCTCTCCGGCCTAATCCCACTTTCCAGCTCTTGGTCCGTAGCCCTGTAGGTTACGGCACTTCAAGTGCATATCCAAGTACTTTTTCAATGCGATGAGGGTCTCTGCCTCTACCATCTTTCAGGCAGTGAGTTCCAGACCCCCACCACCCTCTGGGTGAAAAAAGTTCTGCTCAACTCCCCTCTAATCTTTCCAATTACTTTAAATCTATGCCCCCTGGTTATTGACCTCTCTGCTAGGGGAAATAGATCCTTCCTATCCACTCTATCTAGGCCCCTCGTAATTTTATACACCTCAATTAAATCTCCCCTCAGCTTCCTCTGTTCCAAAGAAAACAAACCCAGCCCATCCAATCTTTCCTCATAGCTAAAATTCTCCAGTCCAGGCAACACCCTCGTAAATCTCCTCTGTACCCTCTTCAAAGAGATATCTGAAGCTCCTCTTCTAACAAAAAATATCGGGAGAATTCCTGTTCTCCAGAATTAGCATCCTGCATTGTCAAAAAAAGCATATGTTTGAAGCTTGTGTCCCAAAGCACTTTACAATCAATGGATTACTTTTGAAGTGCGGTCACTATCGTTATGTTGGCATCCAATTAGTGAACAGCTGGGTCCTGCAAACAGCAAATGTAAGACGGGATAATCCATTTTATGTGGAGTTGGTTGAGAGAGGAATATTGGCTGGGATATTGGGAGAACTCCCTGTTCTTCAAATAGGACCACGGGGACTTATACACCTGGGCAGGTAGACAGGGACTCGGTTTAGCTGTCCGTCTGAAAGAAAGTACTTCCGACAATGTAGTACTCCCTCAACTCCACACTGGAAGGTTTTGTCAATGCAGATTTTGGTAGTCCACAGTTTGGGTCTAGCCTCTGGGCATGAAGTAACTGGGGGAAAAAAGGTGATTGTAATCCTTTTATGCAGCTTCTGTAAGTATAGTTATCACATAAGGGTAGGTTTTATGAACTTGTGACAGGAGCGAGTAACAGGGAGTCAGGCAGTGGTCAGCACAGTCCCAACCATCTTCCATCCATTAACAGGAGTGCCAATTGGTAAAATCTCATCGGCCCCCCCCGAGTGAATCCGCTTTGACTGGTTCATTAGGGTAATGCAGTATTATTTCTCGCAGCGTAAATTGACCAAACTTCTTTTCATAGATTCTCACATTTGCTGTTAAATCCACATGGCTGGGAAGATTTGAGCAATTAACCTTTAATTTGATGCCCTGGTTATAATAGTGATTGAGCTCCAGAATCAGCTGCAGTCCAACTTATGATGATGTCAAGTTTCTTCCAAGCTGCATACGTCAACTTGGTGCCACTATGACCAGAACCATCTTAGGCATTGGTTTCACATCAGTACCAATTCATCTGGGTGCCATTATAGCCCAGCAGCACCATCTACGCAGAATCACCTTGGTCCAGACAACAAACTCCTCTCCTATTTGACCGTTACTTGGAAGCTATTGTATTCCACCAGGAATTTGGTGTGCTTCTGCCATGCTTGAACATTTTTCATTCATTGGTAATGTGGACATGTATAATTGGGATCAGGATATGTTTCTGCAGCGAGAAATATGGTGAAGTGGCAGGCAAGTGGGTTTGAGCTATCAAAAAAGGATGTATACAATAATTATTGCATAAGCTCCAACAATAGTTGTTATTCCACCATCGTAATGGCAGGTAAGTGTTTTTTCATTCATTCCTGGGATGTGGGCGTCGCTGGCAAGGTCAGCATTTATTGCCCATCCCCAACTGCCCTTGAGACGGTGGTGGTGAGCCGCCTTCTTGAACCGCTGCAGTCCGTGCGGTGAAGGTGCTCCCACAGTGCTGTTAAGGAGGGAATTCCAGGATTTTCACCCAGCGACGATGAAGGAATGGCTGATATATTTCCAAGTCAGGATGGTGTGTGACTTGGAGGGGAACTTGGAGGTGGTGGTGTTCCCATGCGCCTGCTGCCCTTGTCCTTCTAGGTGGAAGAGGTCACGGGTTTGGGAGGTGCTGCCGAGGAAGCCTTGGCGAATTGCTGCAGTGCATCTTGTAAGTGGTTGGACATCGGGGCACTGAAATTCTGTGGGAGTTCTCATGGATTCCCGCCAGAGTGGAACTCCCCAGAGAAATAGTGTACAGGAAACTCTTTATTAACCGGCACCGACGGGACCGGCGTGGTGCCGGTTAATCAAAAAGTCCGGATAATGGAGAGTTATATCTCCCAACGTACGAGAGCCCCGTACACATTGACATGCGCCTGCATTCGGAGCTCCGTCTCCCCGGGGACCGCCAGCTGGCCATCTGTCGTGTCCGCTGCCTACCCGGGCTGCACATTCCCCTCCCAATCTACACGCTCCAATACAAGGCAAACGCCTCGGGGTGTTTTTTTAAGTTAATTTTAAACGAGAGATGAAGGAAAACCCCGGTTACCTACTCAAGAATTTTGCCGGTTAAGAGAGACTTCCGGATATTTGGGTGCCAGTTAATAAAGAGTTTCCTGTAATTGGCCATTTCCAGCTGTTTCCCCGAGGGTCTCTTCTGGTCTCCTGCCTCCTGAAAAAAAAATTGTGTTTTTAAAATAGCAATAAAAACTAACTTTGAAGACCCTTATACATTTGTTAGTTAAGTGCGTTAGATGCTTCATGTAGCTGAATCTTAGTAAACATATAGCTAATTTGCCAAGAAATGTTATACTTGCATGGAGACTTGCGTATAATGAGAAAGAAGTAAAATGGAACATTGGATCCTTGAGTCAAGATGTACTTATCCAGAAACCCATTCCAATTTAATCTCAGTTGCTTATTTAAAGTGCACTTCATGTTTGCCAGCACCCTTTCAGCTGCAATGAATCAATCTCTAAGACCAGCACTTCACTTAATTAGCTTTTCCCAGAAACTGACCGCCCCCTCAGATTTTTTGCCAATTATGTCAATGGATCGCTTGAATTTGATGAATCAATCTCAAAGTTAAAAAAGAAAAAATGTTTAAACAGTAGTATGGCAGATCTTCCTGTTCTTGGTCCTGGGGCTATTCGATCACCTGGGTGCAGCGAATCCAGGAAAATCGGGCGGAGGAAACAAGGCTACCACCCATCCGTGAACTCCCTAATGGACCTTGCATCCTCCCAGCCTGATTTTCCTGTATTCGCCACACCCAGGCAAACCAACAGTCCCCATTTACAGGCACACGAAAATCTCCCCCATTTCAGTTTATCTAACTGAAATATTGGCCCGGATTTTCCGGGGCCTATGACCGCGTATGCGACCGTAAGTGCCCTACAAGTTCCGGGTTTCCGTGTGCGCTGCAAATGCGTGAAAAACCAGAACTTGCGATCTGTCAAGTTTCAGCTCGACAGATCCACCACATCCTCGGGAAATGGGCCTTCGCTGGCGGAGAGTTGGGCTATTTGCCCAACTACTGCCCAGCGAATGCCTGGTAAAAGCAGGCGTGGGGCCTTCTTTAACCAGCGTAAGAGTTTAAATAAATATTAAAATAATTTTTCTAAATGATTTAAACATAAAAAAACTTTAAAATTAGTTTAGGTTATTTTTAGCCCTTTAAAACGCTTACATTTATTATTTTTAAAATTAAATTTTTGTTTTAAATGTTTAATTTAGTTGCATTTTAATTAATTTTGAACATGTAATGATTTATTTTTATTTAACCAGTGTGTAATTGTGTTTTTTAGGTGATTCCTATTCATGCTTATGGGGATTTCGTAAGTAAATGGAATCCCCATAGGCATAATAGGAATACCCTTTTTGATTGGTTGGCCTGGTGATCTCGGGGTGCTTGCGAACCGCGTGCACCCCTGGGATACGTGGACCTTTACACAGGCGTACACCTGCAGGCCCAGGAGCACAAGTGTCCGAACCTCCGGGACCATCAGGTAGGTTCATACTTTTCTTGCGGTTCGGAGGCATTCACCCGCAGGAAGCCTCCGACCGTAAATTCAGGCCCAATTACAGAAATGCGCTCTCTTTAAAGGCTTTGGTGGAACCGATTACCAAAAAAAAAATCTTAGGGGCAGCTTTCTGAGTCTAAGTCGCTGATCCAATGTCTCGCAAACCAACAGTGCAGGAGGTGATAGCTGTGGCTCAGCACTCTGGCTTCTGGGTCAGCAGGTTGTGGGTTCGAGTCCCACTCCAGAGGCATGAGCTCAAAATCTCGGCTGATGTTTCCAGTGCAGTGCTGAGGGAGTGCTGCACTGTCAGAGGTGCCATCATTCAGATGAGATGTTAAACCGAGGCCCCGCCTGCCCTCTCAGATGGACGTAAATAATCGAATGACACTATTTCAAAGAAGAGCAGGGGAGCTCTCCCAGGTGTCCTGGCCAATATTTATCCCTCAACCAATAACCCAAAACAGATTATCTGCTCAGTATCACGTTGCTGTTTCTGGGACATTGCTGTTCGCAAATTAGCTGCTGCGTTTCCTATATTATAATAGAGACTGCACTTCAAAAAGTACTTCATTGGCTATAAAGCGCTTTGGGACGTCTTGAGGTCGTGAACATAAGAATTAGGCTCAGGAGTAGGCCATACGGCCCCTCGAGCCTGCTCCGCCATTCAATCAGATCATGGCTGATCATCGACCTCAACTCCACTTTGAAAGGCGCCAGTCTTTCTTTTTTTTAATATTTGAAGTGTAGGTTCGCTGTCCATGATATTCCTGCCTGGGGAGACTCTCTGCTTACAGCGCAGACTCACAGAATGACTTCTTTGAACAAACAGAACGTGGAACGAGACTGACAGCATTCAGTCTGCCATTGCCTTTTTTACTGCAATGAACTCTTCTCCTCCCCGGACTTGAGCTTTTTTTTTCTAAAGTTCACACTACAGGTGACACAGAAATCAGGGTCCAATTTAGAGTGGGCTTGGGAACTCAATGCAGACAAAAGGAAGGTAATACGCACCTGAATTGGAAACAGCCATCGTGTGGACAATGGAAGGATCCCACTTTGAAGTGGGTTGGTGAATTTTAGGCTGGAGAGGGGTCGATGTCATCAGCAGGAAGGGCTCCCGCACAATTAGCAACCCGCACAAACGGACATTTCCAAAACAAAATGAAGAATGCTAAACATTAAATTAAAGTAAAGTGAAGACAAATAATACAAAATGTGCCCTGTGGAGCCCACGGGTTACAAAAGGCGTTCACAAGGATTGGGTGGGGTGGGGGGGCTGGTCTCCATGAGCAAAACGAAGGGGTGAAATTGGGGGCGCAAACTCAGGATTATCACTGAAAGAGCAAAGAGGGAAATTAGAAGATATATTTTCCTATAGAGAGTTGTGAGAGCATGGAATGTCATGAACAGGCACAGAAAATAATCAAAAAGGCTAATGGGATGTTGGCCTTTATATCTGGAGGATTAGAGGACAAGGGGGCAGAAGATATGCTGCAGCTGTACAAAACCCTGGTTAGACCACACCTGGAGCACTGTGAGCAGTTCTGGGCACCGCACCTTGGGAAGGATATGTTGGCCTTGGAGGGAGTGCAGCGTAGGTTTACCAGAATGATACCCGGACTTCAAGGGTTAAGTTACGAGGAGAGATTACACAAATTAGGGTTGCATTCCCTAGAATTTAGAAGGTTAAGGGGTGATCTGATCGAAGTTTTCAGGATATTAAGGGGAACAGATAGGGTAGAGAGCGAGAAACTATTTCCGCTGGTTGGGGAGTCTGGGACTAGGGGTCATCGTCTAAACATTAGAGTCAGACCTTTCAGGGGTGAAGTTAGGAAACACTTCGACACACAAAGGGTGGTAGAAGTTTGGAACTCTCTTCCGCAAACGACAATTGATGCGAGATCAATTGTTAATTTTAAATTGAGATTGATAGCTTTTTGTTAACCAAAGGTATTAAGGGATATGGGCCAAGGGCGGGTATATGGAGTTAGGTCGCAGATCAGCCATGATCACATTGAATGGCGGAACAGGTTCAAGGGGCTGAATGGCCTCCTCTTGTTCCTATGTTCCTATGGAATGCTTCATCACACATTGGTTACAACATCATTGAAAGAAAAAAAGAAAGACTTGCATTTCTATAGCGCCTTTCACAACCTCAGGATATTCCCAAAGCGCTTTACAGCCAATGAAGTACTTTTTGAAGTGTAGTCACTTTTGTAATGTAGGAAACACAGCAGCCAATTTGCACACAGCAAGCTTCTACAACCAGCAATGTGATAATGACCAGTTAATCTGTTTTAGTGATGTTGTTGGAGCGATAAATATTGGCCAGGACACCAGGGATAACTCCCCTGCTCTTCTTCGTAATAGTGTCATGGGATCTTTAATGCCCACCCGAAAGAGCAGACAGGGCCTCAGTTTAACACCTCATCCAAAAGACAGTGCAGCACTCCCTCAGTACTGCACTGGAGTGTCAGCCTAGAGTTTTGTACTCAAGTCTCTGGAGTAGGACTTGAACCCACAATCTTCTGACTCAGAGGCGAGTGTGCTACCCACTTTTTTTATATATATATTATTTATTGAACATTAAAAACATTTACAACATTGTGATCATTTCATTGTCTCATACAAATCCATTCCGCCGCTCTGCACAGCCATTCCTCCACCACATATTAACATCAAAACCTGAAGTTTAATTTGTCTCCCTTAACATATACTAATCTATTGTACTTTAAAAATTGATCAGTAATCATGGCTCCGAATAAGGGAAGTGTGCCTGATATTCCCACCATTATTTAATCTCCGGCCCTTCCCTCCTCTCATGCTCCTTCCCAACTTTTCGGGCAGCTGTTGCTTTCTCCTGCAGCCTCCAGCACTTTTTCACCTCCTGTTTGACCTTCCCTGCAGTTTCAGCCTCTTCCTTGCATTAGGTTTGGGCCGAGGAGCTGCCCCTTCTCCCTCCTTCTGCCCCTCACTAACCTTTCCCTTTCCACACGATGCCACCCCACCCCCACTACCATGTCTCTGTCCCCCTCTGACTCCTCCCTCTCGAGCTCTGCTGTAACCTCCCATCGCTGCTCCCCGTCAGATAAGAACATAAGAAATAGGAGCAAGAGTAGGACATTTGGCCCTTTGAGCCTGCTCCGCCATTCAATGAGATTATGGCTGATCTTCTGCCTCAACTCCATTCACCGGCCCTATCGCCATATCCCTTGATGCCCTTACTAGTCAGAAATCTATCGACTTCTGTTTTGAATATACCCAATGACTGAGCCTCCACAGCCCTTTGGGGTAGAGAATTCCAAAGATTCACCACCCTCTGTGTGAAGAAATTTCTTCTCATCTCAGTCCTGAATGGACTACCCTTTATCCTGAGACTGTGGCCCCTGGTTCTAGATTCCCCAGCCAAGGGAAACATTCTCCCAGCATCCATCTTATCAAGCCCTGTAATAATTTTGTATGCTTCAATGAGATCCCCTCTTATTCTTCTGAATTTAAGAGAATACAGGCCCAGTTTACTCAATCTCTTCTCATACGACAGTCCCGCCATCCCAGGAATCAATCTCATGAACCTTCGTTGCACTCCCTCCATGGCAAGTATATCCTTCCTTAGGTAAGGAGACCAAAATTGTACACAGTACTCCAGGTGTGGTCTCACCAAGGCCCTGTATAATTGGAGTAAGACTTCTTTACTCCTGTACTCAAATCCTCTTGTAATGAAGATACATAATCTCCCTTAGAGAGTCTTCCTACTATCACGGTTTCTCCAGTAGTGCCACTCCCTTCGGCCTCATCTCCACCGCTGACCCTTGCTCGCCGTTTCTTCTCTCTCTGGGACAATGGCGCATCTGCACCTATCTTGCTCCCTTCTGGCATCTTTGTCTCCCCGCTCCCATCCTGCTGCCCCTTTAAGACTCCTGCCTCTTGCACCCTCTCCTTGTCTTGCCCCCTCCTGCTCACCGAGATGTCCGACTCCCCGTCTTTCTTTGGAGTACTTACACTTACCCCGCACCCCGCTCCCGCCTCCTCTCCCCCCGCGGACACCAGATTCTTTAGGGAGAGCCGAGCCATATTCTGGCTCGACTCTGCCCTCGACCCGTGCTGCCCGCTGCTCTCTTTGTCCTTTCCCACCGTACTTGGTGTGTTTTCCACCATCTCCATCCTGTTCCCTGCTCCGCAATTTTCTGCCTCTTCCTGCACTCTTTTTTCCTTCCGTTCACCAGCTGTGTCCTCCGCCTGCTCTGCTCCTCTGGCCGCTCCACTCACACCTCCTGCTCCTTCTCCCATCTCCTCGTCACTCAAGGAGCTTCCTTAATGGCGGGAGACTCATTCATCCATGTGGATCGGGACCCCGTGACGTGTGTAGGACACCGATGCAATTTTAGCGCTCCAACGGGCAGCGCACGCACTGCACCAGCCCCGACGTAGAGTGGAGCGGTCTAACCAGCGGTCCTTAAAGGGACTGCTGGAGACTGCTCCATAAACACACTGGGTATGTTCTTGTAGCAATTATTGTAGGGCCAGGAGGAGCACAAATGCCCCTCGTGGTTCCACAAAATGTCCCGCTGGACCTTCCGCAGCTGCCCTTCAATTAAATATTGACTACTCGGTTCAGTGGAGGAGCTGTCGGATTTCACCCCCCACCCCAATCAGTGAACAGCCTGTCAGTCATCCAACACTGTGGGCAGTTCAATGATATTGTTCAAATTACCATCGCCGAATCCCCCACTATCAACATCCTGGGGGTCACCATAAACCAGAAACTTAACTGGACCAGCCACATAAATACTGTGGATACAAGAGCAGGTCAGAGGCTAGGTATTCTGTGACGAGTGTCTCACTTCCTGACTCCCCAAAGCCTTTCCACCATCTACAAGGCACAAGTCAGGAGTGTGATGGAATACTCTCCACTTGCCTGGATGAGTGCAGCTCCAACAACACTCAAGAAGCTCGACACCATCCAGGACAAAGCAGCCCGCTTGATTGGCACCCCATCCACCACCTTAAACATTCACTCCCTCCACCACTGGCGCACTGTGGCTGCAGTGTGTACCATCTACAAGATGCACTGCAGCAACTCGCCAAGGCTTCTTCGGCAGCACCTCCCAAACCCG
The DNA here is from genome assembly GCA_030390025.1 of Squalus acanthias. NCBI lineage: Eukaryota > Metazoa > Chordata > Chondrichthyes > Squaliformes > Squalidae > Squalus > Squalus acanthias. The sequence goes on from CM059429.1 coordinate 14,095,303, forward strand.
CGACCTCTTCCACCTAGAAGGACAAGGGCAGCAGGCGCATGGGAACACCACCACCTCCAAGATCCCCTCCAAGTCACACACCATCCTGACTTAGAAGTATATCGCCGATCCTTCATCGTCGCTGGGTCAAAATCCTGGACCTCCCTCCCTAACAGCACTGTGGGAGTACCTTCACCACACGGACTGCAGCGGTTCAAGAAGGCGGCTCACCACCACCTTCTCAAGGGCTATTAGGGATGGGCAATAAATGCTGGCATTGCCAGCGACGCCTGATCCCATAAAAGATTTTTTAAAAAGGCCCAGCCGTGAAAATGGTTCTATTTATATAGCCGTATTTATGGGTAATCCTTAAAGAAGGTAGGTTTTCTCCCTGAACTGCGGTCATCCTTGTAGTAAAGGCGCCCCCACAATAGTGTGAGGTCAGGCAGGGAATTCCAGGATTCTGACCCTGGAATGATCAAGGAACAGCAATACATGGATTGTGTTTATAAGGCGATTAAAGGATTTGATGGGGTAGATAGAGAGAAACTATTTCCTCTGCTGGGGGGAGTCCAGAACAAGGGGAGCATAACCTTAAAATTAGAGCTAGGCCGTTCAGGGGTGATGTCAGGAAGCACTTCTTCACACAAAGGGTAGTGGAAATCTGGAACTCTCTCCCCCCATAAAATTGTTGAGGCTTGGTGGGGGGGGGTCAACTGAAAATTTCAAAACTGAGATTGCTAGATTTCTGTTGAGCAAGGGTATCAAGGGATATGGAACCAAGGCGGGTAGATGGTGTTTAGATACGCGATCTCATTGAATGGTGGGATAGGCTGGAGGGGCTGAATGGCCTACTCCTATGTTCCTACAGCTGCTATTGCACTTCTGTGACATTTAGAAAGGTTATATTGGTACCTCAGGGGTTAAACCAAATTATATAATAGATACAAAAAAACACCACAGTACTTGCCAGAACTGTCACTATGGCCGCAAAGAAAATATCTCTGTGCAATTTCCTCTAAGTCTGAACAACCAATCACTTTGCTCCTGGGATATTCTTCCTTTTATGTTTGCCACTGTTCCAACAGAAGGAAGGAAGAAGTCATTTTATACCTTGCCCTAAAAGCCGCAAGTTTACACTGCAGACGAATTGATGCTGCTGCAATACTGCGGGCTGGATTTTGTCTTGGGGTCATGTCATCCGCATTTCGCGTGTCCCCCCCGACTCCAGATTAATGTGGATGAATGATGCAATTTTCACTTAATTGGGCAATTGAGTTCCAGCAACCCATGAACTAATTAGTGGTTTCAGTCTGAAAGTCGCCTCTGATGATGTCATCATTGCTGACTGCCTGGTCTCAGAGATTGTCTGGCTGTTGGTGAGAGAGGACCTGCCTGGATTGCTTTTGATGTGAGTGGACCTGGATGCAAATGGAGAGAGAGAGAGAGAGAATTTTGCATCCAAGTCCTCTCACACCAAATGCCATGCAGTCTCTGAACACATTCAATGCAGCAGCATCAGAGGCGACTTTCAGACCTAATACTACTACTACCTTCATCACATCTCTGTTGTAATAGTGGACCTGCAGCCGATAGTCAGCTATCCACTTGTGCTCCCGCCAGGTTTCACTGGAGTGTTTCACACCAGGCGTGCTTCACCTCAGAAAAGGGTTAAACTAGCTAAAACGTTTCAAAATGGCATTACAGAGCCAATTTAGGGCTTGTTAAGGGCTTTAATGGCCTCTCCCGCCTCTTGGAGTCGGGATGGGGTCGGGACCCCCGACCCCGCAAATTTAACCCCCCACACGCCTCCAAACCCGACTCCATGGGTCATTCAAAATCCAGCCCTGAGTGTTCAACCTGCATTAGATTTTCTTTCCGACGCTTTTTTCTCATCCAACGCTTCAACAAAAACTTTTCTTCTTCCTTTCCGATGTCAAGGATCGCAAGCTTCAACAACTCTCGGACACTAACGCCCCTCTGGAACCTTCTTCCCCTTCTCCCAATCTCACCCCCTGCCGCGTTTTCATTATCCCCTCTGACCTTCCCCTCTCTGACTCCGAACGATCAGTCCTCAGCAAAGGCCTGACCTTCATCCCCTTACGCCCCCACCTCAATGAATTTCGAGCTCGGCACGATGCTGAGCTCTTTTTCCGCCACCTCCGTCTCCGTGCCCACTTCTCTGGCCAGGAGTCTTCCCCCCGCACAGCTGACCCTTTCTCCCGCTTTCAGAATTCTCGTTCCACCTGGACCCCTCCCTCTGGCCTCTTACCCTCTCTAGATCTTTTCATTGCTAACTGCCGCCGTGACATCGGCCAGCTCAATTTCTCTGCTGCCCTCACTCACTCCAACCTACCTCCCTCTGAACTTGCAGCACTCCATTCTCTCCGATCCAACCCTGACATTGTCATTAAACCTGCTGACAAGGGTGGCGCTGTTGTTGTTTGGCGAACCGACCTCTACCTAGCGGAAGTTGAACGCCAACTCTCTGACACCTCCTCCTACCTCCACCTGGACCATGACCCCACTACTGAACATCAAGCCACCATGTCCAAGACCGTCACTGACCTCATCTCCTCTGGAGATCTTCCCCCCACGGCCGCCAACCTCATAGTTCCCCAACCGCGCACAGCCCGCTTCTACCTCCTTCCCAAGATCCACAAACAGGACTGCCCTGGTAGACCCATCGTTTCAGCCTGTTCTTGCCCCATGGAACTTATCTCTTCCTATCTCGACTCTATTTTTTCTCCCCTTGTCCAGTCTCTTCCCACCTACATCCGCGACTCTTCCGATGCCCTCCGCCATTTTAACAGTTTCCAGTTTCCCGGCCCCAACCGTCTCCTCTTCACTATGGACGTACAATCCCTCTACACCTCCATGCCCCACCAGGATGGCCTGAGGGCGCTCCGCTTCTTCCTTGAACAGAGGCCCAACCAGTCTCCATCCACCACCACCCTCCTCCGCCTGGCTGAACTTGTTCTCACATTGAACAACTTCTCCTTTGACTCTACCCATTTCCTCCAAATTAAAGGTGTTGCTATGGGTACCCGCATGGGTCCTAGCTATGCCTGCCTTTTCGTGGGATATGTGGAACACTCTTTGTTCCAGTCCTACTCGGGTCCCCTCCCTCACCTCTTTTTCCGGTACATTGATGACTGTATCGGTGCCGTCTCCTGCTCTCGCCCTGAACTAGAACATTTCATTCACTATGCTTCCAATTTCCACCCTTCCCTCACCTTCACATGGTCCATCTCCGACTCTTCCCTTCCCTTCCTCGACTTCTCCATCTCCATCTCTGGGGATAGGTTATTGACTAACATTCACTACAAGCCCACTGACTCCCACAGCTACCTGGACTACACTTCCTCCCACCCCGCCTCCTGTAAGGACTCTATTCCATTCTCCCAGTTTCTCCGTCTCCGCCGCATCTGCTCTGATGATGCCACCTTCCATACCAGTGCTTCCGACATGTCTTCCTTTTTCCTCAACCGAGGATTCCCCTCTACCGTGGTCGACACGGCCCTCGACCGTGTCCGTTCTATCTCCCGCACTTCTGCCCTCACCCCTGCCCCTCCCTCCCGGAACCACGATAGGGTTCCCCTTGTCCTCACCTTTCACCCCACCAGCCTCCACATTCAACGGATCATCCTCCGCCATTTCCGCCACCTCCAGCGTGATCCCACCACCAAACACATCTTCCCCTCACCTCCCCTTTCAGCATTCCGCAGGGACCGCTCCCTCCGCGACACCCTAGTCCACTCCTCTACCATCCCCAGCACCCCTTCCCCTTCGCCCGGCACCTTCCCGTGCACGTGCAGGAGATGCAACACATGCCCTTACACCTCCCCTCTTCCCACTGTCCAGGGCCCCAAACACCCCTTCCAGGTGAAACAGCGATTTACTTGTACTTCCTGCAATTTAGTATACTGTATTAGCTGCTCACGATGTGGTCTCCTCTACATTGGGGAGACCAAACGCAGATTGGGTGACCGCTTTGCGGAACACCTCCGTTCAGTCCGTAAGGGGGACCCCGAGCTCCCGGTGGCCTGTCACTTTAATTCACCGCTTCACTCCCACTCTGACCTCACCGTCCTCGGCCTATTACACTGTTCCACGGAAGCGCAGCGTAAGCTCGAGGAACAGCACCTCATCTTTCGTTTAGGCACGCTACAGCCCTCTGGACTCAATATCGAGTTCAACAATTTTAGATCATAACCTCAGCTCCAATCACATTTATATTTTATTTTTTCCACCCTTTTATTTGCCCCCCCCCACCTTTTTTTTCCTCCTAGAAGCTGGCAGCTGTCCTTCATTCTGCCAGTGGATTTCACACTTCTTTCAGCCTTAATCTGTCACATTAACACCACCTCTAGCCTGTCATATCTCTTAATGTCTCTTCATCTCCCCCTTTGTTCTTTTATCCCCTCCCCCTTTTCCCAGCTTTACTCTGGCCTTAAATCTATTTGATTTCCGGCTCTTCACAGTTCTGACGAAAGGTCATCGACCTGAAACGTTAACTCTCTTTCTCTCTCCACGGATGCTGCCTGGCCTGCTGAGTTTTTCCAGCGTTTTCTGTTGTTATTTTAGATTTTCTTTACTTTATACTTAACCTGCCAAAAACAGCATTCCATTGATTGGGTACTGAGTTGAATAATATGTTGCCTGCGATACTTTAAGGAAAGAAGATAAGGTGCAAATTCCTCTAATTAACATCTTTGCATCGTGCTTGGTGTATTGGGGGAACGATTTGAACGCTAGCACGTGGGGTTGGCACCTGCAATCCATCAGGCACTGGGTTCTTATTTCTGGCGTAGTGGAGGTACGGGACACAGGCTGTGCAGTCCCGACGCAAAGGGAGGGGAAACTAGAGGAAGGGTAACGCTGAGGCACTCACGCACGCCTCCTTGCAGACAGTTTCTGAACAGCACTTGCAGAGGTCTGGAAGCCAGGACATTGTCTAATAAACACTGACAAGGGATGCAGGCCTGATGAGCCAAGATAGGGGCTTTAAAAAAGCAACCCTTAACACCACGGGGGCGATTTTGCCAGCGCTCAGGTGTCGGGTTTGGAGGCAGGACTGCTGGCAAAATCAAAAAGATTGGCAGCGGGTCCCGAACCTGCTTCCAACCCGCCTCCAATCAATCTTCCCGGGAGTCGGGTCCCCGATTTGCGCAGGGACCCGACTCCTCGCGGTGGGAAGAGGATTATAGCCACTTATGCAGCGAGTGGTGATGGCCTGGAACTCGCTGCCGACGGAAGTGGTGGAAGCGGAGACACTCAATGATTTCAAGGGGAGACTGGATAGGCACTTGAGGGAAATAAACTTGCAGGGCTACGGGGATAGAGCGGGGGAATGGGACTGACTGGATTGCTCTACAGAGAGCCGGCACCGACTCGATGGGCCGAATGGCCTCCTTCTGTGCCGTTATGACTCTACGGGGGCGATTTTGCCGGCGCTCAGGGGTCGGGTTTGGAGGCGGGACTGCTGGCAAAATCAAAAAGATTAGCAGCGGGTCCCGAACCCGCTTCCAACCCGCCTCCAATCAAGCTTCCCGGGAGTCCGGTCCCTACTTTGCGCAGGGACCCGACTCCTATCGGCGGGAAGAGGATTATAGCCACTTAACTGCTTTTTCCAATTTTGACACTTCTACTGCGGACTTCCCGACGTTGGGAAAACCCCACCAGGGTAAATGTGGCGTGCTGTGTGTCTACTGTAATGTTTGTGTATAGATGACAGCTGCAGAAGTGGTGTGAAGGATCCAATGGGACACCGGTGAGTTGCAGAGGTAAGAAAATGTTGGGAAAGTCATTTTTAATGTGTTTAGAATTTTCTGTACGTGACAAGCTTTGAAGTGTTTGTGTAGTCCCACCTCAGTGGGAGAACCTCTCTCACCAGTGACAGATGGCTTCTGTAACCTCACCTGCAGCTGCCATCTGTTTTATCCGAAGGAGAGAGTCACTGGAGAGCCTGGGTGCAAGGGCTCACCTTTGTACAGTGATTGTCAATGTTTGCAGCACCTCAATGCTGTCAAACACGGAAAAAATCATCTGTCAAAAAGAAATGGTGGTGGCCCCTTTAAGAAAGCCGGCATATGACGCATCATCAACTGACGTCATCTGACACCGGCTTTCTCTTAATTGGGCGGCAAGCCCGCAGGACGGGCTTAACAAGGCCAATTCACGCAAAATAGCGTCTGTGCGTCGGACATCGCTGGGGGCAGTCCCGCCCCCAACGCGCCTCTTCAGGTAAGATCCCAGCCTATATGTTCCAAAGACATGGTTTACAAAGTATTACAAAGTATTTACAGCACAGAAACAGGCCATTCGGCCCAACTGGTCCATGCCAGTGTTTATGCTCCACACGAGCCTCCTCCCACCCCTCTTCATCTCACCCCATCAACATAACTTTCTATTCCTTTCTCCCTCATGTGCTTATTTAGCTTCCCCTTAAATATATGGGCAACACGGTGGCATAGTGGTTAGCACTGGTGTCTCACAGCGCCAGGGACCCGGGTTCGAATCTGACCTCGGGTGACTGTCTGTGTGGAGTTTGCACATTCTCCCCGTGTCTGCGTGGGTTTCCTCCGGGTGCTCCGGTTTCCTCCCACAGTCCAAAAATGTGCGGGTTAGGTTGATTTGGCTATGATAAATTGACCCTTAGTGTTAGGGGGGGATTAAATATGTGGGGTTATGGGGATAGGATGGGATATGTTAGGGGGAATTAAATACGTGGGGTTATGGGGGTAGGGTGGGATATGTGTACTGTGGGGATTAAAGCAGGGACAGGGTACTGGATTTGGATGATCAGCCATGATCGTATTGAATGGTGGAGCAGGCTCGACGGGCCGAATAGCCTACTCCTGCTCCTAGATTCTATGTTTCTATATCTATATTATTCGTCTCAACTACTCCCTGTGGTAGCGAGTTCCACATTCTCACCACTCTCCGGGTAAAGAAGTTTCTCCTGAATTCCCTATTGGATTTATTAGTGGCTATCCTATATTGATGGCCCCAGCACTGATCCTTGTGGAAAACCCACTTCTCACCATTTGCCACATGCAAATGCTTAATGCGCTCTCTCTTGCAATATTGGTGCCGTCTTCTGCACTGAATCAAGACATAAGGCTTTGCAATGCTCAACTATTTGGCAGCAGTTTTAGCCCATATGTTTAAAAGAAAAATACACCTGGCCTTGACTTTGTGGCCAGGCCCAACGTGTTACTCCTGACTCCCTGGGACACGCCACATATCAGACAATGTCGAATAGACTTTCAGATAGCGGAGTGGAGGAATCATTTAAGAGACGATTGTTTGCTGCAATGTGGGTTGATAAAACCTCTCTGGATGGAGAGATTAAGCTGAACTCATCATCCATAATTAACTTGCGATTGCATGGTTAAAAACACCCAGTGAAGAAATTTAAATATTTAAATAGGCTATTTCCTACCAGGGGCAAAAATTAGCCGCGACAGATTGCATAATTACCGCCAACAATCCGTAAGCACTTCTGTGACTCAATTGGCAAATTCCAATCAACATCCTTTAAATTAAATTAAATTAAAATCTTTAAAGTACAATTTACCCTTAAATATTTGTGGACAGAAAATTAAGCCAGCCTAGAGTCAGACACATCTGGTTGATAAGCGAGATGCTTTTCTACCCTGTTTTGATGAATATGACATTACAATGACTACCTCGTTGAATTTATTTGCCAACGTTACACTGAGCCCAAATATCATTACAAGCTCATGATAAAAAAAAATAAGAAAATTGCAAGACACCATTTTCTTTCTGGGTTTATGTAAGTGGATGGTGGGACGAATAAGCGGATCTTAACACAAGTTGTCAACAGAAAACAAACCCCTCTCAGCCACCCTCCCACCTGGCCCATGAGGGACACCGAGCCGAACCACCATGGCCGCCAGAATGCAGGGCTCCTCCCCACTGTCCGCAAGCCTAACTAGACCCCAGGGCCAAATAAGCTGCCTTGTTCTTTGTCCCTACATCGCTCCCAGTGCAAGCAACCTGATGAGGCGATACATTCCTCCTGCTGGCACTGAGCAGTCAGGATGTATGGTGACTTCAAAAACTATGTATGGGAGTGTACACTCATAAAATACACCTAATATACAATGACCTCATAAGAAATATATATCAATGCACCCTTAATCATTTAATGGCTTAATAAAATGTACATCTACACGTGCAACAGCTTCATAAAATACATGTGTGAATGTGGACCTAAAGGCATATTAGCCTCGTGAAATGTAAATGTTGTTTTAATTACCCAATATAAGAACATTCCTAAAACAAAATAAGGGGTGAGATCATGTTGTGTGATATTAGAGTACAAATGCTTAAAGCATTCATATGAAGTTTCTTTCTCCATTATTTTAATAGTCCCTCCCCCACTAATTAGTTCACCACCCAACTTCCCTTTCCTGCCAGCCTCCCCCCACCTTCTAGCAGATGTTATATATGGTTCCCTCTCCTCGGGTACCTTCCCCCTTCTTTTCAAAACCACTGTCACCCCCCCCTCCTCAAAAAGCCCACCAACAACACCTCCGTCCTTGCAAACTACCGCCCCATCTCCAACCTCCGTTTCCTCCCCAAAGTCATTGAATGCGTTGTCACCTCCCAAATCCGTGTCCATCTTTCACGCAACTCCATGTTTGAATCTCTCCAATCAGGTTTCTGTCCCTGACGCAGCACTGAAATGGCCCTGATTAAAGTTACAAATGCCATTCTCTGTTACCGTGACCATGGTAAACTATCCTTCCTCATCCTCCTTGACCTCTCTGTCACTTTTGACACAGTCAACCACACCATCCTCCTCCAGTACATCTCCTCTGCTGTCCAGCAGAATGGGACAGCCCTCGCTTGGTTCCACACATGTCTATCCAATCGTTGCAAGAGCATCTCCAGCAACGTTTTCTATTTCTGTCCCCCCACCATTACCTCTGGAGACCCCAAGGATATATCCTGGAACCCAAAGTCCCGCTATTAAAGGATCAGAACACAACTGAAAACCGTAGTTGCTCATGTATATTAGCATAGCTGAAATGGGTTCATCGCCTCATGAAGTGTTTACACAAAAAAATCTATATTAACATTGTAATCATCCACCACCTTAAACATTCACTCCCTCCACCATCAGCGCACCGTGGCTGCAGTGTGTACCATCTACAAGATGCACTGCAGCAACTCACCAAGGCTTCTTCGGCAGCACCTCCCAAACCCGCGACCTCTACCACCTAGAAGGACAAGGGCAGGAGGCGAGTGGGAACACCACCACCTCCAAGTTTCCCTCCAAGTCACACACCATCCTGACTTGGAAGTATATCGCCGTTCCTTCATCGTCACTGGGTCAAAATCCTGGAACTCCCTCGCTAACAGCACTGTGGGAGTACCTTCACCACATGGACTGCAGCGGTTCAAGAAGGTGGCTCACCACCACCTTCTCAAGGGCAATTAGGGATGGGCAATAAATGCTGGCCTTGCCAGCGACACCCACATCCCATGAACGAATAAAAAAAAAATCAGAGTTCCTGGAAATAATAAATGGCTTCAACGAGATGCATATGTATTTTCAGTTAAAGGGTTACTCCTTGATGACAGTAAACTGTTAAGAAGATATGAAAATAATGATTCACAGGTGGAAATACCATTTATCCGTATGCAATGTACATCATGGACAAAAAATGAGCATGAAAACCTGCTAATATATAAGATGTTCTAGTCTATCAGTGATTGCTTTGCACAAGCTGAAACAAGACGTCGGAAAAACGTTGCCACGGCAAAGCACCCAATGCCTCCACGTGTGTCATGGCGTTATTTTTGCCCCTTTCACTGCTCTGCGAGAAACGTTCAATTACTGTGTAAGATTTAAACTTTAAAAGTGCTTAAAACCGCTAACTGCAAACTTTAAATGGTTTGCAAATTCTCCTCTTTGGCCTGAAAAAGCACATAGTCCCTTCAAGCTACTGCAGCTCTTTAAGACCTGCGGTACCATATGATTTCTTGATGCCCTAATAGGCAAGCTGCCAATCCAGGCCTACTCATTTCTGCGTCTCACCCAGAGCATGCTAAATAGGTTGAACTCAGAAACTTAACCAAGCTCAGTGCCGATTAACGTGGGTAGGTGTTCATCCCACTGCAATTTATTATCTTAATGGCAAGAAACTGGAGAGTACTGAAGTGCAAAGGGATCTGGGGGTCCTGGTGCACGAAACTCAAAAGGTTAGTATGCAGGTGCAGCAAGTGATTAAGAAGGCAAATGGAATGTTGGCTTTCATTGCTAGGGGGATAGAATATAAAAATAGGGAGGTATTGCTTCAGTTGTACAAGGTATTGGTGAGACCGCAACTGGAATACTGCATACAGTTTTGGTGTCCTTACTTAAGGAAAGACATCCTTGCTCTCGAGGCAGTGCAAAAAAGGTTCACTCGGTTAATCCCGGGGATGAGGGGGTGGTCATATGAGGAGAGGTTGGGTAGATTGGGACTCTACTCATTGGAGTTCAGAAGAATGAGAGGCGATCTTATTGAAACATATAAGATTGTGAAGGGGTTGGATCGGGTGGATGCGGGGAGGATGTTCCCGATGACGGGTGAGACTAGAACTAGGGGACATAGTCTTAGAATAAAGAGCTGCTCTTTCAAAACTGAGATGAGGAGGAACTACTTCACTCAGAGGGTGGTAGGTCCATGGAATATGCTGCCACAAAAAGCTGTAGAAGCTACATCATTAAATAAATTTAAAACAGAAATAGACAGTTTCCTAGAAGTAAAGGGCATTAAGGGTTACGGGGAGCGGGCAGGAATTTGGACATGAGTCTAGGTTCGGATCGGTCATGGCCCCGTGGGTAGTGGAGCGGGCCCAGGGACCGTGTAGCCTGATTCTGCTCCTATTTCGTGTGTGCAATTCTGTTAGATGCAGGAGATGGTTCTGTGATAGATAGTAGATTGGCGGTTAGGATCAGATCAGCCATGATCTTATTGAATGGCGGAGCAGGCTCGAGGGGCCGATTGGCCTACTCCTGCTCCTATTTCTTATGTTCTTATGTTCTTATGCTTCCCGTCAGTTCGTAGCCAGACTATTAAAATTGGCCCCATAATTCCTGCTACAACATGGCCTCTCCCCACTGGTCAACATGACATTCCTGTTGCATTTTTCCCACAGAGTGTTCCTGATATTGTGGGGGATTGAAATAATGAGAAAATGCTGGCGAATGAGGGAACACTGGAAGGAAACAAAGTACAAATTCGGATATGTAACCACATATGCGAAAACAGTGCTTGGGATCATTCTGAAATAAAAGAGTTAATTATAAGAAAGCCTCTGCCTCCAGCTTGCTCGGTGCCGTTGGTGGCACTCCTGCCACTAAGTCAGAAAGTTGTGCCTCCATATCCACAGTAGGACTTCAGCATGCAGTCTATGCTGATGCCCCAGTACAGTACTCAGGGAGAGCTGCATTATTGAAGGTGCTATCTCGCAGATGAAATGTTAAACTGAGTCCCATCTGCCTGTCCAAGTGGACGTTAGAGATCCTGCATGAAGAGCAGTGGGGCGTTCTCTTGGTGCGCTGGTCAGCATTCCACCCTCGACCAACATCACCAAAAACAGATTAGCTGGCTATCCATCTAAGTGGTGTTTGTGGGACCTTGCTGTGTGCTGCATGGCTGCCATAGTTGTCAAAATAACAATTCTACTTCAAATCAGTTCATCATAAGTGAAGTACATTTCTGACAGACATGATTAGGCGTTGTATAAAAGCAAGTCTTTCTTTTATCTCTGTCTATCTATGCATTCGTTTCTCTATGTCCTTCTATGTTCCTAACTGAGCCATTGGGAGTGGTGGCTGAAGATAGGTTATGCCATCAGTACAGAGTCACTGGGAGAGGAGTTACATGGTTAAGTTATGAGGACAGGTTGCATTAACCTGGCTTGTATTCCCTTGAGTATAGAGGATTGAGGGCTAATCTGATCACTGGTGTTTGAAATATTAATAGAACTTGATAGGGTAGATACGAAGAAACTATTTCGTCTGGTGGGGAAATCAAGAATGAGGGGACATAATCTTCAGATTAGAGCTAGGCCATTCAGGAGTGAAATCAGACTAAGGGTAGTAGAAATCTACAATTATCTCCCTGTAAAAGATTGTGGATGCTGGGGGTCAACTAACACTAAGATCGTTGGATTTTTGTTAGGTAAGGGAAACCAAGGGATATGGAGCAAAGGCGGGTAAATGGAGTTGGGTTGCAGATCTGATTGAATGGCAGAGCAGGCTCGAGGGGATGAATGGCCTACTCCTGTACCTAACGTTACAACATATAGCTTTCTCCCTTTTCCTGTATTTCTCTCTGTGTTTCTGAACTCCACATAATACTTCATTTCGAGCGCAAGGCATTTATGTTGTTCGGCTTGATTACTGTCATCTTGATATTGCAGCCTTTAATTGAAAATTACGTTACATTAAAGACCATCCAATGCCAGGATACCCAGTGCGTACAAATTGCGCATTACCTCAGTGCGGTCATGCAAATCGAGCCACATCAGTTGATGTTTCGATGTGTTTGATCTGGCTGTTGTGAGATATTTGGTGTAAAGTCCGAAGCTAGAACCGTGGATCTGTGCCTCAGAAACATGTTGCATAGGACACTAATCAAATCCACACAGCTCTCCTTGAGCATTGGATAGGATTCAAAGAAAATGGAGACATAGCATCAGAATCACTGAAGTCTTTCCAAAACCAGCAAGCAGCACGCTGTATAATTTATGCCCAAATGTGGATGCAATTAAACAGGATTTTCCTAACAAAAAATGTAGTGTTAAGCAGTTCTAGCTTACTGCTTTCACTGGCTTTCAGAAAGCCAGTTCGATTTTGCATTCAGACTCTTAGTGGAAAAAGGTGAGGATAATTTGCGCATGAATACCTGGGAAAATAAATTGGGGAAGGAAAAAAGTACTAAAATTATTGGGGGTGAACTGATGCCAGTCAAGGGAGCTGACGGCTTCTGAAGAAAGAAGTGTGAGCATTCTGCTTGCAGACCCTGCATCCTCTGTAAACTTGAGCTCATCCAAAACTCTGCTGCCCGTATCCTTAACTCGCACCAAGTCCCGTTCACCCTCTGTGCTCGCTGACCTACACTGGCACCCGGTTCTGCAACGCCTCGATTTTAATATTCACATCCTTGTTTTCAAATCCCTCCATGGCCTCGCCCCTCCCTAGCTCTGTAACCTCTTCCAGCCCCACAACCCTCCGAGAACTCAGCGCTCCTCCACTTCTGGCCTCTTGGGCATCCCTGAATTTCCTCGCTCCACCATTGGCGGCCGAGCCTTCAGCTGCCTAAGCTCTGGAATTCCCTCCCTAAGCCTCTCCGCCTCTCTACCTCTATCTCTTTTAAGATGCTCTTTAAAACCTGTTTCTTTGACCAAGCTTTTGGTCACCTTTCTTAATATCTCTTTAAGTGGCTCATTGTCAAAGTTTGTTTGGTAACGCTCCTGTGAAGCGCCTTAGGGACGTTTTACTACATTACAGGCGCTATGTAAATGCAAGTTGTTGTTGTAACTGGGATCTAGCGACATTGGGAGCTATTCTGATGTGTGTGTGTGTGTGGGTTTTACTGACCCTGGTTCAGCTGACTCCTGCAACAGAGGCCTGAATGTTGCCAACATCTGCCACCCACTACAGGCCCACAGATGATGCGGTGCTAATGTACAGGTGTGGACTCCTCCTCCTTCTAAGGATAAGGGGTAAGCCATTTAGGACAGAAATGAGGAAGAATTTCTTCACCCAGAGAGTGGTGAACCTGTGGAATTCTCTACCACAGAAGGTAGTTGAGGCCAAGTCATTACATATATTCAAGAATGAGTTAGATATATTTCTTAAAGCTAAAGGTATCAAGGGATATGGGGAGAAGGCAGGTACAGGGTACTGAGTTTGGATGATCAGCCATGATCTCATCGAATGGCGGAGCAGGCTCGAGGGGCCGAATGGCCCACTCCTCCTCCTATCTTCTTTGTTTCTATGTTCTTCCTCTGTCAGCAGTGCCGGTGGTGAATTAGTTCCTGCCTCGTGCAGGTACCTTTGTCAGACGCTCAGAAGCATCTCTTTCATTGCTCAGAGTTCACAGATATTGGGCAAGATAGGTTGAGCAAATGGAATATGATATGCTGCCCTTATTGCATGGTGTTTATGGATATGTGACTGACTTGTTTGTGCACCGGGCTGAGTGACAACATTCTAGGGTTGGACAGATGTAGTTTGTACAGTCTGAAGAAAGTTGCAGAGCTGATTCCATGCTTCTTTCCTGAGACAATTGGCCCAGCCAGGCTGATGCCCTGGCAATGAGTTTGTAATATGCCATGTCCAAGCCATATTCCTCGTGCCATGCCTATCATTTTGTAGGGCGCCTCAATGAGCATATGCTGTGCAAATTTTTGTCCTTTCAAATATCTATCCAATTCCCTTTTGAAAGTTATTATTGAATCTGCTTCCACCACCCTTTCAGGCAGCGCATTCCAGATCATAACAACTTTCTGCGTAAAAAAAAATTCTCCTCATCTCCCCTCTGGTTATATCGCCAATTAGCTTAAATCTGTGTCCTCTGGTTACTGACCCTCCTGCCAGTGGAAACAGTTTCTCCTTATTCACTCTATTAAAACCCTTCATAATTTTGAACACCTCTATCAAATCTACAAAATGATAGGAATGGCAGCCAAGGTCTTCATCAACTGCTTAATGCTGGCCAACTGCCCGAGATGCTGGAACTCACACTGTGGTCGCAATGGTTTACAGACCAGGTAAAGTCTTTAGTGATCTCAACAATTCCTGGCCTATCAACCTCCTGAGCTGCCCTGAGCTACCTAGCAAGAGTAATCACATGTCGCCTCCACCTCTTATCCTTCTCCGCTCTAAGGAGAACATTCCCAGCTTCTCCGGCATGTCAACGTAACTGAAGACTCTCATCCCTGGTCCCATTCCAGTAAATCTCTGCACCCTCTCCAAGGCCTTGACATCCTTCCTAAAGTGTGGTGAATTGGACACAATGCTCCAGTTGAGGCCTAACCAATGATTTATAAAGGTTTGGCATAACTTCCTTGCATTTGTACTCTATGCTTCTATTTATAAAGCCCAGGATCACATATAATTTTTTTTAACAGCCTTATCAACTTGTCCTGCCACCTTCAAAGATTTGTGTATGTGAACTGCCAAGTCTCTCTGTTCCTGCAACCTCCCCCCCCCCCACTTAAAATTGACCTGACATACTGTAGCTCATACATAATAGCAATAATCTTAATGTAATAGTTAGGGGCTATTGCACTGCGACATGCATCATTATCCTCGAAATAAGCTGTTAAAGAAAGCCTCTGTCTGACCAATCTGGTGGAAGGTGGAGATCCCATGGTGCAAATCTCAAATAGTAAGAAGATAATCATTGTGTCCTGGCTAATATTCTCACAAGGGAAATAAAAGTATCCAGAAGCCTTGCTTCATTCAAGAGGTGCAGCATTATTATACTGCTCTGGTTAAATTCCTATATGGAAGGCTAGGAATTGTTTCTTCATGTCTACAGGCTTCAGGACTGTTATAGTGCACTCTGGGTCTGTTTTTTAAAAATTTGTTTATGGGATCTGGGCGTCGCTGGCAAGGCCGGCATTTATTACCCATCCCTAATTGCCCTTGAGAAGGTGGTGGTGAGCTGCCTTCTTGAACCGCTGCAGTCCGTGTGGTGAAGGTACTCCCACAGTGCTGTTAGGGAGGGAGTTCCAGGATTTTGACCCAGCGACAGTGAAGGATCGGCGATATACTTCCAAGTCAGGATGGTGTGTGACTTGGAGGGGAACTTGGAGGTGGTGGTGTTCCCATGCACCTGCTGCCCTTGTCCTTCTGGGTGGAAGAGGTTTCGGGTTTGGGAGGTGCTGCCGAAGAAGCCTTGGTGAGTTGCTGCAGTGCATCTTGTAGATGGTACACACTGCAGCCACGGTACGCCAGTGATGCAGGGAGTGAATACTTAAGGTGGTGGATGGGGTGCCAATCAAGCGGGCTGTTTTGTCCTGGATGGTGTCGAGCTTTTGAGCGTTGTAGGAGCTGCATTCATCCAGGCAAGTGGAGAGTATTCCATCATACTCCTGACTTGTGCCTTGTAGATGGTGGAAAGGCTTTGGGGAGACACTTGCCGCAGAATACCTAGCCTCTGACCTGCTCTTGTTGCCACCTTATTTATGTGGCTGGTCCAGTTAAGTTTCTGGTCAATGGTGTTAACATGGCTTAGCAATTATGCATCAACCTGATGTTTATCCTTTCATTGAGAGAACGTCCTCATTATGCACTTTACTGAGTGATAATACTTCAAACACAATGGGAATTAAGGAGGCTTTAAAGACAAGGGTACTACAATAATCATGGGTGACTTTAATCTACATATAAACTGGCCAAACCAAATTAGCAATAATACTGTGGAGGATGAATTCCTGGAGTGTGTACGAGATGGTTTTTTAGACCAGTATGTTGAGGAGCCAACTAGGGAACAGGCTATCCTAGATTGGGTATTGTGCAATGAGAAGGGGTTAATTAATAATCTTGTTGTGTGGGGTCCTTTAGGGAAGACTGACCATAACATGATAGAATTCTTCATTAAGATGGAAAGTGAAGAAGTCCAATCCGAAACTAGGGTCTTAAATCTAAACAAAGGAAGCTATGAAGGTATGAGGAGTGAGTTGGCTATGATAGATTGGGGAGCTTCATTAAAAGGCATGACGGTGGATAGGCAATGGCTAACATTTAAGGAATGAATGCATGAATTGCAACAGTTATACATTCCTTTCTGGCGCAAAAACACAAAAGGAAAAGCGGCCCAACCATGGCTAACCAAAGAAATTAAGGATAGTATTAGATCCAAAGAGGAGTCATATAAAGTTGCCAGAAAAAGTAGCAAGCCTGAGGATTGGGAGCAGTTTAGAATTCAGCAAAAAAGGACCAAGAGATTGATTAAGATGGGAAGAATAGAGCATGAGAGTAAACTTGCAAGGAACATAAAAGCGGATTGTAAAAGCTTCTACAAGTATGTAAAAAGAAAAAGATTAGTGAAGACAAATGTAGGTCCCTTACAGTCAGAAACGGGAGAATTTATAATGGGGAACAAGGAAATGGCAGAGCAATTAAACAAATACTTTGGTTCTGTCTTCACGGAAGAGGACACAAATAACTTCCCAGAAATGCTAGGGAACCAAGGGTCTAGTGAGAAGGAGGAATTAAAGGAAACTTGTATTGGTAAAAAAATAGTGCTGGAGAAATTAATGGGACTAAAAGCCGATAAATCCCCAGGGCCTGATAATCTGCATCCCAGAGTACTAAAAGAGGTAGCCATGGAAATAGTGGATGCATTGGTTGTCATCTTCCAAAATTCTATAGATTATGGAACAGTTCCTGCAGATTGGAGGGTGGCAAATGTAACCCCACTATTTAAAAAAGGAGGGAGAGAGAAAACAGGGAACTACAGACCGGTTAGCCTAACATCAGTAGTAGGGAAAATGCTAGAGTCTATTATAAAGGATGTGATAACCGGACACTTAGAAAATATCAACGGGATTAGACAAAGTTAACATGGATTTATGAAAGGGAAATCATGTTTGACAAACCTACTGGAGTTTTTTGAGGATGTAACTGGTAGAATAGACAAGGGAGAACTAGTGGATGTGGTGTATTTGGATTTTTAGAAGGCCTTTGATAAAGTCCCACATAAGAGGTTAGTGTGCAAAATTAAAGCACATGGGATTGGGGGTAATATACTGGCATGGACTGAAAATTGGTTAACAGACAGGAAACAGAGAGTAGGAATAAATGGGTCTTTTTCGGGGTGGCAGGCGGTGACTAGTGGGGTACCGCAGGGATCAGTGCTTGGGCCCCAGCTATTCACAATATATATCAATGATTTGGATGAGGGAACCAAATGTAATATTTCCAAGTTTGCTGACGATACAAAACTAGGTGGGACTGTGAGTTGTGAGGAGGATGCAAAGAGGCTTCAAGGCAATTTAGACAAGTTGAGTGATTGGGCAAATACATGGCAGATGCAGTATAACGTGGATAAATGTGAAGTTATCCACTTCAGTAGGAAAAACAGAAAGGCAGAGTATTATTTAAATGGTGATAGATTGGGAAATGTTGATGTACAAAGGGACCTGGGTGTCCTTGTACACCAGTCACTGAAAGCAAACATGCAGGTGCAGCAAGAAGTTAGGAAGGCAAATGGCATGTTGGCCTTTATTGCAAGAGGAGCAAGGATGTCTTACTACAGTCGTACAGAGCCTTGGTGAGACCATACCTGGAGTAGTGTGTGCAGTTTTGGTCTCCTTACCTAAGAAAGGATATACTTGCCATAGAGGGTGTGCAGCGAAGGTTCACCAGACTGATTCCTGGGATGGCAGGACTGTCGTATGAGGAGAGATTGGGTCGACTAGGCCTGTATTCACTAGAGTTTAGAAGAATGAGAGGGGATCTCGTGGAAACGTATAAAATTCTGACAGGGCTAGACAGACTGGATGCAGGGAGGATGTTTCCCCTGGCTGGGGGGTCTAGAACGAGGGGTCACAGTCTCAGGATACGGGGTAGGACATTTAGGACTGAGGTGAGGAGAAATTTCTTCACTCAGAGGGTGGTGAACCTGTGGAATTCTCTACCACAGACAGCTGTGGAGGCCAAGTCACTGAATATATTTAAGAAGGAGATAGATAGATTTCTAGACACAAAAGTCATCAAGGGGTATGGGGAGAGAGTGGGAATATAGTATTGAGATAGAGGATCAGCCATGATCATATTGAATGGCAGAGCAGGCTCGAAGAGCCGAATGGCCTACTCCTGCTCCTATTTTTCTATGTTCTATGTTTCTATATTTAAAATGTTCCAGAGGCATTTTAACAGAAAACTCCAAGAACAATAATCCTCAGTATCTGCAGAAAAAACGGAAGCGTGAAGTTTAATGAGGCATTGCTAGTGAAATAAAAGACTCACTGTTGCCGCCAAAAGGAAATTAAGAATATTTACTATATAACTTGCTTAATTTGGAAAATGGCAGCAGCTCTTTATGTTGGAATTAATAAAGCCATGGTTAGCCTGAATGTTTATTAATCTGTTGGGTTTGGTATTCGGTCCAATGTCAACACAGACATTACCCTCATGTCTAAGCTGTGGGACTAAGGGCAACTGCACATTTTGACAGCCAGTTAAATGGTAGTATAGGGTCATTCTTCCAATCGACCTTCTTCCTGTTGAAGTGATTGCCAGCAAATGTTGCAGCGATTTACACTCCCACCATCTAAATGATGATCAGCTCGCTGCTGTTTCAAAGCAAAAACCAGCCAGCAAACGCATCAATTAAAGCCGCTTTTATACTGGCACTCGTTCATGTTCAGAGACCGGCGTCCGTCAACCAGATCCGTGCATTTACACTGTTAAATCTGGAAACCCAGCCGGCCAGCGTTAAATTTAAATCAGGCTCCCAGCTGCAGGGTGGGAGCCTGATCTAAATATTATAATGAGGCATCCCGCCTCTCAACAGCGGGACACAGACACGGCTCCCAACCCCTAAAAATGGCCGCAGGCACATATGCAGCGGGTTGGGGGGTCACAATTCGCGGTTTAAGACTTTAACTTTTGGTGACAGTGTAAATGGAGCGATACCGAATCGACCACCCGAAAAGGTTCTTAAATAGGTTTAAGAGGGAAGTGAATAAATATTTGAAAAATCTAAATCAAATAGAGTATTGGGAAGGGGCAAAGTGGAATGGGTCTAAGTGGATACTTCTTCAAAGAGCTAGCACAGACGCGATGGGCCAAATAGCCTCATTCTGTGCCGTAAATTACTATGAATCCACCAGTGAAGTTTATTTCTCCTTTAGCAGGACAAACCTGGAGAAAGGAAATCACACAAGAGGATAATTTAAACTTTTGGGTGATAGTTAAACGGGATGATATCGGATCGACTGGCCATGATACACCTCTCCCGATATCCGTTGCCATTCGTGAGGTCGATTCGATATCGCTCCATTTACATTATTACCTAAAGTTAAAATTACCCCCAAGGAATATGAGTCAAAATTGAACAGTGCGGATAGTAAAAAGTTATATGGTGAGAATGTAAAGAGTGTTTGGTGTGCATTGCAGGTAGAGTGAGCATACGGGCGGGACAAGATAGTATAAAGAGTGTTAATATATGGTGTGCATTACATGTGCAGTTTAGGGGTGAGACAAGAAAAAAACTATCCACAATTTGCCAAATAGGACAGAACGCAGACTGTACCGTTTATGGGTCCCAAGTAATGAGCTGCCATGAATTACAATATGAATGTTTAGAAGCATGTGGGTCCCAAGCCCCAGAACTAAATCCCAATCCAGATGTTTCAACATAAACAAGCAGCTTATGCTGGTGTTCAAAGATTTCTGCAAGGAACATTAAAAAATGTTGATATGTTAAAGATGTCTATCTATTGGAGTTGCCATATTTTACCTTTAAGTATCTCAAAGCGACTGCCCATTTTAAACATGGACGTTTTAAGTGGTGGGGACGGTACAGCAAAACTGTATTGAGTTAGTTATGGTCAGGAAAGAATCAAAAGCTACTGCACAATAGTTGTCTATCCAGCCGATACTTGGGGCTATTATCGATGCTGGGGTTTGTATGGATAGTCAATCAGAAGAACCATTAATCCAACTTATACGTTCTTAGGTGTTAATATTACCTGAACAATGGTGAAGGAAGAGGTCCTTGACTGAAAGAGAGAAGCATTCAAGAATATTTTACCTTTGGCTGATTGAAGAAAGGCCATTAGGGTAAGGTACCAGAGAACATCTGGCACCTGTGGTTATTTGTGCCAGAATGAATCAGGAGAGAAAGGGATGTCATTGGAGATGGTTTCCTTTTTTACCACCTCTCTCAATCCCTCCACTGTCTTTAAATTGTCAGACTGCTTGTCCGACATCCAGTACTGGATGAGCAGAAATTTCCTCCAACTAAATATTGGCAAGACCGGAGCCATTGTATTCAGTCCCCACCACAAACTCCGTTCCCTAGCCACCGACTCCATCCCTCTCCCTGGCAACTGTCTGAGGCGGAACCAGACTGTTCTCAACCTTGGTGTCATATTTGACCCCGACATGAGCTTCCGACCACATATCCGCGCTATCACTAAAACCGCCTATTTCCACCTCTGGAACATCGCCTGACTCTGCCTCAGCTCATCTGCTGCTAAAACCCTCATCCATGCCTTTGTTACCTCTAGACTTGACTATTCCAATGCACTCCTGGCTGGCTGACGAAGGGTCATCGACCTGAAACGTTAACTCTGTTTCTCTCTCCACAGACGCTGCCTGACCTGCTGAGTGTTTCCAGCGTTTTCTGTTTTTATTTCAGATTTCCAGCATCCGCAGTATTTTGCTTTTGGAAAGAGGTTTATTGGATGAGCTAACGGTAAGCGCACCAGCAGCCAACCTGACTGAAGGCCACGCCCAACTAGACTCAATGGAAACCATCTCCCCAGTGAGTCTCGAATCCTATTTGCTGAACCGTGTCATGTGGCCTTTAGCTCAAAGGTAGCTGAAACTTTGAAGCAACTGGAACTCTTATCTAATTACTTTTACCACTAGAGAGCTTTCCAAAGAGTTAAAAGCCTCTTTTAAAACATTGTCAGGCTCGGGACGACCAGAGGTTTAAGTGGCTATTGTTTTGCTATAGCGGAGAGCCTATCTGGCAGCCTTCGTTCTTGGCACAGTTTCCACCATAAAGTATACATGCTGTCATGTTTGGTGCCAGGGGATGTCAAAAATGCAGCAGATGCTTTCCCTCCTGCAATCTGAACTTTTCCAACGCGGGTTGATTGCTTTTATTTCATAGAATCATAGAATCATAGAAAGTTACAGCACGGAAGGAGGCCATTTCGGCCCATCGTGGCCGCGCCGGCCAACAAAGAGCTATCCAGCCTAATCCCACTTCCCAGCTCTTGGTCCGTAGCCCTGCAGGTTACAGCATCCCAAGTGCACATCCAAGTACTTTTTAAATGTGGTTAGGGTTCCTGCCTCTACCACCCTTTCAGGCAGTGAGTTCCAGACCCCCACAACCCTCTGGGTGAAGAAATTTCCCCATAAATCCCCTCTAAACCTTCCCCCAATTACTTTAAATCTGTGCCCCCTGATTTTTGACCCCTCTACTAAGGGAAATAGGTTCTTTCTATCCACTTTATCTAGGCCCCTCATAATTTTATACACCTCAATAAGGTCTCCCCTCAGCCTCCTCTGTTCCAAGGAAAACAGACCCAGCCTATCCAGTCTTTCCTCATAGCTAAGATTCTCTACTGCCGGCAACATCCTTGTAAATCTTCTTCTTTCAGTTGTTCAAAATATCATAAAACAGTTTCCAGTGGCAGGCAGGATTGGCAACACATTGATTGCATCATTTTGCATCGCTCTGAATGTAAACAAGGTCAGGAGAAAGAAAGGCAGTGCCTCTCACGACCTCAGGATGTTGCAAAGAGCTTTACAGCCAACTAAGTACTTTTTGAAGTGTGGTCACTGTTGTAATGTAGGAAACACGGCAGCCAATTAATGCACAGCAAGCTCCCACAAACAGCAATGTGATAATGACCAGATAATCTGTTTTAGTGATGCTGGTTGAAGGATAAATATTGGCCAGAACACTGGGGAGAGCTCCCGTGCTCTTCTCCAAAAAAGTGTCAAAGGATCTTTTACGTCCACCTGAGAGGGCAGCCGGGGCCTCGGTTTAATGTCTCAAAGAAAGGCGGCACCTCCTGACAGTGCAGCACTCCCTCAGTACCGTACTGGAGTGTCAGCCTGGATTTTGTACCACAGGTTCTTGAACCCACCATCTTCTGACTCAGAGGCCAGAGTGCTACCACTGTACCACAGCTGACACCTCCTGATCAGTACTCTGTGACCCGTACTGGAACATGCATGTGCGCAGACACTGGGTGTGAACAGGACTGGGCTCAGCTGTGACATCCTCACGGTCAAACAGCCCCCAACAATCATCGAGATTAACACCTGATAAATGTCCACAGTGGAACTGAATGCCACGATGGGTTCAACACTGGCCCTTCTCCTCTGAAAACCCAAGTACAAATCCAGCCCAGGTTGATGGGAAGTGAAATGTTTTGGGTAGTCTCAATCCAGATCCACGCAAAGCTGTCCCTAATTCTGCACTAACAGGCAATTTCACTCAGAGAGACCACAGGATGGCTGGTGTGGGGATTGGAAAAAGGTCGCATTGGTGCAGTAAAGGGTGATCTTCGGAGGTTGGGTTGGAGCATGTTGGCGGAGCAGTGTAGAGGGAGCTACACTCTACATCTGGCTGTGCTGTACCTGACCTGGGAGTGCTTGATGCTGAGACTGACTACCTGAAATGGGCAGAGTTTCATTCCCTAGGACTACGTCCCTCACCTTGAGCATAAAAAAAGAAAAAGTCCCATTTATGTACCAGAGGGCTCCTGACACCATGGGGGATGATTGTAACCCGACTCGCTCAGTAGAAACCTGGCGGGTGGGCAGTTAAAATCGCCCTGGCCCTTACCTGTCCGAAAGCCGCCATGATCACAACAACTGCGATTTTAACCTGCTCTCCTGAGCAGGCAGCAAAGACACGCGCCCGGAGCCAACAGGGTCCTTCTTTACATATGCATGTTGCGGCCAGATGACATCATTGAGACCCGACTGTAACTTTAACTCAGGCCTGAGCGGGAAATCCACCTGGAGTTAAAATCAAGGCGCATGGAGCTGAACCATGACAGCATCCTCAAAAGGAAGGGATGGGAAGAAAATTGAAATAGTGGAAAAAAGTTTAAGAAAAGCATGGTAAAGTACCTTGCGCATGAAAAGAGTGGAAACACATCATTATTGTCCCACAAGTGCATCTTAGAATGATGGTCGACAAAGAAAAACCATTGCTATTGACTTCAAAAATATGCATTGCAATGCACATTCTTAATATAGTGGGCAATATTTTTCAGACTATTTAGGATTTAAATTACAATAATGAATAAAGATATGGATGATTTTTTTTTAAAAAGCAGGGATAGCTTCAATCCTAAGCATGGAAAAACCATCATGTTGCAAAGAGAACCAGGGAAGTTCATGTTAAATCTCTGGATGCAAAGCTGAGATGCAATGATTCACAGAACTTCTCGGGTTACCGAGGTAACAGTTAAAAGCCTTTCTTCAGTAACTAGTAATCCGTTGCACCTGTTGCTGTTTTAGCAGCCCTGTGCTACTGTTCAACAATCGACCTCTGTAGGTTTTGTTGCAGTTCAGAAGGTGTCGCCTGTAAAAGCAGAGAAACATTGAGTTTTATGAAGTTTGTTCTTTATTCTGCCTTTCCAATAAATCTATAACTGGCGACGTACAATCCGTTTTATGATAGAACAAAAAGAAAGAACTTGCATTTCTATAGCGCCTTTCACGACCTCAGGACGTCCCAAAGTGCTTCACAGCCAATGAAGTACTTTTGAAGTGTAGTCGCTGTTGTAATGTAGGAAACGCGGCAGCCAATATGCGCACGGATGATGTCTCTCTTGAACCGCTGGCATAGAGTATGGAATGAGAATAGGCCATTTGGTGAATCAAGTCCGGTTCATGGACCATGGGAGTGATTTTGGTCTCTCTACCGCCCCCTTTTTGCCGGTGGTTGCAAGATCAAGAAAACATACTGCTGTCTTCCCGCCCACTCCTATTGGCGCCCAGGCCTTGAAATAGGCTCCCGCTGGAGCCAAACAGGAGCCTCATTGTTAGATACGAATCGGGGTCCTCTGGCATACAGAGGACCCTGATGCAATATTGGTGAGCAAGTCCCGCCCACTACTATGTACCAGAGCGCAGCCAAACCAGCATCCCTCAAAAGGATCGCTGCAGACTGCAGAATAAACAGATGGTGTGTGCTTTATGGAGCATTATTAGGGGCCGGAATGAGCTGGTTAGCTCTTCCTGCACCACCCACTTACTCACCTTCCACACGGACTTCATTGCACTTCTTTGATTTCCATCCTTCCTCAGCCCATTGTCAGATTCTTCATGCTGGAAAAGCACCTTCCTCTCCTCTGAGATCACAATTATTTCACCTCCCGCCCCACCCCCCAGGACTTCGATGTGGAAAAATCCTCTGAGCAATATGAGGTCAAGAGTTTTGCTTAGCATGGATGACGCATAATACAAAAAGAAATACTTGCGTTTATACGGCGCATTGCCAATTTGTCAGGACCTTGCAATATCGGTCACTCTGCGAATTATTTTTGGTGTGCACTGGGTGTTGTTCGGTAGGCAAAAGTAGCAGTTATTCAATGAGATGAATGACAAGTTAATCTGTTTTGTGGAGACCTTGGGCTCGATTTTGCCAGGCCCGAGGAGGCAGGATTGGAGGCGGGATAGGCCCTTAAGGCCCTTAACAACTACTTAATAACCTCTATAATCCCATTTTGAGAGGCCTTTCCGATTTTTAGTCATTCCCCCCATCCTTCACGCCTCCTCTGGAACACGCCAGGTAATGCTGGCGGCCTCACAAGTGGATTGCTTACGAACAGCTGCAGCTCCACCATTACAAAAGAGTTTTCACCAATGATCATTTGCAGGTGGCAGAACTTTGTTGTTTCAGGTCTGGGGGAACTTTTAGCAGGCATACTCAGTGTTGTGGAAGTTTGGAGCCTGACACCCATCGCCAGTGTAACCTCCTGGGAAACCCCTCTCCCCACCTTGACTAAGCGCTTCCTCAACTGAGGCATATACCAGAAGCATGGCGACCATTTAATTCCTTTCCTCCTGGACATCAGATTCGGACGAAGACCAGCCACGGCAGCAGCAGAACCCTGAACAACAGCACCACCAACAGCAGGAGCATCAACAGGAGCACCAAGCTGCTAGTCACCCACCTGAAGATGCACAGGCCAGAAGTCGCCAGAGCGCGATCATATTGCTGCCCGGGATGCAAGGGACGCACTCATGTTGATCACATTTGCTTAGCCTGTACAATCAAACACTTTTGCCTCGCACCTTCTTACCAGAGCATCGACAATGGACAAGAACCTGCGGAATCCTATCACTCTGACCACCATACTGACAATTGCAAGTCGCTCTAAGCCCTCAATGAGGAAGTCCCATTTGCGAAATGACACAGGCCACAACTTCAACAGTTTGCTATCAGAATTTTTTATCACAACAAGCAACTGGTGGCATTTCAAAAATAAACACAACATAACACCCAAGTGACTACCCTTGTGACTACTTGTGCATTATCTTCCTCTTACACGTGCTCCTACGTGGTGCTTCCCCTGTGGCTTCAGCAGATGTGGAGGGCCCTTGCTCACCTTCTTGCTGCTCCTGTCTCGACAGCTTTGGCGGCCGTCCTCTGGGGTTGTGAACCTGTGAGAGCTCGGCAACAGTCTGCAGCTCCTGTGGCTGTGCAGGGGATGAGACGCCCATCTCAGTTGGGTGAGGACTCTGGTGGGGCTCTGACCGAGGGCTTTGCAGTGGCATGGTCGTTTGAGCGCTTAGAGAGGAGCCCCCACTTCCTTGTTGTCTGCCACCAACATCCCTCTCATGGGTCAGCCCCACTTCAGAGCTAGCAAGTGGCTTGACAGCACCTTGCTACACTTCAGGGAGGCCATGAGGACCCGTTTCTGCACTGGAAGTCCTACTCCAGAGGACTTCCATGAAGGTCTGGTTTCTATGCTCAGTAGCTGACCATCGCTCCTCAAGAGATGCCAGTCTATTCTGAACAATGACCATGTTTTCTACACTCTGGCGACTTAGCTCCTCCATGGCCATAGCCATCCTCTCCTCTACTGTAGCCATCCTTTCCACGGAGGTTGACATCCTTTCCGTGGTGATGCATTCATGCACAATGCCTCCACAAAGGCTCTGCTCATGTTCGCGATGGACTCCTCCATTCGCTCGACACTCGCAGCGACCCTGGAGACAAAACCTGCCAGAGACTCCTGCACCTGTTCCTGGAGTTCCAGCACTGCTCTCGTTCTGGATGGACCCGGAGGCACAGGGTCGACATGCAGCTGAGCCGAGCTGGCAGAGTCCTGCGCCCTCCGATGAGGACTCTCCACTGCTGTCCCTGTCTCCACCATCTGCTGATGCTCACTTGTGAGCTGTGATACACCAGGTGCCAACACTACTCTATCTCTCGAAGGTCCCACAGAGGTGTGAGTGTCTGCACTGGTGCTGGGTGCGCTGAATTCTGCTGAGGCTGCGCCCTCAGAGGTTGCAGCTTCCTCTGAGGAGTCTGCAAGCTCAGGCTCTTCCTCCTGGACAGTGGGGACGGGGGCTTTCGATGGTCCTGTGGAGGAGTAAAGGAAAGAGTTAGAGATGTGAGGTCAAGGTTACATGAACATTGCATATTGCAGATGATCATAAGTCAATCTGTTAGAGCATCAGATTCATTATCAGTGACTCATGCAATGTCAATGAGAGAGATGCCAAACTATTCTGTCACCAGCTTGCTGCGATGCGCCCATCTGTCCGTCCCCCACTTGGGAATCCTCCTCGATCCCGGTGATTTCCAGGGCCGCCTCCTCCCAGGCGGTGAGCTGGGCTACTGAGGGTGGCCCTCCTCCTGTCATGGCTCTTTCCCTCTTATTGTGGGCTCTCTTTTCCTGCAATGAGGGATACAAGTGGAGTTTGAGTGAGAATGAAGGAGTGAGTGTAGATAATCCATAGCATAGATGCTTAGAAGGATACAAAGGACCATCCCTGTGTATTGAAAGTTTTTGTTGTCATGGCATCACAGTGATAGGGAGTGTGAGGGCTACATAGTCGAATAGTTAAGTGAATGTGACCTTCGAGAGAGAGGGAATGGGTAAGGGTGCAGGCATGTAAGGGTCAAGTGGCATGTGGAGGAAGAGGTTGGCAAAGCAGAGTGCTGGTGAGGAGAGGCGATGGGGATGAGATTGAGGGTGATGGGAAAGTCATACTCACTTTTCCTGTGCGGAGAAGATCATGAAACCTCTTCCTGCATTGCAGCCAGGTTCTGCGGCTCAGCGAAATGGATTTGACCTCCTGGGCCACTTGTAGCCACACAGCTTTTGTCTGCTGGGGTGGCTTTTTTCTCCCTGAGGAAGGGAACAGCACCTCCTTATTACAGCTGGCTCCGTGCACCAGAGCTTGGAGGGAGGGCTCATCAAACCGAGGAGCACACTTTTGCTTGATCGTGGACATTGTCGGGAAATCAACACCTTCATACAATTTGCAGAGCCTTTGCAGTCTCCAGAGGAAGCAAGGCTGCTTGCAGGTCTTAAATCCAGCAGCATTGATGACGTCATCGGAGGTGACTTTCTGTATGAAAAGACTCAATGGGCCAGGTGTTCCCACACGCAGGAAATCAATTGCCCAATTAGGGGAAAATCCCACTTTTTCAACACTTCACTTGGGAGTCGGGGTCCTGACACGATTTCCACCTGACACGCCCCAGCCCGCCCACACTGACAAAATCCAGCCCCTTGGGTCCACTGGGTGTAATTTGCCGAGGGAGAACTGTTGGCCAGGACTTAGGAGAACTCCCTGCTCTTCTTTGAATAGTGCCATGGTGTCTTTGATATCCACCCGAAAGAGCAAACTGGATCCCTGTACGACATCTAATCCAAAGGGCAGAACCTTACATATAACCACATAGAATATACAGCGCAGATACAGGACATTCGGTCCGACTGGTCCATGCCAGCATTTATGCTCCACACGAGCCTCCTCCCAACCCCTCTTCATCTAACCCTATCAGCACATCCTTCTATAATAGACCACTCGCTCAGCACTGCTCTGGATGGTCAGTCCGGGCTGTGCATTCAAGACCTGGTGGGGAGCTTGAACCTACAACCTTCTGATTGAAATACTGCAACAAGTTAAACAGTAAAATCTGACCATGTTGAATTTATGTAACTGCGACAGATGTGGGACCAAGAATATCTACATCTACCTGAAAGAATTTGCTTACCTGTTGCTGAAATCAATATTATACAATGAGTAAGCATGATAGTGGAGTTTGTCGTATCTGAAGTAACAGAATCTTTGGCTGCAAGATAATGATCAATTGGAAAATAGCGAATGTAACTCCTTTATTCAAAAAGGGAGGGAGACAGAAAGCAGAAAACTACAGGCCAGTTAGCTTAACATCTGTCATAGGAAAGATGTTAGAGCTATTATTAAAGGCATTATAGCAGGGCACTTAGAAAAGTTAAAAGTAATCAGGCAGAGTCAGCATGGTTTTGTGCAAGGGAAATCATGTTTAACCAATTGGAGTTCTTTGAGGAAGTAACATGTGCGGTAGATAAAGGGGAACCGGTGGATGTACTGTACTTAGATTTCCAGAAGGCATTTGATAAGGTGCCACATCAAAGGTTATTGTGGAAAATAAAAGCTCATGGTGTAGGGGGTAACATATTGTCATGGATAGAAGATTGGCTAGCTAACAGGAAACAGAGAGTAGGCATAAATGGGTCATTTTCTGATTGGCAAGATGTAACAAGTGGTGTGCCACAGGGATCAGTGCTGAGGCCTCAACTTTTTACAATTTATATAAATGACTTGGATGAAGGGACCGAAGGTATGGTTGCTAAATTTGCTGATGACACAAAGATAGGTAGGAAAGTAAATTGTGAAGAGGACATAAGGAGGCTACAAAGGGATATAGATAGGTTAAGTGAGTGGGCAAAGATCTGGCAAATAGAGTATAATGTGGGAAAATGTGAAATTGTCCATTTTGGCAGGAAGAATACAAAAGAAGCATATTATCTAAATGGTGAGAGATTGCAGAGCTCTGAGATGCAGAGGGATCTGGGTGTCCTAGTGCATGAATCGCAAAAGGTACAGCAAGTAATTAGGAAAGCTAATAGAATGTTATCGTTTATTGCGAGGGGAATTGAATACAAAAGTAGGGAGGTTATGCTTCAGTTATACAGGGCATTGGTGAGACCACATCTGGAGTACTGTGTACAGTATTGGTCTCCTTATTTAAGGAAGGATGTAAATGCGTTGGAAGCAGTTCAGAGAAGGTTTACTGAACTAATACCTGGAATGGGCGGGTTGTCTTATGAGGAAAGGTTGGACAGGCTAGGCTTGTATTCGCTGGAGTTTAGAAGAGTAAGAGGTGACTTGATTAAAATATATAAGATCCTGAGGGGTCTGGACAGGGTGGATGTGGAGAGGATCACTGTTTAAAAATAAGGGGTCGCCCATTTAAGACAGAGATGAGGAGAAATTTTTTCTCACAGAGGGTCGTGAGTCTTTGGAACTCTCTTCCTCAGAGGGCGGTGGAAGCAGAGTCTTTGAATATTTTTAAGGCAGAGGTAGATAGATTCTTGGTAAGCAAGGGGGTGAAAAGTTATCGGGGGTAGGCGGGAATGTGGAGTAATCAGATCAGCCATGATCTTATTGAATGGCGGAGCAGGCTCGAAGGGCCGACTGGCCTACTCCTGCTCCTAATTCGTATGTTCGTATGATCAATTTACCACGCCCAATTCTTCGGTCAACATCGCATTATTTGAATAGGAAAACAATGCTTAAAAACTGCTGGTAAAATGCTTGCGGTTACTGAGGAATCAAAGGTGTCAAATGGAAAAACAATATTCCAGATGTGAACACTTTCTGTTTTCTACAATACTTTAAATTTCGTGCTGAGTAAAAACATCTGGTGGACCCTAGATCACCAACAGCTCTTGCACAGCGCAGATTAAAAATACTTGATACTGTGGATATGCTGCTCAAGCTAGACACTTGAGGGAAAAGCAGCTGGTTAATTTACTCAAAACCAAATGTGATGTGTGTGTGAAGTTGGCTAATGAATTTATTATGAAAGCGGAGCGAATGACTTAATTGTAACAAGTGCTTAGATGTCTTTTTTGGCATGACCCACTGAAACCGAATGTGATCCGCTAGACTGATTAGCGGAGCCCTGGGCTATTTGAGGTGGAATAAACGAGACATAGACACTGGGGGTCTGCCCCATGTCTGGAGATTTAGTGCGGTTCAGTTTATCAGGAAGTGTAAGTACGGGTGTTGGAGGCTCGCACGTCACTTTCTGCAACCATGGCAACTGCAGGGAACTCAACATACCATCTGGAACGCGCTGCCTGAAAGGGCGGCGGAAGCAGATTCAACAGTAACTTTCAAAAGGGAATTGGATAAATACTCGAAGGGGAGAAATTTGCAGGGCTACGGGGAGTGGGACGAATTGGATAGCTCTTTCAAACAGCCGGAAGAGGCGCGGTGTGTCGAATGGCCTCCGACTGTGCTGTATCATTCTATGATACAGGAAACTTTTGTTTATCCGGCACCCAAATATCCGGAATTCTCGCTTAACCGGCAAAAATCATCCTCCGAAAACGCCTCTCAAATAACCGGCAATGTTGCCGAGTTGCAGTCGAGTCTCCGCGAACGCCGAGTACTCCGAAAACTCCTCTCAAATAACCGACAATGTTGCCGATCCCGAGTCCGAGTCCGCGAACGCCGATTTAGTCAGTAGGGGTAGTTTTCAAAAGTACCCAAATACTGTATACTGCACATTTCTTGATTTATTTATTTTTCTTTGTTAAAAATAGCCTCGGTAGATATAACTCTCCATTATCCGGTAATTTCGATAAACCGGCACCACGCCGGTCCCGTCGGTGCCGGTTAATAAAGAGTTTCCTGTATTATTGATCCTAATATGAAAATTATGGTCTGAAAGCATTGATTTTAATTTGGACAGACCATCTTTTTTTCTTTTGGTGCTCACCTTTTCCTTGTCAGCTTGGCTTAGTTGGTAGGACTCTCACCTCTGAGTCCGAAGCTTTGTGAGGAGTTCAAGCCACACTCCAGGACTCCAGGTCATAATCTCGGCTGATATCTCAGTTCAGTACCGGGGGAGTGCTGCACTGTCTTTCTGATGAGGCATTAAACCTGTTCTGGTGCTAAAGATCCCATGGGCACTATTTGGAGAAAAGAAGGGAATTTTCTCAGTGTCCCGGCCTACATTTGTCCCTCACTCCACATTGCTAAAATAGATTAGCTGGTCATTCATCTCATTTGCTATTTGTGGGACCTTGCTGTGCGCAAATCGGCTGCCAGGTTTGCCTACAAAACGACAGTGACTGCATTTCAAAAGTAATTTATTGGTTGTGAAGTACTTTTGTAGATTTCAAAAAAAACCCTGTACAATAGCAAAATGCTGGAAGCCTGTTTGGCCCAGTGGTAAGGTCATGATACAGTTAAACCTAGAAGCACAGACACACCTGTGAGTTTTAATTTAACTTTGGAAAAGACATTTACTTTGGACAATGAGTGTCTCGATAGGTGATTTAACGGTGAATAGGTGATTTAACTTTGGACAATGAGACTTCGTGTTTTAATGGGTTTCGATGGATCTTCAGTGGATAAGACAATGATACCAGTTTCGCTGGAACAATGGACTTCCTGGCCTCAATGGAAAACACTTTAACCTTGGGCAAAACACATCAGCAGTAAGACTAAATCACATTAAATATGTATCATGGGGGGGGTGGGGGGAGACAAGATAAGGAATTGTCTTCCATCCCTCAGCCCTGTACATATCCTGTGGTTTGGATTACTAGGTGTGTATTGGAAAACAAGAGTTGGGGGAAGGCCCAGATTTGAAAAGGCGGGACGGGAGAGCTGTAAGAAGGAACCACACCTCAGCTCTCTCTCTCTCTCTCTCGGAAGCTAGCTCTGACTACAGCAACTGCCAGGTGTAAGAAGGAAGGGAAGACGGTCATCTCCAGCCCCCAGCCTGCAATCAACATCGGCCATGACCAGCCGGATGGGTGACTGTAAGTATCAGTTGACTCTACAATGGGTTTGCGCTGTGTAGGCAGCTGCAGTCAGATAAAGGAGGATGGGGACAGGTCATCTCCGATCCAGGCCGACAATCCACAACTGTAACGACCGGCCGGATGGGTGATTGTAAGTTTCAGTCAAATCTCAACAGGGTTTTTGTCTGTGTTTTGTTGGTTTTAATAAACTAACAGTTTTGGGTTGAACCTAAACCTTTGTGTCGTCTACCATTTTGTTCCTGCAAAACCCAGAGTCAAAGAACCCTTGTAAGGACGAGGAAGCCAAACACCTTACACTTTGGACATGATAAAGAGATTTCTTTGTAGATGTTTTGGTAGGCTTAGGCTTCTACTAAAGAGGACACAGGACCATTGTTTGGCCTACTCGCATATGTTGTTTAGCTCATTATGTAGTCCTTGGACTGTCTCCTTCATT
This sequence comes from Squalus acanthias, assembly GCA_030390025.1. Classification (NCBI taxonomy): domain Eukaryota; kingdom Metazoa; phylum Chordata; class Chondrichthyes; order Squaliformes; family Squalidae; genus Squalus; species Squalus acanthias. The sequence continues at coordinate 14,128,538 of CM059429.1, forward strand.
TGGTATCATCTGCAGAGATATCCAACTAGACATTAAATATAATCGACAGCCCTGGCAGAAGCCATGAAGGGACTTTGCTGCCAAATCGAAGATCTTCCACATTTTACTGGAGGTTTGGAAGCTATTCCTCACGGAATTATAGGAATGATAATAAACTTGGACCTACTTAGGCTGCTGACATCTTACAGTCACCCAGTTGAGCTTTTTAATTTGTTTCGATCGATCAAGTTTCCAATAACCAGGGGACATAGATTTAAAGTAATTGGTGGAAGAATTGGAGGGGAGTTAAGGAGAACATTTTTCACCCAGAGGGTGGTGGGGGTCTAGAACTCACTGCCTGAAAGGGTGGTAGAGGCAGAAACCCTCATCGCATTCAAAAAGTACTTGGATATGCACTTGAAGTGCCGTAACCTACAAGGCGACGGACCAAGATCTGGAAGGTGGGATTAGGCTGGAGAGCTCTTTTTCAGCTGGCACGGACACGATGGGCCGAATGGCCTCCTTCTGTGCCGTAAATTTCTATGATTCTATACAATACACCAGGCAAGAACGGCGAGGTGTAAAAACAACCACGTGAAGCAGTTTTGTCTCTTTTCCTTTTAACCTGGGACCACTGCAGAGGTTTAGCCCAACCTCCGCCTTTATAATAGCGAGGCACGCTACATCCTAGAAAACAGCCTGACTCCACGGGCCTTGCATACATCGAGAATAAGTCACGGGGGGATTTTTGTTCTCTAAGATGTGCTGAGTTTTTTGCTTAAACCGATTTTAATATCCAGGACCCCTCCGCCGACATCACAGCCTGTATCCACAAGCCACTCTCGTCTGTGATTGCTTTCCATGCCCTGTGTAAACAAGCGAAAAATAAAATCTTGCAACGATTGAGGAAAAAATAAATTAAAAACAGCAACGGGTAAATCCAAAATTGTTCATCAATTTTCTTTTTAATTTACCAACGGTTTGAAAAGGTTCTGAAGGTTTCTGCTAATTTGAATGTTTTGGAATAAGATACATTTGAGGGTAAAACATAATACAAGCTGTGGTTGTTCTTTTATTCCACTGGTGAAGTGAATCCAGCTGCTCTTTGGCAATCTCCAATCCTCTTGAGTGTTTTTGAGTGTCTGGTAAAGAGTTCAAAACCATTGAGCGCAAGTCGGGTGAGGGGAGGAAGAGGGGGAGAAGGGGAAGAAGGATAAGACGAGCAAGATATGAATAAAGCCATCCTGGAAACAGGACCATAAATCTCATCAGAGAAAGACTTGCATTTATAAAGCGCCTTTCACGATCTCGGGACATCCCAAAGCGCTTTACAGCCAATGAAGTACTTTATACTTTGAAGTATAGTCACTGTTGTAATCTTCTTCTTCTTAGGCAGTCCCTCGGAACCGAGGATGACTTGCTTCCACATTAAAAATGAGTTCTCAGGTGACTGATGAGTCCAATGCGGGACCTACAGTCTCTGTCACAGGTGGGGCAGACGGTGGTTGAAGGGGCAGGTGGGTGGGGTGCTTGGGTTGACGTGCGCTCCTTCGGCTGTTTGCGCTTGGCTTCCGCTTGCTCCCGGCGAAGAGACTCGAGGTGTTCGGTGCCTTCCCGGATGCTTCTCCTCCACTTTGTGTGGTCTTGGGCCAGGGATCCCCAGGTGTCGGTGGGGATGTTGCACTTTTTCAAGGAGGCTTTGAGGGTGTCCTTGAAGCGTTTCCTCTGCTCACCTGGGGCTCTCTTGCCGTGTCAGAGCTCCGAGTAGAGCGCTTGTTTTGGGAGTCTCGTATCGGGCGTGCGGACGATGTGACCCGTCCATCGGAGCTGATCGAGCATGGTCAAAGCTATGATGCTGGGGATGTTGGCCTGAGCGAGAACACTGTTGTAATGTAGGAATCGTGGCACACAATTTGCACACAGCAAGATCCCACAAACAGCAATGTGATAATGATTAGCTAATCTGTTTCAGTGATGTTGGTTGAGGGATAAAAATTGACCAGGACACTGGCGAGAACTCCCCTGCTCTTCTTCGAGACCGTGCCATGGGATGTTTTACATCCACCTGAGAGAGTAGACGGAGCCTCGGTTTAACGTCTCAACCAAAAGAAACGACCTCCGGCAGTGCACTGGAGTGTCAGCCTGGATTTTGTACGGCACTTCCGAAAGTGCAGCACTCCCTCAGTACTGCACTGGAGTGTCAGCCGAGATGATGTGCTCAAGTCTCTCTGGAGTGGGGCTCGAACCCACAACCTTCTGACGCAGAGGTGAGAGTGCTACCACTGAGCCACAGCTGACATCTCAGGGATCAAACTGTGTGTTAACGTAATGGGACGATTACCCCAAATTTGTATTTTTAGAGAAAATGTAAGCACGTTCCTTTAGAAAGCCATGATAATTTCACTAGAAATAGAGCCCATTATGTTTAAGATGTTGATAACACATAGCAATCATGGAAGATCTTCCCACTATGTTTACAATTCTGTTGGCACGTAGCGATCAGAGAAAGTCTTCCTTTCATGCTTATTTGCTTTCCCTCGCTACTGTTCTTGTTTGTTTTGATCAGAAGTGAAAAGCATAACTGAGAAAGAGACAAGTCATGGTGTAAATTAAAGGAACTGCAAAGAGATTATGTCGAGATGTTCACAACAGTTTATAAGGTGCCTTGTTCCAACCCTTTTAATTTCATAAATTTGAACTTTGGATTAATTATTATATTAGTACACTTTTTCCTTCCTTTTTTAAATTTGTTCGTTTCTTCTTAGTTCCTATTTTGTTTTCTGTCACATTGGGGGTGATTTTGCCAGCCCTGGGGAGGCGGGTTTGGAGGCGGGACTGCCGGGAAAATGGCAGAATCTGAGGGCGGGTACCCATCCCGCCCCCAACTCGCCTCCGTACCATCTTCTCAGGAGGCGGGTACCCGACCCGCGCTGGGAGCCGCCTCCTTGAGGTGGGAAGGGGATTAGTGCCAATTAACTGCCTGTTAACAGGTAGTTAACAGGCAGTTTTTTGGATAATCCCTATTTGGCCACCTAAAGTGTGGGCTTCCCGACTGCTCCAAACCTCGCCAGGGTCAGCGAGGTGAGCCGTGGGTCTGCGAGGGTCGGAGGGGCCGAGATGTTCGGTGTGCAGGTGAGTGATGGGTGCATGTGTGCAGAGGTAAGTGTGCGCGGTGAGTCTTAAGTGTTTTAAAAGCTTTACTTACCTTTGCTTCTTCCTCCAGGCTTCAACCCTTCAGGTCTCGGGAGTCCCTCATCTCACCGGCAGGTGAAGTGAAGAGAGGCAAATAGGCACAGCATATATCGTCAGAGAACACTGCCAGGTGACTACCGTTAATCTTTCCAACTGCCCTTTATCACACCTCGGCAGAGAGATAATCACGGCAATCAAAGGTGTGGATGGTGTCCAAACAGGTCAGTCAGGAAAACATTACATCAAAGACAATTAGAGCAGAGAAGGTTAACGGGAGATTTAATAGAGGTCTTCAAAATCATGAAGGGTTTTGATAGAGAAAATAAGGAGAAACTGTTTCTAGAGGCAGAAGGGTCAGTAACTAGAGAACACAGATTTAAGATAATTGGAAAAAGAACCAGATGTGAGGTGAGGAGAATTTTTTTTTTATGCAGCGAGATGTTGTGATCTGGAACGCGCTGCCTGAAGGGACGGTGGAAGCAGATTCAATAGTAACTTTCAAAGGTGAATTAGTTGTACGCTTGAAGAGGAAAATTTTGCATGGGGAAAGAGCAGGGGAGTGGGACTAATTGGATGACTCTTTCAAAGAGCCAGCACAGGCACGATGGGCCAAATGGCCTCCTTCTATGCTGTTTCATTCTATGATCCTATGAAGACCCTGGGTAGCTCATCAATGGATGGGATGCCAGTAGGGGGAGGGGCATGAAGATCCCTTTCCCAGGACTGGCATAACGGAGGAGAACCAGGGAGTATGAATAACCCACAGAAATAGTTTAGTCTATTGCCCTGCGACCTGGGGTTAGTGCCAAGATAGGAGGTGCCCTGGTCTATAAATAATCGAGACCAAAAACCTCAACCATGCTGGAGGAAGGTACAACCAAGGTTTTGCATGGTAAACACTTGCTTTGTAGCAGGACCTGACTAAAGGTGTTTTTGACAGCAAATCTTAAGGGTTATGATAGAGCCGTGGGAGTAAAAGCACTAATAGGCCAAGGCCAGAATATATATGGGCCTGGATTATCCGGGGCCTGTGACCACGTACGCGGCCGTAAACGCTGTGCATGCACAGAAACCCAGAACTTGCGACCTGTCAAGGATCTTCTTGACAGATCCTCCGCAAGCGCAGGAAATGGGCCTTCGCTGGCGGAGAGTCGGGCTATTTGCCCAACTACTGCCCAGCGAATGCCCGTGAAACTCTTACGCCTGGTAAAAGCAGGCTTGGGGCCTTCTTTTACCAGCGCAAGGGTGAAAATAAATATTAAAATAAAAATTTTAAAATAATTTTAATATTCAGAAACCTGTAAAATAAGTTTGTGTTATTTTTGGCCCCATGAAAAACGTTTACATTTATTTTTCAAAAAATTACATTTTTGTTTTAAATGTTTAATTAATTTGTATTTTAATTAATTTTAAACATGTAGGCCCAGATATTCCGATCGCAGGCGGAGGAAAAATCTGCGCCCTTACCTGAGGGCTCCCGGGACGCACACACTTCCGCTCCTGGGCCTCTCCAAACTGCCAGTGTGCAAGGCCCACGTATCCCAGGGGCGCAGGTAGTTCGCAGCGTCCCTGGGATCACGTGGGCCATGGGGAGCCAATCACAGAAGGGAATCTCCCTTCATACACTTGACAAGAAGACCTGTCAAATATATGAATGGAGATCACCCCCAAAACATAGTAAAACGTTAAATTAAAAAAAAAAAATCACATTTTTAAAATGACTTGAAATTACAATAAATTAACTAATTTAAACAAAAATTTAAATTTTTGAAAAAAATAATTAAAGTTTTTTACGGGGCTAAAAATAAACTTACCTTTTTTTAAAGTATTTTTAAATGATAAATCAGTGAAAAAATATTTTTTTTTTACTTTTTTCAATTCTTATCCTGCTAAAAGCAGGCCTAACGCCTGCTTTTACCAGGCGCAAGAATTGTAAGGGTTTTCTGCGGGCGGAGGGTCTCCAAAAAGCGTAACTATCCGCCCACAGAGGCCCTTCTCCAGGGCAGCCGGAGGATTTGTCAAGTGCTTTCTTGACAGATCGGAAATGCCAGTTTCCAGCGCATGCGCTGTGCATGCCTGAAACCAGCATTTCCGATGTCTCTACGCGTGGATACGCAGCGCGTACCCACCCGTAGGGATCGGAATATCTGGCCCGTAGTGATTTTTTTATATTTCAGTGCTGTAAAAATGTATTTTTTGGGTGATTCCTATTTAAGCTTATGGGGATTCCGTACGTAAATGGAATCTCCATAAGCATAATAGGAATCCCCCTTTCTGATTGGTTGGGTCAGCCCACGTGATCGCTGGGGTGCTTGCAAACCGCGTGCACCCCTGGGATACATGGGCCTTTATGCATGCCTGCGCATAGAGGCCCAGGAGCGCGAGTCTCCGTGGTTCCAGGACTCATAGTAAAGGATCCTCTAGGAAAGAGTGATCATAGCATGGTTGAATTTCAAATTCAATTGGAGGGTGAGAAAGTTGGGTCTCAAGCCAGTGTCCTGATCTTAAATAAAGGCAATTACAAAGGTGTGAAGACAGAGTTGGCTAAAGTGGACTGGGAAAATAGAGGGGCCAAATGTCCTACTCCTGCTCCTATTTCTTATGTTCTTATGTTCTTAGGACCATCGGGTAGGTGCGTAGTTTCATTGCGGTTCAGAGGCCTCCGCCCTCAGGAAGCCTCCGACCGCAAATTCAGGCCCACCATCTTCAAAGGTGAGAGGAAGAAGGACAGCTAAGCCTGGGATAAGTTAGAGGTCAGGAGTAGGACGTAAAAGGCAGAAGGCTCAGGTCGGTCTGTTGAAGGGCTTGCAGATGATGTGCAGCCTGGGAGATAGGATCAAATGCTTGGATTTCCCTTTAGGCTTTCATGCCTGTATGTTTTCTTTCCTCCGATTCAAGTGAAGGAGTATTGGGGGGGGGTGAAATTCGACTTTGGCAGGAAGCGCAAAACGGGTGATAGCGAATCTTCGGCCTGTTGACTTCAATGGCAATGAAAATCAGAAGGCGTGCAAAACGGGCGGCCAATTGGCTATCGGCCAGTTTGCCAAAGTGGAATTTCACCCCCATGGCGGGTACCTGCCACTCAGGTACAAATCCCGAGCAACTACTTGTTTTCACATCGTCGGGCTGTTCTTGACTTGTCAGCTTTTTGGGGCCTGTGTCAGCTCATGTTGCCAACCCTCCAGGATTGTCCTGGAATCTCCAGGCATTAGCGATTAATCTCCAGAACACAGCTGAGAGCAAAACCCGGGAGAAAAGTCAGAGGGAGCAATAAAAAAAAGTGTGTTTTTAAATTTTCTTTGAATACTTTTTTTTATTAGTTATAAAGATATTGAAAATAGGGGGAGTAGGACTCTTTGACTAACTGCAGTCAAGAATCATCTAATCGTCATTACCATCGCCGAATTCCCCACCATCAACATCCTGGGGGTCACCATTGACCAGAAACTCAACTGGACCAGCCACATAAATACTGTGGCTACAAGAGCAGGTCAGAGGCTGGGTATGCTGCGGCGAGTGTCTCACCTCCTGACTCCCCCAAAGCCTTTCCACCATCTACACAGCACAAGTCAGGAGTGTGATGGAATACTCTCCACTTGCCTGGATGAGTGCAGCTCCAACAACACTCAAGAAACTCGACACCATCCAGGACAAAGCAGCCCACTTGATTGGCACCCCATCCACCACCTTAAACATTCACTCCCTCCACCACCGGCACACCGTGGCTGCAGTGTGTACCATCTACAAGATGCACTGCAGCAACTCGCCAAGGCTTCTTCAACAGCACCTCCCAAACCCGCGACCTCTGCCACCTAGAAGGACAAGGGCAGCAGGCGCATGGGAACACCACCACCTCCAAGTTCCCCTCCAAGTCACTCACCATCCTGACTTGGAAATATATCGCCGATCCTTCATGGTCGCTGGGTCAAAATCCTGAAACTCCCTCCCTAACAGCACTGTGGGAGTACCTTCACCACACGGACTGCAGCGGTTCAAGAAGGCGGCTCACCACCACCTTCTGAAGGGCAATTAGGGATGGGCAATAAATGCTGGCCTTGCCAGCGACGCCCACATCCCATGAATGAATTAAAAAAATTGGGGTAGCAAAGGGTCTGTTCACTTTCCAATTGCTGTGGGAAGGAGATGCACCCCAAGGACGGACGTGTCTGGCAACCACTGGCAGGAGTTTGGGGGCAGGGCGGTTGGCGGCAGGAAGTCATGTGAGTAAAACTCCTGGAATTCATCCAACCAGAGTTGGCTACCCTAGCGACAGCTTTTGCTAGTTTTCTCGGCTGGGCGAAGAAGCTCCTTAAAAATGAGGCGTGAAAGTTATTATGGAAACCTTCAGTGATATTTTTCTGACAAAGGATATCACGGGAGAAGGGATATCACAAGCAGGTAACTAAAGCGCCGGTTAAGGAAACGCTCATCAGAAACAAGACTACCTGAAGATGCACTGCTGCAATAGTCAGCATATAATTACTCCCGTTGATCAAAACCTCGTCACTATTTGAAATATCCCCAATCAGCAAGAATGCAAGCTCTATGATTCATAAGCAGCCATATGTCTCCTTTCAATAGGAACTTTATTGATCCCTAGCTGAATATGGAAGCTCATCTCACTCTAGGCCACCGTGTGGCAACACCCGGTAATGTCACAGTCTCGAATTCAGTTATTCTGTACAAAGCACTGCTAATTGCAAATCAACTTCATTCAAGCTATCTGATAATTCCCCCTTTGCTGTGTTATTTATGCAGCTTAATTCACATTATTGGATAATTCAAATTCATTCGCACAAAAAAAAATCTTTGAATTATCAGGAGTAGACTGTATTTAAACATTCAACATAAACTGCTTCAAGGAATTGATATTCACAACTACAGTATAAACCCAGGAATAGGAGGAGGCCATTCAGCCCATCAAGCCTCATCTGCCATTCATTTAGATCATGGCTGAGCCGTATCTTAACTCCATCTACCCGCCTTGGTTCCGTACCCCTTAATACCCTACCCTTGCCTAACAAAAATCTAGCAATCTCCGTTTTGACATTTTTAATTGACCCCCAGCCTCAACAACTTTTATGGGGAGAGAGTTCCAGGTTTCCACTACGCTTTGTGTGACATCGCTGCTGAATGGCCTGACTCTAATTGTAAAGTTATGCTCCCCTTGTTCCAAACTCCCTCACCAGAGGAAATAGTTTCTCTCTATCTACTCTATCATATCCTTCAATCACCTTAAACATCTCATTTAGATCACTCCTTAATCTTCTATACACGTCGGAATACAAGCCTAGTCTGTGCAACCTAGCCTCATAATTTAAACCTTTAGCCCCAGTATCACTCTGGTGAATCTGCGCTGCCGCCCCCTCCAAGGCCAATATATCCTTCCTGAGGGGCGGTGCCCAGAACTGAACGCAGTTACTCCAGATGGGGTCTGACCAGTGCTCTATACAACTGTAGCATCACTTCTACCCCTTTGTTTTCCAGCCCCCATGAGATGAAGGCTAACATTCCATTAGCCTTTTTAGTTATACAAATAAAATATATCACATCTAGTTATACTCCAAAATCTATCACATCGAACGACTCTGCACAGTTGTTCTTGTTCATCCTCAGGATGTGGGCAGCATTTATTTCCCACCCCTTTAGTGACTTGCTCGGCCACTTCAGAGGGCGGTTAAGAGTCAGCCAGATTGGTGTGGGACTCAAGTCACATATAGGCCAGACCAGGTGAGGACACCAGGTTTTACATAGGATTACATAGGATATACAGCACAGAAACAGGCCATTCGGCCCAACCAGTCCGTGCCGAAGTTTGTGCTCCACTCGAGCCTCCTCCCGTCTTTCCTCATCTAACTCTATCAGCATAACCCTCTATTCCCTTCTCCCTCATACATTTGTCCAGCCTCCCCTTAAATGCATCTATACTATTCGCTTCAACCACTCCCTGTGGTAGTGAGTTCCACATTCTCACCACTCTCTGGGAAAACAAGTTTCTTCTGAATTCCCTATTGGATTTCTTGGTGACTATCTTATACTGATGGCCTCTAGTTATGCTCATCCCCACAAGTGGAAACATTCTCTCTGTATCCACTCTATCAAAACCTTTCATAATTTTAGAGACATCTATTAGGTCACCCCTCAGCCTTCTTTTTTCAAGAGAAAAGAGACCCAGCCTGTTCATCCTTTCCTGATAGGTATACACTCGCATTTCTGGTATCATCCTTGTAAATCTTCTCTGTACCCTTTTAGTTCCCTAAAAGACATGAGTGGGGTTTTATGACAATCTAACTGCTTCAGGGTTTCTCATACCAGCTTCTTACTTTTTATTTACAGATTTTTTAAACTGAATTAAAATTCTCAAACTGCCACGGGAGGATTTGAACTCACGTTCGCAGGATTATTAGTCCAGGCCTCTGGATTACTAGTCCTGTAATGTAATGACTACGCAACTGTACCCGAGTGTATCACATCTATCTATATTACACAATATCTCACATCTATCTATATTGCACAATATCTCACATCTACCAATATTACACAATATCTCACATCTATCTATATTACACAATATCTCACATCTACCAATATTACACAATATCTCACATCTATCTATATTACACAATATCTCACATCTATATTTATTACACAATATCTCACATCTATCCATATTACACAATATCTCACATCTATCTATATTACACAATATCTCACATCTATCTATATTACACAATATCTCACATCAATCTATATTACACAATATCTCACATCTATCTATATTACACAATATCTCACATCTATATTTATTACACAATATCTCACATCTATCCATATTACACAATATCTCACATCTATCTATATTACACAATATCTCACATCTATCTATATTACACAATATCTCACATCTACCAATATTACACAATATCTCACATCTATCTATATTACACAATATCTCACATCTATATTTATTACACAATATCTCACATCTATCCATATTACACAATATCTCACATCTATCTATATTACACAATATCTCACATCTATATATATTACACAATATCTCACATCTATCTATATTACACAATATCTCACATCTATCCATATTACACAATATCTCACATCTATCCATATTACACAATATCTCACATCTATCTATATTACACAATATCTCACATCTATCTATATTACACAATATCTCACATCTATCCATATTACACAATATCTCACATCTATCTATATTACACAATATCTCACATCTATCTATATTACACAATATCTCACATCTATCTATATTACACAATATCTCACATCTATCTATATTACACAATATCTCACATCTATATTTATTACACAATATCTCACATCTATCCATATTACACAATATCTCACATCTATCTATATTACACAATATCTCACATCTATATATATTACACAATATCTCACATCTATCTATATTACACAATATCTCACATCAATCTATATTACACAATATCTCACATCTATATATATTACACAATATTTCACATCTATCTATATTACACAATATCTCACATCTATCTATATTACACAATATCTCACATCTATATATATTACACAATATCTCACATCTATCTATATTACACAATATCTCACATCTATATATTACACAATATCTCACATCTATCTATATTACACAATATCTCACATCTATATATATTACACAATATCTCACATCTATCTATATTACACAATATCTCACATCTATATATATTACACAATATCTCACATCTATCTATATTACACAATATCTCACATCTATCTATATTACACAATATCTCACATCAATCTATATTACACAATATCTCACATCTATATATATTACACAATATCTCACATCTATCTATATTACACAATATCTCACATCTATGTATATTACACAATATCTCACATCTATCTATATTACACAATATCTCACATCTATCTATGTTACACAATACAGGAAACTCTTTATTAACCGGCACCGACGGGACCGGCGTGATGCCGGTTTATCAAAAAGTCCGGATAACGGAGAGTTATATCTCCCAACGTACGAGAGCCCCGTACATATTGACATGCGCCTGCATTCGGAGCTCCGTCTCCCCGGGGACCGCCAGCTGACCATCTGTCGTGTCTGCTGCCTACCCGGGCTGCACATTCCCCTCCCAATCTACATGCTCCGATGCAAGGCAAACGCCTCGGGGTTTTTTTTAAAGTTAATCTTAAACGAGAGATGAAGGAAAACCCCGGTTACCTACTCAAGAATTTTGCCGGTTAAGAGAGATTTCCGGATATTTGGGTGCCGGTTAATAAAGAGTTTCCTGTATCTCACATCTATCTATATTACACAATATCTCACATCTATCTATATTGCACAATATCTCACATCTATCTATATTACACAATATCTCACATCTATCTATATTACACAATATCTCACATCTATCTATATTACACAATATCTCACATCTATCTATATTACACAATATCTCACATCTATCTATATTGCACAATATCTCACATCTATCTATATTACACAATATCTCACATCTATCTATATTACACAATGGCACAAAAATTCATCCCGGTGCGCGAGAGTACGCAGTGCGTACTCTCGCGTATTCCCTCTGCAATTGCCGGTTTTCTGCATGCCCTGCGCATGCGCTGAAAACCGGCAATTGCTCTTTTGAAAAGGGGGCGGTTCCTCGGTGCATCGCGTGCGCGCTACAGGCTGCGCGCACGCTGTGCACTTCATGCTTTGGACGCGCAGGTAAGTACTGAAGATTTTAGAAATGTAAAAAGGAGGAGTAAGACCCACTTTTAACAAGGTAAGTAGTGAATTAAGTATTTTTTTGAATTTTTTTTTACAGGTATATCTTTTTTAGAGACTTTAAAGACAGGTAAGTTTATTTTTATAACTTTTTAAAAGATTTTAAATTTTTTCAAAAATTTAATTTTTTATTTAAAATGGTTAATTTATTTAACTATACTTATTTTATTAATGTGATGGTTTTTTTTTAAATTTAATTGAGGTTTAGCTGTTATTTTGGGGGGGTGTAAGATTCATAGATTTCACAGCCGTGCTGTGAAACTTATGAATGGAAGATGGTGTGCTGCCATTGGCTCTAACTGAGTCACGTGATCCCACAGCTCGCACGAATTCACTACGCCGGTGGGATACGCAAGCACTGCCCGGCTGATGTCTGGAACATCAAGTTCGTGCGAGCTGGATCTGAAAAAGCACAAGCGAGGTGAGAGATCGCGGGGAAGGCTTACCCCCGCGGGAACAGAGCGAGATCAATTTCTGGGCCAATATCTCACGTCTATATATATTACACAATATCTCACATCTATCAATATTACACAATATCTCACATCTATCTATATTACACAATATCTCACGTCTATATATATTACACAATATCTCACATCTATCTATATTACACAATATCTCACATCTATCTATATTACACAATATCTCACATCTATCTATATTACACAATATCTCACATCTATCTATATTACACAATATCTCACATCTATCTATATTACACAATATCTCACGTCTATATATATTACACAATATCTCCCATCTATCAATATTACACAATATCTCACATCTATCTATATTACACAATATCTCACATCTATCTATATTACGCAATATCTCACATCTATCTATATTACACAATATCTCACGTCTATCAATATTACACAATATCTCACATCTATATTTATTACACAATATCTCACATCTATCAATATTACACAATATCTCACATCTATCAATATTACACAATATCTCACATCTATATTTATTACACAATATCTCACATCAATCTATATTACACAATATCTCACATCTATCTATATTACACAATATCTCACATCTATATATATTACACAATATATCACATCTATCTATATTACACAATATCTCACATCTATATTTATTACACAATATCTCACATCTATCTATATTACACAATATCTCACATCTATATTTATTACACAATATCTCACATCTATCTATATTACACAATATCTCACATCTATCTATATTACACACTGGGCCTGAATTTGCGGGCGGAGACTTCCCGTGTGTGGATGCCTCCGAACAGCAAAAACTCTACGCACCTACCCAATGGTCCTGGTTCCACGGAGACTTGCTAGTAGGCCTGCGTAGATACCCACGTACCCCAGAGGCGCAGGCAGTTCACAAGCGCCCCTGGGATCACGTGGGCCGGCCCAACGAATAAAAGAAAGGAATCCCCATTCATGCCTATTGGGATTCCATACATACAGAAACCCCATAAGCATGAACGGGGATCACATAAAAAACACATTTACATACCAAATAAATAAAATTTAAAATACAATTTAATTAAACATTTAAAACAAAAATTTAAATTTTTGAAAAATAAATTTAAATGTTTTAAATGGGCTAAAAATAACCTGAACTTATTTTACAGGTTTTTAATGTTTAAATAATTGAAAAAAATTATTTTGATATTCATTTAAACTCTTACGCTGGTAAAAGAAGACCTTACGCCTGCTTTTACCTGTCGTAGGAATTTCACGGGCATTCACTGGGCAGTAGTTGGGCAAATAACACAACTCTCCGCCCGCGGATGCCCTTTTCCCGGGGATGCGGAGCATCTGTCAAGAAGATTCTTGACAGATCGCAAGTTCCGGGTTTTCACACATGTGCTTCGCGCGTGAAAACCCGGAACGTGCGGGGCCCTTACAGCCACGTACACCCCCGTAAGCACCAGAAAATATGGGTCAATATATCACATCTACCTATATTACACAATATCTCTCAACTAATAAAGAAAGAAAGACTTGCATTTCTATAGCGCCTTTCACAACCACCAGACGTCCCAAAGCGCTTTACAGCCAACTAAGTACTTTTGGAGTGGAGTCACTGTTGTAATGTGGGAAACGTGGCAGCCAATTTGCACACAGCAAGCTCCCACAAACAGCACTGTGATAATGACCAGATAATCTGTTTTTGTTATGTTGGTTGAGGGATAAATATTGGCCCAGGACACCGGGGAGAACTCCCCTGCTCTTCTTCAAAATACTGCCATGAGATCGTTTACGTTCACCTGAGAGAGCAGACGGAGCCTCGGTTTAACGTCTCATCTGAAAGATGGCACCTCCGACACTGGCATGGATTGAAAATTGGTTAACAGACAGGAAACAGAGAGTAGGAATAAATGGGTCTTTTTCAGGGTGGCAGGCGGTGACTAGTGGGGTACCGCAGGGATCAGTGCTTGGGCCCCAGCTATTCACAATATATGTCAATAATTTGGATGAGGGAACCAAATGTAATATTTCCAAGTTTACTGACAACACGAAACTAGGTGGGATTGTGAGTTGTGAGGAGGATGCAAAGAGGCTTCAAGGCGATTTAGACAAGTTGAGTGAGTGGGCAAATACATGGCAGATGCAATATAATGTGGATAAATGTTAAGTTATCCACTTCGATAGGAAAAACAGAAAGGCAGAGTATTATTTAAATGGTGATAGATTGGGAAATGTTGATGTACAAAGGGACCTGGGTGTCCTTGTACACCAGTCACTGAAAGCAAACATGCAGGTGCAGCAAACAGTTAGGAAGGCAAATGGTATGTTGGCCTTCATTGCAAGGGGATTTGAGTACAGGAGCAAGGATGTCTTACTACAGTTGTACAGGGCCTTGGTGAGACCACACCTGGAGTACTGTGTGCAGTTTTGGTCTCCTTACCTAAAAAACGATATACTTGCCAGAGAGGGAGTGCAGCGAAGGTTCACCAGACTGATTCCTGGTATGGCAGGACTGTCGTATGAGGAGAGATTGGGTCGACTAGGCCTGTATTCACTAGAGTTTAGAAGAATGAGAGGGGAATCTCATTGAAACGTATAAAATTCTGACAGGGCTAGACAGACTGGATGTTTCCCCTGGCTGGGTGGTCTAGAACGAGGGGTCACAGTCTCAGGATACGGGGTAGGACATTTAGGACTGAGATGAGGAGAAATGTCTTCACTCAGAGGGTGGTGAACCTGTGGAATTCTCTACCATAGAAGGCTGTGGAGGCCAAGTCACTGAATATATTTGAGAAGGAGATAGATAGATTTCTAGACACAAAAGGTATAGGGAGAGAGCGGGAATATGGTATTGAGATAGAGGATCAGCCATGATCATATTGAATGGCGGAGCAGGCTCGAAGGGCCAAATGGCCTACTCCTACTCTTCTATGTTTCTACTGCAGCACTGCACTGGAGTGTCAGCCTAGCTTTAACGTGCTCAAGTCCCTGGAGTGGGACATGAACCCACAATCTTCTGACCCAGAGGCAAGTGTGCTACCAACTGAGCCACAGCTAATGAGCGAGGAAGGTCGAGCTGGTTCCTGATTACTGGCCTATAGGCTTCCAGTTGCTGCTGGATTGTAGCATCCACAAGGCCTCAAGGCCCAAAGATCCACTGGGTAAGATTTTACATTTTTTATAAGTTATACCTTTGGAGTCCTCTTCAGCTTGCTGGTGTGAGAAGGTTTCCTGGTGCAATCCCTCCACCAGTTTCTTATGGTGCCCCCTCACCCCACCCCCCTTCCCCGCTACCCATGTTTGGATACCCCAAGGCCGCAACTACAGGGGAAAGAGTGCGAGGACGGGAAGACCCCCTCAGCTCATCAATGTGACAGCCATGGGCCTGCACTTGTTGTAGCTGCAGACACAGCTCCACCCGCCCCCACCCCCCTCTGAAAAGGCCCAGCAACTCCCTCCCTGAACCTCTCCGCCTCTCTCCCTCTCTTTCCTCCTTTACGACGCTCCTTAAAACCTACCTCTTTGACCAAGCTTTTGGTCACCTGCCCCACTGTCTTCTTAAGTGGCTCTGTGTCAAATTCTGTTTTATAACACTCCTGTGAAGCGCCTTGGGACATTTTACTATGTTAAAGGCGCTATATAAATGCAAGTTTATGTTGTTGTTGGTATCCTCCAAGCAAGCTGGTAGCCGCAGCTTTCAAACATAATCCGGTATACAAGGTCTAATCAGCCTTCCACCCATCAGTACTGCGAGTCAATAGTTATTACCAATTGATGGATGTTAGAAACTGCTGCTAATTCTGTCCTAATCTCAGGATCTTTTCATTGATACATTCCGGGGGGAAAAAAATCTCTATTCTAAATGGAGGCTTAAGACAGCATTTTCCACGATGTTCTTTGCTCTTTGTAACACGGTTTTAATAACGGGCACAGGTTTTACTCTCTTAATGTGGACTTATCTTCCATCTAGCTTTTTGTTTGTTTTAAGCGAGTTAATTGAAATGCTTCCAGAGGAACAGTGGAGGATCCTTTGGCATGAGTCACAACAACACATGCTCCACAATCTGTCCTTCTCTGGCTTTCGTTCAAGAGCTACCAGGAAAGTAAAGCTTATTTATAAATACCCAGCTATTTAACACAATCACAGCGGGTTTTAAAAAAAACGATCGTACTTGTAATTATTTCTTTCAGCAGTTTTCCCAAAGGATTGCTACCAAAACTAAACTATCGACCGGTGGCAGTTCTGTGTTAAATTAGATTAACGGTATGTCCACACTGACTTACCACTGAAAGGAAAGCGATATGCTTCAAAGAATCTTGCTTTGTTGAGTTCACCATCTATATAATTGAATTTGAACTGTGTTTTTTTTTTAACCTAGATTTCATTCAAAAAAACAAAAGAACACAGACCTTCCCATTTGTTCTTTCCTCCCCCACCCCTTTTCCTGCCCCTGCGCTTGCTTAAAAACTGTTGCATCGCTAACTTTTTCCAGTTCTGACGAAAGGTCATCGACCTGAATCTGTTTCTCTCTCCACAGATGCTGTCTGACCTGCTGAGTGTTTCCAGCATTTTCTATTTTTATTTCCAATTTCCAGCCTCCGCAGTGTTTCGCTTTTTGTTTTTTGCGTAAACGAACATGGCAACCATTTTGCCCACAGCCAAGATCACACGAACTGTCACCAAGTGTCAGCAAGCTCATCTGTTTTTTTTCGGTGGTGTTGGTCGATGAAGGAATTTTCATCAGGACATCAAGGGGAGCTCCCTGCTCTTCAAATAATGCCGTCGGATCTTTAACACCTACCTATACTACCGGAGCAGGGAAACAAGGCTTCAATTCAACAATTCACCAGAACTGGAGAGTCCGCCTACGTTGCACGTTCATGTCTGGGACTTAAAACAGTAGCATTTAAAAAAAATATGGTTCTTTGCTGGTGTAGCTTTAGTTAAACTGGTATTTGCTCACCTCTGACAAGCCACAACAGCTGCTGACAGTGAACTGGTTGCTGGATTGCTAGGGTTTCTGCTGAGGCAGCTCCTCAAGCTGCATGACACACCACCCACAATGAGAATAGCCCAAAGACATCTACAAAAACAAGTGCAATATATAGATCATAAGATATGGATCTAAATTGCATTTTTGTGTAAGTCTATCCCATCTCAATGAACAGCCTGGCGCTGCGTCCGTTTTTCAGGCATTAAACGGGCACCTAAACTTCCAATACGGCGGGCAGAGAGTGTCCGCTCATTACATAGAAACATAGAAACATAGAAGATAGGAGCAGGAGTAGGCCATTCGGCCCCTCGAGCCTGTTCCGCCATTCAATGAGATCATGGCTGATCATCCAAATTCAGTACCCTGTCCCTGCTTTCTCCCCATATCCCTTGATCCCTTTAGCCTTAAGAAATATATCTAACTCCTTCTTGAATATATTTAATGAATTATGAGCCTGCACCGCCCGCCATATTGGTATAGGAAAAATATAGGCATCTGGAGCCCATGTCTGAAACAGACGTTGGCAAAAACATATGCAAATAAAGGGCCTAGCACCTGTTTTAGGTCACCTGTGCAAAAATTGGGTTGCCCTGAATGTCGCCGTTGCCGGGACTACTGTGTTCAAGAAAACCAGGTCTATATGCAATTCTTAAAGGAACCACAACAGACCGCCACCAAAAAGGTAAGTTTTTTAAAAAAAATACTTAGCTAAAGACCTGACCAATGTCAGTCAAGTTGGGGAATGGAAGGTGCTTTGCAACTTGTGAAAAGGTGGACAAAACTAGAAGGAGCGTCAGCTTAGCTCAGTTGGTAGCAATCTCGCGCTTCTGAGTCGGAACTTTGTGATTTCGAGCCCCACTGTAGACGTTAGCACATATTCTAGGCTGATACTTCAGTGCAATGCTGAAAAAGTGCTGCACTGTCTTTTGGGTTGAGATCTTAGATCTTAATACTGAGGACCCGTCTGCCGGCTGAAATGGATGTAAAAGATCCCACAGCACTACTTAAAGAAGAGCCGGGAGTCTTCCCGGTGTTCCAACCAACAGATTCTCTCGTCATTCATCTGCTGTTTCTGGGCTCTTGCAGTGTGCAGATTGGCTATTGCGTTTGCCTGTATAACAACAGTGACTGCACTTCAATAGTAATCCATTGGTTGTACAATGCTGTGGCATGTCCCGAGGATGTGATACGGCTTTGTGTAAAGGCAAGTTCTTTCTCATCTGGGGTCCACTGTCCTGTACTTCCTGGTAGCCTAGTAGGTGACCCATCTGCCCTCTTGGTCCACAGTGGCATATAGGTCAGGGACATAGGTTAAAGGTAGAAAATCAACGCTATCTGATCCTTAAAATAAAATTGGATGTATTACATATTAGTGATAGTTAACGTTGCATTTTAAGAAACTGGAGAAAAAAAAACAAATATCTTCTTAAGAAAAAGGAATTTGCCTTTACAAAACACCTCAACACATCTTTCAGAAATGTCCCAAAGTGCTTCACGTACAATGAATTGCTTTGAAATGCCATCCCCGTTCTTAAGTAGGTTAAACACAGCAAGCATTTTGCACACATCAATACCCTACAAACAGCAACGAGATGAATGACTAGCTAATCAATTTTGGGCAATGTTGGTTGAGAGGAGAATATTGCCCAGCAATGTTGGACAGGACACTGGAAGATTGAATAGTGCCATAGGATCTTTAATGTCCATCTGTGCACCCAGAATAGGAAGGCGGGGCCTCGGTTTAACGTCTCCTCTGAAAGACAGCAGGGGGTGATTTTGCCAATGGGGAGCTTTTGGAGGCGGGACCCCCACTTGTCGGGTTTCAGTCCCGCCTCCAACAACTTCTGGCCAACCCACGCTATTTTCCCTTGATTGACCTTGTTAAGCCCGCCCAGCGGGCTTAGCAGACCAATTAAGGGAAAGCCGGTTGCAGAGAACCTCAACGTATGACATTTCATCTGTCAAAAATGTTTGACAGATGAATTGTCATCATTTAACAGCTCTGTGAAGCTGTCAAACACTGACATTCTCTGTAGTTTGATGAGGTCTCAAGACCTCATCAAACATCTTTCTTTTGCAGAAATGAGATGGTTGTTGCAATGGAGAATGCAACGGCCACCTGTCATCTCTACCGCGGAGGTGCGAGACTCTTCGCATACCCACCGACTGAAGCCTGCAGGAAGAAACAAAGGTAAGTACACTTTTACTTACATGTTGCACTTACCTCAGATACTCACCTCTCCACACTTGCACCCATTACTTACCTTCACAACACACTTTTGCACCCCCCCCCCCCGCAGACCCACTACTCACCTCGCTGACCTGGCGGGTTTCGGAGCCTTCGGGAAGCCCGCACTTGTGAGGGCAAAATGGTGATAATCCTATTTTCTGCCTGTTAACTACCTGTTAACAGGCAGTTAATAGGCTTTAATCCCTTCCCGCCTCCAAGGAGATGGGACCCGGCGCAAGACAGCTACCCACCTCCTGGGAAGATGGCATGGAGACGGGTTGGGGATGGGTTGGGCACCTGCCCCCAAATTCTGCCATTTTCCCGGCAGTCCCGCCTCCATACCCGCCTCCCCAGGGCTAGCAAGATCGCGCCCAGCACCTCTGACAGTGCAGCACTCCCTCAGTACTGCACTGAAGCATCAGCCTAGATTTTGTGCTCAAGTCCTTGAGTGGAGCTGGAATCCACCACTTTCTAACTCAGAAGTGATTCTTACACATGAGATTTACATATGGTCAAGCCTGCATAATCGGTAGAGTGTTTGTGACTATGCACGTGTGTATCTGTGAGTGTTTGTACGTACCTCTCCTCCAGGCCCATTCTCCTACAGTTTGTCTCAATACAAGTTTGGACCTCACGACGATACAGGTCGTGGTCTCAGGTCAACTCTGGCAAGCGGTGTCAGAAGCCATAGTGTTCGCACAGCTTTAATTTCAAACCAATTTGAAGCGTTAAAAAGTTCCAAGATTTTTTTTAAAAATAGTTTAGCAATGAATTTTAATGTTGGCAAAAAACTGACTGTCCTTTCTGATCCTTGATGGCATTGGAATATATACATAGGATTACATAGGATATACGGCATAGAAACAGGCCATTCGGCCCAACCAGTCCATGCCGGCGTTTATGCTCCACTCGAGCCTCCTCCCATCTTTCATCATCTAAATCTATCAGCATAACCCTCTATTCCCTTCTCCCTCATATGCTTGTCTAACTGCCCCTTAAATGCATCTATACTATTCGCTTCAACCACTCCCTGTGTTAGCGAGTTCCACATTCTCACCACTCTCTGGGTAAAAAAGTTTCTTCTGAATTCCCTATTGGATTTCTTGTTGACTATCTATATTGATGGCCTCTAGTTATGCTCCTCCCGAGAAAGTGGAAACATTCTCTCTGTATCCACTCTATCAAAACCTTTCATAATTTTAAAGACCTCTATTAGGTCACCCTAACCAGTCCATGCCGGCAATGGGATGCAGTCAACAGTATAACTTCAGTCCCCATCATTCTAAGCAGGGCTGCCTTGAGGATGAGTTCATTGAGTGTATTAGGGATGGGTTTCTTGAGCAGTATGTAACTGAACCGACCAGGGGGCAAGCAACCTTAGATCTGGTCCTGTGTAACGAGACAGGATTAATTAATAATGTCCTAGTAAAGGATCCCCTTGGAATGAGTGACCATAACATGGTTGAGTTCCATATTCAATTAGAGGGTGAGAAGGTTGGATCTCAAACAAGCGTGCTAAGCTTGAATAAAGGAGACTATGAAGGTATGCGAGCGGAATTGAGTAGAGTGGATTGGGGAAATAGATTAAAGGGTAAGACGATACATGATCAGTGGTGTACATTCAAGGAGTTATTTTACAACTTCCAAAAAATATATATTCCACTGAAAAGAAAAGGGTGTAAAAGAAAGGACAGTCATCCGTGGCTAAGTAAAGAAATTAAGGATAGTATTCGACTAAAAACAAGGGCATATAAGGTAGCGAAATCTAGTGGGAGGACAGAGGATTGGGAAAACTTTAAAAGGCAGCAAAAAATAACAAAAAGATTGATTAAGAAAGGGAAGATAGATTATGAAAGTAAATTAGCAAAAAATATAAAAACAGATAGTAAGAGTTTTTATAGTTATATAAAAAGAAAAAGGGTGGCTAAAGTAAATGTTGGTCCCTTAGAGGATGAGACCGGGAAATTAATGGTGGGAAATATAGAGATGGCAAAAACACTGAATGAATATTTTGTATCAGTCTTTACAGTAGAGGACACTAAGAATATCCCAACACTGGACAAACAGGGGGCTATAGGGGGAGAGGAGCTAAACACGATCAAAATCACTAAGGAAGTGGCACTCGGTAAAATAATGGGACTCAAGGCGGATAAATCACCTGGACCTGATGGCTTACATCCTAGAGTCTTGAAGGAAGTGGCGGTAGGGATTGTAGATGCATTGGTAATAATTTTTCAAAACTCCCTGGATTCTGCTAAGGTCCCGGCAGACTGGAAAACTGCTAATGTAACACCCTTATTTAAAAAGGGCAGTAGACAGAAGGCTGGTAACTATAGACCGGTTAGCCTAACATCTGTGGTAGGTAAAATTTTGGAGTCCATTATTAAGGAAACAGTAACAGGACATTTGGATAATCATAATTTAATAGGACAAAGTCAGCATGGTTTTACGAAGGGGAAGTCATGTTTGACAAATTTGCTGGAGTTCTTTGAGGAAGTAACATATAGAGTGGATAAAGGGGAACCAGTGGACGTAGTGTATTTAGACTTCCAAAAGGCATTTGACAAGGTGCCACACAAAAGATTATTGCTTAAGGTAAAAAATCACGGGATTGGGGGTAATATTCTGGCATGGATAGAGGATTGGCTATCTAACAGAAAGCAAAGAGTTGGGATAAATGGTTCATTCTCAGACTGGCAATCAGTAACTAGTGGTGTTCCACAGGGGTCAGTGCTGGGTCCCCAACTCTTTACAATCTATATTAACGATTTGGAGGAAGGGACCAAGTGTAACATATCAAAATTTGCAGATGATACAAAGATGGGAGGGAAAGTAGTGAGTGAGGAGGACATAAAAAACCTGCAAGGGGACATAGACAGGCTAAGTAAGTGGGCAGAGATTTGGCAGATGGAATACAACACTGGAAAGTGTGAGGTGATGCACTTTGGCAGGAAAAATCCTAGAGCAATTTATTATCTTAATGGCAAGAAACTGGAGAGTACTGAAGTGCAAAGGGATCTGGGGGTCCTGGTGCACGAAACTCAAAAGGTTAGTATGCAGGTGCAGCAAGTGATTAAGAAGGCAAATGGAATGTTGGCTTTCATTGCTAGGGGGATAGAATATAAAAATAGGGAGGTATTGCTTCAGTTGTACAAGGTATTGGTGAGACCGCACCTGGAATACTGCATACAGTTTTGGTGTCCTTACTTAAGGAAAGACATCCTTGCTCTCGAGGCAATGCAAAAAAGGTTCACTCGGTTAATCCCGGGGATGAGGGGGTGGTCATATGAGGAGAGGTTGGGTAGATTGGGACTCAACTCATTGGAGTTCAGAAGAATGAGAGGCGATCTTATTGAAACATATAAGATTGTGAAGGGGTTGGATTGGGTGGATGCGGGGAGGATGTTCCCGATGACGGGTGAGACTAGAACTAGGGGACATAGTCTTAGAATAAGGGGCTGCTCTTTCAAAACTGAGATGAGGAGGAACTACTTCACTCAGAGGGTGGTAGGTCCATGGAATATGCTGCCACAAAAAGCTGTAGAAGCTACATCATTAAATAAATTTAAAACAGAAATAGACAGTTTCCTAGAAGTAAAGGGCATTAAGGGTTACGGGGAGCGGGCAGGAATTTGGACATGAGTCTAGGTTCGGATCGGTCATGGCCCTGTGGGTAGTGGAGCGGGCCCAGGGACCGTGTAGCCTGATTCTGCTCCTATTTCGTGTGTGCAATTCTGTTAGATGCAGGAGATGGTTCTGTGATAGTAGATTGGCGGTTAGGATCAGATCAGCCATGATCTTATTGAATGGCGGAGCAGGCTCGAGGTGCCGATTGGCCTACTCCTGCTCCTATTTCTTATGTTTCTTATGTTCTTATGTAGCAGTCTCAAACAAGCCTGTAGTTTGCCAACATCATAATTCTTTTGCATTTTATATTTTTACTTTTGAAATTTCCCAACAAATTTTACTGATTGAATTTAGTACTGTGTTGCCACATATTTATTTGATTAATATTTGTTGAACAATTTATGATTTTTTCCATGTATAATGGTTATCACATTTCTAACAACATAATTCTCACCCATATGTATAACCATATGATTGCACTAGAGAGGGTACAGAGGAGATTTACGAGGATGTTGCCAGGACTGGAGAATTTTAGCTATGTGGTAAGATTGGATAGGCTGGGGTTGTTTTCTTTGAAGCAGAGGAGGCTGAGAGGAGACTTAATTGAGGTGTCTAAAATTATGAGGTGCCTAGATAGAGTGGCTAGGAAGGACCTATTTCCCTTAGCAGAGAGGCTAGAGGGGGCACAGATTTAAAGTAATTAGTAGAAGGATTAGAGGGGAGTTGAGGAGAACCTTTAACACCCAGAGGGTGGTGGGGGTCTGGAACTTACTGGCTGAAAGGGTGGGAGAGGCAGAAACCCTCATCACATTTAAAAAGTACTTGGATATGCGCTTGAAGTGGTGTAACCTACAGGGCTACAGACCAAGAACTGGAAAGTGGGATTAGGCCGGATAGCTCTTTGTCGGCCGGCACAGACACGATGGGCCGAATGGCCTCCTTCTGTGCTGTTTGATTCTATGATTCTATGAACCTGTCATGTGGTTATGAGGTAGAAGAAGGAGAGGAGAAAGGAAAAAAATAGGTATTGGCCCAGATTTTGACGGCGAAACTGTCAGCGTTCGCCGTCATTACCCCTCTGAAACTGAGCATAACTTCAGGATTTAGTGCGTGCACAGATAAACGTGGAAGTCCTGAGGTTGCGGTCAGTCATTCCACAGGCTACGCTCTAGATCGCCGTCGCTTCACCGCTGACCGCAAATTCCGGGCCAATACTTTCTCTGGCAGTAATTAAAGACATCTTCTCACACATACAGGAGTCATTATGCAGCCGTGTCAACTTCATCTCATTTCCTGTATTTTTCTTTGCTTATTATTGACATGTGTTCCCATTACAGTGTTTCTTTGTAGCAAATTTAACTCATATTGGTACATTATTTTGGCGTACATATAAAGATATATAAAATGTAAGCTTAACATGCCATAATGATCTGTTTGCCTTACCCAATCCTTTTTATTACTCACAAACATTTTGTGTTTAATCTTTTTGAAAAATGCGCTCTTCAGCAACTTACGATCTGATTCCTCCCCTTCCTAATAATTTGCTATGTTGAAGGTGCTTTCTTATTGTAGGTAGTTAAAATTAAATCTCACTCTCAAGTATCCATTTTTCTCCTAATAAACCACCTAAACCCCCTGCTTGGTTGGCAGATTTTAGCTCAATCCATTATTCTACATAGATAAGCCATCACTACCTCAATCAGATTACTACCCTGTAAAACATGAAAAAACTTGCACTTATATAGCGCCTTTCACGACATCAGGATGGCAGAAAGCGCTTTACAGCAATTAAAGTAAATACTTTCGAAGTGCAGTCACTGTTGTATGTAGGAAATGCGGCAGCCATTTGCACGCAGCAAGCTCCCACAAACAGTAATGTGATAATGACCAGATACAGGAAACTCTCTTTTAACCGGCACCCAAATAACCGGAAATCTCTCTTAACCGGCAAAATTCTTGAGTAGGTAACCGGGGTTTTCCTTCATCTCTCCTTTAAAAATAACTTTAAAAAAACCCCGAGGCGTTTGCCTTGTATCGGAGCATGTAGATTGGGAGGGGAATGTGCAGCCCGGGTAGGCAGCGGACACGACAGATGGTCAGCTGGCGGTCCCCGGGGCAACGGAGCTCCGAATGCAGGCGCATGTCAGTGTGTACGGGGCTCTCGTGCGTTGGGAGATATAACTCTCCGTTGTCCGGACTTTTTGATTAACCGGCACCACGCCGGTCCCGTCGGTGCCGGTTAATAAAGAGTTTCCTGTAATCTGTTTTAGTGATGTTGATCGAGGGATAAATATTGACCCGGACACAGGGGAGAACTCCCCTGCTCGTCTTTGAAATAGTTCACCTAAGAGGGTGGACGGGGCCTCGGTTTAATGTCTCATCCAAAAGACGGCACCTCCGACAGTGCAACATTCCCGCAGCACTGCACTGGAGTGTCAGCCTGGATTATGTGTTCAAGTCCCTGGAGTGGGATTTGAACTCGCAACCTTCATGACTTAGAGGTAAGAGTGCTACCACCGAGCCACACTTAACATCGATGTCTGTTATTCTCTTTGCATGTTATCCATCAATGAGATGATTACCACAAGCTGATAACAAACATGGTCAGTTCACCCCAGTAAACAATGAGGGCGAGTCCATGGCACTGAAGATCGCCTGATAATCTACATCCTAGGGTACTTAAGGAAGTGGCTCTAGAAATAGTAGATGCATTGCTGGTTATCTTCCAAAATTCTATAGACTCTGGAACAGTTCCCATGGATTGGAGGGTAGCTAATGTAACCCCACTATTTAAAAAAGGTGGTAGAGAGAAAAGGAGAATTATAGACCGGTAAGTCTGACATCGGTAGTGGGGAAAATGCTAGAGTCCATTATAAAAGATGTAATAGCAGAGCACTTGAAAAACAGTGACAGGATCGGACAAAGTCAACATGAATTTACAAAAGGTAAATCATGCTTGACTAATCTACTGGAATTTTTTGAGGATGTAACTGGTAGAATAGATAAGGGAGAACCAGTGGATGTGGTGTATTTGGACTTTCAGAAGGCTTTCCATAAGGTCCCGCACAAGAGATTAGCGTGCAAAGTTAAAGCACACGGGATTGGGATAAGTTACTGTCTTGGATAGAGAACTGGTTGGCAGACAGGAAGCAAAGAGTTGGAATAAACGGGTCTTTTTCTGAGTGGCAGGCAGTGACTAGTGGGGTACCGCAGGGATCGGTGCTAGGACCCCAGCTATTCACAATATATATAAATGATCTAGACGAGGGAACTAGATGTAATATCTCCAAGTTTGCAGACGACACAAAGCTGGGTGGGCGTGTGTGCTGTGAGGAGGATGCAGAGAAACTCCAGTATGATTTGGACAGGTTGGGTGATTGGGCAGATGCATGGCAAATGCAGTATAATGTGGATAAATGCGAGGTTATCCACTTCGGTGGCAAAAACAGGAAGACAGATTATTATCTGAACGGCAATAGATTGGGAAAAGGGGAAGTGCAACGAGACCTGGGTGTCCTTGTGCACCAGTCGCTGAAGGTAAGCATGCAGGTGCAGCAGGCGGTTAAGAAGGCAAATGGTATATTGGCCTTCATAGTGAGAGGATTCGAGTACAGTAGCAAGGATGTCTTGCTGCAGTTGTACAAGGCCTTGGTGAGACCACACCTTGCGTATTGTGTGCAGTTTTGGTCACCTTATCTGAGGAAGGATGTTCTTGCCATGGAGAAAGTGCAGCGAAGATTCACCAGACTGATACCTGGGATGGCAGGAATGACGTATGAGGAGAGATTGGGTCGATTAGGCTTATATTCGCTCGAGTTTAGAAGAATGAGAGGGGATCTAATTGAAACTTATAAAATTCTAACAGGACTAGACAGACTAGATGCAGGAAGAATGTTCCCGATGGCGGGGGAGTCCAGATCCAGGGGTCACAGTCTAAGGATAAGGGGTAAGCCATTTAGGACTGAGATGAGGAGGAATTTCTTCACCCAGAGAGTGGTGAACCTGTGGAATTTTCTACCACACAAGGCAGTTGAGGCCAATTCATTAAATATATTCAAGAAGGAGTTAGATATATTTCCTAAGGCTGAAGGGATCAAGGGATATGGGGAGAAAGCAGGGACAGGGTACTGAATTTGGATGATCAGCCATGATCTCATTAAATGGCAGAACAGGCTCGAGGGGCCGAATGTCCTACTCCTGCTCCTATCGTCTATGTTTCTATGTTTGAAGGAGCAGGTTTCGTAGATTAACTGGCCTTTTCTTGTTCCATCCTTTTTTCCCCCCCGAGTTTTCCATCCTTTCTTCCTTCAGCTCCTGTTACCTGGGGCCTGCAATTTCCTGAGAAGTGCTCCCCCCAGGCGTCGCTCCCCACCGGTAGCGCTGGATTGCAGAATCATTCCAGTCAAATGAGATCCCATCTTCAGGTGAGTGTTAACAGCGGAAAAAGCTGTAATGGGAAGACGGTATTCTGGAAGGATGAGGTCAAATGGTCTTCGTCACCCAAACACAGCTCAAGAAAAAGGACATCAAGCCCTAGTGTAAGGTTGCAAAAATTTGTCGGCCGTGCAAAAATAGGGAGAGCAGTAGGAACAGAGGAAGCAGCAGATGAGCGAAGAAAGCATTGTGATCAAAACAGAACATGCTGGAAACACTCCGCAGATCAGGCAGCACTTGTGGAGAGAGAAACAGAGTTAACGTTTCAGGTTCATGACCTTTCATCAGAACTGGAAGAAGTTAGAGGAAAGAACAAAAGGGAAGGTCTGTGATAGGGCGGAAGGCAGGAGAGATTAAATGACAAAAGAGATGCTGCAAGGCAAAAGGCAGTGGTAATGGGACAAATAAAGAAACAAAAGATGGGTCTGGAGGAGCAATTCAGGCAAATGACAAATTAAATTTAATGCTGATAAATGTAAAGTGGTTGCAAAAACTTGGCCCAGAGGATTATTGGAGAATGGAATGTATTGCCAGAGGATGTGGTTGAGGAAGAGATGATTGCATTGTTTTAAGGGAAAAAAATATTTGAAGCAAAGGATGATACAAGGCTATGGAGAGAGAACAGGGCAGTGGGATTAGTTTTGATTTACTCGAGCAAAGCTCTGACAACAACTACACCTTGCATTTATATAGTACCTTTAACGTAGTAAAAATGTCCCAACGCGCTTCACAGGAGGGTTATAAAACAAAATTTGACACCGAGCCACATAAGGAGAAATTAAGGCAGGTGTCCAAAAACTTGGTCAAAGAGTTAGGTTTTAAGCAGCGTTTTAAAAGAGGGAAGAGAGGTAGAGAGGAGGAGAGGTTTAGGGAGGGATTTCCAGAGTTTAGGGCCTAGGCAGCTGAAGGCACGGCCACCAATAGTTGAGCAATTAAAATCAGGGATGCTCAAGAGGCCAGAATTAGAAGAGCGCAGATATCTTGGGTGGTTGTGGGGCTGAGGGAGATTACAGTGATTTTTTTTTTTAATTAGTTTTTATGCGATGTGGGCGTCGCTGGCAAGGCCAGCATTTATTGCCCATCCCTAATTGCCCTCGAGAAGGTGGTGGTGAGCCGCCTTCTTGAACCGCTGCAGTCCGTGTGGTGAAGGTGCTCCCACAGTGCTGTTAGGGAGGGAGTTCCAGGATTTTGACCCAGCGACGATGAAGGATCGGCGATATACTTCCAAGTCAGGATGCTGTGTGACTTGGAGGGGAACTTGGAGGTGGTGGTGTTCCCGTGCGCCTGCTGCCCTTGTCCTTCTAGGTGGAAGAGGTCGCGGGTTTGGGAGGTGCTGCCGAAGAAGCCTTGGCGAGTTGCTACAGTGCATCTTGTAGATGGTACACACTGCAGCCACAGTACGCCGCTGGTGGAGGGAGTGAATGTTTAAGGTGGTGGATGGGGTGCCAATCAAGCGGGTTGCTTTGTCCTGGATGGTGTCGAGCTTCTTGAGTGTTGTTGGAGCTGCATTCATACAGGCAAGTGGAGAGTATTCCATCACACTCTTTACTTGTGCCTTGTAGATGGTGGAAAGGCTTTGGGGAGTCAAGAGGTGAGACACTCGCCGCAGAATAGCTTCTGACCAGCTTTTGCTGCCACAGTATTTATGTGGCTGGTCCAGTTAAGTTTCTGGTCAATGGTGACCCCCAGGATGTTGATGGTGGGAGATTCAGCGATGGTAATGCCGTTGAATGTCAAGGGGCGGTGGTTAGACTCTCGCTTGTTGGAGATAGTCATTGCCTGGCACTTCTGTGGCGCAAATGTTACCTGCCACTTATCAGCCCAAACCTGAACATCGTCCAGGTCTTGTTGCATGCGGGCATGGACTGCTTCATTATCTGAGGAGTTGTGAATGGCACTGAACACTGTGCAGTCATCAGCGAACATCCCCATTTC
This sequence comes from Squalus acanthias, assembly GCA_030390025.1. NCBI lineage: Eukaryota > Metazoa > Chordata > Chondrichthyes > Squaliformes > Squalidae > Squalus > Squalus acanthias. Next base: position 14,158,256 of record CM059429.1, read on the forward strand.
TGACCTTATGTTGGAGGGAAGGTCATTGATGAAGCAGCTCAAGATGGTTGGGCCAAGGACACTGCCCTGAGGAACTCCTGCAGCAATGTCCTGGGGCTGTGATGATTGACCTTCAGCCACCACAACCATCTTCAGATAGGGAGGGGCGAGGCCATGGAAGGATTTGAAAACAAGGATGGGCTGAATGGACTCCTTCTGTGCCGTAAGCTTCTTTGGTGCTATGGTAAATGCATGATGTAGACATAGACTGAATAGAATGGAAGGAGCACAGGAGACTTATACAGGGAGTAACAGCAGGCTTATAACTTTGAACTTTCATCAGATAGTTAGCTGGAGCACTTCAAAAGCAAATAGAATGCTATGGTACATATAACCAGAAAAGTAAGTCTACAAAGCTTATGCTAAGAGCTTACAAAACACTGGGGAGGCCAGTCTTTAATTGCTCTTTTTAAAAACAAAACAAAAATGAGCAGATTCCTGCTTTACTCCCAAATTAATGAATTGTTAATAAAACCATGGGAACACACAGCTTTACAACTTGCCATCTGTTCCTGGATGGTTGATTACAAACTATTCTCCCATTCTTCATTAAAAAAAAAAGGAATATGCTGCCCCCAATGCTGTGTTCAGATTTGGTCTATTTTGCTCGATGGCAAAGGCTGGCACTGATCGTACCCATGGGATAGTTCATCAGAAACATAAAAACACCTTCTCCAGTTTGTTCCAAACCAGTGTATAAAACAGTTCCATCTTCTGGTAGAAATTGGAGTTTCATCGATCGATTTTGTTTTTCCAAATTTCCTTCATTCAGCTTTATAAATGGGCTGGAGAATTTTAGCTATGAGGAAAGATTGGATAGGCTGGGGTTATTTTCTTGGGAACAGAGGAGGCTGAGGGGAGACCTAATTGAGGTGTATAAAATCATGAGGGGCCTAGATAGGGTCGATAGGAAGGACCGATTTCCCTTAGCAGAGAGATCAATAACCAGAGGGTATAGATTTAAAGTAATTGGTGGAAGAATTAGAGGGGAGTTGAGTTATTCACCCAGAGGGTGGTGGGGGTCTGGAACTCACTGCCTGAAAGGGTGGTAGAGGCAGAGATCCTCATTGCATTTAAAAAGTACTTGGATATGCACTTGAAGTGCTGTAACCTACAGCGCTACGGACCAAGAGCTGGAAAGTGGGATTAGGCTGGGTAGCTCTTTTCGGCCGGCACGGACACGATGGGCCTTCTGTGCCATAAATTTCTAGGATTCTATGAAAACAAATAATTTTGCTCAAACACATTTAACAGTTTTGAATCTGACAGGTACACAATAAAAATTTGGGGCTGATTTTTCACAAGGTTCAAGAGGATTCACTGCTACAGTGCATGTGCCTGCCTGTGGTCTCACAAACATTCCTACACATTTGGTCAATTCACAATCCTCTGTGCAATTGTAATTAACATTGGGAACAGCTACACTATGTTCTCTACTCAGATAAGACTCTGATAATGTGGTAGAACAGAGAAAGGGAATAGTTATTACAATCAATCCTGCTTACAATCTACCCATTGTCAATGATCCCATACATTTTTTTAAATTTATTCGTTCATGGGATGTGGGCGTCGCTGCCAATGTCAGCATTTATTGCCCATCCCTAATTGCCCTTCAGAAGGTGGTGGTGAGCCGCTTTCTTGAACCGCTGCAGTCCGTGTGGTGAAGGTGCTCCCACAGTGCTGTTAGGGAGGGAGTGCCAGGACTTTGACCCAGCGACGATGAAGGATCGGCGATATACTTCCAAGTCAGGATGGTGTGTGACTTGGAGGGGAACTTGGAGGTGGTGGTGTTCCCATGCGCCTGCTGCTCTTGTCCTTCTAGGTGGAAGAAGTCGCGGGTTTGGGAAGTGCTGCCGAAGAAGCCTTGGCTAGTTGCTGCAGTGCATCTTGTAGATGATACACACTGCAGCCACGGTACGCCGGTGGTGGAGGGAGTGAATGTTTAAGGTGGTGGTTGGGGTGCCAATCAAGCGGGCTGCTTTGTCCTGGATGGTGTCGAGCTTTTTGAGTGTTGTTGGAGCTGCACTCATCCAGGCAAGTGCAGAGTATTCCATCACACTCCTTACTTGTGCCTTGTAGATGGTGGAAAGGTTTTGGGGAGTCAGGAGATGAGACACATACATAGAAACAAAGAAACATAGAAGATAGGAGCAGGAGTAGGCTATTCGGCCCCTCGAGCCTGTTCCGCCATTTAATGAGATCATGGCTGATCATCCAAATTCAGTACCCTGTCCCTGCTTTCTCCCCATATCCCTTGATCCCTTTAGCCTTAAGAAATATATCTAACTCCTTCTTGAATATATTTAATGAATTGGCCTCAACTGCCTTCTGTGGTAGAGAATTCCACAGGTTCACCACTCTCTGGGTGAAGAAATTCCTCCTCATCTCAGTCCTAAATGGCTTACCCCTTATCCTTAGACTGTGACCCCTGGTTCTGGACTTCCCCACCATCGGGAACATCCTTCCTGCATCTAGTCTGTCTAGTCCTGTTAGAATTTTATAAGTTTCAATTAGATCCCCTCTCATTCTTCTAAACTCGCGCGAATATAAGCCTAATCGACCCAATCTCTCCTCATACGTCATTCCTGCCATCCCAGGTATCAGTCTGGTGAATCTTCGCTGCACTTTCTCCATGGCAAGAACATCCTTCCTCAGATAAGGTGACCAAAACTGCACACAATACTCAAGGTGTGGTCTCACCAAGGCCCTGTACAACTGCAGCAAGACATCCTTGTTCCTGTACTCGAATCCTCTCGCTATGAAGGCCAATATACCATTTGCCTTCTTAACCGCCTGCTGCACCTGCATGCTTACCTTCAGCGACTGGTACACAAGGACACCCAGGTCTCGTTGCACTTCCCCTTTTCCCAATCTATTGCCGTTCAGATAATAATCTGTCTTTCTGTTTTTGCCACCGAAGTGGATAACCTCGCATTTATCCACATTATACTGCATTTGCCATGCATCTGCCCAATCACCCAACCTGTCCAAATCATACTGGAGTTTCTCTGCATCCTCCTTACAGCACACACGCCCACCCAGCTTTGTGTCGTCTGCAAACTTGGAGATATTACATCTAGTTCCCTCATCTAGATCATTTATATATATTGTGAATAGCTAGGGTCCTAGCACCGATCCCTGCAGTACCCCACTAGTCACTGCCTGCCACTCGGAAAAAGACCCGTTTATTCCAACTCTTTGCTTCCTGTCTGCCAACCAGTTCTCTATCCAAGACAATACCTTACCCCCAATCCCGTGTGCTTTAACTTTACACGCTAATCTCTTATGCGGGACCTTATCGAAAGCCTTCTGAAAGTTCAAATACACCACATCCACTGGTTCTCCCTTATCTATTCTACCAGTTGCATCCTCAAAAAATTCCAGTAGATTAGTCAAGCATGATTTACCTTTTGTAAATCCATGTTGACTTTGTCCGATCCTGTCACTGTTTTCCAAGTGCTCTGCTATTACATCTTTTATAATGGACTCTAGCATTTTCCCCACTACCGATGTCAGACTTACCGGTCTATAATTCCCCGTTTTCTCTCTACCACCTTTTTTAAATAGTGGGGTTACATTAGCTATCCTCCAATCCATGGGAACTGTTCCAGAGTCGATAGAATTTTGGAAGATGACCAGTAATGCATCTACTATTTCTAGGGCCACTTCCTTAAGTACCCTAGGATGTAGATTATCAGGCCCTGGCAATTTATCGGCCTTTAATGCCGTCAATTTCCCTAACACCATTTCCCTACAAATACTGATTTCATTCAATTCCTCCCTCTCATTAGACCCTATGTTCCCCAACATCTCTGGGAGGTTATTTGTGTCCTCCTTTGTGAAGACAGAACCGAAGTAGGTATTTAATTGGTCTGCCATTTCTTTGTTCCCCATTATAAATTCCCCTGATTCTGACTGCAAGGGACCTACGCTTGACTTCACCAATCCTTTTCTCTTCACATATCTATAGAAGCTTTTACAGTCAGTTTTTATGTTCCCTGCAAGCTTACTCTCATAATCTATTTTCCCCCTCTTAATTAATCCCTTTGTCCTCCTTTGCTGAATCCTAAACTGCTCCCAATCCTCAGGTTTGCTGCTTTTTCTGGCCAAATTATATGTCCTCTCCTTGGATCTTATGCTATCCCTAATTTCCCTTGTTAGCCACGGTTGAGTCACCTTTTTTGTTTTAGTTTTATGCCAAACAGGGATGAACAAATTCTGTAGTTCATCCATGCAATCTTTAAATGTTTGCCATTGCCTATCCACCGTCAACCCTTTAAGTAACGTTCCCCAATCCATCCTACCCAACTCGTGCCTCGTACCATCGTAGTTTCCTTTATTTAAATACAGTGTAGAAATCTTCATATACTGAATTATGTGCAGTGTTATTCTATGAAAATATATATACAAAGAGAACATGCTTTTGGAAGGAATTTTGTAACTCTCCTGTTCTAGATGTCTTTTGTATGCCTATCATACAAACACTTTTCCGGGGGGTCAGCGGATGGGATCGGTGGTGGGTCGGGTGGGAAATTTGATTTTTTTGACAGCGAGTCAGGAACTCGCCGTCTTCCTGCCGCAACGCCCCATGGCATGTCTGTGATCTCGGACCAGACCCGACCCTCAGAGGTGGGTGACCCAATTAAAGCAATTATTGGCTTGTTGACAGAACCTTAATAATGGTTTTAACCTTACCTTTTCACTTTAATTGCTCGCCCACAGGGTCCACGCTGCTCGGGGATCATGTCTGTTGACCTGAGGCGGGAGTTAAATGTCCATTGAATCAGCTGATTAGTTGACAGCTTTAAATGTACTATAAAAGCTCCCATCTCACAGCTGTTCACTTTCCAAGCGCAGAAGCTGTTGCTTACTCCATTTGGAACACAGATTGAGCTTTATGCAAGCTGCATGTGTTTGGAGTAAACTCTATCCAGTGTCACCTCATTGGAACAACCTCTCTCACCATTGACAGCTTGCTTCTATCATCTCAACTTCACCTGCCATCTATTCCATCAGCATGGGTACCGTTTATACTGTTTCACCTTGGTCCTCAGAATCTGAATGTGATCAGCCCCAACACCATCAGCACCAGGTACACCAGCAGCACGAACAACAACACCAACCTTCTCCGCAATCATCTGATGCTGCACAGGACAGAGGGCATCGACACCCGACCACATTGCTGCCTGGGAGGCCAGGGATGGCCTCACCATGGCCAGATTTACTTCACTTGACACTGTACACCCTGGCTGCCACATGATGCGCCAGGTTGGCACCACCCCACACCAACACCATAAAGCATCCCTACAATGCCCAAGCCATTCCTTCCACACTCATCACCATTGCGGGGAGTACCATTAGTCTCACCATTTACTGCAACTCACTAAGTCACTTCCAAAGGCGCACACAAATCTGTCCAAGAACGCAAAGTGTTGAAAATCAAGGTTTCAATGTTTGACAGCACATTAACAGAATCTTTGCATGAACATTGGATAAAACACCCAAGTGGCTACCCTTGTGTGTTGTAAGTTGGTATGATTGCGCTAGGATGAGGGTGAGTGTGAGGGGTGGCTAGTGAGATGGGGATGTGATAATGTAGATAGAGAGAGAGGGAAGGTTGGAGGTGCAAGGTAAGTTGGCATGAGTAAGGATGTGCAGGAGTAGGGTAGGGAAGGCAGAGTGATGGGGATGTGATGAGAGGCACAGGAGGATGAAGGTGAGTGTGGCTTTGTACTCACGTTTCCTGATCTAATGAGATCATTGAAAGGTTTGCGGCACTACACCCAGGTCCTCCTTTCCACATCCCTGCTTGTGACCTCCTCTGCAATGTACAACCAGGCTTGGTCTCCTGGGGAGGTTTCTTCCGCCCATCAGTAGGGAAGAGGACCTCCCTGCGTGCTCTGACTCCCTCCATAAGCATATGGAGGGAGTCATGGGAGAGCCTGGGTGCAGCCCTGCACCTTTGTGCTGTGATTGTCAGTGTTTGCAGCACTTAACTACTGTAGAACACCGACCGCACAAACGTCAACTCTAATGTGGCCATGGTCCCCTTAAAGAAATCGGCTCAAGACGTGTCATGAATGACGTCACCAGACCCGCACCATCTAATTGGGCCGGGAAACGTGCTGGGCGGGGCTTAACAAGCCCCAATGAGGCAAGTTCACTTTAGGCAGCGGGATGGAGCCAGCAGCGGGGCCGCGACCCACCACCGGCACTGGCCCCACCGGCCCCGCCGAGGTGAGCAAACTATTAGCCCATGTTTATGAATTTGTTAAAACCAACATACAGAGGAAATTACTGGGACTTATTGTATACCTTTTGGATCCAATGGAACAATCCCATGAAATGGGTTAAAAATTCATTGGCAGAAATATTTTTCTATTTTTAAATCTCCCTATGGCCGACACCTTCTCCTATTTCTTATGTTCTTATGTTATGATTTTAAATCTCTGCTCCCTGTACCCACCCTCCTGGGCTATCTCTGATTTTAAATCTCCTCTCCCTGTACCCACCCTCCTGGGCTATCTCTGATTTTAAATCTCCTCTCCCTGTACCCACCCTCCTGGGCTATCTCTGATTTTAAATCTCCTCTCCCTGTACCCACCCTCCTGGGCTATCGCTGATTTTAAATCTACTTTTCCTACATCTATCTCGCCGGGATAGCTCTGATTTTAAATGGTAGATTTTCGTGCTCCGGTGTAAAACTAGCGCTGTGGTTCGACCGTCCATTATAGAAACGCCCAAAGTTTTTATTTCTATTGATTTCAATGCAGATGAAAACCAGGCAATTTCTGTAATGGACGGCCAATTCACAAATGCCAGTTTGACGCCCGGGCAGCAAGTTGAAAGTCTCCCTTCCTCCTTTTTTCCCTTTGTTTATTGATCCAGCCCTGATTCTGCCTTGTACCAGCTTTCCTTCTCAGGCTGTCTGCTGCGTCCGTCCCATTCGGACAGTGTAAAACCCAAACTAAGTAACGGTGTTCGTGAAATAAAGAAATATGAAAGAAGAAACGGGTAGTGGATAAATAACAAAAAACTGAAAATGCCTAAACACATCAAACAGGAAAACAAAGATAAGATGATTACCTGAGGCAACAGTTGCAATCCCACATTTTATGGACTTTTAGCATGACAAATTGCTCTCCGTTACATGTGGGGTTGAGATTATACTTGAATAAAAATCCAATAAAAAGCTAGAGGTTTGCAATGGCCTTCAATGAATGACTTTCCTGATGTTCTTTATCGGGGTCGATTTTCAACTTGTTGCCTTTGGGTAAAGCTGACTTTGCAGATCACCCGCCCGTTATAAAAAATGCCCGAATTTCCTTTCCATTGATTTCAATGAGTGGCAAGTTGAAAATTGATCCCATGATCCAATGTAGCACCTCCCAAACCCGCGACCTCTTCCACCTAGAAGGACAAGGGCAGCAGGCGCATGGGAACACCACCACCTCCAAGTTCCCCTCCAAGTATCGCACCATCCTGACTTGGAAGTATATCGCCGTTCCTTCATCGTCGCTGGGTCAAAATCCTGGAACTCCCTCCCTAACAGCGCTGTGGGGGTACCTTCACCACACGGACTGCAGCGGTTCAAGAAGACGGCTCACCACCTCCTTCTCAAGGGCAATTAGGGATGGGCAATAAATGCTGGCCTTGCCAGCGACGCCCACATCCTATGAATGAATTTTTAAAAAATGTCTTCAAAGTGCAACTAATGGGAGCTACAGCAAATTCAGGAGAGAGGAGGGGGCTGACGTTAGCAGCTTAACGACAGTGGATGACTTTGTGACCTTGTCAGCTTTGCAATAGAGAATTGTCAATTATTAAATCATTATTAAAAATGGCCACGCCTGTCACAATGTAACCATACCTCAGAATATCATCATGTAAGAGATATACAAGTATTATTAATACAATTCCAAATAATGGATACCATTTTGTAGGCATTTCATGGACTCTAGGGGAATCAAGGAATATGGAGATCAGGCGGGAAAGTGGAGTTGAGGTCGAAGATCAGCCATGATCTTATTGAATGGTGGAGCAGGCTCGAGGAGCCATTATAGCCTACTCCTGATCCTAATTCTTATTTTCTTATGTTCAAATGATAGGTCCAGAGGAAATAGAGCATTTCAATTTGGGACAGGGGTGTTCACATTAATCTCTGAGTAAAGTCAGTGAATACAATTTTGAATGAAGCTTCTATGCTTCCGATAGACCAGTGGTTATAGAAAATGTCAGGAGACAGACTATTAAGTAATCCATCAACTGAAGGTCAGAGAGTAAAGTATTAAATCACTCATTAGCAAAGTACACAAGCAATCCACAATGGGGCTAAATTATTGTTTGGTGATTCATAGGGGGTGAAATTCACGCAAAATGGGTGAGGGTGAATTAGCAGCCCCACATGCAAGTGTTTGAAGACAACGGGGAACAAAATCGGGCGGGGTGACAAATCGGGCTGCCAATTCGCTACTGCCCATTTTGCGCTATAGCCCAAGAACAGTTTCACCCCCAATATGTAGGCTGGCTACAGTTAACCCCCACCACCACCCACCACGCCCACCACTCCCCCCCATCCCCTACCCCCCTCCATCACCCCCCATCCCCATCTCCCACCACACACATTTCATTGCCATAGCAATGAGTTCAGGAGAAGCAGTTATATTAAAAAAGTCCCTCCCAAAACTCGCAACTTCTACCACCTAGAAGGACAAGGGCAGCAGGCGCATGGGAACACCACCACCTCCAAGTTCCCCTCCAAGTTATCCTGACTTGGAAATATATTGCCATTCCTTCGTCATCGCTGGGCCAAAATCCTGGAACTCCCTACCTAACAGCGCTGTGGGAGTACCTTCGCCACACGGACTGCAGCGGTTCAAGAAGGCGGCTCACCACCACCTTCTCAAGAGCAACGAGGGATGGGCAATAAATGCCAGTCTTGCCAGCAACGCCCAGATCCCATGAACGAATAAAAAAAATCTTCCCATTTTTGCAAAGAGTCTTCCCTGAAATGCTAACTTCTCTGTTCTCTCCACAGATACTGCTCACCCACTGTGTGTTTCCAGCTGTGTCTGTTTTAGTTCTGCAGATTTCCAGCATCTACAATTGTTTGCTTTTTATTCCTCTTCTGTCGGTGCTGCTACTTAATTGGCAGTTTGCATGATTGGTGACTTACATAAGCAGACTGGCGTTGGATGGACTCCTTTACGGTAGATGTCGGCTGCTCCCTATTTTGCTCCAGCACTGCCGCACGCTAATAAAAGTGCGTTTATTGTTAATGGGTCCGGCGATACATAGCGCTGCCACGAGAAGTTACGATGCTGCTGTGTCATCTGAAACGAAAAGCATTTCTGCAAAGTACAGCCTGCAGAAGCAGGCCAGACTAAGTGGCAAGTGTTTGATTGCGGCCTAGTTTGCGATTGAGAACCTGCGCTTTGCGTGTCAATGAGCTGCTTTCGTTTTATCTAATCGTGTCCAGCTGCTCAATCTACATGAAGACGGGGCCGGAGTCTGTCTGAGGGAGTCAGGTAGCGAGGTCACCTTTATTACAGAGAGTGACACTTGGCTATAAATAGCCTATGACGGTATGAACTGCAATTAATTAATTACTTAATACAGACCCAGTGACTAGCCTGGATATGTTTTTTTAAACAGTGACTGAAATAGGACAATGAATATTGGTGTTAATTATAATTTTTTTCTGGGATGTTTTTCTACAAGTCGGGGAAATGGGTCCAATCGTGAGCTTGTTTTTTCATGAGTCATTCTTCCTTCTTTCAATAACCTGAGATCCACATGAGGTTGTCCTCAAAAAAAAAGTTGGATGAGAGTCTTAATACTGAAAAATACACTGGGTTTCTGACATGTGTTTTTACTGAAATTGCTTAGTCTGCAGCGATGGCTCGACCACAACCAGTTCATGGAATTTATAAAAGAAATAAACAAGAAATGGAACGATTACCTCCACATCGTTGAAAAGCCGACAGAGGGAACAGATCATGTCCAGGACAAGAAAAAAGTAGTTCCAAGGCAGGAGCTATTTCAAAGAAAAACCTCCCGTGTGAAAATGTATCCTTTTTTAAAAGAGTAACTATATCTGCAAGCACCAACCAACCAACCACGAACAGTTGCCTAGTCTTTTTGGCTAAATAAAAACCAGAGCTTCGGTCTCTAAAATGTTCGAAGGCATCTTGCGTTACAGATCGAACTGGGGAAGATCGTAGCAATAAAGCAACTTGCCACTTGGTAATCCTACAGACTTGAGCACAAAAATCTCGGCTGAAACTCCAGTGCAGTGCTGAGGGAGTGCTGCACTGTCAGAGGTGCCGTCTTTCAGATGAGATGCTAAACCTCTCAGGTGGGTGCAAAAGATACCATGGCACTATTTCGAAGAAGAGCAGGGGAGTTATCCCCGGTGTCCTGCGGCCAATATTTATCCCTCAACCAACATCACTGAAACAGATTATCTGGTCATTATCACATTGTTGTTTATGGGACTTTGCTGTGCACAAATTGGCTGCTGTGTTTTCAACATTACACCAGTGACTGCACTTCAAAAGTACTTAATTGGCTGTAAAGCGCTTTGGGAGGTTCTAAGGTCATGAAAGTCATTATATAAATGCAAGTCTTTCTTTTCAAGGTGTTTTAATTTTAAAAAATCTATTCAGTCGCCAATATCTGTTAGTGTTAGCTATAAAGAGGAGCTCCCTGATGGTTTAATGGTAAATGAATAATATGGTGTGTCAGGCAGTTCCCTCGGTGGCCCAGCCAACATTTCCATTTCTCCTTCATCCAAGATCACTAATAACAGATTAACTGGCCAATCATCTCATTGCTGTGTGTGGGATCTGGCTATGTGCAAAATAGCTGCCGCGTTTCCCTGCGTACATCATTTCAAACCAATTTACTGTCTGTGAAACACCTTGAGATGTTTATGTGAAACACAATGAGGTGCTATATAAATGCCAGACTCTCTTTTTACGACGTCTTCCGGACCTCAATTTCTCCACCCATGCTGATCATGCTGATCTTTGTCAGGGTATGGGTAAGTGCACCACACTTGGTCCAAAATGTTAATTTGCATGACTGTCAGGCAAGGGCAGGATTGTTTCTAATAAGCAGATATAATGGTGTAGGTTGGCAGCTTATTTTCCATTGGTTCAAGCAGGTTTTTTTAACCCCTGCAGTGCTAGAACCTTCCAGGAATTTCATATTCCCTTGGCCAGCTCATTTTTTTGGGGGGAGTTCAACAACAACATGAACAATAATTTGGATTTATATAATGCCTGTAACATAGTAAAACATCCCAAGGCACTTCACAGGAGCGTTATCAAACAAAATTTGACACCGAGCCACATAAGGAGATATTAGGACAGGTGACCAAAAGCTTGGTCAAAGAGGCAGGTTTTAAAGAGAGTCTTAGTGGAGGAGAGAGAGGCGGAAAGGTTTAGGGAGGGAATTCCAGAGCTTTGGGCCCAGGCAGCTGAAGGCACGGCCGCCAATGTTGGAGCGATGAAAATCGGGGGGGGGGAGGCCAGAATTGGAGGAACGGAGGAGGTGACAGAGATAGGGAGGGCCAAGGCCATGGAGGGATTTGTAAACAAGGAGGAGAACTTTAAAATCAAGGCATTGTCAGACCGGGAGCCAATGTAGGTCAGCAAGCACAGGGGTGATGGGTGAGTGGGACTTGGTGCGAGTTAGGATACGTTCATACACTGTGAAATTTAAGATTTCTTGAATTTTATAGTAATAATTTTATCGAGAGTTCAGGAGTACCTTCATTATAATATTGTAATCTTTAATAAATATATGCTCGGGAAAAGCTATAAATAAAGTTATTAAAATATCACTTGGGTGCTGCGTATCTATTTTCTTTCTATGTATTAACAATACCTTAAAAGACTTGCGTTTGGTACGCTTCACACTTTATATACATTGGTAAAAAAAAATTTAAATGGCTATTGAATCAAAAAAAAATCTGCAAGCACCAAGGAGTCAAGAACAGTTGTCTCGGCTTTCTGGGGAAAACAAACCCTTGCTTCAGTTTCTAAAACGTTTGAAGGTATATCCCTAGAGGAATAGAAATCAAAAGCAGAGAAGCTATGTTGAACTTGTATGGACACTTGGGGCTGGATTTTGATACTGGGGCGGGTTGGGGTCGTGTCATCCGCATTTCGTGTTATCCACCCGACTGCAATTGGATGTGGGAGATTGATGCAATTTTCACTTAATTGGGCAACTGAGTTCCAGCATGTGGGAACCCATGAACCAATTAGTGGTTTCAGTCTGAAAGTCGCCTCTGATGATGTCATCATTGCAGGTCAGAGAGAGAGAGAGAGAGAGAAAGAGAGAGAGAGAGAGAGAGAGAATATTTTTTGCAACCAAGTCCTCCCAGGCAGTCTCTGAAGACATTCAATGCAGCAGCATCAGAGGCGACTTTCACATCTAATACTACGACTACCTTCATCACATCTCCGTTGTAATAGTGGACCTGCAGCTGATAGTCAGCTATCCACTTGTGCTCCCGCCAGGTTTCACTGGCATGTTTCACATCAGGCGTACTTCACATCGGAAAAGGGTTAAACTAGCTAAAACGTTTCAAAATGGCATTACAGAGCCAATTTAGGGCTTGTTAAGGGCTTTAATGGCGTCTCCCGCCTCTTGGAGGCGGGACGGAGTCGGGAACCCCGCGACCGATTTTGTCAAAATTGCATGGAGGCGGAATGGAGTCGGGATGGGGTCGGGACCCCCGAATCTGCAACTTTAACCCCCCACACGCCTCCAAACCCGACTCCACGGGTCATTGAAAATCCAGCCCTTGGTTAGACCACACTTGGAGTACTGCGCACAGTTCTGGTCTCCATATTACAAAAAGGATAGAGAGCCACCGGAGAAGATGCAAAAAGATTTACAAGGATGATACCAGAACCGAGAGGTTATAACTATCAGGAAAGGCTGATTGGGCGGCGGCTCTTTTCTCGAGAAAAAGAGAAAGCTGAGGGGGGTGACCTAATAGAGGTCTTTAAAATTATGAAGGTGGAATTAGTTAAGATATATCCACTTGTGGGGGAGTCCAATACTAGGGGTCAGAAATATAAGATAGTCACTAATAAATCCAGGAAGGAATTCAGGAGAAATTTCTTTACCCAGAGAGTGGTTAGAATGTGGAACTCGCTACCACAGGGAGTAGTTGAGGTGAATAGCATAGATGCCTTTAAGGGAAAGCTAGATAAACACACGAGGGAGAAAGGAGTAGAAGGATATGCTGATAGGGTGAGATGAAGTAGGGTGGGAGGAGGCTCGTGAGGAGCACAAACACCGGCACGGACCAGTTGGGCCGAATGGCCTGTTTCTATGCTGTAAATCCAATGTAATTCTACGTATTTTATATTAAATATAGTAGTCGGAAAATATCATAGAATAAAGCAACTTGCCATTCAACAATCAACGTGACTTTGCTGCTATCACTTACCTCATTGTCTCTCACCACATCGCTCAAAGACTATTTTTTCATATCCTCAACTCATTGGAACTGCACCATGGGAGATCTATTCTCTCTATTTTCCACCATTTCTTCTCCAGATTTTCTCCTTTTTTATTATTTTTGATCAAATTTGTTTTGATCGCCAGTTTCGCTGTAACTCCCCCCCACCCCCTCACAAATCCATCAGCCACTTTTGAGCTGAGCGCCATATTGTTTAAAATTGATCTCCAATTGGCTGAAAACCATTTCAAGCCAACTCAGGAAGTACCCAACAAGGCCACTCACCACTGCCCGCAAGAGAAGACTACAGCAAAATCAGTCATTTGTTGGTGGCGTTCAAGTTATTAGATATTTTTCACAGAATCACAGAATCCCCACAGTGCAGATAGAGGCCATTTCGGCCCATCGAGCCTGCACCGACACATATCCCACCCTATCCCCCTAACACTAAGGGTCAATTTTATCATAGCCAAATCAACCTAACCCGCACATCTTTTGACTGTGGGAGGAAACCGGAGCACCCGGAGGAAACCCACGCAGACACGGGGAGAATGTGCAAACTCCACACAGACAGTCACCCGAGGCCGGATTCGAACCCGCGTCCCTGGCGCTGTGAGGCAACAGTGCTAACCACTATGCCACCGTTTTGCCCATTTCTTTTTTATAAGTCAGTCCGTGCATCACACACCACAGGTGTGAGCAGAGGCTGACAACAAACTTGAAGGCCTCTACCATTTGCTCAACACTGGCAGGGATTTGACTGTGCCTCCCTCCCCAGTGATGTTGAACCATCCCACCATTTCAACTGCGCTGCTCCAGCCCCAAAGGTCACCAAAAAAACCTCAACAGCAATTGCAATTTCCAAAGTAACCATGGGTCTGAAAATGGGATTAACTGCTGTATTTCACAGAAGTTCCTGGACAGTTAATGAAATCATAGGAATGGATTAGGTGTCAGCCATGGCTCAGTTGGTAGCACTCTCACCTCCGAGTCAGGAGTTTAGGGGTTCTTAGTCCCACTCAAGAGACTGGAGCACATAATCTGGGCTGATGCTCCAGTGCAGTACCGAGGGAGCGCAGCACTATCGGAGGTGCTGTCTTTTTGGATGAGATATTAAACCGAGGCCCCGTCTGCTTCTCAGGTGGATGTAAAAGATCCCCTGGCACTATTTCAAAGAAGAGCAGGGGGAGTTATCCCCGGTGTCCTGGGCCAATATTTAACCCTCAATCGACATCACTAAAAAACAGATTATCTGGTTATTATCACATTGTTTGTGGGATCTTGCTGTGCACAAATTGGCTGCCGCATTTCCTACATTACAACAGTGACTACACTTTAAAAATACTTCATTGACTGTAAAGCGCTTTGGGATGCCCTGAGGTCGTGAAAGGCGCTATATAAATGCCCGCTATTTCTACAATCGTGCAATTCGTGAGAAAATGATTTCATTAACTGCAATGAACATATAGGGGTAGAAATTAGGTCGCGCCCCATTTGGGGCGCAAATATCGTCCGCGCGCAAATATTAGCGCCTGGCGCTAATTATCGGCACTGACAGGAAACTTCACTTTTACCGCCCCGGGAGGTGAGTGGAGCGCTAAATTAGGCGCTGCACACCTCTCTTAAGGCGCAAAGGCCTAGGAGTGAGGCGCTAACTCAGCGCACGAGCGCAGCGCAGCTGCTGCCAGTTAGCGATGGAACACAGACACACTGGCGCCGGACACTTCTTAAAGCGGGGGGGGCCACTTGCTCCCCAGCCACACCCTGCTCATTGCAGCCTTGAATCTCAGCCTGGAGAGACCTGTAATCCATTTTGCTGCCAAGCATGGAGAGGGTGAGAGAACGCGCTCATCGCTTCACCGAGCGGGCCTTGGATGCTCTGGTTGACGCAGTGGAGCGCAGACGATGCATGCTGTTCCCAGAGAGTGGCAGGAGGCCTTTGCCACGCGAGTTCAGAAGAGTGTGGAGGGAGGTGGCTCAGAGCGTCTCCTCCAGGAGCATGGTGCCCAGGACCCATGTCCAGTGCCGCAAAAAGTTCAACGACCTCACTCGGGTCATCAGGGTGAGTGGCTTTTTCTCAATACCTCTCCATCCCTCCATCTCAACCTCACTCTATGGCCAGAGGGTCTTAAAACCCCAATGCACAACACTCATCCAACACCTATGGCCCTTTCATCAAACACACACACACATTCCACACTTTGCATACAGTAAGGGCTATTCACCTATGGGAGGCACATCAGGCAAGACCATGGCTGCATATTGTAAGGGCTATTCACCTATGGGAGGCACATCAGGCAAGACCATGGCTGCATATTGTAAGGGCTATTCACCTATGGGAGGCACATCAGGCAAGACCATGGCTGTATATTGACTCAGATGCTGTCCTTTTTCTTGCAGGCTAAGCTGGCTCATAATCGGAGACAGCAGCAACGGACGGGTGGAGGGCGGCTTCAGCTGCAACCCCTCAGCGATCTGGAGGAGCGCGTCCACAGGATTGTGGCAAGCCGGGTGATCGGTCCCGTCGCCACTGGAGACGCCGACCCCGTTGTGGACAGCAATGGTAAGGTCATCACCTTTTTGTCCTCTGTCCTTCCACTTGTCCCTCACAATACCAGCCTTTGACACTTTCAATCCAACTTGCTAACTCGCTGCACTTATTCCTCCCTTACTGCCACCCTGTCCTCACGCTAAAGCCACTCTTGTACCTCCCTGCTTTCAGATGGTGATTCACCAGCTGAGGAGATGGTCCCTGAAGCTGCCACTGGGAGTGATGCTGCAGCTGAGGAGGAAGAGGAAGCCGGAGCATCAGTGCCACCCTCTCCCGAGGAAGCCCATGGCCACACTGGGAACACGCCTTCCCCGGAGGGGAGCAGGGGGGAAGGGGCTGATGATGGTGAAGTTCCAGGACCCAGCGGGCTGCAGCAACGCCATGGGGGGGGGAGGGAAGAACGGGGGAGCAGGGGGGAAGGGGCTGATGATGGTGAAGTTCCAGGACCCAGCGGGCTGCAGCAACGCCATGGGGGGGGGAGGGAAGAACGGGAGCCTTCTCCCCAGAGGGAGAGTATGCCAGACACTCCTAATGCAATGGACGCAGAGGAGGAGCGGATGATTGCAGAAATGAACAGCCAGGCGGTGGTCATGCACACTGAGCTCATGGGTGCAGTGGGAAGGGTGCCCGAATGCATTGAGGCACTGGCAAGGAGTGTGGAGCACTTCGCTGTAGCACAGGCGGATGCCACACTAAAGCTTACTGCTGCAATTCAGTCACTGGCTGCCAGGAACCCATCTGAGCCTGCTCTCATGCAGACTCAGATTGAGGCCACGCGAGCACTGACTGCTGCCATCCTCGATGGTTCGTGCACATGGCCCCGGGGCTGTCACCGCGCCGCAGCAGGCCAGCAATCTGTTCTCAGGCAAATTACTCCGGATGCTGAAGTGCTGCCCCGTGGGAGTGCCAGTGTGTCGGGCGAGCAGGGAGTTGCTGTCCTCTCTCACGATGACAGCATTCCTGCTGCCAACACTGTCACTTCTCCACTGCACTTGCCACCGCCTGTAGGACAGACTGCTGCCGCCCATGCAGAGTTGGTGCAGTCTGCAGCCGGGCCCTCCAGGCCCAGAAGTGGTCGAGGCCGTCCTTCAGGGGCATCTGCAGTGTCAGGGTCTGACAAGCAGCAGCCTTCCACCAGCCTTGCTGCAGCCACTGAGGTCCCATTACGGAGGAGCAGTAGGGTTAGAAGGGGGGAAGTGCGCAAGGGAAGGAGATCACCCTCGAAGGGCAAAAAGTAGGAGGTGTGCCAAAATGCTGGTCATTTTTTTATTAAAGGCCGAGGTTCATGGCCCAACTTTTGTTTAGTGTTTTGGACATTATCTCCAGGTTGTGAGAACCAGTTATGTTATTGACTGTTTTTTTGTGTTTATTTCTATGAGTTTGTCATGAGGAATTGACACACACAGAGTTTGTACAATAAATAAGTTTCTGTATTCAAAATATACATGGCTGGTGGTTGGAATTATTGGTGCCTTGGCCGGCTTAGGGGTTGCGTGCTGGGTTGATTCGTGTTTGTAGCACTGGCAGGGGTCCTAGAAGCGGCTTGCTATTAGTCGTTGACGGACGGCCCTTGCAGTTTGACCATTGTGGGCCGCCCTCCTGCCTTGGTGCTGCTGCTGATCATCGTCCTCGGCCTGTTCCTCCTCTTCCTCCTCCTCCTCTTGTGGTGCTGCAAGGCCTGGTGGCATTGGCTGCGTCCTGAGGATTGCCATGTTGTGCAACATGCAGCACACCACTACGAATTTGGAAACTTGCTCAGGCGAGTACTGCAAGGCTCCTCCGGAATGGTCCAGACAGCGGAATCGTTGTTTGAGCACGCCGATTGTGCGCTCAATAATGTTCCTCGTTGCTTGTTGGCTTTCCTGGTACCGCAGCTCAGCAGGGGTGTTTGGCGCACGGAGCGGTGTCATCAGCCAGGTGCTCAATGCGTACCCCTTGTCCCCCAGAAGCCAACCAACTGGCTGATGCGGTGCCTCGAAAATTTCTGCCACAGTACTCTGGCGCAGGATGAAAGCATCGTGGCAGCTGCCCGGATAGTGGGCATTGACAGCGAGAATCACCTGTCTGTGGTCACAGACCAACTGCACATTCAAGGAATGGAACCCCTTTCTGTTCCGGAACTCCTCTGCATTCTCTCGCGGAGCACGCAAAGCCACATGCGTGCAGTCAATGGCGCCCTGCACCATGGGGAAGCCCGCTACCCTCGCAAAGCCCATAGCACGGTCATGCTGCTTGTCTGGGGTCATAGGGAAGGAGATGAAGTCTCGTCTCCTTGTGAAGAGGGCATTGGTGACCTGCCGGATGCAGCGATGCACCGCAAACTGGGAGATATTGGCGAGGTCCCCAACAGCAGCTTGGAATGAGCCAGTGGCGTAGAAGTTCAAGGCCACTGTGACCTTCACTGCCACCGACAGAGACGTCCTGGACCTCAGCTGAGGCTGCAGATCTGGCTGCAGCAGGTGGCAGAGCTCAGTGACCACCTCCTTGCTGAATCGCAGCCTTCGCAAACACAGCTCCTCGGACATGTGGATGTAGGAGAGCTGTTCACGATATACCCTGGGAGGGTAAGCTCTCCTGTACATGCGCCTGATGGGCCTCCTCCGTCTGGCCATCATTGCCACTCTCTGTCTGCGTCTCACTCTGCTCCGATTGAGCTGGAGCAGGACGACGCCCCCAATCATTGCAGCCCCCATCTTCTCTTTGCCAGAAAAGTAATAAGGTACAGCAACGAAAGTAGCAGCAAAGTTAGGATGAACTAGGCAAAACTACCTCACAAAGCGTTGAGTCAATGTAGAAGTCTCTCTCTCTCTCTCTCCGAATCTCTCTCTCTCTCTCAGAACGAGTGGTGCATAAATGTCGACCACAGAAAAAGACAGGAAGAGGCCCCCTTTAAATAGCGCCCCCCCCAGCCCCAGACCGATTGATAACGTTCCAGTCTTCCGGTCGTTGGAAGCGCCAGGCGGTAAGGCAGGGGGCGCCACTCAATTTCCGCTCCGGGGCGCCCCAAGGGCGTTGCACCACGGACTGACGTCACAATCTGCGCGCGCAGGTGGTCGCAGCGGTAAGTTTTAGCGCCGCCGCACAATCTCAAGTTAAGTTCTCGAGCGGCGCAAACAGCGCTGCGCCCGGGCGTTAGCGCCTTAACGCCCCATTAGCGCCCATTTAAGGCGCTAACGGGAGGCGCAACCAACTGAATTTTTACCCCATACTGTATCACCTAGCCATGACGTGTCAGTAATTTTGACCCTTTAATGCTTCTCAAGCAGCTAACAAGCCACTTGATCTGTATAAATCTCCCAAACTTTGTTAATGCAGCTGTGGAGTCTGTGGTTTTAGTAATAAATGGCTGAAATGGTAGAGGAGTCCTGATTCACCCACAGGCACTGTGCATGTTCAGCCCCCTCATGGCAGTCCTCACTGTCCTCTTCAAGAATGCTTTGAAGCGATAAAGATGTCAATTTTTAATAGGGGCAGCGGTTTCTTCAAAGCAAAGCCTGAGCCAGGCATTTTGATGTACAATTTTGAATGTTATCATTTTAAGATACATAATTCATTTAAAAGTGCAACACAAAATCTGCATGTGCGTTTTATAAAATTAGTGATGGTGACTCTCATGATACTGGCCCAGAAATTTGCCTCTCCGGCTTCCCGCGGGTGCAAGGATCGCGCGCGCACTTACCTACCGTGTCTGCCATTCTGCTTCTGGCCCACGGGGACTTCAGCTCCTGGGCCTGCTCCAAGTGCCGGCGCGCAGTGCGTGCGTGTCCCAGGGGCGCAGTTAGTGCGATGCGTCCCCTGGGATCACGTGGGCCATGGAGAGCCAATGACAGCAGACCATCTTTCATTCATAGATTTGACAGGAAGACCTGTCAAATCTATGAATTGAAATCGGCCCCAAAACAACACCTAAACTTCAAATAAATAAAAACCATCACATTTATAAAATAACTATAAGTTAAATAAATTAACTACTTCAAACAAAAATTTAAATTTTTGAAAAAATTAAAATACTTTTTAACAGTGCTAAAAATAAACTTACCTTTCTTTAAAGTATCTAAAAAAGATAAATCTGTTGAAAATTTTTTAAAATTATAATTAATTAACCACTTACCTTGTTGAAAATGGGTCCTGTGCCTCCTTTTTAAAAGCGCAGGTTCTTCAATACTTACCCTCCCGGAGAAACCTGAAAAAAACCCTAAGTTTGCTGCGTGCGCGCAGCCTCTACCGTGCACGCGGTTCACCTATGAACCGCCCCCTTCACGAGACCGGAAGTTCCGGTTTCCCGCGCATGTGCAGTGCATGCAGGAAACCGGCACTTCAGGTGGCCTTACGGGTGAGTACACAGTGCGTACTCACCCGGCAAGTGCCGAATTTTTGGCCCATTATGGCACAGTCGCAGATTAAAGAAAAAAATATTTCCAAAACTCCTAGCCTACAGTTCAGTGCCTTTACTAAAAATTCTGATTCACTATTATCCTACAAGTTTAATGGGGTTTCTCTGTGGGTACTGACACATGAAGCTGTGGATGCCGAGTCATTGAGCATATTCAAGACTGAGATCGATAGATTTTTGGACTCCAGGGGAATCAAGGGGTATGGGGATTAGGCAGGAAAGTGGGTTTGAGGTCGAAGATCAGCCATGATCTTATTGAATGGTGAAGCAGGCTTGAGGAGGCCATATGGCCTACTCCTGATCCTATTTCTTATGTTCTTATGATACTTATATCACATGATGCCCTACCCCTTCAGTAATGCACTGAAGTATCAACCTAGATTATGGGCTGAAATCTTGGAGTGGGATTTGAACCCACAACCTTCTGATTTACAAGTAATTATGCGAGCACCGAGCCAAGCTGCCATTGGCATGTAGCATGACGGCGTTCAATATTCATACTTAAGTTTTGTCAATTGGAATTTCTACCCTAACCTGTCAGACATAAGGGACCTCACTTATGCGGAGAGACTGGAGAAGCTGGGATTGTTCTCCTTAGAGCAGAGAAGGTTAAGGGGAGATCAAATAGAGGTGTTCAAAATTATGAAGGGTTTTGATAGGGTAGATAGGGAGAAACTTTTTCCACTGGCAGGAGGGTCAGTAATCAAAGGACACAGATTTAAGATAATTGGCAAAAAATCCAGGGGGGAAATGAGGAGTTTTTTACACAGCGAGTTGTTATGATCTGGAATGCACTGCCTAAAAGGGTGGTGAAAGCAGTATATCTTTCAAAAGGGAATTGGATAAATACTTGAAAAGGAGATATTTGCAGGGCTATGGAGAAAGAGCGGGGGAGTGGGAATATTAGGATCGCTCTTTCAAAGAGCTGGCACAGACACGATAGGCCGAAAAAGTCTGGAGTCTAAGGGGGAAAAATTCGGTTGCTTTGCGCCTCCCGTTAGCGCGCTAACAGGGCGCAAAGCAACTAGCGCCCAGGCGCGGCACCGCCAATGCCTCCAACGAAATTCAGCGGGAGGTTAGCGGCGGCGCTAACCATTAGCGCCCCGTGGCGCTGCGCCACCGGCGATGACATCATCGCCGTGCGCAGCACCCCGGCCGCGATCTTCGGTGGCGCCCCGACTTACCGCCGGACGCTATGTCCGACGGGGTCACGGGGGCCTACCTGCCTACCCGAAGCAGCGCTATTTAAAGGCGAGGTGCTGGGCGGCCACTTTTGTTGCTGGCCGCCTGCCAGCACCTGCCTCCGCTGCCGTCTCCAGCCTCCTGACCTGCCACCCCCCCGCCCACGGAGTGCCGGCTGCGCTCCATGAGCCCAGCAATTCTCTTGCGTACCGGGCTCTTTTGCCGGCACTCCGATCCCCGGTGGCCCAGCTGGGCCCCGGGTCGCGCTGCGCAAGGCCCCTCCCCTTTAAGAAGGGGAGGAAGGCCTGCAATACCGCGGCGCGATGTGCCCCAGCATCGCAGCGCCCCCAAGAGGGAGGCGGGGTGCTTCCAGTAGCGCCCCGCTTCCCTCTTGGGGCGCTAGCACTCAATTTCAGCCGTGGGGGTGATAATTTTTCCGGGTCGCTAACTCGGCGAAGTTAGCGCGCGACTCAATTTTTCCCCCTAAACTTGTAAATTGGAGGGCTGCATAAATTCACTGCCTAGTGTGGTACTGAACCATACAAGCCAACAATGTTCTACATTTAATCCTGAGTAGGTGATGAGTTAGCCGATTTTAGCAGATGGCTTCCGTGCCACACCTGATTGCTATCCAGCGATCCCTGCTGAAAAGTGCCCATGTCTGGTGAGGTAAGATTGGAGTCACCTGCAATACACCCGCACACTGAAGTATCGGACTAGATCACGGGTTCAAATCCTGCAGTGGGGCTTAGCAGCGGGTGCTATCACTGAGCCAAGCTAACATTTGGCTTAGTGGTAGAATTCTTGCATTTGAGTCAAAAGGTTGGGTGTTGAATCCCCACACCAGAATTTGAGCATATGATCTAAACAAAAAGAAAGGCTTGCAATTATACAGCGCCTTTCACGACCACCGGATGTCCCAAAGCGCTTTACAGCCAATGAAGTACTTTTGATGTGTAGTCACTGTTGTAATGTAGGAAACACAGCAGCCAATTTGCGCACAGCAATGTGATAATGACCAGATAATCTGTTTATAGTGATGTTGATTGAGGGATAAATATTGGCCAGGACACTGAGGGAGAGCTCCCCTGCTCTTCTTCGAAATAGTGCTAGAGGATCTTTTATGTCCACCTGAGAGGGCAGACGGGGCCTCGGTTTAACGTCGCATCTGAAAGACGGCACTTTCGACAGTGTAACACTCCCTCAATACTGCACTGGAGTGTCAGACTAGATTTGTGTACTCAACTCCCTGGAGTGGGACTTGAACCCACAACCTTCTGACTCAGAGGCAACAGTGCTACCCACTTTTTTTTTGACATGCAAATGTAATTTATTTACATAACTCTGGTATCTGAGAGCAACAAACTTATTTATACAATACGTATTGTATATTCATCTACCTCCAGTGAGTAAGGAAAACGCCATATTTCTTTTCCAGGAAGCAATAAAAAACACATTTACTTCAGTGTCCCGGAGTAGATATCTTATAAACCTCTTATTCCACTCCTTCTTGTGTAGATGTGCACACGTTCGCCACTCCTACACTTCAACATCTCTATGTCTTGCAGCATTATAACCTCCAACCAACATGGCCAACACTGCCGGGAATCTTTAGCCATATAAATCTCCCCTCAGTGTCCTTGTCCACCAAGGCAACGTTCTCTTTTATGGACGGGCTCACCAGAACAGCCACCCCTCTACGGTTTTGTTTGCACAACTTGCAAACACCTCTCTCTTCCAAACCTTCCGAACTCTTTCTAGGATATCCTCATCCCAAAATGTTTCTTGCAGACACAACAAGTCAGTGCCTTTAAAACACTGCAACAACTGTTGCAATTTCTTCTCACCCCTCAGTCTGTTCACATTAATCGAGACCAATGTAATCATGGCTCCGAATAAGGGAAGTGTGCCTGATAATCCCCCCATCACTTAATCTCCGGCCCTTCCCTCCTCTCATGCTCATTCATAACTTTTCGGGCAGCTGTTGCTTTCTCCTGCAGCCTCCGGCACTTTTTCACCTCCTGTTTGACCTACCCTGCAGTTTCAGCCTCTTCCTTACATTAGGTTTGGGCCGAGGAGCTGCCCCTTCTCCCTCCTTCTGCCCCTCACTAACCTTTCCCTTTCCACACGATGCCACCCCACCCCCCACTTCCATGTCTCTGTCCCCCTCTGACTCCTCACTCTCGAGCTCTTTTGTAACCTCCCGTCCCTGCTCCCCGTCAGATACATAATCTCCCTTAGAGAGTCTTCCTGCTATCATGGGTTCTCCAAGAGTGCCGCTCCCTTCCACCTCACCGTTGACCCTTGCTCCCCGTTTCTTCTCTTTCTGGGACAATGACACCTCTGCACCTATCTTGCTCCCTTCTGGTGTCTTTGTCTCCCTGCTCCCCCCCTGCTGCCCCTTTAAGGCTCCTGCCTCTTGCACCCTCTCCTTGTCTTGCCCCCTCCTGCTCCCTGAGATGTCCGACTCCCCGTCTTTCTTTGGAGTACTTACACTTATCCCGCTCCCGCCTCCTCTCACCCTGTGGACACCAGATTCTTTAGAGAGAGCCAAGCTGTATTATGGCTCGACTCTGCCCTCGACCCGTGCTGCCCTCCACTATCTTTGTCCTTTCCCACCGTACTTGGTGAGTTTTCCACCTTCTCCATCCTGTTTTCTGCTCCGCAATTTTCTGCCTCTTCCTGCGCTCTTTTCTCCTTCCATTCACCAGCTGTGACCTCCGCCTGCTCCGCTGCTCCACTCACACCTCTTTCTCCTTCTCCCATCTCCTCATCACTCAAGGGGCTTCCTCCTGTCTCACACTCACAGCGGGTGGGGCCTTTGTGACACACCCCACAGCTCTCCGCCTTGCAGCTCTGAGCGATGTGTCCAGACTCGCCGCAGTTATAACAGTACAAGTCTGGACAGCTTCTTACAAGATGGTCGTGTCCTAGACAATAATAACAAACCTTCACCTGGTTATCATGCAGTACCCGAAAGTACTGCACTCCTTCCATTGTCTCGAATTTCATGCTATATGGCAATGACTTCACCCCCTCTGGGAACCGCACCTTTACATAACGGGTTCCATCTGCTACCCGTGTTCCTGGATAGTATCTCCTCTTTATTGCCGATAAATTTTAACGTCCCACGACTCCAACTTTTTTATTAGCACATCGTCCTCAATATAAACCGGCAGGTTTAAGAATGAGACCACCACCTCTTCCGAATATAGCAGAGATACCTCCAAGAACTTATCTCCAACCTTCAAACTCAGTAAAAGTCTTTCCACCTCCTCTCGGCCACTGACCGTCACCTCAAACCCAACA
This sequence comes from Squalus acanthias, assembly GCA_030390025.1. NCBI lineage: Eukaryota > Metazoa > Chordata > Chondrichthyes > Squaliformes > Squalidae > Squalus > Squalus acanthias. The sequence goes on from CM059429.1 coordinate 14,183,213, forward strand.
TTCGGCTTTGGTCAGCAGGCAAAGCAGCTTCCCTCGCCGCAGTCCTGATGTACCGCCTGGATAATATCCCAAGCTCGTATCTCCTTATCCTCACACTGAACCACCACCGTGGTTTCTTTTCCAAACCTCCTGGGTTCCCGGCCCAAATCTTTGGGCCTCTTATTCTCCCTTCCCCCCAACATTTTCTCCCCTGATTAAATTCATCTTGGGAACACTGTCCTTTGAGGAGCCCAGCCCTTGCTGTTTGTGGACCAAAAAGGCCCTAAAACCTGAAAAAAAACCACCAACTTTTTACAAACTCACTCCAACTCCCTGCAGTAATCAAGCACCCAGCAGCACCTGCTCACTCCTAGCCCCTCCCACCTAGAGAGTGCGACCCACTGAGCCACAGCTGACACTTTCTATCAATGCTCACACACATTTGGTTGAGGTACTGGAAGTGTGCCAGCCCCCACTGTGAACCACATGAGTCAGTGGAGGGAGGAAAATTAGGAGATAAAATACAAGGTTATAACCTCTGGTTATTAGCAACTCCTCTTATAAGACTCTTGCATCCAGATTGCTTGAAGCAGACTGTAACATACTGCTTTTGTTGCTGCAGTCAGGCAGACGTGCTGCATCAAAAGAACGTTGGGCTGTGAAGCAAGTGAGAAAAACTTTCCTGCTCGCGTTGAGCCCAATTTTTGCCCCTTGAAGGTGAGGAAATAAGCCTTCTACAAATGCAGAGGAGGGAGCCCTGCTAGTTCAAATGCAGCAGAGCAGACTTGCCATTCAGCCGTTCATATACCAGGGAAAGACACTACTGAAGCAAAGCAAAGGCCATGTGGAGGAATATGAGTCGGAAAGTTAATGTAGCGACTGCTCTTTGAAGTCTGAACAAAACGATCTGAATTCAAAAACCACAAAATAAACAGTCACCAATACATGTTATTTGAGCTTTTCTTGTCTACCTTTCATGTCTGGAGCACAGAAACAGGGGAACTTTGCGAATATGGATTCCAATGCAATCACTGTGCCTTCTAGGAGCCAGCATTTTTCATGGACATCTTTCTTGCATTGCCCTTATTGGCCCGGGATTTGCGGTCAGTGGCAAAGCAAAGGCGTTCGCCGCCGGCCCCGAAATAAGCTTCCCACAAAGATCTCGCGTTCTCCCTTGGTGAGAAGTTCGGCTTTCCCGACCTTCAGTTGAGATCAGTGTAGTTTAGTGGGGATCCCCTCGCGCGAGCTGCTGTGACGTCAGCAAGCTGTCTAAGCAGCCGATCGCAATGCAGAATTCTCACAGAACCAGGAAGTAAATAAGCTCCTTTTATTCTAACTTTTTAAAACTGTGATAGACAGCAAAACAAAGATTGGAGCTCTCACGGGGTAAACCTGAAATAAAAATGATCAAAGTTTTAATTTTTTTTTTAAAGTTTATTAAAAATTGTCATTTTTATTAAAATGGATAAATCTGACACTCCACAAAATTAAAATTAGTTTTTTCAGGGCCACAACATTGGTCAGTAGGCTGTTAAAACCCCGGTTACATCTAATCCAAAAGGGTCTAACATTTAATGGGATATTTAACAGTGATATTACCGCAGAAAAGTTTTCATCAGTTTCCTTGATTTCACTGATTGGCAGCTATGTGGGTGGCGGTGGGGGGGGGGGGGGGGGCGTCCACAGCGCATCAAGTGTCGGAGCAGTGAATGACTGACCGCAACTTCAGGATTTCCGCGTTTCGATGAGCATGCGCTACATCCTGAAGTTGCGGTCAGCTTCAAAGGGGTGATAACACTGTTCGTTCGCTGTTATTATCCACCGCAAATTCCAGGCCCATTGTTTCATGTACCACTATGGGGTAGGCTCCCTGTAATGCTTGTCCTTGCCCATGACCACGAGCTATGTGTGGAAAATCCTATTCCCCCAGTCTTTATATGCTATTGGAAACACTCGGCAGGTCAGGCAGCATCCGCGGAGAGAGAAACAGAGTTAACGTTTCAGGTCGATGACCCTCCGAGGGTCACAGACCTGAAACGTTGACTCTGTTTCTCTCTCCACAGATGCTGCCTGACCTGCTGAGTGTTTCCAGCATTTTCTGTTGTTGTTTCAGATTTCCAGCATCCACAGTATTTTGCTATTGCTTTATATGCTATTATTGAGGGTAATTTTTTTTTCCTTATGGCACTGTGCTGCGTTTGATATTTTGGGATCAGGGATAATTGTGAAGTGATAAATGACAAGCATGGTGGGACTCCAGCCGACCTTTGGATCTTTTCTTCCAAAGTCCTCTCAACCTACTTATTAAAGGCAATTGTGTGAGCGGGGAGCTTCTGCATAGTCCTCAGGCCAATGTGGAGAGGTTCTTTGCAATACTCGTCCCCTGTTTAGGATTAAAAGATTGACTGGTCCAAGGCTACTAGAACCCGGACATCATTGAATCATATAGCACAGAAGGAGGCTATTCAGCCCATCGTGCCTGTGCCGGCTCTTTGAAAGAGCTCTCCAATTAGTCCCTCTCCTCTGCTCTTTCCCCATAGCCCTGCAACTTTTTCCTTCAGTATGGTGAGCAACAGTAAAACACAGCTAGCCTGCGATTCTCGTACCCTCCCCGTGAACTCCAATGTGTTGTGCAAGAGACTGTATTGTAATATTTTTTATTAAACACCCCTTTAAAAGGTAAGGAAGTGAAAAGCTGCAAAAAACATGATGGTATTAAAAAAGTTTTAAGCGTAAATGCAGTCTCTCATTTTTGCTTCTTAACTGGTGGGGCCTCTAAACTGCAGTGCAAAGATTTCAAAACAGACCACGCTCACAGGAGCAGTTCACAATGCAAGCTGGCTAAACTGCTCCCCAAGCTGTATCAAATATTGTTTAGACTGAACAAGCGAGAGAGAAAGAGCACTTCCTGAAATGCAGTCAAGGTTAGGAACCCAGGACGATAGGAACAGAAGTAGGCCCTTCAACTCACGGAGCTGCTGTGCCATTTTGTTAGCTATGGGAGCTCTATCTTTACATAGTATTTACAGCACAGAAACAGGCCATTCGGCAATAGGTCCATGCCGGTGTTTATGCTTCACACGAGCCTCCTCCCACCCTTCTTCATCTCATCCTATCAGTATAGCCTTCAATTCCTTTCTCCCCCATGTACCTATCTAGCTTCCCCTTAAATGCATCTATACTATTCGCCTCAACTACTCCTTGAGGTAGCACGTTCCAAATTCTAACCACTCTCTGGGTAAAGAAGTTTCTCCTGAATTCCCTATTAGATTTATTAGTGACTATCTTATATTTACGGTCTCTAGTTCTGGTCTCCACCACAAGTGGAAAGATTTTCTCTACGTCTACCCCATCAAAGCCTTCCATAATCTTAAAGACCTCTATCAGGTTACCCCTCAGTCTTCTCTTTTCTAGCCCCAGCCCGTTCAATCTTTCCTGATACGTATAACCTCTTAGTTCTGGTATCATCCTAGTAAATCTTTTCTGCACCTTCTCCAGTGCCTCTAAATCCTTTTTATAATATGGAGACCAGAACTAGTCTTGCATTTCTGGTATAAGGATGATACCAGAAATGCGAGGTTATACCTGTCAGGAAAGGATGAACAGGCTGGGTCTCTTTTCTCTTGAAAAGAGAAGGCTGAGGGGTGACCTAATAGAGATCTTTAAAATTATGAAAGGTTTTGATAGAGTGGACACAGAGAGAATGTTTCCAGGGGGAAGAGCAAAACTAGAGGCCATCAATATAAGATAGTCACCAAGAAATCCAATAGGGAATTCAGAAGGAACTTCTTTACCCAGAGAGTGGTGAGAATGTGGAACTCGCTACCACAGGGAGTGGTTGATGCCAATGGTATAGATGCATTTAAGAGGAGGCCAGATAAGTATATAAGGGAGAAGGGAATAGAGGGTTAAGCCAATAGAGTTAGATGAGGACAGACGGGAGGAGGCTCGAGTGGACCACAAACGCTGGCATGGGCTGGTTGGGCCGAATGGCCTGTTTCTGTGCTGTATATCCGATGTAATCCAATTCAAGTGTGGTCTAACCAAGGTTCTATACAAGCTTAACATAACTTTCCTGCTTTTCAATCCTATCCCTCCAGAGAAGAACCCCAGTGCTTTTTTTGCTTTTTATGGCCTTATTAACCTACATCGCTACTTTTAGTGATTTGTGTATCTGCACCCCCCAGATCCCTCTGCTCCTTTACCCCATTTAGACACTTATTTTCCAAGGAGTATGTGACCTCCCTATTCTTCCTACCAAAATGCACCCACTTTACACTTATCTGTATTGAAGTTCATTTGACAATTACACGTCCATTCTGCAAGTTTATTAATGTCTTCCTGTATTCTGTCGCAGTCCTCCTCTGTATTAATTACACCTCCCGATTTGGTGTCATCTGCAAATTTTGAAATTGTACTTTCGATTCCAGAGTCCAAATCGTTTTTGTAATAGGTGAACAACAGTGGTCCCAGCACCAATCCTGGTGGAACACCACTTCCCACTTCTTGCCAGTCTGAGCAACTACCTTTAGGAACATAGGAACAGGAGTAGGCCATTCAGCCTCTCAAGCCTGTTCTGACATTCAATTAGATCATTATCTGATCTGTATCTTAACTCCAATACCCTTGCCTAAATGGGTATAACCTAAATGTCGCACTCTTACTCCATATCCCCGAACTGTCATAAATGAAAACTAGCTCCTTATCTATTAATGCCAGGCGGTATCTGCTATTAAACCACCTTTAAACTGGTGTCAAAACAGAAAATGCTGGAGATACTCAGCGGGTCAGGCAGCATCTGTGAAGAGAGAAACAGAGTTAACGTTTCAGGTCGATGACCTTTCGTCAGAACTGGAAAAAAGCAGGAAATGGAACAGATTTTTAAGCAAGTGTGGGAGCTGGGAAATGGGGGAGGGGATGAAAGAACAAAAGGGAAGGTCTGTGATAGGATAGAAGGCAGGAGAAGTTAAGAGACATTAAGAGATATTCAAGGCAAAAGGAGATGGTAATGGGACAGGTTCAGAAACAAAGGATGGCTCTAGATGAAGTGTAAATTGCGCTGGCAGAATGAAAGACAGCTGCCATGTGGGAGAGAAGAAAAGACACAAACAAAAAGTGTGGATAAAAAAAATATATATGATAGGGGCCGAGGTTATGATCTGAAATTGTTGAACTCTATATTGAGTCCGGAAGGCTGTAAAGTGCCTAATCGAAAGATGAGGTGCTGTTCCTCAAGCTTACGCTGAGCTTCCGTGGAACAATGCAAGAGGCCGAGGATGATGAGGTCTGAGTGGGAATGGAGCGGTGAATTAAAGTGACAGGCCACCGGAAGCTCGGGGTCCCCCTTACGGACTGAACGGAGGTGTTTGTTTCGGTCAGAATCCAGGAGACTGATGCCTGTGAGCAAGCTCCTGGCGTTCATACTTAAAATCTAGCTCCCTGATCCCAGCAGCAGAATCATAGACCTACTTTTCATGGCCCTACAATTCTGTTGCTGTTGATAAGGGAGCCGGGTTTAGTAGTGTGGACGCCAGGAACCAACTCACAGATGCCGATCTCTCGGAATCCAAACTGAACAAGCGCCCAAATAAAAGTGGCTTTGACATCTTTCTGCCCCAAGCGGTAAAGTAGATATCAGTTGTTTGGTTTGGATTTTCAAGACTTAAATACCGATGAGCTGTCTAATTCCTACAGCTTCCTAATCAGCTCTGTTTTCACTGGCCTCCTTCGTACTATCTTCTTGATGCATATTCCATCTCCCGTCCTGTTCCAAACTCAGGTAGAACGTTGTGGAGGATCTGACGAGCTGTGCATTTTTCTTTTCTTCTTACAGTCCCCAACAGGAACCATAACTGCAAGGTCCCACCGAAAAACAACTCCAGAGAGCAGAATCATGGCCCTTTAATAATGATGCTCGTTCTTGTATAAGCGCCATTATAAGGTCACCCTACGACAGGATGTGGGAAATGTGCGTTCCAAAGAGGCTGCTTTAATCTGATTCGAAACAAAACAGATGTGCACCATTAACTGAGCTGAAAAGCTCCTGTTGTCTGAATTGTTTAATTTGCTTTAATTCCAGACTACTGTGTTGCTCCGTTTTTTTTATAATTTAAGGCTTTTACTTCAATTAACTTGTATCGGTTCTCATGCGGTGAGGTCTCCATCAGAAGCTTTGCCTTACAGTTGGGAAGAGTTTAAAAGAACAAACTGGGCTTGTTAAGGTGCTGACAGATTAAATTTTACTCCTTGTCCTTGTCAACCCTCACCTAAGTGTGTATTTATTCATCTCTCTTCACAACACACAAGCGTTGGATGCTCTACAGCTATCTTAATACTTACAGCCACTTCTATTTGTATTGTTTTTTTTGTTAAATCTCGATAAACCTTTCGCATTTTCAAAGAGAATATTTTTCCCTCCAAATACCTATTTTGATTGGACCAAGATAATAATATATAACTTATTCTCCCAGCGAGTGATTAGAATGGGGAACTCGCTACCACATGGAGTAGTAGAGGCAGATAGCACAGATGCATTTAAGGGGAAGCTAGATAAGCATGTGAGGGAGAAAGGAATAGAGGGATACGCTGATAGGGTGAGATGAAGAGGGGTGGGAGGAGGCTCGTGTGGAGCATAAACACCGGCACGGACCAGTTGGGCCGAATGGCCTGTTTCTGTGCTGTACATTCCATGTAATGTTCACAGCTGTTATTCTGATTAGCGTCTTGCTTTCCTCTGGGTTAATTCAAGCTCTGTCCACTGGCTGGCTCGACAGTCAAATCCCTGAAAAAACCATTAACCTCTCTGCCAAGAAATGTTATATTTGACTCAGGATTTATAAAAGTTTCAGTTTAAAAATAACACGATGAATCATTGCACTGCAGCCCACCTAATCATTCAGCTGTAATAAAATCAAACAAGGACCGCAGCACAAATAATACGATTCGCAAAATATTTTGCTGTCTCAAGGAAGTTTGGCAATGAACTGACTAAATTCTGGGCTGAGCGCTTTGGACGAAAATACTCTGCATGGACCAGATTTTAGATTTTTAAATGTGATGCTTGGCCTTGTAATATTCCTAATAGCACTTGCAATTGTATAGTATCCTGTCACATTTGTGGAAACATCTCAGAACGCTTCACGCAATCAACTACTTTTTAAAGCGGTTATGTAGACAACCACAACAGCCATTCGGAGATGAATAAAAAGAAAGACTTGCATTTATATAGCGCCTTTCACAACCACCGGACGTCCCAAAGCGCTTTACAGCCAATGAAGTACTTTTTGAAGTGTAGTCACTGTTGTAATGTAGGAAATGCGGCAGCCAATTTGCGCACAGCAAGCTCCCACAAACAGCAATGTGATAAAAACCAGATAATCTGTTTTTGTTATGTTGATTGTGGGATAAATATTGGCCAGGACACCGGGGAGAACTCCCCCTGCTCTTCTTCGAAATAGTGCCTTGGGATCTTTTACGTCCACCTGAGAGAGCAGACGGGGCCTCGGTTTAATATCTCATCTGAAAGACGGCACCTCCGACAGTGCAGCACTCCCTCACACTGCACTGGAGTGTCAGCCTAGCTTGTTGTGCTCAAGTCTATAGAGTGGGACTTAAACCCATAACCTTCTGACTCAGAGGCAAATGGCCAGTTCATTTGATTTTGGCGGTGTTGATTGAGGGAGGAATGTTAGCCAGGACGTCGGGAGAACTCCCTGCTCTTCTTCATGTGCCATGTGATCTTTGCTGTCCACTTGAGCTATCGGAACAAGAAGACGGGACCTCAGTTTAACATCTCAGCTGACAGCTGGCTCCTCCAATAGTGCATAGTAACAGAGGAATTACTCAACGAAAAAGACCGAGGTCCGTCTAGTTCACCTTCTACCATCCTGGTAGTCACATAATACAATGATAATGGAGTTGTTGACTAATCACAGCGATCAATCTCTATCAATGAGTTCACAACAGACCCAGACATGAGGTGAGGAAAACCTCCAGTGGTGGAGAGCTTTGGGAACCATCGGTCCAAAGACTCCTGTTGCTCCCAATCATGCTACACTCACCACATGTCATGTCTCAAATGACACATATACTGTATCCCAAATTGTTATTTTCTGAATGAAATCTATCTGATTGGATGGATCAATACTGTCTGCTTCCACTGTCTCCCTAGGGAATCTGTTCCAGAGATTGACCACTCGCTCACCGAAATACTGTTTCCACAGGTTAATTTTGAATTTACTCCCCTTCAAGCACAGGCCGTGTCCTCTGGTTCTACTGTTCTCGACAAGGTGAAACAGCTTGTCGTGGTCTACATTATCTAGTCCCTTTAGAATCCTAAAAACAGCAATCGTATCACTTCTGAACCGTCTCTTTTCCATTGAGAAAATACGAATTTGCATAATTGCTCCTCATAATCCACTCCATCCCCTTAATTATTCTGGTTGCTCCCTCAGTACTGCTCTGGAGTGTCTGTCTAGACAATGAGCTAAAATCTTGGTGTGGGTATCAAACCTACAACTCACTGACCCAGGACACGTAGGCCACCAACTGAGCAAAGCTGACACATTTCGAGACATCTTACTAAAGCTTAGGAACTAACAGGTTTGGATACACGCCATACTTAACGCCGGCTTTGGTTTTATAAGAGGACTTTTATTCAAGGTTAATAGCCCCAGGCCAACAGAAAACTCATCAGCCCAACATTTTTAGAATTGGGACTTGTCCAGTTGCGTACCAGGAAATTTCAATTGTTCTAAACCTGACTATGGGTTCACTAAGGGGTGCCTTATAACAGAAGCTTGTGCTGCCATATTATCTCTTTCATTATAGCTTTCTATTTCCCTCTTTACTTGCTTCTGGCTTCTCTCTTCCTACTTAGCAAGAGATTTGTCTCAATAGCTGCAGCCTTGTCTACCTGACTCCAAGTTCATGATTCTTCCTCCCATCTTCTCTCCCTTTCTCATCTTTCTCTCGTTCACAGCTTGTGGTTCCTACTCTCAAATTTCTCTCTCGTTCCAAACTTGTGCATTTGTCTCAGGTTGTTTCACTGGTGACTGGTGTATCCATGTAATGCCCAGTATAGCTGTCTGTTCATCTTATGAACATTGTTTCTCTTTCTCCTCTTTGGTTTGGCCCGTGCACCATTCCCCCATCAATAATGCAGACAGCTAGTCTACTTCCAGGCCTCTGCAACGCCAACTCTTGAACTAGGTGCAAGGAAGTGTGCAACAGCGTGGGAGGTTCAATCTGCCCACCTTCCCCCAGAAACCCGGCCAGGACTTGTTTCAACAAGTGTTGGCAAGTGCGATGTTGGAATTCAATGCTTGGATTGGAACTGTGCTTGGATCAGATACTGGATTCAGCACTAATAGCTAACACAGATGTTTTGAATTGATTCTAGTAAAGGTTATTTGGTGATGTCTATGCAGATTGACAAGTTTTGACTAAGATACTAGCGCAACAATTAATTGTACAAAGAATGGAACATTTTTGTGGGATGGTAGGCCTTAGTTCTAAAATAACCTGATTAAATTGTGGCGCTTGTAAAGGAGAACGATTTCTTTCCTTCTTTATAACCTTCTCTCTACTTTTTTTATTTGTTTATCTCCATTTTTTCTTTTCTCATTACTTAATTTTTGTTCGTCTTCATTTTTTTCTTTATCTCTATCTGTCATTTCTTATTTCTCTTTTCCATTTCACAATATTGTTCTTTGTATATTGCTTTTCATTGCTGTTTGTTTCTTTCCTTTTTTCCTTTCTGTTTCATTGTCTCCATGGCCTCCCAGATTTGTCCATTGCCACCTTCGAGCTCTACCTTCACATCCTTTTGCTTCTGGCTTGCCCAGCTCCCATCCTGGTAACCTCCTTTTCTGACCCTTTTTGTCTCCCAGTTCTACCTAAATGAACTCCTAGTTGTGTCTTTCACTGCTGATGGCATCATTGCCATGGTCTCCTCTTTATGTGACCTCCCTATCATTCAGTTCTACTCCAAGGATCCCCTGGCTGTGTCCTCTATTTTCCATCTTTGTTATTTGTTATTTTACAGCTTGCTCTCTGTGCCCAATAGATCTTGGCTTGGCTTCTTGAAGAGACAGACACACAGTGATGTTGCGATTGAGTCTCACAGTTTTTTTTAAATTTGTTTATGGGATGTGGGCGTCGCTGGCAAGGCCAGCATTTGTTGCCCATCCCTAGTTGCCCTCGAGAAGGTGGTGGTGAGCCGCCTTCTTGAACCGCTGCAGTCCGTGTGGTGAAGGTACTCCCACAGTGCTGGTAGGTACGGAGTTCCAGGATTTTGACCCAGCGACGATGAAGGATCGGCGATAAACTTCTGAATCAGGATGGTGTGAGACTTGATGGTGAACTTGGAGGTGGTGCTGTTCCCATGCGCCTGCTGCCCTTGTCCTTCTAGGTGGTAGAGGTCGCGGGTTTGGGAGGTGCTGCCGAAGAAGCCTTAGCGAGTTGCTGCAGTGCATCTTGTAGATGGTGCACACTGCAGCCACGGTGCGCCGGTGGTGGAGGGAGTGAATGTTTAAGGTGGTGGATGGGGTTTAGAATAACATTGTAAGATCTATAATAATAGATATAATCATAATGTAATTCATAGTATCATTATAGTGTCACTGGCTGTCCGTGTCACATGATATGATATATGTAAGGATTTTTGATATGGCACAATGATATCCCATCATGGCACAAAACACAACTATCACTAATTTTAGAAGAGCATTACCTAATGATATTTATTGTTGTTAATGTAATTCAAAAAGGCGCAGGACCTATTGGGCAAATCAGATAATCGGTGCAAACTGGTTCTCTAGCTAGGAGGAGGAGCTGACAGGGCTGCAGTGTCCTAAAGAGGGAAGAAGCTTGCAGTGAATTGATGCATTGCAATTTTTGTATCTCGCACTCAGGTCATGCATTGCATTACTCCACATTGCGTATCTGATACTAACACAGTCTGATCGACAGGCTAATTACAGAAGAAAAGAATCATAGATATTCGCGGCATAGAAGGAGGCCATTCGGCCCATCATGTCTGTGCCGGCCGAAAAAGAGCTATCCAGCCTCATCCCACTTTCCAGCTCTTGGTCCGTAGCCCTGTAGGTTACGCCACTTCAAGTGCACATCCAAGTACTTTTTAAATGCGATGAGGGTTTCTGCCTCTACCACCCTTTCAGGCAGTGAGTTCCAGATCCCCACCACCCTCTGGATGAAAAAAGTTCTCAACTCCACTCTAATTCCTTCTACCAAGTACTTTAAATCTATGCCCCCTGGTTAATGACCCTTCTGCTAAGGGAAATAGGTCCTTCCTATCCACTCTATCTAGGCCCCTCATAATTTTAGACACCTCAATACATATATAAAAGGGAAGGCTTATCTAAATGAAGAAATCTGTAGAAACCTATTCACACAGGCTGTGCTGTGGGAGTTCTTTGAATACATCTGAGCAGTTCTGAACTACATGGATATATTTTTAACTTCCCACCCGGGCGTAAAATAGACATTTACGGGCTATAGCCATCCGTTAGAGACAAAGCAGCCAATATGCAACGCTAGTTTTATGGACGCACTGCAAGTTGAAACTCTATTCCCACGCGTCCCAGACTCTTATTTTCAATGATACTGAACCAAGTCTACTTGGTCAACGTCCTAATCAAGCCGTCCTGTATTATGTAATGTTTCTAATCATTAAACACACATCATAGGGGGGCATTGCTGTGCAGTAGCAGACTCAACAATCACAAAGTTTACAAGACTGCAACCACTCATAAATGACTAAAATTACCTAATAACAGCCTCATCAAAAGGCTCTAAAGCTTTGTACATAAAATAATGGATACCAGGAGTATTCTATAGGTGGTAATCTGAGTAAAGAGTTCAGACGGTTTCATAGAAAATAATGGATACTCGGGAGTGATTTTTACAAGGCACTCATCTCACTCATCAGAAAACTGCCAGTCTTCAAAAATTACCAATCAGCAATAAGCAGTTAGCAAAAGCTACCAATAAAAAGAGCAACCAATGAGACTGTTCCAAATATTTTTCCAAATTCCTTTTGGCTGCTCATTAAGCAGAGAGATTTAATACTGTTAATAAGGTTTGTAACCTGACAAAAATATTACAAACCAGTGATTAAACTTACCTGGAGTGTCAGCTGTGGCTCAGTGGGTAGCACACTCGCCTCTGAGTCAGAAGGTTGTGGGTTCAAGACCCACTCCAGGGACTTGACCACATAAATCTAGGCTGACACTCCCAGTGCAGTGCTGAGGGAGTGCTGCATTGCCGGAGGTGCCATCTTTCGGATGAGACGTTAAACCGAGGCCCCGTCTGCTCTCTCAGGTGGATGTAAAAGATCCCACGGCACTATTTCGAAGAAGAGCAGCGGAGTTATCCCCGGTGTCCTGGCCAATATTCATCCCTCAATCAACATAACAAAAACAGATTATCTGGTCATTATCACATTGCTGTTTGTGGGAGCTTGCTGTGCGCAAATTGGCTGCCGTGTTTCCTACATTACAACAATGACTGCACTCCAAAAGTACTTAATTAGCTGTAAAGCGCTTTGAGACGTCCAGTGGTCGTGAAAGGCGCTATATAAATGCAAGTCTTTCTTTCTTTATATAGTAGTCTTCTGTGTATATGAAATGTGTCCAACAAGGTTTACCTTTGGAGAGCGCTGCGCCTCTCTGAGAAGCCTGGGGATTGAGTTCGCGAGAATTCCCAGCGCTATCACGACCAGATTTCTGAGGAGACACATCAAGGCAGCAGAATGGAATTGTGCCTAGAACTTCCAGATTTAGTTTTGACTATCTACAAAACTGGCCATTCACAGAATGTGCCAGGCCTTGTTGTTTAGAAACCCATCTCCATGCCCAATGATGGAAAAGTATTGGAAATACAAAGCCAGGTTTCGAAGATAAAAATGAATTTATTTCTTGTACCAACACATCAAAGCAACATAAAGCAGGGACTTCTGAGCATTTTCTGAGGTAATATTTGACAGGAAAAATTATGTAAGCAATGCCACAGGAGATCCATTGGTTGTAAATAGATTCCTTTTAGTTTTTCTCAAAGTTATCAATAAACTTATTTTTAAGGGAGTGTGCTGTGAAGTCAAGGGCACGAGTTGGGCGTGAGGCAGCGATAACGGAAGAGCTGGGGTTGAGGCAGGGAAAGCATCTGGAGGAAGAGAAGCAGGAGAGTCCTGCTACTACTGTACAGGGCGTTGGTGAGACCACACCTGGAGTACTGCGTACAGTTTTGGTCTCCTTATTTAAGGAGGGATATACTTGCATTGGAGGCAGTTCAGAGAAGGTTCACTAGGTTGATTCCTGAGATGAGGGGGTTGTCTTATGAGGAAAGGTTGAGCCTATACTCATTGGAATTTAGAAGAATGAGAGGTGATCTTATTGAAACATATAAGATTTGAGGGGGCTTGATGGGGTAGATGCAGAGACGATGTTTCCCCTCGTGGGGGAATCTAGAACTAGGGGGCATAGTCTCAGAATAAGGGGTCGCCCATTTAAGGCGGAGATGAGCAGGAATTTCTTCTCTCAGAGGGTCGTGAATCTTTGGAATTCTCTATCCCAGAGAGCTGTGGAGGCTGGGTCATTGAATATATTTAAGGTGGAGATAGACAGATTTTTGAAATATGGGGGAGTCAAGGGTTATGGGGAGCGGGCAGGGAAGTGGAGTTGAGGCCAAGATCAGATCAGCCATGATCTTATTGAATGGCGGAGCAGGCTCGAGGGGCCGAATGGCCGACTCCTGTTCCTATTTCTTATGTTCTTATGACAGCAGATTGAACAGGTCCCGTGAAACACATCAGTTGCAGTTACGGCCCTGCTGGTGCCAAGCTGAAGCAGTATCAGATTAACTCCTTGAGGAGGTCTGACATGATGTTCAGATATAATTCACGCAACGTTACACCAAAGTAGAACTACACAGATCATGTCAACTCAGACTGGTATCTGTAAACGGCAACATACAAGTGATAGATCTGAGTTATACTGCCGACTGCATTTCACACTAAGCTTAATAATAATGTGCTTGCATGAATGTATAGAGCTCTGTTCCACAAGCAGCTAATTTTCAATGCTAGGTGAGAGAGGTCAGGTGGGAACATCCACTTTCGCCTAATATTAAAAACATTTAACAACAAGTTCGTAGAGTTTCCAGGAGCTCTAGCGGACTGGGCATTTTTAAGTGCAAGTTTGCACCAAATTGGAGTTATACTGCACTCGGTCTGAAGTCTAAGGGAGCATTTACATTACCCACAACACACTGAGAGCGAATCGTTCACACGTTTGCGGCTGCAGGGAGTTTCACTTTCCAGATCACAGCGGGATGGGATGTCACATCACTGATCTGATTGAGTGTTTACCCACAGACCTCAGCACTCTCAGTATCTCAGCAAGATGGAAACTGCTTTGCGGTAAGCTACAGTTGATGTGTAAATAAACGGCAAGCAGTGAGAGACTACCTCCTCAAGGTGCTCTCATATCCCTTGCAAGCAGCAACTCACTCCAGTTATGCCACAACTTTTATGTCAATGCACATCGCTTCACAGCAATGCGAAGGTGGCGGCATAAATACAGCCACTGAAAACCCGAAACTGTCTCTCATTAATGCAAATCATATACTACAACAGGTCTGTTGCTGTCTCAGATAGCCTGCATGGCCTCTATAGACACACAACCCCAGAGACCCCACATTTATATCTTAGAATCATAGGCCCGTAATTTCCGATAGGAGGCTTCCTGAGTGCGGATGCCTCCTATCGGAAAAAAATCTACAAACTTACCTGAGGGCTCCCGAGGTGCGTACACTTCCGCTCCTGGGGCCTCTCCAAACTCGAACTGCGCAGGGCCCACGTGATCCCAGGGGTGCACGCAGTTCGCAAGCGTCCCTGGGATCACGTGGGCCAGGCCAGCCAATAGCAGAAGGAAATCTCCCTTCATACTTTTGACAGATAGACCTGTCAAATATATGAATGGAGATCACCCCAAAAACACAGTAAGACATTAAATAAATTTTTTAAAAAACATCACGTTTTTAAAATGAGTTAAAATTACAATAAATTAAATATTTAAAAACAAAAATTAAATTTTTTGAAAAAAATAATTAAAGTTTTTTACGGGGCTAAAAATAAACTTACCTTTTTTAAAAGTATTTTTAAATTATAAATGATTGAAAAAAAAATTTCTTTTACTTTTTTCAACTCTTATGCTGGTAAAAGCATGCCTTACGCCTGCTTTTACCAGGCGTAAGATTTCTAAGGGTTTTCTGCGAGCGGAGGTTCTCCAGGAAGCAGAACTCTCCCCCCCGCAGAGGCCCTTCTCCAGGGCAGGCAGAGGATCTGTCAAGAGCATTCTTGACAGATCAGAAATACCGGTTTTCAGCGCATGCGCTTCGCATGCCTGAAACCGGCATTTCCGATGTCCCTACGGGTGTGTACACAGCCCGTACACACCCGTAGGCATCGGAATATATGGGCCATAGAATCATACAGCACAGAAGGAGGCCATTTGGCCCATCATGCCTCTGTCGACTCTTTGAAAGAGCGATCCAATTAGTCTCACTCCCCCACTCTTTCCCCAGAGCTCTGCATTTTTTTTCCCTTTTTATCTGTATGCCTAATTTTCTTTACTGTGTCAGTGGGTAGCACCCTCGCCTCTGAGTCAGAAGGTTGTGGGTTCAAGCCCCACTCCCGAGACTTGAGCACAAAATCTAGGCTGACACTGCAATGCAATACTGAGGAAGTGCTGCACGGTCAGAGGTGCTGTCTTTCGGATGAGATGTTAAACCGAGGTCCTGTCTGTCCTCTCAGCTGGATGTAAAAGATCCCACGGCACTATTTCGTAGAAGAGTAGAGGAGTCCCGGCCAATATTTATCCCTCAATCAACATCACAAAAAAAAAAGATTATCTGGTCATTATCTCATTGCTGTTTGTGGGAGCTTGCTGTTCGCAAATTGGCTGCTGTGTTTCCTACATTACAACAGTGATTGCGCTTCAAAAAGTAATCCATTAGCTGTAAAGCGCTTTGGGACATCCTGAGGTCATGAAAGGCGCTATATAAATGCAAGTCTTTCTTTCTTTTGAACGTTTCTATTGAATCTGCTTCCACTACCCTTTCAGGCATGAAAATACTGGCCAACATGAGGATGCAAATGTCATTACTTTTGCCCTCAAACTCTAGCCTAATACACTGGTTTTATTCGTAGCTTAAAAAAAGCCCAGATCAACCACACATGTTTTGTATTTGTTAAGTGTTTTAAATGTCCATTGTGGTTCTTCGCGAGTCTCCTCGTTATTTAAAAGATTACTCAAACCTATGCAGTGTTTACAATATATAACTGTTCTCCAGTGCTCTTCCTACCAGACACTCGCGTCACCACAGTGACATTAAAGAACCATTGAGCCTCGGTATTAGCTTTGCCTCTTGAAGCGATCATTTCCAGATGTGTTATACGACCTCTGCGGTGCTGCCCTTGGCAGTGATGCTATAAGGAGCGAAGCACATCATAAATTCAGTGTCACATCTTTACACGTTGCACTCTTTGAGAATTCCTCTCTATAATAACGATACTGTGGTGCAGCCATGATCATGTTAGTGGCATCGTTAACTGATTAGTGGCATCATATAATTGTTGTTTGGACGGAATCCTGGAATGCGACAACAGCAACTCGTATTTATCTAGCGCCTTTAACGTCGTAAAAATCCCCGCGGCGCTTCACAGGAGCGATTATCAAACAAAACCTGACACCGAGCCACATAAGGAGATATTAGGGCAGGTGACCGAAGCTTGGTCAAAGAGGTAGGTTTTAAGGAGCGGCTTAAAGGAGGGTAGAGAGGTTTAGGAAGAAATTCCAGAGCTTAGGGCCTAGGCAGCTGAAGGCACGGCCGCCAGTGGTGGAGCGATGAAAATCAGGGATGCTCAAGAGGCCAGAATTAGAGGAGCGCAGATTGTTGTGGGGCTGGAGGAGATTAAAGAAAGACTTGCATTTATACAGCGCCTTTCACGACCACCGGACGTCTCAAAGCGCTTTACATCCATTTGAAATGTAGTCACTGTTATAATGTAGGAAACGCGGCAGTCAATTTGCACACAAGAGTCCCACAAACAGCAATGTGATAATGACCAGATAATCTGTTTTTGTTATGTTGATTGAGGGATAAATATTGACCAGGACACCGGGGATAACTCCCCTGCTCTTCTTCGAAATAGTGCCATGGGATCTTTTACATCCACCTGAGAGAGCAGACGGGGCCTCGGTTTAACGTCTTATCCGAAAGACGGCACCTCTGACAGTGCAGCACTCCCTCAGCGCTGCACTGGAGTGTCAGCCTAGCTTTATGTGCTCAAGTCCCTGGAGTGGGACTATGAACCCACAACCTATCTGACTCAGAGGCGAGAGTGCTACCCACTGAGCCACAGCTGACACTGAGATAGTGAGGGATGAGGCCATGGAGGAACTTGAAAACAAGGATGAGAATTTTAAAATACATTTAAAATAAATTTTAAATGCAGGAAAAACACTGGTTAAAGTCCCATTTAATAAAAAGAGAATTTGATCAGTTCAGTCACTATAAACCATAGCCCTGATTGTGAAAAGAGTGAATCACAGATTGCATCTCCAAAAACACCAGTCAAAATCTGGAATGTGGTGTAATCAAAGACGGAATATGACAGATTCGGTCACTATAACCTGATAGCCTGAATTACAAGCGGATGGAATCAGGAATGTGATCTTCAAAACACCAGTTAAAATAAATCCCGTATAATTAATATGGGATTTTTACTTATTCGGTCACAGTAAATCAGTAGCCCCATGTTTAATGCTCAGCAAAGGCGAGTACAGACAGAATATTATCACCTGGGATTTGCGTTTGGAATAAAGGACTGAAAAAATAGCAACGGAAAGAACTGTCATTAAAATCAATGACATGGCAGTGAAAGTGTGTGTGTGAGAGAGAATATGCTTGAGAGTGTGTGAGAGAGTGAATGTGAGAGAGTGTGAGAGCCTGTGTGTGTGAGAGAGAGAGTGTGTGAGCCTGTGTGAGTGTGTGTGTGTGAGAGAGAGTGAAAGTGTGTGTGTGAGAGAGAATATGCTTGAGAGTGTGTGAGAGAGTGAATGTGAGAGAGTGTGTGAGAGGCTGTGTGAGAGTGTGTGTGTGTGAGAGAGTGAAAGTGTGTGTGTGAGAGAGAATATGCTTGAGAGTGTGTGAGAGAGTGAATGTGAGAGTGTGTGAGAGCCTGTGTGAGTGTGTGTGTGTGTGTGTGTGTGAGAGCCTGTGTGAGAGTGTGAGTAAGTGTGTGTGTGTAATTGTGTGTGAGTGTGTGTGTGAGAGTGTGCATGTGTGAGTGAGTGTGAGAGTGTGTGTGTGAGACAGTCTGTGTGAGTGTGTGTATGTATGAGTGTGTGTGTGTGTGTGTGTGTGAGAGAAAGTGTGTATGAGTGTGTGAGAGAGAGTGTGAGTGTGCAAGAGAGTGTGTGAGAGAGTGTGAGAAAGAGTGTGTGTGTGAGAGTGAGTGTGAGACAGTGTGTGTGTGAGTGTGTGTGAGAGTGTGAGTGTGCATGTGTGAGTGTGTGTGTGAGTGTGAGTGTGCGAGAGAGTGTGCATGCGAGTGAGTGTGAGTGTGCATGCGAGTGAGTGAGTGTGTGAGAGAGAGAAAGTGTGAGTGTGTGTGAGAAAGTGAGTGTGAGAAAGAGTGTGTGAGAAAGTGTGTATGAGAGTATCTGTGTGAGTGTGAGAGAGTGAGAGTATGTGTATGAGACTGTGTGTGTGAGTGTGTGAGACTGTGTGTTTGTGAGTGTGAGAGAGAGAGTGTGTGTGTGTGAGACAGTGTGTGTGTGAGACTGTTTGTGTGAGTGTGTGAGACTGTGTATTTGTGTGAGTGTGAGAGAGAGAGTGTGTGTGTGTGAGACAGTGTGTGTGTGAGACTGTTTGTGTGAGTGAGAGGGGGTGTGTGTGAGTGTGTTTGTGTGAAAGTGTGTGTGTGTGTGAGACTGAGTGTGAGGGTGTGTGTGTGAGACTGAGTGTGAGTGTGAGTGAGAGGGGGGGTGTGTGAGTGAGTGTGTTTGTGTGAAAGTGTGTGTGTGTGTGAGACTGAGTGTGAGGGTGTGTGTGTGAGACTGAGTGTGAGGGTGTGTGAGAGGGGGTGTGTGTGAGTGTGTTTGTGTGAAAGTGTGTGTGTGTGTGAGACTGAGTGTGAGGGTGTGTGTGTGAGACTGAGTGTGAGGGTGTGCGAGAGGGGGTGTGTGTGAGTGTGTTTGTGTGAAAGTGTGTGTGTGTGAGTGTGAGTGAGAGGGGGGGTGTGTGAGTGAGTGTGTTTGACAGAGAGGGGGGGTGCAGCGTATACTTTAACAGCTGTCTGCCGAAGAAACATTAGCAACAAACACTGTTCAAGTAGCTAAAGTAGAGGAACTCCCAATAAGCAGGAGAGGGTACAGGTTACAAGCTCATGAGAAACGAGGGGAATGTAAACGGCGCGCTATGTGAGGGCGTCCAGATCTTATCGGATAATTAAATCCTAATGAACTTCAGCAATCCCTGAGCAGTCACAGGATCACTGGGAAACTTCAGGAAGATTTTCAGGAAAAGTGGGGGACGGGAGACTGGTGCAATTAACCGGACCAGTTCAGGGACAGAGATGGGAAGAGAGGTTTGGTACCTTATTGGTGTGAGTAGGAGTTTGTCGTGAGCTGCTATGAAGCAAGGAATCCCCTCCCCTCTCTCTATCTCACACAGTACGGATTCAGTACTGCAATGGGGGAGGGACCTGCTGTCTGCAACTCTGCGCAGCACCAGACGTCTCCAAACAGACTAAAGCCTGAACCAAACCCTGACTGACTCCTACCTTTTGACATAAGAAGGGGTTTGGGGCCAACAGGTGGATCTGGGTAATGCGGGTTTTGCACTGATTGAGAACTGTGAAGTCCTGGAGCCCCCCATGCACCGGATCCCAGGAAGCTGTAAGTGCAGTTAACCTTAGCTATTGCTCTCGTTCCTTTTTTGCATTTTATCGTGTGCTATTTTACAATTTGCTGCAATGTGTTATGCTAAAATAGATTTGGTCCGAGAAATACAAAGTCCTGAAACCACTGTAAACTCAACATGAAGTCCTTGTCAAAAGAAAAAGTCAATCAACAGGGAATGAACACTCAGTTAACATTGGGAGCTGGCGGTATGTGCATGCATGTCTGAGCTCGGGGGGCTAGATTCCAGATATATCGACTAGATCACGGGAGAGGGTCTTGACGGGCTGGTGGTAAGGGCTTGTCTGTCATTGAATTAATTGCACCTATCGTCTCCTCAATGAGTGGAAAGTCAAAATCCAGCTGTCACTCAGCAATCACCCTCCACTATAACAGAGCCGTCTCCTCTGGCGCTCCAGAGGGGTCCAGCTGGGATCTGCATGGAAACTGTGGGTGGGAATATTACGCCCGAAATCCCACCCAATGCAGGAGGAATAATAAATGCAATCGTTACAAGGCAAGTCGCTCTCTCCCTCTCCCTCTTCATTGTATAACATTTTTCAGGGGTGGGGGGGTGTCCATTCTTGAGCGGTCGAAGCAAAGCCTTCACAGATGAACTATCTCGCCTCTGTGCAGGAAGAAAGGGAGAAATCATACAAGGTTGTCGTTGTACTTTGAGAAATTCACTGCAAGTTTCCATCCAGTTTTGATATTTGGGGGGGGGGGGGTCGTAAACTTGATATTGAGAGGAGCTGCTCCACTTCTCGGCGGCACAGAGAGAGTCTGACGTGTAACCTGGCAGTGACAGCAACTTGTGCGCGCGATTGGAACTCGGGACGGAGTCAGGAGGCGAGAGAGGTGCGGTGATCTGGACCTTGTCCGCGTTATCTGGCAGGACAGCTTAGGACCGACTGAAAAAAATAAAGCCAGGGACAATCTCGCATCTGAGTGATTTACAGGCGTTGTAGAACCTGCATTTATACATTGGCTAACGCACAAATACGATGGATTACTTTTAAACTTAATAGACCACAAACCTACTATGCACCATATAGTACACACATGATATATATAATATTAAAATGCACGCTTTTATTGACATAATAAAACTGTTTAATTTATTTATATATGTATATGCATATTATAATACACGGTTTATTGACAATATAAACACTTTAATGTGTATATTATAATGCACTGTTTAATTTATATATATATGTGTATATTATAATGCACTGTTTATTTATATATATATGTGTATATTATAATGCTCGGTTTTATTGCTATTTATATATTCTGCACATGCAGCAATGCAAACATTTGTAAATGTATTCTTTAATTGTTAATACTGAGCGTTAATACTCCAAAGTACTTTTTTTCACCTCACAGACCATTTTCAGTCTCCGGTCCGCTTGCAGGAAATTTGATCTCTTTGCGGCATGTAACGAATTCCTGAAGGGTGATCTCCCAAGGTCCTGCAAGAGGATGAATGTAGTCAGCCGAGGGGGTCTGTCTCACTTCTCCTTGCACTGGAGCCTGCTGGGGGTCTTGGCCGCTTTCGCCTGGTGCTGGCGCGTCTGCCTCGCTTGCCCCAAACCATGTGCCTGCTATGTGCCCACCGAGGTCCACTGCACCTTCCGATATCTCAACGCCGTCCCGGAGAGCATCCAAGCTCACGTGGAGCGGATAAATTTGGGGTTAGTGTAATCATCTTGCCTTCGAAATGCTTCGGATTGCTCTGCTAACGACATGATACTAAGAGTCCCGTTTCCTTCCAGTTACAATAACCTGATGAAATTAACAAGCGACAATTTCGCTGGGTTGAAAAGTCTCGAATTGTTGATGCTCCACAGCAATAAGATCCAAGAGATACCAGACAAAGCATTTAAAGATCTACAGTCTCTGCAGGTAAGATTCACCAAGGTCAGCTGGAAGAGTGTGTTTTTCTTCCATTCATTCTAGGGACGTGGGCATAGTTGGCAAGGCTGGTATTCATTGCCCATCCCTAGTTGCCCTGAGAAGGTGATGGTGGGCCTTCTTCTTGAACTGCTGCAGTTAGATAGGGAGTTCAAGGATTTTAACCTAGCGACAATGAAGGGAAAGCAATGTATGTCTCAAGTGAGACTGGTGTGTAACTTGGATGGAAGCTTGGAGGTGGTGGTGTTCCCATGCACCTACTGCCCTTGTCCTTCTAGCTGGTGGACGTCACGGGTTTGGGAGGTGCTGTCAAAAAAGCCTTGATGAATTGCTGCAGTGTTTTGAGCTGCAAGATCTGTTCTTCATCTATCCCACTTAGCGCAGTGGCAGTGTCACACAACACAATGGAAGGTGTCCTCAGTGTCAAGGTGGGACTTGGTCTCCACAAGGACTTGTTTTTCTTTCTAGTGGTTTGATACAAGTGAGTTGCATGGTAACTTCAGAGGTCAGTTAAGAAACAAGCATGTTGGTGTAGGACTGGAATCACATATAGGCCAGCAGGATAAGGATGGCATTTTTCCTTCCCTAAAGAACATTAGTGAACTAGTTGTGTTTTTACCACTACCCAACATGGTCAGTTTCACTGATACCAGCTTATTTCCTTATTTCAAGAGTTTATTAAAAAATTCCAAATTCTCAAACTGCCATGATGTGATTGGTGCTCATATTCTCTGGATTATTAGTCTTGGCCTCTGGATCAGTAGTCCAGTAACTTTACTATGCTACTATACCCTGATAAAGGTGTAGCAACACTATTCATTACAAATTTCCTAGCGGTAAGTGGAGAAATCAAGTCAATAGCTATTTAAAAATAATTTCTGACCAGATTAGCTGTTTTGGCAAATCAGCTTTTGCAATGTGCCAGGTTAGTATTCTACTGCAGATGACACAAAACCTGGAAGTATAGTGAACAGTGAGGAGGATAGTGATAGACTTCAAGAGGACATAGACAGGCTGGTGGAATGGGCGGACACGTGGCAGATGAAGTTTAACGTAGAAAAGTGCAAAGTGATACATTTTGATAGGAAGAATGAGGAGAGGCAATATAAACTAAGGGGTACAATCCTAAAGGGGGTGCATTAACAGAGAGACCTGGGGGTATATGTTCACAAATCGTTGAAGGTGGCAGGGCAGGTTGAGAAAGTGGTTAAAAAAGCATACGGGATCCTGGGCTTCATAAATAGAGGCATAGAGTACAAAAGCAAGGAAGTTATGATGAACCTTTTTAAAACACTGGTTCGGCCTCAACTGGAGTATTGTGTCCAATTCTGGGCTCCGCACTTTAGGAAGAATGTGAAGGCCTTAGAGAGGGTGCAGAAAAGATTTACAAGAATGGTTCCAGGGATGAGGGACTTCAGTTACGTGGATAGACTGGAAACACTGGGGTTGTTCTCCTTAGAGGCCTGTTGGCCTCGCCCCTTCCTATCTCTGTAATCTCCTTCAGCCCCACAAACCCCCGAGATATCTGTGCTCCTCTAATTCTGCCCTCTTGAGGATCCCTGATTATAATCGCTCAGCCTTTGGTGGCCGTGCCTTCAGCTGCCTAGGCCCTAAGCTCTGGAATTTCTTCCTAAACCTCTCCACCTCTCTACCTCTCTTTCCTCCTTTTAAGACGCTCCTTAAAACCTACCTCCTTGGCCAAGCTTTTGGTCACCTGCCCTAATTTATCCTTATGTGGATCGGTGTCAAATTTTTTGTCTTAAAATACTCCTGTGCAGCGCCTTGGGACATTTTACTACGTTAAAGGCACTTATATAAATACAAGTTGTTGTTGTTGTTGTTAGAGCAGAGAAGGTTGAGAGGAGATTTTCATGAGGGTTCTAGACAGAGTAGATAAAGAGAAACTGTTCCCATTGGCGGAAGGGTCGAGACTAGAGGACACAGATTTAAGGTGATTGGCAGAAGAACCAAAGGCGACATGAGGAAAAACTTTTTTACACAGTGAGTGATTAGGATCTGGAATGCACTGCCTGAGAGGGGGGTGGAGGCAGACTCAATCATGGCTTTCTAAAGGGAACTGGATAAGTACCCGGAGGAAAAAAAATTGCAGGGCTATGGGGAAAGGGCGGGGGAGTGGGACTAGCTGAAATGCTCTTGCAGCGAGCCAGCTCGGGCTTGACGGGCCGAATGGCCTCCTTCTGTGCTGTAACCATTCTATGATTCTACAATAATTGTGTGGATGAACACTTTGATGTATTTTTCAGTGACAGACCTGGATGAATTGTGCATTTGGTGAACAATATTCAGAGCTATTTATTTCATTTGTATTGTCCTTATGGAGATTTAGCACAGAGAGGAGAAGAAATGTTTTTACATAGAGGGTTATGAGGTTGCAGAATGTATCAGCGGAGTTAGTGATTGAAGCAGAGACCAGTTCAACATTTGAGATTAGGTTAGATAGATAGAGGGGAGTTGAGGAGAAATTGTTTCACTCAGAGGGTGGTGGGGGTCTGGAACTCACTGCCTGAAAGGGTGGTAGAGGCAGAAACCCTCATCACATTTAAAAAGGACTTGGACACTTGAAGTGCCGTAACCTACAAGGCTACGGACCAAAAGCTAGAAAGTGGGATTCGGCTGGATAACTCTTTTTTGGCCGGCACAGACACGATGGGCCGAATGGCCTCCTTCTGTGCCGTAAACGTCTACGATTCTATGAGATGATTCAAGGAAAGGGGATGAAGGAATATGCAGGGTGGGCACATGGGATTAGGACTACTGCTGGTGTGGGGGGATGAACACCTATCTGGGCTGGTTGGGCCCAACAGCCTGTTTCTGCATTGGTAGTTTCTATGTGATTCTTTTTAACATGCAATTATTGGTCAGTGTCGTCCCACACCTTGAAACAGAAGTGTCCAGTCACATGCTAGGGCACTGTAAACCAATCAGCATCTATTGATATAATATTTCGGTCTCCACCCAATCACCCAGTCACTCATTTTCAGCACTTGAACTCAACGTGTCAGAGCCCTCTGGGCAATTTATTTCTCTGCCCTAGTAGACTGAATGCATTCATTGAATACAGCGATTACTACAGCAGAAACTAAAATGTAGCTATGAATAGATTCTTATTAGCTGTATAACTTTAACAGGTATCTAAGGAGCTGTATTTGTCACCGTTGCGCTGTTGCTTGTAGACACCATGGGATGGGCTGTAACAACTTTATCTGTTGACTTTAAAGGTTCTGAAGATGAGCTACAACAAGGTTAAAGCATTGAATCGTGAAACTTTCCACGGTCTTCGCAACCTGGTGCGGTTACACATGGACCACAACAGCATTGAATTCATTAACCCCGAAGCATTCTACGGGCTCACTTCATTGAAACTGCTCCACTTAGAGGGAAACATGCTTCAGGAACTGCACAGAGATACATTTGTTACTTTCCGCTTCAGCCAGATCTTCAAAATGTCTTCAATAAAGCACATTTATCTGTCAGATAACGCTCTAACGTCCATCCCTAGTGATCTGCTGTCTTACATCCCGGAAATTGAAAGCATCTACCTGCATGGAAACAGATGGTTTTGTGATTGTAACTTGAGGTGGTTAGCTGAACTCAATGAAAGACTACCAGGTATAGTCAGTCATTTATCTATCTTGTTGTTATTTCCAGTATTTACTAGCTGATTACCACTGCCCTGCTCACTCAGATAATGCCTGTTCGTAAGAACTAGATCCATGTTAGACACAATAGGGTAGAAATTCATCTCGGACATGTGCGCAAAGCAGTTGGCAGTGCATCGACTGCCTGTTATATGCCCCGCCCGATATAGAAACATAGAAAAATAGGAGCAGGAGTCGGCCATTCGGCCCGTCGAGCCTGCTCCACCATTCAATATGATCATGGCTGATCCTCTATCTCAATACCATATTCCTGCTCTCTCCCCATACCCCCTGATGCCTTTTGTGTCTAGAAATCTATCTATCTCCTTCTTAAATATATTCAGTTTATTTATTTCCATTGACTTCATACGGGGTGTTTAACAGGCGGCCCATGCGATACTACCTGTTTTATATTACCGCCCAAGACGAATATCTAGCCCAATGTATTATTCTCTACCGAAGTGGAGCTGGGTTTATCCGCCCTGTCATTTTCAAGGCCACAAAATCTAATTGCCATAAGTAAGCGCAACCTAAGGTCATTCAGAGTTCAATTGCTTTTTTTTTGGCAAGGGACGATTGAAGATTAGAAGGTGTTTGTCAGTTTCAGCTCCAGGTCAGGGAAACCGGCATCAAATGAGTGTGTTTCTTTCTTTTATATATATATATATTTTGAAGCATGATCTCTGAAGTGCAACCAACAGCAAATGTTTATAAACAAACAGTTTATACCTTACTTAATCTGCTGTGGCATTGGCCATAGGCAAAATGCTGGGTCATTGTTAGCAAAGCGGGAGTCAGAAAAAGTAAAATAAAGATAGTATTTAAAAGTTCATTAACATTGCATATATTATTATAGGAGTATACACTCTGCCCATAAGACAGCAAGAGGGCACATCAGCAAACAGAGTTCTGTGGATAAATAGAGAAATTAAAATTAAACTGGTCTTCTGAGTGGGAGACAGGGGAAGGATCTGGGGATACAGGCTACATTTTCCAATTGCTGGGATCTAGCGAGGGCCACAGGCTTGCATATGGGAGTGGGAGGTGGGCAAACTGATCCAGGCTGTAGGCTGGCATAGGGGAGTGGTAGGCAACCGTACCAGGGAGAAAAGCATCATAGTATCACCCTCCTTGGACACACTGGAAGGACTGCAAAGTAAGTATAAATATAAGTATATAGGGATTATAAACTTCAGCAGGTTAAACCACAGACATGACATTATCTTCCTGTAAACATATACATAAAATGCTTAATGTATTACACATAGAAAGGTAATGTTGAATTAAATTTCAAGCCTTATGTGTAAAGGTCAAGTGACAAGAATTTATGTCTTTTTTAGTAAAATGTTCCTTACCTATTTTCCCAACTGTATCTTTAAATATATCTTCACTTATGTGTAAAGGTCAAGTAGCTATACTGCCAATTTTACATTCAGTGCAAAGTGGTTTTGGGAGTGCATTGAGCCAAAAGTGGCAGTTTAATTTGGGAGACTGCAAAATGCACTAAAGAGGTGTCAGACTTCCTCCCATATTGCTCTGAGTATTTGTGAAAAGCAGTCGAACTCCAGTCTCAGATGTGTGTTTTTTCTCCATGAGGTTCTAGTTAAACAATGGGTTGAATAAATGTCAGCATGGTAATTTGGCAGAAACTACAGGCAAGAACTTACAGAAAAAAATGAAAACAATTTGAGAGAACATTGACCTCGCCTTAGTATTACACATCTCAATCCAACACCTTCCTGTTTAGTTAAATTTCAATTCTCAATAAAATGTATGAGAACATACATTGCACAGATAATTAATTTCTAGTTCTTGGCTTAAAAATGAATTGAGAAAAGACTTCAGGGAAATCCTCTTTTTTTAACTGCTTGTAAACTGAAATGTGAGTTTCTCAGAGTAACACTACAGATTTGTTTTTCCCCAGGAGTAATCAAATGCAAACGAGACCGGAACTATCCCAACGGTCAGATTTGCCCCCTGTGCGCGACTCCAAGTGTCTCTAGGGGCAAGGATATTTTACAGTTGCCTCCCTCGGTGTTTGCGTGCACACCGCCAAAAATCCAGTCCCCGCTGAAAATCAGGAACAGTACTCTGCAAGAAGAGGGCGACTACGCTGCCATTAATGCCAAAGACTTTGTGGCACCCTTGGGCCAGATGAGCTTGAACATGAGCGACCAATCTGGGAATGGGTGCGAAATAACCTGCAATGTTCAAAGACCCTTGAGAACGCCAGGGGTGACCCTGGATCAAAAAGAAGACTATGTGCTGCTAAACACTTCTCTATTGACTTTCCTGGTGTGCTACGTTGACTATGAGCAGATCCAACGCTTGTGGGGCATCTTGGCACTGTACACTGACTCACCTCTGAAACTTGAGAGGGAGGCCCTACTGAGTAAAACGCCTTACATGAGCTATCTTTACAAACAGCCACCAGCCACCGACCTGCACATGTTCACCGGTATCGAGGTGCAGATCAGGGCAGATCCTGCTTGGCTGATGCAAAGTGAGATCACCCTGCAGATGGACAGGACCCGGACGACCCTCAATGTTTTGCAGATCAAGTACCTCATAGATGTTCAGGTTACCTTGCAAGACTTGGAAGTTAAACCTGGGAAAAATAGCTGGGTGATGATAAAGAAAGTAAACAATGCGAGAACGGAACACTTTGTGGTCGTAGGTGGGAGAGTGGAGTTGGAGTGCCAAGCCTTTGGTGACCCCAAGCCCGTCACTGAATGGATACTTCCAGATGGCAGCAAAGTCCGAGCTCCATACCACAGTGAGGATAGCCGCATTTCAATCAGTGCAGATGGCAAATTCATATTAAGGGTGGCTGACCTCTATGACACTGGCATCTATCACTGCCTGGGGACCAATTACCAAGATGCCGATGTGCTGAGCTTCAGGGTTACCATTCTGGACCCCAATGTTCCAGAGAACGATATAAATGGACCTTACATTTCTAAATCTGGTGGCGACTCAATACATCTCCCATGCCAAGCAACTGGAATCCCAAATGCATCTATTAGTTGGGTTCTTCCTGACCATAGAGTATTACAACATACGACCGAGAATAAGGAGATAACCCCAAATGGGACTTTAAGGATACAAAGACTGACAGCTAGAGACAGTGGCTATTACAGGTGTCTGGCTGCAAACCGTTATGGGATTGATCTCCTGGCGTTACAGGTAACGGTTACCGGCTCCAGAATTTCTTCTGAGAAAGAAAATACAGAAAATAACGATGCAGCAGAGGAAGACTTTGGGTCAGGGGAGAGTGAGGAAGACTTGCTGGAGTCCGAAGATTTGAAAAAGAAACATAGGCAGTTATCTTCTGAGAATACATCAGAAGATAAGACATACCATTCTCGGGCCAGCAGTTCACAGTCCAAATCTCACCCAGCAACAACCACGGCAGTGGCAGTAACAGCCAGGAGGAGAATGAATGGCAGTGGCGTCAAAGCACGGTGGTGGTCCAACCGTAGAACATTGAAACAGCCCAGAAGGAGGGTAGACCCCCAACGCTGGGCGGAGTATCTGGCAAAGGCCAGAAAGAACGTCTTAACAAAAACTGCAACAGGTAAGATCACAGTTAAACCTCAAACAACAGATCCGTCTTCCACTGACGAGGGAGAATCATCAGGGGACGACTTGGGAGTCCCAGCAGAAGAAGAGTTTATACTGGTAACTACCAGACAGCCTAAAGGCGTTTCAATCACTCGGTTATCTCCTGTCACTGAGAAGTCAACAGCAATGGTTCCTCGGCCGAAGGTGATTCCTGTGGTCCCACAATCTCCAATGCAATTTCACACAACAGAACCAGACACAAAAGATGCAATACCCCCAATTCGAAAGGTGCCTGCAGATTCCAATCTGTTCCCAGAGGTAACAGAGTCCATTTACAAAAAGGAACCTGTAAGTGTCATACCCCAAATGACAACTGCAATTCCCCATGAATCTAAATCGACCGAGGCAAATACAGAAATGCAGGTGGCATATTCTGGTGAAATTAAGGACACTCATTACATGCCAACTCCCATGCCAACGGTATTAATCACAGACACTCCAAAGGAAGATATGTCATCAATAGAGTATACAACAGAAAAGGCTGACCCTGTAGCAGTCTCTCAAAGTGAGACTGTAAGGATACATGACTATCACACTCACATTTTGACCATTACCACGGCCAAAGATGATGGGAATCAAATTCTATTTAAAACCACTCAGAAAATCACATCCCCAAGGTCCTCCTCCATGTCCACAATCCTTACTCAGCAGATTCACATCATAAGAGAAGCCACTACCGATGCCCCAGTTTCCCAACCACGGTGGTTTGGTAGGAGAAGAAAGTTCCCCTATAAACGTCGCTTCGGTAGGCCAGGCTTAAGGAGACACAGGTACAAGATTGTGAGACCCAGGCAGAGAAGGCCCCCTTGGTCTGAAGAGAGAACAGCAGCGCCCACGTCAACACATTCAAGAGCTTCCAGCCTAAATCGTACGTCCTCTGTCACCGAGGTCCCACCAAGACCTCCACGTCCACTACCAGCACCAGTGCCAAATGGAACAAGTACTGAGGCTACACAAACATATGGCCAGCAATCTGGAGATCCAGGTGCCCGTGAAACTGCAATCGAACGCGTCAGGATTCCTCTTAAGGAGGGCGTGCAAAAGGTAAATATTCCTGAGGTTACAACGACCCATTCAAAGGAGCTTTCACAATGGGTGACCAGACCTGATATCAGAGCACGAACACCTGATATCAGAGCACAACTCCCTGAGACTACTGCAATCGCCAGAACAACTTCCACCACACATGCTACCAAGAGACCTGCAGAAATACCATCTCATGTTGGCTTCCCCTCTACAATTACTGTAACTACTGCCCAGCCTACCACAAGGTCCTCCAAGATTGTTCGTGGGAAGATCCCTTGGAATAGGCTTTTTGGAGTAAGCAATCAGAAGGATGTTCTTAGAAGGCTTCGGAAACCCATCCAGACTTCCAGGACTACAACTGCTGCTCCCAGAGAGTCCATCATTGTCACAAAGCCTACTCCTCACAGTGTGAGGACCTCACCGGCAACAAGAGAGCTGATTAAGCCCCCTTTCTCCACCGCAACCCCCTATAGCTCCGAAATAAAGTCAACGACAAGGCCCCCCATTGTTTCTGTCCATCCACCCACAACCACAAGCCTCCCAACAACGGTTGCTACCATTCCCTTCATTGCAGAGACCGCATCCACCACGTCAACCACTGCCCAGACAACACGTGCGATGCGTCGAACGGCATTCCGTCGCAGGAGACCGGGCAAGCCTAGCAGTAGAACAAGAAGCCGTGTGCCATCATCAGGGGCAACCGCAGGTTGGAATCGCTTGGTAGTGTCAGCAGCTGAAAGTAGGAAGGCGCGTCCGACAAAAAGTAGGATCCTATCACCTCCACCCATCAGAATAACCACCAGAGCACCTCGCCCCATTGCCATTACAGCTAGCACTACCATTGCTAGTGGACAACCAAACAAGCATTTTCTAAACTCGGCTGTGGTGAGTCCAGCTACACCCACGAGTCAGTCTATTTCTAAGATTTTACATCTACCCGGCAACAGCCTCACCACCCAACCAACTGCTACCACACTAGCAACAACCAGTCCAATAATCCTAACCTCGCCGACTTCCAAACCCACATCAAGGGGCACCGTAACCACAATGCTTCCACTATCTACTGCCACAAAGGCAACTAGGCTACCTACCATCAGAAAGAAAATTCATCCCACCAAAACGACAACGGTAACCCCTGCTACCAAAACAACCAGGGCTACCACAACCATGGCACCGCCCACTCAATCAAGTGTGCGTTCTTCAACTATGGCTGCAACCTCCGCCCGGCTGCTGACCACCGCCAAATCTACCTCCAGGCCTGTCCCCAGATTCCGTGTCACCTTACACAAGTTTACCACGACCACGCCACCCAGACGCGCACCCACTCTACCCCCAGCTTCCAGGGTGGATCAACCACTTTGGCAGAATCCCCAGACTGAAGCCATAAGCACCTTACGGACAGTTAGCGTGACCAAATGGCAAAGCCTACTGAGTTTCACAGAGGGGCCGACTGAATACAGGGCGGCGACACCCAAGTTAGACATCGATCTCGAAAACACCATAGACAACGAAGATGGCAAGGATGACTTTTCCAACGAGTCCGACCCTTCGTCACCCAACGCCATCGCTGTGGACCCCATGGCTGGAAACCGGCCCTCCAAACCCAATCTGACTGGTGGGAACACCGCCAGTTTCACCGTCCTGGCAGATTCCGATGCGTTTATACCGTGTGAGGCAACTGGAAATCCACCTCCCATCATAAGCTGGACCAAAATCTCAACAGGTAAGTGTCGCCGAATTGCTTAGTGACTTCGAGATGCTCCTTAGAAGTTTTCAATATTTGAATTATCAGGGTACTCCTTCACTCACTCACTCACTCACTCACTCACACACATTCATTCACTCATTCATTCATTCATTCCCTCACTCACTCATTCACTCACCCATCCATTCACTCATTCACTCACTCATTCATTCCCTCACTCACCCATCCATTCACTCATTCATTCACTCACTCATTCATTCATTCCCTCACTCATTCATTCATTCCCTCACTCACTCATTCACTCATTCATTCATTCCCTCACTCATTCATTCACCCATCCATTCACTCATTCATTCATTCCCTCACTCACTCATTCACTCACCCATCCATTCACTCATTCATTCATTCATTCACTCACTCATTCATTCACCCATCCATTCACTCATTCATTCATTCATTTATGCACTCACTCACTCTCTCCTTCATTCACTCACTCACTCACTCATTCATTTATTCATACATTACTTTAGCTTCAGTCATGTCTTAGGGCAGTTATAATGCCACTTGAGGGAAGCTGTTGAAATGTAGCAGACAGTGTAACTGCGGTCAGGGATCACTCGGGATCCAATGGTTTGAGAACCCCTGGGAAAGACCTGGTCACATCCTTTGGGACTGATGCTACCTGAAGTATAGCTTCTGTGACCAACTAAACTGGCTTTAAAAAGTGCACAGCGGCTCCTTTTGTTCCTTCTAGTCCACTACTACTTTCTCGTGACCATGGGAGTGCCAACCCCACGCATGGGCACTGCCAGCTGCAAACCATTCTCTCCAACTATCGGTTTCACACACATGGTACGATATAAACCAGCCTCAAACAAGCTTACAACTGACCCACCTGAACATGTAGCCGTATATCCACAACTCATTGTGGCAGGATTTTAATGTGAATCCACATCTGCACACTACTGGAAACCGTAGAAGATTTCTTTACCACCCCCATATGGTGTTCTTAGCATATGAGCAACACTGGCAAAGGCACTGCTCATACTTAGTTGTTCAGAGGGCTTCAACAGTCAACCACGTAGTGTGGGACTGGAGTCACATGTAGGCCAAGCCAGGTAGGGATGATAGATCACTTCCCTGAAGGGCACTTGTGTGAACCAATTGGGGTTTTATGATAATATAATCATTTTCCTGGTACCAGTCCAAAAATTACCTGATTTATTGAACTCAGTTGCCCTAATTTGCTTTGGTGGGTTGTTCTCATAGTACCATAACCACAAGTCCACCTTACTCTTCTTGCCTGGACATGTTCAGTAGATGAGGATCAGCTGTAGCTGTGCTGAGTATTAAATGAACGTCTTTAGGCTCCATGATTCCCTTTGATATTCTGTGGCTTTTACTTCACACAATTGTAATTTTAAAATTTAAAATCTTCACTCGCCCAACTTTTTTCTTGTTTATACACTGTCCACATATTTGACATTTTAAGGAACACAAATAGTTGCCAAAGCACCTGGAAGTTGTGTTAGTCGAAGTATAATTTGCTATTCAGTTGCACATTTTATATAATACTGTTTAAGTTGTATATTTTACATAGCACAGTATTAAGTTCTAACTTTTACATAATACAGTATTTAATTACTGTGATACCGTATTGAAGGCTAATTTGTTTGAAATCAATCTTTGATTCTTGTTGTAGGTGCAACAGTCACAGCTAAAGCCAAGCGTGGCAATAAATTTGAAGTCTTTCCAAACGGCACACTGTCCATTCAGAAGATCACAGTTCAGGACCGTGGACAGTACCTTTGCACAGCAGAGAACCAGCACGGCTCGGAACGACTTCTAGTCACTCTGTTCGTGGTGGCTTACCCTTCCAAGATATTAGAACCTCGAATGAAGGACATCACGGTCCACTCTGGGTACCCGGTGGAGATGAAGTGCAGATCTGAGGGCAGGCCAGCTCCAACCATCTCCTGGATCCTTTCCAACAGGACCTTGGTGAGAAACAGCAGCCCATTCAATGGGAGGGTCTCGGTGCTGACTGATGGCACCCTCAGAATTAAAGCGGTAACCGTGTACGATCGAGGGAATTACAGGTGTGTGGCCAGTAATCCGGCCGGGATTGACACGGTCACGGTGAGGATGCAGGTGGTCGCTCAGCCCCCGACCATTCTGGAAGAGAAGCGCCAGAGTATCAAAGGGCAAGTAGGGCAGAACCTCAGACTGCCCTGCACTGCTGTGGGGACACCTCAACCCACCGTCCGCTGGATGCTCTTCGATGGCACCGAAATCAAACCTTTGCAGTTCGTCAACACAAAACTCTTTGTCTTTACCAACGGGACGCTTTACGTCAAATCCCTGACTCCGTCTGACAGTGGGAATTATGAATGTATAGCTACAAGTTCCAGTGGATCGGAGAGGAGGGTTGTAAGTTTGATGGTGGAACACAAGCAGGAGATCCCCAAGATTGTTGCCACTTCTTCGAGCAAGACCAAAGTGAACTATGGAGATAAGCTGCAACTCCACTGCTCGGCCACGGGAGATCCGAAACCCAAAATAATTTGGAGATTACCTTCCAAGTTAGTTGTGGATCAGTGGCACCGGTAAGACGTCTTCTTTATTTTATTTTCTTGGCTGACTTGCAGCTGACACTGCCCTTGGTATTCTCCTTGCTGCAATTGTAACTCAACTCGTCGGGCAGGAATCTCACAGGATCGGGTGGAATGCAGATTTTACACTCCGCCAAATATTGCTCTCCACTGACTTCGCTGAAGAGTAAAATTGGGTGGGGTGTGGAACCAGTGTTGTACCCGAGCCCGTCAGTTTCCCGTTGGGTGTGTTAAGTTAAAATTGCCGCCAGTTCTTTCATTCTTTTTCACACATTCCTGCTTCCATTTCTTCCACCGCACCTCAAGCTAACTTGAGCAGCGGTGAATGCAAAACAGACAATAGGTACGATTTCGAAAGTCCTCCGTGGAATAGTTGCTCCGTGAACCATAATGAGGTGAACACGGAAAATGCTGGAAAGACTCAGCAGGTCAGGCAGCGTTTGTGGAGAGAGAAACAGAGTCAACGTTTCAGGTCGATGACCTTTCGGACCTCTGACAAAAGGTCATCGAGCTGAAACGTTAACTCTGTTTCTCTCTCCACAGACGCTGCCTGGCCTGCTGAGTGTTTCCAGCATTTTCTGTTTTTATTTCAGATTCCCAGCATCCGCAGTATTTTGCTTTTGTATGAGGTGAATACGCTCTTAATAAGAAATACTTCAAGAGTCAATGACAAATTTTAGGCCAGGTTTGTAGATAGCCATGTTACTTAAGGTATTTATTGCCAGTTATTGGAGTTAGAAAGAGTACAAGATAAAAAAAAAGAAATCTAGTTACAATAAGAGTTTGTGTCCACACTTTGTCCCTAATCCAGTCCATTCATTGCATATTTTTTTGCTTGATATTCCTTCTCTGAAATTTCCTCCCTATACCACTCCACCTCTATTTTCTTCTTTAAGACCCTTCTTAAATCCCACCCCCTCCTAATATCGCCTTGGTTTCGGTGCCTATTCTTGTCTGATTGTGCCTCGGTGAAGCACCTTGGGATGTTTTTCTACGTGACGGGTGCTGTATCAATGCAAATTGTTGCTGGTGTTGTTGTTGACTGATGCGCAATGCTTTACATTTGAGTGTTACATTTCATTTGTCTGCCCAATTGTGTAGCCAATCTAAATCCTTCTATAAATCTTTAGCTGTATACCATTGTCTCTGCCGCTCCCTCTATTTGGTGTCTAGAAAGTTTGTGGTGAAAGAAAGGAAGGAAGAGAAGAAAGAAAGAAGATTTGCATTTCTATAGCGCCTTTCACACCTCAGGGCATCCCAAAGCGCATTACAGCCAATGAAGTACTTTTCTTGTGCAATCAATGTTGTAATGTAGGAAATGCAGCAGCCAATTTTCGCACAGCAAGCTCCCACAAACAGCAATGTTGATAGTGACCAGATAATCTGTTTTTAGTGATGTTGATTGAGGGATAAATATTGGCCAGGACACCAGGAATAACTCCCCTGCTCTTCTTCGAAATAGTGCCGTGGGATCTTTTACATCCACCTAAGAAGGCAGATGGGGCCTCAGTTTAAAGTCTCTTCCAAAAGACGGCACCTCCGACAGTGCAGCACTCCTTCAGTACTGCACTGGAGTGCCAGCCTAGGTTTTTGTGCTCATGTCTCTGGAGTTGGACTTGAACCCACAACCTTCTGACTCAGAGGTGAGAGTGCTACCCACTTAAATGACATCCATTAAGACATTTCCGAAAGAGATGATAAGGAACTACATAAATACAAGCCATTCATTCACTCTTAAATTATCAGTTAACAAAACATGGAATGTACTATTGCTGAATTTTTTTAAAAAAACATTATGTTACAATGAGATCACCAGTGCATGAATTGATCATTTGGTAAACTTGATTTCTGTGAGAATTTGTCTGTCACAGATGTTTAAATACTAACATCTAAATACCATCGGAACTCTCTCAAGCTGCAGTCAGATCTAACACAGTGTCAAAGGACTTGGCCTTTCACTGTCCCGGCATTGCAAAGGACTGAACTGGCATTGATGTGGGGAATTTCAGAAAATGGCTCATTGAGGTTTTGTCAAACTAGAGGCAAACACAAAAAAATGTTGGATGTTAAATTTGAATTAAGTGACAATTTGCAAAAAGTGAGACAACGTTGCTTTAAATATATATGTTTGAAAGGAGCACTATCTGGTTTACAATGCAGAAAATTACTGCTGGCAATATGAGTAGGGAACATTGAACACATTCATATATATTCCCTTGTCTGCCAGTTTAAGCCAGGTGTTTTTGTAAGCAGGTTAAGGTCACCATATTGGACAGAGCAGAGCCACACAAACATGTTGAGTGTTTGCCTGCTAATATAGTCAAGAGGAATTCCTAGGCTGTGATGTAAAGACACTGTCCACTTGGTAATAATTGCAGCAACAACTGGCAAGTCTACCACAATCCTTTCAATCATGCTACTTTTGCATTTTAACTGCAATCGCTATATGAGCCGTGCTCAGTGGGTAGCACCCTCGTCTCGGAGTCAGAAGGTTGTGGGTACAAGACTCCAGAGACTTGAGTAAAAAGATCTAGGCTGACTCTCCCAGTGCAGTGCTGTGGGAGTGCTGCTCCGTCAGAAGTGCTGTCTTTCGGATGAGACGTTAAACCGAGGCCCCATATACCCTCTCAGGTGGACATAAGAGATCCTATGGCACTATTTCGAAGAAGAGCAAGGGAGTTCTCCCCAGTGCCTTGGCCAATATTTATCACTCAACCAACATAACAAAAACAGATTATCTGGCCATTATCACATTGCTGTTTGTGGGAGCTTGCTGTGCGCAAATTGGCTGCTGCATTTCCTACATTACAACAGTGACTACACTTCAAAAAGTACATCTTTTGCTGTAAAGCGCTTTGGGACGTCCGGTGGTCGTGAAAGGCGCTATAGAAATGCAAGTCTGTCTTTTCTTTTCAATGGAAGCTCCTACATAAAAATGGTTCCGTTAAGCAATGCAGCACATTGTTGCTGCCAGGAATTGTGCTAAGTGGTAGTTTGCAGGTTGATTCCTGGGACTTCATACAAAGCAAGTTCTTGATCACAGCCAGACCATTCTCCTATGAAGGCTGGATACTTCTCCAGAAAGAGAGAGAGAGAGAGAGAGGAAAACACAAATCAAATGGCAAGCTGCCCAGAGCTACTTTTGCACATCTAGCAGCGGGATTAGGAATGGCTGCTCACAGATAGCTGTGAGCAGGTCGCCTGTTTGCCCCCTTGCCTTCGGTGTGTGTGCGTGAGAGGGGGAGGTGGAGCGAGAGTGACCCTTAAAGGCAGAAAAAAGTCCCCTGTTTAAAAAATCTTAAGAGTAGAGCATCATGAGAAGGAGTTATTGGCCCAGAAATTAAAGACGGAGCCTTCCTGCGGGGGTAAGGCTTCCCCGCGATATCTCACTGCGCGCCTGCCTTTTCATTCCGAGCTCACACGAACTTTACTTTCAAGACTGCAGCTGTGCAGTGCTTGCGTATCCCACAGACAGTTAATTCGTGCGAGCTGTGGGATCACGTGATTCAGTTAGAGCCAATGGCAGCACACCATCTTTCATTCATAGTTTTCATAGCAAGTGCTGTGAAAGCTATGAATCTATACCCCCCCAAAAGAACAGCTAAACCTCAATTAATTTTTTTTAAAAAACCATCACATTAATAAAATAAGTATAGTTAAATAAATTAGCCACTTTAAACAAAAAATTAAATTTTTGAAAAAATTTAAAATCTTTTTAAAAGTTATAAAAATAAACTTACCTTTCTTTAAAGTCTCTAAAAAAGATATACCTGTTGAAAAAAATTCAAAATAATACTTAATTAACTACTTACCTTGTTAAAAGAGGGTCTTACGCCTCCTTTCTTTATATGCAAAATCTTCCATACTTACCTGCGCGTTCAAAGCACTAAGTGCACTGCATGCGCGCAGCCTGTAGCGCGCACGCGGTTCACTTAGGAACCGCCCCCTTTTGAAATCACCAAGTGCCGGTTTTCAGCGCATGCGCAGTGCATGCAGAAAACCGGCAATTGGAGACAGAATACGCGAGAGTACACAGTGCGTACTCTCGCGTAGAGACACTAATTTTTGGGCCATTGTTTGCTGATGTCTCGCATACTTCGGACTTGATAACGTGTTACTGTTGGTTACGGCGAAGGCTGTTGGGAGCGGTTATCAAAACTCTTCACATCTCCTTTCTCTCCCCAGAAAACCCCCATTTCAAATTTATGCAACTTCTCTGAGCCTTGCCTGCCAAAGGCCTCCCAGTGTTAATGATTCTTGCAATGAATGTCAAGATGATTTAAATTGATGAAGTCATAAAGTGTTAGCTACAGTGTGTACTTTCAGGCAATTAATCAGCGAGAGCAGCAAAGGTGACTTTGTTGTGAGAGGGCCTGTTAGGGGTCTTAGTCAAATATACACAGAGGCATAAATTAGCCAGCATCTGCCAGCTATAGGATGGAGACCGTTACCAGGGTGACTTATTTTCAGCTTTAGAATTACTGAAATTGTCAAGTAATAAGATGTATATTCAATTTGGCACTTTAGGCATCAGTCAAACTATGTATACTTTAACACACCAGAGCACAAGTTGTGGACGAGGTACCTTTATCTACAGCTCAATGTTTTCAAGGGGAGACTGGATAGGCACTTGAGGGAAATAAACTTGCAGGGGCTACGGGGATAGGCTGGATCACTCCACAGAGAGCCGACACGGACTCGATGGGCCGAATGGCCTCCTTCTGTGCCATTATGACTCTATGGGGGAGAAATTCAGTATCGCCCCGTTTGGGGCGCAATTATCGGCCGGGCACAAAGTTTAGCGCCTGGCGCTGATTATCGCCTCCGACTGCAAACTTGGCTTCTATCGCACCTGGAGGTGATTGGAGTGCTAAATCAGGCGCTACACACCTCTCTTAAGGCGCTAACGCCGAGGAGCGAGGCGCTACCTCAGAGCGCTGGCGAAGCTCATGTGATGTCAGTCAGCAATGGAACACAGACACACTGGCGCCAGCCAGTTCTTAAAGGGGAGGGTCGATCTTGCTCTCCATCCACACCCTGCTCATTGCAGCCTTGAATCTCGGCCTGGAGAGACCTGTACATCAAATCTGCTGGAAAGAACAATGGAGACCCCCAGGGAAAGAGCTCAGAGTGCAGCCCCCACCGTCTCTTCTAAATCGATGCAAGGAAGGTCAAATCAAAATGATCCTGCAAAGTGCTGCTCAGTACCCAAAACTCCTTCACACAGCGTTGAGTCTCTCCAGAAGTCTCTCTCTCTCTCAGAATGCGTGGTGCAAAAATGTCGCCGAGAAAAAGGCAGGAAGTGGCCGCCTTTAAATAGTGCTCCCCCAGTCCCTTCCCGACTGCAAAACGCTCCCCTCAACCTGTCGTTGCTAGTGGCAGGCGGTAAGGCAGGGGGCGCCACTCAATATCCGGTCCGGGGCGCTACCGGGGCGTTGCACGCTCGACTGACGTCACAATCTCCGGGTGCTAATGGGAGGCGCAAAGCAACCGAATTTTTCCCCCATGACTAGTGAATATTCGAACAAGAACAGCTTGGAAGACGTTTTAAAACAAAGTGTAAGTGCGGCCCCTAGTTTAATAACTGTGGCAGGAAAATGCAACAGTGCGTTATGAATTTGGAGCAGTGTGATAATGAGGTGTTGTTTCATCTCATTCATTGGTTTGTGAGCTCCATTGTGAATATTGGACAGATTTGGATGGCTGATCCATTTTTTTAATATGTCCCTCTGCCAAAGCATCGGATGGCCTGTCCCCCTCATTCAGTAGTTTCGGAAATGCCCCAGGCCCACACACACACGGCAGATGCAGTTTAATGTGGATAAGTGTGAAGTGATGCACTTTGAGAGAATCAACACAGAGAGGCAGTATAATCTAAATGGCACTATTTTGAAGAGCAGAGGGACCTAGGGCTGCATATTCACAAATCTTTGAAGGTGGTAGGGCAAGTTGATAAGGCGGTTAAGAAAGCGTATGGGATGCTTGGATTTGTAAATTGGGGCATTGAATACAAAAACAAGGAAGTCATGCTAAACCTTTATAAATCGCTGGTCAGGCCTCAGCTGGAGTATTGTGTTCAATTCTGGACACCACACTTTCGGAAGAACGCACTAGCTGAAAGGGTGGTGGAATCAGATTCCACAGGAACTTTCAAAAGGCGATTGGACATGTACTTGAGGAGGACTAATTTGCAGGGCTATGGGGACAAAGCTGGGGCGTGGGACTAAATTGGACAGCTCTGGCACAGACACGATGGGCCGAATAGCCTCCTTCTGTGCTGTAAGATTCAATGCGTACCAAGCTAAAAAAAATAACTCTGGTAAACAGACGCTGGAGAAACACATTAGCCTGATTTTTTTTTTTTTATATTGGTAATGGGATATCCAGTTCATACTTGTGAGCCAAATAAACATGGCATCATACTTTCTTATCTGGTACCCCACTTAGAACGTGTATCGTTTTTGTAAAGAATTTCTTAGTGATAGTTTGCTCTGACTCTTGTAAACAACATGCATCAGCTGAGCATTTCCAGGTCACAATTCAAATCGTCCTGGTGCAGTGTTGAAGTTCTCTCTGGTCTTCCACTACGCCACCCCTTGATCGTAACTTTGGCAGAGTGGCTCCTACCGCATCAGTAGAGTTTTTCCATTTTTTCCCACAATTTTTCCCCCACAAAACTGCCCCATAATTTGCCGCAAATTGGCGTTCCCTCTCCTGGTGAGGATGGTTAGTGTGGGAAATGGGGAAAACCCTACACTGGTGCAGGAGGAGGCGCTCTTCACAGTTTGGAGGCCAAGGCACATTGCGGAACAGAGTAGAGGGACCTTCACTCACACGCGGCCTACGATGACAGTGGATGCCCAAAGTAGAAACATATTCTAAATACAAAAAGCAAAATACTGCAGCAATCTGAACTATAAACAGAAAATGCTGGAAATACTCAACGGCTCAGGCAGCACCTGACCTGCTGAGTATCTCCAGCATTTTCTGTTTAGAAACATATTCTATTCCCCTGCTCTGATATTACTCACCATGATGAGCATCAACAAAATGTTTAAACTTCACCAAAAATTGAAAATCCTTTATATCAGTAATTGGATAGTAAGCAAGTATTTTTCTCTCTGTTGAATATTTAGAGAAAATAATCATTAAGCAATTCTACTATATTCCCTCCATCTACAGTCACTCCAATGCTTTAGAGTTCTAGGGGGGTAAATTGCCTCGCGCCCCCTTTGGGGCGACAACTTAGCTGGGACGCTACTTTTAGCACCCTGAAAAAGTTAGCGCCCCCCGCGCCTGAAATTCAATGGTAGCGCCCCAAGCAGGAGGCGGGGCACTACTGGAAGCGCTCCCCCTCCCTCTTGGGGCTCTCCCATTGAACATCACGGCGTTACTTACAACAGCGCCACGCGCGTCGGCATGTAGTACCGCGGTACTACAGGCCTCCCTCCCCTGATTAAAGGGGAGGGGCCGAGCGCAGCGTGCACGGGGGCCCTGCTGGGGTGCCGGGAAAAGAGCCCAACACTCAAGAGGAATGCCGGGCTGACCGATCGCGGCCGGCACTCCGCAGGAGGAGGCGAGAGGGGGCAGGTGCTGGCAGGCGGCCCAAAATAAAAATGGCCGCCTGGCACCTGCCCTTTAATTATCGCTGCCCCGGCCGCAAAAACGCTCCCTGACCCTGTCAGACATAGCGTCCGGCGGTAGGTCAGGGGGCGCAAGCCAAGTTTGCGGCCGGGGCGCTGTGCACGGCGATGATGTCATCGCCGGAGGCGCAGCGCCACAGGGCGCTACTGGCTACCGCCGCCGCTAACCTCCCGCTGAACATCGTGGGATGTGTGAGCGGTGCCGCACCCGGGCGCTAGCTGCTTTGCGCCCCAAGGGGGCGCTAACGGGAGGCACAAAGCAACCAAATTTTTCCCCCCTAATCTCTAACTATTATGATACTGAAACCATGTTTTTTTTATTATTATATTTAATGGACTAGATTTTTTGTCTAGTCAGTGAGAAAAAAAGCGACATTCTTTGCTCTGTTCAAGTCCAGTGCCTGCTTTCCACCCTATCTCTGTAACCTCCTCCAGCCCTACAACCCTCCGAGATCTCTAATTCTGGCCTCATGTGCAGCAGTGCCTTCAGCAGCCTAGCCCCATGCCATGAAATTCCCTCCCTAAACCTCTCTGCCTCTGTTCCTTTAAGACGCTCCTTAAAACCTACCTCTTTGACCCAAGCTTTTGGTCACCTGTCCGAATATCTCCTTAAGTGGCTCGGTTTCAAATGTTCTCTGATTACACTCCTGTGAAGCGCCTTGGGACGTTTTACTACTTTAAAGGTGCTACATGTTGTTGGTGTTGTTCAGGTTTCTTTTATAAAGTTTATTTTAGCATCTTTCCCGCCCCTTTTTTTCATGCTGGCTTTGATAAGATTCTTTTTCTTTCCTTGTTTCCAATTTTAGTTAATGACAGAAAAGTTCTCTATTTTTCCTTTCAGAACGGCAAGCCGTGTGCTGGTGTTACCCAATGGGACCTTATCAATTGAATCCATCACGGAGAGAGACGCTGGGGACTACCTGTGCGTCGCCCGAAACAAGGTTGGGGACGACTTGATGTCGCTGAAAATCGACGTGTCCATGAAGCCGGCGCTGATTGAACACAAGCAATCCATTCACAAGCACGTTTCGTACGGGGGTGACCTTCAAGTGGACTGCAAGGCTTCTGGATCCCCCAAGCCCGAGATCTCCTGGAGCTTGCCTGACGGGACAATGGTCAACAACGTGTTGCAGGCTGACGACAGTGGCAGCAGGACTCGGAGGTACGTCGTGTTTGGCAACGGGACTCTCTACTACAATAAAGTGGGGATGGCCGAAGAAGGGGATTATACGTGTTATGCACAAAACACCCTGGGCAAGGACGAGATGAAAGTTCGCGTGACGGTCGTGACAGCGGCACCACGTATAAAGAAACCGTACAAGGCATTCCTGAAGGTAAAAAGTGGAGACTTTGCAATGCTTGACTGCCAGGCTGTGGGAAAGCCATTGCCAAAGATATTATGGATGCTGCCGACAAATGAAATAATATCATTCTCCAAGAATCGCTATCACTTGCATTCCAATGGTTCCTTGTTAATCAAAAATGCCCGGCCCTCCGACACTGGGGAGTACATGTGTATTGCTCGCAACCCTGGTGGCGATGACACAGATCTCTTCCATCTGGATGTAGCCTCAATACCACCGCTCATAAACGGTTTGTACAGGAATAAGACGGTCATCAAGGATTTCGCGGTGAGGCACACGAGGAAACAGATTGACTGTCGGGCCGAGGGGATGCCCAGACCTCACATCACGTGGATTATGCCGGATAACATTTTACTAAACGCCCCCTACTACGGCAGCAGGATTGTAGTCCACTTGAACGGCACTTTGGAAATCCGCAACGTAAGGGCTTCTGACAAAGCCGAATTCATCTGCGTGGCCCGCAACGCTGCCGGGGAAGCCATTTTGGTAGTCAACCTGGAGGTAACCCAAATGCTAAGGAGGCCCATGTTCAAGAATCCATTCAATCAGAAAATTATTGCAAACACCGAGTCAACCGCCATCCTGAACTGCTCAGCTGATGGCCACCCACCTCCAGAGATTATCTGGATTCTTCCCAATGGAACACGGTTCACTGCCAGGCACAAGACGGCCCGCTACCAAACAGGAAGCAACGGCACCTTTCTTATTCACAGGCCGACCGTGGCGGATGCAGGCAAGTACCGATGTGCGGCTAGGAATAAAATCGGATACATTGAGAAACTAATTATCTTGGAGGTTGGCCAGAAACCCATCATACGCCCTCAGCCACTAGGATTAGTACGAAGCATGAGTGGAGATGCTTTGTATCTTCATTGCTCTGCCAATGGCAGTCCAATGCCAAAAATTGTATGGACCGTACCAAGTGGCTATGTCCTCGATCGGCCTCAAATCAATGCAAGGTATATCCTGTTTGAAAATGGGACTTTGATCATTAGGGAAACAAGCGTACGTGATAGAGGCAATTATATTTGCAAAGCGCACAATAATGCCGGTGACGCCTCCATAATAATACCGGTGATCATCATCGCCTACCCGCCTCGTATAACCAACGGACCTCCCAAATCTGTTCACGCAATGGCTGGCTCACCCGTTCAACTCAACTGCATGGCGATTGGAATTCCCAAGCCAGAAATCGTG
Organism: Squalus acanthias; assembly: GCA_030390025.1. NCBI lineage: Eukaryota > Metazoa > Chordata > Chondrichthyes > Squaliformes > Squalidae > Squalus > Squalus acanthias. Next base: position 14,227,924 of record CM059429.1, read on the forward strand.
TGGGAGCTGCCCAACCACACGGTGCTTTCAACGTATGCCAAGGGGCGGCCCACCGGAAGCGAGCTCCTGCACCCGCAGGGGACATTGGTCATTCAACGGCTAACTGCTCAGGATTCAGGGATGTACAAGTGCACAGCCAAGAGCCAGCTGGGCAGTGACTCCCGAGTAACATATATTCAGGTCGTCTGAAGCGACTGCTCTTCATAAAATGAAGTCTTGCATTCATCTATTCTTATATTCATTTTTGAATATATATATATATTTTTTACAGAGATTAATATTAACCTTCTGTGCTGAAAATAAAATCTATGGACTGATTCATTCCAGCCGTGGAGGAAATACTTTATTTCCCTGATGATTAAAAAAATTAATGCAATTTTAAGCTAACCCTGCCGTCAGTAAACTGACAGGATCGGGGGCAACGCTGGTTTTACAGCCCGTCCATTGAAGTCAACAAAGAGCAATATTGGGCGGGGAGTAAAACCGGCGTTCCACCCTAGCCCGTCGGGTTCCCCCCCCCGGTGCGTTAGGCTAAAATTAACCCCCCCCCCTCTATACAGACTGGACGGAGAGAGCACTCTTCATATTATCAAATGTAACAACAGCTTCTAAAGGCATGGCAGAGTTGGTTACCAGTGCGTGGAAACCTCGCCGCGTTTTGTTTCGCTGTCTGAAAAGTACCAAGTTTCTAAGTTGTAGAGAGTGGTGAAATCGTGTACTGGAATATTTCACGTAATAATTTATTCTGTGCTTCTTTGACATTTGACACTGAATTCTTGCCCTGCATAAAAGCTCTGTCCAATTGGTGTAAGAGATGTGGCAAAGTTCACCGCCAGTAGAACATGTGAGATGTTAACACCCTCCTAATATCTTTTACATGCAGGAAGAAAGAATTCGCACTGTGACCCCGCTGTCTCAGTATTCATCTGCTTTTTTTTTTGCATAGCCTCTTGCTTTTTCCCCATCATTTAACATGTAACGTTGCGAGTCAAGGATTACCAAAGATCAGATGTAATATAATTGCTCTTTACTTTCAATTTTTGAAAAAAGATAATAAAAGTTTTTTTTTAAATAATGACATGTTATTTGGTGCTGTGATTAAATGCAGGACACATACTGCATTGATTTGGGGCTTATGTTACTGGTGACTGCTTTCTCTATCTGGATTCTCAGCCCTTGCTTCTCTCCAAGTGCGCACTTTCTCAAAAAGCTTCTGTGAAGCATTCCCGGCACGGACACGAAGGGCCGAATGGCCTCCTTCTGTGCCGTAAACTTCTATGATTCTAGGATAAAGTGGGACTTTCTTCACCAGCCAACACATTGGCATCAGGCACTGACAGATCGAGTGCATCACAAGATTTTTTTTCTGTGTTTATTTAGCTTCCAGCTATGTAAGCAAGGCACATTTTATTTGATATGGGGTTTGATGTCTCTCGTCACACTGCGGTGCTAGAAATTACAGCAAAGTATAAAATGTATTGTTGTGATGCTAATTTCAAAATGGCACCGCTATTCAAAATGGTGGCACGTTCACGTTTGGTTAGTGGAAGGAAAGATGTCCAAAATGATTTATGGATAGCGGATTAATAAGTGCCCCATCTACCCAATATTTCTGAAGATTTATATTTAATACAAGTAAATGCTAATGATGCGGGGAGTGCCAGGTGAAAACAATCACACCCTGCCAAACACAATGGCCCGTAATTTCCGATAGGGGTCTTCCTGCGTGCGGAGGCCTCCTATCGGAAAAAAATCTACGAACTTACCTGAGGGCTCCCGAGGTCCGGACACTCCCGATCCTGGGCCTCTCCACAGTCGAAATACGCAGGGCCCACGTTACCCAGGGGCGCAGGCGGTTCGCAAGCGTCCCTGGGATCACGTGGGCCAGGCCAGCCAACAGGAGAAGGAAATCTCCCTTCATACCTTTGACAGATAGACCTGTCAAATATATGAATGGAGATCACCCCAAAAAGACACTAAAACCATTAAATAAATTTTTAAAAAACGATCATGTTTTTAAAATGAGTTAAAATTACATTAAATTAAATATTTTAAACAAAAATGTAATTTTTTGAAAAAAATAATTAAAGTTTTTTATGGGGCTAAAAATAAACTTATTTTTAATTTAAAAATACTTTTACAAAAGGTGAGCGAATTTTTTTTTAATTTTTTTTACTTTTTTTCAACTCTTATGCTGGTAAAATCAGGCCTTACGCCTGCTTTTACCGGGCGTAAGATTTCTAAGGGTTTTCAGTGGGCGGAGGTTCTGCAGAAAGCAGAACTTCCCTCCTGCCCCCTCCCCCGCAGGGGCCCTTCTCCAGGGCAGGCGTCCGATCTGTCAAGAGGATTCTTGACAGATCGGAAATGCCAGTTTTCAGCGCATGCGCTTCGCATGCCTGAAACCAGCATTTCCGATGTCCCTACGGGTGTGTACACAGCCCGTACACACCCGTAGGCATCGGAAAATACGGGCCAATGAATATCAAAAGGTTAGTATGCAGGTGCAGCAAGTGATTAAGAAGGCAAATGGAATGTTGGCTTTCATTGCTAGGGGGATAGAATATAAAAATAGGGAGGTATTGCTTCAGTTGTACAAGGTATTGGTGAGACCGCACCTGGAATACTGCATACAGTTTTGGTGTCCTTACTTAAGGAAAGACATCCTTGCTCTCGAGGCAGTGCAAAAAAGGTTCACTCGGTTAATCCCGGGGATGAGGGGGTGGTCATATGAGGAGAAGTTGGGTAGATTGGGACTCTACTCATTGGAGTTCAGAAGAATGAGAGGCGATCTTATTGAAACATATAAGATTGTGAAGGGGTTGGATCGGGTGGATGCGGGGAGGATGTTCCCGATGACGGGTGAGACTAGAACTAGGGGACATAGTCTTAGAATAAGGGGCTGCTCTTTCAAAACTGAGATGAGGAGGAACTACTTCACTCAGAGGGTGGTAGGTCCATGGAATATGCTGCCACAAAAAGCTGTAGAAGCTACATCATTAAATAAATTTAAAACAGAAATTGACAGTTTCCTAGAAGTAAAGGGCATTAAGGGTTACGGGGAGCGGGCAGGAATTTGGACATGAGTCTAGGTTCGGATCGGTCATGGCCCTGTGGGTGGTGGAGCGGGCCCAGGGACCGTGTAGCCTGATTCTGCTCCTATTTCGTGTGTGCAATTCTGTTAGATGCAGGAGATGGTTCTGTGATAGATAGTAGATTGGCGGTTAGGATCAGATCAGCCATGATCTTGTTGAATGGCGGAGCAGGCTCGAGGGGCCGATTGGCCTACTCCTGCTCCTATTTCTTATGTTCTTATGACCACGGTGAGCCTCCTGTACCCTTCTGGCACCTTCGAGACGCTCAGTGGAGTGACGATGGGTGTAAATCACTCAAACCAAGGTACTGGCTGCAATCCTCCTCCCACAGTCTGCCAGTTTCCGGGTGGAACTTGGGGAGGAGGAGGAGAATGAAGAAGCACTCTGCTTTGTGCTGCCCATCTTCACGCCCATTGGATTTCCTGCTGGAAGTAATGGGCAGCCTTGCCCGTGTAGTTAAGTGTTGAAAATACATCATTCAACATATTTTCTGGTTTTTTGACCCATAGCAACGCTAACAAGAGCGACACCTTTGTGTCCCTGGTATTGAGCATTGCTGTGGCAGCAAATCATAGAATCTTACAGCACAGAAGGAGGCCCATTCGGCCCATCGTGCCTGTACTGGCTCTTTGAAAGAGCTGTCGTGCTCAGTCCCTCACCCCCGCTTTTTGTCCGCGTAAGTTCCTCATCCTCAAGTACCCGTCCAACTCCCTTTTAAAATTATTTATGGAATCAGCTTTTCAGGTAGAGATTTCCAGATCCCGACAACTCTGAGTGAAAACGTTTCTCCTCATCGCCCCTCTAGATCTTTTGCCAATGATTTTGAATCTATGACCTCTGGTTATTGACAGTTGCTGACTCTCGCTGGGCGACAGTTGCTGACTCTCGCTGGGCGACAGTTGCTGACTCTCGCTGGGCGACAGTTGCTGACTCTCGCTGGGCGACAGTTGCTGACTCTCGCTGGGCGACAGTTGCTGACTCTCGCTGGGCGACAGTTGCTGACTCTCGCTGGGCGACAGTTGCTGACTCTCGCTGGGCGACAGTTGCTGACTCTCGCTGGGCGACAGTTGCTGACTCTCGCTGGGCGACAGTTGCTGACTCTCGCTGGGCGACAGTTGCTGACTCTCGCTGGGCGACAGTTGCTGACTCTCGCTGGGCGACAGTTGCTGACTCTCGCTGGGCGACAGTTGCTGACTCTCGCTGGGCGACAGTTGCTGACTCTCGCTGGGCGACAGTTGCTGACTCTCGCTGGGCGACAGTTGCTGACTCTCGCTGGGCTACAGTTGCTGACTCTCGCTGGGCTACAGTTGCACAGGCACAGACTCTCACTGGTTGCAGTGGGGGAATTAACACTTTTAAATTCAAAAAGCTTGAGTACAGAGTGATCGACTGCGCAGGCCATGGTGCCATTTTAGAAACCGCTTTATTGACAGCTTGGAGGCCTATCAGAGAAAATCTCCAACCCCACCACGAGTGGGACTCCTCAGCAGGGGCCAGGGAACCTGCCCAAAGTATTTTACATGTGTAGAAATGGGGCAGAGTCATTCTGTCAGCTGTTTTTAACCTGGTTTCTATCCTGTACGATGGACTTTCAAGCCTTCGCTTTTCATTTAAGGCACAGCCCACTTACTGCTGCTTCCTATTTCTTGCATATTCTCTTCCGGTTCATTGCCATCACCTTGTTTCTGATTTATTTCACTGATGCCAGCAAATTCACCCTCTGAGGAATCTGACACTAAATCAGATCCCTTCTATTCTCCAGTCAGACTTGCAGACCCGAAAGTCATCCCTGTGAAAGTCAAATCTCAGGGATATCTAGAGCAATCCACACAAATCCACATTTTTATAGCTTCATTTCATTCTCAGCTCACCATACAATATTTATACAGTAAGGCATCTTATTAATGTACTTCGAGAGTGGAATTCCCTCCTGAGAGTTACATAGGAATGTACAGAAACACCACTGCGGCCCATCTGGACAGTTCTATTTTTGAATATTAAGGGAATCAAGGGATATGGGGATCGGGCGGGAAAGTGGAGTTGAGGTAGAAGATCAGCCATGATCTTGTTGAATGACGGAGCAGGCTCGAAGGGCCAAATGGCCTACTCCTGCTCCTATTTCTTATGTTCTATAGAGTTAATGGTATCACATAGAATGATTGAATGATACAGCACAGAAGGAGGCCATTCCCACAGTGCTGACTTTGTCGCAGTAGTTTGGTACAACTGAGTGGTTTGCTAGGCCATTTCAGAGGGCAGTTAAGCATCAACCACATTACCGTGGGTCTGGAGTCACATATAGGCCGGACCAGGTAAGGACGGCAGGTTTCCTTCCCTAAAGGACATTAGTGAACCAGATGGGTTTGTACAACAATCTGGTAGTTACATGGTCACCATCACTGATACTAGCTTTTTATTGCAGGTTTAGTTAATCAACTGAATTTAAATTCCCCAGCTGCCGTGGTGGGATTTGAACTCGCCTCTCCGGATTATTAGTCCAGGCCTCTGGATTACTGGCCCAGTGACAGAACCACTATGCTTACCGAGACACTGAGTCCACCATGTAGGTGTCAGAGACCGTGACCTCAGCAAAGACCCGTGTGTGGGCATTTCTATCCTCGGGAAAGGCCTGACCTCTGACCTGTGTCTGCTCCTGCAGTCGAAGCTGCAACAAAGGAGCGACAACTAAACTTCACTCGCCATGGAATGACGACGGTATTAAACTTTTGTGCAGCTGGCCCATGTCACACAGCAGAGTCGTACAGTAGCAGTTAGATCGGCATCGATACATTTTCCTCAGGGTTACGGCATCCACCAAGTACAAAACACCATTACTGAACTCACATCACCAGCAACTTACCCTCAATGCTCTTCTTGCCAATAGTAAATGTTACTGTTCGCTTGACCCTAGCGAGGGTGGGCAGTCGCAGGGGGAAAATCAGCCAAAGAACCGCTCATTTTACAGGCGGTGTTCATGGAGCACATACCTTGATACAATCAAAGATTCTGGAAATCTGGGACTCTCTTCCCCACCCACCCCCCCCCCAAAAAAAAAGCTGTTGAGGCTGGGGGGCGTCAACTGAAAATTTCAAAACTGAGGTTGATAGATTTTTGTTAGGTGAGGGTATTAAGGGCTATTGAACCAAATGGAGTTAAGATACAGATCAGTCAGGCTTTAATTGAATAAGAACATAAGAAATAGGAGCAGGAGTAGGCCATGTTGGAACAGGCTCGAGGGGCTGAATGGCCTGCTCCTGTTCCTATTCCATAACTATTCAAATGGGAAAGCACATTGCGCAGCAGGCTTCTCCGGGAGACAAGAGCTACTCGCTCAAAATTGAACTGCTGACATCTTTGTGGAACACCAGCAGCTCTCATTCCAGAGGTAGGAATATATCATATTTGGACTATTTAAACATTTCCAATGTTTGGACCACTGCGGGTGCCTTGCAGCATAAGCCAGGACAAGTGGTCAAATTAGAAGGGATCTGTTGCATGCGGCACAATATCGTCATTGAAAGAGGCGCATGCATGCTTGGCAAAGGCCGCAGCAAGACTAGGCACAGGAAGAGGAGGAGGAGGAGGAGGAAATTCATTCTTGCCACAGTGGGCCAGGCATTGTTAGATGAGTCATAAAATGAGGCCCATTTCTCAGAGGTCTAGCCCATGATTCTTTCTGCCCACAGAGGCACACATATCGTTAATTTATATACCTACATTTCTTAGGCAGGTCTTTCATTTATTAATAGAATAAGGGTGTATTGTAGCCATAAAAATAAAGACTTGCATTTAGATAGCGCCATTCACGATCACCGGACGTCCCAAAGCTCTTTACAGCCAATGAAGTACTTTATGTTTTGAAGTGTAGTCATTGTTGTAATGTACGAAACATGGCAACCAATTTGCACACAGCAAGCTCCCACAAATAGCAATTTGATAATGACGAGCTAATCTGTTTTAGTGATGTTGGTTGAGGGATAAAAACCAATCTGTTTTCCCATTTGAATGGTTGTGGAATAGGAACAGGGAGAACTCCCCCGCTCTTCTTTGAATTATTCATTTTATGGGATGTGGGCGTCGCTGGCAAGGCCAGCATTTATTGCCCATCCCTAATAGTGCCACGGGGTCTTTTACGACTACCTGAGAGCACGGACGGGGCCTCTGTTTAACGTCTCATGTGAAAGACGGCACCTCCGACAGTGCAGCACTCCCTCAGCACTGCACTGGAGTGTCAGCCTAGATTATTTTGTGCTCAAGTCTCTGGAGTGGGACTGGAACCTACAACCTTCTGGCTCAGAGGTGAGAGTGCTACCCATTGAGCCACAGTTGACACATGGTGATAAACAGATTTGCCAGGAATTTCCTGGGGGTGGGGGGTGGGGGGGGGGGGAAGACGTTGTTCTCCCGATCGGCCGCTGTAACTTTGGTGGAAACCCCAGATAGGCGCATCGGTTTACGCCGAGGTAACAGCGGCTGACCCGGGAGAAGAGCTGAGGAAATTCCTGCCGAGAAATACAATGCTTACAAATGTTCACAATTTGTTTCCCCCTCAGTGAGAGTACATGATTAGCTTTACCACTATGCACCCTCTGTGCTGGCCCTTTGCGCCATGTGTACTGTGCAGCTTTTGGTACTCTTCTATGTGATTCCTTAGTGGAGGCAGTAAAGTCAGCAGATTCCTGAGAGGGCCGCATGCCCCTCTCCCTTGACGCAATGCCAGGAATAGCCTGCCCTATTCCGACACTGCTTGCTGCAGCCTCTCCTGGTCACTTGCCCAGGGGCAGCTGCTGTCTAGACAATGACGGTGACTACACGCCATGAAACGTGATCTCAACAGACGTAGCGGCAGTTTGAGAGAGTTGTGCGTCTGAGGTTTCCCCTGCGGAAGCTATCGGTGGTGTACGTTGCCCAATACCTGTCTGCGCCTGGCGACGACCCTTGCTGCACTGAGGTGGTGAATTGGGCAATGGAGTCCACAACTCCTCCCATCTCAGTGGCACCGTCTCATCCACTGAAGCAAGAGATTTAACTGTTCTTGTTCGTGGGCGCCCCCAAGGACAGAAGCGACGCAGCAGACACCTGGCCTCGCAGGTTGCACCTGCAGGGGGTGAGGAGTCACTTGTCGTAGAAGCTAAATGAGGACAGCAGGGATCAGACTCCGATGAGGAAATCCCTACTCTGGGAGCTGGGTAGAGCCATTACGCTGCCCTCCGCCTTGAGGCCTGAGACCGCACGTTTTCGCAGCCTGGCCGCCAGCAAGCATACGGTGACTAATAGCTTGGTCAACAAGGTGGGTTTTAAGGAAGGACTTAAAAGGAGGAGAGGGAGGTGGAGAGACAGAGGGCTTTAGGGAGGGAATTTCAGAGCTTAGAGCCTAGATGGCTGAAGGCACGGCCGCCAATTATGGGATGAAGCGACTGGAGAATGCACAAGAGGCCACAGTTGGAGGAATGCAGAGTTCTTAAATAGCTGTATGGCTTGAGAAGGTTACAGAGATTGGGAGGAGTGCGCCCATGAAGGGACTTAAACATAAGGATGAGTGCTTTAAATTTGAGGTATTGGGGGACCGAGAACCAATATAGGTAGCAAGCATAGTATGATATTATGTATACTTACCCTGCTACTCTCTGTGTCTACCCATGTGCTGTTGTTCCAGACTTGGGCTCTTCTGCCTCTGTGTTGGCCAACTCCCCCAAGCCCTGCACTGCAAAGTGGCCCTACTTGCCTCCCAAAACGTGCTCCCATCTCCCAAATGATTGATGGGCCCCAGAAGGTAGAGGGACATCAATAAGAAAAGATTTTTTGTGGGGTTGGGAGGGGGCAGAAGAGACAGGATAGAGAAAAAGTAAAATTAAAGTAAATAAAAATAAAATAGGACAGAGAGAGAATGGAAGAAACGTAGAGATGACAGAGCAAGCAGAATTGGTGTTTATCTTTAGTTAAAATTGTATCTTGTGTTTATTTCAGTCGGGTTGTTATTACAGGAATAGCTATTCCTGATGTTGGAGTAGTTTTATTACCATAATATTAGTGTTATAGGGTGTGAGCTGCAAATAAACACAGCCAGTCCAGGAAGACAAGAATTTCCCTGCAGCTTTTTGAAGGTAGGATGCCTAAAATTGCACGGAATAAAATATGTTCCATTACATACAGGGGTGCCCCGAGGGATTGGCATTACATGGACTATTGTAAGTGGTAGCAAACTTCCATCACACGTCATTATCTAAATATATTAAGAAATTTATTGGTTACAGGCATAAGCATTTCTTTGGCTCACAAGGTAATTGAAAGAAATGACAGCTCCCAATAATTGCCCAGCCTTGGCTAAGATATTAAGCACTACTGACTGGCGCAAGATCTGTGCATTGCGGTTTTGACCACATTAGGGTCTGGAATAAAGCGGAGTAAACGTTCTCCACTGCAAACTTTCCAAAAGTGCCCCACAAAACGTGCTCCCACCTCCCAAATGATTGATGGGCCCCAGAAGGTAGAGGGACATCAATAAGAAAAGATTTTTTGTGGGGTTGGGAGGGGGGGGGGAGGGGGCAGAAGAGACAGGATAGAGAAAAAGTAAAATTAAAGTAAATAAAAATAAAATAGGACAGATAGAGAATGGAAGAAACGTAGAGATGACAGAGCAAGCAGAATTGCAGTGATATGACACCTTATCAAGGTGACAAACTATCTCCAAGTGCTTCACACAATAAGTTACCTTTGGAGTACAGTGACTGTTACGTTGGGAAACGTGGCAGCAATGCGTCAGAATGACAGTGAGATGAATGACCTGATAATTTGTTGTTGGCGGCACTGATTGATGGAAGCGGTTTGACCAGAACTCCCCGTTAGTGAATCTTTAATGTCTACCATGAAAAGGTAGATGGGACCTTGGCTTAACATTTCCTCTAACAAGGCACCCCACTTACCTAAGCCAAGAAAGGTGAGGCGCAGGTTAACAAGCCCTAAGGTTTCGAGACACCTCGTGTGCACAGCGGTCAGCAGCATTAACTATGATCTATTACCAAAGCAGAAGTATAGTTTTTTATCATCTTGAGAAACACGAGTAAAGAGCAGAGGCCTATGATGCAGGACATCAATAGATTGATGAGTTATATTAGGAAGTTAACCGTAACCATTCACTCCCTCCACCACTGGTGTACCGTGGCTGCAGTGTGTACCATCTACAAGATGCACTGCAGCAACTCGCCAAGGCTTCTTCGACAGCACCTCCCAAACCCGCGACTTGCACTACCTAGGGAACACCACCACCTGCAAGTTCCCCTCCAAGTCATACACCATCCTGACTTGGAAATATATCGCCGTTCCTTCATTGTCGCTGGGTCAAAATCCTGGAACTCCCTCCCTAACAGCACTGCGGGGGACCTTCACCACACGGACTGCAGCGGTTCAAGATGGCGACTCACCACCACCTTCTCAAGGGCAACTAGGGATGGGCAATAAATGCTGGCCTTGCCAGCGACGCCCACATCCCATGAATGAATTTAAAATAGTTGTTAGGTGATGCCAAAATTTGGTTTTGAAAGCCTCGAGATGGAAGGGGAGACTGCATGAAGTAAGGAGTTACACGGGTTTAAGTCCCTGTGATTGAGTTGAAGTTGGAGTTGGCGCAATGAGACTGCATCTCATCATAGCAAGGATGCATGGAGAAGGAACCATGCAAACAGCTGTTAAAGTCAAAGCTTTAGCGATTCAGGGTTAGCCCCGAGACTGGATTAAAACATTGGCTGAAGGGTAGAAAACCTAAAAGTACCATGTTAGAGGAGTTATGGTAGTGTGGGGCGTACTCAGTGTGGTGCCCAGGGTGTGATGTTGGGACCACTACAGTTTCTAATTTACATAAATAACCTGGATTCAGAAGCCAGTGGTAAAATTTGCAGATAATATTAAACTAGGAGGGACGGGGGGATACACGAGGGGGAACGGGGGGATACGAGGAGAGACGGGGGGATACACGAGGGGGGACGGGGGGATACGAGGAGAGACGGGGGGATACACGAGGGGGGACGGGGGGATACGAGGAGAGACGGGGGGATACGAGGAGAGACGGGGATACGAGGAGAGACGGGGGGATACACGAGGAGAGACGGGGGGATACACGAGGGGGGACGGGGGGATACACGAGGGGGGACGGGGGGATACACGAGGGGGGACGGGGGGATACGAGGAGAGACGGGGGATACGAGGAGAGACGGGGATACGAGGAGGGACGGGGGGATACGAGGAGGGACGGGGGGATACGAGGGGGGACGGGGGGATACGAGGAGGGACGGGGGGATACGAGGAGGGACGGGGGGATACGAGGAGGGACGGGGGGATACGAGGAGGGACGGGGAATACGAGGAGAGACGGGGATACGAGGGGGGACACGAGGAGGGACGGGGAATATGAGGAGAGACGGGGATACGAGGAGGGACGGGGGGATACGAGGAGGGACGGGGGGATACGAGGAGGGACGGGGGGATACGAGGAGGGACGGGGGGATACGAGGAGGGACGGGGGGATACGAGGAGAGACGGGGATACGAGGAGAGACGGGGGGATACGAGGAGAGACGGGGGGATACGAGGAGGGACGGGGGATACGAGGAGAGACGGGGGATACGAGGAGGGACGGGGGGATACGAGGAGGGACGGGGGGAATACGAGGAGGGACGGGGATACGAGGAGGGACGGGGGGGAATACGAGGAGGGACGGGGATACGAGGAGAGACGGGGGGATACGAGGGGGGACGGGGGGGATACGAGGAGGGACGGGGGGATACGAGGAGGCAGCTCAAAATTTGCAGATTGTGTTTGAGAAAATATGTAAGTGGACAGAAAAATGGCAAACGATATTTAGTGCAGACATAAGTGCTGCATATAGAAAGAAAATAAAAAGACATATACTCCATGAATGGTGTTGCAATAGATCAAGATGTAGCCAAGAGAGAACCAGGAGTCTTAGTAGACTCAACAACTCAATGGCCTAGAAACTGGATTGTGTGGAACTGGGGAGCGATCCCAGCACTGCTCGTGCTGCAGGCCCCTAAACAGGACCCCGGGAAACAGGTCCGGTGGCCTCTTGTGATTATTGGTGGTGATGGGGGGGGGAATCCAGACGGCAGTCACGGTCTCAGAGGCAGCTCGCCGGTCCCGGGAGCGAAAAACAGGTCTTGCGGAGAGTCCAGGGGCAGGAAGGAGAAGTAATTGGGAGAGGGGCGAGCGTGGCCGGAGCGGTGTGTTATTTCAATGTGGAGCCGGGAGCCGCACTCACCAGCAGTAATCATCAGACGGTTTCATAGTACTGAGTCTAGTCGCACAGACACATTATTATGGTACCAATTCGAAATAAAACATTTAGCCGTTTAAGGTAGTGTTGTGCAGCAGGTAATAAGAGCCCGATTATATTTCCGCTTCCACATTTACTCACCCTTCCTCTTGTCGGGAGTGTCATGTTGTATCCAATTCGATACAAAGAGTGATGTGAAACGACACCACACACTAAATTGACTCAGTTTGAATTCTGGAACCCTGGAGTGCAAACGTTACTGACTAAATATATCTAGACGGCTATAAAACACAGTTAAGGGGTGTTTGCTTTGCCTAAAGATGTGTCACGTTAGCTATACCAGCGATCATGCACGGGCCATTAAGAACAAAATAGACCCAGCTTTTCAGGCTAGCATTAAGTCAATTAAACTGTCCTGTTAAAGTTTTATGAAACTGTGCCAGTATTTTCAGCTCAGTTTCATTACCTTCGTAGGTGACATCACATGCAAAAACCCTGCTGTCTGTTTCACACCACATAATAAATAGCGGCAAGTCAATCGTGTTGATCTATTTTCTCCGACCATATCATTGAAACATACAAGATTCTGAAGGGGATTGACAGGGTGGGTGCTAACAGGTTGTTTCCCCTGGGTGGAGAGTCTAGAACTAGGGGGCATAGTCTCAGAATAAGGGGTTGGTCATTTAAGACTGAGATGAGGAGGAATTTCTTCACTCAGAGGGTTGTGAATCTTTGGAATTCTCTGCTCCAGCGGGTTCAGTCTTTGAGTATATTCAAGGCTGAGATCGATAGATTTTTGGACTCTAGGGGAATCAAGGGATATGGAGACCGGGCGGGAAAGTGGAGTTGAGGTCGATGATCAGCCATGATCTTATTGAATGGCGGAGCAGGCTCGAGGGGCCGATTGGCCGACTCCTGCTCTTATTTCTTATGCTCTTTATATGCTAAGCTGATGGCCCGGATGCTTGTTATTGCATGCGCCATGCACGGCTGCGTTATAAGAGGAATGTAAGAAAATAAACTTTGTATCGCTTATAATGTTGTATTCTAACTGCACTGTAGAAAACAGAGAATTATGGTCGAACTCGGGGAGTGTAATTTATACCTTCCAAAAGGGAATCAAGTCGCGCAATATTAGAAACAAATGCTTTCGCACAGAATTTCTCCACTTGCTATTTTAACTGAGGCGTTAACCCATTTAAACTCAACCGGTAAGCACTTTAGCAAACAAAGGAATTTCATACCACATTCCACACTCAACCAACGCCATAAAAACAAAATAGGCAGACTGGTCATTTTTTTTTACTCATTCCTGTTTGTGGGATGTCGCTGGTGCAGAACAACTGCTGCATTTGCCCACATAGCAACAGTCACTGTGCTCCAGAAGTAATCCATTGTATGAAATGCGGAGATATCTCTTGGGGTTTTCCACTTCAGGGCTGGATATTGGACAGAAAGCTGCAGGCTGGCGAACACAGCAACGGAAGGAACATGCAGGCCATTAAAGTGAGACTTTGCTGAATAAATTCAACTACTTTCTTTCCTTACATAGGAACATAGGAATTACTGGACAAAAAAATACCAAGGTCCATCTAATTCGCCTTCTACCATCCTGGTGGTCGCATGATACGATAATGGAGTAGTCGACTAATTACAGCAATCGATCTCCATCAATTAGTCTACAACAGACCCAGAAATGAGGAGAGGACAAAACCCAGTGGTGGAGGGCTTTGAGAACCATAGCTCCAGTCCAAAGTCACCTTGTTCCACCCAAGCACATACAACAACAACAACTTGCATTTATATAGCGCCTTTAACGTCGTAAAACATCCCAAGGTGCTTCACAGGAGCGCAATAAAACAAAATTTGACACCGAGCCACATAAGTAGATATTAGGGCAGATGACCAAAAGCTTGGTCACAGAGGCAGGTTTTAAGGAGCGTCTTAAAGAAGGTAAGAGAGGTAGAGAGGCGGAGAGGTTTAGGGAGGGAGTTCCAGAGCTTAGGGCCCAGGCAGCTGAAGACACGGCCGCCAATGGTGGAGCGATTATAATCGGGGATGATCAGCAGGCCAGAATTAGAGGAGAGCAGATATCTCGGAGAGTTGTGGGGCTGGAGGAGATTACAGAGATAGGGAGGGGGCGAGGCCATGGGGGGGGGGGGGGGGGGGGGATTTGAAAACAAGGATGAGAATTTTTAAATCGTACCCCACGTCACATCTTACAAATGCTCTTATTTTTGGCCGTGCCAAACCAGCAACGAGGAAACATTAACCAAATCACAAAACAAGAAACCGATGTTAATTGTTGGTTTATTAGATTTCAAGTTGCAACCGTCATCTTTATCCTTCACCGTAACTCATCGATCTGAATGTAACATATAAATACCAAACTTAACCACACACAACAGAGCTGCTCAGAGGTGCCGTACAATAGTATCATTATTATAGGGGAAAAATAGTTTTATTATTTAACAAACTTCTTTTCTTCTTCTTAAAAAGTGCTCATGTAAAATTACAAATCTAGGCAAAATTGACAGTTTAAATGAACAGCTTCGCCACGTCCTTAAGGGGCTCACGAAAGCAAGCCACTGAAAAGAGCAAAGCATCTGCGGCCTCAGTTCTGTAGACTGCCTATCTCGTCATCGTCAAATTCATTCATATAAACCATTATTTTGGTCCAGTGCATCATTAGGGAGTCTTTGCTAACAAATAAATAAATTCCATTTATATCTAGAACATTCCTTGGTTGTAGGTCAGCTAAAAGCACCAAAATTGACTTTTAGCCAAAACAAAACAAAAAAAAAAAGCAGCTTTTTACAGGACCTACAAGATCCAAGAAACACTTCTCATTGTAAAACTTCAATTTCTTCTTTTTTTTTTTTAAATAAAATAATCTACTCTCACTTTACATTATTTATTCACATCAGCTACGTCACAGGAAAAAAAAAACGTGTCGAAATAATTAAAAAAAAAACCGTAAAAATAATAATAAAAAGAGATTATCGGGATGAACAATGAATGGAGCCCCCCCCTCCCCAGGGAGCTCGGTCAAGTGCGCTGATCTTCATTGTTCTCCAGGGACTGTCTGGTCTGTGCTTCTTTCCAAGGTTCAGTAATGGGGAGGGTGGCTGTATGGGTTCGATGGCTGTTGGGGCTGGTTACCTGGCAAGGGATGAAGGTTGCACAAACGTCACAATCAGTTATTTTATTTTTTCATCCACCCTTTTGTTTGCCCCCCCCCCTTTTTTTCCTCCCAGAAGCTGGCAGCTGTCCTTCATTCTGCCAGTGCATTTCACACTTCTTTTAGCCTCAACCGGTCACATTAACACCTCCTCTTGCCTTGATCATCTCTTAATGTCTCTTAATCTCCCCTTTTGTTCTTTCATCCCCTCCCCCTTTTCCCAGCTTTATCCTTGCCTTAAATCTATTTCATTTCCTGCTATTTCCAGTTCTGACGAAAGGTCTTCGACCTGAAATGTTAACTCTGTTTCTCTCTCCACGGATGCTGGCTGGCCTGCTGAGTTTTTCCAGCGTTTTCTGTTGTTATTTCACAATCAGTTATGCGTTTTAAGGGAAAAGCTAGGCACGTTTGCAATTCAGCTATTCCTCAAGCAGCAGAGAGTTTAGCACAATATTACACGACATTTCTATTAGAGAGAGAGAAAGGGGGAATGAGAGAAACGTAACGGATGAGAGTAATTACAAGGCAATAATCTTATCGAGGGATTCAGATTGCATTGTGATCTGTAGTGGGTAAGGGGAAAGGAAAGAGGAAGAAGGGGAGTGGAGATGAAGGAAGGAAAGAAGGAGAAGGCACGGGGGGGGGGGGGAAAGAGGTGAGAAAATGGCTTGGGGAACTCAAGTAGGGAATCTAAGCTGTCTGGCTAGCTTTGTTGATACAAGCTGAGTGAATTTTACATTTTGTACAGAATGTGATGGTCATTTAGAATTCAGTTTTCATTGCGTGTGGTTCCTGCTCAGCTTTCCTTCTGGCCGGTGTTATCAATTGTGTTGCAGGTTGAAGGACAAGTCTGATGCCAGTAAGTGTTGCATTTAATTTGTTGGCAATGACCCAATAAGAGCATAAAAAATAGGAGCAGGAGTAGGACACACGGCCCCTCGAGCCTGCTCCGCCATTCAATGAGATCATGGCTGATCTTCGATCTCAACTTCATTTTCCCGCCCTGTCCCAATATCCCTCGATTCCCTTAGTATCCAAAAAACTTTGTCTTGAATATACTTAAACGACTGAGCATCCACAACCCTCTGGGGTAGGGAATTCCAAAGATTCACAACATTCTGAGTGAAGAAATTTCTCCTCATCTCAGTCCTAAATGGCCGACCCCTTATTCTGAGACTGTGACCAGCCAGGGGAAACATTCTCCCAGCAGCTACCCTGCAAGCCCCTTAAGAATTTTATATGTTTCAATGAGATCACCTCTCATTCTTCTAAACTCCAGGGAATATAGGGCTAGTCTACTCAATCTCTCCTCATAGAACAACCCTCTCATCCCAGGAACCAGTCTGGTGAACCTTCGTTGCACTCCCTCTAAGGCAAGTATATCCTTCCTTAGGTAAGGAGACCAGAACTGTATGCAGTACTCCAGGTGTGGCCTCACCAGGGCCCTGTATAATTGCAGTAAGACTTCATTACTCTTATATTCCAATCCCTTTGTAATAAAGGCTATCATACCATTTGCTTTCCTAATTGCTTGCTATACCTGCATGTTAACTTTCTGTGATTCATGTACAAGGACACCCAGGTCCCTCTCAATACCAACATTTCCCAGTCTCTCACCTTTTAAAAAATATTCTGCTTTTCTATTTTTCCTACCAAAGTGGATAACTTCACATTATATTCCACGTTATATTCTATCTGCCACGTTCTTGCCTACTCACTTAACCTGTCTATATCCCTTTGCAGCCTCTTTGCATCCTCCTCACAACTTACTTTCCTACCTAGCTTTGAATCGTCAGCAAACTTGGATACATTACACGCGGTCCCCTCATCTAAGCCATTGATATAGATTGTGAAATAGCTGAGGCCCAAACACTGATCCCTGAGGTACCCCACTAGTTACAGCCTGCTAATCTGAAAATTACCCATTTATTCCCCCTCTCTGTTCTCTGTCCGATAACCAATCCTCAATCCATGCCAGTATATTACCCTAATCCCATGAGCCCTAACTACTCCTGCATTTACAGCCCACCACTGCAGGCAGTCTCAACACTGGTGGCTGCACTGTTGCTGTCAGCGGAGATTTACCAGTTTAGGAGGTGGTTTTGCTGCAGTTTGCTGGTTTGTAAATGTTTCCCCTTCAAGTATTTATCCAATTCCCTTTTGAAAGTTACGACTGAATCTGCTTCCACCGCCCTTTCAGGCAGAGCATTCCAGATCACAACAACTCGCTGTGTAAAAAAAAATATTTTCTCCCCTGGTTATTTTGCCAATTATCTGAAATATGTGCCTTCTGGTTACCAATACTCCTGACAGTAGAAAAAATTTCTCCCCAATTACTCTAACAAAACCCTTCATAATTTTGAACACCTCTATTAATTCCCTCCTTAAACTTCTCTACTCTAAGGAGAACAATCCCAGCACCTCCAGTCTCCCCACATAACTGAAGTCCCTCATCCCTGGTACCATTCTAGTAAATCTTCTTTGCACCCTCTCCAAGGCCTTCGCATCCTTCCTAAAGTGTGGTGCCCAGAAATTGAACACAATACTTCAAGCTGAGGCCTAACCAGTGATTTATAAAGGTTTAGCATAACTTCCTTGCTTTTGTACTCCATGCCTCTATTTATAAAGCTATTTATATGCTTTTTTAACCACCTTATCAACTTGTCCTGCCACCTTCAAAGATCTGTGTATGTGAATCCCCAGGTCTCTCTGTTCCTGCACCCCCTTTAAAATTGGTGTTGAGCTTTTTGCCCACGGTCTTTGTCTACGCGCTTTCTACTTTGGCCAAAGGGCTTTTGATTCTCACCCTTTGCCCTATTTCCAGCTTTCCCATTACTCTTGGACCTCTTCCTTTGGCCTTTTACCTTCTCACCGAGATATGCCATCACGATATTGGCTGCTTGAGTTTCTCTACTCCTTTTACGCACTCTAATCTGTCTCCCCTCTGAATTCGAGTGCTCCATTCTCTTGGTTCCAAGCCCAACTGAAACAAATTCTGATGAAGGGTTCCAACTAGAAGGTTAATACAGATGCTGACTGACCTACTGTGCACCTCCACCAATTTCTGTTCCATTTTTGTGTTTTCTCTTTCTTATGAATACATTGTGTAGAGTACAAAAGCCAGGAAGTTATGCTAAACCTGTATAAAACATTAGTTTGGCCCCAGCTGGAGTACGGTGTCCAATTCTGGGCCCCACACTTTAGGATGAATGTGAAGGCTTTGGAGAGGGTACAGAAGAGATTTTTTAGAATGGTCCCAGGGATGAGGGATTACAGTTTCGTGGATAGACTGGAGAAGCTGGGGTTGCTCTCTTTGGAGCAGAGAAGGCTAAGAAGAGATTTGATAGAGGTGTTTAAAATCATGACGGGTTTAGAAGAGAAACTCTTTCCCAATGGCTGAAGGGTCAATAACGAGAAGGCACATGTTTAAGGTGATTGGCAAAAGAACCAGCGGCGATATGAGGAAAAACTTTTTTATGCAACAAGTAGTTAGGATTTGGAATACACTGCCTGATAGGGTGGTGGATAGCAGCTGTCAAAAGGGAATTGGATAAATACTTGAAGGAGAAAACAATTGCAGGGGTATGAGGAAAGAGCGGGGGAGTGGGACTAACAGGATTGCTCTTGAATGAGTCGGCGCAGACTCGATGGGCCAAATGGCCTCCTTCTGTGCTGTACTATTCTATGATTCGACATGCAAAAATCAGCTTGGCATTTGGTACAATAATCATAAAGCATTTGAAATCTCATTTGAATTTGGTACTTACTAGAAAGCTGCTTTTGCAGCTGTCGAACCAACGCTGCTGTCTGTTGTTGCTGTTGGGTCTGTTGCATACCCTGTCTTGAAAACTGGGATGAGGGAAAAAGAAACACATTATTGATACTTAATCCGTTCATTGCTCCAGTCCCCTGCACTATTATTACTTCTAGATGTGAAGCTCTGCCTGCAAATGGGAGGAAGTTAAGTGTTTATCCACCAGAGAGATTCATTTTTATTTAGCAAAGGCGGTGCACAAATGTCACTGCGTTATTTCCTAAGCATCACTGGTAAATTAGCATCTTTTTGTCTTCATCTCCCTTCCCACAACATTAAAGTCACTTCAGGATATTCAGGCTGTGTCTGTCAGACAGGAAATGAGTGTGGAGATTTTCAGTAATATGCAGTGACGTGCTCACAACAATAACTTGCATTTATATAGCGCCTTTAATATAGTAAAATGTCCCAAGGTGCTTCACAGGAGCGTTATCACACAAAATTTGACACCGAGCTACATGAGGCGATATTAGGACAGGCTTGGCCACAGAGATAGGTTTTAAGGAGCGTTTTAAAGGAGGAGAGAGGGAGTAGAGAGGCGGAGAGGTTTAGGGAGGGAATTCCAGAGCTCAGGGCCCAGGCAGCTGAAGGCACGGCCGCCAATGGTGCAGCGAAGGAAATCGGGGAGGTGCAAGAGGCCAGAATTGGAGGAGGGCAGAGATCTTGCAAGGTTTGTAGGGCTTGAGGAGGTTACAGTGATAGGGAGGAGCGAAGCCATGGAAGGATTCGAAAAGAAGGATGAGAATTTTAAAATCAAGGACTGGGAGCAGAGTTCAAATAACCTTTCAAACAGTGTGGAAGAATGAGAGGCCTTCTGCCTCCCTCTCCCTCCCATTGCCAGGTCCACCAAACCCTTCTCCCAGCTCCTGGATTCCCCCCCCCCTCCTGCTTCATACCCATTGTGGATCCTTGGCCTCCAGCCCAATTTCATCTCTGTGCAACTCCTCCCTGCATGACTGCTGCCCACTGGCACTACAGCCTTCCAAGCATTTTTGTTTTTGAAGTCATCAAATACGTTAAAAGAACTCATAACACTTTGGAAACTAAAGTTTCAATAAGAGCTGGGTCTACAACCACACTGGGAGGCGGATCATCACTTGTGAAAACAAACTGTGGGTGATGCTGCCGAGAATAGGATGCGGGTTGAGGTGGAAGGATGGGGGAGGGTAAAGGAAACAGAGGAAGATGAGGAGGGTCATGGGGATTGATGGGAAATTGCCACTTTTCCTACATTACAACAGTGACTACACTTCAAAAAGTACTGATAGAAAAGTACTTCATTGGCTGTAAAGCGCTTTGGGACGTCCTGAGGTTGTGAAAGGCGCTGTATAAATGCAAGCCTTTCTTTATTCTAAGAATCACCACTCTCAGCAGAAACGGTTCAACAAGGCAGCAGGCCGCAGATCCCAGCCTATCTTTGTATCCATGATGTGGAGATGCCGGTGTTGGACTGGGGTGGACAAATGTGAGAAGTCGCACAACACCAGGTTATAGTCCAACAGCTTTATTTGAAATCACAAGCTTTCGGAGCGCTGCTCCTTCGTCAGGTGAAGTCCTTCACCTGACGAAGGAGCAGCGCTCCGAAAGCTTGTGATTTCAAATAAAGCTGTTGGACTATAACCTGGTGTTGTGCGACTTCTCACATTTATCTTTGTATCGACAGCGAAAGTGACCATTCACAGTACTTGCTGTTTGCAAGTGTGGCCCCTCTGCCCTCCTTACTATCCACCAAGTGAGTAAAGCAGGGAAGCCATTTTTGTAAGCAGTTAAGGGATTTTATTTTTGTGTAAATTACTATACTCAAGTGGTTCTTTGTTTAGCAACTCCAGTATGCTCATATGATGTTTAAAGCTGGGCTTCGAAAAACCAGATTAAAATGGAGAGAGCTGCAATCTGGTTTAATTTGTGCAATAATACACTAACAACTTGAATTTAAATACCGCCTTTAAGAAAGAAAAGCACCTGAAAGCACTGTTATGCATATTGTATTTTATTTCCTTCAATTTCCCCCCTCGTCTCCTGACTCTTGCTGGGGTACAGTCTCATGGGTGCTGGCTGCCCTTTGGAACCTCTCTCGTGCGTCACTCATTAACTTGTGAGCCCTGGTAGAGAGTATTCACAAGATGTGCGTCTGTGGGGCAGGCAACACAACTGACCCCATTCTAGTCCTTGCCTGGTAATGCAGACGTCTACTTGCCAGCAGAAGTCACTAACCTTAGTGCAAGGATGCTGGCAACTAGAGATACTTTCCCGGTCTCCACAAATCAGTTCCCCTATCTTGTGGCATTCCCTGAAGGGAGTACACTGCCTGTTGCCAAGTCTCTGACAATACTGGTTCTGGCTCTGGCTCGGACAGTACTGTTCTCCCACTCTGCCTCCTACAATGTTCCAATGAAGCTCAACATAAGCTCATCTTTTTGTTCGGCACTTTACAGCCTTCCGGACTCAACACTGAGTTCAACAATTTCAGATCATGAACTCTGCCCCATTTTTTCGGACGGCAGCTGTTGATACTTCTGCTATTCCCATTTACACCTCTTCTAGACCCATCTTTTATTTCTTTACTTATCCCATTGCCATCTCCTTTTAAAATAAAAACAGAAAATGCTGGAGACACTCAGCAGGTCAGGCGGCATCCGTGAAGAGAGAAACAGAGTTAACGTTTCAGGTCGATGACCCTTCGTCAGAACTCAAACTCCTTTTGCCTCGCACAGTCATCCCTTTTGTCTTTTAATCTCTCCTGCCTTCCACCCTATCACAGAGCTTTCCTTTTGTTCTTTCCTCCCCTCCCCCCTTTCCCTGCCCCTACACTTGCTTAAAAACCTGTTCCATCTCTAACTTTTTCCAGTTCTGACGACAGGTCATCGACCTGAAACGTTAACTCTGTTTCTCTCTCCACGGATGGCTGCCTGAGCTGCTGAGTGTTTCCAACATTTTCTGTTTTTATCTCTGACAATACTGTTGGTTTCACGCCCTCAAACTCCCCTACCCTGCCCTGTGGGGGGGGCAAGCTCGTCTCCACCTGGTGCCCCCCCCCCCAGATGGTCAGAGCTCGATGGGAAACTGCATGCGATCGCACTCACGGCCAACATTCCCCCTCAGCCAAAACTACCAAACAGATTAACCGGTCATTCATCTCATTGCGGCTGCAGTCGAAAATGGTAGAATAATGGCAGTCGCTGTAATTCAAAATCTATTTACTGTGCGCACCATGTTATGATGCGGTAAGGCGCTTTATAAATGCCAGTGCCATTACTACTAGAATAGCACTGTGCTACATCTCTAGACACCCTGTGAAATTGTTTCTGATTTATAAGAAATATAGCAAAATAAAACTAAACTTTATTTTTCCTTGCAATGAATTGCTTGCACTGTGCCATCAAACAAGAGCTAATTATATTCCTAAAATTGTGTTCTGCGTTTGCTAACTGAAGCCTGATCAGCAATGGGACTTGAAAACCAGGATTTTTTTTTCTCCAAAATTAAAAATACCCATTACATTTTCAAAGTCATAAAAACTTCACAGACAGTTGGCTTCGTTCACACTCACGCTGGAGATGTCCAGAATGATAAATATCTCCCCAGTTAATTCCTATAAACATAATCATAGGAAATTCCCAGACTGTTTGGTAGAAACTTCTTTTTTTTTAATTAAAAACTACTTAAAAAGCATTTGGCATTTCACCTTTTTAATTTTCTTAACAAGCGAAAACAACCGAGTCTGGGTTTTGCTGACTTCGCATTGCATGTCATTTCTGAGGCGCCCACTGTGCTGAATAAGGCGCGCAAGCTTTCTGCCCTCGGTTATCTGCATTTCAAGGTCTCAATATATTGATGACTGGAGCGCCCATGGCATCACTGACCCATGGAAACCTGGGTCTATGGATGTGCCGTGGCTTAAGGCCACCAGATTCAATAAGGTATTTCTAATCCTCGTTCAAACCTTCGTATGTTCAGTATACCTTCCACTACACTAAGGGAATCAAGGGATATGGGGATCGGGCGGGAAAGTGGAGTTGAGGTCGAAGATCAGCCATGATCTTATTGAATGGCGGAGCAGGCTCGAGGGGCCGTATGGCCTACTCCTGCTCCTAATTCTTATGTTCTTACACCCTTGTGATTCAGTCTCTTCAGGAGAGAAAGGGTTAAAGCTGGAGAGGGGAATTAAAAAGAGTGAACAATGAGAGTATGCTCCCTGTCCTTGATTTTTAAATAGTGTGAAACGTAACACAGAATACGTTGAATGTTGACTGGCACAGCTCAGATGGGCCTCTCAGATGACCAAGTTCAACTAAGTCACAGTGGGGAAGTGGCAGATGAAGGCAGAGCTCTTGCCCGCAGCAAGTGAGGAGGAAATCGGAGGACTAGTTATCCCCAAGGTCATTGTTGTATATCTCTGCTTTGAGAATGGAATTGTTGCAGACTTAAGTCTAAGTCACCCACGGTGTCCTAGATGCTGGGTGGTTTGGCGGGGGGGAGGGGGGGAGGAAAAACACCTTAGCAGAAAAAAGGTTGGGCCATCTTGTCCTGAAGTAAAAAAAGTGTTACTGTGTTAGGAGAATGCATTACACCTCAAAGCAGAAGGGTGTGCGTTGTGCCTGCGATTTGGCAAACAGCACAATCCCCAATCTCACACGGTGCATCAGCTCTTCTTCAAAACCAAGCATTAGTCACACTGGACTGTTCTGGTGCGCCTCCTGGTAGCTGGCACTGGCACAGACCGGAGAGCCCGCTGCCCGCGTGTCCGTTTGGCCAGATTCAGTGTTTCGATGTCTGTGATCTTGCTGAAGATTTAATTGATTTCTTATTTTCCGTATCTCCCTACTATCCCCATGAATCATGCCTATTAGCCTAATGGTCCAAAAATCAGTCAATTGTGAGTGAATTAGCAAGTGTCAGCAACGCTGGGGGGCCGGGGGCCCAGTGAATGGGCAGATTGGGCACCAGGGAATCTAAAGGGGAGGGAAATAAGAGATGAAAAGAACAAAATGTGAATGCAGGAAATCTGCGATTAAAAAAAACAGAAAATGCTGGAAATACACAGCAGGTCTGTCATCAGCTGAAAGAGAATGTTTTGATAAAGGGTCCCATGTGAACACTAACCCATCTTCTGCTTCTAACCCATGTCAGCTGTGGCTCAGTGGGTAGCACACTCGCCTCTGAGTCAGAAGGTTGTGGGTTCAAATCCCACTCCAGGGACTTGAGCACATAAAACTAGGCGGACATTCCAGTGCAGTGCTGAGGGAGTGCTGCACTGTCGGAGGTGCCGTCTTTCGGATGAGACGTTAAACCAAGGCCCCGTCTGCTCTCTCAGGTGGACGTAAAAGATCCCATAGCACTATTTCGAAGAAGAGCAGGGGAGTTATCCCCGGTGTCCTGACTAATATTTATCCCTCAATCAACATAACACACTGCTGTTTGTGGGAGCTTGCTGTGCTTAAATTGGCTGCCGCGTTTCCCACATTACAACAGTGACTACACTTCAAAAAGTACTTGATTGGCTGTAAAGCGCTTTGAGACGTCCAGTTGTCGTGAAAGGCGCTATATAAATGTAAGTCTTTCTTTCTTTGGGAGGCTGACCAACCTGTGGTGTGTAGTTCCATTTTAATTGGGCAAAAAAATAAAAATTTTCATAATGGACAGCAATCAGTAATATTAGCCAGGACACCGGGGATAATTCCCCAGCTGAGATTTTCCAGCGTTTTCTGTTGTTAAATCAGTAATATTTGTTTTACGCTGTCAGTACTTTGCTCCGTTTATCAAGATCACATATGCAGATCTCACAAACTTGTATTTAAATTAAAACACGGAAGATTAAGAACAAATGCTTTACACCTATTGACATCAGCAACATTTTTCCCCTCTTGGTACACAATGCATGATCCGACTGTTAGCTGCTTCAGAAGTTAGATAATGGCCCAGATTTTGCTGGAGCGTGACCCGTTAGTTAGACCATCTCCCTCACCCTTCAGCACGAAAAATTTTGCGTCACAAATTACTGGAAATGTGAGCTGATAACGGCGAGGGCAACGGGACATCTGGGACCTTGGTGAATGACAGGACCAACAGTCTGTCTCCTTAACCAGAGATCGAAAAAGGAACAAAGGAAGGACGGAGAAGGAAAGAGGGTGAATTAGCATCAAATCAGGTACAGAAAGGGAAATAGAGAGAGGAAAATAAAGATTAGATTAAGAGAGAGAGAAAAAAGGGACAGAAAGGATAAGTAAGAAAAAAATGTAAAAATGTGAAATTTAAAATCTCTACGAACAATTTACTACCTGCGGGAATGAGACTCCACAGTTTCAATTGTTCCCTTTCAGGGCTGGAGAGGTTGATTGGCATTACAAGAACAAAAATCTCATCATCAAAAAGGTACTTATGCTGTAAAATAGCAGCCCTAACTTTCAGCAGCAAGTTTAATCGGTAATTAATGCACAAACGCAGCAAATTCTTGAAACACACAGGGAGGTTGAGGGCGAGTGAGCTGCCGTTTCCGCAAGGCTGACAACAGAGTGGTGCAAATCGTACAGTAAATTGTGGTGATTCGCAACTCACGGGGTAATCTCTTCGTCGCTGGACAATTTACACATTAATAACGGTGTGCACATTAAACTTTGCTGTTATTTTGCCAGAAATTTCTGGCCTGAATTTTTTTTTAAAAAAAAGAACTTTGTCCAAATGCATGAAACACACATATTATTACACCATGGGGATAGGATCTTGAACAGGACTGACTAAATAGGACAGGAAGACAGCTGTCATCAGTTGGATCAACCTTCAAATCCCGAGGGCAATAAATTACTGTACTGCCAGTAAGACATCACAATGCGAAGAATATTGCTGGCTTCCACGGAACTGGTTCAAGCACAATGTAGTTTGCAAGATTTGTACAGTGGAAACCTTTCCTTTTATGGGTGCAGGTCAGGTAAAAGGTAACTATTGTCTTTCGGGATAAAGATTACTTAGCAAACTTTTTTTCCCCCATATGCTTATCTTCACATGAGGCAAATAGTCAGTTGACCGTAGCGCTGTTGCTTTGAAAATGAATTGTGCCTTTTCTCTCGCCTTGAAGGGAAAGTCATTTTTCATCTGTCTCTTAAGGTTTGGAGAGTTTTTTTTAAATTCTTGGAAAGCATCCTTTAATCTCTGTATGATGCAGCACGGTTTCCGAGTGTGCCCAGAACTCAATGTGTGTGTGTGTGTGTGTGCAAAATGTGCATTCTTCATTTGTGAAATGCCACACGGTCTACAAATTCTGATCAAAAGAAAAATCGCCGAATGACCGGCTCAGATCGGTAGAACAATCCTGCAGTCTTAATTGCTCAACTGGACAATCAAACTCCATGCCCTAGTGAGACGTGCTTCACCAGCAACAAGGAGCCAAAGCAATGTTATCATCACTGATACAGAATCAGATTAGAATCATAGGGGTAGAAATTCGTCTTGGGCAGTAGCACAATACAGCCGGTACTGGATCGGCCGCCCGTTATACACCGTGCCTGGTAGTCAGTTCCTTGACTGCAATGGAGCTGAATATCAGATGCTGCGTATAACAGGCGGCCGATCTGATACCGCCCGTTTTGCGCCACTGCCCCGAGACCAATTTCTACCCCGTAGAACCTTTCAGCACAGAAGGTCGTCATTCGGCCCGTTGTGCCTGTGCCGGCTCTTTGAAAGAGCTCTCCAATTTAGGTTGATAATGAAAGTCATGAACATTACAACTGATGAGGCATGACCAAGTATGGATCAGTGAAACAAGTAGAAGCCCGATCTGATTTATTAGCTCAAAACATTCAGGAGAGGAGACGGAAGACGTGACTCAAGAGAGTCTCAAAACAAATTCAAGCAAATTCCTTCAAACATGGTAGAACTGAAGAGAAGACCAACTGTCGAGAGAGTGAATTCGGAAGCCTTATGCAATCCATAGACCAGCCCCTAAAAGGAGAGGGGATAGGGAACTCTGCGAAACACTAATGGGGGGGGGGGTTTGCAGCGGTGGGGAAAGGGGTGGCAGGAGGCCCAGGATAGCCAAAGGGCATGCTGATGGACTGGAGAATTCAAACTTGTGAGAATTGAAGGGGTGGGGGAAATTCAAGACACAAAAAGTATGGATTAAAAGTTGACAGAAAGTTGCCCTCAGGGTAAAAAAAAAGTCTTGCATTTATATAGCGCCTTTCATGGCCTCAGGACGTCCCAAAGTGTTTTACAGCCAATGAAGTACTTTTTGAAGTGTAGTCACTGTTGTAATGTGGGAAACGCGGCAGCCAATTTGCACACAGCAAGCTCCCACAAACAGAAATGTGATAATGACCAGATAATCTGTTTTTAGTAATGTTGATTGAGGGATAAATATCGGCCAGGACACTGGGGAGAACTCCCCTAGTCTTCTTTGAAATAGTGCCTTAGGATCTTTTACGTCCACCTGAGAGAACATCCGAAAGACGGCACCTCTGACAGTGCAGCACTCCTTCAGCACTGCACTGGAGCATTAGCCGAGATTTTTTTTGTGCTCAAGTCTCTGGAGTGGGACTTGAGCCCACAACCTTCTGACGAGAGTGCTACCAACTGAGCCACAGCTGACAGAATCCTTCCGTCCTTGCCACTACAATCAACGGATCAGATCAAAGCTCTGCAGTCCTGCCACATCCAGTCGTGAATGGTGGTGGACCATTAAACAATTACGGGAGGAGGAGGCTCCATGAATATCCCCATCCTCAATGATGGTGGAGCCCAGCACGTGAGTGCAAAAGACAAGGCTGAAGCATTTGCAACCATCTTCAGCCAGAAGTGCCGAGTGGATGATCCATATCGGCCTACTCCTGAGGTCCCCACCATCACAGAAGCCAGTCTTCAGCCAATTCGATTCACTCCACGTGATATCAAGAAACGGCTGAGCGCACTGGATACATCATCATCCCGGCCATCGTGCTGAAGACTTGTGCTCCAGAACTAGCCGCGCCTCTAGCCAAGCTGTTCCAGTACAGCTACAATACTGGCATCTATCCGACAATGTGAAAAACTGCCCAAGTATGTCCTGTCCACAAAAAGCAGGACAAATCCAACCCGGCCAATTATCAGTCTACTCTCAATCATCAGCAAAGTGATGAGAGGTGTCGTCAACAGTGCTATCAAGCGGCACTTACTCACCAATAACCTGCTCACTGATGCCCAGTTTGGGTTCCGCCAAGTCCACTCAGCTCCCGACCTCATTACAGCCTTGGTCCAAGCATGGACAAAGGAGCTGAATTCCAGAGGTGAGGTGAGAGTGACTGCCCTTGACATCAAGAAGCCCTAGTAAAACTGAAGTCAGGGGAAAAACGCTCCACTGGCTGGAGTCATACCTCGCACAAAGGAAGATGGCTGTGGTGGTTGAAGGTCAATCATCACAGCCCCAGGATATCGCTGCAGGAGTTCACCAGGGCAGTGTCCTAGGCCCAACCATCTTTAGCTGCTTCATCAATGACCTTCCCTCAACATAAGGTCAGAAATGGGGATGTTCGCTGATGACTGCACAGTGTTCAGCGCCATTCACAACTCCTCAGATAATGAAGCAGTCCATGTCCGCATGCAACAAGACCTGGACGACGTTCAGGCTTGGGCTGATAAGTGGCAGGTAACATTCGTGCCACAGAAGTGCCAGGCAATGACTATCTCCAACAAGCGAGAGTCTAACCACATCCCCTTGACATTCAACAGTATTACCATTGGCAAATCCCCCACCATCAACATCCTGGGGGGTCACCATTGACCAGAAACTTAACTGGACCAACCACATAGTCAGAAGCTAGGTATTCTGCGGCGAGTGTCTCACCTCCTGACTCCCCAAAGCCTTTCCACCATCTACAAGACACAAGTAAGGAGTGTGATGGAATACTCTCCACTTGCCTGGATGAGTGCAGCTCCAACAACACTCAAGAAGCTCGACACCATCCAGGACAATGCAGCCCGCTTGATTGGCACCCCATCCACCACCTTAAACATTCACTCCCTCCACCACCGGCATACCGTGGCTACAGTGTGTACCATCTACAAGATGCACTGCTGCAACTCGCCAAGGCTTCTTCGGCAGCACCTCCCAAACCCGCAACCTCTTCCACCTAGCAGGACAAGGGCAGCAGGCGCATGAGAACACCACCACCTCCAAGTTCCCCTCCAAGTCACACACCATCCTGACTTAGAAGCATATCGCCGATCCTTCATCGTCGCTGGGTCAAAATCCTGGAATTCGAAACCTAACAGCACTGTGGGAGTACCTTCACCACACGGACTGCAGCGGTTCAAGGAGGCGGCTCACCACCACCTTCTCAAGGGCAGCTAGGGATGAGCAATAAATACTGGCATTGCCAGCGACGCCCTGATCCCATAAGCGAATAAAAAAATATATAATTTTCAAATCAGGAACATTTTTTTTTTATACTCTGGCCAATCTCAGCTCAGCTGCTGATTGCTTCAGGACACAATGAGGATGAGGAGAAAGAAATATGGGAAATATTAGGTCAGTCATAACGCCATGCAAACCTATCTACCCCTTTCACTCTGAACTCAGGCAATAACAATACAGACTACCACAGATGGGAAGGGGTGGGGAACAAACCAGAAACACACAGGTAGTTTAATGTCATTATTATTGGCTAAAGTAAAATTCATTTATCACTGACTGTGACACCAGCCTTACTGTTGGGGGGTTTACCTGCACATAGCTATGTTGTTAGTCAAAGATGTTGCTCAGCTCTCCACATGACACTGGTTTAGTAACGCTCGGTCTTCCTCACCCAGGAGGAGGGGGGGAATTTATTCAAAACTATACATAAGCTTACGAAAGAGTTTCATTTTTATCCCTAGCCAGTCCATTAAATGCAGGCACATCTCTGCTGTAAATAAGTGTCTCAGAGTTTCCAGTATGGAAAAAAAAAAGTGAACGATGAAGAATCTGGGCACTCGCAAGATGAGGCAGAGCCAAGAAATCATGCTGCAAAGGACTGAAACTGTGTAGGGCCTTCAGCACAATTACTCATGATACTAGTCTTAAAATAATAGAATCATGCAGCACAGAAGGAGGCCATTCGGCCCATCGTGCCTGTGCCAGCTCTTTGAAAGAGCTCTCCAATTAGTCCCTCTCCTCTGCCCTTTCCCCATAGCCCTGCAAATCTTTCCTTTTCAAGTATACATCCAATTCCCTTTTGAAAGTTACTATTGAATTTACTTCCACCGCCCTTTCAGGCAGCGCATTCCAGATCACAACAAACTTGCGTTAAAAAAAAAGTTATGTCGCCTCTGGTTCTTTTGCCAATTACCTTAAATCTGTGCCCTCTGGTTACTGACCCTTCTGCTACCGGAAACCGTTTCTCCTTATTAACTCTATCAAAACCCTCCAAGACTTTGAACACCTCTATTAAATCTCCCCTTAACCTTCTCTGCTCGAAGGAGAACAACCCCAGTTTCTCTCGTCTCCCCACGTAACATTGTAGCTCACTAAGAAATGCAACCTCATCACGGACTGCTCAGGCGCTTTTAAAATCATTTTCACTTGTAACTAAATTCTCCTTTTCCCGTTTAACCGGCACTTTTCCTCTCCTGTCTTCTTGTTCCCCTGCCCTCCCTCACAGTTCCCCTTTTGCAGGCATTGCATTAGGTTCTGGCCAAGTGCATGGGTGGGCTGCTAAAGAGATGTCCAATCGCCCCACTGGTTGACTCTCTCAACTATTTTCTATGCACCCTGAGAGGAAGAAGCTCGCACTGCTTTTCCACCCCGACAGCTTGGATTAGATCAGGCGTTCACGAGCCTGGGGAAATTAAGGTGGCGAAGCCCTGTCCTACCGTTCTCTAGCACTGGCTGTCTGTGCACCATGTGTTATACCAATCAGCCATTTGACAAATTTGTAAAAATGTTTCCGTTTAAAAAAAAAAGCTAGAAAGAACTGAGCTACGAAGGTCAGGAAGGACCCAGAGTTCGATCCCGGATCTGCACCAAGTTATTTGATCTCAGCCTGGATGGCGGAGCTATGCATAGCCTCAGTCCCTTCGAATACAGCGCTGTGTGGACCAAAGAAAAGCAAGCGTTACTATTCCTGATCGTTACCCTGTGGCCTCTATCAGCCGTGGCTCAGTGGGTAGCACTCTCGCCTTGGAGTCATGGGTTCAAGTCCCGCTGCAGAGACATGAGCACGTAATCTAGGCCGACACTTCTGTGCAGTACTGAGGGTCGAAATTCACACCGTGCCGACACCTAAAACAGGTTATCTGGTCATTTGTTTCATTGCTGTTTGTGGGAGCTTGCTGTGCACAACTTGGCTGCCGCGTTTCCTACATTACAACAGTGACTACACTTCAAAAGTACTTCATTGGCTGTAGAGCGCTTTGGGATGCCCTGAGGTTGTGAAAGGCGCTATAGAAATGCAAGTCCTTTCTTTCTTTTCTCTCATTAAAAGTGCATGCGTGGGTGGTCATTGAGTGAGGACATCAGGTTTAGCAGCGACACCTCCCCACCCCGTTCCCCCCCCGCCCAACAGATGATTCACCCTTTACGAATATCCACTTAATTTCTGTGCAGGAGGGTTAGTTTCATGAATCCGTACTCCCGGTACAAGTCTTCGGATGGGGAAAAGGGGTGAAAATGAGAGAAACGGGGGAAAAATGAATAAGCACTGTGCTCATACATAGCGGCGGCAGGATCCTGATCAAATGCAGGTCCGACAAACGTTAGAGTAGAACTGCACCAGTATGAGCCTGCTTAACTACGAAGAATGTACAAATGAAAAACAGCTGCTCAGTCGACAGATTCCTGTGCACTCAGGCCAGAAACACCCTGATTTCAACTGTGCAAGTGGCAGCAATTACCAGGCTGGAGTCAGGTACTTCCCCATAGGACAGTGGGGAATATAGAATTGGGGTTGGCGACAGCCATTGAGCTAGCACGTAACTAAAGCACATAACAGTTAATCTGCTCTGATAAATGAGGGTGAAATACAGCCAGTCCTGTTCAGTAACTGTGCTCCCAAGGTTGTATGTTAAAGAATTACATCACCCCGGAGATTTTTTTTTTTAATTGAGTTTCACTCAGAGCAACTATCAGAAGTTTGAAGACGCCATTAAAATCCTAAATCATAAACATTTCCATGATTTTTTTTTGAGTACCTTCTAGTGAATAAATGGTGTAGATTTGTTAAGCATATAACAGGATAGGATAGGACAGCAATGTTCGTATCAATACAATGCTGAGTGTCATTGCTTTCTGGCAACTACACGTGCACAGCAAGGAGTTCAGAAGAAATCGAGCTGAAATGTCCATTACAAATATTTAAATCCTAAAAGATCAAGGGAGTTGTATGAAAATGTCACGCAAGGTCACTATTTCCAATCTGCGGGCATTAACCGTCATCTGCTGCTCCAGCGGAGTGCCTGATCCTTCGTGACCACAAGTTTCAGCTAAGGGTCAGTCGGGGGAAGCGGGGGGGGGGGGGGGGGGGGGGAAAGAGGGAGAGGGAGGGGGTGATAGAAAATAAAGGACAAAGCTAAGCATGTGCTATGTGACATAAGCTGTGATTTAAGGGAACTCATGTGGGATGTGAGCCCATAATTAATGGAGGAAAATCAGTCCAAGGTGAACGTGACACAGATTGGACACGGCTGTTCTCTTCCTGGTTCCCCCACCCGCCTGAGTAAATTTTGAGTCTTGCATGCCATTTGTTTGTAAACTGGGATTCGTTGGATCCCAGGGGGGTCAATGAGGTCATTTTCTTTCTGTTCATCTAGGCCCAGGCATACCACGGCGTCTTGAGAGTTCTACACGCTTTCTGTCTCTGTTGATGTACTAACACATTATTTCCATTGCTGCACACTAGTAGAAACACATTTTCTGCAACAATAGCACTATTTTCCTTTAGGTATCTGGCACTGTCCCAAGAACAGAGCTTGCAGGGGTTCCCCAGGAGTGTGCCAATAATTGAAGGGGGGGGGGGGGGGGGTTCCGAGCAATGGATTAATTATTTTCAGCAAGGGACCCGTGCATAAAGCTCCACAACCGCTGTTCTCCACCATGCTGTCGCTCGACAACAATATCTGCTTTGTGCCTCTACGTTGGGAGAGAGCTTAGCGTACCTATGGACCCAGACATTAAAGCTCCACCTGGACAGGAGCTGAGCAACGTAAACAGGAGGTCTGCCCCGATGGAACCTGAATTGCAGCTCTTGGCCGGAGACCATTAGCTGCAGTGTAAATGCAGCTGTTGACGGGTGTAACGAGAGATTTCTAGACAGGATGGCAAAGAGGACAAAAAAAATTGCACAAAAGTGAAGACTAAACTTTAAAAAAAAAGATCCGTATCTGAAATATCCCGTGCCGTATATCAATTAGGAGATCTAATAATGCAAATAGATCCACATAAAGAGTTTCCTCAATTATTGTTTCCAATAACTCTTTGTACCGTGGTCACTGACATAACAGATGCAGCAAACATTCCACCGAAATATTAAGTAGTCCAGTTGACAGGAGGGCATTACATAGACAGCTCCCACCTTTTGCAGTATGCTCCGTCGGAGATGTCGGGGACAGTACAATGGATCAATTTGTTTGTATTTCTCTTGTGGGTAACCCCTGTCCTTTTGCCCCACCAATGACAGCCATGCCCCACCCTCTGGAACTCCCTCCTTAAACCTCTCCACCTCACCACCTCCAACTCCGACTTTAAGACCCTCCTTAAACCCACCTCTATGACCGAGCGTTTGGTCAGCCCACCTCAATATCAACTTCTGCGGCTCAGCATCCACACCTTTGTCTGATCAAGCCTCTGTGAAGTGCCTTGGCACGTTCTTTATTGTCCTCTTTGCCATCCTGTCTAGAAATCTCTCGTTACACCCGTCAACAGCTGCATTTACACTGCAGCTAATGGTCTCCGGCCAAGAGCTGCAATTCAGGTTCCATCGGGGCAGACCTCCTGTTTACGTTGCTCAGCTCCTGTATAAATGCACATTGTTGTGGTAATATTGTGGCAAACTGTGTTTGAGTTGCAGTACGCTGCCATGTACATAGAATAAAAAATCTTGCCATGTGTCTGGTGCATTAGAGCACGAATACATGGTATTATGGGGCTCAAAGATGCAAGTTAATACTCACAGTTAGCTCACACTGCTGGATTCATGATCACATAGGAACAGGAGTAGGCCCATTCAGCCTCTCGAGCTTACTCCACCATTCAATTAGATTGTGGCTGATCTGTACCTCAACTCCATTTACCTGCCTTAACTCCATACCCTTTGATACCTTTACCCAACAAAAATAAATCAATCCCAGTCTTGAAAATTACAATTGACCCCCAACATTCACTACCTTCTGGGGCAGAGAATTCCAGATTCCTACTACCCTTTGTGTGGAAAAAGTGCTTCCTGATTTCGATCCTGAATGGTGTAGCTTTAATTTTAAGATCATGTCCCCTCCTTCTTGATTCCCCCACCAGAGAAAAGAGTTTCTCTGTATCTACCCTATCGAGTCCTTTCAACTTTATAAATACCTCAATATCCTAAACTCAAGAGAATACAAGCCAAGTTTATGCAACCCATCCTCATAATTTATCCCGGTATCATTCTGAAATGATATCATAAATTATATAATTGCAGAGAAACAACAGAGAGAAAGTGCTTCCCCACAGGGAGGTAGGAACAGATCAAAGAGCGTGTCTTCCCTAGCCTGGCCTCTCGCAACTCATGGCTGCCCACTTCACTGCAGCATCTGATGAGACCTTGGAGTAGGCCATTAGCTTATCAATTTGACTTCAGCTGGTAGTTGGTGCAAAGAAAGAAACCGGGAAAAGGGCAAGAATATATCACAAGGAAATTAAAAATGTTCTTTGGCATTCAGTCGGTTAAGAGATAAGGGGGAGGGGGAAAGCGAAGAGAAACAAATCAGAGTTATTTCCGCTTTGCTGCTCTCTACCATCTAAATTTCACATCAAGTTATTAAATATAACATGTCGCCCTCGCTGCGTTCACTGTTTAACGACTTGCCCAACGCTGCACAACTAGATGCATTCCATCGAGCGCAACATCTCCCAAACCGTTTGAACAGTGCAAAACTCAACAAGAACAAAGTCGCTATGTCGAGCATGCGCTTTGAGTCTGTTCTCTCACCTTCCTTATCAGAACTTCATCCTCAGTCAAGGACTTTCCAACAACTCAGAAGCCAAGGAGAACATCTGATAAAATGTTTCTCCCATGTTGGCACAGCTTATCATGCGTGGTGTGAACTTGGTACCAAAAGTGGCAGACACCTTGGCCGGAATTTTGCCGGCGCTCACAGGGTGGGTTTGGAGGCGGGTCCGCTGTCAAAGATTGACAGCGGGTAGGAAACGCGAGTCTCCCAGGTGTCGTGTCTGTCAGCGGAGAACTGACCCGACACCAAGCGGCGGGGGGAGACAATTGAGCTCATTAAATGGCTTGTTAACAGCCAATTTAATGCTATTTTAAGGCTTCTTTCCAATTTTACGTTCTTCCCCGCGGCTCGGGGAACACGCCAGCTCACCCTGGCGTGAGTTGAGTCTGCTCTGATGTATCTGATAAGCTGACAGCTGCAGAAGTGATGTAAAGGACGCCATGTTGCAGATGTTCAGTTTCAGAGTGCAGAAACTGTTGGTTACTGCATTTGTAAGACATATAGAGATTTCTTTAGCTTACAAGTGTTTAGATGCAACTGTATGTCCAGTGGCATCTCATTGGAACAACCTCTCGCACCACTGACAGATTGCTTCTGTCATCTCAGCTGTAGCTGCCATCTATTGCAGCAACATCGGTGCCCTTGAAACTATCTCACCTTGGTCCTCTGAATCCCTCCACGATCAGCCCCAACACACCAACAACATCACCAACCTTCTCCGTCATCACCTGATGCTGCACTGGTCACAGGGCATCAGCCCCTGACAACATTGCTGCCCGGGAGGCCAGCGATGGCATCACCATGGCCAGATTTACTTCACATGACGCTGTTAACCCTGGCTGCCACATGATGCGCCAGGTTGACACCATCCTACACCAGCACCGTGAAGCATCCCTTTAATGTCCAAGCCATTCCATGCACAGTCATCACTATAGCTGGGGGGGGGGGGGGGGGGAGAGGGGGAAGTTATGTCTCAACATTCACTGGAACACTTCGCAAGGTGCGCACAGATCTGTCCAATAAGGGGCAGTGTTGAAAATATAATTTCACTGTATGACAACACATTACCAGATACTTCACATGGACATTGGCTAAACCTCTCAAGTGCCTACCCTTGTGTGTTGTTACTTGGTATGCTTGCAGTAGGATGAGGTTGAGTGTAAGGGGTGGCTCGTGAGATGAGAAAGTGATCATGTAGATAGAGAGGGTTGGGGGGAGGTGCAAGGTAAGTTGGTGCGAGTAAGGATGTGCAGTAGAGGGGTATGGAAGGCAGATGGGGATGTGTTGAGTGGCACAGCAGGGTGAGTTTGAGTGTGGCTTTGCAGTAACGTTTCGTGATCCACTGAAATCATTGAAAGGTTTGCGCCACTGCAGCCAGGGTCCCCTGACGACATCCCTGCTTTTGCCCTCCTGTGCAATGTGCAACCAGGCTGTGTTGGTGTCCTGGGATGTCTCTTCTGCCCTTGGAAGGGAAGAGAACCTCCCTGCGTGCTGTGACTCCCCCCATAAGCATATGGAGGGAGTCATTGGAGAGCCTGGGTGCAAGCGTCCACCTTTGTGCAGTGATTGTCAGTGTCTGCAGCACCTCAATGCTGTCAAATACTGACAGAACAATTGTCAAACTCAATGTGGCCGTGGTCCCTTTAAGGAAACTGGCTGATGACGCGTCATCAAATGACGTCATCAGACCCGTTTCCTGTTAATTGGCCGGGAAGCCCGCAGGGCAGGCTTAACAAGGCCAATCAAGGGAAAATCCCTTTGACAGAGCGGCTGCAGCTGGGAGTGGGACCAGAACAGAAACCAGCTCACCCGCCCCATCTCGACACCACTGAGAAAACCCAGCCCCTTATGTCAGTAGGGAACAAGTTATTGGCAATGACATGCACCCTACTGATTATTTCCGCTGGCTGGGGATTGTAGGACTAAGGGGCATAGTCTATAAATTAGAGCCAGGCCTTTCAGGAGTGAAGTTAGGAAACACTTCTACACACAAAGGGTGGTAGAAGTTTGGAACTCTCTTCCACAAACGGCAATTGATGCTGGTTCAAGTGTTAATTTTAAATCTGAGATTGATAGCTTTTTGTTAACCAAAGGTATTAAGGGCTATGGGGCAAAGGCGGGTATATGGAGTTAGATCGCAGATCAGCCATGATCTCATTGAATGGCGGAACAGGCTCGAGGGGCTGAATGACCTACTCCTGCTCCTATGTTCCTATGAAGAACTGGGAATTCAATCTAGAACCTTCTGATCTGTATGTCTGCATTACATAATGGCCCAGAAATTCGGCTCCCTGGCTTCCCGCGGGTGCAAGGATCCCGCGCGCACCTACCTACTGCGCCTGCCGTTGACCTCTGGGCCCACGGGGACTTCAGCTCCTGGGCCTCCTGCAGCTGCCGGCGCACAGTGCTTGTGTATCCCAGGGGCGTAGTTAGTGCGATGCGTCCCCTGGGATCACGTGGGCCATGGAGAGCCAATGACAGCAGACCATCTTTCATTCATAGATTTGACAGGACCTGTTAAATCTATGAATTGAAATCGGCCCCAAAACAACACCTAAACTTCAAATAAATTTAAAAAAAAAACATCACATTTTTAAAATAACTATAAGTTAAATAAATTAACTACTTTAAACAAAAATTTAAATTAAAAAAAAAATTAAACTACTTTTTAACAGTGCTAAAAATAAACTTACCTTTCTTTAAAGTATCTAAAAAAGATAAACCTGTTGAAAATTTTTTTTCATTGTAATTAATTAACCACTTACCTTGTTAAAAACAGGTCTTGCACCTCCTTTTTAAAAGCGCAGCTTCTTCCATACTTACCTTCCCAGAGAAACCTGAAAAAAAACCTAAGTTCGCCGCGTGCGCGCAGCCTCTCCCGCGCACGCAGTTCACCTCTCAACCCCTCCCTTCACGAGACCGGAAGTTCCAGTTTCCCGCGCATGCGCAGTGCATGCAGGAAACCAGCACTTCAGGAGGCCTTACGGGTGAGTACACAGCGCGTACTCACCCGGCAAGTGCCGAATTTTTGGCCCACTATCTTTACCAACTGGACTGTCTGAGGAATACCTCAGACGAGCTTATTCATTGGCAGCCACCCTTACTTCCTCTGATTGAATTTTTACACATCAAAGACTAGGTTAATCTTCAGAATTGGGGCTTTCAAATGACTGGAAAGTCAGCCCGCAAAGCCTGTTTTCAACTATTGCAATCCCTTTTTTTTTAAACAAAAGACGAGAGGCAGAAGAATAAAGTTAAGAGAAAGTTTTGAAACTTTGAAATAAATAGGTGGAGTCAAGTATTAGTTAGAAAGAGAGTAAAATCAACAAGTCTGAATAAAAGAATGGAAAAGGAGAGGACCAGGTGGGAAAGGGATGATAGGTAAAATGATACAATTTTTAGCATTAAATTGTGCTTCATAAGAACATACATAAGAAATAGGAGCAGGAATAGGCCACTTGGCCCCTCGAGCCTGCTCCGCCATTCAATAAGATCATGGCTGATCTTAGGCTCAAAGCCACTTCCCTGCCCGCTCCCCATAACCCTTCACTCCCTTATCTTGCAAAAATCTGTCTATCTCCACCTTAAATGTATTTAATGACCCAGCCTCCACGGCTCTCTGGGGCAGAGAATTCTACAGATTTACGACCCTCAGAGAAGAAATTCCTCCTCATCTCAGTTCTAAAAGGGCGACCCTTTATTCAGGTGTTTAATAGTTTAACGTTAATACAGCAATAAGGGTAATTCTTGAATAGCTATTTTGTTGGAATATTGCCATTTTGCTCAGCTTCACAGTGCATGAGCTGGAAAGAAATTAAACCACTCAACCCAGGGACTCTGGAATTTCCCCGTAACTGCCAGCAATCTAAGGCTTTTAAAAAAGACAAGGCATCTCAGAGCACTTTACAGCCAATTAATTACTTTTGAAGTGTAATGACCATTGTTCTGTCCTTAATTTTTCCCCTTTGGCCATATGCCATTACATTTCTCGACCAACCAATTACAGACTGCTCCCTGATAGCACTGGGTTCTGCAGTTTCCCATTTATTACAGACCCTGTCAGACAAAGTGGAGGTTTGTAAACATGTCCTCATTATCTACTTCCACCGAATAGCACTTCACCTTCCCAATATTACATTCTTTACCATTTACAAAGCATTTTCAAATACAAGTACGTGCCATTTCAAGATTATTTTCACCGTAGAACGTTTTTAACCTTTACACTGCTAGCAGACCCAGGGATCTCCCACTTGCCCCTTTCAGTAGATGTTGCATGGAGCCCGACAAAGATAAAGGCGGAAAAGATCCAATGGCCTGTGCCATCTGACACTCCTTGTGATGGGTAATACGATGCGAGCATCGTTTCTGTAGTGCAGTCCCCACCGCTGATTGCGGGCGCCTTGGTGCCAACTATGCGCAGCGGCTGGTGTAACCTGACGACCAAGATCCTGGAGGCGGCGGGCAACGCAATGCGGGACAAGAGGAGATTTAGCGGCACTGACAGCATGGAGGGAATCTACATCCTCCGTCTCTCCGTTTACTATCTTGTTGCCCCAGTGCCATTACTTAATGTCTCATGTACCCAGACTCTACATTCTCGGCAAGCCCTGGGACCATTTAAGAGGTGGATGGAATATGATGTTTGGGGGGGGGACAGGGGGGGGGATGGAAGGTATCTGTAGGAGGGCGAGTTAAACGTCCGAGTCCGCTCTCTCACCGGTAACAAAAAAGTTTGCAATGTGTTCATTTTAAAACAGAGCCGGAATGTGTCCCGTTGCAGAATGGTGTGAATGGGACGAAAGACACAGAGGCGGGAACAGCTGCTTGAACTGCCTGTAATCGTCGGCGCGCTTAACACAGTTTAAGCGGCTCCATTGTAATTGACGCCCATGGTAACGGCAAATAGTTAGCGCCATTTGCCCAATATAGACGGTTGTCCAGGATAAGCGGGGATGTTGGAGACTGTACTGCATTACTGGTTAGTAAACTATGTGGTATATAACACTGTATAAAGTGCAGTACAGTAGACAGCTCCTAGACAGTGTATGCAGCTCCTGAATGGAGTGGAGAAAACCTCCACCATATCACCAAAGAATGCAGTCACAATTGTGGGTCACCATTGACTAGAAACTTAACTGGACCAGCTACATAAATACTGTGGCAACAACAGCAGGTCAGAGGTTAGGTATTCTGCGGCGAGTGTCTCACCTCCTGACTCCCCAAAGCCTTTCCACCATCTACAAGGCACAAGTAAGGAGTGTGGTGGAATACTCTCCACTTGCCTGGATGAGTGCAGCTCCAACAACACTCAAGAAGCTCGATACCATCCAGGACAAAGCAGCCCGCTTGATTGGCACCCCATCTACCACCTTAAACATTCACTCCCTCCACCACCGGCGTACTGTGGCTGCAGTGTGTACCATCTACAAGATGCACTGCAGCAACTCGCCAAGGCTTCTTCGGCAGCACGTCCCAAACCCGCGACCTCTACCACCTAGAAGGACAAGGGCAGCAGGCGCATGGGAACACCACCACCTGCAAGTTCCCCAAGTTACACACCATCCTGACTTGGAAATATATCCATGATGCGGAGATGCCGGTGTTGGACTGGGGTGGACAAAAGTGAGAAGTCGCACAACACCAGGTTATAGTCCAACAGTTTTATTTGAAATCACAAGCTCTCGGAGCTGCTGCCCCTTCGTCAGGTGAAGTGAAGGAATACGAATCGGCAAAGCATATATAGACAGAGAACAATGCCTGTGTAGCGTACAATTGTCAGACGACTACAGTTAATCTTTCTGACTGCCTTTCATCACACCTCGGCAGAGAAACAGTCAGGTCAGCCAGGAAGGCACCACATCAAAGACATAGCAAGATACAACTGAGACAAAAGAAAAAAAAGTAAAAATTTTAAAGTTTATGGTTTTCCATACAGACTGCATTTGACACATTAGACCCCCTGTGACCCCACCTCATTGTCTCAGTTGTATCTTGCTATGTCTTTGATGTGGTGCCTTCCTGGCTGACCTGATTGTTTCTCTGCCGAGGTGTGATGAAAGGCAGTCAGAAAGATTAACTGTAGTCGTCTGACAATTGTACGCTACACAGGCATTGCTCTCTGTCTATATATGCTTTGTCGATTTGTATTCCTTCACTTCACCTGACGAAGGGGCAGCAGCTCCGAAAGCTTGTGATTTCAAATAAAACTGTTGGACTATAACCTGGTGTTGTGCGACTTCTCACTTTTGGAAATATATCGCCGTTCCTTTATCATCGCTGGGTCAAAATCCTGGAACTCCCTCCCTAACAGCACTGTGGGAGTACCTTCACCACATGGACTGCAGCGGTTGAAGATGGCGGCTCACCACCACCTTCTCAAAGGCAGTTAGGGATGGGTAATAAATGCTGGCCTTGCCAGCGACGCCCACATCCCAGGAACGAATAAAAAAATTGATAAATCTAATGGGACAACACAGCAAGTAATTTCCATTCTCATCTTTCTTTCATTTGTAGTCTGGTATTTTCTCCAGATCGTGGAGCTTGTACATCCCCATTTTATTTTAGTGTTTAAAGAACAGCAGAGATAAGAGACTGATAAGAGGATCTTATTCAAGATCAACAGCTGAATCCCGAGAAACTGTTGACAACAGGATGAAGCAGGGGATGAAGCTCAGAAGAGAAAAGGTGCAGAGACAGAAAGGTCATCGCCCTGAAACGTTAACTTTGTTTCTCTCTCCACAGATGCTGCCTGTTGAGTATTTCTAGCATTTTATGCTTTTATTTCACATATAACTATTTCACATTTGGAATGGACTACCCAAGGAGGAATACTGAGGCTGACGACGACAGTATTTTTAAGAGGGATTTGGACAGGCTCTTGGTGAGACAATTAACCGAGGGATGTAGGTAATGAGCTGTGTGCTTTATTTTTGAACTCTGGGACCGGCCACATGGACTAAAGTGGTCTTTTTTGGTCCTGTACATTCCTACCTTTAACACCATTCCCCTTATTTTCAAAGAGCAGAAGAAATTCCTTTAGTGTGATGAAGTAATGGTGCTCATACAATGGCAGTGTGTGGAATGACAAATTCGAGTGATCTGAATCCCAATTCACAAGTTACTGACCTTTGGGCAGGTCAAGACGACAAAAATCCACTCTGACCTGTAATTTGCGGTCAGCAGTGAAGCGACGGCG
This sequence comes from Squalus acanthias, assembly GCA_030390025.1. NCBI lineage: Eukaryota > Metazoa > Chordata > Chondrichthyes > Squaliformes > Squalidae > Squalus > Squalus acanthias. The sequence goes on from CM059429.1 coordinate 14,270,633, forward strand.
ATCGCCACTGACCTCGAAGAAAGCTGCCCACAAAGATCTTGCGATCTCTGTGGCGAAAACTTTAGCTTTCTCGATCTCAATTTGATTGTAGCGCTGTCAAAAACGGATTCCCAGTGCACAGCAGCAGTGAGGTCATTAATCTGGCTAAGCAGCCAATCACATTGAAGAATTCTCAGAGACAGCAAACCAAGAAATAAAAAGCACAGATTACCATTCACTTTTTAAATGTTTTACAGAGAGCGAAATAAAGATTGGGACATACATCTGGGGGTAAGGTAGAAGCTGAAATATCATAAACAAACTTTAATTTTTTTTTTATTATTTTAAAAATCTAGTAATTTTTATCATAATGGAGAAATTTGACATTCCACATACAATTAGTTTTTCAGGACCAGAACGGTTGTTCAGCAGTCTATTTGCCGTTAAAACTCCAATTGCACCTCTTTCAATAAGGCTTAACTTTTTAACGAGGTGTTTAACAGCGATATTAGAGTGGAAAAGGGGAAGTTTTCATCAGTTTAAGTGATTTCACTGATTGCTGGCTATGGGGAGTTCCATAGCGCAACCTGTGGTGGAGCAGGGAATGACTGACTGCAACTTCAGGATTTCCACGTTAATCTGCACACGCGCTAAATCCTGAAGTTACTGGCAGTTTCAGAGGGGTAACGACGGCGAAGACTGACAGTTTCGCTGTGATTACCACCGCAAATTCCGGGCCTCTAATTTTCGACAATTTATAAACATCCCATCAAGACTCAATGACACCTGCTGTTCTGGCGAAATATTTGTCCTCTCAAAACTATAAAATGAACCTCAATGAAAGTATCAGCTCTGCTTGGGAACTCATTGATGAGGCAATTAGAAACCTCTTTGCAGAAATATTTAATCAGAGACTTACCAGTGCTTGCTGTGATTGCACTGCTTGTATCCCTAGTGCCTGCTGACTTTGCTGCTGTTGTTGTTGCTGTTGCTGCTGCTGCTGCATCTGCAACCAGAGAGGACAAAGCATTGCCGCATTCAGAAGATAAGAGAATCGCAGAATTTTACATGGCAGGAGGCAGTCATTTGGCCCAGCTTGCATCAGCCAGCTCTCTGAAAGTGTATCCATTTAGTCCCACTTCCTTGTCCTGTGCCCCAACAACCGGAGAACCTCTTAAAAGTTTCTTATATTATCTTTACAATTGCACATGTGTGGACTTGACGCCAGATTAAGCAGGTAATATTTAGTCTATTGTTGTCCAGTAAATTGTAGGGGCCCCAAACCAAACCAAACCAAACCTTTGCATAAGGCCACTGCAAGGAAAACACCACTCCTGGATGCATGATGTTATAAGGAGGAAAAGGGTTCCATTTTTGGGGTGTTTAAGTTTCTGAGACACGGTAATATTGCCACAGTGTGATGGTCTTTACCTAAGCCATACTGGCAACAATACACATAGAATATACAGCACAGAAACTGGCCGTTCGGCCCAACCAGTCCCTGTCAGAAAGAGAACAGTGGGGTGGATTTAAACTGGTGTGGAGGGGGAGGGACATTTCACAATCAGTAAACATCATAGAATTGAGTCATATAATGAGCACGTTGAAAGTAGGAGATTGCATGCAGGTTCAAAATGAGAATTGAATTAGGAAGAAGAGATAATGTTAAAATAGTTGACTAAATGATAAGTGATAGATAACATAAGAGTAAATGACATCGAGCGATTATAAAGGTCTTGAAAAACCGATGTTTTTCCGTACATCAGCCGTACGACAACTCAGAAACTAGCGTTTCATTCTTTAGCTGCAGTGAGGTCTTGTATAATATCCGAGTAGTGGAGTGGTAAGAACTAAATTTCGTCTTCTCCCCCTTCCACCTCAGCCACGCATGCGAGAGGGTGAGTAGGAGTAAGTGAGCAGGACAGAGCCTGCTGCAGGCTGCTGTGTGTCACCTGGATTACGACTCTTATTATCGGAGAGCTGCAAACCCTCTGCTCTCCTCGCGCCTCTCTCTTCCTCCCAGTAAGTAAAATAATATGCCCCAATTGTTTGTGCAAGGTTAACCCTTAAAGCTTAACTAAATGTAATGGAGAGAAAGAGGTTGGATGTTCAGGTATCAGCTATCACCATTGCGTAAGGGTGTCCTTTCACTGGGTCCACTCCGGACCCCTTGCACAGTCCTAAAACCACCATGTCTAATTCTATCCTGTCTACCCTACAACCCTCCAAGATCTCTGCGCTCCTCCAATTCTGGACTCTTTGTACATCCCTGATTTCCTTCGCTTCACCGTTGGCGGCCGTGCCTTCAGCTATCTAGGCCCTAAGCTCTGGAATTCCCTCTCTAAACCTTTCCACCTTTCAGTCGCTCCTGAAAGCCTACCTCTGACCAAGCTTTTGGCCACCTGTCTGAAAGGGGATAAATTCAATCCTGGACAGATTGGCACTGTTGGATCGTACCGGGATACCAGGAATGGCTTTCAGAAAGGATTCTGGTCGTAAATTAAAGCTTAATGGCTGCCATGCAATGACAAGCCTGCCACATACATCAGCTGAGTGGGGCGTTTCCAGACCGAACAGGCAACGTGGTCGGTCCCTTTCAGGCTGATTTCGCTCCAGGAAAAGTTCAACTTCCTTGAAAGCGCTCCTTGTCCAAGTATTATTTCCTAATAAGTAACACAACATGCAGGGATAACTATACGTGGAGTTGGGGAAAGTGAACAGTTACAGCAGGCGATTTGTTACTGCTCAGACATCAAGCTTTTCCTTCAGGACTTGGACAAAACTGTAGCCCCGATTTTAACTTAAACCCCCCCCCCGAAACCAGTGCAACGGGACAGATTTGGGTTAGGCGCCCGTTTTACACCCTATCCGATTTTGAAATCAGTGGAGAGTAAAATCGGGAGGGGTTTAAAACGAGCATCGGACCCGAACCCGTCCCATTCCATCGGGCGGATTAGGTTAAAACTGGGACGTGTGATACTGGAGCACTAAATCCAAGCACACATGGTAAGTGTAGAAATTCATAGGATATCACACTGTGGCAAATCACATGCCAAATACATAGGTTAGCAATTACTCCTTGGAATGGCGTGAACCTGTGGGAATCATAGACCTTTACGGCACAGAAGGAGGCCATTTGGCCCGTCGTCTGTGTGCCGGATAAATATTGGCCAGAGCAGCAGGGAGAGCACCCCTGCTCTTCTTTGAAACGGTGCCATGGGATCTTTTACATCCAGACAGGCCCTCACGGCTTAACAACTTGTCTGAAAGACGGCACCTCCGACAGTGCAGCACTCCCTCAGTACTGCGTTGGGGTGTCAGCCAGGACTTTGAACTGAAGTCTCACAGAGTGGGGACTTGAACCCACAAACTACTGAATCCAGAGGCAAGAGTGCTGCCCACTGAGCCACGGCTAACGCCTAAGTTAGCTGGGAGATAAGCGCAAAGTAGAATATATATTACGATGTTTGACAGATATTTGGAGCTTTTAAAAAACAACTTTCTCTTTGGTGGGTGGGGGAGCGTGGGTAGGCCTGGGGAGAGGGAAAATTTCTCACACTTCCCACTTTTGTGGGTGATTTTACCCATTGTTACTTAATATCCAGAGGGCAGTGAATAAGTTTGGAAGAGTCCACGACAAAGGAAAATGTACACAGACTGTTTGAAGGCGAGGGCTGGGTGGGTTTAGTGCCCTGCTGTTATTCCATTTATTCACTTGAAGAAATGTTCCAGCTTTCTCATTATGCTAGATTTTACAGTGAATGAACGGTTTGGTTTTGTCAGAACAGACTCTCAGTATTAACACAGCAGGACTTGAATTTTTTTTTTTAAAACAAGAATCGCTCGCACCGCCGGTGTTGGCAGCGCAGGAGTCGCACCCTGGGCGATACCAATTCCCACCTGTAGGAGTCGCTGCTGCCGGAGCTGCTGCTGTCGTTGTCTTATCTGCTCCTGTGAGAGTTGGACTGAGCCCAGGTTTGCATGTGGGCCTGATGTCATATGATCAAGTCCAGCTGCCATCAAAGTGCTCTGCTGCAAAGGTTGGTGGGTAAGCCTAGGCCAGAAAATAATGCAGATCTGATGATTAATGCACACATTGCAATAGACGATTGGGGCGCATTAAGCTGCCTGGTAGCTCCGATACAGCAGAGATGAATGGGGCCACACTCGTTATTTCACTGGAGCTGACTGCCATGATGGCACAACAGACGCAGGGCTACACGGGGTAATTTTAACCTAACTCGCTGCGTGGGAATCCCTACGGGATCGGGTGGAACGCCGGTTTTACATCCTGCCCAATAGAATACTCTCCACTGACTTGAATGGGGAATAAAAGCGGGCGGGGTGTAAACCCAGCATCGCACCCCATCTCATCAGTTACCCGACGGACGGATTAGGTCAAAATTGCCCCCAAACTGTCTCCTCCTTAGCTTTCTCTACCCAGCAACCAGAGGTATAGCTACCCCAATGTTGGGTTGCGGCATAACTGCATTAGAGAACAATCCATTCAGCATAAACGAGCTGATCATCACAACTTTACCGTAAAACTGAGCAAAACGAGCTGAATGCTCATCTGCCTCGCTGTGTTCTTCTAAAGTTAAGGGTACATCAACTTGGGTGACAATTTTCACCTCCCTTTAAAGGGCCATTGGGTGTCGACCAAGAATTGCCATTTTGATGCAGGGCAGCACACTAAAGTGGGGCGGAGCGTGTTGCTCTGTGATGAAGCTCCAATTCTGTTGACCATTGTGTCCTGCAGGGCTGTGCATATGATTCACTGGTCTCAATTACAAAGCTTCCCCATGTGAGAAGGAAGGGAGGGAGGGAAAAGGATGGAGGCAGTCGTAATGAGCCATTATCATGTACCTCCTATTGACAGATTTTTTGGTAGGCAAGGGTATTGAGGGTTACAGAACCAAGGCGGGTAGATGGAGATAAGATACAGATCAGCCACGATCTAGTTGAATGGCGGAACAGGCTCGAGGGGTTGACTGGCCTCCTCCTCCTGTTCCTATGTTCCTTCCTAGTAGCTTGTTAAAGAGTAGCATTGGCAGGGAGCTGGAAGGTGGATCTGAGATGAGCTTCACAAACAATTGCAGAGGGCAAATGGGGGTTGGGGGGTGGGGAGAAAATCATGGAAATAAATCACAAAAATGCCGAGTAGCAATTAACTCCAGAAACATAACAGTCAGTGTTTGATTTTCATTTTGTTGTGGGGGACAGTACGGTTTTCCTGAATCGACAGCACTAACCGATAAGTTATAGACCACTTACCGTTGAGTGCCCTGAAGGTTTGGTGGGTAGGGGGAGGCCTGCTGGTGAATATAGCCACTAGGCTGCTGCTGCATTTGCCTGATCCGGTCCATGAGAGCTGGATTCGAGTGAGCAGCCTGGTATGGCCTGGCACTGTAGTTGGGTGACAGCATGCTATTTCCAGCTTGCTGTTGCAAAGGCATCTGAGTACTGTACGCTGTGTATCCATGGGGCAGAGCCTATACAAAGGGCCAAGGGCAGATAACAGTGTCACTCACTCCAATACAAAGCGTAGACAATTCAATTCCAAAAGACAGAAGGGACAGTTTCTCATCTGGCCAAACAAGCTTTCTTTCCTTTCCTCCCAACTCTAGGGGGCAGCACCCTCGCCTCGGAGTCAGAAGGTTGTGGGTTCAAGTCCCACTCCAGAGACTTGAGCACAAAAATCTAGGCTGACACTCCAGTGCAGTGCCGAGGGAGCGCTGCACTGTCGGAGGTTCCAACTTTCAGATGAGACGTTAAACCGAGGCCCCGTCTGCTCTTTCAGGTGGGCGTAAAAGATCCCATGACACTATTTTGAAGAAGAGCAGGGGAGTTCTCCCCGGTGTCCTGGCCAATATTCATCCCTCAACCAACATCACTAAAACAGATTATCTGGTCAATATCACATTGCTGTTTGTGGGAGCTTGCTGTGCGCAAATTGTCTGCCGCGGCTCCTACATTACAACAGTGACTGCACTTCAAAAAGTACTTCATTGGCTGTAAAGCACTTTGGGACGTCCGGTGGTCGTGAAAGGCGCTATATAAATGCAAGTCTTTCTTTTTTTTCCCCTTTGAATTTTCTCCCTCCTCTCCTGATTCATTCTGGAGGCACAGGCCACTCCCAACTCGATCCCTCACCCAAGCAGCCTCGCATCATGTGTGAGCCCAGATAGTGAGTGATGGACACTAATCAGCCGAGTAGGGAGTGTCACTGTCAAACCCCATCACGTCCTCACCGACGTCCACACATGCACACTTTGCAGCAGTGTCGCAGAATAGTTGTCAGGACGGAGCACTCGGGCTAATTTTTCAATCATGACTCCTGCTCTCTATTTAAGAAAAAAACCTGGGGATCCAAAACACAGCAAGAGCTAAAAGGCAAAAAGAAATTAATGAGTTTGAATGACCCTGAGAGACTGGAGCTGCGGCTCCTTCCATCCCTGAAGAGGGCTGGGGGGAAATAAAATCGGGAACGTAGGGCAAAAACCCAGAGGGTTTTTGTGGGGCGGAGGGAGGAGGGGGAAGGAGAGAAAGAAAAAACAGATAGACAGAAAGGGAAAGGAGGAAAGAGCTGTTGTAATTCCTGACCTGTGTCTTTGGACGCGACCTTGCCAGCCCTGGGGAGGCGGGACTGCCGGGAAAATGGCAGAATTTGGGGGCGGGTGCCCAACCCGCCCCCAACCTGCCTCTGTGCCATCTTCCCGGGAGGCGGGTAGCCGACCCGCACCGGGTCCCGTCTCCTTAGAGGCGGGAAGGGGATTAGTGCCACTTATCTGCCTGTTAACAGGTAGTTAACAGGCAGATAAGAGGATTATCCCCATTTTACCCACACAAGTGCGGGCTTCCCGAAGGCTGCGAACCCCGCCAGGGTCACCGAGGCGAGCAGTGGGTCTGCGGGGGTCGGAGGGGTGCAAAAGTGCGCTGTGAAGGTAAGTGATGGGTGCAAGTGTGGAGAGGTAAGTATGTGAGGTGAGTGGAAAGTGTTAGAAAATGTTTACTTACCTTTGTTTCTTCCTGCAGGCTTCAATCGTTGGTATTGCGGAGAGTCTCGCATCTCACCGGCAGAGATGACAGATGGCCGCTGCATTCTCCAAAGCAACAACCATCTAATTTCTGCTAAAGAAAGAGGTTTGATGAGACTTGAATTCAAGAACTCATCAAACTACAGAGAATGTCAGTGTTTGGCAGCTTCACAGAGCTGTCAAACGATGACAATTCATCTGTCAAAAATTCCGGTTCTTCTGTGGGTCTTCACAGGGACACGAGGCTCAGCATTCCAAAAAGTTTCCATTTCCATTTATTTAAGCTCTTGCTGAAAAGTCAGTGTAAAATGATAGAGTGCTACTCCCATCAGAAGGGGAATTATGACTTGCGTACAAGCCTCAGAACCAAAGGAGAGCTTTCAAATTGAGTAAAGTTTGGTTGATCAGCTTCTGTGAAATAAAATCCAGCATTCACCTCAGTTTAATGGCTTGTCAAGAGCACCACTGACGGTTAGCGCAGGTTCCCCGACACGGTGTGAATTTATTTCTACGTGATTTGGTGCCTGACTGGTGCAATTTTGCCTGAAGAATCCCAGAAATAGTGAAAATGTTGGTTTGTAAGTGGATTTAATCAAAAAAGTTGCTTTCGCTAACCATCATTGGGGGGGGGGGGGGGGGGCGGAGGCGAAGAGAGACAAGAGCAGGTTATGTAAATAAACAAATAAAACTCATACATATTAGGACAGAACGGATTCAAAGGAGATATATGTATTTAAAAAAATAACCAAGGGATGTTTCTTTCACTTTTCCACCAAGTTCTTTTCAGATTGACACCAAGTTACTGAAGACTTTCAGGGCCTTGTGAGTCTGTGCAAACTGCTTCAACACTTTGAAGGAAATTCTCGACCTGAGCTACAAACAAAGCGCTTCAAAATCGCCCAGCGAGTAACTGATTATTAAAATTACGATATTCAATGTATACCCACACTTACCAGTAAATGAGTTACTCAAATATGATGAAAATCATAGAATCAATCTTACAGCACAGAAAGAGGACATTCGGCCCATCGTGTCTGTGCCGGCTCTTTGAAAGAGCTACCTATTTTAAATTTTACCAGAATGGTTCCGGGGATGGGGGGATCTTAGCTACAAGGACAGGTTGGGGAAGCTGGATTTGTTTTCATTAGAGCAAAGGAGGTTGAGGGGTGATTTGACAGAGGTGTACAAGATTATGACGGGTTTGGATAGGCTAGACGGGGAAAGGCTGCTCCCACTAGTTGATGGTACAAGGACTAGGGGACACAGATTTAAGGTTTTGGGCAAGAGATACAGGGGGGGATGTGAGGAAAAACTTTTTTACGCAGCGAGTGATGAGGACCTGGAACTCGCTGCCGATGGAAGTGGTGGAAGCGGAGACACTCAATGTTTTCAAGGGGAGACTGGATAGCCACTTGAGGGAAATAAACTTGCAGGGCTACGGGGATAGAGCGGGGGAATGGGACTGACTGGATTGCTCTACAGAGAGCCGGCACGGACTCGATGGGCCGAATGGCCTCCTCCTGTGCCATTATGACGCTATGGGGGCGATTTTGCCAGCCCTGGGGAGGCGGGTATGGAGGTGGGACTACCGGGAAAATGGCAGAATTTGGGGGCGAGTGCCCAACCCACCCCCATGCCATCTTCCTAGGAGGCGGGTAGCCGTCCCGCGCCGAGTCCCGTCTCCTTGGAGGCGGGAAGGGATTAAAGCCTATTAACTGCTTGTTAACAGGTAGTTAACAGGCAGATAATAGGATTATCCCCTTTTTGCCCTCACAAGTGCGGGCTTCCCGAAGGCTCCAAAACCCACCAGGTCAGCGAGGCGAGTACTGGGTCTGCGGGGGTCGGGGGGGTGCAAAAGTGTGGTGTGAAGGTAAGTGATGGGTGCAAGAGTGTAGAGGTAAGTATCTGAGGTAAGTGCAAAGTGTTAGTAAAAGTGTACTTACCTTTGTTTCTTCCTGCAGGCTTCAGTCGGTTTGTATGCGGAGAGTCTCGGACCTCCGTGTTGGAGATGACAGATGGCCGTTGCATTCTCAGATGCAACAACCATCTAATTTCTGTAAAAGAAAGAAGTTTGATGAGGTCTTGAATTCAAGATCTCATCAAACTACAGAGAATGTCAGTGTTTGACAGCTTCAGAGAGCTGTCAAATGATGACAATTCATCTGTCAAATATTTTTGACAGATGAAACGTCATACGTTGACGTTCTCTGCAATCGGCTTTCCCTTAATTGGCCTGCTAAGCCCACTGGGTGGACTTAACAAGGTCAATCAAGGGAAAATAGCGTGGATTAGCCACAAATCGATGGAGGCGGGACATCGACCCGCCAAGCAGCAGTCCCGCCTCCAACGCGCCCCCATTAACAAAATCGCCCCCATATGACTCTATTTAGTCCAACTCTCCCGCTCTTTCCCCACAGCCCTGCGAATTTCTTCTTTTCAAGTATTTATCCAATTCCCTTGTGAAAGTAAGGGGCAGATGCTGCCTGACCAGCCTCCCTGAGGTTCCAAGTGGATGTTGCAAATCCCTACCTGGATGTTGCAAATCCCTCAGACTCAGGTTTTAGCTGCCACCTGCATCAGGTGCTTCAACAGTGAAATAGTGCGGATGAAAAAGTGAGACGCAACGGCACTTTGGCAGAAAACTGTATGAGGTAACTTCATGTTTTACGCAAGAACCATCAGAAAGCATAAAACTAGGACAGGACATTTCAATCAAGTGCACTCCTTCTAAGATCTATTTTATCATGGACTCTGTGACCTATTTGATCTTCTGAGGAAATGTTCTATGAAGTTTCTTTGTTTGTCCCCCCCACGTAAATTGAGGAAAATTCTAGAATTCAGAATCTAATCTTACGTCTAACAAGTTGCATCTCTTTTAATAAAGTATCCAATGGCAGTAGATTGTCCAGCAAATTGTAATAGCTCCCCCGCCCCACGACCCCCTGAAAAAGGCATCGCCCATTCCAGTATGAATACAAAACAGATCAGAAGGCTCCTTTTGATTCCTTGGGCTGGATTTTACCAGCCCGGAGGAGGCAGGTTTGGAGGCGGGACTGCTGGGAAAGTCAAAAAGAATGGGAGCGGGTCCCGAACCCGCCTCCAACCAATCTTCCCGGGAGTCGGGTCCCCGGTTTGCGCAGGGACCTGACTCCTAGTGGCAGGAAGAGGATTATAGCCACCTAACTGCCTGTTAACAGGTAGTTAACAGGCAGTTAAGAGGCTTTTTCCAATTTTTAGACTTCTGCTGCGGGCTTCCTGACGTTGGGGAACCCCACCAGGGTAAGTGAGGCATGCTGTGGGTCTGTTGTACTATTGGTGTACAGATGACAGCTGGAGAAGTGGTGTGAAGGATGCAATGGGACACTGGGAAGTATCAGAGTTAAGGAAATGTTCGGAAAGTCATTTTTAATGTGTTTAGATTTTTCTGTAGGTGACAAGCTTTGAACTGTTTGTGTGGCCTCACCTCAATGGGAGAAGTGACAGATCGCTTCTGTACCCTCACCTGCAGCTACCATCTGTTTCATCCTAAGGAGAGAGTCATTGGAGAGCTTGGGTGCAAGGGTTCACCTTTGTACAGTGATTGTCAGTGTTTGACAGCACCTCAATGCTGTCAAACACTGTCAAATCATCTGTCAAAAATTTATGGTTCACGTACCTTTAAGAAAACCGGCAGATGAAGCATCATCAACTGGCGTCATCTGACACCGGCTCTCCCTTAATTGGCCAGCAAGCCCGCAGGACGGGCTTAACAAGGCCAATCAGGGGAAAATAGCGTCTGTGCGTCAGACGTCGCTGGGGGCGGGACTAGAACCCGGAAGGCAGCAGTCCCGCCCCCAACTCGTCTCGGTGAGTAAAATCCAGCCCTAGTGTGTGTTGAGTTAGTTGCTCCGAGACAGGGCAGCAGCTGAGAACAGCTGGCCTTGTCACTCCTGGGCCAAGAAGGAGGGAGGGGGTAGGGTCCTGCCCTGGATTGATATCCAATGATTCCTGCTGCACAGTACATGCATATGGATGAGCAGTGAGAATAGGATTGGACTTGAGTGCGATGCCCTTCTGTGAGGAGTGGTCCGCTGTACCATTACTTAGACTCAGACCTGAAGAATGGCCCTTTGGCTTAGGTACTGAAGGACTGCACTCATGGACCTAGAATTTTTACAGCACAGAAACAGGCCATTCGGTCCAACAGGTTCATGCTCCACACGAGCCTCCTCCCACCTTACTTCATCTCATCGTAGCAACTAGCAAAGACCTGTATCCCAGCAGGAGGAGAGGAGGGGAAAAAACAGGGCCGAGGGGGGAAAACAAAGTATTAAGGTAAGATGTTCACTTAGACCATTGATTTTATCACGCTCCTTAAGAAAGTGCATCAAGCACTGACTACCACCTTTTTCCTTAAAAGATAGATAACATTTCAACAACAACTTGTATTTATATAGCGCCTTTAACCTAGTAAAACGTCCCAAGGCGCTGCACAGGACAAATTTGACACCGATCCACATAAGGATAAATTAGGGCAGGTGACCAAAAGCTTGGTCAAAGAGGTAGGTTTTAAGGAGCGTCTTAAAGGAGGAAAGAGAGGTAGAGAGGTGGAGAGGTTTAGGGAAGGCATTCCAGAGCTTAGGGCCTAGGCAACAGAAGGCACGGCCACCAAAGGTTGAGCGATTATAATCAGGGATGCGCAAGAGAGCAGAATTAGAGGAGCGCAGATGTCTCGGAGGGTTGTGGGGCTGGAGGAGATTACAGAGATAGGGAGGGGTGAGGCCATGGAGGGATTTGAAAACAAGGATGAGAATTTTGAAATCGTGGCGCTGCTTAACCGGGAGCCAATGTAGGTCAGCGAGCCTTCATTCAAATTTAGTAACAAGAAGATACATTGGTTAAGCTGCATTTTAAAACACTCGAGCAGTCCATTCCTTGATAGCTGGAGCAAAAGTGACGTTGGCATCGGCCTGGAAACAGGTAATTTGGGCTGCCCTCTTTACTCTTTGTAGCGAAGGGCGCTCTAAAAGAGGAGCGGGTAGAATTTTTTTTCATCTAAAGTTAGGAGAAAGCATTGAAGCGAATATAAATGGGATTTCGAGGTGACTGGATGCTTTTGTAGATAGCAGTAAAGGATTGAGGGATGACGATGAGAAAGTGGGATAGGTTGGGTTGATCCATAGAAAATGGATGGCGTTGATGCTCCCAAGACAATTTCCTGTTTCTCAAACAATTCTTGTCCCTAAAATGCCTACCTGTGCCTGCTGCATACCAGGGTACTGTGGAAGTTGGGCCGGTCGAAGCTGTTGGCCATAAAGACCACTTTGGTCAACTGGCTGGCCCTGAAAGAAACCAAATCAGGACGTTAAAAGATTTCTTCCACATAATATCTGGACGATGCCATCTGCTGGCCATTGCCTCATACAGAACAAGCGGTGCAGTGCAACATCGAGTGGAAAGCAATTATCACGCTCACTGTATTTTTTTCTGGAAAACTGGCTCACAGCAATACTTTCTCCTGAAGAAAGGTCATGCATTAACAGACTTAAACACCATGTAATTAATGTCATGTGATCTAACAAACAGAAAAATGTCGTAGCTGTTTCCAAATATGAAAAAAAAGGCAATTCTTTTGTCCCATTTATCTGGCAAGATATTTTATAACAAATCTCTAATAGTTGAAAATGTTTAGTGATTAACAGATGGCCTAAAAATCCTTGATTTACTTCCCTTTGTTTACAAAGAGAAATTCAGGATACAGCGATTCCAGTTTGCCTTGGCCCAGTTTTATATAACCACGAGACTTGAAAATGTATTACTTTGTGTTGATGAGAAAAAAAACTTTTGATGAATTAAAAAAAAAATCTCCAATCCAAGTTTGGCAAATTATTTTTTCCCCCCACCTTCCCGAGGAAAGGGCAGCCAGCTATTTACAAACCCCCCCCCCCCCCCACCACCACTGTCACTCCGGAAGAGAAGCATGGGATTGGCTCTTCCTCTTCTGTGAAGCTTCACTGGGCCACATGAAAGAAACAAACTTTCTGATGAAGGCAACTTTTTAAACTTGAAAGCTTGATAACTATATTTCTCACTGTTTGAATCCGTCAGGTGCAGAATATTACTTCTTGTAATTCAAGTCACTTTGATGAGACAGTCTCTCTTTTACTTTGTTATGAAGGATAACTATCAAAAACATGAAGATCTATCTAAGTTGTTGTTTTGTATGATGGGATGTCTAGTTCGGCTATCTATTCGATGGGCTCCTGAGATGCTGAGTGGTGAAATGAGGGGCCTCCCACCACAGTGGGCAGGTTGACGTGATGTGTTCCGTCGTCTGGGACTCATGGCCAAAGTCGCACTTCGGGTCGTCCCTCGTCTTCCACTTGTGGAGCAGGATGGCCGCATCGTCCGCGCCCTGGGCGGGTTCGGTTGAGCGCCGTCCACTGTCTTCGAGGGAGGTCGGAGCCAGGGACCTCTGCTGTTGGCTCAGTGATGAGGTGTTGGTTCTTTATGTTGCGTGCGTCCCATGATTCAGTCCATCTGGACAGTGGGTCGATACCAGCTGCATGAATATTGGCTGCTGTTTCCCAGAAAGGCCGGGGGGGGGAAGCTGATGACAACCTACACCTGGTCTCCATGTGTGTACTAGTTCGCCAAGAACTTGCCAGCTAATGTCATCAAGAAGATGACCCGACCAAACACCCGAAACTGGCCTCCTGGTCTGAAAAGCATGAAAAGCAAGATCTATATGACACAATGCTCCCCAATCCAATTGTGTTCGCTTCTCTCTAGGTGAGGGCACAATCTGGGATAAAGTGCTATGGCTGTCGACAGGCCTCCTGTACCTCGCACAAGTGGCCATTCTTCCCTTTTGTGAGCCTTAGACAGTGAGTACTGACTATTCCACCATGGAAAACATCCTCTCCTCTTCTCACCCAATGGCCAGAATTTTCTCAAGGGAGGCGGGTTGGGGCGGGGCCTCCGAGGCGGGTGGGAAACCCTGGAGTGACTCAAACAGGGATAACAATTTTTAAAATTTCATTAGTCATCTTCTTAAAAAAAGAAATCCCCCAATTTTCTTCCCTCCTATCCTGAAGACACTGCCTTACTCGGAGGTACAGTTGCACAGGTGCTGGCCACCCTCTGATATCTTACCTTAGTGGTCATTCTTGATGTGTGAAGCTAGATAGTGGGGTAGATTTTATCTTTGTGCGATAGTGTAAAAGGGGCGATAGCGGGTCGGCAGCCCGCTTTACATCTCTCCTGATTTTGACTTCTATTGAAGCCAACGGGCTGCCGACCCGTTTTACACAATCGCACAAAGCCAAGATCGACCCCAGTGAGCGCTGGCAGCTTATTTAAGTGTAAAATGGGACAACAGAATCAAGTCTGCGACTTACCAAATCAGACAGGCTGGGCTTCACACAACACTCGTAATGTTGTCGTCAGCTCAGTCCTTTCCACACAAACGTCCAGCTAATGCAGTGAGAAAGGTCTGGCGAGAGGCTCAGCAGCAGCCGACAGACTGGCACCGTTAGTCTGCAGACTTTCCACAGTGAGCAGGTGAAAAATGATGCCCAGCGGGGGGCTTGCGTTTTTTTGGTGGTCACACGCCGCCGTTAATCAATCAGTCACGGACACAAACAAATGGCTGCTTCCTGAACGGCAGGGTAGACGGCCAGACAAGTCAGGACAACCACGGCGAAGCGAGAACTTTAAACAGAAAGCTGCGGCCACGGTAGGACTCAGATCACAAAACGTCTTGAGCGACGGAGAGTTTTGCTGCTTCTGACGCGCAGTGGAGGGGGGGGAGGGGGGGGGGGTTTCTGGCTGAATTTCTTTCAAAAGGAGCCTTTTTGTTTACAGCTTGACCCAGACAGGGACCAGGTTGCGTGCAAGCTGCCAGAATGGGAATTGTTTGCAATGCATCTAAGAAAGTAGCATATTAAATTATGCAATGTGGTTTATTAATCCACTTGAGAAGAATGAAACTACCTGGGAAATTGCAAATGCCCACAAGGTTTCAGATTTAGATGATATCCATTATAAAATTGCCAAGACTCTCAGGTTATCAGAAGACTCAAACAGGGACAATTTTTTAAAAAATATAATGAATCATCATCTTAAAAAAGAAATCCCCCCCATTTTTTTCCCCTCTCCTTTCCTGAAGACACTGCCTTACTCTGTGGTACAGTTCCACAAGTGATCATCCTCCGACATGTCACCTTAGTGGTCATTCTTCATGTGCGAAGCTAAGATAGTGGGTCAGATCTTATCTTTGCGGGACAGTGTAAAACTGATGAGAGCGAGTCGGCAGCCTGTTTTATATCTCTCCCCATTTTAATTTCTGTTGAGGTCAACGGGTTGCCGACTTGCTATCACCTGTTTTACACTGTCGTACAAAGTTAAGATCGACCCCAGTGAGCGCTGGCAGGTTATTTAACCGGGGTGGGGGGGGGGGGTAGAGAGGGTCATCACAGCCCAGCTCAATCCTGTTATCACTTGGCATTTACACACGTGCACTTTCCAGGAGGATCACTAGACAGAAGTCAAAAATGGGGCGCCTGGCTCTCATCTTACCCCACCCCCCACCTCCAACACCCCTCTCACTTCCTGACTATTAAGATATCGGTCAGGTTGGCCTAAACCTTTTAGTCCAAAATTAAATGATGTTAAGCATTTCTAATAGCCAACAGGAGAGCGAGCCAAATTGTAATGGAAGCTTAGACTCATCCAGTTAAGCCGCCAAGTATCCACTGGCTTGAAAACGCTGGGGCAGAAGAACTCAGTGGTAAATGAGAATTTATTACAAACTCCTTTTTTCGCCGTTTCCAGTCTGTTAATTGGCCGTGTATGCATAACCTTCCGTAATAATCTATGAACGTTATTTTCCAGTTAAACATATTAAATATTTCATTTTTTTCTCTCTGGCGCAGATTAACGTCCTAATATTAGTCCGAGCATACTTCAATTCTCCACGGTATTTACCAGCTCATGGACCTGGAAGGCAGTCGGCCATGACAAGTCTGATTTACTCCAATGATAATAAGAGTTTCACAGACTGCATGTAACCAAATCGCATCGGGCACTGAGCTATGTAGAGAGAGAGAGGCCATGCACACAAAGGTTTTCATTTCTCAAAACTCTTTTTTTTTTGTTCTTCTTGGAGCCAAACGTGAAAAAAAAGGAAAAGAACAAGAATTTTTTTTTTAAAATTTTGGCAGAAATTCTACTTTTAAGAAAATGTGATTAATTTTGATGCAGCTTTTGGTTTGAAGTCAAAAAAAACTTTGCAACATTAGGAAACAAATTAAAAATTAAAAAAGAGAGACAAAGCAGGAAAGGGAATGTCAGTTGTTGGGTTACCATAATGCTGAAATTGTTATAGCCATCTTGGAGGGGTACAGCAGGGTTACAGGACTCCTAGAGAGAAAAGGAGAAGGGCAAGAAAATGGCAGACAGCATCAATGGGAGTACAACAGAGAGGAACTATTTGTTCATAGGGTTGGTTAACATCAAAAGCACAATCTGCATTCACATTTACCAGCAAAGATACATCGATCGTATACGCAGCCAGAAATGGGAGAAACAATTGAATAATTGTATTTAATCCACACTCTTAAAAAAATAAAATAATGGCTTGAAAATTTCACAGTACCAATATTTCTTTTTTTTTTAAATCTCATCTGGACTCTTCAACTGCAACGAAATCAAATTTGCAACTGAACTGAACTTTTAAAAGCAAGTCCACACAATTGAATATTCTGCTCTCTACGCTATTGAGGTTGCCCCCTTTTCTCTCCTCCCTTGAAGCTGGATGTGCTGCCGTGGATCCTAGTAGCTCTCATTTAAAGTTGCCGTTATTTTTGTGGGAGCTTGGACAGTGAATGTTAGCATGCTATTGGGTTGTATCCTCACCAGAGCGACACCTAATCCCGTCATAGCTGCAGTGCCAGCAGAGGCCACAGTTTACTATCGGGAGCAGAAAGCTGATCTGCCTTTCCCTCTCAGAGGTCTCTGGTTGTGCTCGAGGTGAGCTAACATAGCGCTGACCAGCAATCCAGCCTGGAAGCTTTCTGCTCTGTCAGGCTCAGTAGCACACCACGGCATTTGCCCGTGATATTATTCCAGGCCCAATTAAAGCTTCTTTTCATTCAGTCTCTTACGTGTCAGTGCGGTCTTTTCTAGGTACTAACAATTCTCATAGGAACAGGAGTAGGCCATTCAGCCTCCCGAGCCTTCCCCAAGCTTTAATTGGGTCTGGTATACTATCACAGGCAAATGCCATGGCATGCTACTGAGCCATACACAACAGAAAGATTTCAGGTTGGATTACTGGTCAGTGCTACGCCCATTCAATTAGATCACGGCTGATCTGTATCTCAACTCCAGCTATCCGCCGTACAGTCCCCACCACTTAAAACATCCATGTTTAAAATGGGCAGTCACTTTTAGATACTTAAAGGTAAAATGCGGCAACTCCAATAAATGGACATCTTTAACGTATCAACATTTTTTAATGGTCCTAGCAGAAATCTTTGAACACCAGTTCTGCAACCCTTAATACCCTGGCTTAACAAAAATCTATCAATCTCAGTTTTGAAATTTTCAATTGACCCCCAGCCTCAACAGCTTTTTGGGGGGCGAGAGTTCCTGATTTCCACTACCCTTTGTGTGAAGAAGTGCTTCCTGACATCACCCCTGACCGGCCTAGCTCTAATTTTAAGGTTATGCCCCCTCGTTCTGGATTCCCCCACCAGAGGAAATAGTTTCTCTCTATCAACCCTATCAAATCCTTTAATCATCTTAAACACCTCAATTACATCACCCCTTAATCTTCTATACTCAAGAGAATACAAGCCTAATCTATGCAGCTATCAGCAATGACATAACTTTGCAAGCCAAGATGTTGACATATCCTAAACTCCCTGCTGTCTTTGGTTTAAAAAAAAGAAATTTATGATGAAAGCAACTCCAATGAGGAAAGCCCCCCCCCCCCCCCCCCAGAAAAACAAAGACTTGTGAGAGAAGTCAGTGTGTGCCACTGCTGCTCCCATTTCTTGGCAGGTTTTAGTAAAGCATACATCAGTGACGTCATTCTTCTGTAAAAATAGCAGGCTTGGTAAGGCTCCCAAGTATTTCTGGACCCAAAATGTAACACACACAAGAGGCAATCAGAGGAATACAAGAGTATGTAGATCCAGGGGATTCAATCACTGACAACAGCCGGAGTGTGGGATGTGGTCAAGGCACGGGGAAGGTGGCCTTTTGAACAAACATTAATTCAAGTCCCGAAAAATCCGGTGGATGACTTGCACTTTCAAACCAGTTTTATATGTACTTGTCAGGAGCATAACATTCTCATATCAGCTGCTGAACTGCCAGCGACAACGGATTTGTTACTTCAGCATATAAATTATACGGCTCCTCTGACGTGCCTAAAGGTTACAGATTCAGTCATCCAACTTGACCTTGTACAAACTTCCGTTAGATTTTAGCTCAATGTTATTTTCCCTTCACGTTGGTGGTGCTGTCTTTCAGATGAGATGTTAATCCGAGGCCCCACTTGCTCCCGCAGGAGAATGTAAAAGATGTCAGGGCCACTATTTGAAGAGGAGTGGCGAGTTCTCCCGGTGCCGAGTTCTCCCGGTGTGCTGGCCAACATTCCATCCCTCAACCAACATCACCAAAAGCAGATTTCCTGTTTGTCGGACTGTGCTGTATGAAAATTGACTGCCCCATTTACCTACTGTACGTAACTACATTTGAAAAAGTAGTTTGTGGGTTGTAAAGCACCTAAGAACATCCTTTAGGATGTGAGAAGGTGCGATATACGTGGAAGTCTTTCTTTAATGTGATATCATGAACCAAGGCCACAACTGAGACAATGAAAAAAAAAAACACTATTGGGCACACTGACACGCCAACCTCGGTGAGACTATAATGCGGAGAATAAAAAAATCAGCTAGATGCTGCATTTACACACACACTGCATTATAAGAACATAAGTAGTAAGAGCAGGAGTAGGTCATATGGCCCCTCGAGCCTGCTCCGCCATTCAATAAGATCATGACTGATCATCGACCTCAACTCCACTTTCCCGCCCAATCTCCATATCCCTTGATTCCCCTAGAGTCCAAGAATCTATCGATCTCAGCCCTGAATATACTCAACGATTCAACATTCACAGCCCTCTGGGGCAGAGAATTCCAAAGATTCACAATCTTCTGAGTGAAGAAATTCCTCCTCATCTCAGTCTTAAATGGCCTACCCCTTATCCTGAGACATAGGGAGCGATTTTGCCAGCCCTGGGGAGGCGTGACTGCTGGGAAAATGGCAGAATTTGGGGGCAGGTGCCCAACCCGCTAGGCGGGCTTAACAAGGTCAATCAAGGGAAAATAGCGTGGGTTGGCTGGAAGCTGATGGAAGGCGGGGCTGAAACTTGACAAGTGGGAGTCCCGCCTCCAAAAGCTCCCAAATTGGCAAAATCACCCCCATAGTCCCCTAATTCTAGACACTCCAGCCAGGGGAAACAACCTCTCAGCATCTACCCTGTCAATCCCCTTCAGAATCATGTATGTTTCAATGAGATCACCTCTCATTCTTCTAAACTCCAGAGAGTAAAGGCCCATTCTACACAATCTCTCATCATTGGACAACCCTCTCATCCCAGGAATCAATCTGGTGAACCTTCATTGCACCGCCTCCAAGGCAAGTATATTCTTCCTTAGCTAAGGAGACCAAAACTGTGCACAGTACTCCAGGTGTGGTCTCACCAAGGCCCTGTGACAATTGTAGCAAGCCTTCCTTACTCTACACACTGCTGTCTTGGCCGAGTGCAGGCCTTTCAGATGATCTTTTGCCACGAGGGACCCTGGCGGTAAAGCATTCCCAGTTCCGCAGGAAAGAAGCAGAACCTTGGACAAGTTTCGTGAGCCTCATTTTTTCCAGATGACAGGTTATGTTTTGTTTTGTTTTCTTCTTGCTTGCTGCATTGAGCTGGATAACATGTTCGGGTTGAAGCAGACATTTGGCCAGAGCCATTGGCCCTGCCCCACTAATCATCTGCTGAACCATCCACAGCGAGGGACGGTTGTACTGAGTTGGCCGCGCCACGTTGAGTCTGATGTAACCGAGATGACAAGAGCTTTGCCAACTTTGATCTACAGCAAATGTAACTTGATGGGGCAGGGGTGTGTCTCATATAAATATTATTCCAAACACATGATGACTAATGTTCAACTTAGATCTTTGAAACCCTTGCAACCTATATATGTATTTTTTTTAAATCTCTGAAAAAGTGGTTCCAAATTTAAATGCACATTATCCCAACCAGAAAGTTTACAATATGGTCAGGGTAATAGTTGGAAAATGTTTATTTGTCTGTGTAATCCATCTGGTTGTGTTTTTACATCATGACACATGCTACTATAATATGGAACAGTCATCACAAGTGTGTGCAGAAAATGACTACATTTAAGGTGGATTAGTGTGGAGGACGATCGGGGCGCATCAGTTTTTTTTCCCCAGTGACGTGCGAGGCCCGGCGAAGGTGCTCGCCCCATAAAGGTTAATCCCTCTTTCCTCTCACGGATCTGCTGCATATTTTCAGCCTTTTTTGCTTCCATCTGAAACTCGACGCAAGCTCATCTTTCAGTTGTACAGCCCCCCCCCCCCGGGCATGGAGAGTTCAAACAACAAAAAAACAAAACAACGCCCATCGACTGCTGCTGGTGACATTCAAATTTCCCCCTAAGTGGACAAGACTGTGTTTGGACTTTTGACTGATCTAGTTGCTGCTATTCCTGTGTGCTAGAGATCGACCCAAATATGCTGCTTGGAGGTTTGCGATACCCTCGATACTTTGGTACATGACTGCATTTACGGAGGTCAGCACTAATGAGGCAAATGGACCGACTCACCTGCACCAGCCAGGCTATAATAGGAGAACAAACTTGCACTGTGGGGAAGAGCAGAACTAGAGGCCATCAGTATAAGATAGTGACCAAGAAATCAAATAGGGAATTGAGAGGGAATTTCTTTATCCAGAGAATGTGGAACTCGCTACCACAGGGAGTGGTTGAGGCGAATAATATAGATGCATTTAAGGGGAGGCTAGATAAGCATATGAGGGAGAAGGGAATAGAGGATAATACTGATAGAGTTAGAGGAGGAAGGATTAGCAGCAGCATGGACTGGTTGGGCCAAATGGCTTGTTCCTGTGCCGTATATTCTATGTAAGATCCTTACATATGAAGCAGCACTCTCAGTTTTAGTAGAAATCAAGACCTCCATATTAACCGCCCCCCCCCCCCACCCACCCAACGACGGGGGAGTGGATCGGGGGGGGGGTAAAAATGAAAAAGCAGGGAAACCGTTCCCAAACCACCGTGTAACGCCCCCCCCTCCCCCCCACCCCGCCCCCAAAGGAAGACTTCATCCTCCTCTCGGCTGACTGCTGCCTCTCTCTCACCCCTGCCGCGATCGCGGCCAAACTCCCTTCGCCCCTCTAGATTGCCAGGGACTGCCCCCAGCGGTCCCCGGCTGTGGTCTCCTGCCGCTGTCATTCCCGCCCGGCAGCTGGCCAGGCTGTCAATTTGGCCGGCTGCCGGGCGGGAAGAGGAGAAGCAAATCGATAATGAGGTCCTGCCGTTAAGATGGGCAGAACCTCCACATCCCCAGCCTTGCTGGGTTCTTGGGTTGTTTTCGGCCTCCACCGTACCTTCCCCATCAATATCAGGGCCCAAGTGTCCAATAAGTAGGAGCCATTTCACCCACACATTATGCACCCGATTTTTTACTGGCACATCTTTCCTAACCTTTCTAACCTTTACTGGTGTCTGGGTATTGGGCCAGCTTTATGTGTTGAACGTAAAACAACGCAGTGTTATCCAGGAGCAAGCTTCTTATCTTGATGGCCCTCAGTGGAGGTGGAGCAGCTGAACTGGAGTGCAATTCAGCTGCTCGAGGATGCAATTTAAATTCTAATCCATTATGCCCCCGTTTCTCTGCAGTAGGTGTTTAAGCAAAGACTACTTCTTACCAATCTCCCAGTGCATTTTACCCATCTTATACCAGTATAGAAATAGTTTCCGTTTAAACATATAGGGGGGAAAATTTGGTTGCTTTGCACCTCCCGTTAGCGCCCTAAGATGGCGCTAATGGGGCGCAAAGCAACTAGCGCCCAGGCATGGCAATGTCTGCGCCGCTCACGAAATTGACCAGACATTTTGCGGCGGCGCTAAACACTACCGCCACGATCTCCTGCGCCCCCAAGCATGCAACGCCCCGGTAGCGCGCCGGACCGGATATTGAGTGGCGCCCCCTGCCTTACCACCTGCCGCTAGCAACGACAGGTTGAGGGGAGCGTTTTGCAGTCAGGAAGGGACTGGGGGAGCGCTATTTAAAGGCAACCGCTTCCTGCCTTTTTTTTGTTGGTGACATTTTTGAACCGCACATTCTGAGAGAGAGAGAGAGACTTCTGGAGAGATTCAACGCTGTGTGAAGGAGTTTTGGGTACTGAGCAGCACTTTGCAGGTTCATTTTGATTTGACCTTCCTTGCATCGATTTAGAAGAGACTTTGGGGGCTGCACTCTGAGATCGTTCCCTGGGCCTCTCCATTGTTCTTTCCAGCAGATTTGACGTACAGGTCTCTCCAGGCCGAGATTCAAGGCTGCAATGAGCTGGGTGTGGATGGAGAGCAAGATCAACCCTCCCCTTTAAGAACTGGCCGGCGCCAGTTTGTCTGTGTTCCATTGCTGACTGACATCACATGAGCTTCGCCAGCGCTCTGAGGTAGCGCCTCGCTCCTCGACGTTAGCGCCTTAAATGAGGAGTGTAGCACCTGATTTAGCGCTCCAATCACCTCCAGGGGCGATAGAAGCCAAGTTTGCAGTCGGAGGCGATAATTAATGCCAGGCGCTAAACTCTGCATCCGGCCGATAATTGTGCCCCAAACGGGGCGATACCGAATTTCTCCCCCTTAGAATCATGGAAATTTACGGCACAGAAGGAGGCCATTCGGCCAATCTTGTCCTGTGCCGGCCGACAAAGAGCTATCCACCCTAATCCCTTTCCAGTTCTTGGTCCGTAGCCCTGTCGGTTACGACACTTCAAGTGCATATCCAAGTATTTTTAAATGTGATGAGGGTTTCTGCCTCTACCACCCTTTCAGGCAGTGAGTTCCAGACCCCCACCACCCTCTGGGTGAAAAAAGTTCTCCTCAACTCCCCTTTAAACCTCCTACCAATTACTTTAAATCTACGCCCCCTGGTTATCAACCCTTCTGCTAAGGGAAATAGGTCCTTCCTAGCCACTTTATCTAGGCCCCTCATAATTTTATACACCTCAATTAGGTCTCCCCTCAGCCTCCTCTGTTCCAAAGAAAACAACCCCAGCCCATCCAATCTTTCCTCATAGCTAAAATTCCCCAGCCCAGGCAACATCCTCGTAAATCTCCTCTGCACCCCCTCTAGTGCATTCACATCCTTCCTGTAATGTGGTGACCAGAACTGCACGCAGTATTCCAGCTGCGGCCTTAACTAGTGTTTTATACAGTTCAAGCATAACCTCCCTGCTCTTATATGCTGTGCCTCGGCTAATAAAGGCAAGTATCCCGTATGCCTTGTTAACCAGCTTATCTACCTGTCCTGCTACCTTCAGGGATCTGTGGACATGCACTCCAAGGTCCCTCTGATCCTCTGCACTTCTCAGTGTCCTACCATTTATTGTGTATTCCCTTGCCTTGTTAGCATTCCCCAAATGCATTACCTCACACTTCTCCGGATTGAATTCCATTTGCCACTGTTCTGCCCACCTGACCAGTCCATTGATATCTTCCTGCAATCTGCAGCTTTCTTCTTCATTATCAACCACACGGCCAATTTTTGTATCATCTGCAAATTTCTTAATCATACTTCCTACATTCAAGTCCAAATCATTGATATATACCACAAAAAGCAAAGGACCCAGTACTGAGCCCTGCAGATCCCCACTGGAAACAGCCTTCCAGTCACAAAAACACCCTTCGACCATTACCCTTTGTTTCCTGCCTCTGAGACAATTTCAGATCCAACTTGCCATATACAGCAGGAAAACTGGGTAGCACAGTGTGCTATGCTGTGGCCTTTCACCTCTGGAACCTGGGTTGAAATCCAACCCAGACAGCTGGAATGAAAGTCTCTTCTGCCTACTGACTGTAAGGGGCCATTGTGAAATGAGTTTGAGTCGCCTCTGTCCAGTTCACAGTGAGTCTGGGTCAAATCTGCCGCCAATTGGCATTAGTGTGGGTTAAAAGTACCACACTGGCGCAGTAGATGTGGAATGAGGATGTGGCACATTGTTGGGACAGAGCTGGGGCTAGAGGAAGCTCTAACCCTGCATCTAGTTGCCCTGATCCGAAGCTTGAAATGGAAACCATTTTGTTCCCCAGCATTAACAACCCTCGCCTTGTTTTTAATATTTGTGCTCATCATGCACTACAATACATAAGGAGCAAAAGGGGCCTTGTTCTCTTCTAACCCTACTTCCACACTACCAAGGCTGACATGATTGGCTTCCCCTCCGGTCTACATTCACTGTGGCACTCTTAACAACTTGATGAATTAAATCCAAATGTAGGTAGCAACAAACTTTAAGTGCATATTTTTATTTTCATATTGGGACTATTTGACTCGCATTAATCAACATGGCCTCTCTATTGGCTTTTATGCACTGTACTTGAATACAGGCCACGCCAAACATCGGCATGCATTACCAAGAGGTTACAAGCAAGTCAAGTGAGCTATGGATCTTGTTCTCACATGTTTTGGGTCACCAGAAATCCATAAAACAATTTTTAAATCAGGAGGGAAGTAAGTAACTGATTACTTGCAACAATGTGTTCCCACAGCTAAGCAGTCTAACAGGTTGGCTGAATACAAACATACAAAGTTAAATTGTAAACCAAATATGAGACACTATAGAAAAAAAAAGCTTCAAATTCTGATGCTGTGAAAAAAAATAGGTTTCAAACATTGAGTTGGGGTGATTTAATTGGCAGGCAGCAATGCCAATTACACTACAATGATTTGAACCCAAAATGGGAAGCTCCGAAAGCTCAGACTATTTCAGAGTATCTACAAAAAGGAATTAAACCGACCGTCTGTGTGGAGTTTGCACATTCTCCCCGTGTCTGCGTGGGTTTCCTCCGGGTGCTCCGGTTTCCTCCCACAGTCCAAAAATGTGCGGGTTAGGTTGATTTGGCTATGATAAATTGACCCTTAGTGTTAGGGGGGGATTAAATATGTGGGGTTACGGGGATAGGATGGGATATGTTAGGGGGAATTAAATACGTGGGGTTACGGGGATAGGGTGGGATATGTGTCGGTGCAGGCTCGATGGGGATTCTGTGTGAGAAAGCAGGGACAGGGTACTGGATTTGGATGATCAGCCATGATCGTATTGAATGGTGGAGCAGGCTCGACGGAACGAATGGCCTACTCCTGCTCCTAGTTTCTATGTTTCTCCTTACGTTTCGTTCACATGCAATAAAGCTGGGGGACAAACAGGTAGATTAGGAAGACAATAATTTGATGGCGAATACAAGCCTTGAAGGTAAATCATAGCAGGGAGCATATTAATTTTCCCCAAGAGGATCGTATCTTGAAGCTTCCAAACAAAGGATGTCAACTTTGTTGGGTGGTGCACTCAACTGAGTGGACTGCCTTAAAGATGCATACCAATTGGAGCTCGCTGGGGACAATATTGGTAGAGACGGCATTGGCCCCCGCACAGCCAATGGTTGCAGCCAGTTCGGACACAACCACAGGCTTGTCCTGTGGGCAGGGGACTTAAATCCCAGCAAGCCCATTGGAATCATCTTCCACCCTTTCTCCATTCTGTTGCGAGAGTTTAGTTTCCCTCGTCATACTGGAGATCTTGGAGGTGGCCCTTCTCTGCTTATCTGGTGAAGTTGGTAATCCAAGAAAGTTGAGGGTCTGGTGTTCTGATGAAGGTTTACACCTGATACATTAACCCTTCTCCTCCCAATGCTGATCAACCTACTGTATATTTCTAACATTAGACCGCCCTGGCATAATGTTGCATTATTAAGGTACAGACACATCCTTGACACTGTAGCACTGTCTTACATTTGGGTGACTGCAGGCACATATGGAAAATAAATAGGCCCTGAATTTGCGGTCGGAGGCTTCCCGCGGGGAAATGCTTCCGATCCGCAAATAAAATGCCCACGTACCTGGTGGTGCGGGAGGTACGGAGACTCGCGGTCCTGGGGCTCCCCGGGTACCCGCGGGTAGAGGCCCACGTATCCCAGGGGTGCAGGCGGTTCGCAAGTGCCCCTGGGATCACGTGGCCGGCCTAACCAATATGGAAATCCCATTCATGCTTATGGGGTTTCCGTATGTCCGGAATCCCCATAAGCATGAATGGGAATACCCCAAAAAATACATCTACACATAAATTAAAAAATTTTTAAAAATGACATATTTAAAATTAATTAAAATGTCATTTAATTAAATATTTAAAACAAGAATTTAATTCTTTGAAAAATAAATTTAAATGTTTTAAAGAGGCTAAAAATAACTACTTTATTGCACAGGTTTTTTAATGTATAAATGATTGTAAAAAAAATTATTTTTCTGGTTTTTAAACTCTTACGCTGGTAAAAGCAGGCCCCATCCCTGCTGGAGCGGGGTGCTGGCAAAAAAGCCCGGCACTCAAGAGGAGGAGGCCAGAGGGGGCAGGTGCTGGCAGGCGGCCCAAAAAAAACATGGCCGCCCGGCATCTGCCCTTTAATTTGCGCCGCCCCGGCCGCAAAAACGCCACCCTGACCCTGTCAGACATAGCGTCCGGCGGTAGGTCAGGGGGCGCGAGCCAAGTTTGCGGCCGGGGTCACAAGCTGAATTTCACGGGAGGCGTCAGTGGCGCCGCGCCCGGGCGCTAGTTGCTTTGCGCCTCCCGTTAGCGTCCCTCGGGGTGTTAACAGGAGGTGCAAAGCAACCGAATTTTTCCCCCTTAACCTCTGTTTAAACTTCACCACCCACCTCTGCACCCCCGCCCCCACTCCACCCCCACCACATTCCCATGTTGTCTTTTCCACCTTTGTTCCATTCGTAGCACAGCTAACATCTGATCACTTCTCTCTGTGGGGAAACTTGGCCAGGAAACTGCACCAGTTTGTTGAAAATGTATCTAACCGAGCTCTGGACAAAAAAATAATAAAGGTTTCTCTCAAATCAGCTGGCGTGACAGGAATATGGAATAGAATCTATATATATATATATATATATATATATATATATATATGTATTAGTGTTCTAATTTAAATGTAATACTTGTTACATATAACTAAGGGATATGGGTTTTGTATCTCCATTACATCACTGCTATAGCATTTGCCCCCTCCCCCACCTCTCAAACTGCAGCAATCCCAGTTGCTGGTGAGGTCAGTAATTATTCTTCTCATGTTAGCAGAAGTAATGGAGAAATGCATTGCCTTGTCACCAGAAACAGCAGAACATGAGTGTGCACCTCTGAAACCCAGGAATAAAGTGAAGCAGCTCCAAATTAACTGGCTGCCATTCCTCTCTTACTTGAATTGCGGAAAGTCATACGGAGCGGCAAGGGGGGAATAAAATGGTCCCTTTGATTGATTCCACGAGGTGGATTTTATCCTTTCTTTTGGCCCCGGCCTATAATTTACAGACTGATGTCAGTAAGACTGTAATTACCCTATATGCCAAGGATCCCGTGCTGTGCAATATTTTGGCGTTAGTTATCCCTCGATGCTTCGGTCTGCCTTTTCTATATCACCTCATTAAAACTTCTACCTCAAATGGTTATTTCTGTGTTTAAGTGTAAACAGTAACTTTAAAGAGCGTCTTGCTGTCAGCACCTGTTGCAATAACTATGACTAACATTTTGACTACTTTTTGGAATGAATACCTTAGATTAAATTGTGTGACACACACAAACATTCCTGGATGCATGTTGACATCATTTCCTCACCTGACCTCATTACCAAACCATGTAGGGAAAAGTGCCCCGCAAATTGCCTGAAGGTGCTCCCAAGGTTTGTAAGGGAAATGCCCTGTAAACTGCTGGAAATGTGCTCTCAAAATGAAGCTCAGCTTAAAGTGGCCACACAATATGGAGGTCGACTGAGCTGAATGCTGAGAAGCCAAAGCTAATTTATACAACAAGGCTTCTAAGCTAATTAACCCATAAAGATTTCTAAGCTAAACGCCATAAAGGCTTGTGCAGATAAACAAGACATTCCGTGCTAGTGTTAGAAAGCCAATTGGAAAACTAGGCCCAGGAAATAACTCTCAGAATCATAGAATGGTTACAGTAGAGAAGGAAGCCATTCGGCCTGTCGAGCCCGTGCCGACTCTCAGCTAGTCCCGCTCCCCCGCCCTTTCCCCGTAGTCCTGCAAATTTTTTTCTTTCAGATACTTATCCAACTCCCTTTGGAAAGATTAGATTGAGTCTGCCTCCACCACCCTTTCAGGCAGTGCATTCCAGATCTTAACCACTCGCTGCGTAAAAAAGTTTTTCTTACATCGCCTTTGGTTCGTTTGCCAATCATCTTAAATCCGTGTCCTCTGGTTCTTGACCCTTCTGCCAGTGGGAACAGTTTCTCTCTCTCTACTCTATCCAGATCCCTCATGATTTTGAACACCTCTATCAAATCTCCTCTCATGTTTCTCTGCTCTAAGGAGAACAACCCCAGCTTCTCCAGTCTATCCACGTAACTGAAGTCCCTCATCCTGGAATCATTCTCGTAAATCTTTTCTGCACCCTCTCTAAGGCCTTCACATCCTTCCTAAAGTGCGGTGCCCAGAATTGGACACACTACTCCAGTTGGGGCCGAACCAGATGATGTACCTGCATAAAATTCCTACGGGGTGACATAAACATGTTATGCCTTGTTTGGTGCTATGTGGGAACGCCAGGCATACACCCACGGAATGGCACACAGTGAGACATAAAAACATCACATTTCCTCACACTTGTGTGGAAACACTTGGAAAAGAAAAGATGGATGCATGGGGGGGGGGGGGGGGGGGGGGGGAGGGAGTAAAACAGAAATACAAAATCTCAAGGTGTACACGCTTCACTAACTTGAGCTTTCGCAAGAAACTTACTATGTGTTAGAAGTGACTGACAATAAAAGGGGTGAAACCTTCGAACACATCTCAGATTGGTCAACTGAATGTAAGAAGCTTCTACTGTACTTTGATGCTTTTTGGCAGAAGGAACAGGGAGAGGTGATATACACTTAATGGCACAGTCTTAAAGAGTGGCAGGTACAGGGGGATCTGGGAGTTAATGTACATAGGTCCCTGAAGGTGGCGGGATATATTGAGAGAGTGGTTAGCAAAGCATATGGGATCTTGGGCTTCATAAATAGAGGTACTGAATACAAAAGTAGAGACGTTATGCTGAAGCCTTTATAAAGCACTGGTTAGGCCACAACTGGAGTATTGCGTCCAGTTCTGGTCACCACACTTTAGGAAGGATGTGAAGACCCTTGAGAGGGTGCAGAGGAGATTTACCAGAATGGTTCCGGGGATTGGGGATCTGAGCTACAAGGACAGGTTGGAGAAGTTGGATTTGTTTTCATTAGAGCAAAGGAGGTTGAGGGTGATTTGATAGAGGTGTACAAGATTATGACGGGTTTGGATAGGCTAGACGCGGAAAGGCTGTTTCCACTAGTTGATGGTACAAGGACTAGGGGACACAGATTTAAGGTTTTGGGCAAGAGATACGGGGGGGATGTGAGGAAAAACTTTTTTACACAGCGAGTGGTGAGGACCTGGAACTCGCTGCTGACGGAAGTGGTGGAAGCGGAGACACTCAATGTTTTCAAGGGGAGACTGGATAGGTATTGAGGGAAATAAACTTGCAGGGCTACGGGGATAGAGCGGGGGAATGGGACTGACTGGATTGCTCTACAGAGAGCCGGCACGGACTAGATGGGCCGAATGGCCTCCTTCTGTGTCGTTATGACTCTATGGGGGAGAAATTCAGTATCGCCCATTTGGGGCGCAATTATCGGCCGGGCGCAAAGATTAGCGCCTGGCGCTAATTATCGCCTCCAACTGCAAACTTGACTTTTATCGCCCCTGGAGGTGATTGGAGCGCTAAATCAGGCGCTACACATCTGTCTTAAGGCGCAAAGGCCGAGGAGCTAGGCGCTAACTCAGAGCGCTGGCGAAGCTCATGTAATGTCAGTCAGCAATGGAACACAGACACAATGGCGCCAGCCAGTTCTTAAAGGGGAGGGTTGATCTTGCTTTCCATCCACATCCTGCTCATTGCAGCCTTGAATCTCGGACTGGAGAGACCTGTACATCAAATCTGCTGGAAAGAACAATGGAGAGAACCAGGGAAAGAGCTCAGAGTGCAGCCCCCAGTCTCTTCTAAATCGATACAAGGGCAAATCAAAATGAACCTGCAAAGTGCTGCTCAGTACCCAAAACTCCTTCACACAGCGTTGAATCTCTCCTGAGGTTTCTCTCTCTCTCTCTCTCTCTCTCAGAATGCGTGGTTCAAGAATGTCACCAACAAAAAAAGGCAGGTAGCGGTCGCCGTTAAATAGCGCTCCCCCAGTCCCTTCCTGACTGCAAAACGCTCCCCTCAACCTGTCGTTGCTAGCGTCAGGCGGTAAGGCAGGGGGCGCCACTCAATATCCGCTCCGGGGTACTACCGGGGCGTTGCGCACTCGACTGACGTCATGATCTGCGGGCGCAGGAGATCGTGGCGGTAGTGTTCAGCGCCGCCGCAAAATGTCTAGTTAATTTCGCGAGCGGCGCAAAGATCGCCGCGCACGGGCGCTAGTTGCTTTGCGCCCCATTAGCGCCCTCTTAAGGCGCTAACGGGAGGCGCAACCAACTGAATTTTTCCCCCATGACTCTATTTGGAATTGAGGTACAGTAGCAGTAGCCGTCTGTAGTCTGATGCAGGAGCAGCATTTCTTTGTCCATGTTAGATTTTCTTAGTTAGAAGAATATCTTTGACTTCTTCTAAGTAATCTTTACTGAGCAGGTGTGAAAAGGTATCTTTACACTTCAAGTTATCTTCAGAGTGAGAGGCTATAGAAGTCAGATGTACGGCTACACCAGGCAGCTGCAGGCAGAAATAAGCGCGTCACTTAACTGCACAAGTGTCTGAGATCAGGGAAGGCGAGAGAAAAGCCAGCTAGCCGCTATCATCGTTCGTGTGAAGGCGGGCTCAGCTGCCGTCATAGGGGCTTATCGACTCAACGCTTCAGAAGCCAACGCCTCCGTCCCAGAGAAGGAAGGAGATTGACTCAACCACATCACGCATAAGGATGCGGTTGTATAAGCTCTGGAAACATTTGCTAATCACCAACATTTAGATGTTAATCTATCTAATCGACTGGTTATCTAATGCTGTTAACTTGTCAGCTAACTAGGGATTTAACCATAGGGTAAACCTCACCAATTTGTAGTAGTTTCAGACACTGATCTCAATTATAATTTGATAGTCAGCGACTCTGTGCTGAATTATGGTGACAGCCCTGGATTGCCTTTACAAACTCTGTTACGCATTTTGTTAAATAACTGTCATTAATGATAGGCCTGACTACATCTATTAATTGCTCATATACTCAATGATTAACTTTAAGTTGTCTTTTTGCAGTCAATAAATAGTTGCTCGTGCATGACCTATTCTCTGACTTCTGTAATGATGAGGTAAAACATTCACTCAGTAGCTTGTGGGTATCCTACATTGTGGGCTGGTGAAATAAACTCAAATTTGGTCCAAACTCATTAATGTAAGACTGCTCGGCGAGCCAATTTAGGTATCGCTCACTCTTAGATTTAAAACTGGGCGTTAAATCCCAGACAGTTCCTTAGTGAGGAGTTAAGTGAGGATTTGTCTGGTTCCTCAGCATATATATGACGGGATACCAGTGTTCTTAGAACCATGTCATTCCCTAAGTATTTAATTATTTGACATTTCAAGCGGCGCTTTCAACGGGGTTAACAGAAACCAGAGTATAAAAAAGTGAACATACTGAGACCTGTCAGAAATGGTATTCATCTAAACAGCTAACCAATCATCACAGTGGATGTCAACCTGCTACATATTGATAAAAACAGCATGGCGGATGATTAAAATTTGTCAGGCAATCATCTACACTAAGCATTCTCGTTCCTTTATAAGACTTGTCCAGGTATCTATCCCGGGAAACTAACCCCAATGTCAGCAGGGAGAGACAATACCACAGATGTTACTGGAGAGAGCAATGCTTGTCCGAACATGCATTACAGCTGAATTTCACAGGCTTCAGTTAAAAAAGAATTATATCACGTTGTTTTGTAAAAGGTTTTTCACACTAGCCACTAATCCTGATGTTCCTGTGTTAGCCGTGGCTCAGTGGGTAGCACCTCTCGCCTCTGAGTCAGAAGGTTGTGGGTTCAAGTCCCACTCCAGGGACTTGAGCACATAAATCTAGGCTGACACTCCAGTGCAGTGCTGAGGGAGTGCTGCACTGTCAGAGGGGCCGTCTTTCGGATGAGACGTTAAACTGAGGCCCCGTCTGCTCTCTCAGGTGGATGTAAAAGATCCCATGGCACTATTTCGAAGAAGAGCAGGGGAAGTTATCCCCAGTGTCCTGGCCAATATTTATCCCTCAATCAACATAAACAAAAACAGATTATCTGGTCGTTATCACATTGCTGTTTGTGGGACCTTGCTGTGCGCAAATTGGCTACCGCGTTTCCCACATTGCAACAGTGACTCCACTTCAAAAAAGTACTTCATTGTCTGTAAAGTGCTTTGGGATGTCCGGTGGTCGTGAAAGGCGCTATATAAATTTAAGTCTTCCTTTTTTTGCTCCTAGCAATTGGGAACATAGGAACAGGAAGAGGCCATTCAGCCCCCCCCGAGCCTGTTCCGCCATTCAATTAGATCATGGCTGATCTGTGTCTTAACTCCATCTACCTGCCTTGATTCCATAACCCTCAATATCCTCACCTAACAAAAATCCAGCAATCTCCGTTTTGAAATTTTCAACTGAGCCCCAGCCTCGACAGCTTTTTTTTTGGGGGGGGGGGGGGAAAGAGTTCCAGATTTCCTTTACCCTTTGTGTGGAGAAGTGCTTCCTGGCATCATTGATGGTGGAGGGGGGAAGATCTGGATTGTTGGTGTCTGCCTCTTGGGTGTTACACTTGGGAGTCTGGAACTTTTCATTAACTATGCCGCCGAGGTGAAATCATTAATGACACATTATAGGCTATTGCAAGCCTACGCCGGAAATCACGCCAGCTGAACATCTGAAGACCCCCCTCCCCGTCGCAGAGACACACCTGTTGGAACGGCCGGGCCTGGACCTGCTGCCGGAGGAGACGCTGCTGTTGCTGCTGCTGCTGCAAGAGCTTCATCTGCAGCAACTGTTGCTGGGGAGAGATGGCGGGCATGGAGGGAGGCTGCATCATGGAGCCGGAGCGACGCTGCAACATGTTCGTAAGGGCCTGCTTGGTGTTTGTTGGTGTGAACTGACCGGTCGGATCCAACCTGGGCCCTCCTGAAAACAGAAAAAGCAAACCATCATTTGACCTTGCCATTGCCACAAACATTCAGATTTCCTCACGGGCTCTCTTCCACGCCCCTTTCATTTGCTGGGATCAACGAGGGAGCATTCCCTTCTCCGAGGATTCCAGAACCACCTGGTTTTAGGTGTCGTTTCCAGAGACAGTAATACCAGGATTGGCAAATATAAAATAAAAACAGAAAATGCTGGAAACACTCAGCAGGTCAGGCAGCATCCGTGGAGAGAGAAACAGAGTTAACGTTTCAGGTCGATGACCTTTCATCAGTTCTGACAAAGGGTCATCTACCTGAAACATTAACTCTGTTTCTCTCTCCACAGATGCTGCCTGGCCTGCTGAGTATTTCCAAGCATTTTCTGTTTTTATTTCAGATTTCCAGCATCCGCAGTATTTTGCTTTTGGCAAATATAAAGGCTGCTGCTCGAGGGGCTGAATGGACTACTCCTGTTCCTATGCTGGTAGAAGAGTCCATCATTCTTTCTGGCCGTATAACGGGCACCAAGGTGGTTTCCTGACTGCTGACCTTGCCCGGTCGTTGGGGGTACATCTTCTCAACTACAAATTAACTGGCAGCCGTTGTTCAGCTGTTGCTGCAGGGCTTTGTAATCTTCCCTCTAATGTAAACCAAATAGATTTCACAGCAGCTCGAACTTCGGAGCCACTTTTTTTTTTTAATTCACACTCGGGATGCGGGCGTCACTGGCTAAGCTACTATTTCATGCCCAGCCCTAGTTGCCCAGAGGTGGTGGTGCTGGGCCTTCTCCTTGAACCGCTGCAGTATGTGTTGTGAATGTGGTTTTATTCTTGTTATTATTTCTATTGGTTTCACACAACCGAGTGGCTTTCTAGGCCACTTCAGAGGACAGTAAAGAGTCAACCTCATTGGTCTGGGACTGGAGTCACATATGGGCCAGACCGAATAAGTGTGGCAGCTTTCCTTCCCTAGAGGGCATTCGTGAACCAGTTGGGTTTTTATGACAATGCGATACAACAGTAAACTCCATTAATGCGCATATAATAAATGCAATTAAAAATCTTGCATGTGTTCTTATGACAATTTGGCAGCTTCCTGGTCACTCTTACTGATACCAGTTTTTTACTTCCAGATTTAAAAAAAACTGAATTCAAATCCTCAAACTTCCATCATAGAATCATGGACTAGTACAGCACAGGAGGAGGCCATTCGGCCCATCGAGTCTGCGCCAGCTCTTTCGAAGAGCAATCCAGTTAGTCCCACTCCCCCACTCTTTCCCCATATCCCTGCAATTTTTTCTCCTTCGAGTATTTATCCAATTCCCCCTTTGAAGGCTACTATTGAATCTGTATTCCATAGTGCGGAAACTTATTCTTGAGGCACTATGAAGAAGCATCACTGAGCCTCCTAGCTTGTCCTCAAAAATGGTTCATTTTGTCTTTCAGGCACTCACCCACTTTGTTCAGACTGCATTAAGCTCATGTCAATTGACTTTCAAACCTTCAGCTGGGATTGGATTCCAATCCGTGTCCCAGAGATGAAAAGTCAAGCTGGCATGAGTAGCCTGTTATTATTGTATGCTGAAACCATCTTTTTATTTGATCTGCGTCAGCTAATTACATGTTGTGACTACTGAGCTACTTCATTTCCTACAAATAATGGTAGAAGTTTTTTTTTATTCGCTTATGGGATGTGGGCGTCACTGGCAGGGCCAGCATTTATTGCCCATCCCTAATTGCCCTCGAGAAGGTGGTGGCGAGCCGCCTTCTTGAACCGCTGCAGTCCGTGCGGTGAAGGTGCTCCCACAGTGCTGTTAGGGAGGGAATTCCAGGATTTTGACCCAGCGACGATGAAGGATCAGTGATATACTTCTAAGTCGGGATGGTGTGTGACTTGGAGGGGAACTTGGAGGTGGTGGTGTTCTCATGCGCCTGCTGCCCTTGTCCTTCTTGGTGGAAGAGGTCGCGGGTTTGGGAGGTGCTGCCGAAGAAGCCTTGGCGAGTTGCTGCAGTGCATCTTGTAGATGGTACACACTGCAGACACGGTACGCCGGTGGTGGAGGGAGTGAATGTTTAAGGTGGTGGATGGGGTGCCAATCAAGCGGGCTGCTTTGTCCTGGATGGTGTCGAGCTTCTTGAGTGTTGTTGGAGCTGCGCTCATCCAGGCAAGTGGAGAGTATTCCATCACACTCCTGATTTGTGCCTTGTAGATGGTGGAAAGGCTTTGGGGAGTCAGGAGGTGAGACACTCGCCGCAGAATACCTAGCCTCTGACCTGCTCTTGTTGCCACAGTATTTATGTGGCTGGTCCAGTTAAGTTTCTGGTGACCCCCCATGGTGGGGGATTCGGCGATGGTAATGCCGTTGAATGTCATGGGGAGGTGGTTAGACTTGTATTAAGGGGGCACCATCGTTATGAAGTGTTTGTCAAACAGTGTGCAGCTGTTACTGATTCCCAGAATAAAAACAAGACCTCTGATATAAAGGGGACTTCTATTTCGTACTGCAGAATATGAGCACATAGAATATGTTTCCATTTCCCAGCTTTTAAAATAGCTTTCCTGTACACGGATCTGATCCATTTCCTACATTACAACAGTGAGTACACTTCAAAAGTACTTCATTGGCTGTAAAGCGCTCTGGGACATCCAGTGGACATGAAACGCGCTATAGAAATGCAAGTCTTTCTTTTTGTTCCATATTCCTTCTTGCAAAATGGAGGGGTTTCCTGCTTGCAGGGACAACTGTGGCTCACTGGGTAGCACTCTCGCTTCCGAGTCAGAAGGTTGTGGGTTCAAGTCCCACTCCAGAGACTTGAGCACAAAAATCTAGGCTGGCACTCCAGTGCAGTGCGGAGGGAGTGCTGCACTGTCGGAGGTGCCGTCTGCTCTCCCAGGTGGGCGTAAAAGATCCCACAGCACTATTTCGAAGAGGAGCAGGGGAGTTATCCTCGGGGGTCCTAGGGCCAATATTTATCCCTCAATCAACATCAGTAAAAAACAGATTATCTGGTCATTATCATATTGCTGTTTGTGGGAGCTTGCTGTGTGCAAATTGGCTACCACGTTTCAACAGTGACTACACTTCAAAAAAAATAGTGCTTCATTGTCTGTAAAGTGCTTTGGGACATCCGGTGGTCGTGAAAGTTTTTCTTTCTTTCTTCCTTTCCAAGATAGGTGCATAGGAGGAAGGCCATTCAGATGATCTCAACTCATCCAGCTAGGAAAACCTGCACTACAACATCAAATATCTTTTAAATGACCAGTTTTTACTGCCTCCACTACACTACCCAGAAATCGATTCCAAACACTGATCAATTTTTATGTAGGGTTGCCAACCCTCCAGGATTGCCCTGGAATCTCCAGGACTTAAAGATTCATCTTTAAGAACATAGGGAAAGGAGGAGGCCCATTCAGCCCCTCGAGCCTGGTCCGCCATTCAATGAGATCATGGCTGATCTGCGACCGGACTCCACATACCCGCCTTTGGCCCATATCCCTTAATACCTATGGTTAACAAAAGTCTATCAATCTCAGATTTAAAATTAACAATTGATCTAGCGTCAATTGCCGTTTGCAGAAGAGAGTTCCAAACTTCTACCACCCTCTTGGAATACCAACCTCCTAGACACTGCTGTGAGCAACCCAGGAGAAAAATCAAAAGGAGTTTTTTTCCCCCCAATTTCTTTGAACACTTTCATTTATTAGTTCTAAAAAAATATTGGCAATAGGGGAAATGGCTGTGAGATCGGGCGGGGCGGTTGGAGGCGGGGGGGGTCAGGTGATGAAACCTTCAAAAATACATCCAACCAGCGATGGTAACCCTCATTTTCGTGTGAAGAGGAACTTTCTACCATTGGTCTTCAACTTACCTTTTAGCAGTTTGAACTTCTGCCTCCTTGCTCTACTCACGTGGAATACTTGGAATTAGTGTTCCAATTTTACCCTTTCTATACCATTTACTATCCTACGTACATCTGTAACATCCCATCTCAGTCACCTCCTTTCAAGACCAAGAGCTCAGGTCTCTGCGGTCTTTCTTTATCCTTCACATAGACCTAGCACTGATCTTGGTGCACACAAACTTGAACTGACACTTCTGCTGAATCCTGCCTCTCTGATGTCTACTTGCCATGCTCCACCCCCATTGATTGAGAGCGACAGAGAGAGAGAGATAGAGAAAACTACGTGCACACAGCGAGCAGGGAGGAATGAATGCATTGTGCCACAAGTGGTAGGACATCAACACATTAACATTCGGTTACCAAAAGGGGATTGTGTGGGTGATCAAATTGTCACTTCTACAACAATGCGATTTTACTGTAGCCACTGTATTCGCAAGAATTGTTTTCATTTAATATAAAATAAAAACAGAAAATGCTGGAAATACTCAGCAGGTCGGGCAGCATCTGTGGAGAGAGAAACAGAGTTGACGCTTCAGGTCGATGACCTTTCGTCAGAACTGGAAAAAGTTAGAGATGTAACAGATCTTATGCAAGTGCAGAGGCAGGGAAAGGGGAGAGGGGAGGAAAGAACAAAAGGGAAGGTTTGTGATAGGGTGGAAGGCAGGAGAGATTAAATGACAAAAGGTATGATTGTACAAAGCAAAAGGAGATGGTAATGGGACAAGTGAAGAAACAAAAGCTGAGTCAAGTAGTGGTGTAAATGGGAATGGTAGAATCATCAACAGCTGCCATCTGAAAAAATTGGGGTAGAGGTTATAGTCTGAAAGTGTTGAACTCGCTATTGAGTTCAGAAGGCTGTAAAGTGCCTAATAGAAAGATGAGGTGCTGTTCTTCGACCTTACGTTGGGCTTCGTTGGAACAGTGTAAGAGGCCGAGGGCAGAGAGGTCAGAGTGGGAGTGGAGCGGAGAATTAAAGTGACAGGCGTCCGGAAGGTCGGACGCTTGTGGACTGATCAGAGGTGTTCCGCAAAGCGGTCACCCAATCTGCGTTTGGTCTCCCCAGTGTAGAGGAGACAGCACCGTGAGCAGCGAATACAGTATACTAAATTGCAAGAAGTACAAGTAAATCGCTGTTTCACCTGGAAGGAGTGTTTGGGGTCCTGGACGGTGGGAAGGGAGGAGGTAAAAGGGCAGGTGTTGTATCTCCTGCGCTTGCACAGAAAGGTGCCGTGGGAAGGGGAGGGGGTGTCGCGGAGGGAGCGGTCTCTTCAGAATACTGAAAGGGGAGGGGAGGGGTTAATTTATAACCAGCAAGACCTTTACACCGAGAATTGTCGTGCAGCAACTATGTATGTGCCAACCACTCATCAGCCTCCATGTCTCTGTGCTTACCTGGTGGAAGCGGTTGGTTCTGAAAGTAGAACCCTGTCTGCTGCGGCTGGCCCATGAGGTTGTAGCCCCACGAGGGTGCTGCCTGGGGATGGTGCATCATCTGTGAAGACATTGGCGTGTAATTTGGAGGCACTCGGTAAGCACTGTTTTGTTGGTAGTCCTGCATCAGAAAGAGACTGGTGTTAATGAGAATATTTGTTGACAGCAAGGTGACACAGCACACTGATGTTTGATCAGCATCGTGCTATAAAATGGGTGGACATAGATTTGTCCTTACAACACCCAGCAAATTCCTGCGCTGAGTACCAAACAGAGTAACCATTGGGATTTGGAACCTGGACAATGTAGCAAGTGGCGGGTCTGTAACTCGGCGCGTGTAGCAAACATCATGATCTGGGATTCGAGTGAATGCAGCAAGTGTGGGCTCCAGCCCACCCATCAATTATGAAAACTGTACCCAATGCAGGCACTTTTCACCATGTATTATCAATGGCTTGGATGAAGGATTAGAGAGTTGTGTATCCCAGTTTGTAGATGGCACTAAGTTAGGAGGCACACCGAGTTGGGTCGATGGGAACAGGAAGTACAACGTGGCATAGATAGATTAAGTGAGTGGGCACAATTGTGGCAGATAAGGGCTCAATGTGGAGAAGTGTGAAGTCATCCACATTGGATCCAAGAAAGACAAATCAGAATGGCCCAGAAATTAAAGACTGAGTGTTGACGCGGGGGTAAGGCTTCCCCGCGATCTCTCACTCCGCGTTGGCTTTTTCAGATCCAGCTCGCACGAACTTGATGTTCTAGACATCAGCTGGGCAGTGCTTGCGTATCCCACCAGCATAGTGAATTCGTGCGAGCTGTGGGATCACGTGACTCAGTTAGAGCCAATGGCAGCACACCATCTTCCATTCATAAGTTTCACATAAGTGCTGTGAAAGCTATGAATCTTACACACCCCCAAAATAACAGCTAAACCTCAATAAAATTTTAAAAAACCATCACATTAATAAAATAAGTATAGTTAAATAAATTAACCATTTTAAATAAAAAATTAAATTTTTTAAAAAATTTAAAATCTTTTAAAAAGTTATAAAAATAAACTTACCTGTCTTTAAAGTCTCTAAAAAAGATATACCTGTTAAAAAAAATTCAAAATAATACTTAATTCACTACTTACCTTGTTAAAAGTGGGTCTTACTCCTCCTTTTTTCATTTCTAAAATCTTCCGTCCTTACCTGCGCGTCCAAAGCACTAAGTGCACAGCGTGCGCGCAGCCTGTAGCGCGCACGCGGTGCACCAAGGAACCGCCCCCTTTTCCAAAAACCAAGTGCCGGTTTTCAGCGCATGCGCAGTGCATGCAGAAAACCGGCAATTGGTGACAGAATACGCGAGAGTACACAGTGCGTACTCTCGCGTCGCGGGACTAATTTTTGGGCCAATATTTTCTTAATGGCGAGAGACTAGGAACTGTGGAGGAGCAAAGAGATTTGGGTGCCCAGGTACAAAAATCACTAAAAGCTAGTCCACAGGTACAAAAAGTAACCAAAATGGAATGTTGGCCTTTATCTCAAGGGGGGCTGCAATACAAAGGGGAGAAAGTGATGCTTCAGTTGGCCAGACCCATCTGGAGTAGTATGTTCAGTTTGGGTTCACAGCGCCTCAGGAAGGATATACTGGACTTGGAGAGGCTACAGCACACATACACCAGAATGGTACCACGCCTTAAAGGCTCAAGTTATGAGGACAGGTTGCATAAACTTAGCCTGTATTCCCTTGAGCTTAGAAGGCTGAGGGTGATTTTACTGAGATGTCTAAAATGATGAAAAGGATACGATAGGTAGATACAGAGAAGCTTTTTCTTCTGGTAGAGGAATCCAGAACAAGAGGGTACGATCTAAAAATTAGAGCCAGGCCATTCAGGAGTGAAATCAGGACGCACTTTTTCCACACAAAGGGCAGTAGAAGTCTGGAATTTTCTCCTCCAAAAGACCGTGGATACTGGGTCAAATTAAATTTTCAAGACTGATATAGGAAGGAACATAGGAACAGGATTAGGCCATTCAGACCCTTGAGCATGCTCCGCCATTCAATTAGATCATGGCTTGATTGGCACCCCGTCCACCACCTTAAACATTCATTCCCTCCATCACCGGCGTACCGTGGCTGCAGTGTGCACCATCCACAAGATGCACTGCAGCAACTCGCCGAGTCTTCTTCGGCAGCACCTCCCAAACCCGCGACCTCTTCCACCTAGAAGGACAAGGGCACCAGGCGCACGGGAACACCGCCACCTCCAAGTTCCCCTCCAAGTTACACACCATCCTGACTTGGAAATATATCTCTGTTCCTTCATCGTCGCTGGGTCAAAATCCTGGAACTCCCTCCCTAACAGCACTGTGGGAGTACCTTCACCGCACGGACTGCAGCGGTTCAAGGCGGCGGCTCACCACCACCTTCTCAAGGGCTATTAGGGATGGGCAATAAATGCTGACCTTGCCGGCGACGCCCACATCCCAGGAACAAATTTTTTTTAAATGGCTGATCTGTATCTTAACTTCATCTACCCGCCTTGGTTCTATAACCCTTGACGAACGAAAATCTATCAACAGATCGACAGGATTTTTAAAAAAAATTAATGGGATGCTGAGGTTTAGCTCAATTGCAACATAAGCGCAGACAGAAAGGACAGGGCATGGATTGGCAACATTGAACAAGATGGACCTTACATCTGTTCTTGACGCTGAAGATTTTGGCTTCCTTTTCCTGTTCTTGGTTTTTTTCTCCTCCTCCTGAGTGTTTTTGTTTTGATCAGCGATTTCAATTGGCTTCTTCTCAGAATCCAGAGAGACTGGGGTGGGGGGCTCCTCTTCATCCTCTGGAGGCAGTGGCAAAGGCTCCAGGTAGTAGCTTCTTGGTTTCGGCTTCGGATGAGTGTGATACAAGAGAAGATGATGTTGATCTTCATACTTGATAACTTTCCGATCAACGCGCACTGTACCAAACCAGGCCCAGGAAAGTGGAGCCGGATTCTTGTGTCCCTCAAATAAATCCCAAGGGTTGACCTTCTGTTTTGTAGACACCTGGAGACCCTAGAGCATAGAGCATGGATTGCCATTTAGATTAAAACATGAAGCAGTGTCAGTTAAAATATGACATTACAATACTTACATAGACAGAGTGGATATTGGGACATCAGAGCTGTTTAAAGTGAAAACATGCTTTGAAATGGTAGGATATAGATTTGTGATTACAGTTACCAACATGTGGAGCTCTATCCTGTACCGTCACCGAGAGGTCCTTATCCACAAAATTCCACCCTGGACCATCAAAGAGAGACACTTATCCACAGAGTTTCCCATCAGCGATAAAGACATTTACCTATAATGCCTCAGCAGGTTTATCCATTGACCCATACACACCAGGAAAGTCTGAGGTTCAATCCCAGCTGTTGATAAGTTAGCTGATAGCGGCATGGGTGCTACAATTAGCCTGTGTGACCTTGGCCTAAAGAGTGAAAAATCATCCAGGCTAGGAATTTGAAGTAAATGGATAGCGCTTATAGAGAGCTAGCGCAGATGCGATGAGCTGAACGGCCTCCTTGTGTGCTATGACATTCTTAAGACCTATGCTGGAATTGCATGTGTGGACCTTCAGGGTGATTGTGATATCCTCCCACAGTCGAATAGCCCTACAACACCCACTATCAAGACTCAAACATGAGCGAGGTACTGGAGGGCATCTGGCGTCCATGTAACTGTACCTCTGGCAAGGAATCGACATCTTCAGGAGATGAGGGGAGAAAAATAGCAGAGTAAATAGGCAAGTAAATAAATATTAAAGACCGAATGGCCTCCTTCTGTGCCGTAAATTTCTATGATTCTTAGCCACAGAGTTTCTCCCTGTACCGCTACAGATAAATGTTTATACGTACAGTTAATCTCTGTTTTATCGTTGATATGCCCTTAACTACAAAGTTCCTTTCTGTACCAAAGTTCATGCTGCAAGAGATGCGAGGTTATCCACTTTGGTGGCAAAAACAGGAAGGCAGATTGTTATCTGAACGGCAATAGATTGGGAAAACGGGAAGTGCAACGAGACCTGGGTGTCCTTGTGCACCAGTCGCTGAAGGTAAGCATGCAGGTGCAGCAGGCGGTTAAGAAGGCAAATGGTATGTTGGCCTTCACAGCGAGAGGATTCGAGTACAGGAGCAAGGATGTCTTGCTGCAGTTGTACAGGGCCTTGGTGAAACCACACTTTGAGTATTGTGTGCAGTTTTGGTCACCTTATCTGAGGAAGGATGTTCTTGCCATGGAGAGAGTGCAGCGAAGATTCACCAGACTGATACCTGGGATGGCAGGAATGACGTATGAAGAGAGATTGGGTCGATTGGGCTTATATTCGCTAGAGTTTAGAAGAATGAGAGGGGATCTCATTGAAACTTATAAAATTCTAACAGGACTAGACAGACTAGATGCAGGAAGAATGTTCCCGATGGTGGGGGAGTCCAGAACCAGGGGTCACAGTCTAAGGATAAGGGGTAAGCCATTTAGGACTGAGATGAGGAGGAATTTCTTCACCCAGAGAGTGGTGAACCTGTGGAATTCTCTACCACAGAAGACAGTTGAGTCCAATTCATTAAATATATTCAAGAAGGAGTTAGATATATTTCTTAAGG
This sequence comes from Squalus acanthias, assembly GCA_030390025.1. Classification (NCBI taxonomy): domain Eukaryota; kingdom Metazoa; phylum Chordata; class Chondrichthyes; order Squaliformes; family Squalidae; genus Squalus; species Squalus acanthias. The sequence goes on from CM059429.1 coordinate 14,314,157, forward strand.
GTAAGGGGATCAAGGGATATGGGGAGAAAGCAGGGACAGGGTACTGAATTTGGATGATCAGCCATGATCACATTGAATGGCGGAGCAGGCTCAAGGGGCTGAATGGCCTACTCCTGCTCCTATCTTCTACGTTTCTATGCACGCCTAGAAGTTACTGTTGGCGACAGCATGTTTGCAGGACATTCCCATCTCTGCTATTTTAATGTAGAGATTAACCCATTTAAAATAAACAAGTTAACACCTGCAATAAAATAATGGACACACAAATACCAGAGTAAGAGTTAGTCTGATAATATCATCCTCTGCAGGGAGGACCTGCCGTGACAGCCAAGGTAAGAAAAGACAGACTTGCATTTCTATAGCGCCTTTCACAACCTCAGGACGTCCCAAAGTGCTTTACAGCCAATGTAGCACTTTTTGGAGGGCAGTCACTGTTGTAATGTAGGAAACGCGACAACCAATTTGCGCACAGCAAGGTCCCACAAACAGCAATGCGATAATGACCAGATAATCTGTTTCAGTGGTGTTGGTTGAGGGATAAGCGTTGGCCAGGACACTAGGGAGAAATCATAAGAACATAAGCAATAGGTGCAGGAGTAAGCCATGTGGCCCTTCCAGCCTGCCCCGCCATTCAATACAATCCCCTGCTCTTCTTCGAAAAACTGTACGCATAAGAGAGGTTTCAGAGTAGAGATGCCACTGGATCAGTGACATCCCTCAAAAGATGTGAGAAATAATGGCATAACCTTGGATCAAGCTGACTACTTTACTCTCGTCACACAATACCTGCCTGTTTTTTGTCTATGGAGTCAAATCCCGCTATTTTGTTGCCTTTCGTATCAATCAAAGATCCCATTGGCTCACAGGTAATGACATCACAGGTTTGCTTTGGTAACGGCAGCAGCTGACGCACTTTGTCGATGCTTTCTGAATGTTTATCACCAAGTTCTTTCTGGCAGAAAAAGGAAAATAAAGAAAATCACATTAGAGGCCACAATGTGCCACTTGGGACCTATTGTAAAAGATGCATCACATAGCTTCAAGTGAGAAGAGGTGACTGGCCTACGGTCCCCTCAAGCTGTTGCTGTTCTCAATGGAGACCTTTATAGTAACAAGAGATCCGATCATGCCCAGCTCAAATTCATGGAATGAGTGGCCATATGGAGATAGACAGTATGATCTGCACCTTACTTATGATGGGAGCTAGCTCTCAGATGGTGCTGAGCAGGTGTCAAGTTTAAGGATTTCTGACTATGCCACCACAAGGAGACCTTGGTGTAACGTATCTTTTGAAGTAGACTTAGTTCTTAAGAGATTAAATTTACAGGACAGCAGGGCTGGGAGATGTAAATTAAGATTCGAACATGGCGTCTGAAACCAGCAAGCTGAAGACAATGAAGGAGAGTTTAACATTCTGGTAATCATTCGCATTCTTTGCTACCGCGACAGCTCTGTTTATCTGAATTCAGCAGGCATCATTTAGGGGTATGGTAGCATAGTGGTTATGTTACTGGACCAGTAATCCAGAGGCCTGGACTAATGATCTGGAGACGTGAGTTCAAATCCCACCACGGCAGCTGGGGAATTTAAATTCAGTTAATTAAATAAATCGGTAATGGTAATCATGAAACTATCTGATTGTCGTAAAAACCCATCTGGTTCACTAATGTCCTTTAGGGAAGGAAATCTGCCGTCCTTACTCGGTCTGGCCTCTATGTGACTTCAGACCCACAGCAATGTGGTTGACTCTTAACTGCCCCTCTGAAATGGCCTATCAAGCCACTCAGTTGTATAAGGTGGCTCATCACGCTCAACACCACCTTCTCGAGGGCAATTAGGGATGGGCAATAAATGCTGGCCTTGCCAGCGACACCCACATCACGTGAATGAATAAAAAATAATTGTCAAGTTATGCTGGTGGTTCCACTTTTAGTTGGGAGAGGTAGTCAGTTGGACTGGAAGCTGATATGGGGATCAGGCTGGTTGGAAAACAGAAGACGGCAGGGAGAGAAGGTTCTGCCTGGGCTGAAGGTTAAAATCCAGGGGTTTGCTTTCCTAATGCCAGTAATTGCAAAGAAATTAGATAATTCTGAGAGTACAAATAAGACAGTCCACCATTGTGGAACAACGTGGCGTGTTCATTATTTGATTTACGTACTGGAAGTGGAGTGGAGTGTAATAAATGAGTTTTGAGTATAACTGTTTCTCTGTATGTTCACCTTGTCAAATAAAGTAGCTTATCGATTCATTTAAGGGCAACACGGTGGAATAGTGGTTAGCACTGTTGCCTCACAGCGCCAGGGACCTGGGTTCGAATCTGGCCTGGGGTGACTGTCTGTGTGGAGTTTGCACATTCTCCCCGTGTTTGCGTGGGTTTCCTCCGGGTGCTCCGGTTTCCTCCCACAGTCCAAAGATGTGCGGGTTAGGTTGATTTGGCTATGATAAATTGACCCTTAGTGTTAGGGGGGATTAAATACGTGGGGTTACGGGGATAGGGTGGGATATGTTAGGGGGGGATTAAATACGTGGGGTTACGGGGATAGGGTGGGATATGTGTCGGTGCAGGCTCGATGGGCCGAAATGGCCTCTATCTGCACTGTGGGGATTCTGTTCTGTGATATCAAGCCTAGTCTCAACAGTTTTCTCGATCTGCCTTTGGGGAGATTGAAGAAGTACACACGCAAAAGACATGAATCCAGGTCACATGGGAGTATTATGGTAATGCCCCCAGGTTCAGCTATCATGCAAGTAGAGATAGGGCAGAGTGAGTCAACTCCCATAAATGTAAGATGCTCAGACTGCTCGCAGGAGCGACTGACAACCACTGAATGTTGTCCTGTTTGTGCAAATAAGATGCTACAGCTACGGCCCTCAAATAATGGACCATAGTCCCTGAACCATTTTATATGGGCCATGCAGGGCTTTGGGGCACTGGTTGGTGGGAGCACAGACCTGTCCGTCAATCTTCCTCCTGTCCGCACTTCTCTTTTGCTTTTGACTGCTCAATCATGGCTCCCTGCAGCCCATGAGCCGGGAATGACAGTGTTATCAGTCAGAAGTGAACCTGCTCTCGGTGCGAGAAAAGATTCTCATAACTGCTGCCAAATTGATAGAAATGAAAGGAAGATAGTTTTTGAAATAATAATGCCCGTCATAGTTATGTCCTTGGTAAATGCACCTTGGCTAAATATAATTGGTGACCCCTGATCTTCGCAATACGTTTTTGTAAACCACTTGAACAAACAGGAGTTTTTCCTCTATGTATCGTAGAGAAGCATTTAAAAAAACACTATTAACTTGAGGCAGTGCACTGGGAATACGAACTGCACACCCACACTTCTGCAGAACGTGTATTCCTGGGTCTCAATTAGGATGTCAGAAGGCATCAAGTGCAGAAGAGAGAGGGCCGTTCAGGGAGTGAGTTCTTCCACAACACGCTCCAAGAACCCAGTTCCAGAGAAGGCGTTGGCAGTAACCTAGCACACAAGCCCACTGTACTCTCTCTCAGCTGGAGAAGAGATGTTATGGAGCAAAGAAGAAGTGGTATGTTCACTTCAAAATGTCATATTTCCATGACTCAATGATTTAAAATTTGCAACTGAATAAAAGTTCAAAGTTCACGAAGCCGCATTAGAAACTACTGACGTGTACACATGGTCTTGTAGCCAGACAGACATCTGGGAGAATCATGCACACACACAAACAATGCTCAGACAGCTACACTGAAACCATGTACCTTGGGGCAGTCTAATAATGCATTTACTAAGAACCTGTAGGCGCTGTGCAATAGTTTTCGAAACGATCCTCTCTTTAATTTGGCCAGTGTAGTATGTTATGTGCCAATTTTGAGGTATGTCCTGTGCTTACAGGGAACTAGACCGAAACTGGCCAAATAAATTTCACTCAGCATATTAACAGCTGTTCGAAAAAGGAGGCTTTGTACTGAATTTGTTTGGAGTGGATTCAAACCCCGGTCTTAGAAGTCAAAGGACAAACTTCTTGGATAGATTTAAATGGTGGCACATTTTGCTGCGGGGTATGTGCGGGGGTGGGTTTTCAGAACAGCCAAGTCAATGGACTTGTTCAACTCAAGAGTCAACATATACACAAGGCATGAAATCCTCAAAGCCAGCCAGAACTAAAGTACTTATAGAATCGTAATGCGATAAGTATGTTCCCGTCAGTACTTCATCATAAATTCTGATTACAGATGTATGTATCCCAGCTCAAAAACTTTAAAGCATTAATGAACAGTTTCCTCTCCAATTTAAAAAAAAAATATGCTGGAAACACTCAGCAGGTCAGGCAGCATCTGTGCAGAGGGAAACGCAGGGTTAACCTTTCGATGACCTGACGAAAGGCCATCCACCTGGAACATTAACCCTATGCTTCTCTCTCCACAGGTGCTGTCGGACCTGCTGAGTGTTCCCAGCATTTTCGGTTTATAGTTCAGATATCCAGCATCTGTAGTATTTTGCATTTTCCCCTCCCTCTCTAAATGGTCGCTCAATTTATGTATCAAAAGATCACAAGTGAAGAAGCTATTTGACTCAGTACATCCATCCAGAAAACCCCTAAACTCCTTCCATTGTAGCACCTTGTTTTTCCTGAAATGATTCCAGGGTTTTTACTTCCACTGTACCGCTGGGGGTCCATTCCATGTGTTGGTCACTTTTTGTGTTAAGAACTAAAGTATTGCTCCTAAATCTGATTTTTACTCGTTTGAACCAGTGTCCCCTGCCCTACTCTTAATTTACTAGTAGCAACATTCCATATTTACCTATTCTGTACAGTTTACTATCTTGTACTCAGTACCATTTTCTATCTTTTTTTTCGTATATGGGATGTGGGCGTCGCTGGCAAGGCCAGCATTTATTGCCCATCCCTAATTGCCCTTGAGAAGGTGGTGGTGAGCCGCCTTCTTGAACTGCTGCAGTCCATGTGGTGAAGGTGCTCCCACAGTGCTGTTAGGGAGGGAGTTCCAGGATTTTGACCCAGCCACGATGAAGGATCGGTGATATACTTCTAAGTCAGGATGGTGCATAACTTGGAGGGGAACTTGGAGGTGGTGGTGTTGTGAAGGAATAAGCCATATAACCTATTCAGAAAAATACACCATTCTATGAAAGAATTCTGGCCTTATTAAAACATGACAAACTGGGTTTGGAAATCTAGAAAGCTAATTATGAAAAGCTGTGGTAGCATTCTGGCTATAGAGATAAGATAGTTGTTGACACTGAATCAATAACCTTATTGAAACAGAAGGTTAAAGGCTCCCGACAGTCTGAATCTTTGGGAACAAACAATAGTTCACCCTAGTTAAGGTGTTCTAATTTACACTTCGTAAAGAAGCACAAACATCTGCCTACGTAAAAATGGCATCAAGTAAAAAACGCACCTGCTGTTACACCGTTTTTTATGGTAAACTTAGAACACCTAGAGGAGAGACACGATTCTGTAATGCTACCAGCTGAGGTGACTAAGAATTGCAGAAGTCAGCAGAAAAATGACTAGAGATAATTAGCTTACATCAGCAGAAAACCTTAAAGGAAATACCACTAGAAAAGGGTATAAATATTGAACTATCAAATGGGATAGGCGATTCGCTGTAAAGGGGCAAAGCGATTTTCAGGCTTCAGAGGCGGCTCTGTAAGTCTACAACTCTTTGTACCTCGGGGATCAAAGGTATTTGATTTTGGTGGATATCCTGTACAAAACTTTAAGAACTGTAATACTGTAGCGAAGTTAAGATTTGAGAGTAAGGATCTCTGACAATAAGATTGTAAAGCTTTCTCTTTCTGGAACTGTTAATGTTGCGATTGACTCACCAACTGTAAATTACATGTCGGTTCTTTAATAAATCTATATATTTTTAGAATTGTCTCACATAAGACTTCTGTATCAAACTTGCGAACTCAATCTCTGTACACTCTGGTGAGGAGTTGCAGAATTCTGGGGGAGTTTTCCGGACCCTCATAATATCCGGAACGTTACAGTCTAGCTAAACTTATTAAAAGTGGTATCTGGAGGACGGTAACATTTTCAGGTTGTTTCTTTCCTTCAGGGAGAGTTAGTCCGGACCTTTAGACCCAATTAAGCGTCTTTAGGATTTGGCTACCTCAAACTTTAGTTGAAAGTGAACATCTGAGAAATACGCCTGATCCGGGGAAGCCCTCAAGGGGCTAGGACTAGTAATTATCCCTTCAGTGTTCCCCTGCCCCTGCTGCCCTTGTCCTTCTACGTGGAAGAGGTTGCGGGTTTGGGAGGTGCTGCCGAAGAAGCCTTGGTGAGTTGCTGCAGTGCATCTTGTAGATGGTACACACTGCAGCCACGGTACGCCGGTGGTGGAGGGAGTGAATGTTTAAGGTGGTGGATGGGGTACCAATCAAACAGGCTGCTTTGTCCTGGATGCAGTCGAGATTCTTGAATGTTGTTGGAGCTGCACTCATCCAGGCAAGTGGAGAGTATTCCATCACACTCCTTACTTGTGCCTTGTAGATGGTGGAAAGGCTTTGGGGAGTCAGGAGGAGATCTTATATAAGATCACCTCGGAGTCACTTCCTTTAAAGGCGGAAAAGTCCAAGTTTCTCCAGCTTTCCTCAGACCTCCGAGACAAGAGATCAACCACATGGCTCTTCTTTGCACTGCCTCCAGCACTTCAATGTACCCTGGTGACCAGAACTGGGCACAGTGCTCACATAGAACAACAACTTGTATTTATATAGTGCCTTAGAATCATAGAATGGTTACAGCACAGAAGGCTATTCAGCCCGTCGAGCCCGTGCCAGCTCTCTGCAAGAGCACTTCAGCTAGTCCCACTCCCCCGCCCTTTCCCCATAGCCCTGCAAATGTTTTTCCTTTAGTTACTTATCCAACTCCCTTTTGAAACCCAGGATTGAGTCTGCCTCCACCATACTTTCAGGCAGTGCATTCCAGATCCTAACCACTCGCTGCGTAAAAAAGTTTTTCCTCATGTCGCCTTTGGTTCTTCTGCCAATCACCTTAAATCTGTGCCCTCTGGTTCTCGACCCTTCCGCCAATGGGAACAGTTTCTCTCTAGACCCCTTATGATTTTGAAAACTTCTATCAAATCTCCTCTCAACCTTCTTTGCTCTAAGGAGAACAACCCTAGCTTCTCCAGTCTATCCACATAACTGAAGCCCCTCATCCTTGGAACCATTCTTGTAAATCTTTTCTGCACTCTCTCTAAGGCCTTCACATCCTTCCTAAAGTGTGGTGCCCAGAATTGTACATAAAACTCCAGTTGAGGCCGAACCAGTGTTTGATAAAGGTTCATCATAACTTCCTTGCTTTTGTACTCTATGCCTCTATTTATGAAGCTCAGGATCCTGTATGCTTTTTTAACCGCTTTCTCAACCTGCCCTGCCGCCTACAACGATTTGTGCACATATACCCCTAGCTCTCTCTGTTCATGCACCCCCTTTAGGCTGCACCCTTTAGTTTTTATTGCCTCTCCTCGTTCTTCCTACCAAAATGTATCAATTCGCACTTTTCTGCGTTAAATTTCATCTGCCACGTGTCTGCCCATTCCACCAGCCTGTCTATGTCTTCTTGAAGTCTATCACTATCCTCCTCACTGTTCACTACACTTCCAAGTTTGTGTCATCTGTAAATTTTGAAATTGTGCCCTGTACACCCAAGTCTAAGTCATTAATATATATCAAGAAAAGCAGTGGTCCTAGTACCGACCTCTGGGGAACACCACTGTATACCTTCCTCCAGTCCGAAAAACAACCGTTCGCCACTACTCTCTGTTTCCTGTCACTTAGCCAATTTTGTATCCATGCTGCCACTGTCCCTTTTATTCCATGGGCTTCAACTTTTCTGGCAAGTCTATTATGTGGCACTTTATCAAATGCCTTTTGGTAGTCCATGTACACCACATCAACCCTCTCTGTTACCTCATCAAAAAACTCGATCAAGTTAGTTAAGCACAATTTGCCTTTAACAAATCCGTGCTGGCTTTCCTTAATCAATCCATACTTGTCCAAGTGACTGTTACTTTTGTACCGGATTATTGTTTCTAAAAGCTTCTCCACTACCGAGGTTGAACTGACTGGCCTGTAGTTGCTGGGCTTAACTTTACACCCGTTTTTGAACAAGGGCGTAACATTTGCAATTCCCCAGTCCTCTGGCACCAGCTCCGTATCCAAGGAGGATTGGAAGATTATGGCCAGTATCTCCGCAATCTCCACCTTTACTTCCCTCAGCATCCTAGAATGCATCCCATCCGGTCCTGGTGACTTATCTACTTTAAGTACAGCCAGCCTTTCTAGTACCTCCTCTTTATCAATTTTTATCCCATCCAGTATCTCAACTACCTCCTCTTTCACTATGACTTTTGCAACATCTTCTTCCTTGGTAAAGAGAGATGCAAAGTACTCATTTAGTCATGCCCTCTGCCTCCATGCATAGGTCTCCATTTTGGTCCCTAATCGGCCACACCCCTCCATTACTATTTATATGCCTAAAGATGACTTTTGGATTCCCTTTTATGTTAGCTGCCAATCTATTCTCATACTCTCACTTTGCCCCTCTTATTTTCTTTTTTACTTCCCCTCTGAACTTTCTATATTCAGCCTGGTTCTCACTTGTATTCTCAACCTGACATCTGTCATCTGACATCTTTTTCTGCTTCATCTTACACTCTATCTCTTTCGTCATCCAGGGAGCTCTGGCTTTGGTTGCCCTACATTTCCGCCTCGTGGGAATGTACCTCGACTGTACCCGAACCATCTCCTCTTTAAAGGCAGCCCATTGTTCGATTACAGTTTTGCCTGTCAATCTTTGATTCCAGTTTACCTGGGCCAGATCCGTTCTCAACCCACTGAAATTGGCTTTCCTCCAATTAGGTAGTTTTACTGTCGATTGCTCCCTGTCCTTTTCCATAGCTAGTCTAAACCTTATGATACTGTGATCACTGTTACCCAAGTGTTCACCTACTGACACTTGCTCTACTTGACCCACCTCATTCCCCAGAACCAGATCCAGCAACGCCTCCTTCCTCGTTGGGCTGGAAACGTACTGATCAAGAAAGTTCTCCTGAACACACTTCAGAAATTCTTGCCCCTCTCTGCCCTTTACACTATTACTATCCCAGTCTATATTAGAATAGTTGAAGTCCCCCATTATCACTACTCTTTTGTTCTTGCACCTCTCTGTAATTTCCCTGCAAATTTGCTCCTCTATATCATTCCCACTATTTGACAGCTGATAGAATATACCTAGTAGTGTAATGGCACCTCTATTATTTCTTAACTCTAACCAAATAGATTCTGTCCTTGACCCCTCCAGGACATCCTCTCTCTCCAGCACATCCTCTCTCTCCAGCACTGTAATATTCTCCTTAATCAATACTGCCAAAGCACCTCCTTTCTTTCCTTCCCTAGCTTTCCTGAACACCTTATATCCAGAAATATTTAGTACACAATCCTGCCCTCTCACACGTGCCCTCCCTCTCTTGCACGCGCCCTCCCCCTCTCGCCCTCCCCCTCTCGCACGCGCCCTCCCCCTCTCGCACGTGCCCTCCCCCTCTCAAACTTCGTGTACCACAATTTTCCAAGTTTTTTTTTTAAACGTTTGCAATTCAGATAGGAAATACAAACATGCACAAAACAAAGTTTAAACTTCCCACAAGAATCAAGAGCTTTAAAAACAAAATTGGGACTGGTGAGTGAACAAAGAATGAGGGTAACTCTTAACTCACACATAATTAAACAGGTGCGTTATGAATTTGGGTCAGCCACAGTTATCTACTCAGTTTCAGGGCTGTCAGTTGCTCCCTTAAGTGGTCGAAGTCCCTGCTTTTTTTTTACGGATGTTAACTCCCACTGCCCTGTACTTGCTAGCGCAGTTGTGAGACGCAAGAGTGTAATAATGAAACTCTCCTGTGATCTGGGCCAGATCTCCGTGACTTAAGCACCTGAACTCCTTCAATCTCTCTGAGCACGGTCCGAGTTAACGTTAGATGAGGCAGCCTTTGGTTCAGCTCGTTAGCAGCTTTATAACCAAACTGGACCAAACATACAGAAGACCAAGTGTGATGGAAATCACGGTGCTGTTGGTTAAACTTCCACTTGTGAGCCATTACACAGATGTAGAGCACGTGTATGCTAGCCCACTTCAGTGGGCCCTTTACTTAACATACTTTCCCTGAACAGGATTTATACTTGCAGCCTGTTGACTGACTTTGCATCATTTCTATGCCATAGCTGACTGACTTTTATTTTATTCGTTCATGGGGTGTGGGTGTCGCTGGCAATGCCAGCATTTATTGCCCATCCCTAATTGACCTTGAGAAGGTGGTGGTGGGCCTCCTTCTTGAACCGCTGCAGTCTGCATGTTGAAGGTGCTCCCATAGTCCATAGTGCTGTTAGGGAAGGAGTTCCAGGATTTTGACCCAGCAATGATGAAGGAACGGTGATATATTTTCAAGTCAGGATAGCGAGAGACTTGGAGAGTGACTTGGAGGGCAACTTGGAGGTGATGGTGTTCCCATGTGCCTGCTGCCCTTGTTCTTCTAGGTGGTAGAGGTCGCAGGTTTGGGAGGTGCTGTTGAAGCCTTGGCGAGTTGTTGCAGTGCATCTTGTAGATGGTACACACTGCAGCCACGGTACGCCGGTGGTGGAGGGAGTGAATGTTTAAGGTGGTGGATGGGGTGCCAATCAAGCGGACTGCTTTGTCCTGGATGGTGCGAGCTTCTTGAGTGTTATTGGAGCTGCACTCATCCAGGCAAGTGGAGAGTATTCCATCCTGCCTTGTGCCTTGTAGATGGTGGAAAGGCTTTGGGGAGTCAGGAGGTGAGACACTCGCCGCAGAATACCCAGCCTCTTGTGGGGGAAAATTTAAACTAATTTCCGGATTCCCGCCCGGTGAGTTAGGTTGAAATGACTCCCCCTAGTGCCTGTGTTGATTCTGAAAAAGCCCCCTCACCAAATCCACAAAAGTTTGTCAACACCAAGATGTCAGAAGCAAAATACTGCGGATGGTGGAAATCTGAAACAAAATTAGAACATGCTGGAAACACTCAGCCGGTCAGGCAGCATCAGACAACAGACAAGTTGACATTTTGGGTATGGGCCGGAACTGAATAATATTACAGATGAACTGTAGTTAATAAGGTATAACTGCAAGGACTGTTTGCAACCTGGGTGTCATATTTGACCCCGAGATGAGCTTCCGACCACATATCCGCGGCATCACTAAGACCAACTATTTCCACCTCCGTAACATTGCCTGACTCCGCCCCTGCTTCAGCTCATCTGCTGCTGAAACCCTCATCCATGCCTTTGTTACCTCTAGACTTGACTATTCCAACGCACTCCTGGCCGGCCTTCAACGTTCTACCCTCCATAAACTTGAGGTCATCCAAAACTCTGCTGCCCATGTCCTAACCCACCAAGTCCCGTTCATCCATCACCCTTTACTCACTGACCTACATTGGCTCCCGGTTAAGCAACGCCTCGATTTTAAAATTCTCATCCTTGTTTTCAAATCCTCCCTGACCTCGCCCCTCCCTATCTCTGTAATCGACTCCAGCCCTACAACACTCTGAGATATCTGTGCTCCTCTAATTCTGGCCTCTTCAGCATCCTCAATTTTAATTGCTCCACTATTGCAGGCCGTGCCTTCAGCTGCCAAGGCCCTACGCGCTGGAATTCCCTCCCTACCTCTCTTTCCTCCTTAAAACCTACCTCTTTGACCAAGCATCTGCCCTGATATCTCCTTATGTGGCTCAGTGTCAAATTTTGTTTGATAATATATAAATGTATAGATATATATACACATATATAAATTACCTAGATATTGGAATACAAAGTAGAATTTCTAATTTTGCCAATGACACCAAACTTGGGGGTGTGCAAACAGTGAGGATGATACCAATTGACTGCAACAGGACATAGAAAGGTGAGCAGAATGGCCAGACAAGTGGCAGATGGAATTTAATACAGAGAAGTGTGAGGTGATGCATTTTGGCAGAAGGAACAGGGAGAGGCAATATTGACTTAATGACACAGTTTTAAAGAGTGTGCAGGGACAGAGGGACCTGGGAGTTAATCTGCAGAGGTCTCTGAAGGTGGCAGGACATATTGATAGAATGGTTAATAAAGCATATGGGATCTTGGGCTTCATAAATAGAGGTATTGAGTACAAAAGTAGAGAAGTTATGCTGAACCTTTATAAAGCGCTGGTTAGGCCACAACTGGAGTATTACATCCAGTTCTGGTTATCACACTTTAAGAAGGATGTGAAGGCCCTTGAGAGGGTGCAGAAGAGATTTACCAGAATGGCTCTGGGGATGGGGGATCTTAGCTACAAGGACAGGTTGGAGAAGCTGGATTTGTTTTCATTAGAGCAAACGAGGTTGAGGGGTGATTTGATAGAGGTGTACAAGATTATGACGGGTTTGGTTAGGCTAGACGGGGAAAGGCTGCTCCCACTAGTTGATGGTACAAGGACTAGGGGACACAGATTTAAGGTTTTAGGCAAGAGATACAGGGGGGATGTGAGGAAAAACTTTTTTACGCAGTGAGTGGTGAGGACCTGGAACTCGCTGCTGACAGAAGTGGTGGAAGCGGAAACACTCAGCGCTAATTTTAGCACCCCGAAAAAGTTAGCGTCCCCGCAACCGATTTTCCCAGATAGCGCCCCAAGAGGGAGGAGGGGCGCTACTGGAAGCGCCCCGCGTCCCTCTTGGAGCGCTGCGAGCCAATATCGTGGCGCTACATACTGCAGGCCTTCCTCCCCTGGGCCACCAGGGATCGGGAATACCGGCAAATGAGCCCGGCACTCAAGAGGAGTACCGGGCTCACAGAGAGCAGTTGGCACCTCGCGGGGGCCGGGGACAGCAACGGGGTCAGGTGCTGGCAGGCGGCCAGCAACAAAAATGGCCGCCCGCCACCTCCCCTTTAACTAGCGCCGCCCTGGCCGCAGGTAGGACCCCTGACCCCAGCGAAAGTCGGGGGGGGCGCCACCCAATGTTACAGCCGGGGCGCGAGCGGGTTGCTGCGCACGCCGATGATGTCATCGCCGGCGGTGCGGCGCTAACAGTTAGCTGAATTTCGCGGGAGGCATTAGCGGTGCCGCGCCCAGGCGCCCTCTTAGGGTGCTAACGGGAGGCGCAAATCAACCGAATTTAGCCCCGTCAATGTTTTCAAGGGGAGACTGGATAGGCACTTGAGGGAAATAAACTTGCAGGGCTACAGGGATAGAGCGGGGGAATGGGACTGACTGGATTGCTCTACAGGGAGCCGGCACGGACTCGATGGGCCGAATGGCCTCCTTCTGTGCCATATGACTCTATAACACTCCTGTGAAGTGCCTTTGGACGCTTTATGTTAAAGGTACTATTCAAATACAAGTTGTTGTTGAATAACAGAACAAGGGGAGAGGGGAAAAAAAACACACACACACATACACACAGACACACACAGACACACACAATGGGAAAGAAACAGAGTGACCTGTAAAGTGACCAGGAGATGGTTAAAGGGTAGAAGTGATATTAGCAGGAGGGGGCATATGAGTGAAATAAAAATTATACACGACACAGGGAGCATTATGAACAGCTAAAGGGGTGGGTGGGTAGGCAGGTGGAAAGGTAAGCAAGAAACACTGGCAAAGAGAAGCAGGATCCAGTGGCCCAGGAAGTCGACACTGAAGGGGCCGATCTCCTCAATAGTATGCTATTCTGACCGGGTGTTCACACGCCAATCACCAACTCGCTCCACGTGTCCCCAGACTTTATGGTGGAAACGTTTCAGCCCTACTGAGGAGACGTAGGCCAGAGATTAAGCATTTCCCCAAAAGGAGGGACACTTAATCAGGACAAGTCTCCTGGAGATGCTCTTGTACAGCCCCTAGGCACATATGGGTATGGCACGTAAACACTTAGTGAATTTGCATGAAATTCCTTCCTCTGTTACTTTTAACAGAGGCGTCAACAGCTTGATTTTAAATGCCTCCGTTGAACTGGCGGAGGAAGATGTTTCATACTAACGTGTTAAGCATTCGTATACTTGTAACTCATTGTGTAATTTTGAGACAATAATGGTCGGTCAAAAGCAGAGGCTGGGAGAAAGCCACCTGCTTGGATATGGAAATCAATGCATAAAAAGCCTTTATAAAATGTTAAGTATATTAAAAATGTATTTATTTTAAAAAATATACATTTTTTTTTAGTAGAAAGTTTAGTATCCTGGACAACCGCCTATATCGGGCAAATGGTGCTAACTATTTGCCATAGGCGTCAATTACAAAGGGGCCATTTAAACCGTGTTAAGCACACTGACTATTTTGGGCAGTTCAGCAGCTGTTGGCTCCCCCTCTCTTTCTTTAGTCCCATTCACACCATCCTGTAACGGGACACATTCCGGCTCAGTTTTAAAAATGAACACTGAACAAACTTTTCTGTAACTGGTGACAAGAGATGGGAGAGCGGAGTCAGACCGTTTAACTCGCCCTCCTACAGACACCTTCCGTCCGCACCTCCCCCTCCCTCCATCACAGTCCGTCCGCCTCTTCAACGGTTCCAGGACTTGCAGAGAATGTAGAGCCTGAGCACACGAGACATTGAGTAATGGCACCGGGGCAATTAGAAGTAGATGGAGAGATGAACGATGCTGATTCCCTCCCTGCTGTCAGTGCCGCTAAATCTTGTTTTGTCTCGAGTGGGGTTGGGGTCCAGGATCTCGGCCGTCAGGTTACACTGGCCACCGCTTACAGCAGGCAAATCACGTTGGCAGCAAGGTGCTCGCAATCAGTGGTGGGGACTGTACCATATTATCTTCGAGTATAAGATAACCTCACCCACTTTCCAGGCCAAAAAAAGCTATGGCCCATGTGTAAGAAGCTCTTCAAGTCATTGCAACTTCCCAAAGACCGGGAATTTCGATTTCAATGCACACCACACGCTGCCACAACTACGCACAGGCAGTGAGGGGAGCATGAGATGCGGGAGGCACGAGTCAAGGAGCTGGAGCAGGGGGGGAAATGGGAAACTAGGAGCTGGCAAGAATGGAGCAGAAGACTGGGAACCTGGAAAGAGGGGCAATTCCCATTTGGAGTACCTTGGTAGCCACAGGATGGGGAAAACCTTGCCAATTCTTCTCCCCTGTCTAACGGAACTGCCCTATCGCCACCCTGGATGTGATCACTCGAATCAGCTACAGATCAGGGACTGAAGCTGGTCTTGCTGCTCATGACGGCACTGGAGGCGCATTTATCTACCCAGCTACTGGATGAACCTGCTTCGTGCCACTTTGCCAGTAATGTCGAACAAAATCCACCGAACAGAGCTGTTGGTTCCTTATTTGCTCTGACTGCATCACGTTCGTGAGGCATCCAGGATTGTGGTTTGCGGGTGGAGTGAAATTGCATCATGTTCTGATATGTACAAGTACTGTCTGTACTAACCAAGTACCTCCTCAAGTTAGGATTCTGGATAAGAACACACCCAGGTCACACTTAGGGAACATTCTCCCTTCCTCCAACTCAAAGAATCACTATGCATGCATAAGAATATATGTGAGAGACAGATCACACAGCATATGCCCCCATTCAAGGGCAATGTGGTGCTTGGAATCCGATGAGTTGAGATGGTCTGATATTACTTCATCAGCACAGCTATGGGCCTTCAGCATGAGGAGATGGTATTCATGTCAGCAGTCAGCCAGAAGCATTGTACAGTATATCAAAGCTCTGTTGACGCACAGTCAGGCAAGAATTAAAAGGAAATCTTGCGGTTCTCTGGAAACTCTCAGAAAGCAAATTACAAATTGGTAAACCAATAAAGTACAAAATAAAAGAGCGTGCAGCAGACAACTGCACAGGCATCCACTCGATGGGCCAAGTAAGTCTAAGATTGCTTTATTTGTTGATTAGAAAAATCTGGCACACCATGCATCAGCTGCGCTTAAAAAGTGTTAAAATATGAAAACACAGCCATTTCATGCTAGTTTCTCCTGACTTGGGGAGCGTGAAATTTACAAGCACCTGCCAGTCTACAAACTTCCCTCAGCAACTGCAATTAGCATCTGATTGACTGGAGGATGTCCAGCAATTAGACTTTGCGGCTTTAAAGGGAAAGGCCACCCAAGCGGCAGAATACCAAATCGTGGATTACATGGTGTAACACTCCTGTCCTTATACAATAGCACATCGGTCGAACAATGCCACGGCTTGGGGTGGGGGGGTGGGGGGGGCGGGGGGGAGAGCTGACAATCACACTTTAAAAGTACACAAAATAACGCAGTAAAAAGTCACTAGGATGATAGAAGCATTTGAAGTTAGCTAACTTGTAATATTAAGGGCGGCGTGTTTGGCGCATCAGGCTCACCTTTAATTTCTTCACCAAGTTCATATAGGCCCGTTTGTTTTCTTCTGATCCTCCTTGGGAGGCACTGGATAGATCTGATGCCAGGGTCCCATTTATTAAAACCCCTAGCATGTCTAGCACGGTGGTGAAGAGCTCACTGGGAAAGGCAAAGAGAAAAGTCAATTGCACCGCGCCCAATTTTAACTGGACAGCCCACAACAATGATTGGTAATTCTGCACAGCGCTAAACGAAAGTGCAAAGTGCCTTATTCCTCTAGACGGAACAATAACTAGGCTTTGGAACCAATACAGATTTCATCAGCTGCCATCGACAAAATGTAATCAAGATCGAGGAGAAGACTGAAAAGTTTTATTTAGGTTAAAAAAAAACATTTGCAATTCTCCCCAAGTTTCACTTTTGGTCGCGAGTGGTACTGCAAAAATTAAAAGGCTTTCATTTCCACGGGGCGGAGGTGGGGTGTTCTCCCAAATGTCCACTGCAACTTTGACGCAAGATCCTCGGAAATCTCCGGACAGATGTCGTTTGTCCGGGGTTCCCGCGGATTTTCCACTGATGTAATGGCGGACGATCGGGAGAACCCCAGCGGAAATCAACCCCAAAGGTATATCACTAAACTGTAAATCTAGGCTGTCGTTTCCAGAAAGAACCATGTTGTGAATTCGGTAACGCCTCTTATTTATTAGGATATTTTGGTGCCACCCCCCACCCCACACCCAACCAAATAAATGAGATGCAAAGAGTGATTTCATAATTTTGCCTGGGGGCGATTTACACCCTTTAGCTATGGCCCTGCTGTTCCACATGTCTCTGGGCCACAATTCTCAGCCTGCTCAGTTTTAGAAGGCTGATGCCGCTGGGAATCAATACGGTTCCTTCTCCTCCTCTTCTCCAGTAAACAGAAAGCAAGCAATGTAGGATGTTGGACTACCCCAATAGCTAAAGTGCATGTGTGTGGTCTCCAGTGAGACCACAGAACCTATCGTTTTGAGAGAGTTTTTTTCTACTTGCACGGTGCAGGCTAGCAGAGCCCCATTGAACAATTAACATGCCGGAATTTTCCCTCATTACAGACAGAGACGGGGTCAGAAACACTGTTGAAACAGGGTACATGTAAAGAGCAGGTAAATGGGATTACAGTAAATAGCACTGGTGTAGAGCTTGATGTAGAGCACAGCCAGACACAAAGCGCCAAAAGGCTTCCTTCTGTGCTGAACTTTCTATCATCCTATGCTATAATAAAGTGGGGCAGGTAGAGTCGGAGAGAGTTTAAAAAAAGAACTGGGGAAGGGGGAGAAGAGTATGAACAAATATAAAGGAGATATCTCTGGAGAGAAAAAAACCTAAATCAAAGAACAGGAAAAGTGGTGTTACTCAGTCAGAACCTCTTGTTGCTTTAAATGGGGCACCACACCTGAAGCCCATATCATGTCCTCTATTTTGCTCATGTTATGAGACAGTAAACGCCCGAGCATTTTCAAAGCTCAGCAAAACTTTTAGACCTAAAAGAGTTCTAATCAATTACTATTACGCATTCAATCACAGTGTTACATAAAAAAAAATTCTAACACGTTGTTCAAATTGTTCCATAACCATTTATCCTGCGATTCATTATTTAAAAAAAATCACATACTTGTTAGTCTGCACATCAACAGTTCCTGAGGTAATTATCTGCAGAAGCAAAAGAGCCCAATCCGTAGTCCACTGGGTGCTGCGCTGCACAGTGTCAAACATCCCACCAACCTATAAAGGCAGATCCAAACGTGGACAGTTATCCCACAAGAGTAAAAAAGCCTCATTTACAATCAATCAATTCCATTCAATATCAATTCTTTCTCAGATGAAGATTTAGCTGGGCAGAACAAGCAACACTATTTTGATTTTTGAATGGAATGAAGGAAGAGATTATTTGAAAACGATGAATGAACGATATTCTATTTAGGGGGTGTGTTTCTCTTCCACAATCACAATCAGGATCGGTGCTGCGAAATGGAACGTTTTTCCATCTTTGCCACCCAGCGCGCGCGCCCTTGGCCAGGTATTGCCCAGGCCAGACACAGAGTAAATCTTCCTCTACACTGCGTGCACATTAAACCACAACCCCAACCTCAGAATAATGCCGCCGACCGCAGCAGTCAGATTTTTTTTTTTAAACCCCTCGTTAACAGAAGCCATCTTTATGGCCTGTGAAAGAGATTGGCAAATTCGTGCCAATTGGCCAGCTATTCAAGCTGTTTCACGCTGTCACCAGTCTGCTAACTCAGGCAATAACGAAATAATGAAGGGGGGGGACAAGAAATAAACGCTCGCTCTCATGAAGATAACCCTTCCTCTTAAGTGCGGCTAATTTCAGGAAATGTGTTTGCCAATTTCTTTCCCAGGGTTGTTGGGAAAAGAAAATTATAAAATAAACTAGCGGAGCCGTGCAGGGCGGGCTTTAGTCTGTTTAAATGAAGCTCACTTTATGTTATAGAAGTTCTATAATACCATTGGGTTCGCAGTGCTGTAGAATCAGCCCTGTTTAGATGGTGTGGCTGATACCACATTTACAGCTGCTATGGGTTGGATTTGGATTTTTGACACCAGACCGTGTACAGAGACCAAGGCCCAGGAAACCATACAGTTGGCAGCATTGCTATTGGCCATCTGGGGGGGGGGCGGGTGCTGCTGTCTCCAGAGATACTTGCCAAACCCATTCCTTCAGGGGAGCCTTGCACCACCCTCCACCCACTGCCGCCCCCCCCCCCCACCCCCCACCCCAGAAAGTAATAATAAACTCATTATGGTGAAGCTTCTGCCTGATACCACCTTGATGAAAATGGCACTCATCTCCCTCCCCAAACTAAAACACAAGTAAGAACATAAGAAATAGGAGCAGGAGTAGGCCATACGGCCCCTCAAACCTGCTCCGCCATTCAATAAGAGCATGGCTGATCTTCAACCTCAACTCCACTTTCCCCGCACTATCCCCATATCCCTTGATTCCCTTTGTGTTCAAGAATCTATCGATCTCAGCCTTGATATGCCCATTGACTGAGCATCCACAGCCCTATGGGGTAGAGATTCACAACCCTTTGAGTGAAGAAATTTCTCCTCATCTCAGTCCTAAATGGCCAACCCCTTATTCTGAGACTATGCCCCCTAGTTCTAGACTCTCCAGCCAGGGACACAGCCTCTACCCTGTCAAGCCCTCTAAGAATTTTATACATTTCAATGAGATCACCTCTCATTCTTCTAAACTCGAGAGTATAGGCCCAATCTACTCAACCTCTCCTCATAGGACAACCACACTCATCCCAGGAGTCAATCTAGTAAACCTTCGTTGCACCCCCTCTAAGGCAAGTATATCCTTCCTTAGGAGACCAAAACTGTGCATGGTACTCCAGGTGTAGTCTCACCAAAGCCCTGTACAATTGTAGCAAGACTTTGTTACTCTTATACTCCAACCCCCTTGCAATTGAGGCTAACATACCATTTGGCTTTCTAATTGCTTGCAACTCAGCAAATCTTCAGCAGCACTGCTTTATTTCCTTTACAGAGCTGCTGGCAAAGTCAGGTCTCACGCCCACTGCAGCTCTGCAAGGTAAAGAGCACGTGACACTCTCGCAGCTCTGAATCATTCGTATCGAGGGTGAGGCAGAGGCTCACCTTAAAACGGACCAGAATATTGGCAGCGCGCATTAGCCCTTCTCTCCATTCTCTCAAGGTGCCAGAAACATCACACGTTACTACCTCCAGCGTAGTATAGAAGCATAGAAATTTAGGGCGCAGAAGGAGGCCATTTGGCCCATCGTGTCTGTGCAGGCTGGAAAAGAGCTAACCAGCCTAATCCCACTTTCCAGCTCTTGGTCCGTAGCCCTGTAGCTAGGGCACTTTAAGTGCACATCTGTGATGAGGGTTTCTGCCTCTACCACCCTTTCAGGCAGTGAGTTCCAGACCTCCACCACCCTCTGGGTGAAGGAAGTTCTCCTCAACTCCCCTCTCGTCCTTCTACCAATTACTTTAAATCTCTGCCCCCTGGTTATTGACCTCTCTGCTAAGGGGAAACAGGTCCTTCCTATCCACTCTATCCAGGCCCCTCATAATTTTATACACCTCAATCAAGTCTTCCCTCAGCCTCCTCTGTCGAGAGATGGGAGAATACACAATGTACCATTGCATCGATGCCGTGGAATGTACGACCGAGGTAACTGTGCGCAGAGTTAACCAATGCTGCCCCGTGTTTCTTCACTTTGAGAAAGTGCCTCCTCCTTTTAAAAGAGATATTTTTGAAGGGAGTCCCGCCGCCGTCTCACCAGATTCAGACGCAGCTGCAGAGCTTCGTGCATCATCTGTCGGGCTTTTATGTCATCCTGGTAACGTTCTTCCCGCCAGTTACTCAAAATCTGGGAATATTGCATTGAAGAGTGGGTTTTATTAGCTGGCAAAAATATTCATTTCAATTCAATTTTAGTTGCCCTTAAATCATAAACTAATACACAATATACAGAGTATAAATTATTAAAGGGGAATTACACATGGCTTGTAAAAGTCGGATAGCCAGGTGGTGAAGGAGGGAGTACTGGAGCCGAGTCTTTGGTTGCTAACAAGCCTTTATTTACAGAGACACACATTACATACTGTGCACCCCCCCCCACCCCCCAAGATAAGCTTGCCACCCTTCCACAGCTTACTCACACAAGAGCAAGCACGTTCACGCCCGGGTGGCCCTGGAGATGGAGCACGCGGTGTCCGCCGGCACGCTCGAGGCCTTCCGCGACCGGTGGGCACCGCAGGGACTGGAGTGCATCATCACCCCCCGGCAACTAAATTTTAATTTAATTTATTAAGTTTCATTTGGTGTATTTTTTTGTTAAGTTACAGTTTTTGTTCATTGATCGCACCAAAAAAGAACACAAGAGCAAGAGTCCCCAATTAATACCCACCACCTGAATACAATTAACATGAGTGACCCAGACAGCATTATAGAGGCAGGAGAAGTTTTTAATTTTGAACTAGTGGGATGGAGGAGGCACTCAGAAGCTTGCTGCAGAGAGGGAGTTAGAAGGAGACACACAGGCCTGGGCACACACACCTGGCAACAGAGAGGCATCTTATGCAGCAAAGGTGGGGAAATGGTGTTGAGGTGCAGATCAGATTGAAGGGGCTGAATGGCCTACCCCTGATCCTAATGTTCCTATGAGAGGGACTCACGGTGTGGGGGGGGAGAGGAGGAGGAGGAGACGGAGACGGATTCAGGCCTGGCAACAGACATGGTCTAGGAGGAATGAGCAAGAGATCCAGTCAGGGAAAGTAAGCCAAACAAACAGTGAGTCAGTAGCCTAGGCTGGCTACAGAAAGCGAGACAGGAGTGGAGAAGGAGTCAGAGGGCTGGCCACAGAAAGGGTTCTGGGAAATGATGGGTTATGTGCAAGAGGCCAGGGCTGGCCAGATGCATGGAATCATAGGCCTGGAAATGAGGGAGGGAGGGGGAGGGGAGGGGGGGAAGGGCGGGAATGCTGCTGGATACTTCTCCCCATTTCTGCTGCAGCATCAAGGGAATCAAGGGATATGGGGATAAGACAGGAAAGGAGTTGAGATAGAAGATCAGCCATGATCTTATTGAATGGCGGAGCAGGCTCATGGGGCTGTATGGCCGACTCCTGCTCCAATTTCTTATGTTCTTCACTTACCAGGGGAGTGGGATGAATTGGATAGCTCTTTCAAAGAGCTGACACAGGCACGATGGGCCGAATGTGCTGTATGATTCTATGATACCAGAGGAAAAAAATGAGGGAAACCAACAGAAACCACGAGAGAGAGAGAGAGAGAGAAAAAAACAGAAAAGAATGGTAAAGTAAAAAGCAAATTGTAAGGGTTGACATTTCTCGTAATAAAGACAGGCTGCTTCTTTCCTCAATTACCAACTTGTCAACGACATTGAGTCTTGGAAACCGATTTGCAAGTGTAATTTTGTTGGCAGATTGTTAATATCAGAGAAAAATCGTCATTCTCCTGTTTTTCTGCTGAGAAATTTCAACCTTTCGAATAATAAATAGTAAGGGCAATTAGGAATGGGCAATAAGTGTTGGCCCACATCCCAAGAACGAATAAAAAAAAAATTGTAGCTTTAAAATCCTGCATGCATACTTCTGGAAATCCAGAATAC
Organism: Squalus acanthias; assembly: GCA_030390025.1. Taxonomy (NCBI): domain Eukaryota; kingdom Metazoa; phylum Chordata; class Chondrichthyes; order Squaliformes; family Squalidae; genus Squalus; species Squalus acanthias. The sequence goes on from CM059429.1 coordinate 14,336,660, forward strand.
AGCACAGGAACACCTACAGTAACGATGCTGTATCTACAGTAATATGCACAGAACCTGGGACCATATCATATTAAACTGAGTGAGACTGTTCCACCGCTGGGATATGTTTTACGAATATACAGGAAAATGACCTCGACGTATACAATGTGCAAATATCAGTAAGTTTGCCATCCTTTTACATCAAATTTATAGCACAGAAACAGGCCATTCGGCCCAACCAGTCCATGCTGGTGTTTTATGCTCCACACGAGCCTCCTCTCACCTCTCTTCATCTAACCCTATTAGCATATGCTTCTATTCTTTTCTCCCTCGTGTATTTATCTAGCTTCCCCTTAAAGCTGTTATTAATGTACAGTGAAGAGGTTGGCAAGGGACAAAGCAGAATTGTGGGGAACGGATAATTCAAGTTGACATTCATTTGTTTCAGAAACACGAACAACATTATGGGATAGAGTTTGTATGTTTTATGCAAATTTGTGTAGTCTATATTTTTGCTGGCATAACAGACATGACTACACGTCAGAAAGTAATGAACTGGGTATGGGGTGCTTTGAGATGTGTTAAAGACATGAAAGGTATTTTTTCTTTAAAATGTAATTGGTTTGATGGAATAATGGAATAATCACTCTCAGGTACAGCAGGTTGAGTTAAATGCTGCATATGTAGTTTGGACTGCAAGCAGAGCTGTCAGATCCAGCAGGGATGGGGGTGAATGCAGAAGAATTCGGATCAAATGTGAATAATGCTGCTTATGTAAATTATTCTCACCGACGTCGATTCAGCTGTAATTACACTTTAAACTGGACAAAGGATCAGAGAAGACAGATAAGGATAGGGCAAGGGATGGAGGGGGTGGGATTATGGTTTGACTTCTGATCATTGTTTTCTGGCTAGTAAAAAACTGAAAACCCCAATAATTAAGGCCACTAAATTATAAGAGACAGATATTGGGGGAAAATAAAAAGTTTTATAATTAAAGTTTTGCTGTGCAGTTTATGTTTCAGATATTTCTGGACACCATCATCAAAATTCAAGATTGTCTGGTCCAAAAACTGGGCGCATGGTACAATTTCAAACAAGCCAATGGATATTATTAAACCTGAAGATCATCGCTCACACTGTTTTCAGCAATGGTTCGACTTATTTACTGAGGGGCATTGCTAATCTTGCAGAAGTCATCACCCTCAGATATAATCATTTTCACAATGAATCGACCCATCACGTAGACGCGACCGTCAGTGACGACACTTCCATATTGAGAGCCAAAAGAAATATGGTACAAGACAGACCAAAATAAAAGATTTACCTCCTCCAGTCCTACAACCCTCCGAGATCTCTGCGCTCCACCAATTCTGGCCCCTTGCGCATCACGATTTTAACTGCTCTACTATTGGCGGCCGTGCCTTCAGCTGCCAAGGCCCTAAGCTCTGGAATTCCTTCCCTCAACTTTTCAGTCGCTCTACCTCTCTCTCTCCTTCTTTAAGACCCTCCTGAAAACTTACCTCTTTGACCTCGGTGTCACATTTTGTTGGGGTGGGATCAGCTCCATTAGATAGTTGAGGTTCCTCATCAGACATCCAATCTTGGATGAGTCTTAAATCATTCCAGCTACACATTGGGAAGACTGAAGGCATTGTCTTTGTCCCCCACCACAAACTCTGCTCTCTTGCCATTGCCCCCATCCTCCACCCTAGCCACTCGGACTCTGAACCAGACTGTTTGCAATCGTAGCATCTTGGTTGTTTTTCTGACCCCCATATCCTCTCTATCACAAATACCGCTTATTTCCACCTAACATCACCTGCCTCAAATGCCTACCTCATTCCATCCACTGCTGAAACCCTTATACACCTTGAAACCAGATTTCTTGCTTTCCTTCCAATCCTCACCCTTCCATAAATTCCACCTCATCTAAAATTCTGCTGCCGCTATCCTATCCTACCCCAAGTCCCACTTGTCCTGTTACCCCCACCCTCACTGACCTACATTGTCTCCCAGTCCTCCATAACCTCAGATTTAAAATTCTTCTCCTTGTTTTTAAATTCCTCCATGGCCTTTCCCTCCCCATCTCTCGCCTCTTCCAGCTCTACAACCTGCCCTCCCCTGAACACTTTGTTCTCCCAACTCTGGGCTTATGTGCATTCCCTGATCCTTCCCCACTATTGGTGGCCATGCCTTCAGCTGCCGAGATCCTACTTCCTAAGATTTGTTCCTTAAACCTCTCTGCCTGTCTACTTCCCTTGTTAAAACCCACCTCTTTGACCAAGCTTTCGGTCATCCCACCCTCCTAATCTCTGTTTTGGCTCAGCATCCATTTTTCTCATACTTCTGTGAAGTGCCACGCAAGTTTTTTCTATATTAAAGGCACTACATAAATGCAAGTTGCTGCTGTTTATGTTCCACTGTATTGTCCTGTGCAGAGCTTCAGGTGCCTCATGAAGGCTACTGGCAACCAATGGGAAGCACAAGTCCTCAGAACGTACCTCTTACCACGACCTTCTACATGGAAAAAGTCACCTCTCTGTAGTTTTAAAAGATGTATTTTTTAAGTCACTTCAGTTAAAGAATAAGTAGAATATTGGAAAAGTAAAGTACTGCAGATGCTGGAAATCTGAAATAAAAACAGAAAATGCTGGAAACTCTCAGCAGGTCAGGCAGCATCTGTGAAGAGAGAAACAGAGTTAACGTTTCAGGTCGATGACCCTTCGTCAGAACTGGAAAAAGTTGGAGATGTAAACAGGTTTTTAAGCAAGGGTGGGGGGAGGGAAAGGGGGGAGGGGAGGAAAGAACAAAAGGGAAGGTCTGTGATAGGATGGAAGGCAGGAGAGATTAAGAGACAAAAGGGATGATGGTGCAAGGCAAAAGGAGATGGTAACGGGACAAGTTAAGAAACAAAAGATGACTCTAGATGAAGTGTAAATAGCCCTTTCCCTGCCCCTACACTTGCTTAAAAACCTGTTCCATCTCCAACTCTGTTTCTCTCTCCACAGATGCTGCCTGACCTGCTGAGTGTTTCTAGCATTTTCTGTTTTTATAAGTAGAATATTGGGTTGGTTTGGCACATTAATATGTTTATTTCATTCCTCAGGACAGGACAACCTCACCTGACTGAACTAATGTGGTCAAAGACCATTCAGTGGGGCAGAAAGTCGATCGCTCTGGGGTTGCTAAGTAGGACCTCGTTGTATTGCGCTCCAGATTACCAAAACTCCAGATTCAATAAAGGCCACCCAAACCCCAATGATCCTCCCTCCTACAGGCAATTTGCTGCAATGCTCGTCACAGCAGTAATACCGCTCGGTTCTACTGTTTGAATTCCACAATCCCGACAGCTCAATGCTGGGCCCTCATTGGCAAATAAATCCAGAGTTCAATACAGTGAGGTCCAACTGTACAACGTCAAAATATACTTTCATTGGTGAAATGTAGGATTTTGTCACCCTCAAGAGCTGCACTGGCCCCGGTGCTACACTGTGCATGTGCTGATTTTCTTTCTCAGAACCTATTACCTGGTTGATCTGATTTTGCAAGGAGGTCAGCAAGCCTTCTCGCTGCTCATCCTGCCCCTTTAGGCAGGTGAGGACCAAAGACAGGAATGGCTGTTGGCTCAACAGTGACATGCTGTGGATAAAAAAAAAGTAAGGTTAATCAAATGCGAACAGAATCGAACCTCATCACTGATTCTAACACAATTCCCACTGAAGCGCATGTTCCAATTCATCATATAAAGACTCGTCAAAATGAAGCACGGGTGTGGGTGACAATGAATCACAAGAGAAGGAACATCGAAACTTGGGTAGGAATGCTGAGGCTGAGGGGGGGCTGAGTAGCGGTTATGGAGTGAAGGTTAGATGTTCTGGGACAGTAATGACTGCAGCACCTCGTGCACAGCGCACTCATTTATTTTAAAATAATCTGGCTCCAGACAAGTCAAGTGCATATCCCAGAAATAGCTCAGGGCTGTGGATTACAACACGGACTGCCAGAAGGCAAATGGTGTTATTTCCAGCACTATGAGTTATTTCCTTTGTGTTGCTACCTACATCACCACCACGTGTAACTGCCCAACATCCAAACTGTTTCTTTTAAAAACAATTTAAAAGTTTTGTTTTTACCTTGCGCTGGCCTCCTTTTTTTTTTTTTACAACCATCCCTGTAGTTATATCCCGTCATGGCCTTGCCCCCACCCTACCTCTGCACCTTCCTGCTGCTCTAGACCTCTCCTGAGCTCCCCGTTCTTGTCCCTTCAGCCTACAGTTGGCGAAAGAGCTGTCTGGGTCCCATTCTCTGGAATTCCCTCCCTAAACCCCCTTTGCCTTGGCATCTCTCTTCTCTTCTTCACACACTGCGATCACACCTGTCGTTAAGTCCGTTCGAGCAGCCCCGCCGCCTTCAAGTGAAACTGACCAGACCGCTGCATATAAATCAGATCTCAGATCTCCAGCGCTACAGGTGAAACTGGCCAGACCGCTATCTCTCTCTCTCTCTCTCTCCCCCATTTGAATCATTACGGGAGCAACACGGTGGCATAGTGGTTAGCACTGTTGCCTCACAGCGCCAGGGACCCGGGTTCGAATCCGGCCACGGGTGACTGTCTGTGTGGAGTTTGCACATTCTCCCCGTGTCTGCGTGGGTTTCCTCCGGGTGCTCCGGTTTCCTCCCACAGTCCAAAGATGTGCGGGTTAGGTTGACTTGGCTATGATAAATTGGCCCTTAGTGTTAGGGGGGATTAAATACGTGGGGTTACGGGGATAGGGTGGGATATGTTAGGGGGGGGATTAAATACGTGGGGTTACGGGGATAGGGTGGGATATGTGTCGGTGCAGGCTCAATGGGCCGAAATGGCCTCTATCTGCATTGTGGGGATTCTGTGATTCTGTGATTTAGACAGAGCGGGAAGTGGAGAAACAGAGGGTGAAGAACCTCTCCATGCTTTAAAAAAAATTCTTGGCCACACCAGCCACCACGTATAGCGGGCAAATTGGGTTGACACCAAGTCGCCCGCTATAAGCAGTGCGAACTGTACCTTAACTGCCCCATTTAAGTTCTGCTCATACAGATTGGGGAATCAAACCAAGGACTTTCCTGGGGTTTTTGTTTAAACAGATTATAATAAACATTTTTGCTATGGGAATAATACTCTACCTACTGCCCCTGGTTCTTTTTTTTTTTTAAGTTCCTTATGATAATTTTCTTACCTTTTCTGCTTTTGTCTGTCTCTTTCTTTTTTAGACGATGACCCCAAGTGTTGACCCTTCTCGAGCTCTTCTCCAGCTGCCTTCAGCACTCGACCCTGAACGGATGTGGGCAGTTTTGCAATCAGCGGTGCCACTAGCCAAACTCCTTTTCTCTCCGAGCAGCTGAATGCAAGCCACACATACAAAAAACTCATGAAAATGGCCATCGAAGCACTTTCAGATTATTATTTTTTACTGCAAACCTATTCAAACATCACTCAAAATCGAGACAGTTTATTTTAACTCATTTAAAACCTTGTGGCTTTCATCAAGCAGAGTCTCCAATGGCAAAAGAGCAAGTTCATTATGTACCAGAGACACGCAGAAAAGATTATAGAGAGGTGGGGGAAAGAGAGAAAAATAGCTGCAAATCTGAAATATAAAGAGAAACATCTGGAAATACACAACACGCATGCCAACACCTGGAAAGAGAAAAGATGCGTTAGTGTTCAGATCAGATCCCCTTATTTAAGGAGGGATATACTTGCATTGGAGGCAGTTCAGAGAAGGTTCACTAGGTTGATTCCTGGGATGGAAGGGTTGTCTTATGAGGAAAGGTTGAGCAGGTTGGGCCTATACTCATTGGAGTTTAGAAGAATGAGAGGTGATCTTATTGAAACATACAAGATTGAGGGGGTTGGACAGGGTAGATGCAGAGAGGATGTTTCCCCTCGTCAGGGAATCTAAAACAAGGGGGCATAGTCTCAGAATAAGGGGTCGCCCATTTAAGATGGAGATGAGGAGGAATTTCTTCTCCCAGAGTCATAGAGCACAGAAAGAGGCCCTGCGGCCCATCGTGTCTGCGCCGGCCATCAAGCCCTGTCTATTCTAATCCCATTTTCCAGCACTTGGTCCGTAGCCTTGTATGCTATGCGTTTCAAGTGCTCATCTAAATGCTTCTTGAATGTTGTGAGGGTTCCTGCCTCTACCACCCTTTCAGGCAGTGAGTTCCAGATTCCAACCACCCTCTGGGTGAAAAAGTTTTTCCTCAAATCCCCTCTGAACCTCCTGCCCCTTATCTTGAAACTATGCCCCCTGGTTATTGACCCCTCTACTAAGGGGAAAAGTTCCTTTCTATCTACCCTATCTATGCCCCTCATAATTTTGTACACCTCAATCAGGTCCCCCCCTCAGCCTTCTCTGCTCTAAGGAAAACAATGTGAATCTTTGGAATTCTCTACCCCAGAGAGCTGTGGAAGCTCAGTCATTGAATATATTCAAGTCTGAGATAGACAGATTTTTGAGCAACAGGAGAGTCAAGGTTTATGGGGAGCGGGCGGGAAAGTGGAGTTGAGGCCAAAATTGGATCAGCCATGATCTCATCGAATGGCGGAGCAGGCTTGAGGGGCCGAATGACCTGCTCCTGCTCCTAATTCTTATGTTCTTATGATGGAGGTGGGGTCTCTATTCAAACGTTTTTTTTTCCCCTTTTCAGTGGCTGAGCAACTTGCTGCACATATCTAACTTTCTTTTCGTGTCCTAACACAACAGCCTCAGTTATGACAAATCTCGAAGCCCTACACCATCTTTATTACATCTGTTGCAAAGCAACCCGAGACTGTATAGAGTAGGACGAGCTGGCAGTGAATTTAGAACAGAAAATCAACCTCAAGGCTGTGCCTGGTAAAACACGTGGGGTTCACAACAGTTAACCGTGCACGATGGACAAAGCAGACCGAACGCTATGCTGCAGCTCGCTCACTATAATCAAATCATTATTAATAATATTTGCATTTTTATTACATCTGGTCATGCGGAAATGTCTCAAAGCAATGATATTTGCATTTATATTGTCATGTTGAAAGATCCGAAAGCGCTTCGCGCGGGTTACTTTGTAACTGGGTGAGTGTTATGTTGGCAAATATTCAGCCATTCTGCAGGAGCAACGTCCCACAAGCAGCACTAGCATTGGTTGAGGGAGGATAGCTGGTCGGGGCAGCTGGTGAACACCCAGCTCCTCATCAAAAAGTGCCATGGGTTTTGTTGTTTAAACACTCGCCTGAACCAGTGGAGCAGGCAGATTGTCCCTTGGGTTAGTACCTCACCCAAAGCATGGTGGAGAATAGCAGAGAGAAAGGGTCGGTTGTCATTACTCTCCAGGGTGCTGACAGGAGCTGCCGGAGTGCTTAAGCTCGACTCCAAGTTGGTGGCAAGAACACAAGGGGCCAAAAATTCATCCCGCTGCGCGAGAGTACGCACTGCGTACTCTCGCGTATTCTCTCTCCAATTGCCGGTTTTCTGCATGCCCTGCGCATGCGCTGAAAACCGGCACTTGGATTTTTGAAAAGGGGGCGGTTCCTCAGTGCATCGCGTGCGCGCTACAGGCTGCGCGCACGCTGTGCACTTCGTGCTTTGGACGCGCAGGTAAGGACGGAAGATTTTAGAAATGGAAAAAGGAGGAGTAAGACCCACTTTTAACAAGGTAAGTAGTGAATTAAGTATTTTTTTGAATTTTTTTTAACAGGTATATCTTTTTTAGAGACTTTAAAGACAGGTAAGTTTATTTTTATAACTTTTTTAAAAGATTTTAAATTTTTTCAAAAATTTAATTTTTTATTTAAAATGGTTAATTTATTTAACTATACTTATTTTATTAATTTGATGGTTTTTTTTAATTTAATTGAGGTTTAGCTGTTATTTTGGGGGGGTGTAAGATTCATAGATTTCACAGCACGTATGTGAAACTTATGAATGGAAGATGGTGTGCTGCCATTGGCTCTAACTGAGTCACGTGATCCCACAGCTCGCACGAATTCACTACGCCGGTGGGATACGCAAGCACTGCCCAGCTGATGTCTGGAACATCAAGTTCGTGCGAGCTGGATCTGAAAAAGCCAACGCGGAGTGAGAGATCGCGGGGAAGCCTTACCCCCGCGGGAACAGAGCGAGATCAATTTCTGGGCCAATATCTGCTCAGCTGTATCTAGACATTTTTGCATTGAGCTCCCGAGTGGTTCAGTCGTTAAAGGCATGTTGTTAAAGTTATGGCCACTGAGACATGCAGATCAGAAGGTCCCAGGCTACGAACATACAAAATTGGCGGGCAGGAAAAGACCAGCTGGTCCATCAAGCCTGCCCTACACCTCATGATGTCCGGAGCATCGTGACTACACACTTCCTTACCCAGCCAATCCCCCCACAGCCATGTAATACTTTGGGATAAGTGGAAAAACCCAGGGCCAATAAGGGGAAAAAATACTCTGGAAAATTCCAGTCCGACTCCCGCAGACGATCGGCGCCAGTCCAGGAGATCAAATCAGATTCTGGTCTGTGCTGAGTCACATGTTCGCAATCTCAGCCAGCCTGGCATTTGGGGCACGATAATTTGCCTCAGGACCCCTGAGCAAGGGAAAGTGGAAAAATTAGGCAGAATTTTTCCTCCTCATAGCTATTCAGTGATCCCCACCGGAAAATGCAGGTATGGGTACTGACTGAGGACAGGATCATGTTCAACTGCAACAGCGGCCACAGAGTGAACAGCCTGCCAACACTCACGGTTTAGGCTCACATACCAAGAACATAGCGGCACTGGAGACTGACCGGTGACGACAAAATTGTACCCCAATATGAGGAAGCGCCTCCAGGAAATGGGGGCGGGAGAAGGGGGAGAAAGAAAAAGTGGCGAGAGAGAGGATCAGCATAATGTGAGAGTACTGCAGCAATCCTACCTTTAGTGAAGCTTCACACACCATTGGCCCTGTCTGTTGGACCCTCTCACACATGGTGCTATTATCTCAAACTCTATCCTTGGGAAAAAGGGAGTTCAAATGCATAGTTAAGCATTGGCTTATCAAGCCAGGAAAGTTGGTGCAAGAGCTAGAGGATACTGGAGGTGGAGAATACAGGAGCTGGTAAATGTCAACTTTCTATTGAGTCAGCACCTTCAACAATTTCTTCATGTCTTCCAGTAACTACTGGTGTCAAATCTGTAAGCCACCATTATTATTATTGCATCGAGCTGCATCCTGCTATGGCAGCATATACAAGTAAAGAAAATCAGATTCTTTAACTCATCGCTAACCATCTATCATCCCATTCCCTGCTGCTCACAGTGTAGAGCAAACCTTGCTTTACCTTAGGAATGTCTTTTTGCCATTCTGCCTTAGGTTACTATTTCCATTGTTGCAGTTGGTGTTTGGGTTGAACAGCCCGATCCCAGCGGTCACAACACTGCTGTTCAGCTCAGCGGATTGCTGGAAGACCTCAATGGTGGCCTTGGCGATATTTTCCAACAACAAGTTCATCTCAGCTACTGATGCTGGACCCTGACAAAAAGACAATCAGTTAAAAAGCGCAACAGCATTGGAAACACGCGTCTCAAAAACAATATTCAACATCATCGTGACAAGAGCTGATTCCACGTTTCAGTTCTAATTACAGCTGTATGTCAAAATGCAATGGATGGTCTTGCAGGTAATGAAATGATCGTTCTTCCTATTGTAGGCACATCCAAATGTATTTAACTGTTAAAATACAAGTAGCTATTCACCCTTCACCCACTGCAGAAGGAACTGGTGGCAACCACATCAACATCAATTACTGTACAAAGAGAAGGAAGTAGAACTGCACCAATTTCAAATGATTCCTATTATTACAGCTACGACCAAAAGTAACTATAATATATTAAAAGTCCTGCGTATAGTGCTCATTTCCTGCCAGTATCAGTTACTTTCTGACACATTTTAGCTATCACACTTCAGACGTCAGCCTATAGCATATCCTTTGACACACCATGAGCACTGCCATGGAGGATCTGCTAGTAGACACTATCTATAAAGACAATGCAATTCACATACTGATTTAAAAAAAAATCCCAGTGTATCTTCTAGTGTACAACATCATGGTTGTACTAACACTAAATCATCTACATTTGCCCGAATTCCATTCCAGTCTTGTTACCACGTGAAAGCTTTTAATTTTATTTAAAGTTGACCATTTCTGTTTTCGTGTGTCAAACCTACTTCTGCACGAGGAGCCAAATATGTATCTGAGTTTTGTGCATGGTAAAACATGCTCAGGCCAACACCACTGTCGTGCAATGTACCCACAGGAGCTAATCATTTTTAACCTTCCACGTAAGTCAGAATCTATTTGCTATTCGTGTCCTGTAACATCACTGCCATGACCTGCAGCACAGAAGTAACGGTCTAAAGGATGCCATAATGCAGTAAAATGCACCTGCATGTGCATGTGTAAGCTGTTACCTGCATTACACTTGTGCTTAGTACTGCAAGTCCCAAAGTCAGTTCAACAACATGGCTTTTACGGATTAATTTGGCAGGGCTTGACATACTGCAGGCATATATTGCAACTTTCCTCCAAATAGATCACTTATTTGATCAGAAGGATGTTTTGGAGACAGGGTTTTAAGATTTTTTTTGCAATTATCAGCTCACACTGTGTGACAAATAGATTTAACGTTACTACATTTCTGGAATCACATCCATACAGAACAGAATGGTTTGCATATCCTTCCTATTACAAAAATTTTACTTTTTTAATACACGATATATAGCAGAACATAATATTTTTCTTATTCTTAAAAAAAATACTTCATGAACTAAAGATAAAGTTTCAGACTGGGAAGCAAAGTCTGTGGGGGCTTTACTCAGAGATCCCAGGGAGTTTCCGAGGTCATCAGATTTTCTACCTGTCTATTATTAGCTTACTGAATGTTTTTTGAATTTTTGACTTAACAGCATATGGGCCCAGAAATTGATCCGGCTGCGCGAGAGTTCGCACAGTGTACACTCACGCAGCCAGACTTCAATTGCCGGTTTTCAGCATGCACTGCGCATGCACTGAAAACCGGCAATTGATCTTTCGAAAAGGGGGCGGGTCCTCAGTGCACCGCGTGCGCGCTACAGGCTGCGCGCACGCAGTGCACTTCATCGCTTGCGCACGCAGGTAAGTATTGAAGAATCTGGAAAAGAAAAAAGGAAGCGCAGGAGACACTTTTAACCAGGTAAGTACATAATTAAGTAGTATTTAGAATTTTTTTTTACAGGTAAATCTTTAGTAGCGACTTTAAAGACAGGTAAGTTTATTTTTATAACATTTTAAAAGATTTAAAATTTTTTCAAAAATTTATTTTTTTGTTTAAAAAGGTTAATTTATTTAATTACACTTATTTTAATTATGTGATGGGGTTTTTTTTTAATTTAATGGAGGTTTAGCTCTTCTTTTGGGGGCTTGTTGTATTCCTAGTTTTCACAGCAGTTCAATGGCCGCTGTGAATTCTATGAATGAGAGCTTGGTGTGCTGCCATTGGCTGTAACTCAGTCACGTGATCCCACAGTGCACTCGAACTAACTCCGCACTGTGGGATCACGATGCACTCGCAGCTGATGGCTGGAACATGAAGTTCCAGCGAGCTGGGACTGAAAAAGCCAACGCGCAGTGAGACATCGCGGGAAGGGCTTACCCTCGCACGAACCCTCACACTGCAATTTCTGGGCCAATATTTCATAGATACATAGATACATAGAAGATAGGAGCAGGAGTAGGCCATCCGGCCCTTCGAGCCTGCTCCGCCATTTAATGAGATCATGGCTGATCCTCCAATTCAGTATCCCGTCCCCGCCTTCCGGTGCTAATAAATTATAATTTCCACAATGATAACACTGCTTTCATTTGGATAGTTGAAAAGGTCTTTCAGACGTTAAGACGGGGGGAGTGGCAAAATTAGAGGGAGTCCCCTATGCAGAACATTGAAAACGATTCTTTTTAAATGTTACATATAGCAACATAGGAACAGGAGTAGATCCATTCAGCCCCTCGAGCCTGTTCCGCCATTCAATGAGAGCATGGCGGATCTGTATCTTAACTCCATCCACCTGCCTTGGCTCCATATCCTTTGGCACCCTTGTCTAGCAACAATCTATCAATCTCAGATTTAAAATTATTAATTGAGCTAGCATCTACTGCTTTTTGTGGGAGAGAGTTCCACACTTCTACCACCCTTTGTGTGAAGAAGTGTCTCCTAACTTCTCTCCTGAATGGCCTGGCTCTGATTCTACGGATATATCCCCTTGTCCTAGATTCCCCTACCAGCGGAAAAAGTTTCTCTCTATCTACCCGATCAATTGCTTTCAAAATCCTAAAAACCTCAATCAAATATCAAAATAAGATTTATCTGTTCAAAATCCATCATAGTCTGAAGGACCAAATGAGTAACAATAAATATCACAGCCTGTGCTTTATACTCACAGGTTCCTTCATGCATTGTTTGATCATTAGCTGGAGCTCCAACCACGATTGTCTCAGAGTCCACTGGTCCAAATTCTAAACAGAATCAAAGACAAGGGGGAAAAAATTCCATGGATCACCTCTTAGTTCCTTTGTTTTATTGGACTGCCTCAATCATGTTTCACTCAAACATTGGGGAAAAAATACAGAAAACAAGAAAGAAAGGCTTGCATTCCTGTAGGACCTTTCACGACCTCAGGACGTCCCAAAGCGCTTTACAGCCAATGAAGTACTTTTGAAATGTAGTCACTGTTGTAATGTAGGAAACGCATCAGCCAATTTGCGCACAGCAAGCTCCCACAAACAGCAATGTGATAATGACCAGAAAATCTGTTTTAGTGATGTTGATTGAGGGATAAATATTGACCAGGACACCGGGGAGAACTCCCCTGCTCTTCTTTGAAATAGTGCCATGGGATCTTTTATGTCCACCCGAGAGAGCAGACGGGGCCTCGGTTTAATGTCTCATCCGAAAGACGGCACCTCCGACAGTGCAGCACTCCCTCAGCACTGCACTGGAGTGTCAGCCTAGATTTTTGTGCTCAAGTCCTGGAATGAGTAACTTGTAATTTTAGGGGGGAAAAATTGCCTTGTTCAATAATGTACATGTATGGGTTTGGTATCACACTCAGACCATAGTGGTCCCAAATTTCATTTTTCATCTGTACTGCGTTAATCATCCTCATACAGCAAGCAAGGTCTTAACAATCAGCATCAGTGCCCCTTCCCTAGTCTGTGGGTAACAACCTGGCAATCCTGCAATCATTTAATAAACATTACAACAAATATAAATTTGTTTCGAATATGATTGCTTCTGTAAAATGAACACATTTAGCCGCTCTCGACCTGCGATTCTTGAAATGAAGCTATTTGCAAGCATAGAGTTACAGCAAAGCAACATTGTATTGAGCAGTTCTCCTCAGCAAATCACTTGTTCTGTCACAGCGTACAAGTCTTCGAATAACAGGAGGATAACATAACCCAAAGTGCCGAGTTGACAAAGTATTCTTTCAATGTCAATATTTGGCTATTTTTCCAGATCTTTATATTAAAAAAAATATATGATCCCGGATATACTACTTTTATTTAAAAGACCCTCATTTATATTGCACCTTATCACAACTCTCAAAAGTGTAACAAAGCATTTCACATATAATGAATTCCCTTGAAGTATGCTGACTTGCTATACGGCCGCCATTTTGCACAGGGGAAAAGATGCCGCAAGCAACTATGAATGATCAATTAATGTGTCAGTTGAGGGAGAAATGTTCACCCAAACAGCAGAGCTCTCTGCTCTTTGAATTATGTAACCAGATTTTTAGCATCCACCAGGATAGGCTGACTGTTTAACGTCTCATCCGAAGGAAAATCTGGCCATGCGGCACTCCCTCAGCACTGCACTGGAACGTCAGCCGAGATTATGTGGACTCGGCGGTAGGAGGTGCTACCAACTGGGCCAAGCCCATGCTTTATTTAAATCCCATCCCTCAGAGTTTTCTTTGACAAGATTATAGCTATGGATAGATTCAAAACACGGCTTTAAAGTGTAGGTTGCGTAGACTTCTAAAAGGCACAATGCCTTTTTATCTGATCACCTATTTATATTGTACATTATATCGGCACCAGCAACGTGCCCACATCCCAGGAATTAATTTAAAAAAATATCAGTGAGCTGAACAACTCTATATAAAAAAAAATGTTTGACGTCTTTAGGCCCAAGAGAGAAATCTTGCTGTATCTTCACCCCTAATACCTGAAGGATGTGCTTGATATGTTGACGTTGAGGATTGTCTCCTTCCACACATTCCTTAAGGCCATGCGGATAACAGATAAGTTGGAGAAGTTGCCGTGCTTGCTTGTTTGAGAGTACTGGGTCGAGTATTAGATCCTTATCTGTGCACAGTCTCTCCGGCTCCTTCAAGCAATGCTCCCCCACCCACTCCTGCCAAGAGAAAAGTGAAAAGCAGAATGTCATTTTGAAACACAGGGTGCAGTGACTGGTAAAGAAGGAGGACACAAGTCAGTGGCATGTAATGACATGTTATCCATTATATAATAAAACAAGTCAGCTTCTTTCTAAAAAAAAGTTACGTGCGGTCATCTTTCACTGTGAAGTTGTGGTGTCATATCATCTCACATTGCGTAGTCAGGTGTTTGCACAAGTTGTAACACTAAATCCTGATACATACAACAACTTGCATTTATATAGCACCTTTTGATGCTTCACAGGAGCGTTATCAGACAAAATCTGGCACCGAGCCACATAAGGAGATACTTGCACAGGTGACCAAAAGCTTGGGCAAAGCGGTAGGTTTTATGGAGTGTCTTAAAGGGGAGAGAGAGGTAGAGAGGCGAGAGAGGTTTAGGGAGGGAATTCCAGAGCTTGGGGCCGAGGCAGTTGAAGGCACGGCCGCCAATGGTGGGGCGAAGGAAGTGAGGCTTCACAAGAGGCCGGAATTGGAAGATGGCAGAGTTCTTGGAGGGTTGTAGGGCTGGAGGAGGTTAGAGAGATAGGGAATGGTCGAGGCCATGGAGGAATTTGAACACAAGGATAAGAATTTTAAATTTGAGACATTGCTGGAGTGGGAGCCCATGTAGGTCAGGGAGCACAGCGGTGATGGGTGATTTCATTTCCTTTTCTTTCCCCCTGAAAGTGACAACTCATGCTGAAGGATGGTTCTACAGGTACCTACTGCCTTGCCTAAGCGGACATTCTTCACGTGAGGTTTTGGACATGGAATGTCAACAGGGTATTTGATCGAAGAGATCATCATTGCTGATTTCAACCTTGTCCTCATGCTCCACACTTGGCCACCGTCCAATAGGGGTCAACCTAAACCATAGCCCAGGTGCACTGCAGCCAATTATCATGGCTCTACTACAGCTCTGGCTGAAATCAGCTAACTCACCAAGGATGGCAGATACAGGAGATATCAAGGAAGACTAAGTGCATCTTATTGTGTAAGTGAAGACAGGCAATTCATACACTACACAGTTTTAATGTAACTTATTTTTTAGTTGCAAAACCCTGCTGTGCATTAACTGCAAAGATGTTTTCTGCAGATACAGGGAATGTGTCAATCACATGCAGGTGAAGCAAACCTGTGCACTGGAGCCTCACCCTACTGAAGCAAACTAGGCCAGGTACAAGGTAAAACCTCGCCGCACAAACTCAGTGAAACAAAGAAACAAATCGCCCAACCTCAGTGATTCACCTTCCTGCAGGCAATGTTCTGTTCGTACCTTACATGACGTTTGTTACACTGGTAAACGGCACCAAGTTCAAATTTCACGTGTTGGAGGATATGTTGTCAGCAGTGATCCCTCAATCTATCGATAGATTTTTGGATATTAAGGGAATCAAGGGATATGGGGATAGTGCGGGAAGGTGGAGTTGAGGTCGAAGATCAGCCATGATCTGACTGAATGGCGGAGCAGGCTCGAGGGGCCGAATGGCCTACTCCTGCTCCTATTTCTTATGTTCTTATGGACAGTGAGGTCCTACGGTAAATCTGTCTCAATTCTGTCAATGAAAACCCTGCATTACCATTTTCATCATAAGTGTCCTGTGTACACAATTGTTTTTCGCCCTTGGTGTGCCGCCCACTTACATTTCCACAGCATTAAAAGAAAGACTTGCATTTACATAGCGCCTTTCACGACCACCGGACGTCCCAAAGCGCTTTACAGCCAATGAAGTACTTTTGAAGTGGGGTCACTGTTGTAATGTGGGAAAATTACTCGTGTACAATATGACATCTCTGAGCATTTTACAGGGAAGAAGAAAAAAGCAACACTCAGCGAGCGAGAGGAAGAGAACCAACAATTGGAGTGGGGGTGAAACTATGGTCAAAGATAGGAGTTTGTAGGAGGCTTTTTGAAAGCAGAGAGGCAGGTGGAGATGAAGTAGATGGATTTAAGGACAGAACTTGACGGAGTTTCACACACAGCAGCGGGGGAGGAGAGCACAAGCGTCTAGACTTGCACAGGCGCAGCTATTCATTCCTTTCTCATAAGAAGGTAGCTAATGATATGACTGTATCAGTAATGATCCAGATATTCCGATCTCTACGGGTGGGTACGAGCTGTGTACCCACCCGTAGGGACATCGGAAATGCCGGTTTCAGGCATGCACAGCGCGTGCGCTGAAAACCAGTATTTCCGATCTGTCAAGAAAGCTCTTGTCAGATCCTCCGGCTGCCCTGGAGAAGGGCCTCTGCGGGCGGATAGTTCCGCTTTTTGGAGACCCTCCGCCCGCAGAAAACCCTTACAATTCTTGCGCCTGATAAAAGCAGGCGTAAGGCCTGCTTTTACCAGGATAAGAGTTGAAACAAGTTTTAAAAAAAAAATTCACTGATTTATCATTTAAAAATACTTTAAAAAAAGGTAAGTTTATTTTTAGCCCCGTAAAAAACTTTAATTATTTTTTTCAAAAAATTAAATTTTTGTTTAAAATACTTAATTTATTGTAATTTCAAGTCATTTTAAAAATTAATTAAAAAAAAAAAATTATTTAACGTTTTACTATGTTTTTGGGGGATCTCCATTCATATATTTGGCAGGTCTTCCTGTCAAGTGTATGAAGGGAGATTCCCTTCTTTGATTGGCTCCCGATGGCCCACGTGATCCCAGGGACGCTGCGAACTACCTGCGCCCCTGGTATACGTGGGCCCTGCACACTTGGAGTTTGGAGAGGCCCAGCATCGGAAGTGTGTGCGTCCCGGGAGCCCTCAGGTAAGGGCGCAGATTTTTTCAGATCGCAGCCCTCCGCCCGCGGGAGGCCTGTGATCGGAAAATACGGGCCAATAAGATTAAATGTCTGAAAAGTTTAAGTCCCACCAATGAGTAATATGCATATTGAAGAATGCATTGTACAGAACCAGAGAAAAGCAACTCGATCTTACTTTCCACATAATAAAGCCCTCAATACTCGGCATTTTACATGTTCGGTCAGGACTATGAGAAGGAAGCTGGTTTGTTGGAAAAAAGTTCTTTGATTCATTTCATTCCACAACTCTAACTCAAGTCTATAATATAACCGTGTTTCATTGCCTCAGGCTCTTCTAATCACCAGACCAGTTTCTGTAATGATATGGCCACCTCAACCACTGACCCGTCACACAGTCAAACCCCTACTGATGCTCCATCACACAGCCACCCCCTGCCCCATCACACAGTCAAACCCTACCCCTGCCCCATCATACGGCCACCCCCTGCCCCGGCCCCATCACACAGTCAAACCCTTGCCCCTGCCCCATCACACAGTCAAACCCTACCCCTGCCCCATCATACGGCCACCCCCTGCCCCGGCCCCATCACACAGCCAAACCCTTGCCCCGGCCCCATCACACAGCCAACCCCTGCCCCGGTCCCATCACACAGCCAAACCCCCTGCCCCATCACACAGCCAAACCCTTGCCCCGGCCCCATCACACAGCCACCCCCTGCCCCGACCCCATCACACAGCCGCCCCCTGCCCCGACCCCATCACACAGCCAACCCCTGCCCCGGCCCCATCACACAGCCACCCCCTGCCCCGACCCCATCACACAGCCAACCCTTGCCCCGGCTCCATCACACAGCCAACCCCTGCCCCAGCCCCATTACACAGCCAGCCCCTGCCCCGGCCCCATCACACAGCCAACCCTTGCCCCGGCCCCATTACACAGCCAACCCTTGCCCCGGCCCCATTACACAGTCAACTCCTACCTATAAGAAATAGCTATTAGATTCATAGATGAAGTTTGACTCTTAGAACAGAAATTAAAATGCAGTCAGGAACAAATGGTTGAACTGTCAGCGAGGTCAAATAACAAACACCAAAAGACAAATGGAAATGATGAGAGGATCGTAAAATGCAAGAAAACACACAATGATGATACCGTAGCTAGACAATAAGGAGCCACGAAGTCATAAAATTTCCTTAAAGAAACATAACAAAACATTCCTCAGAAAGATAAGAGAAAGGTCTCGTCAGCCATGCAGAAAGGGGCAGTGAGAAATGTCTTCCCGCACCACACCTGGATTATAGATGATTGACACGAGATAGATCACAGCCCACCAAAATAACTATAAATATAGAGGGTTGAGAGGGGGAATCAAACAGCGAGGGGCGAAGGCTTCTTCGAGGTGGAAATCAATGCTGGCTCAGGCCTAACACCTCCAACAGCTCGGGGGATGAATCAACCGAAGTGACCGCTGTTACTGACTGCAGAGACCCGCTGACCCGAGACCTCCACGCTGTCTCATCAGACATCGAACCAACCGTCCGTCCGGTCGTGGCATTCCGATTCGGGAGTCGTAGATCGCTCTCTACTGTCACGGGTTGTATGTCTATTATACTCAGCTTAAACCACATGTAATATCTGATTATGCTTTAAAACTGTAGCTCTTTAATAAAAAGCTTTGCAACTCCTAAGACCCTTTGGGTAATCTGTGTGTGACCTGTGATCCCAAACTTACATACCCCTGCCCCATTACACATGATGCGGATTACACAGCCAAACCCTGCCCCTTCACACAGCCAACCTATACCCCTGCCCCATTACACAGCCAAACCCTGCCCCTTCACACAGCCAACCTGTACCCCTGCCCCATTACACAGCCAAACCCTACCCCGGTTCCATCACACTGCCTGGGCCCCAACCTTGCAAATCCCAAGAGGATCACGGACTTGCTGTGACAGGTCAATTACAGCAGTGAACCTTTCTCAGGCATAACATCTTGCCATGCAACGATAGTATTTTTAAAGCTCGGCACAACTTCCCAGTTTTTCTTTCACCTGATTGTCTCTCCATAAATCCCTTGCTCACATTCGACCAGAAAGACAAAGAAATGGGTCAACTCTTCCTTCCACCATTTCTACATTTATCTACAAACTTGAGCTCATCTGGGAGAGTCGTCAGTACGGAGGACAGACACATTTTCCCACTTCTTGCATCCAGTGTCAAACACTTAGTCTACTCACAGCAAAGGATTAAATCTCCCTTAACACGGCCCAATGAGATCACCAGTTTCTGCTCCACTTTGGACAGTTTAATCCCACAGATGCAGCCATATTGGAATGTATTTAATACTGCTCAAATATTTGTTACCGCCCACTGGTGATCTAGAAAGCCTCTGATTCAAGAGCAATGGGGATATTGGGTTAGAATTCACATCCCGGCATTATTCATTGTGTTTAATGTAGAAATAGGAAGAGTGTTTCACTTCCCAATTATAGCATGACCTCAAACACAAAGGAAAAAAAAATCCCCTCAGAGAGTTAAGCGGTGTAATTTGCGTGGCCAGTTCCCAACTGAGGGTAAATCAAGTCCTTATGAAGAGAAGGCAGTAAAAAAAACACATTTCTTTTTTAAAAATTAAGGAACTGTTTCTCTGAGCAAGGATTTTTCAAAAAGATTAGGTTTTAGTGGGGAAAGATACCAGTACTTGGAGTCTGTGGGAAGACAGGAATGATGGTATAAACACATTCAGTCTCCAGACTGGTATAAAACTGGCCAACACAGCAGCCTTCTAAAGCAAATTATACGAGAGGTCCCAGCATGGTGTGTTGTGGAGAGAAAGCCACACATGTCTAAGTGGGAGGCTGTTTGGGCGAAGGGGTGGGGGGGGCGGGGGGAAATAAGGCTCATCTCCGAGTGCCTAGCTCAGGAGTGGCATGAAGACCACCAGTTTTCTGCCCTGTTGATGTGGGGTTGTTGCAGGCTCAGGGAAGAACTGAGCAAGGAAAAAGAATAAAGACTTTAAGTCTATAAACAGAAAATGAGGCCAAAGAAATTTTTATTGTAGTGGAACTAACTCTATAAAAAAAATACCAAAGCCTCAAATATAAACACATTGGCTTCACACCACGACAGTTTTGACAGAGCCTACTTGACAATATGCGAGTGCCGCACGCACTGGACAAAAGGTGATAATTGGCTTGCATCTGGTACGGTATTTTGCAGTGTCAACTTATATATGTAGTTACTATGACCTTAGTAAATTGTGTGCTCACTCTGGTTGAGGTACAGATCAGGCTCGAGGGGCTGAATGGCCTACTCCTGTTCCTATGTTCCTAGAGTACAAAGGAGAGCAAACCTGATGGTTCTGGGCACCAGGGATTAAGCTGCCATTTACCATGCATTTGTCAAGAGTGTACAGCTGTCATAATCTACACGTGTAACCACAGTGGCTATTAAGAGCGTGTATCGTGTATGGCATGCCCGGTCTTAACTTATTATCCCATGTTCGCCATTAATGGCACAACTTAGGTGCTATATTCCAAAGGAAATTCCAGAGTTTCCCATCTGGGCCATCCCTGGCATCTCTTGGCAGCCAGTTATGAAACCATCACTAGTGGAACATGGACTACCACTCCCCCTCCCCACCCCCACCCTTTAAATTGCAGGCACCAGGCCAGGTGAATGAGGACAACTCATTTAAAAACTTCTAAAATGACACCAGATTTGGAAATTGGAGAGCGAGTCAACAAGCAGTGACTTGCGCGCTTTGTGCTTGAGGGTCACAAGGAAAAACAAAGCAAGTCTGGGAAAAGCTTTGCTAGTCCCCCATTCCCCTTCCTCCCCCCCCCCCCCCCCCCCCCGACACTTAGTCAGGAAATTGCATCTGATGGGCAGAAGAGAAAATAACTAACAATTTCATTAAAACTATTGAAAAACAAAGTAAAACTCCCAAACAGCACTGTGGGAGCAGCTTCACCACATGGACTGCAGTGATTCAAGAAGGCGGCCACCCACCACCTTCTCAAGGGCAACTAGGGATGGGCATTAAAGGCCGGCCTTGCCAGCGACACCCACATCTCAAGAATGAATAAAAATATATATATATGACTAAAAGCCAACATAGTATCAAGTACCAAGTACCTTTCTAATGTAGTATATTTCCTAGTGAAATTTTAGGCTTTTTATTGTAGGGGAGGGGGATCCTGCCTATTTTTGTTTTGAAAGGGTCGATCCCTAGCAACATTCAGCATATACATTGAAATGTAATTACCACGGAATGTAATATTCATGGTTTTGCAATCATACATTTTGAAAACAACATTTCAAGATGCTAAATCCTTAAGAGCCATTTTATTCTATATTCTGAAGACTTTAACAACACAAAAGTTCCTCAAATTCATTGTGACAGTTTATTAACTATATAGACTAGGATTTAACACTTGCACAATAACCTTCTTTTTCTCAATGTCAATTCTTACCTGCTGACAGATGGTCCTCAGCACAAACCTGGCATATTCGCTCAGGTTGGCAGTTTCTATGGAAATAGTGCGTCCGAGTGACTTGGGGTTTTTGGTGGAACTCAGAATGTCATCTTCACTAATGTCATCGAGGATACTGATGGGAGCCAGCAGACTGGTCACAGTGAAGTCATCCGTGTTGGAGGAGTTAACGTTATTGCTCCCTAATTCAGCATCACCTGGACATGGACACAACACAGTCACTTGTGCTGAACACTACCCACTGAACCTTTAGACAGAATGAGACCCCTTTACTATTTTAATCTCTTCCTAAAGACGCTGACTGTTGCTGGGCTACAGGTCAATCAGAGCCAGCAAGCTCTCTGGGACCACGCTCAAAACAGCCACACTTCACATGGGGAGGGCTAGACAGCGAGTATTGTCAGAATGCTGCACTGTGAATGGTGCCAAGTGCCTAATTCTGCGATTGCACGATCCATCCAAGCACTTTCCCCAGCAGGAGTCACGGGCCAGTGATTTGGAGCAAGAACCCAGCTTGATTTTTTTTCTGACAAAGGGTCATTGACCTGAAATGCTAACTCTGGGCTGGATTTTCAATGACCCGTGGAGTCGGGTTTGGAGGCGTGTGGGGGGGTTAAAGTTGCAGATTCGGGGGTCCCGACCCCATCCTGCCTCCACGCAATTTTGATAAAATCGTGTGCGGTGTTCCCGACTCCATCCCGCCTCCAAGAGGCGGGAGAGGCCATTAAAGCCCTTAACAAGCCCTAAATTGGCTCTGTAATGCCATTTTGAAATGTTTTAGCTAGTTTAACCCTTTTCCGACGTGAAGCACGCCTGATGTGAAACACGCCAGTGAAACCTGGCGGGAGCACAAGTGGATAGCTGACTATCAGCTGCAGATCCACTATTACAACGGAGATGTGATGAAGGTAGTAGTAGTATTAGGTCTGAAAGTCGCCTCTGATGCTGCTGCATTGAATGTATTCAGAGACTGCCGGGGCCTTTGGAGGACCTGGATGGAAAAAAAATTCTCTCTCTCTCTCTGATGCTGCTCATTTTGCATCCAGGTCCTCTCACAGCAAAGGCCAGGCAATCTCTGAGACCAGGCAGTCTCTGACCTGCAATAATGACATCATCAGAGGCGACTTTCAGACTGAAACCACTAATTGGTTCATGGGTTCCCACATGCTGGAACTCAATTGCCCAATTAAGTGAAAATTGCATCAATCTCCCACATCCAATTTCAGGCGGGTAGATAACACGAACCCAACCCGCCCCAGTATCAAAATCCAGCCCTCTGTTTCTCTCTCCACAGATGCTGCCTGACCTGCTGAGCACTGCCAGCATTTTTTTTATTTCAGATTTCAAGCATCCGCAGTATTTTTGCTTTTGATTATTCGACTCCTTAGCACAGGGGCCTCTTGTAGCATCTTAACTGCTGCATTAAGCTGAAGACCAGGAATAAACCCTGGACCTCCTGGTCTGTGTGCCCTCAGTTCCACACTATTCGCCAACTAAGGTGATGGCACTATGCTGGCCAATTAATTTTATTTGACGCGAACCTCTTGCAACCTGCACCTTTTGGAATATCCGCGGCTAATAATGTTCCTTCCAGTCAAGGAATCTTACCCAACATCAGAATTGCTTTCAGAACTGCAAACACAGCCCCCACTTCTATACTGTTGTGCGCTGCAGCTAAAAGATGGCGGTCACAGGACGAGCGGATTCCAGGAGCAGATTTACCTGTAAAGCACAGAAGACTTTTATTCACACCATTCCAGTTACATTAAAAGTGACATTAAAATGTTGCTCTCCTGTGCAGAGTTGCTGTAACACCAATGTCACGTAAATCTGCAATTGATGCGGCTCCAACTCTGAAGCAAACATAAAATTCTAAAAAAAAAACCCCAGGAGTACTAAAACCCACTGGCACTATTTTCACCTTCCTTTCTCAGGAAAATTCAGGAGTTGTTGTGATCTGGAACGCGCTGCCTGAAAGGGCAGAGGAAGCAGATTCAATAGTAGCTTTCAAAAGGGAACTGGATAAATACTGGAAGGGGGGAAATTTTCAGGGCTGTGGGGGAACGAGCGGGGGGGGGGGGGAGGAAATGGGACTAACTGGATTGTTCTTTAAAAGAGCCGGCACAGGCACGATGGGTCGAATGGCCTCCTTCTGTGTTCTATGGTTCTATAAAAACCGACTTTCTGATTAAAGGCGGCCACGGATTAGTATCATAATTCTTCCCATGGGGGGGGGGGGGGGGGGGGGGCCATAATGGTGGCAATTGAAAAATAAATAAATGATTACAGAAGATACAAACTCAGACAGTTTTTTTTTTAAGGTCTTGAGAACCTGGGTGAAGGGCCAAGCTCCATAACGCAGGACATCACCAAAGTGGAAAGGAGTTGGAGAGAAGAGGAGTAGTAGTGGTTGGCCGGTGTCACGCTTGAACTTCCGGAGTCTGTAGATTACAAGAGGAGAGAAAGATCGAGGAAGGTCAGGAGTTCCACAGTCCCGGGGATCAGGAGTTCCACAGTCCCGGGGATCAGGAGTTCCACAGTCCCGGGATCAGGAGTTCCGCGGTCCTGGGGAAGAATGAGCAGGTAACAGTGCGACGAGTCACGATTGCAACGGCGGAAGTGCACGGAGGAGGAAGAGCGGTATTTGCAGCTCAGGAGAAACAGCAGAGGAAAGGTCAGAGCATCAATGGCCATGGTATTAATAAGAGAGAACGATAAGGAAGACTAAGAGAGAGAAGTTGGATGCTAGAGTTGAGAGCAGGATCACCTATTTGGAAGGCAACCTCTGTCCTGTATCGATCCAGGAGCACTAGCGGTGCTGAAAGTCTGACATACTTGGGCTTTTTTAAAAAATAGCAGTTTGTAAATAGGGAACTTATATATCTATAGTTTGCAATTTTTTTTAAAAGGTGGCTTAAAAGCTGGAGTGCTCAAGGCTGTAATAGGAGTTAGCTGCCTTCCACAACACACTCTGTACTATATAATGTTAAGTAAATATTAATGTTAGACATACACGGTGGATTTCTTGAGGTTGGATGGAGCTCTGCTTGCGTCTAGATGGTGACTTTTCAGTAGTGTGCAGCAATCTATATAATTATTTTTAAAATTTGCAATAGGGCACACACTTCCTATTGTCAAGATTTTTGAGCACGTTTTTGTGACAGCATTTCCCACTGTGAATTACTAGGTCAACATTTCCAAATCAATTTTCCTGTGTCAACTGTCACAATGTTCTTGCAGGCTCGGGTCACAAGGTGGCCCCATGGATGAGTTTTTGAAGTCTCTGTACCAACTCCACTGCCATTCCCGTTGATTAACGCACTGCATTCTTTAAATGACCCTGGGAATTTACTAGTAATTATACAGATTGAGAAGACAGCAAAATGGTAATTTGCACTCAATGATATGCCATGACACAGACTGTTGGAACCCGGTGTTCATGCCAACCATTCACCCGTGAGATGAATTCCTGACCTTAACCATGCTGCTGCGAGGATGGTTCTTCCCTACACCGAGATGGAGGGAGGGGAGCTTGATCATCCTGAGCCATCTTTCTACACCTCTTAGTGGATGTTTATAAGGTGATGCTGACAGAAAGCAGGGAGCAATCACCTGCCGTTCCTCTCAACAGAATATGAAGGGCGGTGGGTAAAAATACTCCCACACATAATCACTGCTTTCAACATAAAGGAAATTGCGTTCTTCTGCCTGCCTCCCCCCCACCCCCGCTCCCATTCCTCCGAAGATAGGAAACATGGGCCCATAATTTGCGGTGGGTAGTAACAGCGAACGAACAGCACTCGCTGTCATTACCCCTTTGAAACTGACCGCAACTTAAGGATCAAGTGCATGAGCATCCTAACGCAAAATCCTGATGTTGTGGTCAGTCATTCACTGCTCCGACACTGGCTGCACTGTGGAACTCCGCCCTCCACGCCCGACCCCCCACCCCCACATGGCCAGCAATCAGGGAAATCAGTGAAACTGATGAAAACTTTGACTTTTCCGCAGTAATATCGCCGTTAAATACCCCATTAAAAGTTAGACCTTGTTGGATTAGGTGTAACTGAGGTTTTAACAGCGCAGTGACTGCTGAAGAAACGTTATGGCCCTGAAAAACTAATTTTAATTTTGTTCATATTTATTGTAGGTTTACCTTTTCCCAATGTGAGAGCCCCAATCTTTGTTTTAAAAAGTCTGAATAAAAGCACTTCTTCACTTTCTGGTTTCCTGTCTGTGAGAATTCTGCATTGTGATTGGCTGCTTAGACAGCTTGTTGGCATCACAGCAGCTCGCGCTATGGAATTCCCACTGCACTGCGCTGATCGCCACTGAACGGCGGAAAAGCCGAAATTCTCGCCACAGGGATCGCAAGATCTTTGTGGGCAGCTTTCTTCGGGGCCAGCAGCGGACGCCTTTGCTTCACCATTGACCGCAAATTACGGGCCATGAACTCAGTTCACGGTTCACTTATGCGTTTAAAAAAATGTTTATGAGCAATGCTTAACCTTCAATGAAAAATTGATGCGCATGCATCACTTACAAGTGTTCGTTCATGTACACATACTTTACTGCTGTAGACTATCCAACTGTGAAGTTGGTTAATGGGTCAATCCTCTCAGTATTTAGCAATTTGGATAAAGACAGCTTTTTCCTCAGAACAAAACTTAAAAAGGGGAAGAAGGCTGTCAGCCGGAAGCTTACCATTGGACTGAGGGAAGGGGCTGACTTGCGGTGTTCTGAACAAATGCAGCAAAAGTCTACATGTCATCCTGGCCCCTGGTTCTGCATCTGGATCGCCGCATGCTGCAGGAAACATAGACTCAAAGAGGTTATAAATATCCCACAGGAAAAATAATCAGCTTTCGACACTAAAAGCAGTGCTTTTCCTCCGCCTCTCTTCCACAAACCTCCAAGTTGGAAAATATTTCTTCAAATTTCACATACAAGCTAGAATCACAGAACAGTACAGCACAGAAGGAGGCCACTCGGCCCATCGAGTCGAACTAAATGGGCTTCAAAACTCCCTCTGGTCAATGTCGGTTGTGGTGTCAATACACGAAAGGGCATCAATACTCACCAACATCACGATCTGTTTTATCCGATTTTAAACAGAATAAAACTTTCACCGAAATGCCTTTACTTCATTTTCAGTACGGTTAATAAAGCATCAAGTGACAGCTTGGCTCAGTTGGTAGCTCTCTTGCCTCAGAGTCAGGAGGTTATGGGTTGTGCAGTTGACACTCCAGTGCAGTCCCGAGAGAGCACTGCTTTGTTAGCGATGCTCCAGTACTTCAGGTGGATGTTAAAGATCACACTGAAGAGCAGGGAATTCTCCCAACATTCTTTCCTCAATCACTTTACTGCTGTTTGTGGGATCCTGCTGTGTCCCAATTAGATTGCGCTTTTGCCGACATAACAGTCAATGCACTTCAAAGTAATTCATTGTATGTGAAGCCCGGAGGCGTTTAAGAGACAGGTTAAGGCACTTATATAAATCCAAGTCGTTCTTAGTGATCTAAAACATTTGCAGGTACCCAAGGGCAAGATTGGAATCAGGCATGACAAGAGTTATTGTAAGTTGTAAAAACCTATTCCAATCTGTAAATTTTCCAAAGGATTCCTTCACATTCAGTCCCATCATCAAGCTGTTAACTTCCCCTCAGAGCCCAGAGCTTCCCTTTGGCAGGATGCTGTTCACTCCTCTAGGAAGTCCATCATGGTTTTACCATTGACATGACCAGTAATTTCTCAGCAACCCTTTTTTATCTCTTCCCAACACTACCATCCATTCAGTGCAACTGATCACTACCTCAATACACAAACACCGATTGCTTCACATTTTTGTACCATCGGCAGTTCAGCTTCTGTGGTAGTGTTCGTATTGTAGGCACATATAGGTTCCCCATCACAGCATCTATCTTTTCAAATCATTCCAGATATTTCGCCTCCACTACCTTATCTAGAAGAACAATCCTGGTACTGAGCACTACGCACAAGAAATGCTTCTTGATATCAGTTCAACTTGCCTTATACGCCTCTTTTTCTTGATGTCATGATTTAACTTAAAATAGTGCACCAGATTTATCTTCTCCCTTCCAATTAGTATCTCTACAAGGTCCCCTCTTATTCATTTCCTTTCAAGCCTGAAGAGTGGCAAGTTCTCATCACCAATCCTCATAACTCAGTTGTGTGACACTGTGGATCAGGCTTCTCTGCACCACCTCCAGAGCGTGGACATTTTTGTGCCCTCGATGACCAGAACAGAGCACACTACTCAAGGTGTGGTCTGACCACAGCACAGTGTGCTTTTAGTGCGACAGTTGCAGCCTTCCAATCTACAGAGTTGGTAATATAGCTCCACATTCTCTATACAGAATACAAATATATCTGATCGCAAATTTTAATTTTAATTTTTTTTTTAGAATTGACTTGGTGCCACATTTGATTTTTCATTATCGTATGAAGATACTGCACGACATTAGACCTGAAGTTATGTTGGGGTTTGTGGTGCAGGAACTCTCGAGTCTTTGATGTAAATCTTTCAATACTGTTGAGGTTGCTGCACTTCTGTGCCGTTTATAATTCATGTGCAAAATACTGAGGTTGATGTATGGAGGCAGAGCTCACTTCCTCCCCAAGAATGCGTGCATCTTCTCCCCTCCATCTCTTCCTGAAAGGCACACTCCTTGAGGACCAGTCACCTTTGCTACCTTGACCAAGTGGCCATTCTCCATGTAGAGACATTGTTGCATAATTATTTAACCACAGCCGAAAACCTGTTCTGCTCTCGCCATTTAAATACGTACGTGCACTTCCAGCAAGGGTCATTAGATAGCAATCTGGAGTGGGAACCCTGGTTGATTTTCCACTCCTTAAACCAGGACGACAAAGGCTAATTAAATTGCTGCCTACTGCTGCCCTAGCTAAGATCAACCAATTTAGTACAGATCAAAGATCAAACCTAGGACCGTCCTGGTCTGTATAACACTTAGCAATCTATGCTTTATGGGGATTGAGTTCGTATAGGGGTGTCCAGGACACATCAACTGGCCAAATCCAGTCCAAGAAGTCCCTGCCAGTTCCTTTTAACTTTGCGCACACCACCAATTTTCACTTCTGCCTCAACCTTGAGCCTTTTAAACTGGTGGACCAGGACAACTGAAAAAGACTTGCTCCTTATTTGGTGGATTCAGATCAGTCAAAGGCAATCTTTTACACCAAGGAGGGAAGGAGGGAGGGAAAAGGGGGAGGGTGATGGCTTGAATTGTGCGTGTACGGGTGGGTTTCACACTTGCTTGTGTATGGGGAGGCGGTTGGATTTTTTTTCTGTATGGGAGTATTTTTGTGGAGAGGCCTGTTCCATTGCTGTGAGATCATGTGGAGCCGACTACTTCATTTCTGCATCCAGCCCCCAGCTACAAAAGCTTGGACAGATTTGGGTTAAGAAGACTCATTTCATCTGGGACTTGGATTTCAATCAAGCCCAAACTGATGAGGCAGAAGTCTCCGCTGTCTGCCAGCAGTGGAATCCCACATGAAATAAGCTTGGATGGATTTGACACAGCTCCTCTGGGGCTCAGAACACACAGCTACCAACTGGCTTGCAACAGTCATTAAATTAGCAGTTTTGCTCACTGTTTGGTGTGGTAAGTGGAAATACTGCACCGATGCAGTAGGGGATGCTTTTCTCAGTTGGGGTTAAGACACATTCATGTGGAAACTTCTCTTGTTGCCATGCAAGGCACATCACAAAATGTGTTTGAAGAGTATTTGCTGTTTCTAACAAAATCATAAATGCTGCTCAAGCTGCCCAGCAACTACACAAAATGGATGCCAAGCCAAAGGAGGTGAGATTAGAAGGGGTGATCAAAAGCTTGGTCAAAGAGGTGTGTTTAAGGAAAGTCTTAAAGGAGAAGATGCAGGTGGAGAGGAAATTCAACAGTGTAGGGCCGAGGTGGTTGAAGGCATAACCACCAAAAGTGGAGCAAGGGGGTGGGTGGGGATACACAAGTGCTGGAGTTAGAGGAACAGAAAGTTTGGTGGGTGGGTGGGTGTAGTGCCGAAGGAGGTGACAGAGATTATTAGAGGTTAAGCCACGGAGGGATTTAAACATAAGGATCAGAACTTTAAATTTCAAGCATTGGGGGGGGCTGCGAGCCAATGCAGGCGAGGGGTGATGGGCGAGTCAGACTTGGTATGGGTTAAGATACGGGCGGCAGCGTATTGCAAGAGGTGAAGTTAATGGAGCGTGGGGAATGGGAGGGCAGCCAAGAGAGCATTGGAATAATTGAGTCTGGAGGGGACAAAAGCATGGATGAGGGTTAGACTGAGGTAGGGATGGTGCAGGTGGAGCTAGACAGTGATGGAGACTACATGGAGTCAGAAACTCAGCTCGGGATCGAACAGGACACCAAGGCTACTGGTTTTGCCTAATACGATGGCCAAGGAGGGGTAGGGTGCGGGGTTTTTGGTGGGGGCTGAAGACAATGCCTTTAGTCTGACCAATGTTTAGCTGAAGGAAACTGCAGCTCATCCAAGACTGGATATTGGACCAGCAGCCTGATAGCACTGAGACTGTGGAGAGGTGGTGGTGGAGAGGTAGAGCTGGGTGTCATCAGCGTCCATGTTGAAGCTGGCCCAGTGTCTGTGAATGTTGTTGCCAAGGGGCAGAGTGTAGATGAGGAAGGGAGGGGTGGGGGCAGGGCCAAGTATCCTTGGGGGACTCCACACATAAAGAAGTTATGATGAACCTTTACAAAACACTGGTTTGGCCTCAACTGGAGTAGTGTGTCCAATTCTGGGCACCGCACTTTAGGAAGGATGTGAAGGCCTCAGAGAGGGTGCAGAAAAGATTGACGAGAATGATTCCAGGGATGAGGGACTTCAGTTACATGGATAGACTGGAGAAGTTGGGGTTGTTCTCCTTAAAGCAGAGAAGGTTGAGAGGAGATTAGATAGAGGTGTTCAAAATCATGAGGAGTCGAGACAGAGTAGATAGAGAGTAACTATTTGACGGAAGGGTTAAGAACCAGAGGACACAGATTTAAGGTGATTGGCAAAAGAACCAAGGGCGACATGAGGAAAAACTTTTTTACGCAGCGAGTGGTTAGGATCTGGAATGCACTGCCTGAAAGGGTGGTGGAGACAGACTCAATCACGGCTTTCAAAAGGGAGTTGGATAAGTACCTGAAGGAAAATAATTTGCAGGGCTACGTGGAAAGGGCGGGAGAGTGGGACTAGCTGAAGTGCTCTTGCAGAGAGCCGGCACGGGCTCGATGGGCCGAATGGCCTCCTTCTGTGCTGTAACCATTCTATGATTCTATGACGAGCATCAGAGGAATTCTTACCCGATTGTCGGGGCTGAATAGAGGGAGCTTGATTCTGCATACCTTACCTGAGTGAACTGCACTGCACTGCAAATGTAGAAACATTTTCCCCACTTCCCAACCCCTCTATCCTTCGCCTTGTTGAGCACAAAAACATTATGAAACTAACCTTCCAGGTGTAACACTGAAATCAGACCCACTCACCTGCTGCTAGAAGCGAGGGAAGTGCCACGTGCTGAACCACATCCTCCAGCGAGAAACACTGACGTGCGATTAGAATGGCAATAAACGTAGCCAAAGAGTCATGGAAAGAAAGGTCACTCACCTTCAAGGAGATCAAAATAAGCAGCAATCAGTGACTCGCAAAAATTAACATTTACGTTGCTAATGGTACGAGATATTCAGGTGAAGATTTCAACAAAATTAATTCTCTCTGGGGTGGGAGGAGGGGAAATGAGGGGAGAGAGTAACTGTGAGACTCCGTTAAATTATACACTCAATCGGGCTTCCCGATGTCACGTCTCATCCTAATCGGACAGGGCTCGCGAGCTGCTCTCCGTCGTCTAACTGCACTCATACTGACGTCAGCCACTAGAAGGTGTGTGGGACTGTCTCAAGGTATAAACCTCTCCCCCTGGTTTTTCTTCCCACTTCCTGAAGAGGACTCCTGGCTTCTCTGCTTGGCACATCCTCACAGCTAAGAGGGAGAACTTGGTGCATGGTGAACAAGAGCAGGCATCAACCCTTGTTCCATTACTCCACGTAGCATCTACTTCAGAGTGTTACTAAAATCTCCGAAGGTACAAATGACGCGAGTTGACATTTAAAAAAAAACTTATCAGTAAATTCAGTTATCATTCACAATTTATAAGTTCGCAAGTCTAGAAAATAACATTTCAAGTTTCAGCAAGCACCTGGAGTCAACTTAATCCATCAATATGATTTATAGATGGCACAGTATACATTGGCGATACTTAATAATGCTGAAAAGTTGAGGCGTTTTCCATACTAGAGCTTGGATATGCAGAAAGGAACAATAGTCTCGACTCAATGTCATGAAGCTTCCTCTGGAAACAAATTCCACTATCACAGGATCACTTCCTACTGTTTGCTCGAGTTCATGTGAAAAGGTCAGCGAGTGTAAACTGCACTGCCCCATTCAAACTCACTCTTGACTTTTTTGTTCACATCATTGGATGGAAGAAAATATAGCCTGTGTTAAGTTTTTGAGAGTTCAGAAAGGGAACAGCACACTCCTGCTGATAATAAAATCAATGTCATCGAAATAAATGCCAGTATCATTTTTTTTGCAGCAATTACCGAGGACGATGATCTGAAAAGGAGCTGAATTGTTAGTGGAGATGCGCAGTTCTTGATCCAGGGTGGCTCAACTATCTTGTTATGTGTCGTGTGTTAATTCAGCTGCCTCAGGCCACTGGACCCAGTAACGTCTGTTCCATGAGGATGTCACCAGAAAAACAGAGAAATTAACACAATGTGAACTTACATCCACACTGCAGAGCAGATCATTGAATCCCCAGACATGGTTTGAGGAGCAGCAAAGAGCCTTAAGAACACCAAGCCATTCAGAACTGAGTACAGTACAGCATGCTGTCAGCTCAGCACAGAGATTAGCTATGTCATTGATTCTGTAAAACGGAGAACAGCAAAGACACAGAAAAAGGATATTAGAGTCATTCGGAACAGATATTTTGATTGAGACAGTCAGAAAATAATTTTCCCCCTTAAAATATTCAGGTAACTCCCTTTACCTATTAAGTATTACAGCAATGGTCACTATCTCTACCTCAGGAACACCTGTCACAATACTATCGCTATGTAGCTGATTGTTGTTGATGGCAATGGGGATGAGGGGTTTGGGTACAGACTGTCACACCCCAACTCTTACGTTCTATCTTCACACATTTAAAAAAAAAAGTCCTTAGACTTTGCAGGTGTAATTCTGCCATATAGCTTTTAGGTGGATCAGCTCAGCTTCAGGGATGAGGGATTTCAGTTATGTGGTGAGAATAGAGAAGGTGGGACTGCTCTTCTTAAAGCAGAGGTGGTTATGGGGAGATTTAATAGGGGTGTTCAAAATCAAGAAGGGTTTTGATGCAGCAAATAAGGAGAAGCTGTTTCCACTGGTGGGAGGGTCGGTAACCAGAGGAGACAGATTTAAGATAATCGGCAAAAGAGCCAGAGGGGAGATGAGGAGAAATATATTTATGCAGCGAGTTGCTATGATCTGGAACCACCGCCTGGAAGCAGATTCAACAGTAACTTTCACAAGGGAATTGGATAAATACTTGAAAGGAAAAATTTGCAGGGCTATGTGGAAAGAGCAGGGGGAGTGGGACTAATTGGACAGCTCTTTCAAAGAGCCGGCACAGGCACGATGGGCCGAATGGCCTCCTTCTGTGCTGTATGATTCTATGATTATTAGGCTGAGTAAGGTAGAAGACCAGCACTGTACAACATGCAGCTGATTAAATCTAAAGTGTTAGTGAGTACGGTTTTCAGCAATCTTTGCTGCCCCAAACTTTTTCTGGTCCTCAGTTAACTGCTGTGTGATGTGGAACATTTATGCATCAAGCAAATTTTACGAAGGAAAAATGATTCCAAAATTAGAATATCGAACGATCTCCATGAAATAAGAAAAAAATATTTAATGAAACCGACATCAAATATGAACCGTACAACCCATGGAGGTTTCTAACACAGAAGGCGGCGACAATTAGGCCCATCTTGTCTTTGCTAGGGCAATCCAAAACTAATCCCACTGCCCCTGGCTGTCTACCCAAAGCCATGTAAACACCGTCAAAATGCTAACTGGTTTGAGAGCCCTCAAACTTATTGCGTGTAGGGTCCTTACAGCTGGTCTGGATTGCCTTTGAATGTAGGGGCCCAGAGAGCGGAAAGGACGAGCGTGCTCCCCAACTGCGTCATTCAGCTCCCCTTTTTATTGGATTCTCACGCCATCTTGGTGACCTCTACCTGTCAGTGTCCTGATGTCCCATGCATACGTTCATGAGTGCATTGCACACAAAGCTGTAGCGATTGGCTGCGTTGTCGCTAAGGATCTTCCCCAGCATGGAGTAGTTGACGTTATGAGCTGACGGGTTCTCGATGAAATCCAACATGAAGTCTGGATCCCACAGTAAGTTGGAGTTGGAGGGCTGCACATTGCTGTAAATGGTCTGCTTAACCTTTGAACAGGCGCTACTGAGGATAAGAAAACACATCTCATTACATTTAACGTTACACATGGCAGGTTCGACATTTCAATCGCTACTGATATAAGCAATTTCCGTGTAATGCTCGACGGCCTAAAAATTGTTACATCCCTTTGGCTCTGTAATGATACAGTGGGAGAGTGGAAAGAACGTGAAGAGATTTTCTACTGTTGATACAGGCAACTTAATTCTTTGAATCAAGTTCAAAGTCCACATACAGATAGGAGTATCGGTCATCCAACATGGTGGGGTGGTGCAGGAGAGTAGGACAATAAATTTACTTAGAGACACAGTTCCTTCGAGATATTTGTGCTGTGTGAAATTTTATTAAATGACTCTCTGGCAATTGGACATACATGAGGCCTCATACTGGCCCGTAACACTGAATGGAAGAGGAGGCAACTCTTTAGATCATCCTTGTGACTGCTTACTCAGATCTCTTGGGCTTCAGTATCAAATAGTAAATCAGGTTCCATTCAAAAAGAGTATTTTCTCACTCAGGTGAATGGCCTAGAGCTGATGCAGAGAGCCTCAGGATTTTCAACTGCTGAAGTGACTCTCGAGGTGGCTGGTTCAGAGAAACAAGGTTTGCAGTATGTCTGCAGTTTCAACACAGGGTACTCAGGAAAGCTCCTGGCTTAAAATCTTTGAACACAAAATGGAAACATTTTATGGTGCTGATGTCAGACAAGAATTGAGATGCTTTGTGGCACCAATTCGATCATATTTGCAAGCGTGTTACAGCAGTTCTCCAAAGAGATCATTTTAACCTGGGGCGATGGTGTGCAATGGGCGATATCGATTTGGCCGCCCATTGCACACCCCGCTCGGTTCCCCCTTCCATTGACTCCAATGGAAAGGTAAATCTGACGTGGCTAATTCGATATCGCCCAAAGTTAAAGATAACCCCCAAGCTTGTTGAGAGCCCCTGTTGATAAGAACATAAAAATTAGGAGCAGGAGTAGGCTATACGGCCCCTCGAGCCTGCTCCGCCATTCAATAAGATCATGGCTGATCATCGGCCTCAACTCCACTTACCCGCACAATCTCCATATCCCTTGATTCCCCGAGAGTCCAAAACTCTATCGATCTCAGCCTTGAATATACTCAACGACTCAGCATCCACAGCCCTCTGGTGCAGAGAATTCCAAAGATTCGCAACCCTCTGAGTGAAGAAATTCCTCCTCATCTCAGTCTTAAATGGCCGACCCCTTATCCTAAGACTATGCCCCCTAGCTCTAGACACTCCAGCCAGGGGAAGCAACCTCTCAGCATCTACCCTGTCAATCCCCTTCAGAATCTTGTATGTTTCAATGAGATCACCTCTCATTCTTCTAAACTCCAGAGAGTATCGGCCCATTCTACACAATCTCTCATCATAGGACAGCCCTCTCATCCCAGGAATCAATCTTGTGAACCTTCGTTGCACCGCTGTGTCTGTGCAGCTTCCACCTTTGGTGTCTGGGAATTACACTTTGGCATCCAGGTTTGCATGGGCACATGGGAAGTATGGCACATCATTTTTCCACTTGGGATTTGAATTTGTTTCTAAGTTTATTTCAGGATTTTTTGAAACTACGAGCCTGTGTAATCTTGTTTCCGCCGCCCCCCCCTCTTCTGACTATTAATCACGTCTATTTTTGTCCAAAGGATTAACAAGTCGCATGCTTTGGCAGTGAACTCATTGCTCTTGGCTTTGAACAGCTAGAGTAGTTAATATTTACGTCTATCACTTATATCAAAGACTGTACCTTAGTTTTACATTTCTTCAGAAATCAGAGGGCAACCTTTTACCCAACTGCATACTTCTCCCTCTGAAAGTAGTGCTTGGCTTGCTGCATGGAGTGTTAACATTTTAGGTAAATAAGTTGGAAGATTTTTGACAATCGAGGCATTACTTGTTTGATTTACAAGGCAGACTTAAGGCAACCCAATTTGCAATGTAGATAGTGGAGGACATTGCTATTCTCTGGTAGCAGGACACATCAGGGTCTCTTCTCCAGTCGCTGGCCACCTCACAGGCCAACCTGCAAAGGATTTGTTTCAAGGCTAGCTGCAAGGCAGCAACCCAGTGCAGTCCATATGCTTTCTCCAAGGCTCAATGGGACTGAAGGTGGACATGGGCGGGGTGTCAAAACAGGCGGTATCGGTCGCCTGCCGACATTCAGTTCCATTGACTGAAATAGAGCTGAATATCAGGCGTGTCAGATAACGGGAGACAAAAGCCGTTCTGCCTCATGTGCTCCCAGCCAAGTCCAATTTCACCCCAATGTGTTGACCTGAGAGCTCATGATAGTAAACCTCTTTGGCACTGTGGTGCTTTAAGACGGGCTGCAGTTTCAGGCGCTTTAGCGTTTCTTGCAAGGGATTTACCTTATGAGCTTGCAAACTCATGATTTCGCCCTGTTTATTTTAATGGACAGGAAAGTCGTAGGCTTGTGAGCACACGGGAGAAAACTTCAGCCTCCGAGTGC
Source organism: Squalus acanthias (assembly GCA_030390025.1). Lineage (NCBI taxonomy): Eukaryota > Metazoa > Chordata > Chondrichthyes > Squaliformes > Squalidae > Squalus > Squalus acanthias. Next base: position 14,373,410 of record CM059429.1, read on the forward strand.
AAAGTCGGTCTGGTGCAAAACCTGAAATTCCCAGCCAGATAAACCTGTGAAGGGCAGTAATTATAAAGAGATGTTTGGTAAGGTGACAAATAGGAAATTAAGGCACGTTGTGGATTGGAAATTGGGTAATGTGTAGAAAAGAGAGAGTAGTGCTTTTTGGACCAGCGTGATGTGTTCCCCAGTGGTCAGTGTTAGGACCACTGCTCTTTTTAAATGATCTGGGCTCACGTATATGGTTCAGTACAATTCTAGCTGTACCTCAGTCTTTCCCCATCTCAATTTTGAAAAGAAATTGTGTTTATATATTTAAAAAAAAAGTGTTCCATTTGCCACTGGACAAGCTTCGAGTCTCCCAGCATTGCGTCCAATTAGAGAATAGATTGTGAACTAGCTGGAAGGAGATTGCGCGACTCACTACATTCACATGATCTAATGACATAAAATGAAAATGATGGAGATAAGATGAAATGACCAAAAGGACATGTGTTTGTATCGTGTTCCTGACATCCAGTGTCAAAATATGAAATAGATTCAGAATTTTCTGCTAATTTAAGTGACGTGTTATTTCTCAGCAATGCCGCTGTGACGCAATCAGGAATGATAAGCATCCCATAAGAACTCTGTGACATATCAGCGACTCGGAGGTTGGGAGAGATTTCCTCTGGTTGCTATGCATTAGTGACGTGGCAGATACAGCAGGCTATTTTTTTCTGATTGCTGTTTCTAGTGAAATCATCAGTGCGCACTTGAAGATCTCGCTCTTAGTCTGTGGTTCCTCTTCTTGTTCATCCTTGCAAAATGTATTGCCTCACATTTCGCACCATTAAATTTTATTTGACATCTATCCGCGCAATTTACTAACCAGTTTATGTTCTTCTTCAGTTACTTACAGTCCTCGTCACAATTATCCACGCTCTCTATTTTTGTGTTGCCTTCAAATGGTGATATTGTGCCCCATATACGTGAGCCCAGATCATTTAAAAAGAGCAGTGGTCCTAACACTGACCACTGGGAACACATCACGCTGGTCCAAAAAGCACTACTCAGTTTTCTACACATTACCCAATTTCCAATCCACAATGTGCCTTAATTTCCTATTTATCACCTTACCAAACATCTCTTTATAATTACTGCCCTTCACAGGTTTATCTGGCTGGGAATTTCAGGTTTGCACCAGACCGACTTTGCACTCAGAGGCTGAGGTTTGTAATGTTGAGTGCACATCAGTTTATGTTTACACTGTTCAGTTCTTCCTTTATTTTATTTTAAATTAAGTCTAAAATGAATTCAAATCTTATTTTTCAACTCGGGTGTACCATCCCTCCAAGTAAGTGCTCCAAATTTTAAAAATGTTCCTTCGCACTCGAGCCAAATTATTGTAATTAAGATGGATAAATATTTAACCTTGGTAAATCAAGACAAAAAAAAGAGTAGTCATCACATTACATCTGGTAATTAAAACCTAATAAATTATTGAACTGCTGGGCACTCTCACAATATAATACACTGTAAAAGTCGACACAATGTACGTGACAGGAGATAATGTGCCAAGGTTAATATTTTCTTTTCTGCAAAAATGGCAATTTCAATCCCTGCGGGGAAGAAGCAAGACCCAGCTTCTTTTTTTAATCCCATTTTTAAATAAGCGCACATCCTTTTCCAGATGTTTTACCTCATTAACAATTAGCGAGTGATTTCTTTTGCTGTAAATGTGGCCGTGGAAAAACCCTTCTCGGGCTGTGTGGTGGTAAGGTATGTTGGAGGATACCACCTTAAAGGGGGTGTAGGTAGGGGGGCGGTAGGCAAGGGGAGGCCCAAGTCACGCACCAGCCCGACTTGGACGTATATCGGCCGTTCCTTCATCGTCGCTGGGTCAAAAGCCTGGAACTCCCTCCCCAACAGCGCTGTGGGAGTACCTTCACCACACGGACTGCAGAGGTTCAAGGCGGCGGCTCACCACCACCTTCTCAAGGGCAATTAGGGACGGGCAATAAATGCTGGCCTTGCCAGCGACGCCCACATCCCATGAATGAATAATTTTTTTTTTAAAAAGCTGTTGTTTTAATGCACACAATTCGCAGGAATGGAAAGGAGTGAGGCAAGGGCCAAAAGATAGGACTCAAAGGACAGGGAAAAGAAAATTCTCTCTCACTCTTCCATTCTTGTGAAATGCGTGCATTGTAACAATGGCGCAAAACCAATAAAATCATGGTGCCTGACACCACTGCACAGCTCCTTGCTGTTAACTGGAAGGTGGAACCGATTAAGGCCTTGCTTGCTCTAAGCATCAGAAGGAAAAAGGGGGAATAATAGAGGGATTTCTGAATCAGAAGCTAGAGAAAAAGACTTTGTTCATGCTTGTACACACAAACGTACATATAGTATACACATAATTTATATACACACACACATAAGAACATAAGAAATAGGAGCAGGAGTAGGCCATTCGGCCCCTCGAGCCTGTTCCGCCATTCAATAAGATCATGGCTCATCTGATCGCGGCCTCAACACCACTTTCCTGCCCACTCCCCATAACCCTTGACTCCCCTGTTTTTCAAAAATCTGTCTATCTTCGCCTTGAATATATTCAATGACCCAGCCTCCACAGCTCTCTGGGGTAGAGAATTCCAAAGATTCACAACCCTTAGAGAAGAAATTCCTCCTCATCTCCGTTTTAAATGGGCGACCCCTTATTCTGAAACTATGCCCCCTCGTTCCAGATTCCCCCACGAGGGGAAACATCCTCTCAGCATCCAGCCTGTCAAGCCTCCTCAGAATTTTATGGGGGAGAAATTCGGTATCGCCCCGTTTGGGGGTGCAATTATCGGCCGGGCGCAAAGTTTAGCGCCTGGCGCTAATTATCGCCTCCGACTGCAAACTTGGCTTCTATCGTCCCTGGAGGTGATTGGAGCGCTAAATCAGGCGCTACACACCTCTCAAGGCGCTAACGCAGAGGAGCGAGGCGCTACCTCAGAGTGCTGGCGAAGCTCATGTGATGTCAGTCAGCAATGGAACACAGACACACTGGCACCGGCCAGTTCTTAAAGGGGAGGGTCGATCTTGCTCTCCATCCACACCCTGCTCATTGCAGCCTTGAATCTCGGCCTGGAGAGACCTGTACATCAATTCTGCTGGAAAGAACAATGGAGAGTCCCAGGGAAAGAGCTCAGAGTGTAGCCCCCATAATCTCTTCTAAATCGATGCAAGGAAGGTCAAATCAAAATGAACCTGCAAAGTGCTGCTCAGTACCCAAAACTCCTTCACACAACATTGAATCTCTCCAGAAGTGTCTCTCTCTCTCTCAGAATGCATGGTGCAAAAATGTTGCTGACAAAGAGAGTCGAATCAGGAAGCATCCGCCTTTAAATAGTGCTCCCCCAGTCCCTTCCCGACTCCAAAACGTCCCCCTCAACCTGTCGTTGCTAGCGGCAGGCGGTAAGACAGGGGGTGCCACTCAATATCCGGTCCGGGGTGCTACACGCTCGACTGACATCACGATCTGCGGGCGCAGGAGATCGTGGCAGTAGTGCTTAGTGCCGCTGCAAAATGTCTGGTCAATTTCGCGAGCGGCGCAAACATCGCCACGCCCAGCGCTAGTTGCTTTGCGCCCCATTAGCGCCCTCTTAGGGCGCTAACGGGAGGCGCAAAGCAACCGAATTTTTTCGCCTGTATGTTTCAATAAGATCACCTCTCATTCTTCTAAACGCCAATAAGTATAGGCTCAACCTGTCCTCATAAGACAACCCCTTCAACTCAGGAATCAACCGAGTGAACCTTCTCCGAACTGCCTCCAATGCAAGTATATCCCTCCTTAAATAAGGGGACCAAAATTGTATGCAGAACTCCAGGTGTGGTCTCACCAACGCCCTGTACAGTTGCAGCAAGACTTCCCTACTTTTATACTCCATTCCCTTTGCAATAAATGTCAACATTCCAGTTACCTTCCTAATTACTTGCTGTACCTGCATGCTAACTTTTGTGTTTCATGTACGAGGACACCCAGATCCCTCTGTACCGCAGCATTCTGTAGTTTCTTGACATTTAAATAATATTTTGCTTTTTTATTCTTCGTACCAAAGTGGATAACCTCACATTTTCCCACATTATACTCCATCAGCAAAACTTATTAAAGGGGAGGGGCCTAGCGCAGCGCGACCTGGGGCCCGGCAGGGTGCCGGCAAAAGAGCCCGATCGCGGCCAGCACCCCGTGGGAGGAGGGCAGAGGGGTGCTGGCAAGTGGCCAGCAAAGAAAATGGCCGCCCGGCACCTCCCCTTTAAATATCGCCGCCCCGGTCGCACGTACGCCCCCCTGACCCTGTCGGACATAGCGTCCGGTGGTAAGTCGGGGGCGTGACCAAAGTTAGCGACCAGGACGCGAGCGGGGCACTGTGCACGGCGATGACATCATCACCGGAGGCGCAGGGCCACGGGGCGCTACCGGCTACGCTAAACTCCCGCTGAATTTCACGGGAGTCGTTAGTGGCGCCGTGCCCGGGCGCTAGATGCTTTGTGCCCTGTTAGCGCCCCTTTAGGACGCTAACGTGAGGCGCAAAGCAACCGAATTTTACCCCCCTTATGTCCTCATCACAACTTGTTTTCCCACCTATCTTTGTATCGTCAGCAAATTTGGCAACAGTACACTCGGTCTCTTCATCCAAGTCATTAATATAGTTTGTAAATAGTTTTGAAAGAGGTGGCCATTGGGATAGTGGACGCATTGGTTGTCATCTTCTAAAAATCTACAGATTCTGAACGGTTCCTGCAGATTGGAGGATAGCAAATGTAACCCCGCTATTTAAGAAAGGAGGGAGAGAGAAAATGGGGAACTGCAGACCTGTTAGCCTCACATCAGTAGTTGGGAAAATGCTGGAATCTATTATAAAGGCTGTAATTACTGGGCACTTAGAAACTAATAGTAAGATTGGGCAGAGTCAACATGGATTTATGAAAGGGAAGTCCTGTTTGACAAACCTATTGGAGTTCTTTGAGGATGTAACTAGTGGAGTAGGCAAAGGGGAACCGGTAGATGTGGTGTATTTGGATTTTCAGAAGGCCTTCGATAAGGTCCCACACAAGAGGTTGGTGAACAAAATTAGGGCACATGGAATTGGGGGTACTGTAATATACTAGCATGGATTGAGAATTGGTTAACAGACGGAAAGCAAAGAGTAGGGATAAACGGGTCTTTTTCAGGATGGCAGGCTGTGACTAGTGGGGTACCGCAAGGATCAGTGCTTGGGCCCCAGCTATTCACAATCTATATCAATGATTTGGATGAGGGGACTAAATGTAACATTTCCAATTTTGCTGATGACACAAAGCTAGGTGGCAGTGTCAGTTGTGAAGAGGATGTGAAGAGGCTTCAAGGGGATCTCGACAGGCTCAGTGAGTGGACGAGAACATGGCAGATGGATTATAATGTGGATAAATGTGAAGTTATCCACTTTGGTAGAAAAAACAGAAAGGCAGAGTATTTCCTAAATGATGAAAGATTGGGGAATGCAGATGCTCAAAGGGACCTGGGTGTCCTTGTACATGAGTCACTGAAAGCGAACGTGCAGGTGCAGCAAGCCATTAGGAAGGCAAATGGTAAGCTGGCCTTCATTACAAGTGGTTTTGAGTACAGGAGTAAAGAAGTCTTACTCCAATTATACAGGGCCTTGGTGAGACCACACCTGGAGTACTGTGTACAATTTTGGTCTCCTTACCTAAGGAAGGATATACTTGCCATAGAGAGAGTGCAACGAAGGTTCACGAGATTGATTCCTGGGATGGCGGGACTGTCGTACGAGAAGAGATTGAGTAAACTAGGCCTGTATTCTCTTGAATTCAGAAGAATGAGAGGGGATCTCATTGAAGCATACAAAATTATTACAGGGCTTGATAGGGTGGATGCTGGGAGAATGTTTCCCTTGGCTGGGGAGTCTAGAGCCAGGGGCCACAGCCTCAGGATAAAGGGTAGGCCATTCAGGACTGAGATGAGAGGAAATTTCTTCACACAGAGGGTGGTGAATCTTTGGAATTCTCTACCCCAGAGGGCTGTGGAGGCTCAGTCATTGGATATATTCAAAACAGAAGTCGATAGATTTCTGACTAGTAAGGGCATCAAGGGATATGGCGATAAGGCCGGTGAATGGAATTGAGGCAGAAGATCAGCCATGATCTCATTGAATGGCGGAGCAGGCTTGAAGGGCCGAATGGCCTACTCCTGCTCCTATTTCTTATGTTCTTATGAGGCCCCAGCACTGATCCCTGTGGCACCCCACTAGTTACAGTTTGCCAACCTGAAAATGACCCATTTATCCCGACTCTCTGTTTTCTATTAGTTAGCCAATCCTCTATCCATACTAATATATTACCCCCAACACCGTGAGCTCTTATCTTGTGCAGTAACCTTTTATGTGGCACCTTATCGAATGCCTACTGGAAATCCAAATACACTACATCTACTGGTTCCCCTTTATCCACCCTGCTCGTTACATCCTCAAAGAACTCTCGTAAATTTGTCAAACACGATGTATACTATGCATGCACTGGATACATACATTATATATAAAAACATGCATAATGTATAGAAACACACTTCTTTTGATTCTTGGTGTGTGAGAGGATTCACACAATAAGAGATTACAACTTATTACTTTACAATGGTGACAAAACCTGAGTGATCAATAAACCTGCTTGTAACCAGGTAGTTAGTGTGTTAGGAATGCCCAAGGCCAGCAAAAATCAAACACTAAAGTGGAGTTGAGGTAGAAGATCAGCCATGATCTTATTGAATGGCGGAGCAGGCTTAAAGGGACGAATGGCCTACTCCTGCTCCTATTTCTTATGTTCTTAAGCAAAAGCAAAATACTGTAACAAAAGTTGGCCTGACAATGCAAAGGGTTGGTATCTCAATGAACGGTGATGTGGAGACGTATGCCAGAGACTTGTATCTGGCTTTCCCCAGACACTGACCTCGCCAGCATTTCTCGGGAGAGACATAAATGCCCCCAAAACAGAAAAGTGGAGCGAGAGGAAAGTCACGGTCAGATGGGTCTCCCTAGGTCATTCTACTGATCTTCAAGAAGCCAGTTCCAGAATGGCAAAGGGAGATAACTGGCTCCCTTAGACAACAAATGGTGTGCATTTGTTGTCTCATTGAAACATACAAAATTCTTACAGGGCTTGACAGGGTAGATGCAGGGAGGATGTTTCCCCTGGCTGGGGAGTCTAGAACCAGGGAGTCACAGTCTCAGAATAAGGGGTCAGCCATTTAGGACTGAGATGAGGAGAAATTTCTTCACTCAGAGGGTGGTGAATCTTTGGAATTCGCTACCCCAGAGGGCTGTGGAGGCTCAGTCATTCAGTATATTCAAGACAGAGATCGATAGATTTTTGAATATTAAGGGAATCAAGGGATATGGAGATAGTGCAGGAAAGTGAAGTTGAGATAGAAGATCAGCCATGATCTTATTGAATGGCGGGGCAGGCTCGAGTGGCCAAATAGCCGACTCCTGCTCCTATTTCTTATGTGCAAGCATCTAAATGGAGACGACTTAAAAAAGATACTTAAAAACAAACTGGATGTGAGCTTGCTTTGAAAGGTTGGACCTAGAGGCAGACTAACAAGAAATATGACCCGTGGAAACAAGAGTAATGCACAGCCTTGCTTTGAAACTGTATCAACGTCACGTCATTCCCAGTTGTGCTGGGCTGATGTTTCCAATCTAAAAATGCCAAATTGGACTCCGCAGGGGCTCATTAACACACTGGCAACACACAGCTTGAAAACAGAACTCAGCTACCACAACAAAAGAACCTTACAGTTGCAGCACGTCACCTTAAACATTTTGGGCAGATTCCCTGGAATATCTCGAAAATGAAAGGCTGGAAGTACGGAAGTTCCAATCAGACCGAGTACAGCGAGGCTGTGGGGCACACAGGCTCCAATTAGCACAATTCAATTAATTGTGATTTTTCAAAAAGAGTGTGTCACCACCAGGGCCCCTTTTAAAATTAATTACAAAGGATTATGATTAACTGTTTGTCCACTTCGTGTTTTTTCTGTCTCTTTGCAACACATACCAGGTGGGAGAAAGAAAGACTTGCATTGATGTACTGGCCTTTCACGATCTCAGGACGTCTCAAAGCGCTTTCCAGCCAATGAGTGGGAGACTGGATGGCTGCAGTGAAACCGGGCATGAAAGGCTGCGTGAAGCTTGAGGATTATTTTATCCTTCCTTGCAGAGAAGTACTCGTCCTCGGTTGGACGCGAGCCAAGGGTGCACAAATCCACCACGGAATTATGCATACGATGAACTATAGGTGCATATCCCACTACTGGGGCCCCAGTGCCCCTCACAGGACTCATCTCTTTAAACAACCAGCACAGCTCAGATAGCACACAAGAGTTCTTAAGTTCCACTATCGAAAGGGATATGTCTTTAATCAGAATCACTAATGTGCAGTGCTGAGGGAGTGCTGCACTGTCGGAGGTGCCGCCTTTCGGATGAGACGTTAAACCGAGGCCCCGTCTGCTCTCTGAGGTGGACGTAAAATATCCCACGGCACTATTTCGAAGAAGAGCAGGGGAGTTCTCCCCGGTGTCCTGGCCAATATTTATCCCTCAATCAACATCCAAAAAAACAGATTATCTGGTCATTATCACACTGCTGTTTGTGGGAGCTTGCTGTGCGCAAACTGGCTGCCGCACTGCCGACATTACAACAGTGACCACACATCAAAAAAAGTACTTCATTGGCTGTAAAGTGCTTTGGGATGTCCGGTGGTCGTGAAAGGCGCTATATAAATGCAAGTCTTTCTTTATATTAAGATTCTATTTGTGACAACATCAGAATACAAAAATCTATCAATAAAAACACATCATCATTTGTGTATTATGACCAGGCTGCCGTGTGTTATCTGTTTTGCTTATTTTATTCAGTGTTTTGAAGTTATGCTTAGTGCTGAATAAATATTAACTGAGGAAAAGGATTTAAGCCTGAATCAGCCAGCTGCCACAGAAGGGAACGTTTGGGGATTTGGAGCATAATTACTCACCTGAAAAGATCACCAAACTTGCTTCTTAAGTGACTGCAAGATACATAAAGGTCATACAGGTAGGCCAGAATGCATCTTTCGGGAGAGGAGCATTCTGAAGGATTGACAACATGCTTTACTACCCCACACAGCCTGCAAGAGAGAGGATACAGAAAGGAAGTTGGAAGAATCAGGCAGCAGAATGAGAGAAACAGACTGTTCAGGTATCCTTACTTTTCTAGGGAGCCATCAATTGCAGACTTGAGAGTTTCAATCAGTAGCAGCATTCCATTGAACTGACAGCAAAGGGACCCACCTTTATCCATCATGCTCCCAATGTTGTCCGAAGAATGACCTCATTCAATGGCCGACCAGGCTCGTTGGGGGTAATTTAACACAACTTGCTGTGTGTGAAACCCATGGGATATGGTGGAGCGCCGGTTTTACACCCCACCCAGTATTGCTCTCGATTGGAGTCAATGGAGAGCAAGTAATATCGGCCGGGGTGCAAAAACCAGCATTGCACCCGATCCCGTCTGTTCCCCGACTGGAGGGGTAGGTTAAAATTGCCCTCAACTCGAGCCTGTTTAGTGTTTTGTCAGTGTGCCCTCTGGTGCAAAAGAGCATCATGGCGAGGCACCATGACGCACAGAACGGACTCGGCATTCAACCCCGTGGCCTGCCCGCTGCGAGCACGATGTTCCCAGGTCCACCTCTGAACCCAACTTCAACAGGCCTGCACGGAGACCAGAGCATGGCAGCAAATAGACCCAGGACAGCGGCACATGGTGGTCACTCTCCCACCACCAGGGCAGTAAGATTTTCAAGGAACTGCCTGTTGTTCAGGAGACTTGCATTTATGTGGCACCTAGTTATGTGTCAGAAATGTCTCAAATGCATACAGTGAGTGACTTTGAAATGCACTGCAATGCTATACAAGGTGTCAGAAACGGTGCAATAACCTTATCTGAAATATTCATGCACAAAATTCTGCCTCCCTCTATATTTCTCATCAGTGACTGACTTTTTAAAATCAGTACAATCCTTTTCTCCTAGTTTCCAAGGCTGGGCTCTAAAATGGGCCACTACTACACTCAGCATTGACAGCTGGGATGGTGGTGGTCCTTGGGGTGCGACAGACCAACAACAACATACATAGCACCTTTAACGTAACAAACGGGGGAGGGGAGAATCAATAGAACGCTGGGCATTAATGGGGAGAAGAGTTAGAGGACATGGCCAAGGGGGTGGTCAAAGGGGTTAAATTTTGAGGAGATTTTGAAAGAAAGGAGCGATGTTTTAGGGCAGAGGGGATTAGGGAAGCGAATTCCAGAGTACAGGGGCATGATGGCTGAAGACACTGCACTGATTGTGAGGGAAGACACGTAAAATCCCAAAGTCGGAACAGGGGAGTGTGTGAGCTGCGATGTCGGGCGAGAGGAGGTTGCAGAGGGGAGAGTGTGAGCTGCGATGTCGGGCGAGAGGAGGTTGCAGAGGGGTGTGTGTGAGCTGCGATGTCGGGCGAGAGGAGGTTGCAGAGGGGAGAGTGTGAGCTGCGATGTCTGGCGAGAGGAGGTTGCAGAGGGGAGAGTGTGAGCTGCGATGTCGGGCGAGAGGAGGTTGCAGAGGGGTGTGTGTGAGCTGCGATGTCGGGCGAGAGGAGGTTGCAGAGGGGAGAGTGTGAGGCGGGGAGGATTTGTAAACCAGGACAAGCACTTTGAAATTGACATCTCGGAAGAACACTCATTTCTGGCTCAAAAAGGGGCAGGATTGGGTTTTAAATATTCCTGGATATAAAGTGTTTAGGAAGGAAAGAAAGGAGGTGGGGTGGCAATATTGGCTAAGTAGAATGTTACAGTGTTGGAGAGAAAGGATATCCTGGAGGGGTCACGGGCAGAATCTATTTGTTTAGAGTTAAGAAATAATAGAGGTGCCATTACACTACTAGGTGTATTCTATAGGCCATCAACTAGTGGGAAAGATATAGAGGGGCAAATTTGCAGGGAAATTAGAGAGAGGTGCAAGACTATAGTGTAGTAATAATGGAGGACTTCAACTATCCTAATATAGACTGAGATAGTAATAGTGTAAAGGGCAGAGAGGGGGAAGAATTTCTGAAGTGTGTTCAGGAGAACTTTTTTGATCAGTACGTTTCCGGCCCAATGAGGAAGGAGGCATTGCTGGATTTGGTTCTGGGGAATGAGGTGGGTCAAGTAGAGCAAGTGTCAGTAGGGGAACATTTAGGGAAGTGATCATAGTATCATAAGGTTTAGATTAGCTGTGGAAAAGGACAGGGAGCAAACTAGAGTAAAAATACTTAATTGGAGGAAGGCTAATTTCAGTGGGTTGAGAACAGATCTGGCCAGGTAAATTGGAATCAAAGATTGGCAGGCAGAACTGTAATCGAACAATGGGCTGCCTCTAAAGAGGAGATGGTTTGGGTACAGTCGAGATACATTCCCACGAGGGGGAAAGGTGGGGAAACTAAAGCCAGAGTTCCCTGGATGACAAAAGAGATAGAGAGTAAGATGAAGCAGAAAAAGGGGGCGTATGAACGATGTCAGGTTGAGAATACAAGTGAGAACCAGGCTGAATATAGAAAGTTCAGAGGGGAAGTGAAAAAGAAAATAAGAGGGGCAAAGAGAGAGTATGAGAATAGATTGGCAGCTAACATAAAAGGGAATTCAAAAGTCTTCTATAAGCATATAAATAATAAACGGGTAGTAAGAGGAGGGTTGGGGCTGATTAGGAACCAAAAAGGAGACCTACGCATGAGGCAGAGGGTATAGCTGAGGTACTAAATGAGTACTTTGCATCTGTCTTTACCAAGGAAGAAGATGCTGCCAAAATCATAGTGAAAGAGGAGGTAGTGGAGATACTGGATGAGATAAAAATTGATAAGGAGGAGGTACTAGAAAGGCTGTCTGTACTTAAAGTTGATAAGTCACCAGGACCGGATTGGTGCATCCTCGGATGCTGAGGGAGGTAAGGGTGGAAATTGCAGAGGTACTGGCCATAATCTTCCAATCCTCCTTAGTTACGAAGATGGTGCTAGAGGACTGGAGAATTGAAAATGTTACACCCTTGTTCAAAAAAGGGTGTAAGAATAAACCCAGCAACTACAGGCCAGTCAGTTTAACCTCGATAGTGGGGAAGCTTTTAGAAACAATAATCAGGGACAATGTTAACAGTCACTTGGACAAGTGTGGATTAATTGAGGAATCCAGCACGGATTTGTTGAAGGCAAATCATGTTTAACTAAGTTGATCGAGTTTTTAGATGAGGTAACAGAGAGGGTTGATGAGGGCACTGCGGTTGATATGGTGTATATGGATTTCCAAAAGGTGTTTGATAAAGTACCACATAATAGACTTGCCAGCAAAGTTGAAACCCATGGAATAAAAGGGACAGTGGCAGCATGGTTATGAAATTGGCTAAGTGACAGGAAACAGAGAGTAGTGGTGAATGGTTGTTTTTCAGACTGGAGGAAGGTACACAGTGGTGTTCCCCAGAGGTCGGTACTAGGACCACTGCTTTTCTTGATATATATTAATGACTTGGACTTGGGTGTACAGGACACAATTTCAAAATTTGCAGATGGCACAAAACTTGGAAGTATAGTGAACAGTGAGGAGGATAGTGACAGACTTCAAGAAGACATAGACAGGCTGGTGAAATGGGCGGACACGTGGCAAATGAAATTTAATGCAGAAAAGTGTGAAGTAATACATTTTGGTAGGAAGAACGAGGAGAGGCAATATAAACTAAAGGGTACAATCCTAAAAGGGGTGCATGAACAGAGAGACCTGGGGGTATATGTACACAAATCGTTGAAGGTGGCAGGGCAGGTTGAGAAAGTGATTAAAAAGCATTCGGGATACTGGGCTTCATAAATAGAGGCATAGAGTACAAAAGCAAGGAAGTTATGATGAACCTTTATAAAACACTGGTTCGGCCTCAACTGGAGTATTGTCCCCAATTCTGGGCACCACACTTTAGGAAGGATGTGAAGGCCTTAGAGAGGGTGCAGAAAAGATTGACGAGAATGATTCCAGGGATGAGGGACTTCAGTTACCTGGATAGACTAGAGAAACTGGGGTTGTTCTCCTTAGAGCAGAGAAGGTTGAGAGGAGATTTGATAGAGGTGTTCAAAATCATGAGGGGTTGAGACAGAGTAGATAGAGATAAAGTGTTCCCATTGGTGGAAGGGTCGAGAACCAGAGGACACAGATTTAAGGTGATTGGCAAAAGAACCAAAGGCGACATGAGGAAAAACTTTTTTACTCAGCGAGTGGTTACGATCTGGAATGCACTGCCTGAAAGGGTGGTGGAGGCAAACTCAATCGTGGCTTTCAAAAGGGAGTTGGATAAGTACCTGAAGGAAAAAAAATTGCAGGGCTACGGGGAAAGGGCGGGGGAGTGGGACTAGCTGAAGTGCTCTTGCAGAGAGTTGGCACGGGCTCGACAGGCCGAATGGCCTCCTTCTGTGCTGTAACCATTCTATGATTCTATGTTGGGGGATGGGGAGCCAGTGATAATCAGTGAGGACAGATGAGCAGAGGTTAGTAAAGGTTAAGACACGGGCGGAACATGCAGATTCTACTGATGGTGGGATGACACAGAGACAGTTTGAGTGAGGAGCCAGAGAGGGCGACAGATTCAGGATTAAGCTATGGAGCTTCTGGCGAGAGCCAAACAGATCTTGCCAATATTTTTCATGGAGGCAATTCTGGCTTATTGACGACTTAATTTTGGACCAGTATTGAAACAGTATAGACACAACTGTGGAGTCCAGAGTGATGGCAGGGAAGTAATGCTGGGTGTCCGCAACATACCGATTAAGAATACAATGGACCAAGAACCGAGCTTAGGATACACCAGCCAAGACATTGGTGACAAAAAAAACAGAAAATGCTGGAAATACTCAGCAGGTCAGGCAGCATCTGTGGAGAGAGAAACAGGTCGTTTCAGGTCGATGACCCTTTGTCAGAATTGGAAAAAGCTGGAGATGGAACAGGTTTTTAAGCAAGTGTAGGGGCAGGGAAAGGGGGGAGGGGAGGAAAGAACAAAAGGGAAGGTCTGTGATAGGGTGGAAGGCAGGAGAGATTAAGAGACAAAAGGGATGATGGTGCAAGACAAAAGGAGATGGTAATGGGCCATGTTAAGAACCAAAAGATGAGTCTAGATGAGGTGTAAATTGGTATGGCAGAATCATCATGTGGAAAAAAAAATAGGGGCAGAGGTTATGGTCTGAAATTGTTGAGCTCGATGTAGAGTCCAGAAGGCTGTAAAGTGCCTAATCGAAAGATGAGGTGCTGTTCCTCGAGCTTACATTGAGCTTCGTTGGAACAGTGTAAGAGGCCGAGGATGGAAAGGCCAGAGTGGGAGTGGAGCGGAGAATTAAAGTGACAGGTGACCAGAAGCTCGGGGTCACGCTTATGGACTGAATGGAAGTGATCCGCAAAGCGGTCACCCAATTTGCGTTTGGTCTCCCCAATGTAGAGGAGACCGCATCGTGAGCAGAGAATACAGTATACTAAATTGCAAGAAGTACAAGTAAATCGCTGTTTCACCTGGAAGGAGTGTTTGGGGCTCTGGACAGTGGGAAGGGAGGAGGTAAAAGGGCAGGTGTTGCATCTCCTGCGCTTGCACGGGAAGGTGCCGTTGGAAGGAATGTTGGGGGTGATTGAGGAGTGGACCAGGGTGTCGCGGAGGGAGCAGACCCTTCGCAATGCTGAAAGGGGAGGGGAAGATGTGTTTGGTGGTGGGATCACGCTGGAGGTGGCGGAAATGGCGGAGGATATGTTGAATGTGGAGGCTGGTGGGGTGAAAGGTGAGGACAAAGGGAACCCTATCGTGGTTCTGGGAGGGACGGGAAGGGGTGAGAGCAGAAGTGTGGGAAATAGAACGGACACGGTCGAGGGCCATGTCAACCACAGTGGAGGGGAATCCTCGGTTGAGGAAAAAGGAAGACATATCGGAAGCACTAGTATGGAAGGTGGCATCGTCAGAACAGATGCGGCGGAGACGGAGAAACTGGGAGAATGGAATAGAGTCCTTACAGGAAGCGGGTGGGAGGAAGTGTAGTCCAGGTAGCTGTGGGAGTCAGTGGGCTTATAGTGAATGTTTGTCAATAGCCTATCCCCAGAAATGGAGACAGAGAAGTCGAGAAAGCGAAGGGAAGAGTCGGAGATGGACCATGTGAAGGTGAGGGTAGGGTGGAAATTGGAAGCAAAGTGAATGAAATTTGAGAGACATTGGTGACAACTTGGCTACCTTGGTGCAGGTGGATATGGAACCATGAGAGTCGGGTGTCATGGAGGAAAGGCATTGGGATAGGAAGGATTGGTCAACTGTGTTGAAGGCCACAGAGAGGTTAATGTACCATGGATACAATCATACAGGATATCATTGGCAACGTTGAGCAGGCTGGTGGTCTTGATGCAGGTGGGATAGAAGCCAAGCATTCAGACAGTGCATGGAAAGAGAGGTGGGCAGGAAATTGGGAGGCAATCACACATTTGAGGATCATAGAGAAGGATGTTGGAAGTGCAGCAATCATCGGGGAGAACAGGTAGGTCCAACAGGTGTATAAATGGTGCAGAGTGACCATTTACCAGCGTCAGAGGTTATGTAATGTACAAGGCAGATGCTATCCTGATGGAAGTCCCTGGAAATGTCCCGATATATGCTTACTGTGCTCTAGTGTCAACTATGCTATTTACGGTCAGTGATGATCTAGATGGCCGGTAGTGCACAAACCTAGTTATAACGAGCTAAACTCCATCCTGACCCACTACAAACAACAGAGGACCTTGCCGTGAGTCTGCAGAAGCTTGGATTTACCCGAATTCAAAGAAAATAAAGGACAATTGAAGTGAACCAAATGCCATTCCTCACCCTTCAAACACTTGTGCCGTCTGGTCGGGGTTGAGCACGAGACAGGAATGGTAGCGCCGTAGCACAGCCACGATGCACAGGCACAGCCCTGTGGTGTAGCTCCCAGCCAGGCTCGAGGATTTCAGCAACAACTCCGCTTCCACCACACTCAGTTCATTCAGCAACTGAGACATTAAACAAAACACAGAAGATTCAGGGCACAAATCATAAAATTAGCACATACCAAACTTCTTTAAATCATTGGTTAGGCCTTAGCTGGAGTATTGTGTCCAATTCTGGGCACCGCACTTTAGGAAGGATGTCAAGGCCTTGGAGAGGATGCACAAAGGAGATTTATTAGAATTTTACCAGGGATGAGTGACTTCAGTTATGTGGAGAGATTAGAGAAGCTGGGATTGTTCTCCTTACAGCAGAGAAGGTTAAGGGGAGATTTACATAGGATTTACGGCACAGAAACAGGCCATTCGGCCCAACCAGTCCATGCCGGCATTTATGCTTCACTCGAGCCTCTTCCCATCTTTCCTCATCTAAATCTATCAGCATAACCCTCTATTCCCTTCTCCCTCATATGCTTGTCTTGCCTCCCCTTAAATGCATCCATACTATTTGCTTCAACCACTCCCTGTGGTAGCGAGTTCCACGTTCTCACCACTCTCTGGGTAAAGAAGTTTCTTCTGAATTCCCTATTGGATTTCTTGGTGACTATCTTATATTGATGACCTCTAGTTATGCTCTTCCCCACAAGTGGAAACGCTCTTTCTTAATTATCAAAACCTTTCATAATTTTAAATACCTCTATTAGGTCACCCCTCAACCTTCTTTTTTTCAAGAGAAAAGAGATCCAGCCTGTTCATTCTTAAGCCGCAGTTCTGGTGTCATCCTTGCAAATCTTTTCTGCAGCCTCTCCAGTGCCTCTGTATCCTTTTTATAATATGGCGACCAGAACTGTACGCAGTTAGATACAGGTTTAGCATAGCTTCCCTACTTTTCAATTCTATCCCTCTAGAAATAAACCCTAGTGCTTGGTTTACTTTTTTATGGCCTTGCTAACCTGTGTCGCAATATTTAGTGATTTGTGTATTTGTACTCCTAGATCCCTTTATTCCTCTACCCCACCTAGACTCGCACATTTATCTGTGTTGAACTTCATTTGCCAATTAAATGCCCATTTTGCAAGTTTATTAATGTCCTCCTGTAATTTGTTGCAGTCCTCCTCAGCATTGACTATCCCCCCAATTTGGTGTCATCTGCAAATTTAGAAATTGTGTTTTTGATTCCAAAGTCTAAATTGTGAACAACAGTGGTCCCAGCACTGATCTTTGTGGACCACCACTACCCACCTTCTGCCACTGTGAATAGCTACCCTTTACTCCTACTCTCGGCTTTCTGTCTTGAAGCCAGCTAGCTATCCATTCTGCTACTTGTCCCCTGACTCCTTAATAGAGGTGTTCAAAGGCATGAGGGGTTTTGATAGAGTAAATAAGGAGAAACTGTTTCCACTGGCAGGAGGGTCAGTAACCAGAGGACACAGATTTAAGGTAATTGGCAAAAGAACCAGAGGAGAGATAAGGAGAATTTTTACGCACTGAGTTGTTACGAGCTGGAATGCATGGCCTGAAAAGGCGGTGGAGGCAGATTGAACATTCAAAAGGGAATTGAATACATACTTGAAAAAGGAAAGATTTGCTGGGCTATGGGGAGTGGGACTAATTGGATCGCTCTTTCAAAGAGCCGGCACAGGCACGATGGGCTGAATGGCCTCCTTCTGTGCTGTAAGATTCTGGACACTGGATATGAGAGAGAGTAGAAAATAAAAATTAGATGATTTTTCATTGGTGACTAGATTCTAGTGGTGGGGGGCGGGGGGGTGGTGTACTACTAATTCACGCAAACCGAAAGAGGGCAGGTTTGGTGGCCAGTCTGCACGGAGTTGTCCGATTTGAGCCTCAACGGCTGTTGTGTTGCTGCAACTGGTCTGGTTTGGGCAGGGAAAGAAGTAAAACGGAATCATCCAGGGTTGGAAGTTCTTTTTGCCAGTCAGCGACTCTTGCTGGGAAGTCCGCACGTACAAACGCCTGATAAGAACAGGACTGCGCTTGGCTGTTCTGTCCTGCGCCGTCCAACAGCCCGTTGACGTTGAACATCCAGGCTTCCGTATTTACAATGGCCACTTGGTGCTGGAGGGCTGTCGGCATCTGTGGGATTGTCGCTTGGCAAAAGTCAATTCCTCCAGGAGAGAAAAGGGGGCGGGGGGAAATGGAGGGTAAATAATCAAGAGGGTTGTGACCTTGGTCCAAAATGATACTGTGAACAAAAATGAAAGAGAGCATTTGATGAAATTCAGAACGTTCCTGCCTCTTGCATCTAGTCAGGGTTTTTCCTCATCATAGAAGAACAAAACTGCTGTGCCTTCAAAAATGTGTGAAAGATATAAATTTATAAAATATGCCTGTTTAAGATAGGAGCTCAAAATATTTTAGTTCTTGAATAGCTATGCATCCACTGGGTCAGATACAAAAATCAACCAATAGTTCAGAAAACTCAACATGCTGTCCTGCGAGCAACAGGCTCAGAAAGTCTTTCTGGTTTATGGGAAAGTTAAATGGTGGTTACCAACGTTCCCGCTAAGCTGCGCGGCCGCACAGCGGTCTGGAGGTCCCGCGCAGGCTGCTCACCGGATTTTCAATGGAAGAAACCGCGCATGCGCGAAAATTTGAATGGGCCGTGCAGCCGGTTAAAGGGACCGCGCACCAAAAAAAAAATTAGAGGAAACATTGGCGGTTACCCATTTACAATGGGGTGCAGTTCATCTTTTAGTTGTGTTGAAGAAGTACTTTTTGAAGTGTAGTCCCTGTTGTAATGTAGGAAACGTGGCAGCCAATTTGCGCACAGCAAGCTCCCACAAGCAGCAATGCGATAATGACCAGATAATCCGCTTTTAGCGATGCTGGTTGAGGGATAAATATTGGCCAGGACTCCACTGCTCTTCTGCAAAACAGTACCGTGGGATCTATTACGTCCGCCCGAAAGACGGCACATTGTGTGTCCATTAGGGCCACGGTAAAGCAGAATATTGAACAGGGTTTCATGGAGTGAATGTCAGCCACAACAGGGTAAACCTGCATTTTGGCACCAGCGCCTTCAGTTATTCAGCGTAAATCGTTGAAGTCATGCATGCCAAATCGACACCCCTTTTAATTGAAACCACCCCTCTCACAGCTGTGTTCCTGGAGAACGTTTCCAAATCCCAGCCCCTCTTATACTGAGATAAAAAAAAGAGAGGAAAAGGGGAATCTACCGAGCGAGTAATTATGTGAAGATTAACAAGTGGCCGAGCGTCTGTTTCTTCACAGCTGTTCACAGTCTGGGGAGCTGGCCGACATCCTTAACCAGCACAGCAATGTTCAAGTGACTTATAACTTTATCCCAAGCCCACTGTTTAATCGCTCAACACTCTTGAATGTATCATAGGCTTGGTAGTTACAATCTTACCTGGATAGCGAAGTCAATAAGACCGTTGATATTAAGGGCGCACTCCATCATGTCAAAAATGAGCTGGATGTGGTGAGCCAAAGGCAGATGGTATGAAGTTCCTGAGGCAAAGCTAGTGATTTGTTCCAGGACATTACTGGAAATCTGGAAGGAGATTTCAAAATTAATGGGTTTTTTTTTTTCCCCCTCTCCTTTTAAACAGTGTGAAATAGCATTTGCAGTACGTGAGGATCTGAATCCTTCAAGACTGTTTATACAGCAGAGACCTCTGGCTCCGACAGCAGGGTACACCAAAACTTTCTTACTGAAAATCAGTTGCTGGAACGCTACATGAAAGGTTTCTAAGGAACTGAATCAAATATAGACAGCAACAGCGAGCTGAAGACTCTTCAAAGAGCTCATGCAGCCAAGGTTTTACTGGAGCCAGCTGCTTCAATTCATTTTAATAGCCACATTTCAACAAAACCCTTGGTTAAATCAGAATTAAATAAAAATGTTTCATCTCCCAACAACTCATCTACATTCAGAAACTTCTGCTGCCAGAACAAGAGATCTTAGCTGTTTAAATACATGTCGTCCCAACATATCCATATGCACGCAGATCCCAAAGCCCTAATGTGAAGTGATAGTTCCCACAACAACTTGCATTTATACAGCACTTTTAACATAGTTAAAATCTCCTAAGGCGCTTCACAGGAGCATTGCAAAACAAAATTCGACACCGAGCCATGTGCAGATGACCAAAAACTTGGTCAAAGAGGTAGGTTTTAAGGAGCGTCTTAAAGGAGGAGAGAGAGGTAGCGAGGCGGCGATGTTTAGGGAGGGAATTCCAGAGCTTAGGGCCTTGGCAGCTGAAGACGCAGCCGCCAATGGTGGGGTGATTAAATCGGGGATGTTCAAGAGGCCAGAATTAAAGGAGCCCAGATATCTCAGAGGCTTGTCTGGCTGGAGGAGATTACAGAGCTAAGGAGCGACGAGGGCATGGAAGGATTTGAAAACAAGGATGAGAATTTTAAAACTGAGGCCTTGCTTAAGCTAGAGCCAATGTAAGTCAACGAGCACAGGGGTGATGGGTGAACGGGACTTGGTGCGAGTTAGGACACGGGTAGCAGAGTTTTGGATGACCTCAAGTATAAGTTGTGTAGGATGTGGGAGGCCGGCCAGGAGTACGTTGGAATAGTCAAGTCTAGAGGTAACAAAGGCATGGATGAGGGTTTCAGCAGCAGGTGAGCTGAGGCAGGGGCGGAGATGGGCGATGTTACGAAGGTGGAGATAGGCGGTCTTAGTTACGGCGTGGATTTGTGGTCGGAAGCTCAACACGGGGTCCAAATATGTCCTGGCGTTAGTGGTAAACCTCCTGGCGTTCGTGGTACACAGCAATGGGAGTAGAAAACAGCACCTCCGCACCTGAGATGTCACCTGATGTTGGTCGAAATAGGACAGTTGCTGAAGTTTGGCAAAAATAGTCTCTAGAGTTAGAGGGGTTTCCTGCTTGGTTCTCTTGGATTTCTGTCCTTCATCACCAGCTGCACAGACAGAAGATGATGGCAGCAAAACAAACATTAATAAACCAGCTTGTTACATGCAGCAAAATATTATACAGAGGATTCAGAAAATGTTCAGTACGAAACTGTGGACGCTGTTAATGTCAGTAAAACGTGGCTCACCGGTTTCTGCTGTACTTTTCTTGTTCAGTATCTTCAGGATATCTTTGGTAATCTTCTTCAGCTGGTGCCGGGCTTCATCCCTCTGCTTCCCCACTCCATAAAGAAGAATCATTCGCTGATTACACTCGTGACTTGAAGTCTCGTCCTGTGATTAGTGATCAAAACCACAGAACATTTCTGGTAAATGATACGTTGCCATTTAATTTCCACTGCCTAGCATGTTCGCGTGAACTTCCTGTGTGTGCAATTTTAGCACAGTCAATAACCTGTCCATTTTAAAGAGGTTAAGCAGAGGACTACAGAGGAAATTATGCCCCATAATTGTGAAAGACAACGTCTAAAAATAAACTCTTTCTGGGAGGATGATACTGGGACTAGATTGTTAACCAGATCGGTTGTACCTGGCAGGACAAAGCAGCCCGCTTGATCGGCACCCAGTCCATCAGCTTAAACATCCACTCCCTCCACCACCGGCGCACCGTGGCTGCAGTGTGCACCATCTACAGGATGCACTGCAGCAACTCGCCAAGGCTTCTTCGGCAGCACCTCCCAAACCCGCGACCTCTTCCACCTAGAAGGACAAGGGCAGCAGGCGCATGGGAACACCACCACCTCCAACCTCCCTCCAAGTCACACACCATCCTGACTTGGAAATATATCGCCGTAACTTCATCGTCGCTGGGTCAAAATCCTGGAACTCCCTCCCTAACAGCACTGTGGGAGCACCTTCACCGCACGGACTGCAGTGGTTCAAAAAGGCGGCTCACCACCACCTTCTCAAGGGCAACCAGGGACGGGCAATAAATGCCGGCCTTGCCAGCGACGCCCACATCCCATGAACAAATTTTAAAAAAAGGGGTAGAATAATGTAACTGGGGGCTGATTAACAGATCTACCACCTCTCGCAATTTTCTATGCTCTGTAACACAATGACAATAAGGGCAACCAATACGGTTATTTTTAAATAAAAAAGGTCCATCTTTCCTCTGGCGTATCAGAGGACTTCCCTTTGTGTTCCAGGACTAATGCCAGCTCCATCAAGGATAGGTGGGCAGTGAGAAATGGGTGTTTGGGACAGGGGGGGGGTGGGGGGGAGGAGTCTATGCTCACAATGCCCTGCATGTCAGGTTCTTAATTTCAGCTACATTCTTCAGGAAGACACACAGAGCTGCAGCCAGATGCTTCGAGCAGGAAGGGAAAGAAACGCCTCAGAAACCAGTATTCCAGGCTACACTCGCACCTCATGGCCAGCAGCAGCAGTTATAGCGGCAGTGGTCTGGAAAGAGCTCACCTGTCCTATCTTCTCCCACAGAGGATCAGGGCACGACACTAGAGAGGGGGGGGGGGAAATTACAGGGCTCTATGGGGAAAAGAGCTGGGGGGGGGGATAGTGGGTCTAATTGGATAGCTCTACCAAAGAGCCAGCACAGGCCCAATGGGCCAAATGGCTTCCTTCTGTGCTGTATCATTCTATGATTCTATATCAAGAGGACCTGAAGAAAATATATGACAGTAGCCACTTGCTCTTTTAAAAAAGGAAACAGGAGCTCTGGCTATTGTATTCCGAACATGGGATCCAGCGAGCTTTTCTTTAAAATTCATTCTTGTGATGTGGGCATTGCTGGCAAGGCTGGCATTGATTGCCCATCCTTAGTTGCCCTGAAAAGATGGTGGTAGGCCTTCTCCTTGAACTACTGCAGTCTGTATTTCACTGCATGGTGTGGCACAGCTTTAACTAAAAAACAACACAGCTAGCATTTCTCAAAGAAACCCCCGTTCACTTGGTGCAGTGGACAGAAACAGAATGATTGTAGGCTCCTGCAAACTCAGAACCAGAGGCGACATGAGGAAATATATTTATATATTTTATTTTTTTTTACACAGAAAGTTGTTGTGATCTGGAATGCACTGCCTGAAAGGGTGGTGGAGGCAGATTCAACAGTAACATTCAATTGGATAAATGCTTGAAGGGAAAAGATTTACAGGGCTCTGGGGAAAGAGCAGGGAAGTGGGACTAATTGGATAGCTCTACCAAAGAGGAGGCACAGGCACGATGGGCTGAGCGGCCTCCACTGTGCTGCATCATTCTACGATTCTATGATATTTACTCCCAAACCCGCGACCTCTATCACCTAGAAGGATAAGGGCAGCAGGCGCTTGGGAACTGCTTCACCTCCAAGTTCCCCTCCAAGTTACGCACCATCCTGACTTGGAAATATATCGGCCGTTCCTTCATCGTCGCTGGGTCAAACTCCTGGAACTCCCTCCCTAACAGCACTGTGGGAGTACCATCACCACATGGACTGCAGCGGTTCAAGAAGGCGGCTCACCACCACCTTCTCAAGGGCAATTAGGGATGGGCAATAAATGTTGGCCTTGCAAGCATCACCACTCAGTAGCAACAAAGAAAATTCTCCTCATCTCCCCTCTGGTTCTTTTACCAATTATTTTGAATCTGTCCCCTCTGGTTACCGACCCTTCTGTCACTGGAAACAGTTGCTCCTTATTTACTCTATCAAAACCCTTCACAATTTTGAACACCTCTATCAAATCTCCCCTTAACCTTCTCTGCTCCAAGGAGAACAACCCCAGCTTCTCTAGTCTAGCCACATAACTGAAGTTCCCCATCCCTGGTACCATTCTAGTATCACGCTCATGAGAAGTGCATTTACCTGTACTGTGCGAGTGTGTTTGAGGTGTTCTCTGCTAAAATTAGTGCATGTGGCTAGTCAGCGATTTCAATTGGACAGCACTGCCCCTCCCCCTCACTATCCCAACCCGTTAATTGATACAAATGAGTAAAAGTGCTCTGTGTGCAATTGCTTAACTTCCTTATCAGCCTGAGACAACTTAAAAATTGGAAACAAACAACCGTTCCTCTTTCAGAATGAGGTAATGTCTGAACTATCTCAAGACGACTAAAATACATCTTAAGCTAAAAACCTTGGGCTTTACTAAAACAAAGAGTTGAGTTCTGTCTCGTTCGCCTTTTTATGAGACTGGAAACATGAATGATTGGGAAAAGGGGAAGTGCAACGAGACTTGGGTGTCCTTGTGCACTAGTCGCTGAAGGGAAGCATGCAGGTGCAGCAGGTGGTTAAGAAGGCAAATGGTATGTTGGGCTTCATAGCGAGAGGATTCGAGTACAGGAGCAAGGATGTCTTGCTGCAGTTGTACAGGGCCTTGGTAAAACCACACCTTGAGTATTGTGTGCAGTTTTGGTCGCCTTATCTGAGGAAGGATGTTCTTGCCATGGAGGGAGTGCAGCGAAGATTTACCAGACTGATACCTGGGATGGCAGGAATGACGTATGAAGAGAGATTGGGTCGATTGGGCTTGTATTCACAAGAGTTTAGAAGATTTAGAGAGGATCTCATTGAAACTTATAAAATTCTAACAGGACTAGACAGACTAGATGCAGGAAGGATGTTCCCGATGGTGGGGGAGTCCAGAACCAGGGGTCACAGTCTAAGGATAAGGGGTAAGCCATTTAGGACTGAGATGAGGAGGAATTTCTTCACCCAGAGAGTGGTGAACCTGTGGAATTCTCTACCACAGAAGACAGTTGAGTCCAATTCATTAAATATATTCAAGAAGGAGTTAGATATATTTCTTAAGGCTAAGGGGATCAAGGGATATGGGGAGAAAGCAGGGACAGGGTACTGAATTTGGATGATCAGCCATGATCGCATTGAATGGCAGAGCAGGCTCGAGGGGCCGAATGGCCTACTCCTGCTCCTATCTTCTATGTTTCTATGTTTCTATAATCATGGTCCCAATAACTACAATCAAGAGGTAGTTGGAAACATACAAAATTCTTACAGGGCTTGACAGGGTAGATGCAGGGAGGATGTTTCCCCTGGCTGGGGAATCTAGAACCAGGAGTCACAGTCTCAGAATAAGGGGTCGGCCATTTAGGGCTGAGATGAGGAGAAATTTCTTCACTCAGAGGGCGGTGAATCTTTGGAATTCTCTACCCCAGAGAGCTGTGGAGGCTCAGTCATTCAGTATATTCAAGACAGAGATCGATAGATTTTTGAATATTAAGGGAATCAAGGGATATGGGGATAGTGCAGGAAAGTGGAGATGAGGTAGAAGATCAGCCATGATCTTATTGAATGGCGGAGCAGGCTCGAAGGGTCAAATGGCCTACTTCTGCTCCTATTTCTTATGTTCTTATGTGTTAATGTTTTTAAAATCGTCATTATACATAAAACAAAATGAAGAATCAAATTATGGTGCGACTCACAACTGATAGTACTGATATTGAAATTTGAATAGTCAAGCCTTGTGTAATTCTACATCAAACTTGTTTTACGGTTCATTTTAATCCAATCATGAATCAAAATAACGAATAGGTTTTAAGGTTTAACTAACTTTATATACACAGCATTCAGGAGATTAGCTTCTGGCTACAAACTCCATCCTGCAGATTGCCTAACTTAATCTTGAATCTAACCAGTTGCCTAATTTATACAGGAAATACTGATAAGCAACGGTCTACAAATGCTCATAATATTGTTCGATATTATGAGCCTATTATAAGGAATGCCTCTAATGGCTTGTGCTCAAACCAATATTTAGCATCAACAATACAGGTTAAGTGAGTGGGCAATAAGGTGGCAGACGGAGTATAATATGGGGAAATGAGGTTATTCACTTTGGTAGGAAGAACAGGAGAACAGAATATTTTTTTTAAATGGTGAGAAACTATTAAATGATGGTGGTCAGAGAGATTTAGGTGTCCTAGTACAAGAAACACAGAGAGTTAGCATGCAGGTACAGAAAGCAATTAGGAAGGCCAATGGCATGTTGGCCTTTATTGCTCGAGGGTTGGAGTACAAGAGTAAGGAAGTCTTACTACAATTGTCCAGGGCCTTGGTGAGACCACACCTGGAGTACTGTGCACAGTTTTGGTCTCCTTATCTGAGGAAGGATATACTTGCCTTCGAGGCGGTGCAACGAAGGTTCACTGGATTGATTCCTGGGATGAGAGGGTTGTCCTATGAGGAGAGATTGAGCCTAAACTCTCTGGAGTTTAGAAGAATGAGAGGTGATCTCATTGAAACATATAAGATTCTAAGGGGGATTGACAGGATAGATGCTGAGAGGTTGGTTCCCCTGGCTGGAGAGTCTAGAACTAGTGGTCATAGTCTCAGGATAAGGGTTCGGCCTTTTAAGACGGAGATGAGGAGGAATTTCTTCACTCGGAGGGCTGAGAGTCTTTGGAATCGAATCATAGAGCACAGAAGGCGACCAGTCGGCCCATCGGGCCTGTGACAGCTCTCTGAAAGAGCTAACAATTAATCCCACTCCCTTGCTCTTTTCCCATAGCATTGAAAATTATTCCTTTGTAAATATATATCCATTCCCTTTTGAAGGTTATGATTGAATCTGCTTCCACCCCCTTTCAGGTAGTGCGTTCCATATCATCATAACTCGCTGCGTAAAAAAAAAGTTCTCTCCCATTTGGCTCTTTTGTTTAAAAAATATTTGAGTTTAAATAAAAAACCTTCAAATTACAACCCCCAACATGAGCATTTTAGTAAAAATAGAACACATGAGGGCAGTACAGGGCAAAACCTCCGAAATAACAAAGACAGCAACCTCCAACTTCTATACAGGAATAAATAAAAGAAAGACTTGCATTTATATAGCGCCTTTCACAATCTCAGGACATCAGAAAGCGCTTTACAGCCAATGAAGCACTTTGGAAGTGTGGTCACTGTTGTAATGTATGAAACGCGGCAGCCAATCTGCACACAGCAAGCTCCCACAAACATTAATGTGATGATGACCAGATAATCTGTTTTTGTGATGTAGATTGAGGGATAAATATTGGCCAGGGCTATCAGTGGGAATTTAGTGGTAAGTAGTACTGAAAGTGTGCTTTTATCAAACTGAAATTTAACTTGGTTTTCTAACTTTAAAACTGCAAGTCATTTGATAATTAACTGTCAATCAACTGGCCACTGACTAGGTTTTAATTCGATAGTGTGTGCTTGGGGTTTGACTGACCAGTTTAAACTGGTGTGTCTCTGAAAAGTATTTATTTGTGGGTATATCTGCAAAAACACGGAGTGAACTGGGTAAATGAACTTCTAATGAAATGAACTGCAGAGTGAAGACTGTAAAATGGGAATTTGGTGAGAATGGGAATCCAGTGGTAATAGTGGGTAAGTAATATTGAAAGAACGTTTTCATCAAACTGAAATTTAACTTGGTGTTCTAACTTTAAAACTGCAAGTCAGCTGGTAATTAACTGTCAAATCAACTGTAAGTGGGTCACTGACTAGGTTTTAATTCGATATTGGCCCAGAATTTTCTGCCAAAATAACGGCGGTTTAATGGCACTTGCTGTTATGAATGTGTCAACAGCCCAGCAACTTGTGGCGAGGAAGTGATACTCTGTGAATTGTGAATCGCCATAAGTTGCTGGCGATTAGCGCCACTCCACCGTTAGCCTCATGAAAACAGCAGCTCGCCCTCAACCTCCCAGTGAGTTTCATGAAGTTGCTGCATTTGCACATTAATTACCCATTAAATTCGCTGTTGCGTATTAGGGCTGCTACTTAACAGCTCAAGCACCTTTTTAATGAGGAGATTTATGTTCCTGCAATGCCAATCAACCTCTCCAGCCCAGAAAGGGCACAATTTAAACTGTGAAGTCTCATTCCTACAGGTAGTAAATTGTTGTTAGAGATTTTTTTTAATTTTTGAACTTTCCTTTCTGTCTCTTTTCTGTTCTCTCTCTCTCTTAATCCAATCTTTCCTTGCCTCTCTTTATTTCTCCTTCTCTGCTATATAATTCTATGATCAGGAAAATGACCAAAGTACCCCATCAAACTGTGATGCTCCTCTGCTATACTGTCCAACGTAAGACAGGCCCGTCCTTTATACCAATGTTTAACATTAACCATTGCACAGTTAGAATGTAGCCCCAGGTTGCATAAAAGTCACATCTAACTCATCAACAACCTGTATTTATATAGCGCCTTTACGTAGTAAAACGTTCCAAGGCGCTTCACAGGAGCGTTATAAAACAAAATTTGACACCGAGCCAAATAAGAACATATTAGGACAGTTGACGAGGTAGGTTTTAAGGAGCGTCTCAAAGGAGGAGAGAGGCGGAGTGGTTTAGGAAGGGAATTCCAGAGCTTAGGGCCTCGGCAACAGAAGGCACGGCCACCAATGGTGGAGTGATTAAAATCGGGCATGTTCAAGAGGTCAGAATTGGAACGCAGAGATCTCGGAGGACCGCGGGGCTGGAGGAGATTACAGAGATGGTGCGGGGGGAGGACTGGATAACCTTCCTTTTTACAGGGAAGGTACAGGAACTATAATTGTACAACATATGGTGCTTGTGATATTGCCCAGCAATTAACCATTCATTGCAACATGCTAAATATCCTACGTAACATGTTTGCCTACATAACAACAACAGTCGCCACACTCCAAAAGTAATTCAGTGCGTGTGAAACATTTTGAGACCTTTCGGAGAGACGTGATCAGGTGCTATATAAATGCAAGTCTTCATTTTTCTTACTCTGGAGTAGGTGACCTCACTTATTTCCAATGCCAAGCACAACAACTGCTCCTGGAAATAAAGTCAACCAACAAATTTTTCTTTGTTAAATCTCACTAACGACCCTTCCATAATTTGTACAATGCAAGCAGTTTCAAGGCTGCAATTCCCCATCGAGGTTTTGGAGACTGTGATACATTAAAAGACTCCATCGTCTGAACGCTTCAATGAGATTGCTGCCTTGCAATTGCTCCTAGATAGGAGTTATTCCATATAATTCAGGAAGGAAATATCATTGTGAAATTACATGTTAAAAAAGGTACATTATCTTTTCAACAAGTCTTTGGGAAACGGGAAGAATTTTATTTTGCTGTACACTGGCACAAACCTTGTTGAAATGAGTTAGTCACAAAATTATTATTGCATTGCTTACTCAGGACACGATCAGCGTGCAACTGATGTCCAAAATGAAGGCTCAAGGAACTAAACGTATTTTCACTCGCAAAAAGACTGAGCAGAAGCATGGTGCAACTCTGTCATATTACAAAAGGTTGAAATAAGCAAACTGTTTAACTTGAGCAATGAAAAAAAGACTTGCATTTATATAGCGCCTTTCACGACCACAGGATGTCAAAGCGCTTTACAGCCAATGAAGTAATTTTTGAAGTGTAGTCAGTCACTGTTGTAATGTGGGAAACGCGGCAGCCAATTTGCTCACAGCAAGCTCCCGCAAACAGCAATGTGATGATGACCAGATAATCTGGTTTGTGATGTTGATTGAGGGATAAACATTGGCCAGGACACGGGGCAGAACTCCCCTGCTCTGCTGCAAAATGGTGCCGTGTGATCTTTTACATCCACCTGAGAGCACAGATGAGGCCTCGATTTAAACGTCTCATCTGAAAGACAGCACCTCAGACAGCGCAGCACTCCCTCAGTGCTGCACTGGAGTGTCAGCCTAGATTTTTGTGCTCAAGTCTCTGGAGTGGGACTTGAAACCAGAACCTTCTGATTCAAAGGCGAGAGTGCTACCCACTGAGCCATGGTTGACATTCCGTGAGAATAGGACAAATACAAAATTAACAGTCACGAGTCAACCAACAGACCAGAAGAAGATTTTTTCATCACTTATAGAATAGTTGACATGTGGAACAGACTCCGAGAGGAGATAGTTACTTTGGGATCAATTGACACCTTTGAAAGGGGGCTGGTTATATAGGGAGGAGCGCTATATGTTGGGTAGGGAATTTGAGAGTTAGTGATATTAATAGCGCTGCTTGATTTTTTTTTGTTACCCAGGGGAGGTTCCTTAAAGGAGGTCCATTTAGATTATTTATGGGCTTTGGACGGAGCAGGCTCATTGGGCAGAAAACCCTTTTCTCACACGGATTTTTAAAATATTCTTATATGGTTATTCCAACTCCTCAAAGATCAAGACTCTATTAAAAGGTGCAATCTGAAAGTGGCCAACAAAATAATAAATAAACCAGGTGAAGATTATGGATCCTTTTATAAGGTCCTTAACTCTTTAAAATGGTACCTCACTTTTTTTTTTATTCGCTTATGGAATGTGGGCATCGCTGGCAAGGCCAGCATTTATTGCCCATCCCTAATTGCCCTCGAGAAGGTGGTGGTGAGCCGCTTTCTTGAACCGCTGCAGTCCGTGCGGTGAAGGTACTCCCACAGTGCTGTTAGGTAGGGAGTTCCAGGATTTTGACCCAGCGACGATGAAGGATCGGCGATATACTTCCAAGTCAGGATGGTGTGTGACTTGGAGGGGAACTTGGAGGTGGTGGTGTTCCCATGCGCCTGCTGCCTTTGTCCTTCTAGGTGGTGGAAGTCGCGGGTTTGGGAGCTGCTGCCGAAGAAGCCTTGGCGAGTTGCTGCAGTGCATCTTGTAGATGGCACACACTGCAGCCACGGTACGCCGGTGGTGGAGGGAGTGAATGTTTAAGGTGGTGGATGGGGTGCCGATCAAACAGGCTGCTTTGTGGCGTGAAAAGATGAATTGTAACCAAATGTTATCATCTTGATGAAACTTGATCTTATTTTACAACACAATGATGGATTTTGATGAAATTTGCATCATTATTATGTGTTTGGTGCCAAATAAATGAAAAATGTTTGGCAAGTTTTTTTCAGTGTTTCTGTGTAATCATTTAGTTTCTGAGAAAGAGAGAGTGAGAGTTATATTCCTCTAAAGATACTCCAGGATTTGCAATATTATAATGTGGGAAGAAGTGGTCCTCTCTCTCGAAGCATGACCAACTGCACAACAGATTATTGTGGCAGGAAGCAATAGACAGTACAGAACGTGTGGGTGAATCTGTGACATCGGCTGGTTCATATCGAGTACAACTGATGAAAACCTCAAACTTATTTTTGGATGTGGTTTAGCAATACAATGACGAACTATCTGCATTACATTTACTCAATTTCCAAACTATGGTACGAGCTGGGATCTATGAAATAATAGATGCAATAGTCTCTTATTCTGGATTAGAAAATATGCTTCAAATTCATTTCAGTTAACTGATAGCGAAAGCGTCTATTCCACGCTGCAGTATAACATGGGACAGCACTAGTGCTGCATCCTTTTGATGTAGGTTTCAGCAGCACACAACTTGCAATGTTTAAAGAGCCTTCCCACCCTCACAGTAGGGTCCATCGACATAATTAAATAATATACATTTCTAATTTTAGAAGCCTCAGGGTGCAAATTCTGGTCAAAGCTCACAGCAGAGAGACCAATTAATTTGCTTTGAGTTGGTGCAAAATGCAATGGTTACAATGGAATTGACACAATATCGTCTATTTCATATTTTAAGATAGCACTGAACGAAGAGTTAATTCCCATGCTGCAAGACGCTGGTGCCATCCATCTATAAACACATATTTACCCGGATACCAGATTTGCTCAGCGACATCACTGAGTCAGAAGGCCGTGGTTTTCAAGCCCCACTGAAGCACAATCTAGGCTGACAGCTCGGTGCAGTACTGAGGGACAATGTTCCCTGTAATCTTTTTTTCGGGTGTGCGGCCCCTTTAAGAGGCTGCGCGCGGCCCACGCAAACTTGCGCGCACGCACGGCTTTTCCCCATCGAGAAACCGGCAAGCGGCCTGCACGGGAGCTTCAGACAGCTGCACGCTGAGGGAGTGCTTCATTGTTGGAGGCGCGATGTTTCAGATACAAAAACATACCCATAAAAAGGCAGGTAAAGACCAGCTGGTCTATCCTGGCATGGTGTAACCTCTGCACACCATCACCTCCATCTGCGCGACCGTTGTCCATCGCACCCCCCTTCCCCCCACCATGCAATCTCTTGGATGAGGCAAAGAGAGAGAGGGGAGGAAAAAAAACATAGGCCAATTTTTTTTAAAAGCTCTTGGAAATTCAACATTTATCTAAATTAAAAGACATTTTCCATTCCCCCCCCCCCCCATCTCATCTACATCTGGCTGCAATCTGTTTTTCTCATCCTAGGTCCTTACTCCCACACATATCTTTGCAGCACCCATGAACATGCAGACAGTTCCACATTTCATCCAGATCATTGATGAAGGTGATGAACAGCAACAACCCCAACACTGATCCCTGCAGGACTCCACTACAGGAAACTTCCGTTTATCCGGCACCCAAATATCCGGAATTCTCGCTTAACCGGCAAAAATCAGGTAAGTTTTATTATACAGACAAGACCCCGATTCTGACCTTTCGCCCCCACGAAAGGGGGGTCAACGTTCTTCCGACTCGGACCGGTCGCCGCCACGGAGGAAAAAGCCGGAGTCTCGTTTACTTTCCCTCTCCGGGTCCCAATTGTTAAGCCTGTGGCCGTGTACGGGGCTCTCGTACCTTGGTAAGTATACCTCTCTGTAATCCGGCACTTTCGATCAACCGGCACCACGCCGGTCCCGTCGGTGCCGGATAAACGAAAGTTTCCTGTAGTGACCAATCCCCACACAGAACCACTACCACGGATAACCTTCTGCCAACAAAAATGCAACCACCTCCTTTATTCAGCCCAAAACCACCTGTTCAAGTGGATGCATAAGATTCCATGGCACTATTTGAAGAGGAGCAGGGGGGCCTTCCTGCTATCATAGATGATACGACTCCACTTTCTAGTTCCTGGTCTTTGGCTCTCCATTCGCCACAATACCTCTGCAGCTCTCAACCAGCTGAACCATTCCTTTATATCCATCTTTGATGCCCATCTCCAGTAAAGCTCTCTTCCATCCAGGTTGATCATAGAAACATAGAAGATAGAGCAGGAGTAGGCCATTCGACCCCTCGAGCCTGCTCCGCCATTCGATGAGATCATGGCTGGTCATCCAAACTCAGTACCCTGTACCTGCCTTCTCCCCATATCCCTTGATACCTTTAGCTTTAAGAAATATATCTAACTCATTCTTGAATATATTTAATGACTTGGCCTCAACTACCTTCTGTGGTAGAGAATTCCACAGGTTCACCACTCTCTGGGTGAAGAAATTCTTCCTCATTTCTGTCCTAAATGGCTGACCCCTTATCCTTAGATTATGACCCCTGGTTCTGGATTCTCCGACCATTGGGAACATTCTTCCTGCATCTAGTTTGTCCAGACCTGTCAGAATTTTATATGTTTCGATGAGATCCCCTCTCATTCTTCTATACTCCAGTGAGTATAAGCCCAATCGACCCAATCTCTCCTCATATGTCATTCCTGCCATCCCAGGTATCAGCCTTGTGAATCTTCGCTGAACTCCCTCCATGGTAAGAACATCCTTCCTCAGATAAGGCGACCAAAACTGCACACAGTACTCAAGGTGTGGTCTCACCAAGGCCCTGTACAACTGCAGCAGGACATCCCTGTTCCTATACTCAAACCCTTTCGCTATGAAGGCCAACTTACCATTTGCCTTCTTCACCGCCTGCTGCACCTGCATGCTTACCTTCAGCGACTGGTGCACAAGGACACCCAGGTCTCGTTGCACTTCCCCTTCTCCCAATCTATTGCCATTCAGATAATAGTCTGCCTTTCTGTTTTTGACACCAAAGTGGATAACCTTGCATTTATCCACGTTATATTGCATCTGCCACGCTTCTGCCCACTCACCCAACCTGTCCAAATCATCCTGGAGTTTCTCAGTATCCTCCTCGGAGCACACACGCCCACCCAGCTTTGTGTCATCTGCAAACTTGGAGATATTACATTTAGTTCCCTTATCCAGATCATTAATGCATATTGTGAATAGCTGGGGTCCAAGGACTGAACCCTGCGGTACCCCACTAGTCACTGCCTGCCACTCGGAAAAAGACCCATTAATTCCTACTCTCTGCTTTCTGTCCGCCAACCAGTTCTCCATCCAAGTCAATACCGTGCCCCCAATCCCATGTGCCTTTCATCAGAAACAGTAAAATTAATGCAAAATTCAGGAATAAGACAAAAGACGATGATCTAATTAGCAGATTTACAGAAATCAGT
This sequence comes from Squalus acanthias, assembly GCA_030390025.1. NCBI lineage: Eukaryota > Metazoa > Chordata > Chondrichthyes > Squaliformes > Squalidae > Squalus > Squalus acanthias. The sequence continues at coordinate 14,407,483 of CM059429.1, forward strand.
CCACTTGGTGATATTTTCAGAATTTAACAACAAATTTCCAACTGGCCAATGATCCAACCTCAGGGATTGAACAAAACATGAGGAAAATATTTTTATCTGTGTTACACAATAAGAGCAGGAAAGCAGAAGCTATGAGAAAGCCTGCAACTAGCGAGATAATAGGTCTTCGCCTCCAAAAGATTAAAATAAGCACCATCTCCTCAGACGGGACTTTCTCAAACATTTCACATTACACAGACTCTTGCTCGTTGTGTCAGACTGTTTAACACTTCCAACAACCTCAACCAGCGGAAACACTGGCCTAGGGCAAAGAAGGTAATGAAGTTAAATCTTAATCTACAGAAACCAAAGAGAGATTAGCAGGTGCATTTTTACTTTAGTGGAAGGATTATCTATGTGTAAATTGATAGTATAGCTTGTGGGATTAGACAGAACACATAGACAGTGGTAAAGGCTGGATAAACAATAGCAGTTGTTATGGTAACAATCGTTGTTACGATAACTTTATTTAATTTTGATATACGGTTGGAGATTTTTTTCCCTTTTTTACTAGGGATGCTTTGATGGAGGAAAAAAAAGCTGTATTCGTGTAATTTCCGCAAAAGATAACATACTGTGGAAAGACGCCTTGAATAATCCAGGCTTTCGAAAGAGGGCAGTTTGTAAATTTTTTAGGGTGAAAGCAGCCATGTTTTCTTAAAACAAAATAACTACAGTACTGTACTAATCCTTTTTGGACATGAGAAAAAAACAATACTGAGGCCATAACAGTAAAGGATTCAAGGCTGTTGAAGTGAGGGCTGAGAGATTCTGTGTATGAGCGTGTGTGAAGACCCACTGAAGGCAGGAGGATCACCACCCTGAGCCCCAAATTCAAATTCCCAAATGTGAATTACAGAAGTAAAAACTCAACAACTGTGCAGTCTTTTGGTAGGTTGTTTACAATCTGTTATCTGTAGCTGCTTGATAACGCAAGTGACTTCCACCACTTAGTTGCTTATTCAAATTTTTGTTTCAAGTTCCAAGACATCTCCTTTGCTCATAAATTGTCCGTCTTCTCTTACTGCATCTGATCATAATTTTCTATGTTTTATTCATAAGTGGTTCAGTGCAACAGAGCATTCGGAGAGAAAATATTCATCTTAATCCTCTAAATACCACTGTTAACATCTTCTATTTTATACACATGACTTTCAGTTACTACTGTAGTACATGTTCCCATTTCACTCTCACTTACTGTTTGTTTCTTCTGCTTACTCATATTACCTCTGGGGATTTCACAATGACAACAGTGACAAGAGCATATACACAATTGTAATTAAACATCAGAACTCTCCACTTGCACGCACTTCCCTCTGCTCTTTTGCCAACCTCAAAACTCACAAAAACACATACCTGTTATATTGAACTGTGTTGTAAGTCATAGCCTTATACCAGTGGTCTATATGTCTATCTCTTTTTGGGCGTTTGTACTTTTAAGGCAGTTTCATACTAATGAGGTTAAAAAAAAACCCACATCTGTTTCCTCAGTCTTTGGAAATGATAAGATAACATGAGTGAAGGATAAAGCAGGGAAAAAAGTGTAGAAAGACAAATATTCAGAAGAGAGTAGGTTGCAACTTTGCTCCTTAAATGAGGCATGGTGCGACACTGCCTTAGAGCTCTAACCGGGATAATGGCTAAATTCACAGCAAGCCAAACAGCCTTCTCACCCTCCTGACCTTCCTTGAGGGAAGTGGTGTAGGTACAGCTAGTGCATACTTCTCCAGGACGACAGCAGGTGAACTGGTGAAACTCAACAAGGTTCCGTGACCTTTTTACCAGGATTCTCTTTTGCTGAATTAATATTTGAAGGCAGCTTTGTAAAGAGTACCAAAATAGTTAAATCTCCTCCACTGCAGCGGGTTAGAAATTGTGCAATGTCCTTCTTAACGGTCGTGATTTATCAGAATTATTATTTCCCCATTGAGTGCCGGTGCTATATTAATTATAAATCTTTATGTTCTTGCTTACAGTAGACTAACGTTTTCTCTTTATTCCTGTTACACGAAACGTATATGAACCACCTTTTTGAAACTTGATAGCAAATTCCAGAGGCTCCGAATGTAGCAGTACATGACTGTGAAAAATATCCACGCAAAGCACGAGAAATTAAACAGGTAGTGACATTTTTGAATATATTTAAGTGCATATAAACCTTTAAGCGATTTTTCTTTGTAAAAGCAAATGCATGTTTAGAAATGAGAAGTCGCACAACACCAGGTTATATAACCTGGTGTTGTGCGACTTCTCATTTTTGTCCACCCCAGTCCAACACCGGCATCTCCGCATTATGTTTAGAAATGGTAAGGGTAATGTCAGGTTTGGGCACAAGCACAATGGGTGCAAAGTGTTTCGCCCTTTTATGACTCATAGAATCATAGAATAGTGCAGCACAGAAGGAGGTAATTCGGCCCATCAAATCTGCGCCGGCTCTTTCGAAGAGCAATCCAGTTAGTCCCACTCCCCCGCTCTTTCCCCAGATCCCTGCAATTTTTTTCTCCTTCAAGTATTTATCCAATTCCCTTTTGAAGGCTACTATTGACTCTGTATCCACCGCCCTATCAGGCAGTGCATTCCAAACCCTAACCACTCGTTACATAAAAAAGTTTCCCCTCATGTTGTTAGAGCTGAAATACACATCCTTCATCGTCAGTGGAAGGAGTTTGTCTGAAAAACTCACTAGAGCTGCAGGCGGTCGGAATAGGAGCGAGGAGCACCCAGGAAAGTAAAAGGTGTGCGCAAGCGTGTGCCCCTGGCACGTAGGGTTGCACACTACCTTACAGCACATGATGAATCCGGAGTTCAAAGCCCGAGCAGTAGTTCAGACTCACCTGAACCCCCGGGGGTACTGAATTCTTGACGCACATGCATTTCAAAAATATTGAAAAACTTACGCTTCCCAGGCCAGCTCTTGTCGGTTTTGGCAACGGTTTTGCTATTGTCAAGAGGCAGTGCGATGGACAACCATGATAGACAACAGACTATTACCATTAATGGCATGATTTGAAAGGCAGTGATATTGGCTTTTATTTCACTGGATGCTGCAACAGGCTATATGATTTGGACGATGTTGATTTGAGTTTGAGGCGTTCCGAGTAACGCAAGCCATGCAGCCACTTTCGGGGGTTTTTTTTTGCATTTGTTCCTGAGAATATCGACTTTGAAGCAGTGCATCAAGGGCGATATCGGATCAGGCGCCCGTTGATTTCAATAGAAAGGAAAATCGTGCAGGGTGTAGAACGGGGCAGCCCATCTGTTTGTCGACTGTTTTGCACCCCTGCCGAAGTTGAAAGTTCTGGCATACATTTCAGGGTTCTACTGAGAGTGGATGTGTGCTGTAAAACTGGAGAGTGGCCAATGTCCGACCCATTTCCAGAAAAGGAGACAGAGTTGAAGAGAAAATTAATAGAAACAGGCTAAGGAAGGCCATGTTTGAGCATTTTGCTCAAGACATATCTGGGATTAAAATGGCACAGTGTCATAATGCCTTTAATGTAGTAAAATGTCCCAAGGCGCTTCACAGGAGCGATTCTCAAACAACATTTGACACCGAGCCACATGAGGAGGTATAACGACAGATAACCAAAAGTTTTGTTAAAGAGGTAAGTTTTAAGGAGCATCTTAAAGGAGGAAAGAGAGGTGGAGAGCTTCAGGGAGAGAATTCAATAGCTGGGAGCTTTGACAACTGTGGGTTCAAGCCCCACTCCAGAGACTTAAGCACAAATTCTAGGCTGACGCTCCAGTGCAGTGCTGAGGGGGTGCTACACTGTTGGAGGTGCCATCTTTCAGATGAGATGTTAAACCGAGGCCCCTTCTGTCCTCTCAGGTGGGCGTAAAAGACCCCATAGCACTATTTGAAGAAGAGCAGTCGAGTCCTCCCGGTGTACACCATATCACACCTTGGTCTGTCCCCCTACTCCTCCGGCAGTTTCTCCTCCTTTGAGCATCTCACCTTATTCCACCCCTCTCGCCTCTCATTTAAAATTCTCGTTCTCTACCGTCCACCCAAGTACCATAAAAATGTTATTACCGAGATATCTTCACTGCTTTCCTCCCTCAGCCTCTGCACTGAATGACTTCTCATCCTCAGTGATTTCAAACTCCATCTCAATTCATCATGCTGTCTCTCCTCTGAGTTCACTAGCCTCCTATCCTCCCTTAATCTCTCCCTCCATGTAAACGCCTCAACCCATATTCATGGCCACCCCCTCGACCTTGCCATCTCTCGTGGCCTCGCTACTCCCATCGTGTCAGTGAAAAATATGGCCATCTCTGACCACTTAGTCATAGAGTCAGAGTTATACAGCACAGAAAGAGGCCCTTCGGCCCATCGTGTCCATGCCGGCCATCAAGCCCTGTCTGTTCTAATCCCATTTTCCAGCACTTGGTCCGTAGCCTTGTATGCTATGGCGTTTCAAGTGCTCATCTAAATGTTTCTTGAATGTTGAGGGTTCCTGCCTCTACCACCCTTTCAGGCAGTGAGTTCCAGATTCCAACCACCCTCTGGGTGAAAAAGTTTTTCCTCAAATCCCCTGCCTCTTACCTTGAAACTATGCCCCCTGGTTATTGACCCCTCTACTAAGGGGAAAAGTTCCTTTCTATCTACCCTATCTATGCCCCTCATAATTTTGTACACCTCAATCAGGTCCCCCCCTCAGCCTTCTCTGCTCGAAGGAAAACAACCCCAGCCTGTCCAGTCTCTCTTCATAGCTGAAGCGCTCCAGCCCAGGTAACATCCTGGTGAATCTCCTCTGCACCCTCTCCAATGCAATCACATCCTTCCTATAGCGTGGCAACCAGAACTGCACACAGTATTCCAGCTGTGGCCTAACTCGCGCTTTGTACAGCTCCATCATAACCTCCCTGCTCTTATATTCTATGCCTCGGCTAATGAAGGCAAGTATCCCATATGCCTTTTTAACCACCTTATCTACCTGTCCTGCTGCCTTCAGGGATCTATGTACATGCACACCAAGGTCCCTCTGATCTTCTGTCCTTCCTAGGGTCCTACCATTCATTGTGTATTCCCTTGCCTTGTTAGTCCTCCCAAAATGCATCACCTCACACTTTTCAGGGTTACATTCCATTTGCCACTGTTCTGCCCATCTGACCAACCCGTCTATATCGTCCTGTAGCCTGAGGCTTCCCTCCTCACTATTTACAACTCCACCAATTTTCGTGTCATCTGCAAACTTACTGATCATACCTCCTACATTCATATCTAAATCATTAATGTACACTACAAACAGCAAAGGACCCAGCAACGATCCCTGCGGTACACCACTGGACACAGGCTTCCAGTCACAAAAACAACCTTCGACCATCACCCTCTGCCTCCTGCCACTAAGCCAATTTTGGATCCAATGTGCCAAATTGCCCTGGATCCCATGGGCTCTTACCTTCTTGACCAGTCTCCCATGCGGGACTTTGTCAAAAGCCTTACTGAAGTCCATGTAGACTACATCAACTGCACTACCCTCATCCACACACCTAGTCACCCCCTCGAAAAATTCAATCAAATTGGTTAGACATGATCTCCCCCTGACAAAGCCATGCTGACTATCCTTGATTAATCCTTGCTTCTCCAAGTGGAGACTAATTCTGCCCCTCAGAATTTTTTCCAATAATTTCCCTACCACTGATGTTAGGCTCACTGGCCTGTAATTCCCTGGTTTATCTCTACTACCCTTCTTGAATAATGGTACTACGTTAGCTGTCCTCCAGTCCTCGTATCACTCTCCACCCACATCACCCTTCCACCCCTACCCTACTTCCTTCTGTGTCCGCCCCTGGAAAAAACTCTCTCCCAACTGCACTTATGAAATCCCAACTGTCCAGCCTTTGGCCCTCCATTCACAGTGACATTTCTGCATCTACCGATCTGCTCAACCACACCCCCACCACCACCTTTGATGCCCTAGTCCCTATTAAAACAATTACTCTCTCTCACCCTGGCCGTTCCCCCTGGTACGGCCCTCATCTTTGCTCCCTTAAGTCCAAGGGACGCAGACTTCAACGGATATGGCGGACAACTGGTTTGGCCATTCACCGCCAGATCTGGCTGGACCACATAAAGCATTATCGGGTCCTGCTCTCGTCTGCTAAAATTGCTCACTATGCCAGAATCATTCTGGAATGCAAAGATAAACCCCGGTTCCTATTCTCTACTGCTAACCGTCTGCTTAAACCCCTCGCCCCTGTCTCCTTCACCCTCACCTCCGGTAACAAATGTGAGCAGCTCATGGACTTCTTTGTCTCTAAGATTGAGACCATCTGTTCAGCTGCCTCTGCCACTTCCCTTCCTTTCCCTAGCCCACATGGCCAAACTTCCTCTAAGGTTCCCCCCGCCCTCGCCCTGAACTCACATCTTTCTCCAGTTTCTCTCCGATCTCCCCTCATGACCTCTCCGCGCTCATCTTGTCCATGAGACCCACTTCCTGCTCCCTCGACCCTATTCCCGCCAAACTGCTGACCACCCAACTTCCTTTTCTGGCTCCCATGTTAGCTGACATTGTTAACAGTTCTCTCTGCTCAGGTTCTGTCCCCCCTCCCTCAAATCTGCAGTCATCACCCCTCTCAAAAAAAAACCCTTGACCCCTCCGTCCTTGCAAACTACCGCCCCACCTCCAACCTCCCTTTCCTCTCCAAAGTCTTTGAACATATTGTCGCCTCCCAAATCTGTGCCCATCTTTCTCGTAATTCCATGTTTGAATCTCTCCAATCAGGTTTCCGCCCTTGCCACAGTACCGAAACGGCTCTCATCAAAGTCACAAAAGACATCCTTTGTGACTTTAACAAAGGTAAACTATCCCTCCTCGTCGTGCTTGACTTGTCTGCAGCCTTTGACACGGTTGATCACTGCATCCTCCTCCAACGCCTCTCCACCGTCGTCCAGCTGGGTGGGACTGCACTCGCCTGGTTCCATTCTTCTCTATCTAATCGTAGCCAGAGAATCACCTGCAATGGCTTCTCTTCCTGCTCCTGCATCGTTATCTCTGGTGTCCCCCAAGGGTCTATCCTTGGCCCCCTCCTATTTCTCATCTACATGTTGCCCCTTGGCGACATCATCTGAAAACACTGTCAGTTTCCACACATACGCTGATGACACCCAGCTCTACCTCACCACCACTTCTCTCAATCCCTCCACCGTCTCTAAATTGTCAGACTGCTCATCAGTCATCCAGTTCTGGATGAGCAGAAATTTTCTCCAATTAAATATTGGGAAGACCAAAGCCATCGTTTTCAATCCCCTCCAAAAACTCCGTTCCCTAGCCACTGACTCCAACCCTCTCCCTAACATCTGTCAGAGGCTGAACCACACTGTTTGCAACCTTGGTGTCATATTTGACCCTGAAATGAGCTTCCGACCACATATCTGCAGCATAACTAAGACCGCCTATTTCCACCTCTGTAACATCGCCCGTCTCCGCATTTGCCTCAGCTCATCCGCTGCTCAAACCCTCATCCATGCCTTTGTTACCTCCAGACTTGACTATTCCAACATACTCCTGGCTGGCCTCCCACATTCTACCCTACGTAAACTTGAGGTGATCCAAAACCCAGCTGACCGTGTCCTAACTCGCACCAAGTCCCGTTCACCCATCCCCCGTGCTCGCTGAACTACATTGGGTCCCGGTTAAGCAATGCCTCGATTTCAAAATTCTCATCCTTGTTTTGAAATCCCTCCATGGCCTCGTCCCTTCCTATCTCTGTAATCACCTCCAGCCCCCGCCCCCCCCCCCGCCGAGATATCTGCGCTCCTCTAATTCTGCCCTCTTGAGCATCCCTGATTATAATCGCTCAACCATTGGTGGCCGTGTCATCAGTTGCTGAGGCCCTAAGCTCTGGAATTCCCTGCCTAAACCTCTCTACCTCTCTTTCCTCCTTTAAGATGCTCCTTAAAACCTATCTCTTTGACCAAACTTTTGGTCACCTGCCCCAATTTCTCCTTATGTGGCTCGGTGTCAAATTTTGTGTCTTATAATACTCGTGTGAAACGCCTTGGGACGTTTCACTACGTTAAAGGCGCTATATAAATACAAGTTGTTGTTTGTTGTGTCTTGGCCAATATTTATCCCTCAACCAACCTCACTAATAGATTATTTGGTCGTTATCACGTTGCTGTTTGTGGGACCTTGCTGTGCGCAAATTGGTTGCCACACTTCCTTACATTGCAACAGTGAGCGCACTTCAAAGGTACGTCATTGGCTGTAAAGTGCCGTGGGACGTCCTGGGGATGTGAGAGGCGCTGTATAAATGCAAGTTCTTTCTTTGTATAAAAATGGTCAACTTCATCTGTCAAATCATATTTTGATGTAACTTAGTCAAAATGGTTGTAAGCTATTTGCTGTCACAACTGGCATGGGCGGTTACCGAAAGAGTTACAAACAACACGTTTGTTCTTTAGTGTCTAACTACCAATTTTGAAACTTAGATCAAAGGGAAATGTTCAGCGTGCTGATAAGCATACAAATATTCTAGCAGTTAGATTTGTGTTGCAATTGTGTATATTGCACATTTCCCTGAAGTAGTCAACAGGATATATTAGTCAACCTTATCTAGCTACCGAAAGGGTAGACGTTAAGACCATTAAATCGCAAATGTTTATTCAAGTTGGGGACAGTCAAAATATACTGAAAACAGGCATATTTTACTACAGGTTTTCCGCTCTTTTAAATAAACTAACTAACTTTGAGCAAACCTGTTTTACACTGTACAATTTGTGGGAACTGGGCTTGTCCTTTACAAATAAATGCTCGTACTAATGAGGAGAGTAATATCATTCCATTGCTCTGTACATCATCACAGCTAGGTGTCCCTGTCTGTGATCATTTGGTTGGATAGATGTGGTGCCCAAGAGTCATGAAATGGTACAACTCCAATTATCGAAGTGCAATCCAGCCCATTTCTTTCTCTCCTCCACCTACAATTCTTCCTGTGACTGAATCAATCAGGCAAAAACCAAATGAATTGAAAAAATCCTCTCTAAATAATGAGCATTTAGCTGTCATTATTCAGACAGGGCATGTTGAATATCAATCAATGCAGCTTAAATCCCTCTCACGGTGCTTGTTTTTTTTTAATCTTGTTTATTTAGAAATGGCTTTGAATGAAACGGAAAGCTTTTCCAACTATACAAACACCACAGTGGAAGACAAATGTGCGCCAGACCGTGAAATTAGCCAGGTGATTTTCTCAGTGCTTTACTCCGTCCTCTTCATTGTCGGCCTCTTGATGAACAGCCTGGCCATTTGGGTGTTCTTTCAAATACCAAGCAAGTCAAACTTCATCGTGTACCTTAAGAACACAGTCATGGCCGACCTGCTGATGACACTGACATTCCCGTTTAAAATAGCAATCGAGTCAAGCTTCAGAATGCCAGGACTCCAAGTCTTTGTGTGTCAAGTCAGTTCGGTCATATTCTACTTGATTATGTACATCAGCATCATATTTCTAGGGCTGATAAGTGTTGACCGCTACCAGAAGGCAGCAAAACCATTTAGCCGTTCTGGGATGTGCAAACCCAGAACTGCAAAGATTCTCTCAGCAACCGTATGGCTGTCCATGTTTTTCTTAGTGCTGCCCAATATGTTACTGTACAAGGGGAACACCATGCTGGAAAACGAGCGCAAATGTTCCTCGCTCAAGACTGACCTGGGCTTAAAATGGCACGAATTGGTCAACTTCATCTGCCAGGTCATATTCTGGAGCAACTTGGTGTTAATAGTTGTGTGCTATTTCCTGATAACTAGGGAGCTTTATAAATCCTATCAGAAAACGAGAGGCAGCTCCAGGCAAACCAAGAAAGTCAATTTCAATGTCTTTCTCGTGCTGGCTGTGTTCTTTATCTGCTTCGTTCCCTTTCATTTTGCCAGGATCCCATACACACTCAGTCAGACGCGCGATGCCTTCCAGTGCTCCACTAAGATTGCCCTTTACTACATAAAGGAGAGCACGCTGAGCTTGTCGGCGTTAAACGCATGCCTTGATCCGTTCATTTATTTTTTTCTATGTAGGTCATTCAAGGACATGTTGTTTGTAAAGCTGAATACTTGCACACAGGGACTGCTAAAAAAGCAGAAAGATGTGTACACATCATCAAGCATGGACACTCCACTCTAGGTTACAACTCAACACTAACACCGACCAATTCCAAACAGTCACTCTCCTTATTTCTTAACAAGGCATGGGCAATGTGGTGCGAGATTAACCCTCTAAGGACTGCAGTATCAATAAAGAACATAGTTGCAATTCTTTCTGGAAAAAAGGAATTCTAACAAATAAATATTGGAAAATTAGCTAGAAATTCACACTTTAACGCATGTACTCTATTTACTGAGTCCTTGTGGAGTTCTATGGGGTTTGGGACAGGGAAAGAGTATGGAGTCCCGATACAACAACAACAACTTGTATTTATATAGCGCCTTTAATGTAGTAAAACATCCCAAACTGCTTCACAGAGAAACACTCAATCAAGAAATGCTGGATGCTGTAGCAGCATGGATGGGCTTGATGCCTTTTCTTATTTCTACATTCTTATGAAACATGAAACACATTCTTATGAAACACTTCCATATACTTACAATTTTTTTTGTTCTCCTCCCTGTCTTGATCAAGAGTTGCCCTCTCTAAGATCGTCAGTGATCTACATACAGGCCTCTGTAATTGTTTTCTACATTAGTATTTACAGCACAGAAAGAAACAGGCCATTTGGCCCGACTGGTCCGTGCTGGTGTTTATGCTCCACACGAGCCTCCTCCCGCCCTTCTTCATCTCGCCCCATCAACATATCAATAGTCTGAGGCAGCTCAGCTGCAATCAGAACCTCTGTTTCTAGGATCCTGTGTGGGGGTTTAGGGAAGGAACTCCAGAGAGTAGTGCGGGCAAAACTATTGCTGTTTTGAAGGGGCAGTGGGACGTACGGATAGCCGGAGAAAGAGGGTGTAGGTATACTTGCACAGATGCAGGATTGGAGGAAACTGCAGAGGTAGGGAGGGGAAGGCTAGCTATGGAGGGTTTCATAAAGGAGGGCGAGCGAGACTTGGTTCTGAACAAGTTTGTGAAGGGTGGAACACAGAGGGCCAGTGAGGAAAGTGTTAAGAGAAATTGAGTCTAATAATAAGCAATAAAAGTGCAAATCAAGGTGGTGGAGGAAATATTAAAGAGGTGAAAAGTAGGCAGTCTTGGTGATGGGCAGGATGTGGGTTTGAAACTCAGCTCAGGATCAAATGGGACACTGAGACCGAGGTTCAGCCTGACTGAATAACCAGGAAATGGAATGGAATCAGGACAATGATACAGAATTTTTGGTGGGAGCCAAATAGGGTGGCTTTGGCCTTCTCAATGTTCAACTGAAGGAAGTTCTAACTTATCCACAGCTTGATATCAGACAAGAAAGCTGAAATGTATACCATGAACTGTCAGTATTTGAACGGTATTTAAATATTACACATGACACTGTGGCATAGCCACTCTCTTGCATGCATTCCCACAAAGTCCATGTGCGGTTATGTTCATGGTGCAAGTCTGGGTTGAGTCACTGGGAGAGATGGATTGGCTTGAGTGAGCCCTTTTGGTGCACGCTTGCCTGCTCAATGTTGTCGGCTCGAGAGATTACAGAGGCATAGAAAAGTTAGAAGAGCACATTACATGGATGGCAGAATCTCCCTGTCCCTTTGCCATCCTGACTTACTGGAGTTTTCTATTGAGATCTTCCAAAAATATTGTATGGAATGTTAGGAATTTCCATTCTGATTGCAATTCCTATCTAGGATTTTATAGGAGACTTTCCACCTCGTGTTTTATGCGTACCATTTTTCATGCTTTTGAGGAGTCTGCTCAAGAAGCTGGGAATAATATAAATTGGACTTAGAGACGATATGGTTGTTCATTTTAAAGATACATTTCCTTGGTCTGTTAAAGTTACCAACTAACAACTTGGAAAGTTCAGAGGTTGTCCATATGCATAAAAAAAAACACTCTTACCATCACAGTGAGCTATGCTGCTTTGCATTTCCACACTGACTAAGTCAGCAGGAGCGCGCGCTGTTCTAAGCACTTCTGCTTCCTGTTCACACTCTTCCTCCAGTGTTGGTAGCAGCAGAGAGAAATGCTTACAACAGCATTGTGGTACTGGATGGGGGAAAGACGCTATCTTAGTCACAGAACTTACCTGCTGAAAATTCCTAAAATGGAGTGTTTAGAAGTAGTGAATAAAATGATGGCTGCATGTAAGGTGGGGGTTGGGGGGGGGGTTTGAACGAGCATTTAACAGAAATTGTCCAAAAAGTAGCATAGAATCATAGAAATGTACAGCGCAGAAGCAGGCCATTCGGCCCATTGTGTCTGTGCATGGTGACAAACTCGGCTGAAGTGACAACAGGTTGCACCATAGCGGAAGGGGACATAGATTCAATAACTCACTCAGCTGTTTCGAACCTCAGTCATGCTTCTGTGAGGAGATGCCAAGTGACAGCAAGGCCAAGGGGGAGGGGAAATTATAAGGGGAGCCTCGGCTATCAGCCGACATGCGGGTCCACTGGCTGTACTATAGTCTGGAGGTGGCATGAGAGAACAGGAGAAAATAGAGGGATCAGCGCTGTGACAAGAATTCCAAGGTGCCAGTAGAAGTCAACTTTGTTGTCTTGAATTTAGAATCATAGAATGGTTACAGCACAGAAGGAGGCCAGGCCATTCAGCCCGTCGAGCCCATGACGGCTCTCTCCCTCGCCCTTTCCCCATAGCCCTGCAAATTTCTTTCCTTCAGATACTTATCCAACTCCCTTTTGAAAGCCGTGATTGAATCTGCCTCCACCACCCTTTCAGGCAGTGCAGTCCAGGTCTTAACCACTCGCTGCTTAAAAAAGTGTTTTTTTAACGTCGCCTTTGGTTCTTTTGCCAATCACCTTAAATCTGTGTCCTCTGGTTCTCGACCCTTCTGCCAATGGGAACAGTTTCTCTCTATCTACTCTGTCCAGACCCCTCATGATTTTGAACACCTCTATCAAATCTCCTCTCAATCTTCTCTGCTCCAAGGAGAACAATCCCAGCTTCTCCAGTCTATCCACATAACTGAAGTCCCTCATTCCTGGAATCATTCATGTAAATCTTTTCTGCACCCTCTCTAAGGCCTTCACATCCTTCCTAAAGTGTGGTGCCCAGAATTGGACACATACTCCAGTTGGGGCCAAACCAGTGTTTTATACATGCTCATCATAATTTCCGCACTTCTGTACTCTATACCACTATGTATGAAGCCAAGGAGCCTTTTTAACTGCTTTCTCAACCTGCCCTGCCACCTTCAACGATTTGTGCACACATACCCCTAGGTGTCTCTGTTCGTGCACCCTCTTCAGGATTGTACCATTTAGCTTATAAGTCCTCTCCTCATTCTTTCTATCAAAATGTATCACTTCACGCTTTGCTGCGTTAAATTTCATCTACCACGTGTCCGCCCATTTCACCAGCCTGTCTATGTGTCTTCCTGAAGTCTATCACTCTCCTCCTCACTGTTCACTATACTTCCAAGTTTTGTGTCATCTGCAAATTTTGAAATTTTGCCCTGTACACCCACGTCCTAGAACCGATCCCTGGGGAACGCCACTGTATACCTTCCTCCAGTCCAAAAAACAACCGTTCACCACTACTCTCTGTTTCCTATCACTTAGCCAATTCCGTATCTGTGCTGCCACTGTCCCTTTTATTCCATGGGCTTCAACTTTGCTGGCAAGCCTATCATGTGGCACTTTGTCGAACGTCTTTTAGAAATCCATGTACACTACGTCAACTGCATTACCCTCATCAACCCTCTCTGTTACCTATCAAAAAACTCAATCTAGTTAATTAAACACGATTTGCCTTTAACAAATCCGGCTGGCTTTCCTTAATTAATCCACACTTATCCAAGTGACTGTTAATTTTGTCCCTGATTATTGTTTCTAAAAGCTTCCCCACTACCGAGGTTAAACTGACTAGCCTGTAGTTGCTGGATTTATCTTTAGACCCTTTTTTGAACAATGGTGCAACATTTGCAGTCCTCTGGCACCACCCCCGTATCTAAGGAGGGTTGGAAGATTATGGCCAGTACCTCTGCAATTTCCTCCCTCAATTCCCTCAGCATCCTAGGATGAATCCCATCCACTCCTGATGATTTATCTACTTTAAGTACAGCCAGCCTTTCTAATACCGCCTCTTTATCAATTTTTATCCTATCAAGTATCTCCACTACCTCCTCCATTCCTATGTCTGTGGCAGCATCTTCTTCCTTGGCGAAGACAGATGCAAAGTACTGCTTGATTATAAAAAGTAAGGAAATATATATTAAGCTTAAAACTAAGCAGCTACTATGCATTTACCACTGTTAACTATGTCTCAGTTGTATCTTGCTATGTCTTTGATGTGGTACCTTCCTGGCTGACCTGATTAACTTTATCACACCTCGGCAGATAGTCAGGATGATTTAATTTAGTTGTCTGCAATTGTAAGGTACACATGCATTGTTCTCTATCTATATATGCTTTGGCGATTCTGTATCTTTTTACTTCACCCGACGAAGGAGTAGTAAGCTCCGAAAGCTTGTGATTTCAAATAAAACTGTTGGACTATAACCTGGTGTTGTGCGACCTCTCAACTATGAAATAGACAGCGACCCAATGCAGTATCAATTCATCTACACATAAAAAAGAAACGGACAGATTCCTAAGTGGCAAGGGAGTAAAAGACTAAATGAATCAAGTATGCAGCTTAGAAATGGGGGCAATTTTAACCTAACCACCTGTTAAAAAACTGACGGGATCGGGGGCGACGCTGGTTTTACAACTCGCCCGATATTATTCTCCATGAAGTAAACGGAGTAATATTGGGCGGGGTGTAAAACCAGCGTTCCACCCGATCCTGTGAGATTCCCGCCCGGCGAGTGGGTCATTAGAAAGAGGAAGTTGTCACGCCCCAAAGCAGGCTCAAGCTACAGTTGCACTGATACTGGAAGGGAGGCTTGTGCATCCTTCTCATCAACACGCCCTCTAAAGGAGGCTGAACTGGGGCAATAAGAGCAGTTTTATTTGGGAGGGAGAGAAGTGGAGGGGGATGATAAATAAAGACAAATTATAAAATGGTCTAACATCCAGTTCTGGTGTCCCTGGCTACGTATAAACGGAGTCTGATCACAATCTTCCCCTTGACATTTATCTACACTCCATGTGAACTTCCCTTTTGCGATAACTGATTAAGCAGGAAAGTCACTTGGAGGCTACCATCAGCTGCATAGCACAATTGCATGTCTGATGAGTTGGCAACAACTAAGGCAGTTTTGAAAATGAAATCACAAGTGTAGAGCAAAGTTTAGTTTTGCTTGGTGAAGATGAGATACGAGACATTCACACATTGGATTACAAAAATATCCACCCTTTTACATCACACTCTCTGCAGTGAAAGGTATTCACACTCGCTCTATACGGGATAGCCATTTCCTGATCTCCCAGGAGCAGCAATCAGGGTAGATGGAGTCTGGAAATTCTTGGAAAGATTTGCCAACATTTCAGCCATCCATCGAACACTGTTGTCATGCTACTCATTTCACAGAATCACAGAATTATACAGCACAGAAGGAGGCCATTCGGCCCATCGCACCTGAGGCTCCTCTCTGAAAGAGCTATCCAATTAGTCCCATGCCCTGCTCTTTCCCCATAGCCTTGTAAATGGTTCCCTTCAACTATTTATCCAATTCCCTTTTAAAAGTTACTATTGAATCTGCTTCCACCGCCCTTTCAAGCAGTGCATTCCAGATCACAATAATTCGCTGTGTACAAAAGTATTTCCTCATGTCGCCTCTGGTTCTTTTGCCAATCACCTTATTTCTGTGTCCTCTGGTTACTGATCCTACTGTCACTGGAAACAGTTTCTTCTTATTTACTCTATCAGAACCATTCATGATTTTGAACACCTCTAATAATATCTCTTCTTAACCTTCTCTGCTCTACGGAGAACAACCTCAGCTTCTCCAGTCTCGCCACGTAACTGAAGTCCCTCATCCCTGGTACCATTCCAGTAAATCTCTTCTGCACCCTCCCTACAGTCTTGACAGCCTTCCTAAAGTGTGGTGCCCAGAATTGAACACAATACTCCAGCTGAGGCCAAATCAGTGTTTTGTGGTGGTTTAACCTAACTTCCTTGTTTCTGCACGATATGCCTCTATTAATAAAGCCAAGGATCCCGTAAGCTTTTTTAACAGCCTTCTTAACATGCCCTGCCACCTTCAAAGATTTGTATACATACACCCCCAGGTCTCTCTGTTCCTGCACCCACTTTAGAATTGTAGCACTCAGTTCATATTGCCTTTCTTCATACCAAAATGTATCACTTCAAACTTCTCTGCATTAAATTTCATCTGCCAAGTGTCTGCCCATTTCACCAGTCTCTCTATATCCTCCTGAAGTCTGTTACTATCCTCCTCATTGTTTACTTTATTTCTGAGTTTTGTATAATAAATTATGGGATTCAATGTTGTAGGATAGGTAAGCACAAGCACTGCGATACAGCAATTAGGAATGAGATGCACATCCAACTTTGCTACTTCAGAAGTGTTCCCATCTTTTGCAGAGAGCAGAGGCAGAGACAATAAAGATTGAAACTGACCCAGTGACTAGTAACAAAAAAGCTTTGCTACATAAGGAAGTGACTGCAGCTACAAACAAAAATCACACCTACATATCAATCTACCCCAGGTACGCAGCCTGCATAAGCACCTAGAACAGAAAGATTGGCATTTATATAGCGCATTTCACAACCTCAGGACATGTCAAAGCGCTTCACAGCCAATTAAGTTTTCTTTTTGAAGTGTAGGCACTGTTGTAATGCAGGAAACGCGGCAGCCAAAATTGCGCACAGCAAGCTCCCACAAACAGCAATGTGACAAAGACCAGATAATCTGGTGTAGGTGTTGCTTGAGGGATAAATATTGGCCAAGACACTGGGGATAACTCCCCTGCTCTTCTTCAAATAGTGCCATAGGATCTTTTACGTCCACCCGTGAGAGCAGACGGGGGCTTCGGTTTAACGTCTCATCCGAAAGATGGCACCTCAAACAGTCCAGCGGTCAGTACTGCACTGAAGCGTCCGTGAACCCCCAATCTTCTGACTCAGAGGTGAGAGTGCTACCCACTGAGCCACGACTGACCCCAAGTAGTAGGATACTGCCTGGATATTTCTGAACACAGGACATAACCCATGGCTACTGACTGTATTCAAACAGGCAGGATAGTCACAGAAGATGCATGATGAAACTGGGAGCACGAGCTATATTTACACAAGACCCTATAAATATCACATCACGCCAATGGCCATGGCACAGACTATTTGTACAAGAGAGCGAACACTGAAATATACTGCACCTTTGCCATAAAGGCCAGTGGTAGAATCAAGTAGTTCAGTGTGACCTATGCCACCACTAAGATACCACACGATGTCTTACCTAATGGTCAGTTTTCCTACACAAAGGAAGGTTTTCCATCATCAGATCTTCGGAGTGTTTATTTGAAGTGTAAAATTAGCTTAAAATTGATGTTATAATCCGCAAGTAGATTAAAGATTCTGTGGCTTTATTCATGCATTAAGTACTAATATATAGAGTATAATTAAAATGTGACTAACTGACTGACATTTTTAATGTGACTATTATATATGATTAACTATTTAAATATCCATTATTACTGACACATCCTTATCTCATAGGCTTTGAAACCAAGGTCCCAGGGCTCCAGTAACAGGGCCATGATGGGATCCCTGAGGTCATCAGATCTCTGCATTTGTTGACTTAGCACCATTTAGACAGTAACAATAATACTATTAATACACATTTTCTGCAATTATAGCACTGTTTCCCTTTGAACATAAGAGCATAAGAATTAGGAGCAGGAGTAGGCCAAACGGCCCCTTGAGCCTGCTCCACCATTCAATAAGATCATAGCTGATCTTCGACCTCAACTGCACTTTCCCACCTGATTTCTATATCCCTTGATTCCCCTAGAGTCCAAAACTCTGTCTATTTCAGCCCTGAATATACTCATCGACTCAGCATTCACAGCCCTCTGGGGCAGAGAATTCCAAAGATTCACAACCCTCAGAGTGAAGAAATTCCTCCTCATCTCAGTCTTAAATGGCTGACCCCCTTATCCTGAGACTATGCCCCCTAGTTCTAGACACTCCAGCCAGGGGAAACAACCTCTCAGCATCTACCTTGTCAATCCCCCTCAGAATCTTGCATGTTTCAATGAGATCACCTCTCATTCTTCTAAACTCCAGAGAGTGCAGGCCCAATCTACTCAATCACTTCTCATGAGTAGCTAATAGTTAGGACAGGGGGTCTACAGGAATGTGCAACAACCTCTGCAAACCTACCCAGGCAGGAAAGTTAGAAAACCAGTGCTTGATGTGAATGTAGTATGTGCTCAACTACTTAATATCTGTTACTGCTATTTACTGTAAATGTTACATTAACCAGCCAAAATGATAGGTTTCACTAGAAATGGAATGTATAATAAAACAAATTTTAAACCAATCTGCAAAAAGTGTGTTTTTTCTCTTTGGAATAAGGTGCCATGTACTGTAATAAGTAACTAACTGTTTGACCAGCCAACCTCAATCACATTAAACTTCTACACATTCGCTCCATTTGTCAGAAATTGTTCTTCTTGTGGCACCTGAGGGATGGACTATGGCACACTCGGTCACTGTGAAAGAACATGATAAATCATGGCAGGACAGAGGTGGATCTCCGAGGAACAACATAGAATAGTACAGCACAGAAGGAGGCCATTCGGCCCATTGAGTCTGTGCCGGCTCTTTCGAAGAGCAATCCAGTTAGTCCCACTCCCCCGCTCTTCCCCCACATCCCTGCAATTTTTTCTCCAAGTATTTATCCAATTCCCTTTTGAAGGCTACTATTGAATCTGTTTCCACCACCCTATCAGGCAGTGCATTCCAAATCCTAACCACTCGTTGCAAAGAAGATTTTTCCTCATGTTGCCTCTGCTTCTTTTGCCAATCACTTAAAATCTGTGCCCTCTGGTTATCAACCATTGGTAACAGTTTCTCTTTATTTATACGTCTAAACCCTTCATGATTTTAAACACCACCATCAAATCTCCTCTTAGCATTCTCTGCTCCAAGGAGAACATCCCCAGCTTCTCCAGTCTATCCATGTATCTGCAATCCCTCATCCCTGGGACCATTCTAGTAAATCTCTTCTGCACCCTCTCCAAAGTCTTCACATCCTTCCTAAAGTGTGGAGCCCAGAATTGGACACAATACTCCAGCTGGGGCCAAACTAATGTTTTATATAGGTTTAGCATAACTTCCTGGGGCTTTGTACTCCATGCCTCTATTTATAAAGCCAGGATCCCATATGCTTTATTAACCTGTCCTGCCACCTTCAAAGGTTTGTGCACAAACACCCCCAGGTGTGTCTATTCTATTTTACAATTTAGCTTGTTTTGTCTCTCCTCATGCTTCCTACAAAAGTGCATTACCTCACACTTTCCTGCGTTGAATTTCATCTGCCACGTGTCCGCCCATTCCACCAGCCTGTCTATGTTTTCTTGAAGTCTATTACCATCTTCCTCACTGTTTACTACATTTCCAAGTTTTGCGTCATCTGCAAATTTCAAAATTGTGCCCTCTACCCCCAAGTCCAAGTTATTAATATATATCAAAAACGGCAGTGGTCCGAGTACTGAACCCAGGGGAACGCCACTGTAAACCTCCCTCCAGTCCAAAAAACAGCCATTCACCACAACTCTCTGTTTTCTAACACTCAGCCAATTTTGTATCCATGCTGCTACTGCCCCTTTTATTCCATTCAATTTTGCTGACAAGCCTATTGTGTGGTACTTTATCAAACGCCTTTTGAAAGTCCATACACACAACATCAACTGCACTGCCCTCATCCACCCTCTCTGCTACCTCATCAAAAAACTAAACATGATTTGCCCTCAACAAATACGTGCTGGCTCACCTTTATTAATCCATGCTTGTCCAATCCTCCAGTCCTCTGGCACCACCCCTGTATCCAGGAGGATTGGAAGATTGTGGCCAGCACCTCTGCAATTTCTACTCTTACTTTCCTCAGCAACCTAGGATGCATCTCATCCGGACCAGGTGACTTATCCACTTTAAGTACAGCCAGCCTTTCTAGTACCTCCTCTTTATTTTTTATCTCATCCAGTATCCCGGCAACCTGCTCGTTCACTGTAGCTTTGGCAAAGTCCTCTCCCTTGGTAAACGCTGGGGTAAAGCACTCATTTAGTACCTCAGTCGTGCCTTCTGCCTCCAGCAACAGATCTCCATTTTGGTCCCTAATCAGCCCCACTGCTGCCCTCGACAACCCTTTGACTGTTAATATGCCTATAGAAGACCTTTGGATTCCCTTCCCCCAATCTATTCTCGTACGGTCTCTTTGCCTCTCTTATTTCCTTTTCCACGTCTCCTCTGTACTTGTTATATTCAGCCTGATTCTCCCTTGTATTATCAAGCTGATATCTGTCAAAACACCCCCCTTTTTCCCCTCAAGGACATTCTCTCTTTCTAGCACTGTAACATTTTCCTTAATCAAAACAGCTACCCCTCCTCTTTTTTTTTCCTTCCCTATCTTTCCTGAATACCTTGTACCCAGGAATATTAAGCATCCAATCATCCCCTTTTTTGAGCCAGGTCTTCGTTATCGCCACTAAATCACATTCCCACGTGGCTATTTATGCCTGTAGCTCACCACTCCATGAATCACACTTCATGCACTTACACACATGCACTCCAAACCTAACTTAGACCTCTTTGTAATTTATATGATCCCACCCAATTCTGTATTAATTCTAACTCTAGCTGTCTCTCCCAGTCCTCTGTGCACCTTGTTTCTACTTTTGAATACTACATCTCGGTGCCCAACCCCCTGCAGAGTTAGTTTAAAGTCTCCCCCTACCCCCCCCCACCCCCACAGCACTAGTTAACCTGCCAGCAAGGATATTGGTCCCAGTTCTGTTCAGGTGCAGCCCGTCCATCTTGAACAGGTCCCTCCTGCCGCAGAACTGGTCCCAATGAAAAGACTGGTTAACGCTAGAGTAGGCGACCCTCCCTGAGAACACTTTGCCAGGGGTGGGCAGTCTGCACCCTTGGTGTCAGTCTGCTTCTTTCCTCTTCTAGGCCATTGGATTATGTGCCACTTTTACAGGTTTCTGGTCTCCATGTCACACCTCCTGCCCGTTCCCCGCGTCACCCCCCGCCCCCACCACTGCCTCAACTATTCAAACATTTCTCTGCCTCTCTTTCTCTGTCTCTAAAATATCTTTAACTTCTTTCATTATGATTCTTCCTATTGTCTTATGTTAAGATCGGTTCAGCCATTTAACTACCTCCTGTTTTTCCATTTAAATAGTGTGGGTGCGTGTGCGTGTGACTGTGTCTTGGTGTGTGTGCGTGTGACTGTGTCTTGGTGTGTGTGCATGTTTTCCTTCCCCTTCCCTTTGCTCTCTTCCATTTTAAATGATGTTCATCTGTATTTTTTTTTCCCAGTTCTAATGAAAGGTCTACACCTGAATCATTTACTTGATAAGCCTCCCACAGCTACCTTCACTACACTTCCTCCCACCCCGCTTCCTGTAAGGACTCTATTCCATTCTCCCAGTTTCTCCGTCTTCGTCGCATCTGTTCCAACGATGCCATCTTCCATACCAGTGCTTCAGACACATCTTCCTTTTCCCTCAACCGAGGATTCCCCTCCAACGTGGTTGACAAGACCCTCGACTGTGTCCGTCCCATTTGCCGCAGTTCTGCTCTCACCCCATCCCCTCCTTCCCAGAACCATGATAGGGTTCCCCTTCTCCTCACCTTTCGCCCCACCAGCCTCCACATTCAACGGATCATCCTCCACCATTTCCGCCACCTCCAGCAGGATCCCACCACCAAACACATCTTCCCCTCCCGTTTCAGCATTCCGAAGGGACCGTTTCCTCAGACACCCTGGTCCACTCCTCTATCACCCCACCAACACCCACTTTTCTTCCCACGGCACCTTCCCGTGCAAGCGCAGTAGATGCAACACCTGCCCTTTTACCTCCTCCCTTCCCACCGTTCAGAGCCCCAAACACTCCTTCCAGGTGAAACAGCAATTTACTTCTTGCAATTTAGTATACTGTATTCGCTGCTCACGATGTGGTCTCCTCTACATTGGGGAGACCAAACGCAGGTTGGGCGACCGCTTTGTGGAACACCTTCGTTCAGTCCACAAGCGTGACTGAGCTTCTGGTCGCCTGTAATTTTAATTCTCCACTCCACTCTCACTCTGACCTCGGTCTCCTATGAGGAAAAGCACCTCATCTTTCTTTAAGGTACTTCAGAGCCTTCCGGACTCAAAATTGAGATCAACAATTTCAGATCATAACCTCTGCCTCCATTTTTTTGGACGACAGCTACTGCTGATGATTCTGATGTTCCCAGTTACACCTCCTCTGGACCCATTCTTTATTTCTTTACTTGTCCCGTTACCATCTCCTTTTGCCTTGCACCATCATCCCTTTTGTCATTTAATCTCTCCTGCCTTCCACCCTATCACAGACCTTCCCTTTTGTTCTTTCCTCCCCCTCCTCCCTTTCCCTGCCCCTGCACTTGCTTAAAACCCGTTACATCGCAAACCTTTTCCAGTTCTGACGAAGGGTCATCGACCTGAAACGTTAACTCTGTTTCTCTCTCCGCAGATGCAGACTGGCCAGCTGAGCACTTTCTGTCTTTAATTACAGGACACCAGAATTGTAGGCGAATAGCTATCGAAGCATTTACGGGGAAGTTAGACAAGCACACGAGGGAGAAAGGAACCGAAGGTTATGCTGATCGGGCGAGATAAAGAGGAGGCTCGTGTGGAGCATGAATGCCTGCATAGACCAGTTGGGCCGAATGGCCAGTTTCTGTGCTGTAGATTCGATGTAACTAACTTCATTGGGGAATCAGGGGTGTCGACCTCATACCTCCTGGCACCAGTGCCAGCCTCTGCTTAGCTTGCAATCAATACTGCAGCTGCAATTCACAAAACATCAGCAGAAAAATCTGCACAGCTCTCAAGACAAAAAATTCTGCAGGCGATGCGGTTTTGTGCACATTTCCAGCCAAGTGCTTCAAATTGTTAACTATGTTCCAATGGTAACTTCAGGTCAAAGAACCACAACTTCTGCAATGCAGCTACTATTTGTTTGAGCTGTTACGCAGAAAGGAATGTAAACTAGAGAATAAAGCACAGAATATTCTTCCAGCTCAGAAATGCCACTCGTGCTTCATCAATAAAGCAGGCACTGACACAACATTTGTTTTTGATAAGCGACTCCTACTCAATGTCGGCCAGCTGACAGTCTCCTACTGAAGCAGGTTCTCGGCCAACACATGCAGGGCTCGGCAGTCCATACCCGACCCTCAGAACATCCATCACCCCGGACCTCACCCACCTCCACCGTCTCCCAGCATACTGATTCAAAATCTTCATCCTCCTCTTCAAATCCCTATATCGTCTTGGTCTAATCGAGCTGTGTTATCTTCACCAGCTCTACGCCCCAGCACATACCCTCTGCTCTTCTGGCTGCGGCCTACCTCGTATTCTCCTCCCTCTGATGCATCATTTGTGGCAGAGTCTTCTGCCACCGTGCCCTGGCACCAAGGCTCCCTCCAATTTTTTTTTTCGGGTCACGCGGCCCCTTTAACGGGCTGGGCAGCCCATTCAAAATTCCACACATGCGGGTTTTTTCCATTTAAAAGCCGGTGAGCCGGCTGCGTGGGACCTTCAGAGCGATGCGCGGCCACGCAGCTTAAAGGGAACATTGCCCTGCACTCTCTTCCCAAAGTAATCTTCACCCAGCTCATTCGCCCCACTCCTTCAGAAGCCCCCTCAAAACGTAGCTTTACGGCCATTCTTTCTGCTGCCTCTCATAACTTGCCTACTTTCTACTCCGTATCCACAGCCCTTCCTGTAAAGCACCGTGGGAATTTTTGTCAAGCGAAAGCAGCTATAAAAAAGGTAAAAGGTTGCGTCCAGCTACTTATTTGTTCAATGCTGCAAAATGTGCACTAGGATTTAAAAAAAAGTATCGACAAGAACTGACCCGTGTATAGATCGAGCCACATCACTAACCAAACAAGCTTTAGGAGGCCATCCAGCAGAAACATTAGAAAATCCATGAATGATATTAACCAAACGATAATACAACCTGAATAGCTCAAAGTGCAGGAGGGCAGCTACTGAAGCATTACTACACAGCACTCTTCTCTACATCGCTCTAAGCAAGCCAAGTGAAATACAGAAAGACCAATGGTGATCACAAATACAACATTCATCATCTGGGCTCGCACAAGAAGATTGACTACTTGTCCAATGTATCTGGAAAGTGACCATCTGGGGAAGCACATGCTAGAAATAAGGAAGGACGAGGGGCTAGAAACATAGAAGATAGGAGCAGGAGTAGGCCATTCGGCCCCTCGAGCCTGCTCCGCCATTCAATGAGATCATGGCTGATCATCCAAATTCAGTACCCTGTCCCTGCTTTCTCCCCATATCCCTCGATCCCTATAGAAACATAGAAGGGCTAAGGGAGGGCAGCGAAAACTGGAAAATATATATATTTTTAAACTATTTCAGAAACAGCTGATCGGCAAACTGCGGGGATTTGATAATAAAGCAGATGACTCAAATTGTTAACTGTGTTCCAATGGTAACTTCAGGGCAAAGAACCACAACTTCTGCAATGCAAGTGTCAATATTCTCAGCTATTTGTGTGAGCTGTTATGCAGAAAGGAACTATAGCTGGAGAATAAAGCACAGAATATTTTTTCCAGCTCAAAAATGGCACTTTTGCTTACATGGTGACGGAGGGCTGAATTTCCCAGGGTGGTAGCGGGCACGATCAGTGGCGGGTCGGGTGGGAAAGTTGTTTTTCTTGACAGCGGGTCGGGAACCCGCTGTCAACTCGCTCCCACGCGCCATTCCCACACATCGTGGAGCCGACCCGACCTGCAGTGGCGGAGGACCCAATTGAAATCATTATGAGGTACTTTATATGGCACTTAAGAGCCCTTTTTCCCCCCCACTTTTTAAATTTCCCTGCATGGGATCCACATAGCTCGGGAACCACATCTGTCAACCGGAGACATGAGTTTCATGGCCATTGCTCCAGCTGATTACTTGACAGCATGGAAAACAAAACAAACTAAAAACATGTTGATTACATCAGCTAACAGATTGATGGAGATTCTGTACTACTTGAAAAGCTACTGGTAAATGTTAATTCAGAAATTCCTGAAGGGATGTAAATGGTGAGGGAAATACAATTTTCACTGGCCATTCTCGGCTGTTGCCTTCCAACTCAACAGGAATTGCAGTGGATTGATCTGCACTATAAAAAATGACATACACCATTTAAATAATTTTGTGTGTTGTTTCTGGTCAGGTTTTTCAATCTGGTCAGTGCTTTCAGTCCCTGAATACGACTAATGTAATTTTTCAGTCTGAGACGTGAGTGAATTTCTGCGGCGGTTCTCTCACTTGTCCATTGTTAACTTCAACGGAAGAGCTGCAGAAATCCCAGAAACACATTGCAAGCACCACTTACACTGTTTGTCAGAGATTCCGCAGCTCTTCTGCTGAACTTGCATAAGATTGTAAATCCACCCCTTTACAATGACATTTAAAATCTGCTTAAGTTTATGCCTTACCTATACACACACATCTTTTATTTGTACCAGTTACTGATACAAAAGTCTATAAGATTTGCGACTAAAGCACCAATAACTTCCCAATTAATGTACTTTTTTAATTATGTTCTTGATCGTATTTGTAGATGTTATCATATTACTTAGAGATTATTTTTTAAATATTTCTGTCACTCATATAGAACTTTAATTATATTATTGTACAGTAAAGATTCAACATCAAATATGTTAGATTAAACTTAAAATTTAAGGTGGCCTGGGTCCCTTTAACGTGTCATGAATGACGTCACCAGACCCACTCCATCTCATTGGGCCGCGTAACGCGCTGGGCGGGCTTACTACGCCCCATTAAGCTAAGTTAATTTTGTACAGCGGGGTGGAACCAGCAGCGGGGTCGGGACCCTTCACGGACACTGGCCACACCGGACCCACCAAGGTAAGGCAAACTCCAGCCTAAGAGTGGCAAAGAGTTGCAAAATGACCTGTTGTGACCTGGTTGGTGTCCAGTCAGTGGTGCCATGGTACGACTTTTTCCACATTGTCAGGATGTCTCAAAGTGCTTCACAGCCAATGAAGGACTAGTTGACAGTACAAGGACTAGGGGACATAGATTTAAGGTTTTGGGCAAGAGATACAGGGGGGATGTGAGGAAAAACTTTTTTTACGCATCGAGTGGTAACACGGTGGCATAGTGGTTAGCACTGGTGCCTCACAGCGCCAGGGACCCGGGTTCGAATCTGACCTCGGGTGACTGTCTGTGTGGAGTTTGCACATTCTCCCCATGTCTGCGTGGGTTTCCTCCGGGTGCTCCGGTTTCCTCCCACAGTCCAAAAATGTGCGGGTTAGGTTGATTTGGCTATGATAAATTGACCCTTAGTGTTAGGGGGGGGATTAAATATGTGGGGTTATGGGGATAGGATGGGATATGTTAGGGGGAATTAAATACGTGGGGTTACGGGGGTAGGGTGGGATATTTGTATTGTGGGGATTAAAGCAGGGACAGGGTATTGGATTTGGATGATCAGCCATGATCGTATTGAATGGTGGAGCAGGCTCGACGGGCCGAATGGCCTACTCCTGCTCCTAGATTCTATGTTTCTATGAGTGGTGAGGACCTGGTACTCGCTGCCGGCGGAAGTGGGGACACTTAATGTTTTCAAGGGGAGACTGGATAGGCACTTGAGTGAAATAAACTTGCAGGGCTACGGGGATAGAGCGGGGGGAATGGCACTGACTGGATTTCTCTACAGAGAGCCGGCACGGACTCGATGGGCCGAATGGCCTCCTTCTGTGCCGTTATGACTCTATGACTCTTGAAGTGTAGGCACAGTTTGTCATATAAGTAAACACGGCAGTCACTTTTCACATAGCAAGGTCTCATAAATAGCAATGACCAGATCATCTGTTTCTAGTGGTGCTGTTTGAAAAATAAATGTTAGCCAAGATACCGAGCGCACTCCATTGCTCTGTTTCGAATAGTGCCGTGCATTTACGTCCACTTGAGCAGACTGAGGCCTCGGTTTAACATCTCCTCCGAAAGACGGCACTTTCGACAGTGCAGCACGCTTCAGCACTGCACTGGAGTGTCAGCCTAGATTATGTGCTCAAGTCTCTGGAGTGGGGCTTGAACCCACAACCTTCTAACTCAGAGGCACTGAGGTAAGACTGACATTCAGCATACAAACTTGCATCCTACCAACGCTGTAGCACACTGTCTTAAAGTTCCAGCCTTAAGGCTCCAACACAATGTTTCCTTGCTCTCAGAAAGGACAACTATCGAAGTCTGTCCCTTCACTGGTAGCCACTGTTATGCTTGCACAAACAAGAGTAACTGTACTTTGATTGGCTATGAAGCACCTTGGGACATCCAAATATTGCGATAAGATTCTATATAGAACTAGAACTTGGATTTATATAGCGCCTTTCACAACCTCAGGATGCGCCAAAGTGCTTTCATAGAATCATAGAAGGATTACAGCACGGAAAAAGGTCATTCGGCCCGTCAAGCCCGTGCCGGCTCTCTGCAAGAGCACTTCAGCTACTTCCACTCCCCTGCCCTTTCCCCGTAGCCCTGCAAATTTCTTTCAAATATGTATCCACCTCCCTTTTGAAAGCCGTGATTGAATCCTCCACCACCCTTTCAGGCAGTGCATTCCAGATCTTAACCACTCGCCTTTGGTTCTTTTGCCAATCACCTTAAATCTGTGTCCTCTGGTTCTCGACCCTTCTGCCAATGGGAACAGTTTCTCTCTATCTACTCTGTCCAGACCCCTCATGATTTTGAACACCTCTATCAAATCTCCTCTCAATCTTCTCTGCTCCAAGGAGAACAACCCTAGCTTCTCCAGTCTATCCACATAACTGAAGTCCCTCATTCCTGGAATCAGTCTCGTAAATCTTTTCTGCACCCTCTCTAAGGCCTTCACATCCTTCCTAAAGTGTGGTGCCCAGAATTGGACACAGCACTCCAGTTGGGGTCGAACCAGTGTTTTATACAGGTTCATAATAATTTCCACACTTTTCTACTCTATACCTCTATTCATGAAGCACAGGATTCCGTAAGCCTTTTAACTGCTTTCTCAACCTGCCCTGCCACCTTCAACGATTTGTGCACACATATCCCCAGGTCTCTCTGTTCGTGCACCCGCTTTAGGATTGTACCCTTTAATTTATATGTCCTCTCCTCATTCTTTCTACCAAAATGTATCACTTCACACTTTTCTGCGTTAAATTTCAACTGCCACGTGTCCACCCATTTCACCAGCCTGTCGATGTCTTCCTGAAGTCTATCACTCTCCTCTTCACTATACTTCCAAGTTTTGTGCCATCTGCAAATTTTGAAATTGTGCCCTGTATACCCAAGTCCAAGTCATTAATATATAATCAAGAAAAGCAGTGGTCCTAGAACCGACCTCTGGGGAACACCACTGTATACCTTCCTCCAGTCCGAAAAACAACCGTTCGCCATTACTCTCTGTTTTCTATCACTTAGCCAATTCCGTATCCATGCTACCACTGTCCCTTTTATTCCATGGGCTTCAACTTTGCTGGCAAGCCTATTATGTGACATTTGTCGAACGTCTTTTGGAAATCCATGAACACTACGTTAACTGCATTACCCTCATCAACACTCTCTGTTACCTCATCAAAGAACTCAATCAAGTTAATTAAACAAAATTTGCCTTTAACAAATCCATGCTGGCTTTCCTTAATTAAAACACACTTGTCCAAGTGACTGTTAATTTTGACCCTGATTACTGTTTCTAAAAGCTTCCTCAATACCGAGGTCAAAGCTGATGAAGTACTTTTGAAGTGTAGTCACTGTTGTAATGCAGGAAATGGTGTTTGTTCGTTCTTTAGGCTGTATGGGGGACGCGCTAAACATTTAAATGAAACAGTCAGATTACATAAGATATACAGCACAGAAACAGGCCATTTGGTCCAACCAGTCCAACCAGTCCATGCCGGCGTTTATGCTCCACTCGAGCCTCCTCCCGTCTTTCCTCATCTAAATCTATCAGCATAACCCCTCTATTCCCTTCTCCCTCATATGCTTATCTAGCCTCCCCTTAAATGCATCTACACTATTCGCTTCAACCACTCCCTGTGGTAGCGAGTTCCACATTCTCACCACTCTCTGGGTAAAGAAGTTTCTTCTGAATTCCCTATTGGATTTCTTGGTGACTATCTTATATTGATGGCCTCTAGTTTTGCTCATCCCCACAAGTGGAAACACTCTCTCTGTGTCCACTCTATCAAAACGTTTCATAATTTTAAAGACCTCTGTTAGGTCACCCCTCGGTCTTCTCTTTTCAAGAGAAAAGAGACCCAAGCGTGTTCATCCTTTCCTGATAGGTATACACTTGCATTTCTGGTATCATCCTTGTAAATCTTTTTTGCACCCTCTCCAGTGCCTCTATATCCTTTTTATAATATGGCGACCAGAACTGTTCACAATACTCCAAGTGCAGTCTAACCAAGGTTCAATTCAAGTTTAGCATAACTTCTCTACTTTTCAATTCAATCCCTCTGGAAATAAACCCTAGTGCTTGGTTTGCTTTTTTCTTTAATGGCCTTGTTAACCTGTGTCGCTACTTTCAGTGATTTGTGTATTTGTCCCCTGACTCCACATTCCCTGACCTTATTCATTAGTCTATTATGCGGTACCTTATCGAAGGCCTTTTGAAAATCTAGATAAATTACATCTACTGCATTACCCTTGTCTACTCTCTCAGTTACTTTTATCAGATTGAACCTACACCAGCTGAGAAGTAACCAAGGCAAAGTTAGGAGGATTCATAAATATCCTCACATTTAACAACTTGCAATTATATAGCGCCTTTAACGTAGTAAAATGTACCAAGGGGCTTCACAGGAGCGTTATCAAACAAAATTTGACACTGAGCCACATAAGGACAGTGACCAAAAGCTTGGTCAAATTGGTAGGTTTTACAGAGCATCTTAAAGGAGGAGAGAGGGGTAGGGAGGCCAAGAGATTTAAGGAGGGATTTCCAGAGCTTAGGGCTTAGGCAGTTAAAGGCACGGCCGCCAATGGTGGAGCGATGAAAATAGGGGAAGTGCCACTGGAGCGCAGAGATCTCGGAGCTTTGTAGTGCCAGAGGAGGTTACAGAGATGGGATGGGGCAAAGGCCATGGAGGGATTTGAAAACAAGGATGAAAATTTTTAAATCAAGGCGTTGCCGGACTGGGAGCCAATGTAGGTCAGCAAGCACAAGGGTGATGGGTAACCCCTCCCTCAACCAACTTCCACATAGCTAGAGAAGGGAGAGAGAAGTAGTATACATTCAATTATGTAGGAGCATAGAAAACTTCACTGACAGCAAAAGGCCATTTGGCCCAACAAGTTCAGTCCTTTTAGTTGCTCACACCTTCTCACCATAGCCCTGTTCCCCCAGAAGTATATCTAGTTGCCTCTTGAACCCATTTATATAATTAGTTTCATTAGCTCATCTTCTCCCATCCTTTTCAGGTTAGTTGTAAATAAACACTTAAATGATACCTTTGCTACAGATAAGAAGCATATCGCTGCCTCACAAAATAAGGTCACACACTCCAATTTGTAGATTAAGTCTCTCAGAAATCCTACTAGACTGCACAACAGCTAAACTGAACAATTCTTCTTTCTGAGTTATGCAACACAGCCACACTCCTTTGGGGACATTCTCTATGGTGTCAAATTGTTTTTAATGTTATGAAGTTCGGAAGGTTGTGATATGGAGGGTCACTGGCTGTCTATGAAGAGATGGGCATTTAAAAAAAAAAAAATTCTGAACTAAAATCTAAACAGACTTTAAAAAAAAAGGGCTTCAAAACTATGGGTGCTTCGGTTATAAACCAGAGTACTTCTCCGAGGAACGACGGTTTCCTACAAGCCAATTTCCTCTTATATAGAAGGCTCTGTCCTTCCCTGATGTTGCCAACTGTTGTTTGATAGCTAAGGGGGTAGACTGCAGACAGGGAGAGACCACCATCAAGCAGGATATACTCAACAACGTCGCTCTATCAACTGGCAGTGTTTCAAAAATAGATTAGAGGACTGTGTGGTGAAAAATTTACGTTTGGCTACAAATCAGTCTAACAGACTCGGTTTTAACGACTTGCGATCTTCTCACTTGGTAAAATATCTAAGAGAGTTTCAAAGATTGAGTGATATTGGCAGATGTGATTATATACAATTGTACAGCCAACAAGCAAGCAAGGTTAAGAACCGACATACACAAAACGATTCTAATTTGCTGTGCGGTGTTATCACTGCATGCAACAGGAAGATGGAAAACCACAAAGTGAAACAATAAAATACAAACGGACAAGGAGATAAATTTGGTTGTGCGAAATCCTAGTTACCACACCACTTAAGCGTTCAGGAAATAAGGAGCTCTCTCAAACCGTTGTTTGAAATGTAAGTACATTTTATTTACATGAATGTTACGAGGCTAATCCCCAGAGTCAGGGGTCCTAGTCAGGAGGAAAGACTGGAGAAATTTGAACTTTTCAGTCTAGAAACGGAGATATACGAGAGGTGATATTATAGGCGTATGGAAGATTGTTGCATGGGAAGGAAAATCTAAACTGGACTATTACTTTAAATTAATTGTAGAATTGGAATAAAGAGACATGGGTTCAAACTAGCAAATGGTTATAGTCTATTGATATCAGGAAATTTGTCTTCACAGAGAGTGATCAATATGTGTAATAGTTTTCCACGTAAAATACTGGAGGCAAAAAACATTCAATATGTAATCTTTTTGATATATATTAAATAACCTGGGCTTGGGTATAGGGGCATAATTTCAAAGTCTGCAGATGATATGAAACTCAGAAATGTAGTAAACAATGAGGAAGATAGTAACAGACTTCAGGAGGACATAGACAGACTGGTGAAATGGGCAGACGCATGGCAATTTAATATAGAGAAGTGTGAAGCGATACATTTTGGTCGGAAGAATGAAGAAAGGCAATATGAACTAAATGGTACAATTTTAAAGGGGGTGCAGGAACAGAGAGACCTAGGGGCTGTTGTACACAAATCTTTGAAGGTGGCCGGACAAGTTGAGAAGGCTGTTAAAAAAGCAGATGTGATCCTGGGCTTTATTAATAGAAGCGGAAAGCACAAAAGCAGGGAAGTTATGCTAAGCCTCCATAAAACACTGGTTGGGCCTCAGCTGGAGTAGTGTGTTCAATTCTGGGCACCACACTTTAGGAAGGATGTCAAGGTCTTAGAGAGGGTGCAGAAGAGATTTACTAGAACCAGGGACGAGGGACTTCAGTTATGTGGAGAGACTGGAGAAGCTGGAGTATTTCTCCTTAGAGCAGAGAAGGTTAAGGGGAGATTTGATAGAGGTGTTCAAAATCATGAATGGTTTTGATAGAGTAAATAAAGAAAAACTGTTTCCAGTGACAAAAGGGTCGGTAACCAGAGGACACAGATTTAAGGTGATTGGCAAAATAACCAGAGGCGACATGAGGAAACTTTTTTTTTCTTTGCACAGTGAGTTGTTGTGATCTGGAATGCGCTGCCTGAAAGGGCGGTGGAAGCAGAGTCATAACTTTCCAAAGGGAATTGGATAAATACTTGAAGGGAAAAGAATTACAGGGAGAAAGAGTGGGGGAGTGGGATTCATTGGAGAGCTCTACCAAAGAGGCCTTGCGGGCCGTATGGCCTCGTTCAGTGCTGTATCATTCTAGGCTTCTATGAAATGGGGAAGGTTGTAAGGTCTTTCTGGATGGATGATTTTGGAAGGGCTGAACGGCCTTCCACATCTGTAATCAGCTTGTGGTCTTGCGCACCATAACTTTGTATCACAAACAAACTTATTCAACGCCACATTAGGTAGACATTTCCAAAGCAGAATTTACTGTGATTTGTTGTATATTACACACAAAAACACACACACACACACAATTTGTTATTAAATGCAGAAATTCTACAAAAAAAATAGTGCATTACTGAAAGAAATGTTATTGAAAATGACATGGGTTGTGTGCACACGAGAGAGAATAATGTCCAGGAGAACTGCAAAGGCGTTGAGTCGAAATCAAACAGCTGAAAGAAAAGGGAAAAGAAACTGGAGACGGGGAAATAAATGTGTCTTTGCTAGTGTTGCCCACATCCTGAGAGGAAGTTTTTTTTTTTAAACTGGTGAAAAATGAAAGATGGCATGAAGAAACAGCAAAGGCAGCAAACAGACAAGGAGGGAAATACGGTCATCTAGTGTGCAAGGATCTAAGCCAATGGAAACAACAACAGAAAATGCTGGAAAAACTCAGCAGGCCATGCAACATCCATGGAGAGAGAAACAGAGTTAACGTTTCAGGTCGAAGACCCTTCGTCAGAGCTGAGAAAAAAAGCAGGAAATGAAACAGATAAAAAAGCAAGGGGGAGGCTGGGGGGAGGAATAAAAGAACAAAAGAGGTGGTCTATGGTAAGTAGAGACATTAAGAGATGCTCAAGGCAAGACGAGATGGTACTTGGCAGATACCTGATCAAACACGAGAAGGGAAACTGAAAGCAATGAAGATGAACAGGGTTGAAGAGCCAAACGGAGATCCCGTCGAAGAGAAGAGCAGAACTTCTTCAAGGTGGGCATTCCTGGAAGAGAGGTGGCAGTGAACCAAACGCTAATACGATAGCAAAATACTGCGGATGCTGGAAAATTGAAACAACAACAGAAAACGCTGGAAAAACTCAGCAGGCCAGGCAACATCCGTGGAGAGAGAAACAGAGTTAACGTTTCAGGTCGAAACCCTTCGTCAGAACTGAGAAAAAAGCAGGAAATGAAACAGATAAAAAAGCACGGGTGTTGCCTGGCCTGGTGAGTTTTTCCAGCATCCGCAGTATTTTGCTATCGTCTAAGCCAATGGAATCTGCATTAGGAAAGGATTAGAAATGCTCTTATACACCAACTCTGTTTAGTCATTAAGCCATCGGAGACTCAGCACAGACCAGGGATCAGTGCCTTTACCCAGTGAACCAGCAGGGAATTAGAACAGACCAGGGATCGGAGTTTTTACCCTCTAAACCCGCAACGGGAAACTCACTAAAAAAAGACAATTGTGAAGGAATGAGCCATACCTATTCAGAAAAATACACCATTCTATGAAAGAATTCTGACCTTATTAAAATATGACAAACTGGGTTTGGAAATCTGGAAGCCTCAACAATCTAAAGATGTTACAGCTTTCTGGCTATAGAGATAAGATGGTTGTTGACACTGAATTCTGAATTCCCTGTTTGATTTCTTGGTGACTATCTTGTATTGATGGCCTCTAGTTTTGCTCTTTCCCACAAGTGGAAACACTCTCTCTGTGTCTACTCTATCAAAACCTTTCATAATTTTAAAGACCTCTATTAGGTCACCCCTCAGCCTTCTCTTTTCAAGAGAAAAGAGACCCAGCCTGTTCATCCTTTCCTGATAAGTATACACTCACATTTCTGGTATCATCCTTGTAAATCTTTTTTGCACCCTCTCCAGAGCCTCTATATCCTTTTTATAATATGGCGACCAGAACTGTACGCAGTACAACCAAGGTTCGATACAAGTTTAGCAGGGGGTAGGTTCTCTCTTTACAACCAGGACACGCCTTTTCGAAATCTCTGCCATGCCTATGTAACCAGAACTCTCACGGTGTCCATTTGCATGTACGGTTTGACTGTCACTCTGGACCCACGCTGATTATTTCTATCACTCTTTGTCTCAGCCCTTCTATCACGTCTCCTCCCCTTCCTGTCACCCAGTCATGCCACCTTTGCCCACTTCACCCAACCACCACAGCCTCCTTGGACTCTGCCAGCAGATCAATAACTCTGCCTTCTCCACGTTCCACCAAAATGCTCCTTCTCTCGTGAACAAGGCCCTTGTCCATTGATTTCTTTTTTTGATTATTTGCTTAAATGGTAAGTGCTAATAATACCATCAACCACAGGCTAGGACAAGTTAAATCCAAGTGTGGGTGGAGTGGCATTAACACCAACTGAGAAGAGTCAACCGAGATGGTGCTTCAGTTTTGATTGTTGGTGTGAATTCAGATTCTTTCCACATTAACGGATCCCAGTGTTTCCTGATGAAGTTATTGAAATGTATCACAGAAAGATCACAATGATGGTATCGCAGCTCACTAAATAAACATTTTATACAGAGGGGAAAGAAAAGTAGGAAAACCAAAATTAACCAAAAAGTCAATAGTTTGCTTTTTTTTATATACGAAGGGTACCTGTTGTTCAGATTTCTCTACAAGTCTACTTTTTATTCTTTTTGCATTTGTTTGATTAAATTATATTTGGCTGCTGTGGAAAACTGCAATTAAATAAATTTGATGAATATCCAATAAACTATTTCTTCAGTCACTGCAGAAAGGGGTTTCTGTTTGTGGAGAGCAGACCCATTTTCAAATGGAAACCACAGTCCAAGAAACCCCTCAAAAAGATTAGGTGAAAAGATTGAACCTTTTCATAGGAACAGGAGGAGGCCATTTAGCACCTCAAGCCTGTTCCGCCATTCAATGAGATCATGGCTGATCTGCGACGCAACTCCATGTACCCGCCTTTGCCCCATAGCCCTTAATACCTCTGATTAACAAAAAGCTATCAATCTCAGATTTTAAATTAACAATTGACCTAGCATCAATTGCCATTTGTGGAAGAGAGTTCCAAACTTCTACCACCCTTTGTGTGTAGAAGTGTTTCCTAACTTCACTCCTGAAAGGTCTGGCTCTAATTTTTAGACTATGCCCCTTAGTCCTAGAATCCCCAACCAGTGGGAATAGTTTCTCTCTATCTACCCTATCTGTTCCCCTTAATATCTTGAAAACTTCAATCAGATCACCCCTTAACCTTCTAAATTCTAAGGAATACAACCCTAATTTGTATAATCTTTTCAATCTTCAAGTTGGTAGCATCCAACATATAGAAAAATGTCCATTCACGAGTCTCAATTTCACTGAACATTGAGACTTGGAATTATATATTTTTTTAAATATGGGCCCGTAATTTCCGATAGGAGGCTTCCAGCGTGCGGATGCCTCCTAGCTGGAAAAAATCTACGCCCTTACCTGAGGGCTCCCGAGGTCCGGACTCTTCCGCTCCTGGGCCTCTCCTGGTGCGTGCGCGTAGAGGCCCAGGTATCCCAGGGGCGCATGCGGTTCGCAAGCGTCCCTGGGATCACATGGGCCAGGCGAGCCAATGAGAGAAGGGAATCCCCCTTCATACTTTTGACAGATAGACCTGTCAAATATATGAACAGGGATCACTGAAAAAAGACACTACAACATTAAATAAATAAGAAAAACCATCACGTTTTTAAAATGAGTTAAAATTACATTAAATTAAATAATTTAAACAAAAATTTAATTTTTTGAAAAAAAATTAAAGTTTTTTTACAGGGCTAAAAATAAACTTACCATTTTTAAAAGTATTTTAAAATTATAAATGAGTGAAATTTTTTAATTTTTTTTTTAACTCTTATGCTGGTAAAAGCAGGCCTTACGCTTTTACCAGGCATAAGATTTTTAAAGGTTTTCAGCGGGCGGAGAAAGCAGAAAGTGGAACTCTCCACCCGCAGAGGCCCTTCTCCAAGGCAGGCGTCCGATCTGTCAAGAGGATTCTTGACAAATCGGAAGTGCCGGTTTTCAGCGCATGCCTGAAACCGGCACTTGCGAGGTCCCTACAGGTGTGTACACAGCTCGTACACACCCGTAGGCATCGGAAATTACGGGCCATAGTATTTTTCCCTTTTCACAGGCCTCCCTACATCTCATTAACATTCCTGTGCAACCTCACAGGTTGACTATCTATTCCTGGGTCCAGAGTCTGCGGCTCTGAAACAGGTTCCCAAGAGCTGACTAAGGGTGACCAGAAATGATTCTTCCCCTGAATTCCCTCCCTCTTTTTTTCCCTAAGATAGTACCTCATCGTGACTTGTGCTAAAAGCCCTCTTAATGTTATAGCCCAGGGTTTTTTGTACCCGCGTGTTTAGTTAAGATATGCTCCTATATCTGTGATACAGTATAATAACATAACATAAAGAAATAGGAGCAGGATTCGGCCACTTGGCCCCTCGAGCCTGCTCCACCATTCAATAAGATCATGGCTGATCTTGGGCTCAAAGCCACTTCCCAGCCCGCTCCCCATAACCCTTC
This sequence comes from Squalus acanthias, assembly GCA_030390025.1. Taxonomy (NCBI): domain Eukaryota; kingdom Metazoa; phylum Chordata; class Chondrichthyes; order Squaliformes; family Squalidae; genus Squalus; species Squalus acanthias. The sequence continues at coordinate 14,444,911 of CM059429.1, forward strand.
ACTCCCTTATCTTGCAAAAATCTGTCTATCTCCACCTTAAATGTATTTAATGACCCAGCCTCCACGGCTCTCTGGGGCAGAGAATTTCACAGATTTACGACCCTCCGAGAGAAGAAATACCTCCTCATCTCAGTTCTAAAAGGGCGACCCTTTATTCTGAAACTATGCCCCCGAGTTCTAGATTTCCCCACGAGGGGAAACATCCTCTCTGCATCTACCTTGTCGAGCCCCCTCAGTATCTTAAATGTTTTAATAAGATCACCTCTCATTCTTCTAAATTCCAATGAGTATAGGCCCAACCTGCTCAACCTTTCTTCATAAGTCAATCCCCTCATCTCAGGAATCAACCAAGTGAATCGTCTCTGAACTGCCTCCAATGCAAGTATATCCTTCCTTCAATAAGGAGATTAGTGATTCTCACATTTATATCACAAATCAGCATTTTAAAAGAACACATGAAAGTGGCTTTTGATTGGATTAAGGTGCCAGTTTTGGCAGAAAATGCATCATCGGGAGTTTTATCAACAATGACGACACCCATTTGTGTTTGGGTGGTGGGGGGGAGCAGGGGGGTAGAGAGAAGCAGGAGGAGATTGTGGCAATGTACATGGATAGACACGGACAGCTGTCAAATAACAGCTCGCCACCAGACATGGTATAATATAGCCAATCTGCATAGCAATGAACCTGTTCTCATGGAGATTACAGACTTTCGACAAGAGTATTTAACGCATCTTTAAAATAGAGAAAATGTGATCTCTTTCTTTCTGCCCCCATGTCCGGTTACCACAAAGTCAGCTTCTCAGTCGACTGGATAAAATCTCAGCCATAAACAGAAAAGGCTGTGTCCTATTTTAAATGTCAAACAATCTTAATCATAGAATAACACATTGAGGTTAATTATGACAAAATGTTACCCACAATGCTGTGCAACAGCTATAGATAACATTTTACTTTATTTTAATGTTTTGTTAAAGAATGATGCAAACTTGATTTTTCAGCGTCACATCACTGTACGTAATATAGCATGTGTAGAGTGCAGCCTCAGTAAAATATGACTTCAATAAGTAATTCACTAGACATAGAGAAGATGTTTCCACATGTTGGGGAGGGGGAGCGGTCAACTAAAACTAGGGGCTATAAATATAACAGTGACCAATAAATCCAATAGGGAATTCCGTTGAAACTTCGTTACCCAGATACTGGTGAGAATGTGGAACTCGCTGCCACAGGGAGTGGTTGAGGTGAATAGCATTAATGCATTTAAGGGGAAGCTAGATAAACACGAGGGAGAAAGGAATAGAAGGATATGCTGATAGGGTGAGATAACGAGGGGTAGGAGGAGGTTCGTGTGGAGCATAAACACCGACACAGACCAACTGGGCCAAATAGCCTGTAAATTCTATGCAAGTGCAAAGTGCTTTGAACCATTGTGGGGATGCGGTTAGGCACTAGATGAAGACAACTTTCAGAGAATTAGATCAAGTTCTGCTTGAAATATTAAATGCTAAGTACATTTGGGGAACGCTTACTGGAACTTTCTTTAGCAAGTGAAATAAGAAACACAGAAGCTCGACATGATGTGGTTATGAAAGGAATTGAAGCTTACAGCAATAAACTTAGGCCCAGGTGATCAAATACCACACAGAGAACTGCAGCTAGAATCTTAATAAGAGCATGGGAATGTCATCCGCGGTATGCGGCTGGTCGGGGCTCAAGATGTATATTATGGATGTCAAATTCATATCACAGAGTGTTTGCTCAATTGCCTTTGGGAGAGGTCGGTGAGGAATTTCACAGTTTTCTAATAAGCTGGGCAGAGACGAGGCCGGAGTGAATGACCCGCAGTCCATCAGAACGGAGTGAGCTCAGAATACCAAATGCTTCACACAAATCAGACTTGAAACCACAATTGCAAAAATGCTTTGGACAACAACTCTGACCATCTCAACATACTTTGGGTCAGTCTTTACGAAGGAAGACACAAAAAACCTCCCTGGGATATCGGGAAAAATAGGGACATTGGCAAAGGAGGAACTGACGCAAATCAATATCTCTAAGGATATGGTGTTAAGGAAGCTAAAGGGATTGAAGGCGGACAAATCCCCAGGGCCTGATAACATGCATCCTAGGGTACTGAAGGAGGTGGCTCTAGAGATAGCGGATGCACTAAGCATGATTTTTCAGAATTCATTAGACTCGGGAACAGTGCCCATGGATTGGAGGGTAGCTAACGTTACCCCACTATTCAAAAAGGGGGGTAGGGAAAAAGCAGGTAATTACAGACCTGTAAGCCTTACATCAGTTGTGGGCAAAATGCTGGAGTCCATCATTAAGGATGAAATAGCCGAGCACTTAGCAAATGGGGACAGGATAGGACAGAGTCAACATGGATTTACAAAGGGTAAATCGTGCTTGACTAATCTATTGGAATTTTTTGAGGGAGTAACTGGTAAAATAGATGGGGGAGAGCCAGTAGATGTGGTGTACCTGGACTTCCAAAAGGCCTTCGATAAGGTCCCACATAAAAGATTAGCATGGAAAATTGAAGCTCATGGGATAAAGGGGAAAGTATTGACGTGGATAGAGAACTGGCTGTCAGATAGAAAACAGAGAGTTGGAATAAACGGCTCATTTTCTGAATGGCAGGCAGTAACAAGTGGGGTACCACAGGGATCTGTCCTGGGTCCCCAGCTGTTCACAATTTATATTAATGACCTGGATCAGGGAGTCGAATGCAGCATTTCCAAATTTGCAGACGACACTAAACTAGGAGGGGGGGTGGGCTCAGAGGAGGAGACCAGGAAGCTCCAGAGCGATTTGGACAGACTGGGTGATTGGGCGGATAAATGGCAGATGCACTATAATGTGGACAAGTGCGAAGTTATCCACCTTGGGTGCAGGAACGGGAGGGCAAATTATTATTTAAATGGCAATAAATTGGGAGAGGGGGAAGTACAGAGAGACCTGGGTGTTCTTGTACACCAGTCACTGAAGGCGAGCATGCAGGTGCAACAGGCGGTCAAGAAGGCAAACGGTATGCTGGCCTTCATAGCAAAAGGGTTGGAATACAGGAACAGGGATACCTTGCTGCAGCTGTACAGGGCACTGGTGAGACCACACCTCGAGTACTGTGTACAGTTTTGGTCGCCTCATCTGAGGAAAGATGTTCTTGCCATGGAGGGGGTGCAGCGGCGATTCACCAGGCTGATACCAGGAATGGCGGGATTGACCTATGAGGAGAGACTATGTAGTTTAGGGATGTACACACTGGAGTTTAGAAGATTGAGAGGGGACCTCATAGAAGTGTATAAAATTCTGACAGGTCTAGACAGATTAGATGCAGAAGGAATGTTTCCCTTGGCGGGTGAGAACAGAACTAGAGGACATAATTTAAGGATAAGGGCTAAACCATTTAGGACAGAAATGAGGGGGAATTTCTTCACTCAGAGAGTGGTGAACCTGTGGAACTCATTGCCACAGAGGGCAGTGTACGCCAGCTCATTAAATATATTTAAGAGGGAATTAGATATATTTCTACAGGCAAAAGGGGTTAAGGGTTACGGAGAGAAGGCGGGGACGGGATACTGAATTGAAGGATCAGCCATGATCTCATTAAATGGCGGAGCAGGCTCGAAGGGCCGGATGGCCTACTCCTGCTCCTATCTTCTATGTATCTATGTATCTATGTAACATCCCGTTTCATTTTGCTCAGACTAAAGTACGGAAGATTTTTGAGTACTGCTACCTCTGGACGCAGTAGTTTATCAATCAGGTACGAACAAAAGTCTATTGGATGTTTGAGTGCAATATACGGCTAGGTCCTGTGAAGAAGTCAAACAGCCAAAGCAAAGCTTGAGCTATCACACAGCTCATACTAGACTCTGAACTTTTACTGCAGTATATATATCATAAGTAAATAACAAAGTGGCAAGTGAGATATTACACAGCATCGCGTGACCGGTACTTCAGTAATTGTTCTTTTCTCCCAGAAAAACACTGTACATTATTCTTCCAGCTCCATTCTCCTTATTTGTCCTGAAAGCACTGGCTCATAGCGAGTTACCGTTCCATGGGCATTAGCAGCTCCTGGTTCCTCACCCAAGTAGCTTTTTGTTTTGAGTATTAGTCTGGGCAATGAACATTGGCAGCTAATTTAATCCTGTGGGGCTTCACCGTCGAGTTGAAAACAGTCCTCAGCTGTACCATCCAACAAGAGGTCATGCGATAACAACCAGAGTCGAGGGTCGCAGTTAAATCTTTCACCTCCCCCAGCCAGAGGTCACAACGGGCAATTTCAGCGGCTCCACTGCCATCCCTGGCTAAGATCAGTTAACTCAGCATCGACTTGCAGTTATACAGCGCCTTTAAAGTTGTAAAACGTCCCAAGGTGCTTCACAGGAGCGTTATCAAACAAGATTTGACACTGAGCCACATGAGGAGAAATTAGGGCAAATTACCTAATGCTTGGTCAAAGTGGTAGGTTTTTAAGGAGCGTCTTAAAGGAGGAAAGAGAGGTAGAGAGGCGGCGAGGTTTAGGGAGGGAAATCCAGAGCTTAGGGCCCAGGCAGCTGAAGGCGCGGCCGCCAATGGCGGAGCGATGAAAATCGGGGATGCACAAGAGGCCGGAATTGGTGGAGCGCAGAGATCTCGGAGGATTGTAGGGCTGCAGGAAGTTACAGAGAAAGGGAGCATTGGAATAAACCAGGGATCATACCCAGAACTTTCTGGGCCAATCTGGCTCAGTATCACGTACTGCACTTAACCAATGAGCCACTGGGGGAGCTGTCATAAAACTGAAATGCACACAAGCGTACAGGTCCCTAGAAATTTCTGTTTTTCAGTGGTATTTCCCTAGCAAAGACATTGGGTCATAATTTGCTGTAGTAGGGCAATGAACAGCGCCCACTGTTAGCTAGACTGGCCCTTGCCCGTTGAATCGCGATGGTATTTTGCGTGGCAAGTTGTTGAAAGTGCGAGCTGATTATATCACACAAGGGAAACAGCGCATCTGGGACCAGAGTGAAAAGGGCAACCAACAGGGTATCTCCTTAATCAATGAGATTTAAGGATTGCAAAATAAACAGTGGAAGGACTGAGAAAGAGGCTGAATTAAAGGGGGTGAATTCACTGACAAATCAGGTACAGAAAGAGAAATAAAGAAAGAGGGAAAGAAATATTAGATTGAGAGAGAGAAAAAGAGACAGAAAGGAAGTCAAAAAAAGTTTAAATTTTAAATTTTATAAATCTCCAACAACAATTAAAACCTGAAGGAATGAGGCTCTACACTTGTAATAGTTCATTTTCAGTGCCAGAGAGGTTGATTGGTAGACATTATAACTAATCATATTGTTAAAAGAGTACTTAGACTGGAATGGACAAGCCTTAACTTTCTGTGGCGAGTTTAATCCGTATCTACCACACAAATACAGCAACTTCACGCCGTTCAATGTATCTCAATGGTGAGGCAGACAGCGAGATGCCGTTTCCGCGAAGTTAATGGCGAAGTGTCGCAACTCGGACAGCACCTTTTGGATATTGGCATTTAACCGCGCATCTGCCCCTCGCCTGAAGTTGCTGTACCATTTGTGCATAAATAACGGCGGGCACCATTAGCCTCACTGTTATTTTGAGAGCAAATTATGGCCCATCAACATGTGGCTTTTTAGTTGTTATGCAATAAAGTGGATCATTGGTTTTAAAGTGGGGTCCCTGCACCTTTGGGAGCCCTGGGGTCTGCCGATTTCTGGATTTCTCTACAATTGTTGACTTACAGGTGTCAGCCATGGTTCAGTGGCAGCAATCTTGCCTTCGAGTCAGAAGGCCATGTGTTCAAGTCTCACTTGAGACGTAAGCACAAAATCTAGGCTGACACTCCAGTACAGTACTGAGGGAGTGCTGCACTGTCAGAGGTGCCGTCCTTCTGGTGAGACTTTAAACTGAGGCTCCGTCTGCCCTCTTGGGTGGATGCTAAGATCACGCGGCACTATTACGAAGAAAAGTAGGGGAGTTCTCCCCGTTGTCCTGGACAATATTTTTTTTACCTCAACCAACACCTAAAACATATTATCTGGTCATTTGTTCCATTGCTGTTTGCGGGAGCAAATTGGCTGTCGCATTTTCTACATTACAACGGTGACTACACATCAAAAGTACGTCATGGGCTGTAAAGCACTTTGGGATGTCCTGAAGTTATGAAAGGAGTTATATAAAGACAAGTTCTTTACTATCATGTTAATGCTGTTGCTGGGGACAAATAAAAAAATAACTTCTGTAATAATAGCGCTGTTTTCCGTTGGGTAGCTGGCACTGCCTTTGGGAAGTCAGGACAAGTAGGTCATTGGTAGGACATCTATATTTGTAGGGAATCCCCACACCGAAAAATTCAAGAACTATTAACTTTGTTGCAAAACTGCAATCATTATTATACTCTCGAAAATGCCAGCCTGGTAACTAATGGTTATTTGTTTTCCAGCAAGCAAGAATGAACAGCAGCCTTTACAACCCCTCGGACATGAATGTCACCCGTTACAACTCCAACCTGAACACATCCTCACAAGGCAAGTGTTTACGGGATACCCGGGTTACCCAGGTAGTGTTTCCCGTGCTCTACACGGTCCTCTTCATCATTGGTATCGTCCTGAACATCCTGGCAATCCGAATATTCTCACAAATCCCGAGCAACTCAACCTTCACTGTCCTCCTGAAAAACATCGTCTTTGCTGATTTTCTCATGACCCTGACATTTCCTTTTAAAATAGTCAGCGACTCCCAACTGGCCCCCTGGCAGGTGAGGTGGTTCGTGTGCCGCTTTTCTGCGGTGGTTTTTTACTTCACCATTTACATCAGCATCATACTTCTAGGGCTGATAACTATCGATCGCTTCCTCAAAATCACCAGACCCTTCGGTAAGTCATGCATGCGAAAGGCTAGATTCAGCAAATTTCTGTCCGCGGCAGTTTGGGCCATCATGTTTCTTTTATCCCTTCCCAACATCATTCTGTCGAACAAGGAGGCAACGCAGGAGTCGGTGAGGAAGTGCGCGGGCCTGAAGGGGCCAGCTGGATTGAAGTGGCACGTCATTTTAAATTACATCTGTCAGCTCATCTTCTGGGCAGTGTGCATACTGATAGTCGCGCTTTACATCGTAATATCCAAGAAAGTCTACGAGTCGTACGTGAGGTCCAAGAGCAAAGACAGTCAAGCTCAGAGAAAGACAAAAGCCAAAGTATTTGTCATCGTGTCGGTCTTCTTCATCTGCTTTGCGCCGTTTCATTTTGTGAGAGTGCCCTACACACTCAGCCAAGTGGGCAAAGTGAGAGAGTGCTGGAAGCAGAACACGTTGTACTATATTAAAGAGACGGCGCTCTGGCTGTGCGCCTCAAACACCTGCCTGGATCCATTTATTTACATTTTCTTGTGCAAGGCATTCAGGCGGCGGTTAGGCAAACCCGCCAAAAGCAGATCAAGTACAATGACTTCACGATTCATGCCGAGCACGACAAATGAAGATGAAGGTACAGAGAGTGCCTTATAGAATGGATTTCTTAAAGCTACATCAGGAGATGGAGACACAGCTGTCAAATTCAGACCTGGTGAGGAGTAAATGAATCAACTCTAAGCTTCGAAAACTTAATTATTCTTTTGAAAATCCGAAGTTGGAAAGGTACTTTTTATTCAACAGTACACAAACGTTCAACATGTCCCAGAAAACAAAGCACAAAGGGCCTGAATTTGCGGTCGGAGCCTTCCCGCGGGCGAATGCCTCCGAACCGCAAGAAAAGTGCGAACCTACCTGATTGGTCCCGGAGGTTCGGACACTTGCACTCTTGGGCCAGCAGGTGTACGCCTGTGTAAAGGCCCACGTATCCCAGGGGTGCACGCGGTTCGCAAGCACCCCGAAATCACGTGGGCCGGCCCAACCAATCAAAAAAGGGGATTCCTATTATGCTTACGGGGATTCCATTTACTTACGAAATCCCCATAAACATGAATAGGAATCCCCTAAAACACACAATTACACACCAGTTAAATAAAAATAAATTACATGTTCAAAATTAATTAAAATACAATTTAATTAAACGTTTAAAACAAAAATTTAACTTTTTGAAAAATAAATGTAAATGTTTTAAAGGGGCTAAAAATAACCTAAACTAATTTTAAAGGTTTTATGATGTTTAAATAATGAAAAAATTTTCTTTTAATATTCATTTAAACTCTTACGCTGGTTAAAGAAGGCCCCACGCCTGCTTTTGCCAGACGTAAGAGTTTCACGGGCATTCGCTGAGCAAATCGCCCGACTCTCCGCCAGCGAAGGTCCATTTCCCGGGGATGCGGTGGATCTGTCGAGCTGAAACTTGGCAGATCGCAAGTTCCGGGTTTTCACGCACGCGCAGCGCACACAGAAACCCGGAACGTGCGGGGCACTTACAGCCGCGTACGCAGTCACAGGCCCCAGAAAATCTGGGCCAATGTTCTAGCTGCCAACATTAAATGTACACACTCACCCAAAAAATAACAGGAAAACTAACAAACTTAATACTTCAAATAGCTGAAAGGCAACATTTGCCTGAACGCTCAATCTTCATGCTGTCTTGGGATTGCAACTGCGTTTTGCTTCCATTAATGTAGAACTGGATATCTATGGTGTGCACAGAAGCTAGGGCTTGGACATGCATACATAAACACACACACAATCTAGTACTCCAGATAGATAAAGTTTTATGTAAGGACACAGATTTAAGATCATTGGCAAAAAGCCAGGGGTCAATGAGGAGACATGTTTTTAAGGCAGCGGGTTGTTGTGATCTGGAAAGCACTGCCTGAAAGGGCGGTGGAAGCAGATTCAATAGTAAATTACAAAAGGAAATTGGATAAATACTTGAAAAGGAAAAATTTACAGGGCTATGGGAAAAGAGCAGGGGAGTGGGTCTAATTGGATAGCTCTTTCAAAGAGCCGGCACAGGCACAATGGGCCGAATGGCCTCCTTCTGTGCTATAAGATTCTAGGGGCGCGATCTTACCTTTCGGTGCGAGTTGGGAGCGGGTCAGCTGACTTGCGGGTTCCGATCCCGCCCCCAATGACGCCCGACGCAGAGACGCTATTTTGTGTCAATTGGCCTTGTTAAGCCTGCCCTGCGGGCTTGACGGCCAATTAAGAGAAAGCCGGTGTCAGATGACATCAGTTGATGACGCGTCATCTGCCGGTTTTCTTAAAGGGGACACGCTCATTTTTGTTTGACAGATGATTTTTCAGTGTTTGACAGCATTGAGGTGCTGCAAACACTGCCAATCACTGTACAAAGGTGAGCCCTTGCACCCAGGCTCTCCAGAGACTCTCTCCTTCGGATAAAACAGATGGCAGCTGCAGGTGAGGTTACAGAAGCGATCTGTCACTGGTGAGAGGGGTTCTCCCAATGGAGGTGGGACTACACAAACACTTCAAACCTTATTATTTTCCCTGCATTTTCTTACCTCTGAAACTCACCAGAGTACCATTGGATACTTCACACCACTTCTGTAGCTGTCATCAATGAAGAAACATTACAGTAGACTCACACAGCACGCCACACTTACCTGGCGTGGAGTCCAGACGTCGGGAAGCCCGCAGTCGACCTGGCAAAATTGAAAAAAGCCTCTTAACTGCCTGTTAACATGCAGTTAAGTGCCTATAATCCTCTTCCTGCCACTAGGTGTCGGGTCCCTGCGCAAATTGGGGACCCGGTACTTGAGAAGATTGTATGGAGGCGGGTTGACAGCAGGTTCGGGACCCGCTGTCAATCTTTGCAATTTTGCCAGCAGTCCCGCCTCCAAACCCACCCTGAGCGCCGGCAAAATCCCCCCCCGATGAGTCCATATAAATAACTCTGTATTTATGCCTCACGAATGAGCTTTGCGTGTTCCACCTTCTCTCTCAACCTGCCACCCAGCGAAGAGTTCCCAATTGTCAATTTGAACCCGTTTGGTTTCGGTCTACGGCCACATGGTAACAGTGACGCATTTGGAACCAAAAGACAGAATCCAGTTGTACAATGCTGGATTTAAAAAACAATTAAGACTCTGCATGCACAATGTGGTCAGGTCACATGGGAAACCAGGACCAGTTGCAAATGTGCTCAGTTTTTTTTCCTCCCTTAAAAGGTCATCACCCTACTTCGCCCCTCTCCTGTACAACACACAAAATATCAGCACAAGCTGCTAGTGTCATCAACAAGCAACCCATTCTTGCACTCCACTCGTCAGACTCCGAACACTGAATCAGAGAAATTACTGCACAGAAGGCGGCCATTCAGCCCATCACGCCTGTGCCAGTTGCCAGTGTTCAACTGGAGTGACCATGTACAAAACAAGTTCAGAAACTGACATAGCATACATAGACAATGTCATGTAGCGAGGCATCGGGTGTATAAAACAGCTGGAAAACCAAATGAACAGTTTAACATGAAACATTTCCCCAGCACCCCTGCCAAACTTCCTAATAAATGAAAGATGGACACTTCTGGCGAGATAGTGAATATATACCAGATATATACACACAATCCAACCACAAGAGTTAAGCACTTACAATGAAGAATTGATTCAATCACAAAGCTTCAACTATGTAGGAAATGTTTTAATTTAATCCACAAACAAATCCCTTGGATGAACTACAGCACCAAGATTTACAAACGCTTTTATTTATTGATATTTATAAATTGAATCTCAAGGGTTTCAATGCCAACTAAATACCATTTGGGCTTCATTCTAGTGCTTTATGACACCATCTAAATGCCTCGATGAGGTTGCAGTCTTTTCATATCTTTTGTTCTCTACACAAAATATTTGACTAGATTAGATTACAGCACTGCATTAAACTTCACCTATCCAGTGCTCTACCATATGTAACAGTTGTATTTCATCCCTTTGATCATCCCCTCCCATCAGGAATATCATTGCATTCCTTCTGACTTAACTATGACTAACAACCTTGGCTTCGATTTTTGCAGCTCTTTGCCAACGGAATGTTTCTCACTGAGGTATTAACTTCCTGAGAATCACAACTCATTAATGCTATAAAAATTTAAAAAATTAACTGATGGCTAGACTTTTGGGTTATTTTGTTACCTTTAGTTTAAACAATGTACAGTATTAAGGAAAAGTATGGATTGAATGCAGTTCGTGCATTGCTGCAGGATACACAAGGAACACTCACACACACACACACACGTACATTTTGGGATTTTAGTCAAACCATTACATTCAATAGGCTGAATAGCTGTTTTGCAAGCAGACCCGGACCATATGATGTGAAGTTGTACTATTTTCTGTAATCTGTCCTTATAGTAGATGAAAAGGTAGGATGAACAATTATTCTATTTACAGCAATCGGCATAGTGCGTTAAGCATAGTATCACGCTGCACTGTCACTGTCATTGAATTGACAGAATGTCAATCACAAATTGAAGGCTTTTTAAAAACAGGCTAAGGCAACTAAAATATTTACAATTACAAGGGGGGAATAAAATTAAGCACCACCGAATTCAGCAGATACGAAGAACTACAATTAAGTCGGGGGAAAAGACTGAACGGTCACATCTGAAAATGCAATCAACAATGCTTAACCAAATTCCTCTTCAAAACCACAAACAGGTTCCCATAATTATTAAACAGTCTGCTATCAAAGCTCAACATCATTTATACATTTAGCAGATACAATAGATGAACCATTAATTCCTTCCAGATAGAGAGTAAATTCTGCTCATCATCTGGATACGGTCATTGGCATTTTAAAGCAGGGCATTAAACTCAGCAGGAACAAGGACAACTGGTGTTTAGCCTTTGACAAAATAAACAAAAACATTAGCTGAAATTGCCCAGTCCTACAATGAAATATTTCTTAAGGCTAAAGGGATCAAGGGATATGGGGAGAAAGCAGGGACAGGGTACTGAATTTGGATGATCAGCCATGATCTCATTAAATGGCGGAGCAGGCTCGAGGGGCCGAATGGCCTACTCCTGCTCCTATGCTTCTATTCCACAGAGCGTGTAACTTTGATTATGTTTCAATTCATACTCAAGGAAGCAATGGTCTGGGCCTGAATTCAGATTTGGAGTTGCTTAATTTCTTCTTAATTGCAACATCTCATGTTACCCATCATTTCAGGCCCTTTCCATCAAACTGTATGTACTCTGCTTTTAGCAACGTCAAGGGAATTATCAAAACCTGTTTTATATTAGATGCAATTTAAAAAGAAAGTTGTGGCTGTCATTTTAATTGCAATTATCTTTTACCATCTCTTTTGGTGATAAGTCATATTGCTTTATATTATTTTAATAAACCTTAAAGAAAATCCTGATCAGTTTAATTTCTGATATGCTTAAAGCAGCAATGGGTCGGAAACAAAGTTAAGGCCTTTCTTAACTCAATGAATCAATAAAAGTTGTTTTTTTCTTCCAGTGACTTTGGTACATCTTTTCCTTAAAGTATAAGCTAATGGGATATTGCATCAATGACGTGATGGGATGGCCCAGGTGCTCACAGCAGTTTGAATTCCACAATAGCGGCTCGTGAAAATGTTAAAAAAAAGTATTGTATTGACCTAAGTATAAAACTTTAGCACAGATTGTTCTGAGGTGGGTCTGGGCATCAGAGCATTAAAATGAGTGAGGCAGCGTTCCACGTGATCCCATGGGATTACCACCCAGCGAGTTAGGTTAAGATTATCCCCCAGTGTTTCAGGATAGCTTATATATAAACACAAATTGTAATCCAGTTTAGTGGATCTGGTTGGATCCCACACTTCTGCCAATTGGACGACAGCAGCAAACCATCACCAATAGCCACTTTGGTCAGCCACAATGCAGCATGCAACAGCAACCCAACAGAAAGAACGAACTTGCATTTATATAGCACCTTCCACAACCTCAGGATGTCCCAAAGGGCTTTACAGTCAATGAAGTACTTTTGATGCTTAGTCACTGCTGCAAAGTAGGGAAATGTGGCAGCCAATTTACGCACAGCAAGGTCCCACAAACAATAATGAGATAAATGACCATAAAATCTGTTTTAGTGATGCTGGTTGAGGGATAAGAACATAAGAAATAGGAGCAGGAGTAGGCCATTCGGCCCTTCGAGCCTGCTCCGCCATTCAATGAGATCATGGCTGATCTTCTGCCTCAATTCCATTCACCGGCCCTATCGCCATATCCCTTGATGCCCTTACTAGTCAGAAATCTATCGACTTCTGTTTTGAATATACCCAATGACTGAGCCTCCACAGCCCTCTGGGGTAGAGAATTCCAAAGATTCACCACCCTCTGTGTGAAGAAATGTCTTCTCATCTCAGTCCTGAATGGACTACCCTTTATCCTGAGGCTCTGGCCCCTGGTTCTAGATTCCCCAGCCAAGGGAAACATTCTCCCAGCATCCATCTTATCAAGCCCTGTAATAATTTTGTATGCTTCAATGAGATCCCCTCTCATTCTTCAGAATTCAAGAGAATACAGGCCTAGTTTACTCAATCTCTTCTCATACGACAGTCCCGCCATCCCAGGAATCAATCTTGTGAACCTTCGTTGCACTCCCTCTATGGCAAGTATATCCTTCCTTAGGTAAGGAGACCAAAATTGTACACAGTACTCCAGGTGTGGTCTCACCAAGGCCCTGTATAATTGGAGTAAGACTTCTTTACTCCTGTACTCAAATCCTCTTGTAATGAAGGCCAGCATACCATTTGCCTTCCTAATGGCTTGCTGCACCTGCACATTCACTTTCAGTGACTCATGTACAAGGACACCCAGGTCCCTTTGAGCATCTGCATTCCCCAATCTTTCACCATTTAGGAAATACTCTGCTTTTCTGTTTTTTTACCAAAGTGGATAACTTCACATTTATCCACATTATATTCCATCTGCCATGTTCTCGCGCACTCACTGAGCCTGTCGAGATCCCCTTGAAGCCTCTTCACATCCTCTTCGCAACTGACACTGCCACCTAGCTTTGTATCATCAGCATGTACATTTCGTCCCCTCATCCAAATCATTGATATAGATTGTGAATAGCTGGGGCCCAAGCACCGATCCTTGCGATACCCCACTAGTCACAGCCTGCCATCCTGAAAAAGACCGTTTATCCCTACTCTTTGTTTTCTGTCTGTTAGCCAATTCTCAATCCATGCCAGTATATTACCCCCAATTCCATGTGCCCTAATTTTGTTCACCAACCTCTTGTGCGGGACCTTATCGAAGGCCTTCTGAAAATCCAGATACACCACATCTACCGGTTCCCCTTTGTCTACTCCACTAGTTACATCCTCAAAAGAACTCCAATAGGTTTGTCAAACAGGACTTGCCTTTCATAAATCCATGTTGACTCTGCCCAATCTTACTATTAGTTTCTAAGTGCCCAGTTATTGCATCCTTTATAATAGATTCCAGCATTGTCCCAATAAATTGTTAGCCAGGACACCAGGGAGAATGCGCCTGCTCTTCTTTGAAAAATGAATGGGATCTTTTACGTCCACCAGAGAGGGCAGACGGGGCCTCGGTTTAACATCTCATCTGAAAGACGGCACCTCTGACAGTGCAGCACTCCCTCAGCACTGTACTGGAGTATCAGCCTAGATTTTGTTCTGAAGTGGGACTTGAACCCTAGACCTTCTGACTCAGAGGCAGGAGTGCTACCACAACAACAACAATTAGCATTTATATAGCGCCTTTAACGTAGTAAAACATCCCAAGGCGCTTCACAGGAGTGTTAGAAGACAAAAAATTGACACCGAGCCACATAAGAAATTAGGGCAGGTGACCAAAAGCCTCTGTCTGAAAGTCCCACTCCCACAATATGCAACCTTTCAGTTTGGGAACTAAATAGAATAAGGGAAATGAAAGCTGCATCCTCTGATTCCAATACACAGGAGTGTTGATGCTCCAGTGCTCAGTTTCACTGCTATTCACGACTCTGATTTATAAGTAAATGTTTGTGCACCAGTGTCATTCTTTTTTTAAAGTTGGCTTTTGTGTTAGGTGTAAATTACTGCAGAAGCGTTAGTCACCAACATGTCTGTACACACCATTTCATGCAGGCCTGCTCACGGATTAATCCTGCTGACTAGTTTAGCCAGTTGGGGATTTAAAGTTCATGAGTGCTGGATTTGAAGAATCAGAAAAAAAATTGCCCCAATAGAAGGAGGAGGTGGCAGGAGATTCCCCAAACAGAAACCCGAAAAACATCGGGTGGACCGAAGATTTAATTTAAATTAGAGCAATGGACACATTATGAGCAAAACATCACAAACAATTAAGACCCAGCAAGTTTATCCAGTGAGCCAGAGGGACCAGGAAAGTCTCGCATTCGATCCCAGGTCTGTGCTGATTTAATTGATCTGAGCTAGGGTGGCAGTAGATGTGCTATAGTTGATCTGGGTACCCCGATTTAAAGAGCTGAAAATCAACCAGGGCTCCCCATTCCATTCGGTATCCAGTGGCTGGAAGTGCGGGTGAGGGGGCGCTGGGCGAGAGCAAGGTGGGACTTTGGCTGCGTTGCTCCCCACACACGACCCCATCCCGGAGTCGGACACCCTGCTGACGGTCACCATCAAGGCTCAGGGATGAACAATGGCCATTTGGGCAAGGTAGCAGAGGGGGTGGTCATTGCCTGTGGAACTGAACCCCAGCAAAGACTCAATGGAATCAGAAAGCAAAGGAGCAGAGAACATAGGTGAGAGAAACAACAGTTTTCAAAGTCAGAAAAACTCATGACACTACTTTTGATGACACTTCTACAGAATTAATGTGGTGCTATAAGGAAATTTGGGAAGCCCCTGCAACTAGAAATAGATGTTGCTGTGCTCCTACTGAGACTGTTGAACTAACCAGACTGTGTTGCCAGTGCAAAAATGCAGGGGTACCCATTCTGAATAACTTTGCATAACTTAATACGAGTTATTTAATAATGACACTACGCGAGGACGGTATGAACATGCAATGAGCATATGGCGCCTATGACATTTTAAATGCCCTGAATAGGAAGAGGATCTCTTTTCTGGGTGTACACTGAAAGAACGCTACTTGCTTTGGCAAAGTTGAGATCTTTATTGCGTGATGTACAGCCACGGCTCAGTGGGCAGCACTCTCTCCTCCGAGTCAGAAGGTTGTGGCTTCAAGCCCCACTCTAGTCACATGACCACGTAATCTAGGCCGACACGTCACTGCAGCAGAGCGCTTAAATCGGGATCTTTGGATTTACTCAGTTGAGTCACGATAAGATGGCTTCAGTCTGCCCTGCAGGGTGTTCCTTAACTGAATGGATCAGGAAAGTTTTGATTTTTAACCAAGCTATGTGGATTCGGTGGCAAAATCAGAGCCATCCAAATAGGTTACCCACCTCCTCCCATTCTTTACACTCCAGTGAGATACCTCAAATATGGAGCGTGGAATTCTTTTTCCCTTCCCCTCTTTTGGGTCCCTCCCTCTCAAGCCATCGTCAGCCAAAAGCCCCCGTCATTGTCATCTGAGGCCACATGGAGGTGCGTACGACTGTCCCACAATGTTGCAAACTTTCTTCCCAGTGCAGTGCCGAGTGCTGTCCTTCAAATGTTGCTAAACCGAGGCTCCATCTGCCTATTTTGGTGGGGGGAGTAGGGGGGGGGTTAAAGATCCCATGACACTATTTGAAGAAAAGCAGGGAATTCTACCCGACCAAAATTCCTCTCAACCAACATTAAAAGCAGTTCAACTAGCCATTGCTGACCATGCAATCTTGATGTACACAAAATGGCTGCCGCGTTTGCCTACGCAGGAGTCGATCAATGCTAAAGTACTTCATTTGAAATGTTCAAACAACCTGATCAGACATTATATAAATATGATAAAGCATTTATAAATGTGACAAGGGCCTAAAAATTCGGTTGCTTTGCGCCTCCCGTTAGCGCCCGGGCGCAAAGCAACTAGCGCCTGGGCGCCGGGCCGCCAACGCCTCCCGCGAAATTCAGCGGGAGGTTAGCGGCGGCGGTAACCGTTAGCGCCCCGCACTGCTGCGCCGCCAGCGATGATGTCATCGCCATGCGCAGTGCCCCGCTCGCGATCTTCAGTAGTGCCCCCTGACTTACCACCGGACGCCATGTCCGACGGGGTCAGGGGGGCCTACCTGTGGCCGGGGCAGCACTGATTAAAGGGGAGGTGCCGGGCAGGCCAATTTTGTTGCTGGCCGCCTGCCAGCACCTGCCCCCTCTGCCGTCCCCGGCCTCCTCTGAAGCCTCCCCGTGGAGTGTCTGCTGCGCTCCGTGAGCCCAGCACTTCTCGAGTGCCAAACTCTTTTGCCGGCACTCCGATCCCAGGTGGCCCAGCTGGGCCCCGGGTCGTGCTACGCTAGGCCCCTCCCCTTTAAGAAGGGGAGGAAGTCCTGTAGTACCGCGCTGCGGCACGTAGCGCCGCGATATTCACTTGCAGCGTCCCAAGAGGGAGACGGGGTGCTTCCAGTAGAGCCCCGCTTCCCTCTTGGGGCACTACCGGTGAATTTCGGCCACGGGGGCGCTAATTTTTTCGCCCGGCAAAGTTAGCGCCCCAAAGGGGGCGCGACTCAATTTTTTCCCCCCAGGTGTTTCAAAAATGCAAGTGCATCTTTCCTCTCCCCCCACCCCCACCTTGGACCGCAGTCATAGAGTCATACAGCACAGAAAGAGGCCCTTCGGCCCATCGTGTCTGCGCCGGCCATCAAGCCCTATCTATTCTAATCCCATTTTCCAGCACTTGGTCCATAGCCTTGTATGCTATGGCATTTCAAGTGCTCATCTAAATGCTTCTTGAATGTTGTGAGGGTTCCTTCCTCTACCACCCTTTCAGGCAGTGGGGAAATGCATACAACAGCAAAGCTACATTCACCCCTTACATTGCATTCTCTGCACAGAGGAGTAATCATGGGAACTGCCATGAATTGAACGCAGTAAACTGGACAAATATGATCATTTTCACCAGAAACATTGTAGTACTGCGTGAAAAGGAAGCTTGAAACTCTATTTATACACGGTCTTATTTTCTCACCCCTTCCTGAAGTCTACAGATCATTACATGGTTAGCAGGCAAATAAAAAGGACAAGTGGGTGGGATTCTGAGTTTCATACACACAGGCATGGAATACAAAACACGTATAAGACACTGGCTAGGACACAATTAATAGCACAGTGTGCATTTCTGAGCACCTCATTTTAGCAAAGATATTGGAGCCATGGAAAAAGTACAATGTTGATTCATTCAGATGATACCAGGGACGGGAGACTTGAAACCCTAGAGCTGTATTCAATGGAGCAGAGAAGACTCAGGGAGCATTTAATAGAAACATTCAAAATTGAGAGAGGATAAATAGTGAAAACATATTTTTCCATCGCTCTGTGAATTGGTAAGGAAAACACGCACAGAATTAGTACGAGAAGTATCTAGGAGGGGAAAACTGTTCACCTGCGTTTTCAGGTTGAGTGAACTTTTTCTACCAGTTGTCGTCCTCACGGAAACTGAGCTGGAATGGAAAACCCAGCACAAAACAGAAGAAGAAAAATTTCATATCTTGGAGATTACATAGAATTTACAGCACAGAAACAGGCCATTCGGCCCAACTGGTCTGTGTCGGTGTCAATGCTCCACATGAGCCTCCTCCCTGGGTAAATAAGTTTCTCCTGAATTCCTTATTCGATTTATTAGCAACTATCTTATATTTATGTCCCCTAGTTTTGGATTTCCCCACAAGTGGAATCATCTTCTCTTACCTCTCCCCTAACAAACCCCTTCATAAACAAACCCCTTCATAATTTTAAAGACCTCTATTAGGTCACCCCTCAGCCTTCTCTTTTCTAGAGAAAAGATTCCCCACCCTGACAGTTTTAACCTCTCAGTTCTGGTATCATCCTTGTAAATCTTTTTTTGCACTTTCTGCAGTGCCTCGATGTCATTTTTCTAAATACCTCAGCACTATTGCCAGTTATTGTGCCGAGGTATTTCAGTGTTGTTAAGTCTGGAAACAATAAATACAAAAGGCTGGGATCTTCCAGTGGTGTTGGTGCCAGTGGTCTGGTTTTTTTTTCTTGCTGGCTTTACCTGAAATCCATTAAAATCAGTTCTTTTCCCTGGCGCACGCACATATTGCTCCATCTGTATGTCCCAATCTGTGGGGATCAAACCTGGATCCTTCATGGTGTAAGAAATAGCTATTAGATTCATAGATGAAGTTTGACTCTTAGAACAGAGATTGAAATGCAGTCAGGAACAAAAGGTTGAACTGTCAGCGAGGTCAAATAATAAACACCAAAAGACAAATGGAAATGATAAGAGGATCGTAAAATGCAAGAAAACACACGATGATGATACCATAGCTAGACAATAAGGAGCCACGAAGTCATAAAATTTCCTTAAAGAAACATAACAAAACATTCCTCAGAAAGATAAGAGAAAGGTCTCGTCAGCCATGCAGAAAGGGGCAGTGAGAAATGTCTTCCCGCACCACACCTGGATTATAGATGATTGACACTAGATAGATCACAGCCCACCAAAATAACTATAAATATAGAGGGTTGAGAGGGGAATCAGACAGCGAGGGGCGAAGGCTTCTTCGAGGTGGAAATCAATGCTGGCTCAGGCCTTACACCTTGACTAAGTTTAGCCTCTGAGGTGGATCAATGCTGGCTCACGCCTAACACCTCCAACAGCTCGGGGGACGAATCAACCGAAGTGACCGCTGTTACTGACTGCAGAGACCCACTGACCCAAGACCTCCACGCTGTCTCATCAGACATCGAACCAACCGTCCATCCGGTCATGGCATTCCGATTCGGGAGTCGTAGATCGCTCTCTACTGTCACGGGTTGTATGTCTATTATACTCAGCTTAAACCATATGTAATATCTGATTACGCTTTAATACTGTAGCTCTTTAATAAAAAGCCTTGCAACTCCTAAGACCCTTTGGGTAATCTGTGTGTGACCTGTGATCCTAAACTTACAATGGTCTGTGCGAATCAGTACCATGATGGGCGATTGCGAAGCCATCAGTGAGAGTTGGCAGCATTTTAGACAAAAATAAAGACAGCCAGCTGAAAGGGCCCAACAGTTAAATGCACTGATTACGTGATGTTGCTTTTAAAGAGAAATGCGAGAGTCTTTCCCAGCTAAGGACAACTCATAGCATGTACACATGTCGAATACATTTTTAAACAATTGTTAATGGTGAGGAGGGCATGACCACCGCTCTCTGGAAATCCCAACTGGGGACAGTTGGAACAATCTGCATGTTTATATCAGCGGTTCAAGAAGAAAGCCCACCACCACCTTCTCAAGAGCAACCAGGGATGGGCAATACGTGCTGTCCTTGCTAGTGACGTCCATATCCCCAGAATGATTTTTTTTTTAAAACATAGAAGAGCATCGGAGAACAAATTACCAGAGGATAGAGGAGGAGACAAGAAAGATTGAAGAGGAGGAGAAAGAGAAAGAAGAATGGAAGAGAGGTGGCAGAGCAAAGTGGCTTTGAGGCAGAGTTTAAAGAGCAGGGGGGGTAGTGATTGAAAGATTGGACTCTATGCTGGAGCAGGTGAGGTGGGTATGGAGGGGTAATCCAGTGTCAGAGGATGAGAGGGAACAGACTGAAACATACGGTCGATCAGAAAAACTTTAAATTTAATAGACCATGAATAAAACGAACAGTAAACAGGCCAACATCCATGGGAAGAAACAAGGTATTTATTGCTTCCAGACTTACAACACTGAAATACCAGCACAGTGGCTGGCAATAGTGTTCAGTGAAGTCCAAGATAAGAAACTACAACTCCGTTCCGAGGAAGGATTTTATAGCTGAAACGTCTCCTGTCTTCTCGACGGATGTTGTCTGACCTGCTGAGCATCCCCAACATTTTCTGTTTTTGCTTCAGATTTCCAACATCCGCAGGATTTTGCTCATCAGAAATTACATGTCTTTGATTGCACGACACAGAATCCGTCACCGGTTCCAGTCGCTGATTTCTCTGCTGGAATTTTTCTTATTGTGTTTGTGCTAGCTGTTCAATTCCAGCACAGTTTTCTCATGTGGAGAATTGATTATCCCTTGTCTATCAGTAGAAAAGTTTCACTCTAACTGAAAACACACGGAACTATCTTCTCCTCTGCAGGAACTACAAGTCATACTTTTCTCCACTGACTATAAACTGAGGCTTGGGAAAACCGGCTTTGAACTTACTCTCTGATTTTTTTTTGCTCATCTTTCATCACCACAAACTGGCCCAAATCAAAGCAGGTTACCAAAGCAGGTGTTGCACTAATATTTGTTCATATTTCTACCCCTCCCATTTAGAACAGTTATGCTGCACGAAAGAAAAACAAAGACATGCATTTATATAATGCCTTTCATGAACCCAGAACGTCCCAAAGCATATTACAATGGATTAAGTACTTTTTGAAGTGTGATCACTGTTATAATGTAGGAAATGCGGCAGCCAATTTGCACACAACAAGCTCACACAAACAGCAAAGTGATAATGACCAAATAATCTGGTTTTAGTGATGTTGGTTGATGGATAAATATTGGCCAGGACACCGGGGGAGAACTCCCCTGCTCTTCTTCAAATAGTGCCGCGGGATCTTTTACATCCACATGAGGGGGCCTCAGTTTAACGTCTCATCTGAAAGACAGCACCTCATGCGGTACAGCATTCTCTCATTACAGCACTGGGAGTGTCAGCCTGATTTTGTGCTCAAAGTGACTGGAGTGGGACTTGAACCCACGATCTTCTAACTCAGAGGCGAGAGTGCTACCCACTAAGCCACAGCGGACACCTCGAGTAGAACAAGATAGACTTTGGTCAAGCAAATCAACATGAAAGCAGCAGCGTTACAGTCACACCTGTTGCGTCACATTTGACCCATTCCAAGTTTCGATGAGTCAGTGCGTGGTCAGTCTGACCACATGCAGTGGTGCTCAGTTCTGGACGAAACCAGATTTTTAGCACGTGCCTAACTAACCCCAACCATGTACTCAATCTCGTGCCTTGGATCAAACGCAGCTGTTTTACTGGAGCTGACTAGGTGAAAACTCGCATAAACCTGTATTATTGGGAGGGTATGAGAGGAAGTGAAAGAAGGGTATTGATTCCAGCGATGTCTACATGTACTGTTGTACCAGCAGTCTGGTGCCAGTGTTATGTCTAAACCAGAGCAACTTGATATTGCTTTTTATTATAACAGCAATATTATTTTCCATTGCATGTCCATTTCCATTAGTTTCCTTACGTGAAGGGCAGAAAAGGGCTGCATGCACAAAGTCCCACCCTTGCAAACACCTTAATCCAGCACATCACCAAGACAAGTAAAATAGTGCAGATGCTGGAATCTGAAATAAAGATCGAAAAATGCTGGAAACACTCAGGTCAGGCAGCATCTGTAGAGGGCAAAGATAAGGTTGACGTTTCAGGTCAAAGACCTTTTGTCAGCACCCCTGACGTAACAGATGCCAAGCGTATCCAGCATTTTCTGGTTTTATTCTTAGTACATCACATTCACTTTAAATGATTCACCAGCATCCCTCCCCTCTGGCTTCTCTGTGGAGCAAGCTGAAACGCATCAATGAGAGAAAGTGTCCCACACCAATGGGCCCCGCCATGATGCAACATCCTGTCTTTTTGTGACTGAGAACAATCAACCCTCACATTTCCCAATGCAACAGGTCATATTATGGTCACCTGAATAACTAAATATTTGGCACGTGCTACAATTCCGAGCGCCGTGATCCCAAGGAAAGCCAGCAAAATACATCAAAAGACCAACTGGCCAACTTATATACCACCAGAACCTTTTGCAGGCTGAAGGATGAAAGGCTATGTACAGAGCAGCAGTGACCGATTGCCTAAAGGAAGAGACAGTTTTCACAGGCTGCATAAACAGCCCAAGAAATGTCATATACCACACCCGTATTGTCCTGGAGCCTTGCCAGGAATTAAAGATTGATCTCCCAGGCACTACTGCAAGCAACCCTTGGGTTGCTAACCCTCCCTGTTTTTAAAAAAAAATTAATTTATGGGATGTGGGCGTCGTTGGCAAGGCCAGCATTTATTGCCCATCCCTAATTGCCCTCGAGAAGGTGGTGGTGAGCTGCCTTCTTGAACCGCTGCAGCCCGTGTGGTGAAGGTACTCCCACAGTGCTGTTAGGGAGGGAGTTCCAGGATTTTGACCCAGCGACGATGAAGGATCGGTCGATATACTTTTAAGTCAGGATGGTGTGTGACTTGGAGGGGAACTTGGAGGTGGTGGTGTTCCCGTGCGCCTGCTGCCCTTGTCCTTCTAGGTGGAAGATGTAGCGGGATTGTCCGGCAGTCTCCCGGATCCGAGGATTGATCTCGCCGGGCGCTGCTATGGGCGACCCGGGAGAAAATGCGGAAGTAGAGATTGTAGTTTGCACGCGCGGGACAGCTTCAAGTTCAAGTGCCACACCCTTCCTGCCCCCGCCCCCCCACCACCCCACACCACCACCCCCTCCCCCCCCCGCCCCACCCCCGGTGTTGTGAGCTCAGGAAAGGCTGCTGTCACCGTTATGGAGTGGTCAACACTTGGGGAAAGAGCACGGGCGCCATGAGTGAGGTTGCCAAGTTTAAGACCAGACAAGCGGTGAGATGGATTCACAACATTTGTTAAGTCACAAATAAAGCAAGGGTTTAAACAACTTCAAACTATATCTCTAAACAAAAGTGTGTTGCACAAAGAGGATACAAAAAACACCTGCATAAGCACCGAGTCCATTACTCTATTTGATTGTCAATTTAAAGCTTTTGATAAAACTAGGTTTCAGTATTTGTTTAGCTTAAACAAGCTTCATTTGAACTAAAATTGAGTCAACATGACACCATTGCATTTCATTAACTGTACAAATATCAACGTAGAAAAATAAATCGAAGTGTCAAATGGACAAATATTGATTTTTTTTTGCTAAATAAACTGCTATAAAATCTAGTACATGAATCGTATCTTCTGAATTTAGGAAAATTCACTTGCACTGATGCAACTTCCAAAAGAACAAGCCCAAAAATGTGATGCACCTTAAAAATCTTGCCTTTGCAATACATGAAATGGTTACAGATAGTTCACTTTTACACAAAATGGGCATTCTTTAATTAATCTAGTGTGCAAGACCTCATTACAGCCTTGGTCCAAACATAGACAAAGGAGCTGAGTTCCAGAGGTGAGGTGAGAGTGACTGCCCTTGACATCAAGGCAGCATTTGACCGAGTGTGGCATCAAGGAGCCCTAGTAAAACTGAAGTCAATGGGAATCGGGGGGAAAACTCTCCACTGGCTGGAGTCATACCCAGCACAAAGGACGATGGTTGTGGTGGTTGAAGGTCAGTCATCACAGCCCGAGGACATCACTGCAGGAGTTCCTCAGGGCAGTGTCCAAGACCCAACCATCTTCAGCTGCTTCATCAGCGACCTTCCCTCCAACATAAGGTCAGAAGTGGGGATGTTCGCAGATGACTGCACAGTGTTCAGCGCCATTCATAACTCCTCAGATAATGATGCAGTCCATGCCCGCATGCAACAAGACCTGGACGACGTTCAGGCTTGGGCTGATAAGTGGCAGATAACATTGGCGCCACAGAAATGCCAGGCAATGACGATCTCCATTCAACGGTATTACCATCGCCGAATCCCCCACCAACAACATCCTGGGGGGTCACCATTGATCAGAAACTTAACTGGACCAGCCACATAAATACAAGAGCAGGTCAGAGGCTAGATATTCTGCGGCGAGTGTCTCACCTCCTGACTCCCCAAAGTCTTTCCACCATCTACAAGGCACAAGTAAGGAGTGTGATGGAATACTCTCCACTTGCCTGGATGAGTGCAGCTCCAACAACACTCAAGAAGCTCGACACCATCCAGGACAAAGCAGCCCGCTTGATTGGCACCCCATCCACCACCTTAAACATTCACTCCTTCCACCACCGGCGTACCGTGGCTGCAGTGTGTACCATCTACAAGATGCACTGCAGCAACTCGCCAAGTCTTCTTCGGCAGCACCTCCCAAACCTGCGACCTCTACCACCTAGAAGGACAAGGGCAGCAGGCGCATGAGAACACCACCACCTCCAAGTTCCCCTCCAAGTCACACACCATCCTGACTTAGAAGTATATCGCCGATCCTTCATCGTCGCTGGGTCAAAATCCTGGAACTCCCTACCTAACAACACTGTGGGAGCACCTTCACCACACGGACTGCAGCGGTTCAAGGCGGCGGCTCACCACCACCTTCTCAAGGGCAACTAGGGATGGGCAATAAATGTTGGCCTTGCCAGCGACACTCACATCCCAAAAATGAATTTAAAAAAACTTAATCATTTAGCAAAATAGCATCACAAGGTTGATGAGGGCAATGCGATTGATGTGGTGTACATGAACTTCTAAAAGGCGTTTGATAAAGTGCCACATAATTGGCTTGCCAGCATAGTTGAAGCCCATGGAATAAAAGGAACAGTGACAGCATGGATACTAAATTGGCTAAGTGACAGGAAACAGAGAGTAGTGGTAAACGGTTGTTTTTCGGACTGGAGGAAGGTACACAGTGGGGTTCAGCAGGGTTGGTACTAGGACCACTGCCTTTCTTGATATATATTAATGATTTGGACTTGGCTGTACAGGGCACAATTTCAAAATTTGATGATGACACAAAACTTGGAAGTATAGTGAATAGTGAAGAGGATAGTGATAGACTTCAAGAGGACATAGACAGGCTGGTGTAATGGGCGGACATGTGTCAGATGAAGTTTAACGCAGAAAAGTGTGAAGTGATACCTTTCCTCATTCTTCCTACCAAAATGTAATATAAACTAAATGGTACAATTCTAAAGGGGGTGCAGGAACAGAGAGACCTGGGGGTATATGTGCACAAATCGTTGAAGGTGGAAGGGCAGGTTGAGAAAGCGGTTAAAAAAGCATACACAATCCTGGGCTTCATAAATAGACATGATGCGGAGATGCCGGTGTTGGACTGGGGTGGACAAAATTGAGAGGTCGCACAACACCAGGTTATAGTCCAACAGTTTTATTTGAAATCACAAGCTTTCGGAGCTATCAATCGCCCCTTCCTCAGGTGAACACTTCACCTGAGGAAGGGGCGATCGATAGCTCCGAAAGCTTGTGATTTCAAATAAAACTGTTGGACTATAACCTGGTGTTGTGCGACCTCTCAACTTCATAAATAGAGGCATAGAGTACAAAAGCAAGGAAGTTATGATGAACCTTAATAAAATACTGATTCGGCCACAACTAGATTATTGTGTCCAATTCTGGGCACCGCAATTTAGGAAGGATGTGAAGGCCTTAGAGAGAGTGCAGAAAAGATTGACAAGAATGGTTCCAGGGATGAGGGACTTCAGTTACGTGGATAAACTGGAGAAACTGGGGTTGTTCTCCTTGGAGCAGAGAAGGTTGAGAAGAGATTTGATAGAGGTGGTCAAAATCATGAGGGGTCTAGACAGAGAAGATAGAGAGAAACTGTTCCCACTGGCGGAAGGGTCGAGAACCAGAGGACACAGATTTAAGGTGATTGGCAGAAAATCCAAAGGCGACATGAGGAAAAACTTTTTTACGCAGCGAGTGGCTAAGATCTGGAATGCACTGCCTGAAAGTGTGGTGGAGGCAGATTCAATCACGGTGTTCAAAGGGGAATTCGCTAAGTACCTGAAGGAAAAAATTTGCAGGGCTACGGGGAAAGGGCGGGGGATTGCGACTGGCTGAAGTGCTCTTGCAGAGAGCCGGCACGGGCTCGACGGGCCGAATGGCCTCCTACTATGCTGTAACCATTCTACGATTGTAAGTGTAATGCGTGATACTTTTTCCTGGCTGTGTTTAGCTGTCGACACTGCACAAGAAATAGTTTAAAGCTATCCAGGAACATTTGTGTTAAAAATGACGAGTGGCTACACTATGAACAACTTCACATGTAGGCAACGTTCCTGCTAAGCCGCGCAGCAGTCTGGAGGTCCCGCGCAGACCGCTCACCGGCTTTTATATAGAAGAAACCGCGCATGTGCGAAAATTTTAATGGGCCGCGCAGCCAGTTAAAGGGACTGCGCACGGGAAAAAAAAAGGGAGGGAACATTGCATGAAGGCAAACCCAAGTAACAGAAACAAGCATCTGAATCGCAATACAATATGTCCCAATCAACCATGGTACACAGGATATTAACATTGATATGGATGAGGAGGATTATTGAGCCCATTATAACCATTACACTACTGTACTCAGTATGAGCTATATTACTGGACTCGTAATCCAGAGGTTCGGACTAATAATCCAGAAAGCACGAGTTCAAATCCCGCTATGGCAGTTTGAGAATTTGAATTAGTTTTTTTTTTTAAATCAATCAGGAAATACAAAGTTAGTATTAGTGAATGTGACCATGAAGCGGTCACAGTGTCACTGGTTCACCAATGTCCTTTAGGGAAGGAAACCTGCCGTCCTTACCGTGTCTGGCCTAAATGTGACTTCTGTCCCACACCAACATGGTTGACTCTTAACTGCCCTCTGAAGTGGCCGAGCAAGCCACTTAGTTCCATCAAGCAGTTACAATTTGCAGCGGTTCAAGCAAAAGGCCCAACACCATCACTTTTTTTCAGGGCAACTAAAAATGGGCATTAAATGCGGACCATGCCAGTGACGCCCATATCCCAAGAATTAATTTTTTTTAAATCTCGAAATAATCTACAGACCCTCTTACAACATCATCTAACTGTTCCTTAAATGTTCCAGAGTTTTTCCTTCCACTAATCTCAGAAATCCACTTCATGTGTTGATCTCCGAGTGAAAAATAACTTTCTGGCCTGAGTCCTGAATTTGCCTTTCACTCGTTCAAATTTGTGCCACTTGTCAACAGCGTTATGGTTCGATTTTAAGCAATGATCTAAATTCATCTTTTATCTTAAAATTTCTCAGTCACCTCCTTTCAAGGCTGAAAAGGCCAAGATTTTTTTCAGCATTTCCTCAGAACTCATTAGTTACAAACACAAGCTCTAGCCTCCGACCAATTCTGTAATTTTAAACTAAACCTGCCACCAAACGTCATGCAAGTCATTCCATCTCAATGTGCATCTGTATTTTAGAAGAAATGCCGACCCTCCCTGTCTCAATCATTAATTAAATTTGCCGATGACACTAAGTGGAGGGAACTGTGGACTTGGAGGAGACAGCCAAGAGTTTACAAAGATAGTGTGGCAGGGTTTGCACCTGGGCTGATCAGTGGCAAATGAACGTCAATACGGATAAATGCAAAGTTCTGCAGAGTGGAAGTAATGGGAGACATGCAAGTTCCAAGGATGCGACAGAATTTGTCAAGGGAGAATATTGCGCAACCTAAGGATTAACTTAATTTCTCGCACTTCTGCTCTCACCCCTTCCCCTTCCTCCCGGAACCACGATAGGGTTGCCCTTGTCCTCACCTTTTACCCCACCAACCTCCACATTCAACAAAATCTTCCGACGCCCTCCGTCACTTTTAACAGTTTCCAGTTTCCTGGCCCCCAACCGTCTCCTTTTCACGATGGACGTCCAATCCCTCTACACCTCCATCCCCCACCAGGATGGCCTGAGGGCGCTCCGCTTCTTCCTTGAATAGAGGCCCAACCAGTCCCCTTCTACCACCACCCTCCTCTGCCTGGCTGAACTTGTTCTCACATTGAACAACTTCTCCTTTGACTCCACTCACTTCCTCCAAATTAAAGGTGTTGCTATAGGACCCCGCAGGGGTCCTAGCTATGCCTGCCTTTTCGTGGGATATGTGGAACATTCTTTGTTCCAGTCCTACTCCTGTCCCCTCCCTCACCTCTTTTTCCGGTACAATGATGACTATATTGGTGCCGTTTCCTGCTCTCACCCTGAACTAGAAAATTTCATTCACTTTGCTTCCAATTTCCAACCTTCCCTCACCTTCACATGGTCCATCTCTGACTCTTCCCTTCCCTCCCCTTCCTCGACTTCTCTGTCTCCATCTCTGGGGATAGGCTATTGACAAACATTCACTATAAGCCCACTGACTCCCACAGCTACCTGGACTGCACTTCCTCCCACCCCGCTTCCTGTAAGGACTCTATTCCATTCTCCCAGTTTCTCCGTCTCCGCCGCATCTGCTCTGATGATGCCACCTTCCATACTAGTGCTTCCGACATGTCTTCCTTTTTCCTCAACCGAGGATTCCCCTCTACTGTGGTTGACACGGTCCTTGACCGTGTCGGTTCTATTTCCCGCACTTCTGCTCTCACCCCTTCCCCTCCCTCCCGGAACCACGATAGAGTTCCCTTTGTCCTCACCTTTCACCCCACCAGCCTCCACATTCAACAGATCATCCTCTGCCATATCCGCCACCTCCAGCGTGATCCCACCACCAAACACCTCTTCCCCTCACCTCCCCTTTCAGCATTCCGAAGGGACCGCTCCCTCCGCGACACCCTGGTCCACTCCTCTATCACCTCCAACACCCCTTCCCCTTCGCCCAGCACCTTCCCGTGCAAGCGCAGGAGATGCAACACATGCCCTTTTACCTCCTCCCTTCCCACTGTCCAGGGCCCCAAACACTCCTTCCAGGTGAAACAGCGGTTTACTTGTACTTCTTGCAATTTAGTATACTGTATTCGCTGCTCACGATGCGGTCTCCTCTACATTGGGG
Organism: Squalus acanthias; assembly: GCA_030390025.1. Classification (NCBI taxonomy): domain Eukaryota; kingdom Metazoa; phylum Chordata; class Chondrichthyes; order Squaliformes; family Squalidae; genus Squalus; species Squalus acanthias. The sequence goes on from CM059429.1 coordinate 14,474,575, forward strand.
AGACCAAACGCAGATTAGGTGACCGCTTTGCGGAACACCTCCGTTCAGTCCGTAAGGGTGACCCCGAGCTTCCGGTCACCTGCCACTTTAATTCTCCGCTCCATTCCCACTCTGATCTCTCCGCTCTCGGCCTCTTACACTGTTCCAATGAAGCTCAACGTAAGCTCGAGGAACAGCACCTCATCTTTCGATTAGGCACTTTACAGCCTTCTGGACTCAACATCGAGTTCAACAATTTCAGACCATAACCTCGGCCCCTATCTTTTTTTTCCATTTTTGTTTTTCTCTCTCACATGACAGCTGTCGATCATTCTACCATTGCCATTTACACTTCATCTAGAGTCATCTTTTGTTTCTTAACTTGTCCCATTACAATCTCCTTTTGCCTTGCACCATCATCCCTTTTGTCTCTTAATCTCTCCTGCCTTCCATCCTATCACAAACCTTGCCTTTTGTTCTTTCCTCCCCCCTTTCCCTGCCCCTACACTTGCTTAAAAACCTGTTCCATCTCCAACTTTTACCAATTCTGACGAAGGGTCATCGACCTGAAACGACCTGTTTCTCTCTCCACAGATGCTGCCCGACCTGCTGAGAATTTCCAGAATTTTCTGTTTTTACTAAGGATGAACTTGTTGGCACCACGCCAAGACAATGTACTAAACAAAATGAATAGGATGTTGGGTATTATTGCCAAATCAGTTGAGTTTGAATTTCCAGAAGTCATGCTCAAGCTATAATGGTGTCCTGCTCAGGTCATGCCTGAAGAACTGTGTACAGTTCTGGTCAACGCGACGCAAGGGGGCATCCAAATCCTCGAGACAATGCAGAGGAAGCAGTGGGGCTGTTCAGCAGTCTCAAAGGGAAGAGCTATGAAGAAAGACTTCAGCTAAGACTTTTCATCCTCAGAAAGAGTTGCCTCAGAAGAGACCTTATAGAGGAGTACAAAATTCTTAATAGGATTAGAGAAAGTAAAACCGATAGCTGGACAAGGGAGCACTGTTGCCTCACAGCGCCAGGGACCCGGGTTCGAATCCGGCCTCGGGTGACTGTCTGTGTGGAGTTTGCACATTCTCCCCGTGTCTGCGTGGGTTTCCTCCGGGTGCTCCGGTTTCCTCCCACAGTCCAAAGATGTGCGGGTTAGGTTGATTTGGCTATGATAAAATTGACCCTTAGTGTTAGGGGGATTAAATACGTGGGGTTACGGGGATAGGGTGGGATATGTGTCGGTGCAGGCTCGATGGGCCGAAATGGCCTCTATCTGCACTGTGGGGATTCTGTGATTCTGTGATAATCACAGCGATAAAGGCCAAGTTTAGACTTACGTCACTAAGTATTTCTTTGCAAGGAAGGTGAATTTCCTTACCGAGGTGAACAGCAGCTGGAACAAGTGCCTGGAAAGGTGGTTCAGGGCAGGGCACTGGATTAATTTAAGGAACAGCTGGATGCTGGAATGGGAAGACTGTCAGGTTGGTCATCTGGAAGGATGAGATCAAATGGACTTTCCTCATCTGAAGATATCTTGTGACCCTCACAACTTTCATTTCATGCTCGAAACAAAGAAGGGTACCGTCAGGCAAGCCATTCGGGATCCCAGAGGTAGTTTAAAAAGCTAGTTGTAACTTAATGGCAGGGCAGCTTTCGGCAGCGTGGAGTGCTCCTCCTGTGCTATGTGGGAAGTCAGGGACACTTTCGGTGTCCAGGGTGAACAGGTGTGCAGGAAGTGTCTCCAGCTGCAGCTACTCGAAATCCGCGTTTCGGAGCTGGAGATGCGGCTGGAGTCACTATGGAGCATCCGCGAAGATGAAATCTTTGCGCATAGCACATTTAACGAGGTGGTCGCACCGCAGGTAAAGAGTGCACAAGCAGACAGGGAATGGGTGACCGCCAGACAGAGTAAAAGAACCAGGAAGGTAGTGCCGGAGTCCCCTGGGTCCATCTCCCTCTCCAACAGATTTTCCGTTTTGGATACTGCTGGGGGAGATGGTTTCTCAGGGGAATGCAGCAAGAGCCAAGTCCGTGGCACTACGAGTGACTCAGCTGCACAGGAGGGGAGGAAAAAGAGTGGTGCCAGGGTCAAGAATGTCACTGAACAGCTGCAGGGCATTCTGAAGGGGGAGGGCGAACAGTCAGAGGTCGTGGTTCACATTGGTACCAAGGACATGGGTAGAAAGAGGGATGAGGTCCTGCAACAAGAATTTAGGGAGCTAGGTAGCAGATTAAAAAGCAGGACCTCAAAGGTTGTAATCTCTGGATTACTCCCAGTGCCACGTGCTAGTGAGTATAGGAATAGGAGGATAGAGCAGATGAATGTGTGGCTAAAGAGTTGGTGAAGGAGGGAGGGCTTTAGTTTCCTGGATCACTGGATCTGCTTCTGGGGAAGGTAGGACCTGTACAAGTCGGACGGGTTGCACCTGAACCGGAACGGGACCAACATCCTTGCGGGGAGGTTTGCTAGTACTGTTGGGGGGGGTTTAAACTAACTTGGCAGGGGGATGAGATACGGAGTGGAGCTATAGTAGGGTGTGATGCACAGCCAAATATAGAGGAAAAAACAAGTCAGCCTGGAAGGCAGAGCAAATATTTAACAGCACAAGGGAGTATGGCAAGGCTGGATGGCATTTATTTTAATGCAAGGAGTCTTGCGAGTAAGGCAGATGAATTGAAGGTGTTGATGAACACATGGGAGTATGATATTGTTGCTATCACAGAGACATGGTTGAGGGAGGGCAGGACTGGCAGCTCAATATTCCGGGGTATAGAATCTTCAGGCGAGACAGAGGGGGGTAAGAGGGGGTGTCGCAATATTAATCAAGGAGTCAATTACTGCTGTAAGGACGGATGATATCTTAGCAGGTTCCTCTAATGAGGCCATATGGGTAGAACTTAAAAACAAAAAGGGGGCAAGCACTTTGCTGGGAGTGTACTATAGGCCCCCAAACAGTCAGGGGGAGATAAAGGAACAGATATGTAGGCAAATCTCAGAAGTGTAGAAATAATAGGGTAATAATAGTAGGGGATTTCAACTTCTCCAATATTAACTGGGATAGTCAGAGTGTGAATGGCTTAGAGGGTGCGGAATTCTTAAAGTGCATCCAAGAGAGCTTGTTGAGCCAGCATGTAGAAAGTCTGACAAGAGAGAGGGCGGTACTGGACCTAATTCTAGGGAATGTAGCCAGGCAAGTGGTAGGAGTGTCAGTAGGAGAGCATTTTGGTGACAGTGATCATAATTCGGTGAGATTTAAGGTAGTCATGGAAAAGGACAAAGATGGACTGGAAATAAAGGTTCTAAATTGGGGGAAGGCCGATTTTAATATGATAAGGCAGGATCTGGCCAAAGTGGACTGGGATCAGCTACTTGTAGGAAAATCCACATCAGAGCAGTGGGAGTCTTTCAGAAAGGAAATAGAGTGAGTACAACGCCAACATGTTCCCGTAAAGGTCAAGGGTGGGACCAACAAGCCCAGGGAACCCTGGATGTCAAGGGATATACAAGAATGGATTAGGAAAAAAAGGGAGGCTTTTGGCAGATACATAGGACTAAAAACAGTGGAAGCCCTAGAGGAGTATAGAAAGTGCAGGGGGGTACTTAAAAAAGAAATTAGGAGAGCGAAGAGGGGGGCATGAAAAAACACTGGCGGGCAAAATAAAGGAAAATCCCAAGGTGTTTTATAAGTATATTAAGGGCAAGAGGATAACCAGGGAAAGAGTAGGGCCCATTAGGGACCAAAGTGGCAATCTGTGTGTAGAGCCAGAAGATGTCGGTGAGGTTTTAAATGAATATTTTGCTTCTGTGTTCACTATGGAGAAGGACGATGTAGGCATAGAAATCAGGCAGGGGGATTGTGATATACTTGAACAAATTAGTATTGAGAGGGAGGAGGTACTAGCGGTTTTAGCGGGCTTAAAAGTGGATAAATCCCCAGGCCCAGACAAGATGTATCCCAGGCTGCTGTGTGAGGCAAGGGAGGAGATTGCAGGGGCTCTGACACAAATTTTCAGAACCTCTGGCCACAGGGGAGGTGCCAGAGGACTGGAGGACAGCTAACGTAGTACCATTATTCAAGAAGGGTAGTAGGGATAAACCAGGGAATTACAGGCCAGTGAGCCTAACATCAGTGGTAGGGAAATTATTGGAAAAAATTCTGAGTGACAGAATTGGTCTCCACTTGGAGTGGCAAGGATTAATCAAGGATAGTCAGCATGGCTTTGTCAGGGGGAGATCATGTTTAACCAATTTGATTGAATTTTTCAAGGGAGTGACTAGGTGTGTGGATGAGGGTAGTGTAGTTGATGTAGTCTACATGGACTTCAGTAAGGCTTTTGACAAAGTCCCGCATGGGAGACTGGTCAAGAAGGTAAGAGCCCATGGGATCCAGGGCAATTTGGCACATTGGATCCAAAATTGGCTTAGTGGCAGGAGGCAGAGGGTGATGGTCGAAGGTTGTTTTTGTGACTGGAAGCCTGTGTCCAGTGGTGTACCGCAGGGATCGGTGCTGGGTCCTTTGCTGTTTGTAGTGTACATTAATAATTTAGATATGAATGTAGGAGGTATGATCAGTAAGTTCGCAGATGACACGAAAATTGGTGGAGTGGTAAATAGCGAGGAGGGAATCCTCAGGCTACAGGACGATATAGACGGGTTGGTCAGATGGGCAGAACAGTGGCAAATGGAATTTAACCCTGAAAAGTGTGAGGTGATGCATTTTGGGAGGACTAACAAGGCAAGGGAATACACAATGAATGGTAGGACCCTAGGAAGGACAGAGGATCAGAGGGACCTTGGTGTGCATGTACATAGATCCCTGAAGGCAGCAGGACAGGTAGATAAGGTGGTTAAAAAGGCATATGGGATACTTATATTCTATGCCTCGGCTAATGAAGGGAAGAGCAGGGAGGTTATGATGGAGCTGTACAAAACGCTAGTTCGGCCACAGCTGGAATACTGTGTGCAGTTCTGGTCGCCACACTATAGGAAGGATGTGATTGCATTGGAGAAGGTGCAGAGGAGATTCACCAGGATGTTACCTGGGCTGGAGCGCTTTCAGCTATGAAGAGAGACTGGACAGGCTGGGGTTATTTTCTTTAGAGCAGAGAAGGCTGAGGGGGAACCTGATTGAGGTGTACAAAATTATGAGGGGCATAGATAGGGTATAGATAGAAAGGAACTTTTCCCCTTAGTAGAGGGGTCAATAACTAGGGGGCATAGTTTCAAGGTAAGTGGCAGGAGGTTTAGAGGGGATTTGAGGAAAAACTTTCACCCAGAGGGTGGTTGGAATCTGGAACTCACTGCCTGAAAGGGTGGTAGAGGCAGGAACCCTCACAACATTCAAGAAGCATTTAGATGAGCACTTGAAACACCATAGCATACAAGGCTACGGACCAAGTGCTGGAAAATGGGATTAGAATAGACAGGGCTTGATGGCCGGCGCGGACATGATGGGCCGCAGGGCCTCTTTCTGTGCTGTATAACTCTATGACTCTATTAAGATGCATCTTAACTCCGATAATTCCTTTTCAGGTTTATGCAATTTTGGGGAGAAGCAGCATCAACATTTCTCTCAGCCATGAGGTGATTTATTTTCAAATTATTAAAAATATACTGATCTGAAAGCCTCAGTTTAAAAAGAAACGAAATGCAGTTCGCATATGTGATCTGCTAAGTCCAGTTATTAAGATTCCTTAAATATTTATTCAGAACACGTACAGACCCGTTGAGAGAGTCAACCAAACTGATGAGCCTTCTCACAGTCATTGTTTGGTACAAAGGCTGGCCGACAGGTTCCAACATAACATAGTTTTGCAAATATGAATTCAAGAAATGCGAGTTCTTTCAGTGGCCATCACTGTAAAAAGAGGGCGAACAGAAACTAGCAACAGGAAAACTCGGATCCTTTCACGGACATTATATGTACAGCGTGGATTTAGTTGTGTTTAAACAGTGCTCCCGACTACTACCAGGACAAGGACTTGTCCAGCATCTTGCTCATTTTGCACAGGTAACCGTTTAAAAATATATATTTATGTTTGATTTGACTTGACTGTATTATCCATATGGAGTTTACTCTTGTAAACCACAGTCACTCAACTGTAGCTGAAAGTGTCTCTGGACCAGAGAGTTACACATGTTCAGTACTACGTGGATGGCATTAGAAATGACAACTTAGGAAAGTCAAACAGTAAGGTCCGCCTGTTGGTATTTCACGAAGCAATACTCTTAACTATTTCTAGTTTCCAGTAATAACATGGATACGATTAAGAATATATATCACATGCCTGCAATCTCACATTGTCAACACTAGAGGGTCAAGTACCTCTATGGTTGAGGATGCTATCTGCTAGTTAAGTTTATTGTAACACTTGCTAAGGGATAGTTTGTTAAAGCTGCCTGCTGGGTAACCCACTGGTGAGCACACGGCAAGGAGCAGTAGAGTGCAGGCTCTCATCCATCAGTTCCGATTTTGCTGGGAATGCTGAAACGCAGGGGTTTCACCCTTCCCCAAGACCAGGGAGGGAACAACAGAGAAAGCCAACCAATGACTTTCTCATGAACTTTAAAAATTGGTCTGGTGTGTAAGGTACAGATACCTGGAACCTCAGGCTAAGTACAGATGGGTCGAACCTTGACAAAGTACTCGACCCCAAGCTATACTTCCTTCCTCACATCCATTCCATGACTAAGGCTGCAATCTTCTACCTTTATAACATCAGCCTGCTTCTGCTCCCCATTGCCATCGAAAGCCTATTTTAGGCCTTTCTCACCTCGAGACCTGACTTCACTTGGCTCTTCTAGCTGGCCTCTGCCCTCTGCCCTTCACAAAATTACAACTTATCCAGCACGGCATGGTCCATGTCCTTACAGAAATAGACAGTTTCCTGGAAGTAAAGGTAATTAGGGGTTACGGGGAGCGGGCAGGAAATTGGACATGAGGCTGAGTTCGGATCGGTCGAGGCCCTGTGGGTGGCGGAGCGGGCCCAGGGGCTGAGTGGCCGGGTCCTGCTCCTACTTCTTGTGTTCTTTAGATTTGAGGTTAGGATCAGATCAGCCATGATCATATTGAATGGCGGAGCAGGCTCGAAGGGCCGATTGGCCTACTCCTGCTCCTATTTCTTATGTTCTTATGTTCTTACCCGTACAAAGTCCCACATTCCACCCCTGCCCCAGCCTGGCCAAGCACCACTGGATCCCTGCACCCAACAACTTGATGGCAGGATCCTCCTGCCCACTTTCATGTTTTTCAACAGCCTCATTCCACTCAACCTGTACAATCTCTCTGAGCCATACACCCACCCACCACCCACAACCCCCCACGCTCCATGACGATGCCAGGTTATTTGTGACCCACTCCATCCACTTCACCCTCAGCGGCCACTCTTTATCCTGCTGCCCTGTGTGAAATTCCAGCTTGCGATCTCCTTCCCAACTTTCCAAACCTTCCTCGGTGACCATGCTTTCTGCCACTCCCTTTTAGCATTTTGTTCAGCATCCATGTCTATTCTCCACCTGTAAAGTACTCAGAGATGTCTCTCTTATGTGAGGAGGATGATAAAAATGTATGCTGCAAACATGGGTTCAGCTTTCACATGTACGCTGACGACATCTAACTCAGCCCCAACTCTCCACCGTCTCTTGTGCTGCCAGACTGCTTGCCTCGCATCTAATCTTGGATGAGCCACAATTTCCTCCAGTTAAAAATTTGGAAGACCAAAGCCATCATCTTCAGTCCCTGCCTCAAATGTTTCACCCTTGCTACCAGTTCCCTGCCCTTCCCTGCCCAACGTCTCGGGCTGAACCAGCCTATTTGCAACTTTGGTGTCCTAGATAAGTCTCAGCTGCGCTTCTGACCACATATTCTGGTCATCACAAAGATCACCTACTTCCAACTCCAACATCGTCCGCCACTGCTCATCTGCTGCTGAAACCCTCATGATGCATGTCTTTGTCACCTGTTGACTTCACTATTCCAATGTTCTTCAGGCTGACCTCCCATCTTCCACCCTTTGTAAACTTCAGCTCCTCCAAAACTCTGCTGCCCATATCCAATCATAGAATCACAGAAATTTACAGCACAGAAGGAGGCCATTCGGCCCATCTTGTCCATGCCGGCTGACAAAGAGCTATCCGCCTAATCCCACTTTCCAGCACTTGGTCCGTAGCCCTGTAGGTTACGGCACGTCAAGTGCATATCCAAGTACTTTTTAAATGTGATGAGGGTAACAAGTACAACTGTGTCCTCCAAAATTTTCGGTTGTAGTCACAAGACTACCAAAATATTTCTGTTCATTTATCCTCTTTTCATTTCACTTAACTGAACAACAGCGATTATTGAAATGATAATTACTGGTAATGGTAGCAACCAAAAAATTTGAGGTACAGGACGTGTACTATCTACTTCAGATGGTAGACCCAATGCTCTGGAATTCCCTCCCCAAACCTGTTCGCCTCTCCACCTCTCTTTGCTCCTTTAAGATGCTGCTTAAAACCTACCTTTTTGACCAAGCATTTGGTCACCTGTCCTAATGCCGCCTTCTTTGGCTCTGTCTCGGTATTTGCCTGATTATGCTCCGGTGAAGCTCCTTGGGATGTTTTACTGCATTAAAGGAGCTTTATAAATGCAAATTGTTGTCTCCTGCTAAAGAAAATTGACCAAGGTGTAAAACATAAGAATTTAAGAACATAAGAATTAGGAGCAGGAGTAGGCCAATCGGCCCCTCGAGCCTGCCCCGCCATTCAATAAGATCATGGCTGATCTTCGACTTCAATTCCACTTTCCTGCCTGATCCCCATATCCCTTGATTCTCCTAGTGTCCAAAAATCTATCTATCTCAGCCTTGAATATACTCAATAATTCAGCATCCACAGCCCTTTGGGGTAGAGAATTCCAAAGATACACAACCTTCAGAGTGAAGAGATTCCTCCTCATTTCAGTCTTAAATGGCCAACCCCTATGCCCCCTCGTTCTAGACTCTCCAGCCAGGGCAAACAGCCTCTCAGCATCCACCCAGTCAATACCCCTAAGAATCTTATATGTTTCAATGAGATCACCTCTCATTCTTCTAAACTCCAGAGAGTATAAGCCCAACCTATTCAGTCTCTCATCCCAGGACAGCCCTCTCATCGCAGGAATCAATCTAGTGAACCTTCACTGCACCGCCTCTAAGAATATCCTTCCTTAGATAAGACCACCAAAGCAGTGCACAGTACTCCAGGTGTGGTCTCACCAAAGCCCTGTACAATTGCAGCAAGACTTCCTTACTCTTGTACTCCAAACCCCTTGCAATAAAGATCAACATGCCATTTCTCTTCCTAATTACTTGTTGTACCTGCGTACTAACTCTGTGTTGCCTGTACGAGGACACCTAAATCTCGGGCTGCCGATATCGCAATCGCCCATTTTCTGCCTGGCGATAAAAGTTAAACTGATCCCCGTAGAAATTTCAGAACAGAAGGATTCAGCCAATCACACCTGAGCTGCTGTTGGCTTTAAGTCAGAGCGATCCACACTATTCCCATTTCCCTCTTCTTTTTCCTGTATCCCCTAATTTTGTTCTTTAAGTCCTGATCAAGTTCCCTCTAACTTCCTCTCCAGTGTGCTGCTCAGTTGCTTAAAGTGCCAGTGGGTGTATTGTTGACCAGCTGGTTACTGTGCATTCTGCAACTCGCAGGTCCCTTGCTCAGCCCTGAAAAGTTTCACACATTTTTATGTGAGAACTTACCATTAAAAGCAGTAAAAAAAAAACACACATTAAAAACTAGTTGGCCTTTGATTTTCAGTGCAATGAACTTGTTACAGTGAACAAATCTAACGTCCCAACAAATGCTTTTAACAACAAACTTACAATGCATGTGCTAAATGGTAAATGTCACCCTGATGTACAAGGGAAGCTGTTTTGAAAAACGCCACTGATTCTCTCCTCGGTAACCATCCACCGAAAGAATTACGGGTTACAGAACCAAGGCGGGTAGATGGAATTAAGATACAGATCAGCCATGATCTGGCTGAATGGCAGAAGAGGCTCGAGGGGCTGAACGGCCTACTCCTGTTCCTATGTTAAACCACTGTCAAAGTCAAATGCTCTGGGTTTGCAGTGGAGCTAAACTAGAACCTTCACAGAGCCACAACAACCAAGAGAACCTTAAATTCAGATTATTTCATTGCAAGAGGATTTGAGTACAGGAGCAAGGATGTCTTACTACAGTTATACAGGGCCTTGGTGAGACCACACCTGGAGTACTGTGTGCAGTTTTGGTCTCCTTACCTAAGAAAGGATATACTTGCCATAGAGGGAGTGCAGCGAAGGTTCACCAGACTGATTCCTGGGATGGCAGGATTGTCGTAGGAGGAGAGATTCAGTCGACTAGGCCTGTATTCACTAGAGTTTAGAAGAATGAGAGGGGATCTCATTGAAACATATAAAATTCTGACAGGGCTAGACAGACTGGATGCAGGGAGGATGTTTCCCCTGGCTGGGGGGGTCTAGAATGAGGGGTCACAGTCTCAGGATACGGGGTAGGACATTTAGGATTGAGATGAGGAGAAATTTCTTCACTCAGAGGGTAGTGAACCTGTGGAATTCTCTCCCACAGAAGGCTGTGGAGGCCAAGTCACTGAATATATTTAAGAAGGAGATAGATAGATTTTTAGACACAAAAGTCGTCAAGAGTATGGGGAGAGCGCGGGAATATGGCATTGAGATAGAGGATCAGCCATGATCTCACTGAATGGCGGAGCAGGCTCGAAGGGCCGAATGGCCTACTCCTGCTCCTATTTTTCTATGTTTCTATAATCTTCCTTCAGAATAAATTTTATCTATAGCCAAAAGTCACACTGGTCTGCCGATTCCGAATGATCACCGAGCTTCCCACTAAAAACTATTGATGGGAATGAGCATCCTGTTATGTAATGGCTACTGTGAAATTTAATGTGTGCACGAACAGGTTACCTATTGAACTGACAGTTAAACTATTGAAGATTTTCAGCATTGCATCAAATTTCAGCATTATCTCACACAATCGAACACACCAGAACTTGAGTGCAAATATATCACACAACAGGCAAGAAACCCAACAAACGCCTCCTCAACCCACAAAAGGCACCATGATAGGTCATGTACTATGCCGGGCATTCTCTTTGTGGTGAAATTAGTGTACTTTACTGGCAAGGAGGAAATTAAATCAATGGGGCCCTACCAGGCTCATTGTCTGTGGCATTCTTTAATTGGGCCTCGTCTGTCCCCTCAGGCGGATGTAAAAGGTCCCAGGGCACAATTTCAAAGAAGAGCAGGGGAGTTCTCCCCAATGTCCTGGCCGATATTTATTCCCCCAACCAACATCAAACAGATGATCTTCATCGCTGTTTGTGGGAGCTTGCTGTGCACAACTTGGCAGCCGCGTTTCCTACATTACAACAGTGACTACACTTCAAAAATACTTCATTGGCTGTAAAGCGCTTTGGGACACCCCAAGGTTGTGAAAGGCGCTATAGGAATGCAAGTCTTTCTTTTGAATAGTCTTTTGTAACTAAGCAGTTTCCCCACCGCCGCCCGCCCCCCCCCCCCCCCCCCGCATTTAGAAATTATACAAGTCATAGTGGGCAACACGGTGGCATCGTGGTTAGCACTGGTGCCTCACAGCGCCAGGGACCCGGGTTCGAATCTGGCCTCGGGTGACTGTCTGTGTGGAGTTTGCACATTCTCCCCGTGTCTGCGTGGGTTTCCTCCGGGTGCTCCGGTTTCCTCCCACAGTCCAAAAATGTGTGGGTTAGGTTGATTTGGCTATGATAAATTGACCCTTAGTGTTAGGGGGGGATTAAATATGTGGGGTTATGGGGATAGGATGGGATATGTTAGGGGGAATTAAATACGTGGGGTTACGGGGATAGGCTGGGATATGATGTCGGTGCAGGCTCGATGGGGATTCTGTGTGAGAAAGCAGGGACGGGGTGCTGGATTTGGATGATCAGCCATGATCGTATTGAATGGTGGAGCAGGCTCGACGGGCCGAATGGCCTACTCCTGCTCCTAGTTTCTATGTTTCTAAACATAGAAGATAGGAGCAGGAGTAGGCCATTCGGCCCCTCGAGCCTGCTCCACCATTCAATACGATCATGGCTGATCATCCAAACTCAGTACCCTGTACCTGCCTTCTCCCCATATCCCTTGATACCTTTAGCTTTAAGAAATATATCTAACTCATTCTTGAATATATTTAATGACTTGGCCTCAACTACCTTCTGTGGTAGAGAATTCCACAGGTTCACCACTCTCTGGGTGAAGAAATTCTTCCTCATTTCTGTCCTAAATGGCTTACCCCTTATCCTTAGATTATGACCCCTGGTTCTGGACTCTCCGACCATCGGGAACATTCTTCCTGCATCTAGTTTGTCCAGACCTGTCAGAATTTTATATGTTTCGATGAGATCCCCTCTCATTCTTCTATACTCCAGCGAGTATAAGTCCAATCGACCCAATCTCTCCTCATATGTCATTCCTGCCATCCCAGGTATCAGCCTTGTGAATCTTCTCTGAACTCCTTCCATGGCAAGAACATCCTTCCTCAGATAAGGCGACCAAAACTGCACACAGTACTCAAGGTGTGGTCTCACCAAGGCCCTGTACAACTGCAGCAGGACATCCCTGTTCCTATACCAAATCCTTTCGCTATGAAGGCCAACATACCATTTGCCTTCTTCACCGCCTGCTGCACCTGCATGCTTACCTTCAGCGACTGGTGCACAAGGACACCCAGGTCTCGTTGCACTTCCCCTTCTCCCAATCTATTGCCATTCAGATAATAGTCTGCCTTTCTGTTTTTGACACCAAAGTGGATAACCTTGCAATTATCCACGTTATAGTGCATCTGCCACGCTTCTGCCCACTCACCCAACCTGTCCAAATCATCCTGGAGTTTCTCAGTATCCTCCTCGCAGCACACACGCCCACCCAGCTTTGTGTCATCTGCAAACTTGGAGATATTACATTTAGTTCCCTTATCTAGATCATTAATGTATATTGTGAATAGCTGGGGTCCAAGGACCGATCCTTGCGGTACCCCACTAGTCACTGCCTGCCACTCGGAAAAAGACCCATTAATTCCTACTCTCTGCTTTCTGTCCGCCAACCAGTTCTCTATCCAAGTCAATACCTTGTCCCCAATCCCATGTGCCTTATCTTTACACGCTAATCTCTTATGCGGGACCTTATCGAAAGCCTTTTGAAAGTCCAAATACACCACATCTACTGGTTCTCCCTTATCTATTTTCCCAGTTGCAACCTCAAAATCAATCTTAGCTGTATCCCAGTTTTGCTTGTGCATTCTCTACTCACTGACGAGCGGAGAAGGTGTGTTCTCTCCGGCTTTCTCGCTTGAGGTTTCTGCAGGTAGGTTAGTTTTCCTGCACTACTGCGTGACAGGGCTATTCACATCCAACCCGATGGATCGGTTGCAGGGGCACTAGTGGCATCTTGGAGCTTGGGGGGGGTCACACTTTTTCACATCTCTTGAACAGGCCTCTCTCTCCACATCTAGCGCATGATCATGTTTTCCCCTCCCCCATCACTGTTTACCCTCGTTCTGTCCAGACATGTCTCAAATCCCATTTGCTGGCTGTTATGAAGCAGCTTGCGCCTTTCTTCAGTAGGCGCTTCAGTCTCCTCCCTTAATTCCTTTCTCCTCCCCAGCACATGTTTATTTTTTATTTTTTTTAAAAAGCTGCCATGGGGATAATCATCCATGCTTGCTTTACAAACGTAGGTACAAAATATAGGGTCATGCATTTTGGGAAAAAGTGAAGTTGAGGGCCAAGACTTAAACACAGTTCAAAATCAAGTGAGGTTGACACGCCTGAAACTTGCAGTTACAAAGAAAACTTTCCAAACAGCAAGTAAAAAAGGAACAGGCTCCAGCAACAGCATGACAACGACTCGTGAGCAAAACATTTTTCCTCTTCATCCTGAAGCTTGTTCACCGCGACAAAGTTAAAGGAGGAAAGATTAACACGATTTGGAAAGCTTTTTTTTGGGTGGGCTCAACTCTTAAGGATAGCCAACTCTGTGGCTATATCAGCCAGCGAGGAAATTCTACCGTGGCTCAGTGGTTAGCACTCTCGCATGTGAGACAGAAGGTTGTGGGTTCAAGTCCCACTCCAGAGACTTGAGAGCAAAATCTAAGCCGACACTCCAGTGCAGTACTGAGGGAGTGCTGCACTGTCGGAGGTGCTGTCTTTCAGTTGAGACATTAAACCGAGGCCCTGTCTGCCCTCTCAGGTGGACGTAAAAGATCCCATGGCACTGTTTTGAATAGGAGCAGGGGAGTTATCCCCGGTGTTCTGGCCAACATATATCCCTCAGTCAACATCACTAAACCAGATTATCTGGGTTAATATCTCGTTGCTGTTTATTGGGACCTTGCTGTGTGCAAATTGGCTGTAAATCGTTTTGGGACGTGCTGAGGTTGTGAAAGGCGCTATATAAATGCAAGTCTTTTTTTTTTCTTTGCTGCTGCAACTGATCTCAGCCACGGTGCCACTTTCACGTGGTTATCTTATTTATAGCCCGCTGCTTGCTGCTCGCAATTACGGTTTAAAACCACAAAGGATACTTTACCACAATGAGAATTCAAGGGGGACTGTTTGAATCAGGCCCCGTGTTTTATTTTCATCCTTGGTTTGGTGTCAAGAGAACCTCTTGAGCTGCGTGACTCACCCCCCAATCAAAAAAAAAATACGACTCATCACCTTCACACGCACTTGCCAGGAGAACACAGTGCTGGATTCAAAACCCGAAAAAAGTCTCGATGCCGAACCGTGCCAAAACATAGTCTGAAGAGATCATTTTACTTTGGGCTGATGCTTGCTCCTGAGCCAATCAGCGGGAATATTACTGCGCAGTGCAGGTCAGAGGGTAAAGCCAATGTCCTCAGAAACTGAGTGCGTTTCTAGTTACTCCCATCTACAAGGATCACCAGATCGACTGGCTGCTTTGGGGAAGGGGGAAGAAAACATACGCTTACCTTGAAGGCATTTCTGTGGAATTTATAAGTCGTCCAGCACAGCTTTTATAAACATTACAGTAATTTGCAGCTAATTATGGGGTCGTGGGAAGCATATAACCTGACAACTTGGTGAGCATCTGATATTTCCGCCACTGTTTGTACGCACAGTGGGCAGATACATGGCAGATAAAATTTAACGCAGAGAATGGTACATTTTGGTAGGAAGAATGAAGAAAGGCAATATGAACTAAATGGTACAATTTTAAAGGGGGTGCAGGAACAGAGAGACCTGGGGGTTTACGTACACAAATCTCTGAAGGTGGCAGGACAAGTTGAGAAGGCTGTTAAAAAAGCAGATGGGAGCTTGGGCTTTATTAATAGAGGAATAAAAGCAAGGAAGTGATGCTAAACCTTTATAAAACACTGGTTAGGCCTGAGCTGGAGTATTGTGTTCAATTCTGGGCACCACACTTTCGGAAGGATGTCAAGGACTTGGAGAGGGTGCAGAAGAGACTTATTAGAAGGGTACCAGGGATGAGGGACTTCAGTTACGTGGATAGACTGGGGAAGCAGGGATTGTTCTCCTTAGAGCAGAGAAGGTTAAGAGGGCAACAACAACATCTTGTACTTATATAGTGCCTTTAATGTAGCAAAACGTCCCAAGGTGCTTCACAGGAGTATTAGAAGACAAAAAATTTGACACCGAGCCACATAAGGATAAATTAGGGCAGGCGACCAAAAGCTTGGTCAAAGAGGTAGGTTTTAAGGAGCGTTTTCAAGGAGGAAAGAGAGGTAGAGAGGCGGACAGGTTTAGGCAAGGAATTCCAGAGCTTAGGGTC
The DNA here is from genome assembly GCA_030390025.1 of Squalus acanthias. Classification (NCBI taxonomy): domain Eukaryota; kingdom Metazoa; phylum Chordata; class Chondrichthyes; order Squaliformes; family Squalidae; genus Squalus; species Squalus acanthias. The sequence goes on from CM059429.1 coordinate 14,490,403, forward strand.
TAGGCAACAGAAGGCACGGCCACCAATGGTTGAACGATTATAATCAGGGATGCTCAAGAGGGCAGAATTAGAGGAGCACAGATATCTCAGGGGGGATGTGGGGCTGGAGGAGATTCCAGAGATAGGGAGGGGCGAGGCCATGGAGGGATTTGAAAATAAGGATGAGAATTTTGAAATCGAGGCATTGCTGAACCGGGAGCCAATGTAGGTCAGTGAGCACAGGGGTGATGGGCGAACGGGACTTGGTGCGAGTTAGGACACGGGCAGCCGAGTTTTGGATGATCTCAAGTTTACGTAGGGTAGAATGTGGGAGGCCAGCCAGGAGTGCATTGGAATAGTCAAGTCTAGATATAACAAAGGCATGGATGAGGGTTTCAGCAGCGGATGAGCTGAGGCAAGGGCGGAGACGGGCGATGTTTCGGAGGTGGAAATAGGCGGTCTTAGTTATGCCGCAGATATGTGGTCAGAAGCTCATTTCAGGGTCAAATATGACACCAAGGTTGCGAACAGTGTGGTTCAGCTTCAGACAGATGTTAGGGAGAGGGATGGAGTCAGTGGCTAGGGAACGGAGTTCGTGGTGGGGACTGAAAACAATGGCTTCAGTATTCCCAATAGTTAATTGGAGAAAATTTCTGCTCGTCCAAAACTTGATGTCGGACAAGCAGTCTGACAATTTAGAGACCGTGGAGTGGTCGAGAGTAGTGGTGGTGAGGTAGAGCTGGGCGTTAACAGCGTACATGTGGAAACTGACGCTGTGTTTTCGGATGATGTCGCCAAGGGGAAACAGGTAGATGAGAAATAGGAGGGGGCCAAGGATAGATCCTTGGGGGACACCAGAGGTAATCATGCGGGAGCGGGTAGAGAAGCCATTGCAGGTAAGTCTCTGGCTAAGATTAGATAGATAAGAATGGAACCAGGCGAGTGCAGTCCCATCCAGCTGGACGACATTGTAGAGGCGTTGGAGAAGGATGGAGTGGTCAACCATTTCAAAAGCTGCAGACAAGTCAAGAAGGACGAGGATAGTTTACCTTTGTCGCAGTCACAAAGGATGTCATTTGAGACTTTGATGAGAGCCGTTTCGGTACTGTGGCAGGGGCGGAGACGTGATTGGAGGGATTCAAACATGGGGTTGCGGGAAAGATGGGTACGGATTTGGGAGGCGACAACACATTCAAGGACACTGGAGAGGAAAGGAAGGTTGGAGATGGGGCGGTAGTTTTCAAGGACGGAGGGGTCAAGGGCTGGTTTTTTGAGGAGAGGGATGATGATGGCAGATTTGAGGGAGAGCGAGACAGTACCTGAGGAGAGAGAACTGTTAACAATGTCAGCTAACATGGGAGCCAGAAAAGGAAAATGGGTGGTCAGCAGTTTGGTGGGAATAAGGTCGAGGGAGCAGGAAGTGGGTCTCATGGACAAGATGAGCGCGGAGAGTTCATGAGGGGAGATCGGAAAAGATGTGAGTTCAGGGCTAAGGCAGTGGGGAACCTTAGAGGAAGTTTGGCCTGGTGGGCTAGGAAAGTGGCAGAGGCAGCTGAACAGATGGTCTCAATCTTAGAGACAAAAATCCATGAGCTCCTCCCACAGGAGGTATGATCAGTAAGTTCGCAGATGACATGAAAATTGGTGGAGTGGTAAATAGCAAGGAGGGAAGCCTCAGGCTACAGGTTGGTCAGATGGGCAGAACAGCAGCAAATGGAATTTAACCCTGAAAAGTGTGAGGTGATGCATTTTGGGAGGACTAACAAGGCAAGGGAATACACAATGAATGGTAGGATCCTAGGAAGGACAGAGGATCAGAGGGATCTTGGTGTGCATGTACATAGATCCCTGAAGGCAGCAGGACAGGTAGATAAGGTGGCATATGGGATACTTGCCTTCATTAGCCGAGGCATCGAATATCAGAGCAGGGAGGTTATGATGGAGCTGTACAAAATGCTAGTTTAGCCACAGCTGGAATACTGTGTGCAGTTCTGGTCGCCACACTATAGGAAGGATTTGATTGCATTGGAGAGGGTGCAGAGGAGATTCACCAGGATGTTACCTGGGCTGGAGCGTTTCAGCTATGAAGAGAGACTGGACAGACTGGGGTTGTTTTCCTTAGAGCAGAGAAGGCTGAGGGGGGGACCTGATTGAGGTGTACAAAATTATGAGGGGCATAGATAGGGCAGATGGAAAGGAACTTTTCCCCTTAGTAGAGGGGTCAATAACAAGGGGGCATAGTTTCAAGGTAAGGGGCAGGAGGTTTAGAGGGGATTTGAGGAAAAACTTTTTCACCCAGAGGGTGGTTGGAATCTGGAACTCACTGCCTGAAAGGGTGGTAGAGGCAGGAACCCTCACAACATTCAAGAAGCATTTAGATGAAACGCCATAGCATACAAGGCTATGGACCAAGTGCTGGAAAATGGGATTAGAATAGATAGGGCTAGATGGCCGGCGCAGACACGATGGGCCGAAGGGCCTCTTTCTGTGCTGTATAACTCTATGACTCTATATCACTTGTTGTCGGAGGTGAGGACATTTGATAGAGGTGTTCAAAATCATGAATGGTGTTGATAGAATAAACAAGGAGAAACGGACTGTTTCCAGTCACAGGAGGGTCAGTAACCAGAGGACACGGATTTAAGACGATTGACAAAAGAACCAGAGGCGACATGAAGAAACATTTTTTTGCACAGCGAGTTGTCGCGATCTGGAACGCGCTGCCTGAAAGGGTGATGGAAGCAGATTCAATAGTAAAATTCAAAAGGGAATTGGATAAATACTTGAAGGAAAAAAAATTACAGGGCTATGGGGAAAGAGCGGGGGGAAGTGAGACTAATTGGAGAGCTCTACCAAAGAGCTGGCACAGACACGATGGGCCGAATGGCCTGATTCTGTGCTGTATCATTCTAATAATTCAGTTCTGAAATTAGCTTCAGCATCATCACAATAGTGACATTGCCTGTATTCTTGTATCCCTTTTATGCTACAGAGTTGCTTCCCTTGGTAAAAGAATTCAGAGGTAACTCTATAGTTTAAATGGCCCCCTTGCACTTGCCGTTGGAGGCAATGAAACAAGCTTTTCACCGCATGCCTCGACCCAAAAAAGTGCCAGAAGCAGCAAATATAAACAATTTGCATCGGCAGGATTTTCTCAGTGGGCTCTTTAGCCTCCGCCCTTAGTTCCTCTCTCCTCCCCCGGCTGTTCCACCGTTGCATCATCTGGATTTAAAACCTGCTCCTTCAATGTATGTCTGGCCCTAACCAAAACCTGCTTTTTTTTTATGTGCGTGGGATGGTGGTTTTTACTCATCTTTCTTCTGCAAGTTGCAATGACAGGCAATCCTGTCCATCATCTTCCCACTCGCTGCCCTCCACCACATAAGCACCTGGCTGTTTTATTCTATTCATTTCATCTGCCCGCAACTGTTTAGCGCTTGCCACTTGGCTTGCTGTACACTTCAGTTCTTCCAGCGCTTGCAACCTGGTGCTTTATTTCCTCGAAATGGGTAAAGAATGTAAATTGAATTTCCAGCGTATTTCCCGCCCCCCTCCAGAGTCACACGCAATCTGGGCCCAAATACACGACTTAAAAGATGGCGGAAATTTTGGACGTAAGCGAGTTACGCGCTGATCTAGCTTTTAAGATTACAAAAGCAAAATACTGTGGATGCTGGAAATCTGAAATAAAAACAGAAAATGCTGGAAATACTCAGGTATATAAACATATACATATAAACACGCTCTGCCTGATGTTCATCATTGATGGTTTCATTGAAAATTGAAATTTTCATACTTGAAGAAGAAATACTTTCCCTGGGCCCTGATTTTTTACGATCATTTTCGGGAGCATGCTTGTGAGATTGGCAGGAAATTTGAGCATAACTTGGCATCGGCAGAATGGGCGTAATTCCGGGTACAATTCCGGGTTGTGACCCCACAGGAAATCCCAGGCCCAAGTGGTTTTTCTTCAGAAACATTCTGATCATTTCCTCTTAAAAGTCATAATTATACCAGTAACTGTGATAAAGTCTAACATACCCCTGTATAATTTACTTGCATTATTGTAGCCCCAGTAACCACCAGGGTCGAATTGCTGAAGCATCTTTAGTCTCTGTTAACAGGCAGTTAAGTGGCTGTAATCCCCTTCCCACCTCGAGGAGACAGGTCTCAGCACGAGTCGGGGACCCGCCTCCTGGGAAGATGGCACGGAGGCGGGTTGGGTACCTGCTCCCAGTTTCTGCCATTTTCCCGGCAGTCCCGCCTCCCCAGGGCTGGCAAAATCACCCCCAAAGACTTTAAAAAACTGCAAGTGTAAGTAAATACAGAGGAGCACCGTCAACAGAGGGTCGAAACCAAAAATGTTCACTTGGATTTTCTCTCTTCAGAGGCTGAAGTAACTGCCGTGCATTTCATGTTTATATTTAAGTCTCAAAGATTCTGCTGAGAATTAATTTTACACAGTTTACGATGACTCTAACTCTTGCTCCTCTCCCCTCAAGGTCTTAGCACGAACAAACATGAATGCAACACACAACTCAACTTCAAACCGTAGCTTGTGTCCGAGGGACAGCAAACTTACTGAAGTGGTCTACCCGATACTCTACTCCATCATCTTCGTCATAAGCTTCACGCTAAACAGTCTGGCGATCTGGATATTCTTCAAGATCAAGAAAACGCGCAGCTTTGTTTTCTACCTGAAAAACCTGGCCGTTGCCGATTTGTTGATGACGCTCACATTTCCATTTAAAATACTCAGTGATTCGGACCTCGCGCCCTGGCAACTGACCTGGTTCGTGTGCCGTTATTCAGCGGTTGTTTTCTATATGAGCATGTACGCCAGCCTACTGTTTCTCAGCCTGATCAGTCTGCAGAGGTGCCTGAAAATCACGAAACCGTTCAGGAACTACAAACTGCACGACATCCGCTGCACGAGGATATTCTCCGCCGGAGTGTGGCTGTTCATGTTAACCTTGGGAGTTCCCAACATGATTCTAACCAACGAAAGCGTCACCCCAAGAAACGTGAAGCACTGCGCCTCGCTTAAGAGTTCTCTCGGGAAGCACTGGCACGAGGCGGTGGTCTACATCTGCATAGGAATATTCTTCGTTGGGTTATTGATTCTAATTGTCTGTTACATCCTCATCTCCAAGGAAATCCACAAGTCTAACAAAAAATTCAAGTCTAACGCCAACAAAAACTGGAAGACGAACCAAAACGTAGCCTGTGTTGTGGCTGTATTTTTCATTTGCTTTGTGCCTTATCACTTTTGCAGAGTGCCATTCACCCTCAGTCAGATAGATCTGACATTCAACTGCACAGTTGAAAATATTCTGTTTCACGGGAAAGAGATCACACAAATCCTGGTCACCTGCAACGGATGCCTCGACCCGGTCATTTACTTCTTCATGTGCAAATCATTCCGTGAGTTGTTTATCAAAAAGCTCCACATTAAAATCAAAATTGCTGGCACACGGATATCTCATAATTATAAAAGGTCAGAGGTCCGCACATACCATGAGAGCACTATGAAAGACAATGGTACGCATGTAAGACAATGGCACACATGTCCTGACACTCACTTGTAACCAAACTCCCCTTCACCTGTGCCACTCGGGTAGACCGAATGCTCCACGCACCTCTGGTCCTCCATTCATGTGCTGTTTGACTGGAGGAGGTTGGCTGATCCCGGGTTCAATGCTGTTGCTCTCCAGCCAGAGATTGCAAGAGAGTGCCATTAGAAAAACAGGTGCTTAACAAGCGAAAGGACCCTACAAAATCATGAACTAATAAAACTGTATACTGAGCCGAGTTTGTGTTCCCCTCTTCCTTCCAGTGAGGAAGTGCCTGGCCTGCACGCGACAATTCCCGACAGTAGCACGACTGAAATCAGAGACTCACTATGTGGGGAATTTGCTGGCATATATCGGTGTCCCATCCATGGTTGCAGTGTGTTATAGATTTCCTGACACTGACTCCCCAAGAAGAGAATGGTTGCAATGTTAGCCTTTGAGAAAACATTACTAAGACTAGTATAAATGGATACATACTTGAAAAGGAAAAAAACTGCAGGGCTATGGGGAAAAGAGCAGGGCAGTGGGACTAATTGGAGAGCTCGCTCAAAGAGACGGGACTGGCACGATGGGCCGAATGGCCACCTCTTGTGCTGTAAGAGTCTATGAGTCAGCATCTTCCAGACAGGAGAAAATTGAGAATGTGGGAAACAAAACTCTGCTTCTGCTGTTGCGAAATCAAAGAGCCGGCACAGGCTCGATGGGCCGAATGGACTCTTCCTGTGCTGTATCATTCTATAAAAGGTCACTGAAACTTTCCATTGGCAGCGCAGTAAACACCACAGGTTTTACAATCCAGTGCTGCATCGACCTGCCGCCAATCAAATGAACAGTGAAGCTCAACCAGATGCATTTTGTGAGATTAATGCAGTCTTTGCATATCTGCTATCTTCTCAATGTCTTGTTATATAATGTATTATATATAATTCATTAAAATTCTCATATTGTTAAATACTGTCCAATGCATATGAAGCAATTGTTAACTATTGTCCTGAATGAATGACATAACAGAAACATTCCAAATTTAAAAAAAAATCTAAAATAATTTCAAAAACACTTGTCAAGTGCAAAAACATTGCAAAATTATCGCCCCTTTGACAATCTCAGGGCGACCCAAAGCGCTTTACAACCAATTAATTACTTTTCCAGTTCAATGCATGTCAATGTTGAGGCAGACAGCGAGATGCCGTTTCCACGAAGCCGACGGTGGAGCAGCGCAACCCAAAACAATTTTTGGATATTTGAGTTTAACCGCGCATCTGCCCCTTGCCTGAAGTTGCTGCACCATTGGCGCGTAAATAACGGCAAGCGCCATTAGCCTCACCGTTAATTGGACAGGAAAATCTGGGCCATTGCTTATGCTAGACGAAAAACTGGAAATCGTAACTTCCTCAAAAATATTACAGCTAACAGCATTTCTGACAACAACCAAGGGTGAGATAAGTGATGATTATCATTTGCTTGTTTGTCTTCAGTTGTTCCACACAACAGGAAATAAATGTGTCGCCTTCAATTGAAGGGCTCAGACCTGCTTCCTTCTCTTGAAGCTGCAGCTCCACCAGTTTTAGGTTGATTTACACATGCTGGACTTGTCCGCTGACATAAGAGAAGAGTTTGTGAAAGGATCATCTGGAAAGTTTTGTGGAAAGGACCAAGTTCTGAAGGTGATCCCTGTAAGTGCTCATTTTCAAATTTTTTTCGTGTAAAATGTTAAAACAGAGGATGTTCATTGGTACCACTGCAATAGTACAGCGCCAAAAGTTACAAAGAACAGGAGAGAAAGTAAAAACACAATGAGGTAAGTTTTCAACTTGCTGCCCGGTGTGTAAAATGAATCAAATGGAGCGGTTTCTATGAAGGGCCGTGCCCATTTTATGCAGAGGGCATAAGTTGAAAATCTACCCGGGTATTTAGGAAATACAGAGCAGGTCAGTCAGAGAAAGGCAAGTTAACACTTGTGGTAGAAATCGTTCCGTCAGAATTCAAAGATTGCAAAACTTGGATTATACAAGGAAGCAGTTCTATAGCTTTCAGCTCGTTAAAAAGTAATGTCTTTGTGTGGTTGAAAAACATACTTTACAAAAAGAGTTGACGACATAATTTAGGATGTGCGTACACAACAAAAACAAATTACAAAATCTGATCGTTGAACTGCAGGCTCATTGAAGCAAGAGAGAAAGGAAGAGTGTTGCAGGTCCAGATAAGAGGCGGACCCAAAGAATAGGAGAGCGTGAATGTGAATAAAACAGAAGATAGAATTTAATTATGGTTTTGATGCTCGAAATATGGATGCACTATTCAGACTGATTTTAGCTCCGATTGCCTCTTAATAGCATTAACAAGAATCTTGGGCTCTCCTGAGTAAGGGAGCGAGTAACAGAGGCACATATGCCAGGAGAACAAAGACTCAATCTCAAGCCTGTGCAGAGTGACTGGATCTCAGCTGATGCGACGGCGTCGGTGCTTCAACTGACCTTAGGACCTCTGGGCCGGGGTGGGGGATGCGAGAGAAAGAGAGAGAGAGAGAGAGAGAGAGAGAGAGAGAGAGAGAGAGAGACAGACAGAGGTTGACGCTTCTGAGAATTGGACGAGGTACCAGAGAACATCCTGCTAGAAGCAAAGAGGATGCAGACCGGGGAGAAAACTGGCAGAAAAAGTAGCAGGAACAAAAAAAAAGGCTGTTGGATAAAGCAGCTCAGGTGATGCACCAATAATAAAAACAGAAAATGCTGGAAATACTCAGCAGGTCAGGCAGCATCTGTGGAGAGAGAAACAGAGATAACGTTTCAGGTCGATGACTTTTCGTCAGAACTGGACAAATAGCTCTAACTCTGTTTCTCTCTCCACAGATGCTGCCTAACCTGCTGAGTGTTTCCAGCATTTTCTATTTTTATTTCAGATTTTGAGCAGCCGCAGTATTCTGCTTTTGTATCTGAGGTGCACCAGTGCAGGCTCCATAAGGTGGTGACACACAGATTTGGCTTCTTAGCTGGGGAAGACAGATAACTGCCCACAGACATGACTTGAGACAAAACCCCAATGGTGGAAAGCTTTGGAACCACGGGTCCAAAGTCACCTTTTTGCTCGCAAGAATGCTACACTTACCACATGTCATGTCTCAAATTACTCATATACTGTATCCCAAAATGTTATTTTCTGAATTAAATCCATCCAATTTCTAAATGTTGTTTCCCCCTCTCTCAGAGAAAAATACCGCTATGAATACGAGCACAGATTCTCCCAACACCACCAACTGCGGAGACTTGCGCAACCCCACGGTGACAACGGTGGTCCTACCACTCTTGTACTTCTTTGTTTTCATTGGAGGGTTACTGCTGAACATACTGGCTGCCTGGATCTTCTGTCACGTTCCAAATCAATCCAGCTTCGTGATTTACCTCAAGAACATCGTCACCGCTGATCTGATGATGGTCGTTACGCTGCCTTTTAAAATCCTCTCCGATTCACGCCTTGGGTCCTGGCAGTTGCGGGCATTCGTGTGTCGCTACTCTGCCGTGATCTTCTATAACAGCATGTACCTGAGCATAATATTCCTCGGCCTGATCAGTCTCGACAGGTATCTGAAAATTGTACAGCCCAGGAAAAGCCTGACTGTGCAAAAGGTCACATTTGCCAAGGTCATCAGTGTGAGTTGCTGGGTCTTCATGACGGGCTTTGTGCTGCCAAACATCATTCTGACAAACGAGACCCCGACAGAGAAAACTGCGGCACAGTGCCTGCAGCTGAAAAACGAGCTGGGTGTAACTTGGCACCATTTTATAGTTTTAAAATGCAAAGTTATTTTCTGGATCACTTTTGTGCTCCTCATTGTGTGTTATTCAGCCATCTTAAAAAAAATATATTGGTCCGACCAAAAATTCCAAAGGGACTCTGGCAACGTGAAAAAGAAAGCGAATCGTAACATATTCAGCATCATGGGCGTCTTCACCATCTGCTTTGTGCCGTATCAATTGATCAGAATCCCGTACGATATCAGCCGATTAGATAAGAGTGACTGTACAACGCACAACGCACTGCATTATGCAAAGGAGGCCACACAGCTACTGTGTGCATTCAATGTTTGCCTCGATCCGGTCATCTACTTCCTGCTGTGCAAATCATTCACTAAGCTGCTATTTAAAAAGATGCACATAGAAAGAAGCCACAGTACAGAAATGTCTGAAGTGAGAAGCAAGAAATTGCAGCCAAGTAACGTACCCAACTGATCACCCGGCTCCAGCAAAGCACTGGTCCCCAAGTTGTTGGCAATATAAAACCTCCCTCAGGCAAATCATTCGCTCCCACTACAAATGCTAAACCGGCTACTTTACGGCACCATACCAAAAGAGTCATCACAACCTCCACCATAAGCTTCACACCTTGGATTGACGCAGTTGGCTTTCCGTCGTGAAAGTGTTGCGTACCTCTCGGACATTTTCTATCTACCCATCCAGAAGGGCCAATTTTCTTTGCTTTTAAAGTTTTCTAGTAATAGTTTGTACTTTACTTTCATGAACTTTCAAAGCCTGAATGGGTTTTGTCATTCCCTCCCCTTTTTCCCCCCCCCTCGAGATGAACATGAACGAGGATACAAGTAACCTGGTTACAAAGTAATATAAAAAGTATATCATTTAAATGGGCGGCAGTACCAGCTCCGCGCTGCCATCTAGTGCTGTCTGCAATTGCTTCACCTGCAGGCCTTCTATATTGTCAAGCGAAGTGCTCTGGTAAGCCTACAGTTCATCTATTAGGTGTCAGCCATGGCTCAGCGATGGCACTCAGGCCTGAGTCAGAAGGTTGTGGGTTCAAGTCCCACTCCAGAGACTTGAGCTGTAGGGTTTGGCCGGTGCCAACATCAGTGGGTGCATGTGCCTCAAGGATTTTTTTTGACGTTTAAAATGGATATGTACCCTTTTAAAATGGAGACGCACGTGGGCTGCGTTTCAAAAATGGAGTTTGGGTTTTGGGATTTTAAAAGGGATTGCCTGTTGGTTTCTGTGAAGATAGCAGGCACTGTTTGTCTTTTGGGTTGCCATGGGACCAGTCTCAACGCTGACCTCATGAAAGGCAGGAGCCTTTTCATATTCAAACTTGTGAGATTTGGGGAAAACCACGCTTTGTCCAGGGAGCCGGGATGTCTGGATGGACAATGAGGTTTGGAGGCCAAAAGTAACACCTCTGGATTCTTTCAATGAAGGAGCAGTCAAGAACTTAACAAACAGTTAGCAATTCGAGTACAGCTCATTTACAATAATGGCCGAACATTGTTTTCTTCAAGATGACCAATCCAGGACAAGAGACATCACCAGGTAAACCAACTAGCATCTCTGCGACCATGGTAACCAGGAACCGCCCAGCTAGTTTTGTATATTGTACGGGGTATAACCATGCTGAACTTTTGGTTGCTTTTTGGCTGTTGCTTGCCTGTTTTCCTCTACCATCTGTAACTTGGGTTCTCCGCGTAACTATGCGTCTGCCAACTCTCCAGGAACGCCCGAAGTGAGCGCCTCGCTGTACCACCTGAACGTAACTCTCTGGGCCTCATCACATGCCTCTGTTAGGCACGGTTTTGTCTCTGGAGTCGAACGGACCCGGGACCGCCTGAATCAACGACAGGGGCTGGTAATTATATCCAGCAAACACCTCTAGAAATCCCCAGGACCACCCGCGTGTTTTGCTGCTGAGGAACTGCAAGTGTCCAAGACGCAGGCTAACACGGGTGTGTGTGTGAGGAGGCTTCCAAGTGTGGGTTCTGACCAAACCGGGAGAGGGGTTTAGTTAGAAGGGTTTTTCCATTATCTGGGCTTAGATTCTGGTCAGGGGTTGGTTCGGCGTAAACAACAGGGTGGGTATTTTCGTCTAAAGTTATAAGCTAGTGTCCACAGTCACCTACTCGTTCTGCCGTAAGCGAGAGGAGTAGGGATTGTCATTTTTTTTGAGAGTGTAATAAAAGGAATCGATCTTTGACCAACCTGAACCGTTTTGTTTTGTCTGAATCATTTATAATCTATCCATAGTAACTCCTTGGGTCCGAACTTGGGGGTTGTGGGGCTTGTGGTTCGCGGTATAATTCGGAAGACCAACCGGGTGGCATCCGCTCACGGCTGGGTTACACAGTAATCCCGCTGGGGACGCTGCGCATCGGGCATAGGAGAAGATCTATCTGGCCTTGGTCTCTCTCTCTCTCTCTCTCTGTGGGATTACCCGCTAATCGACGGGCTGGGCAGGGGCTATTGGCATAAGCTCCTGCCGTCCAAGGGAAACAACCCAAACCGGGGAGTTTTTGTGGCACGGGTCGACTCAAGGGAGAGTCATAGAAACACAGTTCTAATTGTCTGTTACATCCTCATCTCCAAGGAAATCCACAAGTCTAACAAAAAATTCAAGTCTTCCGCCAACAAAAACTGGAAGACGAACCAAAACGTAGCCTGTGTTGTGGCTGTATTTTTCATTTGCTTTGTGCCTTATCACTTCTGCAGATTGCCATTCACCATCAGTCAGGTAGATCTGACATTCAACTGCACAGTTGAAAATATTCTGTTTCACGGGAAAGAGATCACACAAATGACATAGATAGGACAAGGAAAGAGGTTCTGCTGAGGGAGTTTGAGCAGCTAGGGGCCAAATTAAAAAGCAGAACCTCGAGGGTAATAATCTCTGGATTACTACCTGAGCCACGAGCAAATTTGGCTAGGGTAAATAAAATCAGGGAGTTGAATGCGTGGCTCAAAGACTGGTGTGGGAAAAATGGGTTTTGCTTCTTGGGACACTGGCACCAGTACTGGGGCAGGAGAGAGCTGTTCCGTTGGGACGGACTTCACTTGGCCAGTGCTGGGACTAGTGTCCTGGCGAATCGAATAACTAGGGCTGTGGAGAGGGCTTTAAACTAATTAGTGGGGGGGAGGTTTCAAGAGAGCAAAAAATAAAAATGACAACAGAGAGGGTCATAGACATAGGTAGCAGTAGGGGAATCACAAATCAGAGCGTGGCAGGAAGGGACAGAGTGTGTGGAGTAAAAGGTAAACTGGTAAAAAGTGAAAAAGCAGGAACTAAGTGCCACAAAGCATATTTGAAAGTTCTCTATCTGAATGCACGTAGCATTCGTAACAAAATAGACGAGTTAATGGCACAAATAACTACATATGGTTATGATATTGTGGCCATTACAGAAACATGGCTGCAGGGTGACAATGCCTGGGAATTAAACATACCAGGTTATTTAACGATCAGGAAGGACAGGCAGGAAGGAAGGGGAGGTGGGGTGGCTATGTTAATAAAGGAAGGAATCACTGTAATACAGAGTAATGATATTGGGTCAAAAAATCATGATAATGAAACAGTTTGGGTGGAGATAAGGAATAATAAGGGGAAAAAAACATTAGTGGGCGTAGTCTATAGGCCTCCGAACAGTTGCAACTCTATTGGACGGAGTATCAATCAGGAAATAGTTGAGGCATGTAATAAGGGAACATCTATAATTATGGGGGATTTTAACTATCATATTAATTGGACAAATCAAATGGGGCAGGGCTGCCTTGAGGATGAGTTCATTGAGTGTATTAGGGATGGGTTTCTTGAGCAGTATGTAACTGAACCGACCAGGGGGCAAGCAACCTTAGATCTGGTCCTGTGTAACGAGACAGGATTAATTAAAAATGTCCTAGTAAAGGATCCCCTTGGAATGAGTGACCATAACATGGTTGAATTCCATATTCAATTAGAGGGTGAGAAGGTTGGATCTCAAACAAGCGTGCTAAGCTTGAATAAAGGAGACTATGAAGGTATGCGAGCGGAATTGAGTAGAGTGGATTGGGAAAATAGATTAAAGGGTAAGACGACACATGATCAGTGGTGTACATTCAAGGAGTTATTTTACAACTTCCAAAAAAAATATATTCCACTGAAAAGAAAAGGGTGTAAAAGAAAGGACAGTCATCCGTGGCTAAGTAAAGAAATTAAGGATAGTATTCGACTAAAAACAAGGGCATATAAGGTAGCGAAATCTAGTGGGAGGACAGAGGATTGGGAAAACTTTAAAAGGCAGCAAAAAATAACAAAAAGATTGATTCAGAAAGGGAAGATAGATTATGAAAGTAAATTAGCAAAAAATATAAAAACAGATAGTAAGAGTTTTTATAGTTATATAAAAAGAAAAAGGGTGGCTAAAGTAAATGTTGGTCCCTTAGAGGATGAGACCGGGAAATTAATGGTGGGAAATATGGAGATGGCAAAAACACTGAATGAATATTTTGTATCAGTCTTTACAGTAGAGGACACTAAGAATATCCCAACACTGGACAAACAGGGGGCTATAGGGGGAGAGGAGCTAAACACGATCAAAATCACTAAGGAAGTGGTACTCGGTAAAATAATGGGACTCAAGGCGGATAAATCACCTGGACCTGATGGCTTACATCCTAGAGTCTTGAAGGAAGTGGCGGTAGGGATTGTAGATGCATTGGTAATAATTTTTCAAAACTCCCTGGATTCCGCTAAGGTCCCGGCAGACTGGAAAACTGCTAATGTAACACCCTTATTTAAAAAGGGCAGTAGACAGAAGGCTGGTAACTATAGACCGGTTAGCCTAACATCTGTGGTAGGTAAAATTTTGGAGTCCATTATTAAGGAAACAGTAACAGGACATTTGGATAATCATAATTTAATAGGACAAAGTCAGCATGGTTTTACGAAGGGGAAGTCATGTTTGACAAATTTGCTGGAGTTCTTTGAGGAAGTAACATATAGAGTGGATAAAGGGGAACCAGTGGACGTAGTGTATTTAGACTTCCAAAAGGCATTTGACAAGGTGCCACACAAAAGATTATTGCTTAAGGTAAAAAATCACGGGATTGGGGGTAATATTCTGGCATGGATAGAGGATTGGCTATCTAACAGAAAGCAAAGAGTTGGGATAAATGGTTCATTCTCAGACTGGCAATCAGTAACTAGTGGTGTTCCACAGGGGTCAGTGCTGGGTCCCCAACTCTTCACAATCTATATTAACGATTTGGAGGAAGGGACCAAGTGTAACATATCAAAATTTGCAGATGATACAAAGATGGGAGGGAAAGTAGTGAGTGAGGAGGACATAAAAAACCTGCAAGGGGACATAGACAGGCTAAGTAAGTGGGCAGAGATTTGGCAGATGGAATACAACACTGGAAAGTGTGAGGTGATGCACTTTGGCAGGAAAAATCCTAGAGCAATTTATTATCTTAATGGCAAGAAACTGGAGAGTACTGAAGTGCAAAGGGATCTGGGGGTCCTGGTGCACGAAACTCAAAAGGTTAGTATGCAGGTGCAGCAAGTGATTAAGAAGGCAAATGGAATGTTGGCTTTCATTGCTAGGGGGATAGAATATAAAAATAGGGAGGTATTGCTTCAGTTGTACAAGGTATTGGTGAGACCGCACCTGGAATACTGCATACAGTTTTGGTGTCCTTACTTAAGGAAAGACATCCTTGCTCTCGAGGCAGTGCAAAAAAGGTTCACTCGGTTAATCCCGGGGATGAGGGGGTGGTCATATGAGGAGAGGTTGGGTAGATTGGGACTCTACTCATTGGAGTTCAGAAGAATGAGAGGCGATCTTATTGAAACATATAAGATTGTGAAGGGGTTGGATCGGGTGGATGCGGGGAGGATGTTCCCGATGACGGGTGAGACGAGAACTAGGGGACATAGTCTTAGAATAAGGGGCTGCTCTTTCAAAACTGAGATGAGGAGGAACTACTTCACTCAGAGGGTGGTAGGTCCATGGAATATGCTGCCACAAAAAGCTGTAGAAGCTACAACATTAATTAAATTTAAAACAGAAATAGACAGTTTCCTAGAAGTAAAGGGCATTAAGGGTTACGGGGAGCGGGCAGGAATTTGGACATGAGTCTAGGTTCGGATCGGTCATGGCCCTGTGGGTAGTGGAGCGGGCCCAGGGACTGTGTAGCCTGATTCTGCTCCTATTTCGTGTGTGCAATTCTGTTAGATGCAGGAGATGGTTCTGTGATAGATAGTAGATTGGCGGCTAGGATCAGATCAGCCATGATCTTATTGAATGGCGGAGCAGGCTCGAGGGGCCGATTGGCCTACTCCTGCTCCTATTTCTTATGTTCTTATGTTCTTAAATCCTGGTCACCTGCAACGGATGCCTCGACCCGGTCATTTACTTCTTCATGTGCAAATCATTCCGTGAGTTGTTTATCAAAAAGCTCCACATTAAAATCAAAATTGCTGGCACACGGATATCTCATAATTATAAAAGGTCAGAGGTCCGCACATACCATGAGAGCACTATGAAAGACAATGGTACGCATGTAAGACAATGGCACACATGTCCTGACACTCACTTGTAACCAAACTCCCCTTCACCTGTGCCACTCGGGTAGACCGAATGCTCCACGCACCTCTGGTCCTCCATTCATGTGCTGTTTGACTGGAGGAGGTTGGCTGATCCCGGGTTCAATGCTGTTGCTCTCCAGCCAGAGATTGCAAGAGAGTGCCATTAGAAAAACAGGTGCTTAACAAGCGAAAGGACCCTACAAAATCATGAACTAATAAAACTGTATACTGAGCCGAGTTTGTGTTCCCTTCTTCCTTCCAGTGAGGAAGTGCCTGGCCTGCACGCGACAATTCCCGACAGTAGCACGACTGAAATCAGAGACTCACTATGTGGGGAATTTGCTGGCATATATCGGTGTCCCATCCACGGTTGCAGTGTGTTATAGATTTCCTGACACTGACTCCCCAAGAAGAGATTGGTTGCAATGTTAGCCTTTGAGAAAACATTACTAAGACTAGTATAAATGGATACATACTTGAAAAGGAGAAAAACTGCAGGGCTATGGGGAAAAGAGCAGGGCAGTGGGACTAATTGGAGAGCTCGCTCAAAGAGACGGGACTGGCACGATGGGCCGAATGGACTCTTCCTGTGCTGTAAGAGTCTATGAGTCAGCATCTTCCAGACAGGAGAAAACTGAGAATGTGGGAAACAAAACTCTGCTTCTGCTGTTGAGAAATCAAAGAGCCGGCACAGGCTCGATGGGCTGAATGGATTCTTCCTGTGCTGTATCATTCTATAAAAGGTCACTGAAACTTTCCATTGGCAGCGCAGTAAACACCATGGGGGAGAAATTCAGTATCGCCCCATTTGGGGCGCAATTATCGGCCGGGCGCAAAGATTAGCGCCTGGCGCTAATTATCGCCACCGTCTGCAAACTTGACTTTTATCGCCCCTGGAGGTGATTGGAGCGCTAAATCAGGTGCTACACATCTGTCTTAAGGCGCAAAGGCCGAGGAGCGAGGCACTACCTCAGAGCGCTGGCGAAGCTCATGTGATGTCAGTCAGCAATGGAACACACACACAATGGCGCCGGCCAGTTCTTAAAGGGGAGGGTTGATCTTGCTTTCCATCCACATCCTGCTCATTGCAGCCTTGAATCTCGGTTGGAGAGACCTGTACATCAAATCTGCTAGAAAGAACAATGGAGAGTACCAGGGAAAGAGCTCAGAGTGCAGCCCCCACAGTCTCTTCTAAATCGATACAAGGAAGGGCAAATCAAAATGAACCTGCAAAGTGCTGCTCAGTACCCAAAACTCCTTCACACAGCGTTGAATCTCTCCAGAAGTCTCTCTCTCTCTCTCTCTGAAAGTGTGGTTCAAAAATGTCACCAACAATAAAAGACAGGAAGCAGTCGCCTTTAAATAGCACTCCCCCAGTCCCTTCCTGACTGCAAAACGCTCCCCTCAACCTGTCATTGCTAGCGGCAGGCGGTAAGGCAGGGGGCGCCACTCAATATCCGCTCCGGGGCGATACCGGGGCGTTGCGCATTCGATTGACGTCACAATCTGCCGGCGCAGGAGATTGTGGCGGTAGTGTTTAGCGCCACCGCAAAATGACTAGTTAATTTCGCGAGCGGCGTAAACATCGCTGCGCCCGGGCGCTAGATGATTTGCGTCCCATTAGAGCCCTCTTAAGGCGCTAACGGGAGGCGCAACCAACTGAATTTTTCCCCCCATAGGTTTTACAATCCAGAGCTGCATCGACCTGCCGCCAATCAAATGAACAGTGAAGCTCAACCAGATGCATTTTGAGAGATTAATGCAGTCTTTGCATATCTGCTATATTCTCAATGTCTTGTTATATAATGTATTATATATAATTCATTAAAATTCTCATATTGTTAAACACTGTCCAATGCATATGAAGCAATTGTTAACTATTGTCCTGAATGAATGACATTACAGAAACATTCCAATGTAAAAAAAAAATCTAAAATAATTTCAAAAACCCTTGTCAAGTGTAAAAACATTGCAAAATTATCGCCCCTTTCACAATCTCAGGACGTCGCAAAGCGCTTTACAACCAATGAATTACTTTTCCAGTGTAGTCACTGTTGTAACGTAAAGGAAACGCGGCAGACAAGTTTGCGTACAGGAAGGGCCCTGAAACAGCAATCAGTTCGATGATCATTTACACTGTTTCAGGGTATTGGTTATGGGATAAAGGTAGCCAGGATACCAGGGGAACTCCCCTGCTCTACTTCAAATAGTGCCATGGGACCTTTTACGTCCACTTGAGTAAGCGGTTTAACGTCTCATCCAAAGGACATCACCTGTGACACACAGTGCAGCACTCCTCTCAGTGATTACACGATATTACGTGCTCAACTAATGGAGTGGGGCTTGAACCCACGACCTTCTGAACCAAAGTCGAGTGCTACCACTGACCCCAGGCTGACACCTAAGCGATCTTATCTCCCACTGAGCAGTTTTTCCTTTACATTTGTACAGCTATGACAAGAGGTGGGAGTACTTAACATGGAAAAGATTCTTCTCTCAGCCCCCGACAGTACTGCTTCCCTTTAATATTTGGTTGAAAGTGCTTTTTCCATAAGCTCTAATATTGCTAAACTTACTCTAGTATCAACCCCTATGGCCTAAGCTCTGCAATTCCCTCCCTAAACCTCTCCGCCTCGCTACCTCGCTCTCCTCCTTTGCTGCCCTGTAAAACCTACCTCTTTGAACAAGCTTTAGGTCATCTGTCCTCATATCTCCCTTTTGTGGCTCGGTGTCAAATTTTGTTCGATAGCGCTCCAGTGAAGCGCCTCGGGACGTTTGGAGCTCTATAAATGCAGGAAGTGGTTGTTGTTGTATTACAACATTTAAAACAGCAAGCTGGGCCAGGCCATCGCATCAGCCAATGATATAGCGACAGCCTGATTTGATGCTGGAATCACTAATGACACTTATGACAGCAGCCAGAAGACCCAAAGCCAACGGCCATGCCCTGTATTTCTGCCCCAATTCCTAGACGCAGTCGCCTGCCAAGTGGGCAACCGGCGGGGGCAGGTGGGGGGGCGGGGGGGGGGGGGGGGGGGGGGGGGGGGGGAAGAATAATGACCTGAACCCAGAAATTCAGGCCGCCTCAGGTGGCGTGCACATCAGGTGGGTCTACCTGTCTGGCGCAGGATCTAGAAAATCGACCCCATTGCTTCCCTTGTTGTGCTCGAGTACCTCAGTCTATTGCAAGAACTACTATTTCTGAGTTGGATAATTCATAATGGATGAAGCAGTTTAATTATTTGCTGAGAGAGTATTAATGGTACCGTGGGGTAGCAAGAAAGGGAATTGGAATTACAAAGATAAAGGGCAGACATGCCTAACTAAATAGTGCAACAGGTCCAGTGGGTTAAATGGTCTGCTCATCTCTTCCCAAGAGTCTTCCTCATGGTTTGAAAGTTCAGCCTCTTCATCTAAAATAGAAATTGCTGATACAGGAAACTCTTTATTAACCGGCACCGACGGGACCGGCGTGGTGCCGGTTTATCGAAAGTACCGGATAACGGAGAGTTATATCTACCGAGGCTATTTTTAACCAAGAAAAATAAATAAATCAAGAAATGTGCAGTATACTTCCGACAGCGCCAGGAGGCCGAGTAGTGGCACTTTTGAAAACTACCCCTACTGACAAAATCGGCGTTCGCGGACTCGGACTCGGGATCGGCAACATTGCCGGTTATTTGAGAGGAGTTTTCGGAGGATGATTTTTGCCGGTAAAGCGAGAATTCCGGATATTTGGGTGCCGGATAAACAAAAGTTTCCTGTATTTGTTGGAGGGAGGAACGGGACGGTTACAGACGGTTTGCACTGTGGGCAGTCGGGTAATCTTCTCTCCACTACGCTGTGCAGGCCTGAGACGGGCCTCATCAGGCTATTAGCAGGAACGTTGGTGGGACCGAATGGTAGTCGTTACCAACCAGCATGTGAAGTGCTTGCTTGCTCGCTCACTTTTACTTCCCCCGTTTTCTTAAGATTGCTTTGAGAAATAAGCAAAGAAGCGTCGGGCGGCAAACATGAGCTTTTATCAAAAAACCGCATCATCTTTCAGTTGCTACAGAGCTGATTCTAGTCAGGTAAAGAGGACGACAATTTTGCAACCAATAAGGGGAAAGGATGTGACAGGAAACAGATAAACGCTGAGAAAGCAGAGGATTACATTTTGTTTCTTAGTTGTTTTTATTTTTCTTACAAGCTGAATGCTGCAAGAGTCAATGATGCAACTTATAATTAACCTGGAGTAGAGGATTCCAATAGCGTGTACAGATGGCTCGACAAAAGAGCCAGCACAGGCACGAAGGGCTGAATGGCCTCCATCTGTGATGCATCATTCTAAGATTCTATGATGAAACAAGAATATTAACTTCCCCAACATCCCATTCATTGGATATCTAAATTAAGGTAATGTGCATGAAAAGGGGGTGTGGTCCTCTTAATTGATTACAATATCACGGCCAAAAAGTACACACATTTCCTTGGGCTAAACGGCGAGATTTAAAATTGAATTAGAAAATGGATTAGAGCAAAAAGAGGGAAGACTGGGTGGGGGTCATAGTGATAGAGTCATAGAGTTATACAGCACAGAAAGAGGCCCTTCAGCCCATCGTGTCCGCGCCGGCCATCAAGCCCTATCTATTCTAATCCCATTTTCCAGCACTTGGTCCGTAGCCTTGTACGCTGTGGCGTTTGAAATGCTCATCTAAATGCTTCTTGAATGTTGTGAGGGTTTCTGCCTCTACCATCCTTTCAGGCAGTGAGTTCCAGACTCCAACCACCCTCTGGGTGAAAAAGTTTTTCCTCAAATCTCCTCTAAACCTCCCGCCCCTTACCTTGAAACTATGCCCCCTGGTTATTGACCCTTCTACTAAGGGGAAAAGTTCCTTTCTATCTACCCTATCTATGCCCCTCATAATTTTGTACACCTCAATCAGGTCCCCCCTCAGCCTTCTCTGCTCTAAGGAAAACAACCCCAGCCTGTCCAGTCTCTCTTCATAGCTGAAGCGCTCCAGCCCAGGTAACATCCTGGTGAATCTCCTCTGCACCCTCTCCAATGCAATCACATCCTTCCTATAGTGTGGCAACCAGAACTGCACACAGTATTCCAGCTGTGGCCTAACCAGCGTTTTGTACAGCTCCAACATAAACTCCCTGCTCTTATATTCTATGCCTCGGCTAATGAAGGCAAGTATCCCATCTGCCTTTTTAACCACCTTATCTACCTGTCCTGCTGCCTTCAGGGATCTATGTACATGCACACCAAGGTCCCTCTGATCCTCTGTCCTTCCTAGGGTCCTACCATTCATTGTGTATTCCCTTGCCTTGTTAGTCCTCCCAAAATGCATCACCTCACACTTTTCAGGGTTAAATTCCATTTGCCACTGTTCTGCCCATCTGACCAACCCGTCTATATCGTCCTGTAGCCTGAGGCTTCCCTCCTCGCTATTTACCACTCCACCAATTTTCGTGTCACCGGCGAACTTACTGATCATACCTCCTACATTCATATCTAAATCATTAATGTACACTACAAACAGCAAAGGACCCAGCAACGATCCCTGCGGTACACCACTGGACACAGGCTTCCAGTCACAAAAACAACCTTCGACCATCACCCTCTGCCTCTTGCCACTAAGCCAATTTTGGATCCAATGTGCCAAATTACCCTGGATCCCATGGGCTCTTACCTTCTTGACCAGTCTCCCATGTGGGACTTTGTCAAAAGCCTTACTGAAGTCCATGTAGACTACATCAACTGCACTACCCTCATCCACACACCTAGTCACCCCCTCGAAAAATTCAATCAAATTGGTTAGACATGATCTTGGGTTACACACTGGTCTTTCATCTCAGGGGACCTGGTTCAAAGTGCTGCATTCCCCAGCAAGAAAGGTCCCCTCAGTTTGATGAGCACCAGAATAAAAGAGCAGTGTTCTTGGCCTAAAGGACGAGTGCCAAGAGACGGTAACTAGCTGCGTGCACAGGAGTAAGATCAGCTGATCAACAGCAGCACCATGTGAGATTTCATCATGTCCGCCTGCAACCACTATTTTGCGACTGACTCTGATCACGATTAATCGATTATATTCCAGTGTTTTTTATGCTGTGGAAGAACCCCAACTGATTAAAGACAGAGGCACTTTTAGAATCCTCTACTCCAGGTTAATCGTTTCTCGATGTGTTTGCCAGAAAAAAAAAAAAATTTCAATGACTCTCCGTGTACTAACTAGCTGCCCAATGAACTAACTACACATACCATGGCTAAAGCCTTCATGTCTTTCAAGGAATTGTACCTGTTGGATAGAAAATATAGCACAGTCCTATTCCCATTAGCAAGAAAAAGAAAAAATACTGAGGACCAGTGTTCCCTTTAAGGTGCTCTGGACCTCCCGTGCAGCCGGCTTTTCAATGCGCAGAACCGCGCACGACTGGTATTTTGAATGGGCTGCGCGGCCAAAATTAACGGGAGCATTGCTGAGCACCTTTTAATTTAAAGGTATGGAATTTTTTCCCTCTCTTTCCTCACTTCTAGGCCTCCCTGTTCCATCTATCTTCAAAAGTGCAAGCAGGCCAAAGCGCCTGCTGATACAATTCTGTTACCCGCTGCTGGAAGCGCAGAAGAGCTCCCAGGGGTGCTTCACTCTCGGAGTTCTCCAATCGTTCCAGCCGCGGCTCAGTGGGTAGCACTCTCGCCTTTGAGTCAGCAGGTTGTGGGTTCAACTCCCACTCAAGAGACTTGAGCACTAAAATCTAGGCTGACACTTCCAGTGCAGTGCTGAGGGAGCGCCGTCTTTCGGTTGAGATGTTAAACCGAAGCCCCGTCTGCAAAAGATCCCGTGGCACGATTTCAAGGAAGAGCAGGGGAATTCTCCCCGGTGTCTTGGCCAATATTTGTCACTTAACCAACATCACTAAAAAAAACAAATTATCTGGTCATTATTACGTTGCTGTTTGTGGGACCTTGCAAAATTGGCTGCTGCATTTCCTACATTACAACAGTGACTACACTTCAAAAGTACTTCATTGGCTGTAAAGCGCTCTGGGACATTCTGAGGTTGCGAAAGGTGCTAATATAAAAGCAAGTTCTTTCTTTCTTTCTTTCTCCGCTTGATGCCTCCAACACGTTGTTCGAATGAGTGGTAAGTGTCACCTTCTTTATCTGTTTTTTTCTGGAAATGTTTATTTAAAAAAAACTGTGTAAATCATTCAACCCCCAGTTTACAAAGTATGACAAGTATTTACAGCACAGAAACAGGCCATTCTGCCCATCAGGTCCATGCCGGTGTTTATGCTCCACACAAGCCTCCTCCCACCCTTCTTCATCTCACTCCATCAACATATCCTTCTATTCATTTCACCCTCATGTGCTTACCCAGCTTACCCTTAAATGCATCTGTGTTATTCGCCTCAACTACTCCATGTGGTAGCGAGTTCCACAATCTAATTACAATTATACAATTTACAGTTGTAAACTCAGTTCTGTATTACAGCTTTGATTACCATTACTTCAGCAGTTCTGCACTTGTGACAAAACTGCTCATCTCACATGGGAGTGCACTAGGCCCTGGACAACAGTGAGACAGGAGGTGAATGGACAGGTGTAGATGTAGAGAAGATGTTTCCACTTGTCGGGGTGTTCAAAGCAAGAGGTCATCAATATAAGATAGTCACTAATAAGGAATTCAAGAGAGACAACTTTACCCAGAGAGTGGCTAGAGATATATATATCACCTTTAACGTAGTAAAACGTCCCAAGGTGCTTGACAGGAAAAAACATTTGACAATGAGCCATATAAGGAGAAATTAGGGCAGATGGCCAAAAGCTTGGTCTAAGAGGTAGGTTTTAAGGAGCGTCTTAAAGGAGGAAAGAGAGGTAGAGAGGCGAAGAGGTTTAGGCAGGAAATTTCAGAGCTTTGGGCCGAGGAAACAGAAGGCACGGACGCCAATGGTTGAGCGATTATAATCAGGGATGCTCAAGAGGGCAGAATTAGAGGAGCGCAGATATCTCCGGCGGGGGGGGGGGGGGCTGGAGGAGATTACAGAGATAGGGAGGGGCGAGGCCATGGAGGGATTTGAAAACAAGGATGAGAATTCTGAAATCGAGGCGTTGCTTAACTCGATACCAAATGGAGTAGTTGAGGCGAATAGCACAGATGCATTTAAGGGGAAGCTAGATAAGTACATGAGGGTGAAATGAGTAGAAGGATATGTTGATGGGGTGAGATGAAGAAGGGTGGGAGGTGGCTCGTGTGGAGCATAAACACCATTTGAACCGAATGGCCTATTTCTGTACTGTAAATTCTATGTAATCTGCTGTGATTGCATGAGAAGAGTACCAGAGGATCCAGAAGGCTAGCTACAAGTTGGAGTGGTGGAACAATGAACAAGGTTGCCTGGACAGCACGGTCCCTCCAGTAAGCTGTGGGTGGGGGCGGGGGATTTGTTTGGTCGTGGTATCATTCTGATCTGGAAAATGCAAAGGCTAGTGGGATAGAAAGTGAGGACAAGGAATATCTTGAAATGGTTGTGAAAGGAGGGGGAGGAAGTGAGAGCAGGTCCATTCTGTCCCAAAACCCTGTTTCAGAGAGGTGGCAATTGGAATGTCACAGCAGCAATCAAGCAGGATACGGGACTGTTTGTCACAGGTAAGGGGGACGCATCCATTCAATTCGAAGACAAGTATCCCCTAGGTCTTTGATTGGCAGCTCTCTTTCTCTGGGCAAACACCTAACGCAATGATGAGAGATATGGGGCTGGATTTTACTCACCGAGACGAGTTGGGGGCGGGACTGCTGCCTTCCGGGTTCTAGTCCCGCCTCCAGTGACGTCCAATGCACAGACGCTATTTTCCCCTGATTGGCCTTGTTAAGCCCGCCCTGCGGGCTTGCTGGCCAATTAAGGGAAAGCCGGTGTCACATGACGTCAGTTGATGACGCTTCATCTGCTGGTTTTCTTAAAGGCACATGAACCATAAATTTTTGACAGATGATTTGACATTGTTTGACAGCATTGAGGTGCTCTCAAACACTGACAATCACTGTACAAAGGTGAGCCCTTTCACCCAGGCACTCCAGTGACTCTCTCCTTAAATGAAACAGATGGGAGCTGCAGGTGAGGGTACAGAAGCGATGTCACTTCTCCCATTGAGGTGAGGCCACACAAACACTTCAAAGCCTGTCACCTACAGAAAAATCTAACACATTAAAAATGTCTTTCCCAACATTTCTTTACCACACCAGTGTCCCATTCCATCCTTCACACCACTTCTGCAGCTGTCATCTGTACACCAACAGAACAGCAGGCCCACAGCACGCCTCACTTACTCTGGCGGGGTTCCCCGGTGTCGGGAAGCCCACAGAAGTCTAAAAATGGGAAAAATCCTCTTAACTCTCTGTTAACAGGCAGTTAAGTGGCTATAATCCTCTTCCCGCCGCTAGGAGTTGGGTGCCTGCACAAATCAGTGACCCGACTCCTGGGAAGATTGGTTGGAGGCGGGTTCGGGACCCGCTCCCATTCTTTTTGACTTTCCCAGCAGTCCCACCTCCAAACCCGCCTCCTCAGGGCTGGTAAAACCCAGCCCATGTTGTTCGGAACCTGCGTTTTGGTGCAACTTCGAAAGATTTTGCATGTTACAGCCGAGGGTGACCTTCTGCGGCAGTCTAAAGCCAAAGGAATGGGGTCAAGCCAGAGCCTCCATTGTAGCAAACTGCGTTCCAAGGTTCAGTTTAACACGGAGCCTCAGTGCAGGAGAAGTGGCTTTGCTGTTTCAGATACCATGAGAAAAGTGAGGTTTTAATGAAGATAAATCCCCTGTTTTATCTGTTTACTGTTAAAGACGTCGGATTAGTAGTTTATAGCCAACGTCGTGATCTAGTGGAATGTTAATTCTTGCATCTGCTGAAGGCACGGATATCATATGAGGTATGTGGTACGTTCAGCTAGAATACAATGATGTTTGAACCTTGGGCGCACTACAGTTAGATATTGGTGAAGACTTACTCCAGGACCAAGGGAATGGTCTGTGGCACTGAACCCACGGAAAATATCGGCCGTTCAAAATAACAAAATATTAAATTAATGACTTCATCAAATTATTCACTACAGTCTATTAACTACATCAAAAAGTCACTGTGTCAGCAATTATAGTTCTAATGTAATTAATCAGCTGCCATTTCAATGGAAAGACAATCGGGCAGGTTCTACAGTGGGTGGACCATCTGCTCCACGAGGTTACCATCCAGGCTGCAAAGTTAAGTATCGCCCCCAGTATAAAAGTTCCATTGGAAATTCCATGTTTGAAACGTTGCATTCTCCTCTTAGTCCAAAGAAAGGATTGACAAAAGGGCCCAAGTGCTACTAGGAGACACTGAACACCACGCTGCCAATCTTGGATGGCTAATTCACCAGTGTGTTGAACAGTGTTCATAATGGGCAAAATTTTGCTGTGGCAGAGCATCTCACGGTGTCTGCCGTTAGTTAGACGTGCCCTTGCACTTTTAGGATTTTTAAGGTTTTTTTGCATGGCAAGTTGCTGGAAGTGCGAGCTGATAACGTGGCAGCTAGGGAAACTGGGCCCCGAGTGAGCAACTGCGCCTCTCCTTAACCAATCAGCTTGAAGAATTGTGAAATTAACAGTGCAAGGACTGAGAAGGAAGTGTAACTTAAAGTGGATGAATTCATTCATTACAGAAAGAGAAATAAAGAGAGGGAAAGGAAGATTGGATTAAGAGAGAGAAAAAGAAAGAGAGAGACAGAGACAGAAAGGAAAAGTTTTTAAAAATTGTTAAATTTGACACTTAGCCCGCGAAATTCAGCTCCTTGGCGCCTGCCGGGTGGGAGCGCCTCCTGAGAAATTCGGGGGGGGGGGGCTACTGAGGTGCTAGCCGGTAGCACCCCGGGCCGCTGCCCCGCCGGCGATGATGTTATCGGCGTGCGCCGCGACCCCTTACCGCCACACAGCAGAAATTCGGCTACGCCCTGCGAGGCTGCCACAGGCGAAGTCAGCACCAGCCTCGCGACCTCCGCTCGCGGGCTCGCTAATTAAAGGGAGGTGCAGCCGCAACCCACGCCTCCATTTTATTTATTGGGGGCGACCTCCAGGTCAGCCCTCAGCATGGATAGTGGCCGCCATCGTGCAGCCAGGGCACCGCGTCTCAGTGCCAGGCTGCAGCCACGGCACCATGCCACCCTGGTGGGCTAATGTGGGCCATCGGAGGCCCGGCATAGCTCGCAGCGCCCCTCCCCTTTAACAGAAGTGCCGCTGAAACAAGTCAGCGCCACGTGGAGCGGCCGCGTATCGTACCGCTCTTTGCGCCCCCGACACCGCCCCGAGAGGAAGTGGAGTGCACGAGATTGCGCTCAGCTTCCTAGCCGGGGCGGTAAGCTGTATTTCGCAACCGGGGTGGTAATTCCACGCCGGGCACTAAATCTCCGGCTATAAACGGGACGTAACCAAATTTCGCCCCCTTAAAATCTCCAACAACAATTAAAACCTGAAGGAATGAGATTCCACACTTGTAATAGTTCATTTTCAGTGCCAGAGAGGTTGATTGGCAGTAATTATCACTGATCATGTCGGTAAAAGACTTAGACTGGAATGGCCTAGACTTAACGTCCTGTGGCGAGTTTAGTTCGTATCTACCGCGCAAATACAGCAACTTCACGCCGTTCAATGCATGTCAATGTTGAGGCAGACAGCGAGATGCCGTTTCCACGAAGCCGACGGTGGAGCAGCGCAACCCAAAACAATTTTTGGATATTTGAGTTTAACCGCGCATCTGTCCCTTGCCTGAAGTTGCTGCACCATTGGCGCGTAAATAACGGCAAGCGCCATTAGCCTCACCGTTAATTGGACAGGAAAATCTGGGCCATTGCTTATGCTAGACGAAAAACTGGAAATAGTAACTTCCTCAAAAATATTACAGCGAACAGCATTTCTGACAACAACCAAGGGTGAGATAAGTGATGATTCTCATTTGCTTGTTTGTCTTCAGTTGTTCCACACAACAGGAAATAAATGTGTCGCCTTCAATTGAAGGGCTCAGACCTGCTTCCTTCTCTTGAAGCTGCAGCTCCACCAGTTTTAGGTTGATTTGCACATGCTGGACTTGTACGCTGACATAAGAGAAGAGTTTGTGAAAGGATCATCTGGAAAGTTTTGTGGAAAGGACCAAGTTCTGAAGGTGATCCCTGTAAGTGCTCATTTTCAAATTTTTTTCGTGTAAAATGTTAAAGCAGAGGATGTTCATTGGTACCACTGCAATAGTACAGCGCCAAAAGTTACAAAGAACAGGAGAGAAAGTAAAAACACAATGAGGTAAGTTTTCAACTTGCTGCCCGGTGTGTAAAATGAATCAAATGGAGCGGTTTCTATAAAGGGCAGTGCCCGTTTTATGCAGAGGGCATAAGTTGAAAATCTACCCGGGTATTTAGGAAATACAGAGCAGGTCAGTCAGAGAAAGGCAAGTTAACACTTGTGGTAGAAATCGTTCCGTCAGAATTCAAAGATTGCAAAGCTTGGATTATACAAGGAAGCAGTTCTATAGCTTTCAGCTCGTTAAAAAGTAATGTCTTTGTGTGGTTGAAAAACATACTTTACAAAATGAGTTGACGACATAATTTAGGATGTGCGTACACAACAAAAACAAATTTCAAAATCTGATCGTTGAACTGCAGGCTCATTGAAGCAAGAGAGAAAGGAAGAGTGTTGCAGGTCCAGATAAGAGGCGGACCCAAAGAATAGGAGAGCGTGAATGTGAATAAAATAGAAGATAGAATTTAATTATGGTTTTGATGCTCGAAATATGGATGCACTATTCAGACTGATTTTAGCTCCGATTGCCTCTTAATAGCATTAACAAGAATCTTGGGCTCTCCTGAGTAAGGGAGCGAGTAGCAGAGGCACATATGCCAGGAGAACAAAGACTCAATCTCAAGCCTGTGCAGAGTGACTGGGTCTCAGCTGATGCGACGGCGTAGGTGCTTCAACTGACCTTAGGACCTCTGGGCCGGGGTGGGGGATGCGAGAGAAAGAGAGAGAGAGAGAGAGAGAGAGAGAGAGAGAGAGAGAGAGAAAGGTTGACGCTTCTGAGAATTGGACGAGGTACCAGAGAACATCCTGCTAGAAGCAAAGAGGATGCAGACCGGGGAGAAAACTGGCAGAAAAAGTAGCAGGAACAAAAAAAAAAGGCTTTTGGATAAAGCAGCTCAGGTGATGCACCAATAATAAAAACAGAAAATGCTGGAAATACTCAGGTATATAAACATATACATATAAACACGCTCTGCCTGATGTTCATCATTGATGGTTTCATTGAAAATTGAAATTTTCATACTTGAAGAAGAAATACTTTCCCTGGGCCCTGATTTTTTACGATCATTTTCGGGAGCATGCTTGTGAGATTGGCAGGAAATTTGAGCATAACTTGGCATCGGCAGAATGGGCGTAATTCCGGGTTGTGACCCCACAGGAAATCCCAGGCCCAAGTGGTTTTTCTTCAGAAACATTCTGATCATTTCCTCTTAAAAGTCATAATTATACCAGTAACTGTGATTAAGTCTAACATACCCCTGTATAATTTACTTGCATTATTGTAGCCCCAGTAACCACCAGGGTCGAATTGCTGAAGCATCTTCAGTCTCTGTTAACAGGCAGTTAAGTGGCTGTAATCCCCTTCCCACCTCGAGGAGACAGGTCTCAGCACGAGTCGGGGACCCGCCTCCTGGGAAGATGGCACGGAGGCGGGTTGGGTACCTGCTCCCAGTTTCTGCCATTTTCCCGGCAGTCCCACCTCCCCAGGGCTGGCAAAATCACCCCCAAAGACTTTAAAAAACTGCAAGTGTAAGTAAATACAGAGGAGCACCGTCAACAGAGGGTCGAAACCAAAAATGTTCACTTGGATTTTCTCTCTTCAGAGGCTGAAGTAACTGCCGTGCATTTCATGTTTATATTTAAGTCTCAAAGATTCTGCTTAGAATTAATTTTACACAGTTTACGATGACTCTAACTCTTGCTCCTCTCCCCTCAAGGTCTTAGCACGAACAAACATGAATGCAACACACAACTCAACTTCAAACCGTAGCTTGTGTCCGAGGGACAGCAAACTTACTGAAGTGGTCTACCCGATACTCTACTCCATCATCTTCGTCATAAGCTTCACGCTAAACAGTCTGGCGATCTGGATATTCTTCAAGATCAAGAAAACGCGCAGCTTTGTTTTCTACCTGAAAAACCTGGCCGTTGCCGATTTGTTGATGACGCTCACATTTCCATTTAAAATACTCAGTGATTCGGACCTCGCGCCCTGGCAACTGACCTGGTTCGTGTGCCGTTATTCAGCGGTTGTTTTCTATATGAGCATGTACGCCAGCCTACTGTTTCTCAGCCTGATCAGTCTGCAGAGGTGCCTGAAAATCACGAAACCGTTCAGGAACTACAAACTGCACGACATCCGCTGCACGAGGATATTCTCCGCCGGAGTGTGGCTGTTCATGTTAACCTTGGGAGTTCCCAACATGATTCTAACCAACGAAAGCGTCACCCCAAGAAACGTGAAGCACTGCGCCTCGCTTAAGAGTTCTCTCGGGAAGCACTGGCACGAGGCGGTGGTCTACATCTGCATAGGAATATTCTTCGTTGGGTTATTGATTCTAATTGTCTGTTACATCCTCATCTCCAAGGAAATCCACAAGTCTAACAAAAAATTCAAGTCTTCCGCCAACAAAAACTGGAAGACGAACCAAAACGTAGCCTGTGTTGTGGCTGTATTTTTCATTTGCTTTGTGCCTTATCACTTTTGCAGAGTGCCATTCACCCTCAGTCAGATAGATCTGACATTCAACTGCACAGTTGAAAATATTCTGTTTCACGGGAAAGAGATCACACAAATCCTGGTCACCTGCAACGGATGCCTCGACCCGGTCATTTACTTCTTCATGTGCAAATCATTCCGTGAGTTGTTTATCAAAAAGCTCCACATTAAAATCAAAATTGCTGGCACACG
Source organism: Squalus acanthias (assembly GCA_030390025.1). NCBI lineage: Eukaryota > Metazoa > Chordata > Chondrichthyes > Squaliformes > Squalidae > Squalus > Squalus acanthias. The sequence goes on from CM059429.1 coordinate 14,521,283, forward strand.
GATATCTCATAATTATAAAAGGTCAGAGGTCCGCACATACCATGAGAGCACTATGAAAGACAATGGTACGCATGTAAGACAATGGCACACATGTCCTGACACTCACTTGTAACCAAACTCCCCTTCACCTGTGCCACTCGGGTAGACCGGATGCTCCACGTACCTCTAGACCTCCATTCGTGTGCTGTTTGACTGGAGGAGGTTGGCTGATCCCGGGTTCAATGCTGTTGCTCTCCAGCCAGAGATTGCAAGAGAGTGCCATTAGAAAAACAGGTGCTTAACAAGCGAAAGGACCCTACAAAATCATGAACTAATAAAACTGTATACTGAGCCGAGTTTGTGTTCCCCTCTTCCTTCCAGTGAGGAAGTGCCTGGCCTGCACGCGACAATTCCCGACAGTAGCACGACTGAAATCAGAGACTCACTATGTGGGGAATTTGCTGGCATATATCGGTGTCCCATCCACGGTTGCAGTGTGTTATAGATTTCCTGACACTGACTCCCCAAGAAGAGATTGGTTGCAATGTTAGCCTTTGAGAAAACATTACTAAGACTAGTATAAATGGATACATACTTGAAAAGGAGAAAAACTGCAGGGCTATGGGGAAAAGAGCAGGGCAGTGGGACTAATTGGAGAGCTCGCTCAAAGAGACGGGACTGGCACGATGGGCCGAATGGCCACCTCTTGTGCTGTAAGAGTCTATGAGTCAGCATCTTCCAGACAGGAGAAAATTGAGAATGTGGGAAACAAAACTCTGCTTCTGCTGTTGAGATACAAAGAGCCGGCACAGGCTCAATGGGCCGAATGGACTCTTCCTGTGCTGTATCATTCTATAAAAGGTCACTGAAACTTTCCATTGGCAGCGCAGTAAACACCACAGGTTTTACAATCCAGAGCTACATCGACCTGCCGCCAATCAAATGAACAGTGAAGCTCAACCAGATGCATTTTGAGAGATTAATGCAGTCTTTGCATATCTGCTTTCTTCTCAATGTCTTGTTATATAATGTATTATATATAATTCATTAAAATTCTCATATTGTTAAACACTGTCCAATGCATACGAAGCAATTGTTAACTATTGTCCTGAATGAATGACATTACAGAAACATTCCAAATTTAAAAAAAAATCTAAAATAATTTCAAAAACACTTGTCAAGGGCAAAAACATTGCAAAATTATCGCCCCTTTGACAATCTCAGGGCGACCCAAAGCGCTTTACAACCAATGAATTACTTTTCCAGTTCAATGCATGTCAATGTTGAGGCAGACAGCGAGATGCCGTTTCCACGAAGCCGACGGTGGAGCAGCGCAACCCAAAACAATTTTTGGATATTTGAGTTTAACCGCGCATCTGTCCCTTGCCTGAAGTTGCTGCACCATTGGCGCGTAAATAACGGCAAGCGCCATTAGCCTCACCGTTAATTGGACAGGAAAATCTGGGCCATTGCTTATGCTAGACGAAAAACTGGAAATAGTAACTTCCTCAAAAATATTACAGCGAACAGCATTTCTGACAACAACCAAGGGTGAGATAAGTGATGATTCTCATTTGCTTGTTTGTCTTCAGTTGTTCCACACAACAGGAAATAAATGTGTCGCCTTCAATTGAAGGGCTCAGACCTGCTTCCTTCTCTTGAAGCTGCAGCTCCACCAGTTTTAGGTTGATTTACACATGCTGGACTTGTACGCTGACATAAGAGAAGAGTTTGTGAAAGGATCATCTGGAAAGTTTTGTGGAAAGGACCAAGATCTGAAGGTGATCCCTGTAAGTGCTCATTTTCAATATTTTTTCCATATAAAATGTTAAAACAGAGGATGTTCATTGGTACCATTGCAATAGTACAGCGCCAAAAGTTACAAAGAACAGGAGAGAAAGTAAAAATACAATGAGGTAAGTTTTCAACTTGCTGCCCGGTGTGTAAAATGAATCAAATGGAGCGGTTTCTATAAAGGGCAGTGCCCGTTTTATGCCGAGGGCATAAGTTGAAAATCTACCCGGGTATTTAGGAAATACAGAGCAGGTCAGTCAGAGAAAGGCAAGTTAACACTTATGGTAGAAATCGTTCCGTCAGAATTCAAAGATTGCAAAGCTTGGATTATACAAGGAAGCAGTTCTATAGCTTTCAGCTTGTTAAAAAGTAATGTCTTTGTGTGGTTGAAAAACATACTTTACAAAAAGAGTTGACGACATAATTTAGGATGTGCGTACACAACAAAAACAAATTTCAAAATCTGATCGTTGAACTGCAGGCTCATTGAAGCAAGAGAGAAAGGAAGAGTGTTGCAGGTCCAGATAAGAGGCGGACCCAAAGAATAGGAGAGCGTGAATGTGAATAAAACAGAAGATAGAATTTAATTATGGTTTTGATGTTCGAAATATGGATGCACTATTCAGACTGATTTTAGCTCCGATTGCCTCTTAATAGCATTAACAAGAATCTTGGGCTCTCCTGAGTAAGGGAGCGAGTAGCAGAGGCACATATGCCAGGAGAACAAAGACTCAATCTCAAGCCTGTGCAGAGTGACTGGGTCTCAGCTGATGCGACGGCGTAGGTGCTTCAACTGACCTTAGGACCTCTGGGCCGGGGTGGGGGATGCGAGAGAAAGAGAGAGAAATAGAGAGAGAGAGAGAGAGAGAGAGAGAGAGAGAGAGAGAGAGGTTGACGCTTCTGAGAATTGGACGAGGTACCAGAGAACATCCTGCTAGAAGCAAAGAGGATGCAGACCGGGGAGAAAACTGGCAGAAAAAGTAGCAGGAACAAAAAAAAAAAGGCTGTTGGATAAAGCAGCTCAGGTGATGCACCAATAATAAAAACAGAAAATGCTGGAAATACTCAGCAGGTCAGGCAGCATCTGTGGAGAGAGAAACAGAGATAACGTTTCAGGTCGATGACTTTTCGTCAGAAGTGGAAAAATAGCTCTAACTCTGTTTCTCTCTCCACAGATGCTGCCTAACCTGCTGAGTGTTTCCAGCATTTTCTATTTTTATTTCAGATTTTGAGCAGCCGCAGTATTCTGCTTTTGTATCTGAGGTGCACCAGTGCAAGCTCCATAAGGTGGTGAGACACAGATTTGGCTTCTTAGCTGGGGAAGACAGATAACTGCCCACAGACATGACTTGAGACAAAACCCCAATGGTGGAAAGCTTTGGAACCACGGGTCCAAAGTCACCTTTTTGCTCGCAAGAATGCTACACTTACCACATGTCATGTCTCAAATTACTCATATACTGTATCCCAAAATGTTATTTTCTGAATTAAATCCATCCAATTTCTAAATGTTGTTTCCCCCTCTCTCAGAGAAAAATACCGCTATGAATACGAGCACAGATTCTCCCAACACCACCAACTGCGGAGACTTGCGCAACCCCACGGTGACAACGGTGGTCCTACCACTCTTGTACTTCTTTGTTTTCATTGGAGGGTTACTGCTGAACATACTGGCTGCCTGGATCTTCTGTCACGTTCCAAATCAATCCAGCTTCGTGATTTACCTCAAGAACATCGTCACCGCTGATCTGATGATGGTCGTTACGCTGCCTTTTAAAATCCTCTCCGATTCACGCCTTGGGTCCTGGCAGTTGCGGGCATTCGTGTGTCGCTACTCTGCCGTGATCTTCTATAACAGCATGTACCTGAGCATAATATTCCTCGGCCTGATCAGTCTCGACAGGTATCTGAAAATTGTACAGCCCAGGAAAAGCCTGACTGTGCAAAAGGTCACATTTGCCAAGGTCATCAGTGTGAGTTGCTGGGTCTTCATGACGGGCTTTGTGCTGCCAAACATCATTCTGACAAACGAGACCCCGACAGAGAAAACTGCGGCACAGTGCCTGCAGCTGAAAAACCAGCTGGGTGTAACTTGGCACCATTTTATAGTTTTAAAATGCAAAGTTATTTTCTGGATCACTTTTGTGCTCCTCATTGTGTGTTATTCAGCCATCTTAAAAAAAATATATTGGTCCGACCAAAAATTCCAAAGGGACTCTGGCAACGTGAAAAAGAAAGCGAATCGTAACATATTCAGCATCATGGGCGTCTTCACCATCTGCTTTGTGCCGTATCAATTGATCAGAATCCCGTACGATATCAGCCGATTAGATAAGAGTGACTGTACAACGCACAACGCACTGCATTATGCAAAGGAGGCCACACAGCTACTGTGTGCATTCAATGTTTGCCTCGATCCGGTCATCTACTTCCTGCTGTGCAAATCATTCACTAAGCTGCTATTTAAAAAGATGCACATAGAAAGAAGCCACAGTACAGAACTGTCTGAAGTGAGAAGCAAGAAATTGCAGCCAAGTAACGTACCCAACTGATCACCCGGCTCCAGCAAAGCACTGGTCCCCAAGTTGTTGGCAATATAAAACCTCCCTCAGCCAAATCATTCGCTCCCACTACAAATGCTAAACCGGCTACTTTACGGCACCATACCAAAAGAGTCATCACAACCTCCACCATAAACTTCACACCTTGGATTGACGCAGTTGGCTTTCCGACGTGAAAGTGTTGCGTACCTCTCGGACATTTTCTATCTACCCATCCAGAAGGGCCAATTTTCTTATCTTTCAAAGTGTTCTAGTAATAGTTTGTACTTTACTTTCATGAACTTTCAAAGCCTGAATGTGTTTTGTCATTCCCTCCCCTTTTCCCCCCCGCCCCCCCCCCTCGAGGTGAACATGAACGAGGATACAAGTAACCTGGTTACAAAGTAACATAAAAAGTATATCCTTTAAATGGGCGGCAGTACCAGCTCCGAGCTGCCATCTAGTGCTGTCTGCAATTGCTTCACCTGCAGGCCTTCTATATTGTCAAGCGAAGTGCTCTGGTAAGCCTACAGTTCATCTATTAGGTGTCAGCCATGGCTCAGCGATGGCACTCAGGCCTGAGTCAGAAGGTTGTGGGTTCAAGTCCCACTCCAGAGACTTGAGCTGTAGGGTTTGGCCGGTGCCAACATCAGTGGGTGCATGTGCCACAAGGATTTTTTTTGACGTTTAAAATGGATATGTACCCTTTTAAAATGGAGACGCACGTGGGCTGCGTTTCAAAAATGGAGTTTGGGTTTTGGGATTTTAAAAGGGATTGCCTGTTGGTTTCTGTGAAGATAGCAGGCACTGTTTGTCTTTTGGGTTGCCATGGGACTAGTCTCAACGCTGACGTCATGAAAGGCAGGAGCCTTTTCATATTCAAACTTGAGAGATTTGGGGAAAACCACGCTTTGTCCAGGGAGCCGGGATGTCTGGATGGACAATGAGGTTTGGAGGCCAAAAGTAACACCTCTGGATTCTTTCAATGAAGGAGCAGTCAATAACTTAAACAGTTAGCAATTTGAGTACAGCTCATTTACAATAATGGCCTAACATTGTTTTCTTCAAGATGACCAATCCAGGACAAGAGACATCACCAGGTAAACCAACTAGCATCTCTGCGACCATGGTAACCAGGAACCGCCCAGCTAGTTTTGTATATTGTACGGGGTATAACCATGCTGAACTTTTGGTTGCTTTTTAGCTGTTGCTTGCCTGCTTTTCTCCACCATCTGTAACTGGGGTTCTCCGCGTAACTACGCGTCTGCCAACTCTCCAGGAATGCCCGAAGTGAGCGCCTCGCTGTACCGCCTGAACGTAACTCTCTGGGCCTCATCACATGCCTCTGTTAGGCACGGTTTTGTCTCTGGAGTCGAACGGACCCGGGACCGCCTGAATCAACGACAGGGGCTGGTAATTATATCCAGCATACACCTCTAGAAATCCCCAGGACCGCCCGCGTGTTTTGCTGCTGAGGAACTGCAAGTATCCAAGACGCAGGCTAGCACGGGTGTGTGTGTGAAGAGGCTTCCAAGTGTGGGTTCTGACCAAACCGGGAGAGGGGTTTATTTAGAAGGGTTTTTCCATTATCTGGGCTTAGATTCTGGTAAGGGGTTGGTTCGGCGTAAACAACAGGGTGGGTATTTTCGTCTAAAGTTATAAGCTAGTGTCCACAGTCACCTACTCGTTCTGCCGTAAGCGAGAGGAGTAGGGATTGTCATTTTTTTTGAGAGTGTAATAAAAGGAATCGATCTTTGACCAACCTGAACCGTTTCGTTTTGTCTGAATCATTTATAATCTGTCCATAGTAACTCCTTGGGTCCGAACTTGGGGGTTGTGGGGCTTGTGGTTCGCGGTATAATTCGGAAGACCAACCGGGCGGCATCCGGTCACGGCCGGGTTACACAGTAATCCCGCTGGGGACGCTGCACACTGGGCATAGGAGAAGACCTATCTGGCCTTGGTCTCTCTCTCTCTCTGTGGGATTACCCGCTAATCGACGGGCTGGGCAGGGGCTATTGGCATAAGCTCCTGCCGTCCAAGGGAAACAACCCAAACCGGGGAGTTTTTGTGGCACGGGTCGACTCAAGGGAGAGTCATAGAAACACAGTTCTAATTGTCTGTTACATCCTCATCTCCAAGGAAATCCACAAGTCTAACAAAAAATTCAAGTCTTCCGCCAACAAAAACTGGAAGACGAACCAAAACGTAGCCTGTGTTGTGGCTGTATTTTTCATTTGCTTTGTGCCTGATCACTTCTGCAGATTGCCATTCACCATCAGTCAGGTAGATCTGACATTCAACTGCACAGTTGAAAATATTCTGTTTCACGGGAAAGAGATCACACAAATCCTGGTCACCTGCAACGGATGCCTCGACCCGGTCATTTACTTCTTCATGTGCAAATCATTCCGTGAGTTGTTTATCAAAAAGCTCCACATTAAAATCAAAATTGCTGGCACACGGATATCTCATAATTATAAAAGGTCAGAGGTCCGCACATACCATGAGAGCACTATGAAAGACAATGGTACGCATGTAAGACAATGGCACACATGTCCTGACACTCACTTGTAACCAAACTCCCCTTCACCTGTGCCACTCGGGTAGACCGAATGCTCCACGCACCTCTGGTCCTCCATTCATGTGCTGTTTGACTGGAGGAGGTTGGCTGATCCCGGGTTCAATGCTGTTGCTCTCCAGCCAGAGATTGCAAGAGAGTGCCATTAGAAAAACAGGTGCTTAACAAGCGAAAGGACCCTACAAAATCATGAACTAATAAAACTGTATACTGAGCCGAGTTTGTGTTCCCCTCTTCCTTCCAGTGAGGAAGTGCCTGGCCTGCACGCGACAATTCCCGACAGTAGCACGACTGAAATCAGAGACTCACTATGTGGGGAATTTGCTGGCATATATCGGTGTCCCATCCACGGTTGCAGTGTGTTATAGATTTCCTGACACTGACTCCCCAAGAAGAGATTGGTTGCAATGTTAGCCTTTGAGAAAACATTACTAAAACTAGTATAAATGGATACATACTTGAAAAGGAGAAAAACTGCAGGGCTATGGGGAAAAGAGCAGGGCAGTGGGACTAATTGGAGAGCTCGCTCAAAGAGACGGGACTGGCACGATGGGCCGAATGGACTCTTCCTGTGCTGTAAGAGTCTATGAGTCAGCATCTTCCAGACAGGAGAAAACTGAGAATGTGGGAAACAAAACTCTGCTTCTGCTGTTGAGAAATCAAAGAGCCGGCACAGGCTCGATGGGCTGAATGGATTCTTCCTGTGCTATATCATTCTATAAAAGGTCACTGAAACTTTCCATTGGCAGCGCAGTAAACACCATGGGGGAGAAATTCAGTATCGCCCCATTTGGGGCGCAATTATCGGCCGGGCGCAAAGATTAGCGCCTGGCGCTAATTATCGCCACCGACTGCAAACTTGACTTTTATCGCCCCTGGAGGTGATTGGAGCGCTAAATCAGGTGCTACACATCTGTCTTAAGGCGCAAAGGCCGAGGAGCGAGGCACTACCTCAGAGCGCTGGCGAAGCTCATGTGATGTCAGTCAGCAATGGAACGCAGACACAATGGCGCCGGCCAGTTCTTAAAGGGGAGGGTTGATCTTGCTTTCCATCCACATCCTGCTCATTGCAGCCTTGAATCTCGGTTGGAGAGACCTGTACATCAAATCTGCTAGAAAGAACAATGGAGAGTACCAGGGAAAGAGCTCAGAGTGCAGCCCCCACAGTCTCTTCTAAATCGATACAAGGAAGGGCAAATCAAAATGAACCTGCAAAGTGCTGCTCAGTACCCAAAACTCCTTCACACAGCGTTGAATCTCTCCAGAAGTCTCTCTCTCTCTCTCTGAAAGTGTGGTTCAAAAATGTCACCAACAATAAAAGGCAGGAAGCAGTCGCCTTTAAATAGCACTCCCCCAGTCCCTTCCTGACTGCAAAACGCTCCCCTCAACCTGTCATTGCTAGCGGCAGGCGGTAAGGCAGGGGGCGCCACTCAATATCCGCTCCGGGGCGATACCGGGGCGTTGCGCATTCGATTGACGTCACGATCTGCCGGCGCAGGAGATTGTGGCGGTAGTGTTTAGCGCCACCGCAAAATGACTAGTTAATTTCGCGAGCGGCGTAAACATCGCTGCGCCCGGGCGCTAGATGATTTGCGCCCCATTAGCGCCCTCTTAAGGCGCTAACGGGAGGCGCAACCAACTGAATTTTTCCCCCCATAGGTTTTACAATCCAGAGCTGCATCGACCTGCCGCCAATCAAATGAACAGTGAAGCTCAACCAGATGCATTTTGAGAGATTAATGCAGTCTTTGCATATCTGCTATATTCTCAATGTCTTGTTATATAATGTATTATATATAATTCATTAAAATTCTCATATTGTTAAACACTGTCCAATGCATATGAAGCAATTGTTAACTATTGTCCTGAATGAATGACATTACAGAAACATTCCAATGTAAAAAAAAATCTAAAATAATTTCAAAAACCCTTGTCAAGTGTAAAAACATTGCAAAATTATCGCCCCTTTCACAATCTCAGGACGTCGCAAAGCGCTTTACAACCAATGAATTACTTTTCCAGTGTAGTCACTGTTGTAACGTAAAGGAAACGCGGCAGACAAGTTTGCGTACAGGAAGGGCCCTCAAACAGAAATCAGTTCGATGATCATTTACACTGTTTCAGGGTATTGGTTATGGGATAAAGGTAGCCAGGATACCAGGGGAACTCCCCTGCTCTACTTCAAATAGTGCCATGGGACCTTTTACGTCCACTTGAGTAAGCGGTTTAACGTCTCATCCAAAGGACATCACCTGTGACACACAGTGCAGCACTCCTCTCAGTGATTACACGATATTACGTGCTCAACTAATGGAGTGGGGCTTGAACCCACGACCTTCTGAACCAAAGTCGAGTGCTACCACTGACCCCAGGCTGACACCTAAGCGATCTTATCTCCCACTGAGCAGTTTTTCCTTTACATTTGTACAGCTATGACAGGAGGTGGGAGTACTTAACATGGAAAAGATTCTTCTCTCAGCCCACGACAGTACTGTTTCCCTTTAATATTTGGTTGAAAGTGCTTTTTCCATAAGCTCTAATATTGCTAAACTTACTCTAGTATCAACCCCTATGGCCTAAGCTCTGCAATTCCCTCCCTAAACCTCTCCGCCTCGCTACCTCGCTCTCCTCCTTTGCTGCCCTGTAAAACCTACCTCTTTGAACAAGCTTTAGGTCATCTGTCCTCATATCTCCCTTTTGTGGCTCGGTGTCAAATTTTGTTCGATAGCGCTCCAGTGAAGCGCCTCGGGACGTTTGGAGCTCTATAAATGCAGGAAGTGGTTGTTGTTGTATTACAACATTTAAAACAGCAAGCTGGGCCAGGCCATCGCATCAGCCAATGATATAGCGACAGCCTGATTTGATGCTGGAATCACTAATGACACTTATGACAGCAGCCAGAAGACCCAAAGCCAACGGCCATGCCCTGTATTTCTGCCCCAATTTCTAGACGCAGTCGCCTGCCAAGTGGGCAACCGGCGGGGGCAGGTGGGGGGGCGGGGGGGGGAAGAATAATGACCTGAACCCAGAAATTCAGGCCGCCTCAGGTGGCGTGCACATCAGGTGGGTCTACCTGTCTGGCGCAGGATCTAGAAAATCGACCCCATTGCTTCCCTTGTTGTGCTCGAGTACCTCAGTCTATTGCAAGAACTACTATTTCTGAGTTGGATAATTCATAATGGATGAAGCAGTTTAATTATTTGCTGAGAGAGTATTAATGGTACCGTGGGGTAGCAAGAAAGGGAATTGGAATTACAAAGATAAAGGGCAGACATGCCTAACTAAATAGTGCAGCAGGTCCAGTGGGTTAAATGGTCTGCTCATCTCTTCCCAAGAGTCTTCCTCATGGTTTGAAAGTTCAGCCTCTTCATCTAAAATAGAAATTGCTGATACAGGAAACTCTTTATTAACCGGCACCGACGGGACCGGCGTGGTGCCGGTTTATCGAAAGTACCGGATAACGGAGAGTTATATCTACCGAGGCTATTTTTAACCAAGAAAAATAAATAAATCAAGAAATGTGCAGTATACTTCCGACAGCGCCAGGAGGCCGAGTAGTGGCACTTTTGAAAACTACCCCTACTGACTAAATCGGCGTTCGCGGACTCGGACTCGGGATCGGCAACATTGCCGGTTATTTGAGAGGAGTTTTCGGAGGATGATTTTTGCCGGTAAGCGAGAATTCCGGATATTTGGGTGCCGGATAAACAAAAGTTTCCTGTATTTGTTGGAGGGAGGAACGGGACGGTTACAGACGGTTTGCACTGTGGGCAGTCGGGTAATCTTCTCTCCACTACGCTGTGCAGGCCTGAGACGGGCCTCATCAGGCTATTAGCAGGAACGTTGGTGGGACCGAATGGTAGTCGTTACCAACCAGCATGTGAAGTGCTTGCTTGCTCGCTCACTTTTACTTCCCCCGTTTTCTTAAGATTGCTTTGAGAAATAAGCAAAGAAGCGTCGGGCGGCAAACATGAGCTTTTATCAAAAAACCGCATCATCTTTCAGTTGCTACAGAGCTGATTCTAGTCAGGTAAAGAGGACGACAATTTTGCAACCAATAAGGGGAAAGGATGTGACAGGAAACAGATAAACGCTGAGAAAGCAGAGGATTACATTTTGTTTCTTAGTTGTTTTTATTTTTCTTACAAGCTGAATGCTGCAAGAGTCAATGATGCAACTTATAATTAACCTGGAGTAGAGGATTCCAATAGCGTGTACAGATGGCTCGACAAAAGAGCCGGCACAGGCACGACGGGCTGAATGGCCTCCATCTGTGATGCATCATTCTAAGATTCTATGATGAAACAAGAATATTAACTTCCCCAACATCCCATTCATTGGATATCTAAATTAAGGTAATGTGCATGAAAAGGGGGTGTGGTCCTCTTAATTGATTACAATATCATGGCCAAAAAGTACACACATTTCCTTGGGCTAAACGGCGAGATTTAAAATTGAATTAGAAAATGGATTAGAGCAAAAAGAGGGAAGACTGGGTGGGGGTCATAGTGATAGAGTCATAGAGTTATACAGCACAGAAAGAGGCCCTTCAGCCCATCGTGTCCGCGCCGGCCATCAAGCCCTATCTATTCTAATCCCATTTTCCAGCACTTGGTCCGTAGCCTTGTATGCTGTGGCGTTTGAAATGCTCATCTAAATGCTTCTTGAATGTTGTGAGGGTTTCTGCCTCTACCATCCTTTCAGGCAGTGAGTTCCAGATTCCAACCACCCTCTGGGTGAAAAAGTTTTTCCTCAAAACCCCTCTAAACCTCCCGCCCTTACCTTGAAACTATGCCCCCTGGTTATTGACCCCTCTGCTAAGGGGCAAAGTTCCTTTCTATCTACCCTATCTATGCCCCTCATAATTTTGTACACCTCAATCAGGTCCCCCCTCAGCCTTCTCTGCTCTAAGGAAAACAACCCCAGCCTGTCCAGTCTCTCTTCATAGCTGAAGCGCTCCAGCCCAAGTAACATCCTGGTGAATCTCCTCTGCACCCTCTCCAATGCAATCACATCCTTCCTATAGTGTGGCAACCAGAACTGCACACAGTATTCCAGCTGTGGCCTAACCAGCGTTTTGTACAGCTCCAACATAAACTCCCTGCTCTTATATTCTATGCCTCGGCTAATGAAGGCAAGTATCCCATCTGCCTTTTTAACCACCTTATCTACCTGTCCTGCTGCCTTCAGGGATCTATGTACTTGCACACCAAGGTCCCTCTGATCCTCTGTCCTTCCTAGGGTCCTACCATTCATTGTGTATTCCCTTGCCTTGTTAGTCCTCCCAAAATGCATCACCTCACACTTTTCAGGGTTAAATTCCATTTGCCACTGTTCTGCCCATCTGACCAACCCGTCTATATCGTCCTGTAGCCTGAGGCTTCCCTCCTCGCTATTTACCACTCCACCAATTTTCGTGTCACCGGCGAACTTACTGATCATACCTCCTACATTCATATCTAAATCATTAATGTACACTACAAACAGCAAAGGACCCAGCAACGATCCCTGCGGTACACCACTGGACACAGGCTTCCAGTCACAAAAACAACCTTCGACCATCACCCTCTGCCTCTTGCCACTAAGCCAATTTTGGATCCAATGTGCCAAATTACCCTGGATCCCATGGGCTCTTACCTTCTTGACCAGTCTCCCATGTGGGACTTTGTCAAAAGCCTTACTGAAGTCCATGTAGACTACATCAACTGCACTACCCTCATCCACACACCTAGTCACCCCCTCGAAAAATTCAATCAAATTGGTTAGACATGATCTTGGGTTACACACTGGTCTTTCATCTCAGGGGACCTGGTTCAAAGTGCTGCATTCCCCAGCAAGAAAGGTCCCCTCAGTTTGATGAGCACCAGAATAAAAGAGCAGTGTTCTTGGCCTAAAGGACGAGTGCCAAGAGACGGTAACTAGCTGCGTGCACAGGAGTAAGATCAGCTGATCAACAGCAGCACCATGTGAGATTTCATCATGTCCGCCTGCAACCACTATTTTGCGACTGACTCTGATCACGATTAATCGATTATATTCCAGTGTTTTTTATGCTGTGGAAGAACCCCAACTGATTAAAGACAGAGGCACTTTTAGAATCCTCTACTCCAGGTTAATCGTTTCTCGATGTGTTTGCCAGAAAAAAAAAAAAATTTCAATGACTCTCCGTGTACTAACTAGCTGCCCAATGAACTAACTACACATACCATGGCTAAAGCCTTCATGTCTTTCAAGGAATTGTACCTGTTGGATAGAAAATATAGCACAGTCCTATTCCCATTAGCAAGAAAAAGAAAAAATACTGAGGACCAGTGTTCCCTTTAAGGTGCTCTGGACCTCCCGTGCAGCCGGCTTTTCAATGCGCAGAACCGCGCACGACTGGTATTTTGAATGGGCTGCGCGGCCAAAATTAACGGGAGCATTGCTGAGCACCTTTTAATTTAAAGGTATGGAATTTTTTCCCTCTCTTTCCTCACTTCTAGGCCTCCCTGTTCCATCTATCTTCAAAAGTGCAAGCAGGCCAAAGCGCCTGCTGATACAATTCTGTTACCCGCTGCTGGAAGCGCAGAAGAGCTCCCAGGGGTGCTTCACTCTCGGAGTTCTCCAATCGTTCCAGCCGCGGCTCAGTGGGTAGCACTCTCGCCTTTGAGTCAGCAGGTTGTGGGTTCAACTCCCACTCCAGAGACTTGAGCACAAAAATCTAGGCTGACACTTCCAGTGCAGTGCTGAGGGAGCGCCGTCTTTCGGTTGAGATGTTAAACCGAAGCCCCGTCTGCAAAAGATCCCGTGGCACGATTTCAAGGAAGAGCAGGGGAATTCTCCCCGGTGTCCTGGCCAATATTTGTCACTTAACCAACATCACTAAAAAAACAAATTATCTGGTCATTATTACGTTGCTGTTTGTGGGACCTTGCAAAATTGGCTGCTGCATTTCCTACATTACAACAGTGACTACACTTCAAAAGTACTTCATTGGCTGTAAAGCGCTCTGGGACATTCTGAGGTTGCGAAAGGTGCTAATATAAAAGCAAGTTCTTTCTTTCTTTCTTTCTCCGCTTGATGCCTCCAACACGTTGTTCGAATGAGTGGTAAGTGTCACCTTCTTTATCTGTTTTTTTCTGGAAATGTTTATTTAAAAAAAACTGTGTAAATCATTCAACCCCCAGTTTACAAAGTATGACAAGTATTTACAGCACAGAAACAGGCCATTCTGCCCATCAGGTCCATGCCGGTGTTTATGCTCCACACGAGCCTCCTCCCACCCTTCTTCATCTCACTCCATCAACATATCCTTCTATTCATTTCACCCTCATGTGCTTACCCAGCTTACCCTTAAATGCATCTGTGTTATTCGCCTCAACTACTCCATGTGGTAGCGAGTTCCACAATCTAATTACAATTATACAATTTACAGTTGTAAACTCAGTTCTGTATTACAGCTTTGATTACCATTACTTCAGTGGTTCTGCACTTGTGACAAAACTGCTCATCTCAAATGGGAGTGCACTAGGCCCTGGACAACAGTGAGACAGGAGGTGAATGGACAGGTGTAGATGTAGAGAAGATGTTTCCACTTGTCGGGGTGTTCAAAGCAAGAGGTCATCAATATAAGATAGTCACTAATAAGGAATTCAAGAGAGACAACTTTACCCAGAGAGTGGCTAGAGATATATATATCACCTTTAACGTAATAAAACGTCCCAAGGTGCTTGACAGGAAAAAACATTTGACAATGAGCCATATAAGGAGAAATTAGGGCAGATGGCCAAAAGCTTGGTCTAAGAGGTAGGTTTTAAGGAGCGTCTTAAAGGAGGAAAGAGAGGTAGAGAGGCGAAGAGGTTTAGGCAGGAAATTTCAGAGCTTTGGGCCGAGGCAAGAGAAGGCACGGACGCCAATGGTTGAGCGATTATAATCAGGGATGCTCAAGAGGGCAGAATTAGAGGAGCGCAGATATCTCCGGGGGTGGGGGGGGGGGGGGGGGAGGGGGGGTGGTTGTGGGGCTGGAGGAGATTACAGAGATAGGGAGGGGCGAGGCCATGGGAGGGATTTGAAAACAAGGATGAGAATTCTGAAATCGAGGCGTTGCTTAACTCGATACCAAATGGAGTAGTTGAGGCGAATAGCACAGATGCATTTAAGGGGAAGCTAGATAAGTACATGAGGGTGAAATGAGTAGAAGGATATGTTGATGGGGTGAGATGAAGAAGGGTGGGAGGTGGCTCGTGTAGAGCATAAACACCATTTGAACCGAATGGCCTATTTCTGTACTGTAAATTCTATGTAATCTGCTGTGATTGCATGAGAAGAGTACCAGAGGATCCAGAAGGCTAGCTACAAGTTGGAGTGGTGGAACAATGAACAAGGTTGCCTGGACAGCACGGTCCCTCCAGTAAGCTGTGGGTGGGGGCGGGGGGGGGGGGGGGGGGGGATTTGTTTGGTCGTGGTATCATTCTGATCTGGAAAATGCAAAGGCTAGTGGGATAGAAAGTGAGGACAAGGAATATCTTGAAATGGTTGTGAAAGGAGGGGGGAGGAAGTGAGAGCAGGTCCATTCTGTCCCAAAACCCTGTTTCAGAGAGGTGGCAATTGGAATGTCACAGCAGCAATCAAGCAGGATACGGGACTGTTTGTCACAGGTAAGGGGGACGCATCCATTCAATTCGAAGACAAGTATCCCCTAGGTCTTTGATTGGCAGCTCTCTTTCTCTGGGCAAACACCTAACGCAATGATGAGAGATATGGGGCTGGATTTTACTCACCGAGACGAGTTGGGGGCGGGACTGCTGCCTTCCGGGTTCTAGTCCCGCCTCCAGTGACGTCCAATGCACAGACGCTATTTTCCCCTGATTGGCCTTGTTAAGCCCGTCCTGCGGGCTTGCTGGCCAATTAAGGGAAAGCCGGTGTCAGATGACGTCAGTTGATGACGCTTCATCTGCTGGTTTTCTTAAAGGCACATGAACCATAAATTTTTGACAGATGATTTGACATTGTTTGACAGCATTGAGGTGCTCTCAAACACTGACAATCACTGTACAAAGGTGAGCCCTTTCACCCAGGCACTCCAGTGACTCTCTCCTTAAATGAAACAGATGGGAGCTGCAGGTGAGGGTACAGAAGCGATGTCACTTCTCCCATTGAGGTGAGGCCACACAAACACTTCAAAGCCTGTCACCTACAGAAAAATCTAACACATTAAAAATGTCTTTCCCAACATTTCTTTACCACACCAGTGTCCCATTCCATCCTTCACACCACTTTGCAGCTGTCATCTGTACACCAACAGAACAGCAGGCCCACAGCACGCCTCACTTACTCTGGCGGGGTTCCCCGACGTTGGGAAGCCCGCAGAAGTCTAAAAATGGGAAAAAGCCTCTTAACTCTCTGTTAACAGGCAGTTAAGTGGCTATAATCCTCTTCCCGCCGCTAGGAGTTGGGTGCCTGCACAAATCAGTGACCCGACTCCTGGGAAGATTGGTTGGAGGCGGGTTCGGGACCCGCTCCCATTCTTTTTGACTTTCCCAGCAGTCCCACCTCCAAACCCGCCTCCTCAGGGCTGGTAAAACCCAGCCCATGTTGTTCGGAACCTGCGTTTTGGTGCAACTTCGAAAGATTTTGCATGTTACAGCCGAGGGTGACCTTCTGCGGCAGTCTAAAGCCAAAGGAATGGGGTCAAGCCAGAGCCTCCATTGTAGCAAACTGCGTTCCAAGGTTCAGTTTAACACGGAGCCTCAGTGCAGGAGAAGTGGCTTTGCTGTTTCAGATACCATGAGAAAAGTGAGGTTTTAATGAAGATAAATCCCCTGTTTTATCTGTTTACTGTTAAAGACGTCGGATTAGTAGTTTATAGCCAACGTCGTGATCTAGTGGAATGTTAATTCTTGCATCTGCTGAAGGCACGGATATCATATGAGGTATGTGGTACGTTCAGCTAGAATACAATGATGTTTGAACCTTGGGCGCACTACAGTTAGATATTGGTGAAGACATACTCCAGGACCAAGGGAATGGTCTGTGGCACTGAACCCACGAAAAATATCAGCCGTTCAAAATAACAAAATATTAAATTAATGACTTCATCAAATTATTCACTACAGTCTATTAACTACATCAAAAAGTCACTGTGTCAGCAATTATAGTTCTAATGTAATTAATCAGCTGCAATTTCAATGGAAAGACAATCGGGCAGGTTCTACAGTGGGTGGACCATCTGCTCCACGAGGTTACCATCCAGGCTGCAAAGTTAAGTATCACCCCCAGTATAAAAGTTCCATTGGAAATTCCATGTTTGAAACGTTGCATTCTCCTCTTAGTCCAAAGAAAGGATTGACAAAAGGGCCCAAGTGCTACTAGGAGACACTGAACACCACGCTGCCAATCTTGGATGGCTAATTCACCAGTGTGTTGAACAGTATTCATAATGTGCAAAATTTTGCTGTGGCTGAGCATCTCCCGGTGTCTGCCGTTAGTTAGACGTGCCCTTGCACTTTTAGGATTTTTAATTTTTTTTTGCATGGCATGTTGCTGGAAGTGCGAGCTGATAACGTGGCAGCGAGGGAAACTGGGCCCCGAGTGAGCAGGGCGAGCAACTGCGCCTCTCCTTAACCAATCAGCTTGAAGAATTGTGAAATTAACAGTGCAAGGACTGAGAAGGAAGTGTAACTTAAAGTGGATGAATTCATTCATTACAGAAAGAGAAATAAAGAGAGGGAAAGGAAGATTGGATTAAGAGAGAGAAAAAGAAAGAGAGAGACAGAGACAGAAAGGAAAAGTTTTTAAAAATTGTTAAATTTGACACTTAGCCCGCGAAATTCAGCTCCTTGGCGCCTGCCGGGTGGGAGCGCCTCCTGAGAAATTCGGGGGGGGGGGGCTACTGAGGTGCTAGCCGGTAGCACCCCGGGCCGCTGCCCCGCCGGCGATGATGTTATCGGCGTGCGCCGCGACCCCTTACCGCCCCACAGCAGAAATTCGGCTACGCCCTGCGAGGCTGCCACAGGCGAAGTCAGCACCAGCCTCGCGACCTCCGCTCGCGGGCTCGCTAATTAAAGGGAGGTGCAGCCGCAACCCACGCCGCCATTTTATTTATTGGGGGCGACCTCCAGGTCAGCCCTCCGCATGGATAGTGGCCGCCATCGTGCAGCCAGGGCACCGCGTCTCAGTGCCAGGCTGCAGCCACGGCACCATGCCACCCTGGTGGGCTAATGTGGGCCATCGGAGGCCCGGCATAGCTCGCAGCGCCCCTCCCCTTTAACAGAAGTGCCGCTGAAACAAGTCAGCGCCACGTGGAGCGGCCGCGTATCGTACCGCTCTTTGCGCCCCCGACACCGCCCCGAGAGGAAGTGGAGTGCACGAGATTGCGCTCAGCTTCCTAGCCGGGGCGGTAAGCTGTATTTCGCAACCGGGGTGGTAATTCCACGCCGGGCACTAAATCTCCGGCTATAAACGGGACGTAACCAAATTTCGCCCCCTTAAAATCTCCAACAACAATTAAAACCTGAAGGAATGAGATTCCACACTTGTAATAGTTCATTTTCAGTGCCAGAGAGGTTGATTGGCAGTAATTATCACTGATCATGTCGGTAAAACACTACTTAGACTGGAATGGCCTAGACTTAACGTCCTGTGGCGAGTTTAGTTCGTTTCTACCGCGCAAATACAGCAACTTCACGCCGTTCAATGCATGTCAATGTTGAGGCAGACAGCGAGATGCCGTTTCCACGAAGCCGACGGTGGAGCAGCGCAACCCAAAACAATTTTTGGATATTTGAGTTTAACCGCGCATCTGTCCCTTGCCTGAAGTTGCTGCACCATTGGCGCGTAAATAACGGCAAGCGCCATTAGCCTCACCGTTAATTGGACAGGAAAATCTGGGCCATTGCTTATGCTAGACGAAAAACTGGAAATAGTAACTGCCTCAAAAATATTACAGCTAACAGCATTTCTGACAACAACCAAGGGTGAGATAAGTGATGATTATCATTTGCTTGTTTGTCTTCAGTTGTTCCACACAACAGGAAATAAATGTGTCGCCTTCAATTGAAGGGCTCAGACCTGCTTCCTTCTCTTGAAGCTGCAGCTCCACCAGTTTTAGGGTGATTTACACATGCTGGACTTG
Source organism: Squalus acanthias (assembly GCA_030390025.1). Lineage (NCBI taxonomy): Eukaryota > Metazoa > Chordata > Chondrichthyes > Squaliformes > Squalidae > Squalus > Squalus acanthias. The sequence continues at coordinate 14,540,289 of CM059429.1, forward strand.
TACGCTGACATAAGAGAAGAGTTTGTGAAAGGATCATCTGGAAAGTTTTGTGGAAAGGACCAAGTTCTGAAGGTGATCCCTGTAAGTGCTCATTTTCAATTTTTTTTCGTGTAAAATGTTAAAACAGAGGATGTTCATTGGTACCACTGCAATAGTACAGCGCCAAAAGTTACAAAGAACAGGAGAGAAAGTAAAAACACAATGAGGTAAGTTTTCAACTTGCTGCCCGGTGTGTAAAATGAATCAAATGGAGCGGTTTCTATGAAGGGCCGTGCCCGTTTTATGCAGAGGGCATAAGTTGAAAATCTACCCGGGTATTTAGGAAATACAGAGCAGGTCAGTCAGAGAAAGGCAAGTTAACACTTGTGGTAGAAATCGTTCCGTCAGAATTCAAAGATTGCAAAGCTTGGATTATACAAGGAAGCAGTTCTATAGCTTTCAGCTCGTTAAAAAGTAATGTCTTTGTGTGGTTGAAAAACATACTTTACAAAAAGAGTTGACGACATAATTTAGGATGTGCGTACACAACAAAAACAAATTTCAAAATCTGATCGTTGAACTGCAGGCTCATTGAAGCAAGAGAGAAAGGAAGAGTGTTGCAGGTCCAGATAAGAGGCGGACCCAAAGAATAGGAGAGCGTGAATGTGAATAAAATAGAAGATAGAATTTAATTATGGTTTTGATGCTCGAAATATGGATGCACTATTCAGACTGATTTTAGCTCCGATTGCCTCTTAATAGCATTAACAAGAATCTTGGGCTCTCCTGAGTAAGGGAGCGAGTAACAGAGGCACATATGCCAGGAGAACAAAGACTCAATCTCAAGCCTGTGCAGAGTGACTGGGTCTCAGCTGATGCGACGGCGTAGGTGCTTCAACTGACCTTAGGACCTCTGGGCCGGGGTGGGGGATGCGAGAGAAAGAGAGAGAGAGAGAGAGAGAGAGCGAGAGAGAGCGAGAGAGAGCGAGAGAGAGCGAGAGAGAGCGAGAGAGAGCGAGAGAGAGCGAGAGAGAGCGAGAGAGCGAGAGAGAGCGAGAGAGCGAGAGAGAGCGAGAGGTTGACGCTTCTGAGAATTGGGCGAGGTACCAGAGAACATCCTGCTAGAAGCAAAGAGGATGCAGACCGGGGAGAAAACTGGCAGAAAAAGTAGCAGGAACAAAAAAAAAAGGCTGTTGGATAAAGCAGCTCAGGTGATGCACCAATAATAAAAACAGAAAATGCTGGAAATACTCAGCAGGTCAGGCAGCATCTGTGGAGAGAGTAACAGAGATAACGTTTCAGGTCGAAGACTTTTCATCAGAACTGGAAAAATAGCTCTAACTCTGTTTCTCTCTCCACAGATGCTGCCTGACCTGCTGAGTGTTTCCAGCATTTTCTGTTTTTATTTCAGATTTTGAGCAGCCGCAGTATTCTGCTTTTGTATCTGAGGTGCACCAGTGCAGGCTGCATAAGGTGGTGAGACACAGATTTGGCTTCTTAGCTGGGGAAGACAGATAACTGCCCACAGACATGACTTGAGACAAAACCCCAATGGTGGAGAGCTTTGGAACCACGGGTCCAAAGTCACCTTTTTGCTCGCAAGAATGCTACACTTACCACATGTCATGTCTCAAATTACTCATATACTGTATCCCAAAATGTTATTTTCTGAATTAAATCCATCCAATTTCTAAATGTTTTTTCCCCCTCACTCAGAGAAAAATATCGCTATGAATACGAGCACAGATTCTCCAACACCACCAACTGCAGAGACTTGCGCAACCCCACGGTGACAACGGTGGTCCTTCCACTCTTGTACTTCTTTGTTTTCATTGGAGGGTTACTGCTGAACATACTGGCTGCCTGGATCTTCTGTCACGTTCCAAACCAATCCAGCTTCGTGATTTACCTCAAGAACATCGTCACCGCTGATCTGATGATGGTCGTTACGCTGCCTTTTAAAATCCTCTCCGATTCACGCCTTGGGTCCTGGCAGTTGCGGGCATTCGTGTGTCGCTACTCTGCCGTGATCTTCTATAACAGCATGTACCTGAGCATAATATTCCTCAGCCTGATCAGTATCGACAGGTATCTGAAAATCGTACAGCCCAGGAAAAGCCTGACTGTGCAAAAGGTCACATTTGCCAAGGTCATCAGTGTGAGTTGCTGGGTCTTCATGACGGGCTTTGCGCTGCCAAACATCATTCTGACAAACCAGATCTCGACAGAGAAAACTGCGACACAGTGCCTGCAGCTGAAAAACGAGCTGGGTGTAACCTGGCACCATTTTATAGTTTTAAAATGCCAAGTTATTTTCTGGATCACTTTTGTGCTCCTCATTGTGTGTTATTCAGCCATCTTAAAAAAAATATATTGGTCCGACCAAAAATTCCAAAGGGACTCTGGCAACGTGAAAAAGAAAGCGAATCGTAACATATTCAGCATCATGGGCATCTTCACCATCTGCTTTGTGCCGTATCAATTGATCAGACTCCCGTACGATATCAGCCGATTAGATAAGAGTGACTGTACAACGCACAACGCACTGCATTATGCAAAGGAGGCCACACAGCTACTGTGTGCATTCAATGTTTGCCTCGATCCGGTCATCTACTTCCTGCTGTGTAAATCATTCACTAAGCTGCTATTTAAAAGATGAGACTGCAGCCAAACCTGGACATAGGAATGTCAGAAGTGATACGTCCACATCATAATCCAAATGATAATCCATACAATAATCCGAATGATACGTCCACATAATAACCCAGCTCGAACAAACCAATGGTTCCCTCGGCCAAACCATTAGATTCTACAACGAACGCTATGTCAAGCACTTGACTGCATCATACCCATAGTGGAGAGACAGCAGGACTGTACAACGCACAACACACTGAGTTATGCAAAGGAGGCCACACAGCTACTGTGTGCATTCAATGTTTGCCTCGATCCGGTCATCTACTTCCTGCTGTGCAAATCATTCACTAAGCTGCTATTTAAAAAGATGCACATAGAAAGAAGCCACAGTACAGAACTGTCTGAAGTGAGATGCAAGAAATTGCAGCCAAGTAACATACCCAACTGATCACCCGGCTCCAGCAAAGCACTGGTCCCCAAGTTGTTGGCAATATAAAACCTCCCTCAGCCAAATCATTCGCTCCCACTACAAATGCTAAACCGGCTACTTTACGGTACCATACCAAAAGAGTCATCACAACCTCCACCATAAACTTCACACCTTGGATTGACGCAGTTGGCTTTCCGACGTGAAAGTGTTGCGTACCTCTCGGACATTTTCTATCTACCCATCCAGAAGGGCCAATTTTCTTTGCTTTTAAAGTGTTCTAGTAATAGTTTGTACTTTACTTTCATGAACTTTCAAAGCCTGAATGGGTTTTGTCATTCCCTCCCCTTTCCGCCCCCCCCCCCCCCACCCCCACCTCGAGGTGAACATGAACGAGGATACAAGCAACCTGGTCACAAAGTAACATAAAAAGTATATCCTTTAAATGGGCGGCCCGGGGTGCTACCGGCTAGCACCTCAGTAGCCCCCCCCCCCCACCGAATTTCTCAGGAGGCGCACCCACCCGGCAGGCGCCAAGGAGCTGAATTTCGCGGGCTAAGTGTCAAATTTAACAATTTTTAAAAACTTTTCCTTTCTGTCTCTGCAATTGCTTCACCTGCAGGCCTTCTATATTGTCAAGCGAAGTGCTCTGGTAAGCCTACAGTTCATCTATTAGGTGTCAGCCATGGCTCAGCGATGGCACTCAGGCCTGAGTCAGAAGGTTGTGGGTTCAAGTCCCACTCCAGAGACTTGAGCACATAAACTAAGCCGACACTTCAGTGCAGTACTGAGGGAATGCAGCTCTGTCAGAGGTGCCGTCTTTCTCAGGAGATGTTAAACTGAGGCCCGTTTGCTCTCAGGTGCACACAAGAGATCCCATGACACTTTTTGACGAAGAGCAGGGGAGTTGTCCCCGGTGTCCTGGCCAATGTTTAACCCTCAACCGACATCACTAAAAACAGATTATCTGCTCATTGATTACATTGCTGATTGTGGGACCTTGCTCAGCGCAAATTGGGTGCCACATTTTCCTGCATTATAACATTGACTACAATTCAAAAGTACTTTTGAAGTTACAATCCTTGGGCCAGGGAAGAAGAAAAAAATTAGCTAAGAATTCAGCTCTCAATCTGCTGACCAATGACCCCTGCTGGAAAACCCATGCATGGACAGCAATGGCTCTGTTGTAAGTTCTCCCACAAGTTGATTAAGACTCGTCAAGTCTCGCTGCCTTTACTCACAACATGAAGGGCCACTTGGGCCAAGTAACCACCGGTTGCCGGAGACCTTGGAACAAACCTTCAGGCTTCATTCAAATGCTCTAAGCACTTTCTTTCATTTCTGTAATATTATTGATCCTATTCTGTAATTGTAAAGAGAGGTAGATTGTATATAAATAAAAATAAATATATATTATGGGCTGGATTTTGATACTGGGGCGGGTTGGGGTCGTGTTATCCACCCGACTGCAATTCGATGTGGGAGATTGATGCAATTTTCACCTAATTGGGCAATTGAGTTCCAGCATGTGGGAACCCATGAACCAATTAGTGTTTTCAGTCTGAAAGTCGCCTTTGATGATGTCATCATTGCTGCTGCAGTGAAGGTCTTCAAAGACTGCCTGGCCTTTGCTGTGAGAGGACCTGCAAAATGAGCAGCAGCAGTCCTAAGTCTGCTCCCAGATATTTTTACACCACCACTCCCAGATAGGTCCATCCATCCACATAGCCAGCCAGCCAGCCAGATGTGCTCCCCGCCAGGTTTCACAATCGTGGTTCAGAACAGGCGTGCTCCACGTAGAACAAGGGTTAAAATCACAAAGGCCTTTCAAAATGGCATTATAGAGGCAATTTAGTGCTTGTTAAGGGCCTTAACAGCCTATCCCGCCTCTTAGAGGCGGGACGGAGTCGGAACCAGCAGACACGATTTAATTATAATTGCGTGGAGGCGGGATGGAGGCGGACTTGTGCCCGCCCGCCAGTTTTCGCAATTTTAACCCCCCACACGCCTCCAAACCCGCCTCCACGGGTCAATGAAAATCCAGCCCTATGTGTCTGATCGTCATAGCTTGTCATCCATCCCAACCCCTGCGAACTCCCATTCCTGGAACAATAATCCCAATTCAACTGACAGCTGTCACCTCTAGTCACTTGTCACATTGCTGAGAAATCATAAGATTGAAGTCTAAGGTAAAGCAACAAAAGATGTCAGCTCCAAGCCAGCTGTTCCTGCTGTGTGATGAGTATCTGATCCTGGACACACATATATTAAATTCCCCAGCTAACAATTTCTTCTGGGTATTTGCCAGGTCCAGGACCTCACATCTTAATTGTATTCAGGTTCAGAGAGGATGTTTCCCCTCGTGGGGGAATCTAGAACCCGGGGGCATAATTTCAGAATGAGGGGTCACCCTTTTAAATCGGAAATGAGGAGGAATTTCTTCTCCCAGAGGGTCGTGAATCTTTGGAATTCTCTTCCCCAGAGAGCTGTGGAGGCTGAGTCATTGAATATATTCAAGGTGGAGATAGACAGATTTTTGAAAGGTAAGGGAGTCCAGGGTTATGGGGAGCGGGCAGGGAAGTGGAGTTGAGGCCAAGATCAGATCAGCCATGATCTTATTGAATGGCGGAGCAGGCTCGAGGGGCCAAATGATCTACTCCTGCTCCTACGTCTTGTGGTGGGTATTAATTGGGGACTCTCATGTTCATACCCATGGGGACAGGCTCAGGAAGGAAAGGAAGCTTATCTTGTGGGTGCACGGTATGTAATGTGTGTCTCTGTAAATAAAGGCTTGTAAGCAACTGAAGACTGGGCTCGAGCATTTTATTCTTCACCACCTGGCTATCTAACTTTGCCATCAGAGACTTAAAATCCTCCTCGAATTCTGACTGCTGTTGAATATTTTGTTCAAGTGGAAGGTGCTAATCCTCTTCAGTGGCCTGGCATCCAGGCATTGGAACGGAGAAACGGGCAGAGAGGGAGATATTAATATTGAACCTTTTCCAGAAGCAGATTCTCAAACACTGCACACGCACAAAACAACCTCCACATCCAAGAGGGAGCAAGTGGTCACGAGAAAATGTGAACATAAGGCAAGTAACAAAAGCAGAATAAGGCAAGAGACTAAAGCAGAGTAAGCAAGTAGGACACGTGGAACACATCAGCAGCTTCAAACCTTTTCCTGACTCAACCCAAAACTCCTTATAACTGCAAGAAAAAAAAATCTCTATCGACGAGGTTACTTTCAAAATCCGCTGCAATAACTGCAGGAGCCGAAGGTCCAGCACAGCTCCTGCTGTCCACTTGCTTTCCTCTTTAGCTCCAGTGGCCTTGGCTCATGATTTTTGTGATTGTATTTCAATGCAAGTGGTCTGTTCGGGCCTGCAGTGTCAATAAATGCACCGCTGTATGGGTACGACGAGAGCTCAGTGTCCCCCCCGCTGCCAGACAGATAGGGCTGATCCTAACACTGACCACACACACACACTTGAAAATGTCTACTACATTGCAGGTAGGTAGTCCCACCCATAGACACCTACTCTCGCAATATATGGAGTCCCAGGCCTTGCGCCATCACACGGGGTTGTGCTGCCGTGAAGCTAGACTGAAACTGACCACTTCCCCTCTGACCTCTCCCAAAACGTTTACCCTGCAGACGGATAGGTGGGATCACGGCGTATGGACAGAATGCAGATCATTGGAAAAATGACCACTCGGCAAAGTAGGTATTCTGCCATTATCATTTTACATCCTCTAAAGCACACTAAGGAATACCAAAACAGCACAGTTTGGGAGAGGGAGGATCCTGGTGGACGTGGTATTACGACAGCTGCTTGGACCAATCTACTAAGTTTGTTGGCATGTGCTGCAGTTGAGACAATACCACTGCTCAGCAAATGGGTCAGGATTGCACTCGTGCAAGTGCCACCACTAGACACTTGACTGATAGATTCTCAAAGCAGGTGCAATGATGTTTAACTGGGCCTGGGCAACGTTCCCTGCAGATGGCAGCAGTAGAGGATGGACTCAACCAACCATCCAGCTACTGATTCTCAGTTTAGCTTTTGTCTTTGTGTTTCACGGAAATAAATGCAAACATGCAAAAATGATGGACAGGAAAAGAACATCTGGTCCATCAAGCCTGTCCCACATAATAACTGTCAAGAATTTCCAAATTGTAGAACGAGAAGCATAATAACATAAAGCTCTGCAAGAATCGACATAGTAAAGATTGCTTTTCAGCTCGGACTTGTATGGAACATAGGAACAGGAGGAGGCCATTCAGCCCCTCGAGCCTGTTCCGCCATTCAGTGAGATCATGGCTGATCTGCGACCTAACTCCATATACCTGCCTTTGGCCCATATGCCTTAATATCTTTGGTTAACAAAAATCTATCAATCTCCGATTTCAAATTAACAATTGATCTAGCATCAATTGTCATTTGCGGAAGAGAGTTCCAAACTTCTACCACCTGTTGTGTGTAGAAGTGTTTCCTAATTTCACTCCTGAAAGGTCTGGTGCTAATTTTTTTAGACTATGCCCCCTAGTCCTAGAATCCCCAACCAGCGGAAATAGTTTCTCTCTATCTGCCCTATCTGTTCCCCTTAATATCTTGAAAACTTTAATCAGATCACCCCTTAACCTTCTAAATTCTAGGGAATTCAACCCTAATTTGTGTAATCTCTCCTCGCAACTTAACCCTTGAAGTCCAGGTATCATTCTGGTAAACCTACGCTGCACTCCCTCCAAGGCCAGTATATCCTTCCTAAGGTGTGGTGCCCAGAACTGCTCTCAGTACTCCAGATGTGGTCTAACCAGGGTTTTGTACAGCTGCAGCATAACTTCGACCCCCTTGTATTGTAGTCCTCTAGATGTAAAGGCCAGCATTCTGTTAGCCTTTTTGATTATTTTCTGTCCCTGTTTATGACATTTTAATGATCTACGTACTTGAACCCCCAAGTCTCTTTGGACCGCCACTGTTTTTAGCTTTTCACCATTTAGAAAGTACCCTGTTCTATCCTTTTTAGGTCCAAAGTGGATGACCTCACATTTGCTTACATTGAAATCCATTTGCCACAGTTTTGCCCATTCACTTAATCTATCGATATCCCTTTGTAATTTTATGCTTTCATCTACACTGCCTACAATACCACCTACCTTTGTGTCATTGGCAAATTTGGATATATGACTTTCTATGCCATCATCCAAGTCGTTGATAAATAGTGAATAGTTGCGGCCCCAACACAGATCGCTGCGGTACATCACCAGTCACATCCTGTCAATTAGAGTACCTACCCATTATCCTTACTGTCTCCTGCCGCTCAGCCAATTTCCAAACCAGGTCAATAATTTGCCCTCAACTCCATGTGCTTCTGCCTTAGATAACAGAGAGCAGGCCCCCGTTTAGAGTCGGGAACACTCCATAGAGAGTGTGCAGCGAAGGTTCACCAGACTGATTCCTGGGATGGCAGGACTGTCGTATGAGGAGAGATTGGGTCGACTAGGCCTGTATTCACTAGAGTTTAGAAGAATGAGAGGGGATCTTATTGAAACGTATAAAATTCTGACAGGGCTAGACAGACTGGATGCAGGGAGGGGGCAAAAATACCTCAAAAAAAGGGTAGATTTGCCCTCCCCTTTAATTTAAAAAAAATTGGAACAAGGAAAGATGATTTCACCCATTAATCTCGGCAATGTAGATTGTTGTTGCAAGATGGAGTGGTGAGGCTTGCTGTAGGAAGTGACATTGTTGGTAAGGGACAATGTGAAAGCTGTCAAAAGGATAGCTCGAATAGTGGAAAGACAAGCAATAGCATCTACTATTGATGACCAGCTCAAGGTGCAGTTAAATTTTCTCTCAAACTTTGGACTGAGACTATTTCATACATTTCACAGACAATCCGGACGGCCAAAAAGAGAGTAGGACATTTTCATACCATCAGTCGGGGATGGCATTGAACCCAGGTCCTAGAAGTGAGAGTGCGAAGGCGGGGGAACTTCCAAGAGTGAAAATGTATGGGAAATGTGTTCCCCACTGGACAAGGCAGTGGTTTTGACCTGGTTTTCTTTGTTCCCATTCCTGCAGGTCTATGATTCGAAGTAAATTGTTCTTTTGTCCACACAAAGCCAGTGTTCATTAAAAACCAGATTGTCATATTCATCACTAAGTGGTTGGTTTCTGCTTCGTGTTACAGCGGGATCACAATCACTCTATATAAGGCATTGATTGGTTAGGCGCGCTATATTAGGTGAAGTTCACACCCGCTTCATTTCAAAAAGGTATTGCTGGAAACAACAGATGTACTTTTGGGCCTTTTCTGATTCTCAAGATTAATGGGAGACTGGATAGGCACTTGAGGGAAATAAACTTGCAGGGCTACGATGATAGTGCGGGGGAATGGGACTGACTGGATTGCTCAACAGAGAGCCGGCACGGACTCGATGGGCCGAATGGCCTCCTTCTGTGCCATTATGACTCTATCCCTCTATGAATGTTCTTTACATTCTAAGAATTTTGATGTATGGAACTGGTTACTGAGGAAAACTTCCCCCAAAAATCTAACCGCATATTAGAACAATCAGAGACAAAAATACTGGACGGCAGAAAAAAAACCAGTTTCACTAAGATTAAAAAGGGGAACTAGTCCAGATAAATTAAGAAAAATTGGCAGATAAATCAGTGGATAACTAATGGTAAATGTTGAAACAAGAGATGATTTGGGTTCAGACGAGATGTATCCCCACAAGATAAAAAAGGTGATGCTAAAAAATAAACTGGAATTACTTGAATGAGTTCAGAAATTAAAATTAAAATGAGATTTTTTAAAAAAGGCACAAGGCAAACCTAGGGCTCATACAATGGGACATTTCAATCGTTGCTTCCTGAAATAAGTTAAGGAGGTTGGTTAGATGAGAACTTCCGCTTCTGAATCCACAATGACTGCTGTTGACTAGGTTACTATTGTAAAAAACATAAGAAATAGGAGCAGGAGTAGGCCATATGGCCCCTCGGGCTTGCTCCGCCATTCAATAAGATCATGGCTGATCTTCTACATTATCTTCACTTTCCCGCCCAATCTCCATATCCCTTGATTCACTTAGTGCCCAAAAAACTATCGGTCTCTGTCTTGAATATACTCATCGACTGGGCATCCACAGCCCTCTGGGGTAGAGAATTCCAAAGATTCACAACCCGCTGAGTGAAGAAATTTCTCCTCATCTCAGTCCTAACTGGCTGACCCCTTATCCTGAGACTGTGACCCCTGGTTCTAGACTCTCCAGCCAGGGGAAACAGCCTCAGCATCTACCCTGTCAAGCCCTCTAAGAATGTTATACGTTTCAATGAGATCACCTCTCATTCTTCTAAACTCCGGAGCAATCTCTCCTCATAGGACAATCCCCCCCCCCCCCCCCCATCTCTGGAATTCTCACTTTGGCCCGGAATTTCTTGAAACATTGTAACTGGCAAGTTACGCTGAAATATACGCTGATCCTCTCGTCGGCAAGTTGCGCCCGAATTTCTATGAGATTCTCATTAGCACGAGCTGGAAGGTAAAAACCGGTGTAAAACAAGTGAAAATCAGCGTAAACAGTCGCCTGAGCAAAGCACCAAACTTGCGACCTATTCCCTCTTCATGTCTCTGATGAAAATTCAAGTTTGAAGCAAGCAAACCATCAATTTCTGCACATTAGGCATGTTTAAGAAAATGCAATTGTGGAAGATTCTTAATGCAGATCATTCTGATGCTATAAAGAGGCATTCAAAGATCCAGAAATAACATTTTCAGTCTCACGGAGGCGAAATGCAAAAAAAATCCCACTGAAAATAACGTCATGGAACACCAGAAATATGGCAGAGTTCTGATGCGCCTAAATATTCAGGCATAGCTTTGCAGCCCATTGAAAACTGGAGCAAATTCAGGAAATTTGCACGAGCTGCACTTTTGCTTCGAGGGTGGAGCTATGCCAATGTGTCTGCAGAGGGTTTCAGTGGAGGTTTTACAGAATCAGCACAAAAGATCGAGGAAATTCGGGTGTTATTTTGGTTATCCCCGGGGAGGGCATGTGGCTCATGTTGTCACTTGCGAATAACCGAGCGAGTAATTATTCTGAATATTCAGGTTCAATCCCAAAGGGGGTGCACGAACCGAGACACTTAGGGGTATATGTGCACAAATCGTTGAAGGTGGCAGGGCAGGTTGAGAAAGCGCTTAAAAAGGCTTACGGGATCCATGGGCTTCATAAATAGAGGTATAGAGTACAAAAGTGTGGAAATTATGATGAACCTTTATAAAACACTGCTTCGGCCCCAACTGGAGTACTGTGTCCAATTCTGGGCACTGCACTTTAGGAAGGATGTGAAGGCCTTAGAGAAGGTGAAGAAAAGATTTACGAGAATGATTCCAGGAATGAGGGACTTCAGTTAACTTGACAGACTGGAGATGCTAGGGTTCTTCTCCTTGGAGCAGAGAAGATTTGAGAGGAGATGTGATAGAGGTGTTCAAAATCGTGAGGGGTCTGGACAGAGTAGATGGAGAGAAACTTTTCCCATTGGCAGAAGGGTCGAGAACCAGAGGACACAGATTTAAGGTGATTGGCAAAAGAACCAAAGGCGACGCAGGAAAAGAACTTGAGCCTGAGAGGGTGGTGGAGGCAGACTCAATCTTATCTTTCAAAAGGGAGTTGGATAAGTATCTGAAAGAAAAAAATTTGCAGGGCTACGGGGAAACGGCAGGGGAGTGGGACTAGCCGGGAGTCGGCATGGGCTCGACGGGCCGAATGGCCGCCGTACCGTGCTGTAACCATTCTATTCTATGATTCTATTTACTATCTTGTGGTCATCCTCTGTTTAAAGCCTGTTTTTGTCTCACCTCTTCTCTGACCCTCCTCTTAGTGTTGAAGTGCTGACGGAATTTCTTTCTGTTATGTTTGGCCTCTCGAGCTGTGCTTCTTTATCCCCAGGTCTCTCTCTTTGCCCCTCAGTCACCCTCTTAATGCTTCAGCACGGTGGAGATCTCCCATGGTGACAATGTCCGACAGGGGAGCTCCTGCAAGAGCCTCGTCCGCAAAAGACAGCAGGTAATATAGTTACATCTGTGACAATATAAGGTGCCCACCTGTAGGAGACTGGGCTCAACAGGTGGACGGTGGAGCATTTGGTGGTCAATTTCATGCAAGCTTTTTCGAAATTGTCCAATTTAGTTTTTCATAAATTGTTGTACCCACGTTTGAATCGGTGTGTGGCTTAAAACTTCTTACATGGAAAATTGCACTGTTAGTGTTAGTTTTGGCTTGCAGAGTTAGTGAATTGCAAACAGCTGCATTTCATTTGTCACTCTGACCAAGTTTGCAGACTCGCTCGTAGTTTTTAACCTGAAGACGATTTGGGTCAAGAAATCGTTCAATTTCTTTCACTCACTGCCATAGACAGATCAGACAGATAATCAAAAAGGCTAATGGGAAGCTGGCCTTTATATCTACAGGACTAGAATACAAAGGGGGTAGAGGTTATGCTACAGCTGTACAAAGCCCTGGTTAGACCACACCTGGAGTACTATGAACAGTTCTGGGCACCACACCTTAGGAAGGAGTTTTGGCCTTGGAGGGAATGCAGCGTAGATTTACCAGAATGATACCCGGACTCCAAGGGCTAAATTACGAGGATAAAAAAACACATTTGCACAGGCCGCCATCTTACTCAGGCTCCATCCTTTCATCTTAATCCAAAGAAAACATTGGCAAAGGGCCCAAGAGTTACACATTATTGGGAGGCGCTGAACACCACAGCTCCAGTTTGGCTGAAACACCAATGGAGTCGCCTTACAAATGGACGACCGGCCGTAAAACTGGCGATACGGACCGGCCGCACGTCATAGAAACCACCCGAATGAAAATAGGTATGGAAAGTGGGCCACTTTCCATACCTCGGGAGCATACTGTCAACAAGGGCAGACGTCAATGACGAAGTCCAACACCGCCTTCAGTGTGCCAGTGCAGCCTTCAATCGCCTGAGGAAGAGAGTGTTTGAAGACCAGGACCTCAAACCCGGCACTAAGCTCATGGTCTACAGAGCAGCAGTGATACCCGCCCTGCTGTATGCATCAGAGACATGGACCATGTACAGCAGGCACCTCAAAGCACTGGAGAGGTACCACCAACGCTGCCGCCGCAAGATCCTGCAAATCTATTGGCAGGATAGGCGCACCAACGTCAGTGTTCTCGCTCAGGCCAACATCCCCAGCATCGAAGCTTTGACCACGCTCGATCAGCTCCATTGGATGGGTCACATCGTCCGCATGCCCGATACGAGACTCCCAAAACAAGCGCTCTACTCGGAGCTCCGACACGGCAAGAGAGCCCCAGGTAGGAGGAGGAAACGCTTCAAGGACACCCGCAAAGCCTCCTTGAAAAAGTGCAACATCCCCACCTGACACCTGGGAATCCCTGGCCCAAGACCGTACAAAGTGGAGGAGAAGCATCTGGGAAGACGGCGAACACCTCGAGTCTCTTCGCCGGGAGCAAGAGGAAGCCAAGCGCAAACAGCGGAAGGAGCGCACGTCAATCCAAGCACCCCACCCACCCGCCCCTTCAACCACCGTCTACTCCACCTGTGACAGAGACTGTAGGTCCAGCATTGGACTCTCCAGTCATCTGAGAACTCATTTTTTAATGTGGAAGCAAGTCATCTCGGTTCCGAGGGACTGCCTAAGAAGAAGACGACGACTTAAAATAATAAAAGGAAGCAGTAACTTCCTGAAACGTGCCACAGCTGAGTAACAGCAACCCAAAGTAAGATGTCCGTTTGATAGACAGTTGTCACGTGCCATCTGCTTACACAATTTCAGTTACTCCACACACCAGCAAACGTGTGGAATGGCTTCAGGCTGTGCAACTAACCGGCTCCCTTTTATCTAAAGTTCAACTCCAGCAGCTTTGGAATGGCTTGGTATTAGAACTGTGCGCAAACAAAATCATCTGAAGGATCATCAGCTGGAAAGGTTTGCTGGAAACACCAAGATCTGCAGGTGATCCAAGTAAGTCCTCATTTTCAATGATTTTTTTATACATGCAAGTTGAGAAAACTAGGGATGTTCATTGGTACCACTACAAAAGTACAGGACCAAGGTTAGGGGAGTAGGAGCAAGAAAGTCGTAGATAAAATAAAAACACAACATGCTGAAAATACAGCGTAGATCAATCAACACTTGAAAGAGAAAGGCAGGTTGATATTTCGGGTCGAATCCTTCGTCACAACCCCTAACACAGTGGTTCGGTGACCCAAAACTTGGAGTTATAAAGTCTATAGATTGAAAAAGGAAGGGCAGAATAATGGAGACAAGGAGTTCCACAGATCTGAGGTCCTATGAAGCGATATGTTCGAGTAATGTCTTTGTGTGGTTTGAAAAGCTAGTATCAATGCTTTGAGAGACATGTATTGGGATGCAATTATATACAATAAAAATAACCGAAAAAGGTCTGGCAATTGGATTCCAAGTTCAGTCAAGGAATAGAGAAAGCACAAGAAACACGACGGAAACAAGGAGGAAACTAACACAAAGAAACAAAGATAGGTCTGTGGGTTTTCTACATTTCATTCCAGTTGGAGGCTTGAAATGTGGGTTAAATGCACTCAATTTGGTTTATTTGAGGTCTCAAAAGGGCATTTAAAAAAAACTTTGCAAATACTGTATTAACATGGCTCTTGAGCTCTCCTGGTTAATGATGCGGAGATGCCGGTGTTGGACTGGGGTGGACAAAAGTGAGAAGTCGCACAACACCAGGATATAGTCCAACAGCTTTATTTGAAACCTGACGAAGGAGCAGCGCTCCGAAAGCTTGTGATTTCAAATAAAGCTGTTGGACTATAACCTGGTGTTGTGCGACTTCTCACTTTTCTCCTGGTTAAGGCAGCGAACAGCTGAGCTGCAAAACACCAGGAAAGTAAAGGTTCAATACCCAGTCTGTGTCAAGTGCTCAGCTGATGCAAGCCTCAGATGCTGTAACTAGCCTCAACATCCCTCGACTGGGAGGAACGGGGGAAACTGGGCGAAGGTTCCCACCTGAGAATTGGGCAAGGGATTCTGCAAGGAACAGCATGAAAAGGGAGAAAACAGATAGAAAGATAGTGACACAAGGGTGCAGTAAGTTGGACACGTGTAAAAGCAGGATCCCCATTTCTCCCACTTCCTTCTGTGCCTATTTTCTGACACAAGATCCTCACGTGAAGTTTAACAAGTGGTCAACATAAAAAAAAAAATCCATCGCAATGACCTTGGCAAAGTGGGGTTTGCTAGTTATTTCCATTGATATAGGATTCCAGAACAGCAGCACTGAAACCTAACCGACACTCTCTCTTCTAACTATTCGCCGGATGCTAGCCAAGGAAATCTGCCGTCCTCACCCGGTCTGGGCTTATATGTGACTCCAGACCCACAGCAATGTGGTTTACTCTTAACTGCCCCTCTGAAATGGCCCAGCAAGTCATTCAGTTGTATTCAGTTGAAGGCGGCTCACCACCACCTTCTCGAAGGCAATTAGGGATGGGCATTAAATG
Source organism: Squalus acanthias (assembly GCA_030390025.1). Taxonomy (NCBI): domain Eukaryota; kingdom Metazoa; phylum Chordata; class Chondrichthyes; order Squaliformes; family Squalidae; genus Squalus; species Squalus acanthias. The sequence continues at coordinate 14,555,883 of CM059429.1, forward strand.
CTGGCTTTGCGGCGATGTCCACATCCCGAGAATGAATAATTAAAAAGTCTATTTTCCAGGCTGTTATTTTACAAGACCTGCAAAAACATTTGGTGGGCTTGTGAAGGAATAAGCCATATAACCTATTCAGAAAAATACACCATTTTATGAAAGAATTCTGGCCTTATTAAAACATGACAAACTGGGTTTGGAAATCTGGAAGCCTCAACAATCTAAAGCTGTAACAGCATACAGGCTATTGAGATAAGATAGTTGTTGACACTGAATCAATAACCTTATTGAAACAGAAGGTTCAAGGCTCCCGACAGTCTGAACCTTTTGGAACAAAACAAAGGTTCACCCTGTACAAGGTGTTCTAATTTACACTTCATAAAGAGGCACAAACAGAAGGCCTTAGTAAAAATGACATCAAATGAAACACACCTGCTGTTACACCGTTTTTTATGATAAGCTTGGAACACCTAGAGGAGAGACACGATTCTGTATTGCTACCAGCTGAGGTGACTTAGAATTGCAGAAGTCAGCAGAAAAATAACTAGAGGTAATTAGCTTACATCAGCAGAAAACCTTAAAAGGGAATACCACTGGAAAAGGGTATACATATTGAACTCTCAAATAGGATAATAGATTCGCTGTAAAGGGGAAAAGCGAATCTCAGGCTTCAGAGGCGGCTCTGTAAGTCTACAACTCTTTGTACCTCGGGGATCAAAGGTACTGTATTTGATTTTGTTGGATATCCTGAATAAGATTAAGAACTGTAAAACTGTAGCGAAGTTAAGATTTGAGAATAAGGATCTCTGATAAGATTGTAAAGCTTTCTCTTTCTGGAACTGTTAATGTTGCGATTGACTCACCAACTGTAAATTACATGTCGGTTCTTTAATAAATCTATATATTTTTAGAATTATCTCACACAAGACTTCTGTATCAAACTCACAAACTCAATCTCTGTACGCTCTTTGGTGAGGAGTTGCAGAATTCTGGGGGAGTTTTCCGGACCCTCATAATATCCGGAATGTTACAGTCTAGCTAAACTTATTAAAAGTGCTATCTGGAGGACGGTAACATTTTCAGGTTGTTCCTTTCCTTTAGGGAGAGATGGTCAAGACCTTTAGACCCAATTAAGCGTCTTTAGGATTCGGCTACCTCAAACTTTAGTTGAAAGTGAACGTCTGGGGAATACGCCTGATCTGGGGTAGCCCTAAAGGGGGTAGGACTAGTAATTATCCCTTCAGGCTTTATTTGGCATATTTTTGACACATTCCAATTGCCTTGTGCATTTGTCGATTGCTTGGAAATATCAGGAGACATTCCCTGAAATGTCCATCGCTGAAACAATCATTATATCAAGGTTTTAATGAACAGCCATCAACAGAACTAAATATTAATGTGTAGAACACTACAACGGTGACTATACTTCAAAAATAAAAGTACTTCACTGGCTGCAAAGCGCTTCGGGACGTCCTGAGGTCGTGAAAGGCGCTGGAGAAAGGCAAGTCTGTCTTTCTTTTTCTCCTTCCAAGCCGAACGAGACCGAACGCACATCCTACCAAAGTGCAACTCCAGCCCACCTTCTCCAGACTCTTACTTTTACCAGTATCTGCTGCATCGTGTGGTAAGGGCCCCAGGCACCACACGCTGTGCAGACACCACAAATTAATCTGCAGTTAATTACTAGAAAATATCTGATTCTAGGTTTTAGGAATGTAATTCACGGAGAAAATTAGAGATATTGCAAGTTGGAAAGAGGGGATTCTCAATAGGTGGCATAATACAAGAAAATATGGCATGCAATTTTAATATTTGACAATTAGGAGCAAACAGAAGTCAGAATTATTTCATACACTAGCAACAGACATGCATAGAATAATTTAATTGATGTGATTCTGGATAAAGAGAGGAGTGAGGGCTATGAAGAGGAAGTGGGTTAAGATGAACTAAAATCAGACAGGCTTGTTGGGCCAAATGGGATTTCCAGTTCCTAAATTTCCTTTGTGCCTAAATACTGTAGATAGTAGAATCCCAATTTAACTCCAAAAGTTATTTTTTAAATGCTTGATCTCAACAATAATAAATGTTTTTTCCCCCTCTCTCAGAGAAAAATACCGCTATGAATACGAGCACAGATTCTCCCAACACCACCAACTGCGGAGACTTGCGCAACCCCACGGTGACAACGGTGGTCCTACCACTCTTGTACTTCTTTGTTTTCATTGGAGGGTTACTGCTGAACACACTGGCTGCCTGGATCTTCTGTCACGTTCCAAATCAATCCAGCTTCGTGATTTACCTCAAGAACATCGTCACCGCTGATCTGATGATGGTCGTTACGCTGCCTTTTAAAATCCTCTCCGATTCACGCCTTGGGTCCTGGCAGTTGCAGGCATTCGTGTGTCGCTACTCTGCCGTGATCTTCTATAACAGCATGTACCTGAGCATAATATTCCTCGGCCTGATCAGTATCGACAGGTATCTGAAAATTGTACAGCCCAGGAAAAGCCTGACTGTGCAAAAGGTCACATTTGCCAAGGTCATCAGTGTGAGTTGCTGGGTCTTCATGACGGGCTTTGTGCTGCCAAACATCATTCTGACAAACCAGACCCCGACAGAGAAAACTGCGACACAGTGCCTGCAGCTGAAAAACCAGCTGGGTGTAACCTGGCACCATTTTATAGTTTTAAAATGCAAAGTTATTTTCTGGATCACTTTTGTGCTCCTCATTGTGTGTTATTCAGCCATCTTAAAAAAAATATATTGGTCTGACCAAAAATTCCAAAGGGACTCTGGCAACGTGAAAAAGAATGCGAATCGTAACATAATCAGCATTGTGGGCGTCTTCATCATCTGCTTTGTGCCGTATCAACTGATCAGACTCCCGTACGAGATCAGCCGATTCAGTGACTGTACAACGCACAACGCACTGAGTTACGCAAAGGAGGCCACACAGCTACTGTGTGCATTCAATGTTTGCCTCGATCCGGTCATCTACTTCCTGCTGTGCAAATCATTCACTAAACTGCTATTTAAAAAGATGCACATAGAAAGAAGCTTCAGTACAGAAATGTCTGAAGTGAGAAGCAAGAAATTGCAGCCAAGTAACGTACCCAACTGATCACCCGGCTCCAGCAAAGCACTGGTCCCCAAGTTGTTGGCAATATAAAACCTCCCTCAGCCAAATCATTCGCTCCCACTACAAATGCTAAACCGGCTACTTTACGACACCATACCAAAAGAGTCATCACAACCTCCACCATAAACTTCACAGCTTGGATTGACGCAGTTGGCTTTCCGACGTGAAAGTGTTGCGTACCTCTCGGACATTTTCTATCTACCCATCCAGAAGGGCCAATTTTCTTTGCTTTTAAAGTGTTCTAGTAATAGTTTCTACTTTACTTTCATGAACTTTCAAAGCCTGAATGTGTTTTGTCATTCCCTCCCCTTTCCCCCCCCCCCGCCCTCGAGGTGAACATGAACGAGGATACAAGTAACCTGGTCACAAAGTAACATAAAAAGTATATCATTTAAATGGGCGGCAGTACCAGCTCCGAGCTGCCATCTAGTGCTGTCTGCAATTGCTTCACCTGCAGGCCTTCTATATTGTCAGGCGAAGTGCTCTGGTAAGCCTACAGTTCATCTATTAGGTGTCAGCCATGGCTCAGCGATGGCACTCAGGCCTGAGTCAGAAGGTTGTGGGATCAAGTCCCACTCCAGAGACTTGAGCACATAAACTAAGCCGACACTTCAGTGCAGTACTGAGGGAATGCAGCTCTGTCAGAGGTGCCGTCTTTCTCAGGAGATGTTAAACTGAGGCCCGTTTGCTCTCAGGTGCACACAAGAGATCCCATGACACTTTTTGACGAAGAGCAGGGGAGTTGTCCCCGGTGTCCTGGCCAATGTTTAACCCTCAACCGACATCACTAAAAACAGATTATCTGCTCATTGATTACATTGCTGATTGTGGGACCTTGCTCAGCGCAAATTGGTTGCCACATTTTCCTACATTATAACATTGACTACAATTCAAAAGTACTTTTGAAGTTACAATCCTTGGGCCAGGGAAGAAGAAAAAAATTAGCTAAGAATTCAGCTCTCAAACTGCTGACCAACGACCCCTGCTGGAAAACCCATGCATGGACAGCAATGGCTCTGTTGCAAGTTCTCCCACAAGTTGATTAAGACTCGTCAAGTCTTGCTGCCTTTACTCACAACATGAAGGGCCACTTGGGCCAAGTAACCACCGGTTGCCGGAGAACTTGGAACAAACCTTCAGGCTTCATTCAAATGCTCTAAGCACTTTCTTTCATTTCTGTAATATTATTGATCCTATTCTGTAATTGTAAAGAGAGGTAGATTGTATATAAATAAAAATAAATATATATTATGGGCTGGATTTTGATACTGGGGCGGGTTGGGGTCGTGTTATCCACCCGACTGCAATTCGATGTGGGAGATTGATGCAATTTTCACCTAATTGGGCAATTGAGTTCCAGCATGTGGGAACCCATGAACCAATTAGTGTTTTCAGTCTGAAAGTCGCCTTTGATGATGTCATCATTGCTGCTGCAGTGAAGGTCTTCAAAGACTGCCTGGCCTTTGCTGTGAGAGGACCTGCAAAATGAGCAGCAGCAGTCCTAAGTCTGCTCCCAGATATTTTTACACCACCACTCCCAGATAGGTCCATCCATCCACATAGCCAGCCAGATGTGCTCCCCGCCAGGTTTCACAATCGTGGTTCAGAACAGGCGTGCTTCACGTAGAACAAGGGTTAAAATCACAAAGGCCTTTCAAAATGGCATTATAGAGGCAATTTAGTGCTTGTTAAGGGCCTTAACAGCCTATCCCGCCTATTGAGTCGGGACCAGCAGACACGATTTAATTATAATTGCGTGGAGGCGGGATGGAGGCGGACTTGTGCCCGCCCGCCAGTTTTCACAATTTTAACCCCCCACACGCCTCCAAACCCACCTCCACGGGTCAATGAAAATCCAGCCCTATGTGTCTGATCGTCATAGCTTGTCATCCATCCCAACCTCTGCGAACTCCCATTCCTGGAACAATAATCCCAATTCAACTGACAGCTGTCACCTCTAGTCACTTGTCACATTGCTGAGAAAGCATAAGATTGAAGTCTAAGGTAAAGCAACAAAAGATGTCAGCTCCAAGCCAGCTGTTCCTGCTGTGTAATGAGTATCTGATCCTAGACACACATATATTAAATTCCCCAGCTAACAATTTCTTCTGGGTATTTGCCAGGTCCAGGACCTCACATCTTAATTGTATTCAGGTTCAGAGAGGATGTTTCCCCTCGTGGGGGAATCTAGAACCCGGGGGCATAATTTCAGAATGAGGGGTCACCATTTTAAATCGGAAATGAGGAGGAATTTCTTCTCCCAGAGGGTCGTGAATCTTTGGAATTCTCTTCCCCAGAGAGCTGTGGAGGCTGAGTCATTGAATATATTCAAGGTGGAGATAGACAGATTTTTGAAAGGTAAGGGAGTCCAGGGTTATGGGGAGCGGGCAGGGAAGTGGAGTTGAGGCCAAGATCAGATCAGCCATGATCTTATTGAATGGCGGAGCAGGCTCGAGGGGCCAAATGATCTACTCCTGCTCCTACGTCTTGTGGTGGGTATTAATTGGGGACTCTCGTGTTCATACCCATGGGGACAGGCTCAGGAAGGAAAGGAAGCTTATCTTGTGGGTGCGCGGTATGTAATGTGTGTCTCTGTAAATAAAGGCTTGTAAGCAACTGAAGACTGGGCTCGAGCATTTTATTCTTCACCACCTGGCTATCTAACTTTGCCATCAGAGACTTAAAATCCTTCTCGAATTCTGACTGCTGTTGAATATTTTGTTCAAGTGGAAGGTGCTAATCCTCTTCAGTGGCCTGGCATCCAGGCATTGGAACGGAGAAACGGGCAGAGAGGGAGATATTAATATTGAACCTTTTCCAGAAGCAGATTCTCAAACACTGCACACGCACAAAACAACCTCCACATCCAAGAGGGAGCAAGTGGTCACGAGAAAATGTGAACATAAGGCAAGTAACAAAAGCAGAATAAGGCAAGAGACTAAAGCAGAGTAAGCAAGTAGGACACGTGGAACACATCAGCAGCTTCAAACCTTTTCCTGACTCAACCCAAAACTCCTTATAACTGCAAGAAAAAAAAATCTCTATCGACGAGGTTACTTTCAAAATCCGCTGCAATAACTGCAGGAGCCGAAGGTCCAGCACAGCTCCTGCTGTCCACTTGCTTTCCTCTTTAGCTCCAGTGGCCTTGGCTCATGATTTTTGTGATTGTATTTCAATGCAAGTGGTCTGTTCGGGCCTGCAGTGTCAATAAATGCACCGTTATATGGGTACAACGAGAGCTCAGTGACCCCCCCGCTGCCAGACAGATAGGGCTGATCCTAACACTGACCACACATACACACTTGAAAATGTCTACTACATTGCAGGTAGGTAGCCCCACCCATAGACACCTACTCTCGCAATATATGGAGTCCCAGGCCTTGTGCCATCGCACGGGCTTGTGCTGCCGTAAAGCTAGACTGAAACTGACCACTTCCCCTCTGACCTCTCCCAAAACGTTTACCCTGCAGACGGATAGGTGGGATCGCGGCGTATGGACAGAATGCAGATCATTGGAAAAATTACCACTCGGCAAAGTAGGTATTCTGCCATTATCATTTTACATCCTCTAAAGCACACTAAGGAATACCAAAACAGCACAGTTTGGGAGAGGGAGGATCCTGGTGGACGTGGTATTACGACAGCTGCTTGGACCAATCTACTAAGTTTGTTGGCATGTGCTGCAGTTGAGACAATACCACTGCTCAGCAAATGGGTCAGGATTGCACTCGTGCATGTGCCACCACTAGACACTTGACTGACAGATTCTCAAAGCAGGTGTAATGATGTTTAACTGGGCCTGGGCAACGTTCCCTGCAGATGGCAGCAGTAGAGGATGGACTCAACCAACCATCCAGCTACTGATTCTCAGTTTAGCTTTTGTCTTTGTGTTTCACGGAAATAAATGCAAACATGCAAAAATGATGGACAGGAAAAGAACATCTGGTCCATCAAGCCTGTCCCATATAATAACTGTCAAGAATTTCCAAATTGTAGAACGAGAAGCATAATAACATAAAGCTCTGCAAGAATCGACATAGTAAAGATTGCTTTTCAGCTCAGACTTGTATGGAACATAGGAACAGGAGGAGGCCATTCAGCCCCTCGAGCCTGTTCCGCCATTCAGTGAGATCATGCCTGGCCTGCGACCTAACTCCATATACCTGCCTTTGCCCCATATCCCTTAATATCTTTGGTTAACAAAAATCTATCAATCTCCGATTTCAAATTAACAATTGATCTAGCATCAATTGTCATTTGCGGAAGAGAGTTCCAAACTTCTACCACCTTTTGTGTGTAGAAGTGTTTCCTAATTTCACTCCTGAAAGGTCTGGTGCTAATTTTTAGACTATGCCCCCTAGTCCTAGACTCCCCAACCAGCGGAAATGGTTTTTCGATCTGCCCTATCTGTTCCCCTTAATATCTTGAAAACTTTGATCAGATCACCCCTTAACCTTCTAAATTCTAGGGAATTCAACCCTAATTTGTGTAATCTCTCCTCGCAACTTAACCCTTGAAGTCCAGGTATCATTCTGGTAAACCTACGCTGCACTCCCTCCAAGGCCAACATATCCTTCCTAAGGTGTGGTGCCCAGAACTGCTCACAGTACTCCAGATGTGGTCTAACCAGGGTTTTGTGCAGCTGCAGCATAACTTTGATCCCCTTGTATTGTAGTCCTCTAGATGTAAAGGCTAGCATTCCATTAGCCTTTTTGATTATTTTCTGTCCCTGTTTATGACATTTTAATGTTCTATGTACTTGAACCCCCAAGTCTCTTTGGACCGCCACTGTTTTTAGCTTTTCACCATTTAGAAAGTATCCTGTTCTATCCTTTTTAGGTCCAAAGTGGATGACCTCACATTTGCTTACATTGAAATCCATTTGCCAGTTTTGCCCATTCACTTAATCTATCGATATCCCTTTGTAATTTTATGCTTTTATCTGCACTGCCTACAATACCACCTACCTTTGTGTCATCGGCAAATTTGGATATATGACTTTCTATGCCATCATCCAAGTCGTTGATAAATATTGTGAATAGTTGCGGCCCCAACACAGATCGCTGCGGTACATCACCAGTCACATCCTGCCAATTAGAGTACCTGCCCATTATCCTTACTGTCTCCTGCCGCTCAGCCAATTTCCAAACCAGGTCAATAATTTGCCCTCAACTCCATGTGCTTCTGCCTTAGATAACAGAGAGCAGGCCCCCGTTTAGAGTTGGGAACACTCCATAGAGAGTGTGCAGCGAAGGTTCACCAGACTGATTCCTGGGATGGCAGGACTGTCGTATGAGGAGAGATTGGGTCGACTAGGCCTGTATTCACTAGAGTTTAGAAGAATGAGAGGGGATCTTATTGAAACGTATAAAATTCTGACAGGGCTAGACAGACTGGATGCAGGGAGGGGGCAAAAATACCTCAAAAAAAGGGTAGATTTGCCATCCCATTTAATTTAAAAAAAATTGGAACAAGGAAAGATGATTTCACCCATTAATCTCGGCAATGTAGATTGTTGTTGCAAGATGGAGTGGTGAGGCTTGCTGGAGGAAGTGACATTATTGGTAAGGGACAATGTGAAAGCTGTCAAAAGGATAGCTCGAATAGTGGAAAGACAAGCAATAGCATCTACTATTGATGACCAGCTCAAGGTGCAGTTAAATTTTCTCTCAAACTTTGGACTGAGACTATTTCATACATTTCACAGACAATCCTGACGGCCAAAAAGAGAGTAGGACATTTTCATACCATCAGTCGGGGATGGCATTGAACCCAGGTCCTAGAAGTGAGAGTGCGAAGGTGGGGGAACTTCCAAGAGTGAAAATGTATGGGAAATGTGTTCCCCACTGGACAAGGCAGTGGTTTTGACCTGGTTTTCTTTGTTCCCATTCCTGCAGGTCTATGATTCGAAGTAAATTGTTCTTTTGTCCACACAAAGCCAGTGTTCATTAAAAACCAGATTGTCATATTCATCACTAAGTGGTTGGTTTCTGCTTCGTGTTACAGCGGGATCACAATCACTCTATATAAGGCATTGATTGGTTAGGCGTGCTATATTAGGTGAAGTTCACACCCGCTTCATTTCAAAAAGGTATTGCTGGAATCAACAGATGTACTTTTGGGCCTTTTCTGATTCTCAAGATTAATGGGAGACTGGATAGGCACTTGAGGGAAATAAACTTGCAGGGCTACGATAATAGTGCGGGGGAATGGGACTGACTGGATTGCTCAACAGAGAGCCGGCACGGACTCGATGGGCCGAATGGCCTCCTTCTGTGCCGTTATGACTCTATCCCTCTATGAATGTTCTTTACATTCTAAGAATTTTGATGTATGGAACTGGTTACTGAGGAAAACTTCCCCCAAAAATCTAACCGCATATTAGAACAATCAGAGACAACAATACTGGACGGCAGAAAAAAACCCCAGTTTCACTAAGATTAAAAAGGGGAACTAGTCCAGATAAATTAAGAAAGATTGGCAGATAAATCAGTGGATAACTAATGGTAAATGTTGAAACAAGAGATGATTTGGGTTCAGACGAGATGTATTCCCACAAGATAAAAAAGGTGATGCTAAAAAATAAACTGGAATTACTTGAATGAGTTCAGAAATTAAAATTAAAATGAGATTTTTTTAAAAAGAGGCACAAGGCAAACCTAGGGCTCATACCATGGGACATTTCAATCGTTGCTTCCTGAAATAAGTTAAGGAGGTTGGTTAGATGAGAACTTCCGCTTCTGAATCCACAATGACTGCTGTTGACTCGGTTACTATTGTTAAAAACAGAAGAAATAGGAGCAGGAGTAGGCCCTATGGCCCCTCGGGCTTGCTCCGCCATTCAATAAGATCATGGCTGATCTTCTACATTATCTTCACTTTCCCACCCAATTTCCATATCCCTTGATTCACTTAGTGCCCAAAAATCTATCGAACTCAGTCTTGAATATACTCATCGACTGAGCGTCCACAGCCCTCTGGGGTAGAGAATTCCAAAGATTCACAACCCGCTGAGTGAAGAAATTTCTCCTCATCTCAGTTCTAAATGCAAAAAAAAAAACCCACTTGAAATAACGTCATGAAACACCAGAAATATGGCAGAGTTCTGATGTGCCTAAATATTCAGGTAGAGATTTGCAGCCCATTGAAAACTGGAGCAAATTCAGGAAATTTGCACGAGCTGCACTTTTGCTTCGAGGGTGGAGCTATGCCAGTGTGTCTGCAGAGGGTTTCAGTGGAGGTTTTACAGAATCAGCACAAAAGATCGAGGAAATTCGGGTGTTATTTTGGTTATCCCCGGGGAGGGCATGTGGCTCATGTTGTCACTTGCGAATAACTGAGCGAGTAATTATTCTGAATATTCAGGTTCAATCCCAAAGGGGGTGCACGAACCGAGAGACTTAGGGGTATATGTGCACAAATCGTTGAAGGTGGCAGGGCAGGTTGAGAAAGCGCTTAAAAAGGCTTACAGTATCCTTGGGCTTCATAAATAGAGGTATAGAGTACAAAAGTGTGGAAATTATGATGAACCTTTATAAAACACTGCTTCGGCCCCAACTGGAGTACTGTGTCCAATTCTGGGCACTGCACTTTAGGAAGGTGTGAAGGCCTTAGAGAAGGTGAAGAAAAGATTTACGAGAATGATTCCACGAATGAGGGACTTCAGTTAACTTGATAGACTGGAGAAGCTGGGGTTCTTCTCCTTGAAGCGGAGAAGATTGAGAGTAGATTTGATAGAGGTGTTCAAAATCGTGAGGGGTCTGGACAGAGTAGATGGAGAGAAACTGTTCCCATTGGCAGAAGGGTCGAGAACGAGACGACACAGATTTAAGGTGACTGGCAAAAGAACCAAAGGCGACGCAGGAAAAGAACTTGAGCCTGAGAGGGTGGTGGAGGCAGACTCAATCTTATCTTTCAAAAGGGAGTTGGATAAGTATCTGAAAGAAAAAAATTTGCAGGGCTACGGGGAAACGGCAGGGGAGTGGGACTAGCCGGGAGTCGGCATGGGCTCGACGGGCCGAATGGCCGCCTACCGTGCTGTAACCATTCTATTCTATGATTCTATTTACTATCTTGTGGTCATCCTCTGATTAAAGCCTGTTTTTGTCTCACCTCTTCTCTGACCCTCCTCTTACTGTTGAAGTGCTGACGGAATTTCTTTCAGTTATGTTTGGCCTCTCGAGCTGTGCTTCTTTATCCCCAGGTCTCTCTCTTTGCCCCTCGGTCACCCTCTTAATGCTTCAGCACGGTGGAGATCTCCCATGGAGACAATGTCCGACAGGGGAGCTCCTGCAAGAGCCTCGTCCGTAAAAGACAGCAGGTAATATAGTTACATCCGTGACAATATAGGGTGCCCACCTGTAGGGGACTGGGCTCAACAGGTGGACGGTGGAGCATTTGGTGGTCAATTTCATGCAAGCTTTTTGGAAATTGTCCAATTTAGTTTTTCATAAATTGTTGTACCCACGTTTGAATCGGTGTGTGGCTTAAAACTTCTTACATGGAAAATTGCACTGTTAGTGTTAGTTTTGGCTTGCAGAGTTAGTGAATTGCAAACAGCTGCATTTCATTTGTCACTCTGACCAAGTTTGCAGACTCGCTCGTAGTTTTTACCTGAAGACGATTTGGGTCAAGAAATCGTTCCATTTCTTTCACTCACTGCCATAGACAGATCAGACAGATAATCAAAAAGGCTAATGGGAAGCTGGCCTTTATATCTACAGGACTAGAATACAAAGGGGGTAGAGGTTATGCTACAGCTGTACAAAGCCCTGGTTAGACCACACCTGGAGTACGGTGAACAGTTCTGGGCACCGCACCTTAGGAAGGAGTTTTGGCCTTGGAGGGAATGCAGCGTAGATTTACCACAATGATACCCGGACTCCAAGGGCTAAATTACGAGGATAAAAAAACACATTTGCACAGGCCGCCATCTTACTCAGGCTCCATCCTTTCATCTTAATCCAAAGAAAACATTGGCAAAGGGCCCAAGAGTTACACATTATTGGGAGGCGCTGAACACCACAGCTCCAGTTTGGCTGAAACACCAATGAAGTCGCCTTTCAACTGGACGACCGGCCGTAAAACCAGCGTTGCCGACCGGCCGCACGTCACAGAAACCACCCTAAATGAAAATAATAAAAGGAAGCAGTAACTTCCTGAAACGTGCCACAGCTGAGTAACAGCAACCCAAAGTAAGATGTCCGTTTGATAGACAGTTGTCACGTGCCATCTGCTTACACAATTTCAGTTACTCCACACACCAGCAAACGTGTGGAATGGCTTCAGGCTGTGCAACTAACCGGCTCCCTTTTATCTAAAGTTCAACTCCAGCAGCTTTGGAATGGCTTGGTATTAGAACTGTGCGCAAACAAAATCATCTGAAGGATCATCAGCTGGAAAGGTTTGCTGGAAACACCAAGATCTGCAGGTGATCCAAGTAAGTCCTCATTTTCAATGATTTTTTGATACATGCAAGTTGAGAAAACTCGGGATGTTCATTGGTACCGCTACAAAAGTACAGGACCAAGGTTAGGGGAGTAGGAGCAAGAAAGTCGTAGATAAAATAAAAACACAACATGCTGAAAATACAGCGTAGATCAATCAACACTTGAAAGAGAAAGGCAGGTTGATATTTCGGGTCGAATCCTTCGTCACAACCCCGAACACAGTGGTTCGGTGACCCAAAACTTGGAGTTATAAAGTCTATAGATTGAAAAAGGAAGGGCAGAATAATGGAGACAAGGAGTTCCACAGATCTGAGGTCCTATGAAGCGATATGTTCGAGTAATGTCTTTGTGTGGTTTGAAAAGCTAGTATCAATGCTTTGAGAGACATGCATTAGGATGCAATTATATACAATAAAAATAACCGAAAAAAAGGTCTGGCAATTGGATTCCAAGTTCAGTCAAGATGCGGAGATGCCGGTGTTGGACTGGGGTGGACAAAAATGAGAAGTCGCACAACACCCAGTCTGTGTCAAGTGCTCAGTCAAGGAATAGAGAAAGCACAAGAAACACGACCGAAACAAGGAGGAAACTAACACAAAGAAACAAAGATAGGTCTGTGGGTTTTCTACATTTCATTCCAGTTGGAGGCTTGAAATGTGGGTTAGATGCACTCAATTTGGTTTATTTGAGGTCTCAAAAGGGCATTTAAAAAAAACTTTGCAAATACTGTATTAACATGGCTCTTGGGCTCTCCTGGTTAAGGCAGCGAACAGCTGAGCTGCAAAACACCAGGAAAGTAAAGGTTCAATACCCAGTCTGTGTCAAGTGCTCAGCTGATGCAAGCCTCAGATGCTGTAACTAGCCTCAACATCCCTCGACTGGGAGGAACGGGGGAAACTGGGCGAAGGTTCCCACCTGAGAATTGGGCAAGGGATTCTGCAAGGAACAGCATGAAAAGGGAGAAAACAGATAGAAAGATAGTGACACAAGGGTGCAGTAAGTTGGGACACGTGTAAAAGCAGGATCCCCATTTCTCCCACTTCCTTCTGCACATATTTTCTGACACAAGATCCTCACGTGAAGTTTAACAAGTGGTCAACATTAAAAAAAAATCCATCGCAATGACCTTGGCAAAGTGGGGTTTGCTAGTTATTTCAATGATGAGAAGACAGTGCCCTCTGTAGGATTCCAGAACAGCAGCACTGAAACCTCACCGACATTCTCTCTTCTAACTATACGCCGGATGCTACATAGATGAGCAGATTATAAGGCTGTGACTTAACTGAGGGAAACAAAATGGTACCAAACTGGAAAAACTCAAGGTGGCAATTTGTTATGCGAACCCAAAGATTCAATTACGGCCTCCAACGTGCAGTGTGTCAGCCATGGCTGAGTGGGAAGCACTCTCGCCTCTGAGTGAGAAGCTTGTGGGTTCATCGTCCCACTCTAGCGACCTGAGCACAAAAATCCAGGCTGCTGCCCCAGTGCAGTACTGAGGGAGTGCTGCACTGCCAGAGGCATCGTCCTTTCTTGCACAGACACGATGGGCCGAATGGCCTCCTTCTGTGCCGTAAATTTCTATGATTCTATAAGATTTAAAATATGGAGATATTCTTAAAAAAAAACAACTTCCGTGCTGTCTCTGGCATTGAGCAACAATGGGTAATGATATCAGACCCCACAGAATAACAAACTTTCTCTCGGCACTGAGAGAAAAAGACTTGTACTTGCATCACACATCTGAAACATCTCCAAGAGCTTCCTAGACAATGGCTTCATTGGAAGACCATTGACTGTTTGTCATCAAACATGTTGTACACAGCAAGATCCCATGATAATGATGCATTGCTTGGCAAGTGGCCATTCAAATAGACCCCACATTTAAATAGCATTATGTAGCAGTAATTATGGAGTTTACTGGTGCATCAACAAATTTCTCCCTTTCCCAGCAAGAATTGCTATCAATTGTTGTTCCAATAATTGAAGTCACTAATAATTTGGCATATCTGCTCACTATGGTAGCACAGTGGTTATGTTACTGGACTAGAGACCTGGACTAACAATCTGGGGGACAGGAGTTCCAATCCCACCACGGCAGCTGGGGAATTTAAATTGTTAATTAAATAAATCCGGAATAAAAAGCTCGTATCAGTAACGGTGACCATCAAACTACCGATTGTCGTAAAAACCCATCTGGTTCACGGATGTCCTTTAGCCAAGAAAATCTGCCGTCCTCACCCGGTCTGGGCTTATATGTGACTCCAGACCCACAGCAATGTGGTTTACTCTTAACTGCCCCTCTGAAATGGCCCAGCAAGTCACTCAGTTGTATTCAGTTGAAGGCGGCTCACCACCACCTTCTCGAAGGCAATTAGGGATGGGCATTAAATGCTGGCTTTGCGGTGATGTCCACATCCCGAGAATTAATATTAAAAAAAGTCTATTTTCCAGGCTGTTATTTTACAAGACCTGCAAAAACATTTGGTGGGCTTTATTTGGCATATTTTTGACACATTCCAATTGCCTTGTGCATTTGTCGATTGCTTGGAAATATATCAGGAGACATTCCCTGAAATGTCCATCGCTGAAACAATCATTATATCAAGGTTTTAATGAACAGCCATCAACAGAACAAAATATTAATGTGTAGAACACTACAACGGTGACTACACTTCAAAAATAAAAGTACTTCACTGGCTGCAAAGCGCTTCGGGACATCCTGAGGTCGTGAAAGGCGCTGGAGAAAGGCAAGTCTGTCTTTCTTTTTCTCCTTCCAAGCCGAGCGAGACCGAACGCACATCCTACCAAAGTGCAACTCCAGCCCACCTTCTCCAGACTCTTACTTTTACCAGTATCTGCTGCATCGCGTGGTAAGGGCCCCAGGCACCACACGCTGTGCAGACACCACAAATTAATCTGCAGTTCATTACTAGAAAATATCTGATTCTAGGTTTTAGGAATGTAATTCACGGAGAAAATTAGAGATATTGCAAGGGCCTTGGTGAGACCACACCTTGAGTACTGTGTGCAGTTTTGGTCGCCTTATCTGAGGAAGGATGTTCTTGTCATGGAAGGAGTTCAGCGAAGATTCACAAGGCTGATACCTGGGATGGCAGGAATGACATATGAGGAGAGATTGGGTCGATTGGGCCTATACTCGCTGGAGTATAGAAGAATGAGAGGGGATCTCATCGAAACATATAAAATTCTGACAGGTCTGACAAACTAGATGCAGGAACAATGTTCCCGATGGTCGGAGAATCCAGAACCAGGGGTCATAATCCAAGGATAAGGGGTCAGCCATTTAGGACAGAAATCAGGAAGAATTTCTTCACCCAGAGAGTGGTGAACCTGTGGAATTCTCTACCACAGAAGGTAGTTGAGGCCAAGTCATTAAATATATTCAAGAATGAGTTAGATATATTTCTTAAAGCTAAAGGTATCAAGGGATATGGGGAGAAGGCAGGTACAGGGTACTGAGTTTGGATGATCAGCCATGATCTCATCGAATGGCGGAGCAGGCTCGAGGGGTCGAATGGCCTACTCCTGCTCTTATCTTCTATGTTTCTATGAAAGGGGGATTCTCAATAGGTGGCATAATACAAGAAAATATGGCATGCAATTTTAATATTTGACAATTAGGAGCAAACAGAAGTCAGAATTATTTCATACACTAGCAACAGACATGCATAGAATAATTTAATTGATGTGATTCTGGATAGAGAGAGGAGTGAGGGCTATGAAGAGAAGTGGGTTAAGATGAACTAAAATCAGACAGGCTTGTTGGGCCAAATGGGATTTCCAGTTCCTAAATTTCCTTTGTGCCTAAATACTGTAGATAGTAGAATCCCAATTTAACTCCAAAAGTTATTTTTAAATGCTTGATCTCAACAATAATAAATGTTTTTTCCCCCTCTCAGAGAAAAATACCGCTATGAATACGAGCACAGATTCTCCCAACACCACCAACTGCAGAGACTTGCGCAACCCCACGGTGACAAAGGTGGTCCTACCACTCTTGTACTTCTTTGTTTTCATTGGAGGGTTACTGCTGAACACACTGGCTGCCTGGATCTTCTGTCACGTTCCAAATCAATCCAGCTTCGTGATTTACCTCAAGAACATCGTCACCGCTGATCTGATGATGGTCGTTACGCTGCCTTTTAAAATCCTCTCCGATTCACGCCTTGGGTCCTGGCAGTTGCGGGCATTCGTGTGTCGCTACTCTGCCGTCATCTTCTATAACAGCATGTACCTGAGCATAATATTCCTCGGCCTGATCAGTATCGACAGGTATCTGAAAATCGTACAGCCCAGGAAAAGCCTGACTGTGCAAAAGGTCACATTTGCCAAGGTCATCAGTGTGAGTTGCTGGGTCTTCATGACGGGCTTTGTGCTGCCAAACATCATTCTGACAAACGAGACCCCGACAGAGAAAACTGCGGCACAGTGCCTGCAGCTGAAAAACGAGCTGGGTGTAACCTGGCACCATTTTATAGTTTTAAAATGCAAAGTTATTTTCTGGATCACTTTTGTGCTCCTCATTGTGTGTTATTCAGCCATCTTAAAAAAAATATATTGGTCCGACCAAAAATTCCAAAGGGACTCTGGCAACGTTAAAAAGAAAGCGAATCGTAACATATTCAGCATCATGGGCGTCTTCATCATCTGCTTTGTGCCGTATCAATTTATCAGAATCCCGTATGATATCAGCCGATTAGACAAGAGTGACTGTACAACGCACAACGCACTGCATTATGCAAAGGAGGCCACACAGCTACTGTGTACATTCAATGTTTGCCTCGATCCGGTCATCTACTTCCTGCTGTGCAAATCATTCACTAAGCTGCTATTTAAAAAGATGAGACTGCAGCCAAACCTGGACATAGGAATGTCAGAAGTGATACGTCCACATAATAATCCAAATGATACTTCCACACAATAATCCGAAGGATACGTCCACATAATAACCCAGCTCGAACAAACCAATGGTTCCCTCGGCCGAACCATTAGATTCTACAACAAACGCTATGTCAAGCACTTGACTGCATCATACCCATAGTGGAGACACAGCAGGAGCTGCTCCATCGAAAACCTACCCAACTACTCGCCGTCTACTCGTTGCGCGAAGCAAACGGCCTCGCGACATAAATCGACCAGCAAGTTCTGGAGGTTCGCAAACTCACGCCCCATCTCTTAATCCCGGAACTTGCTGGCCAATTTGCACATTAATCACGGCGTGCATCGTTAACACGCCGCTATTTTTCCAGCACGATCCGGCCCCCTTGTGTTTGGCCGTTACTCCTTTCCTTCCTCAAGCCGAAACACGGCTGAAAACGCAAGTAATCTGGTCACGATCTGCTGTGGAAAAACATGCCCCTCAAATGGGCCGCAAGAGCACCCTCTGGCTGCCAGGTGGCCCATTCTCTGCATTTTCGTCCTCCAGGTTATCCATATTGTAAAGTGGAGTGCTGTGGTAAGCCGATAACTCATTACTAACGTCGCAACTAAAGTTCCGATGGAAGCAGTAAATCACACAGCTGGTTAATGCTGCTAGTGAAGACATTTCAGGAGTGACCAGTGTTGACCTATATTTAAATCCTCAGGCGCTGCTGGAACAGCTGCGCATTTCCCACATTTTCTGTTCTTCGCTTATTCGTTGACGTTACAAATTAAAAATACAGCGCCTTTCACGAACTCAGGACGTCCCAAAGCGCTTTACAGCAAAGTGTAGTCACTGTTGTAAATGTAGGAAACGCAGCAGCCAATTTGCGCACAGCAAGCTCCCACAAACAGCAATGTGACAATGACCAGATAATCTGCTTTTGTGAAGTTGGTTGATGGATAAATATTGGCCCCAGGATACCGGGGAGAATTCCCCCTGCTCTTCTTCAAAATAGTGCCGTGGGATCTTTTACATCCACCCGAGAGAGCAGACGGGGCCCCAGTTTAACGTCTCTGAAAGACTGAGTGGGACTTGAACCCACGACCTTCTGACTCAGAGGCGAGAGTGCTACAAACTGAGCCACGGCTGACATCATCAATCTTATTTTTTTTTAAATCAGCACTTTCTCACCCTGCAGGCCACTCACTATCCTTCCTCTTGCAGCAGAACAGAGTGAAGGAGATCTGTATCTGAATGGACGCCCCTATCAGCACGCAATCCGCCCCGCCCGATTTTCGTTTGTGTGTTGCACTCGGGGGGATTCCAGCCTCAGGAACAGGGAAATATACTCTCTAAAAACTAGTGAAATGGGCAGATAGGCAACAGAGACATTTTAATGGACAGAAATGAAAGGAAGTATATCCAAAATGGCAAGGCCTTTAACACGGTGGAGGAAGAGAGAGATGCTAGGTGTCGAGATATATAAAGCTTTAAAAAGGTATAAAAGTCAATAAAAGGGCAAATGAGATTCTAGGTTTTAATCCAGGGGCATTGAATATAAAAGCAAGGAAGTGATGCTGACGTTGTAACAATACATCGATTAGGCCACAATTGCACAGAGCGTTAGACAGCCAATTGGAGGAAGTTCATTTGGGCCTTAGAAAGGGTACAGCGAAGATTCACTTATAGTTAATGAACTTTCAAAAAGGTGGGGCTGTTTCACTGGAACAGAGTTGATAGAAATTATTAAGATTCTCATAAGTTCAGAGTGGTAAATAATGAAAGATTACTTCCGCTGGTTGATAAATCAGTTAACAGTGTGGCAGACACCAGACTAAACCTAGCAGAATGAAGGGGGGATGGAGGAATTTATTTTTCTGCAAAGAGGCCGGTGGTAAAACACGGAACGCTTTACAGATTCATTAGTAGCCTTTAATTAGTAGCCACCGACTCCATCACTTCTCCCTCACATCTGTCTGAGGCTGAACCACACTGTTCGCAACCTTGGTGTCATATTTGACCCTGAAATGAGCTTCCGACCACATTGCCGCAGCATAACTAAAACCGCCTATTTCCACCTCCGTAACATCGCCCGTCTCTGCTCTTGCCTGAGCTCATCTGCTGCTGAAACCCTCATCCATGCCTCTGTTACCTCTAGACTTGACTATTCCAATGCTCTCCTGGCTGGCCTCTCACATTCTACCCTACTTAAACTTGACGTGATCCAAAACTCAGCTGCCCGTGTCCTAACTCACACCAAGTCCCGTTCACCCATCACCCCTGAGCTCGCTAACCTACATTAGCTCCCAGTTAAGCAATGCCTCAATTTCAAAATTCGCATCCTCATTTTCAAATCCCTTCATGGCCTCGCCCCTCCCTATCTCTGTAATCTCCTTCAGCCCCACAATCCCTCGAGAACTCTGTGCTCCTCTAATTCTAGCCTCGAGTATTCCTGATTATAATCACTCAACCATTAGCGGCCGTGCCTTCTGTTGCCTGGGCCCTAAGCTCTGGAATTCCCTGCCTAAACCTCTCCAGCCTCGCTACCTCTCTTTCCTCCTTTAAGACGCTCCTTAAAAACCTACCTCTTTGACCAAGCTTTTTGGTCACCTGCCCGAATATCTCATTATGTGGCTCGGCGTCAAATTTTTTTTGTCTTATAATACTCCTGTGAAGCGCCTTGGGACGTTTTATTACGGTAAAGGTGCTATATAAATACAAGTTGTTGTTGTTGTAGTAAGGGAATTGGATAAATACATTGCGGGGAAAGAGTAGGGGAGTGGATTGCTCTTCGAAAGAGCCGGCGCAGACACGATGGGCTGAATGGCCTCCTTCTGTGCTGTACTATTCTATGATTAGGGCACGGATTTTGCGATAATAATAATGGTGAGGCTATCAGCGCTCACCGTTATTATGCAGTAAATCAGACAGCAACTTTCAGCGCCTGCACACATGCAGTTAAACACGGAAATCAGGAGGTCGCTGTCCGATTTGCCCTGCTCCTCCACAAGCTTCGTTACACCGGTACCTCGCCCAGAGACTCGGCATTCAAACACATGAAGGGCATGAAGTTGCGGTACTGACCCACTAGATACCCACTAAACACGCCAGAAAAAGTTGGGGCTTCTCCATTGAAGTGTAAGTGAATTTTTAACAGCGTGCTAAGTCTTAATTACTACCAAACAACCTCTCTGGCACGTGTAACTTTTACAAGTGTGGAGTCTCACTCCTTCAGCTTTTAATTATTGTTGAAGATTTTTTTAAAATTAAAAATTAATATAATTCTTTTTTTTACTTTTTCTGTGTCTCTTATCTCTCTCTCTTAATCCAATCTTTCTTTCCATCTATTTATTTCGTTTTCTGTACATGATTTTACATTGATTTAAATATTCTAACTTACACTTCCTAGTTCAGACTCTGCGTATCTCAGTAAGGATTCTTCAAACTGATTGGTTGAAGAGACGCGCTGTTGCTTGCCTTGCTCACAGATCCCCTGTAGAGAAGGGGTGGGGGCCCATCAAAATGGCTCTCTAATTACTGTAAGATGCCGCGCAAAAGCCCACTAAAAGTCTGTGGGCAGCTGTAAGCGTAACGAACGGCAAGCACCATTCCTTCGCCGCTGACCGCAAAATCCGGGCCAATATGAATTTCAATTTTGTGACTGAATATAAAAGATCAATGATGCGGAGGTGCCGGTGTTGGACTGGGGTGGACAAAAGTGAGAAGTCGCACAACGCCAGGTTATAGTCCAACAGCTTTATTTGAAATCGCAAGCTTTCGGAGCGCTGCTCCTTCGTCAGGTGAAGTCTTCACCTGACGAAGGAGCAGCACTCCGAAAGCTTGTGATTTCAAATAAAGCTGTTGGACTATAACCTGGTGTTGTGCGACTTCTCAAAGTATCAAAACATTGTACAGAAATAATATCTGATTGTACTGCTTAAACTCTCTGCAGCAACCTTGAGTGCCGAAATACAATCTCCCTGTTGGTTCATTGAGTAAATGCACGACCTGGTGTTGCACAGGGGGTCATGCAGCCCATAATGATCACCAGTTCAATCCTTGGTCTATGCTGAGTTCACTGATCTCATAATTCTGGGCACGAAGCAGAAGTCGTCAAAATAAGAGACAGCTGGAACTCTTGCTCAAAATTGTTATAATTGACCCCTTCTGGAAAACCCACGTGCGCGAACAGCGACAGGCTGCAGAACGATGTCTCCTGTGATGAACAGTCCATCTACTCGCACCGTCTAACCTCGCACGTGAAGGGCCACTTTGACAAAGTACCAGACAGCTGCTGGAGTACCTGGGACCATATTCCTGCGAGATTCAGGAGAAACGAGAGAATATTCAAACAACACAAGAATGCACGAGATAATTGCAGGGCTCATTAAAATGTTCCAAGATCTATTTTTGTTGTTTCTCTAATGTATTGCTTAGAATCATAGAATGGCTGCCTGCCTTGCTGTACCAATTCGGCCCGTCGAGCCCGTGCCGACTCCCACTCCCCCCGCCCTTTCCCCGTAGCCCTGCAAATTTTTTCCTTCAGGTACTTATCCAGTTCCCTTTTGAAAGCAGTGATTGAATCTGCCTCCACCCCCCTCTCAGGCAGCGCATTCCAGATCCGAACCACTCGCTGTGTAAAAAGTTTGTTCTTACGTCGCTTTTGGTTCTTTTGCCAATGACCTTAAATCTGTCGTCTGGATCTCAACCCTTCCGCCAATGAAAACAGTTTCTCTCCATCTACTCTGTCCAGACCCCTCATGATTTTGAACACCTCTATCAAATCTCCTCTCAGTCTTCTCTGCTCCAAGGAGAACAACCTCAGCTTCTCCAGTCTATCAGATGCAAATTACTCGTTTAGTACCTCAGCCATACCCTCTGCCTCCATGCATAGGTCTCCTTTTTGGTCCCTAATCAGCCCCATCCCTTCTCTTACTACCCGTTTACTATTTATATGCCTATAGAAGACTTTTGGATTACCTTTTATGTTGGCTGCCATTCTATTCTCATACCCTGTCTTTGCCCCTCTTAGTTTCTTTTTCATTTCTCCTCTGACCTTTCTATATATCGCCTGATTCTCGGATGTATTTGCAACCTGACATCGGTCGTACGTGCTCTTTTTCTGCTTCATCATACTCTCTATCTCTTTCGTCATCCAGGGAACCCTGACTTTAGTTGCCCTGCCTTTCCCCCTAGTGGGAATGTACCTCGACTGTACCTGAACCATCTCCTCTTTAAAGGCAGCCCATTGTTCCATTACAGTTTTGCCTGCCAACCTTGGATTCCAGTTTACCCGGGCCAGCTCCGTTCTCATCCCACTGAAATTGGCTTTCCTCCAGTTAAACATTTTTACTTCAGATTGCTCCCTGTTCTTTTCCATAGCTAATCTAATCCTTATGATACTATGATCACTGTTCGCTAAATGTTCACCTACTGACACTTGCTGCACTTGACCTACCTCTATTATTTCTTAACTCTAGCCATATAGATTCTGTACTTGACCCCTCCAGGACATCCTCCGTCTCCAGCACTGTAACATTCTCCTGAACCAATACTGCCACACCACCTCCTATCTTTCCTTCACACCTTATAACCAGGGATATTTAATACCCAATCCTGCCCTTTTTTGAGCCAGGTCTCAGTTATTGCCACATCATCATATTCCCATGTGGCTATTTGTGCCTGCAGCTCACTTACCTTGTTTACTACGCTTCGTGCGTTCACCTACATACACTGTAAACCCATCTTAGACCATCCTGTATTCTCTCTTACTTTGACCCCACCTAATACCTTACTATTTCTTACTCTAGTGCTCTCTGCTTCTCCCAATCCTTTGAGCACTTTATCTCTTTCTAATGGGACATCCTGGTGTCCATCCCCCTGCCAAATTAGTTTAAACCCTCCCCAACAGCACTAGTAAACCTCCCCGCGAGGATGTTGGTTCCAGCCCTCTTGAGGTGCAACCCGTCCGGCCTGTACAGGTCCCACCTCCCCCAGAACTGGTCCCAATGCCCCAATGTACACACAACAACGCAAAATCATCGAGCAGAAACTGATAGCCAAGTTCCGCACTCATGAGGACGGCCTCAACCGGGATCTTGGGTTCATGTCACGATACATGACGTAGAGTCATCCAGACTCAAGTCGTCGTTGGCTTGTTCACAGATGTGATTTCCAGTAAAAAAAAGTAAAAATTTTAAAGTTTATCGTTTTCCATACAGACTGCAGCTTTTGACACATTAGACCCCCTGTAACCCCACCTCATTGTCTCAGTTGTATCTTGCTATGTCTTTGATGTGGTGCCTTCCTGGCTGACCTGATTGTTTATCTGCCGAGGTGTGACAAAAGGCAGTCAGGAGGATTAAATGTAGTCGCCTGACATTGTACGCTTCACAGGCATTGTTCTCCATCTATATATGCTTTGTCGATTTGTATTCCTTTACTTCACCTGACGAAGGAGCAGCGCTCCGAAAGCTTGTGATTTCAAATAAAACTGTTGGACTATAACCTGGTGTTGTGCGACTTCTCAATAAGATCATGGCTGATCTTCTGCCTCAACTCCATTCACCGGCCCTATCGCCATATCCCTTGATGCCTTTACTAGTCAGAAATCTATCGACTTCTGTTTTGAATATACCCAATGACTCAGCCTCCACAGCCCTCTGGGGTAGAGAATTCCAAAGATTCACCACCCTCTGTGTGAAGAAATTTCTTCTCATCTCAGTCCTGAATGGCCTACCCTTTATCTTTGAGGCTGTGGCCCCTGGTTCTAGACTCCCCAGCCAAGGGAAACATTCTCCCAGCATCCACCCTATCAAGCCCTGTAATAATTTTGTATGATTCAATGAGATCCCCTCTCATTCTTCTGAATTCAAGAGAATACAGGCCTAGTTTACTCAATCTCTTCTCATACGACAGTCCCGCCATCCCAGGAATCAATCTCGTGAACCTTCGTTGCACACCCTCTATGGCAAGTATATCCTTCCTTAGATAAGGAGACCAAAATTGTACACAGTACTCCAGGTGTGGTCTCACCAAGGCCCTATATAATTGGAGTAAGACTTCTTTACTCCTGTACTCAAATCCTCTTGTAATGAAGGCCAGCATACCATTTGCCTTCCTAATGGTTTGCTGCACCTGCACATTCACTTTCAGTGACTCATGTACAAGGACACCCAGGTCCCTTTGAGCATCTGCATTCCCCAATCTTTCACCATTTTAGGAAATACTCTGCCTTTCTGTTTTTTCTATCAAAGTGGATAACTTCACATTTATCCACATTATATTCCATCTGCCATGTTCTCGTCCACTCACTGAGCCTGTCGAGATCCCCTTGAAGCCTCTTCACATCCTCTTCGCAACTGACACTGCCACCTAGCTTTGTGTCATCAGCAGATTTGGAAATGTTACATTTTGTCCCCTCATCCAAATCATCGATATAGATTGTGAATAGCTGGGGCCCAAGCACCGATCCTTGCGGTACCCCACTAGTCACAGCCTGCCATCCTGAAAAAGACCCGTTTATCCCTACTCTTTGTTTTCTGTCTGTTAACCAATTCTCAATCCATGCTAGTATATTATCCCCAATTCCATGTGCTCTAATTTTGTTCACCAACCTCTTGTGTAGGACCTTATCGAAGGCCTTCTGAAAATCCAGATACACCACATCTACCGGTTCCCCTTTGTCTACTCCACTAGTTACATCCTGGGATGTTGTTCCTGGGACATTGGCTCCAACTCAGCTGATAGCTTTTTCTACAATATATTCATTCTTGGGATGTGGGTCATTGTGTCCCTGGACAAGCTGGCAGTTATTGCCCAATTAAAAAAAGACTTACATTTATATAGCACCTCTCACGACCACCGGACGTCACAAAGCGCTTTACAGCCATTGAAGTACTTTTGAAGTGTAGTCACTGTTGTAATGTAGGAAACGTGGCAGCCAATTTGTACACAGCAAGCTCCCACAAACAGCAATGTGATAATGACCAGATCATCTGTTTTTAGTGATGCTGATTGAGGGATAAATATTGGCCAGGACACCAGGGATAACTCCCCTGTTCTTTTTGGAAATAGTGCCATGGGATCTTTTACGTCCACCTGAGGGAGCAGACGAGGCCTCAGTTTAGCATCTCATCCAAAAGACGCCACCTCTGACAGTGCAGCACTCCCTCAGCACTGGCACTGGGAGGAACTTGAACCCACAACCTTCCGACTCAGTGGCAAAGAGTGCTACCCACTGAGCCACGGCTGACACGTGCCTAGTTATCCTAAAAAGGTGGTGGCTTGGCTTCCTTGAACGGCTGCAGTCCATGTGAAGTGGCTCGCTCGGCCATTTCGGAGATCAGGTAAGAGTCAACCACTTTGGTGTGGGACTGGGTCACTTTTACTGACACCGGCTTTTTATTTCCAGAATTGAAGTGAAGTCATTGCCATTTTAGGAAATGCAGCCAATTTGAGGACCGCAAGGTCCCACAAACAGCAGTGACCAGTTACTTTGTTACTTGGTTGAAGTGGGAAAGTTCATTCCAGACACAGACACAGAAGGAAGTCGGGTTGGAAGGGAGTGGGGGTGGGGGGTGAGTGGTGAGTGATACAATTAAGTGTTCGGAGGTGTGCTTTGCTGTAGAAAAACCATCGAAAAATGCTCCTTCCAATAGACCGTGTACAGTGATGGGACACGGCCTAACTTAATATCTCCCAAGAGAAGATCAAACCTTGTGAGATTTCTCCCTGACCCTGGAGATAAATCGAGTTTAAACTCCAGTGTGTTAATAGAACGGCTAAAGATACCGTGTGACAATTATCAATATAAGCCCAGTTAGGAGGTCAGTCTGCTGTTGAGATGTCTCATATGCCACAACTCATCATCACGCATCCTACATGCTGTTAACACGTGAGGTCAGTAAAAATTAAACTGATTTGATGCCATCTCCTTACCAGCCCATCACACAGGCAAAGAGCGCAAAACTGTACCAGGGCAGTCGGTGTTTGGTTAGTGAATCACCTTTCTCATCATCGTTCCCAAGGTTTGGAAAGGTGAGGTTCAATGGGCAAGTACAGACAGAGATTAGATATTGAATCACTTACTGGAAATATCATGTGCGTAAATCAAGCAGTCAAGATTGAATAAAGTGAATAGTAATGTTGGACAGACATTTTAAAGCTTTAATTCATTAAATTGTGCACAACTTTTCCCTCTGAAGTAATTTAGTTTGGGTAAATTGTAACTGGACTGTGGGAGAAAATGGCTTTTTCCCCCTTCCGATGCTTTATTCTCTCAACTTAAGCTCAACCTGTTCTTGGTACAGCCGCTCAATGAATCAGTGCAGTCGTAACACAACATCCCACAGGGTGGCACTGTACTCAAACATTAAAAAAATCTATAACATGCACCCTGAAAACAGAACTAATTATGCTTCCTGAAAAGCTAAATTCCTGTGTTAAGCATTTCTACTATTTGATGGTTCAACCATGTATCTTCAGTGGGTTGTAGTACAGAGCATGGATGTCCCACCACACTGTGTGGCACAGAGACATTATGCCTCTGGATCTATACAGGGTGTGCCTGATCTTGGTTACGTCATCAAAGTAAGGGCTGAACAAAAGGACAGGTGCTTCCTCACTAATTTGGGTGGGGAATGAATACATCATTCTGATCCGCTCTCTTCTGGGAGCCAATTTAAGAGCGGCATGGCAGAGGCTGACAACTTGATCACCTGCCTAATCTGTCAAGAGGAATGTCGCAGCTTTAGGGAGAAGGGAAGCAGTATATAAAAAAAGGTCTTGCATTTCTCTAGCGCTTTTCACAACCACCGGACGTTCCAAAGCGCTTTACAGCCAATGAAGTACTTTTTGAAGTGTAGTCACTGTTGTAATGTGGGAGACGCGGCTGCCAATTTGCGCACAGCAAGCTCCCACCAAACAGCAATGTGATAATGACCAGATCATCTGTTTCAGTGATGTTGATTGAGGGATAAATATTGGCCCCAGGACACCGGGGATAACTCCCCTGCTGCTCTTAAAAAAAAGAGTGCCATTTAGAGTAGTATGGCCCTAAAGAACGAAAAAAGTGTCACTTAAAAACAGGAGCAAAGAAAAGAGGTGCTTTAGTGGACAGCGCTCTCTCTTTTTTCAATATACAGTACGTGGAAGGCTGGTAGTAACAGAAGAGCATGAACTGGAGTAAAGGAGAATGACGGTGGCACAAAGAGATTCTGGAAGATAAAGAGCATATACCACGAATAAAATGTTAAAGGAAATGAGCCCTTTCACATACAATTGTCCATTCTGTATTTAACACTTACTGAAACTTACATAAGAACATAAGAAATAGGAGCAGGAGCAGGCCCTTTGGCCCTTCAGCCATGATCTTGTTGAATGGCGGAGCAGGCTTGATATACCTCAACTCCACCTTCCCGCACTATCCCCATATCCCTCGATTCCCTTTGTTCCCAAAAAACTATTTTAGGTCAGAAGCAGAGCAATTGTGTGATCACTGTTTTGCCAACATCATGGTGACAATATCGATCAGGGGAATCTCAGCATGAAGCACTTACACCTGATGTGCTAAAACCACCTTGGCAACTGGCAGTCTTGGCTGCTTTAAGAACTATTCTGGTCGCAGGTCACAGCAGTGAGTTTGCTGCTGTAGGTGAGAAGAGTCACAGAGACCATTTAACTAAATACTGTCAAAACCGTTCTAGTTTGTTCTTCAAAGTTGCCTGGTGCTTTGTGCCACCGTCATTCTCCTTTACTCCAGTTCATGCTCTTCTGTTGCTACTCGCCTTCCAAATATATTGAAAAAAAGAGAGCGCGCTGTCCACTAAAGCACCTTTTTTTTTTGCTCCTGTTTTTTTTAAATGACTGCTCAAACCGTAGTACAGATATTACACGTACACTGTTAACACAGAAGGTAGGAGGGGAAAACTGACGGTAGCAGATCGGCCGCTTGTTATATGTACCGTCCCATTTTCCTTTCCATTGTATAATGGGCGGTCGATCCACCACTGCCAGCTTTCTGCCCCTGACTAAAAAGTGAAAATTACCGACTTTATTTTTGTTGAAAACTATGACACGGATGCGCAGATATTACAACAACTTGCATTTATATAGCAACCTTTAATGGAGGAAAACTGTCTGTGTGGAGTTTGCACATTCTCCCCGTGTCTGCGTGGGTTTCCTCCGGGTGCTCCGGTTTCCTCCCACAGTCCAAAGATGTGCGGGTTAGGTTGATTTGGCTATGATAAATTGACCCTTAGTGTTAGGGGGGATTAAATAAGTGGGGTTACGGGGATAGGGTGGGATATGTGTCGGTGCAGGCTCGATGGGCCGAAATGGCCTCTATCTGCATTGTGGGGATTCTGTGAAAACGTCCCAAGGCGCTTCACAGGAGCGTTATCAGACAAAATGTGATGCCGAGTCATGTAAGGAGATATTAGGACAGGTGACCAAAAGAGGTAGGTTTTAAGGAGCGTCTTAAAAGGGAGAGAGAGAGGTAGAGAGGCGAAGAGGTTTGGGGAAGGAATTCCAGAGTTTAGGGCCCAGGCAGCTGAAGGCACGGCTGTCATTTGAGGAGCGCAGTGACCTCGGGGGGGGGGGGGGGGGGGGGGGGGGGGGGGGCTAGAGAAGGTTACAGAAATATTTTTGCCCTTCACTTCCCCCAAGAACAATAATAAATTACCAACAGAGTAAAGCATTTCAAGTGCTTCCTTTAATTTTACCAGGTTGCTGCTTTCTTATGGCTAGCTTGATCACCCACCCTAGTTTTTACTTTGCTAACTAGGCTATCAATACTACACCTACTCACAAGTCTCTATCCCCTCCCAGAAGGTGCAGGGTTCGAACCCCGCTCCAGACAGTCCCGGCGAGTGGAGTTGGAGCTCCGGCTCGGAATTCTGGGTTGACAACCAACGGGATACTGGCGTCTGGTGGGTGACCCCCGCCCCCCCCCATGGCCATGGAAGGAGTGTTCATGTCGCAGCCTGTCAGACTGTTAGTCAGCCTGCGAATCGTTTCAACTACTTCAGACTGTTCTCTCCAAGGGAAGAGCAAGTAGATACGAAATGATGATGATTGAAGTTGATCTACAACATACATTAGGATACTAGTAAATTTCCCAAGTTTGTTGTTTTGTGTAAAAGGTCATGACGGAGTTGGGAAAAACACTATAGAAACCTACTTTACAGAACCACCTGCTGGCCACAGTCTAGATAGAAAATACTACTGGAAAGGTCCTAAAAGTGATCGGCAATCTAAAGACAATGCCCAGACACTGGCATTGCTGACAGATACTATGAAGAATAGTTCTGTTTAGCTGCTCATCTCTTTAAAGCCACTGCTCACTGCACTCCCTGTACAGTAAGTCCTGAGGTTAAAGTTTAATTGCTGCTCAATAACACAAGTTTTTAGATTGCTAATAGCAACAGAAAATGCTGGAAACACTCAGCAGGTCGGGCAACATCGCGGAGAGAGAAACAGAGTTAACGTTTCAGGTCGATGACCCTTCGTCGGAACTGGAAAAAGTTGGAGAAGTAACAGATTTTTCAGCAAGTGCAGAGGCAGGGAAAGGGAGGAGGGGAGGAAAGAACAAAGGGAAGGTCTGTGATAGGCTGGAAGGCAGGAGAGATTAAATGACAAAAGGGATGATGGTGCAAGGCAAAAGGAGATGGTAATGGGACAAGTTAAGAAACAAAAGATGACTCTAGACTCTAAATGGCAATGGCAGAATTTTTCTATTGTTTTTAAATAGTTAGGTGCTTGTGGATTTCTGGCACCAAGTCAGAAAAAAACCCAGCAGCCTATCTTTCATTTTATAATTTGGCACTTTGAAGTGTGTCATCTGATGTGTGACATATACTCTTAAAATAGGTAGAAAGACAGAGAACACCACGCAAGTTTAAAGCACAGGAGGCCATTCCCACAGCCCACTTGATTGGCACCCCTATCCACCACCTTAAACATTCACTCCCTCCACCACCGGCGCACCGTGGCTGCAGTGTGTACCATCTACAAGATGCACTGTAGCAACTCGCCAAGGATCCTTCAACAGCACCTCCCGAATCCGCGACCTCTACCGCCTAGAAGGGCAAGGGCAGCAGGCTCGTGGGAACACCACCACCTCCAAGTTCCCCTCCAAGTCACACACCATCCTGACTTGGAAATATATCGCCGTTTACTGTTAAACAAATCGGATTAGTAGCTCATAGTCAAAGCCAACAGCCATTCCCTGCATCACTGCCCCTATTTCTAGGTACGAAGGGGGCACCCTGAGGGAAGATGAATGATCTGAACCCAGAAAGTCAGGTCACTGCAGGTGGAGTGCATTTCAGGTGGGTCTTCTTGCCTGGCGCCCTGGCGCAGGAAGGATCTAGAAAATCTACCCCGTTGCTTCCCGTGGTGTATTCGAGTACCTCAGTCTATTGCAAGAACTATTTTTGAGTTAGATAATTCATAATGGATGAAGCAGTTTAATTATTTACTGTGAGAGTATTAATGATATTGTGGGATATGATGAAATGGAATTGGAATTACAAAGATAGGTGGCATTGTAAGCTGTGTAGCTGGAAGCATAAAATTACAAAGAGATATTAATAGATTTAGTGAATGGGCAAAACTGTGGCAAATGGATTTCAATATAGACAAGTGTGAGGTCATCCACTTTGGACCTAAAAAGATTGGATCAGAGTACTCTCTAAAAGCTAGAAGCAGTGGAGGTCCAAAGAGTCCATGTACATAGATCATTAAAATGTCATAAAGGTACAGAAAATAATCAAAAAGGCTAATGGGATGCTGGCCTTTATATCTAGAGGACTAAAATACAAAGGGTTAGAAGTTATGCTGCAGTGACAGAAAGCCCTGGTTAGACCACACCTGGAGCACTGAGAGCAGTTCTGG
The DNA here is from genome assembly GCA_030390025.1 of Squalus acanthias. NCBI lineage: Eukaryota > Metazoa > Chordata > Chondrichthyes > Squaliformes > Squalidae > Squalus > Squalus acanthias. The sequence goes on from CM059429.1 coordinate 14,587,243, forward strand.
GCACCACACCTTAGGAAGGTTATATTGGCCTTGGAGGGAATGTAGCGTAGGTTTACCAGAATGATACCTGGACTCCAAGGGCTAAATTACAAGGAGAGATTACACAAACTAGGGTTGTATTCCCTGGAATTTAGAAGGTTAAGGGGTGATTTGATCGAAGTTTTCAGGATATTAAGGGGAACTAATGAGGTAGATAGAGAGAAACTATTTCCGCTGGTTGGGGATTCTAGGACTAGGGGGCATAGTCTAAAAATTAGAGCCAGACCTTTCAGGAGTGAAGTTAGGAAACACTTCTACACACAAAGGGTGGTAGAAGTTTGGAACTCTCTTCCACAAATGGCAGTAGATGCTAGATCAATTGTTAATTTTAAATCTGAGATTGATAGATTTTTGTTAACCAAAGGTATTAAGGGATATGGGGCATAGGCAGGGATATGGAGCTCGGTCACAGATCAGCCATGATCTCATTGAATGGCGAAACAGGCTCGAAGAGCTAAATGGCCAACTCCTGTTCCTCTAGGGGGAATTTTGCCAGCCCTGGGGAGGCGGGTTTGCCGGGAGAATGGCAGAATCTGGGGGCGGGTACCCACCCCGCCACCAACCCGCATCCGTGCCATCTTCCCAGGAGGCGGGTAGCCGACCCACGCTGGGAGCCGCCTCCCCGAGGCGGGAAGGGGATTACAGCCAGTTAAGAGGATTATCCCCATTTTACCCCTGCAAGTGCGGGCTTCCTGACGTCGGGAAATCCCGCCAGGGTCACCGAGGCGAGCAGTGGGTTGGAGGGGTCCAAAAGTGCGCTGTGGAGGTGAGTGATGGGTGCAAGTGTGGAGAGGTAAGTGTGTGAGGTGAGTGGAAAGTGATAGAAAATGTTTACTTACCTTTGTTTCTTCCTGCAGGCTTCAAGAGTTGGGGAACCGGCATCTCACTGGCAGAGATGACAGATGGTTGCTGCATTCTCCAATGTAGCAGCCATCTGATTTCTGCTCAGCAGATAGGTTTGATGAGTTTTGAATATAAGGATTCATCAAATAACAGAGATTGTCAGTGTTTGACAGCTTCACAGAGCTGACAAACGATGACAATTCAGCTGTCAAAATTTTTTGACAGATCAAACGTCATACGCTGACGTTCTCTGTAACCGGCTTTCCCTTAATTGGCCCGCTAAGCCCACTGGGCGGGCTTAACAAGGTCAATCAAGGGAAAATAGCATTGGTTGGCCAGAAGTCGATGGAGGTGGGACTGAAACCCGAAAAGTGGGAGTCCCGCCTCCAAAAGCTCCCCATTGGCAAAACATAAGAACATAAGAAATAGGAGCAGGAGTCGGCCACTTGGCCCCTCGAACCTGCTCCATCATTCAATAAGATCATGGCTGATCTTGGGCTCAAAGCCACTTCCCTGCCCGCTCCCCATAACCCTTCACTCCCTTATCTTGCAAAAATCTGTCTCGCTCCACCTTAAATGTATTTAATGACCCAGCCTCCACGGCTCTCTGGGGCAGAGAATTACACACATTTACGACCCTCAGAGAAGAAATTCCTCCTCATCTCAGTTCTAAAAGGGCGACCCTTTATTCTGAAACTGTGCCCCGAGTTCTAGATTTCCCCACGAGGGGAAACATCCTCTCTGCATCTACCTTGTCGAGCCCACTCAGTATGTTATATGTTTCAATAAGATCACCTCTCATTCTTCTAAATTCCAATGAGTATAGGTCCAACCTGCTCAACCTTTCTTCATAAGTCAACCCCCTCATCTCAGGAATCAATTGTGTGAATCGTCTCTGAACTGCCTCCAATGCAAGTATATCCTTCCTTAAATAAGGAGACCAAAACTGTACGCAGTACTCCAGGTGTGGTCTCACCAATACCCTGTACAGTTGTAGCAGGACTTCCCTGCTTTTATACTCCAACCCCCTTGCAATAAAGGCCAACATTCCATTTGCCTTTTTGATTACTTGCTGTACCTGCATGCTAACTTTTTGTGATAGCAAAATACTGCGGATGCTGGAAATCCGAAATAACAGAAAACGCTGGAAAAACTCAGCAGGCCAGGCAACATCCGTGGAGAGAGAAACAGAGTTAACCTTGCAGGTCGAATCCATTACTCTTTTCAATTTTTAGAAATGACCTAGACTCGGGTGTCGGGAGAAGCATTATAAAATTTGCAGATGATATGGAACATGGCAACGTTGTAGATAGTGACGAGGATAGTTATAGGCTTCAGGATGACATAGACAGGATGGTGAAATGGGCAGAAGCATGGCAGATGGAATTCAACGTGGAGACGTGTGAAGTGATGCACTTTGGGAGGACGAATATGGAAAGACAGTACACTATAAATGGCACCATTTTTAAAAGTGTAGATGAACCAAAGAGACCTTGGTGTCCATATCGACAAATCCTTAAAAGTGGCAGGGCAAGTTGATAAGGTGGTTAAAAAGCATATGGGTTACTTGGGTTTATAAATAGAGGCATAGAATATAAAAGCAAAGAGATCAGGCCAGAACTTTATAAATCGCTGGTTTGCCCTCAGCTGGCGTATTGTGGACAATTCTGGCCACCACACTTAAGGAAAGATGTAAAGGCCTTCGTGTAAGAATAAGCCATTTGCTGTAAATTTTGCTGTAACTTGACCAAACTTAAAAGTTGACCGCATTTTAATATACCAGCATGCTTCAGGAAGCTGAGAGGCTGGTTCCTGTGAGAACTCTTGTACGAAAACCGTTGACAGATAAAGACATTGGGCAAGAAGAGACTCTCTGCTAAAAAAAAAAAATGTAAAATGAACTGTTACGGTTGTAAGCTGTGAAAGGCTGCCAGGCGCCTTTTACCAAGATAAGGAAAGCATGCTTTGAGAGTCCTGTGGGAACAGACGATTGAACTGTGGCAACATCTTCAGACTATGGAATGTAACCAGCCTTGAAGGCCCACGGATGTTCAACGGACTATTGATAAGAGTAACTGAAGAACAACTAATAACCATTATATCCGTATAATTAGGGACATGTAAGATGACGCGTACGCAGTGGGAGGGTTGCCAAACTTTAGAGTACAAGAGGCGCTGTTTCAAGACACTCGGGGCTGCTGCAGTCTGGAGCAACTTAGTCAGTTGCCAGTTAAAGGCGTACATCTAGTCATCGCTGAATTGACCACTCGCTGGTGTTAGTAAGTATGTAGTGTGGGCTTATTAACACTTGATCTTAAAGTAAGGGAATAAATCTGTGCGCGCTTAGATATAATCGGAAGTATTATATGCAACAGTTTTGTGCGAACTTACTTGTAAACCTCTGGCTGATTTTAAGTCAAGGAATTTATTCCTGAATCCTTTGGGTTTTGTGTTGTCTGTTCTACAGGTCTGAACTTGGAAACTGTTTGACGGGTTGGCGGACAAGGGTGAATCTAAACGTCTTATATTAGAAAGGGTTCAGAGGAGGTTTACCAGGATGCTACCAGGGATGAGGGACTTCAGTTAAGAGGTGAGGTTGGAAAAGTTAGGACTGTTCTCCTTGGAACAGAGAAGGTTAAGAGGTGACCTAATAGAGGTTTTCAAGATGATGAGAAGTTTTGATAGAGTAGATAGAGAAAAGCTATTCCCTCTGATGAGTGGGTCAATAACCAGAGGTCATAGATTCAAAATCATTGGCAAAAGATCTAGAGGGGTGATGAGGAGAAACGTTTTCACGTTTGCCCATTAGCAAGAAAAAGAAAAGATACTGAGCACCTTTTGATTTAAAAAAAGTGTGGAATTTTTTCCCTCTCTTTCCTCATTTCTAGGCCTCCCTGTTCCATCTATCTTCAAAAGTGCAGGCAGGACAAAGCGTCTGCCAATACTATTCTGTTACCCGCTGCTGGAAGTGCACTCTCTCGAGTTTTCCTCTCTTTCCATCCGTGGCTCAGTGGGCAGCACTCTCGCCTCCGAGTCAGAAGGTCGTGGGTTCAAGTCCCACTCCAGGGACTTGAGCACAAAATCTAAGCTGACACTCTGGTGCAGTGCTGAGGGAGTGCTGCACTATCGGATGTGCCGTCTTTCGGTTGAGATGGTAAACCAGGTGGACGTAAAAGATCCCATGGCACTATTTCGAAGAGTAAGGCAGTACTACCTGGTGTCCTGGCCAATATTTATCACTCAACCAACATCACTAAAAAACTAATTATCTGGTCATTATCACATTGCTGTTTATGGGACCTTGCTGTGCACAAATTGGCTGCTGAGTTTTCTACATTACAACAGTGACTGCACTTCAAAAGTACTTCATTGGCTGTAAAGCGCTTTGGGATGTCCTGAGGTCGCGAAAGGCACTATATAAATGCAAGTCTTTCTTTCTTTCTCTGCTTGATGTCTCCACACATTGTTAAGATGCGGGGAAGTGCTACCTACTATAGCTCATTCTTTCTGGAAATGTTTATTTTAAAAAAGTGTAAATCATTAAAACCTCCAGTTTACAAATTTACAGCACAGAAACAGGCCATTCGGCCCAACTGGTCCATGCCGGTGTTTATGCTCCACACGAGCCTCCTCCCACCCCTCTTCATCTAACCCCATCAACATAACCTTCTATTCCTTTCTCCCTCATGTGCTTTCCTTAAATGCATCTATACGATTTGGTACAACCACTCCTTGTGGTAGCGAGTTCCACATTCTCACCACTCTCTGGGTAAAGAAGTTTCTCCTGAAATGCCTATTGGATTTATTAGTGACTGTCTTATATTTATGGCCCCTAGTTCTGGTCTCGCCCGCAAGTGAAAACATCTTCTCTACGTCTACCCTATCAAACCCTTTCATAATCTTCAAGACCTCTATCAGGTCACCCTTCAGTATTCTCTTTTCTAGAGAAAAAGAGCCCCCGCCTGTTCAACCCCTGGCACCCACTAATGGGTATCCACCACGGCACACGGTACCCTAACATTGGCCTAACTAATATTGTTGTATAAATTTCATAGTCACTTGATTATTTTTGATAGTAGTGATATAAATTAGTACGATAAATACACGGCTTTAATCGGGATGGGCAATAAATGTTGGCCTTGCCAGCGATGCCCACATCCCATAAAAACGAATTTTAAAAAACCATGAGTCATTGCATTTCAGAGGAACATCAGATGTCCCATTCCACCGAATTAAAAAAAAAAATCACCATCTCCTGAAGACGACGAAGGTGCGATGTCTGACCATACTGAACTGACTTCCTGCATCTCAACATTGGCAGGAAATGATCAGCCAAGCTGAGAAGGAGAGTGACCAATAAGGAACAGAGAGGCACCTTGCCTATACGTTCAACAACCAGTTCATCTTGCAAAGTAGACAGTGATGCTTAGCAGGACAAATATCACAGCCTTGATAGGTAAGTGCCTCTTTGTGCAATATTAGGATTATAATTGCTACAAATCTATGTCTTCATTCTGCAATGAGAAAATGTAAAAAATAAAGCTGAAAATTGCATCCAAACAATTTGCTATTTGACAAAAAGTAATTTGACTGGATACATTCCTTTTAGTTTTCATGGATTTAAGTGGAACTTTGACACATTCTAATAAGTAGATAAAAGGTGGTGAAAACTGTATCTGTTGCAAGAATCGATTAGAAAGTTTTCCTTGGTTAGAATTAATCAGCGAGTACCACATCAATGAAAACGGTTTCACTGGGCAGATATCTGTAACTAGATTGTGTACGACACACACAGGAAGCGCTTTACATGCAAGAAAATTGAATAGAAACACAGCTTAAGGCTGGACTCTGCCCAGTCTTTGCTGTGAACCAGAAAATGGCCTCTTGCAGGCTTGTTGCCACCAATTTAGCAGATTGTATTTCAATGGATGCGACCGTAGATTAAAGTTGTGAGGGGAGGTTTGCATTTGCCAAATTTCTGCATGCTACTTGTGCAGTCTGCTACTGACAACCGCAAACTAAAGTCTTTTCTTTCAAGAGAAAAAGTCACCACCAGTTTCCCCTTTCTAAAAAATAAATAAAATCGACAGGTAGTTCGCCATGTCCACTGAACTCGGAGTACAATTTCTTTCTTCAGAAATCTGCTAATTACGTACAGGTAATCCTGTACAAAGCAGGAGATACGTACAGCAGAGAGAAGGAAAAAAACTTGCTGAGCAAGTGTTGAAAATCCAGAGTGAAAACAACAAAAGAAAATGCTGAGGATATACAGCAGGTCAATTAGCATTTGGCAAGAGAAAATATTTTTGGGTAGAGACCCTTCATCTGAAACTAGTGAATCGGAGAAAGGGTCCCTACCCCAGATGCTAACGTATCTTTCCAGATGCTGATGGATGCGCCAACATTTTTCTGTCATTCCTGTTCTCTGACTGCTAGTAGAATACTGGAACATGCCAGAAAAATCAAACTGTGATGGAAAATCCATTAAGTTTTAACTTAAAGTTACAGCAGCAGATAGTGGGGAACCTATTAAAGACTACCACAATTTCAGAAATTCAATAATGTTTATCAACTTTGCTACCTTTACGCCCACTTACTGTCAGATTTAACTTGACAACAGACTATGCTCGGGAGACCAGATCACAGGCCATAATTCTTCAAGGTGAATGCCAAGGTTGTTCTCCTTGGAGCAGAGAAGGCTAAGAGGAGATTTGATGGAGGTGTTTAAAATCATGAAGGGTTTAGATAGAGTAAATAAAGAGAAACTGTTTCCAATGGCAGAAGGGTCGATAACCAGAGGACACAGATTTACGGTGATTGGCAAAAGAACCAAAGTCGACATGAGGAAAAACTTTTTATGCAACGAATGGTTAGGATTTGGAATGCACTGCCTGATAGGGCGGTGGATGCAGATTCAGTAGTAGCCTTCAAAAGGGGATTGGATAAATACTTGAAGGAGAAAAAATTGCAGGGATATGTAGAAAGAGTGGGGCTATCTGGATTGCTCTTCGAAAGAGCTGGCGCAGACTCGATGGGCCGAATGACCTCCTTCTGTGCTGTGCTCTTCTATGATTCTATGTAACTTCAGCAAAAAGATGCTTTAAATTAGGATTTTAAACACATTCTGCCCTTCGCTCTGGGTCAAAGAAAGTCCTCAATTCTTGATCAAAACAGTCTATTTTTACCATCTGATTGCCTGGTGCTCTCCATTTTAAACCGAGGGAAGTGATGGCCTATATTTTAAATGAGTTACCGTTGCTTTTAATACAAATAGATATACGAGCCTATCAAGATAAAATTAAATGATGCTTGGAGGAGTGAAGCCAAGCTTTACATTAATGTGCTGTGAAAAGTTTAGCCGTGGTCTGTGTTCCTGCACCATGTGATTAATCTAGCTGATATCGGAGTTAGTCTACTGAATGATTAATCAGCTGAGACTTATGTTAATGCAATGGTGCGATGAGTCCAGCTGAAATCTGTGTTTGTGCACTCTAAAACTAGCCTAGCTAAGATTTATGTTATTATTAAACAATGCATTTATTGTATAGCAGAGAGGATCCACAAACTCACTCTCTTGGCTGAGGAACAGTGCACAGAAGTTCAGAAAAGGGGAGGAGGAAGAACAGAAACAGAGACAGCAAGCGAGTACTCAGACGCCCAAGGTTGCCAGCTTTCCAGTTTTGAGTGAGGGTTCAGAAATGTCTAAAATGCAAATCTGATGGCCAAAGTTTGATACTGTTTAAATTCAGAAATGTACTTCTTCGTCCCGTGATATGGAGCCATTAGTTATTAAGGTAGACAATGAAGTTTCGTTAGCAGCAAAGCAAATAGTAGAAAACAAGCCATGACACAACTCCCTGCCCACCCCATTCTGGCTCATGCCCAGGTTTAGACTTGTAGGGAGGGTGGATCAGAGAACATGGGGCTACAGTGTTATAGCCCTATGTCTGACACATCTGTGCGGTTCTCTGCTGGCAGTGTGAGATCTGCAATAGATGTGTTGCCTTCTACAACTTCACGTACATGCTCATGAGTGCAATAAGGGCACAGCAGTTATCATGGGTGACTTTAATCTACATATAGATTGGCCTAACCAAATTAGTAACAATACTGTGAAGGAGGAATTCCTGGAGTGTATACGGGATGGTTTCCTGGACCAATATGTCGAGGAACCAACTAGAGACCTGGCCATCTTAGACTGGGTATGATGTAACGAGAAAGGATTAATTAGCAATCTTGTTGTGCGGGGCGATCATAATATGATAGAATTCTTCATTAAGATGGAGAATGAAATAGTTGACTCAGAGACTAGGGTCCTGAATTTAAATAAAGGAAACTACGAAGGTATGAGGCGCGAGTTGGGTAGGATAGATTGGGGAATGTTACTCAAAGGGTTGACAGTGGATAGGCAATGGCAAACATTCAAAGATCGCATGGATGAACTACAGAATTTGTTCATCCCTGTCTGGCATAAAAATAAAACAAAGAAGGTGACTCAACCATGGCTGACAAGGGAAATCAGGGATAGCATAAGATCCAAGGAGAGGACATATAAATTGGCCAGAAAAAGCAGTAAACCTGAGGATTAGGAGCAGTTTAGGATTCAGCAAAGGAGGACAAAGGGATTAATTAAGAGGGGGGAAATAGAGTACGAGCGTAAGCTTGCAGGGAACATAAAAACTGACTGTAAAAGCTTTTATAAATATGTGAAGAGAAAAAGATTGGTGAAGTCAAGCGTAGGTCCCTTGCAGTCAGAATCAGGGGAATTTATAATGGGGAACAAAGAAATGGCAGACCAATTAAATACATACTTTGGCTCTGTCTTCACAAATGTGAACACAAATAACCTCCCAGAGATGTCGGGGAACATAGGGTCTAATGAGAGGGAGGAACTGAATGAAATCAGTATTTGTAGGGAAATGGTGTTAGGGAAATTGACGGCATTAAAGGCCGATAAATCCCCAGGGCCTGATAATCTACATCCTAGGCTACTTAAGGAAGTGCCCCAAGAAATAGTAGATGTATTGCTGGTCATCTTCCAAAATTCTATAGACTCTGGAACAGTTCCCATGGATTGGAGGGTAGCTAATGTTACCCCACTGTTCAAAAAAGATGGTAAAGAAAAAAAACGGGGAATTATAGACCGATAAGCCTGACATCGGTTGTGGGGAAAATGCTAGAGTCCATTTTAAAAGATGTAATAGCAGAGCACTTGGAAAACAGTGACAGGATTGGACAAAGTCAACATGGATTTACAAAAGGTAAATCGTGCTTGACTAATCTACTGGAATTTTTTGAGGATGTAACTGATAGAATAGATAAGGAGAACCAGTGGATGTGGTGTATTTGGACTTTCAGAAGGCTTTCGATAAGGTCCCGCATAAGAGATTAGCGTGTAAAGATAAGGCACATGGGATTGGGGGCAAGGTACTGACTTGGATAGAGAACTGGTTGGCAGACAGGAAGCAAAGAGTTGGAATAAACGGGTCTTTTTCCGAGTGGCAGGCAGTGACTAGTGGGGTTCCGCAGGGATCAGTCCTAGGACCCCAGCTATTCACTATATATATTAATGATCTAGACGAGGGAACTAGATGTAATATCTCCAAGTTTGCAGATGACACAAAGCTGGGTGGGCATGTGTGCTGCGAGGAGGATGCCGAGAAACTCCAGGATGATTTGAACAGGTTGGGTGATTGGGCAGAAGCATGGCAGATGCAGTATAATGTGGATAAATGCGAGGTTATCCACTTTGGTGGCAAAAACAGAAAGGCAGATTATTATCTGAACAGCAATAGATTGGGAAAAGGGGGAAGTGCAACGAGACATGGGTGTCCTTGTGCACCAGTCGCTGAAGGTAAGTATGTAGGTACAGCAGGCGGTTAAGGCGGCAAATGCTATGTTGGCTTTCGTAGCGAGGGGCTTTGAGTACAGGAACAAGGATGTCTTGCTGCAGTTGTACAGGGCCTTGGTGAGACCACACCTTGAGTATTGTGTGCAGTTTTGGTCGCCTTATCTGAGGAAGGATGTTCTTGCCATGGAGGGTGTGCAGCGAAAATTCACCAGACTGATACCTGGGATGGCAGGAATGACGTATGAGAGAGATTGGGTCAATTGGGCTTATACTCGCTGGAGTTTTGAAGAATGAGAGGAGATCCCATTGAAACTTATAAAATTCTAACAGGGCTAGACAGACTGGATGCAGGAAGGATGTTCCCGATGGTGGGTGAGTCCAGAACAAGAGGTCACAGTCTAAAGATAAGGGGTAAGCCATTTAGGACTGAGATGAGGAGGAATTTCTTCACTCAGAGAGTGGTGAACCTGTGGAATTCTCTACCACAGAAGGCAGTTGAGGCCAAGTCAGTAAATATATTCAAGAAGGAGTTAGATATATTTCTTAAGGCTAAAGGTATCAAGGGATATGGGGAGAAGGCAGGGACAGGGTACTGAGTTTAGATGATCAGCCATGATCTCATCAAATGGCGGAGCAGGCTCTAGGGGCCGAATGGCCTACTCCTGCTCCCATCTCTCTATGAACAACAAGAGGTGAGGAAGTTATGGGCTAACTTTGGCTCGCTCAACTTTCTTCTTAATTTTTCTTTGTAAAATTAAGCACAGTTTCCTGCTCATCAAGGAAACTCCCTCGCTGCTTTTCAGCAAAGCAAACGCTGTGAGAATTAGTAGATTGTTTTTCAACAGCAAAAGCAGAGTTTTGTTTCCCACAGCAAAAGCAGAGTTTTGTTTCCCACATTCTCAATTTTCTCCTGTCTGGAAGATGCTGACTCATAGACTATTACAGCACAAGAGGTAGCCACTCGGCCCATCGTGCCAGTCCTGTCTCTTTGAAAGAGCTCTCCAATTAGTCCCACTCCCCTGCTCTTTCCCCATAGCCCTGTTATTTTCTCCCCTTCAAGTAAATATCCAATTCCTTTTTGAAAGTTATTATTGAATCTGCTTCCACCGCCTGTCGGTCTCTTGCTAGGGGATGGTTCAATGGCTGCGGGCAGCTCTCCAATACTTCTTGCAAGTAGTAATTCTTCACGCAAGGTTAGACAGCAAAGTGAAGGAGCCTACCCGACTATGGAGGGCAAGTCTAATCATGTACTCGGCCAACTTCCACCTTGGACGATCTTCCTCCTCCCTAGCCCAGGGTCATTGAGGCTGATGGAGTGTCCAACCTGTCACCTCTGGTGAATCAGCCAAGCCCCGACTCTGGTATCTTCCTGGTCTATACAGCTCAGTACCAAATAGGCAGTCCACATCATTCTTTAGAAAGTCTTTTTGTAAAGAAAAAAACCTATCCCCCAGATTTGCTGTTGTTTTATATTTAACAGCTGAATGTCATCATAATTTACGTAATTGGGGGATTAGTAATTTGTAAAATCACTACTGCACGTCTATCGAAAGAAATAATCTGTGTTATAAATATAATCTGTGTTATAAATAATGGCTTACGTCATATCAAACCCGAGACACATTACTGCTTTGAAATGCATATTACATCAGTTTCTGTTCTTTGTCACTTTTTTTTTGGTTCTAGTAATAGAATCATAGAAGATAGGAGCAGGAGTAGGCCATTCGGCCCCTCGAGCCTGCTCCGTCATTCAATGCGATCATGGCTGATCATCCAAATTCAGTACCCTGTCCCTGCTTTCTCCCCATATCCCTTGATCCCTTTAGCCTTAAGAAATATATCCAACTCCTTCTTGAATCTATTTAATGAATTGGCCTCTACTGCCTTCTGTGGCAGAGAATTCCACAGGTTCACCACTCTCTGGGTGAAGAAATTCCTCCTCACTTCTGTCCTAAATGGCTTACCCCTTATCCTTAGACTGTGACCCCTGATTCTGGACTCCCCGACCATCGGGAACATCCTTCCTGCATCTAGTTTGTCCTGTCCTGTCAGAATGTTATAAGTTTCAATGAGATCCCCTCTCATTCTTCTAAACTCCAGCGAGTATAAGCCCAATCGATAATATTGCAGCAGACAGCAATGGTATTACCCTCACTCAATCTGAACAGAAACACTCCTGGGATTTATTTCACTGGATATTACTGTGGCAAAAATCATAGGCTGATTATCTTCAACAAACTAACTTGCTCCATTGTCCACCCTAGACGTGTCCATGGCTACCTCTACAGAAACCTACACAACTGTGATGGAAACAAACTATTCAGGTACGGCAAACAACCTCGACAACTCCACTTGTCTTTATGCCTCAAAAGGCTTCACAGTATTTATTGTTACTGCCTATACATTCATTTTTCTGATCGGAGTTATTCTCAACAGCCTAGTGTTTTGGGTGTACTTCTGCCACATTCCCAACAGCAATTCCATTATAGTCTACTTGAAGAACCTGGTCATAGCCGACTTACTACTGGTCCTGTCGCTACCGATAAAAATCCTCAGAGGCAGTGGACTGGAACCCACATCAGACCTGAACAGAACTTACTGCAATTTTGTAGCGTGGATCTTCTACTTGAACATATACTCCAGTATTTTCTTTCTGGGATACATTGCAGCCACCAGATACCTGAAAATTGTCAGACCACTCAAAACATATGCAATTCAAAACCTGAAGACTGCAAAACGTCTCTCTCTAGGAACCTGGGGTGTCCTCCTTCTCTTTGGAATGTCTTTTGTGCTTCTGATAAATATTGGTAAGCAAACACCACCACCAAGCTCTCAGATTTGCATAAGTGGAACAAAACAGATTATACACACGCTTGCTCATACTGCCTGCATGATTATATTTCTCTTCGTGTTGGTAGGTCTTTGTTTCTTTTACTTTCAGATTTCAAGTCAACTCCGCCAGTCCCCTTCTTCACAGTCACTGAAAAAGCAAACCAAGGCGAAGAACAACATTCTAATCCTGCTTGCTGTGTTCTTGGTTTGTTTTGTGCCCTACCACATCATAAGACTCCCTTATATTTTAAGTCAGACCAACTTCATTTCGGAATGCTACTGGAAACAGATTTTGTACTTCGCTAAAGAATCTTCCCTCTTACTGTCGACGCTCAACGCCTGCTTCGATCCAGTGATCTACTTTCTGTTTTGCAAGGCATTTAGGTCAAAGTTAGGCCTGGACAAAAAGGCAAAGAATTTACACCTCAATAAAATTTCTGTGCCTGTTAATGCATCACATATTATACTCGATTAATCCATTGACTTTCACATCAACAGTGAGAGGATGTGAATCCAATCCCACGTTAAAGAATACAAGTTCTTCTAGAAGGAGAAAAGGTCAGTCCATCAAGTCCATTTCCTCCCAAGACCACGTGCAAATTGACCAATCATAGACCACCGGCGTACCGTGGCTGCAGTGTGTACCATCTACAAGATGCACTGCAGCAACTCGCCAAGGCTTCTTCCACAGCACCTCCCAAACCCGCGACCTCTACCACCTAGAAGGACAAGGGCAGCAGGCGCATGGGAACACCACCACCTCCAAGTACCCCTCCAAGTCTCACACCATCCTGACTTGGAAATATATCGGCCATTCCTTCGTCGTCACTGGGCCAAAATCCTGGAACTCCCTCCCTAACAGCACTGTTGGGCGTACCTTCACCACGCGGACTGCAGTGGTTCAAGGCGGCGGCTCACTACCACATTCTCAAGGACAATTAAGGATGGGGAATAAATGCTGGCCTTGCCAGTGACGCCCACATCCCAGGAACGAATAAAAAAAATACTTAATCTCCTGAGAGTCAACGAGCCACGATTAAAACTTCCAATCAAGTAATCAAGAAAAACGTCAAAATATTAATCCAGCCGAGGAAAGAACACAACTCAAACCAGTTTACTTTTTTCTTTAAAGAAAATAGCTGAATAAGGAGCAATTTAAAGCCCCATTCTGAATTTTCGTGGTGTATGGGCCGGGATGAAAGGCTGAGTGATTTAATCTAAAAGCCATTTGTAAATGTCTTGTTATTTTGCTAAAAGCCAACATTTTAAAGGTTTGAATATTCATGATTTGACAAGACAGAGATACAGAGACACAGAGAGACAGAGAGACTTCACCCAGGTGGTGGGAACTAATGGTTGGATTCCACCGGTGACTCAACTGATGCGCCTGAATCATTGCGTCTCATCAAGTATTTGATTATCGGTTTCTCTCCCAAGCATGCGTGATTCCATTATTACACAGTCATTCGCAGAAATTCTTTATTAGTTCACATAGCAATAAAGCATTTTGCTGGGAATCTCTTCACCATGCCCAAGATCCAGTGGGGAGAAAAAAAAACCAATTATTTTAAACTCAGTTATTTTAAGCCCACAAATAAAACTGCATATTTTAAAGCTCAACAATTGGAACAAGTGTTAAGGTTAAGATTTCGCTGATGTTTGACTTTTGTTAGCTGTGAACTTTGGCAATTTTGCTGTCTATTTCCATTGACTGTCGCGTGGAAGCTTAAAAAGAAGATTTTACCCCAATTGGTTTGACAAATTTGAATAAAATGTTGATGCACATTTGTAAGTTAGGATTTTTCTCATTTGGTCCTCAGCCACATCATAGGCTTTCAAAGAAGTAAAACACAACTGCTGGAGCATCCGTTACAAGAGGAGAGAAAAGCGGTCTGGTCCACAGGATCGCTGTGTGCCCGGCAGACCCTGTGCAACGCTGTATAAAACGTTAGTTAGGCCACAGCTAGAGCACTGCGTGCAGCTCTGGTCACCACATTACAGGAAGGATGTGAATGCACTAGAGGGGGTGCAGAGGAGATTTACGAGGATGGTGCATGGGCTGGGGAATTTTAGCTATGAGGAAAGATTGGACAGGCTGGGGTTGTTTTCTTTGGAACAGAGGAGGCTGAGGGGAGACTTAATTGAGGTGTATAAAATTATGAGGGGTCTAGATAGAGTGGATAGGAAGGAACTATTTCCCTTAGCAGCAGGGTCGAGATAACCAGGGGGCATAGATTTAAAGTAATTGGTCGGAGGTTTAGAGGGGATTTGAGGAGAAATTTTTTCACCCAGAGGGTGGTGGGGGCTCTGGAACTCACTGCCTGAAAGGGTGGTAGAGGCAGAGACCCTCATCACATTTAAAAAGTACTTGGATATGCACCTGAAGTGCCGTAACTTACAAAGCTACGGACCAAGTGCTGGAAAGTGGGATTAGGGTGGATAGCTCTTTGTCGGCCGGCACGGACAAGATAGGGCCAAATGGCCTCCTTCTATGATTCTAACATTGGAAAATATAGGACCAGAAAATACTCTGCAATCTACCAGGCAAATCCCAAAAATGACTACCTCATAACTGTCCATGCCCTCAACTATCTATCCAATTCTTCCTTGCATTTTTTTTTACATTATCCTCCTCCTCCACAGACTACTGGGAAAACTGTTCCACATGTTCACCAGCTTGTGCGTAATGCAGTTATATGTAAACAGTCTATGTAACTTCCCTCTTCTATATTTTAAATAATATCTCCATAAGCTTCCTCTCCGCCACAGTAAACAAGCGCAAGCTTTTCGATATCTCCTCCTAGCTCAGATGACTTAAGCTAGGTTTCGGATTGGTTGCCCTTTTCCACACTGCTCCAACGAGTAGAAGCCTTTGAAACCAGCAATGTGAACCCTGTCCATTCGTTTCTGCTTGTTTCAGGGACCTGTGGCCTATTTATGCCAACATTCAATATTCAAAAGTTGCCCCATGTTTGAGTGGGCATTATCTGCCCAACAAGGTATCTGAGCTGCGAGGAGATGTTGAATTGTAGTTACGTGTGCATGATGAGATTGAGAGTTCAGTACAGTTTACTGATTGGTCATAGCTTATAGAATCATAAAGCACAGCAGGAGACCATTCGGCCCATCGTGCCTGTGCCGGCTCTTTGAAGGAGCTCTCCAATCAGTCTCACTCCCCCCTGCTCTTTCCCCAGAGCGCTGCAATTCCCCCCCCCGCCCCTTCAAGTATTTATCCAATTCCCTTTTGAAAGTTACTATTGAATCTGCTTCCACTACTCCTTCAGGCAGCGCATTCCAGATCATAACAACTCGCTGCATAAAAAAATGTTTCATGTCGCCTCTGGTTCTTTTGCCAATTACCTTAAATCTGTGTCCTCTAGTTACTGACCCTTCTGCCACTGGAAAGAGTTTCTGTACCAAAACCCTTCATGATTTTGAACGCATCTATTAAATCTCCCCTTAACCTTCTCTGCTCTAAGAGAACAACCCCAGATTCTCTAGTCTCTACATGTTTTTCTTTTATATTACCATTTTTTTAAAAAAATTAATAGAATCATATAATGATACAGCACAGGAGGCCACCATTCGGCCCATCATGCCTGTGCTGACTCTTTGAAAGAACTATCCAATTAGTTTTTTTAGTAATTGCACTTGTTCATTCTCACTACCACGTTCTGTCTGTGAAAACTGAGGCAAAGTAAATATTCGATAACTCCACCATTCCTTCATCCTCCATCCTTTTTTTTGTCCTTAATTCGCCTTCCTTTCTTTTAACAATTCTTCCACTTTTTAAAGTGTTCATCAAAGCCATTTTTATTTCCCTTTGTTATCTGCTCTTCATGGCTTTCTGATTTTTTTTCCTCTTTATTTTCTATACTCAGCTTTATTTTCTTTTGTATTAATAACCCAAGTCTCACTTTCATTTCTCTATTCACCCAAGGCTGGTCATCTTTGGCTGCATCCCCTCGTGGGAACATGCCTAGTTTCTTGCCTAATCAACTTTTCGTTTGATGCTGTACATTAAACACATTCTCTTCATAATAATCCTGGAGCACAACCACCCCTACCATTTAAAATTCCAATCGCTGAAAGCATAAAAGTTACTTCCCAACTGTCTTAACATACACTGCCAGCTGGGTCCAATCCTGCAAACCAAAACACTGAGGGCCGCGGCTATTGTGTAAACAGTGATCGGCTGACTGAAAGTTCAGTGAAGACCACTACAGTTCTTCATATTAGTCATAAAAGTAATTCCTCTTTCCTAGAAAGGACTTAAGAAGAAGGAACGCAGATTTATATAGCGCCCCGTCATATCTTCAGGACATGAGAGTCATAGGGCACAGGAAGCCGCCATTCGGCCCATCGAGTCCGTGCCGGCTCTCTGTAGAGCAATCCAGTCAGTCCCATTCCCCCGCTCTATCCCCGTAGCCCTGCAAGTTTATTTCCCTCAAGTGCTCAAAGCTCTTCAAAAGTAATTCATTGGTTCTGAAGTGCAACACCTATTGTTATGAAGGTAAACACGGAAGCAAATTCTCACAAAAGAGCCCACCATAATCAAGTGAGATGACTGACCAGTCTCTCGTGATATTGGTTGATGGAAGCATGTTGGCCAGGATACTGCAAGAACTCCCTGCTCTGCTTCCAACAGTGCCAGGGAATCTGCTACGTCCACCAGAGAAGGCAGACGGGGCCTCTGTTTAATATCTCACGTGAAAGATGGCACCTCCGACAACGCAGGATTCCCTCAGTACTGCAGTGAAATGCCAGTCCAGCTTATGTGCTCAAGTCTGAAGAGGGGCTTGAACCCACAACCTTCTGACTGAGATGAAAGTGGCACCCGCTGAGCCATGCCGTACTTAGCAAAGTCAATGGCCCGTATTTTCCGATCGCAGGCCTCCCGCGGGCGGAGGCCTGCGATCTGGAAAAATCTGCGCCCTTACCTGAGGGCTCCTGGGCCTCACCAAACTGCAAGTGTGCAGGGCCCACGTATCCCAGGGCGCAGGTAGTTCGCAGCGTCCCTGAGATCACGTGGGCCATGGGGAGCCAATCACAGAAGGGAATCTCCCTTCATACATTTGACAGGAAGACCTGTCAAATATATGAATGAAGATCAATGAAAAAAACAGTAAAACTTTAAATACATTTTTTTTAAATCACATTTTTAAAATGACTTGAAATTACAATAAATTAAGTATTTTAAACAAAAATAAAAAATTTTGAAAAAAATAATTAAAGTATTTTACGGGGCTAAAAAATAAACGTACCTTTTTTTTAAAAAAGTATTTTAAATTTTTTTTTTACTTTTTTCAACTCTTATCCTGGTAAAAGCAGGCCTTACGCCTGCTTTTACCAGGCGTAAGAATTGTAAGGGTTTTCTGCGGGTGGAGGGTCTCCAAAAAGCGGAACTATCCGCCCGCAGAGGCCCTTCTCCAGGGCAGCCGGAGGATCTGTCAAGACCATTTTTGACAGATTGGAAATGCCGGTTTTCAGCGCATGCCCTGTGCATGCCTGAAACCGGCATTTCCGATGTCCCTACGGGTGGGTACACAGCGCCACAGCGTAGGGATCGAAATATCCGGGCCATTGTCTCAACAGAAGCATCTATACTAATTTTGACATATAGGCACAGAGTTTGTGGCTCATCTTTAGTTCACTTGCTTATACAGCATTTCCATGAGGCGGGACAGAAATTCCATGGCACTTAGCAGATGTCACAGATTTTTCCAGAGTCTGTATAATTAACATTTAGATAGACTGGGCAATAAAAATAATTGCTAAATACTTATTTTGCTCTCAGAAGAAACTTTTCAAGGTACCACTAAGAGTTAAGAACTGCACTGCTATTTTATCAGATTTTGGTTTTTAACTTTCGGTTAAATTTACATCTTACAACAAATCTGACAGAGATATTAGCCTGAAATGTATTTTCGGCCCCTACGGGTGTGTACGTGCCTCAAGGGCCTCGCAAGTTCCGGGTTCAGGCATGCACAGCGCGTGCGCGAAATGCCGGGACTTGAGATTTGTCAAGAATTTTCTTGACAGATCCTCCGCATCCCTGGGAAAAGGGCTATTTGCCCAACTTCTACCCAGCGAATGCCCTGTGAAATTCTTACGCCTGGTCAAAGCAGGCGTACAGCCTAAGGGGGAGAAATTCAGTATCGCCCCATTTGGGGCGCAATTATCGGCCGGGCGCAAAGATTAGCGCCTGGCGCTAATTATCGCCACCGACTGCAAACTTGACTTTTATCGCCCCTGTAGGTGATTGCAGCGCTATATCAGGCGCTTCACACCTTTCTTAAGGCGCAAATGCCGAGGAGCGAGGCGCTAACTCAGAGCGCTGGCGAAGCTCATGTAATGTCAGTCAGCAATGGAACACACACACAATGGCACGGGCCAGTTCTTAAAGGGGATGGTTAATCTTGCTTTCCATCCACATCCTGCTCATTGCAGCCTGAATCTCGGCCTGGAGAGACTTGCACATCAAATGTGCTGGAAAGAACAATGGAGAGTACCAGGCAAAGAGCTCAGAGTGCAGCTCCCACAGTCTCTGCTAAATCGATACAAGGAATGGCAAATCAAAATGAACCTGCAAAGTGCTGCTCAGTACCCAAAACTCCTTCACACAACGTTCAATCTCTCCAGAAGTCTCTCCCTCTCTCTCTCAGAATGCGTAGTTCAAAAATGGCACCAACAATAAAAGGCAGAAGCGGTCACCTTTAAATAGCGCTCCCCCTTTCCCTTCATGACTGCAGAACGCTCCCCTCAACCTGTCGTTGCTAGCGTCAGGCGGTAAGGCAGGGGGCGCCACTCAATATCCGCTCCGGGGCGATACCGGGGCGTTGCACACTCGAGTGACGTCATGATCTGCCGGTGCAGGAGATCGTGGCGGTAGTGTTTAGCGCCGCCGCAAAATGTCTAGTTAATTTCGCGAGCGGCGCTAACTTCGCCGCGCCTGGGCGCTAGATGCTTTGCGCCCCATCAGCGCCCTCTTAAGGCGCTAACGGGAGGCGCAACCAACTGAATTTTTCCCCCCTAAGAGTTTTTTTAAAAAACAGAAAAATAAAATGTTATCAATAATTTATACATTTAAAAACCTGTGAAATAAGGTAAGTTTATTTTTTAGCCCCTTTAAAACATGTAAATTTATTTTTCAAAAAATTTTATTTTTGTTTTAAATATTGAATTAAATGCCATTTTAATTAATTTTAAATATGTGATGGTTTTGTATCTATTTAAAGTGCAGAGGTATTATTTTGGGGTATTCCCACTCATACTGATGGGGTTCCATACATACGGAATTCCCATAAGCATGAATGAGGATCCCCCTTCTGTCATTCGTTGGGCCGACCCACATGATCCCAGGGGCGCTCGCGAACTGCCTGCGCCCCTGCGCAGGCCTACGCGTACAGGCCCAGGAGCACGAGTCTCCCTGGATCCCGAGGCAGAAGGTAAGTTCGTAGATTTTTTGCCGGTCGGAGGCATCCGCCCGCGGGAAGCCTCCGGCCGCTAATTCAGGCCCACGGTTAATTTTTTTTTTTTTTTTTTTTTTTTTTTAAGTGCACTGAAGTTGCTGGGCAACTTTTTGGAGCTACTTTGTGCAGCAAGCATGAGTAAAAAGTGATCGGATCAGTCAGTCCCGAATTTTAATGGTATTGTCAATAAGAAGATCCCTTCTGATGATCTACATCAAGCTAATAATGGTGGACACGAAGAAAAAAAAGTGGAGCCCAGCATGTTTCACTGCTTAGATTAACAATAAAAATCATTTCCATGACAAAGCTCAGATAGTCGATCTTTCAGGCACCACTATTAATCTGCACTATCAAATGGTTCATCTAGCTAATTCGATCCAACCATTTGACATGCTCTGCCATGACGTCAGGATGCCAGAACATACCGAAGATCCTGAAGTGTCAAGGGTTACTCTTCTGTCCTCGAGCCAGACATCGAGAGGATCGTTGCATTTCTGTGGCCTGAGGCAGAGTGTGTCGCAGGCTAGGCGGCTGGTACTAAAGCTAAAATGACAATCAAATTGCAAGTTGTTGCCACGGAGGTTTTGCATAGTTTCTATCAGCTTTGGCACTATTGCTATTTACAGATTAATAACTTTAGCTTTTATTACATGTGACACTTGATTCCCCCCCCCCCCCAAATCATTTGGGACACCAGAAGTCTAGATGAAATAAGCGGGAAGGGGGGCAGTTAATTCTTCTGATGGGCCTTTCAGAACTCAAGCTCCGGTGCCATATGGGTCAGTAGCACTCGGAAGATCTAGCGTTTCTAAAGGTTGTTGAATTTTTCCTGTGCCTTACAACAGCCTGTGTTTATACAGCGCCTTTAACGTAGTAAAACGTCCCAAGTTGCTTCACAGGAGATTATAAAACAAAATTTGACTCCGAGCCACTGAAGCAGAAATTAGGGCAGATGAGAGGTAGGTTTTAAGGAGCATCTTAAAGGAGGAAAGAGAGGTGGAAAGATTTAGGGAGGGAATTCCCGAGCTTAGGGCCTAGGCAACAGAAAGCACGGCCTTACATCAGATCATTCTTGCTGGAAGTTGACAGAACATCTGGTGCTACATCTTGGATAAGATGGCTTTTCAACAAATGTCATACTCAGCACTAAAATCAGTCTAGTTCTACTTAGCATATGTAACAAGGTATGGGCCTGCAAGGTCCACCATCAAATCTGAGGTTTTGCTTACCTTCATCTCATTGTTCAACCTCAGCCCAGCTTTCATGAAAGGTTACATCGAGTTACATCGCATGTACAGCATAGAAACAGGCCATTCAGCCCAACTGGTCTATGCCAGCTTTTATGCTCCACACAAGCCTCCTCCCACTTCTCTTCATCTAATCCTAGGGGGAGGGGGATAGCGGAAGGGCTTGCCATAATTTTCCAATCTCCCCTAGATGCGGGGGAGGTGCCTGAGGATTGGAAAGTGGCAAATGTGACACCATTGTTCAAGAAGTGGTGGAAGCGGAGACACTCAATGTTTTCAAGTGGAGACTGGATAGGCACTTGAGGGAAATAAACTTGCCAGGCTACGGGGATAGAGCGGGGAATGGGACTGACTGGACTGCTCTACAGAGAGCCGACACGGACTCGATGGGCCGAATTGCCTTCTTCTGTGCCGTTATGACTCTATGGCTCATCCTTCTACTTATTTCTCCCTCATGTGCTTATCTAGCTTCCCCTTAAATACATCTATGCTATTCGCCTCAACTACTCGATAGGTTAGCGCGTTTCACATTCTTAGCACTCTTTGGGTAAAGAAGATTCTCCTGAATTCCCTATTGGATTTATTTGTGACGAGCTTATATGTATGACATATGGGTTTTGGACCCCCCCCCCCCCGCCACAAGTGGAAACATTTTCTCCAATTCTACTCTATCAAACCCTTTCGTAATCTTGAAGACCTCCATCAGGTCACCCCTCAGTCTTCTCTTTTCTAGAGAAAAGATCCCCAGCCTGTTCAGCCTTACCCGAGAAGTATATCCTCTCAATTCTGGTATTGTCCTTGTGAATTTTATTTTGTAAACCAACTTCTTCAGTGCCTCTGTGTCATTTTTATAATATGGAGACCAGAACGGTGCACAGCGCTCCAAGTGTGGTCTAACCAATTGCTGTATATAAACTCAAATTCGGCAACAGGCAAACTCTCCTTAAATCACATAAGTAATAAAGTGCCAAACGTTTTTTGTAAAATTTAAATGTTTAAAACCTAGGTGTGATATGAAAAGCACACACACAAGGAAACCATAAAATGCATAGTTAGATCTCTGAATTCAGACAACTCCAAGTAACCCATTTCCCTGTTGTGTATCGTTGTTTTAAAGTCACAATGCGATTCTGAAGTAGAAGTCAGCCAAGCTAAACTGCTGCACTTGACTATTCATTTCACTACTAACTACTTCTGGTTAAAGGAAATGCTGAACACCACAAATTGACCAAGAACATCATGAGGATAAAAAAAAACTTTTTTGTTGCGTGCACAAGTCCAGTCCGGTACTGCTGCATGATTCCTCTCTGAATAAACACTTGATCTTACAGGCACGTCGTAATAATTACCACAGCAAAAACGTTCAGCTTTGGCAGGTAGGTGATTTTTCTTTTGTATTTGTGTGATCACCGTGAGATCATCAGTGTCAAGTTGGGACTGGTTACTCATTCAGAACTTTATCGGTGCCTCTCTGGAAAGATTTTACCCAATCCAAGTGAAAAAGTGTTTTTTTTTTTGCATTTGAAGTTAGATTGAGAACATTGACTTGGGTATAATAATCAATTAAGTTAAAGCCAAACTATCAGTGAACTGAAACACATGTATATAATCAATCATTTTAACCATGGCAGTGATCATTACAATCTTAGATTGCAACAGTGACTACACTTCAAAAAAGTACTTCAATTGGCTGCAAGGTGCTTTGCGATGTCCTGTGGCCATGAAAGGTGCTGTATAAAGTCTTTCTTTCTTTTCACTGCACTCTGTTTAGGTGCCTTCAAGGCATTTAGGTTTGTTACTGCTTAAACATTGTGAGGGAAATCTCGGCGTAGCGTAACTCTCCTAATCGGGCGTGCCATTTCATCAGGCATCTCACATTAAAAAGAAATCTTCCCTCTGTAGCGGAGAAGTCTATTTGTTAGTTCTATAGCAACAAGGTTTCCACCTTGGTTCAGTTGGTAGCACTCTCGCCCCCGGAGTCAGAAGGTTGTGGGTTTCAAGCCCCACTCCAGAGACTTGAGCACAAAATCTAGGCTGGCACTCCAGTGGAGTTCTGAGGGAGTGAAAGGTGCTACATAAATGCAAGTTCTTCCTTATGTTTCAACAAAAGTAGGTTGTTGAACATCAGAAATTTTAGGCAAAAAAACATTAGGCCAAAGTTTTAAAGCGAATTTTGTTAAAGAAAATGCTGCCACTAAAATCAAACCCTTACATCCTTCTATCTTTCTCGCTTTTAACTTTTCTGAATCTAGTGTTCAATACAAGAACCAATGGACAGATAGAGAGAGCTACAATCACACAGAATTACAAGAATCAGTTACGTAATTCCCTTCACTAGATTGCTTCACAAAATTATATTGGAAATGTTTCACACAGACAGAGAGAGACAGACGCACTCTCTTGTGAACCCCTGTCACAGAACTGCAGAAACGTTTAGCTTAATCACAGACAAACAAATACAACAGCAGATAACAGGGATGGAAACAGACTGCGCTGGAAATACACAGCAGGTTTAGAGTGAGTTAGCATTTCGGTATGACTCCCTCGTCAGACCTGGAGGGAGGATCAGCAGACTCCTTTACAAGGTGAATGAAACAAAATGGGGAAGGAACAGGCAATAGTCAAAAGTCACGTATTACTGGCATTTTCTGTTTTTATTTTTTTTTTAAACTTCAAATGTTGGAAATTTTAAAAGACGAGCAGAGAGCAGGAAATGAGTGGAGAACATGAATTAATAATCTAAAGTTCAGATGACATTAGTAAGCTTCCCTCAGTAGTTTGTGGCATTTACTTGATCCACCTCAATTAGCAAAATTGTATGATTCATTTGCCAGAATCCATCACACTAGATCGGGAGCGTTCAACGTTAATATGTTGATTGCATCACTGTTTGTGGGTCCTTGCTGCCACATCTCCTACATTACAACAGTGACTACACTTCAAAACTACTTCATTAGCTATAAAGCGCTTTGGGACGTCCTGAGGTTATGAATGGCACAATATAAATGCAAGCCCTTTAATTCAAGCAGAATACAAAGGGGGCGATTTTGTCAATGGGGGCGCGTTGGAGGCGGGACTGCTGCTTATCAGGTTTTAGTCCCGCCTCCATCGACTTGTGGCCAACCCACACTATTTTCCCTTGATTGACCTTGTTAAGCCCGCCTAGCGGGCTTAGCAGGCCAATTAAGGGGAAGCCAGTTACAGAGAACGTCAGCGTATGACATTTCATCTGTCAAAAATTTTTGACAGATGAATTGTCATCGTTTGACAGCTCTGTGAAGCTGTCAAACACTGACATTCTCTGTTGTTTGATGAGTTCTTGAATTTAAGAGAATGCAGCAGCCATCTGTCATCTCTGCCGGTGAGATGCGAGAGTCTCCGCATCCCCAACTGTTGAAGCCTGCAGGAAGAAACAAAGGTAAGTAAACATTTTCTATCACTTTCCACTCACCTCACATACTTACATCTCCACACTTGCACCCATCACTTACGTCCACAGCGCACTTTTGCACCCCTCCGACCCCTGCAGACCCACTGCTCGCCTCGGTGACCCTGGCGGGGTTTCCAGACGTCGGGAAGCCCGCATCTCTGCTGGAAAAATGGGGATAATCCTCTTAACTGCCTTGTTAACTACCTGTTAATTGGCAGTTAAGTGGCTGTAATCCCCTTCCCGCCTCCAGGAGACGGGACCCGGTGCAGGTCGGCTTCCTGCCTCCTGGGAAGATGGTACCCATCCCGCCCCCAGATTCTGCCATTTTCCCGGCAGTCCCGCCTCCAAGCCCGCCTCCCCAGGGCTGGCAAGATCGCGCCCAAAGTCTGCAAACAGTCGTTATAGTTTGTCGCAACACTGCAGAATTTGTTACATCAAAAGGGCTCCTGTTGGAGGTGGGCAGCGTTCAATGTTTCTCACTGAGGAAAACCACTGTTTGCTTTAACACATACATCAAGTGAGTTGTAGTGATCAGCTGCTGTCCTTCTAAAGTTTCATGATGGCTATAAAACATATTAATAAACAGCTATTAAACAATGACTATTCAATAAAATACAGAATCCCAACTCCCCCAACCAAGCACATATTGCTTTTCAAGGACTGTTGCCTCTTTTGACAAAATTGTTCGGTGACATCTCGCAACAAAAGTAACTTATTCTACCTTGACATTCAGATGCGTTGATGGCTGACCCTACAACAAGCATCGAGACGGTCACAAGGACAAATTCCTCTGGCAACCCTACTTGCCAATTTTATTCCAATGGCTTTGCGACGTTCACGATTATTGCCTACGTGTTAATTTGCACAGTCGGAATCATCCTCAACAGCCTGGCTTTCTGGGTGTACTTCTGTCACATCCCCAGCAGCAACAGCGTCATTGTCTACTTGAAAAACCTGGTCGTGGCCGATTTCTTGCTGGTCCTGTCTCTGCCGATCAGAATCATCGGCGAGAACAAAACGGACTCCATGGCGCTGAGAAAAATCTACTGCAATTTTGTAACGTGCATCTTCTATTTGAACTTGTACTCCAGCATCCTCTTCCTGGGATACATTGCGGCCATCAGATACCTGAAAATAGTCAAACCGCTCAGAACACACGCATTTCAGAAGCTCAAGGCCGCAAGAATTCTCTCCGTGGGAACCTGGTGCGCACTTCTCAGCCTTGGAGTGTCGTACATACTCCTGACAGGGAATAAGTCATCCCAGAAGCCACCCCAGAACATTACAGGAGCAACATGCTTAGAATTTAGAAGCGGGGTGGGAATTTTCTGGTACGTGTTCCTCCACACCGGTTGCACAATCTTGTTTCTCTGCGTGTTAATCGGGCTTTGCTTCTTTTATTTTCAAACGGCGAAGCGACTCGACAAATCCCCGTCTCCAAGCTCACTGAAAAAGCAAGCCAAGGCGAAGAACAACATTCTAATCCTGCTCGCCGTGTTCTTGGTTTGTTTTGTGCCCTACCACGTGGTCAGGCTCCCTTACGTTTTAAGTCAGATAAATGTCATTCCCGGTTGTTTCTGGAAAAAGACACTGTACCACTTGAAGGAATCTGCCGTCGTGCTGTCGACGCTCAACGCCTGCTTCGATCCGGTGATCTACTTTCTGTTTTGCAAGGCCTTTAGGTCGAAGTTAGGCCTGGACAAAAAGGCAAGGGACAGCGACTCGCACAACGACCTGTCCTTGCATGCTAATATTTCACAATCCATCCTCGACGGACCCACCAACAACCATGTCAACTGTGTGAAATAATGTAAAATCAGTCTTGCAAAGTTACACTGAACATGCCCCTTGGCTCTCGATCACTCCACTTTACTAAGAGGGCTAAACAACAACAACAAGTATTTATATAGCGCCTTTAACGTAGTAAAACGTCCCAAGACACTGCACAGGAGTATTTTAAAACAAATAAATTTGACACCGATCCACATAAGGAGAAATTAGGGCAGGTGACCAAAAGCTTGGTCAAAGAGGTAGGTTTTAAGGAGCGTCTTAAAGGAGGAGAGAGAGGTAGAGAGGCGGAGAGGTTTAGGGCCTAGGCAGCTGAAGGCATGGCCACGAAAGGTTGAGCGATTATAATCAGGGATGCTCAAGAGGGCAGAATTAGAGGAGCGCAGATATCTTGGGGGGTTGTGGGGCTGAAGGTGATTACAGAGATAGGGAGTGGCGAGGCCATGGACAAAAAAATTGGTTGGGGGTGGGGGGGGGGGGGGGCGATGGCAAGAATGAAGACATTGCATTTATAGAATGCCTTCCACACCCTCTGGATGGGCCAAAGTCCTACAGAGCCACTGAATTGTTTTTGAAGGGTAGACACAGGTTGTCACCTGGTCAAAAACAGTGACCAATTTGCACACAGAAAAGTCCCACAAAACTGAAAATAAGGAGAGTAGTCTGTCGTTGAGTGATGCTGGCTGAGGGAGACATGTTGGCCAAGGAAGATTTCAAGACCTCAATTTGAACTATATCCCAGAACTTCTGGGACTATAATCACCAGTAACAATAGGGTTCACCAAGATTCCCAATTGCTCAAGTCTTACAGTGTGGATTCATTGCCTCTACACCCGCTCTCCCCAAATTGATCATTTGGCCTAGACTTTATACACATATAGATGCTCACAGCTCTCATCAGGTGATTGGGAAACCTCTCTAATCTGCACCTATTAACTGCTTCTGTTTTTTTTTTTAAATATCAGGCAAATGCTCAGAATGCTCCAGGAAGTGCCAAGTGTTGTTAGGCTGTATTAAGATAAAACAACGATGTGCTTTGCATCAAACGGAAATGTAGCTAGTGATAAAATGCATGTTCCAACGTTCTAAACTCCGGGCCACAAGATATTAATCTAGCTAACATTCGTGCAAAGCACAATACCAACAATACCAAGCACAATAACAACATTTAACACGGATTGTTTAGTTTGGATTGTGGGAGACTGGCACCTAAGCGGCTATCCATGCAGCAGCTCCCTGTGTGTCTCACACTCTTATTCTGGTGGGAGATTAGTATTTACACAAAAAAGAAGTCTGTTTCAATAATCTTAAGAGACTTTTCGATAATATATGGAGAATGAATGAGACCATTTTTGGTTAATATTTTCTTTTCAGTGATCAGAAAATTGGGAAAGGTGGGCGGGAGGGACAAGTAGAGCGAAAAATATGGAGAATTTTGTTGTTTGCGCCGGGTACTTGCAGTTTTGTCACCTTACTGTGCGGGCAGTGAAAATTGTGCATTGGTGTGTGTGTGTGCACTTGCAATGAGAAGGGAGTTAGTTATGAGGGTGAATAGGATGATACTCTTCAGGAGGCCATGTGGCCGTTTAAAATAAATAGGCAGATGTTGTCCAAATTAAAACAGGAAGGAGTTCTCAGTTTTGCAAACAACCCTGTGTAAAGAGAGCACAACCACCTAGTTCCCAAACAATAGGTATGCACATTTGAAGTTGAAACAAGAACGGAGATGCGATATCCATTCGCTCAATAGCTGTGAAACGACCAATGGACTACGTTGGAAGAAATAAATCAGATGTGATTAATAGATCTTTCAGTGTCTTTAAATAAGATTATGCAGCATCATTTAAAACGAAGGATTTGTTATTTATACTACTCTTCTGGTGAACAAAATTAGAACATAAGAATTAGGAGCAGGAGTAGGCCATACGGCCCTTTGAGCCTGCTCCGCCATTCAGTAAGATCATGGCTGATCTTCAACCTCAACTCCGCCCGATCTCCATATCCCTTGATTCCCCTAGAGTCCAAAAATCTATCCTTCTCAGCCTTGAATATACTCAATGACTCAGCATCCACAGCCCTTTGAGGTAGAGAATTCCAAAGATTCACAACCCTCCCAGTGAAGAAATTCCTCCTCATCTTAGTTTTAAATGGCCAACCCCTTATCCTGAGACTATGACCCTTAGTTCTAGACTCTCCAGCCAGGGGAAACAACCTCTCAGCATCTACCCTGTCAATCCCCCTCAGAATCTAGTAAGTTTCAATGAGATCACCTCTCGTTCGTCTAAACTCCAGAGAGTATAGGCCCATTCTATTCATTATGTTTCCTTTGTTATTTGTATTGTACGTCTTACTCCTTTGCCTAGGGATGCTGTAAGGTAGTTGCATATATGTGACTCTAATCTGGGAACTCCCGATTAACTGTTAATCTTCATTGTCGATTGAGATCTACTCCATTAATTATCTGATCGTGGAGCTTCCACTGTACCATTTTCAGGAGGTTACAACTGAAGTGGATGATGGCACTCCCAACTTTAATATCAATCTACTGTGTAAATGGAGTGTTGGGTTCAAATCCTTGCATTGTAATGAAGGGAAATAGTTTAAAATGTTAGAAGGATTTGATAGGGTAGATACGGAGAAATTATTTTCTCTGGTGGGGAAATCAAAAAACAAGGGGACATAACAACCTTAAAATTGGAGCTGCGGCATTCAGGAACGAAATCAGGAAGCACTTTTTCCACACAAAGGTTAGTAGAAATTTGGAGCTCTCCCCGCAAAAGGCTGTGGATGCCGGGACAATTGGAGCTTTCAAGACCAAGATAGATAGATTTATGTTAGGTAAGGGTATCAAGGGATAGGGAGCAAAGGCAGGAAAATGGAGTTGAGGTACAGATCAGTCATGAGCTAATTGAATGGTGGAGCAGGCCCAAGAGGCTGATTGGCCTACTCCTATTTCAAATGTTCCTATGCCTGTAAAATACATTTATCACCTATAAGTGAAATATGACCTCATTGAAGCCAAGCAGATGGAGCTGCACATTAATAACTGGTCTACCCTGGACTGAAATAACTCGAGTAAAATTTCAGACAGTTCCACTGCATTCATTATCAAACAGAGTATACAGCAAACAATGCCTAGAAATGTAGGAAAATTAAGTTTAACCTGGGAAGACATAGATCAGCTGTTTAAAATATTTGTAGCTTTGTTCTTTCAGTAACTTTTTCAGCCCGATTCCTGCACTGTAAGAGCACAGGAAATGCCATGGATGGGAAAATGTCATTTGACCCTATTGAACTTCATCCCACTGGTGCCCCAACTCTCCCATCCAGCTATAGTTTAAAACTCCCTAATATTGTTAGCTCTAATACCCTGCCTGATAGACTGTTCAAGATTTATTACCCTTTGAATAAAGGTCTTCCTAAATATCAGTTTAAAATGTACTTTTCACCATTATGTAAGTGTATATATGTGTATGTATATATACACCCCTGCCAATTTAATGCATTCTTCTGCGGTACATCACTTCAACCAACAGAAAGAAAGTGCAATTATATAGCACCTTTCAAAACCTCAGCACTTCACAG
The DNA here is from genome assembly GCA_030390025.1 of Squalus acanthias. Lineage (NCBI taxonomy): Eukaryota > Metazoa > Chordata > Chondrichthyes > Squaliformes > Squalidae > Squalus > Squalus acanthias. Next base: position 14,617,330 of record CM059429.1, read on the forward strand.
CCAATTAAGTACTTTTGAAGTCCTACCTGCTGTAGTCCATTTATTTACATCTTTCAGTTGTTACTTAACTCCTTTCAGTAGAGTTAATTTTAAAAGAAATTAAAATTTCCACAGCAATTATACCGCGCCTTACACGACCTCAGGACGTCCCAAAGCGCTTTACAGCCAATGCCGTATTTTTTGAAGCGTAGTCACTGTTGTAACATAGGAAACGCGGCAGCGAAAATGCGCACAGCAAAGTCCCACAAACAGCAATGTGATAATGGCCAGATAATCTGTTTTAGCGGTGTCGATCGAAGGATAAATATTGGCCAGGACACCGGGGAGAACTCCCCAGCTCTTCTTCAAAATAGTGGCCGTGGGATCTTTAGCAATTTTACAAAGCATTAACAGAAGTTTACTTTGTGACAGTTAATTGTATATTATCCAAAAAATTATAAAAATAAATTATATTATGTACCAAAAAAATTGTGCTTCGATTTTTAAAAAAAAATACAATTACAGCTTTCTTTAACTACAGGATGACTAATGTGAAGATTTCAATCACAAGATTCTGTCAGCAAATTTGCAGCAGCAAGTAAACCTTAATTTTAAGCGACTGCATCACTAGCTGAGGTGCAACACAACGAGTGATCTGCTGTACAACAACAACAACTTGTATTTATATAGCGCCTTTAACGTAGTAAAACGTTCCAAGGCGCTGCACAGGAGTATTTTAAGACAAAAAATTTGACACCGAGCCACATAAGGAGAAATTAGGGCAGGTGACCGAAAGCTTGGTCAAAGAGGTAGGTTTTAAGGACCGTCTTAAAGGAGGAGGTGCCAGAGGACTGGAGGACAGCTAACGTAGTACCATTATTCAAGAAGGGTAGTAGGGATAAACCAGGGAATTACAGGCCAGTGAGCCTAACATCAGTGGTAGGGAAATTATTGGAAAAAATTCTGAGGGACAGAATTAGTCTCCACTTGGAGAGGCAAGGATTAATCAAGGATAGTCAGCATGGCTGTCAGGGGGAGATCATGTCCAACCAATCTGATTGACTTTTTCGAGGGGGTGACTAGGTGTGTGGATGAGGGTAGTGCAGTTGATGTAGTCTACATGGACTTCAGTAAGGCTTTTGACAAAGTCCCTCATGGGAGACTGGTCAAGAAGTTAAGAGCCCATGGGATCCAGGGCAATTTGGCACATTGGATCCAAAATTGGCTTAGGAAGCAGAGGGTGATGGTCGAAGGTTGTTTTTGTGACTGGAAGCCTGTGTCCAGTGGTGTACCGCAGGGATTGGTGCTGGGTCCTTTGCTGTTTGTAGTGTACATTAATAATTTAGATATGAATGTAGGAGGTATGATCAGTAAGTTCGCAGATGACACGAAAATTGGTGGAGTGGTAAATAGCGAGGAGGGAAGCCTCAGGCTACAGGACGATATAGACGGGTTGGTCAGATGGGCAGAACAGTGGCAAATGGAATTTAACCCTGAAAAGTGTGAGGCGATGCATTTTGGGAGGACTAACAAGGCAAGGGAATACACAATGAATGGTAGGATCCTACGGAGGACAGAGGATCAGTGGGACCTCGGTGTGCATGTACATAGATCCCTGAAGGCAGCAGGACAGGTAGATAAGGTGGTTAAAAAGGCATATGGGATACTTATATTCTATGCCTCGGCTAATGAAGGCAAGAGCAGGGAGGTTATGATGGAACTGTACAAAACGCTAGTTAGGCCACAGCTGGAATACTGTGTGCAGTTCTGGTCGCCACACTATAGGAAGGATGTGATTGCATTGGAGAGGGTGCAGAGGAGATTCACCAGGATGTTACCTGGGCTGAAGCGCTTCAGCTATGAAGAGAGACTGGACAGGCTGGGGTTGTTTTCCTTAGAGCAGAGAAGGCTGAGGGGGGACCTGATTGAGGTGTACAAAATTATGAGGGGCATAGATAGGGTAGATAGAAAGGAACTTTTCCCCTTAGTAGAGGGGTCAATAACCAGGGGGCATAGTTTCAAGGTGAGGGGCAGGAGCTTTAGAGGGGATTTGAGGAAAAACTTTTTCACCCAGAGGGTGGTTGGAATCTGGAACTCACTGCCTGAAAGGGTGGTAGAGGCAGGAACCCTCACAACATTCAAGAAGCATTTAGATGAGCACTTGAAACGCCATAGCATACAAGACTACGGACCAAGTGCTGGAAAATGGGATTAGAATAGATAGGGCTTGATGGCCGGCGCGGACACGATGGGCCGCAGGGCCTCTTTCTGTGCTGTATGACTCTATGACACCATGGGCTGGATTTTCATTGACCCGTGGAGGCGGGTTTGGAGGCGTGTGGGGGGTTAAAGTTGCAGATTCGGGGGTCCCGACCCCATGCCAGTTTCGCTGGAGGCGGGTACCCGACCTGTGCTGGGACCCGCCTCCCCGAGGCGGGAAGGGGATTAGTGACAATTAACTGCCTGTTAACAGGTAGTTAACAGGCAGTTTTTTGCCTAATCCCTATTTTGAAAGTTGAAATGTGGGCTTCCCGACAGGTGGCAACCACTCCAAGTTATCGAGGCGGGCCGTGGGTCTGCAGGGGTTGGAGGGGTCGATATGTCCGGTGGGCAGGTGAGTGATGGGTAAGTGTGTGCAGAGGTAAGTGTGTAAGGTAAGTGCAAAGTGTGGGAAAAAGTTTTACTTACCTTAACTTCCTCCTGCAGGTGTCAGCCCTTCAGTTCTCGGGAGTCAGAAATCTCACCGGCACAGAAAGCAGAAAGGCCGTGGTGCTGTCAAAAGTTTCAGCCTCTGTTTTCTGTGCTGGAATGATTTCTAACTCAGCCAGAGAGGAAGGACTCAAGTTAGAAGACAAATTGTCAGTGTTTGACAGCTTCACAGAGCTGTCAAACGCTGATATTTCATCTGTCAAAAGCTCTTGACAGATGAAATGTCAGTCTGTGACGTCACCTGTTGCCGGGTGGCCCTTAATTGGCCTGCTGAGCTCGCTGGGCGGGCTCAACAAGGTCAATCAAGTGAAAATGCAGTGGGTTGGCCACAAGTCGATGGAGGCGGGACTACAACCCAAAAAGTGGGAGTCCCGACTCCATCACGTCCCCAGTATCAAAAGCCAGCCCTATGACTCTATGCTCACGAAAGAGGATGGATGAGTCTTTATTCAAAAACTCATCAAACAACAGAGAATGTCAGTGTTTGACAGCTTCACAGAGCTGTCAAACGATGACAATTCATCTGTCAAAAATTTGACAGATGAAACTCATACGCTGACGTTCTCTGTAACCGGCTTCCCCTTAATTGGCGGGCTTAAGAGGGTCAATCAAGGGAAAATAGCGTGGGTTGGCCACAAGTCGATGGAGGCGGGACTAAAACCCGACAAGCAGCAGTCCCGCCTTCAACACGCCCCCATTGACAAAATCGCCCCCCAAGTTGCCGAACAGTCTGGTTCAGCCTGTGGCTAGGACGGGGGATGGAATATGCAAGAGTACAAAGTTTTTGGCAGGAGCTGAAGACAGTGGCTTCAGTCTTCCCAATGTCTAACAGTGTGAAATTGTGGTTCATCCAAGAATTGGGACAGGATTTTAACTCGGAGGCAGGGAGGGAGCAGGGGGTGGGGGGCGGTGGATTGCCGTCGGGCCACTCAGCCCTGCCAAATTTAACAGCAGGGCCTGATTAACCTTTTTTTTCTCTATTTCCTGCCCATAGCCAGCCAGATTGAGAGGCTGGCTGGCTGTCAGCTGGGTAAGCCTGAGACACCAGGCCACAGCCGGGGTGCAGAGAGGAGGGAGGGAGGGGTCGGAGGCCGGGGGGTCGGGGGCCAGAAGCGGTGGGGTTGAAGATCAGGGGCGGGAGACCAGAAGATCGGGGTGGGGGGGAATCAGAGATCAGAAGGCATGAGGGGGGTGGTGTCTGGGGGTCAGAGATTGGGGACCGGAGATCAGAAGGCCGGAGAGGGGGGGGAGGAATCGGAAAGACAGAGTTGAGAATTGGAGATCAGAGGCCTCGTGGGAGGGGATCGGGGTGGGGGCGGGGAAGTAGATCAGAAGCCTTGTGGGGGATGTCGGGGGGAGAGCGGAAGAGTCGGGGCAGGGGGGGTGGGGGGTGGCGGGTCCGATCGCAGGAGGTTGGCGAAACAGGTACGCTGGATTCAGCAGGTAAGTGAAAAGGCACTTACCTGCTGGATCCAGCAGTACTTTAGCTGCTGGGTTCCCCGAGGCCTGGGAAACCCGGCTGGCCAGGGTTAAATTTAAAATGGCGCTTTAAAATGAGGCACATGGCCTCATTATAATATTCGAAGTGTCAACCCGCCTCCTGGGAGCAGACTGGCTGCCCGCCCCCCCATCCCGCCTCCGTTAAAACCGGAAGTGGGCGGGTTGGAGTCGGGATTCACATTTCTAACACTTTAACCTCCCACCCGACTGTTTTTTGGGGTTAAAACTCCTCCCTTGATGTCAGACAAGCAGCCTGACTGCACATGGAGGGCTAGAGAAAGGTGGTGTAGAGGTAAAGCTGGGTGTCATCAGCATACATCTGGAAGCTGACCTCAGGTCGGCAGATGATGTCGCCAAGGAGTAGCATGTAGATGAAGAGGAGGAGGAGGCCAATGATCAATCCTGGGGGGACTCCGGCGATAATGGCACAAGGGAAGAATGAAACACCATTGCCCGCCACGATCAGATAGGTAAGAGTTGAAACCAAGCAAAAGCAGTCTCATTGACCTGGACAATGGGGAACGGCATTGGAGGAAGATTGTGTGGTAAACCGTGTCAAAGGCTGCAGGGAGGTCAAAAAGGATGAGGAGGGCTAATGCACCATGGTCACAGTCAGAATCTTCGATTAAGGCTGCTTTGGCAAGGGACAAATTCAAAGCAAGTTGATGGAAATATGGGCACAGATTTGGAAGGCAACAGCATACCGAAGGACTTGAGAGGTAAAAGAGGTTGGTGACAGGACTGTAGTTTGCAATGAGAGGGGTCAAGGGTGTTTTTTTTTTGTTTTTGTTTTTTTTTGTTTTTTGAGGACAGCGTAATGACAGCGGTTTTGAAAGAGAAGGGGACAGTACATGAAGAGACGGGATTGTTTACAATGTCAACTCACATGGAGGCCAGGAAAGGAAGTTAGGTGGTCAGCAATTTAGTGGCAATGGGGAAAAGCGAGAAGGAGATGGATCTCATGGGCAAGTTGAGCTCAGATATGGTAGACAGGAGACAAACTAGAGAGAGAAAGACATGGGTTAAGAGTTAGGGTCGGAGGAAGGATCGACTTGGTGGGGATGGGGTGAGCGAGAGGGAACAGTAGAGGCAGCTATTGAATCCACTGAACTTAAAACCTTAGGAATCCAATAATGCAAGCAGTCAACCGCTGGTTGGTGCTGGCTGCCAAAATTCTCAAGAAGGTTCACCTTGTTCAGAAGACAACGCATCTCCAGAAGGTCAATTGAGGGCGGGGTGGGAAATCTGAAGATTACTGCAGTCGGTATTGGGTCATTAGAATGATCCTTGCTTTCTACCTATTGAACTCAAGGGAGCACAGCCTCTTCAGTACAAAAATATAAGACTTGGGAAGCCCTGGGGCAAAAATAGACAAAAGTTCACTTTTCTCACTCAAGGTTAACAAGACTCTTCAATTCTGAAAATGATTGGAATGCTATTCCCCTGTGCATGGCTCACTCAGTGTCTTGTTCATGCTGAAGAGATTTGTCACTTAAGTCTCCAACTGTGAGTGACCAAACCATGCTCTTTAAGCTACTGCCCTGTCTGTCGTGCATCAAGGATAGAGTCCTGAGCCTTGTACATAGTTTCTGGATGTATCTAACCACATTAGTACTCGAGTACCCATATTTCAGGGCTAACACCAGGGAAAAAAATAATCCCTAGCTATGCTGATCACAACTTCAGTCTTTTGACATACCACATTAATCTTGCATGCATCTTTTAACACCAACAGTACTCTGAGGGTGCAGTCAGCATTTTGGGCAGTGGAGATGGTACGTTTCTCTCTTTGGGGACTGTGATCTCAGCACTAGGCAAGAAGAAAAAAAATCAAACACATAGTTATCGCACGTTTGTTCAGGAAAGGAACTCCACAGCCAAAATCGCAGGTGGATCTGAGGCTTTAAATGTAAGGCTCTTATCATCTTCCACTATCCTTGGACATGCTGAGGACTTCTACAACTTCATCTATGAACCTCGGGCTGCCATCAAACATTAGATTAGCCATTGCCATTGAGGAGATAGTCTGAAGGGTAATGTGGACATTAAAAAACATTGACTGACACCTGAATTTGCAGTGGCTGACTTGTTGGCCATTTGTTATGAAAAGTGTCAACTAGGAAAGCACAGAAAACATATTCCAGCTGTGCTGGTTGATGGGTCAAATGGAGATTGGTCAATGGCGATATATGGCTCCATAATGGTGACAAGATAAATGTCAAACCCCACATCCTCCAGATGTCGTTTTATTCTCTTACTCAGCTTTGAACAGATCTAAAGGATACCTGGCATTGCTTTACACAAGGATCTAAGCTAAAAAGCAACAGCTAATGTCCACGCTGGATCCCCTTCATTTCTTAATTGTGGACTTTGAGTGCTCTCTACCTAAAACTCTTCAGTTGAGAAAGTAAAAGGGGATTACAGTGCAAACTAAATGCAAAGATCCGCTGTGTAAGCCTCTCTTTCTGTCAATGTCAAACGGTTAAAATGAAGAACCGTGGGAGAAAAGCCTGCAAGCCAACAAACTCTTCCCCTTAAATGGTTTTAGGGGACCTTGACTCCACATCCACTGCCAACCTCCACACTACCCTGAGCATCGCATGCTCTTAAAAATTAAAAAAAAATCAACTGGCGCTGAAATGGTTTGACAGAATTTAGACTGAAACCGAGGGGAGACTGGCATTGGCCATCAGAAGAAGAGGACAGTTTGATGCACTTTATCTTAAATTTAGAAAGGACATCATATGCTTAAGTTCAACAATTAACATTACAAGTGGGAAAAGAAAACTGTGTCAATGACTGAGAAAAGATTTCTCATGAGAATCGAGCAAAAACAATCAAAAACATGAAAAGAACAAACGTTGGACAATCACTTGGCATTGCCCATTATTTTTGGACCAGGAGGAAAAGGTGATTTTTGCCGGTTGGTTTGCATAGTACAGCTATCAAATGGTTCATAACGGAGGAATGTGTCATTTTAAGATGCTTGCAAGTGATGCGTTTGTGGTAGGATGGTTTGTGGGTTTGTGTTTACAGATTCCACACAGCAAATTCAAATTTACATTAATAGTGTAATTTAAGAGAGGAGCATGCAACAGATGGCCTCACAGCACTGCATGACTGCAATACCGTTCCTGACAGAAAGCGCTAACCAGAAGGAGGAAGAACAAAAATCAAATAGCTAGGAAATGTAAATCTGATGGTAAGTCACTCCTAGCTACTTTCACACACTTAGCCTCAGTCTTCTCACCTGGAACAGGAGGGAAGGGTAAGAGTAGAAACAGAAGCAATCCATGCCGAGTGCAGAAATCCAACAGCGGACAGTTGAAGATTTGCTCACTTCCTCTCTCCGGCACTTGAGGCTGTGCATAACCTCCTTTAAACTTGTAGCTAAAAGCACCCAGAATAAAAGCGATGATCGCATTGACCAAGATCTATTTAAAATGAGGAAACGGGCTTGGCTTAAGCTCTAGAAGACACACGCTTCACTTGAACATGAGAAGAGGTCTTGTAACCGAAGCATAGGAATAGGAGGAGGCCATTCAGCCCCTTGAGCCTGTTCCAGCATTCAATTAGATCACAGCTGATCTGTATCTCAACACCATCGACCCGCCTTGGTTCTGTAACCTTTAATACCCTTGCCCAACAAGAAAAGAATCAGTTAGACAATGTTTTCATAAACATTAATGAGCATGGGAAGTATACACTCGATTAGTAGGAGCATGAACAGAGGTTGAACCAACAGATAAAGAAGCCCCATGTTGCCTGTACCAACAAATTCTGACCACACTCAGAGAAAAAGGGGAATTCCTCAACCTCGACAGGCTGAAACTAGAAGGAAACTGGAGGACTTCCTTCTGCAACTTGCACAGTTGAACAACTAACTAACTTGTCAAGAATGATGATGCATGGAACGAGTTTATATGGAGACAGTTCAGAGACGATTCACACGGTTAATTCCAGAGATGAGGGGGTTGACTTATGAGGAAAGGTTGAGCAGGCTGGGCCTATACTCATTGGAATTTAGAAGAATGAGAGGTGATCATATTGAAACATAAGATACTGAGGGGGCTCGACAGGGTAGATGCAGAGAGGATGTTTCCCCTCGTAGGGGAAATCTAGAACTCGGAGGCACAGTTTTAGAATAAAGGGTCGCCCTTTTAGAACTGAGATGAGGAGGAATTTCTTCTCTCAGAGGGTCGTAAATCTGTGGAATTCTCTGCCCCAGAGAGCTGTGGAGGCTGGGTCATTAAATACATTTAAGGTGGAAAGAGAGATTTTTGCAAGATAAGGGAGTGAAGGGTTATGGGGATCAGGCAGGGAAGTGGCTTTGAGCCCAAGATCAGCCATGATCTTATTGAATGGCGGAGCAGGCTCGAGGGGCCAAGTGGCCGAATCCTGCTCCTATTTCTTATGTTCTTATATAAGCAGAGACAGAAACATTTACGTGACCTAGGAGGGATTATGCCCTGTTCTCCAGGATTAGAATTGGCAGGAACGTAACACTATCTAGTGGGAATAGCATGAAAACAGCAGCTAAACGGGAAACATTTTCCGCTTAGATCAAGAAATCATAGAAAGGTTACAGTACAGAAGGAGGCCATTCGGCCTGTCGAGCCCGTGCCAGATATCTATACAACGGGGCAAAATGTAAAATCCTATCACTCGTTCACTCATTGCACTTATCTGGAGCAGACAAACTCTCGTTTGTGAGGCTAAACATCCTTGCAGGCTATAGAATACTGGTCATGCAAGCTGCTATGAACTCAGATTGGTGACCGGTTTATTTTCATCGTGGTCTGTCCTCAAGTTACAGTTACAGTTCTGGAAAGTGTCATCGCTGTAGGGAGGTTTTTCCTCACCTCACTGAACTGTGACAACCAAACCGATCACATTCAATGGGCAAATGGTGCGAAGCGGAGACGTTTAGACCTTGCGGAGTTAGCCCATCTCAACCATGGCAGTGATACAAGTGCTACAATTGGCTTCAGGCTTTTATTTTTAGGGGAGCGGTGAGAAGAGAAGTGTTACAGCTTCTGGCAGTTCTTCAGTGATCTCTGCTCTGCTCTGGTGAAAAGCGTGTATGGTCAGGATAGGATCAGGGTGTATATTATGCGAACTTCACGTTAAGACGGGATTGGGCTCAGTCAGATGTGATGAATTGCCCCCTTTCCCCTCCAACGGAACAGCCTGCCTCCTGTCATTGGTCTAAACTCACACATGGAGAATGGATGGTATATTGGGAGACTGCCAGCAATGTGGAACTATACTCTAGCATGAGTGAGCACCTTTTGGAGCGGACAGGAGTATCTTAGAAAAGCAATTAAAAAAATAAAACTAATGTTAACATTCCTATACTTTTCAGTGAAAACCTTGATTAATGCGGGAAAAAATACAAAGACTTTTTTTTTTACAAAATGACCTGTTAAATGAATGAGAACACACTCAATGAGGTAGTTTGCAGATGAATTTGCCCCACTTTATTTCCTCTTTCCATTATCAAATTCTCCAATGAATTAACTCAAGCGCTCCTGTGTACACATCTGGTGCACTGTGCAGAGGATGCCCAGTTTGGAAAGAATCTCACCGAAATACATCGTCTCTTCCCCTTGCTCTTCACCAGGAACGGTATACGATAAAGAAGCAAGAATGGAAAAAGACAGAACTTGCATTTCCGTAGTGTTCGTCACATCCGGAAAACATCCCCCCCGAGTGCTTTACAGTTAGGAGATGAGAAAGAGTGGGCACCGAGAAGGAATAAAAATGGGAAGATTAAGATAGAAGGGGGGAGCAAACCTTAAAAGATTGTGGCCGAAAAATTCGGTTGCTTTGCGCCTCCCGGTAGCGCCCCGCTCGCCCCCTGGCCGCGATCTTCGGTAGCGCCCCGACTTACCGCCAGACGCCATGTCCGACAGGGTCGGGGGGGGGGGGCCTACCTGCGGCCGGGGTGGCGCAAATTAAAGGGGAGTTGCCAGGCGGCCATTTTTGTTGCTGGCCGCCTGCCAGAACCTGCCCCCTCTGCAGCCCCCCCCACCATATCTCAAGCTCAATGACCAAATTAAATATGCTACGGTGTTGAAGTTCAGAGTCTAGCACTTCGTAATGAGAAAATGAAATACAACATACTTGCACACAGATCTGCTTAGGTAAGCAAGTATCACAATTAACATCGACAGCCCTTTACCATTTTTAATTAATCCAGCTTACATATCGCTAAAACCTATTAGCACATTATTTCTGCATGCTTGCCAGAATCCAGCAACCTGCATCTTCAGAACACAACCACAAGATGATTTTGCAATCACTCATCCTGCTGAGTCTCCACCACAAACAAAAAGGCAGCAAAAACAGAGTTTACATCTGTTATCATTCTCTCCCTGCTCTTTTTAATATAAATAAAACAGACCTGCCATGGCACTGCTCATGGTAAATTAGAAGATGCGCTGCTTTTATAATGGAATATTACGCTGTGTAATGCACAATTATTCTGCTGCTAAGTGGATCTGTGGTTAACAAGATTCGAAGAATATGTTGATGGGGTTAGATGAAGTAGGGTGGGTAGAAGGCTCGTGTGGAGCATAAACACCGGCATAGACCAGTTGGGCTGAATGGCCCGTTTCTGTGCTGTACATTCTATGCAAGCCTTAAAAGCCACAAAGTTTAATTGCTGCAAATAGGCACAATTAGATACTCATTGCTGTTGCAAGTTTGACGACACTGGAACCTGCCTGTTCCATCACCTTGAAAGAGGCAATTATCAAGGCAAGTCGTCACAATGCTACTTTTCCTTGGTTCTCTATCTGTTCGGTTGTTAACTGTTGCTATTTTATGGATATGATATTTGAGCTAATCAGATGGCAGTATGACATACTTCACACCTGTGGCATTTTCAATGCCCGAGATACAAGACTCTTGTAACTATTAGTTAATATCCTGCGATGTCGCTCATGGGTAGTCTGGGGTCTGGAGAACGGTTATGCACGCACGCACATATGCTCACCATTGGTCACGGAGAGTCAGAGGATACGCTGCTTTATTAAAATATGGACACTATACCAATTTGTTTCTTAAAAATTAACCGCTGGGAGCCAGGGTTTTATTTATTTTTTTAAAACAAGTCTGAAGCAACAAAGCAGTTTTTTTTTAAATCACAGAGCCTGGAAAAGTGGGAAGCAGAACTGATTTAAAAGTTTATTTTTGTAAGCAGCCTATAGTTTCCATTTTCAGCAGCTACATTTGTAGAGACAGAAAGTGCAAAAGACTGAAGATACTGCACCTCAAATTGAGCTAGGGTCTGCAGCCAAAGAACAGGGAGAAAGGCGCAATTTAATTCCCCCCCCCCCAGCACAGCTGGACAAAGACCAGGACTGCATTTTCCTTTTTCTTTTGCAGCTGGAGCCAGGAAGAGCAGGGAGTGGAGGAACGAAGGGCCAGCAACATACAGGGGCTGTGAAGTCTGGCAGTATCCCAGAGGGAAATAACAACAGAAAACGCTGGAAAAACTCAGCAGGCCAGGCAGCATTGGGGAGTACTCGGGTCTGGCAGTTTTGAAAATGGAGGAAATCTCAAAGTTTGCCTAAATGCAGTAACCAATGTATGGCTGGCTGCGTACTTATTGTAACCAATAACTGTAATTCATTCTAAATTTTGCAGTCAGATCAACATAGGTGATGTAATTAGCTTCTCAAGGCAAAGACAAAACACAGGTGATATAATTTGTGCATCCTCCCCTCCTTCCCATTTGTTCTTTCCTCCTCTCCTCCATTCCCTGTCTCTGCACTTGCTTAAAAACCGTTACATCTCTAACATCTTCCAGTTCTGACGAAGGGTCATCGACCTGAAACGTTAACTCTGTTTCTCTCTCTACAGATGCTGCCTGACCTGCTGAGAGTTTCCAGCATTTCCTGTTTTTATTGCTGATTTCCAGCATCCACAGTATTTTGCTTTTGACGTAATTTGTCGCTCTGCCTAACTGAAACGTTTTCAAAACTCAAACTTATTTTTCGAATTCATTCTTTGGACGCAAGCGTCGTTGGCAAGGCCGGCATTTATTGCCCATCCCTAGTTGGGCTTGAGAAGGTGGCGGTGAGCCGCCTTCTTGAACCGCCGCAGTCCGTGTGGTGAAGGTTCTCCCACAGCGCTGTTAGGGAGGGAGTTCTACGATTTTGACCCAGCGGCGATGAAGGAACGGCGATCTATGTCCAAATCAGGATGGTGTGTGATTTGGAAGGGAACTTGGAGGTGGTGGTGTTCCCATTCACCTGCTGCCCTTGTCCTTCTAGGTGGTGCAGGTCACGGGTTTAGGAGGTGCTGCCGAAGAAGCCTTGGCGAGTTGCTGCAGTGCATCTTGTAGATGGCTGCATAGATGTTTAAGCTACTGGGCGCAATGCCAATCAAGCGGACTGCTTTGTTCACACCCCTCACTTCTTGATCCTTTCTCTAATCCTCTCCTCTTCTCATTCTGTTCCCTCGCTTTCTGCCTCTTTCGGATGAGACGTTAAACCGAGGTCTGCCCTCTCAGGTGAACTCAAAAGATCCCAAGGCACTATTTTGAAGAAGAGCAGGAGAGTTATCCCTGGTGTCCTGGCCAATATTTATCCCTCAACCATCACTAAAAAACAGATTATCTGGTCATTATCACATTGCTGTTTGTGGGAGCCGCCACATTTCCTACATTACAACAGTGACTCCACTTCAAAAAAGTACTTCATAGAAACATAGAAACATAGAATCTAGGAGCAGGAGTAGGCCATTCGGCCCGTCGAGCCTGCTCCGCCATTCAATACGATCATGGCTGATCATCCAAATCCAGTACCCTGTCCCTGCTTTAATCCCCACAGTACACATATCCCACCCTACCCCCGTAACCCCACGTATTTAATTCCCCCTAACATATCCCATCCTATCCCCATAACCCCACATATTTAATCCCCCCTAACACTAAGGGTCAATTTATCATAGCCAAATCAACCTAACCCACACATTTTTGGACTGTGGGAGGAAACCGGAGCACCCGGAGGAAACCCACGCAGACACGGGGAGAATGTGCAAACTCCACACAGACAGTCACCCGAGGTCAGATTCGAACCCGGGTCTCTGGCGCTGTGAGGCACCAGTGCTAACCACTATGCCACCGTGTTGCCCCTTCATTGGCTGTAAAGTACTTTGAGACGTCCGATGGTCGTGAAAGGCGCTATATAAATGCAAGTCTTTCTTTCTTTCTGCCTCTGTGACTCACGCTTGTCTTTGCCTCCCTTAATCATGTCCCTCTTTCTCCGTTCCCTCTCTCCTTTTCCTCCCTCCCCATTTCCCCCCCCTCCTTCTTATCCCTCATCTCACTCACCATTTTTCTCTTCCTCTCCTCTCCCTCCCTCCCTCCCTCTTCCCACCCTGCCTCCTCTCAACCTTCCGCTTTCGTGGTCCTTTGTCACAATACCCCATGGCTCACTAGCTGCTCTGATGGTGGGAATTCAGCCGCTTACTTTCTCAAGTGGTCGTAGTGCTTATTATGGGCCAAATCTTGATGGAGTGAGGCATCTCTCACAACATTAGTTTTAAGTCTTTTTCCTTTACCAACACCAACAGAAAATGCTGGAAACACTCAGCAGGTCAGGCAGCATCGTGGAGAGAGAGAAACAGAGTTAACGTTTCAGGTCGATGACCCTTCGTCACTATTGTTTTTCCTTTACCCTTCAGCTCAAACAATGTAACGCACTGGAAGTGCGAGCTGATGACGGCTGATGATGTGAGGGCAATGGGGATCTCAGTGAATGACAGGAGCAACTGTGTATCTCCTTTACCAATGCGATTTAAGGATAGAGAATGAAACAGAGGAATGTTGGAGAAGAAAGGCGAATTAGAGTCTAATCAGTTATAGAAAAAGAAATGAGGGGGAAAGAAAGATTGGATTGAGAGAGGAAAAAGAGAGACAGAAAGGAAAAGTAAGATTTTTTTTTTAAATTAAGTTTTACATTTTTCAAATCTCGAAGAATTTCATACATGCAAGAATGAGACTGAACGGTTTAAATTGTTCCCTTTCGGAGCCAGTGAGGTTGGCTGGCACTGCATTAACAATTACCACATCGTTAAAACGGTACTTACAAACTTAATTACCAGATTTAATGTTCTGCGGTGAGTTGAATGGACAATTAATTTGCACATCCAACAAGCTCTTAAAATTAACGGGGAGGCTAAGGGCGAGCTGCCGTTTGTGCGAGGCAAATGGCAGAGCGGTGTAAATCAGCCAGCAAGTTACAGCGATTCGCAACTCACGCCGTATCTCTTCTTCCACTGAACTTGCTGGCCGATTTGCGCATTAATAACTCGCCGTTGCTTTTCCAGCAGGATTCGGCCCAATACACCTGCCTGAGCGATTGTTTATTTTGAAGCGCTCACAGCGTTTATAAAGTAAACAGACGTGCTCCTCGGCAGCAAGGCCGAGCCGAGCGAGCCCAGGAACGGTGAAGGACAGGGAAAGCACGTGGTGTAAGCAAATTTTTTAATTAAAGTTTTAAAAGTCGATAAACCGGCAAGGATCGGCAGCAGGACCGGGAGCGGCCGGAGTCGGCGGCAGGTAGCGCTGGGAGGGAGGATGGGGGGCCAGGGAGGTCCCGCTGCAGCAGGAGAGGACGGGAAGCAGCTGCCTTTTAAGTGATGTTGCTCCACACGCTCCTGCCTCACACCGCTGGCTGCAGCCACCTTTTGTTCCACTGATTCCTCCATTTCCATTCAGACTTGGAGAGGAGGGCGGTGTATTCTCCGTACTGCAATTGGGAAATTTAGGATTAAATCCATCAACAGCAGCACCACCCCCCCACCCCCACCCCCACCTTGAAGCCTCATGGAATTCAAAAGAGATAGAACGTAAGAAATAGGAGCAGGAGTAGGCCATTCGGCCCCTCGAGCCCGAATAAGATCATGGCTGAACTTCTACCTCAACTCCGCTTTCCCGCCCTATCCCCATATCCCTCGATTCCCTTAGTGCCCCAAAATCTATCGATCTCTGACTCATTGATTGGTCATCCTCAGCCCTCTGGGGTAGAGAATTTTTAAATTTCACAACCCTCTGAAGAAATTTCTACTCATCTCAGTCTTAAATGGCCAACCCCTAATCCTGAAACTATGCCCCCCTAGCTCCAGACTCTCCAGCCAGGGGAAACAGCCTCTCAGCACCTAACCGGAGGAACAAGGCAGCAGCAGCCAGCAACACGGGAGGAATGCAAATACATATTTTTAATTTGTGACAGAATGCCCACTCCTGTTTCAACACTGTGCTGCTGTCGATGGCAGTCCTATAGGTGTAAAAATCAGGCTGCCCTGCGGTCACTGAATAAACGCAGCTCCACCGCAGGAGATGGAGGGTAACATGACACTGCCAGAGAACGTAAATGACCCCCGCACCACTGACTGCTTACTCTTCTGATTGTTTTCACGTTGCTAGACTGCGCAAGCCTTCAGCATCACGAGCTGTTTCTTTCACTGTGCAAATGGGTACATGTTTGTACATGATCACAAGGCTGTAATTCACAAAGGAAAATGCTGCACAGGGCAAGGCAAGAAAATGAAAGAACTTGCATTTATATAGCGCCTTTCAGGACCTCGGCATCCCAAAGCACTTTACAGCCAATGAAGTACTTTTTGAAGTGCAGTCAGTCACTGTTGTGATGTAGGAAATGCAGCAGCCAATTTGCGTACAGCAAGCTCCCACATTCAACAATGGGATAATGACCAGATAATATGTTTTAGTGATGTCGGCTGTGGGATAAATATTGGCCAGGACAGCGGAGATAACTCCCCTGCTCTTTGAAATGATGCCATGGGATCTTTTACTTCCACCCAAGAGGGCAGACGGAGCCTCGGTTTGACGTCTCATCTGAAAAACAGCACCTCCGACAGTGCAGCACTCCCTCAGTACGAGCACTGGAGTGGTCAGCCTGGATTTTGACAAATTTGCTAGAATTCTTTGAGGATGTAACAAGCAGGATGGATAAAGGGGAACGAGTAGATGTAGTGTATTTGGATTTCCAGAAGACATTCGATAAGGTACCGCATAAAAGGTTACTGCACAAGAGAAGAGCGCACAGGGGTTGGGGGTAATATATTGGCATGGATAGGAGAGTGGCTAACTAACAGAAAACAGAGACTCGGGATAAATGGGTCATTTTCCGGTTGGCAACCAGCAACTAGTGGGGTGCCACAAGGATCAGTGCTGGGGCCTCAACTATTTACAATCTATATTAATGACTTGGATGAAGAGACCGAGTGTACTGTAGCCAAATTTGCTGATGATACAAAGATAGGTGGGTTAGCAAGTTGTGAGGAGGACACAAAAAGTCTGCAAAGGGATATAGATAGGTTAAGTGAGTGGGCAAATATTTGGCAGATGGAGTATAATGTGGGCAAATGTGAGGTTATCCACTTTGGAAGGAAGAATGAAAAAGCAAATTATTTAAATGGAGTGAGACTACAAAATGCTGCGGTACAAAGGGATCTGGGGGTCCTAGTACATGAAACACAAAAAGTTAGCATGCCGGTACAGCAAGTAATTAAGAAGGCAAATGGAAAGTTGGCCTTTATTGCAAGGGGTATGGAGTATAAAAGTAGGGAAGTTTTGATACAACTTTACAGGGCGCTGGTGAGACCGCACCTGGAGTACTGCGCACAGTTTTGGTCTCCATATTTAAGGAAGGATATACTTGCATCGGAGGCAGTGCAGAGAAGGTTCACGAGGTTGATTCCTGGGATGAAGGGGTTGACGTATGACGAAAGGTTGAGCAAGTTGGGCCTATACTCATTGGAGTTTAGAAGAATGAGCGGTGATCTTATTGAAACATATAAGATTCTGAGGGGGATTGACAGGGTGGATGCTGAGAGGGTGTTTCCTCTAGTGGGGGAATCTAGAACTATGCGGCATAGTTTCAGAATAAGGGGTCGCCCATTTAAGACGGAGATGAGGAGGAATTTTTTCTCTGAGTGTCGTGAATCTTTGGAATTCTCTACCCCAGAGAGCAGTGGAGGCGGAGCCATTGAATATATTCAAGGCGGAGATTGACAGACATTTGAACTACAAGGGAGTCAAGGGGTATGGGGAGAGAGTGGGAAAGTGGTGCTGAGGCCAAGATTAGATCAGCCATGATCTTATTGAATGGCGGAGCAGGCTCAAGGGGCCGATTGGCCTACTCCTGCTCCTGTTTCTTATGTTCTTATTTTGTGCTCAAGTCTCTGGAGTGGGACTTGAACCCTCTACCTTTATGACTCAGAGGCGAGAGTGCTGCCATTGAGCCACGGCTGACACCACGGAGGCTCGAGCAACACATCCGGCTAAGTTAAAATGCAACCTCTTAGAAAAGCCCCTACCTCAAAGGAATGGCAACTTTTCCAGTCCTGGAAGCCAATAAGGACAGATCCAAGTCGGAAAGTTTCCCCGTCAACAGACTACGACCAATTTCTATTACTTCCTACGCCATTTTTCACCGTTTGTCCCACTGTCACCATTGGCAGAAAGGAGCGCTCAAGTTTAGGAATCTAAAGTAATGGGTCTGCACAGCCAAATGGAAAGACATTTTAATTATTTAGAGATGTAGGTGTCTCTAAGCAGCTAAGAACAAGTTACCTAAATGGGTAGAGGTTAGAAATTATTTACACTGAAAATGGCCTCCGCCCACACCCACTAATTTTTTGCTTTAAACAGTAACAAGGCAGTGAAGGAGAGATATTAAAGAGTCATAACGTTTTATCCGCACTAGAGGCTTTGTAGCTGGAAAGTGTGAATGTAAAAGCTGACAGATGAATACAGATCAAACTGTATTGAGATGTTCAAAAAGGACCAACCGGAAAGATTTTTTTTTTTTATAAAAGTAATCAAAAGCCAAGGGGGAAACCCTGACTTGGACCAGGTGTGTCAAGGCTTGCAGGTGGGATGGAGTGAACAAACTGGAGAAAAAATTGCTTATTAAGCTACAAAACTAGCTATGACTTGATAAAAATGAATTTGGATACAAAAGAATAAGTACCATATTTAGGACTGTTTTGGCTGTACATCCTGCCTACACTGCACTTTAGAATATTGATAAACTTCAATGTAAAAACAAGAATATTTGGCTTAGAGCCATACAACAACTTGCATTTCTATAGCACCTTTAACGTAGTGCAACGACCCAAGGCGCTTCACAGGAGCGATTATCAAACAAAATTTGACATTGAGCCATATAAGGAGATATTAGGGCAGGTGACCAAAAGCTTGGTCAAACTGGTAGGTTTTAAGGAGCGTTTTCAAGGAGGAGAGAGACGTAGAGCGGTGGAGAAGTTTAGGCAGGTAATTCCAGCATGTAGGGACCAGGCAGCTGAAGGCACGGCGACCAATGGTGCGGTGATGGAAATTGTGGATGGGCAAGAGGCCAGAATTGGAGGAGCGCAGAGATCTTGGAGGGTAGGGCTGGAGGTGTTTTTTTTTATTCATTCACAGGATGTGGGCGTTGCTGGCGAGGCCAGCATTTATTGCCCATCCTTAATTGCCCTCGAGGTGGTGGTGGTGAGCTGCCTTCTTGAACCGCTGCAGTCCGTGTGGTGAAGGTACTCCCACAATGTTGTTAGGGAGGGAGTTCCAGGATTTTCACCCAGTGATGAAGGAACAGCGATATATTTCCAAGTCAGGATGGTGTGTAACTTGGAGGGGAACTTGCAGGTGATGGTGTTCCCATGCGCTTGCTGCCCTTGTCCTTCTAGGTGGTAGAGGTCACGGGTTTGAGAGGTGCTGTCGAAGAAGCCTTGTCAAGGTTACAGAGATAAGGAGGGGCGAGGTCATAGAGGGATTTGAAAACAAGGATGAGAATTTTAAATTCGAGGCATTGCCGGACCAGGTCAATGTAGGTCAGCAAGCACAGGGGTGAACAGGACCTGGTGCGAGTTAGGCTATGGGGCAGCTGAGTTTTGGATGAGTTGAAATTTACGGAGGGTTGATGGTGGGAGGCTGGCCAGGAGATCAATGTTACCTCTAGACTCAACTATTCCAAAGACCAGAAGGTTCTGGGTTCAATCCCTGGTCTGTTTGGAGTTAATTGTTCTTAACCAGGGCATCAGTTGATGTATAAATTGGTTGGGGGTGGTGAGGTTAAAAAAAAAGTGTGTGCTCCTAATAGCAGTGTTTGGGCGTTGACGGAGAACATTATTGGACTTGGTTACAATGTCCTCAAATAACCTGCGCATCAACATTCATTCTCGAAGCTCACACAGAAAGAAATGGCCACATCAGTAAGATACTGGAGGGCTGCTGGCACCAACTGAACTATCGAGTAGTGCTTTAGAAGGGGAGAGAAGAGAGGGAGGTTGCACCACCTGGAACAAGAGACGCATGACTTCTTTAAAGGGCATGGTCACCATTTTTGTAAAAGGGAAACAGACTAGTGCTATACTTATTGGAATGACATTACAGGTAAAATCAGGTATTAATCATATCATCACGACACATGCTTGTGAAACAATGGGGGGGGGGGGGGGGGGGGAAGAGAGGAGGTAAAGCTACCCACAAAAAAGGTACTTCAGGAGGGACAACTGTCTTTTTAAAAAGGCTTTTAAATGATCAAAAAGCGTCTCGTGCAGATTAGAATTGACACTTTGCGTGCAGAGAATAACATCACACATGCAGATTCACAGCGGTCTAGTTCTATGAAGGTCTGGTTTCATCTACGTCAATCAACTCATTTTCAAAAGACCACACATCCCACAGCAAATCATACTCTGAAATAAAGGAAAACATGAGCAAAGTGGTTAGACTGCCGCATGACACTGCTGTCGACAGTACACTACTCAAACGGCCAGCTGCTGCTTCTCGTGCGGCCACAGCTCCCGTCTAAACCGAGCTCATTTCAGAAACAAAATAATCCGTTTTGTGAATCAGGTATGAAGAAGTTTTCTTTTTTTTTGGGGTACCTTAAAGTCATCAAACTATCTCGGGCTGTGATTGTTAATTGATCAGGAGGTAAAGTGTGAAAACCAAACATCTTAAACACTGTTTTTTTTTTAAAGTATATTTTTGTAGAAAAACTGCTGGATTAAATTTCAAATTTTGCCTCACGACTTCACACTTGCTGGTGAGGTCTGCTGGCAACTCAAAAAATGGTGATAGACCAGGCTTTTTATTTGTAAAAATTTTGACCCAAAGGCTTTGTAAACTACAAGCATTGTTGGAACAGAAATGAAAATCATATTTTTGAAAAAAAAAATATATACATAAATAAAAAGTTTACTCCGTTGCTACACTAAGTGCACGATGGAATAGATTTAGCCGTTCGGCGGATGGCCTGTGAAATAACGGTCCCGACAATCCTGCACAGATCCAGGTATATCCGTCAGCAGAGTGGAAGAAAACGGATGTGGCCAGAGCCACTGGGTTGAAGTGACCGAGTAAGTCGAGTTGTGATTTCTTATTACATTGGATTCCAGGCTTTTCAGTGTTTTTAGAATCACATTTTGCGATCGCATGTGTTTTTCTGTGAAAAATGTTAATATTGTGGAACTGCCCATATTATACAAAGAGGCCTTACAATGAGGGCCAGTGATTGAACAAAAGAAAGACTTGCATTTATATAGCGCCTTTCACGACCACTGGACGTCTCAAAGCGCTTTACAGCCAATGAAGTGCTTTTGGCGTGTCGTCACTGTCGTAAAACCCAAAGACGAATTGGGTTTTCATTACATGGGTTTCCAGGATTTTTTTTTTTTTTTAAATCAGTCTTTTTAGGATCCTGCAAAAATCAATCTTGTTTTTAAACACAGCTTTGCTTCCGCAACCCCCCCCCCCCCCCCCCCCACCCGAAGTAAACGAGCAGCTATATATGCTGCACAAGCCTTAACGGAATCACTCTCTCCATAATCGCTAAAACCATCAACAAGCAATAATGTTTGCTCCATCTGAGCAATTGGTTGCTTTCGTGCTCTTTACTGTTGCAGCCACCACAAGATTTATCTAAAGCCTAATCTATTTCACTTCCTCCTCCTTCAGTCTCAGAAGGCTTGTGACATCAACATCTCTCTCTGTTTCACCAATTTCCTTTTTGCAGAAGTGAATGTTTAAAGGGCTGTCTGAGTAATTTTGGTTTAGTAGAGAAAGAGAGAAAAATTCTGAAAAATCAACTGGAAACTGTTTTGAGAATCACTAGGCTATCCTAAATACTAAAATAAAAAGCTACCATCGAAAAGCCCTACCATCAGGAACTACCACTGTAATCAATATAAAGTGGTGGGGATTACAGGGACTGCTTCATAGCCTGAAGCAGAACTTGAAAAAGTAACGGCTATGCTTGTAGCCAAGAGCTTCTTGATAACAGGGAATTGAGGCTCTGTTAATAGTGCCCAACAACACAGATTACACTTAGAAAGACTATTACTATAACTCATGTTTTTGGTAAACTAAAACAAGACAGCGGCTGATGAAGAGTGTGAGTAATAAGGGAAATTCAGGGAGGCAGTGCAGTACAACTGGGAATGTACAATGTGGTTGGCATGTAAGCGTTACGTTAATGACCGAAACAAAAGGCAAAAAAAGTGGTGTTCAACTTCTAAAAAAGGTCATTAATAGCATTCCACTGAAGTGCAGGTGACACATTTTCTGACTCATTAAGCATGTCCTACAAGCTGCTTCCTTCTAAAGGGAAACAAGACATTGGGTCGATAACATACTTCCTTTCTCAAATTTAGACGAGCAACAGAGGGCTTTGGAGACTTAGACAGCAGCGTTACCCCTAACGCGTCGTTGTGCAGTGTTGGCAGTCTATTCTGAAAAAGGACGACTATTAGCAGCTACAATACCCTCACTTAGATACGGGCAGCAACTCCAGGTCAACAAGAATCTACCTCATCACTCAGCAAGTTGTTTGCTCAGCTGGTTGAAAATTTCAACACACTAGGCAAGTTGCCTTATTAAAGCATCAACACAGCAAGTAAGTTTTCTCTTATGGATTCTTTGCTGTCCTCTGAATTTATTTTACTAGGTTCCCTCTCACACTCAGCTATATAACCCCATTAAAATCTCTCCTCTGTAGATTCCCCCCCCCCCCACCCCCACCCTCTCCCCCAAAGTCAGAAATGCCTAAATAATTGAATGTCTTTGATTTGATTTAAAACCATTGCGGAAGTTAATTTTCAATCTTATTCTTGCTTCTCGTTTCAGATCTCAATAAATTAATCGTCACATTTTTGTTTGAAGCTGCACACAATGAGCGCTGAATCTTCAAACAGCTCCAGTACCCAGTGTATCATCAGCAACAATATGGAAGCTTTCACTTATTTCTATTATTTAATCTTCCTGATTGGCATCATTGGGAGTTTCGTAGCACTTTGGGCTTTTATTAGCCAAAGGAAGGCCAGAAAGTGCCTCAACATCTACCTAATTAACCTACTGACTGCCGATTTTCTGCTGAGTTTGGCTCTGCCTTTCAAAATAGCTGTTGACTTGGGTATTGCTCCCTGGCGTTTGAAGATCTTCCACTGCCAGGTCACGGCCTGTCTTATGTATATTAATATGTATTCATCGATTATATTTCTGGGCTTTGTAAGCATCGATCGATACATTCAGCTATCAGGAAACTCAAGGTTCCAACGGATACAGGAACCAGGTTTTGCTAAAATGATGTCCGCCGTAGTATGGGGAATGGTGCTGCTGTTGATGGTGCCAAACATGGCAATCCCCATCGAAAGCATAAAGATGAAGCCTCTTCTGAGGTGTGCGGAGATCAAGACGACGCTGGGGCTGCACTGGCATGTCCTTACCAATTTTATCTGCATTGCCATATTCATGAATGTTTCAGTGGTGCTCCTGACCTCCAACTTCCTCGTGGTGAAAAAACTCTACAAAAACAAGGACAGAGAAATGCAGAAAGACGTACAGCAAACTCTGAGGCACGTTTTCATACTGACCGGCATCTACATCATTTGCTTCGTCCCATATCACATTGTGCGAACTCCATACACTCTCAGTCAATACAAACCGGTGAGAGACTGCACTGTACAGCGAGCCCTGTTTTTGGCAAAGGAGTCCACGTTCCTGTTAACTGTTCTCAATCTTTGCTTTGATCCCATTTTGTATTTCTACCTCTGCAAATCATTCCGATCAAAAATTACCGAAACGTTTGGATCAACTAAAGAGACCAGGCGAAAGAAGAAAAGCGAGGACGAAGAGGGGGTAAACGAGACCAACTTAACGTTGTGCAATTAAAATGGACGTTCTCTTGTATATTCCGCTAGTGTGGTTTGAAAGCTGTATAATGCAGAAATCTTAAAACCTTATCCCAGAAATTTTAAAAGTGTTCTTTAAGCTTTTGCAGCGATGCCCAGTTTTCTTGACAAATAGACTATGAGACGAAAAAAAAAAAATCACTTTTACAACATTCTTACTTTGGGCTTTTATAACTTGGACCAAAGCACAATTTGTCTGAGCCGACAAGACAAGGTAAAGTAAACATAGAAACATAGAATCTAGGAGCAGGAGTAGGCCATTCGGCCCGTCGAGCCTGCTCCGCCATTCAATACGATCATGGCTGATCATCCAAATCCAGTACCCTGTCCCTGCTTTAATCCCCACAGTACACATATCCCACCCTACCCCCGTAACCCCACATATTTAATTCCCCCTAACATATCCCATCCTATCCCCATAACCCCACATATTTAATCCCCCCTAACACTAAGGGTCAATTTATCATAGCCAAATCAACCTAACCCACACATTTTTGGACTGTGAGGAAATGTGAGGTAATGTGAGGAAACTAGGTTGAGCAAAGAAAAAATACTTGAATGTTGAAACTGCACTTACGGCAAAAGATAGATTGTATAATGTTTGTCAGCTTTGAAAGAGGTTAACTCATGCAATGAGTACATAACTGGATTTCCATCTTATTCATGTATTCAGTGCGATATGGAATTATATTTTTAATATCTATATATTATTTAATTAAACTTGTGTTTGATTAAGATATGATGGATAAATGATTATAACCATGGTCAGGGCATCCATTTGAGGAGCAACTGCTTTCTATCTTCTTGTTATCTTTGATTTTTTTTTTTTTATTCATTTTTATGGGATGTGGGCGTCGCTGGCAAGGCCAGCATTTATTGCCCATCCCTAACTGCCCTTGAGAAGGTGGTGGTGAGCCGCCTTCTTGAACCGCTGCAGTCCGTGTGGTGATGGTACTCCCACAGCGCTGTTAGGGAGGGAGTTCCAGGATTTTGACCCAGTGACGATGAAGGATTGGTGATATATTTCCAAGTCAGGATGCTGTGTGACTTGGAGGGGAACTTGCAGGTGATGGTGTTCTCATGCGCCTGCTGCCCTTGTCCTTCTAGGTGGAAGAGGTCGCGGGTTTGGGAGGTGCTGCCGAAGAAGCCTTGGCGAGTTGCTGCAGTGCATCTTGTAGATTTCCTTACTGATGAGCATCAATGATCATTTGCAAGTAATCAATGCATTGATGCAATATTTTGCATGAATGCAAAGATTGGGCCAAGGGTGGTGGAGGCGGGGGGGGGGGGGGCACAGGTATTAAGTGAAAGAAAGAAGTCAAATGAGTCACCTCGAACAAAAAAAGTGTCTGGTTTTGCACAGTGGTAGCACTCTCACCTCAGAAGCAGAAGTTGATGGGTTTCAGCGACTTGAGCGCATCATCTAAACTGGCATGCAAGCGCAGTACCGAGGAAGTGCTACAGTGTCGCACTTGCCGTTCTTCGGGTGAGGTGTTAAAACAAAAAGGACCCGTGCACCAGCTACAAGTGAATGCAAAAGATTCACTTTTCAAAAAAGGAGAGCACGCAGGGGGAGTTCTCTCCCCGGTGTCCTGGCCAACACACATCCCTCAATCAACACCATTCACAAAATGGCTGCTGAATTTGCCTACAAAAACCGTGATCGCGCTTCAGGGACATTCTCGGGACACGAAAGGCACTGTATAAATGCGAGCTCTTCCTAAATGTATGAAAAATCAGATGCGCTGCTGCATATTTCTAATTGTGCCTCAGTACAATGCCAGGTAAATCTTGCGACAAAGCACACACATTTTTTTTTTTTTTTAATTTGAGGGCGCAAAAGGACAAACAAATGAATCAATGGCAGAGGCAATTTCTTTGGAGAAACACTACATTTTGTGCCTACGGTTTTTAAGCTGTGTGATCCTCTGTGCAATAAAAAAGCTTTAGGCCCCGCTTGTGCATTACTGGAGGTCACTTACTTTGGCTGAGCAAAAAAGTTCCGATGTTGCTCACCGTGTTTCTTCCCTTCACTTTTACGACCTGCAGAATCAGTTGGAGTGGGTGGGGAGGCAATTGTTTGCCAAATCTATAACTTGAGCTCAAATCTTAAGGTGGTTGGCAAAAGAACCCAAGGCCACACGAGGAAAAACATTTTTTTCACGCAACGAGCGGTTAGGATTTGGAACGCGCTGCCGGATAGGGCGGTGGAGGCAGATTCAATAGTAGCCTTCAAAAGGCAATTGGATAAACACTTGGAGAAAAAATTGCAGGGATATGGGGAAAGAGCGGGGGGGGGGGGGGGGGGAGTGGGACTAACTGGATTGCTCTTCGAAAGAGCCGGCGCAGATTCAATGGACCGAGTGGCCTCCTTCTGTGCTGTTCTATGATTCTATGAAATTCATCATATTCTTCTTCTCCCCTTTTAACTAGACCTTGAATTGCCGAGCAATCTTTACTTGTAAAAAAAACATTACTTGTTAGTGGTATTAGTGGCAGCTGTCTGCAATTAATTCCTCCCATGTTTAACCCTTCAGTTAGTCATGTTTACCCCAAAGGGGGGAAAAAAACAATTAGTGAGGGAGTTTCCTCACCATCACTTGCACCATCATCCCTTTTGACATTTAATCACTCCTGCCCTCCGCCCCATCACAGACCTTCCCTTTTGTTCTTTCCTCCCCCTTCCCCCACCCACTCGCCCTTTTCCCCTAGCTCAGCACTTGCTTAAAAACTGCTAAATTGCTAATTCCTTCCCGTTCTGGTCACCGACCTGAAACATTAACTGTGTCTCTCTCCTCAGACGACCTGCTGAGTGTTTCCAGCATTTTCTGTTTTTATTGCAACTCATGTGGTGTTTGTTACATTGTTTTGTTTAAATAACTAGTTAAAATTAACGACTGCATTTGTAATGATGCATCTATTTTTTGGGTTGAGTGTGATAATTGAGACTTTACCTTGATACCAGTAAATGGTTATGATCTGGAATGCACTGCCTGAAAGGGTGGTGGAGGCAGATTCAATCGTGGCTTTCCAAAAGGGAATTCGGTAAGTACCTGAAGGAAAAAAAATTTGCAGGGCTACGGGGAAAGGGCGGGGGAAGTGGGACTAGCTGAAGTGCTCTTGCAGAGAGCCGGCACAGGCTCGACTGGCCGAATGGCCTCCTTCTGTGCTGTAACCATTCTATGATTCTAAGTCCTGCATCAATGATGCAATTAACCAACTAGTTAGGTACAGAAATGAGCAAGTCGCGCAGTATGGAGTTTATAAGCTAGAAGGAGCTACTAAATGTTGCTCTATTTAAAATTGTTTCAAACCTTCATAAAACCAATAACTTCTTGACCATGCAATGCTTGATAATAGGAACCCTAGTAACAATAGAATTGAAAGAGCATACGAATTAGGAGCAGGAGTAGGCCACTCAGCCCCTCGAGCCTGCTCCGCCATTCAATAAGATCATGGATGATCTGATTACTCCACATTCCCGCCTACCCCCGATAACCTTTCGCCCCCTTGCTTATCAAGAATCTATCTACCTCTGCCTTAAAAATATTCAAAGACTCTGCTTCCACCGCCCTCTGAGGAAGAGAGTTCCAAAGACTCTCTCCTCATCTCTGTCTTAAATGGGCGACCACTTATTTTTAAACAGTGACCCCTAGTTCTAGATTTTCCCACAAGAGGAAACATCCTCTCCACATCCACCCTGTCAAGACCCCTCAGGATCTTATATGTTTCAATCAAGTCACCTCTTACTCTTCTAAACTCCAGCGGATACAAGCCTAGCCTGTCCAACCTTTCCTCATAAGACAACCCGCCTATTCCAGGTCTAGTAAACCTTCTCTGAACTGCTTCCAACGCATTTACATCCTTCCTTAAATAAGGAGACCAATACTGTACACAGTACTCCAGATGTGGTCTCACCAATGCCCTGCATAACTGAAGCATAAATTCCCTACTTTTGTATTTAATTCCCCTCGCAATAAACGATAACATTCTATTAGCTTTCCTAATTACTTGCTGTACCTGCATAGTAACCTTTTGCAATTCATGCACTAGGACACCCAGATCCCTCTGCATCTCAGAGCTCTGCAATCTCTCACCATTTAGATAATATGCTTCTTTTTTATTCTTCCTGCCAAAATGGACAATTTCACATTTTCCCACATTATACTCTATTTGCCAGATCTTTGCCCACTCACTTAACCTATCTATATCCCTTTGTAGCCTCCTTATGTCCTCTTCACAATTTACTTTCCTACCTATCTTTGTCATCAGCAAATTTAGCAACCATACCTTCGGTCCCTTCATCCAAGTCATTTATATAAATTGTAAAAAGTTGAGGCCCCAGCACTGATCCCTGTGGCACACCACTCGTTACATCTTGCCAATCAGAAAATGACCCATTTATGCCTACTCTCTGTTTCCTGTTAGCTAGCCAATCTTCTATCCATGCCAATATGTTACCCCCTACACCATGAGCTTTTATTTTCTGCAATAACCTTTGATGTGGCACCTTATCAAATGCCTTCTGGAAATCTAAGTACAGTACATCCACCGGTTCCCCTTTATCCACAGCACATGTTACTTCCTCAAAGAAATCCAATAAATTGGTTAAACATGATTTCCCTTTCACAAAACCATGTTGACTCTGCCTGATTACCTTGAACTTTTCTAAGTGCCCTGCTATAACATCTTTAATAATTGCTTCGAACATCTTCCCTATGAAAGTTAGTGTGTAATTTACATAAAGCTAGATGGCACTCAATATTTCAGCCAATTCAACTAATAACACTCAGTTCCATTTTCCAAGTTTTTATACTTAATGCAGAATAAAACAGTTAATATCAAACAGATTTCTCCTTAACTATATATTTTTTACTTGTCTTCATTCCACATAAACTTTCAATTTGTTTCACAATGCAACAGATTGTATTTTTATCGTGATGTGAACAATTAGTGACTTAGTCTGAACGTCAAACAGGAATTTATTTCAGTCAATGCAGCATCAGTTCTACTTAAGATGTGAACAACCACAAGGAGGGGGATGTGGGTTGGGGCTTTTGATTCCTCCACCTGATGGAGCTGAGATCGCATCTGACGCAGTTCTCATGGGCAATTGGGGAGGTAATGCAGCCCAGTCAACTCTGTCCTTCCTTCATGCTGCTCTTAAACTAGCTCGGAAATGTGCTACAGGAGCAGCGTTGGTACGAATCTCCTTTACGTTTCTCCCTGTAGAGACGTGTCCTTCCCAACCCAAGTAACTCGGCAGCTTAAGAGATTGACGCCGCCTGCTCATGTCCCACCCACCATTCCCAAGTGCAGTACAAGTAAGCATTCTGACGTGGCTGGTTTTATTCAAAAACTTCCTGTGAATCAAATGCGGTAGACAAGCGCTCGATGACCACAGAGCTTGCACAACAAGACCACGGAGAGGAATTAATTAAATCAGCCAACGTACTGCAGGAAATGATTTCTGCTGTTGCGCAGTGGTGTCTCTTCCAGTAACTGGTGCAATCCTTCTGTACTGAAAACCACCCAGCACCACAACGCATCACTTCACATCCACCCTCACGTTAAATTCCTGTTTCGCTGCAACTGAGTCACAATTCATCAATGTAAATGTAATCTGAAAACATGCGAACAATGGCGGATAGGGAAAGATCTGCCTGTCCCGCACAACTGCGATGCCTTGTGCATCAGGATATATACACTCCCCACCCCACCCGAAAGCCATGTGATCTCCTGGGAGAGGCAAAAAACTAGATAAAAACCATTATGAATTTTACACAAAAAAATGTGAGCACTTCAGCACTGTTGTTCAGTATCCATGGATGTGATGCAGCGAGCTCTTTCACCCTGCAATCTGGTTCTTCAAAGTCCAAATTTCATACAAGGAGCTGGTTGATCGAAGATTGCCAACTGACCATTCGATGTACGACGATACAGTGCTACATTGGACGACATTCCAGCACTGCACTCATTCACAAAAAAAAAGAGAGTTTGTAAATCTC
Source organism: Squalus acanthias (assembly GCA_030390025.1). Taxonomy (NCBI): domain Eukaryota; kingdom Metazoa; phylum Chordata; class Chondrichthyes; order Squaliformes; family Squalidae; genus Squalus; species Squalus acanthias. The sequence goes on from CM059429.1 coordinate 14,646,756, forward strand.
TCAGGGATTTCCGAACTGCAATTGAACTTCACCTCATCGCGTTCTCTGCTTTCTCAGCTTGGGAGCCAGATCCCAAAACATCAGCGCACTTTGCAAAATAAATCAAACACGACCGTGGTCCTGTGGGTGAACCCTTCCCTGCAGCTGAAATGGATTCAGTGCTTTTAGGAACTGCAGTTGAGATTTTCAGTCGGTACACAGATAGTATGGGGGTTATTTTAATCTAACGCGTCAAGAGGAAACCTCATGGGATCGGGTGGAGTGCCGGTTTTACACCCCGCCCAATATTGCTCTCCACTGACTTCAATGGAGAGTAGAATTGGCCGGGGTGTGAAACCAGCGTCGTACCCGATCCCGTCAGTTACCCGACAAGCAGGTTAGCTTAAAATTACCCCGTGTGTTTAACAACTTCAGACACTGATTACCATTAATCTAAAAGGCAGATTTCACTGTGTTAAGGGCTAAACAATCCAAGGACAGTAGGCTAAACAATCCAAGGCCAGCGCTCAAACTGAAATTACTACCCACAGCCAGAAAACATTCCAACCAGACAATTATTCACTTGGCAAGTGAATTAGGATACTGATCACTTTCAGAATCTGCTAAGTTCACTATAAAGCGGGTATTGAAACAACAACAGAAAACGCTGGAAAAACTCAGCAGGCCAGGCAACATCCGTGGAGAGAGAAACAGAGTTAACGTTTCAGGTCGAAATCCTTCGTCAGAACAGTTCTGATGAAGGGTCTTCGACCTGAAACGTTAACTCTGTTTCTCGCTCCACGGATGTTGCCTGGCCTGCTGAGTTTTTCCAGCGTTTTCTGTTGTTTCAATTTTCCAGCATCCGCAGTATTTTGCGATCATGAAGTGGGTATTGTTGTTCCACTAAATCCTAATTTAGCACCTAGAGGAGAATCTTTGTCGTTTTTACATCAAAATGTTAAAGTTCGTAGCTACTGTAAATACAGTTTCTATTGAGTGCTTTTCATTCACCCGTTTGATGTTCAATAAGTAGGTCTGCCGGTTTCTAGCCTGCGCCACAATGAAAGTGTGCATTTTTGCAGCTTGCAAAATGGAGAAAAATCGCTTGGCAAATGATGCGTTCCAATAAGCTGCAGTGCAATGCTCATTGTTCTGCTTTGTAACCCCAAGTCTCACCTGTATCTACCTAGACATTAGGTGGGTAAAGGCACATTATGGTCCGTAGGGAACACAAGGTCTGCTTACGGGAATGCTTGGTGACACTGTACCCCAAGAGAATATTCAGCATAAGAAAAAACGTAACAGGGGAACCTTCACTTGATCACTGGGAACTGATAAGGTAGATAGAGAGAAACTGTTTCCACTGGTTGGGGAGTCTAGGACTTGGGGACACAGCCTAAAAATTGGAGCAAGATCTTTCGGGAGTGAAGTTCGGCAACACTTCTGCACGCAAAGGGTGGTAGAAGCTTGGAACTCTCTTCCACCAACAGCAATTGTTAATTTTAAATCTGAGATTGATAGATTATTGTCAACCAAAAGGTATTTAGGGATAGAAACATAGAAGATAGGAGCAGGAGTAGGCCAGTCGGCCCTTCAAGCCTGCTCCGCCATTCAGTATGACCGTGGCTGATCTTTGACTTTAACTCCACTTTGCCACATGATACCCAAATCCCTCGATTCCCCTCGAGTCTGTTGAATGACTATTAAATGACTCATAATCAACCAGTTGCCAAACTACTATGTGTGTGTGTCTACTCCACAAACTGCCATGTCCCGAGTTAAAAATCACACACAGTGAGAAACTCTAAGTTATTTCCACATGTACAACCTACTGTGTTTATTACACAATTAAAAATATGAGGCCTCTATCTCAACAAACCAGGCCTCTGCTGACCAAACTCAAGCAATTAGACATCCTTTAGATAGCAGAATCTGGGAATAGACAATTCTGTAACGCAATCAGTGAGTATATAGTTCAATCCAGCAGACACATTACAAAACAAATGCAAAAAAAAGGTACTTTCCCTCCCCTCCCAACCATGCTGGTTGGTACAGAAAAATAAAACAAATGTAGCGGCCAACAATAGTGGTCATTTACCGTGTACAACCCCCACATATTTAAACACTATTATTTCCGATACGCAAGTACAAAGGTTTTCAATAAATGATTCTAAAACTCAACGGGAGTTCGGGTTTTCCCCAATCGCCCGCCATAATTGCGGCGGCAGAAGAGTCGTTAGAAACTCCGGTAAAACAGCGTAACCACCTTTACCTTGTTGTTCTAGGGTGTCCGGGGCTCTTCCATCGAAGCTATAAATCACCGCCAATGATTATTGCACACTTTTGTCAACAATGTTTTAAAGGGGCTTGGTTGCCCCTTTCAAAAGGAGCATTTGAAACAAGCTCAGTTTCTCAAACATCTTACTCTGAAAACTCAGTTTTGAGCCACGCGGTTGGCCACTGGTAAACTTTAGTTGCGGTAGTTGCGATATCTTGAGCACAAACTTGGGGATGTTTTTGTGGAGCAATGTTGCTTTTTTAAAAACACACTTGAATCCATATTAAGAGACACACTTGATATGAACGAATCATTCATTAGGCCTGTACATATAAACACCCACTCTAAAAGGTTACCCTTTTTTAAGAGGCACGCAAAAGACACGGTCAAATTTTCTTTCAGAATAATAATTAGGTTCTGTATATAAAACCAAACTTGGCGCATTGAACCGGCACACAAATCAATCTAATCAATCAAGCTAGCCACTCCAATTCTCAAAGCAATACAGTGAAACAGACTCATACATAAAATTTTTGGTCGTCCGTTCCTCATCGGCCATTGGAAACATTACTCCGACTGACATTTTCCTTGCACATTTCAACCGCTGCTCCTTACCTGGGGGATGGGAAAGTGGGTGGCATATTGCAGGTGTCGAGGGTGCTCATAAGTACATGGGAAGATCAGTTCTCTCTGCTTCTCTTTCCTGATTGGCTTTTCATCTTTTGTGGCACTTTGTTCCAAAGAAAGGTTTGCAGTCTGCTCACAGGTCAAAGAATCCCCAGGCATTGGAGAGAAAATCTACAAATAAAACAGTTGGACAAGGAAATTAGGGATTTTTAAAGAGCTAAAATACAAGTAACCAACACAAAGGATGCATTTTCACATATGTTACATCAGACTTTATAGACGACGGACAGCAATAATTCCACTTTGTGCCTCTTGCTTGGATCATTTGAATAATAAACATTGGTTGAGCAAAAATTAAAATATGCTCTCGACAAAGCCACATGTAGTCACCCCAACACACTGCTCACGGAATTGGGTTCAATGTTCCTGATCCTCCACAGGGCAAAGTCCTTGACCTCAGCTCTGCCAGGCTTCTTCTTTATTTTTTTAATTTGTTCTTGGGAATTAGGCATCACCAGCAAAGATGGCATTTATTGCCCATCCCTAGTTGCCCCAAGAAGGTGGCCTTCTGGTAGCAGTTTTGATATCACTTAGTGGCTTGCGAGGCCCACTTCAGAGGGCAACCACGTTGGTGTGATACTGGAGTCACATATAGGCCAAACCAGGTATAGGCAGCAGGTTTCCTTCCCCAAGGGACATACACATATATTATTTTAATATGCTATACACATATTATATATATTGGGCCGTAATTTGCGGTCCCTACGGGTGCGTACGCGCCCGTGGGGGCCGTGCAAGTTCGGGTTTAGGCATGCGCTGCGCATGCGCGAGAACCCGGAACCTGCGATCTGTCAAGAATTTTCTTGACAGATGATCTGCATCTCTGGGAAAAGGGCCTCCGCAGGTGGCGAGTTGGGCTATTCTGCCCAGCGAATGCCCGTGAAATTCCTACGCCTGGTAAAAGCAGGCGTAAGGCCTGCTTTTACCAGCGTAAGAGTTTTTAAAAAAACAGAAAAATTTAATTTTATCAATAATTTATACATTTAAAAACCTGTGAAATAAGGTACGTTTATTTTTAGCCCCTTTAAAACATGTACATTTATTTTTCAAAAAACTTATATTTTTGTTTTAAATATTTAATTAAATGGCATTTTAATTCATTTTAAATGTGTTTTTTTATTTTTTTATTTGACGTCTAGGTGTATTTTTTGAGGTATTCCCATTCATACTTACGGGGTTTCCGTACATACGGAATTCCCATAAACATGAATGGGGATCCCCCTTCTTTCATTCATTGGGCAGGCCCACATGATCCCAAGGGCACTCCCGAACCGCCTACACCCCTGGGATACGTGGGCCTCTACCCGCGGGTACCCAGAGAGGCCCAGGACCACCACTGGGACAGCCTGCATTGGATAACAATTGGATTAGGCCAACAACAAAAAAAACCATAGCTCTTCTACAAAATAATTAGTGGATAATAAAAGGCCAATAAAACCTGTAACTCTAAACAGCCCCATTCCCAGACAAAAAAGGCGGCAAGACTGATTAACATTCAGCAAGGCTGCTATACCTTGCACAGAAGAATGTTTCAGAATGCAACAGTCAACTGCGTTCAACAGATACTTTGCTTCCCTCTACCAAGACACTTAATGGCACGGATTGTGGCGTAGAAATAACAGTGAGGCTACCAGCACTCATCATTATTAAAGTGTAAATCGGACAGCAACGTCCAGCAACCGCACAAATGCGGAAATCAGAAGTTGCTGCCCGAGTTGCCCTGCTCCTCTGGAAGCTTCGCTACACCGGTATCTCGCCGAGACTTGCCATTGAAACACATGGAATGGCGTGAAGCTGCTGTACTTACATGATGGATACCCACTAACTCGCTAGAAAAAGTTAGGGCTTGCCCATTCCAGTGTAAGAACATTTTTAAAGGCGTGATAACGTCTTAATTACTAACAAACAACCCCTCTGGCACTGAAAATTAACTTTTACAAGTGTGGCGGCTCATTCCTTCAGAATTTAATTATTATTGAGATTTTTTTTTAATTAAATGTTTTTTTTAAACTCTCTCTTAATCCCATTTTTCTTCTCTCACTCTATTTCACTCTCTGTACCTGATTTAACACTGAATTAAATATTCTAACTTCCACTTCCTGTTCAGACTCTGCGCTCCTCGTTAACAATTCTTCAATCTGATTAGTTAAGTAGATACACAGTTGCTTGAGGTCATCCAACACTCGGCTGCCCCTGTCCTAACTCGCACCAAGTCCCGTTCGCCCGTCACCCCTGTGCTCGCTGACCTACATTGGCTCCCAGTTAAGCAGCACCTCGATTTCAAAATTCTCATCCTTGTTTTCAAATCCCTCCATGGCCTCGCCCCTCCCCATCTCTGTAACCTCCTACAGCCCCACAAACCCACCCCCACCCAGAGATATCTGCGCTCCTCTCATTCTGCCCCCTCGAGCATCCCTGATTATAATCGCTCAACCATTGGTGGCCGTGCCTTTTGTTGCCTAGGCCCTAAGCTCTGGAATTCCCTGCCTAAACCTCTCCGCCTCTCTACCTCTCTCTCCTCCTTTAAGACGCTCCTTAAAACCGACCTCTTTGACCAAGCTTTTGGTCACCTGCCCTAATTTATCCTCATGTGGCTCGGTGTCAAATGTTTTTGTCTTAAAATACTCCTGTGCAGCGCCTTGGGATGTTTTAATTCGTTAAAGGCGCTATATAAATACAAGCTGTTGTTGTTGTTGTCGACTCAGGTCCCAGATCCCCTGTAGAGGGCGCTGCTCCAAAGTGGATTTGGAATCATCGCAAGCTCGAATGGAAAACCCCCATCGAGGCGCCGTGGGCAAGAGGAAGTGCAATGGACGGCTGGCACCGTTCCTTCCTCGTCGCCAACAACAAAAATCCGGCCCAGTGTTAGTGAACAGCTGCAGCTATATTTAAGTCTGAATACAAGGAACTTTGCTCACTGTCGCGCCCTGTTGCAAAAGCCAGAGTTCCACCGCGCACGGTTTCAGATCCTATGAACGTTGTTCTGCTTTCGACTGGGTTGACTTCACGTGAAATAAATTCGCTGCCGCAGATTCTACTGAGGTGCTTGCTTTTAAATTTGAAGATAATTCACTTTATTGAAAGCTCCAACTGCTACAGTGGCTAGCTAATAGGTTTAGGAATTACATTTTAAAGAACCATTGAGAGAAAGTTTGCAGGGGAACATAATTAGCAGTAGGAACACTATCGTATTTTTGGAGGGGGGGAGGTGGGGGAAGAAATCTGACACAGCTTAATGTTTTAGTTCTCTTTTGTAAACCCCAGGGTTAAGTTATTTGCGTCATGCAAAAGCACTCATTTATTTTTTATTCATTCCTGGGACGTGGGCAGCAGTTATTGCCCATCCCTCTATGTATCATCCCTCCATTTTCTCAGTAAATCAACTGATGCCAAGAGGTGGGCCTGTTCCTTCTGTGCGGCCATGGTACTGCTCAGTTCTCTCTCAGGCCCATTATAAGCTTTTTATTTTTCTTCTCAGCACCTGCAGAATACTTCCTGCAATAGAGAGAGAGAGATACCCAGAAACAGATACCATGTACTTCACATTGATCATGATCACCCCATCTCGCTATCTTACCCTTCAAACAACTGGGCAGGGGGAGGGGGAGGGGGAGTGGGAGTGGGGGGGGGGGGGGTGGCGGGGACGAGGCAGGGAGTTTCTCAGCAAGAGTTTTCAACCTACTGCAAACTCGGGTCCAAAGTCTGCTTTGAAGTCGTTCTTGTCCACTTCATCAAATAGATTCGCAGGTCCTGAATCCATGTCCATGTGCTCTCCGAGTCCCTGATCCTAAAATTAGAATATTACATCTGTTCACACCTCACACAGTCAAAAGATCCACTCACAAAAGCAATGTGTGTCGGCAGCGCTGGTTTTAACTCCCGCTGCCTCAGAAAGGTCGCTACGTTACAAACATAGCACACTGGGGGAGGGGGGGGGGGATGATTATATTACACATTCTCTGCTTCATTTCCCTTTCACACACATGATCTGGATTTATTCTCTGCGGTGTACATTTTTGCTGAAAAAAGTTCATAAATACTTAACAGAATCAGAGAAAAGAATGTTGGTTTTCTGGCAGTATTGCCACACAATGTTTTGAAGAGGTCTTAAAATTATTACAAGCTGTACAAGACAGATTTATATCAAATCTTCACTCAGCAAAAGAAAATGTTTTTTTTTTTAAAAAACAGTAGGTGTAGATTTTCTTTTTTTTCCTAACGCTCCAAGATTAGAAATGCTATCGTACAACTTGCGCAATAAGTTTTTTCCCAGAAAACATACAATTTGACTGCTACTGTGGCAAATGATTCATGATAATACAATAATATGTCACACGCCCGGCCAAAATTAGGTTGGTGCAGGAAAACACCCACTAATTCTCTGAAAAGAAAAAAAGTGATTTTGAAATTTCTGCAATGTATTCACACGCTGCATGAGCAACATATTAAAAAAAAAGTTAGCTTGTAAAAACAAACCAGGCTGGCTGTGCTGATAACATCAACTGAACCTCTACCCAGATATAATCGTCTTTAACTGTGCAGTTGAACATTCGCGATTTGAGTATTTCATAAGGGAATGCTTATCAAGACAGCACTCTATTCCTCCAACAGAAGTTTTGTTTTCAATAAAGGCCCTTATTGATCAGAAGTTACCTGTGATCAGAGCCTGTGAGCAATGCCTTTGGCTCAGTTGAATTAAATCGGAGAACTCCAGGTTCCCCTCCAAGTCACACACCATCCTGACTTGGAAGTATATCGCCGATCCTTCATCGTCGCTGGGTCAAAATCCTGGAACTCCCTCCCTAACAGCACTGGGGGAGTACCTTCACCACACGGACTGCAGCGGTTCAAGGCGGCGGCTCACCACCACTTTCTCAAGGGCAACTAGGGATGGGCAATAAATGCTAGCCTTGCTAGCGACGTCCACATCCCATGAACGAAAAAAAAACCTCCTGTGTTTCCATTTATATGAAGTTCATTAATTCTGGTTTGTCAATTAGATTGAATTTAATATAACGGACAAGTTATTGAAAGAAAAAGAGCTTGCATTTATACAGCACCTTTCATGTCCTCAACACTTCCCCAAAAGTGCTTTACAGCCAATTAATTACTTTTGAATTGTAGTCATGTGTAGTTACGATGTCAGCCATGCCTCAGTGGGTAGCACTCTCTCCTCCGATTCAGAAGGTTGTGGGGTCAAGTCCCAATCCAGAGACTTGAGCGCAAAAATCTAGGTTGACACTCCCAGTGCAGTGCTGAGGGAGTGCTGCACTGTCGGAGGTGCCGTCTTTCAGATGGGACGTTAAACCGAGACCCCGTCTGCTCTCTCAGGTGGACGTAAAATATCCAATGACACTATAGACAAAGAGCAGGGGCGTTTTCTCCGGTGTCCTGGTTAATATTTATCCCTCAACCAACATCACTAAAAACAGATGATCTGGTCATTATCTCATTGCTGTTTGTGGGACCTTGCTGTGCGCAAACTGGCACGACATTACAACAGTGACTACACTTCAAAAAGTGCTTCATTGGCTGTAAAGTGCTTTGGGACATCCCGAGGTCACGAAAGGCACTAAATACATGCAAGTCTTTTTTTCTTTTCAATGTTCTGTAGGCAAATGCAGCAGATAAATTATGTACATCAAGATCCCACAACAGTAGTGAGATAATTACAGCAGAGAAACAGGCCATTTGGCCCAACTGGTCTATGTGGCATTTATGCTCCACACGAGCCTCCTCCCACCCCTCTTCATCTCACCCTATCAGCATAACCTTCTATTCCTTTCTCCTTCATGTGCTTATCCAGCTTTCCCTTAAATGCATCTTTGCTATCTGCCTCAACTACTCCTTGTGGTAGCGAGTTCCACATTCTAACCACTCTCTGGGTAAGAAAGTTTCTCTTGAGTTCCCTAATGGATTTATTAGTGACTAGCTTATATTTATGACCTCTAATGTTGGACTCCTCCACAAGTGAAAACATCTTCTCTATGTCTACCCCATCAAACCCTTTCATAATCTTAAAGACCTCTATCACGTCACTTCTCAGCCTTCTCTTTTCTAGAGAAATTAGCCCCAGTCTGTTCAATCTTTCCTGATAGTTTTAAGCTCTCAATTCTGGTATCATCCTTGTGAATCTTTTTTGCACCTTCTACGGTGCCTCTTTATCCTTTTCATAAGGTGGAGACCAGAACTGTGCACGGTACTCCAAGGACTGGATTTTGCCAGCCCTGGGGAGGCGGGTCTGCCGGGAAAATGGCAGAATTTGGGGGCGGGTGCCCAACCCACCCCCAAGCCATCTTGCCAGGAGGCGGGTAGCCATCCCGCGCCGGGTCCCATCTCTTTGGAGGCGGGAAGGGAATAAAGCCAATTAACTGTCAGTTAACAAGTAGTTAACAGGCAAAAAATAGGATTATCCCCATTTTGCCCACACAAGTGCGGGCTTCCCGAAGGCTCCGAAACCCGCCAAGGTCACCTGAGGCGAGCAGTGGGTCTGCGGGGTGTAAAAGTGCGCTGTGGAGGAGAGTGATGGGTGCACGTGTGGAGAGCTAAGTATCTGAGGTAAGTGCAAAGTGTTAGAAAAAGTGTACTTACCTTTGTTTCTTCCTGCAGGCTTAAATCGGTGGCTCTGCGGAGAGTCTCGCACCTCCGCAGCAGAGATGACAGATGGCCGTTGCATTCTCCAACGCAGCAACCATCTAATTTCTACAAAAGAAAGAGGTTTGATGAAGTCTTGAATTCAAGAACTCATCAAACTACAGAGAATGTCTGTGTTTGACAGCTTCACAGAGCTGTCAAACGATGACAATTCAGCGGTCAAAAATTTGACAGATGAAACGTCATACGTTGACGTTCTCTGTAACCGGCTTTCCCTTAATTGGCCTGCTAAGCCCGCTGGGCGGGCTTAACAAGGTCAATCAAGGAAAATAGCGTGTGTTGGCCAGAAGTTGATGGAGGCGGGACTGAAACCCGACAAGTGGGAGTCCCGCCTCCAAAAGCTCCCCATTGACAAAATCCAGCCAAGTGTGGGTTCTCTTTGGTGTTGGATAAATGTTGGCCAAGACACCAGGAGAACTCCTCTGCTCTTTTTCCAAATGAGGTAGTCATGTGTGTTTATCCGAAAGATGGAAGTCTGACAATTCAGCACTTTGTCACTGAATTGTCTGCCTAAATTATATATAGACTATATTCAACAAAAAAATGTTAATCTTGCAAATTTGTGCGTGGTGATTTTTCCCCATCCAATTTGTGGCATCAAAGGTTTTGACAGCAAATGTAGAAAGACAGACTAGTTCTGTAATGTCTTGATATTTGATTTATACATATAGCATAAAAACCCAGTAACTTTGTACCACTAGTTAAAAATCTAGCCGATTCTTCCATTTATTTTAGCAACTAGTCTTCATGATTTGTTAACGTCATGAAAAAATAAGGAGCCAATTCAAATAGGAAAGATGTTCTGAAAACCAGTTGATATGTCGAGGCAATTTTCCTAGTCTTGCTGTCTGAACAATGAATGAACCACCTTCTTCCACCATTCTACATGATTCAGTAAAGTAAGAAAGCTAGACTACAGGAATGTGTGCCATCACACAGTACTGTACAAACAGGTTATTGTTTTTAACATTTGTTTTCAGGATGTGAGCGAAGGGAGCAAGGCCGATTTACTGTCCATCCCCTAGAATGTGGGGTGGTGGGCCTTCTCCTTGTGCCACTGTAGTCCTTGCAGTGATGATATTTCCACAATGGTGTTAGGTAGGGAATTCTAGGACTTTACAATAAAGGAACAGCAATATTTGTCCAAGTCAAGATGCATGCGATGTGGAGCGTAATTTGGAGGTGATGGTGTTCCCATGATGTTGCGGCTCTTGTCCATCTCATTAGTAGGGGTCACAGGGCTAGAATTCAAAGAAATCGTAGTGAGCTGCTTCAGTAAATCCTGTAGATAGTACACAGTACAGCCACAGCGGAGGGGATGGATACCGAGTTCACTGGCAGGGGCACAACTCAAGAAAACTGCTTTGTCCTGAATGCTGTCAAGCTTCTCGAGTGTCGATTCAGCTGCACCCATCCAGGCAACCACTCCATCACGCTGCTGACTTAAGCCTTGTAGACGGTGGAGAGACTTTGAAGAGTTAGTGGTGAACCACACAGCACAGAGTACCCAGCCTCCACACTGCTCTTGTAGCCACGGTTCTGGACCATGGCTGGTCCAGATAAACTTCTGGTTATTCATGAACCCCCCCCCCCGCCCCCTGGGCATGTTGATGCTGGGAGGTTCAGTGATGGTGGTGCTGCTGAAGGTCAGCGGGAGGTGATCCACCCTCTCTTGATGGATGGTCATTGCTTGGCGCTTATGTGGCAGGAATATTATCTGCCACTTGTCAGTTCAAGTCTGGAGGTTGTCCAGGTCCCACTGCAGGGACTGTGTTACTGACAGAGGAGCTGAACCCTGTAGCATTGTAAGCAAACAGCCCACTCCTAACCTTAGAACAGCCCTGCTCCTGACAAGGAGGTGGTGATTGATGAAGCAGCCAAAGATGGTCGGTTCAAGGATGCTGCCGGGAAACTCCGGCAGGGACGTCCTGGGTCTGCGAGGAAGAGCTTCCGACAATCAAAGCCATCTTCCCATGGATCAGATGGACCATGACTCGAGCCGAACCCAAACTGAGCGCAGGCAAATAGGTTGCTGGGGAGTAGGTGTTACCTGATGGCATTACTGATGACTTCTTTCAGAAATTCCCCGATGATTGGGAGGAGATGGATAGGCTGGTAACAGTCCGGGTTAGATTTAACCTGCTTTTTGGACATAGGACATACCTGGGTAGTTATCCACATGAATCAGAACCAAAAACAACTTGAAGGTGCCCCAGTCTTCCGCAGACCAGCGTGATATAAATCATCAGTACATTCATACGGACTTCAAAAAAATTAAAAAACCTTCCTGAACGAAGGAGATATTTACACAGCCCGAAATGTTAACCAAGTTAGGGACTGTGGCTCGGATTTCTGGTAACTTCCAATCAACAGCGGCTTTTTAGAAAACAAAATTCCTGGAGTAGATTTATCGCAACAGTCCCATCTACAGGTCCCTTAAATCGAAACCCCTTCGATCTCATTAGTGGATTACATTGGCATAGGCAGACAGGAAACCGTGGAAATCTTCCGACTTGTTGGTGCACATACACATAAATGATCAAATGTGCATCTCTGAAGCCCATTAGAAGGATCCCTGTACCTGAAGAAGGAGCGGAGCTCCGAAAGCTCGTAATTTTAAATAAAACTGTTGGACTATAACCTGGTGTTGTGCGACTTCTCATTAGAAGGATCGTCATCTCTGTGGTCCTTCTCATTTTTGAACACCGATCAACCTCCCGGTAAAAATACCTAGGCAGTCACCCAATGCGGGTTTAGGGAAGGAGGAAGAACCAGGGGGAGAGAGAGAGAGGGGGGGGAGAGAGAGAGAGAGAGAGAGAGAGAGAGAGAGAGGAGGAGAGAGGGGGGAAAGAGAGAGAGAGAGAGAGAGAGAGGGGGGAGGAGAGAGAGAGAGAGAGAGAGAGAGAGAGAGAGAGAGAGAGAGAGAGAGAGAGAGAGGGGGGGGAGAGAGAGAGAGAGAGAGAGAGGGGGGGGAGGAGAGAGGGGGGGGAAAGAGAGAGAGAGGGGGGGAGAGAAGAGAGAGGGGGAGGAGAGAGAGAGAGAGAGAGAGAGAGAGAGGGGGAGGAGAGAGAGAGAGAGAGAGAGAGAGAGAGGGAGGGGAGGAGAGAGAGAGGGAGGGGAGGAGAGAGAGAGGGGGAGGAGAGAGAGGGGGGAGGAGAGAGAGGGGGGAGGAGAGAGAGGGGGGAGGAGAGAGAGGGGGAGGAGAGAGAGGGGGAGGAGAGAGAGGGGGGGAGGAGAGAGAGGGGGGGAGGAGAGAGAGGGAGGGGAGGAGAGAGAGGGAGGGGAGGAGAGAGAGGGAGGGGAGGAGAGGAGAGAGAGGGAGGGAGGAGAGAGAGGGAGGGAGGAGAGAGAGGGGGGGAGGAGAGAGAGGGAGGGAGGAGAGAGAGGGAGGGAGGAGAGAGAGGGGGGGAGGAGAGAGAGGGGGGGAGGAGAGAGAGGGGGGGAGGAGAGAGAGGGGGGGAGGAAGAGAGAGGGGGGGAGGAAGAGAGAGGGGGGGAGGAGAGAGAGGGAGGGAGGAGAGAGAGGGGGGGAGGAGAGAGAGGGGGGGAGGAGAGAGAGGGGGGGAGGAGAGAGAGGGGGGGAGGAGAGAGAGGGGGGGAGGAGAGAGAGGGGGGGAGGAGAGAGAGGGGGGGGGAGGAGAGAGAGGGGGGGGGAGGAGAGAGAGGGGGGGGGAGGAGAGAGGGGGGGGAGGAGAGAGGGGGGGGGGGAGGAGAGAGAGGGGGGGGAGGAGAGAGAGGGGGGGGGAGGAGAGAGAGGGGGGGGAGGAGAGAGAGGGGGGGGGAGGAGAGAGAGGGGGGGAGGAGAGAGAGGGGGGGAGGAGAGAGAGGGGGGGAGGAGAGAGAGGGGGGGAGGAGAGAGAGGGGGGGAGGAGAGAGAGGGGGGGAGGAGAGAGAGGGGGGGAGGAGAGAGAGGGGGGGAGGAGAGAGAGGGGGGGAGGAGAGAGAGGGGGGGAGGAGAGAGAGGGGGGGAGGAGAGAGAGGGGGGGAGGAGAGAGAGGGGGGGAGGAGAGAGAGGGGGGAGGAGAGAGAGGGGGGAGGAGAGAGAGGGGGGGAGGAGAGAGAGGGGGGGGAGGAGAGAGAGGGGGGGAGAGAGAGAGAGAGAGAGAGAGGGGGGGAGAGAGAGAGAGAGGGGGAGAGAGAGAGAGAGGGGAGAGAGAGAGAGAGAGAGAGAGAGAGAGAGAGAGAGAGGAGGAGGACGAGAAGGAGAAGGAGGAGGAGAGAAGGAGAAGGAGAGAAGGAGAGAGAGAAGGAGAGAGAGAGAGGAGGAGAGAGGAGGCACAGCTTGTGTGTCCAGTGGACTACTTAGAAAAGGGACAGAGACTGATGAGGGAACCAAGGAGAAGAAGCATGTGCTCATGCTGCTGCATATCATAACCACCCAAATCAAATCCCAAGGCACACCGAGGTTTACTCTCCTCAACATTACCCACCATAGAGATTTCCACCAAAAACTTATATGGAATATGTCAAGTTTATTTCCTGATAATCTGTTGCCAAACAAAATATTCATAGGGCATGAAGGTACATTTCATCAGGGTACTCGTACTACTCTCATTATACGATCATCACTGCTGTTCGGCCTACTAAATCATGCCATGGTTAAATTTAGCCTCCCTCCTCAACTGAATTGCTAACTCACCTCCAGCCATTCATCTGATAGGACCTAGCTGAACTACACAGACCGAATCAAACAAAAGGGAAGACAAACTTGGGCTTCATAAATAGAGGTATTGAGTACAAAAGTGGAGACGTTATGCTGAACCTTCATAAAGCGCTGGTTAGGCCACAACTGGAGTATTGCATCCAGTTCTGGTCACCACACTTTAGGAAGGATGTGAAGGCCCTTGAGAGGGTGCAGAGGAGGTTTACCAGAAACGTTCGGAGGGTGGGGGATCTTAGCTACAAGGACAGGTTGGAGGAGCTGGATTTGTTTTCATTAGAGCAACAGAGGTCGAGGGGTGATTTGATAGAGGTGTACAAGATTATGACGGGTTTGGATAGGCTAGACGGGGAAAGGCTGCTCCCACTAGTTGATGGTACAAGGGCTAGTGGACACAGATTTAAGGTTTTGGGCAAGAGATACGGGGGGGGGATGTGAGGAAAAACTTTTTAACGCAGCGAGCGGTGAGGACCTGGAACTCGCTGCCGACGGAAGTGGTGGAAGCGGAGACACTCAATGTTTTCAAGGGGAGACTGGATAGGCATTTGAGGGAAATAAACTTGCAGGGCTACGGGGATAGAGCAGGGGAATGGGACTGACTGGATTGCTCTACAGAGAGCTGGCACGGACTCGATGGGCCGAATGGCCTCCTTCTGTGCCGTTATGACTATGACTCTATGACAACTGGGTGAGAGAGTAGTAAATATAGGAAAAGGCAGCAAGAATGCAACCAAATCGGAAAGAGTTTTTTTTATTAAATGGGTGTGTTAATGTCACTACTCCTCCCCCGCCCCACCCCCCCAGACATCTTCAAATGAGCAATACCTTACCTCCAGCTTAACACCATGATGGTTGTCATCGTGCTCCTTTGAGTAGTGTTCCTCTGAATTGTCTACAGTTGGCGATCGAGGTCGTGCTGCAGTGGTGACTGAGGTGAGGTCTCCACGGGATATGAGCGTGCACATGTACGCATCGTGCGAGAAGACATCGTGGCGGATGAATTCACAAAACAGCAGCACTAGATTCACAAACTCTGCTTTCTCATTTTCATTATTAAGATCAGCTAGTACATATACACACACACACAAAAAAGAGAGAGTGTGAGTACCCAAAACTCTTCCTACAATACTCAAGAGCAGATCTGTACTCAACCTTATGTAAAAGTTCAACAATGTAATCCACATACATCAAACTTGAATCTCACAAATTATTACACAAATTACGTCTCATCTTTCTCAGCGTGAAATCCTCTGTACTTTTGGAACGCCACTTACACCCCGCCGGAACAGTTTAACAAAAACAAAATACTGTGGATGCTGGAAATAAAAACAAAAAATGCTGGAAATGCTCGGCAGGTCGGGCAGCATCTGTGGAGAGAGAGAAACAGAGTCAACGTTTCAGGTCGATGACCTTTCATGTTGGAAAATGTGTTTCCAGCATTTTCAGATTTCCAGCATCCGCAGTATTTTGCTTTCATTATGTATAATGCTGATTTCCTGAAGGAAGTGTATTTTCTTCACCTCCTTCTGAATGTTAAAACTAAGCATACAACGCCCTTTAAATCAGTTACTTCTGCAATACCCAGTGTAGACCTGTTCTTCATTATTTAAAAGATGAGAGAACAAAGAGCATCTGAATGAGGAGAAACTTGGAGCGCTCTTTGATAAGAGTTGAAGATACTGATGTTGCTGAAACTAATTCTCAAGAAACATTCATTTTAAGTGATATTATTTTTCCAGTACGATTGCGCGGAGCATTGAAGCACCAACACAACGTGTTACAGAATAGTGGAAAGCGAAGATCACAGTCATGATTCATCTCCGTGTTAAATTCCTGATCCTGCTGTCCAGGGTTGCTTGCGCAGAGGAGACCAGGGCCCTGAATTCCCATTGGGCATTCCCAATCTCCCACAAGAACTTCAGCAGAAACAATGGAGAAATGGGGTAAATGGCTAGGGATTTTTTTTTTTTTAATTTCATTTCTCCAGGGCTTCCGGCAATCTCGCACCAGAGAACCCTGTAGAAATTCCAGGCATAAGTGTTTGCCTGCATCGAGGAAGAGTCAACCCAGGATATTCCACTTCTCCAGCACTCTGTTTCAGGACAGCATTGGTGCATATTGGGTGAAAATTGCCCCCTTCTCTAAGCGGCAGATAGCATGTGGCACAGGGAGACCAACAGGAACGAGAAGGGGGGGAAAAAAAAACTAATACATACTTAATACAGGAGCTTGAGTGTCCAGAAACCTAAGGAGGATGTTTTGAAAAACAGGAAGGCTTGAGCCGGTAAGTGACACAGAGGAAATCGACTCCTTTTCATCCAAGACTTCTGACTCTCCACATCGCTACAAAGAAAAGACATTAGCAACAGAATAGATAGGATTTGTGTAAGACACTGTTCTTACTGAAACCAACTAATGCTCGGGTAGCATCAACTTTGCTTCATTTAGCAACTAGCTAACTTGCTATGAAATGTGCACTCGGGTACCCAACACCGTTCTACTTCCTGCATTTTCAATTAACGTTCTTCAGGGGGTCATGGGAGGTGCAGAAAATCCATATGGATAGTTGGTGTGGAAAGCAAAAAAAAGAGATTCACACTGATGCAGTAAGTGCCTTCTCGAGGTCAGAGTGGTCTAAAGCTGGTTTATACCAATTTGGGAGTGTTTGACGTTGAAAGTGAGTGTTTGAAATGAGGAATTATTCCATTGTCCAATATTACATGGTTAGTGTTGGATGTAAAACATTGATATCCTTCACACTAAAAGAGGACAAAAGGTTTACTAGAAGACTGATTCTCAACGAACATATATTCCCTTGTGGAATTAAAAACTCCACGGGAAAAGTGGTCCAATAGTAGCTTACTGGAGAAGTTAAGGATACTGTTAGATTAAGCGTACTAAGCCTAAATAAAGGAGACTATGAAGGTATGAAAGCAGAGTTGACTAAAGTGGACTGGGAAAATAGATTAAGGTGTAAGACGGTACAGGAGCAGTGGTGTACATTCAAGGAGGTATTTCACAACTTTCAAGAAAAATATATTCCACTGAGGAAAAAGGGGCGTAAAAGAAAAGACAGCCATCCGTGGCTAAGTAAAGTAATAAAGGATAGTATCCGACTGAAAACAAGGGCACATAAAGTAGCCAAATCTAGTGGGAGGATAGAAGATTGGGAAGCATTTCAAAGCCAGCAAAAATAACTAAAAGATTAATTAAGAAGGGGAAGATAGATTATGAAAGTAAACTAGCAAAAAATATAAAAACAGATAGCAAGAGTTTCTACAGTTATATAAAAAGAAAAAGGGTGGCTAAAGTGAATGTTGGTCCCTTAGAGGACGAGACCGGGAAATTAGTAGTGGGGAACACGGAGATGGCAAATACGCTGAACAAATATTTTGTATCAGTCTTTACAGTAGAGGACACTAAAAATATCCCAACACTGGACAAACAAGGGGCTATAGGAGGGGAGGAGCTAAACACGATTAAAATCACTAAGGAGATGGTACTCGGTAAGATAATGGGACTTAAGGCGGATAAATCCCCTGGACCTGATGGCTTACATCCTAGGGTCTTGATAGAAGTTGCGGTAGGGATTGCGGATGCATTGGTGGTAATTTTCCAAAACTCCCTGGATTCAGGAAAGGTCCCAGCAGATTGGAAAACTGCTAATGTAACGCCCTTATTTAAAAAGGGAGGTAGACAAAAGGCTGGAAACTATAGACCAGTTAGCCGAACATCTGTGGTTGGTAAAATGTTGGAGTCCATTATTAAGGAAGCAGTAACAGGACATTTGGATAAGCATAATTTAATCAGACAGAGTCAGCATGGTTTTATGAAGGGGAAATCATGCTTGACAAATTTGCACGAATTCTTTGAGGACGTAACAAACAGGGTGGATAAAGGGGAACCAGTGGATGTGGTGTATTTGGATTTCCAAAAGGCATTTGACAAGATGCCACACAAAAGATTACTGCACAAGATAAAAAATCACGGGATTGGGGGTAATATACTGGCATGGGTGGAAGATTGGCTATCTAACAGAAAACAGAGAGTTGGGATAAATGGTTCATTCTTGGGTTGGCAATCAGTAACTAGTGGTGTTCCGCAAGGGTCAGTGCTGGGACCCCAACTCTTTACAATCTATATTAACGATTTGGAGGAGGGGACCAAGTGCAACGTATCCAAGTTTGCAGATGATACAAAGATGGGAGGAAAAGCAGTGAGTGAGGAGGACATAAATATACCTGCAAAAGGACATAGACAGGCTAAGTGAGTGGGCGGAAATTTGGCAGATGGAATATAATGTTGGAAAGTGTGAGGTTATGCACTTTGGCAGAAAAAAATCAGAGAGCAAGTTATTATCTAAATGGAAAGAAACTGCAAAGTGCTACAGTACAAAGGGACCTGGGGGTCCTGGTGCATGAAACACAGAAGGTTAGTATGCAGGTACAGCAGGTGATCAGGAAGGCCAATGGAATCTTGGCTTTTATTGCAAGGGGGATGGAGTATAGAAGCAGGGAAGTCTTGCTTCATCTATACAAGGTACTGGTGAGGCCACACCTGGAATACTGTGTACAGTTTTGGTTTCCATATTTAAGAAAAGATATACTTGCTCTCGAGGCAGTTCAGAGAAGGTTCACTCGGTTGATTCCGGAGATGAGGGGGTTGACTTATGAGGAAAAGGTTGAGTAGGTTGGGCCTCTACTCATTGGAATTCAGAAGAATGAGAGGCGATCTTATCGAAACATATAAGATTGTGAGGGGGCTTGATCGGGTGGAGGCGGGGAGGATGTTTCCACTGATGGGTGAGACTAGAACTAGGGGGCATAATCTTAGAATAAGGGGCTGCTGTTTCAAAACTGAGATGAGGAGAAACTTCTTCACTCAGAGGGTAGTAAATCTATGGAATTTGCTACCTCAGAGAGCTGTGGAAGCTGCGACATTAAATAAATTTAAAACGGAGAGAGACAGTTTCCTAGCTGATGAGTGAATTAAGGGTTATGGGGAGCGGGCAGGGAAGTGGACGTGAGTCTAGGTTCGGATCAGCCATGATCCTATTGAATGGCGGAGCAGGCCCGAAGGGTCGTATGGCCTACTCCTGCTCCTACTTCTTATATGTTCTTATTAAAAGAAGAGGCAAAAGATTAGCAACAGTGGTGGAGAGAGGATCAACTATATTTAACTCTCCTCTAACATTTTATGCTCGTCTCCAGATTTCAAACTTGATGCGCAAAAATGTTACTCACCTCTGCCTCGATTTCAGCCTGCCTCTTTTCCAGGAGCTTTGCCACTGCCATAGCTCTGTGTTTCCCACACCGCTTGCAGCTCACTGCCCACTCGCACAGTAATGTCACGACTGCCTCATCATTCGGTGCAATTTGCTGTGGGGCGGCGGGAAGAAAACATTGAGGAAAAAAATACTGGAGACGTTTTGTTTCCTACTTGCACCTTGCATAACACGCTACGGTTTGAATGGAGCTGGTGGGTGGGTGGGTGGGGGGTTCTTGAAGAAAAAAAAAAATCCAGATCGTATGGGATATTGGGGGTAAACTAAGCGAGGGGGAGAGCTGGAAAGAAAAGGAAGAAAAATGGCAGCTTCTGGATCTAGCACAGCTAATTAACCGAGACATTATTGGTGTTACATCACGAACAAATGCTCTCCAGAAATGATTACAAGGCACTGGTCCAATCAAGGAGCAAACCTTCCCATAGTGTATAACTGATATGTGAAAACCATTGCTGGATTCAAGTCTCTGAGATATTGGTTGCACGTTATAATATTAGTGGATCTCGTATTGGGGTTGCTCACAGGCAAAACCCCATGGAGCTAACTAAATCAAGAGATTTACACCCGTGTGTTTCAGTTATCTATATAAAACTGTGGATGGAACATGGCGTAGTCACAAAATATAAAAGGTTCATTATTCAACCATCAAAGTTACATAACTGAGTAGATCGCAAGGCTGACGGGTAGAAAACAAATGGTATGGGGATTTATTTTGGGGTGGGGAAGGAGGGGTTCCGAGTGGGTGGACCCAGTGATCAGTGTCGGGACCACTGCCGTTGCTAATTTACATTCATGATCAACAATCAGCAGCTCAAAGTAAATGAGTTATGTTTGCAGATGATACAAAACTAAGAGGAGGACAGTGGAATCAAAGGAGATAGCTCAGAAAGTATAGAACGAGTTAGACAAACTATCTACCTGGGCAGAATAATTGCAGATGAAATTTAAGACGGACGAGTGTAAATACTGTACATAGGAAGGAAAAATAGGTGATGCACACACATTCTATAAATGGTGTTGAAATATCCATGGATGGAGGTGGAAATGAACAAGGAGTCCGAGTTAGACTTCACAATCAATACATCCATCCCAACCGCAAAGAAGTGTTCTATTGACCAGGTTAGAATTCTAATCTCAGTGTTGCACCTTATTATCTTCTCAATTCATCACACAGGAAGATGGCTTGAAGTGTGTCTACTTCAATGCAAGGAGCATCCGGAATAAGGTAGGAAAACTTGGAGCGTGGATTGGCACTTGGGACTACGATGTGGTGGCCATTACGGAGACATGGTTAGAACAGGGACAGGAATGGTTGTTGGAAGTTCCGGGGTATAGATGTTTCAGTAAGAGTAGGGAAGTTGGTAAGAAAGGTGGGGGAGTAGCATTGTTAATCAAGGATAGTTTAACAGCGGCAGAAAGGCAGTTCGAGGGGTATCTGCCGTCTGAGGTAATATGGGCTGAAGTTAGAAATAGGAAAGGAGCGGTCACGTTGTTAGGAGTTTTCTACAGGCCCCCAAATAGTAATAAAGATGTGGAGGAAGAAATTGCAAAGCAGATTATGAATAGGTGTGGAGGTCACAGAGTAGTTGTCATGGGTGACTTCAACTTTCCAAATATTGATTGGAACCTTTATAGGTCAAACAGTTCGGATGGGATAGTTTTTGCACAGTGTGTGCAGGAGGGTTTCCTGACACAATATGTGGATAGGCCGACAAGAGGTGGGGCCACGTTGGATTTGGTACTGGGTAATGAACCGGGCCAAGTGTTTGATTTGTATGTGGGAGAGCACTTTGGAGATAGTGACCACAATTCGGTAACTTTCACTATTGCAATGGAGAGGGATAGGGCCATACGGCAGGGCAGGGTTTATAATTGGGGGAGGGGTAATTATGATGCGATTAGGCAAGAATTAGGGAGTATAAGATGGGAACAGAAACTATCAGGGAAAGGCACAAACGAAAAGTGGAGCTTTTTCATGGAGCAATTACTGCGTGTCCTTGATAGGTATGTCCCTGTCAGGCAGGGAGGAAATGGCCGAGTGAGAGAACCATGGTTCACAAAAGAGGTTGAATGTCTAGTCAAGAGGAAAAAGGAAGCGTATGTAAGGATGAGAAAACAAGGTTCAGTTGGGTCGATTGAGGGGTACAAGGTAGCAAGGAATGAGCTAAAAAAAGAGCTTAGGAGAGCTAGGAGGGGGCATGAGAAGTCCTTGGCGGGTCGGATCAAGAAAAATCCCAAGGCTTTTTACTCTTATGTGAGAAATAAAAGAATGACCAGGGTGAGGGTAGGGCCGGTCAAGGACAGTAGTGGGAACTTGTGCATGGAGTCAGAAGAGATAGGAGAGGTGATGAATGAATACTTTTCGTCAGTGTTCACCGAGGAGAGGGGCCATGTTCTTGAGGATGAGAGTGTGATAAAGGTGGATAGGCTGGAGGTGGTAGATGTTCTGAGGGAAGATGTTTTAGCAATTTTGAAGAACCTGAGGGTCGATAAGTCCCCTGGGCCAGATGGGATATATCCTAGGATTCTTTGGGAGGCAAGGGAGGAGATTGCAGAGCCTCTGGCTTTGATCTTTGGGTCCTCACTGTCCACGGGGATGGTGCCAGAGGACTGGAGAGTGGCGAATGTTGTTCCTCTCTTCAAGAAAGGAAATAGGAATGACCCTGGTAATTATAGGCCGGTTAGTCTTACTTCGGTGGTTGGTAAGATAATGGAAAAGGTCCTGAGGGATAGGATTTATGACCATTTGGAAAGGGGCAACTTAATCAGGGATAGTCAACACGGATTCGTGAAGGGTAAGTCTTGCCTAACAAATTTGATTGAATTCTTTGAGGAGGTAACTAAGTGTGTAGATGAAGGTAGAGCAGTTGATGTCGTATACATGGATTTCAGTAAGGCGTTTGATAAGGTTCCCCATGGTCGTCTCATGAAGAAAGTAAGGAGTTGTGGGATAGAGGGAAATTTGGCCGATTGGATAAGTAACTGGCTAACTCATAGAAGGCAGAGGGTGGTGGTGGATGGAACATTTTCGGACTGGAGACCAGTTACCAGCGGTGTGCCACAGGGGTCGGTGCTGGGTCCTCTGCTGTTTGTGATTTTTATCAATGACTTGGAGGAGGGGACTGAAGGGTGGATCAGTAAATTTGCTGATGACACCAAGATTGGTGGAGTAGTGGATGAGGTGGAGGGCAGTTGTAGGCTGCAAAGAGACATTGATAGGATGCAGAGCTGGGCCGAAAAATGGCAGATGGAATTTAACCCTGATAAGTGCGAGGTGATTCATTTTGGTAGGGCAAATTTGAATAAGGATTACAGGGTCAACGGCAGGGTTCTGAGGAACGTGGAGGAGCAGAGGGATCTGGGGGTTCATATCCACAGATCTCTGAAGGTTGCCACTCAAGTGGATAGAGCAGTAAAGAAGGCCTATGGTGTGTTAGCGTTTATTAACAGAGGGTTTGAGTTTAAGAACCGTGAGGTTATGCTGCAACTGTACAGGACCTTGGTGAGACCACATTTGGAATATTGTGTGCAGTTCTGGTCACCTCACTATAGGAAGGACGTGGAAGCATTGGAAAGAGTGCAAAGGAGATTTACCAGGATGCTGCCTGGTTTGGGGGGGAGGTCTTATGAGGAAAGATTGAGGGAGTTGGGGCTTTTCTCTTTAGAGCGGAGGAGGATGAGAGGCGACTTAATAGAGGTTTATAAGATGATGAGGGGGATAGATAGAGTGGATGTTCAGAGACTATTTCCTCGGGTAGAGGCAGCTATTACAAGGGGGCATAACTATAAGGTGCATGGGGGGAGATATAGAAGGGATGTCCGAGGTAGATTCTTTACTCAGAGAGTGGTTGGGGTGTGGAATGGACTGCCTGCTGTGATAGTGGAGTCGGACACTTTAGGAACTTTCAAGCGGTTATTGGATAAGCACATGGAGCACACCAGAGTGATAGGGAGTGTGATAGCTTGATCTTGGTCTCGGACAATGCTCGGCACAACATCGAGGGCCGAAGGGCCTGTACTGTGCTGTACTGTTCTATGTTCTATGTTCATTACTCACTGTAGTGGTTATGGTAAGGACCAGCAACCCAGAGTTCAGAAGTTCAAATCAAAAAATAAGCATTTCCTTCTCGGGAGATTTTTCTCTAATTTAAGGTCCTTCTCTTTCCAGCTAAGGATTCACACAAGACAAAAACAACATCTGCTGAGTGGAATTTCATTCATAAGGGTACGGAATGAGTAATAGCCATTTGGTCCATTAAGGCCATTCCTTCCAGAAATTCACAATTTCACAACAGGCACGGGCTTTCCCCTGTTCCTGTTTTCTCTCTCGGGTTCTTTGTACCAAGGAACTATCAGAAGTACGTGTTAAAAATTCAAGCCTGCCATCGATGCCTTCTCGAGTTCAACGGCATCGGCCGCACCCGTAGCAGCCTGAGCAACACTTTTATGGCGTTGACTCACAGTGCCCTATAGCTGCTTAAATAATAGTGTAACTCAGGCGTGGAACAATTGTACTCCCTTGGGAACTGAAGTGGGTATTTGCGTCTTTTCCACGTGTACATCTTCAATCTCCAATGGCAGGACGAAATTAACTCTTGGTGTGGCAAGACTTGACACAATTCTTTAAGCTGCTTTATTGCATAATAAGTAAACATGCAGAGCAAGAGTCAGGATCAAATTCACACTTAAAGTCACTACAACTTCACCTTCCTGTAATGATTAAAAATGAACATGTCAGCGGGTGGGCCTTATTTGACTTAACCAAGATATTTTCTAACAGTTCCTCCAGAATTTGACCTGGAGCCCGCCTAAAGTTTATTTATTTTTTTACAGCTCTCAGTTTAAAAATCTGGCTGTGCTCTCCTGTTCTAAACAGTCCCCCTGCCCGTGTCCCTGTCTTTCTCTTCACCAACAGACAGAGGACAAAGAACTTTCCAACGCAATGGTGTGACGTTTTTTTCGATTACATTAACAAGCTAATAAATTCCTGGGTACATTCCAAGGCCCTCTCACCATTTTGACCACAAACATTTTTTTTTAAATCCCTGTCCACCTTAGAATAATTCAAGTCACCTATTAATACAACTCTATTATGACTGCAAACGCCTTCCTACTATTTAGTGGTCTACAATGTATTCCCAATATGATAACAGATCTCTAATTTCTTAGCTCAACTCAGGCAGGCTCCATCCGAGTACCACCATCAACAAAGATGTTACTTTCTACAGCTGCAATCACATCCTTAATTATCCCTTTCTTCCTCCTCTAGGTCACCTGAAAATGTTACAACCATTAAGGTCATGTTTCCATTCAAGGCGGCTTCATGTCTCTCTATGCTACTTAATGGCCCGGACTTTGCATTGAGGACAACGGTGAGGCTAGCAGCGCTCACCGTTGATATGGAGCACGCACATGCGCAGTTAAATGCGTAAATCTGGAAGCTGCGGTTCGAGTAACCCTGCTCCTCTTTAGGCTGCGCTATAACAGCACCTCGCCGATAGACTCCGCATTGAAATCAATGCAAGGGTGTGAAGTTACCCACTGAACACGGCAGAAAAAGTTAGGGCTGGTGCACTCAGGTGTAAGTGAATTTTTTTTTAACGGCGTGGTAGGTCATAATTACTGCCAAACAACTTCTCTGGCACTGAAAATGTAATTTCACAAGTGTGGAGTTTCATTCCTTCAGAATTTAATTAGTGTTGGAGATTTAAAAAAATATAAAAATTTAAATAATGTTTCAATTTTACTGTGTCTCTTTTATCTCTTTCTCTCTCTCTCTCTCTCTTAATCCCATCTTTCTTTCACATTCTGTACATGATTTAAATCTAATTTATACTTCCTGGTTTGGACTCTACGGGGGGGAAAAATTCGGTGTTGCCCCTTTTGGGGCGCTAACGTCGCCGGAGCACTAATTTTAGTGCCCCGAAAAAATTACCGCCCCTCCGCCTGAATTTCAGTAGTAGCGCCCCAAGCAGGAGGCGGGACGCTACTGGAAGCGCTCCACCTCCTTCTTGGGGCGCAACAACCAAATATCGCGGCGCTACGTGCAACAGCGCCACGCGCGTCGGCACATGGCGCCATGTCATTGCAGGCCTCCTCCCCTGATTAAAGGGGAGGGGCCTAGCGCTGCGCGCACCGGGGCCCTGCTGGTCCACCAGGGAACAGGGTGCCGTGAAAACATCCCGGCACTCAAGAGGAGTGCTGGGCTGAGCGATCGCGGCCGGCACCCCGAAGAAAAAAAAAAAGGGGGAAGGGGACAGGTGCTGGCAGTCAGCCGGAACAAAAATGGCCGCCCGACACCTGCCCTTTAAGTAGCGCCGCCACGGTTGCAAAAAACACCACCCTGACCCTGTCGGACATATCATCCGGCGATAAGTCAGGGGGCGCAACCCAAGTTTGCGGCTGGGGCGCCGCGCACGGTGATTATGTCATCGCCGGCGGCGCAACGCCATGGGGCGCTACCGGCTGCCGCTAACCTCCCGTTGAATTTCGCGGGAGGCGTTAGCGGCACCGCGCCCAGGCACATGGGGATTTGCGCCCCATTAGTGGGGGGGGGGGGCGGCACTAACAAGGGGCGCAAATCAACCCAATTTTCCCCCCTTCATGTCTCAGTGAGGTTTCTTCAATCTAGAAGCCCTGCAAAGTCTATTTGTTTCTTTTTTCATTCACCGATCCTTCTTAACCTCTCCTATCTGCCCTAACATAGGTCTCAGAAGGAAGTCTCTGTTTTCATATCTGATCCAGTCTCTAACTTAAGATTCACGCTGTTCTCCAAAATTGCAGGCAGCAACTAAAACTTTCAGTTCGCTCCAATTGCTCTCTTACTGCCTGTAGCACACACATATATCTCGGTGTTTAAATGCTCTGGGCCGGGTGAGTGTGACAATAAGCGAGAATACATCCTCTTGAGCTGCAGCTTTTCACTTTCATTTCCTCATCTCTGCTATGCACCCACTACATTCACAGCTGGTAGCTGTTATTTCTTGTCCTTCCAGAACCGTCCCTTTTTTGATTCAGTTGTTCCATAGCTACCAGGCTTCTGATGTTTTCACTACACTCATCACACACTGCTTCCCCGCCTCCTGTTAATTACAACATTTCCTACATTACAACAGTGACTGCACTTCAAAAAGAAGTACTTCATTGGCTGTAAAGCACCTTAGGATGTCCGGTGGTCATGAAAGGTGCAATATAAATGCAAGACTTTCTTTTTTTCTTCAATCTAATGAACTTCCACGGCATTTAGTATCTATGTAATTATTTCAGAGCAGCTGAGAGGCAGAGATCAGCTTATTTCAGCTGGGCACCAACACCGTGCAATTTTGCTTCTTTTTCTGACTGTGTTGAATCAGTACATGTCTGACACTATTGTTTCACCTGTCTACTTATTTAGATCTTCATGAAGGAAAAAAAAGTCAGAAACTATATTTCAAAACAAGACAACTTAATTTACAAAAGCCTTTTCTAGTTTAGGTTCCGATCTCGTCTCGCAATGGCTGGAGCTATATCCATAAAAAAGGTATAGATAAATGTTCAGCCTGTACACTAGAAGGAATCTACTTCCAAGTTTAACCTTAGTGCCTTCAGGACAACTCGTGTAACTGCCCACAAAAATTCATTTTACGCAGGTAGATTTT
This sequence comes from Squalus acanthias, assembly GCA_030390025.1. NCBI lineage: Eukaryota > Metazoa > Chordata > Chondrichthyes > Squaliformes > Squalidae > Squalus > Squalus acanthias. The sequence continues at coordinate 14,673,934 of CM059429.1, forward strand.
TCCAAAGATCCCACGGCACTATTTCGAAGAGAGCAGGGGAGTTATCCCCGGTGTCCTGGGGCCAATATTTATCCCTCAATCAACAACACTAAAACAGAATTATCTGGTCATTATCACATTGCTGTTTGCGGGAGCTTGCTGTGTACAAATTGGCTGCTGGGTTTCCTACATTACAACAGTGACTACACTTCAAAAATACTTCATTGGCTGTAAAGCAATCTGGGACGTCCTGAGGTTGTGAAAGGCGCTATAGAAATGCAAGTCTTACTTTCTTTAGGTAAAGCATACAATAATCCCTAAAAGTTACAGACAAAAGATAATTCCAGGACAACAATCTAACATTAAAAATAAAGTTATTGAATTTAGGATTAAGCTTGATAATTATCCCCTAAAAGATGATATTCCAAAATAAGGGTTAAACCCAGAAACATCAATGTTGGCATAGGGCAGTTGTGTGTGATGCCCACAATTACTTTTCTCATTTGACACAGGTAGTATTGACAAGACTGTATCTTCAGTCACCGACATCACATACAGATGGCGGAGCAGGGTCCTATGGGGCAAGTGGCAGTGAGGATACAGCTCATGATGCACATAAACTCCTTTTAACATTATAGTCTTGCAGGCCAGTTGTAACTGTTAATTATTCATTGGTTATATTTTCTCCTTCCAAAGTTGCTTTACCAGTGGAAAAACTCGGATTATGAAACGCCGGTTTAGTTGACGTTTTAATTTTTGACCTAAAAAAAAAACTGTATTTGTTCACAGTTAATTTCCCCCAAGTTTATGAGTTTATGAAAAATGAAAACCACAAAGTCAATTGCAATGCACACTGCCAAAAGAAAAAAAAATCAATGCTGTTAGAAACTAAACAGAGACAGCCAAAATATGATCAGAGAGCACGAGACATGATCAGAGAGCACGAGACATCAATTAACGCAGGAAACATAACAACTTGGATTTATATAGCACCTTTAATGTAGAAATGCACCTCAAGGTGTGTCAGACAAAAATGGACGCTAAGCCAAAGTAGGAGACATTAGGAGGGGTGACCAAACACCTGGTCCAAGAGGTTTTAAGGAGGGCCTTAAAAAGGTGGAGAGGACAACAGATAATTAAATTACCTCCCAATTTAAAAAAAGTCATAGCAACATTAATTGAGACACTGACGGGGGGGGGGGGGTGGGGGATCCCATTTTTTCCCCCTAAATTCAAAAGTGCAACTTTTCTAAAAAGAAGAATTTGGACTTGCTACCGACATGATGACAAGAAAGAAACCACGCTGTAAAGGAAATGGTCAGATGGCTCAATAACATTTTTTAAAAAAGCATTGTGACAAAACCACAAGGGTATCGTAAAGGGCAAGGGGAAAATACACAGCATTTTCAGTAAGGTAGTGGACAAAAACAGTTTTATGCAGCTCAGGTACAGAATACAGAATCTCCTTTTAGGTCAATAGCTTTGGGGAACTTCCTTCCCGCCTCCGACTTCCCTAGAAGTGCGTGACAAAGAAACATCAAGAGTCAGCAGAAACTTAAAATGGAAAAAAAAAACCCCCACTGAATAATCTGTGTCACGCTGAGGAACAAGAACAAATAGCGTTGAGAAATGACAGACCACCTACCACAGGGATCATTATCCCACTGGGACACGTTCTCTTAGGAAAGTCGCACCCTAGCAGACATGTAATTGATGAGTAGAGAGGGATAAACTGCTAACACTAGCAGGAGGGTCGGTAACCAGAGGACACAGATTTAAGACAGTTGTCAAAAAAAATCAAGGGGGGGGAAAAAGATGAAAATTTTAATTTTTTTTTCAGCATGTTATGATGATCTGGAATGCACTTCCTGAAAGGGTGGTGGGAGCAGATTCAATAGAAACTTTCAAAAAGGGAAATAGATATATACTTGAAAGGAAAACATTTGCAGGGTGATGGGGAAAGAGCGGGGGAGTGGGACTAATTGGACAGCCCTTTCAAAGAGACGGCACAGGCACGATGGGCCGAATGGCCTCCTTCTGTGCTACTTGATTCTATGTGAGCTTGCCAATCTGCCATATAAAAAAAAGCCTTGTTCTGTGCCATGGCCTCTGTGTCAGCTTGGTTCAGTCAGTAGCATGCTCACCTTTGAGTCAAAAAAGTTGTCAGTTCAAGTCCCACTACAGGCCTCAAGCAGATAATCTAGGTCGATACTTCAGTACAATCCTGAGGGAGTGCTTTACCGTCAGAAATAAGACATTAAAAAAAAGAGAGAGAGAGAGGCCACGTCTGCCTGTTCCAGTGAACAATAAAGATCCAATGGCATTACTCGAAGAGAAGCAGGAGCTTTCCCTCAACCAGCAACTCCAAAAACTGATTAACTGGTCATTGATCTCCTTTGCTGTTTGTGGGGCCTTGCTACGTGCAGAATGACTGCTGCATTTGCATACAGAGACTACACTTGGAAAAGTATTCAGTGGATATAAAGCACTTCAAGATGTCTTGAGGATTTAATAAGGTGGCATAAAAATGCAAGCTCGCTCTTTCTTTGCCCAGAGGATCCAAGTAATAGTAAAAGTGGTAAATAAAATAGCAAAATAGCTCCAAAATAACGTTGAGGCAGATAAAGAAATGAGGGAGAGGCCAACAGGAAACCTTGTATGAAAAAGAGCCTATATACTACAGTGGTACTGTGGCGTTCTTCCTCATTCATTCGACCACTTTGTACAAATAGGACCAATGTTCCCCCTAAGGTGCTCGGGCGCGCGACCGCACATCAATCAGGAGGTCCCGCACAGGCCGCTCACAAGCTGTTGCCGCTGGACGATACCCACAGTGACTGTGTAGCAAATTTAAAGGGACCGCGTGCGGAAAAAAAAATTAGAGGGAACATTGAATAGGACCATACAAAGTAAGGCAAGAATTGATGGTGGAACTCAAGACCTTCATTTCAACACAATTACATCCCCTGTCCCAGTCACTTTTTTTTTTGCAGATGCCCTTCAGAATAACACCCTGCACATGGGCTCAAAAAACGAGCCCTGTATAAATGCAATGAATGCTAACCTTTCCTGATGGGCCTCTGATCAGGGACTAACACAAGGAGATACACTTCATCATGTGTACAGTCCCCAATATTTATGTTCTATGGCATATAAGTCTCTCTTGCCAAAATATATATTTTTTTTCAAATAGAGGATTACGTTAAAACTATGAATGAGACGGAAACTGGATGGTACATCAAAACCTGGCTTTATATCCTGTCAGAATGATGGAATGGACATTTCCTACACTGGTCAAAGGAAATGGCCTGGACAATCAAACCAATCTCTTAATGGGCGCAACTCAATGGAAAGTATGTGTCCATCCATTTGAAAGTGGCAGTATAACTCGGGTCTCTTGCTTCAGTATAACTCAGGAGTCACATCAGCAATCTGACTCCCAAGCGTACTAAAGCAAGAGACAAACCTACACGACTTCAATTTGGCATTGTTGGCAGTATAACTCCACTCTATGGCTTTAGATGGTCTACAGCTTAGTTTCCCCAGTCTAATCCCACTCTCATAGCATTAATAACAAGAGCAGAGCTCCACACAAGCGCCCAAGCACATGTACAGACACCATCCGAGAATGGCTGCAGCATAACTGCAGTCGACCACAAAACTGACAAATACAGAAACATATTTTTGAAAGGAACTACAATCAGCATCTGAGCTGTGTACGTCAAAAAGGCATCTGTGGCGACACTCACTCCATGCCCAAACTCCAACCGTCTCATTACTCTCCCTACATTCCTTCCCCACCTCCCCTCCAAGCCCATTCCACCAGCACTCAGGACCTGTACAAGACTAAAACAAACATAACAATGGGTCTTGTAGGGTCAAGGAGAGGAACACCCCAGTTAGAAGAAAGGGATTGAAACCAACACTTTTAGAATGTTATGCTCACCATAGAGCCATTGAGTTTACAGCACACAAGGTCTATGCCAGCTAGTACCACTGCCCCAGGCTCACCCTATAAGATCTGCACCTTCCTCTTCTTCATATATTCATCCAATTTTCTCTTAAAACAAGAAATAGTCTCTGCCTCAATTTCTCCCTGTAACAAATCTTTTCATGTTCCAACAACCCTCTAGGTACAGAAACTTCTACTAACTTCTCCTCACTCTACTAATGACAATGTTAAATTGATGACCTCACATCACTGACTCTCTAACCAGAGGAAATAGTTTTTCCCCTATTCACTCCATCAAAATCCTTCGTAATTTAAAAAACCTCAGTCTTCCGTGCTCCAGTGAAAATAGTCCCAGTCTCTCAAGTCTCCTTATAGCTAAAGTTTCCCCATACCTGGCATTATCCTGGTGAATCTACATTGTACTCTCCATGGCTTGAATGTGCTTTCTATAATGAAACGTGTCACCGTATTCTACTCTGGCCTAACCATGACCTCGTACAACTTCATCACACTTCTTTAATCTTATTCTTCTATTTAAAAATAAACAAAAAAAAGTTATTGCTCTTTTTATGGCTTTATCTACCTGCACTCAAAATTTCAGTGAATGATGTATTTCAACCACGAGGACTCTCTTTATCCACACCCTTTGGCATCTTTCTAATGAGTGGATACTCCCATTTCTTGGTTTTGCTCCCAAAATCTATTACCTCACACATCAAACTGCATTAGTGGCATTAAATCACTGATTTTGCTCAGCTATGTCCTCAAACACCGCACCTATTCTTTCATGAAATGGGTCCATGGCATATTTGCTTTGTAATGGAGACAACGTGCTTCACACCACTCACCTCTTGGCTGTCCTTGCTCTGGCTCGACCCAAAAATCTTGTGGTAGAGGCTATCAAGGGAGTTGCTGGAATCAGATCGGTCAAAGCAGTGCCGATCCAGTACTTCCAACGTGTGCAAGACCTTACTGATTGTAAAACCTTTAGTAAAGGCAACAAGCAAGAAGAAAAGAAATATATATATATTATATTAGATGATATCTTAGCAAGACATTTATACAAGGACATAGCTTATAGTATACACACTTTGCAAGAAAATGTATGTACAATTTACTAGGTGGTTTTAATAGATACTATTTTACCCAACCCAACAAGGCTTAGTCATTTTTTGAAGGAAGCCATGATTTTAAATCCTGCAGAGAATAAAGCACCAACATTCTCAGGCTGATGCATTGTTGGAAATGCAGAGAGACGGGACGCTCTGCCCACCAGTCTGCCCAAGCCCTTAATCCTAGCGATGAAGTCATTACACCAACATTTACAGACCTCCCTGCCCATCAGCCTCATGGTTTTGGGGGGGGGGGGGGAGGTGTGCGGGTTGGGGGCCTGGTCAAGCTGGCCAAAGCATGAATTTTTCCCTGAAAAGGTCAATTCTTGTTGTAATCGGCATTAGGAATGTGTAATGCTGGCAAGCAAAGTACGTCTGCCTTATGTAGGCGTACTTTCCATTTGCAAGGAGGCAAAACAGGCAGAATTTTTGCCATCCCACCAGCCCTTTCTCCTCTCTCGAGGTCAGCACGGGAGGGGGGCACGGACACAAGTTGCGCCACACTCACCCCCACCCCCGTTAGAATTTCACTCGAGCAACAAAATAAGGAGAGCCAGCGAAACCAGGCCCCACTCAAAATTCTGACTCTCGCCCAACCTGCACGGCAGAAACGCTCTCCCAAGCCCAGGAATTTTGGGGGGCTTATTTTTCGTAGCTCACACATAACCAGGTTAAGCCCTCCACAGTTTCCTTTTCAGTGAGCAATTCGCTGTGTTACAATGCTGGAGTTTACGGATTTGGTAACAACTGAATTCAGCAATTCCCTCCCCCTCCCATCAACTTTCACCTAGAAATGAAAACTGCCAAACTTCCTGGGAATTATAAAAAAAAATAAGCAATGTCCCAAACACAGCCCACAACATCTGTGCGCTGTTCCCCTGATTATAATTTACTTGGCGCTGACACGCCACTCAAGCCCAAATTCCCACTAATTAGGAGGCAAGGAAGTGGAAGATCCAGGAAAATATGGAACTCTGATGTTGTCCTGGTATTCACAGTTCACTTTGTATTGAATCGCCACCTACTGTAGGAATACCACTGACTTCGGGAATACGGTGCATCTGCATGCAATGACATATCGCCTTTATTGAGTTGAGGCTACATCGCTCATTTACCGTTTAGGTACATGACTCATGCACCTGATGTCACTCAGTGGTTTATTTTTCCAATAAACTACACAATACTGTATCCTGTCTACCCTCTACAAGTGCGTGCCAAACACATCCAAATCTGACACAGACCTACTCATTTCAATGGGTTTGACTCAGAGTACTTTTTTTTTAAAATTTCTATTGATTTATCTGATTGCAACAACAACAGAAAAGGTCATTTAATTGGCAAGTACTGATGACCCCATCGGTGACTGGAAAGAATCGGTGTGAATGAGTTGAATTAACTCATTAGCAGAGATGCTCGTTAACCTTGGGGTTCTTCAGCAGTGGAGTCACTGCAACTCCTTCTGTTAATTCAGCTCGTCCACACGGTCAGGTTCGCCAAGCTGCTATTCCAATTACGTGGTCAGCACTCGATGTTTAAAACAAGAATTTAAAAAAAAATGACAGGAACAAAGAAAGGGGACAGGGAGAGAAGTAAAAAAAAAACTTGAAGCAGAGAAGGTTAAGGGGAGGTTTAATAGAGGTGTTTAAAATGATGAAAGGTTTTGATAGAGTAAATAAGGAGAAACTGTTTCCAGTGGCAGGAGGGTGTGTAACCAGAGGACACAGATTTAAGGTAATTGGCAAAAAAAAGAGGGGAAGAGAGAATTTTTTTATTTTTTTTTACGCAGCGAGTTATGATGATCTGGAATGCACTGCCTGAAAGGGTGGTGAAAGCAGATTCAATCGTAACTTTCAAAAGGGAGTTGTATACTTGAAAAGGAAACATTTGCAGGACAATGGGGAAAGAGAGGAGTGGGACTAATCAGAGAGCTCTTTCAAAGAGCCGGCACAGGCACGATGGGCCGAATGGTCTCCTGCTGTGCTGTGTGATTCTATAAGCAGTTTTATTTTAATAAAAGTGGCCCAGATAATGAGATTTCTACTTTCATGTCTCTTTGGGCAATCAACTCAAGAGCATCACCTCCTGGTGAAATGTTATTTTTCTAGTCTTTTATACCAGAGAGAGTTTTAAACTCTTAAGCAGCTTATCGGCATAAATAAGCTGCGCATCTTTTCAGCTTTCACAATTACATTCTGCCTTTCATACTGCAGTCCCAAATATTATTCTGCACATCACATTTCCCCCAATTGTTTTTCTCTTAAAACATAGTTGGGTGAACTTTTACAATCGTCAAAGCCAGTGATGGCCACGAAGTAAAGCATCAAGCACTCCCAAGTCAATTACAGCACAGATCAAATGCAGCATTAAGTTTCCTTGACTCTGTCCCTACAACATGCCTTAATCCAAGTCTCAGAATAGCAGGCACCACTTCACGGGGTGAGATTGCCAGTTCCCAGATTAACCACGCTATGGCCTCGGAATTGGAGGACTACAGGACTGGAAAAGACCACGACGTCCATCTGGCCAGTCCCAGAGTTCAAAAAACAGAATCCACAGTTCATTAACTAGATCCCTCGATTGATTTTCTTGCCAAATGGCTGCCTACTTTGCCTGTTAAAATTACTGTTAGTAGCCTCAATTCCTCTCTGGTAGATCCATTTCCAACGTACACCACTCTAGTGTACAATACCTAGCCACGCACTCCCCCTCTGCCCACCTCTGAGCTTCATCCCCTACCCCGTTTAGTGAATAATGGGCAGTTCTGTGCTGCAGACTCACACATACTACCCAAACTCATTTCACTTGGGATCCATTTCTCAGCAGTCTGAACTGGATTAAAAACAGGTCGCACAAGTAAAAATAACTTCTGTGTTGACTTTCCAAGACAATGGGTGTGAGGTGTTTATCAATTAGCAGTACAAGATAATAAACTGCCCAGTGAATTACAGTGCCCAAATAAGTCAAACTATATTTTTGTTATATGCTTGCCTATGATCTTCACAGATGTTTGGGAATCAAATTCCACAAGCATCAAAATTTCTGTTCCTTTATCCATGTGCTCAATTTTGATCTCTTACTTTTCTTAAAACACAGGAACATGGTAGGCACAGCCCGCTTCTACCTCCTTCCCAAGATCCACAAACAGGACTGCCCCGGTAGACCCATCGTTTCAGCCTGTTCTTGCCCCACGGAACTTATCTCTTCCTATCTCGACTCTATTTTTTCTCCCCTTGTCCAGTCTCTTCCCACCTACATCCGCGACTCTTCTGACGACTCCGCCACTTTAACAGTTTCCAGGCCCCAACCGCCTCCTTTTCACTATGGAGGTACAATCCCTCTACACCTCCATTCTCCACCAGGATGGCCTGAGGGCACTCCGCTTCTTCCTTGAACAGAGGCCCAACCAGTCCCCATCCACCACCACCCTCCTCCGCCTGGCTGAACTTGTTCTCACATTGAACAACTTCTCCTTTGACTCCACCCATTTCCTCCAAATCAAAGGTGTTGCTATGGGTACCCGCATGGGTCCTAGCTATGCCTGCCTTTTCGTGGGATATGTGGAACACTCTTTGTTCCAGTCCTACTCGGGTCCCCTCCCTCACCTCTTTTTCCGGTACATTGACGACTGTATCGGTGCGGTCTCCTGCTCTCACCCTGAACTAGAACATTTCATTCACGAGGCTTCCAATTTCCACCCTTCCCTCACCTTCACATGGTCCATCTCCGACTCTTCCCTTCCCTTCCTCAACTTCTCCGTCTCCATCTCTGGGGATAGGTTATTGACTAACATTCACTACAAGCCCACTGACTCCCACAGCTACCTGGACTACACTTCCTCCCACCCCGCCTCCTGTAAGGACTCTATTCCATTCTCCCAGTTTCTCAGTCTCCGCCGCATCTGCTCTGATGATGCCACCTTCCATACCAGTGCTTCCAACATGTCTTCCTTTTTCCTCAACCGAGGATTCCCCTCTACTGTGGTCGACACGGCCCTCGACCGTGTCCGTTCTATCTACCACACTTCTGCCCTCACCCCTGCCCCTCCCTCCCGGAACCACGATAGAGTTCCCCTTATCCTCACCTTTCACCCCACCAGCCTCCACATTCAACGGATCATCCTCCGCCATTTCCGCCACCTCCAGCGTGATCCCACCACCAAACGCATCTTCCCCTCACCTCCCCTTTCAGCATTCCGCAGAGACCGCTCCCTCCGCGATACCCTAGTCCACTCCTCTACCACCCCCAGCACCCCTTCCCCTTCCCGTGCAAGCACAGGAGATGCAACACATGCCCTTATACCTCCCCCTTCCCACTGTCCAGGGCCCCAAACACCCCTTCCAGGTGAAACAGCGATTTACTTGTACTTCCTGCAATTTAGTATACTGTATTCGCAGCTCACGATGTGGTCTCCTCTACATTGGGGAGACCAAACGCAGATTGGGTGACCGCTTTGCAGAACACCTCCGTTCAGTCCGTAAGGGGGACCCCGAGCTCCCGGTGGCCTGTCACTTTAATTCTCCGCTCCACTCCCACTCTGACCTCACCATCCTCGGCCTATTAAACTGTTCCACGGAAGCTCAGCGTAAGCTCGAGGAACAGCACCTCATCTTTCGTTTAGGCACCCTACAGCCCTCTGGACTCAATATCGAGTTCAACAATTTTAGATCATAACCTCAGCCCCTATCACATTTATATTTTATTTTTTCATCCACCCTTTTGTTTGGCCCCCCCCTTTTTTTCCCTCCCAGAAGCTGGCAGCTGTCCTTCATTCTGCCAGTGCATTTCACACTTCTTTTAGCCTCAACCGGTCACATTAACACCACCTCTTGCCTTGATCATCTCTTAATGTCTCTCAATGTCTCTTAATCTCGCCTTTTGTTCTTTCAGCCCCTCCCCCTTTTCCCAGCTTTATCCTTGCTTTAAATCGATTTCATTTCCTGCTTTTTTCCTGTTCTGACGAAAGGTCTTCGACCTGAAACGTTAACTCTGTTTCTCTCTCCACGGATGCTGCCTGGCCTGCTGAGTTTTTCCAGCGTTTTCTGTTGTTTTTTTAACATGGTAGGCACGATGTATCTGGTACCTGCCATTTAAGAAAATAGGGCAAGTTGTGGTGAACCTGCAATTTGCCCAGTGGCAGAGATGATGTTTTCGAGTTAAGCAACACTGGAGGGTAGTTGGAATGTTTGACAGCAGTTTGGCAGAGGTCCTGAGTTTAGCAGCAAAACGGGAGGGTTGGGGGCATTGGTCCTGGGCATCAGAGTCCTCGAGTTTGGCAGCACTGCAGAGGGATAATCTAGGGTTTGGGGTAGAGGGCTCATCTGATTCGCAACGTCCTGTGTCTGGTAAGTACCAGATTATGGCAGCAGTGCAGTACCTGGGTCTGTCAGCCGTCAGGGAGATAGGACTGGGGTCTGACAAGATGAGAAGCATTGCTGGGGTCTTGCAACACTGGACGGGAGCCCTGGGATCAGGTAGCGCGGCTCAGGATCCTGGGGTCTGGCACAATTGGAGAGGACGATCCCAGGTTCTGGCAGTGCTGGGAGGGGAGGGGAGGGGAGAGGATTCGTGCATCTGACAGTACCAGGGAGGCCAGACGGGGAATCAGTGGCCACCAAAGCTTTTATGTACAAAACAACGTCAATCTTCCTTTGCAACCCACCAGTGTCGGGCTCCAGAACTCCTGCAGTCTCATCACTTTGTCACTCGACAGCAGTAACGAGGTTGAAATCAGAGGATAGATTAGGTGTAGGTGAAGAGATAAAACTGGTTTAAAAAAAACAGGGAAGGGGCAGCGGGCTGTACCTTGTATCTTTCTGAACTTGAGTAAAATAAATTAATACTCCCTCAGTGGTTCATTGGTAAACACAATACTTAGAATGGAATAGTGTCATACAAACTAAAGGTCGGAAATATGTTCCCTAGTCTACGCTGAGCTAGCTGTTCTCAAATGACGTAGCATTAGGGTTGCAAGGGAGGATGGAAGAAAGGGCTCAGGATGTCTGGATTACTACCGTACCACTGCACTGCCATACCCCGAGCTTGCATCTCCACATTCGTTGTTCTAGGGTCCGACATGAAGAGTGACCACCCGGGAGAGTTCAAAAGCAGCGGGAGCAGAGCGAGCGCGCCAAAACCTGGGAGAGTTCAAAAGCAGCGGGAGCAGAGCGAGAGCGCCAAAACCCGGGAGAGTTCAAAAGCAGTGGGAGCAGAGCTAGAGTCCTGGCAAATCGAATAACTAGGGCTGTAGAGAGGGCTTTAAACTAAATAGTGGGGGGGGGGGGGGGGTTGGGGGAAAGGATCCAGGTGAGCGGGAAAATAAAAAGTTAATGAGAAATGAGAAAGCAATAGATGGGGGAAATAATAACCAGAGTGTGACAGGAAGGGACAGAATGTTTAAAAATAAGAGTGCAACAGAAAAAAAGGCCAAAACAAGGAAAATGGTAAAAAGACAGTTAAAAGCTCTACATCTGAATGCATGCAGCATTCGTAACACGATAAATGAGTTGACGGCACAAATAGATACAAATGGGTATGATCTGATCGCCATTACAGAGACGAGGTTGCAAGGCGACCAGGGCTGGGAACTGAATATTCCAGGGTATATGATAATTCGGAAGGATAGAAAGAAAGGAAAGGGAGGTGGGGTGGCTTTGTTGGTAAAGGATGGGATCAGTGCAGTGGTGAGAAGTGATATTGGCTCAGAAGATCAAGATGTAGAATCGGTTTGGGTGGAGATAAAAAATAATATGGGGAAAAAGTCTCTGGTGGGCATAGTCTACAGGCCCCCGAACAGTAGCAATGCTGTTGGACAGAGTATAAATCAACAAATAATGGAGGCCTGTAAAAAAGGTACGGTAATAATCATGGGTGATTTAAATCTCCATATTGATTGGACAAATCAAATTGGCCATGGTAGCCTGGAGGAGGAGTTCATCCGGGATGTTTTCCCAGAACAGTATGTAATGGAACCAACCAGGGAGCAGGCTATCTTGGATCTGGTACTGTGTAATGAGACAGAATTAATAAATGATCTCATAGTAAAGGATCCTCTAGGAACGAGTGATCATAGCATGGTTGAATTTCAAATTCAGTTGGAGGGTGAGAAAGTTGTATCCCAAACCAGTGTCCTGATCTTAAACAAAGGCAATTATAATGGCATGAGGGCAGAACTGGCTAAAGTGGACTGGAAAAACAAATTAAAGGGTAAGGAAGTTGAAATGCAGTGGCGGACATTTAAGGAGATATTTCATAACTCTCAACAAAAATATATTCCAGTGAGAAAGAAAGATTTTAAGAGACGGGAGCACCATCCATGGCTAACTAAGGAAGTAAAGGATGGTATCAAATTGAAAACGAAGGCATACAATGTTGCCAAGATTGGTGGGAGACCAGAGGATTGGGAAATTTTTAAAAACCAGCAAAGGATGACTAAAAAAATAAAGAGAGATGAATTATGAGAGTAAACTGGCAAGAAACATTAAAGCAGATAGTAAGAGCTTCTACGGGTATATAAAAAGGAAGAGGGTAGCTAAAGTAAACATTGGTCCCTCAGAGGATGAGACTGGGGAATTAATAATGGGGAACGGGGAAATGGCAAAGACTCTGAACAAATATTTTGCATCTGTCTTCACTGTAGAAGACACTAACAACATCCCAATAATGGATAATCAAGGGGCCACAGGGAGTGGGGAACTAAAGACAATCACCATCACTAAGGAAATAGTACTCGGTAAAATAATGGGACTAAAAGACGACAAGTTCCCTGGACCAGATGGCCTGCATCCCAGGGTCTTAAAAGAAGTGGCTGCAGAGATAGTGGATGCATTGGTTGCAATATACCAAAATTCCCTGGACCTGGAGAGGTCCCAGCGGATTGGAAAACTGCAAATGTAACACCCCTATTTAAGAAAGGAGGGAGACAGAAAGCAGGAAACTATAGACCAGTTAGCCTAACATCTGTCGTTGGGAAAATGCTGGAGTCCTTCATTAAGGAAGCTATAGCAGGGCATTTAGAAAAACATACTGCAGTCAAACAGAGTCAGCATGGTTTTAGGAAAGGGAAATCATGTTTAACAAATTTGCTGGAGTTCTTTGAGGATATAACAAGCAGGATGGACAAGGGTGAGCCATTGGATGTGGTGCATTTGGATTTCCAGAAGGCATTCGATAAGGTGCCACATAAAAGGTTACTGCACAAGATAAGAGCTCACGGAGTTGGGGGTAATATATTAGCATGGATAGAGAATTGGCTAACTAACAGAGAGTCGGGATAAATGGGTCATTTTCTGGTTGGCAAACGGTAACTAGTGGGGTGCCACAAGGATCGGTGCTGGGGCCCCAACTATTTACAATCTACATTAATGACTTGGATGAAGGGATCGAGTGTAATGTAGCCAAGTTTGCAGATGATACAAGGATGGGTGGGAAAGCAAGTTGTGCAGTGGACTCAAAGAATTTGCAAAGGGATATAGACAGGCTAGGTGAGTGGGCAAACATTTGGCAGATGGAGTATAATGTGGGAAAGTGTGAGGTTATACACTTTGGCAGGAAAAAAAAGCAAACTATTATTTAAATGGAGAGATTACAAAATGCTACAGTTCAGAGGGACCTGGGGGTCCTTGTGCATGAAACACAAAAAGTTAGCATGCAGGTACAGCAAGTAATCAAAAAGGCAAATGGAATGTTGGCCTTTATTTCAAGGGGGTTGGAGTATAAAAGCAGGGTGGTCCTGCTACAACTGTACAAAGTATTGGTGAGGCCACACCTTGAGTACTGTGTACAGTTTTGGTCTCCTTATTTAAGGAAGGATATACTTGCATTGGAGGCAGTTCAGAGACGATTCACTAGGTTAATTCCAGAGATGAGGGGTTTGACTTATGAGGAAAGGTTGAGCAGGTTGGGTCTATAATCATTGGAATTTAGAAGAATGAAAGGTGATCTTATCGAAACATAAGATATTGAGGGGGCTCGACAGGGTAGATGCAGAGAGGATGTTTCCCCTCATGGGGAAATCCAGAACTCGGGGGCACAGACTCCGAATAAAGGGTCGCCCTTTTAGAACTGAGATGAGGAGGAACTTTTTCTCTCAGAGGGTCGTAAATTTGTGTAATTCTCTGCCCCAGAGAGCTGTGGAGGCTGGGTCATTAAATACATGTAAAGTGGAGATAGACAAATTTTTTCAAGATAAGGGAGTGAAGGGTTATGGGGAGTGGGTTGGGAAGTGGCTTTGAGCCCAAATCAGCCATGATCTTACTGAATGGCGGAGCAGGCTCGAGGGGCCAAGTGGCCTATTCCTGCTCCTATTTCTTATGTTCTAGGGCAATAATCGCATAATCAGCGACGTATATTTTCTTTCGTGGTTCTGTGCCATACAGCAATTCCAGGGAAGGGAAGGGGGCTCAGAGTCTGCGTTACCATAACAACCAAAGCAGGCCCATCAGCAACTGAGAAAGGGAGAGGTAGGTTAACCTATCAGATGGGACCCTTCCTCAGAACTAATGATGGGTCTCACTGGAAATGTCAACCTTTTGTTCCTTTTTTCTGATGCTGACGCGCCTGCTAGATTTCCAGTATTTCAGATTTCCAGCCCTTGTGGGTTATCTATTCTATCCTCACAGCAACAACCTCTATTAACACACACACACAAACTCAGATCATCTTTAACATGGGGTTTTTCTAGTTTAAAAAAAACCTATATATTTCTGTTTAAAGCAAGTCCTGTCAACCTCATCAGGAGCCCAACAGCATGAGGTAGCTGGAGCAGTGCGAGAGCTGAAGTACTCGAGTTTGTGGCTGCGTCCAGGTCCCTCATGCTGTCGGGCTCAGTAACTCTTCGAAACCAGTTCTCTCCGATGTAAGCTGCACTCACTATTTCGACAAAACTGCTCACAGACCATGGGTTTGCCCTAGTGGTTTAATTCTTGGCTGCGTTATCATTCTGTGCAGCGTCCTCTCGTGGTTAAAAGCATAAAGTACTGCAACGAGGTCTCCTTCAGGACAGAGTGCAGTCACTCTGCTGAGATTCCAATGCAGCTATCACAGCACGCTTGTTCAAATGGCAGCGCTAGCATATAATAACTTAAAAGCAGAACAGGAGGGGTAAACAATCGCTGAATATATTTATTTCAAAAATAGGTTTTTAATATCCAGTACGGAAATGATGAGAGAACTTCAAGTGTGCCTTCACACTTCAACTTCAGTTCAACGCTTAAGGAAAACTCTTTACACCAACCAAAGCTGGAAGTGCAAATCTGAAGTTAGGGCACAACCGGACTCCATGGTAAAACAAAGCAAAACTTCTTCAGGGAGGGAGTCAGACTGCGCATTGTGAATCAAGTACTGTGTCAAGCCAGATATGAAAAGTGCCCAGTGGATCCTTCTGACCTCCTGGAACACATTTTAAACGTACCTGCAATTAAATGTTTAGACAATGCAGACACGGACCCCGCACGGTGTAAAGATTTCAACAACTCCTGCTGGCGGAGGAGCTCTGTGCACACGTGGAAGGAGGACTATTTCCAGGGCTGAAAAATTCAACGTTTACCCAAGCAGAGTAAATCGGGTCTGGCTGACTGAAATGCCAACTGCAGCTCGCCATCACACACTGATCAACATGCACCCCAGGGTGTTCTGTAAACTCCCTCTCTCCTCCCTTTTGAGAGGTTGGGGGGCAGGGGTGGGTGGTCATGTATTTCTCAACTCTTCATTTTAAACACAGACCTTTTTATTCATTAACTTATTGGCAGTCAGTCCTTTTTAAAAAATAGACTTGCATTCATATAGCGCCTTTCACGACCACTGGACGTCCCAAAGCGCTTTACAGCCAATGAAGTACTTTTGGAGTGGAGTCACTGTTGTAATGTAGGAAACGCGGCAGCCAATTTGTGCACAGCAAGATCCCACAAACAGCAATGTGATAATGACCAGATAATCTGGTTTTGTTATGTTGATTGAGGGATAAATATTGGCCAAGACACCAGGGATAACTCCCCTGCTCTTCTTCGAAATAATGCCATGGGATCTTTTACGTTTTCTTGAGAGAGCAGACGGGGCCTCGGTTTAACGTCTCATCCGAAAGACGGCACCTCTGACAGTGCAGCACTCCCTCAGCGCTGCACTGGAGTGTCAGCCTGGATTTTTGTGCTCAAGTCCCTGGAGTGGGACTTGAACCCACGACCTTCTGACTCAGATGAGTGTGCTACCCACTGAGCCACAGCTGACACTAGTCTGCTCCGAGCCATTTGTAAAGTGTCAGCTCCCAACGCGGGTCTGGTGCAGCAGACGGCAGCACCAAAGGTCAAGGAGCCAGGTTCGCTAAGCTAGGTCTTTTCCCAACTGCTGCCCTTAGCAAACCTAGGAGGCGTATCTTTGGCATCGCTGACAGCTGCTCAAGACCCCCTACATTGGATAGGGAGGGGGGTCCACAGCCCTACCAGAGCGATTCAAAAGCACAACAACATAAGAAATAAGAGCAGGAGTAGGCCATATGGCCCCTCGAGCCTGCTCTGCCATTCAATAAGATCATGGCTGATCTTCAACCTCAACTCCACTTTCCCGCCCGATCCGCATATCCCTCGATTCCCCTGGAGTCCAAAAATCTCAGCCTTGAATATACTCAACGACTCAGCATCCACAGCCCTCTGGGGTAGAGAATTCCAAAGATTCACAACCCTCTGAGTGAAGAAATTCCTCCTCATCTCAGTCTTAAATGGCCTACCCCTTATCCTGAGACTATGCCCCCTAGTTCTAGACTCTCCAGCCAGGGGAAGCAACCTCTCAGCATCTACCCTGCCAGTCCCCCTCAGAACCTTATATGTTTCAATAAGATCACCTCTCATTCTTCTAAACTCCAGCATCACTGATGTAGTGATCCAATTTACATTACAAGGTTAGAAGGACCTTTTCAGATACTTCTACAGGCATCCAGATTGTTACCTGGCAAATCAGGAAACTTGAAGGGGAAAAATGTGCAGGGCTGTAGGAAGTGGGACTAATTGGATAGCTCTTTCAAAAGAGCCAGGACAGGCTTGATGGGCCGAAGGGCCTCCTGCTGTGCTGTATCATTCTATGATTGCGAAATAATCAAGTTAAATTGGGCGACTGTGACCACCTATGAAAGGAAGATTCCATCAGTTTAGAGCAGATCAATCCTCTCACAACCGAGAGGGGAGGGGGATGGGGAAGCCATGGACACTACCTCCTCAGCTCTCCGCGTTGCAGTTCTTTCTCAAGTGGAGTTAGTTACTTTACCTGCAGTGGATTCCTGACATTTGTCAAAAGACCACCGTACTTCCACGGCACGTCCTCGCTGCTTGATCTGCAGCTCCACTTCATAAATTTTGGCTCGGACCTAAAGCATTAAAGTAAAGTGGTTTAGCAACATCGTGACGTTTGCTAAAATCAGTATGTATTGGGGGGGGTTGTGGTGTGTGTGTGTGTGTGTGTGTGTGTGTGTGTGTGTGTGTGTGTGTGTGTGTGAGACTTAATATATTGCAAGTTTTATATATTATATAAAAGCCTTGAATGGGCACAGGCTTCCTACAAGTCCGACACGTACTTCCTGTAACATTTTCCTGCTATACCGAGTTCTGCCACTCCTACTGTTATGAAAAACTTTTAATGTAGTCATTTAACTTACGTTGAGTCTTCAAAGATAAGTTTCCAAGGTAGGTGGCACCCCGCTGTGTGCTTACCCAGGAGACATCCCAGCTGTGTCTCCAAGATGAGAGGCACCGCAGCACCAGCCCTCTCTCAGTAGTTACAACTGCGGCTCTGCTCCGATGTGGACTGGCGCCTCTCCCAGCCGCCCTCCCAGTGATAAACTGGACTGCCTGCTGTTCCCCAGCCCGCTCCCCGCACCCACCCACCCGCCAAGCACAGGGCCAGCTTAAAGTTCTGTAAGTGTTATTTTTGCTATTTTAATTGATGAACAAAAGCACTGAATGTGCGCTGGTGGAATTTTGAGAATATAAGTCAGGGGGGTCGAGGATTGTCAAAAGTAACATGGGGAACTAACTCTCGCTGTTCAGACCAAGCACACATGCCTTTGCCCCTATTCCTGAGAAAACCACCATCGCCACACTGTCAGCCGCCACCCACCTCCAGCCCCCTCCCACCGCTTCCTCACCACAGGACTCCCCACAGTTTTGCCACACCCTGACACCGCTTTCCCCTCCTCCCAGACACTGCCACCCCCTTTACCAGTGCTCCCACACACAACCACGTCTCACTGTGCTCCCGCATGCTGCAAAACCCCCTCCCAGTTCATCCCAGTCCCCCTCACACACCGACCACCGCTCCCCCTCCCACATTCCCCGACCCCATGACCTCTCTCCCAAAACCCAGGACCGCCTCCCCGATACGACCAACACACCAGCCAGCATCTGCATTACTGGTGCACGCAGTTCCTAGAGCTTGCCTCGTACCCAACTGCGATCTGAAACAGCTCCCCTACCATCTTTCTCTGTAACCTGGGCTTTAAAATTGGAGGAGATAAAATTAACTACAAAAAGGTTAAACATTTAATACTTAAGGTCCATGCGAACATTCATATCATCATAGAATTCAAGCCTGAAAATACTCCGGTACTCTAATAATAGTCAATTTCTCATGGGAAATACATGGGAAACTAAGACCAACTGTAGTCAGAGCAGGCAGACACAGTGACGCACGCGCCCACAAAAAAACATGCACCACACACAAAATTCTAGTTTACATTCATTTTTATGCAACTACTTTCCTGCTGAGAAACACTAAATGTAGGGGGGGGGGGGGGGGGGGGGGGGGGGAAGGGAGAAAAAAAAATTCAGATTGTAATTCGCTGCAGCGTACAGTACCCCACGCCAAGCTACACCCAAGTATACCTGCTGATTGAAGGCGGAATTACCCCCTGGCATAGGTAAACATGACGGGGCCACTTGGAGCAGATCAAGAGGTGAGCCAGGGTTGCTGCTTTTGCTTTCATTCATGGAATAATTCCACACCAAGGCACTAGGGCAACATAAAGTTATTGTCTGTAGGAAGAGCAAAAAAACAGGCTTTGAATTTGATTTTTATACATATACGTAAATAAAGATTCGAAATTTACTATGTGATTTAAAACTACAACAGTTCATAACCAATTCCCTGAAAAGCACGAGGTAATAAAAATCAGGATCTTAAATGCTTGCCATATACTGCCAACTCATTGAATAACATTTCATCTCCTCCGCACACCCCTCCCCACCCCGCTTCCCATTCCCATTAGCATATCATGCACTGAGATTTTGCTTTCGATGGAATCACAAAGGGTCATCCCCAGAACAGCAAAGTCTCAGAATCCAATCTAAAAGAATTGCACTCATTCAGGAATCACAAACCAATGGCTGCCGATTATAAGGAATAGAAGCCCCTTTTGCACATTGTAGGCAAGGCACCGACCAGGTTTTCCAGATTCATGGAAAAATAAATGCAATAACGGAATGAGATCTGCAAAACATTAGTTTCAATCCTGGAATTCCCTTGTAATAAAAAAAAATGAATTTTATTTATACACTCGCTATAAAGACACTGGCTGATCTTTTCCTGGCCGAGAGAGCATGTGGACAACCCTGCTCCTCAGCCGCTGCAGGTACCAACCCTGAACGTACACCTCAGTAGCGCACACCAATGGGTCAGAGCGACTGATTTGGCTGTCATTTCCTGTAGAAGCCGCTTGGCTCATTGATCTCCCAAGCATTGCAAAGGTTGGAAACTCACTGCACAAGGTACAAACTCACACATGTTGCACCATCTAATTTCCTATCATGCCTCCTTCCGTCTTGCACTCACACTTCTGTCATTTAATCGTCTCCTGTTTTCCACCTAGTTACTTAACAGATTGTTCTTTTATCTTTTCTTGTGTATGGGGTCATTTTTTCCCCGCCACACCCTTTTCCCTTGCTCAGCGCGAGCGCAATTTACAGCGCAGGCACGATGGACTGAATGGCCTCCTTCAATGCTTCTGCGTCCAAGGCAATTCCGGGCATTTATTTCCGTGTCTAAGTATGGACTGCTGAAGTATGAGGCTAAAAGTACCCGGGTGATATAACTCATCCATCGCACGCCAAGGGTCGATGAACTCTGCGATTGCAACTTCAGCAATAGCAACCTGTTGTAGCGTTGCTATTCACGCGGCTCTGTGTTAAAATAGAAGAGACCCGATCTCAGCAGAATAGCACACATTAACTCTCCAGCCCAAGTAGCTCTGTCCACACAAAAAAATCTCAACATATATTTATGGATGAAATGGTTTTGAAACAAGAAACAGGTCCGTCTTTAAAACCGACAAATCCAACAGGCAAGTGGGTTGTGCAGTTCGTGGTTTATTGCTCTGCAAACCACCATTACCCTCACTTGATGTCTGCAACACGTTGTGTGACAGTTTTCTCAAAAATAGAAGTGCTGGAAACGGTGCTCATAATCCCAAGTGACAGTTTCACAATGGCCCAGGAAAATAGTAGAGAAGAGATGGGGAAAAAAAATACTTTAATCTACACATGTCTAAAAAAGATTCTTGGGAACTGAAGACTCTTATGTTCTGGCAGTTATCCCAATTAAATAGGTCAAACTGATCACTCTCGTGTCACTATAGAACAGGTACACCAGACAGGGCCATTAGGTTTTGACTACGGCAACTGCAATGAACTATCTTTCTGTTTAAAAATAAAAAAAGAGCTGAAATTACATCACCTCCGTTCATTTTTATAGAAAAGAGCGACCTTGCATTTCTCTAGCATCTATCGCGACCTCAGGACGTCCCAAAGCGCTTTACAGCCAATGAAGTATTTCTGAAGTGTGGTCACTGTTGCAATGTAGGGAAATGTGGCAGCCAGATTGCACACAGCAAGTTCCCACAAACAGCAACGAGATAATGAGCAGATAATCTTTTTTTTTAATATAAGTGATGTTAGTTGAGGGATAAATATTGGCTAAGACAGAGGAGAACTCCCCTGCTCTACTTCGAAATAGTGCCTCAGCATCTATTATGTCCACCTGAGGGGGCAGGCGGGGCCCTAGGTGTAACGTTGTCGTATGAAAGACGGCACCGCCGACAGTGCAGCGCTCCCTCAGAAGCTGCTGCTAGATCCAGAACCCCCCCCAAGGTCATTGGAGTGAGTGACGTAACGCTTTGCACAGTGTGTTGGCATATTTCAGATCCAGCACAATGCAGTGGCACGAAGGTACAAAGCTTGTGCCTGTTATTTCGCCACACCAGGGTCCGTCCAGGATGGTGGTGGGAGGAGAGGCCTGGGAGCAGATCTTCAACCTGTGCTCGACGGCTGCAGTCATTCTCCCACTTTAACGTTGACGTGGCATGGTTTTGGCTGCACTTCGGTGCAGGAATGGAAAGTGTAAGTCAGGAGACTACGGAACACACTAAATCTACGAGACAAGAAAACCCTCCAGGTCGTTTCAAATGGGTTTGGGTTTGCACTCCAGACCACAACCACAGCCAAAGTCACCACTTAAACGGGTGTAGAGCAGGGAAAGTTGGAATAAAATTTCTGAAGAATTAGAATGTAAAACTCCTCCCACAAATAATAAAAATGAGAAGTCGCACAACACCAGGTTATAGTCCAACAGTTTTATTTGAAATCACGAGCTTTCGGAGCGCTGCTCCTTCGTCAGGTGAAGTGAAGGAATACAAATCAGCAAAGCATATATAGACAGACAGAGAACAATGTGTAGCATACAATGTCAGACGACTACAGTAAATCTTACTGACTGCCCTCCATCACACCTCGGCAGAGATACAATCAATCAGAGATACTACTGATTGATTGTATCTCTGCCGAGGTGTGATGGAGGGCAGTCAGTAAGATTTACTGTAGTCGTCTGACATTGTATGCTACACATTGTTCTCTGTCTATATATGCTTTGCCGATTTGTATTCCTTCACTTCACCTGATGAAGGAGCAGCGCTCCGAAAGCTCGTGATTTCAAATAAAACTGTTGGACTATAACCTGGTGTTGTGCGACTTCTCATTTTTGTCCACCCCAGTCCAACACCGGCATCTCCGCATCATGGCCACAAATAATAACATTGATGAGAGGAATTTCACCTCCCCCATAGGTATTCTTTTTAAACTATTCCATTACAATACTATTACAGTACTAAAAATATATCCTAGCACTTCTCGGAACAGACCCTTGTTATATTTCCAGTGGAATTATTTTTAATTACTTTCACGTCCGCTTTACAGCACTGTTGACAGTCCCAGCCAGATTTTAGTGATAGCGCTGTAAAGTGGGTGAGGAAGCGCCAACACCTCCAAAAGTACCATGCCTCCAGTGGCTAAATCAATACCAAAGCCCCCCCCCCTCCCCCCCCCACCCCCACCCAGGGAGAGCCCACCACCTTTTCGGTCATGACAGTGGGGTTTCGCCCATTTTCCACAGACCTTTCCTAAGCCATTGGAGGAAGGTTCCACCAGACAGAAGGTTAAGTCTCAAGCTGCAACTTTGAAACAAACGTGCATGTGCGAGCTCTCGTTTACTGTGCAGCAACAACAACTTGCATTTGTATAGCGCCTTTAATGTAGTAAAACGTCCCAAGGTGCTTCACAGGAGCGATTATCAGACAGAAAATCGACAGCGGCGCCAAAGGAAACATTAGGACAGGTGACCAAAAGCTTGGTCAAGAGGTAGGCTTTAAGCAGCGTCTTAAAAGGAGAGGGGGAGAGAGGCGGAGAGGTTGAGAGAGGGAATTCCAGAGCTTAGGGCCCAGGCAACAGAAGGCACGGCCACCAGTGGTGGAGCACTGCTGTTGCACGGCCTCCAACTGGCAGCCTTCAAATGGATTACATAAGCACTTCTTCAAAAGGCTGTAAATATACACCCAAATATACATAAGAGAACATGAAATCAGTGGTTCTGTATACTTACAGGGAGTACACTGTACTTGGAGAAATTAACACGTAGCATGTTAAAGT
This sequence comes from Squalus acanthias, assembly GCA_030390025.1. Lineage (NCBI taxonomy): Eukaryota > Metazoa > Chordata > Chondrichthyes > Squaliformes > Squalidae > Squalus > Squalus acanthias. The sequence goes on from CM059429.1 coordinate 14,696,928, forward strand.
CTGGACGCAATGCTTCCATCAATTCAAAACAAAATGCTCTTCACTTATGTTAGATGGGTTTTAATCTACATGAAAATCACAGACACCGTTATCTTCTCCTCCAAGCACAACAATTAGATTCAAGATCATAACCTTCTGCAGGAACTACTATAAGCCTTTCAAGCCTCCAGTTCCACACCAGCCTTGCCTGATCCTAACGTTACACGAACAGTACAAGGGTTAAATAAGTGTCACCGTTACTTAAATGCCCTTTCACAGGTCTTGGATTTGAATCCAGCCCAGAATAATATGAAGTTCTCTCCCTGCTGGCCACCGGGGGGGGGGGGGGGGGGGGGGGGGTTCTACGTGAAATAAACTCAACAAGTTCCAACTGAGCTCCCAGTGAGAAAAAGCCCATAGCGCACGAGGCTCACTAACTTCGCACCAAACTGGTAGGCTCAGAGACTTTACGGATAGCACCCATGGGTGACATCGGAAACGTTTCACGCAAGATGACCAGAGAGCACAGATTTATGGTGATTGGCAAAAAGAACCAGAGGCGACATGAGGGAAAACTTTTTTACGGAACGAGTGATTAGGATTTGCAATGCCCTGCCGGATAGGGTGGTGGATACAGATTCAATAGTAGCCTTCAAAAGGGAATTGGACAAATACTGGAAGGAGAAAAAATTGCATGGATATTAGAAAAGTGGCGCTAATGCGTTTGCTCTTCAAAAGAGCCGGCGCAGAGTTGATGGGCCAAATGGCCTCCTTCTGTACTGTACTATTCTACGATTCTATAAGATGCTCCTCTAAAAGACAGGGATTAAGGCATGTTAATCGGGAGAGAGTGGCGAGAGATTTGCCCTGCATCTATATTATACCTGGACCTGGAAGACATTGATGCTAACACTGGGTGCAAAGAACAGGATAAAGTGTCCCATTACCCAGCAACGAGAGCACACACCTCAATAAGCACAAGAATTCACCCAAACTGTTTCCAGCTTGTGTTTATTTTTTTTCCCCCCAGGCAAAGAAATATCCTGGTCGTTGGCTCCCTGCCCTACGACCTTTCAACATTGCAGGAAACAGTTCCTGCCCATTTTTTTTTATATAGGTTATAAAACAACAACTTGTACATGTTTTCTGATCCCCACACACACACAATGCAAGACTACTTACATTGAAGCAATGTGGCAGTACACTGCCACAATCACGTAATGATACTAAAGGTACATACATATTTATACAATTTTTTAACTAAGATAACCACTGCATTTGCTAGCAACATAGCTGCAAGTTGCTCCTTACACGTGGACCCGAGCCACAACAACAACAACTTGTATTTATATCGTGCCTTTAACATAGTAAAACATCCCAAGGCACTTCACAGGAGCGTTATCAAACAAAATTTGTCACCGAGCCACATAAGGAGATATTAGTATAGATGACCAAAAGCTTGGTCAAAGAGGTAGGTTTTAAGAAGCGTCTTAAAGGAGGAGAGGTAAAGAGGCGGAGAGGTTTAGGCAAAGAATTCCAGAGTTTAGGGCCCAGGCAGCTGAAGGCACGGCCACCAATGGTGGAGCGATATAAATCGGGGATGCACAAGAGGCCGGAACTGGAGGAACGCAGAGATCTCGGGGGATTGTAGGGCCGGAGGAGATTACAGAGATAGGGAGGGGCGAGGCCATGGAGGGATTTGAAAACAAGGATGAGAATTTTAAAATCGAGGCGTTCTCAGACCGGGAGCCAATGTAGGTCAGCGAGCACAGGGGGTGATGGGTGAATGGGACTTGGTGTGAGTTAGGATATCACACTGGCCCGTGTTCAGTCTGTGATGACTGACGTGACGTTCTTGGTTAAGGGCAGTTGTAGGAGTGCTACAATTGATCTCAAGACGCCTGGGCCAGAGAGCCATTACAACCTGGGTACCCCCTCCCGATCGTTATCCAGTGATCTATGCTGGAACATGCACATGTGACCAGCAGGGGGGAAGACAGGATTAGATTTATCTGTGATGGAGCAGCCTTCCAGTACATAGATAAAAAATGGGCACTTAGGCAAGTACTGGTAGATGCTCAGAACCAATGGATATGTACCTCAGAAGGAGTCAGTGCCTTCGCTGGTGATGGGGGGAAAAAAAAAAATCAGGATAGAAAAAAAATTGCTGTAAATTTATGCTTTTGGGCGTTAGCTGTGGCTCAGTCGCAGCACATAATCTAGGCTAACACTCCAGCGCAGTACTGAGGCGGTGCTGCGTTGGAGGTGCCGTCTTTCGAATGACAGGTTAAACCGAGGCTCCTTCTGCCCTCTCGGGTGGATGCAAAAGATCCCACGGCACCATTTCGAAGAAGAGCAGGGGAGTTCGACCCAGTGTCCCGGCCAATATTTATCCCTCAACCGACTTCACTAAAACAGATGATCTGGTCATTATCACATTGCTGTTTGTCGGAGCTTGCTGTGCGCACATTGGCTGCCGCGTTTCCCACATTACAACAGTGACTCCACTTCAAAAAGTACTTCATTGGCTGTAAAGCGCTTTGAGACTTCCGGTGGTCGTGAAAGGCGCTATAGAAATGCAAGTCTTTCTTTCTTCTTTTCCTGGACAATTACAAAGCATCGTGGATAAAACAAGGTTGATGAATAACCCTTGGACTGAAGACAGAATGGGGAGGAGTGAGGGAGAATCAAACCTGGAGTACTGTGTACAGTTCTGGTCACCTTACCTAAGGAAAGACATACTTGCCTCAGAGGGAGTGCAGTGAAGGTTCACTAGACTGGTTCCTGGGATGAAGGGGAATTGCCCTATGAGAAGAGATCGAGTAGACTAGGCCTATATTCCTTAGAGTTTAGAAGAATGAGAGGTGATCTCAATGAAACATAAAATTCTTAAGGGGCTTGACGGGGTTAATGCTGGGAAAATGTTTCCCTTGGCTGGGGAATCTAGAACATGGGGTCAGTCACAGAATAAAGGGGTCGGCCATTTAGGACTGAGATGAGGAGAAATTTCTTCACTCAAAGGGTTGTGAATCTTTGGAATTCTCTACCCGAGAGAGCTGTGGATGCTCAGTCGTTGAATATATTCAAGACAGAGGTCGATAAATTTTTGGGAATTAAGGAATATGGGGATAGTACAGGAAAGTGGAGATGAGGTAGAAGATCAGCCATGATCTTATTGAATGGAGTGGAGATGCCGGTGTTGGACAAATGTGAAAAGTCGCACAACACCAGGTTATAGTCCAACAGTTTTATTTGAAATCACAAGCTTTCGGAGCGCTGCTCCTTCGTCAGGCGAAGGAGCAGCCGCTCCGAAAGCTTGTGATTTCAAATAAAACTGTTGGACTATAACCTGGTGTTGTGCGACTTTTCACATTTGTTGAATGGCGGAGCAGGCTCGAGGGACCAAATGGCCTACTCCTGCTCCTATATCTTATGTTCTTATGAAAGGCAGAGGTTAAAAAAAATGTTTTTTTTTTAAAAAGAATCTTTATAAAAGCAAGCTATTAAATTAACAATCTTCAAATGGTCTCCACGGGAGGTGCCAAAAAATGTAATTCATTTGCGGCAGTTTATGGAGTGGTGGAGCGTCACTTGCAATCATGTAAAATCAATTCTGCCGCTTTTAACATTTGTCTGCATTTCACGTGTGCAACAAAAAAAAAAATGACCATCTGTTCAAATACACCAACGATTGGATCAGGACGATTACTCAGTACTCGTGTTCGTGCAGACAAGCCTCCGACAGCAAAACAACAATTGGAAGAAACAGCACTGAACTGACGCCACAACAAGTGGTTACAGCGCGAAAATAGCAAATGACAAAGCAAAAAAAAAAGGCCGACAATTTTTTATTTTATTTTTTTAAACGCCTTCCAGCCGGTGTCCCGAATTACTAGCAGCAGATGTCTTCTGCACAGTATAAAACGTGAAGACTGAACTTAAGACATTTGCAAAAATCTTCTTGACATGTTGCCTGGCTGGTCAGTGTAGTTTCAACTTCCAACACTTTGAAACGAAAGCACTTCGAGGGCTTTCGTGATATCTGCCCGATAAATTCCAAAACTCCTCTCTCAGCAGGATGTAAAAGCTACATCTGAAGTGCTGTAAATCCTACAGCAATGACATTCTTTCAGCCTGAATAAACCCCGACAGAATTACAAGTAACCCATTCTGTCATAGCAACAGTGGTAGAGGCAGAGCTGCATTATCTCCCAAATTTAAGTACAAGCAGAAAAAGTCTTGCATTTCTATAGCGTCTTTCACCACCTCAGGACATCCCAAAGCGCTTTACAGCCAATGAAGTACTTTTCTTCCACCCCCGTCAAAGAAGTGTCGTCACTGTTGTAATGTAGGAGGCACAGCAGCCAATTTGCGCACAGCAAGCTCCCTGTTTTTCTTTTAATGATGTTGGCTGTGGGTTAAATACTGGCCAGGGCACAGGGGAGAAACTCCCCTGCTCTTCCTCAAAATAGTGCCACGGGGTCTTTCACGTCCACCTGAGAGGGCAGACACAGATGAGGGAGGCCATTCGGCCCATCATTTCTCTTCCATTCAGAATAAAAGAAAAACATACGGCCCAATTTTTACGCTGCTCGCCTGGGCGGGCGGGCGGACAGTTAAAATGGCCGCAGTGACTTACCCCAATAATCCCGCCGCCTTCCCACAGGTTGCAATTCTGACGTGTGCTTTTGAGCAGGCGAGAGGAACACCTGCCAGATGGCAGTGGAGTTCTCCTTTAAATATACAGATTGGGCTCCGATGATTTTCTTCGGCAGCACCTCCCAAAGCCGCGGCCTCTACCACCTAGAAGGGCAAGGGCAGCAGGCGCATGGGAACACCACCACCTCCAAGTCGCACACCATCCTGACTTAGAAATATATCAGCCGTTCCTTCATCGTCGCTGGGTCAAAATCCTGGAACTCCCTCCCCAGCAGCACTGTGGGAGCGCCTTCAACGCATGGACTGCAGCGGTTCAAGGCGGCTCACCACCACCTTCTCAATTAGGGATGGGCAATAAAGGCTGGCCTTGCCCACATCCCATGAACGAATGCATAAAAAAGAAAATTAACCCATGGCCTGCGATGGAAAGCCATTCCCCTCCAGGCCAACCTAGTGGCGAGGAGCCAGAGCCAGAAGGGGCCCAGAAAGATGAGTTAATTTACATTATTTTTTGAGTTTGTTACCTTGTGGGCCAGGAGCAGGAGGAGTTCTCCTCCGGGCCCCACAAGGAAACCTTGGGCCTCACCTATCCAGGCTTGCCTCCCCCTCCCCCAACCACAATGTCCTTTCGAGACCCACCCTGCCCTCACTTACCATTCCTTCAGGCCCCCTGGCAGCAGCTTCCAGCTGCCCGAAATCAGGCTCCTGCTCGCCAGCCAGCTAGTGCTGTCTGCCAGGTTCAGGCGGGACGAGGCCTATGTACATGTGGCCCAATAGTTAATATTTCCCCAGGCTTCATGCTGCGGAAGGCCAGCCACTTTGACGTTCACCTCGGCCACCCCACCTCCCCAAAGCCGCACGACTCCCCACCAGGGAATAAAAATCATGGGCTTTAACAGTCCCTTCACGTCATCTAACCAGCTCTTGAATGAAGCAAGGGATTTTGCCCCCAATACCCAGCAGAAGACTATGCCAACTGCTAATGACTCTGCATGAAGTTCTTTCAGACCTCTGTCCTACTGCTGTGACTCAGGTTTGCTCTGATGATTTAAGGGAGTGCTGGCCATACTCTAATTGCCCGCATTCATAACAAAGTGGGAGAACAACTTGAGCTCACTGTGTAGGGAGCTCTCCATGTCAATGGAGCATGTTAGCATTCAACCTCTTTCCTTATGGTTCACAACAACACGTTTCAAGAAAGCACGAGACACTTTATAGCATAGTATACGGAACAGACTTTACTGACACCTAGGATGAGGGATCAACTCAACCCGGATCAGAGTGGTTTTCGACTTCAAGTTCTATCTTTCAAGCCTTCTAAAGAACTGTTGAAAACCATGCTCCTTTATACACCATATTTTGCTGACATCAAAGGTACATGGCACAGATAAGACTTCATGGCATATCGATTCCTACATCCTTTGAAGACAAATTATTCATGTAAACAGTTGTAGTTGTTTACGCCAAAGCTACTCCTCTCAAACAAGACTTCCTGGCCTAACTGTTCTTAACATCTTTGATGAACAGGTTTTATTAACCGTCATCTTTTCAGACTATAGCTAATGGATCCCTCTACCTATGTTTATTACCCTAGCCCCGAAAGTTACACTTTAATCACTCACGGCTGACACCATTACTGTCATGTATTTCTTTGCACAAGCACTTTTCATATCAGAAGACGAGCTCTGCATTCCTCTCAACACTTCAAAGCCATCCTGTTCATATTGGAAAGTCTGTTGCTCCATGATACAAAGAAGTTTGACTGTTCACCCTCAACTCCCCCAGATGATCAACATACAACTCTCCAGGATGTCCAGCGGAGCACAGCTAAGGGTAGTGAAAAAAAAAACGCACTGAGTTTGGGGGTAGGGTAGTGAGAAATGTTATAATTGGACAACATCCTTGGTCCAAGGAGGATTAAAGAAGCCAGGGTAGCTGATGCGAATCAATCTAGTAAACCCTTGCTGGAAAATGCACAGAGTCAGCAATTTGGACAACACCAAGCTCAGCTGTGATGCTTCTTGCGGTCAAATCATAAAATAGTACAGCACAGAAGGAGGCCACCCGGCCCATCGAGTCTGCGTCGGCTCTTTCGAAGAGCAATCCAGTTCGTCCCACTCCCCGGCTCTTTCCCCATATCCCTGCAGTTTGTTCTCCTTCAAGTATTTATCCAATTCCCTTTTGAAGGCTACTATTGACTCTGTATCCACCACCCTATCGGGCAGTGCATTCCAAATCCTAACCACTCGTTGCGTAAAAAAGGTTTCCCTAATTTTTCCTCCAAGTAGTCTGTCAAAATTTGATGTTCAGGTACAATACCAGCCTGTGCTCGTGCGAATGTCTTCAGGAAGGAGGGGAGAAAAAAAACAATTGTGGGAAGGGAAATCATAATTTGAAATTTAACTGAAGAATCCCAAGACAAAAAAGACCAGTATTGCAAGTAAAAAATAAAATACCAGCACCAATATATTTAAAACTTTGAACATTTTAATCTTTAAATCTCACTGAATTGTTAAGACATTGTGAACCTGGTCTCAACGTTTCACCATATAAATCAAACCAAACCTTTGATTTTTTTTTGAGAGTTTGAAACTGTGACTGTATTTATTTTGTGAAATCTTCACAAACATGACAACAAAAAGAAATCGATGTAATAACATCACTAGAAGTGCGCAGTGTGTGTCAGGGACAGAGCCTCAGGAGAAATCATTTTATTTCCAGATTCCAATTTGACAGAAATCATCTCTGCATATCAACGTACAAACAATACTGGCAAAGTGCCCAAAGGTTCAATACAGCCACTGGAACGAGCGAATTTGCTTCATCATTTGAAAGGCAATAAACAGTTGCAGGAACAAACCCCATAAAAAGCAGACCGCACAGACTCCCATTACACAACACACATTTGTTCTGGGGCTTGCTCCGACCGCTAACCTGCTCAACAGCGGCATTTCTCAGCGGGCAAGCTGCTTCAGGCACAATGCAGCATCTTACTTCGAATGCTGAGGCACTTTACATGGAATCTACAAAAAACTGTGGGAGTAGAGGCAGCAGAATATGTTGTACGCCAAATGATCGGTCACGGGTCATAGCCACTCTGATATTAGAGTTCTGACGAAAAATCACCGACCTGAAACGTTAACTGTCTTTCTCTCTCCACAGGTGCTGCCTGACCTGCCGAGTATTTCAACCGTTTTCTGTTTTTTATTTTATATTTGGGAGAGGGTGCCGCCATTTGTATCAACAGCCTGCATTTATATAGCGCCTTTAACTTTGTAAAACATCCCAAGACGTTTCACAGGAGCGTAATCAGACAAAAACTGGCACCGAGCCAAGTAAGAGAGGTGACCAAGAGCTGGGTCAAAGCAGTCGGTTTTAAGGAGCGTCTTCAAGGAGGCGAGAAAGGAGAAGAGGGTTAGGGAGGGAATTCCAGAGCTTAGGGCCTAAACAGCTGAAGGCGCGGCCGCCAATACTGGGCCGAAGGAAGTGGGTGATGTGCAAGAGGCCAGGGTTGGAGGAGCGCAGAGTGCTCGGAGAGTTGTAGGGTTGGGGGAGGTTACAGAGACAAGGGGCTGGATTTTGTCAGTGTGGGCGGGCTGGGGCGAGTCAGGTGGAAATCGTGTCAGGACCCCGACTCCCAAGTGAAGTGTTGAAAAAGTGCGATTTTCCCCAAATTGGCCAATTGATTTCCTGCATGTGGGAACCACTGGCCCAATGAGTCTTTTCATGCAGAAAGTCGCCCCCGATGACGTCATCAATGCTGTTGGATTTAAGGCCTGCAAGCAGCCTTGATTCTTCTGGAGACTGTAAAGGCTCTGCAATTTATATGAAGGAGTTGAATTGTGGAAAATGTCAACGATCAAGCAAAAGTGTGCTCCTCGGTTTGATGAGCCCTCCCTCCAAGCACTGGTACACGGAGCCAGCTGTAATAAGGAGGTGCTGTTCCCTTCCTCAGGGAGAAAAAAGCCACCCCAGCAGACAAAAGCTGTGTGGCTACAAGTGGCCCAGGTTGTCAACTCCATTTCGCTGAGCCGCAGAACCTGGCTGCAATGCAGGAAGAGGTTTCATGACCTTCTCCGTACAGGAAAAGTGAGTATGACTTTCCCATCACCCTCAATCTGATCCCCATCGCCTCTCCTCACCAGCACTCTGCTTTGCCAACCTCTTCCTCCACATCCCACTTGACACTGACATCCCTGCACCCTTACCCATTCCCTCTCTCTCGAAGGTCACATTCACTTAACTATTCGACCATGCAGCCCTCACACTCCCCATCACTGTGATGCCATGACAACAACAACTTACAACACACAGGGAGGGTCCTTTGTATCCTTCTAAGCATCTATGCTATGCATTCACTACACTCACTCCTTCCATGGTCCATGGAGGAGCTTAGTCGCAAGGGTATTGAAAACATGGTCATTGTTCAGAATAGAATGACATCTCTTGAGGAGCTATTGGGCAAACAGAGCAGACCTTCATGCAAGTCCTCTGGAGTAGGACTTCCAGTGCAGAAACGGGTCCTCATGGCCCCCCTGCAGTGCAGCAAGGTGCTGTCAAGCCACTTTCTACCTCTGAAGTGGGGCTGACCCATGAGAGGGATGTTGGTGGCAGACAACAAGGAAGTGGGGGCTCCTCTGCAAGCGTTCACACGACCATGCCACAGCAAAGCCCTCGGTCAAAGCCCCACCAGAGTCCTCACCCAAATGAGATGGGCGTCTCAGCCCCTGCACAGCCGTATGAGCAGCAGACTGTTGGTGAGCCCGCACAGGTTCGCCACCCTAGAGGACGCCTGCCAAAGGCGTCGAGACAGGAGCAGCAAGAGAGCGAGCAAGGGGCCTCCACATCTGCTGAAGCCACAGGGGAAGCACCACGTAGGAGCACGCGTAAGAGGAAGATAAAGCACAAGTAGTCACAAGGGTAGTCACTTGGGTGCTGTGTTGTTTTTGTTTTGTTTTTGGACAAGCCATCATTGTGATTGTATTATAAAGTGTTTTGATGGCAAACTGTTGAAGTTGTGGCCTGTGTCATTTCGCAAATGGGACTTTCACATTGAGGGCTTAAGGCACCTTGCGATTATCAGAATGGTGTTCAGAGTGATAGAATTCCGTAGGTTCTTCTCCATTGTTGATGATCTGGTAAGAAGGAGTGAGACTAAAGTGTTTGATTGTGCAGGCTAAGCAAATCTGGCCAGGATGAGTGCGTCCCTTGCATCCCGGGCAGCAATGTTGTCGCGCGCTGGCACCTTCTGGCCTGTGCATCTTCAGGTGGGTGACTAGCAGCTTGGCACTCCTGTTGTTGCTGCTGTTGCTCATGATTCTGCTGCTACCGCGGCTGGTCTTCATCCGAATCTGATGTCCAGGAGGAAAGGAATTAAATGTTCGCCATGCTTCTGGTATATGCCTCAGTTGAGGAAGCGCTCAGTCAAGGTGGGGAGAGGGGTTTCCCAGGAGGTCACACTGGAGATGGGTGTCAGGCTCCAAACTTCCACAACACTGAGTATGCCTGCTAAAAGTTCCCCCATACCTGAAACAACAAAGTTCTGCCACCTACAAATGATCATTGGTGAAAACTCCTTTGTAATGGTGGAGCTGCAGCTGTTCGTAAGCAATCCACTAGTGAGGCCATCAGGATTACCTGGCGTGTTCCAGAGGAGGCATGTAGGATGGGGGGAATGTCTAAAAATCAGAAAGGCCTCTCAAAATGGGATTATAGAGGCTATTACGTGGTTGTTAAGGGCCTTAAGGGCCTATCCCGCCTCTTGGAGGCGGAATGGAAAGCGGGTCAGAAAACATGCTCTTGGGAAAATTGCTCGGAGGCGGGATGGAGGTGAGAACAGGCCCGCCCGCCAGTTTTGGCGATTTTAACAACTCGCACGCCTCCAAACCCGCCTCCTCGGGGCTGGATATATCAAGCCCAATTGTGGGGTGGGGGGGGGGGAGGATTGGTGGTGAGGCTGTGGACAGGAGGATGAGAATGTGAAAATCGTGGCGTTGCTGGACCGGGAGACAATGTAGGTCAGCGACCACAGAAGCATCCTTTGAAAATAAATCATTCCGGCATAGAAAAAAAAATAAATCTAGATTTCACACCAAATACGTTTTTACAAATTAATATAATTTACCAATCCATTTTTGTTTCTCAAAAAAAATGCCACTCTGGCAAAAAGACAGATCATTCTCAAGTAAGGCCCTCAGCGTTCAAATAATCTGTATCCTCCGCACTATAAACGTACAGCACAACTCGACAGTTTTTTGGGGAAAACCACAATCCGAGCATGCAAATGGGATGTCAGCACCAAAGGATGTGAAAGGGGAGAATGCTTTCTCTGCGCAGGGCAGCTACTCACCGCTGACCAGCAGAGATGTGGCAATGGACATTCTGCAATTTTGCTCCATTACCTTTGAGAATCAGGGAGGATAATGCAGAGGTTTCCCTTCGAACATAACAAGAATTAGGAGCAGGAGTAGGCCATACAGCCCCCTCGAGCCTGCTCCGTCATTCAAGATCACGGCTGATCTTCGACCTCAATTCCACTTTCCCGCCCGATCCCCATATCCCTTGATTCCTCTAGAATCCAAAAATCTCTCAACCTCAGCCTTGAATATACTCAACGACTCAGCATCCATAGCCCTTTGAGGTAGAGAATTCCAAAGGTTCACTGCCCTCTGAGTGAAGAAATTCCTCCTCATCTCCGTCTTAAATGGCCGACCCCTTATCCTGAGACGATGACCCCTAGTTCTAGACTCTCCAGCCAGGGGAAACAATCACTCAGCCTCTACCCTGTCAATCCCCCTCAGTTTCAATGAGATCACCTCTCATTCTTCTCAACTCCAGAGAGTATAGGCCCAATCTACTCAATCTCTCCTCATAGGACAACCCTCTCATCCCAGGAATCAATCTAGTGAACCTTCGTTGCACCGCCTCCAAGGCAAGTAGATCCTTCCTCAGATAAGGAGACCAAAATTGTGCACAGGAGATTAAATGGGTGGTACAGTCCATGATAGGTTAGACTGGACATGATGCGTGGAAGGAACAAGCCTGATGAGTTTTCCCTCATCCCATGCTTCATGTTCTTGAGCACCATTTAGAAAGATATGGTGGCAAAGGAAGCTGGGGTACCCATATGCTACATCACAGGGTGCCGGGCACAAACTAGTGTCCTGCATTTGCCCACAGAAGTCACCAATGCTGGCCAGGTCCCTGGGGTATGGCCCTGAGCAAGTCCAAGCACTTGCCAGTCAATATTCCCACTAATTCTTTTGGGTGCGTGGTCCCTTTAACAGGCTGCGCGGCCCGTTCAAATTTCCACGCTTTTGGTACACTACACTTCAAAAAGTACTTGATTGGCTGTAAAGAGCTTTGGGACACCCGGTGGTCGTGAAAGTCGCTATATAAATGCAGCAAATCTTTCTTTTTTCTTTCATGCGCGGTTTCCCCCCCCCCCCCCCTCCCCCAACCATACAAAAGCTGGTGAACGGCCTGCGCGGGACCTCAAGACCGCCACGCGGCTTAATGGGAACATTGTTGCCAGGATCTATTCAAGCAACAAGCGTAAAGGGGTGATTTACATGGAAGAATTAAAATGAAAAGAAAAAGGAGAGAAAAGAGAGAGAGAGAGAGAGAGAGAGAGAGAGAAAGAAAGAAAGAAAGAAAGAAAGAAAGAAAGGGAGATGCCATAGATCACATAAACCTGGAACACTACTTCAAACTCAAACTAAGCCAGAAGAGAGGATACATAACAATTTGTGGAAAGTAAATAATGACCCTGAAATTGCGGTCGGAGGCGTACCGCCAGAGTACGCCGCCGACCCGCGAAACATCTACGAACTGACCTCCTAGCTCCAAAGCTACGGAGCGCATGCGGAAACTCGAAACCTGCGGGGTCTTTTCAGAAGGATGAGGTAAAAATCTGGCCCAGTAGAGATTAGGCAGAATTTCTTCATTCCAACATTTATCACGCTCAGTCATCTGGCCAAAATTGTCAGAAGCGACAAAAAACATTGGGAGTCATTCAAAAGGCATCTGGATGTTATTACAAGGGATTTGAGACAAGAGGGACAAGCTTTGAAGGATCACATGGAACTTGAGGTTTTTGTTATGTTGGGAGATTTACCCTTTCACACGCCCCCTGGTGGCCAGCTAGAGAGAGAGGCCGAAGATCAGCCATTTGCCTACTTAGCTCTGGAATCCTGCCCGAGGCAGAAAAGGCAAAATAAAAGGGTTTATTTGCACGCCTGGCTTAACAGTGCCATTGCCAGAGCCACAGCACATGGAAAATGGGACTAGGGAAAGCTTATTGCGCAAATCCTTATTGCCCTGCTGACAGCTCACTGTTCAGATTCAGTCATGAAGAACGGACAATTGGGCAAGGTGCTAACTAGACCGTGGCTAGCCCCCTGTGGAACTGTAGGCCAGTAAACAACAACAACTTGCATTTATATAGCAAGGTGCCCCAAGGCGCTAAGGAGGAGAAAAAGGGAGAAAATTAGCAGTGGAACAAAGAAACGGATCCAGAGGGAATTTGCAAGGCATTTAGAAACGTATATTTTCAATTCGGCACAAGTGCAGTGGTTTTGGAGGCTAGAATTGCACTCACCCGCTGGCCTTGGGTGCCTCAATTTTCAACTTTCCCAAACTTAAAAAAAACCAAGTTAACACGAATCATTTCAGCACCTCTGATCCTTCCTCCTCCCATCGCTAATTTCCCACCGGCACTGAACTCCTCCAAGAGCTTGAGTTGCCCATCTTACATCTTGCTAATGGGGGAGGATTAATTCCCTCCAGTTAACCCGAACAAAAATTCAACAATCGAGAAGATAACTTTGACTGTATAATCTTTCTTCTCCTCGCATCTTCACTGTACTGTAATTGAGACGGACCTCACCATCTCCCACTCCAACTCAATGTGTCAGCCTTGGTTCAGCGGTAGCACGCTCGCCTCCGAGTCGGAGGTTGTGGCTTCGAGCCCCACTCCAGGGATTTGAGCACATTATCCAGGCTGACACTTCAGTGCAGCGCTTCAGGGAGTGCTGCACTGGCGGAGATGCCGTCTTTTGGATGAGACGTTAAATTGAGGCCCCGTCTGTCCTCTCAGTTGAATGAAAAGATCCCATGGCACAAGAAGTAGAGATGGGCAATTCCCTCAGTGTCCTGGCCAAGATTTATCCTCAATCAAGATCACAAAAGCAGATTTACCTCGTTGTTTGTGGGACCTTTCTGTGCGCAAATTTGCTGCCACGATTCCCTACCTTACAACAGTGATTAATTTTCCAAAGTACTTCAGTGACTGTGACGTGCTCTCGGACATCCTGGGCTATGAAAGGCACTATATAAATGCAAGGTTTTCTTTCTTGAACGCAATTTTGCCTCAAAACTGCGAAACAACTAACCCCCCTGGGCTGCCCTTCTTCCCATAATCTCCAGGCTTTATAACTGAAACTTTACATCACCTGGTTACTTCTTCTTGATTTATTATACTCTTTCCAACCTTGGCGGTGTCCTGTACAATGAACCTTGGCCCTTCACCTAGTTTCCCCAACAGAACAATGGCCCAGATATTCCGATCGCAGGCCTCCCGCGGGCGGAGGACTGCGATCTGGAAAAATCTGCGCCCTTACCTGAGGGCTCCCGGGACGCGCACAATTCCGCTCCTGGGCCTCTCCAAACTGCCAGTGCGCAAGGCCCACGTATCCCAGAGGCGCAGGTAGTTCGCAGCGTCCCTGGGATCACGTGGGCCATCGGGAGCCAATCACAGAAGGGAATCTCCCTTCATACACTTGACAGGAAGACCTGTCAAATATATGAATGGAGATCACCCCCAAAACATAGTAAAACTTTAAATACATTTTTTTAAAAACATCACATTTTTAAAATGACTTGAAATTACAATAAATTAACTATTTTAAACAAAAATTTAAATTTTTGAAAAAAATTCAAGTTTTTTACGGGGCTAAAAATAAACTTACCATTTTTTAAAAAGTATTTTTAAATGATAAAATCAGTGAAAATGTTATTATTTTTTTTTACTTTTTTCAACTCTTATCCTGGTAAAAGCAGGCCTTCGCCTGCTTTTACCAGGCACAAGAATTGTAAGGGTTTTCTGCGGGCAGAGGGTCTCCAAAAAGTGGAACTCTCCGCCCACAGAGGCCCTTCTCCTGGGCAGCCGGAGGATCTGACAAGAGCTTTCTTGACAGATCAGAAATGCCGGTTTCCAGCGCATGCGCAGGTCATGCCTGAAACCGGCATTTCCGATGTCCCTACGGGTGGGTACACAGCGCGTACCCACCCGTAGGAATCGGAATATCCAGCCCAATATGTTGGCGACAGTCCATAGCGTGTTTCAATCTGGACTCAGTCATTCCAGGGAGATTAATCAATTTTGTCCTCCAGCTTAGTCAAGACTTTATTAAGACATGCACCCACTTTTACATTTTTTCATGCTTTGGGTTTGTTCCATGAGGCTCATGAAAAGATGACTCTACATTAACCAAATCTCCACATGGAGCTCACAACACTTCAGAGCCTAACTAAGCTTACTGCAGAAGAAGTGCGACCAATAAATTTATATACATCAGCCTTGACTCCGGTCCTTCACGTTTCTGTTCTACATTGACTATTCCAATGCTCTCCTGGCTGGCCTCCTACCTACCACCCTCCGTAAACTGGAGCTCATCCAAAGCTCTGCTGCCCGTGTCCTAACTCGCACCAAGTCCGGTTCACCCATCTCCCCCATGCGCGCTGACCTACTTTGGCTCCCGGTTTGGCAATGCCTCGATTTTAAAAGCCTCATCCTGGTTTTCAAATCCCTCCTTGGCCTCACCCCTTCCTAGCGCTATAACCTCCTCCAGCCCTACACCCCTCCGAGATCGCTGCGTTCCTCCAATTCTGGCCTTGAGCACATCCCCGATTTTCATCGGTCTACCATTGGCGGCCGTGCCTTCAGTTGGCTGGGCCCCGAGCTCTGGAATTCCCCCCCTGAACCTCTCCACCTCTCTCTCCTCCTTTAAGACGCTTCTTAAAACCTACCTCTTTGACCAAATTTTTGGTCACCTGTCCTAATAGCTCTTTAAGTGGCTCGGTGTCAAATTATGCTTGATAACGCTATATAAATGCAAGTTATTATTGTTGTTGTTTTACATGCTGCCTGTGTGTTTGCAGAAGGTTACAATCTCCACAGGAGCTGGTAGTTTATTGCCTCCATGTCTCCCTGCTCTACCACACACTGCATGCACCGACTTAATTTCTATTCTGAGCAGGAAGCTGGGAGGTGTGACCAAGCAGCCAAGATGACTGGCCCTCCAATTTTCCTCAACGTCCTTCTACATGGAGGAAGCAGCTGGCCTCCATTCAATGCCTCACCAACTAGGGGCGGTTGAGATTGGCGGTTCACCGTGACAGATTACAGATGTTAAACCGTGTTCGTCTTTGGACTCTAGTCGCTACTTTCCAGTTGGATTCACACGCATTGGAAAAAAAATTTTAAAAACCTTTCCAGCGCGTGTCACAAGAGTGATACTTTTAAGCCACATTTGCAAGCAAAACACATGAGCAATGATCTGTTAAACTGGCACACGTTTAAACCAGACCCAAGTGACACTAAGCCGAGCTCCAGCCATATCAAATAGTCTCCGACAACTATTTGCTTCAATAAAATAGCCCACATCTGACCTTGATGGCGAATGCCAAACACGTAAAAACAGACACAGGATGAAACAGAAAGTGCGGAGATGCAGTAAATATTTAATGTGTGAATGGGGCCACAGCTCCACACTTGTGAAATTCTTCCCATATCACAAATCACAACTGTACAGTTAAAAGAGAACACAAGCTGAAAATTCACAGCAGGTCAATCGGCAAGAACTTGCAAGAACGAACTTGCATTTCTGGAGCGCTTTTCACAACCTCAGGACATCACAAAGCGCTTTACAGCCAATTAATGTCAGAAACACAGCAGCCAAATTGTGCACAGCAGACTCCCACCAACAGCAATGTGATAATTAACCAGATCATTTTTTTTTTTACGTCCACCTGAGGGGGGGCAAACGGGGCCTCGTTTTAACGTCTCATCCGAAAGACGGCACCAACAACAGTGCAGCACTCCCTCAGTACTGCACTGGAAGTGTCAGCCTAGATTTTTGTGCTCAAATCTCTGGAGTGGGACTTGAACCCACAACCTTCTGACTCAGTGGCGAGAGGTGCTACCCACTGAGCCACAGCGGACACCCTAAAAAGAGAAAGATGGGTAAAGATTTGAAATGCGACCCTTCCCACGTACCCAAAACATTAGCCTACTGTGACCTGCCAGCATTTTCCGTTGCATTTCAGACTTCCAGCATTTGCACTTTTTCCTCAGTAGCATGCAGTACTCGCCTCGTATGCAACGCCATTTTCAGGAATACCCAGTGAATATCTCTATTCAGTGGGTAGAGTTTATTTTATTTGAGGTCCTAAAAGCTGAATATAGGGAGTTAGGAGGTAAATTAAAAAATAGGACCTCAAAAGGTAGCAATCTCAGGATTGCTACCAGTGCCACGTGCTAGTCAGAATAGAAATAGAAGGATATTTCAGATGAATACGTGGCAGTTGAGGCCAATTCATTAAATATATTCAAGAAGGAGTTAGATATATTTCTTAAGGCTAAAGGGATCAAGGGATATGGGGAGAAAGCAGGGACAGGGTACTGAATTTGGATGATCAGCCATGATCTCATTAAATGGCGGAACAGGCTCGAGGGGCCGAATAGCCTACTCCTGCTCCTATCTTCGATGTTTCTTGCCCACTCAATACATTGAAACTTTTCCCATGGGTGTGGTGTGCATTTTCTTTTCCTTACAAGTGTACTTTGTTAGATTCACATTCTAAAGGAGATTTGATAGAGGTGTTCAAAATCACGAGGGGTCTAGACAGAGTAGATAGAGAGAAACTGTTCCCATTGGCGGAAGGGTCGAGAACCAGAGGGCACAGATTTAAGGTGATTGGCAGAAGAACCAAAGGCGACATGAGGAAAAACTTTTTTACGCAGCGAGTGATTAGGATTTGGAATTCACTGCCTGAGGGGGTGGTGGAGGCAGATTCAATCGTGGCTTTCAAAAGGGAGCTGGATAAATACCTGAAGGAAAAAAATTTGCAGGGCTACGGGGAAAGGGCGGGGGGAGCGGGACTAGCTGAAGCGCTCTTGCAGAGAGCCGGCACGGGCTCAACGGGCCAAATGGCCTCCTTCTGTGCTGTAACCATTCTATGATTCAATAAATCCTACCCATTTGGATCCCAGATTAGAGGTTTTCAAACATTTTCGTTTTGGGGCCTCACTCAACAACACACTCCTGTGAACTTACTTTGTCTTAACTTCTGAAAGACAGCACAAACAGCGACAGAACCAAGGTGCTAATAAATGAATAAATACAGATAAAATATACAGAAATCTAATAACCTTATTGGCCTCTCCCCAAAATTTGGGCACCCCAATTTGAAAACGCAATTACTATAATCCTTCCTGTGATATAAATAACTATTCAAGCTCTAAAAAACATAGCACTAGTTTGTTCTGCATCGGTTTATTATTTTCTTTCATTGTAGTTATGATTATGTTGTATTAGAACATAAATAGAAGCAGGAGTAGGCCATTCGGCCCTTCGAGCCTGCTCCGCCATTCAATGAGATCATGGCTGATCTTCTGCCTCAATTCCATTCACCGGCCCTATTGCCATATCCCTTGATGGCCTTACTAGTCAGAAATCTGTCGACTTCTGTTTTGAATATACCCAATGACTGAGCCTCCACAGCCCTCTGGGGTAGAGAATTCCAAAGATTCACCACCCTCTGTGTGAAGAAATTTCTTCTCATCTCAGTCCTGAATGGACTACCCTTTATCCTGAGGCTGTGGCCCCTGGTTCTAGACTCCCCAGTCAAGGGAAACATTCTCCCAGCATCCACCCTATCAAGCCCTGTAATAATTTTGTATGCTTCAATGAGATCCCCTCAGTCTTCTGAATTCAAGAGAATACAGGCCTAGTTTACTCAATCTCTTCTCATAAGACAGTCCCGCCATCCCAGGAATCAATCTCGTGAACCTTCGTTGCACTCCCTCTATGGCAAGTATATCCTTCCTTAGGTAAGGAGACCAAAATTGTACACAGTACTCCAGGTGTGGTCTCACCAAGGCCTGATATAATTGGAGTAAGACTTCTTTACTCCTGTACTCAAATCATCTTGTAATGAAGGCCAGTATACCATTTGCCTTCCTAATGGCTTGCTGCACCTGCACATTCACTTTCAGTGACTCATGTACAAGGACACCCAGGTCCCTTTGAGCATCTGCATTCCCCAATCTTTCACCATTTAGGAAATACTCTGCCTTTCTGTTTTTTCTACAAAGTGGATAACTTCACATTTATCCACATTATATTCCATCTGCCATGTTCTCGCCCACTAACTGAGCCTGTCGAGATCCCCTTGAAGCCTCTTCACATCCTCTTCGCAACTGACACTGCCACCTAGCTTTGTGTCATCAGCAAATTTGGAAATGTTACATTTAGTCCCCTCATCCACGATATAGATTGTGAATAGCTGGGGCTCAAGCACCGATCCTTGCGGTACCCCACCAGTCACAGCCTGCCATCCTGAAAAAGACCCGTTTATCCCTACTCTTTGTTTTCTGTCTGTTAACCAATTCTCAATCCGTGCTAGTATATTACCCCCAATTCCATGTGCCCTTATTTTGTTCACCAACCTCTTAGAAACATAGAAGATAGGAGCAGGAGTAGGCCATTCAGCCCCTCGAGCCTGCTCCGCCATTCGATGAGGTCATGGCTGATCATCCAAACTCAGTACCTTGTACCTGCCTTCTCCCCATATCCCTTGATACATTTAGCTTTAAGAAATATATCTAACTCATTCTCGAATATATTTAATGACTTGGCCTCAACTACCTTCTGTGGTAGAGAATTCTACAGGTTCACCACTCTCTGGGTGAAGAAATTCTTCCTCATTTTTGTCCTAAATGGCTTACCCCTTATCCTTAGATTATGACCCCTGGTTCTGGACTCTCCGACCATCGGGAACATTCTTCCTGCATCTAGTTTGTCCAGACCTGTCAGAATTTTCTATGTTTCGATGAGATCCCCTCTCATTCTTCTATACTCCAGCGGGTATAAGCCCAATCGACCCAATCTCTCCTCATATGTCATTCCTGCCATCCCAGGTATCAGCCTTGTGAATCTTCGCTGAACTCCTTCCATGGCAAGAACATCCTTCCTCAGATAAGGCGACCAAAACTGCACACAGTACTCAAGGTGTGGTCTCACCAAGGCCCTGTACAACTGCAGCAGGACATGCCTGTTCCTATACTCAAACCCTTTCGCTATGAAGGCCAACATACCATTTGCCTTCTTCACCGCCTGCTGCACCTGCATGCTTACTTTCAGCGACTGGTGCACAAGGACACCCAGGTCTCGTTGCACTTCCCCTTCTCCCAATCTATTGGCATTCAGATAATAGTCTGCCTTTCTGTTTTTGACACCAAAGTGGATAACCTCGCATTTATCCACGTTATATTACATCTGCCACGCTTCTGCCCACTCACCCAACCTGTCCAAATCATCCTGGAGTTTCTCAGTATCCTCCTCGCCACACACACGCCCACCCAGCTTTGTGTCATCTGCAAACTTGGAGATATTACATTTAGTTCCCTTATCTAGATCATTAATTTATATTGTGAATAGCTGGGGTCCAAGGACCGAACCCTGCGGTACCCCACTAGTCACTGCCTGCCACTCGGAAAAAGACCCATTAATTCCTACTCTCTGCTTTCTGTCCGCCAACCAGTTCTCTATCCAAGTCAATACCTTGCCCCCAATCCCATGTGCCTTAACTTTACACGCTAATCTCTTATGCGGGACCTTATCGAAAGCCTTTTGAAGTCCAAATACACCACATCTACTGGTTCTCCCTTATCTATTTTCCCAGTTACATCCTCAAAAAATTCCAGTAGATTAGTCAAGCACGATTTACCTTTTGTAAATCCATGTTGACTTTGTCCGATCCGGTCACTGTTTTTCAAGTGCTCAGCTATTACATCCTTTATAATGGACTCTAGCATTTTCCCCACTACCGATGTCAGGCTTACCGGTCTGTAATTCCCCGCTTTCTCTCTACCACCCTTTTTGAATAGTGGGGTAATATTAGCTACCCTCCAATCCATGGGTACAGTTCCAGATTCCATCGAATGTTGGAAGATGATCAGCAATGCATCTACTATTTCTAGGGCCACTTCCTTAAGTACCCTAGGATGTAGATTATCAGGCCCTGGGGATTTATCGGCCTTCAATCCCGTCAATTTCCCTAACACCATTTCCCTGCAAATACTGATTTTTTTCAGTTCCTCCCTTTCATCAGACCCTATGTTCTCCAACATCTCTGGGAGGTTATTTGTGTCCTCCTTTGTGAAGACAGAACCAAAATATGCATTTAATTGGCCTGCCATTTCTTTGTTCCCCATTATAACTTCCACGGCTTCTGACTGCAAGGGACCTACACTTGATTTCACTAATCTTTTTCTCTTCACATATCTATAAAAGCTCTTACAGTAAGTTTTTATGTTCCCTGCAAGCTTACTTTCATATTCTATTTTCCCCTTCTTAATTAATCCCTTTGTCCTCCTTTGTTGTATCCTAAACTGCTCCCAATCCTCAGGGTTACCGCTTTTTCTGGCCAATTTATATGCCCTCTCCTTGGATCTTATGCTATCCCTAATTTCCCTTGTTAGCCACGGTTGAGTCACCCTTTTTGTTTTATTCTTATGCCACACTGGGCTGAACAAATTCTGTCGTTCATCCATGCAGTCTTTGAATGTTTGCCATTACCTATCCACCGTCAACCCCTTGAGTGACATTCCCCAATCAATCCTACCCAATTCGCGCCTCATACCATTGTAGTTTCCTTTATTTAAATTCAGGACCCTAGTCTCTGATTCAAGTACTTCACTCTCCATCCTAATGAAGAATTCTATCATATTATGATCACTCTGACCCAAGGGACCTCGTACAACAAGATTGCTAATTAATCCTTTCTCGTTACATAATACCCAGTCTAAGATGGCCTGATCGCTGGTTGGTTCCTCGACACATTGTTCCAGAAAACCATCCCGCAAACATTCTAGGAATTCCTCCTCCACAGTATTTTTACTAATTTGGTTAGCCCAATCTATATGTAAATTAAAGTCACCCATGATGACTGCTGTGCCCTTACTGCATGCTTCTCTAATTTCCCTTTTAATGTCGTCCCCAACCTCCATATTACTGTTTGGAGATCTATATACCACTCCCACTAACGTTTTCTGCCCCTTGTTATTTCTCAGTTCTAACCATACAGATTCTGCATCATTAGAGCTAATATCCTTCCTTTCAATTGTGTGGGACCTTATCGAAGGCCTTCTAAAAATCCAAATACACCACATCTACCGGTTCCCCTTTGACTACTCTACGAGTTACATCCTCAAAGAACTCCAATAGGTTTGTCAAATCCATAAATCCATGTTGACTCTGCCCAATCTTACTATTACTTTCTAAGTGCCCAGTTATTGCATCCTTTAGAATAGATTCCAGCATTTTCCCAACTACTGATGTGAGGCTAACATGTCTGTAGTTCCCCGTTTTCTCTCTCCCTCCTTTCTTAAGTAGCGGGGTTACATTTGCTATCCTCCAATCTGCAGGAACCGTTCCAGAATCTATAGAATTTTGGAAGATGGCAACCAATGCGTCCACTATCCCAATGGCCACCTCTTTCAAAACCCTTGTATCAGATTATAGCTTCTAAGAAAGAGTGCGCTCAACAAGTGAGGTTTGAAGCATTTTTAGATTTAATGTATGCATCAAGCACTCCGAGATTATGGAAATCGTGAGTTAGTAGAAGATCACGACTCGTTACACTGCACCCGTGTTACATTTCTAATTCACCCATCAGTCCTCTTAACAGCCTCTCTTAAGTTAGATTGTCAATTTAAGTGCTCAATTATGGGCAGTTGGTGGACTTGTACCTCTTAAGAGAGTTGAGATTGGACTAGACTCTTCAGAGAGAGGAGGGAGAAGGAGAGAAAGAGAGAGAATGCATATAAATGAATTTTAAAAAACTTGTGTCGGAACTGAACCAACCTCCCAACAGTCGAAAGAAACTTGCAATCCACATACCAACCATCTCATCTATAATGATATTTTACGTGACATTCAACAACTACTATGGATACTCAAGGGTGCAGTTATGCTATCACTTGGAGTTCAATATACTCCAGGATCTAGCCTTACCTCAGACTGGAGCGAGGCCCCCTTGAGGAGACAGTCTCACACTTGTTCAGCTTGACACTGCACTGAAATTCTGCTGGAGGAGAGGAGTCTTCCAGTCTCTCACCGTAACTTGAGAGAGACCCCAGCGAACCCCCCAGAGAAACAGAGAACCCCCCACCCCGCCCGCAGCACTTCAGGGCCTGGAAGAATAGCTCTAGTATTGTGCCACTGTAGATTAAAAAAGAGTATTCAGGGGATTCATTGGACCCCCTTAAGTTGGGTAGTTAGTAATAGCACCAGACGAGCAACCAGAAGTTGAGAGTTCAATTCCCAGCATGGCAAGTAATGAAACTGAATGCAATAAATCTGGTAATTAATAGGCTAGCACTAGGAAAAATTATCAAAACTGTTGCGTAAATGAAATGATTAATTAATAGCCTTCGGGGAAAGGATACCTGTTCTGATCTATACATAACTCCAGTCTCTCAATACATGGTTGACTCAATGCGCTCTGAAGTAGCCTAGGAAGCCACTCAGTTGTAAAAACAATCGTTAAACACTACAAGGACTGCAGTGGTTCAAGGAGAAGGCTTGCCTCTGCTCAAGGCAATAAATGCAAGCTTGCCAGTGTGGCCCACATCTAGAGATCAAAACAAAAAAAATTACCCTTTAGAGTGTTACTGCTCTCACCTGCAATCTCAAAACAAATTTACTGACTAGGACATAAGAATTAGGAGCAGAAGTAGGCCATTCAATAGGATCATGGCTGGTCTTCAACCTCAACTCCACTTTCCTGCCCTATCCCCATATCCCTCGATTCCTTTAGAGTCCAAAAATCTATCTATCTCAGCCTTGAATATACTCAAAGACTCAGCATCCACAGCCCTCTGGGGCAGAGAATTCCAAAGATTCACAACCCTCAGTGAAGAAATTCCTCCTCATCTCAGTCTTAAATGGCCGACCCTTTATCCTGAGACTATGCCCCCTAGTTCTAGACTCTCGAGCCAGGGGAAACAATCACTCAGCATCTACCCTGTCAATCCCCCTCAGAATCTTATACGTTTCAATGAGATCACCTCTCATTCGTCGAAACTCCAGAGTGCAGGCCCAATCTATTCAATGACATGCGCAGGACTCTCTCCTGGCTGGGAGAATCGGATCCCCAGCCAGTTAGTATAAATAAGGTGCGGCCAGCTGCAAACTAACGCTATAGCTACTGACCTCCCTAACAGCACTTGTGGGAGTACCTTCACCACACGGACTGCAGCGGTTCAAGGCGGCGGCTCACCACCACCTTCTCAAAGGCAACTAGGGATGGGCAATAAATGCTGGCCTTATGAGCAAAGCCCACATCCCGTGAAAGAATTAAAAAAACTTATATTGGGTAGCTAAAGCATAACCACAGCTTAAACGTTACTTCCCCTTTCCATCTACCAGTTGTCCTCAATAGATGGTTTGATGCAATTATCGTTCCAAAAGTAATCTGCAGAAAGATAGATTCATAAAATCTTCAAGAGTTACGGCACTGGGATACAGTTTGCTTCAGCATCGCTGGTCAAAATCCTGGAACTCCCTCCCTCCATAACAGCACTGTGGGAGTACCTTCACCTCACGGACTGCAGCGGTTCAAGGCGGCGGTTCACCACCACCTTCTCAAGGGCAACTAGGGATGGACAATAAATGCTGGCCTTGCCAGCGACACCCACATCCCCTGAATGATTTAAAAAAAAAAACAAGTATGGAGGAGTCACTCACCTGCAACATGCAACTTAGGCCGTAAACTAAAGGACGATGCTGTGGACACGAATGGAAATCCGAGAAGGCCGACTGCACTGGACTCATTACTACAGCAGGAGCAGCAGGACTAGGAGCAGCCAGAGGAGGGTTATTTGGTCCAATGATCATATGAGGTGAATGTGCGGGAACAAGGTTTGAAGAGTTTTCACTCAGAAGTACAGAAAGCCTTCTGGCACAGAAATAAGCAAGGCGACGAGACAGATAGGCCGACTGAACAAACTCTTCAGAATACTGAAAAGAAAGAAAGGATTAGTCATTGGTCGATTCCGTTTCTAATTACCGACAGGACATTTTTCAAGTTACATTGTTTTTGACCCCCATTTTTCTGCCTTCTGTCCGACTCCTTCTATGACTAAGAACAGTCTTGGATTGAGCTCCTTTCCACTCTAACCAAAACAAGGATCTAACCAGGGATCAAGTGAAATAGCCGCAACGGGAGAGAGGAAAGACCAAAAGGGAGGAGGCCCAGCCTAACTTTGTTCTCACGTATACCTCTTTACACACATAAGGTACGGTATTGTAGTGGTTATCTTACTGGACTAGAAATCCAGAGGCTTGCACTAATAATCCAGAGAATGCAAGTACAAATCCCACCATGGCTGTTTGAGAATTGAAAGAGTTTTTTTTTAAAAAAAAAACAAACAGATCTGGAAATAAAAATCTGCAATCTGTAAGCATGACTATGAAGCTGTCGGATTGTCATAAAAACCCAACTGGTTCACTCATATCCTTTAGGGAATGGAAGGTGCCATTCTTGCCCAGTCTAGCCTATCTGTGACTCCAGTCCCACACCAGCATGGTTGACTCTTAATTGCCCCGTGAAGCAGCCTAGCAAGCCACTCAGCTGTATCGAGCCAGCAGTTCAAGGCCACAGCCCACAGCCACCTTCTCAGGGCAACTAGGGATGGGCAATGCCGATCTTCCCAGTGCCGCCCACATCTCAAGAATGAATTTTTTTTTTTTATATAAAACACAGCAGATTATAATCTGCAAATGTCAACCCCTAGGCGGGGATACATTCTGGTACCTTCCTGGTCTTCACAGCTCAGTGTCACAGCATGCAGTTTATTTAACTACGGAGCTATCCCTGGAGCAACTTTGGGTTCTAAACACATTTCGGATGATGAACACACACACACTTTGAGATATTTATGAATATTTTACAATTTTCAGACCATTTATTTTTCATATATAAAAAGATAATGAGAACCAATCAACAACCGCAACAACACGCAACTATCATAGGTGTTGTCAGTTTCCATACTGCGTTTCGTACTGGGAATGGGACAAGTCTCCCTGGGTTTTTAAACTGTGAAGGGTGGCAGCTTGCTAGAAATACACCACTTAATTGTCGTACAAAGTTATGAAATAACTTCAATCTATTCCAAAGATCCAAAAAGGTCATAACCACCTAAGAACCTGTAATGAGTTTGCCTGATATAATTATAGCATGAACGGAGGTGGTGGTAATGTTTGGGAAAAAAAGATCTCCTGCGGCATTGATCAGACTGAGATCTGCAGTATAATTACGGAGTAGTTATGATGTTTAAAATGGTCCATTCTGAAGCAGATAGCAGAGAACAGCAGGGGCTTGGGGAGTGGATTTCAGCGGTAGGGGGTGAGAAGACGCATTGAACTGTGCATTGAATTTTAAACCTAAAATCACCAACTTTGAGATAAAAAGTAGAGACTCACTCGATAATAGCATTAGGGATGGGTGAACTGTGATAGCAGACGTTGCAAAATTTCACCCCGCCCCCCCCCCCCAAACATATGATTTTAAAATCAAAAGACTGAAAAGATTGAAAATGTGTGTTTCATAGAATCAGAAATTTACAGCACAGAAGGAGGCCATTCGGCCCATCTTGTCTATGATGGCCAACAAAGCGCTATCCACCCTAATCCCACTTTCCAGCTCTTGGTCCGTAGCCTTGTAGGTTATGGCACTTCAAGTGCATATCCAAGTACTTTTTAAATGTGATGAGGGTCTCTGTCTCTATCACCCTTTCAGGCAGTGAGTTCCAGACCCCTACCAACCTCTGGGTGAAAATATTTCTCCTGAAATTCCCTCTAAACCTCCGACCAATTACTTTAAATCTATGCCCCCTGGTTATTGACCCTTCTGCCAAGGGAAATAGGTCCTTCCTAGCCACTCTATCTAGGCCCCTCATAATTTTATACATCTCAATTAAGTCTCCCCTCAGCCTCCTCTGTTCCAAAGAAAACAACCCCAGCCTATCCAATCTTTCCTCATAGCTAAAATTCCCCAGCACAGGCACCATCCTCGTAAATCTCCTCTGCACCCCCTCTAGTGCATTCACATCCTTCCTGTAATATGGTGACCAGAACTGCATGCAGTACTCTGGCTGCGGCCTAATTAGTGTTTTATACAGTTCAAGCATAACCTCCCTGCTCTTATATTCTATGCCTCGGCTAATAAAGGCAAGTATCCCGTATGCCTTCTTAACCACCTTATCTACCTGTCCTGCTACCTTCAGGGATCTGTGGACATGCACTCCAAGGTCCCTCTGATCTTCTGCACTTCTCAGTGTCCTACCATTTATAGTGTATTCCCTTGCCTTGTTAGCACTCCCCAAATGCATTACCTTACACTTCTCCAGATTGAATTCCATTTGCCACTGTTCTGCCCACCTGACCAGTCCATCGATATCTTCCTGCAGTCTACAGCTTTCTTCTTCATTATCAACCACACAGCCAATTTTTATATCATCTGCCAACTTCTTATCATACTTCCTACATTCAAGTCCAAATCATTGATATATACCACAAAAAAGCAAAGGACCCAGTACGGAGACCTGCGAAACCCCACTGGAAACAGCCTTCCAGTCACAAAAACACCCTTCGACCATTACCCTTTGTTTCCTGCCTCTGAGCCAATTTTGGATCCAACTTGCCACTTTGCCTTGGATCCCATGGGCTTTTACTTTCGTGACCAGTCAGCCATGCGGGACCTTATCAAAAGCCTTGCTAAAATCCATATAGAC
This sequence comes from Squalus acanthias, assembly GCA_030390025.1. Classification (NCBI taxonomy): domain Eukaryota; kingdom Metazoa; phylum Chordata; class Chondrichthyes; order Squaliformes; family Squalidae; genus Squalus; species Squalus acanthias. Next base: position 14,724,646 of record CM059429.1, read on the forward strand.
TACATCACACGCACTACCCTCATCGACCCTCCTTGTTACCTCGTCAAAAAATTCAATCAAGTACTGTGTTTGTCCAATTGGAAAATTGGAATTTGTTTTTAAAGAACCAATTTTCTTTTTAAATGATTGGTACCAAGTCTGGGCACTTCACAGAGCATCTCGCAGCTTCCCAATTGCAAGCCCTACTCTAACTGTACAATACTGTATTCAACTGAGAAAGAGGTCACCTTAAGTTTCATTATGGGAGTTGTAGTCTATCAGACTGCAACACCTTGGGCCAGAAATTTACCGTAAAAAACTAACGGTGAGGCTAACAGCCAAGTAGAGAGGAGACTTTCAATCCTATACTGTACTGGATTCAAACCCAGACGTAAAAAGCCTGTGCTGATCCAGTGCAGTGCTTGTCCCACTCCGATATAAATAGCAAAACTGTCTGTAGAAGGTAGCACGAGATAAGGCTGCAGTTAAATTAAATATTGCAGAAAACCTTGTGGCAGGTTATCAAAATGTCATCCTACTGGAAAAGTGTAACTATCAATGGATTTTTGTCATTTTAAATAGGAATTTAATTCACCCAGAGGGCATTTTATCACCAATCTTTGTTTAGTTTCTATGCAATGTTTATCAGACAACAAAAGTGTGTGTGTGTGGACTTCATTTCTTTAAAAAAAAAAGGGCTTTGTCATTGGAGATAGGTAGATAATTTGGAGCCAAGAATCCATAACTTCAAACTGGTTGGGCCAGATAGTCTCCCTTCATTCTACTTTCTTTTTTGAAGAACCACACAAAGCTTGATGGGGAAAAGGGGAAATACTCATTTTGCTTACCTGTAGCATTAGTGGCAACAGTAACTTAAGGAGTTCATCATCTGCTGGTCTGATTTTTTCCAGAACATCCAGGATCCAGGTCAAGTACTCGTGTCGTTCCAACATCCCATCCTACAACAGGATATGTATATGCACGTTAAAACCAGCTTCCTGGGTCCTCACGCTGAGCAAACCAACTCACTGTCTTTTACAACTACAGCAAGCAACTTAGATCCCAACATTTCCACTGCCTGCAAGAACGTCCAATGCAAGAGCTGTAGCACTCGGGCAGCATAGCACACAATGATTGCAGAAATGTGCAAAGATGCGTCACAGAAGTTCGGTCAGTGGGAAATTTCCTGCGCCACTTCCGAGGGGGGGGGCGGGGGGAGAATTAAATAAAGGTTATGGAAATGGAAGCACATCGCCAATATCAATGACTGCCCAAGGCCAGGCCAGGCCTTCCCATCAACAGTGTTAATAAACGGAATAAAAACAGAAAATGCTGGAAACAGTCGGCAGGTCAGGCAGCATCTGTGGAGCGAGAAGCAGAGTTAACGTTGCAGGTCGATGACCTTTCGTCAGTTAATAATGGTCCTGTTTAGGATGATCTGAACTGATGCTTATTGTATGGGAAAGACATGATGCGACTCAAGCTGTTGAGCATCAGTATCACTAAACTGACTGTTTTGGCAGCAGCAAGATGAAGACAGATGGGTCATTTACTGGAAACACAGATTTATCAATATAATCTGCATCATGACAGAACCCTTTTACATCAATACAAATCAATAATTTGCGTCTGCTTCCTGTTCTAATTGTTGGTTTGCGTCAGCACGCCAAAGATGTTGGCCTCTGCACCAACACGAATAACTTTCAGTGTCGTGCATCAAAAAGAACACTAACTCAATTCAGAGAATGGTGCAATAGTAAACCTCCCTGGGCGACAGAGTTTTATTAAAGTATTTGGCTCCACATCCATGTCAAAATCGTTTTCAATGTTTTTAACAAATTGCCCACAGAGTTTGCATATCATGATGTACTGGTGCATTACGACTTCACATAGTGCTCAGCTACACTGAGTCATGTTAAGACGGGTAGCACTATATGAAAGACAGGAACAGTAATTTTAGCAGGTGGTTGCAGGCTAAACTAGGGTAGGTAGGCGGGGTGGGAAAGAGTTGAGGAGCTGGAATGGGAAAGAACTTAGTAATGTAATTTAAATTTGAAACTGGGGTCATTTCTAGCATAGCCAGGCAACTGTAGGACTTTGCTTTCATAATAAAGACAAAAGATATTAGAAAATATAATGTAATTCGTGCATAAGATGGATCTACATTCTAAAAATACTACATTACTAGTAAATCGCCTATGGATTGCCTACAGTTATTGAAGAGCAGGGCCCGGGTGAAGGGTCAGAGAGAGAGAGAGAGAGAGAGAGAGAGAGAGAGGAAAGTTGGAGATGACAAATATGACAACAAGCATTTATATAGCACATTTAACATAGAAAAATGCCCTAGATGGGATATTAAAAGTCAGTCACAAAAAGTTTAGTACATGGTTGTAAATATTGAAAAATTGCATGAATTTCTAAAGGGGTGGCTGCACCAGGACAAAGGACATTCATAAGTGTTGGTGCTAAACGTTAAGCTGCTGGGAGGCACAGAGAAGCTACCACATGGTTTGTCACATGGTTTAGTATGAGCATGCTCAGTTCGCTCTGGCCTAGTAAACAAGCACCTTGACTAGCAACTCATCGTGTCTCTGTACTTCATTTGTTCTACCCACATATATTACATTTTTGGCGACGAGGATGGGATCCCAGCGCCATTTTTAGGGATCATGGAAGGACACAGTGTTCAACCTTCGAGTGGAAAATTTAAGGTGAATTTGTGACACCTAAACTGAATTTTTTGCGATGTTTTACTGTTAATGCTAATGCAGAATTGTCTGTGCTTCTCCTTCGCGTGTATGTATACACAGCAACAGCGGCGTTGATTCTCACAGGTAGTGTGCCGAGTTACTGTTCAACGGGAGCGGGACAATCATGGCCACGCCGATGAGATTCATTAGAAGCCTCAGCATGTATGACCGAGCTCGCGAACCATTCAGTTCTTACACTGAGCGGATGGAGATAGAGATAGAGATAGAGATAGAGATATATATATTTTTTTTTTTTTTTTATTTTTTTTTTTTAAGGCCAATAACATTATTGAGACCGAAGGTGCAGATGAGAATGTTCAAGCTCAAAATAAAGTAATTCATGAATGTAAAAAAGCAATTTTTCTAACAGAGATTGGACCAGATGTCCACGGAACATTGACAAACCTACTCGCCCTAAGGAAAGCGAAGGATGTGTCATTTGAAGACATTGTCGAGAAACTCGTGGACCATTTCAACCCAAAGCCATTAGAAATAGCAGCGAGCTATAAGTTTGGTATGACAAACCAAAAACAAAGTGAAATCATCAGCGAGTACATTGTAGCTCTTAAAAACCTGTCTTTGCATTGTAACTTCGGCACATTTTTGGATCGTGCATTGCGAGATAAGTTTGTGTGTGGACTGGTGGATGCAAAGCAGCGACAACAAAAGGGAGGAATTCACAATATTGAAGTGAACACACCTGATGTTGAAGAACTAGGCATCTACAGTATCTATTCCACTAGCGGCAATGCTAGCTGTCGCGAGAAAGACTTCCGTACAAAACTTTTGATCAGCGAGCAATATATTGATATGAGTATCGACACAGCGGCGGACTGCTCTTCCATGAGTAAGGACACATATGAAACATAGAAACATAGAAAAATAGGAGCAGGAGTAGGCCATTTGGCCCTTCAAGCCTGCTCCGCCATTCAATATGATCATGGCTGATCCTCTATCTCAATACCATATTACCGCTCTCTCTCCCCATACCCCTTGATGCCTTTTGTGTCTAGAAATCTATCTAGAGTAAGTTTAATCAAATACCACTTACAAACAGTCCCGTAGAGTTAAAAACCTACTCCGGAGAAATCCTAGAGACATGTGGATAAATGGAATGTACAGTTCAACACAATGGCCAGTCAGTAAAGCTGCCTATTATTGTAGCGATCTACAACAACAGGCCAACTCTCATGGGCAAAGACTGGTTGAGAACGTTAAAACTAGACTGGAAAAACATCTTCAGTGTAGATGCTTCAAAGAAGCGACTCGACACAATGCTGAACAAGTACGAAAGCATGTTCACGAGGGCATCACTGGGTATGATGCACCCATCCGCATCAAGTCCAACACGAAGCCCGTCTATTGTAAGGCAAGGCCAGTCCCCTATGCATTGAAAAGTCAGGTGGAGGAAGAGCTAGCGAAGCTCAGAGAGAAAGGAGTGCTAGTAAAAACTGACAAAAGTGGCTACCCAGATTGTGGTAGTGCCCAAAGCAGACAAAACTGTACACTTGTGCGGTGACTACAAAGTTACTATCAACCAAGCAGTTGATGATGAGCAGTACCAGTTACTGTACCTACATCGCAAGATTTGTATGCAGCACTCTCTGGGTCAAAGGTTTTCTCTAAGCTTGACCTGTCGCACGCTTACATTCAGCTGAATGTTGACAAAGAGAGTCAACAGTATCTCACCATCAACACACACAAGGGACTGGAGTCATACACCAAGCTGCCGTATGGTGTAAAGTCCTCCCCCAAAATCTTCCAGGCTACGATGGATAAGATTTTGCAAGGAATTCCAAATTGCTTATGCAATCAAGATGATGTGTTGATCGCAACAAGCAGCGAGGAAGAAAATCTAGAAGTGTTAGATTTAGTGCTTCAAAAGTTGAATGCCCACAACGTAAAACTAAAAAGGAGCAAATCTGCTTTGTGCAGCCCGAGGTTGTGTACCTTGGCCTGAAAGTTGATGCAAATGGCTTGCAACCAGTTAAGGAAAAGGTTAATGCTGTCATCAATGCTCCAAAGCCACAGAACGTGTCTGAGTTAAGATATTTCCTTGGAATGGTCCAGTACTACGCACGATTCTTACCTGAGTTAGCGACCATTGCACGAGCCCCTCAAGAAGGATGTCCAGTGGAAGTGGACAAAACACAACAGGAAGTTTACGACACTTGCAAGAGAAGTCTCTCCAGCGATGCTCTACTTGTGCACTACGACAGAGTGTGAGCTTAAGTTAGCGTGTGGTGCTTCTAGATATGGTGTGTGAGCTGTCATAAGCCACGTAATGGATGACGGCCAAGAGAAACCAATCGCGTTTGAGTCGTGAACCCTCAACAGCAAAAGAAACTATGCACAAATTGAAAAGGAAGCACTTGTCATAGTGTTTGGAATCAAAAAATTCCAACAGTTCCTGATCGGCAGAAAGTTTACCCTCATAACCGATCGCAAACGGCTCCCAGCAATATTGGGGCCCAAATCTGCCATCCCTGCAACAGCCACATCAAGAATGCAACATTGTCACAATAAGACTACACAATTGAATATTGCACTTCAAAGCAAAACGCAATCGCAGATGCCTTGTCCCAGGTTGCCACATGAAGATTCGTGTTGGGAGTGAAGGTGAGATTTTCACATTAGGTGCAGATGACAAAGACTTTTCTGTGAATGCAACGGAGATTGCAAATGAGACTCAAAAGGACTCAGTACTGAAAAGAGTGTATGAAAACACCTTGAATGGATGGACTGATCAGTGTCTGGACACAGAATTGAAACCAGTCCATAACCATCGTACTGAATTGTCTTGTGAGCAAGGTTGTATCAAGGTTGAAACAGAGTGGCGGTACCTACTTTTTTGAGAGAGAGAGAGAGAGAGAGAGAGAGAGAGAGAGAGAGAGAGAGAATGAATTCTGGCCGAACTTCATACTGATCATCCAGGGATCATCAGTATGAAATCAATTGCAAGAAGCTTTGTTCACTGGCCTGGATTGGTCAGCAATTTTGAATCGCATGTCAACAAATGCAGCGTTTGCCAAAATTGCAGAAACAAACCACCCAAAATGCCACTACAACCCTGGTCATGGCCAAGTAGACCTTTTCAGAGAGTACATGTAGACTTCTGTGAGAAAGCAAATTATTATTTCCAAGTACTTGTAGATAGTCACTCAAAGTGGATTGAAGTGAAACACATGGGTTCAAATACTACAACTGAACGTACCATAGATGGGTTGAGGTTTATCTTCGCATGTCATGGCTTACCTGAAGAGCTTGTTTCTGACAATGGTCCTCAGTTCCATTCTGCTCTATTCCAAGAGTCCATGAAATGGAACGGTATCAAACACACTCTCGTTCCACCATATCATCCAGCTTCAAACGGAGCAGCCAAAAGGTCAGTCAGAATAGTGAAAGAAGCTCTCAAAAAACAAGTGTTACAGGGTTGTTTGGGACTCAGCATGAAGCAACGTTCTTCCTGAAGTACAGAACTACTCCGCACACTACAACTGGATATACCCCAGCAGAACTCTTGATGAAGAGGAGATTGGGAACACAATTGAGTCTTGTTCAACCAAACTTGGCCTCAAGAGTTGAACAGAAACAGTTGAGTCAGAAACGTTATGACAGCAATCAGAAAGAACAAAACAAGTGTGTTCGTGTTCAGTCCCCCTGGAAAGTCAAGTTCACACAAGTGGGATAGAGGAGCCATAGTAGAGGTTGGCGGAACCAAGAGATATTTGGTTGAAATTGGTGACAACATCCAAAGTGTTCATGTGGATCAAATGATATCTGCTAGAGATGAACCAAGACGTGGATCTTGAACCACTTGATCATGAACTCATACAGGAGATTGACTCCGTTCAGACTTCAGAAACTTAAGTACCAGGTTCAAACAAATCTGAGATAGAAACATCTTTGAGTTCAGAACCAGAACAAAACAGCCCGAAACTTGGTTCAACACTAAAACCTTTTGCAAGGAGATCAGGCAGGCTCTGCAAACCGGTTATTAAACTGGATTTGTAGTTCATTTGTAGTTGATTTAAAAGGAAAAAAAAGCCAGGAGTTTTTGTTATGTGGTGCATGTAATGTTGAGAAAGCTGGGACCATAGTTCTGTTGTATTTGAGAGGGGAATATGTACATTTTTTTTAAAGGGGAAAGCAGTGTAATGTATTATCACATGGTTTGTCACATGGTTTAGTATGAGCATGCTCAGTTCGCTCTGGCCTAGTAAACAAGCAGCTTGACTGGCAACTCATCCTGTCTCTGTCCTTCATTTGTTCTACCCACATATATTACACCAACTACTGGATTGTGGCCTGAATCATGGCAGCCCATTGTTGATAAGAGCTGAATAGGGAATTCCCATTAGAAATGTGGACAGAAATGTTGACATTGTAGCATTACTCAAAAATTGTGACAACAGCAAGTGTATATATATGAAAAGTCTTGCATATTGCACACTTCCTTTTTGTCACACAAACTTCCTTGTGTCACAATATTTATCATACCTGGGTATTACTATATATAGTTATTACACTTGCCCTTCAGTCCTCCAGAAACTAGGTTGGACTGTTTGGCACCCAACTTTATTTTCTGTTGCCGTGACCTCCCCCCCGCCGCACATTCCCCATCCACTGCCACCTATTGTTTACAACACTCGTAAACCCCCACTTTGCCTGTCCTCCCCTCCCCTCCCCACTCTTGCTACCAGCCCACCAGCAACCCCTTCCACAGTAGTTCCCGTTAACATGGGCCTCTGGGGAGGGAGCACAGAGTGGGAGGAGAGAGGCAAGAGAGAGAGGAAAGGACAAGTGAAGAAGAGAGGCAGCAGTAGCAGAGAGCAGGAGCGGACAGGATACTAGAAGGTCATCCCAATCAATACATTTTCTTCTCCCATCCTGCCCCCATCCCCCCACAAGCACGGAGGTGGGGGTGGGTAAAGAGTTGGTAAGAGGATAAGAAATTCACTGACCTTTCCCTCAGGGTGGGCAAGACCAGGGGAATGACACGGGAGAGAAAGGGTTGAGGGGCATTGCGATAATTGAGAGCACAGTAATCATGGTGAGAGACAAGGCTCTGACACTCGGGTAAGGCTACCTTACTACAGTAATGCTATAATGACAATACTCCTGTCCACATTTCTAATGGGAATTCCCTATTCAGCTCAGTCAACAATGGGCGGTCATGATTCAGGCCTCAATCCAGTAGTTGGCAGTGAGGGGAGGGGAGGGGGGGGGAGAAAGAGTGAGGGGAGGGGGGGAAAGAGAGAGTGAGGGGAGGGGGGGAAAGAGAGAGTGAGGGGAGGGGGGGAAAGAGAGAGTGAGGGGAGGGGGGGAAAGAGAGAGTGAGGGGAGGGGGGGAAAGAGAGAGTGAGGGGAGGGGGGGAAAGAGAGAGTGAGGGGAGGGGGGGAAAGAGAGAGTGAGGGGAGGGGGGGAAAGAGAGAGTGAGGGGAGGGGGGGAAAGAGAGAGTGAGGGGAGGGGGGGAAAGAGAGAGTGAGGGGAGGGGGGGAAAGAGAGAGTGAGGGGAGGGGGGGAAAGAGAGAGTGAGGGGAGGGGGGGAAAGAGAGAGTGAGGGGAGGGGGGGAAAGAGAGAGTGAGGGGAGGGGGGGAAAGAGAGAGTGAGGGGAGGGGGGGAAAGAGAGAGTGAGGGGAGGGGGGGAAAGAGAGAGTGAGGGGAGGGGGGGAAAGAGAGAGTGAGGGGAGGGGGGGAAAGAGAGAGTGAGGGGAGGGGAGGAAAGAGAGAGTGAGGGGAGGGGGGGAAAGAGAGAGTGAGGGGAGGGGGGGAAAGAGAGAGTGAGGGGAGGGGGGGAAAGAGAGAGTGAGGGGAGGGGGGGAAAGAGAGAGTGAGGGGAGGGGGGGAAAGAGAGAGTGAGGGGAGGGGGGGAAAGAGAGAGTGAGGGGAGGGGGGGAAAGAGAGAGTGAGGGGAGGGGGGGAAAGAGAGAGTGAGGGGAGGGGGGGAAAGAGAGAGTGAGGGGAGGGGGGGAAAGAGAGAGTGAGGGGAGGGGGGGAAAGAGAGAGTGAGGGGAGGGGGGGAAAGAGAGAGTGAGGGGAGGGGGGGAAAGAGAGAGTGAGGGGAGGGGGGGAAAGAGAGAGTGAGGGAGGGGGGGAAAGAGAGAGTGAGGGGAGGGGGGGGAAAGAGAGAGTGAGGGGAGGGGGGGAAAGAGAGAGTGAGGGGAGGGGGGGAAAGAGAGAGTGAGGGGAGGGGGGGAAAGAGAGAGTGAGGGGAGGGGGGGAAAGAGAGAGTGAGGGGAGGGGGGGGAAGAGAGAGTGAGGGGAGGGGGGGGAAGAGAGAGTGAGGGGAGGGGGGGGAAAGAGAGAGTGAGGGGAGGGGGGGAAAGAGAGAGTGAGGGGAGGGGGGGAAAGAGAGGGTGAGGGGAGGGGGGGAAAGAGAGAGTGAGGGGAGGGGGGGGAAAGAGAGAGTGAGGGGAGGGGGGGGGAAGAGAGAGTGAGGGGAGGGGGGGAAGAGAGAGTGAGGGGAGGGGGGGGAAGAGAGAGTGAGGGGAGGGGGGGAAGAAAGAGTGAGGGGAGGGGGGGGGAAGAAAGAGTGAGGGGAGGGGGGGGGAAGAAAGAGTGAGGGGAGGGGGGGAAGAAAGAGTGAGGGGAGGGGGGGGAAGAAAGAGTGAGGGGAGGGGGGGGAAGAAAGAGTGAGGGGAGGGGGGGGGAAGAAAGAGTGAGGGGAGGGGGGGGGAAGAAAGAGTGAGGGGAGGGGGGGGAAGAAAGAGTGAGGGGAGGGGGGGGGAAGAGTGAGGGGAGGGGGGGGGGAAGAAAGAGTGAGGGGAGGGGGGGGGAAGAGTGAGGGGAGGGGGGGGGAAGAAAGAGTGAGGGGAGGGGGGGGGAAGAGTGAGGGGAGGGGGGGGGGAAGAAAGAGTGAGGGGAGGGGGGGGAAGAGTGAGGGGAGGGGGGGGGGAAGAAAGAGTGAGGGGAGGGGGGGGGAAGAAAGAGTGAGGGGAGTGGGGGGGAAGAAAGAGTGAGGGGAGGGGGAAGAAGAGTGAGGGGAGGGGGGAAGAAGAGTGAGGGGAGGGGGGAACACTCGGATTATATTGGATTAAAGGACCACGGCACAAGTTAGCACAAGCAGCAATTACATGCAGCTTTAGAACATTTATCTGAAAGGATATAATTGGATTTAAACACAGTATATTGTACAACAAAAAGAACGATCAAGAAGCCCAGGAAGGAGTCGGTGACTGTTCCTTGGGGCTTATTTAACACACACTCTGCTAACTAATCTGATGTAGCTCAGCACACGAGGAGATCGTCTGTTACTTTGCTCATTTTCACTTCACTGAGCCAATACATTGCAGCTCAGCCTCTAAAGCAGAATTAGGTCACGTTTTACGCTGGCATGATCACAAGCTGTAAAAGCAGCACGACACTGTGTCCTCACGTGGCTGGCAGCCAAGGGCTTCGGAGGGACAAAAGCATGCTGCTTGTCGGCTCAAAAGCAGAAACTTAGAAATGGTCCCGCATGTTTTACTTTTACAGGGGCAGGGGGGGGGGGGGGGGGGGGGGGGTGAGCAGAAATCTGAGAACACACGCACAGTTTTCAAAAAAGGTATGGGGATTGAAACTCCGCTGTGCAATATTCGTCACAAACCTGTTAACATGTTGATCCACTATTTTAATAAAGGGCTTAAACCTTTGTTAGAACAGAAAAGGGAATTTCGTATGAACTCGTTAATGCACTTGCTACTAACATTGCAAAGCACAGTTACAACACAAAAGTATTAATATAAAGCAACAAAGTTATTCTTTTTAAATTCTACACTTAAATTAAAAACTTGTCATTTACATTAATTGGTGGATGGGGGGTTGGTAATGGAGACAAAGTCCCAATACTGAAGGAGTCTAATCAGCACACGCACAGTTCAAATGGTAGGATCATTGAAACACTCTCATGCTTTTATAGTCAAACGCGGAGTTATAGTTCAGCAACTCTATCCAGCAAGTCATCCCTCCCTCATCACCCGAGGTCAACAAAACACTGTATAAACAAATATATTCCACCAAAGGTAAAACCAACTGAAAAAAAAAAGACAAACAGAAAGGATGTTAATAATAATTCTTTGTTAACGGTTCAATCTCAAAAAGGGGAACTGAAGCCAAGACTCCTTCTTCAAGTCCCATTTGCTCGACAGCTGGGAGTTTCCAACCGATTTGCCCGGACGTCCCCCTTTATATTGTCGAGCAGCTTCTCCATGAAGCGGCTCTGTAATGTGGCAGGGCTCCTGCTGTTATTTAATCTACCCCGTTTACATTGCTGGGACAAATTCCCCGGCGCTAGTGAGAAAGGAAGAAACAAACAGTCATATTAAAAAAAAGTCATGGTTGCAACTTTCAGCTTTTGGCTGCAGACCTTCTTTGCTAGTGGGAGGAGGCGAACAATGTGAAAATTGTACTGCCACTCACTATAGCTTCACTGAGCACTTGTCCTTCCTACAGGCAAATGAAGCTGCAGCCATTAGAAGGTGCTGTGAGCGTCACTCATGCTTCTATTAGAGTCAACAACAACTTGTATTTATATAGCGCCTTTAACATAGTAAAACGTCCCAAGGCGCTGCACAGGAGTATTGTAAGACAACAAATGAAACCGATCCACATAAGGAGAAATTAGGGCAGGTGACCAAAAGCTTGGTTAAAGAGGTAGGTTTTAAGGAGCGTCTTAAAGAAGGAAAGATAGGTAGCGAGGCAGAGGGGTTTAGGGAGGGAATTCCAGAGCTTAGGGCCTAGGCAACAGAAGGCACGGCCACCAAAGGTTGAGCGATTATAATCAGGGATACTCAAGAGGGAAGAATTAAAGCGCAGATATCTCAGGGGGGGGGGGGGGGGGGCTGGAGGAGATTACAGAGATAGGAAGGGGCGAGGCCATGGAGGGATTTGAAAACAAGGATGAGAATTTTGAAATCGAGGCGCTGCTTAACCAGGAGCCAATGTAGGTCAGCGAGCACAGGGGTGATGGGCGAACGGGACTTGGTGCGAGTTAGGACACGGGCAGCCGAGTTTTGGATGACCTCAAGTTTACGTAGGGTAGAATGTGGGAGGCCAGCCAGGAGTGCATTGGAATAGTCAAGTCTAGAGTCTTGGGAAGCCACCCCTGAGCTACTTCCCCACTCTTCCACTGCCATTAATGCCGCACCCCCACACCCCCCGGCCCCCTTTAGAATTGCAGTGCCAAAGTCAGGACTGTAATTTAAAAAAAAAAAGCATTATAGCCCTTTTATAAGTTCTTTCTGGGAATTTGAGCAGCGCTAGGAAGGCCAGCATTTATTGCCCATCCCTAGTTGCCCCGTGAGAAGGTGGTGGTGAGCCACCTTCTTCCCGAACCGCTGCAGTCCGTGTGGTGAAGGCACTCCCACGGTGCTGTTAGGGAGGGAGTTCCAGGAATCTGACCCAGCCATGATGAAGGAACACCATACATTTCCAAGTCGGGACGGTGCGTGACTTGGAGGGGAGCTTGGAGGTGGTGCTGTTCCCATGGACCTGCCACCCTTGTCGTTCGAAGTGGCAGAGGTCACGGGTTTGGGAGGTGCTGCCGAATAGCCAGACATAGCCACTGCAGTTGTTTGTACCCATCATATAGTGCAGCTGCAAAGCTCCTACCACTGCACATCAGAGCTGACCTGGGCCTGCAAAACCACGAGAGTTGCATCAAGCCAGCATCAATGGGTAATCTAAATAAGTCTCTGTGCTATTTTCTGCAAGAGATGGAATGTGCAGGAAGGAGTCAGGGTGGCCATACAATATCGAGCCTGCACAAAACCATTTGTAAATTTCTCTCAGCCGTTAGGATTTTCTTGATCCAACACTACATCGATACCAGCACCAGAAAGTTTTGTAAAGTGAATCAACTCCAACTGTGGGGACTATAATGTACTATGCAGTACAGAAAATAAATTAGCTTATAATTTTGAAGGATTTAATTGGGGCAGACGTAACTCTAAACCCCAGAGGATTAAACTGAGTTTCCATTACTCCTACCTAATCTTAGTAGCAACTACACATTAAATGAAGATCCAGTTCTTAAAACCGTCCAATATGATATTTACTGTTCTGCAAGTACCAAACATACCTTTAGTCCGCAAATTACACAAACGTGTTCATTTACCAAGCAAGGTGAAAAACAGAAGCTAACACGGTTCATGTCTTGGTTGCCTAGCAAGGAAATTAGAACATGGGTATTGTACAATTTGAAGGTGCCATGTGAGAACTGCTCAACGCTTTTGCATATTCTTTGTACAGTAGTTCATATGCGGAAATTTTTTTGTTTTTGTTTTTAACAAACCTGCATTGTGGCGAGAGGAAAAGAAAGATAAAATAGTATTAACCAGTATGAGTGAAGCTTCTGTCACACTGTCTACAGCCAATGAAAAGGCCGCAATTATGTTGCGCACAGTGGCGTACAGGAACAGGAGGCCATTCAGCCCCTCAAGCCTGTTCCGCCATTCAATGAGATCATGGCTGATCTGTGACCAAACTCCATTTACACGCCTTTGCCCCATATCCCTTAATGTCTTTGGTTAACAAAAATTTATCAGCCTCCGATTTAAAATTAATTGATCTAGCATTAATTGCTGTTTGCAGAAAAGTGTTCCAAACTTCTACCACCCTTTGCGTGTAGAAGCGTTTCCTAACTTTACTCCTGAAAGGCCTGGCTCTAACTTTTAGGCTGGATAAGGGAACTAAATGTAATGGCCCAAAAATTAGTGCCGCTACGCGAGAGTACGCACTGTATACTCTCGCGTATTCTGTCTCCAATTGCCGGTTTTCTGCATGCACTGCGCATGCGCTGAAAACCGGCACTTGGTGAATTCAAAAGGGGGCAGTTCCTAGGTGAACCGCGTGTGCGCTACAGGCTGCGCGCACGCAGTGCACTTAGTGCTTTGAACGCGCAGGTAAGCATGGAACATTTTAGACATAAAGAAAGGAGGCGTAAGACCCTCTTTTAACAAGGTATGTAGTTAATTAAGTATTATTTTGAATTTTTTTTAACAGGTATATCTTTTTTAGAGACTTTAAAGACAGGTAAGTTTATTTTTATAACTTTTTAAAAGATTTTAAATTTTTTCAAAAATTTAATTTTTTGTTTAAAATGGTTAATTTATTTAACTATACTTATTTTATTAATGTGATGGTTTTTTTTTTTATTTAATTGAGGTTTAGCTGTTCTTTTGGGGGGGCATAGATTCATAGCTTTCACAGCACTTATGTGAAAGTTATGAATGAAAGATGGTGTGCTGCCATTGGCTCTAACTGAGTCACGTGATCCCACAGCTCGCACGAATTAACTACGCCTGTGGGATACGGAAGCCCTGCACAGCTGCTGTCCAGAACATAAAGTTCGTGCGAGCTCGGACTGAAAAAGCCAGCGCGCAGTGAGAGATCGCGGGGAGGCCTTACCCTCGCACGAAGGCTCCCTCACGAATTTTTGGGCCAATATCTCCAAGTTTGCAGAGGACACAAAGCTGGGTGGGCGTGTGTGCTGCGAGGAGGATACTGAGAAACTCCAGGATGATTTGGACAGGTTGGGTGATTGGGCAGAAGCATGGCAGGTGCAATATAACGTGGATAAATGCGAGGTTATCCACTTTGGTGTCAAAAACAGAAAGGCAGACGATTATCTGAATGGCAATAGATTGGGAGAAGGGGAAGTGCAACGAGACCTGGGTGTCCTTGTGCACCAGTCGCTGAAGGTAAGCATGCAGGTGCAGCAGGCGGTGAAGGCGGCAAATGGTATGTTGGCCTTCATAGCGAAAGGGTTTGAATATAGGAACAGGGATGTCCTGCTGCAGTTGTACAGGGCCTTGGTGAGACCACACCTTGAGTATTGTGTGCAGTTTTGGTCGCCTTATCTGAGGAAGGATGTTCTTGCCATGGAAGGAGTTCAGCAAAGATTCACAAGGCTGATACCTGGGATGGCAGGAATGACATATGAGGAGAGATTGAGTCGATTGGGCTTATACTCGCTGGAGTATAGAAGAATGAGAGGGGATCTCATCGAAACATATAAAATTCTGACAGGTCTGGACAAACTAGATGCAGGAAGAATGTTCCCGATGGTCGGAGAGTCCAGAACCAGGGGTCATAATCTAAGGATAAAGGGGTAAGCCATTTAGGACAGAAATGAGGAAGAATTTCTTCACCCAGAGAGTGGTGAACCTGTGGAATTCTCTACCACAGAAGGTAGTTGAGGCCAAGTCATTAAATATATTCAAGAATGAGTTAGATATATTTCTTAAAGCTAAAGGTATCAAGGGATATGGGGAGAAGGCAGGTACAGGGTACTGAGTTTGGATGATCAGCCATGATCTCATCGAATGGCAGAGCAGGCTCGAGGGGCTGAATGGCCTACTCCTGTTCCTATCTTCTATGTTTCTATGTTTCTATGTCCCCTAGACCTAGAATCCCCAACCTTGTATGGACGGTGCCCAGAAAAGGTGTTCTCTTCTCAGGAACACTACAGTGTGCTGGACATTACAACGCACGGTTACTCCAATATGAATAGAAAGCAGGACAAGTCACAATCAAACTATATAGTGCTCTGGTCAGACCACAGCTTGAAAACCCTGTCCAGTTCTGGCCACTGAGACATTCAAATGCTGGAGGCAGTGCAGAGTAAAGCAGCAAGAGTGATTCTTAGCAACAAATGAAGAGGACTGGAGAAGCTTAGGCTTTTCAGCCTAGAAAAGAAGCACCCAAGAGGTGACCGGATACATGGACAAGGTAGTTAAATATGGTACGGAAAAGGTAAATCAAGTACATTACATTAAACTAAATTGCAAGAGTTAGCACAACGGGACACAGGTTCAAGCTCGTAAAAGTCAACTTTAGGACTATTAGGAAGCTGTTTGCATAAAGAGTGATCAATATATGGAATCGAGAGAGGAGTGGCGGTGAAAAGCCCATGAATCATTTGAGGAATAATTGGCTGCTGCAATGGGGGAACCGAAGCGTTTTTCTGGATGGATCAACCAAGATAAGCTGAATGACCATCCTCCTCGATAATTATCTTGTGATAGTGTTGCAGCATTAAGCAACAAGACATGGTTTCCCATCTCATCAGGCCACTATTCGGAACCCAAGTATTTCTCGAGAAAGTCAGAAAAAGACTTGCATTTATATAGCACCTTTCACGACCTTTGGATGTTCCAAAGCGCTTTACAGCCAATGAAGTGCTTTCTGAAGTGTAGTCGCTGTTGTAATGCAGGAAGCGCGGCAGCCAATTTGTGCACAGCAAGCTCCCACAAACAGCAATGTGAAAATGACCAGATAATCTGTCTTTAGATGTTGGTTGAGGGATAAATATTGGCCAGGACACCGGGCAACTCATGTACCGCTTTACAGCCAGGTCACAGTGCGGCACTGCGTGATTATTGGGAGCATGACACCCAGCTCCCCAAAAAAAACACCACAAATTAATAGGCAGGAAGGATGATCTTACTGTACTGGACAGTAACAATGTTCTTGCACAAGAAGCATTCTTTGAAGAATACAGTGAAACCTGTAAATTATGGACACTTTCGGGACTGGCATCAGCTGTCCTGTTTTTTTTTGCAGGTGTCCTTATTTTCAAAATGGACAATGTATGTAGTCTCAAAATTTTCAGTAGAATGGGGAGTTCTTTACCCAGCATCCACAGTGGGAGAGAAACCGCTCTATCCCCCGGGACAGAGCCGGGCAAGCATTCAATCCCACAGATAGAGCGGTCTCGCTGCTGCGGTGGATGCTGGGTGAAGAGCTCCCCATTCCACAAAAGCCGTTTCTTTCACAAAGCCCGCTGTCACCTCGCGCTGACCGACGTACATTGACCTCGCGAGAATTTGGGGGCAAAAAAGGAACCAAGCTGCAAAGGGGGGGGGGGGGGGGGGAGCGCCAGTGATCCCAACTCAATCCAAGTTCCAGATACAGCAGCTTTGCAACAGGTTGTGTCCAGTGTTTTAAGTTGTAAAAGGGCTTGGTGCGTTGAAGGCTGTCCGTAGTTCGTAATTTGAGAGTGTCCATGGTTTCAGAGTGCCTCTTGTATATATTTTAACCATGCAAGTTATATGGGTCGCTCAAGACGTGTCCGTTTATACAGGTTTTACTGTGTATAAAAGCTCCATAAAAATAGAGCTGCACCATCTCCAGCAATGGCTTCTCTTCCCACTCCCACACAGTGACCTCAGGAGCCCTCCCCCAAGAGATGAATCCTGGCCCCCTCCTGTACATGCTGCCCTTGGGTGCTTTCATATGGTCAGGCATATGGTCAATTTCCACATAAACACTGATGAAACCAAACTCTCCTTGTCCACCACCTATTCCAACCCCTCCACTACCTCTGTGCTGTCAGGTTACTTGCCCAACATCCAGTCTTGGATGACTCGTAATTTCTTCCAGTTAAACGCTGGGAAGACCGAAACAATCATCATCGGCCATGCCACAGATTCCATGCCGTTCTCATCGACTCCATCCCCCTCCCTGGCCGAACCAAACTGTTCACAACCTCGCCGTTCTGTTTCCGACCCCATATCGTCTCCATCACAAAGACTGCCTACTTCCACTACCATAATATCGCCCACCTCAGCCCATCGACTCCCGAAACCCTCATTCACGTTTTTGTCACCTCCAGACTCGATTACTCCAATGCTCTTCTTTTCCATAAAGATAGTCAGCCTTGAAATTTAGGCCTTGGTCTAGGCGGACACTCCAGTGCAGTGCTGAGGGAGTGCTGCACTGTCAGAGGTGCCGTCTTTCGGATGAGACGTTAAACCGAGGCCCTGTCTGCACGTGGACGTAAAGGATCCCATGGCACTATTTTGAAGAAGAACAGGGGAGTTATCCCCAGTGCCCTGGCCAATAGTTATGCCTCAATCAACATCAGGAGAACTTATATTCTATGCCTTGGCTAATGAAGGCAAGAGCAGGGAGGTTATGATGGAGCTGTACAAAATGCTAGTTAGGCCACAGCTGGAATACTGTGTGCAGTTCTGGTCGCCACACTATAGGAAGGATGTGATTGCATTGGAGAGGGTGCAGAGGAGATTCACCAGGATGTTACCTGGGCTGGAGCGCTTCAGCTATGAAGAGAGACTGGACAGACTGGGGTTGTTTTCCTTCGAGCTGAGGGGGGACCTGATTGAGGTGTACAAAATTATGAGGGGCATAGATAGGGTAGATAGAAAGGAACTTTTCCCCTTAGTAGAGGGGTCAATAACCAGGGGGCATAGTTTCAAGGTAAGGGGCAGGAGGTTTAGAGGGGATTTGAGGAGAAACTTTTTCACCCAGAGGGTGGTTGGAATCTGGAACTCACTGCCTGAAAGGGTGGTAGAGGCAGGAACCCTCACAACATTCAAGAAGCATTTAGATGAGCACTTGAAATGCCATAGCATACAAGGCTACGGACCAAGTGCTGGAAAATGGGATTAGAATAGACAGGGCTTGATGGCCGGCGCGGACACGATGGGCTGAAGGGCCTCTTTCTGTGCTGTATAACTCTATGACTCTATCACTTAAAAAAAAAGATTGTCTGGTCATTATCACATGGCTGTTTGTGGGAGCTTGCTGTGCGCAAATTAGCTGCCACATTTCCTACATTCCAAGAGTGACTACACTTCAAAAAGTACTTCATTGGCTGTAAAGTGCTTTGGGACGCCCCGAGGTCGCGAAAGGCGCTATAGAAATGCAAGTCATTCTTTTTTTCTTTTCCTGAATGTGCTGAATCTACCTCCACTTCTGAGTAATCTAATCACCATCTTCTTTGTCATATAGAGCTAAACCTAAACTGCTTTCCCTCCTCTCCTGAGCTTGAGTAATGAATGGTGCACAACTGGAGTTCTGTATTCGTCCTTTGCTAGTAGAGATTTTGGCTTGTGTTTTTTTTAAAAAAACAATTGAGTTCCTCCACGTTCTAATCCACAATTGCTGCTCTGCTTTTCACTCCTCCTCTCTCCTCAACCCAATGCAAAGCACACTAGCAGAGCAGGCTGTGTTGCCATGGTTTGGTCACAGATCGTGACTGTGCCGAACATAAAAGGCTCTGGAGATAAATAAATTCATATTTGCAATTAAAATAATCTCAGGTTTATCCACAACACAAGACTCCCTCGCACAGGATCACACTCTTTCGCTCCCAAATTTACCCCCACTGCTCCCTCTCGAAATGCCAGTAGCTCGATGGTTAAAGATCGTGCACAATACGAAGGTGCAACAGAAGGAACGCTGCGGAGAATCATTTCCCAGTGAGCGTTAGTGTACACCCATTACCTCAGTGCCCTACTGAGGCAAACACTTGTTACAGAAGTTAACGCGTTTGACCAAATTTCATACACAAGGAAAACATTCCACATCCAATTATAAAGCAGTTTGCAGCGATTTTTACATTTAAAAATTACACCCAGTTTTAAAAAAAAGTTATTTGAAACATCAATTAACTTTGGCAATAGATCTTTAGAAAAAGGTCTAAGTTTAACTTGGATAAGAAGGACCAGTGGGCACAAGTAAAAGAAAGACTTGCATTTATATAGTGCCTTTCATCTCACGACGTCCCAAAGCGCTTTACAGGTAATGAATTACTTTTGAAATGTAGTCACTGTTGTAATATAGGAAACGCAGCAGCCAATTTGCGCACAGCAAGCTCCCACAAACAGCAATGTGATAATGATCAGATAATCTGTTTTTTTTTTAGTGATGTTGATTGAGGGATAAATATTGGCCAGGACACCAGGGAGAACTCCCCTGCTCTTCTTCAAATAATGCCATGGGATCCTTTACATCCACAGATAGGGCAGACGGGGCCTCGGTTTAACATCCCATCCAAAAGACAGCACCGCTGACAGTGCAGTGCTCCCTCAGCACTGCACTGAGAGTGTCAGCCTAGATTTTTGTGCTCAAATCTATGGAGTGGGACTTGAACCCACAACCTTCGGGAGTAGGCCATTTGGCCCTTCGAGCCTGCTCCGCCATTCAATATGATGGCTGATCATCTACCTCAACTCCACCTTCCCGCACTATCCCCATATCCCTCGAGTCGCAGCAGGTCAACAACAACAACAACTTGTATTTATATAGCGTCTGTATCGTAGTAAAACGTCCCAAGGTGCTGCACAGGAGTATTGTAAAACAAAAAATGACACCGATCCACATAAGGATAAATTAGGGCAGGTGACCAAAAGCTTGGTCAAAGAGGTAGGTTTTAAGGAGCGTCTTAAGAGGGGAAAGAGAGGTTGCGAGGCGGAGAGGTTTAGGCAGGAAATTCCAGAGCTTAGGGCCCAGGCAACAGAAGGTACGGCCACCAAAGGTTGAGCGATTATAATCAGGGATGCTCAAGAGGGCTGAATTAGAGGAGTGCAGATATCTCGGGGGTGGGGCTGAAGGAGATTACAGAGATAGGAAGAGGCGAGGCCATGGAGGGATTTGAAAACAAGGATAAGAATTTTGAAATCAAGGCGCTGCTTAACTGGGAGCCAATGTAGGTCAGCGAGCACAGGGGTGATGGGCGAACGGGACTTGGTCAGTCAGCATCTGTTGCCTCTGTTCAGAACATGAAGAGTTACACCCAAACCATTCACCTGGCTTTTCTCTTTATAGATGCTGACTGGCCGAATGTCGATTTCTATTCATCAATGGATAATCAAATCATACACGGAGTCGGGATAGAGGAGACTCGATGGGAAGAATGGCCTTTTCATGCTCCATCCTTTATGTTCTTATGTACTGAAGGACGGTCAGAGGCCATGCAATCATACCCCAGCCCTTCAAGTGCAGAGGAGGAGAAAACTGGAATAGTTAAGTTCTTTCTGATCAGCATGGTCTTGTTACATGTAGGGTTCCCAACCCTCCAGGAATTAAAGATTAATCTCCAAGACACTGCTGTGAGCAAAACCCAGGAGAAAAATCATTGGGGTATGAAAAGAGACTGCAATGTTTCATTTTCTTTGAATACTTTTGTTCATTAGTTACAAAAAATATTGGAGAGGGGGAGGGGGGAAAAAAGAAATCACTGTTTGACTGGGCGGTTGGAGGCGATGTGTCACGTGATCTCCAGGAATACGTCCAACCAGAGTTGGCAACCTTAGTTACCTGGAACATGTAAAACGCCAGCTTCTCATTGTACTCCCACTGTTTTATTGCTTGTTCCACCTCCGGAGGCACTGTTGTTGTAGATGTAGGACCTTGGCCGGCAGGCCCGTGATAATATTCAGCGAGTTTAGCCAGCTGTTCGCGAAGGTACCTCGTCAAGATCTGAGTCCATTCTGTCAAGGGAGGAGGTGAGAAACAAAATTAATCAAAGCGAGGCTTCAAAAAGGAACATTCCAACTCCAAGTGGGAAAAGTCCCCGATGGCTTGCATCCGAGAATGCTCAGGGAAGTCCCAGAGAAGGCTCTGACCACAGTCTTTCAAAACATCCTTGGATATGAAAGACTGTGCCAGAGGCTTCCAATGCAATACCCTCTGTTCAAAAAGAGAAAAAAAAGGGATAAACAGGCCAAGTGCAGACCAGCCAACCCAACATCGATAGTGGATAAGCCTCCAGATGCCATGACATGGGATAAAGTTAACACTCACGTAGAAAGACATGGATTGATGAGAGACAACACGTATTTGTAAAAGGCACGTCGCCTCTGGCACATTGTTTTCTGAATTTGAGCGTGTTTGAATCATAATATGGATTTAAAGCAGCAGCAACTGCTCAGACATCCACAGGCAGAATAAAAAAACAGCAACGTTGCTGACCATTAACATTTACATCAACATCAACGGTGCTTTTCCTCTCTGGAAACAGTAAGTGAAATCACCAAGTGATGCTCTATGCCTCCAAAAGGTATGTACGTTGCCTTGTTCGTTTTACACGATGACTTGGGAGGCAGCTGAACAATACAAGCAGGGTAGAACACCCTCTTTTCGGGGTATGAAGTCAGTAGTTCACACTTCGTGTGGTGCAGGTGGGCATTAACCATTCAAAGAGCAGCAAGTTCTCCAGTTGGCATTCCTCCCTCAACCACCGTCACCATTCGTCTCATCCCCAGTTACGGGCAGAATAGTTGCCGCATTTGCCGACTGAATACTAGCCACACTCCCAAAATTAAATTCATTATGCAAAAGTCTTTGAGTCATTTTGACATGATCATTGCATAAATGCAAGTGTAATACCACATTGTAAACCAGCAGCTGCTCATCAGTTTTCACATAAAACTTACAATCAAGGCACTCAATGCAAACCTTCTCTGGCGTGCATTCATTGAAATGGGCGAGATGACTAATTACACCTTTTTTTTTAAAAGAAAGAAAATAGGGGGAAAAATTTTGAATCGTTACAGTTATGTTAGGGAATGGAATCAAGGGTCTATTTTCAACAGTGACTGTGCAGCTTCAGAGGTTTTTGGAAGATCTGATCTGCATTACTGTCACCACAGTGGATTAGTAGAACTTGCATCTTTATTGATGAATCCCAAAATGCGATATGAATGAAGTGGACAAATCACTCGAGTGGCAATTTTGAGAGTGGATAAATTCAAGTGGTATTTTTTTTTATGCTCGAGAGGTTGCAGAATGCAATGCCTCATTTATACTATCAGCATCTGCAGCACATGTCCGAGCAAGAACAGACAAAACAAGAAGAAAAATCAGGGGGTCTCACTCAGGCCAGGCTGCATCATCTTTCCAAGGGTCCTTCCATTTTCCAACTGATTAAAGAAAAACTTGCATTTATATAGCACCTTTCACGACCTCAGCACGTCTCAAAGCGCTTTACAGCCATTGACGTACTTTTGAAGTGTAGTCACTGTTGTAATGTAGGAAACGCGGCAGCCAATTTGCGCACAGCAAGCTCCCACAAACACCAATGTGATAGTGACCAGATAATCTGATTTAGTGATGTAGGTTAGGGGATAAATATTGGCCAGGACACCGGGGAGAACTCCCCTGCTCTTCTTCAAAATAGTGCCATGTGATCTTTTCCGTCCACCCGAGAGTGCAGACGAGGCCTCGCTTTACCTTGTCATCCGAAAGACGGCACCTCCGACAGTGCGGCGCTCCCTCAGATTTTGTGCTCAAATCTCTGGAGTGGGAATTGAACCCACAACTTTCTGACTCAGAGACGAGAGTGCTGCCAACTGAGCCTTAGCTGAAACCCAACGTTGCACCTTGTTTGATGCACTCACCACTACGTGGCTTTCCAGCTGCCTGATTGGGCAAAATAAAAACACCCCGGATATTTTAATCTTAAATCCTGCATCAGACATTTCAGCTCTCTTTTTTTCTGGATGTTTATTGACTTTGGCTCTGCAAACAAAATAGCCACAACAAATGTACTCCATCACTTAAAATGCCCACGTTTTAAAATCGGGCAAATAGCGCAAACCATTTGCCATCGTCAATTATAAAGTTGGCACTTACAGCGGATTACACTTAACCAAACCCAAATGCCAAGGAAAAGAAACATTTTAGTTACTACAAATGTCATGGGTGATGAGTACTGCTACTTAGTTACATAGTGCTCCTCATGTAGAACTACTCAAAGTGCCTTAAAATAGCAATTAGCAAGAAATTGGAGGGGGGAGGCGGGTAGGAATGGGAGGCTGAAGGTACAATCACACAGTAATGGGTTTTTAAGAAGGCTTTCGGTAGGAAAAACAGAAAGGCAGAGTATTATTTAAATGGTGATAGATTGGAAAATGTTGATGTACAAAAGAGACCTGGGTGTCCTTGTACACCAGTCACTGAAAGCAAACATGCAAGTGCAGCAAGCAGTTAGGAAGGCAAATGGTATGTTGGCCTTCATTGCAAGAGGATTTGAGTACAGGTGCAAGGATGTCTTACTACAGTTATACAGAGCCTTGGTGAGACCACACCTGGAGTAGTGTGCGCAGTTTTGGTCTCCTTACCTAAGAAAGGATATACTTGCTATAGAGGGAGTGCAGCGAAGGTTCACCAGACTGATTCCTGGGATGGCACGACTGTCGTATGAGGAGAGATTGGGTCGACTAGGCCTGTATTCACTAGAGTTTAGAAGAATGAGGGGATCTCATTGAAACGTGTAAAATTCTGACAGGGCTAGACAGACTGGATGCAGGGAGGATGTTTCCCCTGGCTGGGAGGTCTAGAACAAGGGGTCACAGTCTCAGGATACGGGGTAGGACATTTAGGACTGAGATGAAGAGAAATTTCTTCAGAGGGTGGTGAACCTGTGGAATCCTCTACCACAGAAGGTTGTGGAGGCCAAGTCACTGAATATATTTAAGAAGGAGATAGATAGATTTCTAGACACAAAAGTCATCAAGGGGCATGGGGAGAGAGCGGGAATTTAGTATTGAGATAGAGGATCAGCCATGATCATATTGAATGGCGGAGCAGGCTCGAAGGGCCGAATGGCCTACTCCTGCTCCTATTTTTCGATGTTTCTTTCAAGGCAGCGAGACAGGTAGCACTGCAAAGCAGTTTTGGAAGAGAATTTCAGAAGGACATCTTAGCCGAAAGATCTGCCTCAACGGTAGAGCAAAGGGAGAGCAATAATCCAGATTCAGAGGAGCAGAAAGTGTGAGCAAGAGTAGATTTCCCAAATATGGTGGGATGGGGTGGAATCTGAAATCAATTTACTGGGACACAAAGGGCCAGTGGAATTGGGCTAGAATGGGTTGCTGGGCGGGAATGGGTTGCTGGGCGGGAATGGGTTGCTGGGCGGGAATGGGTTGCTGGGCGGGAATGGGTTGCTGGGCTGGAATGGGTTGCTGGGCGGGAATGGGTTGCTGGGCGGGCAAAAAGGGACTCGGGCTGCAGAACTCTGGATGAGCTGAAGGTTCTGAAGTGGGGAGGCCAGCGAAGAGAGCGACTACTACAACCCAATAAAACAGGGTTCTGTGCATCATTACCATGCACAGACATAGACAGAGGGGGAAATTTGCACTTAAAACTTCAAACAGTTACTACCCAAAAAATGGAAAATGTTAATCTGATCAGAACACTTGTACATTAAAGGGCCACATTTCAGTTAAGCTACAATGAATACTAGTGCCTTACTGCACCAACCTTGATAGAGTTCCATTTCTATATTATCTTTAAACCAGTAGTGTTTTTAATAACATGGCATTTAAAAAACACAAGTAAAATATTGGGATGGGGGGGGTCGGACAGCAGCCAGAACCATGAAGCTCAAGTTAACAGAGGTTACATTGCAACTTTATAACTGGCTGGACATCACACCAATGTAGTCACTCTGGGATGTGCACACATTGGAACGGAAGCACTGAAGCGCAGTAAGAATGATTCCACGAGAAAATGGATGTGCCATGCCAAAAAAAGAGAAATTTAAGTTTTACATCCTGAAGTGATCCTCATCAAGATAAATATATTTTAAGATCAATTTATGCCAGTAGCATGAGGGAACATGAATAAATAGATATTATAAAGATGCCTTTGTTGAAATGAAAAATATTTGGAATAATCTACCAGGTATGGCCATTAGGGATGTTCAAAATGCAACTGAATGAAACGCTGACTGATTACTGGAGCCATGAGTTTCAATGGGCTGAATGTCTTTTCTCCTATAACTCTTCTAATGTGCTTATTTAACTTCAATGACATGACTGGGTAGGTTTGTTAGCTTGGATAGATGCAATATACTAGCACTTCTGGTTAGCTTTCCAAATTGATTTTTAAAATTTTTGAACAGTGGTAACGCAGATACACTTTTGCAATTGTGGTTTTCATTTTCCACACAGACTGCACTTAATTACACAGAGATTACCAACTCCCTCTGTGGCATTAATACGTCAGCCAATCAGTAAAGGCCAGCTCAGAACAAAAACCTAAATATAGGTTCCCCCCCCCCCCAGGTGATTTTACAAAATGTTTTTGACCAAAGAGGGGGACTCTCAACTGATCAAAAGGTACGTCAAATTATCCACACCACTGTTCTGATTCAAAACAGTGCATGTTCAAAAGAATTAAATTAATTTTGTTTATATTCGTGTATGAAGAGTTTGCCATTTGCTGCCAAGATTAAATACATTATTTATGGCATGATGGTCAATGACAGTAACCTTTCCAGCATTTACATAAATAGCAAATCATCAAGAACACAAGAGATATTAGGAACAGTTAAAGACCATTAGATACAACAAGACCATCTCTTTTGATTAACCCCATGTATCGGTCGACTTTCTGCTCATATCCCTTAATCCATTCTAACTGAAGAAACTCAGCTATATTGGTTTCTTGAACCATTTATACAGGCTGCTTCAATTCCTTTACTGGTAAATGATTCATACACTGCCTGAAAGGGCGGTGGAAGCAGATTCAATAGCAACTTTGAAAAGGGAATTGGATAAATACTTGAAAAATAAACATTTGCAGGGCTACGGGGAAAGAGCGGGGGGGAGTGGGACTAATTGGAGAGCTCTACCAAAGAGCCAGCACAGGCACGATGGGCCGAATGGCCTCCTTCTGTGCTGTATCATTCTATTCTATGAAGTCTTATATTTTGGGTGAAGAAGTTTTGCCTGGATTTTTTTCCCCTAAATTTTAAACTCAAGTTTCTTGGAAAGCATTGGCCAATGTTTATTTTGTTAATATGTCGTACTTGTTTACATTCCATGCCCAGCGTATTACAGTATAATGTGTACAAGAGCAAAATTTCAGTACCTTCTCCAATATGATGGGGAACAGCAGTTCCATTTATAATAAAGTATACAGAGAATTATATAGAAAGTGCAGCCCAGAAATAGGCCATTCGGCCCAACTGGTCTATACCGGTGCCAATGCTCCACACAAGACTTCCCCCACCCTATCAGCATATCCGTCTATTCCTTTCTCCCTCATGTGTTTATCTAGCTTCCCCGTGAATCCATCTATGCTGTTCGCCTTAACCACTCCCTGTGGTAGCGAGTTCCACATTCTAACCACTCTCTGGGTAAAGAAGTTTCTCCTGAACTCCTTGTTGGTTTTATTCATGACTGTCTTGTATTTATGGCCCCTAGTTTTGGATCCCCCCCACAAGTGGAAACATCTTCTCTACCCCATCAAACCCCTTCATAATTTTAAAGACCTCTGTTAGGTCACCCCTCAGTTATTCTCGCCTCTCGAGCCTGTTCAGTCTTTCCTGATCAGTTATACCCTCTCCATCTCCGTTCTGGAGTTTTTAAAAAGGGAGTGTTCCCTTCAAGTAAAAGTAAACAAACAGTTTTCTAACTTAATTTTAGTCAAATGGATTGTGAATTGCTTAAAGAGCACATGTTTACACCGACAACACCATCATTTCAGCAGTAAATAAAAGCTCACATTTGGTTCATTCATTGATTTAACAAATGGAATAACTTTCATGGAATAAAGAAATACTTTCATTTCTATAGCACCTTTCACAACCACCGGACATCCCAAAGCGCTTTACAGCCAATGAACTACTTTTGAAGCGTAGTCACTGTTGTAATGTAGGAAACGCGGCAGCCAATTTGCGCACAGCAAGCTCCCACAAACAGCAATGTGATAATGACCAGATCATCTGTTTTTGTGATGTTGATTGAGGGATAAATGTTGGCCAGGACAGCAGGGATAACTCCCCTGCTCTTCGTCGAAAGAGTGCCATGGGAACTTTTACATCCACCCGAGAGAGCAGACGGCGTCTCGGTTTAACGACAGTGCAGCACTCCCTTAGTACTGCACTGGAGTGTCAGCCTAGATTTTTGTGTTCAAGTCTCTGGAGTGGAGCTTGAATCCACAACCTTCTGACTCAGAGGCAAGGGTGCTACCAACTGAACTACAGCTAACACTGTAATAAAGTAAAAGTGTTCCATATATTAAATGAGCAAAAGGCACAATGCAAACTAATTAACAATATCAAAAGCAGAGTATTGCAAAGGAACTTATTGCACAAGCACAGAGGGTTAATTAAGCATTGGTATGGCAGGTGTCTGACAAAACGGATGCATGGCGAGTGCCCACACCGTACATTCGACATGCAAAGCAAGGATGCACTTGTGAAAAGGACATATTTGGAACTAACGCAATGTCGCATCAGTCACTTAAAGAGGGCTTCAGCACTGGGGCAAATAACAGAGAAGTCTCAGATTTTTTTTTAAAAAGTGTTTCTAAATATGGGGATCCCAATGGAGTGCATCTGTTCTCAGACTAATTGGGAGCATTTCTTTCATAGCAAGAGGTCAAGCAGTGGAGACTGAACAAAAAAACCCACAAAAACAGAATGTTACCATCAATATGAAACAGATACACTCCAAGGGAACTCCCCTGACTTGCATCTCTCCAGTGCATCTGCTCCTGTGGTTAATTACAAGAATAAAAGATATTTATGGGTTTTCACAAAGGATGCTGATAAATGGAGGCGCTCAAAACTGGGCGGAAATTGTTATAGTCTGTATTAGGAATGAGAGGCCCAATACATTAAATTGTAAAAGCTGTAAAGCAAACAAAGAAAGACTTGCATTTACACAGCGCCTTTCACAATCTCAGGATGTCCCAAAGCGCTTGTAGTACTTTTTGAAGTGTAGTCACTGTTGTAATGTAGGAAACGTGGCAGCCAATTGTGCACAGCAAGCTCCCACAAACAGCAATGTGATAATGAACAGATAATTTTTTTTTTTTAAAGTGATGTTGGTTGAAGGATAAATATTGGCCAGGACTCAAGGGATATGGGAATAAGCAGGAAAGTGAAGTTGAGGTAGAAGATCAGCCATCTTACCAAATGACAGAGCAGGCTCAAGGGGCCGTCTGACCTACTCCTGCTGTTCTCGGACACGGGGGAGAATTCCCCTGCTCTTCTTTTACATCCACCCGAGAGGGCAGATGGGGCCTCGGTTTAAAAGACAGACAGTGCAGCGCTCCCTCAGTACTGCACCGATAGATTTTGTGCTCAAGTCTCTAGAGTGGGACTTGAACCCACGACCTTCTGACTTAAAAGGTAACCGTGCTACCCACTGAGCCACGGCTGACACCGTGTACAACAGGCTGCACAACAACCTGACAGAATCCGAATTCATAATGGGGTCAGTGGTACAGATGTGTCACACGACGGGACTAATGAATCTCAATGTCAGTCAGCAATTACATTCGTGTAAGTCAGGAACTGTGCCAAGGCTGAGGCAACTCATCTAGACAACTGGACAATAGAGAAATGAAGAGAAGAGTAACTCTGGTTGGCTAGAGCACCACCCTATTGACTGACTGAAGAATGGGAACAGCAGGGGCCAGGAATTTGCCCCACCCCGACAATTTAGGAACAGGAGAAACCACTGAAAAGCAAACATTTTACAAAATAAATTTTGCTTATCTTGATAAGCATTTTAAAAGGATTTTTATTATTTAAAAAAAAAATGTATTAAAGCAAACAACTTTCAAATAGAAACTTGATGAGTTGTGGCGCATTATTTTTCAGCCAACTCATTTCACAGGATCAACGCTCAGTCGTTGAGTATATTCAAGGCGGAGATCGATAGATTTTTGGACTCTAGGGAAATCAAGGGATATGGGGATCGGGCGGGGAAGTGGAGATGAGGTTGAAGATCAGCCATGATCTTATTGGATGGCGGAGCAGGCGCGAGGGGCCGTATGGCCGACTCCTGCTCCTATTGCTCATGTTCTTATTTGGAAGAGGCCATTTGGCCCATTGTGTCTGTGCCACCTCTTTAAAAAAGCTATCCAATTAGTCCCACTCCACTGCTCTTATCAAACTTCTCAGTATCAAAAATATTAATGTGACAATGGCCACAAGTTATCTGTAGAACCGGATCTGAAACGCCACATTAGATGTACTGGCTTTCTAAACTCTATTTTTACTCTTTATGTTCCTACACTTATTTGGTTTAGCGCAGAGGTCAGAAGGTCACGAGCATGCCCTTCTCTACACCTGCCATCTATGAGAGTTTCTAGTCGACCAACATGTGTTGTACTTCTCTTGGGGTAGGATTGATCCAGCAACTTTTCTTGCTCCCAGAGACGATAGCTCAGCTATCATGTGGTATTCTATCTAGCTAGTAAACCATGCCAGAATTGAAAGCACGCATTAAAAAGGAGCTTAGGCTCCCAGTTAAGCAATGCCTTGATTTCAAAATTCTCATCCTTGTTTACAAATCCCACCATGGCCTCACCCCTCCCCATCTCTGTAACCTCCTCCAGCCCCATAATCACCCCGCCTCCCCCCCCCACCCCCACGATATCTGCGCTCCTCTAATTCTGCCCTCTTGAGCATCCCTGATTATAATTGCTCAACCATTGGTGGCCGTGCTTTCTGTTGCCTAGGCCCAAAGCTCTGGAATTCCCTGCTTAAACCTCTCTTTCCTCCTTTAAGACGCTCTTTAAAACCTACCTCTTTGACCAAGCTTTTGGTCACCTGCCCTAATTTCTCCTTATGTGGCTCGGTGTCAAATTTTGTGTCTTATAATACTCCTGTGAAGCGCCTTGGGACGTTTTACTACGTTAAAGGCGCTATATAAATACAAATTGATGATGTTGTTAGTATCAGTGAAAGTTAACATCAAGATCGGGACTGCAATCCTTCCATGTCTTGATAGATAGTCTAAATGGGGTAGAGGAGCAAAAGAATCTAGGGGTACAGAGTCACAAATCATTAAAAGTAGCGACGCAGGTTAACAAGTCCATTAAAAAAATGCAAATAAAGCACTGGTGTTCATTTCTAGAGGAATATGATTGAAAAGCAGAAAAGTTACGTTAAACTTATATAGAACCTTGGTTAGACCACACTTTCGGTTTGATAGGGTAGACGTAGAGAAGATGTTTCCACTTCTGGAGGAGTCCAAAACTAGAGGTCATAAACATAAGATATGAAACGAATAAATCCAATAAGGAATTCAGGAGAAACATCACTCCAGAGAGTGGTTAGAATGTGGAACTTGCTACCACATGGAGTCGTTGAGTCATATCGCACAGATGCGTTTAAGGGGAAGCTAGATTAAACACATGAGGGAGAAAGAAATAGAAGGGTATGTTGATGGGGTGAGATGAGGTAGGGTGGGAGGAAGCTTATGTGGAGCATGGACCAGTTGGGCCAAATAGCCTGTTTCTGTGCTATAATTTCTCGGTAATTAATTCGACAAAGTAAAAAGAACCAGATTGCCAGTAGATGGTTAAGATCATATTCCTCCCCCGTCCCACCATTACAAAAGAAAGAGTCCAAGCACTTCCCTGAGAAACTACTAGCTGTCGCAGTACATCGGAGTCAAAGCCTCAGTAAGCCTTTGATCCCAAGTTAATCAAATTATAGGGC
Source organism: Squalus acanthias (assembly GCA_030390025.1). Lineage (NCBI taxonomy): Eukaryota > Metazoa > Chordata > Chondrichthyes > Squaliformes > Squalidae > Squalus > Squalus acanthias. The sequence continues at coordinate 14,755,573 of CM059429.1, forward strand.
ATTTAAAGGGATATGGGTACTCAATATGCTGATTCCACTTCAACCGCACAGACCAGCTGCATTTCCCATCTACTCAGAGGTGTCGAAAACAAACCGTTAAGCTGCTCCAAGGCCTCAGTTCACACTTTGCCGGCTTAAACGTTGAAAAAAAGTGGTTAAAATTTTGCTTGCCCAGTTATTAAGAAAAAATATTTGATCTTTTAAGGAAAAGATCCCTTATAGCGACAGACCTTCTCGGGGTCCCCACTTTCCGATTAGCTTCAGCACTTAATGTGCCAACATGGGCTGTGTGAAGAATGGCTCCTCCAAAAATGACAGCCAGCAATTTACAGGGAAGAACGACCAGTGTGATTGGACTTTTATCTAGTTTTATGAAAACTTTATATGGTACAAGTTTGTTTACCTTAATTCGGGAATTTCCTGGGACCTTATCCCGCTCCATAGTCGTATCTTTTAGGGAAAACCCCGTTTCCGTGCGTAAAAGGAGGTCCCAGGAAATTCCTGTCACTGGCATCTTGCCATCTCTTTTTGCTTCTGTACATCATCTGTAGTAACTCTGACCAGGTTTCAGCATCTGCTTTTCGTTTAGCAATGTTAATTCATCCACAGATGCGGAATGTTTCCAGCATTTGTTACCCTAGTGTGTGGTATTCGCCCCCACCCCCACATTTCCCAGTCTTAGGAGTGACATTGCCAATTAGGGACAGTTTTGTGCTTATAGGCCTACCCCCCCCCCCCCCACCCACCCACCCACTAGAAGCAGATTCGAGACTGCTCATTTCATTTCGAACCCGACAGCCAGCAGACAGAGGAAACTCTCATCCCATCAAGTCTGTGCTAGATTTGAACTGAGGTTCCAGTAGTGAAAGGCCAGTGACTACTCCACTGCACCCACCAGTGACCCAAACACATTGGCCCAAAAATTAGTGAGTGAGCCTTCGTGCGAGGGTAAGGCCTTCCCGCGATCTCTCACTGCGCGCTGGCTTTTTCAGTCCGAGCTCGCACGAACTTGATGTTCTGTACAGCAGCTGTGCAGGGCTTTCGTATCCCACAGGCGTAGTTAATTCGTGCGAGCTGTGGGATCACGTGACTCAGTTAGAGCCAATGGCAGCACACCATCTTTCATTCATAGCTTTCACAGCACGGCTGTGAAAGCTATGAATACTATACCCCCCCAAAAGAACAGCTAAACCTCAATTAAATTTTTTTTTTAAGCCATCACATTAATAAAATAAGTATAGTTAAATAAATTAACCATTTTAAACAAAAAATTAAATTTTTGAAAAAATTTAAAATCTTTTAAAAAGTTATAAAAATAAACTTACCTGTCTTTAAAGTCTCTAAAAAAGATATACCTGTTAAAAAAAATTCAAAATAATACTTAATTAAGTACTTACCTTGTTAAGAGGGTCTTACACCTCCTTTCTTTATGTCTAAAATCTTCCATGCTTACCTGCGCGTCCAAAGCACTAAGTGCACTGCGTGCGCGCAGCCTGTAGCGCGCACGCGGTTCACCTAGGAACCGCCCCCTTTTGAATTCACCAAGTGCCGGTTTTCAGCGCATGCGCAGTGCATGCAGAAAACCGGCAATTGGAGAGAGAATACGCGAGAGTACACAGTGCGTACTCTCGCGTAGCGGCACTAATTTTTGGGCCATTGGTTCCGTTCACCCATCTCCCCGGTGCTCGCTGACCTACATTGGCTCCAGGGCCAGCAACGCCTCGATTTTAAAATTTGCATTCTTGTTTTCAAATCCCTCCCTATCTCTGTAACCTCCTCCAGCCCTACAACCCTCCGCGATCTTTACTCTCCTCCAATTCTGACCACGTGCGCATCTTCGATTCTCATCGCTCCACCATTGGCGGCCATGCTTTTAGCTGCCTGGGCCCTAAGCCCTGGAATTTCCTTCCTAAACCTCCCCGCCTCTCTCGCCTCCATTACGATGCTCCTTAAAACCTACATCTTGGAACAAGCTTTTGGTCACCTGTCCTAATATCTCATGTGGCTCGGTGTCAAATTTTGTTTGATAACGCTCCTGTGAAGCGCCTTGGGATCTTTTACTACGTTAAAGGCGCTATATAAATGCAAGTTGTCATTGTTATAGTTGTTGTTTAAAATGCTCCTTAAAACCCATCTCTTTGACCAAGTTTTTGGTCACTTGTCCTACTGGCTAATGTTTGAGAGCTGGGTGGGAGGGGGATTTGTTGTGGTGAGGCTATGTGGCTCGGTGTCAAATTTTGTTTGATAACGTTCCTGTGAAGCGTCTTGGGACATTTTACGACATTAAAAGCGCTATATAAATACAAGTTGTTGTTGTCTGGCAATCTGTTATTTTCTGCCTTTAAAGATGATAGGTAAATACAGCGAACATAGTCTCCATGGGCAATTTACTGAGATTAGGAATCAGTTGTTAAATTTGGATACATTAACCGAGACACAGCGGTGAATAAAGGCGCAATTGATAAGGCTGTTAATAAAGCATACGGGATCCTTGGGTTTATTAATAGAGGCATAGAGTACAAAAGCAAGGAAGTTATGTTAAACCTTTATAAATCACTGGTTAGACCTCAGCTGGTGTATTGTGTCCAATTCTGGGCACCACGCTTTAGGAAGGATGTCAAGGCCTTCGAGAGGGTGCAGCAGACATTTACCAGCATGGTACCAGGGATGAGGGACTTCAGTTATGTGGCGAAACTAGAGAAGCTGGGATTGTTCTCCTTAGAGCAGAGCTGGTTAAAGGGTGATTTAATAGAGGCGTTCAAAATCATGAGCGGTTTTGATAGGATAGAAACATAGAAGATAGGAGCAGGAGTAGGCCATTCGGCCCCTCGAGCCTGCTCCGCCATTCGATGAGATCATGGCTGATCATCCAAACTCAGTACCCTGTACCTGCCTTCTCCCCATATCCCTTGATACCTTTAGCTTTAAGAAATATATCTAACTCATTCTTGAATATATTTAATGACTTGGCCTCAACTACCTTCTGTGGTAGAGAATTCCACAGGTTCACCACTCTCTGGGTGAAGAAATTCTTCCTCATTTCTGTCCTAAATGGCTTACCCCTTATCCTTAGACTGTGACCCCTGGTTCTGGACTCTCCGACCATCGGGAACATTCTTCCTGCATCTAGTTTGTCCAGACCTGTCAGAATTTTATATGTTTCGATGAGATCCCCTCTCATTCTTCTATACTCCAGCGAGTATAAGCCCAATCGACCCAATCTCTCCTCATATGTCCATGGCAAGAACATCCTTCCTCAGATAAGGCGACCAAAACTGCACACAATACTCAAGGTGTGGTCTCACCAAGGCCCTGTACAACTGCAGCAGGACATCCCTGTTCCTATACTCAAACCCTTTCGCTATGAAGGCCAACATACCATTTGCCTTCTTCACCGCCTGCTGCACCTGCATGCTTACCTTCAGCGACTGGTGCACAAGGACACCCAGGTCTTGTTGCGCTTCCCCTTCTCCCAATCTATTGCCATTCAGATAATAGTCTGCCTTTCTGTTTTTGACACCAAAGTGGATAACCTCGCATTTATCCACGTTATATTGCATCTGCCACGCTTCTGCCCACTCACCCAACCTGTCCAAATCATCCTGGAGTTTCTCAGTATCCTCCTCGCCACACACTCCCACCCAGCTTTGTGTCATCTGCAAACTTGGAGATATTACATTTAGTTCCCTTATCTAGATCATTAATGTATATTGTGAATAGCTGGGGTCCAAGGACCGATCCCTGCGGTACTCCACTAGTCACTGCTTGCCACTCGGAAAAAGACCCATTAATTCCTACTCTCTGCTTTCTGTCCGCCAACCAGTTCTCTATCCAAGTCAATACCTTGCCCCCAATCCCATGTGCCTTAACTTTAGAGTGGTGATAGATAGGGAGAAACTTTCCACTGGCAGGAAGGTCAGTAACCAGAAGAGACAGATTTAAGATAATTGGCAAAATGTCTGTGGGGTGATGAGGAGAATTTTTTTTACTCAGCAAGTTGTTATGATTAAGAAAGACTACGAAAAATTCAAAAATGGGTTTAGAATGCATGTACGTAAACGCACAAAGTGTGGTGAATAAGGTTGGTGAGCTACAAGCACAATTAGCCGTGTGACAATATAATGTTGTGGCAGTAATGGAAACATGTCTTAAAAACGGTGCGGACTGGGCACTTAATATTCAAGGGTACAAGGTGTTCAGAAAAGATAGGGAAGGAAAAAAGGGAGGTGGGGTGGCAGCACTGATTAAGGAAGACATTGTAGTGTTGGAAAGGGAGGATGTTCTTGAGGGGACAAGGACAGAATCCATTTGGTTAGAGTTGAGGAGCAAAAAGGGTATGATCACACTATTGGGGGTATTCTACAGGCCTCCAAATAGTGAGAGGGAGGTAGAGGAGCAAATCTGCAGGGAAATTGCAAGATATGCAAGAACTATAAAGTGGTGATATTGGGGGACTTTAATTACCCAAATATCGATTGGGATAATGCTAGGGTAAAGGGAAAGGAGGGGGAGGAATTTCTGAAATGTGTTCAGGAGAATTTCCTTGACCAGTATGTTCTTGGCCCAACTAGGAAGGAGGCATTGCTGGATCTGGTGCTGGGGAATGAGGTGGGCCAGGTCGACCAAGTGTCTGTGGGAAAACACTTGGGTACGAGTGATCATCGTATCATAAGATTTAGATTAGCAATGGAGAGGAGCAAGGAACAATCTAGAGTGGAAATTCTAAACTGGAATAGGGCTAACTTCAATGAGATGCGAAAGGATCTAGCCAGGGTAAAATAGAACCAAAGACTGACAGGGAAAAACTGTAACGGAACAATGGGTGATCTTTAGGGAGGAGATGTTCCAAGTACAGGCTAGGTACATTCCAACAAGAGGAAAGGGTAAGGAAACCAAAGCAAGGGTTCCTTGGATGACGAGGGAGATTGAGAAGATGATGAAATAAATAAAATAGGGTGTATGATGAATGTCAGGTGAATTCTTCAAGGGAGAACCAGACTAAATACAATAAGTTGAGAGGGGAAGTGAAGATGAAATTAAGATTGGCAAAGAGAGAATATGAGAGTAGAATGGCGGTTAACATAAAAGGGAACCCAAAAATCTACCAGCATGTAAACAGTAAGCGGGTAGCAAGAGGCGGGGTGGGGCCCATTAGGGACAAGAAGGTGATATATGCTTAGAGGCGCAGAGCAAGGCTAGAATACTTAATGAGTACTTTGTATCGGTGTTTACTAAGGAGGTGGATGCTGACAAAATATCGGTAGAAGTGGAAAAGGTAGAAGCAATGGAAGGAGTGAAAATTGATAGACAGGATGTACTAGAAAGACTGGGTATGCTTAGAGTGGATAGGTCGCCTGATCCAGATGGCTTGCATCCCAGGTTGCTAAGGGAATTGGGGGAGGAGATAGCAGAAGGGCTTGCCATAATTTTCCAATCTTCCCTAGATGCGGGGGAGGTGCCTGAGGATTGGAAAGCGGCAAATGTGACACCATTGTTCAAGAAAGGGTGTAAGGACAAATCTAGTAACTACAGGCCAGTCAGTTTAACATCAGTGGTGGGTAAAGTTTTAAAAAACAATAATCAAGGAAAAAATTAACAGGCACTTGGAGAGGTTTAAGCTAATTAAGGAAACCAACACAGATTTGTAAAAGGCAGATCGTGTTTGACTAATCTAATTGAATTTTTTGATGAAGTAACAGGGAGGATTGATGAAGGGAATGCAATGGATGTTGTCTACATGGATTTTCGAGGCGGTTGATAAAGTACCACATAGAAGGCTGGTTAACAAAATTGAGGCTCATGGAATAGGTGGGTCAGTGGCAGCTTGGATAAGGAATTGGCTTAAGGACAGAAAACAGCGACTTGTGGTAAATGGCTGTTTTTCAGACTGGAGGATGGTAGACAGTGGTGTTCCCCAAGGGTCAGTGCTGGGGCCACTGCTATATGACCTGGATATTGGAATACAGAGTAGAATTTCTAAATTTGCCAATGACACCAAACTTGGGGGTGTGGCAAACAGTGAGGATGATACCAATCGACTGCAACAGGACATAGAAAGGCTAGCAGAATGGGCAGACAAGTGGCAGATGGAATTTAATACAGAGAAGTGAGGTGATGCATTTTGGCAGAAAGAACAGGGAGAGGCAATATACACTTAATGGCACAGTTTTAAAGTGTGTGTGCAGGGACAGAGGGTCCTGGGAGTTAATATGCATAGGTCCCTGAAGGTGGCGGGACATATTGAGAGAGTGCTTAGCAAAGCATATGGGATCTTGGGCTTCATAAATAGAGGTATTGAGTACAAAAGTAGAGAAGTTATGCTGAACCTTTATAAAGCGCTGGTTAGGCCACAACTGGAGTATTGTGTCCAGTTCTGGTCACCACACTTTAGGAAGGCTGTGAAGGCCCTTGAGAGGGTGTAGAGGAAATTTACCAGAATGGTTCCAGGGATGGGGGACCTTAGCTACAAGGACAGGTTGGAGAAGCTGGATTTGTTTTCATTAGAGCAAAGGAGGTTGAGGGGTGATTTGATAGAGGTGTACAAGATTATGACAAGTTTGGATAGGCTAGATGGGGAAAGGCTGTTCCCACTAGTTGATGGTACAAGGACTAGGGGACACAGATTTAAGGTTTTGGGCAAGAGATACAGGGGGGATGTGAGGAAAAACCTTTTTACGCAACGAGTGGTGAGGACCTGGAACTTGCTGCCGACAGAAGTAGTGGAAGCGGAGACACTCAATGTTTTCAAGGGGAGACTGGGACTGTCTGGATTGCTCTACAGAGAGCTGGCACACACTCGATGGGCCGAATGGCCTCCTCCTGTGCCGTTATGACTATGATCTGGAATGCGCTGCCTGAAAGGGCAGTGGAAGCAGATTCAATAGTAACTTTCAAAAGGAAAAATTTGCAGGGCTATGGGGAAAGGGCGGGGGGGGAAAGAGTGGGACTAACTGGATAGCGCTTTCAAAGGGCCGGCACAGGCACAATGGGCCGAATGGCCTCTTTCTGTGCTGTATGATTCTATTTCAGTTCACAAGTCTGCTTATGGAAACTGCCATTTGTCGCGAGCACAACACGTTATGGAGGAAAACAAAAGCTAAATTCTGCGGATGCTGGAAATCTGAAATAAAAACAGAAAATGCTGTAAATACTCAGCCAGTCAGGCAGCATCTGTAGAGAGAGAAACAGAGTTAACGTTTCAGGTCGATGACCCTTCGTCAGAACTGACAAAGACCTGAAACGTTAACTCTGTTTCTCTCTCTACAGATGCTGCCTGACTGGCTGAGTATTTACAGCATTTTCTGTTTTTATTTCAGGCAACCACGTTATGAGGAAAGGTTGATTTGGCTATGATAAATTGACCCTTAGTGTTAGGGGGGGATTAAATATGTGGGGTTATGGGGATAGGATGGGATATGTTAGGGGGAATTAAATACATGGGGTTCCGGGGGTAGGGTGGGATATGTGTACTGTGGGGATTAAAGCAGGGACAGGGTACTGGACTTGGATGATCAGCCATGATCGTATTGAATGGTGGAGCAGGCTCGACGGGCCGAATGGCCTACTCCTGCTCCTAGATTCTATGTTTCTATGTTTCTATAATATCCCCCTTTACATGGAAGTGATTAGCTACCAATCAATCAATGACAGAAAAGACAGGCAATTTTGCATCATTACCGAGGTTGGGATCCGTGGCCTGTCGCTTCTTAATCTTGGCTTCAGAAATAGCAGCGTAATAAGCACAGGTCATCTTTATCAGCCACGCTCCCCTCAACAACGGCACAGAATACTTAGCCAAGTAAGCAAAGACGTCTTCCTTCTTGCTAAGGATGGGGACCTATGCAGAAGAGGAAAAATAAATGTAAATGTAATTCAGTTGAAACAATGCTACACAGAACAGACTGGCTCTGTTCAGAAAAGGCAGAAATTCAACCACCCACCCGGCTCCCCCCATCTCAATTGCTATCTAGCAACTCCTGCTAGGGGTCGAGTGTAGGTCAGGTGAAGGCAGGATATGACTCGGGCAAAAACCCTCCAAAATCAAACAGCCTGCTGACATTCATTGTCTATGTTCACAAACAAAGAGTGGCCTTTTGGGCTTGCTACCAAAGGGAGAGTTGCACCCATGGAACTGTACCCCAAGCAAATACTCACCACTTTCAGCATGGCTGGGGCAGGGGGGGGGGGGGGGGCGGGGGGATGAAAAGAAAGGAGGGGGGGGGGGGAACAGCACAAAGTAGGCAAAATTCCCTTTTTAAAAAAAACCAAGTAACTTCCGAACCTTTGACTCACATCCATAGTTGGCTCAAAGGGTTGCGAATCGTTGGAACTCTCTAACCCAGAGGGCTGTGGATGCTCAGTTGTTGAGTATATTCAAGACAGAGATCGATAGATTTTTGGATATTAAGGGAATCAAGGGATATGGGGATAGTGCGGCAAGGTGGAGTTGGGGTAGAAGATCAGCCCTGATCTTGTTGAATGGAGCAGCAGGCTCGAAGGGCCGAATGGCCGACACTTGGTCCTATTTCTGATGTTCTTAACTTCAGAACAGAAAAAAAAAAACCTCGATAATTCCAACCCACATATGGCAGATGCCGTAAGTCCCTGAACTTCAGTTACTGAATATATAGATTGCCAGCTCCAACATAGATTAAAAACTTACTCTTAGAACGCAGAAGTCAAGCAGCGCTTTGGAATCCTACCTTTTTGGCTAAAACCGTCAGAGGTTTGTTCCCTGCAAGATCTGTGAACCAGTTGTGAATTGCACTCTGGGAGCGGGCAGTCACCAGCCAGTAATTATCTTTGGCATTCACCTGAGGTTTCTTCTTCCCGGTGTCTTGAAAAGTGTTGAGTTTAAGTTTCTCTGCCAAGATGCTGCTAAAATAGGCCCCGATCTGTTGTGAGATAAAACCAAAGAAGAAAACTTAGGGTGGGGGGGGCAGTGTATTTTGATTTTACAACCTCATCACTTTTGACAATTTCCGACTTAAAAAGTCTTTTGGGAAAAATAAACTTATTCCACAACTGGAGTGAACTTTATATGGGGGGGGGGGGCGGGGGACCATTCATGCCCGAGTAGCTCATGTACTGTTAAATGCATACAAGTGCAATCTAGTTGCATCATCAGCAAGGGTATAAGCCAACAATGAACAAGTTGTACATCTGGCTCCTGGTCAACATTTCTCCCTCAACCATCAAACACAGATTAACTGGCCATTGGCCTCATTCCCGTTTCTGGGATCTTGCTATGCACAAGATTACCATGGCGTTTGCCCACCTAACACTCTCTGCACTTCAAAATAGTCGACTGCATGTGAAGTACTTCTGAGACGTTTGAGAGACAGGATTATAAATGCATGTCTTTCACGGAAGTGTCAGAGAGATACAGTAACAGAGATACTAGAACATGGATCCAGAGAGGGATAGGTGGGCACTGGCCGCCTATCTTAAACCGCATTTCTTTGTATCACACATATGCACCCTTCATTAGAGGTTCTCCCTTTGGAAGGACTGGAGTAAGATGTTCAGCACCATTTCTGTGACCTGTGAGAATAAGGCTTTGATTGACTTCCTTCGGCATCCTATCAAAAGGTGTGTGGTGAGGAGGGTCTTCTGCCACTCAAGTGACTTGGATCGGACCCCAGTTTATTTATCAACATCAGCTTCATTGAAATATTTTGGTTGGGCTCGTAACATTACTGCCAGCTCAGTTTGGGAGCTAGAGAGTAGGGAAGATATGACTGTTATTCCAGGATTTGGACACCTGCAGCAGCTTAAAAAAAAGGCAATATTCTTATCTGTGAATATAGTTGTCCGTTATCAATAAGAATTTCTACGAATTCAACAAAGCTAACTAGTACACTCCTCTCTCTAGTGATGTGCCAGCTATGGCCATTCGTCATCTGTGAGCAAACATGGCGATTGGTGGGAACCTCTTCAATTGTGGGGACAGTACATCCAAGCTTGATCCTATCCTGGGTAGATATCCGCAATATACACCTTTCAGCAGATATCACAAGACATCAGTGAGGAATGGCAATCTCGGTCAATGGATAATGAGCTACACATGTGTGTGGGGAGACCAAAACTAGGGCTCATAAATAGAAGACAGTCACAAATAAATCCAATAAGGAATTCAGGAGAAACATCTTTACTCGCTACTTCATGGAGCAGTTGAGGCGAATAGGATAGATGTATTTATCTAGCTTCCTCTTAAATGCATGAGGGAGAAAGGAACAGAAGGATATGCTGATAGGGTTAGATGAAGTAGGGTGGGAGGAGGCTCGTGTGGAGCATAAAAACACTGACATAGACCAATTGAGCCAAATAGCCTGTTTCTGTGCTGTAAATACTATGTCATTCCATTTCAGCATAGTATGATTCAGTTTGATACCACACATGTAATTTGCAAGCATCCTGGCTGCTTTATTCCCCCTGTCTAGTCACCAATCTAACATGAGAGCCAACAAAGCCATTTAAAAAATGTGGTTGTTTTTATATTCTTTTTCTTGTTTTGATAGGAGTGGGAAAAAAAGAAACTTGCATTTGTATAGCACGTTATCACTTTGTTGGGATGTCCCAAAGCGTTTTACAATCACTGAATTGCTTTGATTTCTGAAGTGCGGTCACAATTACGTAGCCAAATACATCAGACAATTTGTGTACAGCAAGATCCAATAAACAGCCACCCGATGAATGACCGGGTAATCTGTTTTTGGTGGTGTTGGAATGATGGCCAGAACATCAGAGAACTCGCTGTTCATCTTGACCATTTACAGCCACCTAAGCAAACAGGCAGGGTCTCAGTTTAATGTCTCATCTGAAAGATACCACCAAAGCGTCAGCCTTGGTTATGTGCTCAAGTCTTGAAACCCCCAGCCTAACTCCAAGGACAAATGTGAGAAGTCACACAACACCAGGTTATAGTCCAACAGTTTTATTTGAAATCATGAGCTTTCGGAGCGCTGTTCCTTCGTCAGACTTTACCTGACGAAGGAGCAGCGCTCCGAAAGCTTGTGATTTCAAATAAAACTGTTGGACTATAACCTGGTGTTGTGCGACTTCTCACATTTATCCACCCCAGTCCAACACCGGCATCTCCACATCATAACTCCAAGGAAACAGTGCTACCAACCGACACAAATGGAAATCCATTGCAGAATAGTCAGTCATTCACCGACTGAAAATTGTCAGTTAGCAAAATACTGTGTCAAAACAAAATGCCACAAGGGGTCAATGTACTTCCAAAGTAATTCACTGTGTAAAGCACAAACTATTTTGACATGAAATGAGTTTTATAAATGAAAGCATTATAAAAACCAAAAAGGGAACAATTTTCTTATAAAAAGATCCGATTTCACTGCAAGAGCACCTGGGTGTCACTCATTAAAATATTGGTGAACCTGGACAATAGGCAAAGGCTCAAACTGGTGAGAGGCAAATCTAGGATTGAGGTCAAACCTTGCAATGGACATCCAAGCAGGGTGGTGGAGGCAAAAACCATGGAAGTCATTTATGAGACTATTGGGTGCAGTGATTTTGGGGGACGAGAGTGGAGAAGGAGTGGGCTTTTTCCAGATGGTGGAGCCAAGGTGGGCTAAAAATGAACAACTTCTGCTCTATTTGTCTTGTGATCAGTTAAAAGGATCCTGGTGGGTCAGAGGATCCTGATGACAGATACATAATCCCACTTTTGACATCAAGTGCCTTTTCTCTCAAAGTCTCCCGTCAGCATTGGGTGTTTGGGTCACCTCTTTCTCACCCGGGAGGGAGTTTTGGTTTGAACACTGCTCCCACTATCGGCAGTCTCAGAAAACTGAAGTCTGTTCCAAATTATCATTGGGCATTTTTTTTTAAAAAGGAAAAAACACATTTCTGAGAAAGTCTATCTTCCTGACGTTTTCTTCCTTGAACCTCTTGTATTTCTATGAGTCTAGGCTTTTCACAGCTGGGACAAACATTTTCTCTGCCATTTTATACCACCACATGCATCATAGAATCATACAGCACAGAAGGAGGCCATTCGGTCCATCGTCTGTGTACTGGCTCTTTGAAAGAGCCATCCAATTAATCCCACTCCCCTGTTCTTCCCCTAGAGCCCGGCAAAATTTTCCTTTTTAAATATATATTATATACATACCTTTTGAAGTTTCAATTCCCTCTTGAAAGTTACTATTGAATCTGCTTCCACCACCCTATCAGTCAGTGCATTCCTGATCATGACAACTCGTTGCGAAAAATAATTTCTCCTCATAGAATATAAGAGCAGGGAGGTTATGATGGAGCTGTACAAAATGCTAGTTAGGCCACAGCTGGAATACTGTGTGCAGTTCTGGTCGCCACACTATAGGAAGGATGTGATTGCATTGGAGAGGGTGCAGAGGAGATTCACCAGGATGTTACCTGGGCTGCAGCGCTTCAGCTATGAAGAGAGACTGGACAGGCTGGGGTTGTTTTCCTCAGAGCAGAGAAGGCTGAGGGGGGACCTGATTGAGGTGTACAAAATTATGAGGGGCATAGATAGGGTAGATAGAAAGGAACTTTTCCCCTTAGTAGAGGGGTCAATAACCAGGGGGTATAGTTTTAAGGTAAGGGGCAGGAGGTTTAGAGGGATTTGAGGTCAAACTTTTTCACCCAGAGGGTGGTTGGAATCTGGAACTCACTGCCTGAAAGGGTGGTAGAGGCAGGAACCCTCACAACATTCAAGAAGCATTTAGATGAGCACTTGAAATGCCACAGCATACAAGGTTACGGACCAAGTGCTGGAAAATGGGATTAGAATAGACAGGGCTTGATGGCCAGCGCGGACACGATGGGCCGAAGGGCCTCTTTCTGTGCTGTATACCTATCTCCCCGGTTCTTTTGCCAATTATCTTAAATATGTGCCCTCTGTATATCATGTGTGTGAATATATTTTCAATTGATTTCACATTCAAATACACATGTAAAACCTTTACATTTTGAAGGTGCTTGCAGGACGATACTTTGACTTGCACACACGTCCATTTGAGTTGTAGACAGAATGCCGTAACTGGCCAACAGTACAGTATTATGGTGCCAGTGACCTCAAACCAACACACTTGTGCTGTCACACTCAAAGATTATCAGGTCTAAATCACCATCTCTTCTCAATTCAACCCCAAGTTCAACAGCAGGTGTCACGATAACATTTCTGTGATTAAAATATGCGCGGGAAAAGACAAATTTAAAACTCTGGTGAACCAACCCAACAGGTCTGACATCTTGCGTTTGCTAAGTAAATAGGAATGTCCTTCAAATTATTTTCATTAAAAATGTAACCAAAATTTAAAAAAATAATTAAACCATGTTTTAAAAAAAGGGTTGAAATATTCTTTCCAGGTCACCAGTAGAGCAGCGGAAAGTGTTGCCGTTAACTTTGTGACCAAAATGCTCATTCATTCAGTAACTCTGGCTTCCTGCAACAGCAAATTAGATCTATTTATATTTGAAACTTTGCATTTTCTACAGATATTCTTGCAACCACATTTTTAACATCAGATTGAGAGAGAGAGGAGTACAAGTGTATAATAATCGTTCCGTTTCAGTGGTGCAGAACAAACAAAACCTGGAGAAATTGCCGTCCTGGGGCAGGGGACAGTTTTCCAATAACAATATATTTCCTCTCCAGTGTGGGGTACGGAGCGATAACTTCAATCCCTAGTCTACATTAACTGCCCCAATGTGAGCTTAGCATGACAATAGCGTATGTCGGACATTTTTTGGGGGGAGGATAGATTATTATACAAGCATGATGACTTTCCGTTGCCAGTCACATGCTTCCTGCAGCCAAGGCCTCTTTATAAAACCCTTCTTACACAGTGTGCGAGACCAGCCTGGCCGAGACTCTGCATCTGGGGCTCAGTGGTAGCACCCTCGTCTCGGAGTCAGAAGGTTGTGGGTTCAAGTCCCATTCCAGAGACTTGAGCACAAAAATCTAGGCTGACACTCCAGTACAGTGCTGAGTGAGTGCTGCACTGTGGGAGGTGCCGTCTTTCGGACGAGACGTTAAACCGAGGACCCGTCTGCCCTCTCAGGTGGACGTAAAAGATCCCACGGCCACTATTTCGAAGAAGAGCAGGGGAAGTTATCCCCGGTGTCCTGGTCAATATTTACCCCTCAATTAACATAACAAAAACAGATTATCTGCTCATCATCACATTGCTGTTTGTGGGAGCTTGCTGTGCGCAAATTGGCTGCCGCGTTTCCTGCATTACAACAGTGAGTACAGTTCAAAAGTACTTCATTGGCTGTAAAGCGCTTTGGGACGTCCGGTGGTCGCGAAGGCGCTATAGAAATGCAAGTCTTTCTTTTTTCTTTCTCTCTGAAGCAGCAGAGCCAAGACTGGCAATTCAGCGGAGAAGGGAAAATTGCATCCATGTGCCAGCACTCTGTGATGCCCTGCTACTTGCAGGAACTGCACCATCATGTCCCTTCCATCTTCAGGTCACCTGGTTCTTTTGTGCCTTCAATCTTCTTTCACAAGCTTCTTAAAAACAGCAACAACTTGTATTTATATAGTCTATTTAATGCAGTAAAACATCCCAAGGCGCTTCAAAGGAGCATGATCAAACAAAACCAAGCCACATGAGGAGATATTAGGGCATCTGACCAAAAGCTTTGTCAAAGAGGTAGGTTTTAAGGAGCGTCTTAAAGGTTTGAAAGTGCAGGACTCGCCTCAGACTTGGCATTAATACCAGTAACAGTTTAGCACTCGAATGGTTATTTATTTATTTTAAAAAAGGAGGAAAGAGAGGCGGAGAGGTTTAGGGAGGGAATTCCAGAGCTTAGGGCCTTGGCAGCTGAAGGCACGGCCACCAATGGTGGAGTGATTAAAATCGGGGATGCTCAAGAGGCCAGAATTAGAGGGGGGGGTGGGGGGAGTGGAGGAGATTACAGAGATGGGGAGGGGCGAGGTCATGGATGGATTTGAAAACAATGAGAATTTTAAAAGCGAGGCCCAATGTAGGTCAGCGAGCAAGGCTGCGTCATCGCACCAACGCTCTTCTCGATCTTCCTTGCGGCAATGCTCCATCTCACCCTCAGTAAGCTCCCCACTGGAGAGAAGCTAATTTCCAGAACAAACAGGGAACAGTTCAACCTCCGTCACCTCCAGTCCAGGTCCAAGGTCGTCCCATCCTCTGTCATCGAATTACAGTATTCAGACGACGCTTGCGTCTGCGCACACTCGGAGGTCGAACTCCAAACCATCGTCAACACCTTCACCGAAGCGTACGAGAGCATGGGCCTTACACTAAACATCCGTAAGACAAAGGTTCTCTACCAACCTGCCCCCGCCACACAGTACTGCCCCCCCCAACTATCAAAATCCACAACAAGCCCTTAGACAACGTGGACCACTTTCCATACCTCAAGAGCCTACTGTCAACAAGGGTAAACGCCGATGACGAAGTCCAACACTGCCTTCAGTGTGCCAGTGCAGCCTCTGGTCACCTGAGGAAGAGAGTGTTTGAAGACCAGGACCTCAAACCCGGCACCAAGCTCATGGTCTACAGAGCAGCAGTGATACCCGCCCTGCTGTATGCCTCAGAGACATGGACCATTTACAGCAGGCACCTCAAAGCACTGGAGAGGTACCACCAACGCTGCCTCCGCAAGATCCTGCAAATCCATTGGCAGGATAGGCACGCACCAAACGTCAGTGTTCTCGCTCAGGCCAACATCCCCAGCATCGAAGCTTTGACCACGCTCGATCAGCTCCGATGGACGGGTCACATCGTCCGCATGCCCGATACGAGACTCCCAAAACAAGCGCTCTACTCGGAGCTCCGACACGGCAAGAGAGCCCCAGGTGGGCAGAGGAAACGCTTCAAGGACACCCTCAAAGCCTCCTTGAAAAAGTGCAACATCCCCACCGACACCTGGGAATCCCTGGCCCAAGACCGCACAAAGTGGAGGAGAAGCATCCGGGAAGGCGCCGAACCCCTCCAGTCTCTTCGCCGGGAGCAAGGAGCGCACGTCAACCCAAGCACCCCACCCACCCGCCCCTTCAACCACCGTCTGCCCCACCTGTGACAGAGACTGCAGGTCCCGCATTGGACTCATCAGTCTCCTGAGAACTCATTTTTAATGTGGAAGCAAGTCATCCTCGGTTCCGAGGGACCGCCTAAGAAGAGAGAAGGATGGGTGAACAGGACTTGGTGCGAATTAGAACGCGGGCAGCAGAGTTTTGGATGACCTCAAGTTCACAGAGGGCAGAACAAGGGAGGCCGGCCAGGAGTGTGTTGGAAGTAGTCAAGTCTCGAGGTAACAAAGGCATGGATGAGGGTTTCAGCAGCAGATGAGCGGAGGCAGGGCAACAACAGAAAAAAAACACTTATGCTCCCAATTTCCCTCTGGCTCATCCACAACAACTTCTCTTGATTATCTCTCCCGTAATACAATATTGCTCGCTCTTTCTTCCCCATGGCTCCCAGTTTTCACCACTGCCAATCTCACCTCTCGTTCTCTCTAGCAGCAGCTGTGGGTTTGACCTACCTTGGACTCCATCCAGGTCTTCCAATATTAACTTACACCTCATTCCATTTCTCCGATCCTTTGCACCTCACCAGAAGAAACAGAAATTTGATGTAGAATTTCGCCAGGCACCCACTGTGCATTAATCTGGAGTACTGCCACCTGCTTCAGCAGTGTGGCTTTAACCACAATACTACAATGCGCGTGAATGAGACAGCCAAATGTAATATTTCCAAGTTTGCTGACGACACGAAACTAGGTGGGATTGAGAGTTGTGAGGAGGATGCAAAGAGGCTTCACGGCGATTTAGACAAGTTGAGTGAGTGGGCAAATACATGGCAGATGCAGCATACCGTGGATAAATGTGAAGTTATCCACTTCGGTAGGAAAAACAGAAAGGTAGAGTATTATTTAAATGGTGCTAGATTGGGAAATGCTGATGTACAAAAGGGACCTGGGTGTCCTTGTACACCAGTCACTGAAAGCAAACATACAGGTACAGCAAGCAGTTAGGAAGGCAAATGGCATGTTGGCCTTCATTGCAAGAGGATTTGAGTACAATAGCAAGGATGTCTTACTACAGTTATACAGCGCCTTGGTGAGACCACACCTGGAGTACTGTGTGCAGTTTTGGTCTCCTTACCCAAGAAAGGATATAATTGCCATAGAGGGAGTGCAGCGAAGGTTCATCAGACTGATTCCTGGGATGGCAGGACTGTCGTATGAGGAGAGAATGGGTCGACTAGGCCTGTATTCACTAGAGCTTAGAAGAATGAGAGGGGATCTCATTGAAACATAAAATTCTGACAGGGCTAGACAGACTGGATGCAGGGAGGATGTTTCCCCGGGCTGGGGGCTCTAGAACAAGGGGTCACAGTCTCAGGATACGGGGTAGGACATTTAGGACTGAGATGAGGAGAAATTTCTTCACTCAGAGGGTGGTGAACCTGTGGAATTCTCTACCACAGAAGGCTGTGGAGGCCAAGTCACTGAATATATTTTTGAGAAGGAGATAGATAGATTTCTAGACACAAAAGGCATCAAGGGGTATGGGGAGAGAGCGGGAATATGGTATTGAGATGGAGGATCAGCCATGATCATATTGAATGGTGGAGCAGGCTCGAAGGGCCGAATGGCCTACTCCTATTTTTCTATGTTCTATGTTTCTAACATGGTAATGGTGGGAGACAGAAAAATCAACTTGGAACTGTGAACCACCAGCATTTTGGGAGTGCACTTAGTGATTTATTTTATACAGCCCTCTCCCTCCCCCCCACAGCCCCCGGCCCCCACGCCAACATCTCTGGTCCCTTTCAATGCATCATACAATATTTACTAAATATTAAGTGTCTATTTTCAAAACGATAATTTCAAGCAAAGCACATACAAGACACTAATTAGACGAGGCTGCGTTTCCGAACAAATTCCATAAAGATGCACTTCCTAGATAGACTTGGTGGGGTGCAGCCAGCCATATCTCAGCTGCACGTGTACAGAATAAGCAGCAAGCACTGTTGCAGGAGATGGGGTTTGTCTTGCTGCAGTTCTGTATGGATGTTTGATTATTTTCTCTCCTGTCTTCTGGTGATCAGAGCCCAGCTTTTATTTTTCCTCCCAAACTGTAACAAAAATTGTGATTGCAGAAAAGGCAGTTTAGAGAATAAACTGAGACGTTTAAATAAAAATTCAATTTTTTTTTTTAAAAACCACTGCAGCGATTTGAAAGCACAAGTCAGCCGTGGCTCAGCGTCGGAGTCAGAAGGTTGTGGGTTCAAGTCCCGCTCCAGAAACTTGAGCGCATAAAAATCAAGCACATAAAGCTAGGCTGACACTCCAATGCAGTGCTGAGGGAGCGCTGCACTGTCGGAGGTGCCGTCTTTCGGATGCGACATTAAACCGAGGCCCCGTCTGCTCTCAGGTGGACGTAAAAGATCCCATGGCACTATTTCGAAGAAGAGCAGGGAAGTTATCCCCAGTGTCCTGGTCAATATTTATCCCTCAATCATCACTTAAAAAAAATGATTATCTGGTTATCACATTGTTGTTTGTGGGAGCTTGCTGTGCACAAATTGGCTGCCGCGTTTCCTACATTGCAACAGTGACTACACTTCAAAAAGTACTTTATTGGCTGTAAAGCGCTTTGGGACGTCCGGTGGTCGTGAAAGGCGCTATATAAATGCAAGTCTTTCTTTTTTTTTTACATCCATCTTTACTGTGATTACAATTTACAGGAAACTCTCTTAACCGGCACCAAAATAACCGGAAATCTCTCTTAACCGGCAAAATTCTTGAGTAGGTAACCGGGGTTTTCCTTCATCTCGCCTTTAAAAATAACTTTAAAAAAAACCGAGGCGTTTGCCTTGTATCGGAGCATGTAGATTGGGAGGGGAATGTGCAGCCCAGGTAGGCAGCGGACACGACAGATGGTCAGCTGGCGGTCCCCGGGGAGACGGAGCTCCGAATGCAGGCGCATGTCAGTGTGTACGGGGCTCTCGTACGTTGGGAGATATAACTCTCCGTTATCCGGACTTTTTGATTAACCGGCACCACGCCGGTCCCGTCGGTGCCGGTTAATAAAGAGTTTCCTGTATTATAACTGCAACTTCAGACTCAAAGCATTCCTGCTTTCCCATGCTACAGCACTGATGCAACAGGTTGTGTATCATCATGGCTCTCGCACGTTACTGGCATTGCACTCGCTGAGGGACTGAGTTTCAGCCACATTACGGTCTGGGATATGGCAAATTCGGTGTACTCTGTATTTTACTCTTCATTAAGTTGAACAATTCATTACCCTCCTTCATTCAAAGAGATGGGCAAATACGAAGGGGGAAAAATTCGGTTGATTTGCGGCGCTAACGGGGCGCAAAGCAACTAGCGCCCGGGCGTGGCACCGCTAACGCCTCCCGTGAAATTCAGCGGGAGGTTTGCGGCGGCAGTAATCGTTAGCACCCCACGGCGCTGCACCTCCGGCGATGAAGTCATCGCCTGTGCTCAGCGCCCCGGCCGCGATCTTCGGTAGCGTCCCCTGACTTACCGCCGGATGCTATATCCGACGGGGTCAGGGGGACCTACCTGCGGCCGGGGTGGGGCAAATTAAAGGGGAGGAGCCGGGCGACCATTTTTGTTACTGGCTGCCTGCCAACACCTGCCCCTGTTGCCGTCCCCGGCCTCCGGTGAAGCCTCCCCCGGGCTCTTTTGTCGGCACTCCGATCCCTGGTGACCCAGCTGGACCCCGGGTCGCTCTGCGCTAGGCCCCTCCCCTTTAATAAGGGGAGGAAGGCCTGCAGTACCACGGCGCGAAGTGCCGCAGAGCGTGGCGCTGCGGCACGTAGCACCGCGATATTCACTCGCAGCACCCCAAGAGGGAGGGGGAGCGCTTGAAGTAGCGCCCCGCCTCCCTCTTGGGGCATTACCAGTGAATTTTGGGCGCGGGGGTGCTAACAGTAGCGCCCCGGCGAAGTTAGCACCCCAAAGGGGGTGCGACCCAATTTTGCCCCCTAACTGTTTAATAGGTTATTGTGCAGCAAGGATGGGGTGTTCCTTTAAGTGGTGCTTTTATATTACTGTGCCAGTTTCAGGAGAGCAACACTGCAGTGGTCCCCTGGCACGAGCGTTTATAATTCCTTCCGCACCGTTACCCATCAGATGCTGAGCAGAAATAGAGCCAACGCATTTAGTTCACAGGACCCACACACACACAAAAAAAGCAGATCTGCACCGTCACTGAAAATAGCAAATCATACAGTTTATATCTTCTAGCTGTCAGCCATGACACAGTGGGCAGCACTCTCGCCTCGGAGTCAGAAGGTCAAGGGTTCAAGTCCCACTCCAGGGACTCGAGCACAAAATCTAGGCCATCACTCCCAGTGCAGTACTGAGGGAGTGCGTTGGAGGTGCCATCTTTCGGATGAGACGTTAAACTGAGGTGCCGTCTGCCCTCCCAGGTGAACGTAAAAGATCCCATGGCATTATTTTGAATAAGAGCAGGGGAGTTCTCCCCAGTGTCCTGACCAACATTTATCCCTCAATCAACATCTCTAAAACAGGTTATCCAGTCATTATCACAGTGCTGTTTGTGGGACTTTGCTGTGTTCAAATTGGCTGCCACGTTTCCTACATTACAACAGTGACAACATTTCAAAAAAAGTACTTGATTGGCTGTAAAGCACTTTGGGACATCCTGAGGTTGTGAAAGGCGCTAGATAAATGCAAATCTCTCTTTCATTCAGTGAAGCAGACAGCAAGAGAATCCACGAACCAATGGATAGAAATGGTCTATTCCAATCCTGTATAATTCTGTGTTCTTGAGGATATTGGGACAGATTCAGGGATCCAAGCAGGGGAGGGGTTAGTGATGCAAAGTGATGCATCATGGGAGCTTGCTTGATTGCTTTGGAGTCTGGGGGGAAATTTCTCAGAGACCTTCTAGAAATTAGCCACGTTTTTTCCCCTCCCCTTCTCTTAGTGTCTTCCCCCTCCCCCAAGAATTAGCACTACGAGCATTCGGGAAGGATATTGAGCACTGATGTGCGCAATGCTGCTCTCAATCTTTTGTGCATAAGTAACCCATTGGGCGTAAAGTGCTTCGAGACATCCGGAGACTGTGAGGAGATGCTTTATTTTTGCAAGCTATAGATGCAGTTCGGATGTTTGCCATGAGCTACAGTTTTACAATCTGAAAGCCCTTAAGGGAAGACGAAAGTGCAGCTTTCCTTCAGGAAGTCCGAAGGAGCGTCTACCTGTGGAACCTACTCTGCCGAAGAAATACATAGATTGACCAAAATGTGCTCAAAGTGTTGATGGATGGTCACCTGACCCTGAAGTAGACTATCAAGTCCAAAATGTCCAATTGGCAATATTTCCACAACCAACATTAACCCAATGATGTCCATCAGAAAATCTAGGCTTCACTTTCTATATTCCATAACTATTACATTCTCAATAAAATTGGAATAACTTATCATAAAGGCCATTCATTTTCAGTTTTCAAAGAACAACTGGCATCAAATAGGAATAAAAAATCCCAGAATCTCATGCAATAACAACAGTATTTAACTTATTCAGCGACCAGAAGTCAGTGGTCGTAACCATTGCTCATAATAATGTCATAATTTGAGTATTTACCCCCATCTCCAGGATTATAGTTCTAATGAACAGAGGGCCTCCTGTCAAGGGTATAATGGGGATTTGCTCCAGTTTATTCAGAACAAGCCAACTGTGTATATTTAAGGGAAAATATGCCATACTGCAGAAGCCAATTCTCATCTTCATGATATTATCAGGTTGTGCGAAGGATTTGTAACAATGGCCTTCACTTCGTTACTTAATTTGATGTAGGATTCAGCTTGCCCCCAATTAACAAATTGTCCATTCCGCAATATATTTCCTACCCCCTGACATAAAAGAAATTGATTCTTAGGCGAGTACAGTCACAGCGTTTGGGACATGATGGTGTCACATATCCTGTTGCTTCCAATTTGCAGTACAATTTACAAACCCGCTGCTTTAACGTTTAGTCCACTTCGGGACCATTTGAAGAGCTGTTGAGGGTATGCTATTTACACTGACTGTACTCAGATCATTTGACCAGCAAGAGGAGTGCAGGCAGCAAATAATACTCATAATGTACTTACAGTAAACAGAAACCCGGAGCATGTAATGTTAGTTGGAAAGAATATGGGCTTTTGAAAAGATCAGCTTTAGTGCAGTAGATTGCAGGATTTCACTACCTGGCCACCACCAACAGGAGTTATAGTAAAAAGCCGACAAGAGGAAGGTGATCATTTTCACAACAGTACTCCAAAGGGGAGGCAGTTAATGGACGCTTTTAAAGCCGTACAAATTTACTGCAAAGACCATTTGACCCAGGATGTATGTGCAAGCTTTTACAGTATGCCACGGCCTTCAATCACTTCAGCTTTTGCAGCAGTACCATCTCCGGTTGGGAACAGTGCAGGAGCCTTGGCGAGGCGCAGGAACATAAGAACATAAGACGTAGGAGCAGGAGGAGGTCATTTGACCCCTCGAGCCTGCTCCGCCATTCAATAAGATCATGGCTGATCTGATATTGGCCTCAACTCCACTTCCCTGCCCGCTCCCCATAACCCTCGACTCCCTTACCTTTCAAAAATCCGTCTATCTCCACCTTAAATATATTCACAGGGAGGCGACAGGGCAATACTCGGGCAGGGACAGGATGGATGGCCGACTGATTGGAAGTCTGTCCGGATTCGACAAGCGTTTGCTACCACTTTTAGCACCCATGAGGTAGACATACAAAGTATTACAAAGTACTTACAGCACAGAAACAGGCCACGCAGCCCAAGAGGTCCATGCCAGTGTTTATGCTCCACACAAGCCTCCTCCCACCCTTCTTCATCCAACCCTATCAATTTCCCGGTCTATTCATTTCCCACTCATGTGCTTATATACAATAGTCAACAATAATTAAAAGCAGGTATACACTGTGTGCCTTTACAGCTCTAGTTAGAGGTGTACAGGAACAACACAATTAAAAAAATAAATAGCCTCCACAGAGGTAAGTTTAAAAAAGATATATAATGGTTCTTCAATTTTAAAAAAGTGCAGTGTGCTGCAACCACATTGGCTTTGTTACACCATGCACTATAACCACAGGAGGCAATGCACGTGCTCACGTACAGTGCCAAGTCTTGTACTTGACTAAGTACAGGTGCTATACATGGCTGAGAGCACCCAAGGGTTCATTACAAGTGATAAATTCCAAAGAACAGATGTTGCATCACGAACTTTACTATCTGTGATGTGAAAAAAAAAAACTACCGTTTGCACTCTCGCCTTTGGTTCAAGACCCACTCCAGAGGCTTAAGCACAAAAATCTAGGCTGACACTCCGGCGCAGTACTGAGGGGGTGCTGCACTGTCAGAGGTGCCGTCTTTCGGAGGGGACGTTAAACCGAGGCCCCGACTGCTCTCTCAGGAGGAAGCAAAAGATCCCATGGCATTATTTCGAAGAAGAGCAGGCGAGTTATCCCCGGTGTCCTGGCCAATATTTATCCCTCAACCAACACCTAAAACAGATTATCTGGTCATTATCACTTTGCTATTTGTGGGAGCTTGCTGTGCGCAAATTGGCTGCCGCGTTTCCTACATTACAACAGTGACTTCACTTCAAAAAGTACTTCATTGTCTGTAAAGCGCTTTGGGATGTCCCGAGGTGGTGAAAGGCGCTATATCTGTAATCTGTAATCTATATCTCTGTAATCTCCTCCAGCCCCACCCCGAGATATCTGCGCTCCTCTAATTCTGCCCTCTTGAGCATCCCTGATTATAAATCGCTCAACCATTGGTGGCCGTGCCTTCTGTTGCCTAGGCCCTAAGCTCTGGAATTCCCTGCCTAAACCTCTCCGCCTCTCTTTTCTCCTTTAAGACGCTCCTTAAAACCTACTTCTTTGACCAAGCTTTCGGTCACCTATCCTAATATCTCCTTTTGTGGCTCGGTGTCAGATTTTTGTTTGACAACGCTCCTGTGAAGCGCCTTGGGACATTTTACGACATTAAAGGCGCTATATAAGTGCAAGTCTTTCTTTCTTTTTAGAAAGTCAGACCAGTATAAGCTGCATGTACAGCTTGTGATACTATATAAGGAAAGAGTGCATCAGATTTTTAGCTCAGAAATCAGATAGAATTACAGGGCGGATGAACATAAGAAATAGGAGCAGGAGTAGACAATACGGCCCCTCGAGCCTGCTCCGCCATTCAATAAGATCATGGCTGATCATCGGCCTCAACTCCACTTTCTCGCCCGATCTCCATATCCCTCGACTCCCCTAGAGTCCAAAAATCTAGCGATCTCAGCCTTGAATAGACTCAAAGACTGAACCCCCTGGAGCAGAGAATTCCAAAGATTCACAACCCTCTGAGTGAAGAGATTTCTCCTCATCTCGGTCTTAAATGGTGGGGTTGACCCCCCCTTATCCCGAGACTGTGAATGCTGTCTAGCTAAGAACATGTAACCCACCCAGGGCCAGTGATCAAACGTGGGAGCTACCTGGTCTGTACATCTCAACCTGCTTCAGATGGCAGCAATTTTGCTTCTGCATCAGAAGGTTGGGGGGGGGGGGTTCAACCTCCATAACAGGGACTTGGACTTAATTTCGGTCAACTGGTCAGTGCAATGCAGAGCAAGTGCTGCATTACTGAAGGTGCAATTCTTCAGAGGAGGTGAAGTCAAAGTCCTGTCTACCTGTTCCACTGGATCGATCATTAAAGACCCTATGGCACTATTCAAGGGGCAGGAGTGTTCTGACCAATATTTTCCACCATCCCTTCCTCAACCAATACCACCAAATGCGGATTGCCAGGTCACTCGCATCATCATTGGCAGCGAGATCTTACGGTGTACAAAACAACCTTCACTTTTAACACATCACTGCACTTCAAAGTGCTTATTAGATCTTGCTGACCTACATTTGCTCCCGGTTCACCAACGCCTCGAATTTACAATTCACCTCCTGGTGTTCAAATCCCTCCATGGCCTCAGCCCTCGCAAGATTAACAATTATCTTTTGAACGGGGTGTTGAGCACCAGAGGCTCTCGTGGGCTGCCCACCACACTGTCAGACCGCATCATACGGGATGAAACTAATAGCCAAGCCTACGTACACGTATTACAATTGCATAGATGCAAAGGAATACAGCAAAGCAATGCTCGATTTACACAATACTTTATTTAAGCTGTCATGAAAAGACAAAGTCCAAATTCTGACATGCCTTTGTCAGAATCTCTTAACGGAGCCTTCAAATGAACATATAATCGGCACTGCAGCTCCACGAAGCTCTTTTCACTGTCACAACATCGTTACAGGCAGGCAAACAGGGTCCTGAACACCCCAAGATTGCGGTCCATATACACAGGCGTGTGATGGAATACTCTTCACTTGCCTGGATGAGTGCAGCTCCAACACTCAAGAAGCTTGACACCATCCAGGACAAAGCAGCCCGCTTGACTGGCACCCCATCCATCACCTTAAACATTCACTCCCTCCACCACCGGCGTACCGTGGCTGCAGTGTGTACCATCTACAAGATGCACTGCAGCAACTCGCCAAGGCTTCTTCGGCAGCACCTCCCAAACCCGCGACCTCTTCCACCTAGAAGGACGAGGGCAGCAGGTGCATGGGAACACCACCACCTCCAAGTCACACACCATCCTGACTTAGAAGTATATCGCCGTTCCTTCATCGTCGCTGGGTCAAAATCCTGGAACTCCCTAACAGCACTGTGGGAGTACCTTCACCACACGGACTGCAGCGGTTCAAGAAGGCGGCGCACCACCACCTTCTCAAGGGCAATTAGGGATGGGCAATAAATGCTGGCCTTGCCAGCGACGCCCACATCCCATAAACAAATTTTAAAAAACTTGCAGCTTTCTTTGAAGGAGGCCAGCTTTTTTGAAGAACACTCCAGATCGAAGCAGTCCTTTCCCCACTAGGCACGCAAACATATTGGCCCAAAAATTCATCCCGGTGCGCGAGAGTACGCACTGCGTACTCTCGCATATTCCCTCTGCAATTGCCGGTTTTCTGCATGCCCTGCGCATGCGCTGAAAACCGGCAATTGCTCTTTTGAAAAGGGGGCGGTTCCTCGGTGCATCGCGTGCGCGCTACAGGCTGCGCGCACGCTGTGCACTTCATGCTTTGGACGCGCAGTAAGTACTGAAGATTTTAGAAATGTAAAAAGGAGGAGTAAGACCCACTTTTAACAAGGTAAGTAGTGAATTAAGTATTTTTTTGAATTTTTTTTTTTACAGGTATATCTTTTTTAGAGACTTTAAAGACAGGTAAGTTTATTTTTATAACTTTTTAAAAGATTTTAAATTTTTTCAAAAATTTAATTTTTTATTTAAAATGGTTAATTTATTTAACTATACTTATTTTATTAATGTGATGGTTTTTTTTAAATTTAATTGAGGTTTAGCTGTTATTTTGGGGGGGTGTAAGATTCATAGATTTCACAGCACGTCTGTGAAACTTATGAATGGAAGATGGTGTGCTGCCATTGGCTCTAACTGAGTCACGTGATCCCACAGCTCGCACGAATTCACTACGCCGGTGGGATACGCAAGCACTGCCCAGCAGCTGTCCAGAACATCAAGTTCGTGCGAGCTGGATCTGAAAAAGCACAAGCGAGGTGAGACATCGTGGGGAAGGCTTACCCCCGCGGGAACAGAGCGAGATCAATTTCTGGGCCATTAATTTGACCATCCGATTAGACATACTTTGAACAGCAGGGTCTTGGCTGTCTGTTGGTTTCATGTTCCTTTGACACCTAACTTGTACATCAATAGCTTTGCTCCAAGAATAACCCCAGCATGTCTGCAAGTTTTGTGAAGGTACTCTCAGTGCTGTTAGCGAGGGAGTTCCAGGATTTTGACCCAGCAACAATATATTTCTAAGTCGGAATGGTATGCGAGGTAAACTTGGAGGCGATGGTGTTCCCATGCACCTGCTGCCCTTGCTGTTCTAGGTGGTGGAAATCGCGGGTTAGGGAGGTGCTGCCGAAGACACGGCGCGTGGAGGGAGTGGGTGGTTAAGGGAGCAGGTGGTTAAGGGAGCGGATGTCAAATATAAATTATCCTTTGGCACCAATACGACCTGCAGCATAGCTGTACAGTGAACAAGAGCAAAGCATGTTGAGCCCATGGAAACGCATTCACCTCCATTACAAATACACCAAAAAGGAATCACTTATTTTATGGTAGTGCACTGTTAACCTACACATTAGCACTTAAATTAATATAGATACAATTTCTGGCCAATATAACCAGTATACCAAATATCATTACAACCTTAGCCACAATCAATGCAATAAGAAGTGTATTTTTCCCCAGGGTGCACTAGTGGCTCAGTGGATAGATGCATCATACACTGTGGTACTGCCAAGTCCGATTGCTGGCCTGTGCTGTATGAGCTCTCAGCGGAGATGGTGACCGAGGCACTATATTATTACCGCTCCAGTCTTTTTCCACAGTTTCAGACCTTTAATCCGACACTGGAAAGAACAGAATCTGCCGCGGCAATTTGAGTCACAGATCTAACCGCATCACAATTGAGGTTCTGAAGACTGGAGGTGTCCAAAGCCCCAGCTCCTAAAGCCCCGGCAATCCACCACACCAAGCCAAGGCAATTCCGTTCTATTTGTGCTTTTACTTCTTACTGATTGCCTTGTCGTGTTTGAATTTCTCAGGCCTGTGCAAGGGGTCTGCTCTTACTGCGGCTGCCTCACGGGTGGACAGATCCTGTATCAGAACACCAAGTTCCATCAGTATCAGCAGCTTGAGATATACGCAATTTAATCAGAAGGATAATTTAAACTTTATAGAAGCCCCTTCAACCTCCCAACTCCAAAGCTCCAGGGTACGTGCCTAAGCAGCCACAAAGACAAAAAAAAACAAGCGCACACTCCTGCTTGGTGAACCAATAGAAGCATACAGCGCAGGAGGCCATCCGGCCCATCGTGCCTGTGCCGGCTCTTTGAAAGAACTCTTCAATTAGTCCCACTTCCCCTGCTCTTTCCCCAATGACCTGTTCCCTGCCACCACCACCCCCGCCCCCCCCCACCAACCCGAGAACTTTCCTATTTCCGAGTGCAGTGTATTCCCTGATTGTAATGTTTTGATCGGCAAAAATGCAATCCATACTGGAAAAATGAGATTTGGGATGTTAAATGGAGGTAATTTTTCAGACTGTAAAAAAAAAGTGACAAGCTATTTCCCTTGATATTTTATATGCCTGTATTGAAATCCGTAAAAGATACAAGAGTGTACATTTTCTAAACGAAAAGCAGATGCTGGGAATTGGACTGAGAGTCCACACCTGAAACATTAGAGGTTTCAAATTATGAGTAGTTTTGATAGAGTAGAGAGAGAGAGAAACTGTGTCCACTGTCAGCAGGGTCGGTAACCAGAGGGCACAGATTTAAGATAATTGGCAAAAGAACCAGGGAGGAGAGGAGGATAAATATTTTTACTCAGCGAGTTGTATGATCTGGAATGCACTGCCTGAAAGGAAGCAGATTCAACAGAAAACTTTCAAAAGGGAATTGGATAAATACTTGGAAAGGAAAAATTTGCAGGGCTCTGGGGAAAGAGCGGGGGAGTGGGATTAATCAGTAGCTATTTCAGCGAGCCGGCACAAGCATGATGGGCTGGATGGCCTCCTTCTGCGCTGCACGATTCTATGATTAGCTTGTCTGTTCTCTCCACAGATGTGACGGACCTGCTGAGCGTTCCCAGTATTTACTTCCCTTTGTTCTTTCCTCCCCTCCTCCCTGCCCCTGCTTAAAAATCTCTCTTCTCGAACCTTTTCCAGTTCTGACGAAGGGTCCTCGACCCGAAACATTGACTCTGTTGCTCTCTCCTCGATGCTGCCTGACCTGCTGAGTGTTTCCAGCATTTACCGTTGTTATCCCAGTATTTACTGTTGTTGCTGTGTGTATATTTTGTGTTTGATTTTCAGCAATCTCTCCATATTTAGCATCTTTTTTTTCCCCAAAAGTTATTTGGAGTTTTACTGTTGTAATCTAATTCTCAACCGTTGAACTTCTAAACTAAGCCAGATATACAGCAGCTGGTCGATCTCAAATTCATAACTTTCAACTGAATCCAACAAGGCGAGATGCTTCAATTTTAATAAAGGCCAAATCCAAATCTGACCACAAAAAAACTGTTCCTGAGTCACAGACTACAAATTTTAAGCTGGACAATCATTTTTAAAAAAAATAAAATATGGTAGGTGTATCACAAATTACAGGAAAGATGTGATTGCACTAGAGAGGGTACAGAGGAGATTTACGAGGATGTTGCCTGAGCTGGAGAATTTTAGCTGTGAGGAAAGATTGGACAGGCTGGGGTTGTTTTCTTTGGAACAGAGGAGGCCGTTGGCAGATTTAATTGAGGTGTATAAAATTATGAGGGGCCTAGATCGAGTGGATAGGAAGGACCTATTTCCCTTAGCAGAGAGGTCAATAACCAGGGGGTACAGATTTAAAGTAATTGGTGGAAGGATTAGAGGGGAGTTGAGAACTTTCTTCACCCAGAGGGTGGTGGGGGTCTGGAACTCACTGCCTGAAAGGGTGGTAGAGGCAGAAACCCTCATTGTATTTCAAAAGTACTTGGATATGCACTTGAAGTGCCGTAACCTACAGGGCTACGGACCAAGAGCTGGAAAGTGGGATTAGGTCGGATAGCTCTTTTTCAGCCAGCACAGACATGATGGGCTGAATGGCCTCCTTCTGTGCCGTAAATTTCTACGATTCTATGAAATTGCGAGAGTTTAGGGCTCTGGATTGCAGCAATCCATAGCAGCGCAATAGTAGAGACACTCACGAAAATGTAATACAGTCAAAGGCAAAAACAAAGAAGGAATTTAATGCCCTTAATGACAGGGGGAGGAAAACTGCATCTGTTAGCTTTCCAAAAAAAGACATCTTAAAGCATAATGCAACAAAACCTCATGGTTAAAAATGTTATATTTGACTGTGGCCGTCTTCCCTTTAACAAAAAAAAAGGTCTTATTTGAAATGATTCTTAAAATAAAATTCTTACTAAAAGAATATATGTTTTCCAATGCATTTGTTAAACCTTCACAAGATAAATATTACCTAGGAAGGTCATGCAGCCAATCTTAGCTCATCCATCTAAAAATACCTACAGTCACCCCCCCCATCACAGCTACCAGCTCTTGCTAAAAGGACTCCAAGGCCTTCGCCTCCACGGCCCTCAAAGTCACAGAGAATTGTTCACACAGCTATAGATACGGGGCTTTATTTGTATAACAGTAGTGTGCGAGTGCAGATAGAGCCGATATTCTGCAACCCCAAATTTTAAGAATTAAAAAATAAATTTTCTGCTATGGCATTGCCCACATTGAAAAATTCAGGTTGCACTATCTACTACGACAGATGCTCAGGTACATTTGTGGGCTCTTTGCCTGGGAAAGGGGACTTTATATCCTGAAAACTTAATACATTTTTTTTTTAGAAAAAGGACAGATGGTAATCCATTGGGATCTCAGCTGGGGAGCAGGAGAATGTCCAAATTGGCCACAGCACCCTGGCCTGGTTGAGAGTGGGAGAGGTTAAGGACCAAAATAACATGGCCAGTGTCACTAGTCTTAATATCTCCATTATAGTGGGTATGAAATGAGCTAATTTTTTATTTTTTTTTAAATAGCTTTTCTTGCTGATAATATCAAAGCGGCCCAAACATACAGACCTGGCTACTTCCCCTCATCCCAATGCCAAATCTTTACACGGAGAGTTTGCACTTTTGTTAAAACCTTACAACACATTGGAACACCAGTGGCGAGAACATAACACTTAGGACTGAGATGAGGAGAAATTTCTTCACTTGGAGGGTTGCGAATCTTTGGAATTCTCTACCGCAGAGGGCTGCGGAGGCTCAGTCGTTGAGTGTATTCAAGGCTGAGATCGATAGATTTTTGGATATTAATGGAATCAAGGGATATGGGGATAGTGCGGGAAGGTGGAGTTGAGGTAGAAGATCAGCCATGATCTTATTGAATGGCGGAGCAGGCTCGAAGGGCCGAATGGCCTACTCCTGCTCCTCTTTCTTATCTTCTTATAACTGTTCATACCAAGTACAGATGCTGAAAGCTGCTTTGATAAACCTAACCAGTAAAAGGCATCCCACTCGATTCAAAAGCCTGAACTAAGAAGTGGTGCAGGTTTTCAATTAGACCAAATCAAGAGGGACTAAAAGCAGTTAGTTTCAGACAAAGAAAAGTCAAATAATGCAATATTGATGCTACGGTACAGTAACCTGCCTTTATTAGTCTAACACAAAAGTTTAAGATTTAAATTCATTCCTCTCCCCCAACCAGCAAATGAGTTCTAACATCATCCAATAGCGACTTAAAACCAAAACATTTTTTTGCTTGTTTAATTATTCTCTCATGTTTTTTTAAAGTGTACAGCATTTAAGATATACATTATTCATAAGAAACTTCACCCAAGGCAACAACAACCCATTAAGTGCCTCTGACATAGTAGTCGGCACATTTATACGTTTAATATTGCCTCCAAGCTATCTGTTAGCAAGCTGGTAGAGCACTACTACCAAACACAGGCCTAAAGGCCCCCCTCAATGGCTCAGCATGTTTATCTAGTGAGTAGTTGTGCCAAGGTTCCATCAATAATAAAACAAACCTTTGACCTTGCCACAAAAAAAAATCAATCTTCTTTTTGACTGGGTATCTGTATGATTTTTTTATTTTAAACTAAGTTCCCTGGTAAAAAGGCAAAGGGTTAAACGTTAGTTCCCTGGTAAAAAGGCAAAGGGTTAAACGTTATGGGTGTGAGAAATAAAATACGGGATGAGGGGAAAAAAAATCCATTTGGACCATTAAGCCCACTCCTTCCAACCGCCGCAATGATGTGCCAGCTGTCAGATCAATTTGACTCGACTAGGAGAATCCCTTACCTTTGCTGGGTTGATGACAATGTTCCTGGCTGAGCCATGTTCATCTCCAGAGAAAGCAGGCTGATTATTAAACCCCTGCTTTACATTCACTGCAGTCAACTCGTCCTGTAAAACAAGAGACAATGGGTCAGTTCAACCAACTCGAGTCCCTAAAATGCTACACTGATGATTGCACAGGGAGCCTCTCCATCTGCAGCCTATAGCTCATTAAGCCAAGATACATCTGACCAAGAGATCAATGGTCAAGGACACAGAGACTACCTTTATGTATGTACCAATCTATTTCTTTAGCAATGATTGGCACAGTCGGAATAGCACAGAATGCAAAGAGAAAGTCTTTGTGGCCCCTTGAAAAAAGCTGCTGAATTACTTCACGTCTGCGCACATTAAGAACCTGGCTCTTTTGTTATCGATTTATGTGGTCAGATTCATTCCTAAAAGTTGAAAAACAGCATAGCTATAAACACAATGAACACCAAGCTTGGCCCCATAATCCCAGAACACCCTAGGAACTGTGCTGTGCCACAGGAAGATCGCTGGGCCACAACAGACTTGCTCTTCGCACGCTGTCCCATTTTTGTGAAATTTGCAACACTGCGCTTATATATTTTTTCGTTCCCATACAAGGCCCTTGATTTGGGGGCCTTGCTGGGTTGGTTAGTGGGTTATGCTGATCTGAACTCGGTATAACAAGTCAAACCTGCCCAAGCAGCGCCCCGTGTATAATGATATCAAAGCCTTTGAAGTTCCAGCATTGTATCATCAATATGCAATGTAGAATTATCACTGTATCCCCAGGAGCAAAAGGACTGTTGCAGGTCCATTTGGCAAAGGTTGATACCACATCTCTACCGTCAAGTCATTGCCAAACTCCAACTACAATTCAGGTAACTGCAGGAAGAAGTCCTGCACCAGATAGCTGATGGCTTCTTCAAACATTAAAAACTGGCGATACTCAGTCTCCTCTTTTTGATGAAGTGGTTACCCTGCACACAGCACTTCAACACGAGTGCACAATAACCCTCACCAAGCGAAGACATTCCCTAGAGTTGCATAAACCCCCATGCTCTTTCATTAGTCTGAAGAGATAGGAACTTCATTGAGAATTCACAATGCAGCAGTTAAAAAACAGCAAATAAATTATGCAACAACGCAACAAAAACACAGCACCTTCTGTACAAGTCTATTATCAAAAGTCACAATGAGTGGTGCACAATCACTACAGCATCCTTTCCCCCTCATTTAACTTTGTATACGGGGTCTCTATGGGGCCAGACAACTCATTGTGTACCCCATCAAGGTATTGTCCATTGACCATGCAAGGTTTGCCCTCCATTCTGGAGGTCTGTCTCAACACTGCTCCGAAAGGATGAGGAAATTCAGTATCACAAACACCAGGATAATTCGTGGGGGGGGGGGGGAATAATTGGGAATTCGATATGTTTCTGCCCCTAATCATGTCATTTAGGTTTTGCTTTGTCAAAGACAGTAATTTGCTCTGAAGTATCCAACTGTGACGGCAGAGCAAACCTTTCATTATTGTTTAGATATTAAATGTGTTATTCCTGGTTTGATGAGCATTGCAGACATCTTTCAAAGCTGCTAACACTCACCACACAATTCAATTTGGTTTCCCCATCACCAAGTCATATGGGGACAAGACACACACACACACACACACCTCACCATTTAAAGCTGGTAGAGTTAATCCAGAATGGAGGCCCCCCTTTAAGATTCTGTTAAAGTCAAGTACAGATCTCCAGATCCACACAACTTCTGCGATACAGAGCTACTCAAATATTAGTTTCTTAACTACAAACACCCAGGACTGCCCCAATAACACAGTAGGAAAATGCATAGAATTTACAGCACAGAAATAGGCCATTCGACCCAACTGGTCCATGCCGGTGTTTATGCTCCACACGAGCCTCCTCCCACCCTTCTTCATCTAACTTGATTAACATATCCTTCTATTCCTTTCTCCCTCATATGTTTATCTCGCTTCCCCTTAAAGGCATCTGCACTATTCACCTCAACTACCATGTGGGAGCGAGCTGCATATTCCAACCATTCTCTGGGTAGAGAAGTCTCTCCTGAATTCCTCACTGGATTTATTCGTGACTATCTTAGATTTATGACCCCGAGTATTAGATTCCCCCACAAGCGGAAACATTTTCTCTACGTCTACCCTATCATAATTTTGAAGACCTCGATTAGGTCACCCTTTCTTCTCTAGTTTAATACAGGGCCTCCAATCTCAGCACATTGCAAAGTGCTTTGCAGCCAGTGAATTACAGTCACTGTTGTTTTGTAGGCAAATGTAGTAGTCAATCTGCACACAGCAAGGTCACACAAACGTCAATGAGATAGTTGAACAGTTAATCTGTTTGGGTGGTGTTGGTTGAGGGAGAAAAGGTTAGCCAGGACACTAGATCTCTCCTACTCGTTCTTCAGACAGTGCCATAGGGTCTTTTGGAGAGAAGAACGAACTTGCATTTATATAGCACCTTTCATGATCTCAGGACATCCCAAAGCGATTCAGAAGTATTTTTTGAAACGTACGCCGCTGTTGTAATGTAGGAAGTGCGGCAGTCAATTTACACACAGAACGGTCCCAGAAACAGCATGAGATAATGGCCAGATAGCCTGTTTTTAAATAAGTCAGTTGAGGGATAAATATTGGCCAGGACCCCAGGAAAAACTCCTCTGCTCTGCTTCGAAATAATGCCATGGGATCTTTTACATTCATCGGAGAGGCCAGACGGAGCCTTGCTTTAACACCTCATCCAAAAGACAGCACCTCTGACAATG
The DNA here is from genome assembly GCA_030390025.1 of Squalus acanthias. Lineage (NCBI taxonomy): Eukaryota > Metazoa > Chordata > Chondrichthyes > Squaliformes > Squalidae > Squalus > Squalus acanthias. The sequence goes on from CM059429.1 coordinate 14,790,361, forward strand.
CAGCACTCCCTCAGTACTGCACTGGGGTGTCAGCCTAGACTTCGTACTTGGGTCGCTGGGAGTGGGACTTGAACCCACAACCTTCTGACTCAGAGGCTGCCCACTGAGCCACGACTGACACCTTTACATTCACCTGAGGGGGTATACGGGCTTTGGTTTAACAGCGCATTCGGAAGATGGAATTTCTGGCGCTGCAGTTCTCCATTGGGAGGGGGGGGGGGGCGGGGGGAGAGGGCAGAAGAAGCATGACAATTCACATCAGTGCCCCCGAACTAGAGTGAAGGGTGGGGGGGGCAGAGAAGCACCAGACTGCCAGCCAGTGACCACTGCTGAAGAATGGATGGCGGGTCAGGACAGGGTAAAGTTTGGCTGTGCAGTGCAGTCGAATAGTTAGCCAACACTCAATGATTTGTATCCCACGTGAAAATGACTACCTGGAAAAGTTAGCAGAGCCCAAAGCCCGTGGAACCATACCCCAATACAGGTCTGGGTCTTCGTGGGGGGGAGAGAGAGAGAGAGAGAGAGAGAGAGGAGAGCGGGAAGTCAGGGGAAACAATGCTAGCAAAATCCTAAAATAAATCTGGGTCTGGGGCGGGGGAGAAACCAACTCAGTGTTGATTGAGACTTAATTTCAAAACGAAATTGTGATCCCAAGGAACTTTAAATTTCTGTTATAAATTAAAATGTTCATTTAAATTGTCATTGGTTTATTTAATTCCATTTAAACGCAGTTAAACCAACATTAAGGAAATTCTAATTTTATCACAAATTATCTTCACGTCAATTCTTTAAATGCCAAATTAATGAGACAAAAATAAGACAGCTTAATTCTAAGCAATGCAGCGGTCTTTGTGTGGGAAGAGGTACTTCCTTATCTAACACTATCAAAAGCTAGACACAGGTTCGTTGCTGACCTAATGGCCCAGTGGGCGATTGCACTGCCTGATACAGTACTGCGGCAGACAGACTAGGCAAGCTCCACTTTGATCCAGAGTCTGTTTTTAAGGTTAGCCAATTTCAGGTGGGGTGAGCACATTATTGGCCTCAGCGACCTCAAACTAAAGCCAGAGTCCCTGCTTCCGACTACACTCCAGCCACCCCTAGGCAGGAAGTGCATGTTTGGACATCGAGTAAGAAAAGAACTGGGCTTGACTGGGATGTCCTCAACAGTCCAACAGCCCCTCAACAGCGACAATCTAGGTCCACACATGAAGAATGGCCAATTGGGTGAGGTCCTTAAAAACCACCACTTTGACCAAGGTTGTGGTCACTCCTCCTAATATCTCCTCCTTTGGCTCAGCATCCACTTATGCCTGATTACACCGTGCAATGCTATTCTAATGTTAAAGGCACTATATAAATGCAAGTTGCTGTGGTGATGGCGCTAATCTTCTTCTCTTCTTCTTAGGCAGTCCCTCGGAACCGAGGATGACTTGCTTCCACACTACAAATGAGTTCTCAGGAGACTGATGAGTCCAATGCGGGACCTACAGTCTCTGTCACAGGTGGGGCAGACGGTGGGTGGGGTGCTTGGGTTGACGTGCGCTACTTCCGCTTGCTCCCGCCGAAGAGACTCGAGGTGTTCGCCGTCTTCCCGGATGCTTCTCCTCCACTTTGTGCGGTCTTGGGCCAGGGATTCCCAGGTGTCGGTGGGGATGTTGCACTTTTTCCAAGGAGGCTTTGAGGGTGTCCTTGAAGCGTTTCCTCTGCCCACCTGGGGTTCTCTTGCCGTGTCGGAGCTCCGAGTAGTGCGCTTGTTTTGGGAGTCTCGTATCGAGCATGCGGACGATGTGGCCCGTCCATCGGAGCTGATCGAGCGTGGTCAAAGCTTCGATGCTGGGGATGTTGGCCTGAGCGAGAACACTGACGTTGGTGCGCCTATCCTGCCAATGGATTTGCAGGATCTTGCGGAGGCAGCGTTGGTGGTGCCTCTCCAGTGCTTTGAGGTGCCTGCTGTACATGGTCCATGTCTCTGAGGCATACAGGAGGGCGAATATCACTACTGCTCTGCAGACCATGAGCTTGGTGCTGGGTTTGAGGCACTAATGGAGGAGTGCCAGCACCTACTGAGCCAAAATCAAGGAGGAACTACTAGCCTCAAGTAAATTGGGGCAAAGCTAGACAGATGGAAAAGGAATAAATGCAGGTTACTTTGGGAATAAAGTGAACATTGCTTTGGGAATAAAACCCTTCTGTGGTGTGCAAATTTAATAAATCATTATCCATTATCTTTCCATTCCTCAACTATCAATAAATACAATTGAAAGCAAATACAGGTTAGACATATTCAATTTAAAAAAGAACCCTTATAAAAACCAAACAAAAGCATCTATTTCAATCAAAGTGCAGTTCAAGTATTTCAATGCCTTTAAAGAAATCATAATCTTCCTGAAGAACCATTGCTTGTTTCTCAAGACTCTGTCTCTCAGATAATCATTTTCACATTCAATAAGCTTCTCAGAAGACAGGAAGAAAGACTCAGATCAAGGAAGAATGCAGTGGACTTGTTTAAATTCAGACACTCCCAGAATACATTACAGGGAATACACAGTGGATGTTTAGATTTGGGAAGAAAAAAAGCAGTTTTCCCTCCGGGCTCCACCCACTCGGGGCCCAGTCAGCAGGTAATTCCCCCCAGTGGCATTCTGATCCTAATTGCACGTGACAGCCTCGGTTTCACCTGCTCTTCTCTACAAGTGCGCGTAACTAAGGAAGCTCCAAATAGAGACAGAACTTCAATTTTTTTTTTTTAATTATTCGTTTATGGGATGTGGACGTCGCTGGCAAAGCCGGCATTTAATGCCCATCCCTAATTGCCCCCGAGAAGGTGGTGGTGAGCCGCCTTCAACTGAATGGCTCGCTGGGCCATTTCAGAGAGGTAGTTAAGAGTCAACCACATTGCTGTGGGTCTGGAGTCACATATAGGCCCAGACCGGGTAAGGACGTCAGATTTCCTTCCCTAAAGGACATTAGTGAACCAGATGGGTTTTTACGACAATCATGGTCACGTCACCATTACTGACACCAGCTTTATTTAATTAATGAATTTAAATTTGAACTCATGTCTCCGGATCGTTGGTCCAGGCCTCTGGATTACTAGTCCGGTAACATAGCCACTATGCTACCATTCCCGGTGACAAGTTAGGAGGAGCAGAGAGATGTATGTAGCACCTTATCAAGTCCCAAGGCACTTTACAACCTTAATTTGTAGTGCAGTGCCTGTTGTTAAGCAATTTGTGCACAGCAAGATCCCATAAATGAATGAATGTTCAGATATGTTATTTTTCTTTTTAGGTGGCGAGAACTCCCTGCTGTTTTTCAAATAGCACCGTAGAACCCTTCATGTCCGTGCGAGCATAGAAGATAGGAGCAGGAGTAGGCCATTCGGCCCCTCGAGCCTGCTCCGCCATTTAATGAGATCACGGCTGATCATCCAAATTCAGTACCCTGTCCCTGCTTTCTCCCCATATCCCTTGATCCCTTTAGCCTTAAGAAATATATCTATCTCCTTCTTGAATATATTTAATGAACTGGCCTCAACTGCCTTCTGTGGTAGAGAATTCCACAGGTTCACCACTCTCTGGGTGAAGAAATTCCTCCTCATCTCAGTCCGAAATGGCTTACCCCTTATCCTTAGACTGTGACCCCTGGTTCTGGACTCCCCCGCCATCGGGAACATCCTTCCTGCATCTAGTCTGTCTAGTACTGTTAGAATTTTATAAGTTTCAATGAGATCCCCTCTCATTCTTCTAAACTCTAGCGAATATAAGCCTAATCGACCCAATCTCTCTTCATACGTCATTCCTGCCATCCCAGGTATCAGTTTGGTAAATCTTCACTGCACTCCCTCCATGGCAAGAACATCCTTCCTCAGATAAGGCGACCAAAACTGCACACAATACTCAAGGTGTGGTCTCACCAAGGCCTTGTACAACTGCAGCAAGACATCCTTGCTCCTGTACTCGAATCCTCGCGCTATGAAGGCCAACATACCATTTGCCTTCTTAACCGCCTGCTGCACCTGCATGCTTACCTTCAGCGACTGGTGCACAAGGACTCCCAGATCTCGTTGCACTTCCCCTTTTCCCAATCTATTGCCGTTCAGATAATAATCTGTCTTCCTGTTTTTGCCACCAAAGTGGATAACCTCGCATTTATCCACATTATACTGCATCTGCCATGCATCTGCCCAATCACCCAACCTGTCCAAATCATACTGGAGTTTCTCTGCATCCTCCTCACAGCACACACGCCCACCCAGCTGTGTGTCATCTGCAAACTTGGAGATATTACATCTAGTTCCCTCGTCTAGATCATTAATATATATTGTGAATAACTGGGGTCCTAGCACCGATCCCTGCGGTACCCCACTAGGCACCGCCTGCCACTCGGAAAAAGACCCGTTTATTCCAACTCTTTGCTTCCTGTCTGCCAACTAGTTCTCTATCCAAATCAGTACCTTACCCCCAATCCCATGTGCTTTAACTTTGCACGCTAATCTCTTATGCGGGACCTTATCGAAAGCCTTCTGAAAGTCCAAATACACCACCTCCACTGGTTCTCCCTTATCTATTCTACCACTTACATCCTCAGGTAGACTGGGCCTTCCTATCTGAGCAGGCAGATGGAGCATCAGTTTAGCATCTTATCCCAAAGACAGCAACCCCTTCGACATTGCAGCACTCCCTCAGCACGACACTGAAATACGAGTTTAGATTAGGTGCTCAAATCTGTAGTGCAGTTCAATGTGGGGGGGGGGGGGGGGGGGGGGGGGGGTGAGGTCATCCACTTTGGACGCAAGAAAGATAGATCAGAGTATTTTCTAAATGATGACAAGCTAGGAGGAGCAGAGATATTTAGGGATTCCATGTACGCAAATCACTAAATGCTAGTGGATAGGTTTAAAAAAAAATTTTTTTTAATGCTAATGGAATGTTAGCCTTTTTCTCAAGAGGGCTGGAATAGAAAGGGGTGGAAGTTATGCTGAAGTGGTATAAAACTCTGGTTAGACCACATTTGGAGTAACTGCGTTCAGTTCTGGCACCGCACCTCAGGAAGGATAAATTGGCCTTGGAGTGGGGGGCAGTGCAGATTCACCAGAATGACACCAGGGCTAAAAGGTTTAAGTTATGAGGATTGGTTGTATAGACTAGGCTTGTATTCCCTTGAGTATAGAAGATTAAGGAGTGATCTAATTGATGTATTAAGATGATTAAAGGATTTGATAAGTTAGAGAGAGAGAGAGAGAGAGAGAGAGAGAGAGAGAGAGAGAGAGAGAGAGAGAGAGAGAGAGAGACTGACTGACTATTTCCTCTGGTGGGGGAGTTCAGAACAAGGGGGCATAACCTTAAAATTAGAGCTCAGCCGTTCAGGGTGATGTCGGGAATCTGGAACTCTCTTTCCCTCAAAAAAAAACTGTTGAGGCTGGGGGTCAACTAAAAATTTCAAAACAGAGATCGATAGATTTGTTAGGTAAGGGTATTAAGGGTTATGGAACCAAGACGGGTAGATGGAGTTAAGATACAGATCAGCTATGCTCTAAATGAATGGTGGAACAAGCTCGAGGGGCTGAATGGCCTCCTCCCGTTCCTATGTAGTGGGGCGAGAACCCACAACTTTAAGACTCAAAAGCAAAGATGCTACCAACTGACTCTAGTCGAGTTACGTTTTGGTATCTTACCACTTTATGGTGTGAACTATGAAAAAACTATTCTTCGCCATGACAATAAGGCGCTTAGGGCAACCTATAGCACTTCATTGCTTCAACACACTTGAAAAGAAATTTCAATCTGAACAAGTTTGAAACCAATTTGCCCACCCCTACCTTTTCATCCATACGAAAAACACAATTTCCCCCCCCACCCCCCAACAGAATTAATAAAACAGGGACTGTTTTACCACAAGGGGTTTTGATAGAGTGGATAAGGAGAAACTCTTTCCATTGGCAGAAGGGTCAATAGCCAAAGGACACAGATTTAAAGATAATTGCCCAAAAAAAACCTTGGGGGGGGCATGAGGAGAATTTTTTTTTTTTTTTTTAAACTCAGCGAGTTATGATGATCTGGAATGCACTGCCTGAACGAGTGGTGTGGGAGCAGATTCAATAATAACTATCAAAAAGAGAATTGGAAAAATTTCCAGGGCTATAGGGGTAGAGCAGAAGAGTGGGACGAATTGGTAGCTCGTTGAGAGAGCCAGCACAAGCACAATGGGCCGAATGGCCACCTCCTGTGCTGTGTCATTCGAAGTGGCTACTGAGGAACAGACTATATCATTTGATAGGGAATTAGATAAGTAGTTGAAGAGGAAGATAATTTTAAAAAAGGACTGGAGAGAAAATTAGATAGCTCCAGTTGAAGAGTGAGCACTGGTACAATGGGCCATACCGTCTCCTGTGCTATGATATCTGTGATTCTATGAAACAATCATTTATATAAAACGCAAATCAAAGTCATCTTCATTGTATAAATAAATGATATTCTCACTTCCACTGAGTAACAACAATACATTCCCTATCTGAACTGCTGGATGCGATTAGTTTTAGAAAAGGATAAAAACCATGACAAATTACTTTGATTTATAAACTAATTGTATTAATTTCTATCCCAGCAGGTGATTCAGGTGGACGTTTTGTGGCACTGCTTAAAGATCGGGAAGTCTCGTCAGCCGTGGCTCAGTGGGTAGCACCATCGCCTCCGAGTCAGAAGGTTGTGGGTTCAAGTCCCACTCCAGAGACTTGAACAAAAAAAAAAAAAAATCTAGGCTGACACTCCAGTGCAGTGCTGAGGGAGCTCTGCACTGTCGGAGGTGCCGTCTTTCGGATGAGACATTAGTCTGCCTTCTCAGGTGGACGTCAAAGATCCCATGGCACTATTTCAAAGAAGAGCAGGAGAGTTATCCCTGGTGTCCCTGGCCAATATTTATCCCTCAATCAACATCACTAAAAAGCAGATTATCTGGTCATTACCACATTGCTGTTTGTGGGAGCTTGCTGTGTGCAAATTGGCTGCCGCATTTCCTACATTACAACAGTGACTGCACTTCAAAAGTACTTCATTGGCTGTAAAGTGCTTTGGGATGCCCTGAGGTTGTGAAAGGTGCTATAGAAATGCAAGACTTTCTTTTTTCTTTATCTCCTGGACAACATTCCTCCCTCAATCACCACCACCAAAAAGAGATCAACTGGTTTCTCCTCTCACTGCTGTAGGATTTTGCTATGTACAAGTTGGCTGCCTGTTTGCTTACATAACAAATTCACTGCACTGCAAAAAAAAACCTGAACGTTTGTTTTAAAATATGCTTCAGGCAACTCAGAGTTACGTCCAGTTTTGTTCAGCCTTCCTCACAGTAGCACCAAGACCCACTCACCACATCACCTGTACTCGATGACCTACACTGGCTCCTGTTCCACAGACACCTTGATTTTAAAATTCTCATCCTCCTGTTCAAATCCCTCCATGGCCTCACCCTTCCTCCCCATCTCTGTAACCTCCTCCAGCCCTACAATCAACAACAACAACAACAACAACAACTTGTATTTACATAGCACCTTTAACGTAGTAAAACGTCCCAAGGCGCTGCACAGGAGTATTTTAAGACAAAAAATGTGACACCGAGCCACATAAGGATAAATTAGGGCAGGTGACCAAAAGCTTGGTCAAAGAGGTAGGTTTTAAGGAGCGTCTTAAAAGGAGGAAAGAGGTAGCGAGGCGGAGAGGTTTAGGCAGATCCTCCAAGAACTCTGCGTTCCTCCAACTCGGGTCTCTTGTGCATCCTTCACCCCACCATTGGCGGTCGTGCCTTCAGCAGCCTAGGCCCCCAAGCTCTAGAATTCCCTCCCCAAACCTCTCCGCCTCTCTCTCTCTCTCTCTCTCTCCTCCATTAAGATGCTCCTTAAAACCTACCTCTTTGACCCAGCTTTTAGTCATCCTTCCTAATAGCTCCTTCTTTGGCTCCGTACGCTCCTATGAAGCGCCTTGGGACGTTTCCCAATGTTAAAGGTGCTAGCTATATAAAGGCAAGTTTTGTAGTGACATGGAAAATGGAGACAGTCAGCAACTGATTTAATGTAGCCAGTTTGACACAACTACATTGTACTCCGGGAGTCATGTGGGAAAAACAACACAAGGAAGCTCAAAGCCGGAGTGATGCAGTGCAAGTACCCAGGAGAAAGAGGCCAACCTCTTTCACTCACCAAAAATTTAGCACACGGTCAGGATCAGTACTAATCAAATTATTTTCTCAGTTTCCTTTGTGCCCACATCAGAAATAATTATTACTATTAATATGCACTGTTGGGGATCATTTTGTTGCTGCCGTTGTTCCTTTACATAATCTCTGAAGTACAACTTTTGTGACTTAAGTTTCATATCTATTGGAAAAGAACAATAGATTTCCAGACAGCTAGAGAGGGAGTGAGGCGATGAGAATTTGATGCTAAAAATAAATGACTGCCTACTGGTTTGTAAATTGCTCACAACAGAACAAATTCACAACTGTATCTTCCAGAATTGATTCAATTCATTGTGCAACAGGTGGTCTTAATAACTTGATGCAGCAAGAGGGAGAGCGAGTGGTCTGTATGCAGTATTACTGCGGGAGAGAGGGTGGGTGTACACCATGTTACCTTCTACCAATAAAAGACAGACTTGCATTTCTATAGCACCTTTCACGACCTTAGGACGTCCCAAAGCGCTTTACAGCCAATGAGGTACTTTTGAAGTGCAGTCACTGTTGTAATGTTATAAATACAGCGGCCAATTTGCGCACAGCAAGCTCCCACAAACACCAATGAGATAATGTCCGGCTAATCTGTTTTAGCGATGTTGGTTGAGGGATAAATATTGGCCAGGACACCAGGGAGAAAACTCCCCAGCTCTTCTTCAAATAGCGCCGTGGGATCTTTTACATCTACCTGAGACACGGTGGCAGACAGGGCCCCGATTTAACGTCTCATCAAAAAGACGGCACCGCCAACAGCGCAGCACTTTCTCCGTACTGCACTGGAGCGTCAGCCTAGATGATGTGTTCACATCTCTGGAATGGGGCTTGAACCCACAACCTTCTGACTCAGAAGTGAGAGTGCTACCACTAAGCTATGGCTAACACCAATAATCCCATAATGACGAGAACAATCAGGGCAGCTTTCACAATCATCAATTTACACAGGCACAGCACACAGGTAATGTTCTATGTACTTCACACAAGAGCTGGCCCTTCAAGCTCACCTGCTTCAGCAGGTGTGTTTTGTGGCTTTTCAAACTAGACGAGGAAGCGCGGGAAATGTGTGACATCTTCTCTCTCTGGTAGGAAAAATATTATAGACTGACACCGTTTAATACTGCTCGCTCCAAATGCACCTCCCACTGGTCCATCATGAAGGGGCATTGATGGCATCAGGGATGGTAAATAGTTCACCTAGGTGAACAAGCAGCACAAATAGCACAAGCCCATAAAGAGAAATAATCTCCATGACAAGTATAGCATCACACTGTTGTTAAGTGAGTATCCCCAGAAGTGTGTTAGGAAATTCAGGCAGTGAAAGAATCAGTAACTCCACCCCAACCCTTTCCAGTGTTTCACACGTCACTGTATGCTACTAAGAACTGCCTGCTCCTCAGACTCCAGCCTCTTGTGCATCCCCCCCCCTCTCTCCTCCACTGACAGCCAGGCCTTCAATCACCTCAGCCTCATGTTCTGGAATTCCCTCCTTAAACCTCTCCACCTCATTCTCCTCCTTCAAGACCCTCCTCTGGAGTTTAGAAGAATGAGAGGTGATCTCACTGAAACATACAAGATTCTGAAGGAGATTGACAGGGAAGATGCGGAGAGGTTGTTTCCCCTGGCTGGAGTGTCTAGAACTAGGGGTCACAGTCTCAGGATAAGGGGTCGGCCATTTAAGATTGAGATGAGGAGGAATTTCTTCAGTCAAAGGGTGGTGAATCTTTGGAATTCTCTGCCCCAGAGGGCTGTGGATGCTGAGTCTTTGAGGATATTCAAGGCTGAAATCGATAGATTTTTGGACTCTAGGGGAATCAAGGGATATGGAGATCGGGCGGGAAAGTGGAGTTGAGGTCAATGATCAGCCATGATCTTATTAAATGGCGGAGCAGGCTCGAGGGGCCGCATGGCCGACTCCTGCTCCTATTTCTTATGTTCTTACGTTCTTAAAATCCAACTCTTTGACAGAGTTTTTGGTCAACCCGAATAGCTCCTTCTTTGGCTCAGCTCCCCTTTCTTTCCCCTGATGCCTCCGGGAAGCACCTTGGGACGTTTTTCTATGTTAAAGGCGCTATGCAAATGCAAGTTGATGTATTGTGCGACGCAATATAGACTATACGGTTTCCTATAACTGGTCCATTATTACTTAATAATGAACCCGAGATAATCACAATCAGTAATTCTTCTGCGTGGATGTCATTGACATCAGAGCACACGAACTGCTGCCGTTCGCCTGTTAGCAACAGAAAAGACAAAGTATACAGTGCAACGCAGGACAGTGGTGAATTCCCCTCAGAGTACGTTGGGGATGATGTCTTAAGTATGGGGGTCTGCTGCTTCTGAAAATTCATCTAGTGGTAGAAGTGTGTCATTGCAGGTGTGTCACAGAACGGTGACTTCCACACAAGGGGGGGCGGGGCAGAATTTTCACCTTCACGACACTGGCGGTAAACTGGCAGAGCCAATCGCCTGCCCGTTATAGAACACTCCATTTTAATTTCCATTGTATAACGGGTGGGCGATCTCTCCGTCAGTTTACCGGCCAGGTGGTGAAGCTGAAAAATCTACCCCAAGGAGTGCAAGACATACTGTACATAGTAAATTTAATCGTTATGTCACACACACACACACAATGTTCAGATGTCAAACACACACAATGGGTTTACGTCGTCAGCCAAGCCATTTGCTGACATTACTGCCTGGTACTTACTCTCAAGCATCCATTATTTTCTGTACAAGGATAAATATCTTTTTATCTTCACTGCAATTAGTTGTATTGCTGGTCAGGGAAACATCATGACCACCATTGTAATGAAGAAAGCAAGGGGCCCATTGTATCCGCCCTTGGGATAGATTTCAATGCCGTTCTCATATCAAGGTCAGCACCGCAAATGAGGCACCTTAAAACAAACCTCTCGCTCGTGTCACCAAAGGGATGTTACTTGTTCAAACGCTGAATCGCTCCAAAACTCAGGGCACATTGCGTCTGCACGAGCAGGTACATATGACAGGCAGGCATATACACACCAGCACTCCGCAGGCTCACACCAACAAGAGATGGGGCAGTTTCACACTGTACCTCAGTGCCGTGTTTTCAGAACCCATCCTGGTTTGGGGCACTACCCCCACTCCGGCTGGAGTTAAATTACAGCAGCACAGTAATAATCCACCACTTTAGTATTGGCAATGGCAGCAGAGCCAAATCAAATTGCAAAACTGCCTGGAATCATCCACATTGCTACAATTGGGGCAAATTCAGCACAAAAACCCTAATGTAACAGCACAAAAGGTTTTTGTAAAAAAAAAGGTTGGATCTGAATCAAGCTTATTTTTGGTTGCGAGGAGAAAGAAGGGAATGAATGGCTTTAGGCTGTCAGAGCTTGAAGATTGATTCACACCACAGTGAAATCATGTTACAACAATAATCGGACAGAAGGGACAGTTATTTTTCTAGAATACAATAAAAGGTACTGCAATTTCCATCAGGCTGAAATAAAACTGATACTCAGAGGAATCATCTGGCATCGCATCACTTCAGTTATCACATTCCGAAATCTCTGCTTTTCAGCCAACGCTCAGCTCCATGCTCACTAACCAGCCCCATGCCTGAATTTATCCTCAGCAGAAATGTCCAATAAAGCCATCTAAAAACTTTTCTTGTGCATTGCACGAGACAATAAATGCATAAAGATTTATTTCCAAAACTGGGTCTCAAGCTGTTCCCTACCTAGCCTTCACCTCACGGACTGCAGTGGTTCAAGGCAGCGGCTCACCACCACCTTCTCAAGAGCAATTAGGGATGGGCGTTAAATGCCCACATCCCGTGAATGAATTTTTTTTTTTATATAAAAGAGCAAAAAAGGAATTCGACCCCCAAACAAAAATATCTTTTCAATGGACCAGTCCGATCTCGCCACCTTTTTGTTCTGCTCTCCAGAAACACATGCAGTTGCTTTTAGAACCCTTTTATATACTCTACTACACTGGCAGCCTCCTCCACAACTCTCATTACCCTTCAGGTGAAAAAGTGATGCTCTTGCACAATTCGACCTTCATTCTCACGGTTTAAGATGTCATCTGAATTCCACCATGCATCATAGTCTTGCAGCACACTGCAACTATCCTAGATCCAGTATCGGAGAAATGGCACTCCTTATGTTGTGACAATCGGTTCATAAGAATTTATTGACAGTTATGAAAGACAAAATTTTAGATGATGATTAAAATGAACCCACCAGGTAGATGTAGATATTAATATAGATATGTATCTATATCTGTCTATCTATAGACAGACAGACACAACACTTGTCCAACTGGCCCATTCAGATCCCGTTCTGTGCAAAATCTGAGCCACTGTCACAGCAGAAGCGAATACTGGAATGCAAATTTCAATCTTAAGCAGTGAAACTGAATTTTTACTATTTCTGTAACAGAAGTTTGTTTCATGAGGCTGAAAGATATCAAACGCACATTTAAACAAGAAAGTTTATAGCTTTCTTGTTAAGGACACAGTTGGCATCAGTTTCCATCTTGCAATTTGTAACTTCAGGGGTACACCTCAAGTGCCACATAAATTTCCACAATTATGATTGAAACAACTCTAAAAGATTGTAACCCAGATGGATCAGTGGATATATACACCATGTGGTGTAGCACTGAAGTACAGACCAGAAGGGTCCCAGGGTTGAGCCTTAGTCTCTGTGATCACCGAGTTGGTTAGGGCACAGTAGGAAGTCCCACAGTTAGTCTCAAGTGTCCTCTCAGCTAGGAAAAGGGAGAAATACAGATCAGCCGGGGTTCCAACTCCAGATTACTATCCAGACAGTCAGCACTCCTGGAGAGTGCGCACATGCAGAACGCCACCCCGCCCCACCACAATAGAATGGCCAGTTAGCTGAGGTACTGGTCGGCTGCCAGCACCTTTGGTATCGCACGTGCAACACCACATTTAATGGAGGGATGGGAAGGAGGGTGGGGCAGCACTGTTCAAATGCAAATATCATGGCCAAAATTACAGTCGGCTTGGAGTGATCAACCACCTGTTTACACTTTAATTCAGTCGCTGTTTGAATATTCCAGTTTAAAAAAATAAATTGACTATTACTTCAAGTACAGCAAACATTTACACTGTCTGCTCCAACACACTTCAAAGTTATATAGCAATTGGGCAGTAAAGTCCTGGATCTCAGTACACACCAATAATTTTTTTTGAGGGACTAAAAAACTCCACAGCACAGATAATTATTCAACTTAAAATATTTCTGTTGCAGGATTTAATTAACCCACTTCCCCTTTAATATGTAAAAAATCTCTCTCCTCTCTGCCCGCCCCCCGGTTATTCCAAATATATATTATATATAGTTATCGTGTGTCTGTCTGCATCTGCCTGCCTGTGCCCTGAGTTACCAAAATAATGGTGAGCTTCGAGATGCTGTAAAGCCAGCATCTTATAGTCAGGGGAGACATTTCAGCTCGTACAATAATATGTGCGAGAGTCAAAAAAAAAAGTATTTCCATTGCAGCCATCACAGCCAGTACTTTTGCAATGTGACAAGTATGCATTTCCACAGCAAAAAAAAATATATAAATAACCCAGTCAGACTTCATGCTTTCATGAAAGGGGTGGGGGTGAAATAATGCAAAACATTATAGCAGTCTTGCTGCTTTTCTCCCAGGTCTGACTGTTACAATAATGAGACAGGCCCGGAATAGAGCTGACAACATAACAACTGTGCAGCGGAGCTGAAGAATGACAGATGTGACTGCAAAGGATCACCTTGAAGTAACTGTGTGCAACAACAAAAAATGAAATGAGAGGGGAGGGAGGGACGAGTCCCCTGGTTTACCGGCTGTCTCTTGTGTGTAGTTGAGAGGGAGGTGGGTAAAGGTGGGGGAATGAGTGAGGGGAAGGAGGTGGGAGAGAGAGATGGGGAGATGGGGAGAGAGGAAGAGAGAGGGAGAGAGCGCTTCTCTCTCTCAGCCACTGTCAGGTGCCACCGTTACCTCTTTCTGTTTGGGGTCCTGCGGGTACACGTCCGGTGGCCCCAGCCGGGGGCGTTTGAGCGGCCGCTGCTCATAGCTCAAGAAGCCGAACGCCGCCATCCTACATCTCAGCAACAAGCCGGAGTTTGGAGTGCCGGCTTCCCACAATCCTTTAGGTCTCTCTCAGCTATTAAAGAAAGAATGAGACACATTTTAAAAAAAAAATTCTATATATAATAATCATAACATACATTGCAGATAGCATTGCACCAAAGTTTACGGTGCAAAAAAATGTATGCAAAAAAAAAAGCCTCCCACTAAGTTACTTGTGTACAGAGGCACTCATTTTTAAATTATATATATATTCACATATTTTAGACTTTCTAATGCTTTTATATCTGAATCCCATTTTAGACTTTCTAATGCTTTTAGATCTGAATCCTTGTGAACTGGCAACAGTTTATATTAGATGTCTGCAAAAAAATATATATGACTTGTCCTCCAAAATTATAAAATGTTACATTATATATACACACATTTGAACTCGCCTGTATGATCAAAGTATCTCTTTTAAAAGGATGGCAAACTATTGCTATCAATTATACATTTTTTCGCCTCCTGTTGGATTTTAATTATAATTATAAAACGAGTAAAAACATAGCATACAAGACCCAAAACTGTTTGCTGTAAAAGAGAGATGGAACACTTTGCCACAAGGTTCAACTGAGAACTCTCCCAATTTGCTTGTTTTCCGATGAGGGGACATTTTAAAAAAATATATAAAAACATATTTGCATTTTGCAACATTCATGTCAGGGCATGAAACATGTTGCACGATTTTTATTTATCATCTGTTCTATTCAACTTGTGCCCAGGGCCAGAAAAAAAAACACAATAACCAAAAATAATAGGGCTCCTTCTCTCAGTGCAGATTGCCCAATACTGTGCTTACCTTTCCAGGGGGTTAATCTGGTGTGGGGCGCAAGAAACCGGTCAATGATGCATTGGTGAACATGATCCACCTCGGTAACACTCCATTAGCTCTGCCACCGCAGGCAACAACCCCCTTTCCTAGTAATTATAAAGATAATTTGTTTCCTTTTTTGTTAAAAACAAATCCCTTCCTGCTTCCCCTCCTCCTGGGTTCTGGGCTATCTTGCCGGTCTGCGGTTCGCTTGCTGCCCTCTGAATTGACGCAACCCCGTTGCCGGCAGAAAACAGCTTGATCGGCAAGCCCCCGTTTAAAGGGAAAGGGAACACGTCGGGTCGGCCGAGAAATATTTTCTGACCATCTCCCCGGCTAATGGAATAAAGGGGCTTGTAAAGGGAGCGTCTCCAAAGAAAATTCTGACGCTTTCTCCCTCAACCTGCCCGCCTGTCTTGTCCACACATGTTTAAAATTATATATTTATTTCTGTGTGTGGTACTTATACATGTCTGTGACTCTGAATTCACCTCTGAAGTCATGAAGGTTGGGGGTTCAAAGTCCCACTCCATGGAAATTTGAGCATAAAAATCCAGGCTGAAACCCCAGTGCAGTACTGAGGGAATGCTGCACTGTCGGAGGTGCTGTCTCACGGGTGAGACGTTAAACTGAGGACTTGTTTGCCCTCTCAGGTGGATGTAAATGATCCCATGGCACTATTCAAAAGAAGAGCATGGGAGTTCCCCTGCTGTCCTGATTATCTGGTCATTTATATCTGTTTGTGGGACCTTGCTGTGCGCAAACTAGCTGCTGTGTTTCCTACATTACAACAGATATAAATCATAGACCTCTCTGTTTTTATGAACTAACAGGCAAGCAATGGCAACAATCTTTGTGTTCTGATGTTAATGACATCCACACGGAAGGATCCCACTCCAGAGACTTGAGCACAAAAATGAAGGCTGACAGTCCAGGGCAGCGCTGAGAGAGTGCTGCACTGTCGGAGGTGCTGTCTTTGGATGAGACATTAAACCGAGGTCCCGTCTGCCCTCCCAGGTGGACGTAAAAGATCCCATGATATTATTTTGAAGAAGAACAGGGGAGTTATCCCTGGTGTCCTGGCCAATAATAATCCCTCAACCAAACATCACGAAGGAACAGATCATCTGGTCATTATCACATTGCTGTTTGTGGGAGCTTGCTGTGCGCAAATTGGCTGCCGCGTTTCCTACATTACAACAGTGACTGCACTGCAAAAAAGTACTTCATTGGCTGTAAAGCGCTTTGGGATGTCCTGAGTTGAAAGGTGGTGTATAAATATAAATCTTTCTTGCTCACCCATGCATGTTGCAGCAGCTCCTGGATGTGCTAGTACTGGTCAGAGCAGCAGCCATGGTTCTGGATCCAAATGCAAATGACAGGAATACATTCATCCCAGGGTGCAGCTGCATTTCAGCCCAAGGGTCCTGCCTGCCACTCAAAAAATAAATCGTACTGCCTCAGCTCTGATGCTGTGCTCATTAGGAGAGCTCTCTACCAGCTGCAAGCAACAGTGAGGCAGGAGTCAGAGCTCGATCCATACAAGTCATAGGAATATAAGAACAGGAGTAGGCCGTTCAGCCACTCGAGCCTGTTAGGCCATTCAATTAGATCACGGTAGGGTTCGGTAGCATAGTGGTTACGTTACTGGACTAGTAATCCAGAGGCCTGGACTAATGATTCAGAGAGGTGAGTCCAAATCCCACCACGGCAGCTGGGGAATTTAAATTCAGTTAATTAAATAAATCTGGAATAAAAAACTAGTATCAGTAATGGTGACCATGAAACTACTGGATTGTCGTAAAAACCCATCTGGTTCACTAATGTCCTTCAGGGAAGGAAATCTGCCGTCCTTACCTGGTCTGGCCGATATGTGACTCCAGACCCACAGCAATGTGGTTGACTCTTAACTACCCTCTGAAATAGCCCAGCAAGCCACTCGCTTGTACCAAACTGCTACTGCAGCGGTTCAAGAAGGCGGCTCACCACCACCCTCTCAAAGGCAAATAGGGATGGACAAAAAAATGCCGGCCTTGCCAGCGACGCCCACATCCCATGAATGAATAATCTGCACCTTAACTCCATCTTGGTTCTGTAACCCTTAACGAAAGTCTATCAATCTCAGTTTTGAAATTTTTAATTGACACCTAACCGCAACATCTTTTTGGGGGAAAAGAGTTCCAGATTTCCACGACTCTTTGTGTGAAGAAGTGGTTCCTGACATCACCCCTGACCGGCCCAGCTCTAATTTTAAGGTTATGCCCCCTTTGTTCTGGACTCCCCCCGCCACCAGAGGCAATAGCTTCTCTCTATCTACCCCATCAAATCCTGTAATCATCTTAAACAGCTCAATTAGATCCATGATCAATGCAAGAGGAGATGCACGGTGGGATAGATTTTACAAATAAGCGCTTCATGATTCATGTGATGGGAGTACTTATTCGAAATTCAGGCACAGAGGCTAGCGCAACATCACAGCACAATCTTCTGTTGATTAATTTTAATCATGCTGGGTGTACTGTGCTCTGCGCCCGGATTCCAAATATGTGTTCTCATTGCACAAAGTTCTGTTTGTAAAATCTCCCCCTTGGTTTATGTTTAAAAGCTCCAATGTTACCAGTGGCATTTAAAATCAGGGAGACTGACTTAGCTTGGAAACACATTAAAATAACTCATACGTGACAATTTTTTTTTTAAACAAGAGGGACCTCTATGAAAATAGATTAAACCAAAATTATGTGAGTACCCATTATTATGAGTGGCACTTGCCAAGTCTGATTTTACTTATATACATGTGCGTTTCGGTATAGTGTCATTTGTATACATAATCTATGGAGAGAGCAAAGGGAACAGTGCAAGTATCCTGCCCACCCCCCACCCCCGCCCACCCCTTCCACTCAATCAATTCCAGATATTAGGAAGTGAGCATGTGTGAATATGGGGAAAGGTTTCCTTTGTGCACTATGTGTGTGGCCAAAAATTCAACACATCAACAAAGATTGTGTTTACGATGTCACTGTGCATAGCACATAGAGGCAATCTCTCCCTTTTAAGTGAGGACAGGATTAAACTCGGCTGTGCTAAATCAGCTCTACAGTCAAATACCCTGCCAACGCTCACTCGGTTAAACACCTCTCTCGATTGACTTCAATCGAAAGAAAAATCGGGAGAGGAGTTTAATGGGCCGGGCCGATATTGTGCATTTTGCACTGGAGCCCAAAGTTACACTGTCTGGGCTTAGGCATGAAGACTTGATTTCAGCTGGCACAATCCACCCATGCTCTGCCACACAAGGTTCCAAGCATCACCCCCCACTGACACCCCTCTGCCCAGTCCTGCTGAGCTCCCTGTGCCCAGCAAATTGGCTTCAAGATCCTCGTCCTGATATTCAAATCCCTCCACGGTCTTGCTCCACCTTACTTGAAGGAAGTTCTCCAGCTACACTTCCCTGCGTGCGCCCTCCTCTGCGATGTTACGGTATTGCTGCTCCTTCTGCTCCACCATCATAGCGCAATCATTTGGTTATTACGCCCCTGATCTCTGGCATTTTCTCCAGACCACTTTGCCTTGCTACCTCCCTTCTTGCCTTCAAAAGTCTCCTAAAAAGCCATCCCTTTTATCCTGATTTCAATCTCCTCCATCCCCCTCTCCCCCAGAAACTTTTCTGCCGTGTCTTCAACTTTTAACCTTTAAAGCACAACTAAGAGGTTTTTCTTAATGTGCGGAGTGCTATATAAATGCAACTTGTTGTTTGTAATGGCTAATCATCTCCTATTTTCTGTTGATATCACAAGCAAAACCATATTTCCCACCAACTTCAATTAGTGAAAGTTATTATACTCTTGGATCAAGAACAAAACATGATTATCTGAAGAGACGTTAAGTGTGAATAATATTTCTTAATGTTTCCTGCCAGTTGGCCACAGCAGAAAAGAATCTTAAGTGAGGGATATCACCAGGCAACAGAACAGAGATTATTGTCAACTGAGATTACAAAGGACACGATCCACCTGTATAAAGAAAAAAAGAAAAGAAAGACTTGCATTTCTATAGCACCTTTCACAAGCACCGAACGTCTCAAAGTGCTTCACAGCCAATGAAGTACTTTTGGAGTGTAGTCACTGTTGTAATGTGGGAAACACAGCAGCCAATTTGCACAAAGCAAGCTCCCACAAACAGCAATGTGATAATGACCAGATAATCAGTTTTTGTTATGTTGATTGAGGGATAAATATTGGCCAGGAGGCCGGGGATAACTCCCCCTGCTCTTCTTCAAAATAGTGCCATGGGATCTTTTACGTCCACCTGCGAGAGCAGACGGGGCCTCGGTTTAACGTCTCATCTGAAAGATGGCACCTCCGACAGTGCAGCACTCCCTCAGCACTGTCAGCCCTAGATTTTTGTGCTCAAGTCTCTGGAGTGGGACCTGATCCCACGACTTTCTAACTCAAAGGCAACTGTGCTACCCACTGAGCCACAGCAAAAGATAAATTAGTTCCTACTTTAACTGAAGGACATTATAAAATAAATACTGAGTTCCATTTTTAGCTTTTAGTTGTGTAAACTGTTACTCCTATGTCAAAAATCATAAATTTATGCATTATATAGTCCCATATTCTCAGGCAGGCCATTAGTCCTTTAGGCTAACAGTTTACTGCTGTCGTCCTCAACTACAGTCTCTACTTAGTTTATTCGTCCGTTAATGGCTGCATTTCTGAAATTTTATTTTTTAAATGTTTTCTTTTTTCTTTTCCTACAGGCACTGAGTTGAGTGGTGGTACAGTTCTACAGGCACTGAGTTGAGTGGTGGTACAGTTCTACAGGCACTGAGTTGAGTGGTGGTACAGTTCTACAGGCACTGAGTTGAGTGGTGGTACAGTTCTACAGGCACTGAGTTGAGTGGTGGTACAGTTCTACAGGCACTGAGTTGAGTGGTGGTACAGTTCTACAGGCACTGAGTTGAGTGGTGGTACAGTTCTACAGGCACTGAGTTGAGTGGTGGTACAGTTCTACAGGCACTGAGTTGAGTGGTGGTACAGTTCTACAGGCACTGAGTTGAGTGGTGGTACAGTTCTACAGGCACTGAGTTGAGTGGTGGTACAGTTCTACAGGCACTGAGTTGAGTGGTGGTACAGTTCTACAGGCACTGAGTTGAGTGGTGGTACAGTTCTACAGGCACTGAGTTGAGTGGTGGTACAGTTCTACAGGCACTGAGTTGAGTGGTGGTACAGTTCTACAGGCACTGAGTTGAGTGGTGGTACAGTTCTACGGGCACTGAGTTGAGTGGTGGTACAGTTCTACAGGCACTGAGTTGAGTGGTGGTACAGTTCTACAGGCACTGAGTTGAGTGGTGGTACAGTTCTACAGGCACTGAGTTGAGTGGTGGTACAGTTCTACAGGCACTGAGTTGAGTGGTGGTACAGTTCTACAGGCACTGAGTTGAGTGGTGGTACAGTTCTACAGGCACTGAGTTGAGTGGTGGTACAGTTCTACAGGCACTGAGTTGAGTGGTGGTACAGTTCTACAGGCACTGAGTTGAGTGGTGGTACAGTTCTACAGGCACTGAGTTGAGTGGTGGTACAGTTCTACAGGCACTGAGTTGAGTGGTGGTACAGTTCTACAGGCACTGAGTTGAGTGGTGGTACAGTTCTACAGGCACTGAGTTGAGTGGTGGTACAGTTCTACAGGCACTGAGTTGAGTGGTGGTACAGTTCTACAGGCACTGAGTTGAGTGGTGGTACAGTTCTACAGGCACTGGGTTGAGTGGTGGTACAGTTCTACAGGCACTGAGTTGAGTGGTGGTACAGTTCTACAGGCACTGAGTTGAGTGGTGGTACAGTTCTACAGGCACTGAGTTGAGTGGTGGTACAGTTCTACAGGCACTGAGTTGAGTGGTGGTACAGTTCTACAGGCACTGAGTTGAGTGGTGGTACAGTTCTACAGGCACTGAGTTGAGTGGTGGTACAGTTCTACAGGCACTGAGTTGAGTGGTGGTACAGTTCTACAGGCACTGGGTTGAGTGGTGGTACAGTTCTACAGGCACTGAGTTGAGTGGTGGTACAGTTCTACAGGCACTGAGTTGAGTGGTGGTACAGTTCTACAGGCACTGGCCACTTTCTGGAACCTTGTTTGGTCATCCTTCATGCCCAAGTCTAAAGACTGAATGTCAACAGGCTATTTGTCAAATGCTCCGTCACATGTGGAAACCCATCGCTGTGTTTAAAGAGTCTTCAAACCTAGCTACTGAGAAACCCAGACAGGTGCAGTTTCTGCTGCACAGGTACAGTGCACACTCTTTCTCTGTAGGAACAACTCCTCGCTCCCACCTTACCTAAGTCCAGAGAGAGCTTAGGCACAGGGTAGCAAAAGCCAAGGCCTAGGAATACCCAAGATTGTGCTGGGGTACTCATGGAGTTTAGCTATGTAAAACCATACAGCTTAAATGCACAGAGCACTGGGTGAGCTTTCTGCTTGTTCAGCCAGTTCCATCCTATTATGAGAGATTGTGTAGAATGGGCCGATACTCTCTGGAGTTTAGAAGAATGAGAGGTGATCTCATTGAAACATACAAGATTCTGAAGGGGATTGACAGGGTAGATGCGGAGAGGTTGTTTCCCCCTGGCTGGAGTGTCTAGAACTAGGGGGCATAGTCTCAGGATAAGGGGTAGGAGGAATTTCTTCACTCAGAGGGTTGTGAATCTTTGGAATTCTCTGCCCCAGAAGGCTGTGAATGCTGAGTCTTTGAGTATATTCAAGGCTGAGATCGATAGATTTTTGGACTCTAGGGGAATCAAGGGATATGGGGATCGGGCGGGAAAGTGGAGTTGAGGTCGAAGATCAGCCATGATTTTATTGAATGGTGGAGCAGGCTCGAGGGGCCGTATGGCCGACTCCTGCTCTTATTTCTTATGTTCTTATGTTCTTAAGGTATTGGCTTGCAGAATTATTAGATGGAGGCACCCTAAAGACCAAGGACTATGATGTGACTGGCTGTGACTCAGTGTCCTGACTCATGCCTACTCCGCTTTCTCCGATAGACACAGGGGGATCTACATCCCTCCCTCCCGCCTTCCTCCCATCTCCGCACAGTAAGTAAGCTAGCATACTTCTTCCCGTAGCACCCTGAGGACATTTTTAAAACAAGCTTCTGATTAGGGAAGAAGTGGAGTGATCCGAGCTTGGCACTGAGGAAGGATGGAGATACGTTCCATCTAGAACAGATGTATAGAAAATATGTTTCACTCATATGCTACATGGCCTTTTCTCATTCTTATTCTTCCTGGTGAAGTTATTAAAACCTTCAAAGGCAAACACTGAGCAATGTGCTTGCACAACAAAATAACCAATTAGAAAGAAAACAAGACAGTTAAGAGTCTGTAACCACCACTGCAAGATATCTTGAACTACCGCAGTAAAGCCTGGTCATAGACAAGCCGATTAACACTTCAAATATTTAATTCAAACAAGGTAAATATTGACAATTCAATCATGGTGCATTTTGTTCATGTGGTGGTTTGCGGGATCATACAGTAATATTTTCAGTCAAGTTATTTGCGCGGCTCTGCATTAGTAGAGGCACTCTGGTCCCCTGCAAGTAGGGGGCTGTGACCGTGGAAGTTATTGCTTGAGGCAGACCGAGGGAGGGAAGTCTTTTTTTAAGATCTGTGGGTGGTCTCTGAGTCAGAAGGTCGTGGGTTCAAGTCCCACTCCAGGGACTTGAGCACATAAAGCTAGGCTGACACTCCAGTGCAGTGCTGAGGGAGCTCTGCACTGTCAGAGGTGCCGTCTTTCGGATGAGACGTTAAACCGAGGCCCCGTCTGCTCTCTCAGGTGAACGTAAAAGATCCCGTGGCACTATTTCGAAGAAATGGGGGGGAGTTATCCCCGGTGTCCTGGCCAATTATTTATCCCTCAATCAACATAAACAAAAACAGATTATCTGGTCATTATCACAATGTTGTTTGTGGAGCTTGCTGAGCGCAAATTGGCTGCCGCGTTTTCTACATTACAACATTGACTGCACTTTAAAAAGTACTTAATTGGCTGTAAAGTGCTTTGGGATGTCCGATGGTCATTAAAGGTGCTATATAAATGCAAGTCTTTCTTTCTTTATATTCACTGCACTTTGAGTTGGCCCACTCACATTCAGCTGTAATCTGAGGTTGAGAATAAGAGCTTGAATTTCTCCACCATTCCACTGCTGCAGGATGACGGCCTAAGTCTTGGACCCAGGACTTCCTTAGATTTTCTGTCTTCTCTATTATGTGGAGGATCACCTGTGGCAGAAAATGGAGATGTGTCTAGAGAGGGTCTGTAGGGTGTGGAGGCAAAGCTCTGCAGGCACAGGTTTCCAATGGAGTTTGTGAGTTGGGATCTGTTTCTTCAACTCCAGTTTTGTGAAAAGTAGGGACATCCCATAGTCATTTTATTATGCCACCTTCAACCTAGGGAAGCTAACGTTGTCAGCTACATTCCTAGATAATCAACTCTTTGTATTTTTACTCTCCATATTCTAGAACTGGCATTCTTCAGAATAATTGTCCTTGGTAATAATAGTATGTGTTGTAAAAACGAATAAAGACTTGAATTTATATAACACCTTATCACATCACTCAGAAACACGGCAAAGCGTTTCACGTACAATGAGCTACTTTGAAGTGTAATGACTATTCTTATCTAGGTATTCAGGGCAGCCATTTTGCACAGAACATGATCTCACAAGTAGCCATGAGATGAAGGACTGTTTTTAATGGTGTCTGTTGGCCAAGACTCAGAAGAATTCCCTGCTCATCAAAGAGTGAGGTGGAATCTTTAATATTCACCGAAACCAACGGAATACGTAGATGGGGTCTTCATTTAATGCCTTATCCTCTAACAATTCCACACTCCTAAAGTACTATTCTGGAGTGTCAGACTAAACTCAGCACCTTCTTACTCAGAGGCAAGTATGCGACCAACTAAACCAAGCTGGCATTGCAGTGATTGCTTCTGTGGAATGTATCTCAAGGCCACTTTATCTTTGGACGCTGTTTTCTAAGTGTGGTTGATGGTTTTCTTGCACTTGACAAGGTATTTTTAGTCGTAGAATCTTTGCTGCAATTTTTTTTTAAATTGGGACAGCTATGTGAAGGGACAAAGCCATTTTCTTTTTTTATTAATTCATGGGATGTGGGCATCTCTGGCAAGGCCAACCTTTATTGCCCAGCCCTATTTGCCCTTGAGAAAGTGGTGGTGTGCCATCTTCTTGAACTGCTGCAGTCCACAGTGCTGTTAGGTAGGTAGTCTAGGATTTTGACCCAGCAACAATGAAAGATCGGCGATATATTTTCAAGTCAAGATGGTGTGCGACTTAGAGGGGAACTTGGAGGTAGTGGTGTTCCCACGCACTTGCTGCCCTTGTCCTTCAAGGTGGTAGAGGTCGCAGATTTGGGAGGTGCTGTCAAAGAAGCCTTGGTGAGTTGCTGCAGTGCATCTTGTAGATGGTACACACTGCAGCCACGGTATGCTGGTGGTGGAGGGAGTGAATGTTTAAGGCGGTGGATGGGGTGCCAATCAAACGGGCTGCTTTGTCCTGGATGGTGTCGAGCTTCTTGAGTGTTGTTGGAGCTCCACTCATCCAGGCAAGTGGACAATATTCCGACACACTCCTGACTTGTGCCTTGTAGATGTTGGAAAGGCTTTGGGGAGTCAGGAGGTGAGTCACTCGCCACAGAATGCCCAGCCTCTGACCTGCTCTTGTAGCCACAGTATTTATGTGGCTGGTCCAGTATTCAAACGAGTATAATCGAAGACAAAGTATGTCAGGGAGTGATGATTAGATAGCACCAAACTTGGGTTTTAAGAACATGTAGATTCTAGCAGGAAAGGAAGACTGAGGGATATTAGCGGTTCCACAGTTTTGAGGGTAAGAATGCATTAGAGTGCCAAATAGTGCAATAAGTCTTGAATTGAGCACAGTGAGATAGAGAGAGGAGAAAAAAGAAGAGGAAGTTGAGGAGAAACAACAGAAGGGTCTCAAGAGCACCAATAACCATAGAAATATTAATAAAATGGCAAGAAAGATTCTGGGTGTGAGAGAGAGATGTTTGAGAGATATTGATTGTCTCCAATGGTTTCATCCTTGTTTGTGCAGTAACTGCTTTATTCCCACTGGCTGTCTATTATTTGGGTAACTCTGTTTTTGAATGAAGTTAACCTAAGGATGTGTGAGGTATTCTGTTTATTTTTTCTGTTCTAATTTATGTGGAAAGAGCCTCTATTACTTTCCATTCAGGCACACTGCTGGACTGGGCTGTTGGATCGACAATTTTAAACAGGCAGTTATAAAGCAAATGTCTGCAGTTTTTTCTCTCCTCTGTGTTGCCAAACCAAAACCTGACAGCACCCCTCCCCAATTACTTCCCTCTCACACAAAGACCACCAACTAAATCAGTACCGGACCTCCTCCCAACAAATGACACCATTTCCGGCAAACCCCAGTCGCAGCAACCAACACCTGATACAAGCTTGTGAGGAAAGAGAAGACTCTCCCCTAAATGTAATGCCTCGAGCACAGTAAGCTGCGACTGTCTTTGTATAAAAATAAAGCAAAATAAGATTTGATTATCACAAAGCATGTGAATGACTTTTCAGGACTTTTATTAAGATTTCCATGGCTTTTTACATTTTCACGATGACTAGTCCATCATTTTCATAAAATATTTAATCATGGCAAAATATCAGCCTTAAGCATAAACAAAGAGGTGGTTTGATCCTGGCCAGCAGTAGTCTCGTCTCCATTACAGGGGCATTAACTCTGTAGTGTTAGGTTTCATAGAATCATAGAATAGGACAGCACAGAAGGAGGCCATTCGGCCCATCGTGTCTGCGCCGGCTCTTTCGAAGAGCAATCCAGTTAGTCCCACTCCCCATGTCCCTGCAATTTTTTTCTCCTTCAAGTATTTATCCAAGTCCCTTTTTAAGGTTACTATTGAACCTGTGTTCACCACCCTACCAGGCAGTGCATTCCAAATCCTAACCACTCGTTGCATAAAGCAGTTTTCCTCATGTCGCCTCTGGTTCTTTTGCCAATCACCTTAAATCTGTGCCCTCTCATTATCGACCCTTCAGCCCTTGGAAACAGTTTCTCTTTATTTACTCTGTCTAGACCCTTCATGATTTTAAACACCTCTATCAAATCTCCTCTTAGCCTTCTCTGCTCCAAGTTTGACGCAGCTTCTCTTACAAGACTATTGGCAGAAGGTTCATCAAGGACTGGTCCAGATGCCAGTACATTATTTCCTATTGAGCTGTTCATTGGCAGGCCTCACCGGTGACATCAGCAGGCCAGCTCCCCGCAGGAAAAAGGCACCTGAAATGACTGGTCCCTATGGCAGAGTGAGCAAGCAAGTTGAAGCTACTCCTACAGAGTAGGAGGCTTTGTTTGCGACGTTCTCTTATCACCTCGATGGGGTGGGGGCGGGCGGGGGTACATTATGTTAATAGTACTCTCCCCTTCGCTTACTTTCTCTTTTAATATTTTCAGTAAATGGTTCGAAAAAAAGGTCTTTGTATTGTGGGCTATGCAAGTCTCAACAGCAGATTAATAACCTATTCTCAATTTTTCAAATGCTAATCTTTTCATTGTTCACGTAGACAAGTCAGTGCAACTCCTCTTTATTCACTTACCAGAGTCTAGCCAGTGTAATCTCTGTACTCTTCCACCGACGATATGCTAAGTACTATTAATAATACCATATAAGAGGAGTAGTTATATAATGGAATCCTATAATACTGTGTTTATGTAGATGACTTTATACCTAGTATAAAATTTGCATTAGGCCCATACACACGTAAAATTGTTTGTGTGTGCATTTTTGAAATAAAATAAATATTTATATTGCTTCAAGAAGAGGTTCTGCAATATTGCCTAAGCTTGTTGTGGAAACTACACCATTTGTATTGGAGGGTGAATTCTACAGCGGTCAGAGCAACATAAAAATAAGTGCATGCACAAATGTTTTGCAGTTGCAATTTAGCATTGAAATTAGGCTCTTTGGATATCAGTCTATGAATGGTTTTTTTTCATATGAAATTCTTTTTTCTTCTATTTTACTGAGGGTGCTAATCTAATTAAAATAGTTGGGTTGATATCTCCATTGAAACAGTGGACAAAGGAATTTCATAGGAATATTAATATTCAAAAGGCCCAATTTTAAGGCATTTGTTTCTGGTTTCTTACCTTGCCCAACAGCTTGGGAAGGCTCATACAGGTCAATGAGTGACAACTGTTTGACTTATACAGGTGGCCAGAGTTGCTCAGCCCTCCAAGACCAAGCTAACATGGTTACCTGTGGGGATAAGGTGGGAAAGTTGAGTTGAGGTAGAAGGTCAGCCATGATCTTATTGAATGGCGGAGCAGGCTCGAAGGGCCGCATGGCCAACTCCTGCTCCTATTTCTTATGTTCTTCTGTCAAGGGTAGCCTTATCTCTGGAGGCACCCATGGAATCTATCTCCTTAGATGAGTCTTATAGCCCCCCAAGGCAACAGCAACAACAACTTGCATTTATATAGCGCCTTTAACGTAGTAAAACATCCCAAGGTGCTTCACAGGTGCGATAACAAACAGAATTTGACACTGAGCCACATAAGGAGTTATTACACAGGTGACCAAAAGCTTGGTCAAAGAGGTAGGTTTTAAGGAACGTCTTAAAGGAGGAGAGAGAGGTAGAGAGACAGAGAGGTTTAGGGAGGGAATTCCAGTGCTTCGGGCCCAGGCAGCTGAAGGCACGGCCGCCAATGATAAAGCGATGAAAATCGGGGATGCGCAGGAGGTCAGAATTAGAGGAGCGCAGAGATCGTGGAAGGTTGTGGAGCTGGAGGAGGTTACAGAGATAGGGAGGGGGTGTTGGCCATGGAGGGATTTGAAAACAAGGATGAGAATTTTTAAATCGAGGCATTGTCGGACCGGGAGCCAATGTAGGTCAGTGAGCACAGGGGCAATGGGTGAATGGGACTTGGTGCGAGTTAGGATACGGACAGCAGGGATTTGGATGAGCTCAAGTTTACGGAGGTTATAAGGTGGGAGCACTTAGTCATGCAACAGCACTGTAAATATAGTAAAAGACAATATAATGCCTCAGCCCCGGGCTTTGTGCCAACTTAATTCAATGTCAGATAAATCAAGTGTTGTGACACCAGGATGGGAGTCCTAGCTTGGTTGCTACTATGACAATGAAGATGCTGTCCCTGATAAAAGCATCATCCTCCCTCCTTGATGGTCAAGCAGATCATCTTGCTACCACTCTATGTTGTGTCTGAACTTACAAAACCACCCTCCAGAATAGGGGAACCAATTTCTGCACCAGATATAAGAACATAAAGAACATAAGAAATAGGAGCAGGAATAGGCCACTTGGCCCCTCCAGCCTGCTCCGCCATTCAATAAGATCATGGCTGATCTTGAGCTCAAAGCCACTTCCCTGCCCGCTCCCCATAACCCTTCACTCCCATGAAATGCAAATGGGTATTAGCATATCAAATTTTCCAGGGCAGTTAATTATGTCAAGCCGGGTATGATATTAAATGGAGAATAGAGAGATATCTACTTATGCAATATATATATATATAAAATGTTTGAGACCTTCCTACTTGTCACAACTATTTTCTGTTCTCACAATTTAGTGACCCTTTTTTGACATTGGTAATGATTAGAGGCAATGTCTGGTCCGTGTTATTTAGTACTACACCAAGTGATACAATTAACCATTAAATCATCATAGGAACTCAGTGAATCACATTTAGTGTTACAATCTATCTTTCTTTCCTGCTGCTAATTTCCTACTTTTTAACTTGTGTACCCAGGTAGTTGAACTCTCCACCATGGTGAACAATTTCATCGATCCTCTTCATGATCTTGAAAACAGTTTGAGATTGCCGATACGACTCATTCTTCAAGAAACTCTCCATCCATTAAAAGACCTCAACAACATCAATTTGCACTCATGTAGCACCTTTAACATAGAAAGACGTCGCAAAACACTTTACGGAGGCATGAGGAAAATGAACTCCAAGACATGGAAAGTGAGATTAGGGTAGGCGACCAAAAGCTTTGTGAAAGAGATGAGTTTTAAGGAGGATCTTAAAGGAGAAGGGGAAGGTAGAGAGGCAGAAGCGTTTAGAAAGGGAATTTCTGGGCATGAGATCCAGGTGGCTGAAGGCATAGGGTAATGAGAGGAGTGAGTGCACAAGAGACCAGAGTCAAAGGAAGAGAGAGTTCTGATGAAAGGTCATCGACCTGAAACGTTAACTCTGTTTCTCTCTCTCCACAGATGCTGCCTGACCTGCTGACTGTTTCCAGCATTTCCTGTTTTTATTATTAGAGAGTTCAGGGTGGCGGTGGTTGTAGGGGTGCAGGAGCATAAAGAGACAGAGAGGAGCGAGGGCATGGAGAGTTTCATCTTCTGGAGATATTCTTTGAAAACCTCAAAGACTCATTTTCCATTGCTGGTGTGATCAGGGTGCCTTGTTGAACTAGTTGACATTGCATCAAAACTTTACTTTTGACTTTCACGCTACTCCCTTGGAAAGCATTGCACCTTGCCATGTGGTTTATGCCATAATGCTGCTATAGGATGTAGTCATCCATTAAACACTTCTTTTTCTTGGCAACAAGATAGTGGAATAGGTGTTGTTTCTGCTGAAAAGAAAATAATAATTACAGATTAAAAACATCTCTCCAATCTATTTGGCAGCTGTGTGCATTTTTAATATCTTGTAATATCTTCAGGTCTTGTAAAATATTTTTTGCTTTATGTAAAATGCTTAAACTGTTTTGTGATTTTTGCATAGTTTCAATTTCAGCCCAAGTTTTCATTTTTTTATCTTCTTTCAAATTACTTTTTAATTTTGTTCGGATGTTGCATTACGTTTCACTTCCAATTCTTTTTATCGTTATTTTCTTTCGCGTTGCTTATTTTTCTCTGTAACAAAATCATTATTTACGAAGCCTTTAGAATCGTACAGCACAGAAAGAGGTCATTCAGTGCCTGTGCCGGCTCTTTGAAAGAGCTATCCAATTAGTCCCGCTCCCCCGCTCTTTCCCCGTAGCCCTGCAAATGTTTCCTTTTCAAGTATTTATCCAATTCCCTTTTGAAAGTTGTTATTGAATCTGCTTCCTTTCAGGCAGTGCATTCCAGATCATAACCACTTGCTGCATAAAAACAATTCTCCTCATCTCCACTCTGCCAATTATCTGAATGCAAATACAAGGAGAATTAGGAAGGTTTTATGGTATGAGAAAAGAGCAAGCAATGGGACTAGGCGGGGAGTTCTTTCAGCGAACTGGCGCATAGAGACAGGATGAATTACTTTCTTCTATGATATGAAATGTTTCTGAAACTGAGGGCCATCCTCATCGCCTCAACTGGTGAGATTGGCAACTTAGTAACATGTTGTGTTGGCTTATGGGCCATTTTGTTCGCTGAATGTGCAAGACACCAGGATTGAGTTGAAACTGAGCCAAGGTCAATTCACCAAAGACCCTTGCAGTCAGCAAGGAGAGGAAAGTTTCATCCAAGCCTAAGTCCCACAGATAAAAGGATGTTGCTTTAACCCGCAGCGTCACCCAATTCTTTGGATTCACATCCTACTTTTAATAAAAACAGAGATTTTGAAGAAAATAAATCTGCATTGGAGAATTTGTAATGCAGCAGATGCTACATGTAAAAGTGTGAAAGTTGGCTGGCAGCACCCAAGCAAGAGAAATTTCACAGCAGGTTGTTCCTGGCTGTTCCAGAAACTAAATCTGCTGGAAAATGCTTCAGTGGGGTGACATCATCTTTAAATGTAAATGTGGCTGAAGTAAAATTAATATCTGAACTCAAAGGACACCCAACTTTCCATTCGCTCACCTTCTCGTTCCAATTTTTCTTTCCTGAAGGCATTGACTCCTGCTGGGACACAGTTCAGTGGGTGTTTGCAAGAGGGGTACATGGAGGTCACTGATCTCCATTTGAACATTGTTCTCCCAGGAACTCTGAGCACAATGCAAAAGTGCTTCTAGAAATGGTTCTACTTCCTGCAATAAGTTTGGAACACAGGGACATTAGGAGCAGGAGTTGGCCATTCAGCCCCTCAGGCCTGATCCGCCATTCAATTAAATCATGGAATAGCTGCACCGCAACTACATTTTCCTGCCTTTGCTCCATATCCCTTGATACCCTTACTTAACATAAATCTATCTCGCTCAGTCTTGAAAGTTCCAATTGTCCCCCAGCATCCACAGCCTTTCGGGGGAGACAGTTCCAAATTACGACCACCCTTTGTGTGAAAAAGTATGGCGATTAAATTTGTGAAAACTAATGGTTGGAAATAAATTCTTTGTGTGGCTCACACTTAAAGAGTGGCCACTTAAGAGAGGTGCTGAAGACTGCCAGACCTAGGGAACCATACCCATATGCAATGTTCTCTTTAATTTTTTTTTGGGTGCATGGCCCTTTTAACAGGCTGTATGGCCCATTCAAATTCCCGCGCACGCGTGGTTTTTCCGATTGTAAATTGCGCGGGAGCTCCAGACAGCCGCGCAGACGCGCAGCTGAAAGGGAATATTGCCTGTCAAAGGTCGCAACTTCAGAAGAGGAGGAAAGAAAAATGGCAAAACAATTACAAATTGCATTCCTGTCATTATATAGAGCGCACAGGACACAATTTGACCAATAATATACATTTAAAGTAGTGCCCAGATTACCTTGGAAGATTAATGGTCGGTAACCAGAGGACACAGATTTAAGGTAATTGGCGAAAGGGCCAGAGGTAAGATGAGGAGAATTTTTTTTACGCAGCGATTTTATTATGATCTGGATTTGGCTGCCTGAAAGGGCGGAGGCAGCAGATTCAATAGTAACTTTCAAAAGGGAATTGGATAAATACTTGAAGGGGGAAAAATTGCAGGGCTGTGGGGAAAGAA
Source organism: Squalus acanthias (assembly GCA_030390025.1). Classification (NCBI taxonomy): domain Eukaryota; kingdom Metazoa; phylum Chordata; class Chondrichthyes; order Squaliformes; family Squalidae; genus Squalus; species Squalus acanthias. Next base: position 14,822,473 of record CM059429.1, read on the forward strand.
CAGGAGAGTGGGACTAATTGGATAGCTCGTTCAAAGAGACGGCGAGCGGGCGCTGCGCACGGCGATGACGCAGCGCCGCAGGGCGCTATCGGCTACCGCCGCCACTAACTTTCCGCTGAATTTCGCGGGAGACGTTAGCGGCGTCGCGCCCGGGCGCTAGGTGCTTTGCGCCCCATTAGCGCCCCCTCGCTAACGGGAGGCGCAAAGCAACCCGATTTTTCCCCCAAAGATTCTTGGGCAGCTGTACCTGAATGCAGAGCAGCAATATTGGCCCAAAAATTAGTCCCGCGACGCGAGAGTACGCACTGTGTACTCTCGCGTATTCTGTCACCAATTGCCGGTTTTCTGCATGCCCTGCGCATGCGCTGAAAACCGGCACTTGGTTTTTGGAAAAGGGGGCGGTTCCTTGGTGCACCGCGTGCGCGCTACAGGCTGCGCGCACGCTGTGCACTTAGTGCTTTGGACGCGCAGGTAAGGACGGAAGATTTTAGAAATGAAAAAAGGAGGAGTAAGACCCACTTTTAACAAGGTAAGTAGTGAATTAAGTATTATTTTGAATTTTTTTTAACAGGTATATCTTTTTTAGAGACTTTAAAGACAGGTAAGTTTATTTTTATAACTTTTTAAAAGATTTTAAATTTTTTCAAAAATTTAATTTTTTATTTAAAATGGTTAATTTATTTAACTATACTTATTTTATTAATGTGATGGTTTTTTAAAAAATTTAATTGAGGTTTAGCTGTTATTTTGGGGGGGTGTAAGATTCATAGATTTCACAGCACGTATGTGAAACTTATGAATGGAAGATGGTGTGCTGCCATTGGCTCTAACTGAGTCACGTGATCCCACAGCTCGCACGAATTCACTACGCCGGTGGGATACGCAAGCACTGCCCAGCTGATGTCTAGAACATCAAGTTCGTGCGAGCTGGATCTGAAAAAGCCAACGCGGAGTGAGAGATCGCGGGGAAGCCTTACCCTCGCGTCAACACTCAGTCTTTAATTTCTGGGCCAATATCGAGTGGGGAGGTTTGACGCATTGCCCTCCAGTAGGGGGTGCTATTGCTGAGTCAGCCTGTTCGCTGTAGGCCTGGAACATTTGAAATTTGAGGTTTGGGCTATTTTTCACAATGGCCGGATTTTCCGATCGGAGGCTTCCTGCGTGCGGATGCCTCCGATCGGGAAAAATCTACCACTTACCTGCTGGCTCCGTAGGTCCCGAGACTTCCGATCCTGGGCCTCTCCTGGTGTGTGCGCGCAGAGGCCCAGGTATCCCAGGGGCGCAAGCGTCCCTGGGATCACGTGGGCCATGGGGAACCAATCGAAGAAGGGAATCCCCCTTCACACTTTTGACAGCTCTCTACTCATAGACCTGTCAAATGTATGAATGGGGATCACATTTAAAAACACAGTTAAACATTAAAAAAAAATTTTTCAAATCACGTATTTTAAAATTAGTTAAAATTACATGAAATTAAATACTTTAAACAAAAATTAAATTTTTTGAAAAAAATAATTAAAGTTTTTTACGGGGCTAAAAATAAACTTACCTTTTTAAAAGTATTTTTAAATTATAAATGAGTGGAAAAAAATTTTTTTTTAATTTTTTTACTTTTTTAAACTCTTATGCTGGTAAAAGCAGGCCTTACGCAGGTTTTTACCAGGCGTAAGATTTTTAAAGGTTTTCAGCGGGCGGAAGTTGTGCAGAAAGCGGAACTCTCCGCCCGCGGAGGCCCTTCTCCCGCGAATGCGGAGGATCTGTCAAGAGAATGCTTGACTTTTTGGAAGTGCCGGGTTTTAGCGCATGCCAGAAACCGGCACTTGCGAGGCCCCTACGGGTGCGTACACACCTCGTACCCACCCGTGAGGGTCGGAATATCCGGCCCAATGATTCAGTCGACATTGATTGGATGGATGGGTGGGAGGGTGTGGGATACACTTTGCTTGGCAGCATCTCTGTGTGCCACACTGTCAGGCAGCATTTAGCAGAATCTCTCGAAGCTTCCTGACACGCAGGTCCTAGGGCGCTATTGTGGGGAGGCAGTGCGTTGGGCCGTGTTTGACTGCTGGATAATTTTTAAAATTTTACACAGCATGTTTTGCCAGTAGGGCTGAATTTTGGTTGTAAATGCCTTGGGGCATCCTGAGGTTCTGAAAGGCTTTCTTTGAAGATGTGCAGGATTTTGTGCTCTCCACCATAGCCTCTCCAGGCTATATTCTATTCCTCTACCTTTCTCTCTCATTTCTAGCTTCTGCTCCATATTTTCTTATCTTTTGGTATATTAAGTTGCCATATCAATGTTCCCAAAGTGCTAATACATTCTCCTTTAATTGCGATGTGGCAAAAACAGTACAGCAACTCCATAAAAAAAATCGATTTGTATTTTTTTGAATGAAAATAAAGACATCTTGAAATAAGTAACATTGTGACGCAGTTATTATTCCATAAACGTCATTGCATTTTGAGCATGTCATCACGCTGCTAGCATGCTACTTCATTATGAAAAAAATGCTACTAGAATCTGGAATGCACTACCTGAAAGGGCGGTGGAAGCAGATTCAATAGTAACTTTTAAAAGGAAATTGTTAAATACTTGAAAAGGAGAAATTTGCAGGGCTATGGGGTAAGAGCAGGGGAGTGGAAGTAATCGGATCGCTCTTTCAAAGAGACGGCACAAGCACGGTGGGCTGAATGGCCTCCTTCTGTGCTGTTTGATTCTATGGGGGAGAAATTGGCTCGCGCGCTAACTTCACCGGGGCGCTACTTTTAGCGCCCCAAAAAAGTTACCGCCCCCGCGCCCGAAATTGAATGGTAGCGCCCAAGCAGGAGGCGGGGCGCTACTGGAAGCGCTCCCCCTTCCCTCTTGGGGCGCTCCAGTTCAATATCGCGGCGCTACGTGCCGCAGCGCCACTATTAAAGGGGAGGGGCCTCGCACAGCGCAAACCAGGGCCCTGCTGGGCCACCAGGGAGCGAGGTGCCGGCAAAAGAGCCCAGCACTCCAGAGGAGTGGCAGGCTGACAGATCGCGGCCGGCACCCCGTGGGAGGAGGGCAGAGGGGGCAGGTGCTGGCCAGCGGTCCACAAAAAAAATGGCCGCCCAGCACCTCCCCTTTAAATATCGCCGCCCCAGCCACAAGCACGCCCCCCTGACCCTGTCGGACATAACGTCTGGCGGTACATCAGGGGTCGCGACCCACGTTTGCGGCCGGGGAGCGAGCAGGGCGCTGCGCACGGTTCATGACGTCATCGCCGGATTCACAGCACCGCAAGGCGCTACCGGCTACCGCCGCCGCTAACCTCCCACTGAATTTCGCGGGAAGCGTTAGCGGTGCCGCGCCCGGGCGTTAGTTGCTTTGCGCCCCGTTAGCGCCCCTTGGGTTAGGGTTAGGGTTAGGGCGCTAACGGGAGGCACAAAGCAACCGAATTTTGCCCCCTATGATTCTAATCTCTGTTCAAAACAATATCAATGTTCCTTTAAGTAATGGAAAAATTTAGACTCTCACTATCTTGATATACAGAATGTGGCAACTAATTAGATACTAAGGTATCATCTAATATTTTACCTTCAGGGTGTTTAAAGAAAGAGTGAATTATTTATTTTCTCACTTTTCTATTGAGCAAATTGTGAGAAGAAAATGTTGCAAGCTTCAAAGAAGGTCACCAGATCGGAGTGATTCGAAAAGAATTGAAAATGTCTCAATATAAGAAACCAGAAAGTACACGACATTGATTCTAAATGGAAAAAAAACCTATTCTGGGATTGCCAGTAATGCAGAGAAATTGCAGAGAGATCATCCCCGTGATATCTTTGAACGCGACCACCGGCAGTCGCCAGGGAGAGTCAAAGAATCCCCAGGAACTCGATTATGTACAGGAGCCATTAAAGGAAATGACAAGGTCACTGAGTTGTAATAGGGAGGAGCATTTAGCAAAGGTGATAAGAACATAAGAAATAGGAGCAGGAGTCGTCCATTTGGCCCTTCGAGCCTGCTCCGCCATTCAATAAGATCATGGTTGATCTTCTATCTCCACTTTCTTGTACTATCCCCATATCCCTTGATTCCCTTAATAGAGTTCACTAGAGTTTAGAAGAATGAGAGGGGATCTCATTGAAACGTATAAAATTCTGACAGGGCTAGACAGACTGGAAGTAGGGAGGATGTTTCCCCTGGCTGGGGGGTCTAGAACGAGGGGTCACAGTCTCAGGATACGGGGTAGGACATTTAGGACTGAGATAAGGAGAAATGTCTTCACTCAGAGGGTGGTGAACCTGTGGAATTCTCTGCCACAGAAGGCTGTGGAGGCCAAGTCACTGAATATATTTAAGAAGGAGATAGATAGATTTCTAGACACAAAAGGCATCAAGGGGTATGGGGAGAGAGCGGGAATATGGTTTTGAGATAGAGGATCAGCCATGATCATATTGAATGGTGGAGCAGGCCCGAAGGGCCGAATGGCCTCCTCCTGCTCCTATTTTTCTATGTTTTATTTTCTATATTCAAAAATCTATCGATCTCTGTCTTGAATATACTCAACGACAAAGCCTCCTCAGCTCTCTGGGGCAGAGAAATCCAAAGATTCACCACCCTCTGAGTGAAGAAATTTCTCCTCATCTCAGTCCCAAATTCCCCTTATTCTGAGACTGTGACCCCTGGTTCTAGACTCCCCAGCCAGGGGAAACATCCTCCCTGCATCTACCCTGTCAAGGCCTGTAAGAATTTTCTATGTTTCAATGAGATCATCTCTCATTCTTCTGAAATCTAGAGAATATAGGCCTAGTCTACTCAATCTCTCCTCATAGGACAATCCCCCCATCCCAGGAACCAGTCTGGTGAATCTTCGTTGCACTCCCTCTATGGCAAGTATATCCTTCCTTAGGTAAGGAGACCAGAACTGTACACCATACTCCAGGTGTGGTCTCACCAGGGCCCTGTATAATTGCAGTGATCACCCAGTTGCACATTTTGTGAATTGGCAGCCGCGGTTGCTGAAATTGGAGAACGTACAAAATGGTAGGGAATCATCTTACACCAATTGTATTTTGAAGCAAAACTTCTCATCACTTCCCCTTTTTATGCTGAGTCTATTCCTGCAAAACAAAGTGGATCGAATCAGGGCAGCATAAATGTTGCATTTAAACTGGAAATTAAATGTCAGTGGATGCACTGGGTAAGTGAAATTCATCAATAAGCTCAGGGCAGCTCCCTCTATAAATTCTGATGAATTGCATTCAATTTGGGTCAACCTGACCGATTCTGAAAGCAATCTCTTCATGGTTCATTGTACAAAATGGGTCAAGCACAAAGTGCAGCTGAGATAGAAGGTACATTGCCTGTTCTCAGTCCTCACGTCAATACTGTTCTAAACTGGCCAGCAGTTGGTTCACTGGCAATGACTCACTCTCTGATTGCCTCTCCCTCGGTACGGAGAGCTGCCTGGTCTTTGCTTGCCACCTCTCAATAACGGCACAACTGAGATTGGGAATTCAGTAACATGGTGGATCATAGACAAAAAAACAGTGCCTCACACTCCGTAATGCCAACTTTGGGTTGTGGGTTCAAGTCCCACTCCAGAGACTTGAGCACGTATATCTAGGCTGACACTCTAGTGCAGTACTGAGGGAGTGCTGCACTGTCGGAGGTGCCGTCTTTCAGGTGAGACATTAAACCGAGGCCCCGTCTGCTCTCTCAGGTGAACGTAAAAGAAACCATGGCACTATTTCGAAGAAGATCAGGGGCATTCTCCCCGGTGTCCTGGCGAACATTTACCCCTCAACCAACATCGCTAAAACAGATTTTCTGACCATTATCACATTGCTGTTTGTGGGAGCTTGCTGTGCACAAGTTAGCTGCTGCATTTCCTACATTACAACAGTGACTACACTTCAAAAGTGCTTAATTGGCTGTAAAGCGCTTTGGGACGTCCTGAGGTCATGAAAGATGCTATAGAAATGCATGTCTTTATTTTTATTAGCTCCACTGCAGTGCCAATCATCCTAATGACCTCAGAAAGTAAAATTACATCAGTAGCAAATGGAAATATCATTTTGTCCAAATAAAGCTGTTTAAGATCTTATTTTGAATTTTCAGTCTACATTGTAGTTTGGGGTCACATGAAAGCAGGGACTCCAACCAAAATTCTACTTGAATGAAAATATTGACTGACAAATGATAAGTTATCAGATAGCCTTGGACATTTGGGCAGCTTCACAATAAAAACAATTGCTAGAGCTCCCTGACTCTCACTTGGCAAATGTTCTATTCACTGAGCCATACAGATCTAGAAGGTAGACTCTCTCTGCCACAATACAGAAACGGCTCTTATCAAAGTCACAAATGACATACTTTGTGACTGTGACAAAGGTAATCTATCGCTCCTCATCCTTTTTGACTTGTCTGCAGCCTTTGATACAGTCGATCACTCCATCCTCCTCCAACGCCTCTCCACCGTCTTCCAGCTGGGCGGGACTACACTCGCCTGGTTCCATTCTTATCTATCTAATCGTAGCCAGAGAATCACCTGCAATGGCTTCTCTTCCCGTTCCTACATCGTTACCTCTGGTGTCCCCCAAGGGTCTATCCTTGGCCCCCTTCTATATCTCATCTACATGCTGCCTCTTGGCGACATCATCCGAAAACACAGAGTCAGTTTCCACATGTACACTGATGACACCACCACTTCTCTCGACCCCTCTACGGTCTCTAAATTGTCAGACTGCTTGTCCAACATCCAGTTCTGGATGAGCAGAAATTTCTTCCAATTAAATATTGGGAAGATCGAAGCCATTGTTTTCGGTCCACACCACAAACTCCGTTCCCTAGCCACTGACTCTATCCCTCTCCCTAACATCTGTCTGAGGCTGAACCCGACTGTTCGCAACCTTGGTGTCATATTTGACCCTGAAATGAGCTTCCGACCACATATCTGCGGCATAACTAAGACTGCCTATTTCCACCTCCGTAACATCGCCCATCTCTGCCCTTGCCTCAGCTCATCTGCTGCTGAAATCCTCATCCATGCCCTTGTTACCTCTAGACTTGACTATTCCAACGCACTCCTGGCTGGCCTTCCACATTCTACCCTACGTAAACTTGAGGTCATCCAAAACTCGGCTGCCCGTGTCCTAACTCGCACCAAGTCCCGTTTGCCCACCTCCCCTGTGCTCGCTGACCTACATTGGCTCCCGGTTAAGCAACGCCTCGATTTTAAAATTCTCATCCTTGTTTTCAAATCCCTCCATGGCCTCGCCCCTCCCTACCTCTGTAATCTCCTCCAGCCCCACAACCCCCCGGAGATATCTGCGCTTCTCTAATTCTGCCCTCCTGAACATCCCTGATTATAATCGCTCAACCATTGGTGGCCGTTCCTTCTGTTGCCTATGCCCTAAGCTCTGGAATTTCCTGCCTAAACCTCTCCACCTCGCTCCCTCTCTTTCCTTCTTTAAGACGCTCCTTAAAACCTACCTCTTTGACCAAGCCTTTGGTCACCAGCCCTAATTATCCTTATGTGGCTTGGTGTCAAATTTTTTGTCTTCTAACACTCCTGTGAAGTGCCTTGGGACGTTTTACTACATTAAAGGCGCTATATAAATACAAGTTGTTGTTGTTGCTGTTGGGGCCCCCAGGAAGCCCCAGACCTATCTGGGCACCTAAACCTTTGTTTCTAGAGCCAATATAGTGTGCTCAAAGATCTGTCCTGGTGGTCCCACGGCTCTAGTTGTAATTGAGCTGTTCAGACATGTTGGGGTTGTGGAGTGGCGTCATAGTATCATACAGCACAGTCCCACTCCCCCTGCTCTTTCGCCGTAGCACTGCAAATTTTTCCTTTTGATCAGCCATGTTCGGAAGGGTCGGCCTTGTCCCCAAGCAGCCGTCCTCTCACATTCCTGGAAGGGCGGAATAGGGAAGGATGGTTCGCCAGCACAGGGTAACAGCATTGTGACAGCTGCCTGGGATCCTGGCACAGACTTGCATGATCCTATAGCAGTGATCACAGACCAGCTGCATATTAATGAAGTGAAGTCGCTTCCTTTGGACGAAAGCTCCTAGCTGATCTTCTGGTGCCTTGATGGTTACATGAGTGCAGTCTAAGACCACCCCCAGCCTCCCCACCAGCCCCCCCACCGGCACATGAGGGAAGCCAGTCACTGCTGCAAATCCCAGGGCTCTATAATCTTGGTGTCCATGGGGAAGGTAATGTATTGGTTGGGCCCTGGCAAATGGGGCATTGATGACCTGCTTGATGCACGTGTGCACTGCAGACTAGCAGATGTGGGAGATGTTCCCTGTAGCACCCTGGAACAGTCTTGAGGCAAAGAAGTTAAGGGTGGGCATGTCTGTCACAGTCATGGGACGGTAAGTATTGTTAGGCTATTTTAACTGCACACCCGCCCAGTTCCCACTGGTTTGGGGGTGGTGGCGGGTAGGGCGGTGGGGGTGTTAAAGTTTCCCTATCACTGTCTAGGCTTTGACATGAAGATCTGCCAATTGTATGAGGTACTGGATTATATCTGGCATCTGAGAAGCTGTATACAAGCAGAGCGCATTAGGAGAGGGGAGAAGTTTGAAGGGGGTGAATAATCAGCAGCAGAGGCACATTTTTTTACTCAATCTAGGACAGTTGAAACTCTCGACAGATAGAAGTATCTAATTTGGACTTCTGAACACACTGTATTTCCAATGGGACATTTCCAGGTATTTCAGGACACTTGAGATGCCAGAAAAAATGCAGCTATTGTTCGGTTCCCTCACTTCATTTAATATATTGTATGGTGACTGTAATACCTTCTTGTATTTCTATAAAGTTTGTGTTTATATAGGATCCAAAGTAAACTGTTTTAATGAAAGAAAAGACTTGGGGGGGGGGGGAATTGGCTCGCGCCCCCTTTGGGGCAATAACTTCGCTGGGGCGCTACTTTTAGTGCCCCGAAAAGGTTAGCGCCCCTGCGCCCGAAATTCAATGGTAGCGCCCCAAGCAGGAGGCGGGGTGCTACTGGAAGCGCTCCCCCTCCCTCTTGGGGCACTCCCATTGAATATCACGGCACTACGTGCAACAGCGCCACGCGAGTTGGCACGTAGCGCCACGGTACTACAGGCCTCCGTCCCCTGATTAAAGGGGAGGGGCCTAGTGCAGCGTGCACCAGGGCCCTGCTGGACCACCGGGGAGTGGGGTGCCGGGAAATGAGCCCGGCCCTCAAGAGGAGTGCCGGGCTGACCGATCGCGGCCGGCACCCCGCAGGAGAAGGCAACAGGGGGCAGGTGCTGGCAGGCGGCCCCAAAAAAATGGCGGCCCAGCACCTGCCCTTTAATTTGCGCCGCCCCGGCCGCTAAAACACCCCCCTGACCCTCTCGGACATAGCGTCCGGCGGTAGGTCAGGGGGCGCAAGCCAAGTTTGCGGCTGGGGTGCGAGCGGGGCGCTGCGCACACCGATGACGTCATTGCCGGAGGCGCAGCGCCGCAGGATGCTACCGGCTATCGCCGCTACTAACCTCCCACTGAAATTTCGCAGGAGGCGTTAGTGACGCCACGCCTGGGCGCTAGTTGCTTTGCGCACCATTAGTGCCCCCTCGAGGCGCTAACGGGAGGTGCAAAGCAACCGAATTTTTCCCCCTTGCCTTTATATAACGCCTTTCACGACCACCGGACGTCCCAAATCGCTTTACAGCCAATGAAATACTTTTTGAAGTGTAGTCACTGCTGTAATGTGGGAAATGCGGCAGCCAATTTGCACACAGCAAGCTCCCACCAAACAGCAATGTGATAATGATCAGATAATGTGTTTTAGTGATGTTGATTGAGAGATAAGTATTGGCCAGGACACTAGGGATAACTCCCCTGCTCTTCTTCAAAATAGTGCCATGGGATCTTTTACGTCCACCTGAGAGAGCAGACGGGGCCTCGATTTAACGTCTCATCTGCAAGATGGCACCTCCAACAGTGCAGCACTCCCTCAGCACTGCACTGGAGTGTCAGCTTAGATTTATGTGCTCAAGTTTCTGGAGTAGGACTTAGAACCCACATCCCCCTGACTCAGAGGCGAGGGTACTACCAACTGAGCCACGGCCTGACACTGAATAAGTGTATGGGTATTGAAAAAAGAAAAGAAAAACCATCAAACAGAATTGATGTTTTATGGGGAACACATAGAAACATAGAAGATAGGAGCAGGAGTAGGCCATTCGGCCCCTCGAGCCTGCTCCGCCATTCGATGAGATCATGGCTGATCATCTAAACTCAGTACCCTGTACCTGCCTTCTCCCCATATCCCTTGATACCTTTAGCTTTAAGAAATGTATCTAACTCAACCTTGAATATATTTAATGACTTCGCCTCAACTACCTTCTGTGGTAGAGAATTCCACAGGTTTACCACTCTCTGGGTAAAGAAATTCTTCCTCATTTCTGTCCTAAATGGTTTACCCGTTATCCGTAGATTATGACCCCTATAATCGAAGAATGTAATTTATTTATTCGTCCCTGGCTATTTTCAGCTTAAGAATGTAACACCAGAGGCGAGTTAAATATTCGCAGGGTAGCTGTGAATGGAAAAGATTGTGGAAGCTTTGTTTCAATTACAAGCAGAAATATGTGTCCAACAGAATCGTTAATTGATTATCAGCCATTGTCTGAGGCTGAACCAGACTGTTCGCAACCTTGGCGTCCTATTTGACCCTGAGCTGAACTTCTGACTCCATGTCCTCTCCATCACTGAGACCGTCTACTTCCACCTCCGTAGCATCACCCGACTCTGCCCCTGCCTCCGCTCATCTGCTGCTGAAACCCTCATCCATACTTTTGTTACCTTGAGTCTCGACTATTCCAATGTTCTCCTGGCCAGCCTCCCACCTTGCACTCTCTGTAAATTTGAACTCATCCCACACTCTGCTGTCCATATCCTAAGTCTCATTCACCCATTACCCCTGTGCTCACTGACCTACATTGGCTCCCAGTCCGGAAACGCCTCAGTTTTTAAATCCTCATCCTTGTTTTCAAACCCATCCATGGCCTCGCCCCCCTCCCTATCTTTGCAACCTCCTCCAGCTCTACAACTGAGATAGCTGCGCTCCTCCAATTCTGGCCTCTTGAGCATCCCCAACTTTAATCGCTCCACCACTGGCGGCCGTGCCTTCAGCTGCCGAGAACCTAAGCTCTGGAATTTCCTCCCTAAACCTCTTCACCTCTCTCTCCTCCTTTAAGACGCTCCTTAAACCTACTTCTTTGATCAAGTTTTTGGTCACCTGTCCTAATATCTCCTTATATGGCTCGGTGTTAAATTTTGTTTGATAATCGCTCCCGTGACACGCCTTAGGACGTTTTACTCTGTTAAAGGTGCTATATAAATGCAAGTTGCTGTTGTTGCGGTATTGTGGCTGTCAAGCATCTTCTGTTTTTATTTGAATTAGCATTTTTTAATGGTTTGACCTCATTTTTATTTTATCCATTTTTTCAATACATTTTGACTTTGGGTCTCGGTTCGTTCTGCTCCATTTTATGATCTAACAATAAGTTAATAACAAGGGTATGAAAACAGGGCAATGTTACATTTTCACTGACATTCCTCTTCACAACGCACAAACAAAACAAGATTTAAAAAACAGAGCAAGATTCCGGGCAGGTAGGCAGGGTGAGACAGTGGGTGGGAGGGAGGGAAGGAGGGTGTGAGGGTGGGTGGGAAGGAGGAAGGGAGGGAGGGAGGGAAGGAGGAAGGGAGAGAGGGGGGCAGGTGGAAGGGAGGGAGGGAGGGTGGGAAGGGACGGAGGGAGGGAGGGTGGGAAGGAGGAAGGGAGGAAGGGTGGGAAGGGAGGAAGGGAGGAAGGGTGGGAAGGGAAGGAGGGAGGGAGGGTGGGTGGGAAGGGAAGGAGAAAGGGAGGAAGGGAAGGAGGGAGGGTGGGAAGGAGGGTGGGAGGAAGGGAAGGAGGGAGGGAGGGTGGGAGGAAGGGAGGGTGGGAAGGAGGGAGGGAGGGTGGGATGCTCCATGTGCAGATGACAGCAAGAGAGTGCGAGTGCTTCTGTCACAATTCCACACATCTGCTTGTCAGGTCAGCTGGAAATAACTAATTACATCCCCTGGGGGTGATCTGAGCTAACTGAAGCAAGAAAACCAACGGTTTTAATGTTATAAATACTCAGATCCTACTAAATCAAACCCCACCCCATAAAATGTAATGGCAATGCTTGACCCTAATATTACAGAAGATTTCTGCAGGTGATCAGTGCCTCCCACAACCTTTCCGCTCTTACACGTTATTTCTTTCTGAGGTGCGTACCCGAAACAAATAAATCCTACCTGTTAAAAAAAATGATTTTCCTTATGCCATCTGTTACCAATCACTGAAGCAGAACCCAGGGGACAAAGAGTGGAGGTCAAAGCGAGAGTACACAACCTGCACGTGTCTGATCTGAGTCTGTGCTGAGGAATCAAAGTCCGACGGTAACGGACAATGCCAAGGGGGGGAAAGAAAATCCTTTTGATCAAGTGTGCTTCTCGCATCACTGTACACCGAGTCCCGGATGGTTCTGAACTTTCTAATCATTCTGGAGCACTGGGATTGGATTCCAGGATGGAGAAGGATGCTAAACTGCTCACAACGTCATGAGGGCCGCCTCCCAATAGGCCACTGCACGCATCAGTAGAATGTCCCTGGCATCCAGAAAACCATACTTGGTTGCTCTGCCACGCTACACATTTCGAATTTCCGAAAGGTAAGAGAAACTAAAAATGATTTATTTTCTTAGATTTTTTTTTTTCCCCTTCTTTTCTGAAAGGTTACTGGCTCATTCTGGGGTACAACACCATGGGCACTGGCTGTCCTCGGGTATCTTGCCTAAACGGCCATTCTTCATACATGATCAGAAACAATGAGTGTTGGAAGGCTATTCAACACTGGGGGTAGTCACAACAGAGGCCAATGTTGTCCTCATCTGATGCACAAAATTATAGATGAAGATTAAAATTAATCCAGCAGGTAGTCTTTAATTTTATAATAGATATATTCACAGACACATACACTCTCACTTTCACTGGACCGTACCTCAGCTGCCACCACATCTGTAACTCAGTGCCGACCAGGGATCGCAGCTTTCTGGTCTGTACGACTTAGTCTCACACTTACAATTACCAACTGAATACCAGATGACATGAATCTGTCATTCATGAAAGAAAGACTTATGAAATAATACTGAGTGGCCTGCAGGTGGCGCTGTCCAGGGAGAGTATAAATACTCGGGCACAGGCCCAGCTTGCGCAGGACATTCTTAACAGGAACTAGTGAAGGACACAACTAGACCTCCGTGTTGTAAAACAGTTGATTAAAGCTTTGTTTAACGCTTAGACCAAGTGCCTAGTAGTTTTCTTACATCACCAGATAAGTTAATTTTTTCTAACAGTATTTATTAGAAACCGACTTTAGAGTGTAAGACGTTCTGACTGTCTGATAGTTTATAGAGTTCAGATCCGTGGAACAGGGAACAGACAACGCGAGACATAGATTTCAGGATAAACTATTCTTTACTTAAAAATCAACAAGAAGTTACAAGTAAGTACCAAATACAAACTGTACTTATTACAAGCAAGCATCTAAAATCATTTACTTTAAGCTCAGGTGATCATAAGCAACTACATACATACTAACACCAGTGAGAGGTCAATTCAGCGATGACTAGATGTATTCACTCGGTTAATTCCAGAGGTGAGCGGGTTGACGTATGAGGAAAGGTTGAGCAGGTTGGGCCTATACTCATTGGAATTTAGAAGAATGAGAGGTGATCTTATCGAAACATATAAGATACTGAGGGGGGCTCGACAAGGTAGATGCAGAGAGGATGTTTCCCCTCGTGGGGAAATCTAGAACTCAGGGGCACAGTTTTAGAATAAAGGGTTGCCCTTTTAGAACTGAGATGAGGAGAAATTTCTTCTCCCAGAGAGCCGTGGAGGCTGGGTCATTAAATGCATTTAAGGTGGAGATAGACGGATTTTTGCAAGATAAGGGGGTGAAGGGTTATGGGGAGCGGGCGGGGAAGTGGCTTTAAGCCCAAGATCAGCCATGATCTTATTGAATGGCGGAGCAGGCTCGAGGGGCCAAGTGGCCTATTCCTGCTCCTATTTCTTATGTTCTTATGTTCTTATGTATGATTGACTTTAACTGGCAACTGACCAGGTCGCCCATGACTGCAGCCACGAGTGTCAGTCCACAATATCCCTTATACCCCAAAACCTGGCAACTCGCCCACAGCATTCGTGTCCCAAACTGTGTGATTAACATTGTTTTTCTCTTGCTCTCTCTCCTTCTGTCTGTTTTGATGCTTAGTTAACCAGGGCCAGACATTCAAGGGTTGGAGAGAGTCATTGTTTCCACATCTGCAGGGTTGCTGACTCGTGGTTCTCACAGAATTTTCAAGATCTTATCTTTTGAAGGAAAAATACCAGCACATCAGTCATGTTACAAATGTTTTTAGCCAAGCAGTCTCTTGCCCTCAAAGCTTGTCGGTACATTTGGTCACTTTTAGATTCAGTCAAGTTTACCATGGACAGTATTACATAGAGTGAAAATATTTTGCCGTGCTGTACTATTCCCCTTCAATTATGCAGAATTTAGCTTCTCTGAACTAAATGTTTAAAAGAAAAGAAAATGAAAGACTTTCATTTATATAGCGCCTTTCATGACCATCGGACGTCCCAAAGTGCTTTACAGCCAATGAAGTACTTTTTGAAGTGTAGTCACTGTTGTAATGTAGGAAATGCGGCAGCCAATTTGCACACAGCAAGCTCCCACAAACAGCAATGTGATAATGACCAGATAATCTGTTTTAGTGATGTTGATTGAGGGATAAATATTGGCCAGGAGACCGGGGATAACTCCCCTGCTCTTCTTCGAAATAGTGCCGTGGGATCTTTTACTTCCACCTGAGAGAGCAGACTGAGCCTTGGTTTAACGTATCATCCGAAAGACGGAATGACTTTATAAAGAAAGTGGAACTACACACATGAAAAAATTGACTTACAGTGTAGAGGTAGATTTCTCAAGTAAGCCAAGCACGTTGCTTTATCTGACTTCAAATAATAATTATTATTGACACTGATATTTTCTACCATGCATCAGGAGTATGAACGACGCACAGGAGTATTGCACCTTCAAAGCAAGCATTCACCTGTTAAAATGCAGAACCATACACAGTCCGTATGGCACAGGTTTTGGGAGTTTTGCTTATTTCCCTGACTGTGACTGTTAAGCACATGACTGTGGAGCTTCATTCATCAACCAGGGCAGCTTGCACTTCACTGAGAGGCAAGTGGACACTCCATTAATTACTCCCCTGTAGGAGTGATGCTCAGCCTTGCGAGTTCAGTGATTTAGTGCGTTAAAATGTCTTGTTTAGTCTCTTTTAGAGCTCCGCTCGTGTCTCACTAATTCTCAATAATCTAATTTCAAGCGAACATCTGCAGTTCAAGTGACCATGCAGGCAGTGCAGAGAAAAACTTTAACAGCCCATCCTCCTCTGGGATTTGGGTTTGATTCCGGCTAAGATCAATGGAATGAAAGCCTCAGCTCTCTGCTGGCTGTAAGAATTCTATTTGAAATGAAGATTGGTACGCAGCGCACAACACCCTTACTTTAGCAATTTGTTGACATGCTCCCTCAGAGAGGCCACAAGAATGAATGGTGTGTAAACTGGAAATGTCATACTGATAGAGTAACGACCAATTTCAGGAATATACAAAAAGAAAATACTGCAGATGCTGGAAATCTGAAATAAAACCCGAAAATGCTGGAGATACTCAGCAGGTCAGGCAGCATCTGTGAAGAGAGAAACAGAGTTAACGTTTCAGGTCGATGACCTTTCGTCAGAACTGGAAAAAAGCAGGAAATGGAACATATTTTTAAGCAAGTACAGGGGCTGGGAATATACAGTTTGCTTATTCATGTCGCGGACCTTCTCCCATTGACCCTATCGCAGGGTCAGAAATCAGGGGAAGCAGAAGATTTCACAGTAACCTGAGACAGTAGGTAGAGATCTGTTAAATTTATATCAAACAGACTGCTAGGAAGTGCACAGGGAGCAGTCTGGTGATCCTCCATTCTCTCTGGTAGAAGGTGTTTGGCGCCTTCTCACAGTGAGCATAACCACTGCCCCTTGACATTCAATGGTATTACCATTGTTGAGTCCCCCACCATCAACATCCTAGGGGTCACCACTGACCAGAAACTGAACTGGGCTGGCCACATAAATGCCGCGGCTACTAGAGCAGGTCAGAGACTGGGTATTCTGCATCGAGTGGCTCACCTCCTGACTCCCCAAAGTCTCTCTGCCACTGACAAGGCACAAGTCAGGAGTGTGATGTAACATTCTCCACTTGCCTGGATGGATGCAGATCCAACAACACTCAAGAAGCTTGGCATTATCCAGGACAAAGCTTGATCGGCACCCCATCCACTGGCTTAAACACCCACTCCTTCCACCTTCGGCATACCGTGGCTGCAGTGTGCACTATCTACAGGATGCACTGCAGCAACTCGCCAAGGCTTCTTTAGCAGCACTTCCCAAACCTGTGACCTCCACCACCAGTTTTAAGTAGTCAGAAAAGGTTGCTTTCCACCACTTTGGTCCTGAAATGGTGTTTGCAGCCAAGTCCCAGATTGCCCCCCGCACCGCCCCCCCCCGCCCCACGCTCCCCTCCCACCCCCCGCCACCAGTGCCCAAAGCTCTTGTCATTGAATCATACAGAAGAACAGGAGGCCATTCGGCCCATTGTGCCTATGCAGGCTCCTTGTAAGAACTATCCAAAAGGTCCCACTCCCAGCTCTTTCTCCACAGCCCTGCAAATTTGTTCCTTTTCACGTATTTATCCAATTCTCTTTTGAAAGTTCCTCTTGAATCTGCTGCCTCCGCCCTTTCAGGCAGGGCATCCCAGATCACAACAACTCGCTGAGTCAGACCATCTAACTTAAGAAATGAGGGGAAACACATGGGAACTTGTGCTTTAGGGTGCAAAAATGCCGAGGTATCCCTTTGTGATTTGCGCATGTTCTATTTCTGGAACTCTGTAGGATGCTTCCTATTGAGAAACTGGGATGAAAATGTGTCGTTTAAAGGTCAGCCCACTGCTTGGTTTTGATTTTCTTTTCTGAAGTTTATTTGAAACAGATCAATTTAAATTTTGCTGGGAGTGTGTTGGTTAATTTATTTCAAAATCATGAGGGCTCCGGACAGAGTAGATAGAGAGAAACTGTTCCCATTTGGCGGAAGGGTGGAGAACCAGAGGACACAGATTTAAGGCGATTGGCAGAAGATCCAAAGGCCACATGAGGAAAAACTTTTTTACGCAGCGAGTGGTTATGATCTGGAATGCACTGCCTGAGAGGGTGGTGGGGGCAGACTCAATCGTGGCATTCGAAAGGGAATTGGATAAGTACCTGAAGGAAAACTTTTTTGCAGGGCTACGGAGAAAGGTCGGGGGAGTGGGACTAGCTGAAGCGCTCTTGCAGAGAGCCTGCACGGGTTTGACGGGCCGAATGGCTTCCTTCTGTGCTGTAACCATTCTATGATTTCTCACTTTTTTAAGTGTTGTGTGAAATTGACTTGAAGTCTCGCAGCAATGTAACTGGAAATTAATAATTCCACGGGTCGAATTCTGAGTAACGTTTTGAAATGAGACGTGTTATAGTGTGTACTCCGGGGTTGATTTTAACTGTGTGACCCGGGGGGGAGGTGCTCTGTCTCAGTGCCCTTTATATTTGCCAGGACCCTGTCAGGATGAGGAGAGCTCTTTACCCGGCGTGGGGGGGGGGTCACTGGTCCAATCAGGTTGAGGCAAGGGCCAGGGCTGGGGGGGAGGAGAGCAGAGTGGAGCGACCTTATCACATTACACAAGAGAGAGAGGTTTCTCCATGTAACCGAAAACGCTCCTGTTGTTGTTACCCAGGGACCGTCTGAAGAAGATCTCGCAGAGAAGGATCCCGGCAGCAACTCTGGGTTTGGGGAACTCCAGACAAAGGGGACATTGCTGTAATGTTAATTGACTGGGAGTTTTTCATCGCTTCACCCCGCTCAAAAGAAGAAAGCTTTTGGATTGGAAATATGTTCACTGAATGAGAGGCTTCTGTTGGTGGAGGAGAGAAAGAGAGAGAGAGAGAGAGAGAGACTCTGGGTTAAAATCTAGCACGGTGGAATTTCCTATTTTTCTCAACAGCAACAGTTTGGGGAAACTTTTACTCCGGAGTGGGGGTTAAGATGCCACATCGGCAGAAGAGGGTGACTTTCTGCGGAGCCGGCTTGGCGAGCCTGGTGTCTGCTGTGGCGGCGGCTGTCGCTCTGGGGACTCAGTCCTGGGTCGAGGGCTCACTCTTGTGCAAGACGGGAGCTCAGTTGGTCAACGCCTCGGGAACCGAGCTGGACCAGTTCATCGGGGGCATCAGATACGGGATTTTCCACGGGCAGAGACTCCGGCAATGTGGTCTCGGAGGAAGAAGCCTTCAGATTACATGTGGGTATATATAATAACGCTGTGCAATTGTGACTTGCTTGCTGCAGCTTGCTGCTTCGCCTCAGAAGGTACTCTCCAATATAAGTTATTTTAGCAGTTTTCATAAAAAAATAATGAACGAAAGACTTGCATTTCTATATGGGGAGCGGGCAAGGAAGTGGAGTTGAGGCCAATATCAGATCAGCCATGATCTTATTGAATGGCGGAGCAGGCTCGAGGGGCCAAATGACCGACTCCTGCTCCTACATCTTATGTTCTTATGTACCGCGCCTTTCACGACCACCGGACGTCCCAAAGCGCTTTACAGCCAATGAAGTACTTTTTTGAAGTGTAGTCACTGTTGTAATGTAGGAAACGCAGCAGCCAATTTGCACACAGCAAGCTCCCACAAACAGCAATGTGATAATCTGTTTTTCGTGATGTTGATTGAGGGATAAATATTGGCCCCAGGACACCGGGGGTAACTCCCCTGCTCTTCTTCGAAATAGTGCCGTGGGATCTTTTACATCCACCCGAGAGAACAGACGGGGCCTCGGTTTAACGTCTCATCTGAAAGACGGCACCTCCGACAGTGCAGCGCTCCCTCAGTACTGAGCTGGGAGTGTCAGCCTAGATTTCTGTGCTCAAGTCTCTGGAGTGGGACTTGAACCCACAACTATTCTCACTCAGAGGTGAGAGTGCAACTAACTTAGCCATGGCTGACACTGATAGTGAAGGGAGTTGTGGATTACAATTCCCAAAATACCAATAAAAATCCTGCAATGCCATTTCATAAAAATGTGACTTGGCCCCCAAAATTAGTGCCATTGTCCATTTAGTGCCAGGTTGACTGGTCCTGGCATGTCCAGGTGAGATGCAGGCACAGAAGGCAAAATCTAATCTGTCGCTAGGATTTCTTCCAGTTTCAATGTAAAAGTTCAGAGACAGACGTCCAAAATGAAAGGTTAAAATAACTGAAGACATTCGTGTGGAGCATAAACGCCGGCATGGACTGGTTGGGCCGAATGGCCTGTTTCTGTGCTGTATATCCTATGTAATACAACATGTATGGGGGCATCACGATTTTAACCATCGGGCCTCATTAACATGCCACTGGCCCAATGCCCAGCCATTGTGGGCTGGAAACAGCTGCCGGCCTCTGGAAAATTGGGCGGCAGTTGGTTGCCCATTGGCACTTGGGTAAGTGTGGGAAGGGGGTTCCGGGCGGTCCCACTGTGGGGTGGGTGGTTGATTTTAACTGTGTGACCCGGGGGGAGGTGCTCTGTCTCAGTGCCCTTTATATTTGCCGGAACCCTGTCAGGATGAGGAGAGCTCTTTACCCGGAGGGGGGGGTCGCTGGTCCAATCAGGTTGAGGCAAGGGCCAGGGCTAGGAGGAGGAGAGCAGAGTGGAGCGACCCTATCACATTACACAGGAGAGAGATTTCTCGCTGTAACCGGGTCGGGATTGGCGGGGTGGTGGAATACGGAGCAGAGGAGGCCTAAATTCTCCTTGTAGGGGCCCAGAGAAGTAGTCCTACTGCTCTTGGCTCCATAAGAGAAAGTATGAAACCTACCTGGAGGGCCTCTTCAGCTTCCCAATCCTCCTCACATTGGCTTTGACCTGAGAGAAAAACTATGGCAGTGACAATCACTGTCTGGACCTGATGGCATCATCAGGCACCAATTAACATGCGCGAATTAGGACCCAGCCGACTTTGGGCAGACGGCTTAGCCACCAGTCCAGAAGCATCTGTTAAAATCGCAAATGGTAGGATCCAGGTGGCTTTCCGGCTGGAACCTAACCCAAGGGGATTTTAACTGCCGACCCGCCCGGTTTCTGCTGGGCTGGTACATCCCTCACTGCCCCCATCCCCACCATGCGCCTTAATTCCATCATCACAACGGCACGCATTGTCCCACCAGTGTGACCTTTCCATTCTTCAAATCAGTCATCCTTGTGACCTTTCTGGGTCAGATTGCCAACTCACCGCTGAATTATGAGCGGTTTTGTGGTGTGGACCTGTGCCTGCTTAGAAACTGGAGTGACCCTGCACAAGCTCATTCCACCTGTCAGAGTGTGCGGACTTTCATCTCACAAGTCTGGACTGAATGCCAACGCAGCTCCCCACTCTATCACCTTGTACTTCTTCTCACTATTGCTTTTAATTGAATTGATATTAGAAAATAGCTTTTTAGAAATGTATTTTTTACTTTGTCTGTGGTATAATAACAACATTAGCAATTCTACTGTCTACAACATCAAAGTAAAACGTACCATTCCTTCGGATGACAATATCCTTTTAAAAAAAAAAAATCATTTCATTGACAGGTGCCCTATTGCACCCATTAAGTTGGAAGAATGGTTGCAAAAGATAGTGTTGTTACAAAGTACTTAATTTCAGTAAATTGAGGTTACCAGATTGGCTTTTGAATTGCATTGAACATGCCAAGCAGATGTTCACGGGTCATCGAAATTCATATCACTCAGGAAAGATATTCCCTTTGGAGTAATTTAGTGGTACAGGCAATAAAGACCATCAGTCTTGCAAGCACAGAAACGAGATTCAGAACTGTCAGCTCACCGTCAAATCCCTCGCGTTAGGTTTCTGGTTTACACTGGAGAGAAAGCTTCACTCGAAATTTATGAATAGGTTAACTAAAGCCTCAGAGGAAATCAGTGGGGGGTCACCCAGTCCATCTCTCCAGATTAGTCAGGTCATTGTGAGCCACTGGAGATTGGGTGTTGTTGCATTATTTTGTCTGGATATATACAACAACAACAACAACAACAACAAAAGCTTGCATCAGCAACCACCCTGTTCTGTAAACTTCGCAGTTAAGGTATATCCCTAAAGGAGATGGGAACAAACTTGTGTTTAGGTAGCTCTGCATTACATCCCTCAGATTGTTTTGAATTGTAGTCACTGTTGTTATTTAAGCAACCATGGTGCCTGTTTTGCACATAGCATTGCCCCTTAAACAGTAACGAGGTGAATAACTGTAAATCTGTTTTTAGTGGTGGTTTACAAGGGGACTGTTGGCCAGAACAGCCCTCTAATCTTCTTCAAACAGTAACATAGGATCTTAGACATCCACCGCAGCAGATTTGACAAGGACTTGATTGATATCTCATCCAAAGCATGGCACCTCCGACAATGCAGTACTTCCTAAGTGCTGCACTGAAGTACCAGTACAGATTATATGCTCAAGTCCTGTACTGGGGCTGGAGGTCACAATGTTCTGACCCAGAAGCATATGCTCAGAGTGCTACCAAGTGAGCCAAGCTGACATTCGGCCCATCCAATCCCATCGCTCTAGGACCCTAACTCTCCCATCAGAGCATCCAGCTGCATTACCAATATCCTTAATGGACCGGATTTTGCGGTGGGTAATGGCGGCAAACTGTCAGCGTTTGCCGTCATTACCCCTCTGAAACTGACCGTAACTTCAGGATTTTGCGCATTCATTCACTGCTCCAACACTGGCTGTGCGGTGGAACTCCTCCCACCTCCCCACTCCATAGCCAGCAATCAGCGTAATCAGTGAAATCAGTGGAACTGATGAAACATGGGCTTTTCCATAGTTGTATTGCTGTTAAATACCCCATTAAATGTTAAGCCTTGTTGGAATAGGTGTAACTGGGGTGTTAACAGTGTATTGATTGATAAACGTTCTGGCCCTGAAAAACTAATTTTTATATTTGTGGAGTGTCAAATTTCTCCATTATGATAAAAATGTAATTTTTAAAAAACTTTAGTTTGTTCATGATATTTCAGCTTCTACCTTATCCCTATGTGAAAGTCCCAAGCTTTATTTTGCTCCCTGTAACATTTTTTAAAAGTGCGGATAAAAGCTGCTTTTCATTTCCTGATTTGCTGTCTGTGAGAATTCTTCAATGTGATTGGCTGCTTAGACAGCTTGTTGCTGTCACTGCAGCTCTTCGCTGGGGTTCCCCATTACACTGCGCTACAATCAATTGAACGTTGAGAAAGGCAAACTTCTCGCCACAGAGATCGCGAGATCTCTGTGGCCAGCTTTCTTCAGGGTCAGCGGCGAGCACCTTAGCTTCCCCGCTGACCGCAAATTACGGGCCAATGTTTTTATCTCTACTATCCAGCCTGGCAGAATACTCCAAAAAAAAATTAGCATTCTTTGAGTAAAGAAGTCCTTTGTAATACCTGCTTTAAATTAATTTAAGACCAATTTAAATTGAGGCCAACATTGGCTCCATCATTTCAAATCACCAGCAGGTGAAGCCAAAATTTTGTTATTCAAATTAAAATATTGGTGTTCATTCACATATAGTTTTGAAAATCCCATGACTTATGTTAATTTTCCTCATCATGTAGTCATTTCATATTTAGAAAAAATATTTCCCAAGTGTGAGATGACTACTTCCCAATTTAATATATGTGTATGAATTCTGTATCAGTGAATCCAGAATTAATATTTTGGCTCATGTATATTATACTGCCATACTAAATTAGAATACAGGAACAGCACTGCTATAGGTATAAGTTCTGAATGTCCAGCATCATCTACTGATGTTTTAACTTTAGTCAGTAGACATATCAGAGCCCAGATGAATAACCTCTTACCGTTGGGATCACTACAATGTAAAACTCATTCACACATTATAAGTAAAATAAAAGACGATGAGAAGTGAAGCATTAAATTCTTAATTCACTAGTGAGAAAGCAGTATAACCCACCCTTGCCTGCAGTAGTTGTGATAGATTTTTTTCCTTCACCCATGAAAAGACCAATATAACTCATTGGTACCGGCAAAGCTTATGCGTCAATTCAGTCTTTCTCACTTGGGATATGAAAATCGATATCTCACTTCATATCATCTCGTACCTTCTAATATCCTTTGTTTCCAATTGCGTGTTAGGTTCTTATATGCCTGATTGAAATGTTTTGGTGTTGCAGACTTTGCATCAATAGTGGAACGGAACATATCAGTTTAGACCTACCACTGTAACCTCCAATCCATTCCCAGCCAGACGTAGAATCATAGAATGGTTACAGCACAGAAGGAGGCCATTCAACCCGCCGAGCCCGCGCTGGCTCTCTGCACTTCAGCCAGTCCCACTCCCCTGCCCTTTCCCCGGAGCCCTGCAATGGTTTTTTTTCCTTCAGGTACTTATCCAATTCCCTTTTGAAAGCCACGATTGAATCTGCCTCCACCACCCTCTCAGGCAGTGCATTCCAGATCTTTGTACAACTCCTTTTCAAAGGAGTCAATGACCTCTGTTTTGCTTTTTAGGGTCCCTGTTCCACAAACTCACTAGTCTGTGGGCTAACATTCCACAGCACAGTGAGTTGCCACACTGTTTACGAGACTGTGCAGGTCATTAAAACATTTAGAACTGTTTTTGCTTGCTATTGCGTCAATTAAATCCACTTTTAGTACAAATGGTCAGTTTTACAACAAGTTGACACTTTTCAGCAATTAACAATAATCCGCCGGACTGATGTTTTGATAAGCGGCGTATTTGCATGAGTTTACCGTGCTTTGGCTGAGGGAATATCACTTGTTGCAAAGGCTAAGAAGATCACAATCTCCATTATTTGTTCTGTAATCTATTAATATTCTCCATCCGTGTATCATGCATGGTGCCAGTTCACTGTGAAATCGTCACCTTCACTATATTTCGCTTGAAAAGCGGAGATTTCAGATAAACCAGTTCAGAAACTAACACTTCCTACCAGCAGATGAACAGAAATTAAATTTAGTCGGCAGCGCTGCTTTAATTTTGAGTGCCCTAATCTGCTTTGCGACTCCTACTGCTTGCTCATCAGCAGATTTAAATTCAGGCCAATTGTTCACTATCTGCATAATGGCATTTGATGAGACTGACATGGTTTGTGAATAAGACCAAGACCAGAGTTCATTAAAAAAATTAAGTAAGGAAGCGTAGCTTTAGTCATGACAAGCAGATTGTTTGACACACTGTACCAACAGATGAAGTTGGTATAATCCATCAGTGGCACTGTTCAATGGCCCCTCTTACAAATTAGTTGTGACAAAGGCTTTTTTTTAAAAAGCAAATTAATGAGAAATAGAAGTTATGTTGAATGACAGAAACAGAACCATTGTAGTGGCACTCTACCTGATAGAAAATAGTCCTTGTGAAGTTTAAAAAAAAAATGATTTCCAATTTATGACTGAGCCACAAACAATAAAACTGTTGCTAATTATCATTTTAATTACTTTTACAGACTCTAGATTCTAACTGTCATAAATAATAAAGAAAACACAACAGGGGTAACTTTAACTCTGGGCGATGGTGAAAAATGGGTGATATTGAATTGGCCGACCGTTAAACACCCCGCCCGATTTTCCGTTCCATTGACTTCAGTGGAAAGGAATCTTGGGTGTTGTGTATAACGGGCGGCCAATTCGATATCGCCCAACTTACACCTTACCCCAATGTTAAAATTACCCCCCTCCCCACCCGCCAACTTCCTCAAAAGGTGACTGGAATTTTTAATGAGCTTGTAGTGGAAAAGCACGTTAATGTTTTTAGAACTGGTGTCATCCCTATCTCCTCCACCCTCTGCCCCATCAAGGAGCCAACTTGTTTGCTTTCTGCTATTCACGCCCTCCTTTATGATACTGTGAGGGTAAAAACATATACACATCGGGGTTGTGCTATTAGGGATGGACACTTAACATAGCCAAATGCTTCTCCTCAGGACGACAAAGAATGAACACTGTAGAGTATGGCTGTTGCCAACTTTTGATAGGAACATAGGAACAGGAGGAGGCCATTTAGCCCCTCGAGCGTGTTCCGCCATTCAATGAGATCATGGCTGATCTGCGACCTAACTCTATATACCCGCCTTTGGCCCATATCCCTTAATACCTTTGGTTAACAAAAATCTATCAATCTCAGATTTAAAATGAATTGATCTAGCATCAATTGCTGTTTGTGGAAAGAGAGTTCCAAACTTCTACCACCCTTTGTGTGTAGAAGTGTTTCCTAACTTCACTCCTGTAAGGCCTGGCTCTAATTTTTAGACTATGTCCCCCGAACCAGCGGAAATAGTTTCTCTCTAAACACCCTATCAGTTCCCCTTAATATCTTGAAAACTTTGATCAAATCACCCCTTAACCTTCTAAATTCCAGGGAATACAACCCTAGTTTGTGTAATCTCTCCTTGTAATTTAACCCTTGGAGTCCAGGTATCATTCTGGTAAACCTACGCTGCACTCCCTCCAAAGCCAATATATCCTTCCTACGGTGTGGTGCCCAGAACTGCTCACAGTACTCCAGGTGTGGTCTAACCAGAACTTTGTATAGCTGATGTGGCAATGGGTGGGTTTGTGCCAATGGCTGTGTACCCGGTGATTCCTGATTTCTGCTGGCTGTCTGAGGGAACCAGTGAATTGGAAACGAGCTGGTTTTGCTCAATGGATTGGGGGAACTGGATGGGTGAGATTCTCCTGACAATTCTCACACGCATCCTGATGGCAAGTTACAGAACAGCGTAGCCCTATAGAAGAAGGCCGCTTGCCTGCTCTCTCTCCCAAAAATAGGGAGGGATAACTCACCAGACTAGAAGAGAAATTGGCAAGCTGTCTGCAATATGCTTTCACTTAAAAAAAAAGTACTGCATGTCATTATCATTTAAAGGCTGTGCACCGAGAGTAAAAGCTGGTGGTTTGTGTCATTTTCTGGGTCATTGGTTCATCACCCAAAGGGCATCGGCTATCAAGGGAGAGGCTGCAGTTATCTTTAAACATATGTTCTAGATTTTCATTGACGGAATGAGTTAAGGACATACAATGACATTTAAATTCCTGCATGTGATCAGACTGATTTTTATTATATAGGTCATAAACAATTTGTCAACCATTATTGATATTTCACATATGTGTCGTGTCTGTTAGTTCCACATTATATAAATGCCCCTACAGCTAAGGAAAAGTTTGATTTCAGTTCAGAAATAAAATTCTAACCATTGTATAAGGCACCATACAGGCCAGAAAAGCCCAGGTTTGATTCGCTGTCTGTGCCGAATTCGCTGAGCAGTGTCCATTGCAGAGATAGGGGAGCTAGATTTAGCACCGGTGCCCCTGGGGCGAGGCAGAAGGTCATTCCCACGCCCGATTACTATTCCTGCTGGGAAGTGTGGCTTTCTGGGCATCAGGTGTGAAAGGGGCGTGGTATGATGTTCTCATGGTAACATAGATAAAGAAAGAAAGACTTGCATTTACATAGCGCCTTTCACGACCACCGGATGTCCCCAAGCGCTTCACAGCCAATGAAGCACTTTTTGCAGTGTAGTTACAGTTGTAATGTAGGAAACGCAGCAGCCAACTTGCACACAGCAAGCTCCCACAAACAGCAATGTGTTAATGACCAGATAATCTGTTATTTCGTGATGTTAGATTGAGGGATAAATATTGGCCAGGACACCGGGAATAACTCCCCGGCTCTTCTTCAAAATAGTGCTGTGGGATCATTTACATCCACCTGAGAGAGCAGACGGGGCCTCGGTTTAACGTCTCATCTGAAAGACGGCACCTCTGACAGTGCAGCATTCCCTCAGTACTGCACTGGAGTGTCAACCTAGATTTTTGTGCTCAAGTCCCTGTAGTGGGACTGGAACCTACAACCATCTGATGCAGAGGCGAGGGTGTTACCAACTGAGCCACAGCTGACAGATAATATGGCCAGCAAGGTACAGGTACAGCAAAATATTAGGAAAGCAAATGGTATGTTAGTCTTTATTGCAAAGGGATTGGAGTATAAGAGTAAAGAAGTCTTACTACAATTATATAGGGCCTTGGTGAGACCACACCTAGAGTATTGTGTACAGTTCTGGTCTCCTTATCTAAGGAAGGATATACTTGCCTTAGAGGGAGTGCAATGAAGGTTCACTAGATTGATTCCCGGGATGAGAAGGTTGTCCTATGAGGAGAGATTGAGTAGACTGGGCCTATACTTTCTGGAGTTTAGAAGAAGGAGAGGTGATCTCATTGAAACATATAAAATTCTTAAAGAGCTTGACAGGGTAGATGCAGGAAGGATGTTTCCCCTGGCTGGGGAGTCTAGAACCAGGGATCACAGTCTCAGAATAAGGGGTTGGCCATTTAGGACCAAGATGAGGAGAAATTTCTTCATCAGAGGGTGGTGAATCTTTGGAATTCTCCATCCCAGAGAGCTGTGGATGCTTAGTCGTTGAATATATTCAAGACAGAGATTGATAGATTTTTGAATATTAAGGGAATCAAGGGATATGGGGATAGTGCAGGAAAGTGGAGATGAGGTAGAAGACATGCCATGATCTTATTGAATGGCGGAGCCGGCTCAAGGGGCCGAATGGCCTACTCCTGCTCCTATTTCTTATGTTCTTATTTCCTCGTTACTGTGATCCTCAGTGGATCCACTGCTCAGAGTGTTCGTAGGCTTCAAACCCTGGCCTGCCGGGTGCTGGCTAAGCTGGGGGATTCAGCACTGTTCCTTTTGTTCTTGCTGTCTAGGAAAGAAGAATCAGGAAGATGCTATCAAGGAGTCAGGGTGACCTAGCTTGCCTAGAACAAGTGAAAAGCCCAATAAAAAACAATGGGGTAGAGTTTCCACTTTGCACGCAATCTAGTTTTTTTTTCTCCGAGATTCCGCTCAATCTCATCTGCATATCATCCAGTGCAATCAGGCAGCGTTTTAAAACGTTTTTTTTTAAATGTTGCTTTAAAAAATATTCCTTGATATATTTAAGCGTGGTAACTTGGTAAACTTTGATTAATACAGCTGAAAATGGGTTTATCACAAAAAAAGGTGTTATTATCACAGTGTCAATCCACCACCTGTGAGTAACCCAATTTTAAATGTCTGAAAATGACTTAAAAAAAAATACAGAAATATTTTTTCATTAGATTGGGGCACAATAGTGAGTTCCTTTAGTAAATTAAATTTAGGCCTAAGGATTATATCGATTTGTAAATCGCTCCCTGTTATTTTATTATTTGTAGCACACACTATTTCAGTTTCCACGTCTGGGGACAGGGAGTCCATTCCTCTTGGGGTCACATTCTTGTGCTCATAACACATATGCTTTTTTTAAATATTTGTTCCTGGGATGTGGGCGTCACTGGCAAGGTCAGCATTTATTGTCCACCCCTAATTGCCCTTGGTGGTGAGCCGCCTTCTTGAACCGCTGCTGTCCCGTGTGGTGAAGGTACTCCCACAGTGCTGTTAGGGGAGGGAGGTTCAGGATTTTGACCCAGCGACGATGAAGGAACGGCCGATATATTTCCAAGTCAGGATGGTGTGTGACTTGGAGGGGAACTTGCAGGTGGTGGTGTTCCCGTGCGCCTGCTGCCCTTGTCCTTCTAGGTGGAAGAGGTCGCGGGTTTGGGAGGCTTAATCAGCATGTTTCATATCCTCAGTGTAGGATTAAGACCTGTGAATTCAGTGCTAAAGGATGATTGAGAAATGTCCATGTTTTAATTAACAAGTCATTCTATTCCAGTGTCAAAAAATTGATGATCAGTTTCTACATAGACCATAAATTTCCACAGCGATACTTTTATTAATGAAAATGAGCATTTGTTTCTTATTCCATCTCAATAAAATTGATTTCCAATTTAATCTCATTCATTAAAACACAATAAACTTTTACATTAAAAATGAAATGGCTTGATACCAGGGATGAAGGACTTCAGCTCTATGAAGAGACTGGAGGAGCTGGGGTTACTCTCCTTCGAGCAGAGAAGGTTAAGGGGGAGATTTTATAGAGCTGTTCAAAATCATATAGGGTTTTGATAGGAGAAACAGTTTCCACTGGCAGGAGGGTCGATAACCAGAGGACACAGATTTAAGGTAATTAGAAAAAGAACCAGAGGGGAGGTGAGGAGAAATATTTTTACGCAGCGAGTTGTTATGATCTGGAATGCGCTGCCTGAAAGGGTGGTGGAAGCAGATTCAATAGTGACTTTCAAAAGGGAATTGGATCAGTACTTAAAGAGGAAAACATTTGCAGGGCTATGGGGAAAGAGCAGGGGAGTGGCACTAATTGGAGCGCTCTTTCAAAGAGCTGGCACAGGCATGATGGGTCAAATGGCCTCCTTCTTTGGTGTATGATTCTATGACTTGATTGGCCCAGTGGCAAAAACTATTGAGCATGCCATTCATCCCCGCCATCCTACACATAATGAGGTCCCAATCCCAGTGGGATAGCACGGAGGCTGCATTGAGCAGACGATTTGTGTTTGCCACAAAGGAACTAGGAGAGGAAGATTGGAGGGTGAATAATTCTCAGCCACTCCTTGCAATACCCAGCAGTCAAGACATCAATGGGGCGGAGGCAAGTGGGTAGGTCAAGTGGCTTTTGTTTAGTAAATCGGCACAGAGGAAACCAAATGAGAAGTAAACAACTAATTTTTAAAATAATTTGAAACCAATTATTACACACACACTTACGCAGACATGTATTAAATGTAGCACGGTGAATTCCTTCATCATGCAACATAAAGCAGTATTCTCTAAGGATTCAAGTGATGAACAGCAGGAAACAAAAAGCTCCATGCAACTCTTAGATATAATTATTTTTAATAGCAGGAAATGGCCATTCGGCAAATCAAGTCTGTCCTTATTTGATAAATCTTTACCCAACCTATTTAACGTCTCACCATATCCCTTGAGAAACATATCTAATTGCCTCCTGAACACATTTATCCTGTCTGCTTCAGTGGCCTTCCCTGGTAATTTATTCCTCAAGTCTATTGCCTTTAGTGCAAAAAAATGTTTTACCTGACGTCCTTTCCTACTTCAAATTTCCTTATTTCTAACATGTGCTCTGTAGTTTTAAAAACTTTTACACGAGTGAGAAATTTACCCAAGTCAGTCTTGGAATCTCCTTCATAATCTTGAAAACATCAACCTTGGGGAAGGATTGTTCTGGTCACTAAAGAAAGAAAGACTTGCATTTATATAGCGCCTTTCACGACCACCGACAGCCCCAAAGTGCTTTATAGCCAATGAAGTACTTTTGAAGTGGAGTCACTGTTGCAATGTGGGAAACGTGGCAGCCAATTTGCGCACAGCAAGCTCCCACAAACAGCAATGTGATAATGACCAGATAATCTGTTTTTGTTATGTTGATTGAGGGATAAATATTGGCCAGGACACCGGGGAGAGCTCCCCTGCTCTTCGAAATAGTGCCATGGGATCTTTTACGTCCACCTGAGAGGGGCAGCCGAGGCCTCGGTTTAACGTCTCATCCGAAAGACGGCACCTCCAACAGTGCAGCACTCCCTCAGCACTGCACCGGAGTGTCAGCCTGGATTGTTGTGCCTGTTAACACTGATGAAGATCTCCTCTGGTCAGTATTTCTAGCAAAATCATAAGCAAGTTTTTTTTCGCCCAGCGCATTAATGACTTCACTGGCAATACCACGCACAGGAAACCTTCAGAAGAGCATTTTCACATAGGGGGGAGTTTTGACTTTCGGTGACAGTGTAAAAACGGGCAATATCGATTCAGCCGACTGTTGTACATCTCTCCCCGTTTTCATTTCCATTGAAGTCTCTCCCACTCTACGCGTAGCCGCGACTGCTGCTTCCAGCCCTGCACCTCTCCGTTCTCCGTCTCCCTCTCTCCACCCAGGTATCAGCCGAAGAGGAACCCAGAGACAAGCCCTTATTTATTTTGTAGAGAAGGAGTGCTCCTCCAAACTCCACATATGGGGGAAAAATTGGGCCACGCCCCCTTTGGGGTGCTAACTTCGGCGGGGCACTACTTTTGGCTCCCTGAAAAAATTAGCGCCCCCCACGCCTGAAATTCACTGGCAGCGCCCCAAGACGAAGGCGGGGCGCTACTGGAAACGCCCCGCCTCCCTCTTAGGGCGCTGCGAGTGAATATCACGGCGCTACTTGCGTTGCGGCACGTCGCGCCGCGGTACTGCAGGCCTTCCTCCCCTTATTAAAGGGGAGGGGCCTTGCGCAGCGCAACCCGGGGCCCAGCTGGACCACCAGGGATCGGAGTGCCGGCAAAAGATCCCGGCACGCGGGAGAAGTGCCGGGCTCACGGAGCGCAGCCGGCACCCTGCGAGGGAGCTGCACAGGAGGCCGGGGACAGCAACGGGGGCAGGTGCTGGCAGGCGGCCAGCAACAAAAATGGCCGCCCGGCACCTCCCCTTTAATTAGCGCCGCCCGGGCCGCAGGTAGGCCCCCCTGACCCTGTCGGACATAGTGTCCGGCGGTAGGTCAGGGGGCACTACTGAAGATCGCAGCTGGGGCGCTGTGCACGGCGATGACATCATTGCCGGAGGAGCAGCGCCGCGGGGCGCTAACGGTTACCGCCACCGCTAACCTCCCGCTGAATTTCGCGGGAGGTGTTGGCGCTGCGCCCAGGCGCTAGTTGCTTTGCACCCCATTAGTGCCCTCTTAGGGCGCTAACAGGAGGCGCAAATCAACCGAATTTTTCCCCCATAGGAACAGGAGGAGGCCATTTAGCCCCTCAAGCCTGTTCCGCCATTCAGTGAGATCATGGTTGATCTATGACCTAACTCCATATACCCGCCTTTGGCCCATATCCCTTAATACCTTTGGTTAACAAAAATCTATCAATCTCAGATTTAAAATTAACAATTAATCTAGCTTCAATTGTCGTTTGTGGAAGAGAGTTCCAAACTTCTACCACCCTTTGTGTGTCGAAGTGTTTCCTAATTTCTCTCCTGAAAGGTCTGGCTCTAATTTTTAGACTATGCCCCCTAGTCCTAGACTCCCCAACCAGCGGATATAGTTCTCTCTATCTACCCTATCTGTTCCCCTTAAAACCTTGCAAACTTCGATCAAATCATAAAAATAACCCGCGTCGCTGCCAAAGCAGGTCAACCCCCAGCCACTCCCCCCCCCACCCCAAGATCGGACCCCCCCCCCCCCCCTTTTCCTGGATGTCGGCCAGGCTGCCCCGGAGTGCTTGTTTTCTGCCCGCAGCCCGCCAGCCCCACGTTAATGAGGTCCGGCCGGTCTCCCATCAGCATTACTGGGCGGCTGGCCAAATAAAAGGGACAGAGGAAAAATCTACTGAGTGTTGGCAGGCTAATCGGCCATGGGGGCGGCGCGGGGGGGGGGGGGATCAGAGCCTGATAGATTTGCCTAATTCCTTGACACTGACTGCAATGGTATTATTATATCGTTGAGCCGGCTGCGATGAACTAGCTCAGCAGTGGAGTTATGCAATCTAATTGAGGTTACGGTTTATTGGTTCGGTACTATGCATGTCACGTCTTCAGCGGCCAAGAAGAAACCTGATTCTGGCTGACAGATGCTCTGCGGAAGCGAAATGTGCAACGCTGCCCTTGTGGTGCAGGGTAGCAAACTGTGAGCTGTTAAACTACGGCTGTAAATTAAAGCAAATTGCTTCATCTGTCTGACGTTGCTAATATCGTACCAGCTCCCGACAACCTATGGATCAGTGGTAATCTCAACATAAAATCTCCGTGACAGGGAAAACAGCTCGAGTCTGTCATGCTGAACACATTTAAAAGGGGTACTTGTGTATTCAATTCAGCCGACAGTTTTATTTTAATATAAAAGAACTTAAATGTACTGGGGTTAATTGGTTATATATTAATCCTGTTAGGGGAAGTATCCAGTTAAAGATGCTTTGCATAATAGCAATAGTCCCGCCTACATGTTGAACCACCCCACTTTGCGATTGAGACTGGGTAATTACTTCCTTTCCTGATACCCATCTGCCTTCCCTGCTCCTCTTCCCTACCTCCATACTCACACAATGAATGGATTATTGATTCTGTAGATTCAACCTGCCAAGGATCACAGCTATCATTAATCACTGTGCCGGGTCCATGAGGTCTCAATAGGAAACAGAAATTAGCCCCGATATTTACTGAGGCGGGATTTCCAAGCCCGGGGGAAGGTGGGGATGGAGTTCTGGTCGGGCTGACCACTGTACAGTTTTATCGCCGCAATGTGCGTGTTTTTTTTTCACAGGTTCCCCGCCCGGATGCCTGCCTGATTGACAGGCTTGGCTCCATGTCAGGCGGGGAACGCTGCAGAAGAGGCCGCAGCCCAGGAGCAGGAGGGAGCCTATTGCTCGGGTTGGAGATCGAGAGGGTGTTGGGGAGGGGGGCGGTCCAGCATGGTTTGGAGGGTCGGGGGCGGGGGGGCGATCACGGTGGGTAGGGGGGTGGTCGGAGAGAGCTCGACACCATCCATGACAAAGCAGCCCGCTTGATTGGCACCCCATCCACCACCTTAAACATTCACTCCCTCCACCACCGGCGTACCGTGGCTGTAGTGTGTACCATCTACAAGATGCACTGCAGCAACTCGCCAAGGCTTCTTCGGCAGCACCTCCCAAACCCGCGACCTCTTCCACCGAGAAGGACAAGGGCAGCAGGCGCATGGGAACACCACCACTTCCAAGTACCCCTCCAAGTCACACACCATCCTGACTTAGAAAAATATCGCCGATCCTTCATTGTCGCTGGGTCAAAATCCTGGAACCCCCTCCCTAACAGCACTGTGGGAGCACCTTCACCACACGGACTGCAGCAGTTCAAGAAGGCGGCTCACCACCACCTTCTCAAGGGCAATTAGGGAACGGCAGTAAATGCTGGCCTTGCCAGTGGCGCCCACATTCCATAAAAAGCGAATTTAAAAAAAGAGATCGGCGACAGAGATGGGGGGTTGGTGGTGGGTTCGGTGGTCGCGGGATGAGGGGGGGCTCAGATCGTGGGGGTGGGGTCCGATCACATGGAGTGGGAAAGAGGTTTGGTTGGGGGGCTGGTGGGGGGAAGCACTGCTGCTCCTCCTGGCCCACAAGCAGTGCTCGAAAGGCACTTACCTCTTCCACGCAGTAGTCCTCGCCTCCCAGACACCCGGGAAACCTGGTCGGCCAAGGTTAAACCTGGAAAATAACAATGGGAAGAGTTGTAAAACAGGCTGCCGATTCACTATTACCCATTTTACACTCTCGCACAAAGTCTCAATTACCCTCCTTGTGCATGGACTTTGGGTGAGAACAGGTTCGGGCCCGGCTGTTGTAGTTGAATAGCTGTCAACATTCATTGTCGTGGCTCAATGACGGACAAACACTTGGGTGAGGTGCTGGAGTGGAGCTAGTGCAGCCGTATCATTGTGAGTTACTTTCACCTTCAGGGTCTTGTCCATGAGGTTTCTTCGACTCTGGATTTTCTGCCCCACTACAAACTTCTTCTCTCTGTCAGCTGTGGCTCAGTGGGTAGCACCCTCACCTCTGAGTCAGAAGGTTGTGGGTTCAAGTCCCACTCCAGAAACTTGAGCACAAAAATCTAGGCTGACACTCCAGGGCAGTGCTGAGGGAGCGCTGCACTGTTGCGGGTGCCGTCTTTTGGATGAGACGTTAAACCGAGAGCCCGTCTGCTCTCTCAGGTGGACGTAAAAGATCCCATAGCACTATTTCGAAGAAGAGCAGGGGAGTTATCCCCGGTGTCCTAGCCAATATTTATCCCTCAATCAACATCAGTAAAAAAAAAATTATCTGGTCATTATCACATTGCTGTTTTGTGGGTGCTTGCTGTGCGCAAATTGGCTGCTGCATTTCCTACATTACAGCAGTGACTCCACTTCAAAAAGTACTTCATTGGCTGTTAAGCGCTTTGGGACGTCCTGAGGTCATGAAAGGTGCTATATAAATGCAAGTCTTTCTCTCTCAATATGCTGTTTCAGAAGAGAGTATTGGCGCTTTCTCTGTCGAACAAGTTTCTCTAGAGCCAGGGGATGAGTGGCTCCTTTTCATTTCTTCCTGTGGAGGGGAAAAATTTAGATTGGAGAAATGTGAGAAATACACTGCAGTGCAGATGTAACATCTGTCCCAGCACAATCAGAAAACAGCAGCCCAGGACACCGATCATTAACAATTGCTATTTCTTTTTCAGTTTTTCCAACCCTCGTGGATGCGATACCTGCAAGTCTTCATGTTAGTGTAATACTATTTTCTGCAGCGTTCATTGTGTTTGCTCTGGTCGCAGCCGGATTCTTCATGTTCAATGCTTTCGGACGACCTTACGAGACCCTCCATGGTCCTATGGGCCTGTACCTTTGGAATACCATTGCATGTAAGTATCCTTGGGATCAGCATGGTGTTGCTCCTTTGTCAAGCCCAAAGCCAGACAGGTGAAAGGATGGAGGTGGAACAATGGCTAGAGTTTTGATTATTTGCTTTGGTGCAGATGGAAATTAATTGAAAACTTCAAAATCTTTCAAAAGAAAGGCCCTTATTATAAGACCACGAATAAATAAGAGGAAAATACTGAATTCTATTTGTTTTTTAAATAGAGACTTCTTGTACAACAACAGAAAATGCTGGAAACGCTCAGCAGGTCAGGCAGCATCGTGGAGAGAGAAACAGAGTTAACAGATCCAGTTGTCGTGGTCCATGTTGGTACCAATGACATAGATAGGACAAGGAATGAGGTTCTGCTGAGGGAGTATGAGCAGCTAGGGGCCAAATTCAAAAACAGAACCTCTAGGGTAGTAATCTCTGGATTACTACCTGAGCCACGAGCAAATTTGGCTAGGGTAAATAAAATCAGAGAGTTAAATGCGTGGCTCAAAGACTGGTGTGGGAGAAATGGGTTTTGCTTCCTGGGACACTGGCACCAGTACTGGGATGGGAGAGAGCTGTTCCGTTGGGACGGACTTCACTTGGCCAGTGCTGGGACTAGAGTCCTGGCGAATCGAATAACTAGGGCTGTAGAGAGGGCTTTAAACTAATTAGTGGGGGGGAGGTTTCAAGAGAGCAAAAAATAAAAATGTCAGCGGAGAAGGCAATAGAGCAAAGTAGCAGTGGGGTAATTAAAAACCAGAGCGTGTCAGGAAGGGACAGAATATATAAAGATAAAGGTAAAGTAGTAAAGGGGGTAAAAGCAGGAATAAATTGTCACAAAACATATTTAAAAGTTCTTTATCTGAATGCACGCAGCATTCGTAACAAAATAGACGAGTTGACGGTACAAATAACTACACATGGGTATGATCTGGTGGCCATTACAGAAACATGGCTGCAAGGTGACCATGACTGGGAACTAAACATCCAGGGGTATTTGACTATTAGGAAGGACAGACAGGAAGGAAAGGGAGGTGGGGTGGCTTTGTTAATAAAGGATGGAATCACTGCAATAGTGAGAAATGATATTGGGTCAAAGGACCAGGATAGTGAAACAGTTTGGGTGGAGATAAGGAATAGTAAAGGGAAAAAGTCACTAGTGGGCATAGTCTATAGGCCTCCTAACAGTTGCAACTCAATTGGTCGGAGTATTAATCAGGAAATAGTTGGGGCTTGTAATAAGGGAACAGCTATAATCATGGGAGATTTTAACTTTCATATTGACTGGACAAATCAAATTGGGCAGGGCAGCCTTGAGGAAGAGTTCATAGAGTGCATTAGGGACGGGTTCCTTGAGCAGTATGTTACTGAACCAACCAGGGGGCAGGCAATCTTAGATCTGGTCCTGTGTAATGAGACAGGATTAATAAAAAATGTCCTAGTAAAGGGTCCCCTTGGAATGAGTGACCATAACATGGTTGAATTCCAAATTCAGTTGGAGGGTGAGAGAGTTGGATCTCAAACCAGCGTACTAAGCCTAAATAAAGGAGAGTATGAAGGTATGAGAGCAGAGTTGACTAAAGTGGACTGGGAAAATAAATTAAGGTGTAAGACAGTACAGGAGCAGTGGTGTACATTCAAGGAGGTATTTCACAACTTTCAAGAAAAATATATTCCACTGAGGAAAAAGGGGCGTAAAAGAAAAGACAGCCATCCGTGGCTAAGTAAAGTAATAAAGGATAGTATCCGACTAAAAACAAGGGCTTATAAAGTAGCCAAATCTAGTGGGAGGATAGAAGATTGGGAAGCATTTAAAAACCAGCAAAGAATAACTAAAAGATTAATTAAGAAAGGGAAGATAGATTATGAAAGTAAACTAGCAAAAAATATAAAAACAGATAGCAAGAGTTTCTACAGTTACATAAAAAGAAAAAGGCTGGCTAAAGTGAATGTTGGTCCCTGAGAGGACGAGACCGGGAAATTAGTAGTGGGGAACATGGAGATGGCAAATACGCTGAACAAATATTTTGTATCAGTCTTTACAGTAGAGGACACTAAAAATATCCCAACACTGGACAAACAAGGGGCTATGGGGGGGAGGAGCTAAACACGATTAAAATCACTAAGGAGATGGTACTCGGTAAGATAATGGGACTTAAGGCGGTAGGGATTGCGGATGCATTGGTGGTAATTTTCCAAAACTCCCTGGATTCAGGAAAGGTCCCAGCAGATTGGAAAACTGCTAATGTAACACCCTTATTTAAAAAGGGAGGTAGACAAAAGGCTGGAAACTATAGACCAGTTAGCCTAACATCTGTGGTTGGTAAAATGTTGGAGTCCATTATTAAGGAAGTATTAACAGGACATTTGGATAAGCATAACTTAATCAGACAGAGTCAGCATGGTTTTATGAAGGGGAAATCATGCTTGACAAATTTGCTCGAATTCTTTGAGGACATAACAAACAAGGTGGATAAAGGGGAATCAGTGGATGTGGTGTATTTGGACTTCCAAAAGGCATTTGACAAGGTACCACACAAAAGATTACTGCACAAGATAAAAAATCACGGGATTGGGGGTAATATACTGGCATGGGTGGAAGATTGGCTATCTAACAGAAAACAGAGAGTTGGGATAAATGGTTCATTCTCAGGTTGGCAATCAGTAACTAGTGGTGTTCCGCAGGGGTCAGTGCTGGGACCCCAACTCTTTACAATCTATATTAATGATTTGGAGGAGGGGACCAAGTGCAACGTATCCAAGTTTGCTGATGATACAAAGATGGGAAGGAAAGCAGTGAGTGAGGAGGACATAAAAAACCTGCAAAAGGACATAGACAGGCTAAGTGAGTGGGCAGAAATTTGGCAGTTGGAATATAATGTTGGAAAGTGTGAGGTTATGCACTTTGGCAGAAAAAATCAAAGAGCAAGTTATTATCTAAATGGAAAGAAACTGCAAAGTGCTACAGTACAAAGGGATCTGGGGGTCCTGGTGCATGAAACACAGAAGGTTAGTATGTAGGTACAGCAGGTTTATCAGGAAGGCCAATGGAATCTTGGCTTTTATTGCAAGGGGGATGGAGTATAAAAGCAGGGAAGTCTTGCTTCAGCTATACAGGGTACTGGTGAGGCCACACCTGGAGTACTGCGTACAGTTTTGGTTTCCATATTTAAGAAAAGATATACTTGCTCTAGAGGCAGTTCAGAGAAGGTTCACTCGGTTGATTCCGGAGATGAGGGGGTTGACTTATGAGGAAAGGTTGAGTAGGTTGGGCCTCTACTCATTGGAATACAGAAGAATGAGAGGCGATCTTATCGAAACATATAAGATTGTGAGAGTGCTTGATCGGGTGGAGGCGGGGAGGATGTTTCCACTGATGGGTGAGACTAGAACTAGGGGGCATAATCTTAGAATAAGGGGCTGCCGTTTCAAAACTGAGATGAGGAGAAACTTCTTCACTCAGAGGGTAGTAAATCTATGGAATTTGCTACCTCAGAGAGCTGTGGAAGCTGCGACATTAAATAAATTTAAAACGGAGATAGACAGTTTCCTAGCTGATAAGGGAATTAAGGGTTCTGGGGAGCGGGCAGGGAAGTGGACGTGAGTCTAGGTTCGGATCAGCCATGATCCTATTGAATGGCGGAGCAGGCCCGAAGGGTCGTATGGCCGACTCCTGCTCCTACTTCTTATGTTCTTATGTTTCAGGTCTGTGACCCTTCGTCAGAACTGGAAAAAGTTGGAGAAGTAACAGATTTTTAAGCAAGTGTGGGGCAGGGAAAGGGAGGAGGGGAGGACAGAACAAAGGGAAGGTCTGTGATAGGATGGAAGGCAGGAGAGATTAAAAGACAAAAGGGATAAAAGAGACTTCTTGTATGTGGTTTACACTTGTGGAGAAAGAAAGAAAGAAAAGAACTTGAATTTATATAGCACCTTTCATGACCTCAGGACATCCCAAAATGCTTTACAGCTAGTGAAGTACTTTTTGAAGTGTAGTCACTGTTGTAATGTAGGAAATGCGGCAGCCAATTTAAGGTGGAGATAGACAGATGTTTGAATGGTAAGGGAGTGAAGGGTTATGGGGAGCAGGCAGGGAAGTGGAGTTGACGCCAAGATCAGATCAACCATGATCTTATTGAATGGCGGAGCAGGCTCGAGGGGCCAAATGACCGACTCCTGCTCCTACATCTTATGTTCTTATGTTCAATTTGCGCACAGCAAGGTCCCACAAACAGAAATAAATGACCAGATAATCAGGACACCGCGCAGACGCCCCTGCTCTTCTTCAAACGTGGGATCATTTACGTCTACCTAAGAGGGCAGACGAGACCTCGGTTTAACGTCTCATCCGAAAAACGGCACCTCCGACAGTGCAGCACTCCCTCAGTACTGCACTGAAGTGTCAGCCTAGATTTTGTGCTCAAGTATCTGGAGTGGGGACTTAAACCCACAACCTTCTGACTCAGAGGTGGGAGTGTGACCCACTGAGCTACAGCTGACACCAAATACATGGGGATAAGCTTGGTGCAATACTAGCAGTGGAATAAACCACTAACAAACCAAATCCCTGCCAAACCTTGAGACCCACAAAATTCGAACAGGACAAATCAGCAAATAAGACGTACAAGACTGGGCTTCAAGAGCCGGACTGTTGCAGCTCAGAGATGCATGTGGCCCTCATGCTGCATAGAAACATAGAAGATGGGAGCAGGAGTAGGCCATTCGGCCCCTCGAGCCTGCTCCGCCATTCAATAAGATCATGGCTGATCATCCAAATTCAGTACCCTGTCCCTGCTTTCTCCCCATATCCCTTGATTCCTTTAGCCTTAAGAAATATATCTAACTCCTTCTTGAATATATTTAATGAACTGGCCTCAACTGCCTTCTGTGGTAGAGAATTCCACAGGTTCACCACTCTCTGGGTGAAGAAATTCCTCCTCATCTCAGTCCTAAATGGCTTACCCCTTATCCTTAGACTGTGACCCCTGGTTCTGGACTCCCCCGCCATCGGAAACATCCTTCCTGCATCTAGTCTGTCTAGTCCTGTTAGAATTTTATAAGTTTCAATGAGATCCCCTCTCATTCTTCTAAACTCTTGCGAATACAAGCCCAGTTGTCCCAATCTCTCTTCATACGTCATTCCTGCCATCCCAGGTATCAGTCTGGTGAATCTTCGCTGCACTCCCTCCATGGCAAGAACATCCTTCCTCAGATAAGGCGACCAAATCTGCACACAATACTCAAGGTGTGGTCTCACCAAGGCCCTGTACAACTGCAGCAAGACATCCTTGCTCCTGTACTCGAATCCTCTCGCTATGAAGGCCAACATACCATTTGCCTTCTTAACCGCCTGCTGCACCTGCATGCTTACCTTCAACGACTGGTGCACAAGGACTCCCAGGTCTTGTTGCACTTCCCCTTTTCCCAATCTATTGCCGTTCAGATAATAATCTGCCTTCTTGTTTTTGCCACCAAAGTGGATAACCTCGCATTTATCCACATTATACTGCATCTGCCATGCATCTGCTCAATCACCCAACCTGTCCAAATCATACTGGAGTTTCTCTGCATCCTCCTCACAACACACACGCCCACCCAGCTTTGTGTCGTCTGCAAACTTGGAGATATTACATCTAGTTCCCTCGTCTAGATCATTAATATATATTGTGAATAACTGGGGTCCTAGCACCGATCCCTGCAGTGCCCCACTAGTCACTGCCTGCCACTCGGAAAAAGACCCGTTTATTCCAACTCTTTGCTTCCTGTTTGCCAACCAGTTCTCTATCCAAGTCAGTACCTTACCCCCAATCCCATGTGCTTTAACTTTGCACGCCAATCTCTTATGCGGGACCTTATCGAAAGCCTTCTGAAAGTCCAAATACACCACATCCACTGGTTCTCCCTTATCTATTCTACCAGTTACATCCTCAAAAAATTCCAGTAGATTAGTCAAGCATGATTTACCTTTTGTAAATCCATGTTGACTTTGTCCGATCCTGTCACTGTTTTCCAAGTGCTCTGCTATTACATCTTTTATAATGGACTCTAGCATTTTCCCCACTACCGATGTCAGGCTTACCGGTCTACAATTCCCCGTTTTCTCTCTCCCACCTTTTTTAAATAGTGGGGTTACATTAGCTACCCTCCAATCCAAGGGAACTGTTCCAGAGTCGATAGAATTTTGGAAGATGACTAGCAATGCATCTACTATTTCTAGGGCCACTTCCTTAAGTACCCTAGGATGTAGATTATCAGGCCCTGGGGATTTATCGGCCTTCAATCCCGTCAATTTCCCTAACACCATTTCCCTATAAATACTGATTTCATTCAGTTCTTCCCTCTCATTAGACCCTATGTTCCCCGACATCTCTGGGAGGTTATTTGTGTCCTCCTTTGTGAAGACAGAATCAAAGTATGTATTTAATTGCTCTGCCATTTCTTTGTTCCCCATTATAAATTCCCCTGATTCTGACTGCAAGGGACCTACGCTTGACTTCACCAATCTTTTTCTCTTCACATATCTATAGAATCTTTTACAGTCAGTTTTTATGTTCCCTGGAAGCTTACTCTCATACTCTATTTTTCCCCTCTTAATTAATCCCTTTGTCCTCCTTTGCTGAATCCTAAACTGCTCCGAATCCTGAGGTTTGCTGCTTTTTCTGGCCAATTTATATGTCCTCTCCTTGGATCTTATGCTATCCCTAATTTCCCTTGTTAGCCACGGTTGAGTCACCTTTTTTGTTTTATTTTTATGCCAAACAGGGATGAATAAATTCTGTAGTTCATCCATGCAATCTTTAAATGTTTGCCATTGCCTATCCACCGTCAACCCTTTAAGTAACGCTCCCTAATCCATCCTAGCCAACTCGCGCCTCATACCATCGTAGTTTCCTTTATTTAAATTCAGAACCCTAGTCTCTGAGTCAACTACTTCACTCTCCATCTTAATGAAGAATTCTATCATTATGATCGCTCCTCCCCAAGGGGCCTCGCACGACAAGATTGCTAATTAATCCTTTCTCATTACATAATACCCAGTCTAAGATGGCCTGATCTCTAGTTGGTTCCTCGACATATTGGTCCAGGAAACCGTCCCATATACACTCTAGGAATTCCTCCTCCACAGTATTGTTACTAATTTGGTTAGCCCAATCTATATGTAGATTAAAGTCACTCAGCAGGTTGGATACCGCAGCCTGTAGCTATTAGAGAGGAGGCTATTGCTCTGTCAGCTTACGTTGAATTTGAACCCAGGACCCACAACTGAAAAGACAGTGTTTGGCAGTGTTGCCAACTCGTTATTTTGTTAGCAAATGACTGATTTTGAACCAGTGATT
The DNA here is from genome assembly GCA_030390025.1 of Squalus acanthias. NCBI lineage: Eukaryota > Metazoa > Chordata > Chondrichthyes > Squaliformes > Squalidae > Squalus > Squalus acanthias. The sequence goes on from CM059429.1 coordinate 14,865,334, forward strand.
CACGGGGGTAGAAGGAAGAGAATTCTTTGCTCCCATTGCCATGATACGCACACATTTAAACAACAGTGCCAAATCAACGGGGGTCATTTTCAACTTCATGCTGGAAAGTTATGGGTCGGCTGCCTGTTACAAAAACCGCTCGATTTTCCTTTTCATTGTGGACAGGAAATTCGAGTGGGTTCTATAACGGCCGCCCGACCCATAACACCAGTTCTACAATCCAGCGGTAAGTTGAAAATTTCCCCACAAGACAACTAGTGCCACTAACATAATTGGTTCGAATCCGGTCCACGCGTACATTATTTCCACGTCCTACCCGCAGAATTGAGTCTCAAGAGGTGTGGCTGAAATTCTTCGGAAAACTCAATGAAGTTCCAAATAACTCCGTGAAGAATCAAGAACTTAGCTGCGTCAAAACTGCAACGAATTGGACTGTTTGAGGAACCAAGGTTTTTTTTTACAATCTTGGCAGATTGTACTGACAGATTATAGCATCATCCAACATTAGCTGGGGCTCATGACTCAACCATTGTAAATGAACTGAGGCATCATAAATTGTCACTGCTGGAACTGTTGCCTCATGACCGTCAGCGTGCACGAGGGAGTTTAAAACTTGCTGGGTAGGTATAAATTAGCAGTCCACTTTAGTGGCCATTGGCTTGAAGCCCAGAGAGATTTGAGTGTAACTAATGGCTCAGATGTAGAACAAACATTTGATTGGATCCTCAGGGCTGTTTTCCGGTCAGGTACAGCTAAGCTATTCTCAAACCCACCAACTTCTTTCTGATGAAATATTTTAAAAGATAGCTTCTTTACATTTCTTCTGGAATAATGTGGCACTTAATCATTCACATTGAGAACGATTGGCATTGGGATCATACAGCTTGTTTACTTGACCCCTGTTCAATGTGAAGATGTTTTATTAAGTTTACATTGAAATTACAAATGTATTTTTTTTAATTATTGAGGAACCTAGATGAAGGGCCTAGTTTTGAAATCCTTCCCTAGCTGAGGGAACTACCAAGGTTTAAAAGTAGAAAAAAAAATTGAGGCAAGTCCAGAAGACTGATTAGGAGATGTCAAACTTTGGTTTAAAAATCCTGAATGACGATTGTAGGAAGAAGGAAAGACCGATGGAGATAAGGGGTAGATTTTCAACTTGCTGATTGGGTGCCTGGTGTAGAAATCGCCTGATCTTCATTTCCATTGATTTCTATAACAGGCGGACAATTTTACGCCAGTTTTATGCCTGGGAAGCATGTTGAAAATCTACCCCAAGGAGCTCTACAGTTCTACATCCCTTGGAAAATAAGTTTGAGTCAGATATGGTGGTATCGACACAGCGAAGGTACAGAGAGAAAGAAAATTTGTACAATGGTGTACTTAGAGCGTAGGAACATAAGAAATAGGAGCAGGAGTAGGCCATTCGGCCCTTCGAGCCTGCTCCGTCATTCATTAAGATCATGGCTGATCTTCGACATCAACTCTACTTTCCCGCCCGATCCCCATGTCCCTCGATTCCCGTAGTGCCCAAAAATCTAGCAAACTCAGTCTTGAATATACTCATCGACTGAACCTCCACAGGAAGAACAAGGCAGGAAAAGTCAGAGGAACACTAACCATAATCGCCTCAATAAACTAGAAAGAGAATGAGAAAAGGTTTTGATAAGTTTCTAGAATATCAATGAATTACTGGACGTTTTCTTCATAATTGTTGTGTGGTAACACATAGCAAGCACAGAGGATAAATTCTTTTGTTCTTTCAAATATTATCTTAACAACATCCTTATTTTTTAAATGGTGAGAGACTGGGAAATGTTTGCATTCAGAGGGACCTGGGTGTCCTTATACATGAATCACAGAAAGTTAACATGCAGGTACAGCAGGCAATTAGGAAAGCAAATGGTATGTTAGCTTTTGTTACAAAGGGATTAGAATATAAGAGTAAAGAAGTCTTACTACAATTATACAGGGCATTGGTGAGGCCGCACCTGGAGTACTGTGTACAGTTCTGGTCTCCTTACCTATGGAAAGACATACTTGCCTTAGAGGGAGTGCAACGAAGGTTCACTAGACTGGTTCCTGGGATGAGGGGATTGCCCTATGAGGGGAGATTGAGTAGACTAGGCCTATATTCCTTAGAGTTTAGAAGAATGAAGTGAACTCATTGAAACAAATAAAATTCTTAAGGGGCTTGACAGGGTTAATGCTGAGAAAATGTTTCTCCTGGCTGGGGAATCTAGAACACAGGGTCACAGTCTCAGAATAAGGGGCCCGCCATTTGGGACTGAGATGAGGAGAAATTTCTTCACTCAGAGGGTGGTGAAACTTTGGAATTCTCTACCCCAGAGGGCTGTGGAGGCTCAGTCGTTGAGCATATTCAAGACAGAGATCGATAGATTTTTGGAATGAAGGGAATTAAGGGATATGGGGATAGTGCGGGAAGGTGGAGATGAGGTAGAAGATCAGCCATGATCTTATTGAATGGCGGAGCAGGCTCGAAGGGCCAAACAGCCGACTCCTGCTCCTATTTCTTATGTTCTTATGTTTTTATTCTCTTTTCCCACTTTAGGTTCGTGTGGTTTTATGGTGATGATACTGTTTACCTCAGAAGTGAAAATTCATCGTCTGTCTGAGAAAATTGCAAATTACAAAGAGGGAAACTTTGTCTTCAAGACACACACTGAAATGTTTGGATATTCCTTCTGGCTCGTCTTTGCTTGCGCAATGATGCATTGTATCAATATACTGTTCATCAGATTAGCTGGAATCCAATTTCCTTTCTCAAAATCAAAAAATACCGATTCGGGTGGCGGGGGAGCTGACCTTATGTACTGAACGTGTTATTACTTCCATACTCAGAACTTGTAAGTAAATTTCTGGCTGACGTGCCTTTAAAATTGTGTCGGGACTCTTGCTAAAACCCAGCGTTGAAGAATTCAGAATCCTGAATGTACATCGCAGACTGTGTTGCTTAAGTGATCCGTATGAACCGCCCACCTGGATGACATAACGTTCGAACTGATAACACATGTTACACAGCTGAAATCAAAGGTGTGGCATTATCAGCGGATCGTTGAGAATAGGAGAAGTAGCATGAATTTGACAATGAAACAGAACGTACACGCGGAGGCATGGCCACTTTTTGAACATTACTGCCTTTGAAATTGTGTGGTGCAGTAATAGCAACGAACTTGTTGACATATTGATATGAAAAGCCGCTGCCCATCATTTTCATGAAAGCAGTTTCAATGGCTTACTTTCTTTGTTCAGATAACAGACAGAGGAATTTCATACGAATTAACACATAGGAACTGGAGTCGGCCATTCAGCCCCTCGGGCCTGCTCCGCCATTCAATTAGATCATGGCTGATCTGCAACTCAACTCCATTTACCCACCTTTGCTCCATATCACTTTGTACCCATCCCGACCAAAATCTGTCAATCTCAGTCTTGCAAGCTACAACTAACCCTCGGCATCCGCAGCCTTTTGGGGCAGAGAATTCTAAGATTTCTACTGCCCGTTGTGTGGAAAAGTGATTTCCCTCCTAAATGGCCTAGCTCTAACTTTATGATTAAGCTCGAGGAACAGCGCCTCATCTTTCGATTCGGCACTTTACAGCTTTCTGGACTCAACATCGAGTTCAACAATTTCAGACCATAACCTCTGCCGCTATGTTTTCTTTTTCTCTCTCACATGGCAGCTGTTGATCATTCTGCCATTGCCATTTACACTCATCTAAAATCATCTTTTGTTTCTTAACTTGCCCCATTACCATCTCCTTTTGCCTTGCACCATCATCCCTTTTCTCTTTTAATCTCTCCTGCCTTCCAGCCTATCACAGACCTTCCCCTTTGTTCTGTCCTCCCCTCCTCCCTTTCCCTGCCCCTACACTTGCTTAAAAATCTGTTACTTCTCCAACGTTTTCCGGTTCTGACAAAAGGTCATCGACCTGAAACGTTAACTTTGTTTCTCTCTCCACGATGCTGCCGGACCTGCTGAGTGTTTCCAGCATTTTCTGTTGTTGTTTCAGATTATGCCTGCTCGTTCTTCATTCCCCTATCAGAGGAAAGGCATTCAGTATTAATATAGCACAAGACAATTTCAAGCCCTATAACTTTTATAAGGAATTAATTTTTCCTGCAGCATTTTGAAAGTTAATTGCGAGCAGTTCACTTTAAAGGCATCAGTATTGAAAGAGCTGCAATATCTATTATGTTGCGTTTTCAATATCAGTCGGGAATTGTTTTAGGAAATTTATGTAGAGCTGAGATTGCCCACATTCCACTTTGATACCCTGTAGCGTGCTGCCCTTAAAATGTATCCGGTATGATTAACGATTTAACTTGATTGAGTTTCTGACCTATCGTTAACAACAGTTGTTCGGTATCCCTTAACGATACTTAAGTCTGCTTATGGCTGGGACTGGAAGTGGGGGAGGAGGGAGGGGGTAAGGCGGGGTGTCGTGCCTTAGAGAGATAGAGAGCATTCTATACATCAACACATTGTACCACCATCGGAGTTCTACTCTATATAATATCTTACCAACCATCTCATTTCAACAATTCTGTGTTCCGTCCTTTGGTGTCTTCGGAGCGCCAAAATTGTCTGGGCTGCGTAGTTGCAGAAAGTGGTCTGGCAACGCCTCAATTATAAAATTCTCATCCTTGTTTTCAAATCCCTCCATGGCCTCGCCCCTTCCCTATCACTGTAACCTCCCTCAGCCCTACAACCAATGTTCCCCCTAAAAAAATGTTTTGGGTGCGAGGCACCTTTTAAGGGGCTGCGCGGCCCATTCACAGTTCTGCGCATGCGCGGAATTTACCTTTGGAAAAGCCAGTCCCGGGCTGCGCGGGACCAGCAGAGAGCTGCGCGGCCACAGAGGCAACGTTGCCTACAACCCTCCGAGATCTCTTCGCTCCCCAAATTCTGGCCTCTTGTGCATCCTCTGATTTTAATCGTTCCGCCATTGGCGGCCGTGCCTTCAGGTGTCTCGGCCCTAAACTCTGGAATTCCCTCCCTAAAGCTCTCCGCCTCTCTACCTCTCTCTCCTCCTTTTAAGACGCTCCTTAAAACCTACCTCTTTGGGATTGGTGTCCAATTTTGTTTGATAACGATCCTGTGAAGCGCCTTGGGACGTTTTACTATGTTAAAGGCGCTATATAAATGCAAGTTGTTGTTGTTGTGGAACCTTGGTCCTTACCATTCTGGAATTCCCTCCTAAATCTTTCCGCCTCTCTACCTCTCTTTCCTCCTTTAAGACGCTCCTTAAAACCTACCTAATGTCTCCTTATGTGGCTCGGTGTCAGATTCTGTTTGATAACGCTCCTGTGAAGCGCCTTGGGACGTTTTACTACGTTAAAGGCGCTATATAAATGCAAGTTGTTGTTGTGAGAATGCTGCTGATAAAGGAAGTACTGATGAGCTGAGTTCTATCAATCTCTCTCAAAATGTCCACAATGTGGGTCAACAATGAGACTTTCGTGGACCCCCCCCCCCTTAGTAACAGAATGGCATTGGTGGAAGTCTGTGAGGAGGCCAGGCACCTCCCCAGAGAATGGTGAGCAGTGAAGCTTAAAAAGTGGGAGCAAGAGTAAAGTTAAACACCAGAAGGTGTAATTTTTAATAATTACAACTGCTGTAAACTGCAAGTAAAAAGATTTACCAACTTTTGGGTAATGCAGGATAACATTCCCTTGTGTCATCAATCTTAAAGTATAACGATTTGGAAGTGTTGTGCCAAATTAATGTATTCACAATATTTAATATAACAAATAGAAATTAGCAAGTATAAATAATGAAGGCGTATCCGCGGAACCCTCCAGATTATGCGTTACCATGGTGCTGCATTGCATTCTATCTTGATGGTTTTTGCATCAGTGCTGTTTACAGAAAAGCACTGTGGTCCTGGCAGGAGATTCGAACAGATTGACAGTGTCTGCCTATCGATTAATGTGTTGTTAAATGCAGTCGATAGATGTGAAAAAGTTTGAATGGGCTTGAGCATATGTCATGAGAATAGAAAATTTCAAGAAAAGGGGCTATAGGATCTGGAATGCACTGCCTGAACGGGTGGTGGAGGCAGATTCAATCGTGGCTTTCAAAAGGAAATTGGGTAAGTACCTGAAGGAAAAAGATTTGCAGGGCTACGGGGAAGGGGCGGGAGAGTGGAACTAGCTGAAGTGCTCCTGCAGAGAGCCAGCACGGGCTCGACGGGCTGAATGGCCGCCTTCTGTGCTGTAACCATTCTGTGATTCTATTCTGTGATTCTATGATTCTGTGATTCTATTCTATGATTCTATGATATGCTCCACACTAAATTCCTGCATTACTCAAAACTAGGTTTTAGATCCGTGAAGTTTGTGCAAAAAAACAGTCTTGCATTTATATAGCGTCTTTCACGACCACCGGACGTCCTAAAGCGCTTTACAGCCAATGAAGTATCTTTTTGAAGTGTAGTCACTGTTGTAATGTGGGAAATGCAGCAGCCAATTTGCGCACAGCAAGCTCCCACAAACAGAAATGTGATAACGACCAGATCATCTGTTTTTGTTATGTTGATTGAGGGATAAATATTGGCCAGGGACACCAGGGATAACTCGCCTGCTCTTCTAAATAATGCCATGTGATCTTTTACGTCCACCTGAGAGAGCAGACGGGGCCTCGGTTTAACATCTCAGCTGAATGACAGCACCTCTGACAGTGCAGCACTCCCTCAGTACTGGCACTGGAGTGTTAGCCTAGATTTTTGTGCTCAAGTCCCTGGAGGCAATGAACAATATATTTTTTAAAATCTTTCCTCAGACTAATTTAATTATAGAATCCTACAGCACAGAAGGCGGTTATTTGGTCCATCGTGCCTGTGCTGGCTCTTCCCCCAAAGCTCTGCAACAAAATTAGTGGCAGCAAAGTTGACAAAAGCGGATTATTATTAAAATCAAAGCATTATAGGGAGATTTTAAATACACTAGAATGTCATGATGGTGACTGCAGTGTTATCAGTTGTATCAGATCAGGGCAACGAGGGATGGACAATAAATACCGGCCTTGCCAGCGACACCCACATCCCGAGAATGAATAAAGAAAATATAAAATTCACTAAGCAGTGAGTGACCTCATTAACACGCTTGAACGAGTTACTGAGGCCTACTGTTACAGAGCTGAATTAACATTAATAGTCATACAGTCACAAACCCAGGGATGATTCAGCATCAATTTTAGGTGTTAAATCAGCTCCCTCACACTGTCAGTCTCAGTAACCCTCCAACCCAGCACCTGTCCCCTCATTGCCTCCCCCTTATCACGCCCTCAGGATGCTCCAACGCTCTTTACAAAAAGTGGATTGCTTTTCTAGCACCGTCACTACTGTCGTGTAGTCAAACGCGACAGCCAATGAGCACACAGCAAGGTCCCACAAACAGCAAATAAATGGCCAACCGGATAATATGGGTTTTTTTTGCTCGAGAATAATGTTGCCACGGACACCAGCATAAGTGCCTGCCCTTCAAAGAGTGCCGTGGGATCTTTGATGTCCATCTGAGCAGACAGACAGGGGCCTTGTCGAATCCGGGAGACAAAAGTGTTCAAAATGCTCAAAAGTCATTCACATCTCGAAGGGGCAGTTATGAACTGTTCACCTTCAATTCTATAAGTACTTATTCCTTTATATACCTGTGCGTTGTACTGTAACTGATCTAACTTGTATTTGTGTTCTGAACTGTAAGCCTTGCTTTTAGCCGCATGGTCTTCTGTTGGTTTCTAGAACAATCTTTCGTTCCTGGAAAGACATGTCTAGCAATTAGTGCTGAACATGGTGAGATACAGACAAGCTGTGTCTGGTCACTGACCTCGAGCCAGAGATTTATAGATAGTTAGCACACATCCCCCACTTTAAGTAACTTTTGTATTTCTTCACCTGTAACGTATGGGGATAGATTTTCAACTGGCCGCCCGGGAGTAAACCTGGCGTTGTGGATCTGCCGCCTGTTACAGAAACTGCTCGATTGACTTCAGTGTAACTGAATATCGCGCGGGCCCTATAACAGGCGGCACATGCTATATCGCCCAAAGACGAATTTCTGCCCCATTGTCTGCAGTTGAGTAACTACTTTGTTACAATGGTCGAAATCAGTATAAGTGGCTGAGCCAATATCAGGGGCTAATGGCTACCCATTATGTCCAAGTGTCCAGCAGGCAGTTGATGCTCCGGTTAGACCCTATGGAAAGGGTTCAATATGTCCAAATTGGCCAGTCTGCCAGTATAACGTTAAGCAAATTTATCACAGCGGAAAGGGCAGAATATCATTACTTTCTCAGACAAAGTGGCAGTAAGTGCATTATAATTGGCATCAGAATCTCCTGTTTGTTATTTGGGAGTATAATTACATAGAATGTACAGCACAGAAACAGGCCATTCAGGCCCAACTGGTCTGTGCTAGTATTTATACTCCACACGAGTCTCCTCCCATTCCATCTACCGCATCTCAGCCTTCCAGCATATCTTTCTATTCCCTTTTCTCTCACGTACTCGCCCAGTTACCTTTTGAAAGCATCTAAGCTATTCGCCTCAACCACTTCCTGTGGTAACGAGTTCCACATTCTAACCACTCTCAGAGTAAAGAAATTTCTCCTTATTTCCCTATTGGATTTATTAGTAACTGTCTTGTAGTTATGACCCCTAGTTTTAGAGTCTCCCACAAGTGGAAACATTCGCTCCACATCTACCCTGTCCAACCCATTCACAATTTTAAAGACCTCTATCAGGTTACCTCTAAGTCTTCTCTTTTCTAAAGAATAAAGCCCCAAACTATTCACTCTTTCCTGATAGCTGTAATCTCTCAGTTCTGGTATCATCCTTGTAAATCTGTTTGGCACTTTCTTCAGTGCTTCTATGTCCTTTCATAGACCAGAACTGTGCACAGTACTCTAAGTTTAACATAACTTCACTACTTTTGAATTCTATACCCTAGAAATAAATCCCAGTGCTTTGTTAGCATTTTTAATTGCTTTGCTGACCTGCGATGCTGCTTTTAATGATGTGTTCACCTGTATCCCTTGATCCCTTTGCTCTGCTACCCCATTCACATTTTCCAAGGTGTTGGTGATGTTTCTGTTTTTCCTACCAAAGGGCATCACCTCACATTTATCCATGTTAAAGTTAATTTACCACTTAATTGCCCAGTCTGCAAGTTTCCTAATGTCTTCTTGAATTATGTTGCATTTTTCCTCTGTTAGTTATACCCCCCTTTACAATTCCCAAATCTATTACAAAGTCCAACTGACTGCTCCTGAGTAGCTGGGATAACAGACCCAATGTCTCCAGGCCACCTCCTGCTCTATTACTCTGATTGAATGACGTATCCACCGGGCAAGTGGCACAGACTACAACAACAACAACTTGCCTGGATGAGTGCAGCTCCAACAACACTCAAGAAGCTCGACACCATCCAGGACAAAGCAGCCCGCTTGATTGGCACCCCATCCACCACCTTAAACATTCACTCCCTCCACCACTGGAGTACCGTGGCTGCAGTGTATACCATCTACAAGATGCACTGCAGCAACTCGCCAAGGCTTCTTCGGCAGCACCTCCCAAACCCGCGACCTCTACCACCTAGAAGGACAAGGGCAGCAGGCGCATGGGAACACCACCACCTCCAAGTTCCCCTCCAAGTCACACACCATCCTGACTTAGAAGTATATCACCGATCCTTCATCGTCGCTGGGTCAAAATCCTGGAACTCCCTCCCTAACAGCACTGTGGGAGTACCTTCACCGCACGGACTGCAGCGGTTCAAGAAGGCGGCTCACCACCACCTTCTCGCATTCATACACTGCCTTTAACGTAGTAAAACGTCCCAAGCAAAGTTCCTTTTGGCCGCGCAGCGCTCTGCAGCTCCCGCGCAGCCAGTGAGCCGACTTTTAAATAGAAAAAACCGCGCGCATGTAGAATTTCAGTGCCACGGGCCGTTAAGACGTGCAGTAGTGTTTCAATTTCCTGTTCCCTCGTAACTGCACCCAGTCGGAGGCCTGAGTGCTCACCGCGACATAAAAATTAGCCCAGAGAGGAAATCCGGGTGCGAAGAAGAAATGTCAGAGAAGTGCCTCCCCGTGCGTTTATGTGTGCGCCAGGAAAATTGGCCCTCTGGCATCAAGTGAGTATCATTTGAGTCAAAAATTGAAAACACCAATAACACAGTTAAGTGTTTGCATATGTGCTTAACAACAGCAATTTGTATATCCAGAGCCTCACCGTGCAGCTGTGTGTGGTGTGTGGGATTCCGAGTTAAACAAATGCAGTTTATATCCTACTGTAACACAGTTACAATCTTTACTGTAATGTTGGTTCACCCCTTGCCTGGCTTTTGTTTCTATTTAATTAGTTGTTGAGAGAGCAAGGATTAACCAATAATAACTGTGATCTGACTCGCACTGAAATTCTACCTTGCAGCCAGTGAAAGTGGATCCATTAGCGCTTGCAGCCGTGGTTCATGTTTGTTGTGGCCATCTGGCCTGGGGCGTTTCTCTCATTCCTCAGGGATTGAGACCTTTGAAAGGGTTACCATCTTAAAGGCACCCAGGAGATCGTGTCAGGAGATAATGAGAGCACCTTGTTTGGCCTTTTAGAAACATAGAAGAAAGGAGCAGGAGTAGGCCATTCGGCCCCTCGAGCCTGCTCCGTCATTTAATGAGATCATGGCTGATCATCCAAATTCAGTACCCTGTCCCTGCTTTCTCCCTATATCCCTTGATCTCTTTAGCCTTAAGAAATATATCTAACTCCTTCTTGAATATATTTAATGAACTGGCCTCAACTGCCTTCTGTGGTAGAGAATTCCACAGGTTCACCACTCTCTGGGTGAAGAAATTCCTCCCAAACCCGCGACCTCTTCCACCGAGAAGGACAAGGGCAGCAGGCGCATGGGAACACCACCACCTCCAAATTCCCCTCCAAGTCACACAGCATCCTGACTTGGAAGTATATCGTTCCTTCATCGTCGCTGGGTCAAAATCCTGGAACTCCCTCCCTAACAGCACTGTGGGAGCACCTTCACCACATGGACTGCAGCGGTTCAAGAAGGTGGCTCACCACCACCTTCTCAAGGGCAATTAGGGATGGGCAATAAATGCTGGCCTTGCCAGCGACGCCCACATCCCATAAACGAATAAAAAAATAAATCCATTGGATGTTGTGATGCAGGGACTTTGGCGTTGATATGGATAGATGAGCTAGGATGGGCTGAATGGCCTTCCTCATCTGTGATTATCTTGTATTCCTGTATCCATTGTTGTTCATATACCCTGTGTGGTCTGGTCTTTGATAGTGGCTGACTTAAAATTGTAATGCACAGCCGTTTAATGTTCCAGTGCAGTACCACAGGAACCAAAAAGCAGTTTGCCGGGTTAAATTTGAACAGCCTAACATTTTGGAAGTTTGCTGGGCAGTTGGATGTGTATTAAGTATTTGACTGACTGGAAGATTCTGTGGAAGTCAAATGCGTCAGCAGTCAGTGAATAGAGCTGAGCGCACAGCCTCCAAACAACCTGAGCAAAGCTATCTGGGGTAGCATTGAAGATCAGAGTCTCTGTGGTATTATGCAGTACTCAGATGTTTCCTTTTGAGTTAAATGTGTCCTAAATAAAGTTTTTTTTTAAAAAATTAAGTGTGCATTGGAGTGTTTATGTAACCCAATACATGACATGATGTCACTGCACATTCTGTTACTAATTGTGACTGTTCTGCTAGAATGAATAAAATTAGGTTTTTTTTAAAAACAGACGGCCACAGCACATTCATTAACCACTCCTGGCGTTTAATCCTTGCTAATCTGCAGAGAGTCTAATAAACGTAATCCCATTATGAATCATCTTTAGACGCTCACAAGGGGAGGATTTCTTTTTAAATACACCTGTGAGAGATAATAAAAATCGGCTTAATTTGGAAAATTAAATATTTGGAATCTGTCCATTACTTTTCTTCAGTCACACTGGTCTATCCTGCACTTTAAGAGGCAATCTTTGACTTCTCTTCAATTAATCTTCATTTCAATCATGTGATTGGGATTGTAATTCCCAGCCTGGCTAAACACTCCACTGGGATTTCAAAGGTAGTGTATGGTATGAACAGCTACTTTGGGCACAAATGCCCAGTCTGATTTGTTGCTTTATACAACAACAACAGCGTGCATTTCTATAGCACCTTTAACGTAGTAAAACGTCCCAAGGCGCTTCACAGGAGCGTTATAAAACAAAATTTGACACTGAACCACATAAGGAGAAATTAGGGCAGGTGACCAAAAGCTTGGTCAAAGAGGTAGGTTTTAAGGAGTGTCTTAAAGGAGGAAAGAGAGGCGGAGAGGTTTAGGGAGGGAATTCCAGAGCTTAGGGCCCAGGCAGCTGAAGGCACGGCCACCAATGGTGGAGCGATTAAAACCAGGGATGCTCAAGGGACCAGAATTAGAGGAGCGCAGATATCGCGGAGGGTTGGAGGGTTGGAGGAGATTACAGAGATAGGGAGGGGCGAGGCCATGGAGGGATTTGAAAACAAGGATGAGAATTTTTAAATCAAAGCGTTGCTTAACCGGGAGCCAATGTAGGTCAGTGAGCACAGGGGTGATGGGCGAACGGGACTTGGTGCGAGTTAGGACACGGGCAGCCGAGTTTTGGATGACCTCAGGTTTACGGAGGGTGGAATGCGGGAGGCCAGCCAGGATAGAGGTAACAAAGGCATGGATGAGGGTTTTAGCAGCAGATGAGCTGAGGAGGGGGCCAAGGATAGATCCTTGGGGGAATACCAGAGGTCGCAATGCAGGAGTGGGAAGAAAAGCAATTGCAGGTGATTCTCTGGCTATGAATAGATAGATAAGAATGGAACCAGGTGAGTGCAGTCCCACCCAGCTGGACGACGGTGGAGAGGCGTTGAAGGAGGATGGAGTGGTCAACCGTGTCAAAGGCTACAGACAGGTCGAGGAGGACGAGGAAGGATAGTCTACCTTTGTCACAGTCACATAGGATTGCTGCGCACAAAGGCATCCAGTGCATAGTAGCTAGCCATGTCCCAGCTGAGCTGACGATTACTGACGCCCACAAACATTTTAGCGCAGTTAAGGACAGTACAATTATAAGGTAAGTAGATGCAGTGTCCAAGGTGTCAGCCATGGCACACCAGGTAGCATTCTCACCTCTGAGTCACAAGGTCATGGGTTCAAGTCCCACTCCAGAGACTAGAGTGAAAAATACAGGCTGACACTCCAGTGCAGTACTGCCGGAGCGCTGCACTGTCGGAGGTGCCATCTTTCAGATGTCTTACCTCTCAGGTGGACGTAAAAGATCCCGCGGCACTATTTCGTAAGAGGAGCAGGGGAGTTCTCCCCCGGCGTCCTGGCCAATATTTATCCCTCAATCAACATCACTAAAAACAGATTATCTGGACAGAGGCTTCAGGACGGAAGAGGAACAATTGGAAGAAAAGTGGCAACATTTTTTTTAAATAACCTGTAATTAGTTAACTGGCCATGTGGTGGCGACTGTGATCCAACTCTTAAAGTTAGCACACACTTTTTGGTTGAAAGATTATTTTTTTTGCTAATTCATCCCCAGATCATGTCCCTGATTATTATGGTGAGATTTTCATTCTGATGTAAATATGTTGATTTGTGATTTAACCATTCTTGTATTGTGCCCTCCTGATAACTTTCCCAATATTCTCACTATTATAGGATAAGCAGAATCTCCACCTGTCAGCACATCTCTAGATATCAGCTGTGGTTCTGTTGGTAGCACTCTTGTTTTTGGGTCAGAGGGATGTGGGTTCAAGCCCCCTTCCAGAGACTTGAGCACATAACCCAGGCTGACACTTCAGTGCAGCGCTGAGGGCATATCGGAGGTGCCGTCACTCAAGTGAGACTTTAAACCGAGGCCCCATCTGCCCTCTCACGTGGACGTAAAAGATCCCACGGCACTATTTCGAAGAAGAGCAGGGGAGTTCTCCCCGGATGTCCTGGCCAATATTTATGCTTCAACCAACATCACCAAAATCGGATTACCTGGTCATCTATCTCATTGCTGTTCGTGGGACCTTGCAGTGTGCTATTTGGCTGCTGCCTTTCCCTACACTACAACAGGGCATTGCAACATGTTAACATACACAGCGGGCTAGTGACACCGGCTCAGAAGAGTTGGGAAGGTCAGAAGTTCTGTGGGCATCAGGACCCAGAAGAACTGAGAAAGTCGAAGGGGTGTGGCATATGCCCATGCTCTGATTGTCTTGGCACCAGATTATGAATCCAGGCTAGGGGATTCAGTTTATCACTTACATGGGACGCACGCAACATAAAGAACCAACACCTCATCACTGAACCACCAGCAGAGATCCCTGGCTCCGACCTCCCTCGAAGACAGTGGACGGCGCTCAACCGAACCCGCCCAGGGCGCGGATGATGCGGCCACCTGCTCCACGAGGGACGACCCGAAGTGCGACTTTGGCCATGAGTCCCAGACCATGGAACACATCACATCAACCTGCCCACTGAGATCTGTGGCGGGAGACCCCTCATTTCACCACTCATCATCACAGGAGGCCATCGAATGGATAGACAAACTAGACATCCCATTATAAGCTTTTCCCATCATATGAAACAACAACTTATATGGGGGGCACTGGTTGTCTGCATGGTGCCTGTAGAATCCCTTCAGATGCCTTGATTGGAAGGGTAGCTCTTTGACGGTTTCCTTACTGTGCTATTGTTTTTCTGGCTTCTGCTTAATAAACCTTAAATATAAATATGTATCATGGATGTCTGGGTCTCATAGTATTTGTTTAACAGTCACACAAGCAACCTAGAAACCTCCTCCCAGGTGACAGCCTCTGGTGCAGTGTGATACTACCAACATGGAACATGTCTATAAAGCTTCCCAACCTCGCAGGACCTCAACCAGAGGTGAAAAAAACAGGAATCTCAGGATGGTCAAAACGCAGGGAACCGAGAGAAGGACTAGACTAGATTGATGGTCAAGGCCGGTTAGATCCTCCCTCTCCAAAGTCCTTGAATGTGGTGTCGCTTCCCGAAAATGTGCCCATCTTTCCCGCAACTCCCTGTTTGAATCTCTCCAATCGGGTTACCGCCCCTGCCACAGCAGTGAAACGGCCCTAATCGAAGTCACGAATGGCCACCTATGTGACTGTGACCATGGTGCACTATCCCTCCTCATCCTCATTGACCTCTCTGCAGCCTTTGACACTGCGGACCACACCATCCTCCACACCTCTCCTCCATTGTCTAGCTCAGAGGGAACGCTGAGGGAGACTTCGCCTCTCCTCTCCACCTCCCTCTCCTCCTTTAAGACCCTCCTTAAAATCCACTTCTTTGGCCAAAGCCTTGCTCCCCCTTCCTAATGTTTCCTTTGGCCTGGCATCCATGTTTCATAGAACTGAATCATAGAAATTTACGGCACAGAAGGAGGCCATTCGGCCCATCGTGTCCGTGCCGGCCGACAAAGAGCTATCCGGCCTAATCCCACTTTCCAGCTCTTGGTCCGTAGCCCTGTCGGTTACGGCACTTCAAGTGCATATCCAAGCACTTGTTAAATGCGATGAGGGTTTCTGCCTCTACCACCCTTTCAGGCAGTGAGTTCCAGACCCTCACCATCCTCTGGGTGAAGAAATGTTGTCTCTTTTGTCTAATGACACCTCTGCAAAACGTTTTTCTATGTTAAAGGCTCAATATAAATGCAGGTTGTTGTAGTTTTACTAGTTGCCTTCTGGAGTTGCTAGGTACTATAACTATAATAACAGATCAAAGGGACTGATATCAAGGCTGCCACCCAAGACCAGTTGTCCTGTGAACACTATAAACAGATTAGCTGAGCCCTAAACTCCATTCGATCCTTGAAATCACTTCCTTCTACCCATTATTCTATGGGTTAAGTATTAAACCACAGTGAGCACTTGAAGTAATGTTATAATAAAACTCCCTCTTAAGTCCAAGTCTTGACTCTCACCTACATACAGCTCTTGATCAGAGAGAAACACTCTTTTAGAATGAAAATGCAAAGGCCAACAAAGCAACAGATTATTGATTTGTAGACTTTAGTCAGCGTTATTTCCACTGACGACCACACGATTCGCGATCCAAGGTGAGATGACACTCCGAGCTGCTTGCAGCTATGCCACTTTACACACAACGGGAGTTAGTTAGCCCGGCCCCCTTCGCTGACAAACCCGACTGGAGGTGCGTGGCAGCACTCGGCAGGGTTACACAGCGAGAGCTACAAAGCGTGCAAACACCGATAGCTTTTTGCAACAGCGAGCAGCTGGCTTTGCTCTAAGATCTCTCTGTCCCACTGTGCACTCTTGCTGAGCTCAGGTAGGTGTGTGCTGTGTGTGTTGCTGGGACTCCTGTAAGCAGGGGACGGTGTTGCTGTTTACACCGACACAAACAATCTGAGCACTTTTCATTCTAACCATCAAGTTGTCTCGCTTTTTTTTGGAAGGGCGTGGGGGCGGGGGGGGCTGGTGCTAGGGTTGAAAAGTTGAGAGCTTTCTTCTCTCCAGTTTGAATCACATTGCTGGGAAGCAGAGAGGTGGGGGGGAGATAAATTAAACCAGGTCAGGTTTGGATTTTAAAATTCTCATCCTTGTTTTCAATTCCCTCCGTGGCCTCGCCCCTCCCTACCTCTGTAATCTCCTCCAGCCCTACAACCCTCCTAGATCTCTGCGCTCCTCCAATTCTGGCCTCTTGAGCATCCCTGATTATAATCGCTCCACCATTGGCGGCCGTGCCTTCAGCTGCTGATGCCCTAAGCGCTGGAATTCCCTCCCTAAACCTCTCCGCCTCTGTACCTCTTTTTCTTCATTTAACGGTGGCATAGAGGTTAGCACTGGTGCCTCACAGTGCCAGGGACCCGGGTTTGAATCTGACCTCGGGTGACTGTCTGTGTGGAGTTTGCACATTCTCCCCGTGTCTGCGTGGGTTTCCTCCGGGTGCTCCGGTTTCCTCCCACAGTCCAAAAATGTGCGGGTTAGGTTGATTTGGCTATGATAAAATTGACCCTTAGTGTTAAGGGGGGATTAAATATGTGGGGTTATGGGGATAGGATGGGATATGTTAGGGGGAATTAAATACGTGGGGTTACGGGGGTAGGGTGGGATATGTGTACTGTGGGGATTAAAGCAGGGACAAGGTACTGGATTTGATGATCAGCCATGATCGTATTGAATGGTGGAGCAGGCTCGATGGGCCGAATGGCCTACTCCTGCTCCTAGATTCTATGTTTCTATGTTTCTAAGACGCTCCTTAAAACCTACCTCTTTGATCAAGCTTTGGTCATCTGCCCTAATTTCTCCTTATGTGGCTCAGTGTCAAATTTTGTTTGATAATCGCTCCTGTGAAGCGCCTTGGGATGTTTTACCACGTTAAAGGTGCTATATAAATGCAAGTTGTTGTTGGATTGCAGTTACTGGACCAGTCACTCGTGTGGAATCATAGAATCATACAGCACAGAAGGAGGCCATTCGGCCCATTGTGCCTGTGCCGGCTCTTTGAAAGAGTTATCCAAATTAGTCCCACTCCCCTGCCCTTTCCCCGTGTACTGGGTCATTGCGGCATGTTCCCTGAAATCAGATCAGCACTTACTTTAAAAGGGTGATAGTGGAAGTTTTGCAGAAGTATCACCAGAACTAGCCTTCGTTTTCAGCACAATTATATCCCCTGCAAGTGACATTGTTTTATCACAGTTATGTTTGCCGACCAGCCTTGGGATCATTGCACAGCGCGTTGATAACATTTGGGGGAGGAAAGTCGACCTCACAACTTTGTTTGGTGACAACACCCCTTTAAGAGTTTTCTTTTTCAAATCCAGATTACGTGTTATTACGGTTGTACATTTTGCTCATATGTCATTTACAGAAGAACTGATTGATACTATGACCGATGGAATAGTTTTAAATATGGACACCGTCTCAAAGTTTGACTCGCCTCTGAATCAGAAGAATGTGGGTTCAACGACCACTCAAGGACTTGAGCACATCATCTAAGGCTGATACTTTATA
Source organism: Squalus acanthias (assembly GCA_030390025.1). Lineage (NCBI taxonomy): Eukaryota > Metazoa > Chordata > Chondrichthyes > Squaliformes > Squalidae > Squalus > Squalus acanthias. The sequence goes on from CM059429.1 coordinate 14,883,384, forward strand.
GGACCATAGACATTTACAGCACAGGAAAGAGGCCATTTGGCCCATCCTGTCTTTGTTAGAACAATCCCAAAGCTAATCCCATTAGCCTGCCCTCTCCCCATAGACCTGTCTCTTCCTCTGCTTCAAATATTTATCCACTTTTTCCTTAAAAGTGCCGACAGAGTGCTGCCCTTTTTTTTGGATGAGATGTTAAATTGTTGTCCCGTCTGCCTGGTCCTGTGGCCATAAAAGATACTGTGACCCTATTTGACAAAGAACAGGCAGTTCTCTTTGTCAGTCTTGGCTCATTGGTATCACCTCTGAGTCTGAAGGTTGTGGGTTCAAGTCCCACTCCAGAGACTTGAGCACATAATCAAGGCTGACACTCCAGTGCAGTACTGAGGGAGTGCTGTACTGTTGGAGGTGCCACCTTTCAGATGAGACGTTAAACTGAGGCCCCTCAGATGGATATAAAAGATCCCATAACACTATTGAAAGAAGAGCAGAGGAGTTCGCACAGTGCCCTGACCAACATTTATCTCTCAACCAACAACTGAAACATGATCTGGTCATGTATCTCATTGCTGCTTGTGGGAGCTTGCTGTGCGCAAATTGGCTGCTGTGTTTCCTACATTACAACAGTGACTACACTTCAAAAGTACTTCAGAACTGTAAAGTGGTTCTGAGGTTGTGAAAGTCGCTATATAAATGCAAGTTCTTTCTTCTTTCTCTCTGTGTCCTGGCCAACACCACATGGTCTGTTTCTGTTCTGTAACTTTATACAAAAGCAGACTAAGTGGTCAATCATCTCATTCGCTTTTTGTGTGAGCGTGATCTGTGTAACTAACTGCCACGTTTGCCTGCAGTGACTACACTTCAAAAGTCGTTCATTGGTTGTGAAGCACTTTGGGACACCCTGAGGACAGGATAAGGTGCCATAGAGGGAGTGCAGCGAAGGTTCACCAGACTGATTCCTGGGATGGCAGGACTGTCGTATGAGGAGAGATTGGGTCGACTAGGCCTGTATTCACTAGAGTTTAGAAGAATGAGAGGGGATCGCATTGAAACGTATAAAATTCTGACAGGGCTGGACAGACTGGATGCAGGGAGGATGTTTCCCCTGGCTGGGGGCTATAGAACGAGGGATCACAGTCTCAGGATACGGGGTAGGACATTTAGGACTGAGATGAGGAGAAATTTCTTCACTCAGAGGGTGGTGAACCTGTGGAATTCTCTACCACAGAAGGCTGTGGAGGCCAAGTCACTGAATGTATTTAAGAAGGAGATAGATAGATTTCTAGACACAAGAGGCATCTAGGGGTATGGGGAGAGAGCGGGAATATGGTATTGAGATTGAGGATCAGCCATGATCATATTGAATGGCCTAATCCTGCTCCTATTTTTCTATGTTTCTATGCTATGTAATTGTAAGTTCTTTAAGTTTTGTCAGAGGGTTAGATTTTTCAGGGGCAGTCCACCGACACTGCTACCTGCCTAGTAGTATATGCAGTGCATTAGTTATCAGTTTGAATTAAATATTGCCCCTGAAATTCCTGGGGCTGGAGAAGGTCCCATTTACGCCCAGGTAATATGGGACAGGTCGCATATTTCAGTCCGGGAAGCCACAGGTAGATTTTTGGCTCGCCCCATCCTCTGCACCCCCTCCCCCTGCCACATCAAGAGGGCATGTTGGGAGGAGTTACCGAGTTTCCCCATGAAATTCCTCCCATTACGCCCTTGAAAGTCCTTCATCAGAACTCGTACAGTTGAAACTCGTGGTGAGTCCTCTTGAGGCCTTCTACCGGTTCCAGAACCTTTACCAAAGGTGAACGATTACCTTCTCTGGTCGGAGTGGCTCCACTGGGAGCGCGAAGAGTTGAAAAATAATAATTTTGTCCTTCCGCCCATTTGGACCTCAGGAGGACTCTGCTCCCCCTTAACAAGGGTGGATTGGTTCGGGCGCCATTGATGCGCTCTTGGATTGGCCCGCCCCGGCTATGCAAATGCCCCCGGGATTTAGGACAGGGTCTCCGGCCTTGGGTGAGGGCGGGCAGGGGTTCCGCTCTGCCACCTTTACACCAGTGGAGCGGGGCCCCAGGACATTTCTGGCCACTAGCAACACCTTCGTTGAGCAGCGTCAACTTTTTACTGAGGCGGGTTTCATTCCATTTGAGCGACCTTACTATACCAGCGCTCTCACTACCTGAACCGTCTGCCGATGGTCTTCACTCCTTCCTCTCGCCCACACCCCCCAATCATTATAACGCCATTATCTCCACGAATCAACACTAACCCTGTGTGCTGTGTTGACGTGTCATTGCCGCAGGTTTCTGTGATTAGCACTGAGGATTTATGGCGCTGATGGCATCAGGGAGAGGCTAATGTTGATCCACTTCGGAGAGAAGGGGGTGGACACTTCAGGTGTCAGCAGTTGACTCAGTGGACAGCACCCTTGCCTCCGAGTCAGTGGGTTGTGGGTTCAATTCCAAATCCAGGGATTTGAGGGCAAAATCTGTGGTACTGAGGGAGCGCTGCACTGTCGGAGGTACTGTCTTTCAGATGTGACGTTAAACTGAAGTCCCATCTGCCCTCAGGTGACTGTGAAAGATCCCATGGCACTATTTCAAAGAAGAGCAGGGGATTTCTCCCCGGTGTCCTGGGGCAATATTTATCCCTCAACCAACATCAATAAAACAGGTTATCTGGCCATTGTCACATTGCTGTTTGTGTGATCTTGCTGTGCTCAAATTGGCTGCCGTATTTCCTACATGACAACAGTGCCTACACTTCAAAAAGTACTTCATTGGCTGTAAAGCGCTTTGGGACGTCCTGAGGTTGTGAAGGGCGCTATAGAAATGCAGGTTCTTTCTTCATTATATTGTTATCTTGCAATATCGTGAAAATGTAGCATAAGTCCACCAGGGGACTGCTGGCATTTAAGGGAGATTATTTTAGACATAACATGACTCTCGTGCATAATTCACCCCGTGCTGTCACTTCATCTTGCCCCGGCTGGTATTGGACTTGGTCAAAGGTCATAACCCTAATCTTGACGTGACCTGCGGTTTAAGCAATGTAGGAACCCAACCATAAAACACGCGTGTAGAGTCTATGGGCTGGATTTTGTCAGCCCCGAGGAGGCGGGTATGGAGGCGGGACTGCCGGTAAATTCGCAGAATGTGGGGGCGGATGGCAAACCCGCCCCCATCCCGCCTCCGTGCCCTTTTGCAAGGAGATGGGATGCCGTCCTGCCCCGGGTCCCGTCTCCTCGAGGCAGGAAAGGGATTAAATCCTATTAACTGACTGACTGACCGGCAGCGGCGTTCCAGAGCCACGCCACGATTCAAAAAGTGACGCGGGCAAGAGGAAGCAGCTGATTGGGCAAGTACGGCTAGGTGAGTATTTATACTACTTTATATTTTGACAGTTAAGGTTAATAGTTTATAAAGTTTAGAAGGTCTTAATTTTTGTGGTATAGTTTGTAAGGTCTCTGTTGTGTAGCGGGGAGTGCTAGTAAACAAAGGCCCTTGAGTATATCATTTAATTGTAGTGTAATTAGTGGTATTGATTTGATTTAATTTAATTTGGATTAATTAAAGGGTAAGTCATGGGAGCACAGCTCGGCCCCATGGCATGCTCCTCCTGCACTATGTGGGAAATCAGGGACACTTCCTGTGTCCCTGACAACCATGTGTGCGGGAAGTGTATCCAGCTGCAGCTACTGGCAGACCGCATTGTGGCGCTGGAGCTGTGAATGGATAAATACTGGAGCATTCGCGATGCTGAGGACATCGTGGATAGCACGTTTAATGAGTTGGTCATACCGCAGGCAAAGGCTGCATAGGCAAGAAGGGAATGGGTGACCGCCAGGCAGAGTCGTAGGTGCAGGCAGGTACTGCAGGGGTCCCCTGTGGCTATCCCCCTCTCAAACAGATATACCACTTTGGATAATGTTGAGGGAGATGGCTTATCAGGGGAAGGCAGCAGCAGCCAACTTCCTGGCACCATGGGTGGTTCTGCTGCACAGGATGGGAGGAAAAAGAGCGGGAGAGCTATAGTGATAGGGGGTTCTATTGTAAGGGGAATAGATAGGCGTTTCTGCGGCCGCAAACGAGACTCCAGGATGGTATGTTGCCTCCCTGGTGCAAGGGTCAAGGATGTCTCGGAGCGGCTGCAGGGCATTCTGGAGGGGGAGGGTGAACAGCCAGTTGTCATGGTGCATATAGGTACCAACGATATAGGTTAAAAAATGGGATAAGGTCCTAAAAGCTGAATATAGGGAGTTAGGAGGTAAATTAAAAAATAGGACCTCAAAGGTAGTAATCTCAGGATTGCTACCAGTGCCACGTGCTAGTCAGAGTAGAAATAGAAGGATATTTCAGATGAATACGTGGCTAGAGGAATGGTGCAAGGGGGAGGGATTCAAATTCCTGGGACATTGGAACCGGTTCTGGGGGAGGTGGGACCAGTACAAACTGGACAGTTTGCACCTGGGCGGGACCGGGACCGATGTCCTAGGGGGAGTGTTTGCTAGTGCTGTTGGGGAGGGTTTAAACTAAAATGGCAGGGGGTTGGGAACCTGTGCAGGGAGACAGAGGAAAGGGAAGCAAGGATAGAAACAAAAGACAGGAAGGAGAAAAGCAAAAGTGGAAGGCAGAGAAATCAAGGGTGTAAATCATACAGGGCTACAGTAAATAATAATTCTAAAAGGACTAAGAGTGTTAAAAAAACAAGCCTGAAGGCTTTGTGTCTTAATGCGAGGAGCATTCGTAATAAGGTGAATGAATTAGCTGCGCAAATAGATGTAAACGGATATGATATAATTGGGATTACGGAGACATGGCTCCAGGGTGACCAAGGCTGGGAATTCAACATCCAGGGGTATTCAATATTCAGGAAGGACAGGCAAAAAGGAAAAGGAGGTGGGGTAGCATTGCTGGTTAAAGAGGAGATTAACACAATAGTAAGGAAGGATATTAGCTCTGATGATGTGGAATCCGTATGGGTAGAGCTGAGAAATACCAAGGGGCAGAAAACATTAGTGGGAGTTGTATACAGACCCCCAAACAGTAATGCTGAGGTTGGGGATGGCATTAAATGGGAAATTAGAGATACGTGCAATAAGGGCACAGCAGTTATCATGAGTGACTTTAATCTACATATAGATTGGGCTAACCAAATTAGTAACAATACTGTGGAGGAGGAATTCCTAGAGTGTATACGGGATGGTTTCCTGGACCAATATGTCGAGGAACCAACTAGAGATCAGGCCATCTTAGACTGGGTATTATGTAATGAGAAAGGATTAATTAGCAATCTTGTTGTGCGAGGCCCCTTGGGGAGGAGTGATCATAATATGATAGAATTCTTCATTAAGATGGAGAGTGAAGTAGTTGACTCAGAGACTAGGGTCCTGAATTTAAATAAAGGAAACTACAATGGTATGAGGCGCGAGTGGCTAGGATGGATTGGGGAGCATTACTTAAAGGGTTGACGGTGGATAGGAAATGGCAAACATTTAAAGATCACATGGATGAACTATAGAATTTGTTCATCCCTGTTTGGCATAAAAATAAAACAAAAAAGGTGACTCAACCATGGCTAACAAGGGAAATTAGGGATAGCATAAGATCCAAGGAGAGGACATATAAATTGGCCAGAAAAAGCAGCAAACCTGAGGATTGGGAGCAGTTTAGGATTCAGCAAAGGAGGACAAAGGGATTAATTAAGAGGGGGAAAATAGAGTATGAGAGTAAGCTTCCAGGGAACATAAAAACTGACTGTAAAAGCTTCTATAGATATGTGAAGAGAAAAAGATTGGTGAAGTCAAGCGTAGGTCCCTTGCAGTCAGAATCAGGGGAATTTATAATGGGGAACAAAGAAATGGCAGACCAATTAAATATATACTTTGGTTCTGTCTTCACAAAGGAGGACACAAATAACCTCCCAGAGATGTTGGGGAACATAGGGTCTAATGAGAGAGAGGAATTGAATGAAATCAGTATTTGTAGGGAAATGTTGTTCGGGAAATTGATGGGATTGAAGGCCGATAAATCCCCAGGGCCTGATAATCTACATCCTAGGGTACTTAAGGAAGTGACCCTAGAAATAATAGATGCATTGCTGGTCATCTTCCAAAATTCTATAGACTCTGGAACAGTTCCCATGGATTGGAGGGTAGCTAATGTAACCCCACTATTTAAAAAAGGTCATGATGCGGAGATGCCGGTGTTGGACTGGGGTGGACAAAAGTGAGAAGTCACACAACACCAGGTTATAGTCCAACAGCTTTATTTGAAATCACAAGCTTTTGGAGCGCTGCTCCTTCGTCAGGTGAAGTGAAGAAATACATATGGGCACAGCATATATAGTCAGAGAACAATGCCAGACGACTACAGTTAATCTTTCTAACTGCCCTTTATCACACCTCGGTAGAGAGACAATCACGGCAATCAAAGGTGTGGATGGTGTCCAACCAGGTCAGTCAGGAAAACATTACATCAAAGACGATAGCAAAATACAACAAAGACAATGAGGTGGGGTTACAAGGGGTCAAATGTGGCAGATGCTGGAGTCTGTATGGAAAACCAAAAACTTTAAACTTTTTACTTTTTTTGCTGGAAATCACAGCAGGTCCGGCCGCATCTGTGTAGAGAGAACGAGCCAACGACGACTCGAGTCTGGATGACTCTACGTCAGGTGGGGTTACATGTAGCGTGACATGAACCCAAGATCCTGGTTGAGGCCATCCTCATGGGTGCGAACTTGGCTATCAGTTCCTGCCAGGCAGGAGTGTTCCCTCCCAGTCGGGGAACACTTCAGCAGTCAAGGACATTCAGCCTCCGATCTGCGGGTAAGCGTTCTCCAAGGCGGCCTTCGAGACACACGACAACGCAAAATCATCGAGCAGAAACTGATAGCCAAGTTCCGCACCCATGAGGATGGCCTCAACCGGGATCTTGGGTTCATGTCACGCTACATGTAACCCCACCTGACGTAGAGTCATCCAGACTCGAGTCGTCGTTGGCTCGTTCTCTCTACACAGATGCGGCCGGACCTGCTGTGATTTCCAGCAAAAAAAGTAAAAAGTTTAAAGTTTTTTGTTTTCCATACAGACTCCAGCATCTGCCACATTTGACCCCTTGTGACCCCACCTCATTGTCTTTGTTGTATTTTGCTATCGTCTTTGATGTAATGTCTTCCTGACTGACCTGTTTGGACACCATCCACACCTTTGATTGCCGTGATTGTCTCTCTGCCGAGGTGTGATAAAGGGCAGTTAGAAAGATTAACTGTAGTCGTCTGGCAGTGTTCTCTGACTATATATGCTGTGCCCATATGCATTTCTTCACTTCACCTGACGAAGGAGCAGCGCTCCGAAAGCTTGTGATTTCAAATAAAGCTGTTGGACTATAACCTGGTGTTGTGCGACTTCTCACTTTTAAAAAAGGTGGTAGAGAGAAAATGGGGAATTATAGCCTGACATCGGTAGTGGGGAAAATGCTAGAGTTCATTATAAAAGATGTAATAGCAGAGCACTTGGAAAACAGTGACAGGATCGGAGAAAGTCAACATGGATTTACAAAAGGGAAATCATGCTTGACTAATCTACTGGAATTTTTTGAGGATGTAACTGGTAGAATAGATAAGGGAGAACCAGTGGATGTGGTGTATTTGGACTTTCAGAAGGCTTTTGATAAGGTCCCGCATAAGAGATTAGCATGCAAAGTTAAAGCACATGGGATTGGGGGTAAGGTATTGACTTGGATAGAGAACTGGTTGGCAGACAGGAAGCAAAGAGTTGGAATAAACGGGTCTTTTTCCGAGTGGCAGGCAGTGACTAGTGGGGTCCCGCAGGGATCGGTGCTAGGACCCCAGCTATTCACAATATATATTAATGATCTAGACGAGGGAACTAGATGTAATATCTCCAAGTTTGCAGATGACACAAAGCTGGGTGGGCGTGTGTGCTGTGAGGAGGATGCAGAGAAACTCCAGTATGATTTGGACAGGTTGGGTGATTGGGCAGATGCATGGCAGATGCAGTGTAATGTGGATAAATACGAGGTTATCCACTTTGGTGGCAAAAACAGGAAGACAGATTATTATCTGAACGGCAATAGATTGGGAAAAGGGGAAGTGCAATGAGACCTGGGTGTCCTTGTACACCAGTCGCTGAAGGTAAGCATGCAGGTGCAGCAGGCGATTAAGAAGGCAAATGGTATGTTGGCCTTCATAGCGAGAGGATTCGAGTACAGGAGCAAGAATGTCTTGCTGCAGTTGTACAGGGACTTGGTGAGACCACACCTTGAGTATTGTGTGCAGTTTTGGTCGCCTTATCTGAGGAAGGATGTTATTGCCATGGAGGGAGTGCAGCGAAGATTCACCAAACTGATACCTGGGATGGCAGGAATGACATATGAAGAGAGATTGGGTCGATTAGGCTTATATTCGCTAGAGTTTCGAAGAATGAGAGGGGATCTCATGAAACTTATAAAATTCTAACAGGACTAGACAGACTAGATGCAGGAAGGATGTTCCCGATGGCGGGGGAGTCCAGAACCAGAGGTCACAGTCTAAGGATAAGGGGTAAGCCATTTAGGACTGAGATGAGGAGGAATTTCTTCACCCAGAGAGTGGTGAACCTGTGGAATTCTCTACCACAGAAGGCAGTTGAGGCCAATTCATTAAATATATTCAAGAAGGAGTTAGATATATTTCTTAAGGCTAAAGGAATCAAGGGATATGGGGAGAAAGCAGGGACAGGGTACTGAATTTGGATGATCAGCCATGATCTCATTAAATGGCAGAACAGGCTCGAGGGGCCGAATGGCCTATTCCTGCTCCTATCTTCTATGTTTCTATGTTAACAGGTAGTTAACAGGCAGAAAAAAGGATTAGTCCCATTTTACCTTTCCAAGTGCAGGCTTCCCGACCTCGGAGAACCCCACCAGGGTATAGGAGATGAGAAGGAGGTGTGCGGGGGTCGGAGGGGTCTGAAAGTGCGATGTAGAGGTGGGTGATGGGTGCGTGAAGTGGTAAGTATATGAGATGAGTGTAAATTGTTATAAAATATTCACTTATTCTGCCTACAGCCTTCAGCCGCTGTGGATCCGGAATCCCGACATCTGCATTGTAGATTTCACAGACTGGCTGTTGGATCCTCCAAACCAACAGCCAGGTGATTTCTGCAAAGTAGAAAGTTTTGATGAGTCCTGAACACAAGGACTCATCAAACTATACAGAATGTCAGTGTTTGACAGCTTCACAGAGCTTTCAAACGCTGACATTTCTTCTTTCAAGAAATCTTGACAGATGGCACGTCAGACGTTGATGTGCTCTGTCAGTGACTTCCCCCTAATTGGCCTGCTGAGCCCGCTGGGCGGGCTTAACAAGGTCAATCAGGGGAAAATCCCGCTGGTTGGCCAGAAGCTGATGGAGGCGGGACTGAGACCCGGCAAGCAGCAGTCCCACCTCCAACATGTCTCCATTCATAAAATCCAGCCCTATATCATTGTTTCAGTAATGCATCACATCAGGACTTGCCTGGTATTGTATTTATACAGGGTTAATTAATGTTAGTTTTCAAAATTTGAAGGACTTTTTATCTAGGATTCCTGAGATATGCATAAACCATCCATAAGTCTCCAATCCAAAGTACTGAAACATCCCCAAACGTAGACTTCCCGTTTGTCTGATATTCAGTGCAAAACCTCTCTAAATAAGGACGCACTAGAATTCCAAAGAAGTTAGGCACAAGTTAGTAAATGCCAAAGCTTAGGGACTCCCAATTAATTAACCAATTAAATCCATCCACCCTACCAGCACAGAGCACTCGGTTGCTTCCTGCTGCCCATCCAGCTCGGAGTTTATTATTGGCTTGCAGAGATTTCTGGAACTGAGAGGAAAGAATCTCAGCCGTCAATCACAGGTCAAACCCTTCAGGTGTCAGCAGTGCACCACGCTGGCTGGTCAGTTATCAATCCTCGCCAAGGCTTCTTCGACAGCACCTCCCACACCCTCCAAGTCACACACCATCCCGACTTGACATATATATCGGCCCTTCCTTCATCGTCGCTGGGTCAAAATCCTGGAACTCCCTCCCTAACAGCACTGTGGGAGCACCTTCACCATACGGACTGCAGCAGGTTCAAGCTTCAAGGGCAACTAGGGATGGGCAATAAATGCTGGCCTTTCCGGCGACGCCCACATCCCAAGAATTAAAAAAAAATAGTGCCCAGGAATGCAAGTCCTTAGTTCATGCATTGATATAAAGGGAGAAACATGGAAATCAACCTGTTTTATATTTATGCAATGTCGCAAGGCACCATGGAGAATGAAAATACCCTTTAAGCTATGATTTTGACATTTTCCAAGGTATATTTAGAGAAATGTGCAGAACTACAGAAAACAGATCTTGTTTTCTATTGTTCTGGTAGTTCATTTCAACATTTGTGAAATTGTTTTTTTTTAATTGCTGCCCAGAGAATTCATACAGAGTTAAACATTTGCAGGCCTCCAGCGCAAATTGCTTTCCTGCCCTTGCAGTTTTAATTAACGGACTAACTAATGAGCTGACCCCACACTGGTCAGGTCTTCTTGTTCCAAACCATACCCTGCTTGACAGGCTGGCTGAGTGACCTTTTCCTAGGTCTTTGTCAGTGCTTTTGTGTCAGCGTTCCTGATTGCTCAGCAGGTTTATCCAGTGAGCAACTGAGAGACACAGATTAGGAAGGTTTGATCCTCTGTCTGCACTGAGTAAGCTGGCCTCAGCCAGGGTTGCGGTTGGCATGATACAATTGGTGTCACAATCCTTGGATTAAGGGATGGGGTGCAAGGGGGGAGAGGGGGGGGGTGCTAATACCGGCCTGGATTCCCACTCCTGATCCTTATCCAGTGACTCCTGCTTGAAGTCTGCCTGTTCAGACCCCAGGTGAGAACAGGATCGCGCCCTGCTCCGCTCCACCTGCTGACACTCACCATTTGAATAATGGCTACTTGAGTGAGGTACTGAAGGACGCCTAGTAAGGAACACTTTAGAAGAGGAGAGAAGGGCGAAAAATTGGTCAGGGAATTAAAACAGACATAAAAATGCCATTATGCAGCCAGCTTCTAGGTGTTTTTATGTTATATTTGAAAAAAAATTCTACCTAGAAATCGCTCTTCGAACTTGTTACATAGAATCTTACAGCACAGAAGGAGGCCATTCAGCCTGTCGTGCCTGTGCTGGCTCTTTGAAAGAGCTCTCCAATTAATCCCAATCCCCCTGCTCTTTCCCCATAGTCCCTGCAAATTTTTCCTTTTCAAGTATTTATCCAATTCCCTTTTGAAAGTTACTATTGAATCTGCTTCCACCCCCCTTTCAGGCAGCGCATTCCAGATCACAACAACTCGCGTAAAAAAAAACCCTCCTCATCTCCCCTCTGGTTCTTTTGCCAATCATCTTAAATCCGTATCCTCTGGTTACCGACCCTCCTGCCAGTGGAAATGATTTCTCCCGATCTACTCTATCAAAACCCTTCATAATTTTGAACACCTCTATTAAATCTCCCCTTAACCTTCTCTGCTCTAAGGAGAACTGTTTCTCTAGTCTCTGCCTGTAACCTTGACGGACTGGCTATGGTCTGAGGCTCATTCTCTGGAGAAATTGTCAGCGCAAAGACATTTTCTTTTTGTTTTAAAATTGAGGTGAACTATTGTACTTACCAGGCGTTGGATGGTAGTGGTACGGAATGAAACGCAGTTCCACTTTTGGGACTCAGTGTTGGCACCAAGCCTTTCCAGCTCAGAAACAAGTAGGATCATAGAACCTTACAGCACGGAAGGAGGCCATTCGTCGCATCGTGCCTGTGTTGCCTCTTTGAAGGAGCTGTCCAATTAGTCCCACACCCCAGCTTTTTTCCCCGCACTCCTGCAAATTAGTCCTGGAACAACAGAATCTCGTATCTTGGAATAGTTTCCAGATGGACAGTTTCTTTGAAATATTTGTGTGTTAAGAGTTGGGTGACACAGTGGGTCAGCACACTATCTTTTCATCTCTGCCGCTCCTCCATACTGTGCCTTAACCCAAAATTCAGAAGCATCCACATTAGGAACACATTAGCCTTGTGTTCGCTCGGCCAATTTAGTGCCTCCGCACAAGCTCAATTAATTCAGAATGGGGACATGAATTGAACCTGGGACCATCCTGGTCTTTTTTGGCTCAAGCATATTCTTGGATAATCCCATTGAGCTAACAAGGGGAGCATTCCCAGGGCTTTCAAACTATACCATATGATCCCAGTGCAGTGGAATCTGTCCCATAGTGTATTGAGGGTATGTTCCACTACACCAGAAAGACTTGCATTCATATAGCGCCTTTCATGACCTCAGGACGTCTCAAAGCGCTTTACAGCCAATGAAATACTTTTGAAGTGTAGTCACTGTTGTAATGTAGGAAACGCGGCAGCTAATTTGTGCACAGCAAGCTCCCACAAACAGCAATGTGATAATGACCAGATAATCTGTTTTTGTTATGTTGATTGAGGGATAAGTATTGGCTAAGACACCGGGGATAACTCCCCTGCTCTTCTTCAGAACAGTGCCATGGGATCTTTTACATCCACCCTGAGAGAGCAGACGGGACCTCGGTTTTAACGTCTCATCAGAAAGACGGCACCTCCGACAGTGCAGCCCTCCCTCAGTACTGGCACTGGGAGTGTCAGCCTAGATTTTGTGCTCAAGTCTCTGGAGTGGGGCTTGAACCCACAACCTTCTGACTCAGAGGTGAGAGCGCTGCCTACTGAGTCACAGCTGACCAAGGGCCCCAGTTTATTATGGAACCCTTCAAAAAGTATGGGGACGTTAAACAGGCACCTTACTATGAAGCTCCTCGTTCAAAACTGCATTGTATTTAATCCAGCTGCTCAGAAGTTCATTTCAGAACTATTTGTCCCATAAAGAGCAAGCACAAACTGCTGTGGAACAGCAATCATCAAATGACAACATCTAACAGTTGCCATCACAATAATCAGTGCGAGCAGTCAACGGAACTTTTTATTTCACTCTGCCATAAACAGGCTGTCTCCAGGTTACAAAACAAGATGCTAGTACCTTGTTTAGTAGGGAGTGAATTGTAGGCAGGCAGGCGACTGATTTATAAGGCACTGTATTTTTAGAAGGTTTAACACAATTAAGTGGCTCCGTTAAAAGGCAATAAATCGCATCTTTAGTCATGGAAAAATAATAGGTGGAACGCTTCCAGTGAGCTATTTCAGATTTTGTTTTTGGAAAACCAAACGAATAAATCTCGAAGCAAAGGGTAGTAATGTAGAGTTGCTAAGCATAAATTGGATTCAGCATTCAGTGAAACGTATAAAAGGGCACACATTTACTGCAAGGCACCAGCATTAATCTCTACTGCACTTTATTTCTCGCTGAATGTAGTTCAGTCCAGTTTGCTGCATTTTGTCTGGGGATGTCCTTTAGACCATTACAAATGAAAAAGTGTTGGCTTTCTCCAGTGGCTCAGTGAGGAGATATAATGGCCTGGATTTAAGCAGTCAGCGGCGAAGGAACGGCGCTCGCCGTTCATCGCGCTTACAGTTGCCCAGAGACTTTTTGTGGGCTTTTGCGCGGCAACATATGGTTACTAGAGAGCGCTGCGCCCTCTACAGGGGATATGTGGTGTGTGCGAACAGGGCAAGCAACAGCGTGTCTCTTCAACCAATCAGATTGAAGAATCCTCACTGAGCCACGCGGAGTGCAAACCAGGAAGTATAAATTAGAATATTTAATTCAATGTAAAATCATGTACAGAGAGTGAAAAAAAGAGAGGGAAAGAAAGATGGGATTAAGGCAGAGAGATAAAAGAGACAGAAAGAAAAGTAAAAAAATTATATTTTAATTTTAATTTTTTTTAAATCTCCAACAATAATTAAATTCTGAAGGAATGAGACTCTACACTTGTAACGGTAAATTTTCAGTGCCAGAGAGGTTGTTTAGCAGTAATTAAGACTTATCAAGTCGTTAAAAATTCACTTGCACCTGAATGCATCAGCCCCAACTTTTTCTGGCGTGTTTAGTGGCTAACTCGTGGGTAAATCCAGCAACTTCATGCCCTTCATGTGTTTGAAGGCCGAATCACTCAGTGAGGTACCAGTGTAGCGAAGCTTGTGAGGAGCAGGGCAAATCAGACAGCAACTTCCTGATTTACTGCGCATGTGCGGACACCGGAGTTTGCTGTCCGATTTACTCCATAATAACGGTGAGCGTGGATAGCCTCACCATTATTCCTATCGCAAAATCCGGGCCAATGTGTTAAGTTCTTAAGTTTGCTGATGACACCAACGTGTGCACAGGAATTAGGGCTCAGGATGAAATGAATAGACTGCAGACTGATCTCGGCACACTGGGGAGATGGGCCCATGTATGGAAGATGTCCTTCAGTGTGATGCCAGGAAATACTTCTTCATCAAAAAAAAGAGTGATCAACTTATGGAATAGACTTCCAGGAGGTTGAAACCCTGGAATCTTTTAAGAAACAACAGGATGCTGCAATGAGGGGAATTCGGATCTTTCTAGACTACATAGTTGCAAAGTATTTACAGCATAGAAACAGGCCATTCGGCCCAACTGGTCCATGTCGGTGTTTATGCTCCACAGGAACCTCCTCCCACCTTACTTCATCTCACCCGATCAACATAACCTTCTATTCCTTTCTCCCTCATGTGTTTATCTAGCATCCCCTTAAATGCATCGATGCTGTTCGCCTCAACGACTCCTTGTGGTAGCGTGTTTCACATTCTCACCACTCTCTGGGTAATGAAATTTCTCCTGAATTCTCTATTGGATTAATTAGTGACTATCTTATATTGATGTCCCCTAGTTCTGGCCTCCCCCGCAAGTAGAAACATCTTCTCTGTGTCTATCCTATCAAACCCTTTCATAATCTTGAAGACCTCTATCAGGTCACCCCTCAGTCTTCTCTTTTCTAGAGAAAAGAGCCCCAGCTTGTTCAGCCTTTCCTGATAAGTATAACCACTGAGTTCTGATATCATTCTAGGAAATCTTTTTTTGCACCTTCTCCAGTGGATGGATGAATGAGATGGGCCGAAAGAGCTTCCAAACCTGTAATTATCTTGTGAATGGTCGCTAGGATGGTCCCACTCCAGGGACTTCAGCACTTAAATCTGGGCTGACACTCCCAGTGCAGTGCTGAGGGAGTGCTGCACGGTCGGAGGTGCCGTCTTTCGGATGAGATGTTAAACCGAGGCCCCGTCTGCTCCTTCAGGTGAACGTAAAAGATCCCAAGGCACTATTTCGAAGAAGGGCAGGGGAGTTCTCCCCGGTGTCCTGACCAATATTTATCCCTCAATCAACATAACAAAAACAGATTATCTGGTCATTATCACATTGCTGTTTGTGGGAGCTTGCTGTGCGCAAATTGGCTGCCGCGTTTCCCACATTACAACAGTGACTACCCTTCAAAAGTACTTCATTAGCTGTAAAGCGCTTTGGGACGTCCGGTGGTCGTGAAAGGCGCTATAGAAATGCAAGTCTTTCTTTCTTTAGGATGAGGTAACAGAGTGCTCCCAACACCTATAGACCTGTATCCCAGCATGAGCCAGCACCTTCAGGAGGTGAAGGGAGAGAATAGAACAGAAGTGTCACAACTTTATTTTAAACTTCCGGCTCTTGAAGTCGTTATACAGACAAATGTTGCCTAGTTTCATCCAATTATTTGAATCGTGCATTGCGGGGGGCAGAGAGCGCTTTAATCGCGACGTCCTCACCGTGTTGTGGTAATTTGCCGACAGATTCTGAAAACTAGGTGTTAAGATTTTTTTTTAAATGCTGCTTGTGTTTACACAAGTCAACACCAGCCAGTCACGAAATTAATCACAGATTTTTCCTCGTGGCAGATTTTAGTTGTTTTATGGTGTTATGCATGCACCAGATGGTTTCATGATGACTTGAGATTTGTTGATGTAAAACTAATTGAGAGGAGTATCACCTGTGTTGGAATAATCATTTTCCCAAACTACCAAGTAGATTCTTATCACCTCAGAGCGTCTCGCAGCATTACAGGCAGTGAAGTGCATTGACTGTTCTGTAGGTAAACACAGCAGCTCATTCTGTGCTAGCAGCGTCTAACAAACAGGAATGACCAGCTAATCCGTTCTGTTCACGGTGTTTGTCGAGAGAGGAAAGTTGGTCAAGACAAAGGAATGTTCTCCTTTGAATAATGTCAGGGGATCTAGGGTAACACGGTGGCATAGTGGTTAGCACTGTTGCCTCACAGTGCCAGGTGACTGTCTGTATGGAGTTTGCACATTCTCCCCGTGTCTGCGTGGGTTTCCTCCGGGTGCTCCGGTTTCCTCCCACAGTCCAAAGATGTGCGGGTTAGGTTGATTTGGCGATGATAAATTGACCCTTAGTGTTAGGGGCGGGATTAAATAAGTGGGATTACAGGGATAGGGTGGGATATGTGTCGGTGCAGGCTCGATGGGCCGAAATGGCCTCTACCTGCACTGTGGGGATTCTGTGATCTTTAATGTCCACATCTCTGGAAAAGAGAAGGTTGAGGGGTGACTTAACAGAGGTCTATCAATTAATGAAGGGCTTTGATAGGGTAGAGGTAGAGAAAATGTTTCTGTTTGTGGTGAAATCCAAAACTAGGGGCCATAAATATAAGATAGTCACCAATAAGGAACTCAGGAGAAACTTCTTTACCCAGGGAGTGGTTAGAATATGGAACTTGCTACCACAAGGAGTAGTTGACGCTCCTTAAAACCTCTTTGGCCAAGCTTTTGGTCATCTGTCTTAATATCTCCTAAGACCGCCTATTTCCACCTCTGCAACATCGCCCGTCTCCGCCCTTGCCTCAGCTCATCCGCTGCTGAAACCCTCATCCAAGCCTTTGTTACCTCTAGACTTGACTATTCCAACACACTCTTGGCTGGCCTCCCACATTCCACCCTACGTAAACTTGAGGTCATTCAAAACTCGGCTGCCCGTGTCCTAACTCACACCAAGTCCCGTTCACCCATCTCCCCTGTGCTCGCTGACCTGCATTGGCTCCCGGTTCAGCAACGCCTTGATTTTAAAATTCTCATCCTTGTTTTCGAATCCCTCCATGGCCTCACCCCCTCCCTATCTCTGTAATCTCCTTCAGCCCCACAAACCCCCGCCAAGATATCTGCGCTCCTCTAATTCTGCCCTCTTGAGCATCCCTGATTATAATTGCTCAACCATTGGTGGCCGTGCCTTCAGCTGCCGAGGCCTTAAGCTCTGGAATTCCCTGCCTAAACCTCTCCGCCTCTCTACCTCTCCTTCCTCCTTTAAGACGCTCCTTAAAACCTACCTCTTTGACCAAGCTTTTGGTCATCTGCCCTAGTTTCTCCTCATGTGGCTCGGTGTCAAATTTATTTTGTCTTATAACACTCCTGTGAATCACCTTGGGATGCTTTACTATGTTAAAGGCGCTATATAAATGTAAGTTGTTGTTGTTGTCGAGGCGAATAGCATCGATGCATTTAAGGGGAAGCTAGATAAGTACATGAGGGAGAAAGGAACAGAAGGATATGCTGAAAAGGGGTGAGATTAAGTAGGGTGGGAGGAGGCTCGTGTGGAGCATTAACGCCGGCCTAGACCGGTTGGGCCGAATGGCCTGTTTCTGTGCTGTAAATTCTATGTAATTATCAGGCAGCTGGGACCTTGATTTAATAGGGGGTGAGTTGCCAGCGGGGATCCGCACCTATCAGCCACACATATCCGGAAAAAAGAGGTGCGCTGCCCAGAATTTTCTGTCCATTAAAAACGAATGGACAGAGAATCATGGGCCGCACGCCACAATTTCCCATCGTGCACTGCCAGCAGCACATCCACCAGTGCAACATCCCCTGGAGTGCCAGCCATGAGGATGGGCTCAACCCCACAACATTTCTGACCTGGAGAGTTTGACCAAATGATGCGCTTTAAGAACAATTTAATCCCATCGCCAAAGAAATTAATGTAGCCGTTAGCTGTGGCTCAGTGGGTAGTGCCCTCGCCTCTGATGTCAGAAGGTCATGGGTTCAAGTCCCACTCCGTAGACTTGAGCACAAAATCCAGGCTGACACTCCAGTGCAGTGCTGAGGGAGTGCTGCACTGTCGGAGGCGCCGTTTTTCGGATGAGATGTTAAACCAAGTGCCTGTTTGCTCTCTCAGGTGGACGTAAAAGAGCCCATGGCACTATTTTGAAGAATCAGAGAATCATAGAAATTTACAGCACAGAAGGAGGCCATTCGGCCCATCTTGTCCGTGCCGGCCGACAAAGAGCTATCCACCCGAATCCCACTTTCCAGCACTTGGTCCGTAGCCCTGTAGGTTACGGCACTTCAGGTGCACATCCAAGTACTTTTTAAATGTGATGAGGGTTTCTGCCTCTACCATCCTTTCAGGCAGTGAGTTCCAGACCCCCAACCACTCTCTGGGTGAAAAGATTTCTCCTCAAATCCCCTCTAAACCTCCGACCAATTACTTTATATCTATGCCCCAGAGCAGGAATTTTTCTCTTGCAAAACTGTTTTACAAAGCAGTGTACCCCGTTAATATAAACACAGGCTAAATGCTGCATTCTTTCCCAAGATACAGATCTCTCGGAGATACCTGGCACTAGGAATCCATCACCAGCTGAAAATATAAGCGGGCAGCCTGCTTCCTCGGCCTCCGACGGTACACGGGTGGCCCAGAGTGATTCTCCCCGTGGATATTCCTCTCTCCTGGTGAGATCGTGTACTTACTCGAGCGCTTACTCCCAATAGTAGGACTAACCTTCTGGAGAATCCTGCGGGCCAACGTGTGCCCTGTGGCACTACACGCTAGAGCTTTGAGGTGCCGCCACACAAATGGTAGCTTTGAATGCCTTTAAATATCAACTTACACTAGGGTTGCCAACCCTCCAGGATTGCCCTGGAGTCCCCAGGAATTAAAGATCGATCTCCTGGACACTGCTGCCAGCAAAACCCGGGAGAAAACTCATAGGGGCGTGAAAAAAAGGTGTGATTTTGCTTTTCCAGTTTCTTGGAACGCTTTCATTTATTAACTTTAAAAGTATTGGAGATGTGGGCTGGGGGAAAGGCTGCTTGAGCGGGCGGGGCGGTTGGAGGCAGGAGGTCCTGTGATTAAACCTCCAGGAATACGCCCAACCAGAGTTGGCAACCCGAGCTTACACTTGCACAGCAAAAGTGTTGAAGCATCACCAAGCAGGGATAAGAGCCTGGGGAGGTGACCAAAGGTGAGGTTGGAGAGGCAGGTTTTCAGGAGGATGTTGAAGAGGGAGAGCGGTGAAGGAACGCGGGGGAGGGTCTGTAGGTTGATTCCTGGGTTGAAGGGGTTGTCTTATGAAGAAAGGTTGAGCAGGTTGGGCCTATACTCATTGAGTTTAGAAGAATGAGAGGGGATCTTATTGAAACATATACGATTCTGAAGGGGTTTGACAGGGTAGATACTGAGAGGATGTTTCCCCTCGTCAGGGAATCTAGAACTAGGGGGGCAAAGTTTCAGGATAAGGGGTCGCTCATTTAAGACGGAGATGAGGAGGAATTTCTTCTCTCAGAGGGCTGTGAATCTTTGGAATTCTCTACCCTAGAGAGCTGTGGAGGCAGAGTCATTGAATATACTCAAGGCAGAGATAGACAGATTTTTGAAAGGTAAGGGAGTCAAGGGTTATGGGGAGCGGGCAGGGAAGTGGAGTTGAGGCCAAGATCAGATCAGCCATGATCTTATTGAATGGCGGAGCAGGCTCGAGGGGCTGAATGGCCGACTCCTGCTCCTATTTCTTATGTTCTTATGTTCTTTCTTATTTCTCCAGGGAACAGAGGCATGATGGCTGGAGCTGGAATAGAGGGAGCGAGGTGGGGTGGTATTAGTTCAGATGTGGAAGGGAGGTGAATACAAGCTGGGATGCAGGGTTGGAGGAGGTTGAAAAGGTTGGAAGGAGCAAGGTCATAATGGAATTTGTAGATAAGGATTTTGGAATCAAACCAAGTGATTCCCATCTCGTGAATATTTTCCACCTCTAGATTTGCAGTTTGAGTCAGTGTTTTATCATTCACTCATCTCGACCTTAGGTTTAGGGCCTTACTACACAATCCACAAATCAGGCCAATTCACATCCACTGCAGCATTATCCAAGTTCCTGAACCAAAGACCAGCTCAGGCCTCGCACCCCACCTGCTGGCCAGTCCAGGTAAGTTGCGCTTCAGACATTTAAAAAGAAAGAAAGAGTTGCATTTATATAGCACCTTTCATGACCACCGGACGTCCCAAAGCACTTTACAGCCAATGAAGTACTTTTTTGAAGCATAGGCACTGTTGTAATGTAGGAAATGAAGCAGCCAATCTGCACACAGCAAGCTCCCACAAACAGCAATGTGGTAATGATCAGATAATCTGTTTTTGTTATGTTGATTGAGGGATAAACCATTGGCCAGGACACCGGGAAGAACTTCCCTGTTCTTCTTCGAAATAGTGCCATGAGATCTTTCAAGTCCACCTGAGAGAGCAGACGGGGCCCGGTTTAACGTCTCATCCAAAAGACGGCACCTCCGACAGTGCAGCACTCCCTCAGCACTGCACTGGAGTGTCAGGCTAGTTTTATGTGCTCAAGTCTCTGGAGTGGGACTTGAACCCACAACCTTCTGACCGAGAGGTGAGGGTGCTGCCCACTGAGCCACAGCTGACGGAGAAGTTAAAGATAGTATTAGATCAAAGGAAGAGGCTTATAATTTTGCCAAAAAGAGTAGTAAGCCTGAGGATTGGGAGAATTTTAGAATTCAGCAAAGGAGGACCAAGAAATTGATAAAGAAAGGGAAAATAGAATATGAGAGTAAACTAGCGAGAGACATAAAAACTGACTGTAAAAGCTTCTATTGGTATTTAAAAAGCAAAAGATTAGTGAAAGTAAATATGGGTCCCTTACAAGCTGAGACAGGAGAAGTTATAATGGGGAATAAGGAAATGGCAGAGAAATTTAAAAATACTTTGGGCGCGATCTTGCCAGCCCTGGGGAGGCAGGTTTGGAGGCGGGACTGCCGGGAAAATGGCAGAATCTGGGGGCGGGTGCCCATCCCGCCTCCGTGCCACCTTCCCAGGAGGTGGGTAGCCGACCCGCGCCGGGTCCCGTCTCCTCGAGGCGGGAAGGGGATTATAGCCACTTAACTGCCTCTTAACAGGTAGTTAACAGGCAGTTAAGAGGATTATCCCCATTTTTCCAACAGAGGCGCGGGCTTCCTGACGTCAGGAAACCCCGCCAGGGTCACCGAGGCGAGCAGTGGGTCTGCAGGGGTCGGAGGGGTGCAAAAGTGCGCTGTGAAGGTAAGTGATGGGTGCAAGTGTGGAGAGGTAAGTATGTGAGGTGAGTGGAAAGTGATAGAAAATGTTTACTTACCTTTGTTTCTTCCTGCAGGCTTCAAACGTTGGGGATGCGGAGAGTCTCGCATCTCACCGGCAGAGATGACAGATGGCTGTTGCATTCTCCGATGCAACAACCATCTGCTTTCTGCTCACAAAAGAGATTTGATGAGTCTTGAATACAAGGACTCATCAAACAACAGAGAATGTCAGTGTTTGACATTTTCACAGAGCTGTCAAACGGTGACAATTCATCTGTCAAAAAATTTTGACAGATGAAACGTCATACGCTGATGTTCTCTGTAACCGGCTTTCCCTTAATTGGCCAGCTAAGCCCGCTGGGTGGGCTTAACAAGGTCAATCAAGGGAAAATAGCATGGGTTGGCCGCAAGTCGATGGAGGCGTGACTAAGACCCGACAAGCAGCAGTCCCGTCTTCAACGCGCCCGCATTGGCAAAATCACCCCCATAGTGTCTGTCTTCATGGGAGAAGACGCAAAAAACTTCCCGGAAATAGTGGAGAACCAAGGCTCTAGCGAGAATGAGGAACTGAAAGAAATGAGTATTAGTAAAAAAATAGTACTGGAGAAATTAATGGGACTGAAAGCTGATAAATCCCCTGGACCTGATGGCCTATATCCTAGGGTTTTGAAAGAGATGGGTACAGAGATAGTAGATGCATTGGTTGTCATTTTCCAAAATTCCCTAGATTCTGGAACGGTTCCCACAGATTGGAAGGTAGCAAATGTAACTGCACTATTTAAGAAAGGAGGGAGAGAAAACAGAGAACTACAGACCAGTTAGCCTGACATCAATAGTAGGGAAAATGCTAGAATCTATTATTAAGGACTTGGTAACAGGGCACTTAGAAAATAATAATAGGATTGGGCAGAGTCAACACGGATTTATGAAAGGGAAATCGTGTTTGACAAATCTGTTTTTTGAGGTTAAACCTAGCAGAATAGATAAGGTGGAACCAGTGGATGTGGTGTATTTGGATTTTTAGAAGGCATTCGATAAGGTGCCACACAAGAGGTTATTAAACAAAATTAGGGCTCATGGGATTGGGGGTAATATACTAGCATGGATTGAGGATTGGTTAACGGACAGAAAACAGAGAATAGGAATAAATGGGTCATTTTCGGGTTGGCAGGTTGGGGTACCGCAAGGATCAGTGCTTGGGCCTCAGCTATTCACAATCTACATCAATGATTTGGATGAGGGGACCAAATGTATATATCCAAGTTTGCTGATGATACAAAGCTGGGTGGGAATGTAAGTTGTGAGGAGGATGCAAGGAGGCTTCAAGGTACATAGACAGGCTAAGTGAGTGGGCAAGAACATGACAAATGGAATATAATGTGGAGAAATGTGAAGTTATCCACTTTGGTAGGAAAAATAGAAAAGCAGAGTATTTTTTAAATGGTGAGAGATTGGGAAATGTTGGTGTTCAGAGGGACCTGGGTGTCCTTGTACACGAATCACTGAAAGTTAATATGCAGGTACAGCAAGCAATTAGGAAAGTAACTGGTATGTTGGCCTTTATTACAAGAGGATTTGAGTATAAGAGTAAAGACGTCTTGCTGCAATTATATAGGGCCCTGGTGAGACCACACCTGGAGTATTGTGTACAGTTTTGGTCTCCTTACCTAAGGAAGGATGTTCGTGCCATAGAGGGAGTGCAACAAAGGTTCACCAGACTGGTTCCTGGGATGGGGGGATTGTCCCATGAGGACAGACTGAGTAGACTAGGCCTATATTCTCTAGAGTTTAGAAGAATGAGAGGTGATCTCATTGAAACATACAAAATTCTTACAGGGCTTGACAGGGTAGATTCAGGGAGGATGTTTCCCCTGGCTGGGGAGTCTAGAAACAGGGGTCACAGTCTCAGAATAAGGGGTTGGCCATTTAGGACTGAGATGAGGAGAAATTTCTTCACTCAGAGGGTGGTAAATCTTTGGAATTCTCTACCCCAGAGGGCTGTGGAGGCTCAGTTGTTGAGTATATTCAAGACAGAGAGCGATAGATTTTTGAATATTAATGGAATCAAGGGATATGGGGATAGTGCAGGAAAGTGGAGATGAGGTAGAAGATCAGCCATGATATTGAATGGCGGAGCAGGCTCGAGGGGCCGAGTGGCCTACTCCTGCTCCTATTTCTTATGTTCTTAAGCGCAGGTGTTATGGAAATGTCAAAAATGTGATATTAGCCTGATAAATGATGTGCTGCTCATGGGTTTCTGGGAGGATTTAATCCTGCTGGTTTACTCGACATGTTGTGATTTTTAGTCTGTAGGCAAAATGACTCATTCTCTCCCACACATTGGGCCAGACAAGTAAAAGAGAACAGGACTAATTCTTTAAATCAGTTATGAACTGTGTTTATGAGCCAGCTAATCATCTGAATTAACTCTGGGAAGACGAATCTATCAGATTACCTACCAAATTGCTGTAGATTTGGGTGTTATGGAGTGAGTTCGAGAGGCCTGGAGCTGCAAATCTTCCTGCAAAGGACTCAGGGATTGGAGGCATACAATTTAAGACCTCCCTCCGCGCGCCCCCACCACCCCCCACCCCCAACCATAAAGAAGTGTCTAGTGCACCAGGCGTGGGAAAAGGTAGAAATAAAAACAGAAAATGCTGGAAATACTCAGCAGGTCTAGCAGCATCTGTAGAGAGAGAAACAGAGATAAAGTTTCAGGTCGATGACCTGTCGTCAGAACTGGAAAAAGTTGGAGATGTAAACAGGTTTTTAAGCAAGTGTAGGGGCAGGGAGAGGGGGGAGGGGAGGAAAGAACAAAAGGGAAGGTCTGTGATAGGCTGGAAGGCAGGAGTGATTAAATGACAAAAGGGATGACGGTGCAAGGCAAAAGGACAAAAGGTAATGGGACAAGTGAAGAAACAAAAGATGACTCCAGAATTGTTCCTTTCATTACAGTTGCTTTTTTGGTTCTTATCAGATATCATTTGGGCAAACGATTTTCTGTTAATTTCTCATCCTGCTGGCCTTCCCCTACCTCCACCCCCAATACTCTCCTTTTATCTTCTGTCCTTCCATCCCTGATGGCAGTGGCTCGTGCTGCGGTACAGAGGGAATGTTCTCAGCACTCTCCAATTGGATATTTAACTGTGGAAACACAATGAGCATGTGACTGTAACATTCCGTTAAATGACTCACTGCTTGAATGTAATCAATTATTTATCTGCGTGAGACCAGATACATCTTTGTGAATGAAAAATCTCTGCCTTCCCCTTTCCTATTCATTTAGTGATGGCAGGGGAGAGGAGCAATATTCTGACATGTAGTGAATTATTTAGAGTAATACGATAGAGTGACTGAGCTCCAAGGGCCATCTTGATGTCAGTTGAAGGTTTGCACTTCAGCCAATCACTGATAACGCACCGTGTTGGATAAACAGTCAGGCTGACTGACATCAGGACAAGTCCTGGGAGCTCCGAGAACCTGGATCTTCCTTGTTGAGAGCAGTGCTGACTCAGTATGTGTAATTCACAGATGGACAAGGAGCTGGGCAATCATGACCACCACTTCAGTGAGCGAGATTTAGATGCGATCACCAGCAAGATCAGTGATCTAGGCAAATGGAGAGCTATCTTCAGCCAACAAGGGTAAAGCAACTTTTTCTTTTCTCTTTCACAACTGTTTATCTCCAGTTTCTGTCGCCTCTGAAGTACCCCCAAGTCCCTTGTCTTTTCCTCATTTACCTGTTGCCGCTCAGAAACATCATCCTTAGATAGGTGTTCAGCATCCATACGTATAAGATTAACACCCAATTCTACCTCTCGGCCAACACCTACAACTCCGCAGCCACTTCTGTGTTGTCAGAACATCCAGCCATGGATGAGCAGAAACTTCCTCCAGTTGGAACATTCGGAAGACCAAAGACATTCTATTCGGCTCCTGCCAAAAATTCCATGCCCTTGCCCCCGACCCCTTCCTCCTCCTTGATTGGTCACTTGAGCTGAACCAACAGTGCGTGACCTTGGTGCACCGCTGAACCCCAACCCCATATCCGATGTATTACCAAGACCACCTATCTGCACCACCACAACATTACCTGCCTCTCTGCTTACCTCAACCCCCCCCCCACCACCAGGGAATATCTTACCCACACTTTTGTTTGTTCCAGACTTGGTCTTCACTAAATCCCTCATCTCTGGCCGCCAAAGCTCGACCTCTCATAAATTTCTATTTATTCAAAACGTCATCGCTCATATCCTGTCCCGTGCTAAGTACCATTTGCCCATCCTCGCCAGCTTCCATTGGATTCCTGTCCACCAACACAACAAATTCAAAATCTTCATCCTTATTTACAAGTCCTTGAATTGCCTTGCCCCAGCTTACCTCTGCAACCTCCTCCAGCCCGACTTTCCAGCCCTTGTTTGCTTCTGTCCTCCAACTCTGGCTTTCTGTGCATGTTCTCACCGTCCACCCCATTCCACCTTCAGCTGTCTCAGCCCTACTCTCTGGAACTCCCTTCCTCAACCTCTCTGCCTCACTACTTCTCTCCCACCTTTAAAAGCCTCCTCAAGATCTGTCTTTACGACCACCTTTCTGGTCATCTCCTCCAACTCTTCCACTGCCGCCTGGTGTACCTTTCTCCTCTGTGAAATGCCTTGCGATATTTGCTATGTTAAAAGATGCTGTAGAAATGCAAATTTCATTCTTGAAGATAGTTTATTAATGCTGTCTGAGGAAAATATAATCCATCTCAGTGAACTGAAGATATGTCATCAGCAGTAATTAAATATGATAAATATCCACATTTAGTGACTCTTAATGGTCTATAAAGCCTGATGCTCGAATACTGCCCCCGTATCTGGGATTTTTTCCAGCACTGCTCCTGCACTTCTGGATAGGATACAAGGAAAGGCTTCGTCGTCTGATAAGTGATCCTTCTCTCAACTCCAGCCTCCATCGCAACCTTTTTTGTCGTCATCGATATTATGGTCGTAACTACCCTGAACATTCCCCTCGTGTTCTTTTGAAACAGCAAACACAGCATCCAGTGAGCGATTCCTCGCTGCATCTTCATTCATGGATGGCTGACTTGCGGGAGCCGGGAGAGAAACTCCTCCACCGCTGTTAATATTGGGGCTAGGAAACTCCTCCAATTTGAAATGATTGCCTGAGTCAGGGAGAGCGTGCTTTCCCCCACTCCCTTCACCCCACCATTGGCGGCCGTGCCTTCAGCTGTCTGGGCCCTAATCTCTGCAACTTCCTCTCTAAACCTCTCCGCCTCTCCAACCTCCTGTAAGACCCACTTTAAAACCTACATCTTTGACCAAACTTTTGGTCACCTTTCCTAATGTCTCCTTCTGCGGCTCAGTGTCAATTTTTGTCTGATAATCGCTCCTGTGAAGCGCCTTGCGATGTTAAAGGCGCTATATAAATGCAAGTTGTTGTTGTTGTAATTTTCTGGCTGGGGGCACACATGTCACTTGCAGCCAATTAAATCAGTCAATTCAAATTTACTCCAGGGACTTGCCCTGTCAGTCATCATAGATCCTGGAGCAGAATGTTTGGCCCCGATGTTTACTGGGGCCGGGGTTTCGGAGCAGGGGAAGGAGAGGATTTATGGTCGGGATTCCCGAAAACTGTGGCGTTTCAATTCCATGGCGTGCGTGGGGAGGGGTTTTTTTTAACAGGTTCCCTGCCCGGAAGCCAGCCTGATTGACATTATGGTCGTAACCATAATATCAGTGGTTATGGGTTGAAGTCCCGCTCCAGAGATTTGAGCACATAATCCAGGCTGACGCTCCCGTCTTTCGGATGAGATGTTAAACCGAGGCCCCCGTCTGCCCTCTCAGGTGGACGTAAAAGATCCCGCGGCCACTATTTCGAAGAAGAGCAGGGGGAGTTCTGATCCAGCTGCCAGGCCATATGTGTGAGACTGGCATCTGCTGACTCACTGTATGATTTTGTTTAAACATTTTGGTCGTGAGGAGATGAGGAGAAATTTCTTCACACAGAGGGTGGTGAATCTTTGGAATTCTCTACCCCAGAGAGCTGTGGATGCTGAGTCATTGAGTATATTCAAGACAAAGATCGATAGATTTTTGAATATTAAGGGAATCAAGGGATATGGGGATAATGCGGGATAGGGGAGATGAGGTAGAAGATCAGCCATGATCTTATTAAATGGCGGAGCAGGCTCGAAGGGCCGAATGGCCGACTCCTGCAATGATTTCTTATGTTAAGGAATGGCTTTGATTCTGTTCTCTGCTTTCTGCAGCTAACCGGGGTGGAGAGGGGGAACTCCTCATATGGGGGAATCACTGACGGAAAGCTGCAGCTTTTGATTCTGAATTGTAATATTTGCTTGGTTTTTGATTTGCAGATTACAGTTCAAGGACACTGTTGTGAAGGTAAGTGCTTTAAGCAAACTGAACTGAGTATCAGATCACAGCCACATCAAAGCAGTCAGCCATTTTAACATTGTGAATATTTTCACTCTGATGGGAAAAAAGCTAATGTTTTTTAATAAACATTCTGAAAGCTTGCCTTTTTGTTCTGCGCTTGAACCACAGCGGGGCCAAATCTAAATTTCTCAATCCTTATTCTTCAGATAATGAAGAAACCCCAGTTAGCCCTGCGGAGTGGGGTAGAATATATAGTTCTCACTCCCCAGGGCAAGGGCTGGAGTGGTGATGGTCCCAGGTGCTTCTGTGTCAGCCGTGGGTCAGTGGATCGCGCCCTCGCCTCTGAGTCAGCAAGTTGTGGGCTCAGAGTCCCACTCCAGAGATTTGAGCGCAAAAATCTAGGCCGACACTCCAGTGCAGTACTGAGGGAGTGCTGCACTGTCGGAGGTGCCGTCTTTCAGATGAGACGTTAAACCGAGGCCCCGTCTGCTCTCTCAGCTGGACGTAAAAGATCCCATGGCACTATTTCAAATAAGAGCAGGGAGAGTTATCCCCGGTGTCCTGGGGCCAATATTTATCCCTCAATCAACATAACAAAAACAGATTATCTGGTCAATATCAGATTGTTGTTTGTGGGAGCTTGCTGCGTGCAATTGGCTGCTGCGTTTCCTACATTACAACAGTGACTACACTTCAAAAATACTTCATTGGCTGCAAAGCGCTTTGGGATTTCATGAAAGGTGCTATATAAATGCAAGTCTTGCTTTTTGTGACTTGCTTCTGCTTTCCTTGTAGTTTTTTGGTGGACTTGCTGTTCCGTGTGCCTCTGGGTTCCCATTCAATGCCTGCCCATCTCTGGGCTGGAATTTGGTGCTGATTCCTCCACTTTTCTTACACCACAACAAAAGGAGGTAAAGAAACTGAGGGGAGGCTGAGGGGAGATTTAACTGAGGTGTATAAGATTATGAGGAGCCTAGATAGAGTGGATAGGAAGGACCTATTTCCCTTAGCAGCGAGGCCAATAACCAGGGGGCATAGATTTAAAGTAATTGGTAGAAGGAATAAAGGGGAGTTGAGGAGAACTTTTTTCACCCAGCGGGTGGTGGGGGTCTGGAACTCAAATATGCCGGAGAGGGAGCGGGCTCTGGTGTAAGGGGTGACCTGCGGCTCTGTGCTCAGCCTGGGTGCTAGTGCGAGGTTAGGCCTTGTTGCCTGTTCTGGTCTCCAGCCAGCCTGGTAACACTAGACACCTGTGAGTGGTTCGACCCACTCGCCCTTACGGTTCTGACACTGGACTTAGGTGCGAGAGCAATAATGCAGAGAAGACTCAGGTAGACCCGGTTGAATAGTGCGAAATGGAAAAATCTTTATTGCATATTATTCAAGATTACGAGATACATGTCATAAGCACAGATTAATGACAGTACAATCTTACACACAGTTATGTAACTAATTTTAGGGAAACGAGGAGCGCATGACACATCGTAAAAGGGGGCACACATTACAATTATCCTTAAAACTTAAACCCTCCCCTATCAATACCTGTCCTAAACTAGATTTGTAGGATCGAGACTCATGCTCACCACTCGTGATAACTCGGAGAATTCCGAAACTCTGCTCGGATGTTTTTACCGCAGCACCTGACTATTCACGTGTTGATCAGGGGTTTCTGTACCCCACTTGTTTACTCGTTTCTGCTCCGGCTAGCAGGCTGGACCGTCTGCTGTCATGAAGATCTGTGTTGTCCTCAGAGTTCCGATACTACTCGAAAAAGAGTCTTCCTGTGCCCTCACCAGTTTGTAAAACTCAAAGAATGGTCTTCCTGGGCAAGGAAAGTGTTTATTCGACTTACAGGCGCGGTCGGGGCTTACTGACCGTGGCGATACGTATTGTCGTCTTCTTCTCTTCTCATCTCATCTCATCTCATCTCATCTCGGGGCTTCGGTTCCAACACCGTTTACCGACTTCTCGGGATGGTGTGCCCGTTTCAAGGCCTCACAGCCCAGTTCTACACAGATCTTCGCGGCAAGCCACGAGGTTGATCCTAGCGGATCAGAGTCCAGAGCCGTCAGGCAAGAGAATAAAAGTTCAACAGTCTTCCAGCGAGTCAAAACAGAAAGTGCAAGAAGAAGCAGAGACAGCAGTCAGCAGCAAGAGTAGCAAGAGGCAAGAGAGAACAAGAGACAGATGGACGGTTGTACCTTACAGTTATAGTGCTGTAATTCCTCTTTTCCCGCCCAATCTTAATGTCTATCTTTTGTCAGGTTTTTGGCGCTCAAACTTCTTGTATAGGGTGATCTCCGTTTTTAATGGGTTTCGGTGATACTTGTAACTGTCTGAGTACCCGTTAATACTTCTCCCATTGTGGAACCGGCTAGTAGTCTCCCTGGAGGGGTTTTGGGGCTTCCAAATGCTTTCTGTAACTACCCGCAAACGGCTCTCTCATCATAGAGTCGTGGGGATTTTGCATATTAATGTCTTTGGATGGGTTCTTGATCGCTCGGTACAATAGCCCTTATTCGCACCTGGGAGACCGATTCCAGTATTTATGTATAAAATGCAAACCCATCATGTCTTGTCAATTATCTCAAATGTGCTGAGTCCTGTACGATCTTGCACAAATGTTTATTGGAACGCCATCTTGTCTGCTCATTGAAAGTCTAGAACGTTCTGCCATGAGGCGTGGCGGCCATTTTACAGGCTGTTTGTGTCCGCTTTGAAACCTGACAGCATTCTGCTGAAATAAAGCTGTTTGTACGAAACTTTATGTCTCCTTCTTATTTTATAAATTCGCGATAATTTTGCGAATTCTACACTGGGGGGGAAAAAAAACCCAGCAGCATTATGCTTCCGGTTGCAGATCAATGCGCAGTACGCTTCTGCGCAGCTTCCGGTCGTTGGCAGCACTCACTCCGTTTCCTGAAAGGGGCTGACTCGTTCTGTGAGTACGATTGCACAGCTGCTGGGTGGCCAAGTTCATGTCTGAGCCTATAAAGTGAAACTATTTGACTGCAATGGGCATCACAGCCAAGTCTGATTCTGTCCGAATACAACATCCACGGACATGCACTTCCAGCAGTGGCTGCTGTGTCGCGATAAGGAGCAAGAACTCCAGCTGATTGTCCGCTCCTTAACCTCGGGTTACTGCGGGGAATTCCGGCACACCGCAGCTGGGTTCAGCTAATTCAGCAAACTAGCGCAAGTCCAGGAAATTTGCACTCGCTGCTGTTTTGATTCAGGTGGAGCTATGTTAATGAACTTTGGAGGGTTTTGACAGAAAGACAGAAAGAAAGAATTGCATTTATATAGCTCCTTTTATGTCCTCAGGATGTCTAGAACGCTTTAAAGCCAATAAAGTACTTTTTGAAGTGCAGTCACTGTTGTAATGTAGGAAACGCGGCAGCCAATTTGCGCACAGCAAGCTCCCACCAACAGCAATGTGATAATGACCAGATCATCTGTTTTTGTGATGTTGGTTGAGGGATAAATATTGGCCCAGGACACCGAGGAGAACTCCCCTGTTCTTCTTCGAAATAGTGCCACGGGATCTTTTACACCCACCTGAGAGAGCAGACGAGGCCTCGGTTTAACGTCTCAGCTGAAAGACGGCACCTCCGACAGTGCGGCGCTCCCTCAGTACTGCACTGGGAGTGTCGGCCTAGATTATGTGCTCAAGTCTCTGGAGTGAGGTGGTTGGAGTGGGAAGAAGAAAATGTGAGGCAGACAGAAAGAAAAAGCTAATTAATTTTAACAATTTCATTTTTTAAATTAAAAATTGCAAGACTGTCTCTTTAAATTGCACGAGCGAATCCCATGTCACGTGTACAACAAACACTTTGAATATTTAGTATCAGTGATAAAAAATAGTTGACGAATTTCTTGCAGATTTTCCAAAGCTGAGTGAAGTAAAAGTATTTTTGGGACGCAAACTCCTCGCGACGTCTGGCGACTTTTTTTTTTCCTCTCCCTATGAACCGTCATCAGGAATTCAGCCCTAATGTTTATCCACAAGCTGAGGTGATGAATGACTCTTTAATTGCCTGCCGCTCGGGTGCTTCTGGCTGCAGCCCTCACATGGTACAGGATGGGAGGGAAGAGGCGAAGAATAAAGCACCTTCCTAGGTTTCACCTGTCACGCTGAAGCCCTTCATCCCCGGGCTGCGATTCTCTTTCACCCTTTTCCATTGACCATGGAATTGTGTAATGATGTGTTGCAAGCCAAAAAAAGAGCAGGTGGCTCAACGCAGAATTACATTGAGATATTACAGGAGGAAGTTAAAAAGAGCCAGGGTGTAAGTATAACACTTTTTTGGTAAGAATATAACAACTGCAAAAACATTTTTTTTTTCTAAGCTCTGTTGGATCCCGCGTTACACTGTGTTCTGTAAAACCAACTGTTTATCAAATAAGACTTAGACAAGATAAGATCTACTTTATTCTGCTTTTACACAGAAGTATCAGGACAGCCGCAAGGTGGAGGATGACAGTGAAGATGGAGCAGGGGCACCTCAGTCTACCAGTGTCAAGACCCGTAACCACTTGTCCGCATTCAGTGTTCCCTACACGGTCCCTAAAGAGCTCGTTCTGTCTTCAAACGTAGGCGGTCTGCCCATCACACTGGAGATGGCAGTGGTAAGCCTATCCGTCCCGTGCAACTTTCCGGGGGAAATTAGTTGGGGCTGAAACTGTATAGCATTTTAACAAAGAAGTGATGCAACGTAATCTCTGTCTCGATGAAGTATCACTTAGTGATGCACAGCCGACAATAGGTGGTACCAGACAAAAGAGAAACGAGAATTTCATTGTATTCATGTTTCCCTTTAAGAGTGCAGTACGTCAAACAGGTTAATTATTCCGACTCGCGTTCCTCCGAGAAAAGCCTGCGTAAGTAGCTAACATGTCATCTGAATGACTGTTTCTAAACAATGAAAATGTTAAGACAATCGGCTGTGCTTCTCCGATGGGTCAGTGAGCAATCCGATGGGTCAGTGAGCAATCCGATGGGTCAGTGAGCAATCCGATGGGTCAGTGAGCAATCCGATGGGTCAGTGAGCAAGTGCACAAACCCAGTGTGGAACTGAGCCGCAGAGAACAGGAAGGGGAAAAATAATCTGAGATTCCTGTTCTTGACATGGGACGCGGACGGCTCCCACAGTCAAATAGCCTGCTGACGCTCACTGTCTAGGACCATAGTGAGGAATAATCACTTGACTGAGGTCGCGGAGAGCAGCCAGTGGATGCTGCCTCCCAGCGAGATGATACGCCGATGGTACAGGAGCAGACGCCTTTTTAAAGTCCGGCGTTTTAGCAGAAATCCATCGTTATAGATGATTGTTACAAATTCAGGTTTGCCGCAGATACCTTTCTGGGTTCAGTGGCGTCATTTGCCCCAGTAAGCCGTCTGAGCATCTTGTTGCAGGAGTTGAGCCACCCTGCCCTGTATCTGCTTGTGTGATAGAACCCTCAGCTGTCACAATAGGGCCCCCTTGTGGCCTGAATTGGATATTCAAATCTTTCGCATGTAAACGGCCTCCATGACCCCGATAATAACAGGGAGGCGGGGCGGGAGCAGGGAGGCAGTTTTACAGTCGGGAAACCTGGAAGAACGGGTTTCCCACAGGTCCCTCCGAATTTAAAGGCAGGACCCGATTACCAGTTTTGGAACCCGTTTCCTGGCCGGAGCCAGTCGGATTGAGAGGCTATCTGGCTGTCGGGCGGGTGGGCCTTCAGCTCCAGGCCGCAGCCGAGGAGCAGGGAGGATGGAGGGAGAGGTCAGGGGTCGGGGAGGGACATCAATGGGGTACCGGGAGAGATCGGGGGTGGAGGGACATCATTGGGGGGCTGGGAGAGATTGGGGGAGGAGGGGACATCGATGTGGGGTCAGAGAGATCGGAGGTCGGGGGGCATCTATGGGGGGCCGGAGAGATCGGGGAGGAAGGGATATTGATGGGGGGCTGGGAGAGATCGGGGGTCGGGGAGCGCAACGATGGGGTCCAGAGAGGTTGGGGGGCATCGAGGGGAGGCCCGGAGAGATCGGAGGAGGTGACATCGATGAGGGGAGCTGGAGAGATCAGAGCTGGAAGGGAGAAGATCGCGGGGGGCCCGTGGAAGACATGGGGGGGCCAATTGGATCGCGGGGAGTCCGATCGCTGGGGGGGGTTAACAGGTTTGCTTGGTGGGCCGAGAGGACGCACTCCTCCACCTCCTGGGAGTGGTTTGGTCACCCTCACCCCCCCATCCCCCCTCCGTTAAAACAGGAAGTGGGCGGGTTTGAGGCAGGTTTGGTTCGGGTTTGAGATGTTTTATATTTTTACTTCCCATCCGTCCCAAACCCACCCGTCTTTTGGGGGTTAAAACTGCCCCCAGTGACTCAGAAGGTAGACCGAGCTAGCACGTGGTCAGACGAGTCCTGATTTGAATCAATAAGCTGCATTATTTCGTACGGTAAACATACAGAACAACAATTATGATCGAACTCACTAAAGTCAAACAGTACGACTCATCTTCAAGCAATAATACAAAATAAAGAATCTGCCATGCTACCCCACAACATCATACTTGGCTTAAACAAGAAAATATCTGGACATTCTCGATTGCACTCCAACCTTTTCAGACTTTTCAGCCTGGCTGCCTCGCAATATTCTGTTTTCAAAATCTCTCTTTGACTGCCTGTGTCTGTGCGATTTATCACTTGCTGTTCACAGCCGGGAAGGGAAGGCCTGCTAAACAAGCAACGACTCCCCAACACAATACAGGAAACTCTTTATTAACCGGCACCGACGGGACCGGCGTGGTGCCGGTTAATCAACAAGTCCGGATAACGGAGAGTTATATCTCCCAACGTACGAGAGCCCCGTACACACTGACATGCGCCTGCATTCGGAGCTCCGTCTCCCCGGGGACCGCCAGCTGACCATCTGTCGTGTCCGCTGCCTACCCGGGCTGCACATTCCCCTCCCAATCTACACGCTCCAATACAAGGTAAACGCCTCGGGGTTTTTTTTTAAGTTAATTTTAAACGAGAGATGAAGGAAAACCCCGGTTACCTACTCAAGAATTTTGCCGGTTAAGAGAGATTTCCGGATATTTGGGTGCCGGTTAATAAAGAGTTTCCTGTATTACAAAGTTCAAAGTATTTACAGCATGGAAGCAGGCCACTCGACCCAACTGGTCCATGCCGGCGTTTATGCTCCACACGAGCCTCCTCCCTCTCTGCTTCATCTCACCCGATCAACATATCCTTCTATCCCTTTCTCCCTCTTATGCTTGTCTAGCCTCCCCTTAAAGGCATCTATACTATTCGCCTCAACCACTCCCTGTGGTAGCGAGTTCCACATTCTCACCACTCTCTGGGTAAAGAAGTTTCTCCTGAATTGGCTATTGGGATTTATTAGTGACTACCTTATATTTACGGCCCCTAGTTCTGGTCTCGCCCACAAGTGGAAACTACTTCTCTGCGTCTGCCCTATCGAACCCTTTCATAATCTTAAATTAGGTCATCCCTCAGTCTTCTAGTTTCTAGAGAAAAGAGCCCCGGCCCGTTCAATCTTTCCTGATGGGTAGAACCTCTCCGTTCTGATATCATGCTAGTAAATCTTTTGTGCACCTTCTCAAGTGCCTCGATATCCTTTTCATAATATGGAGACCAGAACTGTTCACAGTAATCCAAGTGTGGTCTAAACCAAGGCTCTGTACATAACAATAGGCGCGAGGTGTTGGGTATCCACAACACAATAGGTGTTAGGTATCAATTTATTAATTACTGAAGCAAGCTAACAAATTGCTTATTATTTATAGACGATGAGGAACCAGCATCAAAGTTAGCTCATTAACATCTTAACTTGCATGAATACACTAGGCCAGTTTAACTCCCGGGCCTCAGTTAAATCAGTCAGGTGTGACTCCCGCCACAACCCAGCGTCAATGACGAGGTGGGATTGGGCAAGCACAGCAGGAGTCCACCGATAGGGACTCGCACTAATGGTCCCGTGCGAAGGTAAGTCTGGGGGGGTGGGGGAAGTTCCGGAGGCGATCGGTGATGGAGTGTGGGGGTGCGGGGAACCGGAGGTCCTAAGTATCCTTGTGGGGCCCAGAGGGACACACCCCTGGCTCCTTCATGGCTCACAAGGAAACCAAAAGTATTCTTTACACTTACCTTCTCGGCTCTCTTCGGGACTCGCTGCTCTTTGGCGTTGGGCTTCCCTGGCGAGGTCAGTACCAGGCATGAAGTTAAAATAGCGTCGGGCTCTGAATGATGTCATCAGATCCCAACTCAGTGAGGCCCTCACTGGCTAACCATGGCGCACCTCCTGAAATAGCACGTGGCACAAAGTCAGCCCGGACCTGGACCCGGTGCGCTGCACGCTGTTGCAATTTTAACTCCTCGCTTGCCCTGTTACCGTCGGGCATGGGGTGAGGGACTGGGTGAGGGGTTAAAATCAGGCCTAAAGGGCCTGGAATGAGGAGGCTTGCAGCAGTTCACTGCTGTCATGCTTGTTCACTCCAGGGCCACACACTGCTTCGAACTCTGAAAATCGCTCTAGATTAAGCAACACGCACGGATTTACACAGCGTGACCACTGTCGGAATTCACAAAGGAAACCTAACAGTGATTTGAAACTGATTCAGGCAAGCTCATTAGTTGTAGCTCAAATAAAGTGACTGTTCCTCATAATCGATTTCTATCAATTGCAACTGATCAACACACAGATATATATATATATTACACTAAGATGTTGGCATTACACTGAAATATCGGTGTGGGCACAGATAAACTGGCATTGTTTCATTAAAACATTGTTTCATCGCTCCACCATTAGCAGCCTTCAGCTGTCTAGGCCCTAAACTCTGGAATTCCATCCCTAAACCTCTCTACCTCTCTCTCTTCCTTTTAAGGCACTCCTTAAAACCCTCATCCATGCCTTTGTTACCTCTAGACTTGATTATTCCAACGCACTCCTGGCTGATCTCCCAAGCCCTACAACCCCCCCGAGGTCTCTGCGCTCCACCAATTCTGGCCTCTTGAGCATTTCTGATTTGCTTCGCTCCACGCTTGGCGGCCGTGCCTTCAGCTGCCGAGGCCCTAAACTCTGGAATTCCCTCCCTAAACCTCTCTGCCTCTCTCTTTCTTCCTTTCAGACACTCCTTAAAACGTACCTCTTTGACCAGGCTTTTGGTCCCCTGTCCTAACATCGCCTTAGTGGGGTCAAATTTTGTTTGATAACGCTCCTGTGAAGCCCCATGGGATGTTTTACTATGTTGATGGCGCTATATAAATGCAAGTTGTTGTTGGTGCGTTTTGGTTGGAGTCAGCCTCGATGCTTAAATAAACAAAATCCCTAATTATCTCGTCACAAAGCTCTCCGTGGTATTAATAATCACCCGAGACCCAAATCCTATAGATGTGGTTATGTTTGTTACAATGCTGTCAGCATTTGTGTTCTTACTAGCAGCGTAGTTTCATCTGAGACATGTGTGAATGAGGACGATTAGATTAATGTTTGGATAGGGCAGCACATTTTCTAGGACAGGTTTATGAGCTCAAGTAAAAGGAGTTGAGTCCAAACACAAACATTAGAGTGTCCCGTGGCTGCTGGGTGCTTGCAGATGTTTCAGGAATCATTCATAATTCTTGCCAAGTTGCTGAGGAGGTTGGTGAGGATCTTCTTTTAAGAAACACCGGTGGTGTTATACTGTAGTGGTCTGGGGGAAACGGCAGTGGCAAGCTGGGCACCAAAACCACAACGTTAGAGTAGACTTTCCTGATAGGGGACCTTGTGACTTGCATAATTTCCTGCTGCTGTTGGAATACAAAGGCGGAGGAAGTGATGCTCCAGTTGTAGGTGGGGAAATCTAGAACTCGGGGGCATAGTTTCAGAATAAGGGGGTCGCCCTTTTAGAACTGAGATGAGGAGGAATTTCTTCTCTCAGAGGGTCGTAAATCTGTGGAATTCTCTGCCCCAGAGAGCCGTGGAGGCTGGGTCATTAAATACATTTAAGGTGGAGATAGACAGATTTTTGCAAGATAAGGGAGTGAAGGGTTACGGGGAGCGGGCGGGGAAAGTGGCTTTGAGCCCAAGATCAGCCATGATCTTATTGAATGGCGGAGCAGGCTCGAGGGGCCAAGTGGCCGACTCCTGCTCCTATTTTATGTATAGAGCCTCGGTCAGACCCCACCTGGAGTGACTGCGTTCAGCTCTGGGCGCCGCACTTCAGGAAGGATATATTGCTCTTGGAGCGGGTGCAGCGCAGATTCACCAGAATGATACCAGGGCTTAGAGGGTTAAATTCTGAAGACAGGTTGTATAAACTTGGCTTGTATCGCCTTGCGTACAGGAGACTGAGGGGTCATCTGATCGAGGTGTTTAAAATGTTAAAAGGCTGCGATAGGGTAGATACAGAGAAACTATTTCCTCTGGTGGGGGGAAATCAAGAACAAGGTGGCATAATTTTAAAATTAGAGCCAGGCCATTCAGGACCGAAATCAGGAAGCACCTCTTCACACAAAAGGGTAGTCAAAATTTGTAACTCTCTCCCGCAAAAGGCCACGGATACTGGATCAATTGGAGCTTTCAAGACTGAGCTAGGTAGATTTATGTTAGGTAAGGGTATCAAGGGATATGGCGCTAATGCGGGAAAATGGAGTTGTGGTGCAGATCAGCTGTGATCTAATTGAGTGAGTGACGGAATGGGCACGAGGGGCTGAATGGCCTCCTGCTGTTCCTAATGTTCCTATGTTACTAAAGATACCTCCCAACAGCAAAATGCATTGGCCCGTAATTTCCGATAGGAGGCTTCCTGCGTGCGGATGCCTCCTATCGGAAAATAATCTACGCTCTTACCTGAGGGCTCCCGAGGTCCGGACACTTCCGATGCTGGGCCTTTCCACAGTCGGAATGCGCAGGGCCCAGGTATCCCAGGGGCGCAGGCCGTTCGCAAGCGTCCCTGGGATCACGTGGGCCAGGCCAGCCAATGAAAGAAAGGAATCCCCCTTCATACTTTTGACAGATAGACCTGTCAAAAGTATGAATGGGATCACTGAAAAAAGACACTAAAACATTAAATAAATAAATTAAAAAACCATCACGTTTTTAAAATGAGTTAAAATTACATTAAATTAAATATTTTAAACAAAAATTTAATTTTTGAAAAAAATAATTAAGGTTTTTTACGGGGCTAAAAATAAACTTACCTTTTTTAAAAGTATTTTTAAATTATAAATGAGTGAAAAAAAATCCCCCCCCCCCCCCCCCCCCCCGCCTCGGCCCTTCTCCAGGGCAGGCGTGCGATCTGTCAGGATTCTTGACAGATCGGAAATGCCGGTTTTCAGCGCATGCGCTTCGCATGCCTGAAACCAGCATTTCCGATGTCCCTACGGGTGTGTACACAGCCCGTACACACCCGTAGGCATCGGAAAATACGGGCCAATGTTATGGACACCTTACTTTAGAAAGGATTCAAGGATCTGCAGAATGTGCAGAAGGAATGTCTCTAAGGTGACACCAGAGATGCGAGGTTGTAGTTGTGAGGAGAAACTAGAGAAAATGGAACTCTTTTCGCTAGAGTAGCGAGGTTAAGAGGAGATAAGAACAGAAAATGCTGGAAATACTCAGCAGGTCAGGCAGCATCTGTGGAGAGAGAGAAACAGAGTCAACGTTTCAGGTCGGTGACCCTTCCTCAAGTCAAGAGGAGATCTGATTGAAGTGCTCAAAATGATGAGAGGTTTTGATAAGGTAAATCAGGAAATACTTCCGACTGAAAAGAAAGACTTGCCCTTATATCAAAGCAAAATACAGGAAACTTTCGTTTATCCGGCATCGACGGGACCGGCGTGGTGCCGGTTTATCGAAAGTACCGGATAACAGAGAGTTATATCTACCGAGGC
The DNA here is from genome assembly GCA_030390025.1 of Squalus acanthias. Taxonomy (NCBI): domain Eukaryota; kingdom Metazoa; phylum Chordata; class Chondrichthyes; order Squaliformes; family Squalidae; genus Squalus; species Squalus acanthias. Next base: position 14,923,001 of record CM059429.1, read on the forward strand.
TATTTTTAACAAAGAGACTCCAAGCAGCACGGGAGAATCTACTCATGCTACTGCAATGTTTCGGACTTGCGACAGCGCCAGGAGGCCGAGTAGTGGCACTTTTGAAAAGTACCCCTACTGACTAAATCGGCGTTCGCGGACTCGGACTCGGACTCGGGATCGGCAACATTGCCGGTTATTTGAGAGGATTTTTCAGAGCACTCGGCGTTCGCGGAGACTCGACTGCGACTTGGCAACATTGCCGGTTATTTGAGAGGAGTTTTCGGAGGATGATTTTTGCTGGTTAAGCGAGAATTCCGGATATTTGGGTGCCGGATAAACGAAAGTTTCCTGTACTGCGGATGCTGGAAATCGGAAATAAAAACAGAAAATGCTGGACATACTCAGCAGGTCAGGCAGTATCTGTGGGGAGAGAAAAACAGAGTCAACGTTTCAGGTCCCCAGAACTTACAGCCAATGAAGTACTTTTTGAAGTGCAGTCACTGTTGTAATGTAGGAAACGCGGCAGCCAATTTGCGCACAGCAAGATCCCATGAACAGCAATGTGATAAATGACCGCGTAATCTGTTTTTCAGTTATGTTGGTGGTCAGTGAGTCTGTAACTGAAGGGCGTCAATTTAAAATCATCACCAATAGAATGAAGGGAGAGATTGGGAGATTTTTGTATTTACACAGAGGATTGTTCGGATGGGCCATGCCCAACCAGAAACAGTGATGGAAGTTTTTAAAAGGGATATGGATAATTTTTTTTGCAAAAGAAAAAATTAAAAGCGTATGATGAAAGGTCAGGGGAGTGGGACTAAGTGGTTAGGTCTTTCAGACAGCTGGCACGAGCACAATGGGCCAAATGGCCTCCTCCGTGTTGTAGCATTCTTTGACTCTATGGAGTCAACTTGCTACATGGGCGTAAAAACGTCATTGCGGATTGACTGCCCGTTATAGAAACTGCCTAATCCTCATTTCCATTGATTGCAAGTATTATGGGGAGAGATTACAAATGGCTGAGGTACAGAGGGATCTGGGGGTCCTTGTACATGAAACACAAAAAGTTAGCATGCAGGTACAGCAAGTGATTAGGAAGGCAAATGGAGTGTTGGCCTTTATTGCAAAGGGAATGGAGTATAAAAGTAGGGAAGTCCTGTTACAACTGTACAGGGCGTTGGTGAGACCACACCTTGAGTACTGCGTACAGTTTTGGTCTCCTTATTTAAAGAAGGATATACTTGCATTGGAGGCAGTTCAGAGAAGGTTCACGAGGTTGATTCCGGAGATGAAGGGGTTGTCTTATGAAGAAAGGTTGAGCAGGTTGGGCCTATACTCATTGGAATTTAGAAGAATGAGAGGGGATCTTATTGAAACATATAAGATTCTGAAGGGGCTTGACAGGGTAGCTGCAGAGAGGATGTTTCCCCTCGTAGGGGAATCTAGAACTAGGGGGCATAATTTCAGAATAAGGGGGCACCCATTTAAATCGGAAATGAGGAGGAATTTCTTCTCTCAGAGGGTCGTGAATCTTTGGAATTCTCTTCCCCAGAGAGCTGTGGAGGCGGAGTCATTGAATATATTTAAGGTGGAGATAGACAGATTTTTAAAAGGTAAGGGAGTCAAGGGTTATGGGGAGCAGGCAGGGAAGTGGAGTTGAGGCCAAGATCAGATCAGCCATGATCTTATTGAATGGCGGAGCAGGCTCGAGGGGCCAAATGACCGACTCCTGCTCCTACGTCTTATGTTCTTATGTATTATGCCCAGGCTGCAAGTTGAAAATCTGCCCCCTATGATTTTGCCTGCTTTAACCCCATGAATCACACCTTTATTGGTAGGACAAGTGCCCCAGCTGCCTTACTGCTTCCCTTTGCACCACTGGGAAGCCCAGCAATGGAAGGTTATTGGTGTTCCTGGGAAGAGGAAGTGGCGGCTCGGAACAGGACGGGATGTGATCAAACGTATCGGAGAATGACGCAATCTTGGCTGAGTGGGGGTGGAGATGGTGCTGGATCTATAACATGCTTCAGGTTTTCTCCCTGATTGTTGGGAGTGGGTGGAGGCAAACAGGCCTAGTCCCACTGAAAGAGGAGGGTGGGTTGAGAGTATAGGAAGGAGAGCGACCTATCTCGGCTATTGGGGCAAAGCTCCCAAGCACTTCCCCACAGCGGGGGGAGGGAAAACCAGAATGGCAGTTGTCCCATGCCATCCTTGCACATCTCCTAGAAGACAGCTATAGAGTGGTATTGGCAAACACCTGAGATAAGTTCTTAAAACCTATCGGCCTAGAAATTCATCTCGGGCAGTGGCGCAAAACGGGCGCTAACGGATCGGCCGCCCATTATACGCAGTGCCTGATATTTAATTCCATTGACTGCAATGGACCTGAATATCAGGAGCTGTGTATAACGGGCGGACGATCCGGTAACGCCCGCTTCGCGCCCCCGCCCGAGACCAACTTCTAGGCCGCCCTTTCAGCTGGCGAAGATGAGAAATAAACTAACTTGAAGGTTTCAAGATTGCGAAAGGGATTGGCTAAGTTGTTGGGGTAATAGATTTGTAGAATAAATTACCTGGGGAGGTCATGGAAGTGGACGATAGAAATAGGTTTGAGCGAGAATTCAGTGTGTTTCTGGAAAAGGGAAGTATTGAGCAGCATGATGAGAAGGTGGGAGGGTGATTGAACTATAAGGGACTGCCGCACGCTGTGCTGATAGTTCCGAGCAGTATCCCCAGGTCCCTCTCCTATGCTGTGTCTTGTAGGCTGGAGCCATTCAGTTTATATTCCCACTGTTTAGTTCCCTTCACTGGTCTTTGAATTTGTTCACAATAAATACTGTTTGTATTGTCACTCATCAGCTCACCTTCAGATCCCCTTTTGTATTTGATTTGCCTCTTCCCTATCTTTGGAAATGAGTCCCCATCCCCCCACTCAAAATTTGGAAGTAAAATTTCTGCAGTGGGTTCCTAGATCTCCTGCTGTAACTTTAGCGGGAGGTCAGTGTAAATCCCAGAGGAAGGGCCTAAACTAACTATTGCAGGACTTCACCAAACTTAAAGAAAGAAAGAAAGAACTTGCATTTATATAGCTCCTTTCACAACCACAGGACATCCCAAAGCGCTTTACAGCCAATGAAGTATTCTGAGAAGCATAGTCACTGTTGTAATGTAGATACAGAGCCAATTTACACACAGCAAGCTTCCACGAACAGCAATGTGATAATGACCAGATAATCTGTTTTTTAGTGATGTTGATTGAGGGATAAATATTGGCCCAGGATAGCAGGGAGAACTCCCCCTGCTCTTCTTCGAAATAGTGGCGTGGGATCTTTTATGTCCACCTGAGAGGGCAGACATGGTTTAACATCTCATCCAAAAGACGGCACCTCCGACAGTCCAGCACTCCCTTATCACTGCACTAGGAGTGTCAGCCTAGAATTTTGTGCTCACGTCTCTGGAGTGGGACTTGAACCCACAACTCAGAGGCGAGAGTGCTACCAACTGAGCCATGGCTGAACTTAGGCTGAAGCTACGGAGAGAGATCGAAAGAACCCCATGCGGAAATTTCCAGGCTTTGATGTCGACTACAAACGTAGACAGCTTTGTCTTTTTTTTGTCCGCTGTTCCAAGTCCTTTATCTACAGTGTAAACAGCAATGGCCCCAGCACTGACCCTTGGCATCCACTAATGGCTCTTTGCCATGTTGGCACACCTTCATTCACAACCACAACCACCTTTTACTTTCCCTGGTTGAGCCAATATAAAGTCCACCTCGGAAGCTCATCTCCTGCACCACACCCTTGTGGACTAATCATTTGTATGGCATGGTATCTAACGGCTTGCTGAGATCCAAATGTATCAGATCCACCGAATTTTCATTGAGGGAAGGACAGACCCTGTTGACCAAGACCTTCAATAAATTTGCTCGGCATAAATCAGAAATCTGAGCTGGCACCCACTGGAAAAATGTTCTCTTATCCAACACTGGCATTTCTCACCAAAAGAACCACAAAATTAATAAAATTCTTTATTATACATCTGCATTTACAGCCTGAATCCAACTTGTGCAGCTCAATCATTACCTCAATCACCTGTCTAATACGATGTTAATGGATGTTCTCTTACATGTTGAAAAGGAGTCCTGGAGCTCATGAAAAAATGAGTGGTGTTTCGTGCTTTATTCGGTTCTCTGGCTGTTCCACTCTCTCCCATTCAAGTACAGACAGGAATATTTAGTATAATTTCAAGAGCCCTTTTGTGTTGGGGAGCATGCAGAGAATGGAAAGCTTGCAAGATAATATCTCAGTGCTGTTAATGTAACTATTTCTATCACCCATGTACAGAGTCATCTTGAACCTATTGCAGCTATTGTGTTACAGCATTATGCGCTACAGTCAATTAGCAATGTTGCAATGACGTCAGCTTCCCATCACCATGCACTCACCTCCAAGTTAGGCAAGGCTTTACGATCCAATTAAGTGTTTCTCTGTGTCAAGCACATTGGATTAACTATTATGCTTTGTGATGAGCATTAACTTTAGTGACCTCAGAATCGGGGACAACAGGATACAAGATTGGTCATTGATGTCTCCTTGCAGACTGATCGTTAACCCATTTGTGATGTGTAACTGCTTCAAGGGTAAGAGCAAAAGAACCAGAGGAGGGAGATGAGGAGAATTTTTTTTATAGAGCGAGTTGTTATGATCTGGAATTCACTGCCTGAAAAGGTGCTGGAAGCAGATTCAATAGTAACATTCAAAAGGAAATTGGATATATACTTGAAAAGGAAAAATTTGCAGGGCTATAGGAGAAGAGCAGAGGAGTGGAACTAATTGGATAGCTCTTTCAAACAGCCAGCACAGGCACGAAGGGCCGAATGGCCTCCTTGTATGATTCTATGAAGTGATTCCACAGCATGCCAACATGTTTAGTATTTCCAGCTTCACCCGTTATATGAATCCCAATCACTGGCGGCAACATTAAAAGTCTGCATTCGTTCAAAAGCGGCAAATGTGACCTCAAACAACTACGCATGCACAATGCTGCTTCTGGTCAAACGCCTTGTCCCGTGTCAGAGGAAGACCTATCTGGACCAACAAAGTGTAAGCTAGATAAGTACATGAGGGAAAAAGGAATAGAAGGTTATGCTGATGGGGCGAGATGAAGCAGAGTGGGAGGAGGCTCGTGTAGCGCATAGACCTGTTGGGCCGAATGGCCTGTTTCTGTGCTGTAAATTCTATATAATTCTATGTTTATATTAAAGAACTGTCTCCAAAGGCAGGGCTGTAATAGAAACATTATACTGTGGTTAAAATGAATCTATTTTTAATCATAGAATGGTACAGCACAGAAGGAGGCCATTCGGCCCACTGTGCCTGTGCCGGCTAATTGAGCTACTATTTTGGGATTGGAACAAGGTTTAGTAAACTTTCCCTGAGGCCTAGTTGGGTGGATGCATGGAGTAATACAAATTTAAAATGGATGCCCTTTTGTATCTTTACAGTTGCTATGTAACGACTTCCGATTTTTTTTTCTGTTAATATAGGCGTTACGGAAAATCCTGTTTGGAACGACATTTCAAGTTTTCAATTATGAATGGAAGAAATCCCACTTCAAATTCCGAGACCCTTATTCAGACTTGTCGTATGCACTGGAGGCAGAAAGGGTCAGTGTCGTTAAAGGTTGTACAAAAATCAGGCCTAGGGGGAACATTTTTTTTTGTTGGGTTTGTACAGGCGTCTGACACGCGCAAGAAAAAAAAACCCCATCACCACCCGTCACTGAAAATCAATCGGGCGGTTTCTATAATGGCCGGCCGATACGCAGCGGCAGTTTTGAACCCAGGCAGTAAGTTGAAAATCTGCCCCTCTGTCCTCATTAGGGCAACTCCCAACTTACTGAAGTCAGAGGAACAGGGGTGGGCCATTCAATCCTCCGAGCCTGCTCCGCCGTTCAATTAGATCACGGCTGCTCTGGACCCCAACTCCATTCACCTGCCTTAGCTCCACATCCCCTTGATACCTTTACCTCACAGAAATCTATCGATCTCAGTCTTGAAAGCTCCAATTGTCCCCCGGCACCCACTGACCTTTGAGGGAGAGAGTTCCAAATTTCTACTACCTTTTATGTGAAAAGGTGTTTCCTGATTTCCCTCTTAAAAGGGCTAGCTCTAATTTTAAGATTATGTACCCTCGTTCTTGATTGCCCCATCAGAGGAAATAGTTTCTCTGTATCTGCCTTATCAAATCGTTTTATCATTTTAAATACCTCGATCAGATCACCCTTCAGTCTTCTATACATAAGCCCTGAAAGCTTAAGTGCAGGTTGGTAAGAGCCTAGGCTTAGGGTCCACCCCCTCAAGTACTGTTGGGGGAGTTATCTAAAGATTAACCAACTCAAACTGCACAACTTACCAGAGAACGCGAATAATGATTCAATAAATTAAAAGATTTTACAAAAAAAGTAACATTTACAATAATAAATGATATTTCCATTTATATAGAACATTGAAATGCCTCAAAGTGTTTCACATCATAACTTATTTTTGAAATTGAGTCAAACCAATTCGATAAGATAATTTTTCTTTTTATATTCATTCTTGGGATATGGGCGTCGCTGGCAACGGCCAGCATTTATTGCCCATCCATAGTTGCCCTTGAGAAGGTGGTAGTGGGCCTTCTGTCTGAGCCGCTGCAGCCTGTGAGGTGAATGTATTCCCACAGTGCTGTTAGGGAGGGAGTTCCAGGATTTTGACCCAGCGACGATGAAGGAACGGTGATCTATTTCCAGGTCAGGATGGTGTGTGACTTGGAGGTGAACTTGGAGGTGATGGTGTTCCCATGCGCCTGCTGCCCTTGTCCTTCTAGGTCAGGGGTGGGCAATTATTCGGGCTGGAGGGCCACCTAGCAAGTTTTGGTGAGCTGTTGAGGGCCTCACTCAGAAAATGAATTGTGTTAACAACAACTAGCATTAAAATTTGTTATGGCATTTATTATCTAAAGAACCCTTCATGTTGTTTCCATACTTAATAAAAATAACAACACTTATTAACAGGCTAACAAACATGATAGAGGTTTATGAGTCACATTGAAAAGTGCACGGAGTGTTTATTCCAAATGGTTTAAATTCATTCTTATAGTGGAAAATGAGAGACCGATTCTGCTTCCACTGGCAAATCTAAACATGGTGTAAGGCACAATCAGGGATAAAATCATTGATACAACCTTTAAAAACTGCACATGAAAGTGCTACTTTGATGCCTTTGAAACCTCACTAAGAAATAATTAGGTGACTCGGAAAATGATTTATGCCCCAAATTGCGCCCCAGATCAGCCATCAAATTGGGCTTGTTCATTGTCAACGTGCGCTCACTCCTGAGAAAAGCCAAGACGCCGATAGAGTTTGCTGGACGTTCACTTGAGAATGGGCACCAGTAATGCACCATTATAATGCACGTTTCTTCCCCGAGTGCTACTTATTACTGGGACTGGCCAACGACATAAATCTCCACAACCCTCTTCCAGCCATGACAATAAACTTAAATTGTTCATGGCACAGGGGAAAAGGGGCTTAAATTAAAAACAGTGAATGCAATGTCCAATATACCCGGGTCCGTTTAGTTATGCCTCCACTATGCTAATTAAGTGGGATAATATTAAAACGAGTGAATAATTGTGCAAGAATTAATAACAGTCATCGGTGAGAGCACAGTGTTAAATTGGTAAATTTGAAACAGGCCAACTCATAGTGTTGATCATGACTCCCACTTCTACCCTCCCAATAATTTATAAACATAAATTCTCCCAATAATTTATAAACATAAATTCTCCCAATAATTTATAAACATTATTTCAGATAGTAGTCCGATACTATCTTAAATACACAAAATGTAGTGTAAAATCGTAAAATCTTCCGCAACTAAATGAATGAAATTATTGATGGATCGATTATATGTTGTACTGAAAGTCTACGTGGCTGTTTGGCCGAGCGGCTCAAGTCTGCGGGGATGCAGGAGGTGTTCTCTTTTCAGTGTGCTGAATACGGGAGCCCGAGGCTTCGCAAGGCCTGAACTACAATCGCGTGCCATTACCTGGAGTCCTTTTTTTGCTCCAGGATCCACTCCCGTGTCCTAAGACGGCGATGAGAACGATCAGACGAATGATTCGAGAACGATCAGACGAATGATTCGAGCGAACGCACGCAGGCGCGCACTTAGACAACTGATACGCACGCACGCATTCAGACATACATAATGGAACTTACGCTTGATCGAACGAATGAACGAACGCTTGAATGAATGAATGAACAATTGAATGAATGATCGAATGAACAATGCCAGTAGGACTGGCGTAAAACAGGTTTTCTTGGTTTATTGGATTAAATGTTATTTGTAGCATTTAATTGGATTATGATGGTGCTATGTGTTTGTACACTGGTGTTGAAATGGTTTGTTTTATGTGGAGTTAACTTTGAGATTTATTATTTTAAATCTAAAAAGTTGTGTGGAATTGCTTAAGGGTATTTGTACTGTAAACATTATTGATTATTTGTAAAAGTAATCATTGCATTTCTATTAATTATAAGGCTGTTTTTAAGGCTTTATTTTTTTTTATTGTGATGGATGAATGTAATGGATTTACTATGTAATGGATTTACTATGTAATTGATGAGTTGTACAGGTATTATTGTATTTGAATAAAAAAAGGAAGACGGCGATGAGAACCCCCCCTGCCGTCATACTCTGGATACACCTTCGGTAAAAGAGTCATCGAAATGAGCAGCCGTGACTCGACTCAGACTAATGTGCAGCTCGGGCTCTAGCTCACGTTCTTCTTCTGTCCCGTTCCAGCGGGCCGGATAGAATGAATTGGCGGGCCAGATATAGCCTCCGGGCCGTATTTTGCCCACCACTGTTCTAAGTGGTGGAGGTCATGGGTTTGGGAGATGCTGCCAAAGATTGAAAAGGTTATGGTGCCCATTCACTGCATTTTAAAAGTCAAATAGAGAACGTACAGCCAGATGGTATATTGTATATGCGCACCCATTTATCCTTTAAAATATTCTATTCTCGGAGTGTTCTAGCAGACTCATAGGATTCTAATGTATAAAATAGTGTTGATACTATTTGTGTATGTGTTTTAAAAGTTATTCATTCTTTTCAAAGGGTGGTACACGGACTATTCAGATGGCTGTACAAGCACATGTCCTCAAGTACTTACTGTTCACCAGAAATAGTGAAATGGAAAGCCACAACATAAAATGGTAAAAAAAAATACTCTCACCTTGACTTATTCAGTAAACTCTTGAAAATGATTGTGAGATTTTATTGATTGTCTTCAATTAGTTTTCAGATGCTTCCATCACACTTGGGGCAGAGACCCATGGGTAAGTCCCGGGGAGAAGGGGGAGGACAATGCGGGGGGTGGGGGGAAGGGGCCCAATCACGGGCTTGCCGTCGCCCTCAGCAGTGCCTCGGACCTGGGGGGAGCTCTCCGAAAACAGGCGTTAAGCCCCTTATTTACAGAGGTTAGAATCAGGGTTGCCAGCCCTCCAGGATTGTCCTGGGAATCTTCCAGGAATTAGAGATTAATCTCCTGGACGCTGTTGTGAGCAAGTCGGGAGAAAAATCAGCAGCGTTCAAAAAGATGGTTTGTATATTATTCATTTTCTTTGATCACTTTTGTTAATTAGTTATAAAAAAAATATTGGAGATGGGTAAAAAGGGGCGGGGTGGTTGGAGGTGGGAGGTCCTGTAATGAAACCTCCAGGAATATGTCCAACCAGAGTTGGCAACCCTAGTTAGAATTCGAGCAGGATGGAGATAGTGTGAGGAATCTTGATTTCAACATAGGGAGGATGTCGGGACCAAGAAAATAAGGCCTTGACACAAAGTTAGTGGCAGCATGCCAAGTAATGATTGGCCCTGTCTGTATCTGAGGCGCTAAAGCTTCCTTAATGTAGTCAGCCCTCAGTTGCCACCCGCCGTTTGGGTCGAAAGTTGGTCACAGATGGAGTGACTCTACAACCGGTGCCTCACATTTTCTGCATTCTCTTACAGCCTGCTTGAAGTGAGCCAAAAAGAACAGGAGAAAGCATTGGCAGCAGCGCTCTCTGACATTCTGTGGACAGCAGGGGAAGGAGTCGGGAGCATTGTTTGTTTGGTGACCACTGACTGTTATGTCTCTCCTACAATTGACTACAAGATGGACAGCTACACGGAGAGAGTAAGACCCATTCCCACACATACATCACAATCATTAATCTGAAATGTTGTTTCATTCGAATCATGTATGATTACATATTGTAAACTTTGCAAAGTTTGCTATTCTTTGAATGAGACACTAAAGCAAGGTCCAGTTTGCCTGTTTGGATGGACATTAAATATGCCAAGCATTATTTCAAGAAGAGCAAGGGATTATTTCCCTTAGCTCTGCATCGAAGACCACTCCCATAGCAACCCGTCTTTCCTTAAGAATTGGAATATTACTATGCATGCACAATATCTGATATATAACATGGTCAAACCCAGTTTATTGTATTTAGTGTAGTGTTGCCTAAGGATCGAACCCTTGAACTATATTTAGTGTAACGTTGCCTAGGGGTCAAACACTTGTTACTATATTTAGTGTAGTGTTGCCTAGGGGACAAACCCTTGTTACTATATTTAGTGTAGTGTTGCCTAGGGGACGAACCCTTGTTACTATATTTAGTGTAGTGTTGCCATGGGGACGAACCCTTGTTACTATATTTAGTGTAGTGTTTCCATGGGGATGAACCCTTGTTACTATATTTAGTGTAACGTTTCCATGGGGATGAACCCTTGTTGCTATATTTAGTGTGGCATTGCCATGGGGACAAACCCTTATTACTATATTTAGTGTAGTGTTTCCATGGGGATGAACCCTTGTTACTATATTTAGTGTAGCGTTGCCATGGGGATGAACCCTTATTCCTCTGTTTAGCTGGATGTGGCTCAGGCCCTTTCATGGTCTTCTAAACTTCAGAGAGCAGAGGAAAAAACACTATCAGGACATGATTTAGGCTATAAAATTTGGAACAGGTTTATGAAGAGTAACAGACAACCAGTAGCAAGAGGCAGTTCAGCAGCTTGCACTATTTTAACAGGAAATTTAAATCACGCTGTCTGTTCGTATATAAAAATACCAAAAGACGCAACACTTCGCTAATTCTAAGTCTGTGAGTCTCATCCACCAATTACAGAATCTTGACACACGGCCTCCACTTGGGTTACAGTGCAGTGATACAGAATAAAACTGGCAAACTAGGAGCATCCTGGCTGCGATTTACCTCTCAGAACTTTTAAAGTTAAAAAGTTGGGCTAAAGGGAGAACAATAGCTCTGTCCCATAGGTGAATCAACTTTATTAAATTGATTTGATAGTTTCTGAAACTCTCCCCACCCTCAATGCAAGACCCCAGGGTATGTGCATGTGTTGCCTAGTGCTTTACTTTAATTTGAGAAGTCGCACAACACCAGGTTATAGTCCAACAGTTTTATTTGAAATCACAAGCTTTCGGAGCTGCTGCTCCTTCGTCAGGTGAAGTGAAGGAATACGAATCGGCAAAGCATATATAGACAGAGAACAATGCCTGTGCAGCGTACAATGTCAGACGACTTTAATTTGATAGACTTCAGGACAAAGCATGAAGTATGGCTGAAGCAGTTTCTACTTGCTCTGCAATCAAAATGTATTTGCACCAGAATAATGTCTTTGAAGTGTCAGTTTGCGTATCAGACTGTAACGTGTATCCTCTTCAATCTCTGAAAAGCAAGATAGCAGTAACCAAATTTAAAGTGACCAGTCGCATCTTTTAGATATTAAAAATATAACAGCTTTCCTATGATTTGAATTGTGACAGATCTCCTATTCACCATTGTCCAGTCTGCAGTATGATGTATGTGAAACATGCTACGATTGAGCTAAACCTAGCTCCCAAGGCGGTTAAATTCACAGGACAGTGGAGCTGGGAGGGGTAGATTAGGTTTCAGACTGGGCATCTGACCCAGTGTTCTGAGGTCAATTAAAGATAGTTTGACATTCCAATGATCATTCACATTCATTGTTGCTGTGTCAACTCTTTTCATTTCAAATCAGCAGGAGTCATATCCGAGTTAGGTTGGTGAGTTCTGCTCTGGGGGTCGTCAGCTGGGCTAAAAGCTGACACTGGCGACAGACTTTTTAAACAGAGAGAGAGAGAGCTGTGAAAGCCAGAGGTAGTCAGGCGGCAAAGGACTGCGAGAAGGATGGACTACAGGCCAGAAGAGTTGACAAAATTAGCTTTAGGTCAAGCAAGATGACTCACTAAAGCAGTCATGATGCGGAGATGCCGGCGTAACTTTGCCTGACGAAGGGGCGACAGCTCTGAAAGCTTGTAATTTTAAATAAATCTGTTGGACTATAACCTGGTGTTGTGCGACTTCTCACTAAAGCAGGGCAGTGCAGTGCGTTCGTTATTTTTATATTATGACATTAAGACCAGTTGCATTGATGGATATAAATGAATCCGATTGTAACTGTTGTGCTGTATGTTCACCTGAAAGGAAATAAAGAAGCTTAACAATTCATATCAAGTCTCGACAAGTATTTGCTCGGTCCACCTTCAGAGAGGTTGAAGTAATACACATCCAAAAGACAGAAGTATCTGGTCCAGATCACACGGGGATGCTATCGTCCCATCCCTGGGTTATGCTATCGTACAAGTAGATGTAGGGCAGTGGGAGATAGTTCCCATGAAAGTAAGACGCTCAGGCTGCTTAAGGGAACAGCTGACACCACTGAACCTGAGCAAGTATCTACAGCGGGGTTCAGTTGGTAACGGATCCCATGGTACTACTTACGCCATTTCTCTGGGGTGTTTACCGACCTCGCAACAAAGTTGCCGGGGAGAGCAGGAAAACCCTTTGCGAGAAGTCTACGCCGAGGTGCTTTTGAAAACTTACCCCTAAATCTCTGACGGGAAATCCGTAATCACTCGCAAAGTCTCTTTGGAGCGGCCTGTGCAAGCTGCCTCACACTTTCCTTATTTTTTTCCTTAGCTCCAGCTCTTTAAATTCACTGATAAGGAAAAGCTGCAGAAGTTCATCGCTGAACAGATACACTGTGTAAGTACTGAGACGGAGACTTTACTGCTGTTAGAAAATGAAACTGTACGCTGTATAGCGGCGTGTTGGCTCTGTTTCGTGCAAGATCAAGACCTTAGAAGGGTTGCTGCGATTGGATTGGTTAGTCGGGGAAGGGGGCGCAGGAGGGGTGAGCATGGAACAGTAACTAAGAGCATAGAGAGACATAGGAACAGGAGGAGGCCATTCAGCCCCTCGAGCCTGTTCTGCCATTCAATTAGATTGTGGCTGATCTGTATCTCAACTTCATTTGCCCGCCTTGGTTCCATATCCCTTAACACCTGAACAATTTCCTAAGAGGAAGGAAGGGAAGAAACCAAGAGGGAAAGAAGTGTGATTACACACATCCCAGCACCCACTGCAGAAAGGCATTGGGGGAACAAGTTGCCCATCAGCCCCCTCCATCGTGGGTGGCACGTGACTCGGCCTGTCAAGGTTTTGCTATTTTCTCAATTTTTCCAGTTGTGCTGTTTTCGGTGGTGGAGGGAGTTCAGTGCGTTCTATCAAAAATAAGAGTAAAGCCCTAAGCTGTGGAAGTCCCTCCCTAAACCTCTCCGCCTCTCCACCTCTCTCTCCTCCTTAAAGATGCTCCTTAAAACCCAACTCTTTTTTTCTGTCCAAATATCTCCTTATGTGGCTCGGTGTCAAATGTTTTTTGAAGCGCCTTGGGACGTTTTACTACGTTAAAGGCGCTATATAAATGCAAGTTGTTGTTGTTGTAAACCTCAGATCTGGTGCTGTCACTTTAACAAACTCACTGGACCAGCTGTGTCCAATCAAAGTGCACGAGGGTTGGGAATCATTCATTCTGGTGCGTAGGCATTTTCTCTTTTCGTTATTCTGGGGGCAGCTCAGAAACATAATCGGACATTATTAAAAGGGAAAGCATGAAGATTAACATCCGTAAGAGATCCCACCAGCTTTCTCGTCCATTAAAATGAATGAATGGAAACTCAGCAAGCTCGCTTACAAGGTGCATTCCTCCCTGCCCAGTTCTCCCTGTTTGCTTCACCCAGACGCTCTAATATGAACAGGTGTCGGAACTGGAAAATCTCCTCCTGTGACTCCAGGCCAGGGTTATAATGTTCTTCAGAAACATCAAGTTATACAACAAAAACACTTATATAAGTGCCATTAATGTAGTAAAACGTCCCAAGATGCTTCACAGGAGCGATTATCAAACAAAATTTGACACCGTTCCACATAAGGAGATATTAGGGCAGGTGGCCAAAAGCTTGGTCAAAGAGGTAGGTTTTAAGGAACGTCTGAAAGGAGGAAAGAGAGGCGGAGAGGCGGAGAGGTTATGGGAGGGAATTCCAGAGCTTAGGGCCTTGGCAGCTAAAGGCACGGCAACCAATGGTGGAGCATTTAAAATCGAGGATGCTCAAGAGGCCAGAATTAGAGGAGCGCAGATCTCGGAGGGTTGTGGGGCTGGAAAAGAAAGACTTACATTTATATAGCGCCTTTCACGACCACCGGACGTCTCAAAGCGCTTTACTTTTGGAGTGTAGTCACTGTTGTAATGTGGGAAATGCGGCAGCCAATCTGCGCACAGCAAGCTCCCACAAACAGCAATGTGATAATGACCAGATAAACTGTTTTTGTTATGTTGATGGAGGGATAAATATTGGCCAGGACACCAGAGATAACTCCCCTACTCTTCTTCGAAATAGTGCCATGGGATCTTTTATGTCCACCTGAGAGAGCAGACGGGGCCTCGGTTTAACGCCTCATCCGAAAGACGGCACCTCTGACAATGCAGCACTCCCTCAGCACTGCACTGGAGTGTCAACCTAGATTTATGTGCTCAAGTCCCTGGAGTGGGACTATGAACCCACAATCTTCTGACTCAGAGGCGAGTGTGCTACCCACTGAGCCACAGCTGACACAGAAGATTACAGGGATAGGGAGAGGCGAGGCCATGGAGGGATTTCAAAACAAGGATGAGGGTTTTAAAAATCGAGGCATTGCCGGGCCGGGAACCAGCGATCACAACCCCGGAAAAAGAGTGGAATAAAAAGGAAAACGCGAAGTTTCACCAGACAGCATCTTCAGAAGCGACGAAATAAAAGTTGAGGTAAGTTTTAAATGACAGCGAAAGCAGCAACAGGTGTTGTGAATGAAAAGTCAACAAAACCACTTAACTAGTGATGGAGTCAGCTGACAGGAAGAGGATTTTACAGAATAATAATGCAGTTCTGTTTCTGTTATCAAGTTTTATAAAAAAAATATATTATTGCTATTCACAATAGTGCTTGGTGCCACTTGTGACCCACTTCCATTTCATCCCTGGTTCTTAGACGATCAGCTAATCCATGTTTCTGTTTATAGCCCACCTGGGAGTGGGGGTTGCCAGAACTGGGGTGCAGTGCTGCTCTCCCTCTTACTCTGACCAGTAAGAGGAATCATTTCGGAAAATAGTGCTGTTCAAGCATCCGTAGAGCTAACAAAAGGGCCCTGTCAAAGCTACAGTTGTGACAAGACTGTCAGTGCTATAGTTTTTGTTCCTCTAATTGCAAAGTGCCTGACCTATAATGGGTAACCACCGCAGATGACCTATTTGAAACCAGGTGCTCATCATTGAGGGAGTTGTGGGTGTAGACTTTTTTTTTATATTCCTTCATTCTTGGGATGTGGGTGTTGTTGGGAGGCCAGCATTTATTGCCCATCCATAGTTGCCCTTGAGAAGGTGGTGGTGGTGGGTCTTCTCTTGAACCGCTGCAGTCCGTGTGGTGAAGGTGCTCCCACAGTGCTGTTAGGTAGGGAGTTCCAGGATTTTGACCCCGCAACGATGCAGGAACGGCTGAACTTGCATCGCATCCTTCTGTCAGAGCATTCCTGAGAATAGTTCTTGGACAAGACACAACTGGGAGTTTGTGTTTCTGAACGAAACCAATATATACTAATCATGTCATTTGCTGATAATTAACTCTTTGTTACCATTAGCAGCGATGGTGGTACAGTCATTAATCTTTCAGTGAGCATATCTGTGACATGGAGTGCACCATTCTAACTCAAGGTGGATCCAACTTGTCCTTAAAACTCACAGTATTATCTCAGTAAATAATCTAATTTATTGCTCATTCCATATTTCTGAATTGCTCATTAAGGTGTTAGCCGTGGCACAGTGGTAGCACTCTCATCTCTGAGTCAGAAGGTTGTGGGTTCAAGTCCCACTCCAGACACTTGAACACAAAATTTAGGCTGACACTCCAGTGCAGTGCTGAGGGAGAGCTGCACTGTCGGAGGTGCTGTTTTTCATATGTGAGGTTAAACTGAGGTTCCATCTGCACTCTGGGCATAAAATATCTCATGGCACTATTTCAAAGAAGGGCAGGGGAGTTCTCCCCAGTGTCTCATTTATCCCTCAACTAACACCACTTCAACAGATTATTTGGTCATTATCTCATTGCTGTTTGTGGGACCTTGCTGTGCTCAAATTGGCTTCTGCGTTTCGTACATTACAACAGTGACTACAGTTCAAAAAAATGACTTCATTGGCTGTAAAGCATTTTGGGTTGTCCTGAGGTTGTGAATGGTGCTATATAAATGCAAGTCTTTATTTTTTATTCTTTAAGAAGCCATCCGAGCCCCTCTGTGTATCTGTTATTCTTAATAAAGTTGAAATCCAGGTGTGCAATATTAGTAACAAATGCAGGTAACGGGCTCCTATAAGAATTCTCTGTTTGCTACTTTAACAGAGGCATTAATCCATTTAAAATAAATAAAGCCTTAATTAAAATAACGGTCAAAGGAATTTCATGTGAACACATTAACGTTTCATTGTTATCGCACAGCACTATGTCAACAAGCATTATTATATTCTGTATGAAATTGTGGTGTTAACTAATGAACGTTATCTAACCTTCCATTTCCTCTCTAATCAGTTTAAAGGTGAAGGAAGCCATGGGGTCATTCTATTCCTGTACAGTTTACTCTTCTCAAGGACTCTGGAAAGGTAAGAGAGTTGATAGTACTGTGGGACTTAAATCTTTCAAAAGTACAATAGCGTTTCTGTACCAAAGAGTGAAGCGTTTCATTTATCAAAAGTTACTCAGAGGATCACGCAAGCTAAGAATTGTTCCTGAAAAGAAGAAAAAACTTGATGTACAATACTAGTTTAATGCGCAGTACACGTTTTTCAGATGAGATGTTAAACCGAGGCCCTGTCTGCTCTCTCAAGTGAACGTAAAAGACCCCAATGCACTATTTCAAAGAAGAGCAGGGGAGTTCTCCCCAGTGTCCTGGCCAATATTTATCCCTCAATCAACATCACTAAAAACAGATTATCTGGTCATTATCACATTGCTGTTTGCGGGAGCTTGCTGTATGCAAATTGGCTGCCGCGTTTCCTATATTACAACAGTGACCACACTTCAAAAGTACTTCATTGGCTGTAAAGCGCTTTGAGACGTCCTGAGGTCGTGAAAGGCGCTATAGAAATGCAAGTCTTTCTTCTTTTTCTAAATGTGTGAAATGGTGTTTCTGTTGTGGGGCAGCAGGATAGTGCATTGAAGTACATGCCAGGGAGTTTTAGGACATGGGGTTTATGCCCACAAGACTCCAGATGCTTTTAGGTCTTGGTTTCATTGGATGGCATTGATTGGGAGCAGCAGAGGAGGGAAAATTTACATTTGAGTTGCCCTATTTGCCCTTCTATGCTTCTGAGTCTATTTTTTAACCCTCCCTCTCTCCCTGTAAGAAGTATCAGGTCTCTATTAGGTGCTTCCCTCATTAGACTTACAAAGCGATGAATGATGGCATGGCTTATCGCAACGTTAACTGCCTCCCAGTCTTAACGCACTCGATTCTTCTGGCGCATTTGTGTCAACTTCTCCAAAACGCAATCTGCTTGTGAATCTCTTTGGCATGTGTAGGAGGGACTCTTTCTGATATATTGTCCTTTGTTACAGGCTCCAAGAAGATATGGACAACACAACCTCTCACCTATTGCAGTTAAGCCTGGGTAATTTCATTTGCAGACAAGTAAGTATTAATATCTTAAACTACAGGTTCTTTAATAATAAAAATCTGGTGGGCTCCCCATCCTAACTCGCACCAAGTCCCGTTCACCCATCACCCCTGTGCTCACTGACCTACGTTGGCTTCCAGTCCGGCAACGCCTCGATTTTAAAATCCTCATCCTTGTTTTCATATCCCTCCATGGCTTCGCCCTTCCCTACCTCTGTAACCTCCTCCAGCCTTACAACCCTCCGAAAACTCTGTGCTCCTCCAATTTTGGCCTCTTGCACATCCTTGATTTCCAGCACTCCACCATTGGCAGCCGTGCCTTCAACTGCCTAGGCCCTAAGTTCTGGAATTCCCTCCCTAAACCTCTCGGCCTCTCTACCTCTCTCTCCTCCTTTTAAGACGCTCCTTAAAACCTACCTCTTTGACCAAGCTTTGGTCACCTGTCCTAATATCTCTTTATGTTGGTGTCAAATTTTGTTTTATAATTGCTCCTGTGAAGCGCCTTGGGACATTTTACTATGTTAAAGGCGCTATATAAATGCAAGCTGTTGTTGTTGTTGTTTGTTGTTGTGATGGCAGCAGAGGTGCTAAAAATTGACCGTGAGCACCCCAGGGCTGGGAAGAGAACAAATTACCCAGGGGTTCCTGCTCCTGGTCGGCATCTAAAGACACTTCCTGGAAACTGCTTGGGTTTGGAGATTGGGCAAAGACAGATCCAGGCTCAGCTATGATGTAACCAACAGCTGAACAGCTTTTGTTGACAGTCATTTTCCAGGTCCATGCGTCAAGAATGCCATCTTGGGTGAGATACCTGAGGGTGCTTAGCACCTGCGTAACTATATCCATGAAGGAGTCAACACTTTCAGGACAGAAATTTGAGGAAAAGTTTACATCTAGATGGCAGTGTCCAACAGATCACCTGCGAGTATCTTTTCATCCAGCCCACGCTTCTTCTCAAATGAAACGCACAACGCCACTTTGAACTACAGTTAGAATTGCAATTGGGAGCTGAAACTAACCATTGTTGAAATTAGCTTTGTGCACATCATATGAGATGAAACTCAAAACTAGATAAGTGTCTCTTTTGCAGCCCTTCAAAACTCCTCTGGCATTGGAGGACGAGAAAAGGCTGCTCCCTGATTGGCAGCTTTAGACCAATCAGGGAGTAGCCTATTTGCACCCATTGGACTTCCATCCTGGGAAGTTTAAAGAGCTGAGGCTGAGTCTTCCCAGTTTTCAAGTTTCGAGGCAGGGGAAGGAGAAGGATGGGAAAAAGGGAAGGATGGGTCTGAGGATGATGGGAAGATAGGAGGGCTTGAATTTCTTGAGTTTTGGGGGTTACAATTTTTGTGTATGTGGCTTGCACTTTTTTTGGGTATGGGGGGTCTGGATTGTTGTGTGTATGGAGGTGTGAATTATCGTGAGTGTGGTGTTGCATTTCTGTGAATGCGGTCTTACAATTGTTGTGCATGGGGTTGTTTGGATTTCCTGTGTATCAGGGCTGCGTTTCTGCAAAATCATCTGGTCCACTCATTGGGTTTGATGTAGCGAGTCCCCAGCTCCAAAAGGCTGGACATTCCTGCTTTAGGGTACTGAGCGGGATAGCGTGCCGGAGACTGAAGACTGTCTACCTCTGGATTCCAAAGTCATATTTAGCCTAGGCAGAAAGGGTAATGGTCTCCTTTTGTTACAGGTTCTAACTGAAATGAGTTTAGCCAGTCTCCATCATCAGGATAAGACATCCCTCAGATTCCACATTCAAAGGAAAATTCAATGGAATAATCATTTAGAAAGGCCTATCTATGAAATGCAATGAAATTTCATGCTGATGAAATTGGGGGTATAGTTGAGGCACCGGTGTGAATTTCCACTCAACTTCTCCAGTGATGCTTTTACACTTAGGGGGCAACAAGGGAAAGAAAGAAAAAAAAAGAAAGACTTGCATTTCTATAGCGCCTTTCACGACCTCAGGATGTCCCAAAGCGCTTTACAGCCAATTAAGTACTTTTGAAGTGTAGTCACTGTTGCAATGTAGGAAACGTGGCAGCCAATTTGCACACAGCAAGATCCCCCAAACAGATAAATGACCAGATAATCTGTTTTTAATGATGTTGATTGAGAGATAAATATTGGCCAGGACACCGGGGAGACCTCCCCTGCTCTTTGAAATAATGCACTGGGGTCTTTTACGTCCACTTGAGAGGGCAGACAGGGGCCTCGATTTAACATCTCATCCGAAAGACAGCACCTCTGACAGCGCGGCACTCCCTCAGTACTGCACTGGGAGTGTCAGCCTGGATTATATGCTCAAGTCTCTGGAGTGGGATGTGAACCTTCTGACTAAGAGTGCCACCAGTTAAGCCACAGCTGACACCAAATAAAGTGAGAGAAACACTGCACGGTACACAGAGAAAACATTAAACAGGAAAAAAGAAGCTGTTTAACAAACTTCTTTGAGGATTAAGGACGGCTGGCAGAACAGTCCATTATCCTCAGCACAATGGCAACACACACCACTGAAAGAATGATGTGTTTCTATGTCAGTAAGTCATGTGTTTATCAACAATTTTTTTTAAATGTTGCCATGAAGACTGTGTTCTTTTAAAGCAAAGATTTGCTGTTTTTATTTCTTCACCTTTCCAGTTTTAGTGCTGTGCATCAGAAAATAATCTAGATTCTAGCAAATTTTTATTTGTTCCTGGGATGTGGGCGTCGCTGGCAAGGCCGGCATTTATTGCCCATCCCTAATCGCCTTCTTGAACTGCTGCAGTCTGTGACAACAGAATGGCTTACTAGGCCATTTCAGAGGGCAGTTAAGAGTCAACCACATTGCTGTGGTCCAGACCAGACGAGATAAGGATGGCAGATTTCCTTCCCTAAAGGACATTAGTGAACCAGATTGGTTTTTATGACAATCTGATAGTTTCATGGTTAGCAGATTTATTTAATTAGCTGAATTTAAATTCCCCAGCTGCCATGGTGGAATTTGAACTCACGTCTCTGGATCATTAGTCCAGGCCTCTGGATTACTAGCCCAGTGACATTACCACTATGCTACGGTTCCCCTAATGTGTCAGTTAAAATGACATAGAATAACATAGAATTTACAGCACAGAAACAGGCCATTCAGCCCAACTGGTCTATGCCGGAGTTTATGCTCCACATGAGCCTCCTCCCACTCTGCTTCATCTCACCCTATCAACATATCCTTCTATTCCTTTCTCCCTCATGTACTTATCTTGCTTCCCCTTAAATGCATCTATGCTGTTCATCTCAACTACTCCATGTGGTAGCAGGTTCCACATTCTAACCATTCTCTGGGTAAAGGATCTTTCTCCTGCATCCTCTACTGGATTTATTTGGGACTATCTTATATTTATGGTCCCTAGTTATGGACTCCCCCACAAGTGGAAACATCTTCTCTACATCTACCCTATCAAACCCTTTATAATTTTAAAGACCTCCATTAGGTCGCCCCTCAGCTTTCTCTTTTCTAGAGAAAAGAGCCCCGGCCCGTTCAATATTTCTTGATGGGTATAACCTCACAGTTCTGATATCATCCTTGTGAATCTTTATTGCACCTTCTCCAGTGCCTCTATATCCTTTTTGAAATATAAAGACCAGAACAGTGTACGGTATTCTAAGACTGTCCAAAGGCCAAGGAACCTGCAGTGGTTCAGGGAACACCTTGAGTCATTGTAAGATAAAGGAGCACCATCTGTACACACGGGGGAGGGGGAAAAACCACTGCACATCATATTGGTCACAGGCAACGTCACATGCAAGCAAGGCCGCAGTGTTTGTGCAATGTACACCTTTCAGTGTGAATTGCCTCACTGCATCTGGGTGTTTGCCAGGCACTGTGTTTTTGCTTCATTTTGTGTTCAACAAGGTGTTGGATATTAATGCAAAGGAATGGAACGTTTGTACGTTTCAGCGTCAAGTACATAGGATGACGTAGGATATACAGCACAGAAACAGGCCATTCGGCCCAACCAGTCCATACCGGCGTTTATGCTCCCCTCGAGCCTCCTCCCGTCTTTCCTCATCTAACTCTCTATCAGCATAACCCTCTATTCCCTTCTCCCTCATGTGCTCATGTAAGCGCCCCTTCTATACTATACTATTCACTTCAATCACTCCCTGTGGTAGCGAGTTCCACATTCTCACCACTCTCTGGGTAAAGAAGTTTCTTCTGAATTACCATTGGATTTCTTGGTGACTATCTTATATTGGTGGCCTCCAGCTTTGCTCTTCCCCACAAGTACTCCCAAGCTAGGTGCAAAGTAAAACTTACTCTATTCTGTCAGGTTGGCCCAGTGATAGCTCTCTCTTACCTCTGAGTTAGAAGGTTGTGAGTACTAGCCCCACTCCAGGGACTTGAGCACATAATCTAGATTGACACCAGTGCAGTACTGAGAGAGGTCCTGTCCAAGGTCCTGTCTGCTTGTTCAGATGGACGTAAGATCCCACAGCACTATTGGAAGAAGAGTAGGGAAGGTGTCCTGGACAAATTCTATTCCTCAATCAACACCTCTAAAAGCAGATTAACGTGTCATTTATCTCATTGCTGTTTGTGGACCTTGCCTTGCACAAATGAGCTGCAGTGTTTGCTTACAAAACAACAATGCCTACACTTCAAAAGCAATTTGTTGGCTGTGTAGCACTTTGGGACATCTTGAGGGCATGAGAGACGCTATATAAAAGCAAATTCTTTCCTTCTTTCTTTTCTCACTCTATTCTACCTGAATCCCAACATCAGAAAAGCACATCCTACTGCACCAGCATCACATTTTTCAATTTCCTTCTCTGGGCGGGATTTCCAATTAGTGCCATATTAGGGTTTGTTTTGTATTGTGTATCGCTGCACACAAGAAAATGGGCTGATACTGCAAAAACTAACTTCACATAAGACCCTATAAGCCAACAATCATAGAAAGCTTTCGTCCCATCAGTCTTGGCAGGATTTGAACCCAGGGTCATGGAAATGAATGGGGAGACCAAACGCAGATTGGGTGACTGCTTTGCGGAACACCTCCGTTCAGTCCGTAAGGGTGACCCCGAGCTTCCGGTCGCTTGTCATTTTAATTCACCTCTCCACGCCCACTCAGACCTCACCGTCCTCGGCCTCTTGCATTGTTCCACGGAAGCTCAGCATAAGCTCGAGGAACAGCACCTCATCTTTAGTTTAGGCACTTTACCGCCTTCCGGACTCAATATCGAGTTCAACAATTTCAGATCATAACCTCGGCCCCTTCCACATATATACATTTTATCCACCCTTTTGGTTTGTGCCTTTTTCCTTTTTTTTCTCTCTCTCCCCCCTACGGCAGCTGTCTCTCATTCTGCCAGCATTTCACACTTCACCTTTTGTTTCTTAACCTGTCCCATTACCATCTCATTTTGCCTTGAGCATCTCTTAATGTCTCTACTTACCATAGTTATTCCTCCCCCAGCCTCCCCCTTGCTTTTTTATCTGTTTCATTTCCTGCTTTTTTCTCAGTTCTGACGAAGGGTTTCGACCTGAAACGTGAACTCTGTTTCTCTCTCCACGGATCTTACCTGGCCTGCTGAGTTTTTCCAGCGTTTTCTGCTGTTGTTTCATGGAAATGAAAGGCTCATGTCCAACTCACAATATCCTCCAGCCCTCCACCAATCACTTTTTTTAAATCAAGACCTTAGGAAAGTAAAAACAGAAAATGCTGGAAATACTCAGCAGGCCAGGCAGCATCTGTGGAGAGAGAAACAGAGTTAACGTTTCAGGTCGATGACCTTTCGTGGGAAAGTATCCTGGTTCATGTGGTTCCTGTGTTGATACCTTGGAGAATGTTTTTCTGGTTTTGTGTCATCCTTTTAGGCCCTTATAAACCTAATGCTCACTGGGAGAGCCAGTCCGAATGTTTTCAATGGAGACCTTCAGTATGATGACCAGGGTGTCCTGCTTAAAGAGCCACAGCATGGAGTCCTTGCTCGAAGTGATGTGGGCTATCTCTACTGGAACAGACATGAGCTGGACCATGATAAGCTCCCACAGGTAATTCCTTACTTTTCTGATGCTGTAAAGCTGGGACAGTGTGCAATTTGTCTTAAAGGGTAAGGAAAGTCTTATGTAAGATTTTTATCCCAGTGCAGACCCACCGCATTGGGCTTTCCTGGTGTATGAAAGCCAGCAACATTCCCTTGAGTACAGAAGATTAAGGGGTGATCTAATTGAGGTGTTTAAGATGATTAAAGGAGTTGTTAGGGTAGATTGAGAGAAACTATTTCCTCTGCTGGGGGGGGGGGGGCCAGAACATGGGGGGCATAACCTTAAAATTAGAGCTCGGCCGGTCAGGGGTGATGTCAGGAAGCACTTCTTCACACAAAGGATAGTGGAAATCAGGAACTTTCTCCCCCAAAAAGCTATTGAGGCTGGGGGTCAATTGAAAAGTTCAAAATTGAAATTATAGATTTTTGTTAGGCAAGGGTTAAAAGGGTTACAGAACCAAGGCGGGTAGTTGGAGTTAAGAGACAGATCAGCCATGATCTAACTGAATGGCAGAACAGCCTCGAGCAGCTGAATGGCCTGCTCCTGATCCTATATTCCAAGCAGAAAACTGCCCAAAATTTGGTCCGAACTGGTAATAAATTGGCAGTATCGGCAGGATCCTGGTGTTCTCTTCAGTCTCTCCTATATGAGTTGAGAGGCAACTTGCTGCCATGGCTCAACCAGACCTGGTGTGAAGCTGGCTGCCTGCAGGAGCAGCCTGGGGCTGACGGTCCCTCCAACTTCCGTACAGTTCCCATGGGGAAAGCATGAGTCCTCAGCCCAGCAACTCTCCATCTCAGTATGGTTGAGATCGTTGTCATGGGTGCTGACTTTTCGATGGGGCGCCAAACTAAGGTTCAGGTAGATGTTGAAGGTCCTGTGGTACTATTCGAAGAAGAGAGGAGGTTCTTCAGGTGTTCTCGCCCCAACATTCCTCCTTCAACAAACACCATCAGAAATAGATTAACTGGTCATCCATCTCATTGGCTACAGATTAACTGGTCATCCATTTCATTTGCTGTTCATGGGACATGGTTGTGTGAAAACTGGCTGCTTTGGTTGTCTACACAACAGTGACTGTGCTTCAGATGTAATTTGCTGCTTATGTAAGCACTTTGGGACGTGAATACAATTCTTTCTTTCTCAGTTAAAAAGAGATATCGTTGATTAAACTTTCTCTTTGATTCACCGGCTGTTGAACTCCCTCACCCACAAATTGATCCACAAGGGAAGGAGCCGATCGGTCAAACTATGATCTGAAGCCTCTGTACAAATGAGGGGTGACGTGAATCTTGTCATTCATGACTTATGACATAATACGGGGCGGCCTGCTGGTGGCGCTGTCCAGGGAGAGTATAAATACTCGGGCATGGGCCCAGCTTGCTGGGAACATTCTTTAACAGGAACTAGTGACGGCCAACTAGATCTCCATGTTGTAAAACAGTTGATTAAAGCCTTGTTTAACGCTTAGACCAAGTGCCTAGTAGTTTTCTTACGTCGAGGGGTATTTTTCCGACTTCACATTCGCTATAGGGAGCCTTGCCCAAATGTTTGATATGTGCTCGCTATGGGCAAAGTACCCGCCTGGGAGTGTGAAATTGGAAAACTGCCCCTGTGACTTTATGTATTGTTTTATGAACTTAAGAGCTTCCAAGTAGATCTCCTTTTCTTAATGGTTAACCTAAATGAAGGCCCAAGACCCATATTGCAGGATGCTACTAAGGTTTAGACAAGCATGAGGTAAATTGAGAAATAACTGTTAGTTGAAACTAAGCTTGCATTATAAAAACCTGCAGATTGTGGGAGGAAGGGGAAGACTGGGAGATGAGGTCTAAAAGGTACACTCTGCACAATGATCCCAACTCTCCAGCGACCATAAAACATGCTGCACTTTATTGTTGGTGCAGCTGTCAAGTTGTGCCACCTCTTTGTTGCTAAGAAACCCACGGAAGCCGAGGCAAATATTTTATTAATTTAGCAAAAGAAAGCGTAAACTTGGCAGCCAATGTCCCTACTTTTCACTGAGATTCTTCAAGGTTTCTCAACTGCATTTTACTTGCAGTCTGTGCGTGGTTTCGTTCGATATTCACCTTCAAACCATTTTTTGTATGTGTGTCTTTTTTTGGATCTCACAGGACTCCTTACTGTTTCAATCACCAAGTCTTTCAAAAGACTTGCATTGAACCCGGCAACTCTTGATGCATGTTCAATAGGCATTTGTTGTGACTTGCAGCTATTCGTTAAACATCCAGAAAGTAAAGGATTTTATTTTTCATTTTCTCCCTTTTAAGATTTTTAGGCTGTTATGATTGTTGCGCTTATATAGATGCGATCGGGCTAATTTTCCTGTTCCTGTGCCTGGGGCTTTTGGATTATCTAGACATTTAGATGATTTAGACAAGTTGAGTGAGTGGGCAAATACATGGCAGATGCAGTATAACGTGGATAAATGTGAAGTTATCCACTTCGGTAGGAAAAACAGAAAGGTAGAGTATTATTTAAATGGTGATAGATTGGGAAATGTTGATGTACAAAGAGACCTGGGTGTCCTTGTACACCAGTCGCTGAAAGCAAACATGCAGGTGCAGCAAGCAGTTAGGAAGGCAAATGGTATGTTGGCCTTCATTGCAAGAGGATTTGAGTACAGGAGCAAGGATGTCTTACTACAGTTATACAGGGCCTTGGTGAGACCACACCTGGAGTAGTGTGTGCAGTTTTGGTCTCCTTACCTAAGAAAGGATACACTTGCCATAGAGGGAGTGCAGCGAAGGTTCACCAGACTGATTCCTGGGATGGCAGGACTGTTGTATGAGGAGAGATTGGGTCGACTAGGCCTGTATTCACTTGAGTTTAGAAGAATGAGAGGGGATCTCATTGAAACATAAAAAATTCTGACAGGGCTAGACAGACTGGATGCAGGGAGGATGTTTCCCCTGGCTGGGGGGTCCAGAACGAGGGGTCACAGTCTCAGGATACGGGGTAGGACATTTAGGACTGAGATGAGGAGAAATTTCTTCACTCAGAGGGTGGCGAACTTGTGGAATTCTCTACCACAGAAGGCTGTGGAGGCCAAGTCACTGAATATATTTAAGAAGGAGCTAGATAGATTTCTAGACACAAAAGGCATCATGGGGTATGGGGAGAGAGCGGGAATATGGTATTGAGATAGAGGATCAGCCATGATCATACTGAATGGCGGAGCAGGCTCGAAGGGCCGAATGGCCCACTCCTGTTCCTATTTTTCTATGTTTCTATCTAGGTTCAGCAAGTACAGGAAACTCGGGTGGGGAGAGGTGCCTGTCTGTAAGGGAGCCCAGCTGATTTTTACGTCTACTTAAATGACGTTTAGGAGAGAGTGCTCCTCCTCCACAGATTCTCCTGCATAAGCTGCGCCCTGGAGATCCAATAGCCCCTTGTGCGGGGGACAGGAGTGTGTGCCCCAATGGTGCAGTTGTACATACTGGTATAGTAATGTCACACGCTTTAAAATCGTGATGTTTTATAGTTCTCTCCCTCCCTTTCTGCCTTGGTGCGATGGTTACAGAAACTGGGTTCTCAGTGTGGAGGCCGCCAAGAAGGGTCCTGACCATTTGGTACGTTTAGAGCTTTGCAAGATTGCATGCCGCTATGGTTACTGCAGGGTCATGAGCAGTTACAGTCTGCACTACCAACAAAAGAAGTCTTCCATTACGCCTCATTTTATATGATTCATAGAATTACATATAATTCAATAAGAATAAAACCGGACGGACCACCCGGCATCGACCTCAGCACTGGCTACGGATATAACGGCACACCCAGCCCAGTCGACCCTGCAAAGTTCTCCTCACCAACATCTGGGGACTTGTGCTAAAGTTGGGAGAGCTGTCCCACAGACTAGTCAAGCAACAGCCTGACATAGTCATACTCACAGAATCATACCTTTCAGCCAATGTCACAAACTCCTCCATCACCATCCCTGGGTATGTCCTGTCCCACCGGCAGAACAGACCCACCAGGGGTGACGGCACAGTGGTATACAGTCGGGAAGGAGTGGCCCTGGGAGCCCTCAACATTGACTCCGGACCCCATGAAGTCTCATGGCTTCAGGTCAAGCATGGGCAAGGAAACCTCCTGCTGATTACCACCTACCGCCCTCCCTCAGATGATGAATCAGTACTCCTCCACGTTGAACACCACTTGTGCTCTGGGTGGGGGACTTCAATGTCCATCACCAAGAATGGCTCGGTAGCACCACTACTGACCGAGCTGGCCGAGTCCTGAAGGACATAGCTGCCAGTCTGGGCCTGCGACACATGGTGAGAGAACCAACATGAGGGAAAAACCTACTTGACCTCGTCCTCACCAATCTACCTGTCGCAAATGCATCTGTCCATGACAGCATTGTGCAGTGGTCACTGCTACCAGTCATTGTGGAGACAAAGTTCCGTCTTCACACTGAGGACACCCTCCATCGTGTTGTGTGGCACTACCACCATGCTTAATGGGATAGATTCAGAACAGATCTAGCAGCTCAAAACTGGGCATCCATGAGGTGCTGTGGGCCATCAGCAGCAGCAGAATTGTATTCCACCACAATCTGTAACCTCATGGCCCAGCATATCCCTCACTCTACCATTACCATCAAGCCAGGGGACCAACCCTGGTTCAATAAGGAGTGTAGAAGAGCATGCCAGGAGCAGCACCAGGCGTACCTAAAAATGCGGTGCCAACCTGAGGAAGCTGCAACACAGGATTATATGCATGCTAAAGAGCGGATGCAGCATGCTACAGACAGAGCTAAGCGATTCCACAATCAACGGATCAGATCAAAGCTCTGCAGTCCTGCCACATTCAGTCGTGAATGGTGGTGGACCATTAAACAACTAGCGGGAGGAGGCTCCATGAATATCCCCATCCTCAATGATGGTGGAGCCCAGCACGTGAGTTCAAAAGATAAAACTGAAGTGTTTGCAACCATCTTCAGCCAGAAGTGCCGAGTGGATGATCCATATCGACCTCCTCCTGAGGTCCCCACCACCACAGAAGCCAGTCTTCAGCTAATTCGATTCACTCCACATGATATCAAGAAACAGCTGAGCGCACTGGATACAGCAAAGGCTGTGGGCCCCGACAACATCCCAGCTGTCGTGCTGAAGACTTGTGCTCCAGAACTAGCTGCGCCTCTAGCCAAGCTGTTCCAGTACAGCTACAACACTGGCATCTATCTGACAATGTGGAAAACTGCCCAGGTATGTCCTGTCCACAAAATGCAGAACAAATCCAATCCGGCCAATTACCACCCCATCAGTCTACTCTCAATCATCAGCAAAGTGATGGAAGGTGTTGTCGACAGTGCTATCAAGCAGCACTTAAATCACCAATAACCTGCTCACTGATGCCCAGATTGAGTTCTGCCAGGACCACTCAGCTCCAGACCTCATTACAGCCTTGGTCCAAACATGGACAAAGAGCTGAATTCCAGAGGTGAGGTGAGAGTGACTACCCTTGATATCAAGGCAGCATTTGACCGAGTGCGGCATCAAGGAGCCGAAGGAAAACTGAAGTCAATGTAAATCGGGGGGGGAAACTCTCCACTGGCTGGAGTCATACCTAGCACAAAGGAAGATGGTTGTGGTGGTTAGAGGTCATTCATCACAGCCCCAGGACATCGCTGCAGCAGTTCCTCGGTGCAGTGTCCTAGGCCTAACCATCTTCAGCTGCTTCATCAATGACCTTCCCTCCATTATAAGGTCAGAAGTGGGGATGTTCGCTGATGACTGCACAGTGTTCAGTGCCATTCGCAACTCCTCAGATAATGAAGCAGTCCATGCCTACATGCAGCAAGACCTGGACGACATTCAGGCTTGGGCTGATAAGTGGCAGGTAGCATTCGTGCTACACAAGTGTCAGGCAATGACTATCTCCAACAAGCGAGCGTCTAACCACCGCCCCTTGACATTCAAAGGCATTAACATCACCGAATCCCCCGCCATCAATATCCTGGGGGGTCACCATTGACCAGAAACTTAACTGGACCAGCCACATTAATACTGTGGCAACAAGAGTAGGTCAGAGGCTGGTATTCTGCGGCGTGTGTCTCATATCCTGACTCCCCAAAGCCTTTCCACCATCTACAAGTCAGGAGTGTGGTGGAATACTCTCCACTTGGCTGGATGAGCGCAGCTCCAACAACACTCAAGAAGCTCGACACCATCCAGGACAACGCAGCCCGTTTGATTGGCACCTCATCCACCACCTTAAACATTCACTCCCTCCACCACCGGCGTACCGTGGCTGCAGTGTGTACCATCTGTAAGATGCACTGCAGCAACTCACCTAGGCTTCATCTGCAGCACCTCCCAAACCCACGACCTCTACCACCTCGAAGGACAAGGGCAGCAGGCGCATGGGAACACCACCACCTCCAAGTTCCCCTCCAAGTTACACACCATCCTGACTTGGAAATATATCGCCGTTCCTTCATCGTCGCTGGGTCAAACTCCTGGAACTCCCTCCCTAACAGCACTGTGGGAGTACCTTCACCACACGGACTGCAGTGGTTCAAGAAGGCGGCTCACCACCACCTTCTCAAGGGCAACTAGGGATGGGCAATAAATGCTGGCCTTGCCAGTGACGCCCACATCCCATGAATGAATACATTTTTAAAAAATTTACAGCACAGAAACAGGCCATTTGGCCTGTGCCAGTGTTTATGCTCCACACAAGCCTCCTCCCACTCTACTTCATCTCACTCTGTCAACATATCCTTCTATTCCTTTCTCCCTCATGTACTTATCTAGCTTCCCTTAAATGCATCTCTACTATTCGCCTCAACTACTCCTTGTGGTAGACAGTTCCACATTCTCAGCACTCTCTGGGTAAAGAGGTTTCTCCCGAATTCCTTATTAGATACTCATCATGAAGATCTTTGGCGTATGATTTATAACCTGTTCATGGCACTGACCCGAACTCACTCATGATATTATCGCACATAAATTATCGGGTCAGGCCACTCACAGGATATTCTGATTATGACACCATTCGGGACCAATTTCTTAAAGAATTAGTTGAAGTTAATTAGGTAAAGAGGCTTTAAAGAGCTGTGTTTAATGATGCACTACTTTCCTTTGTGGATCAGTTCCAGTGCAGCTGGAGACTGCTTGAATGTAATTAATGGCATATTTATATTGCGAAGCCGTAAGATGCCACGTATGCAGTTTTTTTCAAAAGTCGCAATCATGGCGCATGTGTTACTCAAAATGTGGCCTGGCAGCTCTGGTAAAATCCTTGCCACCGGTTTTTTCATACAAGTAGAAGCCGCATTGTTGGTCTTTCCGGGCAGAAAGAGGTCGGCACAGCACAGTGCCACTGGGCAGAGCACTACCACAGGCCTCTTGGAAGCTCAGCTCATGAGACATCACGTGGAGTATAAACACTAGCACCAACCTGTGGAATTCTCTACTACAGAAGGCTGTGGAGGCCAAGTCACTGAATATATTTAAGAAGGAGATAGATAGATTTCTAAACACAAAAGGCATCAAGGGGTATGGGGGAGAGAGCGGGAATATGGTATTGAGATAGAGGATCAGCCATGATCATAGTGAATGGCGGAGCAGGCTCGAAGGGCCGAATGGCCTACTCCTGCTCCTATTTTTCTATGTTTCTATGTTGGGCCGACTGGCCTGTTCCTGTGCTGTAAATTCGACGAATCTTATAAAATGAGGCGTAAAAGAAGACTTCTCCTTTTCTTGGTGGTGCAGACTGTAATTGCTCATGACCCTTGCAGTAACAATAGCAACGTGTAATCTTGCAAAGCTATAAAAGCACCAAATCGTCAGGACCCTTTCTTGGAGGCCTCCACAATGAGACCCCAATCCTTGTAACCATCGCACCAAGGCAGCGAGGGAAGGAGAGCCCTATCAAACATCCTGATTCCAAACTGTGAGACTTTACTATTACCAGTTCTGGAGGCATCAGCTTTGGCTTGTTTGTGTTACAGCACCGTTTAAAAAGCCTGAACTCGTAACCCCCACCACCCCCTGAATGAAGGGTCCTGCTTTATTTTTTTCCTGATGGAGAGACTAGAGAAGCTGGGGTAGTTCTCCTTAGAGCGGAGAAGGTTATAAGGGGAGATGCAGCAGAGGTGTACAAAATTTTGAGGGGTTTTGTAAATAGGGAGAAACTGTTTTCACTGACAGGAGGGTTCCGGTCACCAGAGGATACGGATTTAAGATAATTGGCACAAGATCCAGAGGGGAGATGAGATGATTTTTGCACACCGAGTTGTTGTGATCTGGAATGCACTGACTGAAAGGGCGGTGGAAGCAGATTCAATAGTAACTTTCAAAAGGGAATTGGATATATACTTGAAAATTTAAAATTTGCATGGTTACAGGGAAAGATCAGGGGAGTGAGACTAATTGGACAGCTCTTTCAAAGAGCCGGCACAGACAGGATGGATCGAATGGTCTCCTTCTGTGCTGTATGATCCGATGATTACGTCTGCTACTTGCCTTGCCCGCACCGCAATGCTGTGTGCCCTGGAGTTAGTGTAACCCCTCCGGGACATCCCAACTATCGCCGCTCAACCCTAAGTTTCCTATCGCACCGGCAGAGACCCAGTGGCTGATTACTCTTAAACCATCTCAGCGATTGCTGGTACAGAGGTCAGGGAGTGTAGAAAAATCTAACCCAACAAAAAATTGTATTTTTAAGCTTCAACACGATAGATTAACATTAGAGTGGGCTCTGATCTTGTTGACGTTCTTGTGCCAGGTTGGAAGCATGCTGAAAACCCCCAAACTACCCATATGGCTGTGCAACATCAATAACACTTTCAGCGTGCTGTTCAATGCCAATCGACTGCTCTTGTCCGACTGGAAAATGGAGCACCTCTTCGATCTATATTTTTACAGTGGCCAGCCTTCACAAACAAAGACAGTCGCACTAACGATAGGTACGAATTTTTAACTTTAACGCAAAAAACTATTGTCAGCCTTGGCGCAGTGGTAGCACTCTGAGTTAGAAGGTTGTGGGTTCTAAGTCCCACTCCAGAAACTTGAGCACATAATCCAGGCTGACACTCCCAGTGCAGTGCTGAGGGAGTGTTGCACAGTCGGAGGTGCAGTCTTTCGGATGAGACGTTAAACCGAGGCCCACATCTGCCCTCTCAGGTGGACGTAAAGGATCCCACGGCACTATTTCAAAGAAGAGCAGGGGAGTCCTGGCTGATATTTATACCTCAACCAACATCACCAGAACAGATTATCTGGTCATTATCTCTGCTGTTTGTGGGACCTTGCTGTGCGCAAATTGGCTGCCACGTTTCCTTCATTACAGCAGTGCCGACACCGTTAAAATGTACTTCATTGGTGTGAAGTGCTGTGGGATGTCATGAGGGCATTAATGGCGCTATATAAATGCAAGTTCTTTCTTATTGATTGTGACAGGGCCTTGGTGAGACCACACCTGGAGTACTGTGCACAGTTTTGGTCTCCTTATCTAAGGAAGGATATACTTGCCTTGGAGGTGGTGTAACGAAGGTTCACTAGATTGACTCCTGGGATGAGAGGGCTGTCCTATGAGGAGAGATTGTGTAGATTGGGCCTTTACTCTCTGGAGTTCAGACGAATGAGAGGTGATCTCATTGAAACATACAAGATTCTGAATGGGATTGACAGGGTAGATGCTGAGAGGTTGTTTCCCCTGGCTGGAGTGTCTAGAACTAGGGGTCACAGTCTCAGGATAAGGGGTCGGTCACTTAAGACCGAGATGAGGAGGAATTTCTTCACTCAGAGGGTTGTGAATCTTTGGAATTCTCTGCTCCAGAGGGCTGGGATGCTGAGTCTTTGAGTATATTCAAGGCTGAGATCGATAGATTCTTGGACTCTAGGGGAATAAAGGGACATGGAGATCGGGCGGGAAAGTGGAGTTGAGGTCGATGATCAGCCATGATCTTATTGAATGGCGGAGCAGGCTCGAGGGGTCATATGGCCTATTCCTGCTCCTAATTCTTATGTTCTTAATGCAGCATGCTGGTTTCTTGCGCATTTGCTAGCTGTCTAGCTTGTGAAATCTTACACTGCCACTGCCAAAAGCATAACAGCGGGTAACCTGAATGTTAATTGCCCCTTAGTCAGGAATGGCGCATGTCACAGGAAACCCAATGAAGAGGAAGGGGAGAAAATATCTTAATGTTACGTGGGGAAGAATTTCCACACACTCCCAATCTCCCATTGTAACTTCGCCAGGAGATTGATAAAAACCCTGAAGAAACTATACAAACAGATTGATACGCCATTTCTCTGGGGAGGGTTCCATTGATTTCCCAGTGACCTCTACCACCTAGAAGGACAAGGGCAGCAAGCGCATGGAAACACCACCACCTCCAAGTTCCCCTTCAAGTTACACACCATCTTGACTTGGAAGTATATCGGCCGTTCCTTCATCGTCACTGGGTCAAAATCCTGGAACTCCCTCCCTAACAGCAATGTGGGAGTACCTTCACCACACGGACTGCAGTGGTTCAAGAAGGCAGCTCACCACCACCTTCTCAAGGGCAACTAGGGATGGGCAATAAATGCTGGCCTTGCCAGCGACACCCACATCCTGTGAATGAAGCTAGGGAGATTCCACGTAACCGTTTTATCTTACTTTGCTGCTCCAAAAGATTTCAGTGCTTTCTAAGCTTCATTGATTCTGCTGTGCTATTTCTCTGTGTTGCATCAATTCTTTGTATTTCTCTTCCCCCTAGCTCTTTGTTTCAAAACTCTTCACCTTCCGGAGTTCATGCCAATACAGATGCCAATGTGCAGGGTCTGTTTACCTTTTAGACCTTGCATCCCTCCGTCTTCCTCCCCTTCCCACTATCTGCAGAATTCTCAAACATTAACTTTACCCTCTTCTGTTGTAGATACTCACTCCCATCACTGGGAAGAAGGGATGCACGAGAAGGAAGGAGATCCTGAGAAAAGGTTCCCTTCAGTGGAGATGACCATTCGCACCAAGTGGGAAGGAGCTGCTATTGACTGGAATGGGACCGTTCCATTTTTCTGAAGGGAGAAAGCGGAGGCGTCGCAGAAGGCTGTTAAACAATAACAGATGACCGGCCAACCATGCTGTACTGGGAAACCGAGGATAGGCAGCTCAAGTCTTTCGTCGTCCGTCTACCCTCAGTTCCTTGGTACTGTACAGGCAGAGTCACGTTACTGTTCAATCGCAGTTTCTGCTGGCGTTTGAGCCATTCCTTAGACTTTCCCGTCCTTTGCAGCTTTCAGGAAAAAAAAACGACTGTTCCGGTTGAAACATCAGCGGAGAACTATCTGTTGCTGATAACCCACCAAAGGGTTTGATTGGTTGACACCTCATGATGTGCACAAGTGGGCCAGATGTTGCTGTAGCAGGGCATCTAACGGCCTTCGTCGTTAGTTAGACTTGCCCCTGCGCCCTTCAGCTCAAAAAAAAATTTGCCACAAAGTTGCTGAAAGTGCGAGCTGATAATGGCGCAGCGAGGGCAACAGGGCATCTGGGACCTGAGAGAACTGAGCAACCAACAGGGCATCTCCTTCACCAGTCAGATTTAAGAATTGGGAAATAAACTGTGGAAGGACTGAGAAGGAGGGTGAATTAAAGGGGATGAATTCAATGTCAAATCAGGTACAGAAAGAGAAATAAAGAGCGATAAAAAGATTGCATTAAGAGAGAGAGAGAAAAAAAAGACACAGAACGGAAAAGTAAGAAAATTAAATTAAATTTAAAATTTGACATTTTTTAAATTTCCCCGAAAAATTCAAAACCTGAAGGAATGAGACTCCACACTTGCAATTGTTTTCAGTGCCAGAGAGGTTGGTTGGCAGTCATTAACACTTATCACGTCATTAAAGGGGTACTTAAGCATGTAATGACAAGACATAACTTTCTGTGCCGAGTTTAATGGGCAAATGCAGCAAGTTCTTAAAAAAAAAACCGGAGAGGCTAAGGGCGAGATGCCATTTCGCGAAGCTGTTATTTTGACAGCAAATTCCAGCCTGTGTTTTTTTTAAGGGTAGCTATTCTCAGTTGGGCCTGACTGCCCTCCATTGAGACTGAACACATAAATCACTCAGGTAACCAAAATGCTGAATTTTCAAAGACAGCAGTTAAACTGAGAGTAAACACTGAGTGAGGCTTCGGGGGAGGAATTTTCCCAGCCCTGAGGAGGCGGGTTTGGAGGCGGGACTGCCAGGGAAAATGGCAGAAACTGGGAGCGGGTACTGACCCCGCTTCCAACCCGACTCCGTGCCATCTTCCCGGGAGGCGGATTCCCGAGTCGCGCAGGGACCCGTCTCCTCGAGGTGGGAAGGGGATTAGAGCCAATTAACTGCCTGTTAACAGGTAGTTAACAGGCAGTTTTGAGGCTTTTCCCCATTTTATGCCTGCAATTGCGGGCTTCCCGACGGCTGCGAACATCGCCGGGGTCAGCGAGGCGAGCAGTGGGTCTGCGGGGGTGAGAGGGGTCGAAATGTCAGCTGTAGAGGTGAGTGATGGGTGCAAGTGTGGACAGGTAAGTATGAGAGGCGAGTGTAAAGTTTAAAAAAGTTTCCTTACCTTTGCTTCTTTCTGCAGGCTTCAACCCTTGAGGATCCGGAGGTGCCTCATCTCAACGGCAGAGATGACAGAATGGCTGCTGCATTCTCAGATGCAGCAGCCATCTGCTTTCTGCTGAGGAGAGAGGTCTTGGTGAGCCTTTGTGCAAGGGCTCACCTTAGAACAGAGATTGTCAGTATTTGACAGCTTCTCAAAGCTGTCAAACGCTGACAATTCATCTGTCAAAATTTTTTTCGACAGATGAAGCGTCATACGCTGGTATCATCTGTCACCGGCTTTCCCTTAATTGGCCGGTTAACAAGGCCAATCAAGGGAAAATAGCGTGGGTTCGTCATACGTCACTGGGGGTGGGACTAGAACCCGGAAGGCAGCAGTCCCGCCCCCAACTCCTCTCGGCAGGCAAAATCCAGCCCTTCGTTGCTGAAAACTGTAAAAAAAAAAGTTATGATGTGTGAAGACCGCAGGAAAACAAATACTATTTACAAAGTACACGGCTCCAAATTAGATTTTATCCAGTTAAGAAACAGTACCCAAATTCAGGCCAGAAAAATATCTCTAATCAACAGT
Source organism: Squalus acanthias (assembly GCA_030390025.1). Classification (NCBI taxonomy): domain Eukaryota; kingdom Metazoa; phylum Chordata; class Chondrichthyes; order Squaliformes; family Squalidae; genus Squalus; species Squalus acanthias. Next base: position 14,960,256 of record CM059429.1, read on the forward strand.
TTCACGAGAGACTAAAAACTTGAACCATTAATTTTTTTTTGAATCACACTTTCCCCACAAGATGAAACATCACTTTCAGAACAACAGGCATTAACACCTAAACCAGTTGGTGGTTGCTATTTGTTATAAATGGAGTAATATCTTGGGATAAGTTTAGTTTATTACAAGAGGAATTGAGTATAAGAGTAAAGATGTCTCACTGCAATTATATAGGGCCCTAGTGAGACCACACCTGGAGTATTGTGTACAGTTTTGGTCTCCTTACCCAAGGAATGATATACTTGCCACAGAGGGAGTGCAACGAAGGTTCACCAGACTGGTTCCTGGGATGGGGGGATTGTCCAATGAGGAGCGATTGAGTAGACTGGGCCTATATTCTATCAAGTTTAGAAGAATGAGAGGGGATTTCATTGAAACATACAAAATTCTTACAGGGCGTGACAGGGTAGATGCAGGGAGGATGTTTCCCCTGGCTGAGGAGTCTAGAACCAGGGGTCACAGTCTCAGAATAAGGCATCTGTTGACTCACTGTATGATTTTGTTTAAACATTTTCGTCGTGAGGAAATGAGGAGAAGTTTCTTCACTCAGAGGGTGGTGAATCTTTGGAATTCTCTACCCCAGAGAGCTGTGGAGGCTCAGTCGTTGAGTATATTCAAGTCCGAGATCGATAGAGTTTTGGATAATAAGGGATATGGGGATAGTGCGGGAAAGTGGAGATGAGGTAGAAGATCAGCCATGATCTTATTGAATGGCGGAGCAGGCTCGAGAGGCCGAATGGCCTACTCCTGCTCCTATTCTTATGTTCTTATTCGTTACAAAAGCGAGGAGAATGATTTTTTTTCTTGCAACAGCTCAAAGACACGTTGCATGTTGGTGTTGGCGCAGAAAGCTGGGCTGTACCCTTGGGAAGAATTAAACCCTGCTGCACCTGGTATCAGTGGTAGGTAGGACAGCAGGATATAATAGTCTTTTTCTGGGGTGGGAGGCAGAATACAGTGTCCCCGCTACTTGTTTTATTTCCCCCACCTTTCATTCACTGTGCAGTCCGCAAAAGAAGCTGCTCCTAACATGGCTTCAAATTGGATTTGATCCAGTTATAAATCAAAACCCAGATCCAGGCCCGGGAAACAGGCTGCTATCAGCGGCAGGGCTATCCACCCTCCAGGATTGCCTTGGAGTCTCCAGGAATTAAAAACTAATCTCCAGGACACTGCTGCGAGCAACCGGGGCTAAAAGGGTTAAATTATGAGGACATATGGCATAGACTAGGTTTGTATTCCCTTGAATAGTGAAGATTAAGGGGTGATCCGTTGTTAAGTGTCAGCTGTGGCTCAGTGGGTAGCACACTCGCCTCCGAGTCAGAAGGTTGTGGGTTCATAGTCCCACATCCAGGGCTGTGAGAACACTAAAGCTAGGCTGACACTCCAGTGCAGTGCTGAGAGAGTGCTGCACTGTCGGAGGTGCCGTCTTTCGGATGAGACATTAAACCGAGGCCCCGTCTGCTCTCTCAGGTGGACGTAAAAGATCCCATGGCACTATTTCGAAGAAGAGCAGAGGAGTTATTCCTGGTGTCCTGGCCAATATTTATCCCTCAATCAACATAACAAAAACAGATTATCTGGTCATTATCACATTGCTGTTTGTGGGAGCTTGCTGTGTGCAAATTGGCTGCTACATTACAACAGTGACTGCACTTCAAAAAGTACTTCATTGGTTGTAAAGCGCTTTGGGATGTCCGGTGGTTGTTAAAGGCGCTATATAAATGCAAGTCTTTCTTTTTCAAAGAGAGAGTGAGTCAGAGAATCGGTGATGTACCCGACCCCCCACTTCCTTTGAGAGCAGCTCCACTCTGGGAGAACAGGGGCGAGGAATTTGTCCGCAAATTAGCAATTTAACACAGAGAGCAACTGAACTCCCAGGAATGTCTGGTGAGGACAATGGAAAACTGGTTATGGTGCAGTAGGGAACCACGTGTTCTGAGGTTTGGGAGGTGGGGGGTGATCAAAGCTCCCTTGGGAATGATTTCCACTCTTCGACGTTCACAAGTGCCTGCATAAAGAATACATTTTTCGCTTAAACCGTTCACAGCTGGAATCTTCCCCCATTACTGGGGAAACTTTACTCTGTGGCTGGCTGAGTGCCAAAACATCCCATTCAACAGCGCCGGAGCCCCTTGCCATGACAACCGGCAAAATGTGCAAAGAACAAATTACAATCCTTCTGTCAGAAGTTGCAAGTCTGAGCGCCAGATTACATCATCAGCTGGCAACAGAAAGAGGTTAAGCCGGGCCCTCAGTGTGGCAACATAGTTAATTTAGTCGAGATCATTTTCCTGAAGTAGCGTACGAAAAATAGTCTTTGTGAATCAATTATTGCCGAGAACGTTTCGAATCCACGGGCGTATGATTTTTTGGGGGGTGTGAGGGGGTAAGCTCTGTCAGTTTGTCATCTGAAAATGTTTTTGTATTGAATCCGTGTAATCTTCCGCCATCACCTATCCTCGATCAGCTGTGATCTGATTGAATGGCGAAACAGGCTCGAGGGGCTGAATGACCTCCTCCTGATCCTATGCTCCTACATTCCTTGATCGCACCCTCGTCACTTTGATCTGGAGCGTGCAACACTCCCAGTATTGAACGGCCACACGGAAACCAGCAGGGTGAAGAGTGACGAGGCTGTTCTTCTCCCCCCCAACCCCCACTACCCCCGCCCCTCCCCCCACCGCACACACACTCCCACCCACCCGGGGAAAGTTTTCCCCTCTCCCCTTACTGTCAAACCAGCTAATGTGAGTGAGGATCGCCCCTCTGCTGAAAGTTCAGGTGTAACCCTCCCCTCCCTCTGGAGGCAGCAGTGAAGCAATTTTACCCCTTGTTTGAGAAAGGTGACGGCAAAGGATTACTCGCCTTTTTACTGATCCAATTGTGTTTCTTTTACCTTTTGTTCCATCAGGAACTAGAAACTGTACCAATTGTATATTGTTCGATCAATAAAAAAAAAATTACATTTTGCTCCGCACAATTCTTTCAACCTTGGGCTCATTATGATGATTAGATTTGATTACGGCGTATTATTCAAGTTTACAGTACAGCATTTTTCTTTTCTTTTGAAATGGCTGTGGAACTGAGCCATGCAGAGCAGGCAGCCTGCAGGATCTGTTGTTTAGTTAAGTGATCTCACTGGGGGCAGTGATAGGTTCTGCAGCAATCGGCCTCCCTGGTCAGCCAGTGGCTCAGTGGGCAGCACCCTTGCCTCTGAGTCAGAAGGTTGTGGGTTCAAGTCCCACTCCAGAGACTTGAACACAAAAATCCAGGCTGGCACTCCAGTGCAGTGCTGAGGGAGTGCTGCACTGTCGGAGGTGCCGTCTTTCAGATGAGATGTTAAACCGAGGCCCCGTCTGCCCTCTCAGGTGGACGTAAAGATCCCATGGCACTAATTTGAAGAAGAGCAGGGGAGTTCTCTCCGGTGTCCTGGGATATTTATCCCTCAACTGACATCACTAAAACAGATTTTCTGGTCATTATCACATTGCTGTTTGTGGGAGCTTGCTGTGCGCAAATTGGCTGCCGCGTTTCCTACATTGCAACAGTGACCACACTGTAGCTGTAACGTGCTTTGGGACGTCCTGAGGCCATGAAATCGCTGTATAAATGAAAGTATTTCTTTCTAAAGAAGAGAAAAAGTCAGACATGGTTCCCACTCATTGAGATAGAGTGGAGGGCGTTTCACTACACCTGATTTGGGAGTGCTTGACGGTGACACTGAGTGGCTTAAATGGAAAGTGTTCCGTCCTGCACTTTAATCAGCACAGAATGGACAGCGAGAAAAAGGAGAATGATTGCCCATTCACGAACAGCATCCAGGAATGAAAAGGATGATGTTCCTCAATGTCAGTATGCATTGCGTGCACTCTGTGTCGGATCCTCACCGTTACCCAACGCAATTATTGATGCCCTGTAGAGGCGGGCTTGCCTACTGCCAAAATAAAACAATGGAGCCAAAGGACAGCGGTGGCCTCCTACACTGCCAGCTCTTCACCTCCAGAAGTGTTTACGCCCCCACATTTACATTACTGCGACCAGAGTGGTTCTGAACACAGCATTGTAATGTAAATGGGGCATCAAGGGACAGGGACAGATTAAGTGAGTGGGCAAAACGAGGGCGGATGGAGTTCGAAGTGGTGAAGTGTGAGGTCATCCACTTTGGATCTGAGAGAGTCAACTTGGAATATTTCCGTCATGGTGAGACATTAGGAGCTGTGGAGGAACAAAGGGATTTTGGTACAAAAAGCAAAATACTGCGGCTGCTGAAAATCTGAAATAAAATCAGAAAATGCTGGAAACACTCAGCAGGTGTCAGGCAGCATCTGTGGAGAGAGAGACAGGGTTAACGTTTCAGGCCGATGACCTTCCGTCAGAACTGCAAAAAGTTAGAGATGTAACAGATTTTAAACAAGTGCAGGGGCCCGGGAAAGGGGAGGAAAGAACAAAAGGGAATGTCTATGATAGGGTGGAAGGCAGAAGAGATTAAATGACAAAAAGGATGACAGTACAAAGCAAAGGAAGATGGTAATGGGACAAGTAAAGAAATAAAGGATGAGTCGAGAACAACAACAACAACTTGTATTTACACAGCGCCTTTAACGTAGTAAAACGTCCCAAGGCGTCTCACAGGAGTATTTTAAGACAAAAAATTTGACACTGAGCCACATAAGGAGAAATTAGGGCAGGTGACCAAAAGCAAGGTCAAAGAGGTAGGTTTTCAGGAGCGTCTTAAAGGAGGAAAGAGAGGTAGCGAGGCGGAGAGGTTTAGGCAGGGAATTCCAGAGCTTAGGGCCTAGGCAACAGAAGGCACGGCCACCAAAGGTTGAGCGATTATAATCAGGGATGCTCAAGAGGGCAGAATTAGAGGAGCGCAGATATCTCGGGGGGTTGTGGGGCTGGAGGAGATTATAGAGATAGGGAGGGGCGAGGCCACGGAGGGAGTTGAAAACAAGGATGAGAATTTTGAAATCGAGGCACTGCTTAACCGGGAGCCAATGTAGGTCAGTGAGCACAGGGGAGATGGGCGAACAGGACTTGGTGCGAGTTAGGACAGGGGCAGCCCAGTTCTGGATGACCTCAAGTTTACATAGGGTAGAACGTGGGAGGCCAGGCAGGAGTGCGTTGGAATAGTCAGGTCTAGAGGTGACAAAGGCATGGATGAGGATTTCAGTAGCGGATGAGCTGAAGCAAGGGCAGAGACGGGCGATGTTACGGAGGTGGAAATAGGCGGTCTTTGTTATGCTGCAGATATGTGGTCGGAATCTCATTTCAGGGTCAAATATGATACCAAGGTTGCGAACGCTGTGTTTTCGGATGATGTCACCAAGGGGCAGCATTAAGATGAGAAATAGGAGGGGGCCAAGGATAGATCCTTGGGGGACACCAGAGGTAACAATGCGGGAGCAGGAGGAGAAGCCATTGCAGGTGATTCTCTGGCTACAATTAGATAGGTATGAATGGAACCAGGCGAGTGCAGTCCCACCCAGCTGGTCGACAGTGGAGAGGCGTTGGAGAAGGATGGAGTGGTCAACCGTGTCAAAGGCTGCAGACAAGTCAAGAAGGACAAGGAGGGATAGTTTACCTTTGTTAAAGTCACAAAGTATGTCATCTGTGACTTTGATGAGAGCTGTTTCGGTACTGTGGCAAGGGCGGAAACCTGATTGGAGGGATTCAAACATGGAATTGCAGGAAAGATGGGCATGGATTTGGGAGGCAACAACACGTTCAAGGACTTTGGAGAGGAAAGGGAGGTTGGAGATGGGGCGGTAGTTTGCAAGGACGGAGGGGTCAAGGGTTGGTTTTTTGAGGAGAGGGGTGCTGACGGCAGATTTGAAGGAGAGGGGGACAGTACCTGAGGAGAGAGAACTGTTAACAATGTCAGCTAACATGGGAGCCAGAAAAGGAAGTTGGGTGGTCAGCAGAGGTGTAAATGGGAATGGCAGAATCATCAACAGCTGCCATGTGAAAAAATTGGGGCAGAGGTTATGGTCTGAAATTGTTGAACTTGATGTTGAGTCCGGAAGTGTGTAAAGTGCCTAATCGGAAGATGAGGTGCTGTTCCTCGAGCTTACATTGAGCTTCGTTGGAACAGTGTAAGAGGCCAAGGACAGAGAGGTCAGAGTGGGAGTGGAGCAGAGAATTAAAGTGACAGGCGACCGGAAGCTCGGGGTCATGCTCGCGGGCTGAATGGAGATGTTCCGCAAAGCGGTCACCCAATCTGCGTTTGGTCTCCCCAATGTAGAGGAGACCGCATCGTGAGCAACGAATACAGTATACTAAATTGCAAGAAGTACAAGTAAATCGCTGTTTCACCTCTTCTAGACTCATCTTTTGTTTCTTTACTTGTCCTATTACCATCTCCTTTTGCTTTGTACAATCATACCTTTTGTCATTTAATCTCTCCTGCCTTCCACCCTATCACAGACCTTCCCTTTTGTTCTTTACTCCCCTCCCCCCCCCTTTCCCTGCCCCTGCATTTGCTTAAAATCTGTTACATCTCTAACTTTTTCCAGTTCTGACGAAAAGTCATCGACCTGAAACGTTAACTCTGTTTCTCTCTCCACAGATGCTGCCTGACCTGCTGAGTATTTCCAGCATTTTCTGTTTTTATATAAGGGATTTTAATGTCCCTGTACACAAATCACTAACAGCTAGTGGACGGGTACAAAAAGTAGTCGAAAAGGCTAATGGAATGCTGGCCTTTATCTCAAAGGGGATTGGAATTCAAAAGTGATGAAGAGATGCTTCAGTTGTACAGAGCCTTGGGCAGACCCCCATCTGGAGTAACTGCGTTCAGTTTTGGGCACCGAACCTCAAGAAAAATAGATTGGCCTTGGAAGGGGTCTGGCATAGATTCACCAGAATGATAGCAGGACTTGAACAGTAATATTATGAGGACAGGTTGCGTAAAATTGGTTTGTATTCCGCTAAATTTAAACAGTTGCGTGGCGATCTGATCGAAGTGTTTAAAATGTTAAAAGGATTCAATGGGGTAGATACGGAAAAACTATTTCCTCTGGTGGGGGAATCCAGAACAAGGGGGCATAATCTTAAAATTAGAGCTAAGCGATTTAGGAGTGAAATCACAAAGTACTTTTTCACACAAAGGGTGGTGGAAATCTGGAACTCGCTCCCCCCAAAAGGCTCTGGATGCTGGGACAATTGAAATTTTCAAGACTGAGATCAGTAGATTTTTGTTAGGTAAAGATGTCAAGGGATATGGAACAAAAATGGATAAATGGAGTTAAGATACAGATCAGCCATGATTCTCATTGAACGGCGGAACAGACCCGAGGGGCTGAATGGCCGACTCCTGTTCCCATCCTAAGGCTGCAGCTGAAAGGAACAAAGGAGGGTGGTGGTATAAAGACATTTAATGATGACAGCAGGAAAGCACCAGGATGGACAGCAGACCATCACATCAGAAAGGGTCCACTACAGTAGCTAGGCCTCCAGGTTATACTAACATGCAAACAGACGAAAAGAAGCGCAGGAAACATCATCCGATCCACCAAGCCCAGCCCATCCAGGCATTTGGCAGTGACTGTCCCCCCACCCTCGCCTATTCCCCTTAACACCATCTCCCGGGACTGATAAATTCCCCTCCAGCTCTCCAAGGCAATAAGGTCGATCAGTCCCTTTCTCTTATTCATTCACGGGATGTGGGCGTCGCTGGCAAGGCCAGCATTTATTGTCCATCCCTAATTGCCTTTGAGAAGGTGGTGGTGAGCCGCCTTCTTGAACCGCCTCAGCCCTTATGGTGAAGGTGCTCCCACAGTGCTGTTAGGGAGGGAGTTCCAGGATATTGACCCAACGATGATGAAGGAACGGCGATATATTCCCAAGTCAGGGTGGTGTGTGACCTGGAGGGGAACTTGGAGATGAAGGTGTTCCTATGCATCTCTTTATAGGGGTCAATGCTGCCTGGCAACACCTTTTGACCTGCGCGGGTGTGGGAAGCAGCAGCTTTAGCTGTTCGGAGACATATTGATGTACGGTCGTGTTTCCATGATCCATTCACTGGAGTCAGATACAACACTGTGCCATGGTATTGTGTTAATAACTCTTGTAATAATGAAAGACAAGCCTGTTTTGTAGCCAAGTAAGACAAATGCAGAAAGGAGGAAGCCCTAACTATAAGCTAACGAGGTCGTTCTGCTGGTGCTTTAACTTAATACTTGAGGTTTAGGCTCATTTTCATGTTTGCGCAACAATCGCCAGGCAGGATTGTTACCTCCCAGTCGGGGAACACTTCAGCAGTCAAGGACATTCAGCCTCGGATCTGCGGGTTAGCGTTCTCCAAGGCGGCCTTCGAGACACACGACAACGCAAAATCATCGAGCAGAAACTGATAGCCAAGTTCCGCACCCATGAGGACGGCCTCAACAGGGATCTCGGGTTCATGTCACGCTACAGAACGTGACTCGACATCGTTGTCTGTTTTTCCAGTTTTAAAAAAAAAAGTTAAAAGCTTAACTGCAGACGGCAGCATTTGACACGTTGGACCCCCTGTGACCCACCTCATTGTCTTAGCTGTATTCTGGTGTGTCTTTGATGTAATGCCTCCCTAACAGATTGTATCTCTGCAGACACATTGTTCTCTGTGTATATATACTGTGTAATCGATTTGTATTCCCTCACTGTACCTGTACCTGAAGAAGGAGCGGAGCTCTGAAAGCTCGTAATTTTAAATAAAACTGTTGGACTATAACCTGGTGTTGTGCGACTTCTCATTTTTTTCATGTTTGAGGCCTTGATCCAGGCGTCTGGGCGTTTCCATGGGAACATGCTGAGCACTTGAAGTGGAGCTCCCCCATACCCTATTTGCCACTCAGACTGTTAATATTCATTTTGTTGCCCTCGAAGAAAGAGATTGCTGAGTGGGCCCTGGCACAATTTGCCCCAAACCATGCGCTCTGCCAACCGAATGCCCTATGGAACCTTAATATATCACCTGTATCTGCTTAAAACCCAATTACTTAACGTGGGAAATAAAAATTGGCATGCAACCATGTCAGATGCTTTTAATTTTTACAAAGGTACAGCAGAATCTGCGGTAATATATTTAGCTGTATCAAAGAGATCCGAAAGCCATTCAGATTATCAGCACAATATCTATTCAATCCAGATTGGTCAAGCTTTACGTGCTAAATCCTGGCGAGTCTTAAAACGAAAGTTTTGACCAATCCCTGATTAACAGAGATGACAGGCCGATTTCGAGCCTTCGAGTGGCTCGTATGATCTTTATCTCCCTTTTGAACTTCAGAACCGTCTGCTTCTCCCATAGATGGCAGTAATCAGCCACTGTGCAAAGGCTCGTTAAATAATTGCTGCAATACTTACAATAAACCCTCCTGCGGCAATACTGCATCAGTGATTACCAAATTCTGCAGCACTGGAAAGGAAAAAAAAATATTATTCAGGTTAAAATCACGTTAGCTTTAGTCAAAGTAACATTATTTTTTACCAACAATGCCGGACAGGGAACGACCCTCTGGTCCATCCAGCTGCGATGACTTGCGCAATTTAGGAATCAATTTAGGAATCAATAAATAAAATAGATAGTTCATTTCAATACTTTCACTCATTCAGTCCACCTTCTCTCACCCCTCTCAGTTACCTTCTGTCATCCCGCTGACTTGCTTTCTCCTGTTCTCCCGAGAGGTTACATGGTTGCGAGGAGGGGGGTGGTTGAGGAGGGGTGGGAGAGGGGGTGGTGGGAGGGAGGGAGGGAGGGAATAAGTGCTTAGTCACGATGCTCCGGACATCATGAGGTGTGGGGGCAAGCTTGATGGACCAGCTGGTCTCTTCCTGTCCACCCATTTCGTATGTTCGTATTTATCTGCCATTCCTGGTCCTTGTCTTCATTCATTCCTCCCACCGTTCATCTCGTGCGGTCTTCAGCAGTGAGGCAATTCGACCATGGGTGGCCTCCCAGCTGAGCCCAATGCTGTCTTCAGCTGCGGCGTGCTTTCTAATGAGGTCGCTGGCTCTTTGACCAGGAGCAAGCAGCAATTGCCTGGGCTTAAATTACAACAAAAAAAAATTAATACTGTTGCAAAGGAAACAAGAGGAATGAGGTTTTCCAGATAACTACGCTGGTAAATGAATCACTCGGTGTGGTAAGACGAAAGAAAGAAAGAACTTGCATTTATATCCCACATCTTTCAGGACTTCAGGATGTCCTAGAGCGCAGTACAGCCACTTTTTTGACGTGTAGTCACTGTTATAATGTGAGAATCGCAGCAGCCAATTTGTGAACAGCAAAATCCCACAAACAGCAATGAGATAGTGCCTGTTTTTTTAATGATGTTAGTTGAGGGATAAATGTTGTCCTGGATACCAGGGAGAACTCCACTGCTCTTTTTTAAAGTGTCGTGGGATCTTTTGCATATACCTGGGAGGGCAGACTGGGTGTCGGTTTAACGTCTCATCCGAAAGACAGCACCTCCGACAGTGCAGCACACCCTCAGTACTGCACCGGGAGTGTCAGCCTAGATTCTGTATTCAGGTGTTTGGTCTGTGAACCCACAACCTTCTGACTCAGAGGCGAGAGTGCTACCACTGAGCCATGGCTGACACCCAGGTTCATTAGTACTGAGCCACTAATATGTGTGTCCTCAGCTCTGACACGAAGCACTCAGCCCTACATAAATTCTTAGACATAGGTTGTACATATAGGTCGCACAATGGTTTAGTGGGTAATTGCACCCCTGGTGTGGTTCTGAGCCATTTAGACCGGGAATATCTCACATTCGAACACATGTCTGTATTGAGTTAGCGGATCTCAGCCAGGGCAGTGGTCAGAGTGGTCTATTTGGCTTCATCTCCCCTAGGCAAAAGGAAGTAAAAACAATGGCAGGATCCCTCTCCTGATCATTATCCAGTTACTCCTCCTGGAAAGTGCTCCTGCGGGAATGTTGGACGAGGTTGGTGTTGGTCTCGGCTGTGATTCCGCCTCCCCTCCAAGCCTTCCAACCGTCGCAGTCTATGCTGACACATAAAGAGTGGCTGATGTGGAACAGGGTACTTGGTGCCTGTGCAATGAGTCAGTGTACTCAGAAGAGATGGAGGTGGGGGGGGGGGAAACCTGAAAAAGAATTGAATGCTCAGATTCTGGTAAGTTAATTTTTCAAACATATAAGATGGAAACACCAATATCACAATGCCTAACATATTTTAACGTGTCTGTAAATTATCTGTATATCCTTTGATACCGGCACCACTCAAATCTGAGAAGAAAATCAAAAAGGCTAATGGATTGTTGGCCTTTATATCTAGAGCACTAGAATACAAGGGGGCAGAAGTTATGCTGCAGCTGTACAAAACCCTGGTTAGACCACACCTGGAGTACTGTGAACAGTTCTGGGCACCGCACCTTAGGAAGGATATGTTGGCCTTGGAGGGAGTGCAGCGTAGGTTTACCAGAATGATACCCGGACTTCAAGGGTTAAGTTACGAGGAGAGATTACAAAAACTAGGGTTGTATTCCCGAGAATTTAGAAGGTTAAGGGGTGATCTGATCAAAGTTTTCCAAGATATTAAGAAGAACAGATAGGGTAGATAGAGAGAAACTATTTCCGCTGGTTGGGGATTCTAGGACTAGGGGGCATAGTCTAAAAATTAGAGGTCGCACAACACCAGGTTATAGTCCAACAGTTTTATTTGAAATCACAAGCTTTCGGAGCTTACTACTCCTTCGTCGGGTCCCGACGAAGGAGCAGCGCTCCGAAAGCTTGTGATTGCAAATAAAACTGTTGGACTATAACCTGGTGTTGTGCGACCTCTCAATTTTGTCCACCCCAGTCCAACACCGGCATCTCCGCATCATGACTAAAAATTAGAGCCAGACCTTTCAGGAGTGAAATTAGGAAACACTTCTACACACAAAGGGTGACAGAAGTTTGGAATTTTAAATTGGAGATTGATAGCTTTTTGTTAACCAAAGGTATTAAGGGATATGGGCCAAAGGCTGGTATGTGGAGTTAGGTCACAGATCAGCCATGATCTTATTGAATGGCGGAGCAGGCTCGAGGGGCTGAATGGCCTACTCCAGTCCCTATGTTCCTAAGAAAGTGGTCTTCAAAAGAAAAGGTGATTTATTTCCATCCCAACGTCTTTGGACAAAGAATCTATCATCGTGTCTGAAGAGGAAATGACTCAGACATTTCAGGGGAAAGAGGAGGAGTCAGCATCCTCAAGGTCACCTGGGTACTGGGGACCGTTCCTTCGGGTGCCAGGTGGTGGCGGCCTCCTGCCACCCGAAATCCCGCTCCCGCCCGCCAGCCAGCTAACGGTTCCTGCCAGGTTCGGGCAGTTTCCGACGGGGCCTATGAAGGTGAGGCCCGGGAGTTATAATTGGTATCTTAGCTGACAGCAAAGGATATTCCTCTGCTGGGGCAGTTGCTATAACTAAACAGAGATAGACCTGGTTATGCGAGGCAGTTTATCTAAAGTGTAACACTGGCCTAACGCGCACATCCCATGCCAGGCCAGCAACTAAAATTAAGTGCCTGGAGGTGATACAGTAGTTGCACAGGAAACACACTATATAACTTACATTTATATAGCGCCTTTCACGGCATCAGGACATACCAAAGTGCTTTACAGCCAATTATGTACTTTTTGAAGTGTAGTGATTGTTGTAATGTAGGAAATTTGCACACAGCAAACTCCCACAAACAACAATATGAAAACAGCAATGTGATAATGACCAGATAATCTGTTTTAGTGATGCTGGTTGAGGGATACATATCGGCCAAGACTCCCCTGCTCTTCTTCAAAATTGTGCCCTGGGATCTTTTGCAGACGGGGCCTCGGATTAATGTCTCACATCAAAAGACGGCACCTCCGAGAGTGCAGCGCTCGCTTAGTACTACAGGAAACTCTCGTTTAAACGGCACCTAAATATCCGGAATTCTCTATTAACCGGCAAAATTCATACTCCGAAAACTCCTCTCAAATAACCGGCAATGTTTCCGAGTCAGAGTCCGAGTCTCCCGCGAACGCCGAGTTAGTCAGTGGGGGTAGTTCTCCAAAGTGCCACTACTCGGCTTCCTGGCGCTGTCGGAAGTCCGAACACTGCAATAACAGGAGTCTGATTCTCCCGCGCTGCCGGTAGTCTCTTCTGATCCGGCATTTTACTGTGTGTCTCCCGCGCTGCTGGGAGTCTCTTCTGATCCACCATTTTACTGTGTGTCTCCCGCGCTGCCGGGAGTCTCTTCTGATCCGCCATTTTACTGTGTGTCTCCCGCGCTGCCGGGAGTCTCTTCTGATCCACCATTTTACTGTGTGTCTCCCGCGCTGCCGGGAGTCTCTTCTGATCCACCATTTTACTGTGTGTCTCCCGCGCTGCTGGGAGTCTCTTCTGATACACCATTTTTCTGTGTGTCTCTTCATCTTTATCGTGAATTATCTCCCCCATCTTGCATTATGGAATTCCCAAAAGCTGGTCCAAGCAAAAGGAAGAGAGTGGTCTTAACTTTAAAACAGAAAATCGAGATATGCCAACGACTAGAAAGGGGAGAGAAGCGTATCAACATTATGAATGAATTCAAAATCGGTTCGTCAACAATCTACGACATCAAATCGCAGAAGGATAAGCTGCTCAAGTTTTATTCAAGCTCGGAGACATGTAAGAGTGTAGAGAAACGGCGTACGCTTCGTAAACCTAAGCTTGAAGAGCTGGATACCGTGCTTTATAATGGTTTTCTCTTAAGCGTTCAGAGGGTGTTCCAATTTCCGGACCCATGCTAATCGAGAAAGCGAAGGATTTCTACGAAAGGATGGAGCTCACTGACAAGTGTGCTTTCTCCGAGGGATGGCTAACGTGCTTCAAGTTACGGCACGGGATACGACGACTCGATATTTCCGGGGAGAAGAAATCAGCTGATCACGACGCCGCAGAAGAATACTGCGATTATTTCAATCGGATTGTGCAGCAACATGATTTGTCGCCAGCACAGATATATAATGCCGATGAAACTGGCTTGTTTTGGAGGTTTTTGCCAGAATCAACGCTCGCTGGGGCTAGTGAGGCTAATGCTTCAGGTTACAAGAAAAATAAAGATCGTGTAACCGTGCTAACATGTGCGAACGCTGCTGGATCACATCGGGTTAAACTTCTTGTTATTGGGAAGTATAAAAATCCCCGTGTATTTAAAAATGTGAGGCACTTACCTGTTGAGTACAAAGATCAAAAAAATGCTTGGATGGATAAGGAAATCTTCTCCTATTTGTTCCAGCATATTTTTGTTCCATCTGTGAGGGAACATTTCCGTAAAATAGGGAAACCTGAAGATAGCAAATGCATTTTATTGCTCGATAATTCTAGAGCCCATCCGCAGGAATCCGAGTTGGTTTCGGGAAATATTTTCACCATTTATTTGCCACCAAATGTAACTTCTCTCATACAACCCATGGACCAGGGCATTATCCAAAATCTGAAGTGTCATTACAAGAAAGACTTCCGACGTAAACTGATAAACCAAGATGACAATATTCACGCATTTCAGAAGGAATACAATATTAAAGATGCCATCTATAATGTTGCATGTTCCTGGAACTTGGTGAAAGGTCACACTCTGAGGCAAGCCTGGCGCAAATTGTGGCCTTCTGTAATGTTTGCTGAAGGTTCTTCTTCAGAGGAGGAATTTCATGGGTTCAATGTTCGTCCCAAGAAGAGTACAATAATGGAAATGCTGGCATGGTGAAAAATGTAGGCCCAGCAAACCCTCTACGTCACCTCAGTGAAAGTGATATCGAGCAGTGGGTTGATGCAGATAGAGAAGTTGGTGTTGTGCATATGCTAAGTGATGATGAAATAATTGAGAGTGTTTTCAATCCAAAGAAAGAAAAGGAAAGTGAGATGGAAAGTGAAGAGGATGAGATTTCTGAAGAGAACAAGATTTCTTGGGCTAAAGCTGCAGAAGGATTTTCTTCAATCCTCCAATTTGCTGAAAGGCAGCCTTGCTACTCTGCCCAAGAAGTTATGCAACTCCATATTCTGCATTCCACGTTTCTACAGAAAAGGCAAGAGTCCACTAAGCAAACCGACATCCGCAACATGTTTAAGAAAGCTTCCAAAAGAGTCGAAGCAGCGGAAGTGCCTGAAGAATCTGTGGAATCTGTGGAAATGCATGATCCTGATGACCCAGCTGGCATGGATATTCCTGATGAACCAGCTGACTTGGAATAAGTGTACAGTCAACTACAGTACTGTATACAGTCGTTTATAAGTTTTGTTTTACTGTTAAGTAATTAAAGAGTTATGGATTACCCTCAACTAGCAGTACTGTACTTAATCAAGCATCTTCCACCATCCATTTAACACAACATTCTGTAGGTGAGTACCCAAATACTGTATACTGCACATTTCTTGATTTTTTAATTTTTGTTTGTTAAAAATAGCCTCGGTAGATATACCTCTCCGTTATCCGGAATTTTTATTCAACCGGCACCACGCCGGTCCCGTCGGTGCCGGATACCAAAGAGTTTCCTGTACACTGGAAGTGTCAGCCTAGATTTTGTGCTCAAGTCCCTGGAGTGGGGTTTGAACCATCTGACTCAAAGACAGGTGTACTACCACTGTATCCCATGGAGCACATTAACAGGAAAGGCATGTCGACATTTTCAGGGCAGACCATCTGAGCGAGAGAAGAGGAAGATTCTCGCAAGTAATAATAGTGTGTAACCATCTTCCTGGGGGAGAAGTGATTTGACAATAATATTCCTGTATTTTACCTCATATCTCATACCTGAAAGAGTCAGAGTTAAAATGAAACACGTGTTTCCTTCCAAAATGAAGGTTGGAGATGAATTGTCACTGGAATCACTAGACTGATTCCTGGGATGGGGGGATTGTCCTATGAGGAGAGATTGAGTAGACTAGGCCTATATTCCCTAGAGTTTAGAAGAATGAGAGGCGATCTCATTGAAACATATTAAAATCCTTAAGGGGCTTGACAGGGTAGATGCTGGGAGGGTGTTTTCCCTGGCTGGGGTCTAGAACTAGGGGCCATAGTCTCAGAATAAGGGGTTGACCATTTAGGACTGAGATGAGGAGAAATGTCTTTACTTAAAGGGTTGTGAATCTTTAGAATTCTCTACCCCAGAGGGCTGTGGAGGCTCAGTCATTGTGTATATTCAAGACAGAGATCAATAATTTTTTGAATTCTAAGGGAATCAAGGGGTATGGGGATAGTGCAGGAAAGTGGAGTTGAGATGGAAGGTCAGCCATGATCTTATTGAATGGTGGAGCAGGCTCGAAGGGCCAAATGGTCTACTCCTGCTCCTATTTCTTATGTTCTTATGGAACTAGGCCAGATTGATTGATCTGGAAAGTTAGTTAGGATTTGAGGGCTTTGATTTGGAGCTAATTTAATTGTATATGATCAATACATTAACTAACAGGCCCTTAGAAACCAGAAGATGCCCATCAGCATTCTATGTAATAGTTTGCACCATTGTGTCTTTAATCATGGCCAATTGACAGATCGAACTACAGAGGCATTTACTCATTTGCCCACAGGAGGTGGCTATAGTGCTGCTCAGGTGCTCCAGTTACATTTGGGGGAGGTCGCTTAGCTAATGTTTTTTCCTTGGCCACGATAAGCCTGGGCACAGTTTGGCCACAGACTCTCAGCATCCTTCAAATTGGCCAGCCACAAAGAAAAAGAAAGGAAGAACTCGCATTTATGTAGCACCTTTCACCACCTCAGGATGTCCCAAAGCGCTTTACAGCCAATGAAGTACTTCTGAAGTGCAGACACTGTTGAGGTGTAAGAAACACAATAGCCAATTTGTGCACAGCAAGCTCCCACAAACAACAATGTGCTAATGACCAGATCATCTGTTTTTAGTGATGTTGGTTGAGGGATAAATATTGGCCAAGACATCAGGGAGAACTCCACCGCTCTTCTTCGAAATAGTGCCATGGGATCTTTCATGTCCATCTGATGGGGCGTCAGTTTAACATCTCATCTGAAAGACTGCGCCTCCGACAGTGCAGCACTCCCTCAGTACTCCACTGCAGCATCAGCCTAGATTTTTTGCTCAAGTCTCTGGTGAACCCATGTCTTTCTGACTCAGAGGTGAGAGTGCAACTGAGCCACTGCAGGTTCTCTGCCATCTTTCTCTCGTTCTCTCCAAACTCATCCTCCCTATAACATCCATCTCTTGCCCCCTTAATTTCCTCGCCGCCCAACCTTTGACCATTCAACTCAACCCATCGTCACTGACTTACACTGGCTCCCCATCTCCCAGTGGATCACATCTAAAATCCTCATCTTCATCTACTAATCTCTCCACAGGCTCAGCCCACCCAACCTCTGGAATCCTCTCCAGCCTTATGGTCACTCCCGTACCCTCTGGTGCTGACCTCTTGCTGATGATAGCCAGCTTAGTCTCTCCACCACTGCCCTCAATTCCACCACTGTCACTGCGCTGTCCAACTACTCACCCAGCATCAAGTTGTGGCCAGCCTGATCTTTCTCCAACTCTACACTGGGAAGGCTAAAGCCTGTTCAGGTCCTGCAGGAATTTGCCACCTTAATTCTGATTATCATCCTTCCTAGCTTCTCAAGCACCTGAGCTCGATAGTGTGTAACCTCAGTGTCCTGTTTGACCAGGTAGCGTTTCGAACCCTACATCTGGTCCATTACTAAGACAGCTTTCTTCCATCTCCGTAATGTCGCCTGCCTCCGCCCCTATCTTACCTTTACTGAAAAACCTCATCCACACCTTTGTTACCTCCAGACACTCGCCTCATCAGCCACCCAAGTTCCACCCTACACAAAATCTACCTCAACCTATCACCTCTGTTCTTATAGACCTCCACTAATTCCCTATCCTCCAGCATATTGATTTCAAAATCGACATCCTTAATTATAAACTCCCCTGTTACCTCATCTCACCCGACCACTATAACCTCCTCCAGCACTATGATTCAACCAGCACCAGCTCTGGCTTATTGTGCAACTGTTCCAATTCTGACATACTGTGCGTCCTCCTCTCTACCATTGGTGGCACCCATCACACCCCTGGGGCTATTTTCCTTAACACCCCCACCCCCCACTCCCCCCACCACCAAATCTCCTCCCCTACATGGGCATGTTATCACTGGAAAAAAGGTGGTTGAGAGGTGATATGATTTGTGTTATTAGGATTCTAAAGGGACGAGATAATGAAGCTGTTTCACCCTGCCCAGAACAGCAGAACCAGAGGATGCGGCCTGCGCTTAAATTCAAAACTAATCTGTGAAACAATATTTCAGTGAGTGAGCGGACTATTTATGGAACAGACTCCCTGGGGAGACGGTGGAAGCAGTTAGTATTGATCCATTCGGATGTAAATTAGATCAACTTCCTTCAGAAGATAACTCCTTGGGATGCAGTATGTGAGTAATTTGAGACATGACATGTGGTAAATGTAGCATTGCTTGGGAGGGAAACGGTGACTTTGGACCTATAGTTCACAAAGCTCTCCATCACTGGGGATTTTGCTCGAGTCAGGTCTGGGTCTGTTGTGGACTAATTGATAGAGATTGATTGCTTTGATTAGTCAACAGCTCCATTATTGTTGTATCATGCCAGGATTGTGGAAAGCGAACTAGACGGACCTTGGATCTATTTTCTGCTAGCAACAGTAATGCCATCTCTTGTGAATTAATCGTGAGACGCGCGATCTTTAATGAAAATTTAACACAACTCACGATTCAACTGAGAAATCTCGCGGGTTTTTTTTTTCGGGGAATGACGCTGGACAGGAGTTGAACAGCACGGCGGTACTCCGACTGGTCGGTGCGTGGCAGCGCCGCTCAGCATTGGCCACGAAGATTGGAACGCTCCCCGGTGGGGGGGCATGTGCTTTCTTATTGCAAAAGAATGAGCAGACGGTGTTGCTGGGAAAGATCAGCCTTGCCTTGCCTAGCGGCGTGCGTGCGTTAGCGCTGCCGCCCGCTCACACCGGGCTGCTCATTGTGCACGGTAGAGGTGCTCCACGATCGCAATCCACCTCGTCGAACGGTCCGCCGTCAGGTTCCGCCCCTTCACTGCGCTCATAGGCTACTTTGCCAGCAGCTCCGCTGAGCCATAATCATAGAATCATAATGGCACAGAAGGAGGCCATTCAGCCCATCGAGTCCGTGCCGGCTCTCTGTCGAGCAATCCAGTCAGTCCCATTCCCCCGCTCTATCCCCGTAGCCCTTAAAAGCGGTTGGCTGGTTTTGCCATCAATCGTACAAACTGACCACCATGATCGCTGCTTTCGAGGTTAAGGAAACGCTGCGGGGTGGGAGCAATCGCTTAGATTCGGGTTTTGCACAAATTAGGGACGTAACTGAGGGGCGTGTGCTTTCGTAAATATTATTTATATTGTAAAAACAATTGGAATTGTTTTCACCCAGTTGAATACTTATGAAAAGAAAGAAAGACTTGCATTTATATAGCGCCTTTCATGACCAACGGACGTCCCATACGAACATACGAATTAGGAGCAGGAGTAGGCCACTCAGCCCCTCGAGCCTGCTCCGCCATTCAATAAGCTCATGGATGATCTGATTACTTCACATTCCCGCCTACCCCCGATAACCTTTCGCCCCCTTGCTTATCAAGAATCTATCTACCTCTGCCTTAAAAATATTCAAAGACTCTGCTTCCACCGCCCTCTGAGGAAGAGAGTTCCAAAGACTCTCTCCTCATCTCTGTCTTAAATGGGCGACCCCTTATTTTTAAACAGTGACCCCTAGTTCTAGATTCTCCCACAAGAGGAAACATCCTCTCCACATCCACCCTGTCCAGACCCCTCAGGATCTTATATGTTTCAATCAAGTCACCTCTTACTCTTCTAAACTCCAGCAGATACAAGCCTAGCCTGTCCAACCTTTCCTCATAAGACAACCCGCCCATTCCAGGTATTAGTCTAGTAAACCTTCTCTGAACTGCTTCCAACGCATTTACATCCTTCCTTAAATAAGGAGACCAATACTGTACACAGTACACCAGATGTGGTCTCACCAATGCCCTGTATAACTGAAGCATAACCTCCCTACTTTTGTATTCAATTCCCCTCGCAATAAACGATAACATTCTATTAGCTTTCCTAATTACTTGCTGTACCTTTTGTGATTCATGCACTAGGACACCCAGATCCCTCTGCACCTCAGAGCTCTGCAATCTCTCACCATTTAGATAATATGCTTCTTTTTTATTCTTCCTGCCAAAATGGACAATTTCACATTTTCCCACATTATACTCCATTTGCCAGATCTTTGCCCACTCACTTAACCTATCTATTTCCCTTTGTAGCCTCCTTATGTCCTCTTCACAATTTACTTTCCAACCTATCTTTGTGTCATCAGCAAATTTAGCAACCATACCTTCGGTCCCTTCATCCAAGTCATTTATATAAATTGTAAAAAATTGAGGCCCCAGCACTGATCCCTGTGGCACACCACTCGTTACATCTTGCCAATCAGAAAATGACCCATTTATGCCTACTCTCTGTTTCCTGTTAGCTAGCCAATCTTCTATCCATGCCAATATGTTACCCCCTACACCATGAGCTTTTATTTTCCGCAATGACCTTTGATGTGGCACCTTATCAAATGCCTTCTGGAAATCTAAGTACAGTACATCCACCGGTTCCCCTTTATCCACAGCACATGTTACTTCCTCAAAGAACTCCAATAAATTGGTTAAACATGATTTCCCTTTCACAAAACCATGCTGACTCTGCCTGATTACCTTGAACTTTTCTAAGTGCTCTGCTATAACATCTTTAATAATAGCTTCTAACATCTTCCCTATGACAGATGTTAAGCTAACTGGCCTGTAGTTTCCTGCTTTCTGTTTCCCTCCCTTTTTGAATAAAGGAGTTACATTTGCTATTTTCCAATCTAATGGAACCTTCCCCGAATCTAGGGAATTTTGGAAAATTAAAACCAACGCATCAACTATCTCACTAGCCACTTCTTTTAAGATCCTAGGATGAAGTCCATCAGGACCTGGGGACTTGTCAGCCCGCAGCTCCAACAATTTGCTCAGTACCACTTCCCTGGTGATTGTAATTTTCTTGAGTTCCTCCCTCCCTTCCATTTCCTGATTTACAGCTATTTCTGGGATGTTACTTGTATCCTCTATAGTGAAGACCGATGCAAAATACCGATTCAATTCAACTGCCATCTCCTTATTTTCCATTATTAATTCCCAAAGTTCTTTACAGCCAATGAAGTATTTTTGAAGTGTAGTCACTGTTGTAATGTAGGAAATGCGGCAGCCAATTTTTGCACAGCAAGCTCCCACAAACAGCAAGGTGATAATGACCAGATAATCTGTTTTAGTGATGTTGAATGAGGGATAAATATTGGCCAGGACACCAAGGAGGACTCCCCTGCTATTATATGTCATTTATAGAGGGAAAAATAATCTCTAACCACGACTAAGGTTGCATTGGTTTAGAATTTAAGAGATCTCAAGGATTCCTGGATACAAAAAAAAACAGAAAAGTAAAACCCTGAAAATAGTTAGCCAAACCTGCCTAAAGCTGGCAAAGTGCAAATCAAAGTGGCCGCTTAAACACTGTGGATCCTGCCCCTATCTGCCAATCATCTTGAAATGTACAATACATGTGCTGTCCATATCCCTACTCTAAAGTGCAACACCAACATGAATGTGGAAGGATGTCCTTAATAGACTGTGTACAGCAGTGCCAACTTTTGTTTCGAATTTAAATCTACTTACTGCAAATTCCACCTGAAACAGTGAGAAAACTGTGTCTTCAGCAGCTTTACAATGGATTCAGTGGAGAAAAAAATCGGGGGCGTGGCCTATGGAAAAGAGACCTTAATGGGCGTGTCTTCACTCCACATCGCACGCGATGCAACGCGCACGCTGCGCTGCAGGGCAGTGTGACGTCATATGCTGCCCTGCACTCAATCAGCCAGAAGATGAATTTTCAACGTGGAAAAGAGGAAACGGCAGACGCGGTATGTATTACCGCGCCTGCTCCTTACACCCGCGGGAACGGAGCCAGATCAATTTCTGGCCCAATAATTTTGTGCTTACCTGATACTGAAAAATCACCCGCGCAAAACTCAAGAGGAGTACCCAAACATAGCAACGTGGTGATAACAGTTAGGATTTCTTTTAAAGATTTTTGTAAAGCATTTTCAGATGCAGTAACATAGTTTTTGTAAAGAGCTGTGACCTGTTAGAGATTAAATAAAGCCACTAGTGAGGTTTGTAAACAAACTGTCTATCTATATTAGTTTATGTTTGAAAAGTAATAGCAACTCATGATTTCTTACCAAATCTCATGATTTTTTAAGAATTTGTCTCATGATATGTGAGACGGTGGGGTTGGCATTACTGTAGCAGTTCCTATGTAAGAGCCTCCTCCAAACCCACATCATCTGTCACCAGTCCTTAGCCTCTGCAGGGTTTCCATTCCTCGCTCTGAAAAGAAAGAGGAAAGACCTGCATTTCTGTAGCGCCTTTCATGGCCTCAGGACGTTCCAAAGCGCTTTGCAGCCAATGAAGTACTTTTTTGAAGTGTAGTCACTGTTGTAATGTAGGAAACGCGGCAGCCAATTTGCACACAGCAAGCTCCCACAAACAGCAATGTGATAATAACCAGATAATCTGTTTTTGTTTATGTTGATTGAGGGATAACTATTGGCCAGGACACCGGGGATAACTCCCCTGCTCTTCTTCGAAATAGTGCCGTGGGATCTTTTACATCCACCTGAGAGAGCAGACGGGGCCTCGGTTTAACGTCTCATCCAAAAGACAGCACCTCCGACAGTGCAGCGCTCCCTCAGCACTGCACTGGAGTGTCAGCACAGATTTTTCAACCTTCTCACTCAGAGGCGAAGGTGCTACCAATTGAGTCACAGCTGAAAAGATGTGAAAGTTGCTAACATACTGATTTCCAGCATCCGCAGTATTTTGCCTTTTGTCTTAAGTACAAGTTGTTGCCTCTGTGCCATGTTTTATGGAAGAATGATGAATGACTGGAGTACCAGCCATGGCTCAGTTGGTAGCACCCTCGCCTCTGAGTGAGAAGGTTGTTGGTTCAAGTCCCACTCTGGATACTTGAGCATAAAAATCTAGGCTGACACTCCAGTGCAGGGAGTGCTGCACTGCTGGAGATGCCGTTTTTTGGATGAGATGTTAAACCGAGGCCCCGTCTGCTCTCTCGGGTGGACTTAAAAGATCCCATGGCATTATTTCAAAGAAGAGCAGGGGAGTTCTCCCCGGTGTCCTGGCCAATATTTATCCCTCAATCAACATCACTAAAAACAGGTTATCTGGTCATTATGACATTGCTGTTTGTGCGACCTTGCTGTGTACAAATTGGCTGCCGCGTTTCCTACATTACAACAGTGTCAACACTTCAAAAAGTACATCATTGGCTGTAAAACGCTTTGGGACGTCCTGAGGTCGTGAAAGGTGCTATAGAAATGCAAGTCTTTCTTTTCTAAGTGTGTAAAATGGTGCTTCTGTTGTGGGGCAGCAGGATAGTGCATTGAAGTACATGCCAGGGAGTTTTAGGACATGGGGTTCATGCTCTGGTGTTATGGCCAATATTTATCTCTCAATCAACATCACTAAAACAGATTATCTGGTCATTATCATATTGCTGTTTGTGGGATCTTGCTGTGTGCAAATTGGCTGCCGCGTTTCCTACATTACAACAGTGACTGCACTCCAAAAAAAAAGTCCTTCATTGGCGCTTTGGGACAATCTGATGTCATGAAAGGCGCTGTATAAATTCAAGTCCTATCCTCCAAACCCACATCACCTGTCACCAGTTGGGTTTCCATTCCTCTCTGTAAAAAGATGGGAACGGTGCTAAAGTACAGATTTCCAGCATTCGCAGTCTTTTGCCTTTTGTGCCAAGTACAAGGTTTTGCCACTGTGCAATGGATTACATAGGATATACCGCATGGAAACAGGCCATTCGGCCCAACCAGGTCCATGCCGGCGTTTATGCTCCACTCGAGCCTCCCCCGGTTTTCCTCATCCAACTCTATCAGCATAACCCTCTATTCCCTTCTCCCTCATATGTTTATCCAGCCTCCCCTTAAATGCATCTATACTATTCACCTCAACCACTCCCTGTGAACATAAGAACATAAGAAATAGGAGCAGGAGTAGGCCTTTTGGCCCTTCGAGCCTGCTCCGCCATTCAATAAGATCATGGCTGATCTTCTACCTCATCTCCACTTTCCTGCACTATCCCCATATCCCTTGATTTCCTTAATATTCAAAAATCTATCAATCTCTATCTTGAACATACTCAACGACTGAGCCTCCACAGCCCTCTGGGGTAGAGAATTCCAAAGATTCACCAGCCTCTGAGTAAAGAAATTTCTCCTCATCTCAGTCCTAAATGGCCGACCCCTGGTTCTAGACTCTCCAGCCAGGGGAAACATCCTCCCTGCATCCACCCTGTCAAGCCTTGTAAGAATTTTGTATGTTTCAATGAGATCACCTCTCATTCTTCTGAACTCTAGAGAATATAGGCCTAGTCTACTCAAGCTCTCTTCACAGGACAATCCCCCCATCCCAGGAACCAGTCTGGTGAACCTTCGTATGGCAAGTATATCCTTCCTTAGGAAAGGAGACCAAAACTGTACACAATACTCCAGGTGTGGTCTCACCAGGGCCCTATATAATTGCAGTAAGACGTCTTTACTCTTATACTCAAATCCTCTTGTAATAAAGGCCAACATACCATTTGCTTTCCTAATTGCTTGCTGTACCTGCATGTTAACTTTCAGTGATTTGTGTACAAGGACACCCAGGTCCCTCTGAACACCAACATATCCCAATCTCTCACCATTTAAAAAATACTCTGCTTTTCTATTTTTCCTGACCAAAGTGGATAACTTCACATTTCTCCACATTATATTCCATTTGCCATGTTCTTGCTCACTCACTTAGCCTGTCTATATCCCCTTGAAGCCTCCTTGCATCCTCCTCACAACTTACATTCCCACCCAGCTTTGTATCATCAGCAAACTTGGATATATTACATTTGGTCCCCTCAACAACAACAATAACTTGTATTTATATAGCGCCAGTATCGTAATAAAACGTCCCAAGGCGCTTCACAGGAGTATTATATGACAAAAAATTTGACACCGAGCCACATAAGGAGAAATTAGGGCAGGTGACCAAAAGCTTGGTCAAAGAGGTAGGTTTTAAGGAGCGTCTTAAAGGAAAAAAGAGAGGTACAGAGGCAGAGAGGTTTAGGCAGGGAATTCCAGAGCTTAGGGCCTAGGCAACAGAAGGCATGGCCACCAATGGTTGAGCGATTATAATCAGGGATACTCAAGAAGGCAGAATTAGAGGAGCACAGATATAATGGGGGGTTGTGGGGTTGGAGGAGATTACAGAGATAGGAAGGGGCAAGACCATGGAGGGATTTGAAAACAAGGGTGAGAATTTTGAAATCGAGGCGTCGCTTAACCGGGAGCCAATGTAGGTCAGCGAGCACAGGGGAGATGGGTGAACGGAACCTGGTGCGAGTTAGGACACGGGCAGCCGAGTTTTGGATGACCTCAAGTTTACATAGGGTAGAACGTGGGAGGCCAGCCAGGAGTGCATTGGAATAGTCAAGTCTAGAGGTAACAAAGGCATGAATGAGGGTCCCCTCATCCAAATTATTGATGTAGATTGTGAATAGCTGAGGCCCAAGCACTGATCCTTACGGTACCCCACTAGTTACAGCCTGCCAACCCAAAAATGACCCGTTTATTCCTACTCTCTGTTTTCTGTCCGTTAACCAATCCTCAATCCATGCTAGTATATTACCCCCAATCCCATGAGCCTTAATTTTGTTTAACAACCTCGTTTCGCACCTTATCGAATGCCTTCTGAAAATCCAAATACACCACATCCACTGGTTCCCCCTTATCTATTCTGCTAGTTACAACTTCAAAAAACTCTAACAGATTTGTCAAACATGATTTCCCTTTCATAAATCTGTGTTGACTCTGCCCAATCCTATTATTATTTAAAAGTGCCCTGTGGTAGCGAGTTCCACATTCTCACCACTCTCTGGGTAAAGAAGTTTCTTCTTGAATTCCCTATTAGATTCCTTGAATTCCCTATTTGATTTCTTGTTTTATAAATGCCAGCCCTTTCCTCCAAACCCACACCATCTGTCACCAGTACAAAAGCAAAATACTGCAGATGCTGGAAATCTGAAATAAAAACAGAAAATACTGGATATACTCAGCAGGTCAGGCAGCATCTGTAGAGAGAGAAACAGAGTTAACGTTACCTGACCTACTGAGTATTTCCAGCATTTTCTGTTTTTATTCCATCTGTCACCGGGTTGGGTTTCCAGTGTGAAAGGTGCTAAAGTACAGATTTCCAGCACGCGCTGCCTTTTGCCTTTTGTCTTGAGTACAAGTTGTTTGCCTCTGTGCAATGTTTCACGGATGAATGAAAGAAAGAAAGACTTGTATTTATATAGCACCTTTCACGACCACCGGACGTCTCAAAGCGCTTTACAGCCAATTAAGTACTTTTGAAGTGGAGTCACTGTTGTAATGTGGGAAACGCGGCAGCCAATTTGCGCACAGCAAGCTCCCACAAACAGCAATGTGATAATGACCAGATAATCTGTTTTTTGTCATGTTGATTGAAGGATAAATATTGGCCAGGACACCGGGGATAACTCCCCTACTCTTCTTCGAAATAGCGCCATGGGATCATTTATGTCTACCTGAGAGAGCAGACGGGGCCTCGGTTTAACGTCTCATCCGAAAGACAGCACCTCCGACAGTGCAGCACTGGAGTGTCAGCCTAGCTTTATGTGCTCAAATCCTTGGAGTGGGACTTGAACCCACGACCTGCTGACTCAGAGGCGAGCGTGCTACCCACTTTTTAAAACTTATTATATTATTTATTGAACATTTACAACATCGTGATCATTCCATTGTATCATTCAAATCCATTCCTCCACCACATATTAACACCAAAACCTGAAGTTTAATTTGTCTCCCGCAGCATATATTAATCGATTGTACTTAAAAAATTGATCGTAAAATACTATCTTTAAATTTCTTTCTGAATTAAACATTCACAGAAGTGTGCTGCCCACTGAGCCACAGCTGACAATGAATGAATGGATGGCTTGGGGATTGGGAGGAGGAGGAGGAACAAGAAGTTGGGACCCACGTGACGCAGGGGCTTCCCCCGGGTGACGTCACGGCGCCGTGTTGCAAGGTTCTAGAACGCGGTGTTGCCAATTTCTGTTTTGTTTCCAAACATTCGTCGGCGGCGGCTGGGGCTGGGGCTGGGGCTAGGGGGAATCCCGTGCCCTCGCCCGGCTAGCCAGCCATGAGCAACCCGTCCTCTGCCGGAGCGGGCAGCGGCAATAGCGGCGGCAGCAGCAGTAGCAGCAAACCCGGCAAACACACGGCACCTTCCCCGGCCCCGAGCGGCCTGTCGGCGGCGGCGGCAGCAGCAGCTTCTGCTTCCTCTGCCGCCGCCGCTGCCGGCTGCGGGACGGCGGCGATTCTGGGTTCTCCCCCTCCGCCGCTTCACCAGCAGCACCAGGCGGCGGTGGCGGCAGCAGCAGCCGCCGCCGCCGCAGCCGCCGCCGCTCAGGAGCTGACCTCGCTCTTCGAGTGCCCCGTCTGCTTCGACTACGTCCTGCCGCCGATCCTGCAATGCCAGGCCGGGCACTTGGTGTGCAACACCTGCCGGCAGAAGTTGACCTGTTGCCCGACCTGCCGGGGCTCCCTCACCCCCAGCATCAGGAACCTGGCCATGGAGAAAGTGGCTTCGGCTGTGCTCTTCCCTTGTAAGGTAAGGTCCCTTCCCCTATCTGATGTCGTTCAGGGTCTGCAGTGATAGTTTTCATTGTGTGTCTTTCTCTCTTGGATTACTCTTTGCATCACTGCTGTCTGCATGGGTTTCAAATTGCACAGCCAGCCCTCATTATCTTGCCACCTTTCAATAATTCCAGGCATTTCAGAATAGGAAGTTGTGATTGGTGTGTTGCCTCAGGTGAAAGCAACTCTGCTTCATCCTCAAAAGCTGTGACTCTTCCTCAGTGTTGCTGGATGGCAGGAGACATGCTTCAAGGAAAAGCCTTTGTCCGCTTCCAGGGTCAAGTATGGAGACTCTCTTTTGCGTGGTTGCCTCAGAAGATTGGTTTCTGCATTCCCCTAGATTTGGGTACCATGGGATGGTAAGCCTACTCTCCAGTGGCCCATCTGCCTCTCTGCCCTTGGGGTTGTTTATGGCTGCATGGTTCTGGTCACTGAGGCACAAGCGCCTCATTTATACACCTGCTGACTCCTGGCCTTTGGGTCTCTTGCAACCAACAGAAGCACCAAAGTATAACGTTGCCAGATTTGCTACGGCAAGTGGGCAGGAAGACACTTTTTCCTTTAAGACTTGGAAAATCTGGCAACTTTATACTTTGATGTTGGCGTCGGCTGTGTGAAGGTTGTGTGTTGGCAGCTGATGTTGGCATTAGAGTGGTATGAATCTGGCTAAGGGAGACATTGGAGCCCTGGAGGTGATGCCAAGAAGAGACTGATCCCTAATATCAGCGGAGGGAGTGAGTAGTGAGGAAAGACTGGAGGGACTGGGCCTTTTCAGTCTTGGAAGCAGGTAGCTGAGAGGAAACCTCATGGCGTACATGGGGTGAATGGTGTCAAAAGGGCAAATCTGGAAAAACTACTTCAAACGAAACCATGATCGGGCAAGAGGGCCCAAGTAGAAACTAGCAGTAGGCAAGTGTAGGACTGATTATCTGGAAATAGTACAGAGTGAGGAACACACAGTAGCACTTCTGCTTAGGATAGCAGATAAAGAAGCCATTGAGTGCTGTGTTTGGATGCATGTAGGTCTGTAGTTTAGTTTAGATATGTTGATTCCTGGGATGAGAGGGTTGTCCTATGAGGAGAGATCGAGTAGATTGGGCCTATACTCTCTGGAGTTTAGAATAATGAGGTGATCTCAGGGTAGTCACTGAGAGGATGTTTCCCCTGGCTGGAGAGTCTAAAACTTGGAGGGGCATAGACTCAGGATAAGGGGTCAACCATTTAAGACTGAGATGAGGAGGAATTTCTTCAGTCAGAGGGTTGTGAATCTTTGGAATTCTCTACCCCAGAGGGCTGTGAATGCTGAGTCGTTGAGTATATTCAAGGATGAGATCGATAGATTTTTGGACTCTAGGGGAATCAAAGGACATGTGGATCGGGCAGGTAAGTGGAGTTGAGATAGAAGATCAGCCATGATCTTATTGAATGACGGAGCAGGCTCAAAGGGCCTGAATGGCCTACTCCTGCTCCTATTTCTTATGTTCTTATGAATTAGGATAGGCTGAATGGCTTTCCTTATCAATTTTATCATTTAGAAATTCTGTTTTGATCTTGGCTAGAATTGTCCTTTTTTAAAATAAAAAAAATTATGGTTTCTTATAAATTCTGTTTCGTGAACCAAACATTGTTAATGCCGTTCAGCTGTGGGGTTAATGCATTTCGGCAGGTCCTTGGGTGCTGTCCCATCTACAGCTGGGTTCAGCATCTGACACTGTTTAAAATTAAAAGTTTAATAGTAGCAGCTTGTTATAAATAACTTCAATTAATGAGCCATCACTTTTTAATGTGTAAAGCATGTTTCTAATACAGTTATTTGTTTTCATTGGTGAGCGTTTGTGCTTCTGAAGAGTGACTACTGGGGAACTCAGTAGATTTTACTCTGGCCATGTGTCCGGGTGGTTCAAAATTAATGCCAGAACTTGCATTTCTGTGCAGATATATATTTGTAGTACATTCACAGTTGAAACAAGCTGTGCTGTCCTTTTCTGTAGAAGTTGTCTTAGAACATAAGTAATAGGAGCAGGAGTAGGCCATTCGGCCCCTCGAGCCTGCTCCGCCATTCAATAAGATTATGGCTGATCTGATCTTGGCCTCAACTCCACTTTCCTGCCCGCTCTCCATAACCCTTGACTCCCCTGTTTTTCAAAAATCTGTCTATCTCCGCCTTGAATATATTCAAGGACTCAGCCTCCACAGCTCTCCGGGGTAGAGAAATTCCAAAGATTCATGACCCTCTGAGAGAAGAAATTGCTCCTCATCTCCGTTTTAAATGGGCGACCCCTTATCCTGAAACTTTGCCCCCCTAGTTCTAGATTCCCCCACGAGGGGAAACATCCTCTCAGCATCTACCCTGTCAATCCCCCTCAGAATCTTATATGTTTTTAATAAGATCACCTCTCATTCTTATAAACTCCAATGAGTATAGGCCCAACCTGCTCAACCATAAGTCATAAGACAACCCCTTCAACTCAGGAATCAACCTAGTGAACCTTCTCTGAGCTGCCTCCAATGCAAGTACAGTAAACTCTTTCGTATCCGGCACCGACGGGACTGGGATGGTGCCAGTTGATTGAAAATTCCGGATAACGGAGAGGTATATCTACCGAGGCTATTTTTAACAAACAAAAATAAAATAAGATTTGAATGCTATTTACATAACATGTCCAACTTTTATCTGGTATAATCCTGATCTGGACATCAATTTTCAGCTTTCACTGGCAAGTGTACATTGCCTTCCAAGTAACTTATCCACACCAATGCCTTCTATATAGCTTATCCATACTCACATTTCAATCTCTACCTAACTCGCCAACAGCCAGTCACCTTTTTCTTCTGGGTAAGTCCCTATGAAGTATTTATTATTCCCTATACAACTGAAGATTTCCGACCTATCACCTGACAGCCATGAATCCATCGGGTGGTTAACACGCACCTGTAAACCTCCAAATGGAGAAAATTCAGCTCTTTCTCCCCGACAGGGATTGAGCACATAATCTGACTGTCCTTGATGTTAACTTCTCTCGCCAAAAAATGCTCCATTTCCCAGCACTGTCATTTGTTACAATGATGAGCAAAGAGTAACAGCAAAAAACAAACCCCATAAGTTTTAAAAAGAAATTTCTCAGCATCCAGTGATTTCAGAAAATCAATTTCACCTCAAATCGGCAACAGAACCTGGGACTTCCCTAATCTATATGGCACAGTAACATCCTGAAAAATGAACTCATCCATTGAGTCTCTGGGAAACACATTCAATTCTAAAGTAGCTGCCACTCTCAATATTCTGAAGCAAACAGAAGCTAAGACTCGGACTGGGCAACATTTCCGGTTATTGAGGTGTTGTTTTCTGAGTATCAATTTTGCCGGTTATTAGAGAATTCTGGATGATTAAGTGCCGTTTAAACACGAGTTTACTGTATATCCTTCCTTAAATGAGACCAAAACTGTATGCAGTACTCCAGGTGTGGTCTCACCAACGCCCTGTGCAGTTGTAGCAAGATTTCCCTACTTTTATACTCCATCCCCCTTGCAATAAAGGCCAATATTCCATTTGCCTTCCTAATTACTTGCTGTACCTGCTTGCTAACTTTTTGTGTTTCATGTACGAGGACACCCAGATCCCTCTGTACTGCAGCATTCTGTAGTCTTTCTCCATTTAAATAGTAGTTTGCTTTTTTATTCTTCCTACCAAAGTGAATAACCTCACATTTTCCCACATTATACTCCATCTGCAAAATTTTTGCCCACTCACTTAACCTGTCTATATCCTTTGCAGACTCTTTGTGTCCTCCTCACAACTTGCTTTCCCACCTATCTTTGTATCATCAGCAAATTTGGCTACAGTACCCTCGGTCCCTTCATCCAAGTCATTAATATAGATTGTAAATAGTTGAGGCCCCAGCACTGATCCCTGTGGCACCCCACTAGTTACAGTTTGCCAACCTGAAAATTACCCATTTATCCCGACTCTCTGTTTTCTGTTAGCTAGCCAATCCTCTATCCATGCTAATACATTACCCCCAATACCGTGAGCTCTTATCTTGTGCAGTAACCTTTTATGTGGCACCTTATCGAATGCCTTCTGGAAATCCAAATACACTACATCTACTGGTTCCCCTTTATCCACCCTGCTCATTACATCCTCAAAGAACGCTAGTAAATTTGTCAAACACGATTTCCCTTTCATAAAACCATGTCTTCTCAAATTTACTTTGTTATTTTGTTGCTCAGACTACAGAGCACTGAATTTCCAATTAGAAGATTAAGGATCCTAGGGCTATTGTGTCTCTGGCCCTTTTTATGTAATTGAATACCTCCAACCGAAAGTTATGCCAACAGCAAATATAAAATGGCTCTCATTCGGCATAGACTGGAGGGCTGTGGATGCTAAGTCGTTGAGTATATTACAGACTGAGATCAATAGAGTTTTGGACACTCGGAATCAAGGGATATGGGGATAGGGCAGGAAAGTGGAGTTGAGGTCGAAGATCAGCCATGATCTTATTGAATGGCGGAGCAGGCTCAAGGGGCCGTATTGCCTACTCCTGCTCCTATTTCTTATGTAGTCCATTTCCGGATCTGGCTGAGAGGCTGATTTCTTGGCCTTCCTGTGCAGGCCAGCAAAGTTGGCTTGTACGGACCTCCTTCCAATATCAGCGAGGTCCTGCCCAGACTGTACACACGTGAATCCTACCCTTGCGCAGTTAACCCATTGATGAATCGTCTGCAAGGTGGAGATGGGGCAGATTTGGGTACAGAGAATTAATTCAAGCTTATCACCAAGATAACAAGGGACAAGGTTGGGGGATTGATTTCTTCTATTCCAGGGATGCTGCCGAGGCTGTGCTTATTGCCCATCCCTACTTACCCTGAAGTGGTGGTAGTGGGCCTTCTCCTTGAACTGCTGCAGACCATGTGCTTATGTTGCTCCCACAATGATATTAGGTAAAGAATTCTGGGATTTTGACCCAGTGATGAAGGAACAGCGATATATGCCCCAGTCAGGATGATGGGGGACTTGATGGTGATGGTGTTCCCGTGACATTTCTGCTCTTGCCTTTTAACTTGCAGAGGGTTGTTAGGACATGGATTATCCTACCAGAAACAGTGATGGAAGCAGAAATCCATAATCGCTTTTAAAGGGGAAGTGGATAAATATTTTAAAAACTAAATATTTTGAAAGGTTATCGGAGTAAGTGGGTAGTTTGCAGAACCAGCACAGGGTTGAATGGCCTCTTTCTGTGCTGTAAAGTTCTGTGATTCTGTAAGAAGTGAAAGTGGCTCAGTCATATAAAAGGGGTGACTGAGAAGGCAGCAGCCCAGCCAACCCCATTCCCAGGAGAAGCGGGTGCTGGCATATCGCGGTACCACTGGTGCTAACGGCAGCGGAAATGTGATGGTGGCGTCGTAAGGCGAAGGTGACGGCACTGTTGCTTGCTCTCCTGCACCTCCCAGTGGCTGTTCACAGTAGCACTGGCGAGGGGTCTGGTGGCATGTTGCCTCTCCGCCCTCCTTGGCTGGGAGATGAGGCAGGGTGATATTTCAGCTCCCCATTCTGAATTCATTCCTCTTGCAACTGCAGGTAATGAAGAAAAACACCCCCTTTCCCTCTTTAAAGTGTGAAATTGCACTAGAAGATAGCCCAGCAGATTGAAAAATTTGATCCATAATTCTATCTCTCTTCAAGTAGCCAATTACTTTGCAAAGTGCACTTGGCTCTCCATTTATAATGGTGAATTTGAAAACGGGGAACTAGATA
Organism: Squalus acanthias; assembly: GCA_030390025.1. Taxonomy (NCBI): domain Eukaryota; kingdom Metazoa; phylum Chordata; class Chondrichthyes; order Squaliformes; family Squalidae; genus Squalus; species Squalus acanthias. The sequence goes on from CM059429.1 coordinate 14,993,909, forward strand.
TATACCTGAAAAGGAAAAATTTCCAGGGCTATGGGGAAAGAGCAGGGGGAGTGGGACTACATAGGATTACATAAGATGTACGGCATAGAAACAGGCCATTCGGCCCAACCAGTCCATGCCAGTGTTTATGCTCCACATGAGCCTCCTCCCGTCTTTCCTCATCTAACTCTATCAGCATAACCCTCTATTCCCTTCCCCCTCATATGCTTGTCTAGCCTCCCTTTAAATGCATCTATACTATTCGCTTCAACCACTCCCTGTGGTAGCGAGTTCTACATTCTCACCACTCTTTGGGTGAAGAAGTTTCTTCTGAATTCCCTATTGGATTTCTTGGTGATTATCTTATATTGATGGCCTCTAGTTATGCTCTTCCCCAAAAGTGGAAACATTCTCTCTCTATCCATTCTATCAAAATTTTTCATAATTTGAAAGACCTCTATTAGGTCACCCCTCTGCCTTCTTTTCAAGAGAAAAGAGACCCAGCCTGTTCATCCTTTCCTGATATGTATACCCTCACATTTCTGGTATCATCCTTGTTAACCTTCTCTGCACCCTCTCCAATGCCTCTATATCATTTTTATAATATGGCGACCAGAACTACACGCAGTACTCTAAGTGTGGTCTAATCAAGGTTCGATACAAGTTTAGCATAACGTCCCTGCTTTTCAATTCTATCCCCCTAGAAATAAACCCTAGCGCTTGGTTTGCTTTTTTTATGGCCTTGCTAACCTGTGTCGCAACTTTTAGCGATTTGTGTATTTGTACTCCGAGATCCCTTTGTTCCTCTACCCTGCCGAGACTCGCACCCTCCAAGTGATAAGTGACCTCCCAATTCTTCCTACCAAAATGTAATACCACACATTTATCTGTGTTGAACTTCATTTGCCAATTATATGCCCATTCTGCAAGTTTATTAATGTCCTCCTGTAACTTGTTGCAGTCCTCCTCAGTATTGACTATCCCCCCTCACTGACTAATGGGAGAGCTCTTTCAAAGAGCCGGCACAGGCACAATGGGCCGAATGGTCTCCTTCTGTGTTCTATGATTCTATGAATCTATAGTTCTAGGATGAGTGAGGGAGATGGGTAGAGATACACAATGTGCTTCAGTTGATCCACTGTCAACTTTTTTTGACTTGCTGCTCCTGCATCTGTAGCACATTTGACCCCAGCAGACTTGCGGAACAGGAGTAGTAGCACATTGACATTGGTTCCAGTGCACTGGGCTCTCTTATCACACCAATACTTCAGATGTGTTCTCCGTTGCCTCTTATCTGGCCCTTAAACGCTGCTTTCATCAGTTCTGGTGGAAATGCAGAGACCCTGTGACCAAAAGATGCATTTTTCCATTGTTCACTCAATCTAAAGTTCATAGTGCAGTCAGTCGATTATTTTGCAAACTCCCAACTTTAAGCGTTCAATGAGGCATTCAAAGTATCCCATGTTCCTACGCTATATGCAGAATGCTTTCACACAAAAATGCACACTGCGTTACTTTTTAAACCTGCTTTGGCAAGCAAGGATAATCACAGGATTCTGATGATGTCAGTGGGTTTTGTTTAAAGTGGTAACATGTTGCAGGCCAGTATCCTGCTATTTTTCTAAGAAACTAGCCCAATCCGGTGCCCTGGTGGCTCAGTGAATGATGCACTGAACCGTATAAAGAAAGAAACAACAACAACTTGTATTTATATATGATGTGGAGATGCCGGTGTTGGACTGGGGTGGACAAATGTGAGAAGTCGCACAACACCAGGTTATAGTCCAACAGTTTTATTTGAAATCGCAAGCTTTCGGAGCTGCTGCCCCTTCGTCAGGTGAAGTCTTGACCTGACGAAGGAGCAGCGCTCCGAAAGCTTGCGATTTCAAATAAAACTGTTGGACTATAACCTGGTGTTGTGCGACTTTTCACATTTGTATTTATATAGCGCTTTTAACGTAGTAAAACGTCCCAAGGCACTTCTCAGGAGTGTTAGAAGACACAAATTTTGACACCGAGTCAAATAAGGAGAAATTAGAGCTGGTGACCAAAAGCTTGGTCAAAGAGGTAGGTTTTAGGGAGCATCTTAAAAGAGGAAAGAGAGGAGGAGAGGTTTAGACAGGGAATTCCAGAGCTTAGGGCCTGGACAACAGCAGGCAAGGCCACCAATGTTTGAGCGATTATAATCAGGGATGCTCAAGAGGGCAGAATTAGAAAGAAAGATTTGCATTTATACAGGGCCTTTCACAACCTCAGGACGTTCCAATCCCTTCGCAACCAATGAAGTACTTTTTGAAGCATAGTCACTGTTGTAACATAGGAAACGCGGCAGCCAATTCACGCACAGCAAGATCCCACACACAGCAGAGATAATGAACAGACAATCTGACTTGGGTGTTGGTCCCCTGCTCCTCTTTGAAGTAGTGCCGTGGGATCTTTTACGTCCACCTGAGGGGAGACAAGGCCTCGGTTTAACGTGTCATCTGAAAGATGTCACCTTCGTCGGTGCAGCGCTCCCTCAGTACTGCACTGGGAGTGTCAGCCTGGATTATGTGCTCAAGTCTCTGGAGTGGGACTTGAACCCACGACCTTCTGAGTCAGAGGCGAGAGCGCTACCCACTGAGCCACGGTTGACGCCCAAGGAATAGTTTGGGCGTAGCCAGGTCATTGCTGTGAATTGATGCACTGTTTCACCGGTGACTGGGTGAAAATATTGATGTGCAATATTGTGCGCCAAATGGTGGCAAAATTGAGGCCTTTATAAAAAAAAAAAAAATTAATGCAGCTTTTTGGAAGAAATGTAGCTTCACAACACCTACAAGTAAAAGAGTTGGCTTGTACGCATCTCCTGTAACTGGCTCAGTTTTTGTATCTGTTGGAGATTGTTCCTGTCAAGAGCATTGCTCGGTTTATTATGGGAGTGTTCCGAGAAGAATTCATCTCCCCGCTGTTAACTGGTTCGTGGGGATGAATCGCACAGTGTAGGACGAAGTGGTCCCTCGAGAACTAGGCTTAAATCCAGCCCAAGCTGATGGACTGAAGCTCTCCCCTGTCTGCAGAGGTTCTATGTGAAATAAGTTTGGCCATACTCAACTCAGTTTCTTCTAGCAGACGTGGGCACACAATATTAAACTGCCCATAATTTGGCACTAAATTGGCAGTCTCACTTGAGGCAATATAATGTCTGACGTGTGGTATAGACATGGTACAATGGGCGAGGGTGAGGTGGCGGGTGCTTTTGAAGCCGAGACCTGTTGGGGTAAGAGTGGAGGGAGCTGTGTTGTACTGACCGGAGAATATTTTATGCAGATGCTGGGTACCTGAAGTGGGAAAGTGTCCCATTTTCCAGCACTTGAGCACAAAGTTCACAAGAAAAGAGCATTGTGCAGTAACCCTTGATGCTTATGACAGTCTCTCTTTTGGGTTTTCTATCTTCCTGCTTATGTATCGATGCATATTAATAGAAGGGGGGCAAATGCCTTTAGAATCATAGAATGATGCAGCACAGTAGGAGGCCATTCTGCCCATCGGGACTGTGCCGGCTCTTTGAAAGAGCTCTCCACAATTAGTCCCACTCCCCTGCTCTTTCCCCAGAGCCCTGCAAATGTTTTCTTTTCAAGTATATATCTATTTCCCTTTTGAAAGTTACTATTGAATCTGCTTCCACCGCCCTTTCAGGCAGTGCATTCCAGTTCATCATAACTCATTGCGTAAAATTTATTTTTCCTCATGCCGCCTCTGGTTCTTTTGCCAATCACCACCTTAAATCTGTGTCCTCTGGTTACTGACTCTTCTGCCACTGAAAACAGTTTCTCCTGTCAAAACCCTTCATGATTTTCAACACCTCTATCAAATCTCCCCTTAACCACCTTTACTCTAAAGGAGAACAATACCAGCCTCTCTAGTCTCTCCAAGAGGAACGGCTTACTCATATTTGGCCTTTAGTTCCATTGAAGTAAATGCCAATCCGAATGTGCAATGAGCTTGCTGTAGAGCCCCACCACTATCGATGAATGTTCCTCTCTTTTTTCAGGTGCGCGGCCCCATTAAGTGGCTGCGTGGCCCATTCAAATTTTCACACGTGCGTGGGTTTTTTTTCCCCCCCTTTAAAAGCCGGTGAGCGTCCTGCGCGGAACCTACAGACCGCTGTGCGGCTGCGCAGCTTAACGGGAACGTTGATCACTATGCCATTGTATATATAAAAAAAAATTGAAATCTCAGTGGATATGGAGTCATTCCTGTCTTTTATGCAAGTTTGTTTTAGGGGGCAAGGCTGTGGGCCAGATGTTCATTCACAAGCAGTGGGTGCTTAAAGCACTGTCTAAGGAAGAGTTGCCGATGCCAATATGGTGAGACAGTTGTATCGTTTTCCAATTCATGACTGTATCTACGTCAGTTCAGCCCTTTCATGCTGTTGGGCCCAGTAACCGCTCCCTTCCCTAAGTTTATGATGATTTCATCAGCTATTCATAGCTTTTTTTTTTAAAGAACCACTCCCGCCCGCCCCCGGCCAAAAAAAGGCTGATATTCTCTGTAATTGTTTTTCCCTGATGGCGGACATCCTCGTTCGGCACTGGGACATGGTGCTCAAGTGGAGAGCTGTGACCTCCGAGAGCCCACCTCCACCTTTTTCCCGCTTGCCTGTGTGGCACCCGTAATGATTAGACCCGTTGATGGGCCATTAGGAAGGAGGCCTGCAAATTCCAAGCCTATAACTCCATTGATGCGGTCATCAATGCAATGCTCAGACACTCTAGACAAGGTTTTTTGTAGGCAGAGAAACGAAAGGCTGTGCAATTTGGATTTGGCTTTGAGAGAATCTGGATCATCATCAGGTACTGCTGTGAGGACGATATTCTTTACTGCTACTACAACAACAACAACTTGAATTTATGTTGCGCCTTTAATGTAAGCGTCCCAAGGCAATTCACAGGAGCGATTATCCAACAAAATTTGACAACGAGCCACATAAGGAGATATTAGGACAGGTGACAAAGCAGGAGGTTTTAAGGACCGTCTTAAAAGAGGAGAGCGAGGCGGAGAGGTTTAGGGAGGGAATTCCACAGCTTGGGGCCCGGGCAGGTGAAGGCACGGCCACCAATGGTGGAGCGATGATGCTACATTACAGCGAGCGCAAGTCTTTCTATCGGTTCCGAATTTAGCTCCGGAACGAGGACATCAGCGCACCGACACAGTTACCACACTGAACGCTCCCCGAAGGTTGAGGTCATCGACCAATAGTCGACTTGCCGTTGTTTACCAAAAGCAAGGTCGCAACCGGGTCTCCCGTGTGCACGATCTCCAATAATATATGCTGTCTCACCTTCATAGTGGCAGGAGCCAAAACAGCAATTTAAAGAAAGCTGCCCGAGTCTGATGGTGAAGCCCTAAAAAGTGGTGTCCGTGACCTGAGGAAATAATTAGGTCGTTATTTAGCTTGAATGGACCTTTTTCTTTTAAAGTCTCGTGCTTGTTCTTTTGAGTTTTAGCAATGTTGAAAGTAATAATAGATTTTTCTCCTTTACCAGGGTTTTTTTGGGGTCGAGTTTTTTCTGACCGATTTTTATCCTTTATTTTTTGCACTAAAATAAAACACTGAGAAGAAAGTTTGAGTTGAAAGGTCCAGTAGTTGGAGTATCACGTGCACAGTACTGAGGGCAAACTATCAATATAACCCGTTCAGCGGCATACTCTAGATAGTGCCTGATATAATTGGAAGTGACAAAAGTTGAGTGTGGGAGGGTGGGACGAGCGTACATTTCAGCACCTCTGAAAACAGCTGCTGCATAAAAGATTTATTGGTTCCCCTGAGGGTTGAAATTTCAGACTCCAAAACACTTGAGCACAAAATCCAGGCTGACACTCAGTGCAGTACTGAGAGAGTGCCGCACTGTCGGAGATGCTGTCTTTCGGATGAGACCTTAAACTGCCCCTCTCAGGTGGACGTCACTGTTTCAAAATAGAGCTGGGGAGTTTTCCCTGGTGTCCTGGCCAATATTTATCATCACAAAAAAACAGATTATCTGCCCCATATCATAGAATGTTTACAGCACAGAAGGAGGCCATTCGGCCCGTCGAGCCCGTGCCAGCCCTCTGCAAGAGCACTTCCGCTAGTTCCACTCCCCCACCCTTTCCCCGTAGCCCTGCAAATCTTTTTCCTTCAGGTGCTTATCCAATTCCCTTTTGAAAGCCATGATTGGATTTGCCTCCACCACCCTTTCCAGATCCTAACCACTCGCTGCGCAAAAAAGTTCTTCCTAATGTCGCCTTTGGTTCTTCTGCCAATCATCTTAAATCTGTGTCCTCTGGTTCTCGACCTTTCTGCCAATGGGAATAATTTCTCTCTCTCTACTCTATTTAGACCCCTCATGATTTTGAACACCTCTATCAAATCTCCTCTCAACCTTCTCTGCTCTAAGAGAACAACCCCAGCTTCTCCAGTCTATCCACGTAACTGAAGTCCCTCATCCCTGGAACCATTCTTGTAAATCTTTTCTGCACCCTCTCTAAGGCCTTCACATCCTTCCTAAAGTGTGGTGCCCAGAATTGGACACAGTACTCCAGTTGAGGCCGAACCCGTGTTTTATAAAGGTTCATTTAAACTGTCTTGCTTTTGTACACTGTGCCTCTATTTATGAAGCCCAGGATCCCGTATGCTTTTTTAACTGCTTTCTCAACCTGCCCTGCCACCTTCAACGATTTGTGTACACGTACCCCCAGATCTCTCTGTTTGTGCACCCCCTTTAGAATTGTACCCTTTAGTTTATATTGCCTCTCCTCATTCTTCCTACCAAAATGTATCACTTCGCACTTTTCTGTTAAATTTCATCTGCCACGTGTCCGCCCATTACACCAGCCTGTCTATGTCCTCTTGAAGTCTATCACTATCCTCTTCACTGTTCACTATACTTCCAAGTTTTGTCATCTGCAGAGTTTGAAATTGTGCCCTGTACACCCAAGTCTAAGTCATTAATATATATCAAGAAAAACAGTGGTCCTAGTACCGACCCCTGGGGAATACCACTGTATTCCTTCCTCCAGTCCGAAAAGCAACCGTTCACCACTACTCTCTGTTTCCTGTCACTTAGTCAATTTCATATCCATGCTGCCACTGTCCCTTTTATTCCATGGGCTTCAACTTTGCTGGCGAGCCTATTATGTGGCACTTTATCAAATGCCTTTTGGAAGTCCATGTACACCGCATCAACCCTCTGTTACCTCATCAAAAAACTCAATCAAGTTAGTTAAACACGATTTGCTTTTAACAAATCCGTGCTGGCTTTCCTTAATTAATCCACACTTGTCCAAGTGACTGTTAATTTTGTCCCGGATTATCATTTCTAAAAGCTTCCTCACGACCGAGGTTAAACTGACTGGTCTGTAGTTGCTGGGTTTATCCTTACACCTTTGCAATTTTCCAGTCCTCTGGCACCACCCCCGTATCTAAGGAGGATTGGAAGATTATGGCCAGTACCTCCGTGATTTTCTCCATAATTCCCTCAGCATCCTAGGATGCATCCCATCCAGTCCTGGTGACTTATCTACTTTAAGTACAGCCAGCCTTTCTAGTACCTCCTCTTTATCAATTTTTATCCCATGCAGTATCTCAACTACCTCCTCTTTCACTATGACTTTGGTAGCATCTTCTTCCTTGGTAAAGACAGATGCAAAGTACTCATTTAGTACCTCAGCCATGCCCTCTGCCTCCATGCGTAGGTCTCCTTTTTGGTCCCTAATTGGCCCCACCCCTCCTCTTACTACCTGTTTATTATTTATATACCTACAGAAGACTTTTGAATTCCCTTTTATGTTAGATGCCAGTCTATTCCCATACTCTCTCTTCCCCTCTTATTTCCTTTTTCACTTCCCCTCTGAACTTTCTCTCTTCAGCCTGGTTGTCACTTGTATTCTCAACCTGACATCTGTCATACGCCCCCTTTTTCTGCTTCATCTTACTCTCTATCTCTTTCGTCAGCCAGGGAGCTCTGACTTTGGTTGCCCTACCTTCCCCCTCGTGGGAATGTACCTCGACTGTATCCGAACCATCGCCTCTTTAAAGGCAGCCCATTGTTTGATTACAGTTTTGTCTGCCAATCTTTGATTCCAATTTACCCGGGCCAGATCTGTTCTCAACCCATTGAAATTGGCCCTCCTCCAATTAAGTATTTTTACTCTAGATTGCTCCTTGACCTTTTCCATAGCTAATCTAAACCTTATGATCACTGTTCCCTACTGACACTTGCTCTACTTGACCCACCTCATTCCCCAAAACCAAATCCAGCAATGCCTCCTTCCTCATTGGGCCGGAAACGTACTGATCAAGAAAGTTCTCCTGAACACACTTCAGAAATTCTTCCCCCTCTCTGCCCTTTACACTATTACTATCCCAGTCTATATTAGGATAATTGAAGCCCCCCATTATCACTACTCTATAGTTCTTGCACCTCTCTGTAATTTCCCTGCAAATTTGCTCCTCTATACCTTTCCCACTAGTTGGTGGCCTATAGAATACACCTAGTAGTGTAATGGCACCTCCATTGTTTCTCAACTCTAACCAAATAGATTCTGTCCTTGACCCCTCCAAGACATCCTCTCTCTCCAGCACTGTAATATTCTTCTTAATCAATACTGCCACCCCACCTCCTTTCTTTCCTTCACTATCGTTCCTGAACACCTTACATCCAGGAATATTTAAAACCCAATCCTGCCCTTTTTTGATCAAGTCTCCGTTATCGCCACGGCATCATATTCCCATGTGGCTATTTGTGCCTGCAGCTCACCAACCTTATTTACCACACTTCGTGCATTCACACACATGCACTGTAAACCTATCTTAGACCTTCTTTTATTCTCTCTTAGTCTGACCCACCTAATAACATACTATTTCTTACCCTAGTGCTATCTGTTTCTCCCAATCCTTGGTGCACTTTGTTTCTCCTTTCTAATGCTACATCTTGTCAAATTAGTTTAAACCCTCCCCAACAGCACTAGCAAACCACCCCCCAACCTAGCGAGGATATTGGTCCCGGCTCTGTTGAGGTGCAACCCGTTCAGCCTTTACAGGTCCCACCTCCCCCAGAACCGGTCCCAATGTCCCAGGATTCTAAAGCCCTCCCTCCTGCACATCTCTCCAGCCACGCATTTATCTGCTCTATCCTCCTATTTCTATACTCAATAGCTCGTGGCACCGGGAGTAATCCGGAGAATACTACCTTTGAGGTCCTGCTTTTTAATCTCTTTCCTAGCTCCCTAAAATCTGCCTGCAGGACCTCATCCCTCTTTCTATCTATGTCGTTGATACCGATATGGACCATGACCTCTGGCTGTTCACCCTTCCCCCACCCCCCCTCAATGTCCTGCAGCCGCTCAGTGACATCCTTGACCCTGGCACCAGGGAGGTATCCTGGAATCATGTCTGCGGCTGCAGAAACACCTGTCTGTTTCCCTAACTATTGAATCTCCTATCAGTATTGCTTTCCTGATCTTCCTCCTCTCCACCACCCCTCCACCCCGTATAGCTGAGCCACCGTGGTGCCGTGGTCTTGGCTCTGGCTGTACTCCCCAGAGGAACCATCGCCCTCGCCCACATTCACGTTGCTGTTTGTGGGACCTTGCTGAGCGCAAATTGGCTGCCGCTTTTCCTACATTTCCGGACTTCAAGGGTTAAGTTACGAGGAGAGATTACACACGTTAGGATTGTATTCTGTAGGACTAGGGGGCATAGCCTAAAAATTAGAGCCAGGCCTTTCAGGAGTGAAATTAGGAAACACTTCTACACACACAGGGTGGTAGAAGTTTGGAACTCTCTTCCACAAATGGCAATTGATGCTAGATCAATTGTTAATTATAAATCTGAGATCGATAGCTTTTTGTTAAACAACGATATTAAGGGATATGGGCCAAAGGCGGGTATATGGAGTTGGGTCACAGATCAACCATGATCTCATTGAATGGCGGAACAGGCTCGAGGGGCTGAATGGCCTCCTCCTGTTCCTTTGTTCCTCTCTCTCTCTCTCTCTCTTGGGCAGTCCCCCGGAGCCGAGGATGACTTGCTTCCACACTAAAAATGAGTTCTCGGGTGACTGATGAGTCCAATGCGGGGCCTACAGTCTCTGTCACAGGTGGGGCAGACGGTGGTTGAAGAGGTGGGTGGGTGGGGTGCTTGGGTTGACGTGCGCTCCTTCAGCTGTTTGCGCTTGGCTCCCGGCAAAGAGACATGAGGTGTTCGGCGCCTTCCTGGATATTGCAACAGTGACTACCTTTAAAAAGTACTTTATTGGCTGTAACTCACCTTGGGACATCCTGAGGTTGTGAAAGGCGCTATATAAATGCAAGTTATTTCTTTTTTCAATCCTCTGGGCTTCCAATTGTTTGAGCTACAGCTTTGGCAAGTGGAACCAATCGATAGAACTTTTAAGCTTGCGTTGGAATTTTAACCACTTAAACTGCACTGACGCCAAATCCTGGACACTCGTTTGTGTGCACCAGTGTTCACGGGGCACAGTGCACTTCTGTGAAACCTTTTTTACCTGATAAACTCCTTAGTAGTACTTCACTTGGTTAATGACTGATTGCCTTCCCAAGTGATTATTTGCAGCAGGCATCAGTCGGTGTTGGTCCATATTAAAATATTTTAACTGCCCCCATGACTGTGGGAGTGTGACTGGTCTGATAGATCAGCAGATTCAATCTCGTGCCAACATGTGCACGATGTACCGTACTCCCACGTTGTGTACCAAAAACAGCAAGTCCATTTTTAATGATTATTTTGACACATATTATCTTGACAGATAAGTCATGTCAACTGTGGCCCGATGACCGTTAACCCCTGGTCCTATTTTGTTGCTGCAGAACTTCCAAGGCCGCTTGACCTAGCCAATTGCCTTCCTTTCCTCAAGTGTCTTCCTTCAAAACTGCCAGCATCACACATCTCAAAAGCCCTCAACCCCTCCAACTTCTCAAGCTACTGCATTATCTCCAACTTCTCTTTCATCTCTGGTCCTCAAGCATGTGAGCACCACCCAACTCTGTATCTACCTCCCCCGTCACTCCTTGTTCAGGTCCTTCGCTCCCTTTGACCTCCTGCCCACCGTACTCAGACTGACCACCCTGGTCAAAGTCATCAGTGACGTCCCTTGTTACTGCGGCCATTGTGCGTTATTTTTCCTTGTTCTCCTTGACCTATAATAACAACAACTTTCATTTATATAGCGCCTAAAACGTCCCAAGCTGCTTCACGGGAGCGTTATCAGAGATAATTTGACACTGAGCCACATGAGATATTAGGATAGGTGATCGAAAGCTTGGTCAAAGAGGTAGGTTTTAAGGCACGTCTTAAAGGAGGAGAAAGAGGTAGAGAGGCGAAGAGGTTCATGGAAGGAATTCCCGTGCTTGGGGCCTCGGTAGTTGAAGGCGCGGCCAGCAATGGTGGAGCGAAGGAAACGGGGGGATGCACAAGTGGCCAGAATTAGAGGAAGGCAAAGTCCTTGGAGGGTTGTGAGGCTGGAGGAGGTTACAGAGCTAGGGAGGGGTGAGTCCATGGAGGGATTTGAACACAAGGGTGAGAATTTTAAATTTGAGTCGTTGCTGGACTGGGAGCCAATGCAGGTCTGCGAGCAGAGGGGTGATGGGTGAACAGCCTGACCAGGGGAGCAGCTAGTTTTAGGGGGGGGGTCACTCGTAACACATGGGATGGGGAGTCACGAGTAACGCGAGGGTAGGGGAGTCACTGGTAACGCGAGGGTAGGGGAGTCACGAGTAACGCGAGGGTCGGGGAGTCACTGGTAACGCGAGGGTAGGGGAGTCACGAGTAACGCGAGGGTAGGGGAGTCACGAGTAACGCGAGGGTAGGGGAGTCACGAGTAACGCGAGGGTAGGGGAGTCACGAGTAACGCGTGGGTAGGGGAGTCACGAGTAACGCGTGGGTAGGGGAGTCACGAGTAACGCGTGGGTAGGGGAGTCACGAGTAACGCGTGGGTAGGGGAGTCACGAGTAACGCGTGGGTAGGGGAGTCACGAGTAACGCGTGGGTAGGGGAGTCACGAGTAACGCGAGGGTAGGGGAGTCACGAGTAACGCGAGGGTAGGGGAGTCACGAGTAACGCGAGAGTCGGGGAGTCACGAGTAATGCGAGGGTAGGGGAGTATTGGAAAATTTTGAATCCACTTCTCGAGCGGTGGTTTACAGTACCTGCTGGAAAAGGTTGTGACGCTACCTGCCATTTGCAGAGATCCCTCCCAGCTTGGCTGGTTTCTCAAGTACAGCCAAGCCTCGGACTGTGGCTAACGCCCACACAGCAGCAGCTTTGCACAGTTGTGCACTGCCACGTCAGCAATGTCGAGACACACCGGACTGTGTCACGACATTTACTATTATCGACGCCTGATTCACTCTGAAGGTGCAGACCTTCCGACTCCCAAGGGAGACACTCTCGTTTCTCAGCCAGGCGACTGCATGTGTTTTTGTTTTGCTAATGCAGACCTACTTATCTCCGTTACATCACTGCTGGTACATTTAATGGTGCAGAATGAGTGATGGATTTGGGACGACCTAATGCTCCCGGGGGCCTAAACTATTCCCTGAACGCCGTCAGTTTTGATAATACCCACTACTTTTGGCACTTTTGAGTCCTCGCCCCGCAGTCAAATTTAATCAGGATCAGGAGGAGGCCGCTTCTGGTTAGAAGGCTTCGAAGTGTAGTAAGGGTAGTTGGAAGTTCGTTCTCCTCTTGAGGGTCGAAGGTGAATGGGATTAGCCGCAGCCTGTCTTGTCCAGTGACTTTAATTATAGTGTGTGCTAATTAAAGTTCATTTAGATTATTGCTGTCAGCTGCCAACGGAGTGCCTGCTGAATCGGATTACGTTATCAGTTTGAAGGGTGTGTTTCTGGATGTTCTAGTAGACTTTTATTCGATGCCGAATCTGTCCCGGCTACGCTTGTAGAAATTCTGGATGAGACTCCGCGTGGTTGTCGGCTGAACTGAGTGTTGCGACGGCTCAGTTGGTGTGTGTGTGTGCGTGTGGTGCTGAGCTGAGCCATGCAGTCTCCGCACTCGATCCGTGGTCTGTGGTGCGTTGACTGATCTCGGCTGGAGCAAGGCTGGGATTGTTCTCCTCGGAGCAGCATAGGTTAAGGGAAGATTTAGTCGGGGTGTTCAAAATGACGGGCTTTGATGGAGTAAATAAGGAGAAACTGTTTCCACTGGCAGGTGGGTCGGTAACCAGAGGACACAGATTTAAGATAATTGGATAAAGAAATGGGCGGGGGGAGGAGATGAGCAATGTTCCCTCTTTTATTTTGGGTGCGCAGCCCCTTTGAGGGGCTCGGCAGCCCATTCATGCGCGAAACTTTTCCTGGGGAAAAAGCCGAGGGCGGGCTGTGCAACCGCACAGCTTACAGGGGATATTGGAGTTGAGAATTTTTTTACGCAGCGAGTTATGCTGATCTGGAATGCGCTGCCTGAAAGAGTAGCTTTCAAAATGGAATTGGATAAATACTTGAAACGGAAACATTTGCAGGGCTGCGGGGGGAGTGGGACTAAATGGGTAGCTCTTTCTAAGAGCCGGCACTTTCGAGCAGAGGCCAACCATTTCTCCTTCTTTAACTGTGTGGCGCCAAGGCCAGTTGTAGCGCCCTCTACTGTATCGCAGGCTGTGATCCGCTAACTCCCAAAGACCGAGGCATCAAACTTGCGACTTCCCCGGTCTGTATAGCTCGGTGCCAACCAAGCTGTGCCTTTTCTATTTGATCCACCAGGGGAGCTTGTCCTGCCTGTGGTTATAATTGGTCAGTAATGAATAATAAAGTGAGTACACTGGGAGGGGGTGGTGGGGGGAGGGGTGGGGGTGTGGCGGGAGTGTGTTTGGGGGGGGGGGGTGGAGGGGGAGGGATTGTGGGGGGTGGCGGGAAGGGATTTTGGCGGGGATTGGGGGGGCGCTAAACAGTCACTTCGCAGCAGGGTGAGCTGATGAAAATCCCTGCTAGACGCGTGGTCTGAAGTTCATTATTGACAACAAATCCCATAGCAATTTTCCTGATGGATGTACATAGTTGATCCTTACAAGCCAGCATTGTGTGTAAAAATAAATAAATAAATAAAAATAACGCCCTTTAAGGTGATCAAAGTCTCAGGATAAGGGGTCCGTTTCATCTGACTTGTTTTAATTCTAAATTTTACTCCGCTGGTCTTTCCAACCCCTCCTAAATGCACTGTGTTGTGCTTCGGGGTACAACATGACGAGCTCTGGCAGCGTTACCATATCCCACCCACGTGGCCATTCTTGCTGCATGAGCCTAGATGGTGAGTGTCGATGGGCTCTTCAACTATGGATTCACTGCCTTGACGCTGTGTTTGGAAAAAGAGAGTCTGCAAAGGTGCAGTATGTATCTGGTAGTTAAAGCAATTTACCGAAAGGCTTTTCTGTTCATTATTCTAGGCTCGATGTCAGAAACATAACTAGAACATAAGAAATAGGAGCAGGAGTCGGCCATTCGGCCCTTCAAGCCTGCTCCGCCATTCAATAAGATCATGGCTGATCTTCAACCTCAATTCTACTTTCTCGTCCTATCCCCATATCCCCTTGATTCCCCATGAGTCCAAAACTCTATTGATCTCAGGCTTGAATATGCTCATCGACTGAGCATCCACAGCCCTCTGGGGTAGAGAATTCCAAAGATTGACAAACCTCTGAGTGAAGAAATTCCTGTTCATCTCGGTCTTAAATGGCCGACCCCTTATCCTGAGACTTTGATCCCTGGTTCTAGACTCTCCAGCCAAGGGAAGCAGTCTATCAGCATCTACCCTGTCAAACCCTCTGAGAATCTTTTATGTTTCAATGAGATCACCTCTCATTCTTCTGAACTCCAGAGAGTATAGGCCTATTCTACTCACTCTTTCCTCAAAGGACAGCCCTATCATCCCAGGAATCAATCTGGTGAACCTTTGTTGTACCCCCTCCAAGGCAAATATATCCTTCCTTAGATACGGAGACCAAAACTGTGCACAGTACTCCAGGTGTGGTCTCGCCAAAGCCCTGTACAATTGCAGCAAGACTTCCTTACTCTTATACTCCAAGCCCCTTAGTAATAAAGGCCAAAATGCCATGTGCCTTCCTAATTGCTTGCTGTACCTGTATGCTCACTTTCTGTGTTTCCTGTACACAGACACCCAAAACCCTCTGAACACCAACACTTCTCACCATTTGGGGAGCGAAGACACGTCTATGAATAATATAAAATACAGAAGCCAACATATCTAGTTAACACGTGGGGTGGGGGGGGGGGTCGTACTTTCCAGCTAGCTTTGCCGGATAGCAGTCGAGGGCGGTAAGCTTGGCTGAGATGGGAGAACGCGGCATCAAACCTGGGAGCTTCTCTCTGCTGCTTCGCTCGTGCACTTATGTTAAAACATTGCCCCCCCCCCCCACCCCACCCAAAGCTGCAGCTTGAGGTATAAATATACCATCGGAATTAGATGTTGGGCACGGCCATGTGGAATGTGCTATGGCATGCGACTGTTCTTAGCACTCGTTGCAACACTGATGGTCGACAGTCTAATTCAGAGGGGTCTTATTTTTGCGCAAAAACAATTTGATCCAGTAGCACAAATTAATGAGCGACATTAAAAGTGCAAGAGAAAGTAACTTTTTAATTGGGATTATCCAGTAATTTGATTTAGCGGACTTTGAATTAAGAGGCGTAGACTGTATAGCATCGGGCTCTTTTCTTGTGCTTTTACTTAAAGCTGCATAGTCACCCTAAACGTCTTCAAATGACGTGTGAAAGAAAGACTTGCATTTATATAGCGCCTTTCACAACCACCAGACGTCCCAAAGCGCTTTACAGTCAATGAAGTACTTTTTGAAGTGGAGTCACTGTTGTAATGTAGGAAACGCAACAGCCAATTCGTGTTCAGCAAGGTCCCACAAACAACATGTGATGATGACCAGATAATCTGTTTTTTTTAGTGATGTTGGTTGAGGGATAAATATTGGCCAGGACACCAGGGAGAACTCCCCTGCTCTTCTTCGAAATAGTGCAATGGGATCTTTTACGTCCACCTGAGAGAGCAGACGGGGCCTCGGTTTGACATCTCATCCGAAAGACGGCACCTCCGACAGTGCAGCACTCCCTCAGCACTGCACTGGCGTGTCAGCCTAGATTTTTGTGCTCAAGTCTCTGAATGGTTCTTGAACCCACAACCTTCTGACGTGCAAAAATTGTTAGAAGCACGTGTCAGTACGAACGCACTTGGGAGAAAGTGAGTTGTATTCCTTGGAAAACTGCGGAGTTTTTATTTAGTTACTTATATCTTCAATATGAATGGATTTTACAACAACAACAACTACTTAGGTTTACAGGGTTTCAGCAGCAGATGAGCTGAGGCAGGGGCGGAGTCGGGTGATGTTCCGGAGGTGGAAATAGCCGGTCTTGGTGATGGTGCGGACATGTGGTCGGAAGCTCATCTCGGGGTCAAATAGGACAGCAAGGTTGTGAATGGTCTGGTTCAGCCTCGGACAGTTGCCAGGGAAGAGGGATGGAGTCGGTGGTGAGGGAACGGAGTTCGTGGCGGGGACCGAAGACAGTGGCTTCGGTCTTCCCAATATTTAGTTGGAGGAAATTTCTGCTCACCCAGTACTGGATGCCGGACAAGCAGTCTGACAATTTAGAGACAGTGGAGGGGGTCGAGAGAGGTGGTGGTGGTGAGGTAGAGCTGGGCGTCGAAGGGACAACCGCAATTGTTTGTCAGAAAATTACCATTTATGAAGGAAGTGTTATGGGGCTTTCGCACAGAAGCAGTAGTGAAGTACGTGTTCACAATATATCCAGTGGCAATCTGGATCAGTGATTCTGCCACCAGGTTAAGGTAGCTGGACTCGAGCAGTGTAAACATAGGGAGAAGTCGGCTGGATTTCATCACTTAAGCCAAACAGAGTCCTAGTTTTTCACTCCCTATCTAATGTGGAGAGCAGGCAATAGTTGCTGAGTCATTTTAATGCCCCATTCAAGCAATATCCAGTAAAACTGAGGCACGCCAATCTATGGCGAGTTCCTATACTTGGAGTGGAGAGAGTCAGGGTGCCGTCATTAAACGTTTTTGTTTTTGCTGTCCTTCCTCAGTACGCGTCGACCGGATGTTTGTTGACCCTCCATCACACCGAGAAGCCGGACCACGAAGACGCCTGCGAGTACCGCCCGTACTCTTGCCCCTGCCCCGGCGCCTCGTGCAAGTGGCAGGGTTCCCTGGAGCAGGTGATGTCTCACCTGGTGCACGTCCACAAGAGCATCACCACCCTGCAAGGAGAGGACATCGTCTTCCTGGCCACGGACATCAACCTGCCCGGGGCGGTGGACTGGGTCATGATGCAGTCCTGCTTCGGGCGCCACTTTATGCTGGTGCTGGAGAAGCAGGAGAAGTACGAGGGTCACCAGCAGTTCTTCGCCATCGTGCTGCTGATCGGTGCCCGCAAGCAGGCCGAGAACTTTGCCTACCGGCTCGAGCTGAACGGCAACCGGCGGCGCCTGACGTGGGAGGCGACGCCGCGGTCCATTCATGACGGGGTGGCCACGGCCATCATGAACAGCGACTGCCTGGTCTTCGACGCAGCCATTGCGCACCTCTTTGCCGACAACGGCAACCTGGGAATTAACGTGACCATATCGACTTGCTGTTCGTGATATTTATGTGGTGGTGGTGGTGTTTGGGGTTACCAATGTTGTGAAGAATTGTTGCTAATTTCTTTTTGTCTGTCTTCTCTAGATTAGATACGAGATCATTGTGAAGCTTTACTGACTGACTGTGCCAATTTATTTAAATTATGTTGCCATAATAGCTTTTTTTAAATAAATATATATTTCAGAACGGTTGCCATTTTTAGATTTATTTTTCCCCACACGTTTCTAGTGCTCACTAATCGTAAGCCTATCACGCACTGTCCGTAACCTGCCTTTAACGACGCCTGTTGCACTCGTATACACTTTTTTTTCCCATTGTGGCCTCTTTCATTGTCTACCTTCCTGCCATGAACCTGTTGCTGGTAATGTAAGGAACAGGAGTAGGCCATTCAGCCCCTCGAACCTGCTCCGCCATCCTATTAGATCATAATGAGAAGTCGCACAACACCAGGTTATAGTCCAACAGATTTATTTAAAATTACAAGCTTTCAGAGCTATCCTGCCCCTTCTTCAGGTAAAGTTACACTGAGTGAATCTACAAAAGTTCACAGAATATAAACACAGATACTACAGAGATACTATTAGATCATGGCAGATCTGTACCTCAACTCCATGCCTTCGCTCCATGTCCCTTGCTACCCTTACCTAACAAATCAACAACTTGCATTTATATAGCGCCTTTAACCTAGTAAAAACGTCCCAAGAAGCTTTGCAGAAGCGTAATCAGAAAGAATTTGACACCGCGCTCCATAGAGATTCAAGGACAGGCGACCAAAAGCTTAGTCAAAGTGGTAGGTTTTAAGGAGCGACTTAAGAGGAGAGAGAGGAGGAGGAGCGTTTTAGGGAGGGAATTCCAGAGCTTGGAGCCGAGGCAGCTGAAGGCACGGCCGCCGATGGTGAAGCGAAGGAAATCGGGGATGCGCAAGAAGCCAAAATTTGAGGAGCGCCGAGATCTCGGAGGGTTGTAGGGCTGGTGGAGATTACAGAGATAGGGTGGGGTGAGGCCAGGGAAGGGATATGAAAACAAGGATGAGAATTTTTAAATCGATAGGTTGCCGGATCTATCAATCTCAGTCTTGAAAGCTCCAATTGTCCCAGCATCCACAGCCTTTTTGGGGTTAAACCTTCTTGGATCACCATTCTTGTCGTGTTACTCTCGGGGCTTTTGCTTTCTATGGGTTTGGTTCTGTGGGCAACCTCTGACACAGCACTCGAGTAGTTATTCATGTTTGAGGTTAGATGGTGAGTGTTGGTAGGTAATTTACCAGTGGAGCCAAGTCTGTGCAGGGGGTCACTTATAGATAGCAGTCAGGAATGGGAAGCCTGGCTGACTTTAACCCTCCTTGGCCTAGAAGAACTGAGACCAGTTGTACAACCCCTGTGCCACACTACCTTGAGGCCAGCCAACTCTGTATAGACTGGCGATCAAACCTGGGATCTTGTATGTCTCAGTTCCTCATTGGGGAAGTATCTTATAGTTGCACTTGTATAGGGTTTCAGGTGGATGACCTTTCGTCAGAACTGGAAAAGGTTAGAGTTGTAACAGGTTTTAAGCAAGTGCAGGGGCAGGGAAAGGCGGGGGGAGGAAAGAACAAAAGGGAAGGTCTGTGATAGGGTGGAAGGCAGGAGAGATTAAATGACAAAAGGGATGATGGTGCAAGGCAAAAGGAGATGGACAAGTAAAGAAACAAAAGATGGGTCTAGAGGAGGCGTAAATGGGAATAATCACCAACAGTTGCCATTCGAAAAAATGGGGGCAGAGGTTATGATCTGAAATTGTTGAACTCCGTGTTCAGTCCAGAAGGCTGTAAAGTACCTGATCGAAAGATGAGGTGCTGTTCCTCGATCTTAAGCTGAGCTTCAACGTCGAGATATTGGGACAGGTGATCAAAGAGAGAGGTTTTAAGGAGTGTCTTAAACGAGGTAGAGAGGTTTAGAGAGGGAGTTCCAGAGCTTCGGGCCTAAACAGCTGAAGGCTCGGCCACCAATGGTGGTGGAGAAGATACTGGGTCGGAAGCGCCGCTCAGTCAAATAGGACGGCGAGGTTGCGAACAGTCCGGTTCAGCCTCAGACAGTCGCCAGGGAGAGGGATTGGAATCGATGGCTAGGGAACAGAGTTTGTGGTGGGTGCCGAAGATAATGGCTTTGGTCTCCCCGATATTTAATAGAAGGAAATTTTCTGCTCATCCAATACTAGGTGTCAGGCAAGCAGCGTGATGAATTAGATGCAGTGGAGTGGTCAAGAGAGCTTGTGGTGAGGTAGAGCTTGATGTCATCAGCGTACATGGAGAATCTGACGTGTTTTAGGATGATGTCGCCGAGCAGCAGCATGTAGGCGAGAAATAGGAGGGGGGCCGAGGATAGATCCTTGGAGTATTCCAGAGGTAGTGGTACAGGAGCGGGAATAGAAGCCATTGCCTGTAACCGTCATGAATAATGGAAGGGTTGAGTGAACTGATGCCAGTGTGAAGTAGAGAGGGAGGCGGAGAAGTAGAAGAGTCCCCAGAATAAACTGCAGGGCAACGTGCTAATGTTAACTGGGGAAAGATGAGCACCTCCGTGTCAGTGATAACCATATAAATGAGGTTTAGCAACAGGGATTAGTAGTACTTATCCACAAGGTTTCTGCAAGAAATGAGAGAGAATCCCTGCAATTTTTACCACAATCTTCAACAATATAAGTGATGGACAGACCCATTCCCCACTGCATTCTCAGTATCATAAACTACATGACTGATTTTTGTTTAGAGTTGTTGAACTTTTGGGGGGTGTTTTGAAGTTTTTGCGTGTTTTCTAGGTTGACGTGAATAGGGCATGAAGTGTAGTCACTGGTGTAATAAAATATAGAGCCTTTCACGACCACTGGACGTCTCAAAGCGCAATTAAGTATTTTTTTTTTGGAGTGTAGTCACTGTTGTAATGTGGGAAACGCGGCAGCCAATTTGCGTACAGCAAGCTCCCACAAACCGCAATGCAATAATGATCAGATAATCTGTTTTTGTTATGTTGATTAAGGGATAAATATTGGCCAGGACACCGGGGATAACTCCCCTGCTCTTCTTTGAAATAGTACCATGGGATCTTTTACGTCCACCTGAGAGAGCAGACGGGGCCTCGGTTTAACGTCTCATCTGAAAGACGGTACCTCCGACAGTACAGCACTCCCTCAGCACTGCACTGGAGTGTCAGCCTAGCTTTATGTGCTCAAATCCCTGGAGTGGGACTTGAACCCACAACCTTCTGACTCACAGGCGAGTGTGCTACCCACTGAGCCACAGCTCAGGAAACCTGGCAGGCAATTTGCAGATTGCACACAGCAGGATCTGTTTTAGTGATGTCGGTTGAGGGATAAATATTGGCCAGGACCCCGGAGGAGAACTCCCCTGCTCTTCTTTGAAATAGTGCTGCAGGATCTTTTACGTCCACCTGAGAGGACAGACGGGGCCTCAGTTTAACGTCTCATCCGAAAGACGGCACCTCCTACAGTGCAGCACTCCCTCAGTACTGCACTGGGAGTGTCAGCCCGGATCTTGTGCTCAAGTCTCTGGCGTGGGACTTGAACCCACAACCTTCTGACTGAGCGAGGGGAGAGTGCAAGTACCAACTGAGCCATGGTTGACTATAGCCAGCATGAGTTCGCCCCTTCAATTATCGGAGGGAGATGTAACAAAAAAATATGGTGGCAGTAAAATATGCAAAAGATTTACGCATTAAAAGGAAAAGAGGAACGTTGAGTGGAAGTAAGTGAGGTAGGTTGGGTACTTGTGGGTCTGCCACTGAGCCTGGGCAAGGTAGCCATCTACAGGTCCAGGTTGGATGCGACCCGTGGGGGTAGCCTGCCTGCCTGCCTCTCTTCCGCGGCCTTGTCCGCACCCAGGTGGCCCTGGAGAAGGAGCACACGGTGTCCGTCGGTACGCTTGAAGCATTCCACGATGATGGGTACTGCATGGACTGGAGGGGGCCTGGTGGCTAATGCGAATAGCATTATCATTTAAGTTCATAAGTTTCCTTTGTTTTAGCTGAAGTTCTTTATTGGTTGTGTCCCCCAAGGGGGGTGGGGACTTTTTAGGTTTTGTTTGATAGCACTGGGCTAACCCCAAGTGCCTCCAGGTAGATGGAATGGGAGGAGACACGTGTTTTTTTTAATTTGTTCCTGGGATGTGGGCGACGCTGGCAAGGTCAGCATTTATTGCCCATCCCTAATTGCCCTTGAGAAGGTGGTGGTGAGCCGCCTTCTTGAACCGCTGCAGTCCGTGTGGTGAAGGTACTCCCACAGTGCTCTTAGGGAGGGAGTTCCAGGATTTTGACCCAGCGACGATGAAGGAACGGCCAATATATTTCCAAGTCAGGATTGTGTGTGACTTGGAGGGGAACTTGGAGGTGGTGGTGTTCCCACGCGTCTGCTGCCCTTGTCCTTCTAGGTGGTAGAGGTCGCAGGTTTTGGAGGTGCTGTTGAAGAAGCCTTTGGCGAGTTGCTGCAGTGCATCTTGTAGATGGTACACACTGCAGCCACCGTACGCCAGTGGCGGAGGGAGTGAATGTTTAAGGTGGTGGATGCTTTGTCCTGGATGGTGTCGACTTTCTTGAGTGTTGGAGCTGCACTCATCCAGGCAAGTGGAGAGTATTCCATCACACTCCTTACTTGTGCCTTGTAGATGGTGGAAAGGCTTTGGGGAGTCAGGAGGTGAGACAAGTGCGGCAGATGGCTTGTCAATCAAGCACCAGCACAGATTAGTTGGGCCGAATGGCCTGTTTCTGGCGCTGTTGGATTGTCATTGAGAAAAGGCGTCCCGCCCACGTGGTGCCGACGCCGGATCGGCAACATTGGGAGACAGTGACCAATGGGCGAACTCCCCGTCACCACGGCAACGCGCCACAACAATGAGCCGACGCTGGTGGAGCGCAGCTTCTGTGAAACAAAGGGAGGCACAGCCAGCCCATCCATCCGGGCAGAAGATCTATTATTGTTATGAATATTAATAGTGGTGTTTAAAGTTTACGTGTGCAGCGACTAATGTGAAGGCGGGTGCGGCGGGGTGAGGGGTGGTGGAAGTGGCCGGGCTCCTCTCAGTACAGACAGCAGGCGAGCGGCGCACCATGAGCCGGAGAGAGGAGGACGAGACGGGTAGTAATGCCACCGAGGGCAAGGACGACCAGGAGAGTTATACCCAGGTGGAGCTGGACAGCTCAGGTAACATTGGGGGTGGTGGGGTTTGGTGGGGAGGTTTGAATGGGGGTTGGTGGGGGGGGGTTTGGATGGGGGTTATTTGCGGGGGTTGGCTGGGTGTTGGTTGGGGGGGTTTGGATGGGGTTTATTTGCGGGGATTGGCTGGGTGTTGGTTGGGTGGGTTTGGATGCGGGGTGGTGGAGTGGGGGGCAATGTTCCCTGTAATTTTTTGGGGGGGGAGCGCGGCCCCTTTAACGGGCTGCGCGGCCCATTCAAATTTCCGCACACACGTGGCTTTCCCATTCAAAAGCCAGCTTGCATGCCACGTGTGACCTCGAGACAGCTGCCCGGCCATGCAGCTTAAAGGGAACGTTGGTTGCCAACCTTCCAGGATTGTCCTGGAGTCTCCAGGAATTAAAGGTTAATCTCCCGGACACTGCTACGAGTAATCTGGGAGATAAGTTATAGGGGCTTTAAAATAAATTACGTGTTTATTTTTCTTTGAACAATTTGTTGATTAAGTTATTAAAAATATCGGAGATAGGGAAAAATGCTGGTTGGGGTGGTTGGAGGTGGGAGGTCATGTGATTAAACCTCCAGGAATACGTCCAACCAGAGTTGGCAACCTCATGCTGGACTGAGACTCACCTGAAGATTGGAGTCTTGCTCCACTTCCCTCGGAGTCTTTTGGTGCCTCAGCACCTCAAGTGGTTTTGACTTCACCACTGATGCTAAACTTGTCTGGCTGAAGAATAGAAAACAATGGGGCTCATTTTAACTTTGGCCGATAGTGTAAAATGGACGATATCGGATCAGCCACTCGGATTGCCATTGACCTCCAAGCCAGTCATTTATTTTTCACACTAATCATAACATTGAAGACTCCACGAAGATTAACACCTTATTTTCCAGTCTAAGCTTTGGGCCTGTCGTTGCCAACCTTCTTTCTGTCATTAACTTAAGAACATAAGAATTAGGAGCAGGAGTAGGCCTTACGGCCCCTCGAGCCTGCTCCGCCATTCAATAAGATCATGGCTGATCTTCGACCTCAACTCCACTTTCCCGCCCGATCCCCATACCCCTTGATTCCCCTAGAGTCCAAAAATCTATCGATCTCAGCCTTGAATATGCTCAAAGACTCAGCATCTGCAGCCCTTTGGGGTAGAGAATTCCAAAGATTCACAACCCTCTGAGTGAAAAATTCCTCCTCATCTCAGTCTTAAATGGCCGACCCCTTATCCTGAGACTATGCCCCCTAGTGCTGGCCTCTCCAGCCAGAGGAAACAACCTCTCAGCATCTACCCTGTCAATCCAAGGTTTAAATTGGTGATTACACTGACACAGGAGGAACCTAGTGTCCCAATGACCAGCTGTCTAGTTTCTTATTGAGATTGCCCATCAGTGGCCATATCTGACTACTTTATCTACTACAGCTTTTTTTTTTCCTTCTTCAGGTTCTTCTGGTTTTCCAAGTATATTAAAAAGCTTCACACGGGAGGGATCTACAACTGTCTGTAGTCTTGATGTTGGGTAAGAATACAAGAGCAGGTGATATCACTTTGATATTCAAATTAAATTCTAGACAGAAAATTCTGGAAATTCCCGGCAGGCCAGTCAGGATCTGAAAGGGAGAAGGCAGGTTAATTCTTAAATCAGTCTCCCTGCAGTATTAACTGGCAGTGTCAGCCATGGCTCAGTGGGTAGCACTCTCGCCTCTGAGTCAGAAGGGTGTGGGTTCCCAGTCCCACTCCAAGAGACTTGAGCACAAAATCTGGGCTGACACTCCCAGTGCAGTATTGAGGGAGTGCTGCACAGTCGGAGGTGCCGTCTTCCGGATGAGATGTTAAACCGAGGCCCCGCCTGCTTTCTCAGGCGGATGTAACAGATCCTATGGCCACTATTTCGAAGAAGAGCAGGGGAATTCTCCCTGATGTCCTGGCCAATTTATCCCTCAACCAACATCACTAAAAACAGATTATCCGGTCATTATCTCATTGCTGTTTGTGGGACCTTGCTGTGCACAAATTGGCTGCCGCGTTTCCTACATTACAACAGTGACTACACTTCAAAAAAGTACTTCACTGGCTGTAAAGCGCTTTGGGATGTCCCGAGGTTGTGAAAGGCGCTAGAGAAGTGCAAGTTCTTTCTTTACCCCATTCAGATGCTGACGAAACAGCCATGTCTTTCTGCTATGCTCTGTTTTTAATTTCAGACTTTCAGCATTACATTTTTTTTCTGTTTTATCTGTACAGTTGATGAATGTGGGATTGGATTGGTAATTAGTACCAACTAGGCAAACAAACAAATAATAAACGGAAAATGCTTGAAATACACAGAGGTTCGGTCAGCATCCGTAAAGAGAAAGGACAGGTTGTGATGTTTTGGGTGTGTACGCCCTGCAGAACAGTTTTGATGATGGGTAAACCACAACAACAATGACACCGACAAAAGAAACTTTCATTTATATAGAAGGAGATTTTAGGAGTGGTGCCTAAAAGCTTTGTAGAATCGTAGAATGGTTACAGCACAGAAGGAGGCCATTCGGCCCGTCGAGCCCGTGCCAGCTCTCTGCAAGAGCACTTCAGCTAGTCCCACTCCCCCGCCCTTTCCCCGTAGCCCTGCAGATTTTTTTCCTTCAGGTACTTATCCAACTCCCTTTTCAAAGCCACAATTGAGTCTCCCCCCACCACCCTTTCAGGCCGTGCATTCCAGATCCTAACCACTCGCTGCGTAAAAAAGTTTTTCCTCATGTCGCCATTGGTTCTTCTGCCAATCGCCTTAAATCTGTGTCCTCTGGTTCTCGACCCTTCCGCCAATGGGAACAGTTTCTCTCGATCTACTCTGTCCAGACCCCTCATGATTTTGAACATACGAAATAGGAGCAGGAGTAGGCCACTTGGCCCCTCGAGCCTGCTCCGCCATTCAATAAGATCATGGCTGATCTTGGGCTTAAAGCCACTTCCCTGCCCGCTCCCCATAACCCTTCACTCCCTTATCTTGCAAAAATCAGTCTATCTCCACCTTAAATGTCTTCAATGACCCAGCCTCCACGGCTCTCTGGGGCAGAGAATTCCACAGATTTACGACCCTCTGAGAGAAGAAATTCCTCCTCATCTCAGTTCTAAAAGGGTGACCTTTTATTTTGAAACTATGCCCCCGAGTTCTAGATTTCCCCACGAGGGGAAACATCCTCTCTGCATCTACCTTGTCGAGCCCCCTCAGTATCTTATATGTTTCAATAAGATCACCTCTCATTCTTCTAAACTCCAATGAGTATAGGCCCAACCTGCTCAACCTTTCTTCATAAGACAACCCCTTCATCTCAGGGATCAACCTAGTGAATCGTCTCTGAACTGCCTCCAATGCAAGTATATCCTTCCTTAAATAAGGAGACCAAAACTGTACGCAGTACTCAAGGTGTGGTCTCACCAATACCCTGTACAGTTGTAGCAGGACTTCCCTGCTTTTATACTCCAACCCCCTTACAATAAAGGCCAACATTCCATTTGCCTTTTTGATTACTTGCTGTACCTGCATGCTAACTTTTTGTGTTTCATGCACAAGGACCCCCAGGTCCCTCTGAACTGTAGCATTTTGTAATCTCTATTTAAATAATAATTTGCTTTTTTATTTTTCCTGCCAAAGTGTATAACCTCGCACTTTCCCACATTATACTCCATCTGCCAAATGTTTGCCCACTCACTTAGCCTGTCTATATCCCTTTGCAGATTCTTTGAGTCCTCTGCACAACTTGCTTTCCCACCCATCTTTGTATCATCTACAAACTTGGCTACATTACACTTGGTCCCTTCATCCAAGTCATTAATGTAGATTGTAAATAGTTGAGGCCCCAGCACCGATCCCTGTGGCACCCCACTAGTTACCGTTTGCCAACCGGAAAAATGACCCATTTATCCCGACTGTCTGCTTTCTGTTAGTTAGCCAATTCTCTATCCATGCTAATATATTACCCCCAACTCCGTGAGCTCTTATCTTATGCAGTAACCTTTTATGTGGTACCTTATCGAATGCCTTCTGGAAATCCAAATACACCACATCCACTGGCTCACCCTTATCCACCCTGCTCGTTACATCTTCAAAGAACTCCAGCAAATTTGTTAAACATGATTTCCCTTTCATAAAACCAGGCTGATTCTGTTTGACTGCATTATGATTTTCTAAATGCCTTGCTACTGCTTCCTCGATGAAGGACTGCAGCATTTTCCCAATGACAGATGTTAGGCTAACTGGTCTATAGTTTCCTGCTTTCTGTCTCCCTCCTTTCTTAAATAGGGGTGTTACATTTGCGGTTTTCCAATCCGCTGGGACCTCGCCAGAGTCCAGGGAATTTTGGTATATTGCAACCAATGCATCCACTATCTCTGCAGCCTTTTAAGACCCTGGGATGCAGGCCATCTGGTTCAGGGGACTTGTCGCCTTTTAGTCCCATTATTTTACCAACTACTTTTTCCTTAGTGATAGTGATTGTTTTTAGTTCCCCCTCCCTGTGGCCCCTTGATTATCCATTATTGGAATGTTGTTAGTGTCTTCTCCCGTGAAGACAGATACAAAATATTTGTTCAGATTCTCTGCCATTTCCCCGTTCCCCATTATTAATTCCCCATTCTCATCCTCTAAGGGACCAATGTTTACTTTAGCTACTCTCTTCCTTTTTATATACCTGTAGAAGCTCATACTTTCTGTTTTAATATTTCTTGCCAGTTTACTCTGATAATTCATCTTCTCTCTCTATTATTTTTTTAGTCATCCTTTGCTGGTTTTTAAAAATTTCCCAATCCTCTGGCCTCCCACCAAT
Organism: Squalus acanthias; assembly: GCA_030390025.1. Lineage (NCBI taxonomy): Eukaryota > Metazoa > Chordata > Chondrichthyes > Squaliformes > Squalidae > Squalus > Squalus acanthias. The sequence continues at coordinate 15,021,542 of CM059429.1, forward strand.
CTTGGCAACATTGTATGCCTTCGTTTTCAATTTGATACCATCCTTTACTTCCTTAGTTAGCCACTATCAAATCTCCTCTCAACCTTCTCTGCTCTAAGAAGAACAACCCCAGCTTCTCCAGTCTATCCACGTAACTGAAGTCCCTCATCCCTGGAATCATTCTCATAAATCTTTTCTGCACCCTCTCTAAGGCTTCCTAAAGTGCGGTGCCCAGAATTGGACACAGTACTCCAGTTGAGGCCGAACCAGTGTTTTATAAAGGTTCATCATAACTTCCTTGCTTTTGTACTCTATGCCTCTATTTATGAAGTCCAGGATCCTGTATGCTTTTTTAACCGCTTTCTCAACCTGCCCTGCCATCTTCAACGATTTGTGCACATATACCCCCAGGTCTCTCTGGTCATGTACCCCCTTTAGAATTGTACCCTTTGGTTTATATTGCCTCTCCTCATTCTTCCTACCAAAATGTATCACTTCGCACTTTTCTGCGTTAAATTTCATCTGCCACGTGTCCACCCATTCCACCAGCCTGTCTATGTCTTCTTGAAGTCTATCACTATCCTCCTCACTGTTCACTATAATTCCAAGTTTTGTGTCATGTGCAGATTTTGAAATTGTGCCCTGTACGTCCAAGTCATTAATATATATCAAGAAAAGCAGTGGTCCTAGTACCAACCCCTGGGGAACACCAGTCCAAAAAACAACCGTTCACCACTACTCTCTGTTTCCTGTCACTTAACCAATTCCGTATCCATGCTGCCACTGTCCCTTTTATTCCATGGGCTTCAACTTTGCTGGCAAGCCTATTATGTGGCACTTAATCAAACGCCTTTATCAAAGAGGCGGGTTTTAAGGAGGATCTTAAAGGAAGTTAGGGAGGCAGAGAGGTTTATGGAGAGAATTCCAGAGCTGACCTGCCCGAAACCAGCCACCTGCCTCCTTCCCCCGCGTTTCGGGCAGGCAGCTGGCCGACGGCATGTACATAAGGCCCAGGAGTTAAAATAGGCCAGGCCTCAAACCGATGATATCAGACAGGTTGGACGCTCGGCCCCTCCCCTCCCCTTCCACCCGTCTGAGACACGCTCCCTGTTAAAACCCTCCTTCGCCTCCCCCCACCCCCGCATTTTGGAAATTTTAATGGGGATCCCTGGGAATGTATCATTATTTGCAGGCCATTCCCAGGATTGTGTCAATATTTTTAACGGGTCCCAAAGAATGTCAGTTTTTGCTGTGGGTCCCTAGAGGTATTTGCAGTTTTTGAGTTATTAGAAACCATCAATATTTGCAGGGGGTTGGCAGGAGTGTGCTAATAGTTGCTATGGGTTCCCGGGAGCTTATCAATATTTCAAGGACCCCCCCTCCCCACACAGATACGTTTTAAAACCACCACAGCACAAGGTATTAGTCTGTGAATTCCATACAACGGAAGATTTGGTCTTTAAGTTCCGAGTCAGTTTGCGATACGCAATTGTTAACTTACATTTTCATCAAACAGGACCGACGAAACCACTCGGTGCCTTTTGGCCCCTCCTTCTGCCGAAAGCCTTGGTATTTACGAGCCCCTACTGATGCCGGCGTTAACACAGACGGATTCCAGCTGGCTTCTTAGTCACAGTCTCAAGAAAACTGGTAAGACACTACGCTGTTTCTGAGAGCAAAGACTGGAAAATTACAGTGAAAAGCAAACAACTGTGTTCACCTGAATTGCCACGTTGTCCTCAATGTAACGGAGGAGTGCATCGCCCCAAAAATACAGAGGCAAATGACAGTTGAGAAACCTTGTTAAGTGAAGAGATTTCCCTCCTCTGTAACATTTCGGACAATGTGGCAATTCAGGTGAACACAGTTTTTTGCTTTTCTCTGTTATTTTCCAATACATTCCCTTGTATGTACTTGTAATTCGTACTGTATTCGGCACTATTATGATACGCTTTTCATGCGGATCTCTCAAAAAGATAGGGGATGGAGATGATCGGTGACAAATTGGTCTCATTATATCCCCAATTGCTTCTTTGCACATTTGTTTATAAACCTGACAGAATGTCCCTGTAAGACACACCCAATCAAACTTGTTGCTTCAGCAACAACAACTGGCATTTATACAGCGCCTTTAATGTAGTAAAACGTTCCCAAGGTGCTTCACAGGAGCGTTATCAGACAAAATTTGACACCGAGCCACATAAGGAGATATTAAGACAGGGCTTGGTCAGAGAGGTAGGTTTTAAGAAGCGGCTTGAAGGTGGAGACATAGGTAGAGAGGTGGAGAGGTTTAGGGAGGGAATTCCAGAGCTTAGGGTCTAGGCAGATGAAGGCACGACCGCCAATGGTGGAGCAATTAAAATCGGGGATGCGCAAGAGGAGCGCAGAGATTTAGTAGGGCTGGAGGAGGTTGGAGAAATAGGGAGGGGCGCGGCCATTTAAACACAAGGATGAACATTTTAAAATCCTACGTTACAGCAGTGACTGCACATCAAAAGTACTTCATTGGCTGTAAAGCGCTTTGGGCCGACCTGAGGTCGTGAAAGGCGCTATATAAATGCAAGTCTTTCTTTACTGGAGTATAATTGCAGGCAGTATCAAGCTGTTGCAGGGTTTTTTTTTACAAGCACATTTTTAGAACGTATCTGCTCCCACCTGCACTCTCTCTGTACATTCACAATTTACCGTCTGGGAGTGCAGCCACACAGGCATAGAGCTTTCTCACGGCAACAGGACTGCCATATAACATTGGTGCTGTCGGATGTAAACTACTCTCAGCTACTACCTCCCCCGCACCCCAAACATGGACACCAACATAAGGGAGATGCAGCCGGGGATGAGGGGATTCCCGTATTTCCCTCATCCCTGGCACGGTAATAGTGTCAGCCGTGGCTCAGTGGGCAGCACACCCGCCTCTGAGTCAGAAGGTCGTGGGTTCAAGTCCCACTCCATGGGACTTGAGCACATAAAGCTAGGCTGACACTCCAGTGCAGTGCTGAGGGAGCGCTGCACTGTCAGAGGTGCCATCTTTTGGATGAGGTGGACGTAAAAGATCCCATGGCACTATTTTGAAGAAGCGCAGGGGAATTATCCCCGGTGTCCTGGCCAATATTTATCCCTCAATCAACATAACAAAAACAGATTATCTGGTCATTATCACATTGCTGTTTGTGGGAGCTTGCTGTGCACAAATTGGCTGCCGCGTTTCCTACATTACAACAGTGACTACACTCCAAAAGTACTCCATTGGCTGTAAAGCGCTTTGGGACGTCCGGTGGTCGTGAAAGGCGCCATATAAATGCAAGTCTTTCTTTCTAGAGCGGCTAGCCCGTACACTGTGTGAGAGCAGGTGTAATAGCCTGCTAATCCGCATTATTTGGGACCACCTGAGGGTTCGGCCCTGCCTTGGGGGGCCTTAACCCTCGAAGATCTGGAAAAAAACAAAGGGGCTTATTTATTTGCCCCCTTACAAAGGGGTCAACATGAGGGTCTTTTTGTACCGGGCACCCTATGCCGCATTTCCCACCCTCTCCCACCCAGGTGGACCCCAAGTGGCTCTGGGTCCCTGCCAGGCACACTTAAATTAGGTGATCTTCCCTCCCGACCCCACTTAGTTTGCCGCTCGCTGGTGGACGGATCCTGGTACTTATACTGGGATCACTGGCTCACAGATTTTCAGCCCCATATTAGCAAATACTCAAGGATATGATTGGTTTAGAGCAATTTTCTGGCATGCTTCCTCAAAGGAGCGATTTTTTTTTCATGCAAAGATTTATTGCCCTTAGATCGTCTGCTTAAAATCTAAAATATGCATATTTGGTCAAATATATGTAGGTCCCAGATCCTTTAACTAAAAGCTAGGTGTGCTCTGGCATTTTATCCTTAAATTGTATTCTGTTTCCAGAAAGGGTTTAGAGGAAACAGAGCTTGAGCTAAGCAGGGAATTTGACCTGAGTATAATGCAGTAATTACTTCCTACAGAATCTGTTTTCTGGCCTCTTAATATAGTTTGACGTATTGTTCACTTGAATCTCATCCATGTTTTATCATCACGTCTCAAGAAGGACGCGAATCTGCACAAGGATTAGAGAGGAAAGTCCAAAGCCAGCTATCGACAAGCTCGGGGACCTCAGGTACTTCCATTGATATAAGTTAATATTTCGGCTGGGGTTGACCGGTTTAAAGGGGCTGTGATTCAACCCTCCCTAGCACCCCATCCGCCAGCCCCTCAACCGCCCGCACCCCCCCCAACCACCTCCCGATGTGGCGTTATACAACATCAGCTATCACCCAGCATCAAATCGGGGACATTCCTGGTCTCTACACTACAGTACACACCTGGCTGTTCATGTACCCTCTAAGACTGCCTGCAGCGTGATGATCACTAACCTAACCTTCTCACCATCTATATTATATTACATATTTACAGCACAGAAACAGGCCATTCGGCCCAACTGGTCTGTGCCGGTGTTTATGCTCCACACAAGCCTCCTCCCACCCTACTGCACCTCACCATATCAGAATAGCCTTCTATTCCTTTCTCCCTCATGTGCTTGTCTAGCTCCCCCTTAAATGCATCTATACTATTCGCCTCAACTACTCCACGTGGTAGCGGGTTCCACATTCTCACCACTCTCTGGGAAAAGAAGTTTATCCTAAATGCCTTATTAGATTTATTAATGACCCCTTATATTTATATTTGTGACTCCTAGTTTTGGATTCCCCCACAAGTGGAAACATCTTCTCTGTATCTACCCTACCAAAGCCCTTCATAATTTTAATGACCTCTATTAGGTCACTCCTCAGCCTTCTCTTTTCCAGAGAACAGAGGCCCAGCCTGTTCAGTCTTTCCTGATAGTTATAACCTCTCAGTTCTGGCCCCATCCTTGTAAATCATTTTTGCAAATTCTCTAGTGCTGCTATATCCATATTTTTGTTATATGGAGACCAGAACTGACCTTAAATTTGCAATGTACATTGCACAGTCCTTATTTGGGCATCACCGTTCTGTGACACACAATCACACCTGCAGCTGCGCGCTTCTACCACTAGTTGGAGTTCCACTGGCTGGCAGAAGCTGCAGATCTCCATGTCTGTGCCTGCAGCATCGCTAATGCACTCTTGAGGGAAAGCTGCTTTTTGTCCTGAATTTCCATGGGCGAAGCCTATCTGGTAGTTGCACCCAATTTGCCCAAATGGTTCGTGCCACTGGCACTGTAACCGGTCCATTCTTTGTGGGTGAGCATCGAACAAAAGCACAGACACATTTTCTGTTGTTGAAAAATTAATTCACTCGAGTCTGTCTCAAAGCAAAAGATCACAGTTTATTATTCAAAGCGCTTTGGGAGAAGAGTCATAGCCCCCGCGGTCTAGTGACCAGCTTCTCAATTTAATAGTAGCAGCCAAGCTTCTTTATACACTTCAAGAAGCCAGAAAGTACAAACATCAGCAGTTATTACATCATGCGTGACCCTTAGTCAGGGTCTCTAAAAACAACCTGATTAGAATCTTACAATGTTAGCGAAACCCATTCTCTAGTTCTGCTTTGTCTAATGGTGGTTAGCCATCTGGGCTGCAAGGTTTATTCTTGCTCCATCATAGCTTCGGTTAACCTGAGTTGTCTGTTGGTGATTGGACACCATTCGAGGTTAGTTTATTATAGACAACAATGATTCACGTTTTGTTCTGCAGTGTCTGTATTATCTATACCGCAGACCAAGCAAGCAGGTTCTTATTTAATTATACCCCTGTCTCCATCGGCTTGTGGCCTTCGGGAGATACTTTGACCTTTACTCTAGTCCTTTAAGCAGTTCAACTAACTTTAAGCATTACAACTGATTTGCTCTTACATTATTACAATTAATTTTACCCTTACATTTTCCAATAACAAAAAAGTGTTAAATAGATTTGTACGAGTGATTCAGATGTGCACGCTACAGTGGCACTTGCATACCTAAGTGCGCTGCCTTATTTCCAGACCCTTCATTAATCTCAACTGGGCGTGTAAAGAGGAGGGAGCGTTGCTCCTGTTAGCTTGTATGGTGATTACTGCAGTCGCAAACAGATTTTAAAACACTTCTGCTTTTAGGTTTATACATAAATTAACTGAAGATTCAAGTGCAGCCGGACAGCCTCATTGAATTACGCCGCTCAAGATGTCGAATGCTAGTAAAACATATCCCGGGTCGGAGAGAAAAACGTTCCCTGGGAAACAGAGGTTGGACCACTTATTGTTCTGTATTGATTTCAGATAAAGAGACTGATTCAATCCTGGGAGATGACATCAGTGACTCTACCTCCAAAGGCAGCCTTGGGGACCACATTGTTCGTTCTGAGGTATGGAATGTGACTGACTGCTGCTCGGTGCTTCAGAGTGTTTGCATAAAACTCTTGCAGAATAAAGGGATTTTGGATCCTTCTATCCTCAATATAGTCCAGACTGCATCTGTGATGCATTCCTTCAGATTGATGCAGCGATCCTCAGTGTAGTGCAGGTTTCACATGCTGTGCTCTCCTTCAGATCGACACATCTGACCTCCAGCATAGTGCAGCCTGTACACATTGTGCCCTTCAAATTAAGACATCTATCATCAGCATAGTGCAGGTTTCACATGCTGTGCGCTCCTTCAGATCATTCCCTGACAGATTACAGGCCGCCAAAGCCATGAACTCCCTCAGATCAGCCAGTCTTTCAATGCAACGTCGGCTTTATGTAGCGTGAACTGATTCGGATGTGCTCAATCCCCCCGATACACTATATGACTGCACGTTCTATGGCCTTTTTTCAGAATGGCCCATCTATCCTCAAATACCAACAGGGTGCATGCTAAACAGTCCATGCCTTCAGATCTATCCATGTATCCCCAGTTCCATGACACAGGATTTCATCATTCTGTACTTAAAGATGCTCCAGAACTATGTCCAAAAAAAAAAGGAAAAAAAAAACAACTGCTGGTCACTTTCATTGTAATGAGATTTTTGCAACATCTTCACTTGGCATCATTGGTCAAGCGCCACCACCTCGTTAATTAGTCTCTGTGATCTGATTTTCTATCCAGGCCTATAGCCACGTTGAACTGGTTAAATTTGAACTCCCCCAGTGGCTCAGCCATATCGACCAGGAAGGTCACAGGTTTAGTCCCTGGTCTGTGTTGAGTTAGTCTTTCCCAGCTGGGGCAGTGGAAGAGGTGCTACGGTTAGCACAAGTGCTCTCCCGAGTAGGGAGGAGAAGGTCTTCCAAGGGTTTACATTACATTCCGAATCACTATCCGGCATTTCCAGCAACAACAAGCAAACAACAACTTGTATTTTTATAGCGCCTTTAACGTAGTAAAACGTCCCAAGGCACTTCACAGGAGCGTTATCGAACAAAATTTGACGCTGAGCCACATTTTTTCGTATTTGGGATGTGGGCGTCGCTGGCAAGGCCAGCATTTATTGCCCATCCCTAATTGCCCTTGAGAAGGTGGTGGTGAGCCGCCTTCTTGAACCGCTGCAGTCCGTGTGGTGAAGGTACTCCCACAGTGCTGTTAGGGAGGGAGTTCCAGGATTTTGACCCAGCGACGATGAAGGATCGGCCGATATACTTCTAAGTCAGGATGCTGTGTGACTTGGAGGGGAACTTGGAGGTGATGGTGTTCCCGTGCGCCTGCTGCCCTTGTCCTTCTAGGTGGCAGAGGTCGCGGGTTTGGGAGGTGCTGCCAAGAAGCCTTGGCGAGTTGCTGCAGTGCAACATAAGCAGATATTAGGGCAGTTGACCAAAAGCTTGGTCAAAGAGGTAGGTTTTAAGGAGCGTCTTAAAAGAGGAAAGAGAGATAGCGAGGCGGAGCGGTTCAGGGAGGCAATTCCAGAGCTTAGGGCCGAGGCAACAGAAGGCACGGCCGCCAATGGTGGAACGATTAAAATCGGGGATGCTCAAGAGGCCAGAATTGGAGGAGCGCAGAGATCTCGGGGGGGTTGTAGGGCTGGAGGAGGCTACAGAGATAGGGAGGGGCGAGGCCGTGGAGAGATTTGAAAACAAGGATGGGAATTTTAAAATCGCGGCGTTGATTAACCAGGAGCCAGTGTAGGTGATGGGAGTGAGTTAGGGCACAGGCAGCCGAGTTTTGGTCTCTCTGGGCATCGGGGAAGGACAAGGTTGAGCGTGGCTATGATGTCCCTGTGATCTGCCAATACTCACTGACAAATCTCACACATGAATAATGGACACTTGGGCAAGGTACCAGGCAGTGACTGCTAGATTTGTATGTGTGTGAGTGACAAAGGTGGATTTTTGTCTGTATTAGATTTGAATTCCTTATCACTAGTAACAGTACACACAGGGTTAATTGCAGCTTCTATGGGCAGTTTCCGCAAGGAAAATATGTATTTTGCTCTGGTCGGCAAAGGTCAATTAATGTGTGGCTGACTCTTAGGGGGCAAATTTACCCTAACCTGCCTGTCGGGGAACGAAGAGATCGGGTACAACACCGGTTTCACACCCCACCCAACTTTACTCTCCATGAAGTCAATGGAGAGCAATATTGGGCGGGGTGTAAAACCAGCGTTCCACCCGAGCCTGTGGGATTCCCGCCCAGTGTGCTAGGTTAAAATTGCTCCCTTAGTTTCTGTCAGACAAAGGGAGGATAATATGCTAATGTTGATTGATTGTAGAGTCACTGGTAGGGATCTGTTGACAAATGGATTATTGCAGTAGCATTTCAACCCAAGAGCTCGTACCCTGTATATCTTTAATTGGTTAAATGGCTATGAGTGGTAGAGTGCATTAAAGTCTTTTGTCTGACATATCTTCACAGGTTCTTGAAACAAGTTGGTCAAAGGTGACTGGTTCAAATCAAGGAATCCGGCCAGCCTGGAGGTGGTGGCTTTGATTGACGGCTGTATCTGAGACCTGTAGAAACAGGGCAGGGTCAGTGATTGGCTGCAGTCCTTTTTGATGGACCACTCAAGTGGTTTCAATTGTGGGTTTATATTGGACTACCTGCACTTAGACAAGTCTGTAGCTAGCTAGCAGAGAAACTGGGCTAGTTCGACTGTGTGGCAGTGGGTCACCATGGAAGAACTGAACATTGGTTTTGATGGTCCAATGTATGTTAAAAGGTAGCTCAGGGGAAGACTCCATTACTTAGATATATTGAGGAGGATAGCAAAATATTTAAATTACTGGAACATATACTGTTTCACACTGAAGTCATGTACATTTACCTGTTCTACATTGAATGAAGTGGCTATTGGTTTTTAGCCTGAGTTTTATTCTGGTAACGTATATATTCAATTCACCTCTTGAAGGTGAGGAGAATCATATGGTATATTAACATAAGAACATAAGAAATAGGAGCAGGAGTAGGCCATTCAGCCCTTCGAGCCTGCTCCGCCATTCAATAAGATCATGGCTGATCTTCCACTTCAACTCCACCTTCCCACACTATCCCCATATCCCTTGATTCCCTTTTAATATCCAAAAATCTATCGCTCTCTGTCTTGAATATACTCAATGACTGAGCAACCACAGCCCTTTGGGGTGGAGAATTCCAAAGATTCACAACCCTTTGAGTGAAGAAATTTCTCCTCATCTCAGTCCTAAATGGCCGACCCCTTATTCTGAGACTGTGACCCCTGGTTCTAGACTCCCCAACCAGGGGAAACATCCTCCCTGCATCTACCCTGTCAAGCCCTGCAAGAATTTTGTATGTTTCAATGAGATCACCTCTCATTCTTCTAAACTCTGGAGAATATAGACCCAGTCTACTCAGTCTCTCCTCATAGGACAATCCCCCTATTCCAGTAAAGTGGTGTACAGTGATAATGGATCTTTGTTTGATCAGTGGGCCTCGCTATCATTAGCTCGATATTGGGCAGGTAAAGATATACTCCTGATGGTAGGGGATGTGAGGTACATTTATTGGGTCGCCAGTGATGGTCAACCCAAGTAGAATATCTAGCGTAATGCCCAAAAATATATCTATAGAATTATATAGATTTTACAGCACAGAAACAGGCCATTCGGCGCGACAGGTCCGTGCCGGTGTTTATGCTCCACCCGAGCCTTCTCCCACCCCTACTTCATCTAACCCTATCAGCATATCAAACATCTTAGTCTTAGGGATCCACTTGGATGATTATACACAGGAACATCTAACAGTGTGTATTGCGGAGGAAGGGTGACAAGAGATCCACAGTAACAAGTACAGGATGTCACTCAAGTTTTACAGTGACATAAAGTCATGCCTATTTATTATTGTGCATTGGCCAAAGACACGAGCTGTTAATTTGCTGCATAGTCTCTTTGTGTGCTTTTTCCTGATAGTAACTGTTGTCTCTTTATTTAAGTTTACTGACGATATGAAATCTGGGAAGTTGTTTGGATCTACCCTTTACACGCTGCCCAGTGTTGGACCACCTACTATTCTGGCTTATAAACATGAGTCCAAAGAGAAACCGGTTAACTACAAGGCTCTGAGTCCAAAGGTACTTTCTTTATGATCGTCCTGGCAATACATTTTGCATTGAATTATACTTTGGGATTGTGATGTTCCCTAGCACCTGAGGCTACAGCAGATGAACCGAATGCGAGAAATTAATTCCTCATATGTAAAAGAAAGAAAGACTTGAATTTTATGTAGTCAGGACGTCCTAAGGCGCTTTACATCCAATTTTTTTTGGAGTGTAGTCACTGTTGTCATGTAGGAAACGCAGCAGCCAATGTGCGCACAGCAAGCTCCCACAAACAGCAACCAGATCATTTGTTTTTTTCGTGATGTTGATTGAGGGATAACTATTAGGGACACGGGGGAGAACTCCCCTGCTCTTCTTCAAACTAGTGCTGTCTTGTTTTTTTATGTCCACCTGAGGGCACTTCCTCAGTACTACACTGGAGCATCAGCCTAGATTTTGTGCTCAAGTCCCTGGAGTGGGACTTGAACCCACGACCTTCTGACTCAGAGGCGCGAGTGCTACCAACTGAGCCATGACTGACACCTGTTATAATATCGTTATATAACGCGCACAAAGCAGAACTGTTGCTTCCAATACCATTTGTGTATCACCTCCCCCAAACCAGAGGCAAATTTATTAGACCACCTTGGCCATCTGAGATACTCTGTAGTTGTTGCTTTCTGATAGGGGAACACCAAGCACAGTTTCCCTCTGGACAGAGAATATAACAGGTAATAAAGTATTCACGGGTCCTATTCATGGGCACTGATGGGGCATAATTGATGTGAGTATGAAGCTCCAAAAACACCTCGCCTCCTTGTCCAAGTGAAACTGGCAATTTCTGCGTCTTAAATATTGCCGGGTAGAGTTTCTGCTTCAGGCGCACTCAGCGACCCGGGTGCAAATTGCATTCAAAATTGCGATAGTTGTGAGAACTTTCTTTTTCTCAAGTTTCCGCTGAAAAGCATTTGCATATCACCGAAGGTAAAAACCTGCCACGAACCAGTGCAACCGGGCAGTGTTTTAGAACGTAATTTTAAAAAAAATGTTTTGCTTTAAAAAATATTCCTTGATATATTTAAGCGTGGTAACTTGGTGCAGTTTGATTAATGCAGCTGAAAATGGGTTTAACCACAAAAAATCAGCATTTTTAATCAGATTGTCTAGCCCAACACCTGTGAGTAACCCGATTTTGAACAACTGAAAATGACTTTAAAAACTATAAAGAACCATTTGCTAGTTATATTGGGGTACAGTAGCCAGTTTCTTAGTAAATTTTAAATAAACATATATTCAAAAGCTTTTCAAACGTGCCTATTAATGTCCTTGTGCCCAAAAAGAGCCTCCTCGAAGGCCCGCCATTGGGCGCAATTAGCGGAAACGCGGCATGGTGATTAACTCGATCTGGGGGCGGGGCCAGTTTTGTGGGCGGGGCCGGCTTCTAGCGCCAAAGATGGCGGAAACTCGATTCGCGCTGGACGTAATTGGCGCTTAAAATTCCACGGGGTCTCGCGCTGGTTTGGCCGATTCCGGGCGAATTGCGCCGAAGGAAACAGCGCCGCCTAGCGGAAACTCAGAGGTCGCATTTCACACCCAGACAATAAAAAGGAATGCGACTCCTGAACGTCCCTAGGGATGACTTGCTTCCTTCGATTTAAAAACTACCAGCGGAATTTCGAAGCTGTTTACAATGTGTATTATTACTCACACCATTCCAGAGAATATTGTCAGAAATGGTCGAGGAAACACTGCTCCGAGTACAGCGCCGATATGTAGAACATGATCCAGAATCCACTACACTCGACCCGGAGTTATCTAACGTTTGGGGACTGGACATTTTCAGCTGCATTGAATTAGTTGCAACTTTGCCAGGTGTCAGTTTATGAAATACAGAAACAATGTAAAAAAAAACCACAATTTAAAAGAATTTCCAAACTTACCAAAGAAACAAAATAGTGCCCTAAAAAGGTTATGAGGGGTTGAAAGCATTTAATAGTTTCACTGATGTCAGCCTTCCCGAACCAGCGCAATCGGCCGGAAACTTGCAATTTCGACCTGGGGGCGGGGCCAGTTTAGTGGGTTAACAACAGAAAACGCTGGAAAAACTCAGCAGGCGAGGCAGCATCCGTGGAGAGAGAAACAGAGTTAACGTTTCAGGTCGAGACCTTTCATCAGAACTGGAAACAGCAGGAAATCAAATAGATTTAAGGCAAGGATAAAGCTGGGAAAAGGGGGAGGGGATGAAAGAACAAAAGGAGAGATTAAGAGACATTAAGAGATATTCAAGGCAAGAGGTGGTGTTAATGTGACAGGTTGAGGCTGAAAGAAGTGTGAAATGCACTGGCAGAATGAAGGACAGCTGCCAGCTTCTAGGAGGGAAAAAAAAGGGGGGTGGGGGGCAAATGAAAGTGTGTTTAGTGGGTTGCCTGATTCGGGAGAATTGAATCTTGAAGCCGCGCAAAAGATCGGCGCAAACACAAGCGTAAACGGATTTGGGCGTAACTCCCTCACGGTTAGAATTCCCCGATCTTTTGCACCGGTTCGGCTGATACCGCCCAGATTGCACTGATATAACGAGCGGAAACTCGACCCCGAGGTGTATTTTCCAATCGGTACTGTTTTGGGTGCAAGTTCACGCATGCTAAGTTTCCGCCTTGAGGTTACTTCCTGTATCGTGGTACGAGCTTGATAAGTATTCATACCGAAACAGTGCCGACCAGTGAATAAACCTATCATTTGTTGTTTTATTTTGTGTAGGATTGAGCAGTGTTTATTGATGGTAAAGGCAGTGAAATGCTGGCGCTTTGTTGCAAGGTCTGTAAGCTCATCTAAAGTTTTGCGTGGCAGGGTTAGTCTGGGAGTTCCGACCCATGCAACAACATTCGGCGCACAAACGCTGGGAGTTTCCTGGGGTACAGGATTCTCCCGCTTGGCCACCGTACAGAAGATCGGCAGAAATCCCTTTCCAGCAGTGATTCCGCCAATCTTCTGCTGGAGTTACAGCGGCCGATCGGGACAAACCACCCCCCCCCCCCCCCCCCCCCCCCAAGGAACGTCCCAGTTTTAACACGTGATGGGGCAACGTTTCAAATTGCATCGTACTACACGAGGGGCAATTGCATGACCCCGCGCTCCCAGCAGGGGGCAGCCGTACTCACATGGAGTGCGGGGCGGAAACTAAGGGCGACAACGCTCTGTTCCCAATCCTCCCACCTGCGCTCTCTGCAAGGATAGCTCCCGTCCAGGATCACTGAATCACCCTGTGCAGTTATTGAACACAGGCTCAGCTACCCACCTTTCTCCCATGGCTCGTGGTTTGGCTGTCAAACGAGGCCCCAGTTGAGGTTAGGCACTTGGCCAGGGAGGGAAAGTTGGCGACTAAGTTACCGAGCCCACTTTTGGATTGTGCACCTCCTAGCAACTAGGGATAACGGACTCGGAATAAGTTACTTAGTCCAGGAATACTGCCTTAATCTAAGCAGGGGGAGAAAATTACACACAGGGAACTGGCAATTTAAAACAAAAACCCCAATGTTTATTTAAATTCATAATAATATCATGTCCCTGTCTTAAATTTAGGTAAACAATGTCTGGTTTCAAAATCTTAGGGAACTTCATGATGTTAAGGAGTATTGGCAGTGGACCACGAACAGAGCAGTAAGTATGGTGGCTCCTGATCCTAGCACTGAATGTAACTGTTTCACTACCAGCTCAGCTCAGCACTGGCTCATCTCAGCACTGGCTCATCTCCGCACTGGCTCATCTCAGCACCTGAGTACCGACATATCCCACTACCAGCATATCCCACTACCGGCATAGCCCACTACCGACATATCCCACTACCAGCATATCCCACTACCGGCATATCCCACTACCGGAGTATCTCAGTACTAGCTAACATCGCTCCCAGTCAGGAGTGGATATTAAAAGCTATTATCCCACTAACTAGGGATGGAACTCTTAAGGATTCCCACTTTGAAGTTTTAAATCTGTGTGTTTGCCAGGGTATTTGAAGATGACAGCAGGTCTCACATTTCATGACAGAATGTTTAGTCCAGCTCAGAGAAAGTGCACAAGGGAGGCAGGTGTGGGAAATGGAACTATCACATTGCCTGGGACGGGCTCGTCTTCTGTTGTAAGGGTAGAGGAGGTTTATTGGAGAGAATGGACGCACGAGTGTTCCATTCTCCAGTAGTGACAATCCTCACAGTGATATTAAACCCCCTGATCTCCCCCCGCCCCACCCCCCACAGAATAAAGTGATTAAAGTGCTGCTGAGTTGGCATGTGCGCTGTTTTGTATATTGTGCAACAGGACAGAGTGTTTGAACTGGGTTCATGCTCATCATTTCCTTACAGGGTGAGATCCTCATCTCCGTCAAAGGGAGGTGTAAGCGGAGGCAAGCCTTGGGGGGGTGGGGGGGGGGGGCAATTTTAATCTAACCCGCCATCGGGAAACTGACGGGATCGGGTGCAACGCTGGTTTTACATTCCGCCCGATTTTACCCTCTATTGACTCCCAACGAAGATTAATATTGCGGGGTGGGTGGGAGGATTGGTAAAACCGGCGTTCCACGGGATTCCCGACGGCCGGGTTAGGGTAAAATCTCCCCCTTTCCTACAGGCTGCTCCTGTGCGCCCCCTGGTGTCCGCTTACAGTCTCGGCAGAGGCCTGGCAGCAGACCACACACCACCACTTGTTGGTGGGGAGGGGTGTGGGAGAATATTGGGGAAATGACGACATTAGGGAAAATGGAGAAAGGGACATTTTCAAGGGGGGGGGGGGGGAGCGGTTTGGTCTGAATGAAAAGCAGGCTGCCTGTTTCGTCGTGGCTTATAAAGCCCTTTGTTATTCTGCGCCTTTGATGCTGGGACTGAGTGCCTGGTCGGGGCAGCGAAACAGCACGTTCCGAGAGCCTGTCTTCGAACCAGAGAAGAGCTGCATTCAGCCTGTGAGACACCCCTCCAGTCAGCCTTTCACATCAGTTTTCAAACTCGCACAGCGAGGGTCACAAGGCTGGCTGGTGTGGGAAGTGGAAATGTTAAGCTGATGTATTGGCGGGGACTCTACTGCTGAGAGCAGTGTTTGAGGTTTTGTTGCAGATGCCGGACGGAGAATGCGCAAAAGCGTTCCACGGGTGCGGTAGCATAGTGGCTATGTTACTGACGCTAGTAAGCCAGACGCCTGGACTAATGACCTGGAGACACGAGTTCAAATCCCACCACAGGCAGCTGGGGAATTTAATTCAATTAAATAAATCTGGAATAAAAAGCTGGTTTCAGTAATGGTGATCCTTGAAACTGCCGGATTGTCGTAAAAACCCATCTGGTTCACTAATGTCCTTTAGGGAGGGAAATCTGCCGTCCTTACCCAGTCTGGCCGATATGTGACTCCAGACCCACAGTAATGTGGTTGACTCTTAACTGCCCTCTGAAATGGCCTAGCAAACCACTCAGTTGTATTCAAGAAGGCAGCTCACCTTCTTGAGGGCAATTAGGGATGTTTAATAAATACTGGCCTTGCCGGCGACATCCCGTGAATGAGTATTAAAAAAATCCTTCTGGTACAGCACACAATGAGCAGCACCTGTGCCAATCCCAAGAAAAAGGAGAAAATATTAGTGATCACAAATGGTGGCTGGATATCACGGTGTGTTGTTCTAAAATCTTGTGTCACACGCCAGAGTGTTTGGATTCGGTTCACGCGCATTATTTCCCCCGCAAGGTCAGTAGCCAGGCTGTCAATGGGAAATGTGGTCAACAGGCGAGATGCTCTAGCACGCCTCCTAGTGGCTGCATGCAGCGTGGGGTCCAAGTTGCTACTGCCAGCCTGCTCATCCTGTGTCAGTCAAAGGGGGAAGAGGGGACTTTTTTTTTGTTGCAGAAAGTTCATTCCTACTTTACTGACGAAAGCTTCTCCTTGTCTTACAATCAGATACAAAAAGAACTTACATATTGCAGCACTGAGAAAGAGTTCAGCCAGACCCGAGAATCAGCGGTGAGCACAGGGCCCTATGAAGAAGCCACAGAGCACAGTGTAAATCTGGCTCACTTTCAGCTATCACCAGGGCTTCGTATTAAAACCCTAATTGTACCAAACCGGGACAGGACCCAAAGAGAGCGATTGAAACTAAAGTGATTTAACTATATCCAACGATACTGAAGAAAATCATGAGGAATATAGCAAGTGTAGTGGCCACTCTCCCTTTATGAAAATGGGCATTACATTGGCCACTCTCCAGAACCATGAAATATAATTCCTCGGGCCTCCATTATTTCTTTCCTCGTTTCCCACAGAATTCAGTGGATATATCCTATCAGGTCCCAGCACTTTGTTCTCCTTCGGCTTAACTGAATCATCTCATTTCCTTTTATTTCTCATAATATTTTTCATCTCGCTTTTACCTCCTCCCCAAATATCCCTCTACTTTGTAAACACTAAAGTGAAGTACTTATTAAGCATCCTTGCTGATTTCTGTGTAACCTCGACTAACTCACCATTCTCTCCTCTCATGCGTCCCACACCTCGCATTTAACAATTCTCTTTTTGCGGATATATTTGTAGAACACTGTTCTTTTTAATGGCCCAGAAATTAAACAGTGAGGGTTCCCGCGGGGGTAAGGATTCCCCGCGATATCGCACTTCGCGCCTACCTTTTTGCTCCGGGCCCACACGAACTTTAGTCTGAAAGGCTCTCTCTCTTGGAACCGTGCAGTGCTTGCGTGACCCAGAGACGCAATTAGTTCGTGCGAGCTCTGGGATCACGTGATTCAGTTAGAGCCAATGGCAGCACACCATCTTTCATTCATAGTTTTGACAGGAAGACCTGGCAAAGCTATGAATACTATACCCCCCCAAAAGAACAGCTAAACCTCAATTAAATTATTTTTAAAAAAGCCATCACATTAATAAAATAAGTATAGTTAAATAAATTAACCACTTTAAACAAAAAATTAAATTTTTGAAAAAATTTAAAATCTTTTTAAAAGTTATAAAAATAAACTTACCTTTCTTTAAAGTCTCTAAAAAAGATAAACCTGTTGAAAATTTTTTAAAATAACACTTAATTAACTACTTATATTGTTAAAAGGGGGTCCTACGCCTGCTTTCTTTATGTGTAAAATGTTCACCACTTACCTGCGCGTTCAAAGCTGAAAAAATAACTAAGTGCACTGCGTGCGCACAGCCTGTAGCGCGCACGCGGTTCACTTAGGAACCGCCCCCTTTTGAATTCACGAAGTGCCGGTTTCCCGCGCATGCGCAGTGCATGCAGGAAACCGGCAATTGGAGACCTAATACGCGAGAGTACACAGTGCGTACTCTCGCGTATTAGGTCTAATTTTCGGGCCAATATTTTTTGACGTTCTCTCCTCATACTTCTTCTTTGCTTTCCTTATCTCTTAACCTCCTTTTATATTTTCTCTGGCTCTCTCTTATTTCTATCCGACCCAAATGTCCGCCTCTTCAATTTTAGTTTGGCACAGAAGTGGGCCTTTCAGCCCCTCCAGCCTGCAATTATATCATTATATCATTACCTCAACTCCATTTACCCGTCTTTGCTCCATATCCCTCGATACCAATGTTCCCCTGCAAGCTGCGCTTTGATCTGCGCGGCCCGTTTCTTTTAACGCGCGGTCCCTTTAAATCTCTGCGCACGTGCGGTATTTCCCATGGAAAGGTCGGAGAGCGGCCTCCGCGGGACCCTTCGGATTACTGCGCGGCCGGGCAGCTCAGAGGGAACATTGAAATAAGAACAGAAGATGCAGGCCAGGCAGCATTTCCAGCATTTTCTGGTTTTATTTCAGATTTCCAGCATCCGCGGTATTTTGCTTTTTGTATTTAGAGGGAACATCGTTTGATACCCGTAACCTAACAAAATCTATCGATCTCAGTCTTGAAAATTTCAATCGACCCCCCCCCCCACAACATCCGCAGCCTTCTGGGGGAGAGAGAGATTCCGATTTCCACTCCCCTTTGTGTGTGTAAAAAGTGCTTCCTGACTTCTCTTCAACGGATAAAAGAACAGAGGAAACCTGGGTGGTGGAGGGGGTTGGATTTTGTTTCAGGTACACTTCCACCATTACTAACAGGAGCATCTTCCCTCCCTAGGGTAAGGCACATCTTCTGAAACTTAATGGCGAGCGCAAGTGGAAGCAGTTCAGAGAATCCGTGGTAAGTACAGGTTCCCTCGGTGGAGACACAATGCAATTTCTCACATCCAGCAACAGCAGGACTGATTATTAAAATACCTTATTGTGTAAACTGAATGATTTGAAAAAACAGGGAGAGCTGACTTCAGATATACCGCCCCATGCAAGCTTTCGAAACCTCAGAACCAAAGGCAAACCTTTAATGTCGCACATGTTATTCCTGAGACATCAACTACCTTCCCATCAAGGTATCCCCTAATGGGCTCGGCCATCCAGATAAGTGGCTCAGTCTCCTCTTGCAAACGTTATCTGAGGTATTCGCCAAAACAGTCTTGACCTGGTGAGGTGCGACCTGCAGGCAATCCATAAACAGAGACAAGTAGCTCTCCTCTGAAACTCGTAGCTAACTCCAAACAGCACTATGTGTTGCTCACAGACAAATCGTTAAGGCAATGCACAAAGAATTCCTTTAAGAAACAGCTGATGGGATTGCATTTAAAATTCACAATGCTTGGCCCAAGTAGAAATTTCATGTGAAAAGATATAACTTCAGAGTTTGTGTCCTGCTTCTGTCATAGGTCCCTCAACAACAACAACAACTTGTATTTATATAGAAACATAGAACAATAGGAGCAGGTGTAGGCCATTCGGCCCTTCGAGCCTGCTCCGCCATTCAATATGATCATGGCTGATCCTCTATCTCAATACCATATTCCCGCTCTCTCCCCATACCCCTTGATGCCTTTTGTGTCTATAGCGCCTTTAACGTAGTAAAACGTCCCAAGGCGCTTCATAGGAGCGTTACCAAACAAAATTTGACACCGAGCCACATAAGGAGATATTAGGGCCAGTGACCAAAAGCTTGGTCAAAGAGGTAGGTTTTCAGGAGCGTCTTAAAGGAGGAAAGAGAGGTAGAGAGGCGGAGAGGTTTAGAGAGGGAATTCCAGAGCTTAGGGCCTAGGCAGCTGAAGGCACGGCCCTGCATGCTACATCCTTATTTATTTAGAGTAACTAAGGAGAAACTGTTTCCACTGGCAGGACAGTCGGTAACCAGAGGACACAGATTTAAGATGATTGGCAAAAGTACCAGAGGGGAGATGAGGAGAATTTTTTTTTATGCAGCGAGCTGTTATGATCTAGAATGCACTGCCTGAAAGGGTGGTGGAAGTAGATTCAATCGTTACTTTCAAAAGGGAATTGGATAAATACTTGAAAAGGAAAAAATTTGCAGGGCTATGGGGAAAGAGCGGGGGGAGTGGGACGAATTGGAGAGCTCTACCAAAGAGCCGGCACAGGCACGATGGGCCGAATGACCTCATCCTGCGCTCTACGATCCAGGTCCAAACTCTCTGCAGTACAGAACGGCAGAGTTCCAATGCGCTGCATTAACCTTACTCTGCTGTACATGCTTCAGCCTGTTACAGAATTCAACGCGCTGTGTAAGAATTGGGATTTGCCACTGTGATTTCTTTTGTAGGTATCAATTGGATTTGATTTGTGCCAATTTTGTGGTAAAAGCTTAAAGCCCTTACCTACACACAGACAACTGAGTGCAGGACCATCTGAAATGGTGAGTACGTTTGGTCTTAAAGTTTCCCCTTTTCCCGTTTTTCATTTATTTCCCCATGACCTCCATGATTTGTACTTTACTGAATGCGATCATTCAGGTTTAATATACCCTGGCTGCCCTCCAGAACCGAACCCAAGTAGCCATTCTTTGTACTTGAGCCTACACAGTGAGTGTCGGCAGGCTATCTGACCCTCGTACTTGCCTCTGTCACCTCCAAAATCGACTACTTCAATGCTCTCCCTGCCATCTACTCTTTTCCATAAATTTCAGCTCCTCTGAAACTCTGATGCCCATATCCTATCCCGCGCCCATCACCGCCATCCTCGCTGCCCTGCATTGGCTCCTGGTCTCTCAATGCCTCACATTTAAAAATTCTCACCTTTGCATTTGAATCCCTTCAAGGTCTTGCCTTTCCCTATCTCTATAACCTTCCCCAGCCCTACAGCTCTCCCAAACCCTCCATTCTTCTGGCTCCAGCTCTTGTGCATCCACCTCCCTGCTTTTGCCCCACCAATGATACATTTTGGTAGAAAGAATGAAGAGAGGAAATATAAACTAAGGGGTACAATCCTAAAGGGGGTGCATGAACAGAGAGACCTGGGGGTATATGTGCACAAATCGTTGAAGGTGGCGGGACAGGTTGAAAAAGCAGCTAAAAAAGCTTACGGGATCCTGGGCTTCATAAATAGAGGCACAGAGTACAAACGCGTGGAAATTATGATGAACATATATAAAACACTGGTTCGGCCTCAACTGGAGTATTGTGTCCAATTCTGGGCACCACACTTTAGGAAGGATGTGAAGGCCTTAGAGAGGCAGCAGAAAAGATTTACGAGATGATTCCAAGAATGAGGGGCTTCAGTTACGTGGATAGACTGGAGAAGCTGGGGTTGTTCTCCTTAGAGCAGAGAAGAGTGAGCGGAGATTTGATAGAGGTGTTCAAAGTCATGAGGGGTCTGGACAGAGTAGATAGAGAGAAACTGCTCCCATTGGCAGAAGGTTCGAGAACCGGAGGACACAGATTCAAGGTGATTGGCAGAAGAACCAAAGGCGACGTAAGAAAAATCTTTTACACAGCGAGTGGTTAGGGTCTGGAATGTACTGCCTGAAAGGGTGGTGGAGGCAGATTCAATCATGGCTATCAAAAGGGACATAAGAACATAAGAACATAAGAAATAGGAGCAGGAGTAGACCAATCGGCCCCTCGAGCCTGCTCCGCCATTCAATGAGATCATGGCTGATCTGATCCAACCTCAACTCTAAAGAACACAAGTAGGAGCAGGACCAGGCCACTCGGCCCCTGGGCCCGCTCCGCCACCCACAGGGCCTTGACCGATCCGAACTCAAACTCATGTCCAATTTCCAGCCCGCTCCCCTTAACCCCGGATTCCCTTTACTTCTAGGAAACGGTCTATTTCTGTTTTAAATTTATTTAATAAAGTAGCTTCCACAGCTTCCTGGGGTAGCAAATTCCACAGACCCACTACCCTCTGAGTGAAAAAGTTTCTCCTCATCTCAGTTTTGAAAGAGCAGCCCCTTATTCTAAG
This sequence comes from Squalus acanthias, assembly GCA_030390025.1. Lineage (NCBI taxonomy): Eukaryota > Metazoa > Chordata > Chondrichthyes > Squaliformes > Squalidae > Squalus > Squalus acanthias. The sequence continues at coordinate 15,043,222 of CM059429.1, forward strand.
ATTATGTCCCCTAGTTCTAGTTTCACCCATCATTGGGAACATCCTCACCGCGTCCACCCAATCAAGCCCCTTCACAATCTTATATGTTTCAATAAGATCGCCTCTCATTCTTCTGAACTCCAATGAGTAGAGTCCCAATCTACTCAACCTCTCCTCGTATGTCCACCCCCTCATCCCCGGAATTAACCGAGTGAACCTTCTTTGTACTGCCTCGAGAGCAAGTACGTCTTTTCTTAAGTATGGGAGTTGGATAAGTACCTGAAAGAAAAAAATTTGCAGGGCTACGGGGAAAGGGCGGGGGAGTGGGACAAGCTGAAGCGCTCTTGCAGAGAGCCGGCACGGGCTCGACGGGCCGAATGGCCTTCTTCCGTGCTGTAACCATTCTATGATTCTATGATTAGTTCCCATTCTCTGGAATTCCCTGTCTAAACACCTCCACACTTCCCTCTCCATCATTAAGGCCCTCCTTAAATTCCACCTCTTTGACCAAGCTTTTGGTTGTTGTCCCCCCCCCCCCGCCATCTCTCTTTCCTTCTTTGGCTCAGCATCCATTTTCCTCATGCTTAATCCATTCAATTAAGCTGCAGAACAGGCAGGTAGCCTTATCTAGGCATCTCCCAGTGCCAGTCTAGAGCTAGCCTGCAGGAGAAATATGAACGTTTTCTTGGGTGGGAAACCCTGCCTATTGCTCAGTGCTTCCCCTTTGATACTGTAGCTCAGATCTAGAAATTACCACACGGAACCCGCGCGTATGAATCCACGATCGGTCCTGTTACTCTGGCCTCCCAGTGTGTTGCAGAATAGTTTGACGCTTTGATTTGCGGGGTAGTTTTTGTTGTAAATACAACACTTTTACATCGAAGTGTCAGGCAGCATCTGTGGAGAGAGAAACGGAGTTAAAGATTCAGGTCGATGAGTTTGTATCAGAACTGGAAAATGCTGCAGATAAATACTTGAAGGGAAAGCATTTGCAGGGCTATGGGGAAAGAGCGGGGGGAGTGGGATTAATTGGACAGCTCTACCAAAGAGCCAGCACGGGCACGATGGTCCGAATGGCCTCTTTCTGTGCTGTATTCTTCTATGATTCTACGTAACAGGTTTGAGGCAAGAAAAGTGGGGGAGGGGAGGAAAGAACAAAAGGGAAGGCCTGTGCTAGGATGGAAGGCCGGGGTGATTAAATGACAAAATGGATGGTGGTGCAAGGCAAAAGGGGATGGTAATGGGACAAGTAAAGAAACAAAAGATGAGCCGAGAGGAGCAGAATCATTACCAGCGCCTGATGTCACTACATCTAATATGTGGTGATGCTTTAATGGTGCGTGATTTTTTTTTTTGCAGCTCTTTTGCTGTAAGCAGTATCGGGACTTGTTTGAGTTCCTCATGAGAGAAGAAGAGCTGATGAGATTGAAAGCTGGTTTGGAAATGATCGACGTCTCACCTCACCTTCCGTACAGCAGTTTACACGAAAGAGAGCAAGCCAAGGAGAAAGCAGCAATGAGGTAATATACTGCTTCTGGTGTTGGATTTAGTTTAGTTTTGGGTGCAAACTACTTGAAGCTCGGCTTGGAGCAACGTTCTTTATCGCCATTGGTATCGCGCCCTGTCAGTAAAGCACAGAACAATCAGGCTGATCACATGCTTCGCTGCAGCCAATTAGATTGCCCGAAAGTGGCACGACTAGAATGGCTACTTATAGAATCATAGAAGTTTACGGCACAGAAGGAGGCCATTCGGCCCATTCTGTCCGCGCCGGCTGGAAAAGAGCCACCCAGCCTAATCCCACTTTCCAGCTCTTTTTCCGTAGCCCTGTAGGTTACGACACTTCAAGTGCATATCCAAGTACAGGAAACTCTTTGGTATCCAGCACCAACGGGACCGGGGTGGTGCCGGTTGATTAAAAATTCCGGATAACGGAGAGGTATATCTACCGAGGCTATTTTTAACAAACAAAAATAAAAAAATCAAGAAATGTGCAGTATAATTGGGTACTCCCCTACAGAATGTTGTGTTAAATGGATGGTGGAAGATGCTTGATTAAGTACAGTAATGCCAGTTGAGGGTAATCCATAACTCTTTCATTACTTAACAGTAAAACAAAACTTATAAACGACCGTATACTGTAGTTTTCGGAGTATGAATTCTGCCGGTTATTAGAGAGTTCCGGATATTTAGGTGCCATTTAAACGAGAGTTTCCTGTACTTTTTAAATGTGATGAGGGTTTCTGCCTCTACCACCTCCACTTGATCACTCTTGGTTGGCTAATGAATTTGCTCACAAGGGTCTTTTTTTAACGTTCATGTATGTAGATTAGTCGATCTCCTGTGGTTGTTTAACAGAGTGATTCAGGAACTACTGTACTGTAGTCCTCAAGTGAGGCGGGGTTAGAGGGCAGAGGAATAATTGGATCAGTGTGTGCAGACGCAATTCAGTCCCCATTTTAATGTCGTACATTCTGTCCTTATTTTTGTACAATACTTTGATTTTATATTGTTACTTATAGTTAAATAGCAAAGCTTACAGCAATTTGGGAAGCAGAGAAGTAAAGTTATTTGTAGCATGGAAGTTTCTCTGGAGTAGAGGCTGGGCGATGCTACAACGCCACCATTGGTGGGAGGTATAATTACAGCGTGACAAATGTGGCATGGAGAAAAGTTGACACAAAAATGTGATAACTAGAAGTGAGGTTTAGACCGCACGTACATGCAGACAAGGTTTTTAATATTAAGGTGGTGTTGATAACCACTAAAGTGGAAAATAATTTGCTTCCAAATAACTTTTATCAACTTTGCTGTGACCCCAAATTAAGCTAGCCTGGCTCTGTATCTTTTTGTTAAGTAACAAAGTCAGACTGAGAGGAATTCAAGGGCTGGATTTTAACTTTGTGATGCGCTGGAAACGGGTGAGCCCGGGATCGCGCGGGGAAACCCGCAGCGCAGTCCGGAGTGCAGCGTGTCTGTCAGTGGCTTTTTAACCCAGCCACTGCATTACCATATCATTACCATATCATTACCATATCATTTCCGGGGTTTCCCGACCAATTAACGCGATGACGACCCGCATGAGGCGATTTCAACTCCAGTATTTAAAGGCGCACTCCAAACATGCACTTTGACGGAGTTTGGAGCTGGGAGCACAGTAGAAGGAATGGGCAGAATGGAGTCCAGATGTTCAAAGGCGTCACCTCGTTTTAGTGGATGTGCTGTTGGGAGATGTAAGGGTCCACAGGGAGATACTCTTCCCTACTGACGGGAGGAAGAAGCCTGCAGGTGAAACAAAGAAGGCACGGCTGGAGGTTGCCCATGAGGTCAGTGGTGCCACGCTCATGGATTCAATGCCGAAAGCGGTTTAATGACCTAAGCAGGGCAGGAAAGGTGAGAACAGTGGCACATTCACCTACATCCTGATGTGCATATCACCCCAACCCCCTCACTCTGCCTTCTCAAACCTATTCCAGCACATCACTCCTCACACCAACTTACCTTGCAGGTACACCCGTCCCTCTCTGTCTGTGCACTTCCTCACATCCCCATCTGTCCATCCACCACTGACACACACCCTCACCCTTACGCAATGTCATGCCTCTCTCTCATAGTCACCCTCAACAAATGCTCTCCGTCCATCCGTTCAACACATGCCATTACTCTCACTCAGACGTCGCTTCTTTCCCTCCTTGCAGGAGAAGAGAGCACAGAACACGAGGGAGAGACAGAGAACCGGAGGTGGCCCTCCAGCCATCTTGCAACTGACAGCTGCAGAGGAGGAGGAGGCGCTGGAGAACAATGGAGTCTCGGCATGCCTGCCCATCAGAGATGGGGAGATGGGGGCCTCCCAGCTACCTGATGACAGAATTAAATATCAGACAGCCACATGGCATACAACACTCACTCATGGTGACTTGATGTCAGCAGCGAGTGAAATATGATAGGAACATAGGAACAGGAGTCGGCCATTCAGCCCCTCGAGCCTGTTCCGCCATTCAGTGAGATCATGGCTGATCTGCGACCTAACTCCATATACCCGCCTTTGCCCCATATCCCTTAATACCTTTGGTTAACAAAAATCTATCAATCTCAGATTTAAAATTAACAATTGATCTAGCATCAATTGCCATTTGCGGAAGAGAGTTCCAAACTTCTACCACCCTTTGTGTGTAGAAGTATTTCCTAATTTCACTCTTGAAAGGTCTGGCTCTAATTTTTAGACTATGCCCCCTAGTCCTAGACTCCCCAACCAGCGGAAATAGTTTCTCTCTATCTACCTCATCAGTTCCCCTTAATATCTTGAAAACTTCGATCAAATCACCCCTTAACCTTCTAAATTCTAGGGAATACAATCCTAGTTTGTGTAATCTCTCCTCGTAATTTAACCCTTGGAGTCCAGGTATCATTCTGGTAAACCTACGCTGCACTCCCTCCAAGGCCAGTATAACCTTCCTCAGGTGCGGTGCCCAGAACTGCTCACGCTCCTCCCAGGGCTTTGCGTAGCTGCAGCATAACTTCTACCCACTAGTCCTCTAGATCTAAAGGCCAGCATTCCATTAGCCTTTTTGCATAATGATCACGTAAAACATTCTTACCTTGACAGTTCTAATTCATGTCTTTATTCTGCCACAGGGCCTTTGAGCGCCCCGCAGGAGGTGGTCCAGAAGGGCGACAACAACTCCTCAGAGGAGGTCACTCCCTCTGAGGGTGCACCGTCACAGAGCTTATGCAGACCAGGCACCAGCTCAGATACTCACACTTTGGTGGGACCAGTAAGGCAGATAGTTGGGGGTTTCACCTGGTGACTCACACCATCACAAGTGATCAAGAGCAGATGGTGGAGACAAGGACGGCAGCGAAGAGTCTGTGTCGGAGGCTACAGGACGCTGCAAGCTCTGCTCAGCTGGACGCTGATGCTGTACCTCGGGGGCCATTGACGAACAAGATTGGGGGAGTCCGTCTCAAGCATGAGTGGCATGATGTCGCAGGCCTTTGCGATGATATCTTCATCCATGGAAAGGGTGGCCACCTGCATGGAGCATCAAACGCGGCAGTCAAATGAGTGCATGCAGATCTTCACCAATGGCTTGCACACTATGAATCCCACCTTAAATAGGAGGAATGATACCCTAGCCTTGGCCGTTCATCGCCCCACAGATCTGCAGCAAAGTGTTCTCCAGCTCATTGCTAACAGGGAAGTGCGGATGGGCCGTGAGAGGGATGATGGTGAAAGGGGACGTGGAAGTGGGGACTCGTCTCAAAGCGCTTCCACTTCTCACCTGTTGCCCCACCCCGCCACCCCAGTCAGTACCCCACAAGTTGCCTCATGTCCCGATGGCCGAGTCTGCCCCTGCACAGGTGCAGGTGGAGCAGTCTTTGCCGGGGCCCTCATGGGCTCCAAAACCCAAAGGACGTCGGCCAAGAGCATCTCAGCAGTCAGAGCAGGGATCTGAGCAGCCTGTCTCTACCTCTGCTGAAGCCACAGGGGTTGCACCACGTAAAAATGCCAGGAAAAGGAAGAGTAAAGATTTGTAATTGCACAAGGGTATGCACGTGGGTGTGTTACACATTGTTAGATTGGTAAATTTCTGCTTTATTTTTGAGCCACATAAATATATTGGGGTAAAATTGGGTAGCGCCCCGAAAAAGTTAGCTCCCCCGCAGCCGATTTTCCCAGGTAGTGCCCCGAGAGGGAGGAGGGGCGTTACTGGAAGCACCCCGCGTCCCTCTTGGGGCACTGCGAGCCAATATCGTGGCGCTACGTGCCGCGGTACTGCAGGCCTTCCTCCCCTTATTAAAGGGGAGGGGCCTGGCGCAGCACGTCCCGGCGCCCAGCTGGGCCACCAGGGATCGGGAGTGCCGGGCTCACGGAGAGCAGCCGGCACCCCGCGGGGGGGGCTTCATGGAGGCCGGGGGCAGGTGCTGGCAGGCAGCCAGCAACAAAAATGGCCGCCCGCCACCTCCCCTTTAACTAGCGCCGTACGGCCGCAGGAAGGCCCCCCTGACCCCGGCGGACATAGCATCCGATGGTAAGTTGGGGGGCGCCACGCAATATTACAGTCGGGGCACGCGCAGGGCGCTGCGCACGGCGATGCCGTCATCGGCGGCGGCACAGCACCGTGCCGCGCTAACGGTTAGCACCGCCGCTAACCTCCCGCTGAATTTCGCGGGAGGTGTTAGCGGCGCCGCGCCCAGGCGCTAGTTGATTTGCGCCTCTTAGGGCACTAACGGGAGGCGCAAATGAACCGAATTTAGGCCCCATTATTTCTTTCCACCACTTCCCATGTTTGGTTGCTGGCTGGCAAGTGGCCTTTTCACTTGTCATGAATGGTAAGACATGAATAGACGCCGAGCAATGAGGGGCTGTGAAAGGGAGGCATGGTTGTTTGCAGGACTGCTTTGTGTTAGTGTCATTGGGGAAAGTGGCTTTTGCATGTGGTCGTCAGATGGGTGGACTGGTGGAACCTAAGTGAACCTCGCAATAATGAGAGCATCCCGGGCAGCAGTGAGTGCCGCTGCTGGTGCATTGGCCTCATCACGTTCTGCCTCCTCCTCCTCCTCCTCGGAATCATCTGAAGAGGCTCTGTGCTCTGCACCTTGTTCCTCCTGCAGGTCCAAACCTCATTGCTGCACAATGTTGTGCTGAGCACATCGTGACCATTCTGGAGACCTTGGCTGGTGCGTACTGAAGGGCGCCTCCAGATCTGTCCAGGCACCTGAAGCGCATCTTCAGCATGCCAATGGCTTGCTCAATGACACATCTGGTTGCCATATGACTTTCATTATATCACTCCTGGGTCTCATTGGTTGGGTCCCTCACAGGTGTCATCAGCCACGTTTTAAGTGGGAATCCCTTATCTCCGAGCAGCCATCCAGTAAGTCTGCTTCGAGGTGCGAAGAAATCAGGGAGGGTGGACTGCGGCAGGACAAAAGCATCATGGCAGCTGCCCGGGAATCTTGTGCACTCCTGCATAAACATCTTCTTGTGGTTGCACACCAGCTGCACATTGATGGAGTGGAAGCCCTTGCAGTTGATGAGTACTCCTGGGTGATCTGGGGGTGCCTTAATTGCCACGTGCGTGCAGCCGATGACGTCCTGCACCTGTGGGAGGCCAGCCAGACCCTAAGCGCCCACTCATTCTGACTGGTGTTATTGCAGGAAAAATGTGCATAATTGCCGGCCCTGGCAAACAAGCCATCAGTCACCACCTGTCTTATGCATTTGTGGGCAGCCGACTGCGAGATCCCGCAAATGTCTCCAGCAGAGCCCTGGAAGGTATCCCGAGGCAAAGAAGTTGAGGGTGGTGGTGGCTTTGACAGCCACTGGCAAAGCGTGGCCACCAGGTCCAGTTGGCAGCAGGTCTTGTTCCAGCAGGCTGCAAATGTCTGCCAGCCACCGCCTGACACACCGCCCTGAGCCTCCTGAGACACTGGTGTTCCGGCATGTCGAGCAAGCTTGTCCTCTGCCTGTAGACCCTATGTGCCGGGTATGGCCTCCTGCGAGCTGCGCCTCTCTGCTGATCCCCTCTCTCCTGTGGAGCTGCAGGTCTGTGAGGAGCAGGCCGCTGCTCCAGCTGGTGCTGGCACTGGTGCTGGTCATCTTGGTCCTCATCTGAGGTCCAAAGCAACACAGTATAAGCGGCACCCGTGCTGATCTGAGAGGTGAGAGCTGCAAAGTGCATATAAGATTGTGAGAGGGCTTGATCGGGTGGATGCGGGGAGGATGTTTCCACTGATGGGTGAGACTAGAACTAGGGGCATAATCTTAGAATAAGGGGCTGCCGTTTCAAAACTGAAATGAGGAGAAACTTCTTCACTCAGAGGGTAGTAAATCTATGGAATTTGCCACCTCAGAGAGCTGTGGAAGCTGCGACATTAAATAAATTTAAAACGGAGATAGACAGTTTCCTAGCTGATAAGGGAATTAAGGGTTATGGGGAGCGGGCAGGGAAGTGGACGTGAGTCTAGGTTCGGATCAGCCATGATCCTATTGAATGGCGGAGCAGGCCCGAGGGGTCGTATGGCCGACTCCTGCTCCTACTTCTTATGTTCTTATGTTCAAATGTCCAAAGTATAGATGAGACCCCCAAAGTTGTAAAAGTAACCTCGCAGCACAAAAACAGTGAACAAAGCCTTTCACACAAGCAAGCAAGAATCAGCTGTGAGGTGTCTGTATTTATTGGCATTTTTTCCCTGTCATGTCTTCAGCGCCCTCAATTGCCGCTGTGTTCTCACCTTGCTTTCACTGGCGAGTTCCCGGAAGCCCGGGAAACCCATGGCGTGGACCCCCAGTTAAATTGCAAAAGCCATGTTAATATCGCTGTAGTTGAGCGATTAACATATTGAAATTGACAACCCGCCTCTCCCGAGGGGATTGCGCGCACACAACCTAATGCGCTGGAGTTAAATGCGGAAGTCACCGGGCTTCCTGGCCCGCTCGCATTTTTCCAGGACTTAACGCTAATCCTATGTTTAGTTCACCTGCACAGGGAGGACCAGTTTCAAAAACCAATGGGAGCGATTTTAACCCTACTCGCTCAGCAGGAACCTGACGGGTGGACAGTTAAAATCGCCCCTGGCTCTTACCTGTCCGAAAACCGCCATGATCACAACATCTGCGATTTTAACCAGGTCTCCTGAGCAGGCAGCAGGGACACGCGCCCGGAGCCAACAGGGTCCTTCTTCACATGCGCATGTTGTGGCCCGATGACATCATTGAGACCCGACTGTGATTTTAACTCAGGCCTGAGCGGGGAATCCACCTGGAGTTAAAATTGGGGCTGAATCCCTTGCTCGGTGCAGCTTTGAAAGGATTAGTTAGCTCTTACATAGAAACATAGAAAATAGGTGCAGGAGTAGACCATTCGGTCCTTCGAGCCTGCACCGCCATTCAATGCGTTCATGGCTGAACATGCTACCTCAGTACCCATTTCCTGCTTTCTCGCCATACCCCTTGATCCCCCTAGTTGTGAGTATTATATCTAACTCCCTTTTGAATATATTTAGCGAACTGGCCTCAACAACCTTCTGTGGTAGAGAATTCCACAGATTCACCACTCTCTGGGTGAAGAAGTTCCTCCTCATCTCAGTCTTAAATGGCTTCCCCTTTATCCTTAGACTGTGACCCCTGGTTTTAGTTTTCCCTAACATTGGAAACATTCTGCCCGCATCTAATTTGTCTAAACCAGTCAGGATTTTAAACGTCTCTATAAGATCCCCCCTCATTCTTCTGAACTCCAGAGGATACAAGTTCAGTTGATCCAGTCTTTCTTGATATGTCAGTCTAGCCATCCCAGGAATCAATCTAGTGAACCTTCGTTGCACTCCCTCAATAGCAAGAATGTCCTTCCTCAAGTTAGGAGACCAAAACTGCACACAATACTCCAGGTGTGGCCTCACCAAGGCCCTGTACAACTGTAGCATCACCTCCCTACTCCTGTACTCAAATCCCCTTGCTATGAAGGCCATCATGCCATTTGCTTTCTTGACTGCCTGCTGCACTTGCCTTCCCACCTTCAGTGACTGATGTACCATGACGCCCAGGTCTCGTTGCACCTCCCCTTTCCCTAATCTGCCACCATTCAGGTAATAGTCTGCCTCCCTATTTTTACCACCAAAGTGGATAACCTCACATTTATCCACATTGTACTTCATCTGCCATACATTTGCCCATTCACCCAACCTGTCCAAGTCACTCTGTAGCCTCCTAGCATCCTCCTCATTGTTCACACTGCCTCCCAATTTAGTGTCATCCACAAATTTGGAGATATTACAATTAATCCCTTCGTCCAAATCATTAATATATAATGTAAACAGCTGGGGCCCCAGCACCGAACCCTGCGGTACCCCGCTGGTCACTGTCTGCCATTCTGAAAAGTACCCATTTACTCCTACTCTTTGTTTCCTGTGTGCCAACCAGTTCTCAATCCACGTCAACACATTACCCCCAATCCCATGTGCTTTAACTTTGCACACCAATCTCTTGTGTGGGACCTTGTCGAAGGCCTTCTGAAAGTCCAAATACACCACATCTACTGGTTCCCCCCCGTCCACCCTATTGGAAACATCCTCAAAAAATTCCAGAAGATTTGTCAAGCATGATTTCCCTATCACAAATCCATGCTGACTTGGACCTATCATGTCGCCACTTTCTAAATGGTCTGTTATGACATCTTTAATAATTGATTCCATCATTTTACCCACCACCGATGTCAGGCTGACCGGTCTATAATTCCCTGCTTTCTCCCTCCCTCCTTTTTTAAAAAGAGGGGTTACATTGGCCACCCTCCACTCCTTCGGAACTGATCCAGAGTCTAAGGAATGTTGGAAAATGATCGTCAATGCATCCACTATTTCCAAGGCCACCTCCTTAAGTACTCTGGGATGCAGACCATCAGGCCCTGGGGATTTATCAGCCTTCAGTCCCATCAATTTCCCCAACACCTTTTCCCGACTGATAAGGATTTCCCTCAGCTCCTCCCTCTTACCAGATCCTTTGATCTCTTTTATTTCCGGAAGGTTGTTTGTGTCCTCCACAGTAAACACCGAACCAAAGTACTTGTTCAATTGATCTGCCATTTCTTTGTTCCCCATTATGACTTCCCCTGTTTCTGACTGCAGGGGACCTACGTTTGTTTTTACTAACCTCTTTTTACATATTTATAGAAGCTTTTGCAGTCCGTTTTAATGTTCTCCGCAAGCTTCCTTTCATATTTTATTTTCCCTGCCCTAATCAAACCCTTCGTCCTCCTCTGCTGAGTTTTAAAGTTCTCCCAGTCCCCGGGTTTGCTGCTACTTCTGGCCAATTTGTATGCCACTTCCTTGCTTTTAATACTATCCCTGATTTCCCTTGTTAGCTTCAAGGCTTTTGTTTTGCTTTGCCAGGTTACGTGACAGAGCAATGGAAAAATATTTCAAGTCAACAAGAGAATCTCAAAGCAGATATTCTATCTGTAAGTTTTTCTTCGCGTGGTCTAAATGTTTCATTTTGTTTGTATATTTTCACTTTGTGCCTCTGATGAGCCAAACAGCTCGGTGGTTTATCAGTTGCTGCTGACTCTACACCGCAGTGTAAAATGGGCTGGATTCCAGAGCACTGGGAGTTCCAGGACACCGAGGACCATTTTCAGTAGGACCGTCCTTATAAAGGCACTTCCGAGAGGCTGCGCTCCCAGCACCGAGCCTCGCGACTTGGGAATGCGGGGCTGAAGTTAGGGGTATGACACTCCAGAGGCACACTGGACTTGCCTTACAAGGCGGCCATTCCACAATTTGGCGCTTCCACTGGGAACGGCGACTTGCAGGGAGAGAACCTCGGGGAAATCACGAGTGCGCAGCTCACGATTTTCCACCCAAGGAGATCATGAGCTGTACACCCACGTTGCGCTTCCTGTGAGGGCTGCTTCCCGCTGGGAGCACTCCTAATAATTTTTTGACTAGAAATGGGAGTAGAAATGAGTTGCGTGTTGTATGCTTGAAATGTTGGCAATTTTGAATGGTCTCTAAAAGTCGAATTTCTTTTCTCTTTCTGTTTCTCGCCTCCCCGCCTCCACCATCTTAAATCAAGCACCAAGAAAACTCACTACAATTGCTTTTCAGTTATCAACTTCATTGGATTTTGTAACAATAAAAGAGCCACACAAGGAAGATGATGAATGGGATAATATTTTTACAGAACTAGGGGATGATACATTCACTTGGCACAAGGTATGTGTAGAGATGTTTTGTCAGTTTTAGCATATTAATATGTTTATTTACCTAGAATTACATTGGCCCTGAAATTCGCCTCTCCGGCTTGCCGCGGGGGTAAGGATCGCGCGCGCACTTACCTACCGCGCCTGCCGTTGACCTCTGGGCCCACGGGGACTTCAGCTCCTGGGCCTGCTCCAAGAGCCGGCATGCAGTGCTTGCGTGTCCCAGGGGCGTAGTTAGTGCGATGCGACCCCTGGGATCACGTGGGCCATGGAGAGCCAATGGCAGCAGACCATCTTTCATTCATAGATTTGACAGGACCTGTCAAATCTGTGAATTGAAATCGGCCCCAAAACAACACCTAAACTTCCAATAAATTTTTTTAAAAAACCATCACATTTATAAAATAACTATAAGTTAAATAAATTAACTACTTCAAACAAAAATTTTAATTTTTGAAAAAATTAAAATACTTTTTAACAGTGCTAAAAATAAACTTACCTTTCTTTAAAGTATCTAAAAAAGATAAACCTGTTGAAAATTTTTTTAAATTATACTTAATTAACCACTTACCTTGTTGAAAACGCGTCCTGCGCCTCCTTTTTAAAAGCGCAGGTTCTTCAATACTTACCCTCCCGGAGAAACCTGAAAAAAAAACTAAGTTTGCTGCGTGCGCGCAGCCTCTACCGCGCACGCGGTTCACCTCTGAACCGCCCCTTTCACCAGACCGGAAGTTCCGGTTTCCCGCGCATGCGCAGTGCACGCAGGAAACCGGCACTTCAGGAGGCCTTGCGGGTGAGTACATAGTGCGTACTCACCCGGCAAGTGCCGAAGTTTTGGCCCATAGAATGTACAGCACAGAATTCGGCCCCTCTGGTCCATGCTGGTGTTTATGCTCCACACAAGCCTTCCACTGCTTGGAGTAGAGAAATTGGTCCTTTCAAAACTGTATGAACAGGGCTCCAACAAACGCATATTTAACATCGATTGTCATGTTGGAATAGCAGCAAAGGGTCTTGTGGCAGATGCACAGTCTCTTACTGATATTGCAAGAGAAGAAGCTTCCAACTTTAGATCCAACTATGGATACGATATTCCACTGAGGCATCTGGCAGACAGAGTAGCAATGTACACCCACACATACATATTTATATAGTGCTGTGAGGCCGTTTGGAAGCAGCTTTATTATGGGGTCTTATGACGAGGACGATGGAGCTCAGATGTACATGATTGACCCTCCAGGAGTGTCCCACGCTCTAACAAAAGACCCAGAATTTTCCTGCTTGTTTTCCTATCCTCGCTTTTGGATCATTCTTGGCCGAAGTGGAAAGTAGGCGACTTAATTGTGGCTGTTAGGGCGGCGTGGCGTTGGCTCAGACTTTTTTCTCCAAGAGGGAAAAGCCCCAAAACTTTGTTGTCCTTGCTTAAGCGCGGCATATTCTATTGAACGGTATGTACTGCAGTCTGATTAGAAATAGGTGAAATATTTTTTTCTAAGTCTCTATTAGAAGTACTTGTTAGGAGGAACATAGACATACAATAGTCCCCATCCATACGATGCGACACATTCGTGCTTAACTTGATAGAGGTTGTCAAGACGATGGAGCAGCTCTATAATTATATCACCCATGCATTTCCAAAGCCAGGGAGCATAGATTAAAGCCCAGGAAAACGCAAGTAAATCGGCAGGTCATACAGAACTTCCTTAGCATAAAGGGGTGAGGACGATGTGCAACAAACTGCCAGGGAGGGGTTCAAGGTTTCAAAAACTGGAACAGGCAACTTCCTGCAACTGAAGGGAATGACGGTTATGAAATAAAAACAGAAAATGCTGGAAACACTCAGCAGGTCAGGCAGCGTCTGTGGAGAGAGAAACAGAGTTAACGTTTCAGGTCGATGACCCTTCGTCAGAACTGGAAAAAGCTGGAGATGGAACAGATTTTTAAGCAAGTGTAGGGGCAGGGAAAGGGCGGGGGGGGTGGAAAGAACAAGAGGGAAGGTCTGTGATAGGCTGGAAGGCAGGAGAGATTAAGAGACAAAAGGGATGATGGTGCAAGGCCAAAGGAGATGGTAATGGAACAAGTTAAGAAACAAAAGATGACTAGATGAGGTGTAAATGGCAATGGCAGAAAGATCGACAGCTGCTATGGTTATGAAACGGTTATGAAATGTTGTGAATGATATAGAAATATCTCACTGGAAAGACAGGGGATAATTAGACTGGCAGTGATGGTCTTGTGCCTGAAATTCCATTACTATGCTACTCTGGGCCAGAAATTATGCTGTGGAATGCTAACACACAAACGTTGAACCTGTTTCTTTACAATCCCTCCCTCTGCCAATTTAGTGGAGCATTTAAACTGTTTAAAAATAAAAGGAATAACACCTTCTCCAAAATAGCGGGGAGACGAGTTTTCAAACGAACCGACCGAGCAGCTTCGGGGCAGATGATTCGACTGCAAAACTTTCACCATTGTTTCCTCTTTACCCTTTTGTAAAGGATTTTCCGCCCTCTTTCCTGGTGAAGTACTACAGGAACGGGAATAAGTTTCTCACAACCTTTCCGGACGGAACAGCTCAGATATTGTATCCTTTGTGCAAAGTTGCTGAAATTAAATTGCATTGGATGCAAGCTGAACTTCATTAGGAAGATCGACATGCAGTAGTCAGTCCCCTCCATGTGATGCAACACATTTGTGTTTAATTTCCTCTGGCAAACACTTAGATACAATTCTTTGTGCGCTGTTTTAATGCAGTTGTTAACTTGTTTATTTTAAACAGATATTTCTCCCCACTTTCCCTTGGGTGTGAAATTGGCCTACACCAGTAGTCTTCTTCTTAGGCAGTCCCTCGGAACCGAGGATGACTTGCTTCCACATTAAAAATGAGTTCGCAGGTGACTGATGAGTCCAGTGTGGGACCTACAGTCTCTGTCACAGGTGGGGCAGACGGTGGTTGAAGGGGCGGGTGGGTGGGGTGCTTGGGCTGACGTGCGCTCCTTCCGCTGTTTGCGCTTGGCTTCTGCTTGCTCCCAGCGAAGAGACTCGAGGTCTTCGGCGCCTTCCCGGATGCTTCTCCTCCACTTTGAGCGGTCTTGGGCCAGGGATTCCCAGGTGTCGGTGGGGATGTTGCACTTTTTCAAGGAGGCTTTGAGGGTGTCCTTGAAGCGCTTCCTCTGCCCACCTGGGGCTCTCTTGCCGTGTCGGAGCTCCGAGTAGAGCGCTTGCTTTGGGAGTCTCGTATCGGGCATGCTGACGATGTGGCCCGTCCATCGGAGCTGATTGAGCGTGGTCAAAGCTTCGATGCTGGGGATGTTGGCCTGAGCGAGAACACTGACTACACCAGTAGGAACAAAACAGGCGCAGGACAAATCTGCAGCCTGTTTTTTACACTGCGTCCGATTTTCTTTTCCGCTGACATCAATGGTGAAGAAAATCGGGCACAGTGTGAAACGGGTGAAGACCAATTTCACCCTCACTGACTCAAGCTTGGGGGGGGGGGGGGGCGTGGCAGGACACTTCCACAAGCATCTGCCCAAGTGCTACTGCTCACCGGAGTGTGTGGACGCAGACAGTAGGAGACACAGTATAAACCCAATTCTGTCCTCAACCACCATCCACAGACGCACACTTTTCAGCAAGACTCACTTAGACAGCAGTCAGAACTGGGAACCCTGGCTGATTTTTCCCCCTCCCTAGACAATGGACACTGATTGTAGCACCACTACTGCTGTCCTGAGAGTGGCTGACTTACCCCAGATTGAGGACCCAACCTGGTCTGTGTGGCTCTGTAGCCACACCAGGCAGTGTATTTACCTGCTAGCCCTGTCCAAGAGTTCCATTTCTTTGTTTCAGAGCAAACACCTGTTTGTTACCTTAATATTTGATTGCCGCGGTGTTTCCTTAACAACAATAAGTTACCCTCCGGGAATCTGGCAGTCCTGATTTTTACTGACCTGAAGAAGAAGATTACCTGCATAGTGCAGGAGGACAGAGCTGCTGATCCGACAATCCGAGCGGTATTTAGCTCCTATGGGAGATGCACCTGCTATCATCCAAATGGCGTGGTCTGGTAGGTCACTTTATCCTTATGATTTCTTCTCTCAGAGGGTCGTAAATCTGTGGAATTCTCTGCCCCAGAGAGCTGTGGAGGCTGGGTCATTGAATATATTTAAGGTGGAGATAGACAGATTTTTGAACAATAAGGGAGTGAAGGGTTATGGGGAGCGGGCAGGGAAATGGAGCTGAGTCCAAGATCAGATCAGCCATGATCTCATTGAATGGCAGAGCAGGCTCGAAGGGCCAAATGGCCTACTCCTGCTCCTATTTCTTATGTTCTTATGTTCACCTGCTATCATCCAAATGGCGTGGTCTGGTAGGGCACTTTATCCTTATGATTAAACCGCACTCAAAACCTTATCCTTTCTAAAGATGGACACAATCTTTGACTAGAAATAGAAGCAGAAAATGGTGGAAGTACTCAGCATCTGTGGAGAGAGAAACAGAGTTAATGTTTCAGGTCGATGGGCCTTCGTCAGAACTGGAAACAGTTAGAGATGTAAGGGTCATCGACCTGACGAAGGGTCATCGACCTGACGAAGGGTCATCAACCTGAAACGTTAACTCTGTTTATCTCTCCACAGATGCTGCCTGGCCTGCTGAGTATTTCCAGCATTTTCTGTTTCTGTTTCAGATTTCCAGCATCCGCAGTATTTTGATTTTGTAGAATCTTTGATTAGTTATCCGCCCCAGATGGGCAGGCATGCCGCGGCACATAGTTTCCAACACTGCTCTGATAGAATAGTTCTTTCAACCCATGGTCGCAAATGAGATATCAAACTATTCATGGTTCATAATTCAGATTGTGTCTCTATTCCAAATAAAATATGTATTATGTTTCCAAAGCAATTGATGGTCATGTGGACCTGTGTGCTTTTTGGCACAGTAAATGTATGATTTGTATGATTTAAACACCATCCTAACTCTTCTTTCTATATCCCACCCATCTCTATCATGCTCAGTGACAAACTTTTGGCAACCGCCAATTTTCCTTGTTTTTTGCCCTCTAACCTTTCACCATTCCCCCATCACACTCTTACTTTACCACCCACTCACCACCACTAACCTCTTTCCACTCATCACCGCCAACCTCTCTGTACCTGCATTCTTTCCTACTCCTCCTTCCCTTGATATTTTACACTGCCCCATCATTAGGAACATAGGAACAGGAGGAGGCCCCTCGAGCCCATTCCGCCATTCAAATAGATCATGGCTGATCTGTATCACAACTGCATCTACCCGCCTTGGTTCTATTGGTTCCTTGCTAATGTTATACCAATATTCAAGAAAGGGGAGAGGGATAAACCAGGAAACTACAGGCCAGTCAGCCTAACATCGGTGGTGGGGAAGTTATTGGAAACCATTACCAGGGACAAAATAAACTTTCACTTGGAAAGGCATGGGTTAATCAAGGAGAGTCAGCATGGATTTGTTAAAGGCAAATTGTGTCTGACTAACTTAATTGAATTCTTCGATGTGGTAACAGAGAAGGTTGATCAAGGTAGTGCAGTAGATGTTGCATATATGGACTCTCGGAAGGCATTCAACAGAGTGCCACACAGGAGGCTTATTAAGAGGATGGAAGCCCATGGAATTAAGGGGAAAGTGGTGGTATGGACACAAAATTGGCTCAGAGACAGGAAAAAGTGGTGGATGGATGTTTTTCAGACTGGGAGGTGGTTTGCAGTGGTGTTCCCCAAGGTCAGTTTTGAATCCATTACTCTTTTCAATTTTTATAAACAACCTAGACTCGGGTGTAGGGAGCAGCATTATAAAGTTTGCAGTTGATATGAAACTTGACAAAAGAGTAGATAGTGATGAGGATAGTTGTAGGCTTCAGGATGACATAGACAAGATGGTGAAATGGGCAGCAGCATGGCAGATGGAGTTCAATGCAGAGAAGGGTGAAGTGATGCACTTTGGAAGGACTAATATAGAAAGACAGTACACTATAAATGGCACGTTTTTTAAAAGTGTAGATAAATTTGTCCATATCGACAAATCCTTAAAGGTGGCAGGGCAAGTTGATAAGGTGGATAAAAAGCATATGGGTTATTTGGGTTTATAAATAGAGGAATAGAATATAAAAGCAAAGAGATCATGTTAGAATTTTATAAATCACTGGTTAGGCCTCAGCTGGGGGATTGTGGACAATTCTGGGCACCGCACTTCAGAAAAGATGTAAAAGCCTTAGAAAGGGTTCAGAGGAGATTTACCAGGATGTTACCAGGGATGAGGGACTTCAGTTATGAGGTGAGGTTGGAAAAGTTAGGACTGTTCTCCTTGGAACAGAGAAGGTTCTCAAGATGATGAGAGGTTTGGATAGAGTAAATAGAGAAAAACTATTCCCTCTGGCGAGTGGGTCAATAACCAGAGGTCATAGATTCAAAATCATTGGCAAAGGATCTAGAGATGAGATGAGGAGAAACGTTTTCACTCAGAGAGTTGTGGGGATCTGGAACGCTCGATCTGAAAAGGTGGTGGAAGCTGATTCCATCAATAATTTTAAAAGGGAGTTGGACGGGTTCTGGAGGATGAGGAACTTACAGGGTTACGGACAAAAAGCGGGGATGTGGGACTGAGCACGACTGCTCTTTCACAGAGCCAGCACAGGCACGACGGGCCGATCGGCCTCCTTCGGTGCTGTAAGTTTCTGTGATTCTCTGATAAACTCTGACATTATCCCATCCCCTATGGTAACAAATCTTCCACTTAAACACTATGGCCCCAAATTCCCATGGCAAGAATGGATCTTTATTACTTTTCTGGCTCTAGGGAAGCGAGGGAAATTAAGCTGAAGGTAGAATATATTGTACAAAGTAGTTTATTATATATTAGTGTACTGATCTTGTATAATTTTCATCCCCATGTTTATTTCTCCTACCACACCCCCCCCCCCCCAGCCCCTTATTCCTATCCTCCACTCACTCCAATAATTTATCAATTACAGCAACAGTCCAGTGACTTGTAAGTAAAGGTTGTAAACAAATTATTCAGTTAACTCATAACCTTCCTTCTCCAGCCATCACCCATTAAACTTCAAATTCACATAATAAACACCAACATTATCCCACTCCTTTCGGTGACAAATCTTCCGTAAACACAATGGCCCTGAATTTTCACTGGGGTTCCACTGATTCTGGGATTTCCCGATCAGCTTCATAAGGGGCGGAACCTCAGCCGAGCGCATATAAGACCAATGGGTCAGGGGCAGCCCTGGAGGGGTTAGGGGCTTCCTGTACTAGGGGCCCAAGCTTCCCTGGCTAGGTTGGGACCCAGAGTAGGACTGGCAACTGATACACTGAGAGCGATGAAGCGCACCATCCTGCAGCATGTGGGAATTCCTAGACGCTTCTTGCAGTCAGGATGACCACATGTGCAGTAAGTGCCAGCGGTTTGGCCAACTTGAGATCTGGTTTTCGGAGCTCGAGCGTCAGCTGGAGGCACTGCGGTGTATCCGCGAGGCTGAGAGTTACGTGGATAGCACGTTTTTAGATGTGGTCACCCTGCAGCTTCAGAAAGTGCAGTCAGAGAGGGAATGGGGGACCACCAGTCAGAAGGGGGGCAGGCAGGTAGTCAGGAAAGCCCCAGAGTGCATCTCACTCAACAACCGTTTTTCTGTGTTGGAAAACGGTGAAAGTGACGGTTCCTCTGGGGAGTGCAGCCAGAGCCAAGTTCACGGCACTGTGGGTGGCTCAGCTGCACAAGGGGGGAGGAGTAAGAGTGGAAGGGCAATAGTGGTAGGAGACTCAATAGTGAGGGGTGCAGACGGGCGTTTCTGCGGCTGCAGACGTGACTCCAGGATGGTATGTTGCCTCCCTGGTGCCAGGGTCAAGGATGTCACTGAATGGCTGCAGGGCATTCTGAAGGGAGAGGGCGAACAGTCAGAAGTCGTGGTTCACATTGATACCAACGACATAGGTAGAAAGAGGGATGAGGTCCTGCAACAAGAATTTAGGGAGCTAGGTAGCAGATTAAAAAGCAGGACCTCAAAGGTTGTAATCTCTGGATTACTCCGGTGCCACGTGCTAGTGAGTATAGGAATAGGAGGATAGAGCAGATGAATGCGTGGCTAAAGAGTTGGTGCAGGAGAGAGGGCTTTAGTTTCCTGGATCACTGGGTCTGCTTCTGGGGAAGGTGGGATCTGTACAAGTCGGACAGGTTGCACCTGAACTGGAACGGGACTAACATCCTTGCGGGGAGGTTTGCTAGTGCTGTTGGGGGGATTTAAACTAACTTGGCAGGGGGATGGGCTACGGAGTGGAGCTATAGTAGGGGGTGATGCACAGCCAAATATAGAGGAAAAAACAAGTCAGTCTGGAAGGCAGAGCAAATATGTAACAGCACAAGGGAGTATGGCAAGGCTGGATGGCATTTATTTTAATGCAAGAAGTCTTGCGAGTAAGGCAGATGAATTGAAGGTGTTGATGAACACATGGGATTATGATATTGTTGCTATCACAGAGACATGGTTGAGGGAGGGGCAGGACTGGCAGCTCAATATTCCGGGGTATAGAATCTTCAGGCGAGACAGAGGGGGGTGTAAAAGAGGAGGGGGTGTCACAATATTAATCAAGGAGTCAATTACTGCAGTAAGGAGGGATGATATCTTAGCAGGTTCCTCTAATGAGGCCATATGGGTAGAACTTAAAAACAAAAAGGGGGCAAGCACTTTGCTGGGAGTGTACTATAGGCCCCCAAACAGTCAGGGGGAGATAGAGGAGCAGATATGTAGGCAAATCTCAGAGAAGTGTAGAGATAATAGGGTAATAATAGTAGGGGATTTCAACTTCCCCAATATTAACTGGGATAGTCAGAGTGTGAAAGGCTTAGAGGGTGCGGAATTCTTAAAGTGCATCCAGGAGAGCTTTTTGAGCCAGCATATAGAAAGTCCTACAAGAGAGGGGGCGGTACGGGACCTAATTCTAGGGAATGTAGCCGGGCAAGTGGTAGAAGTGTCAGTAGGAGAGATTTTTGGTGACAGTGACCATAATTCGGTGAGATTTAAGGTAGTCATGGAAAAGGACAAAGATGGACCGGAAATAAAGGTTCTAAATTGGGGGAAGGCCAATTTTAATATGATAAGGCAGGATCTGGCCAAAGTGGACTGGGATCAGCTAGCTGTAGGAAAATCCACATCAGAGCAGTGGGAGTCTTTCAGAAAGGAAATAGAGAGAGTACAGCGCCAACATGTTCCCGTAAAGGTCAAGGGTGGGACCAACAAGTCCAGGGAACCCTGGATGTCAAGGGATATACAAGAATGGATTAGGAAAAAAAGGGAGGCTTTTGGCAGATACATAGGACTAAAAACAGTGGAAGCCCTGGAGGAGTATAGAAAGTGCAGGGGGGTACTTAAAAAAGAAATTAGGAGAGCGAAGAGGGGGCATGAAAAAACACTGGCGGGCAAAATAAAGGAAAATCCCAAGGTGTTTAATAAGTATATTAAGGGCAAGAGGATAACCAGGGAAAGAGTAGAGCCCATTAGGGACCAAAGTGGCAATCTGTGTGTAGAGCTGGAAGATGTAGGTGAGGTTTTAAATGAATATTTTGCATCTGTGTTCACTATGGAGAAGGACGATGTAGGCATAGAAATCAGGCAGGGGGATTGTGATATACTTGAACAAATTAGTATTGAGAGGGAGGAGGTACTAGCGGTTTTAGCGGACTTAAAAGTGGATAAATCCCCAGGCCCAGACGAGATGTATCCCAGGCTGCTGTGTGAGGCAAGGGAGATTGCAGGGGCTCTGACACAAATTTTCAGAACCTCTCTGGCCACAGGGGAGGTGCCAGAGGACTGGAGGACAGCTAACGTAGTACCATTATTCAAGAAGGGTAGTAGGGATAAACCAGGGAATTATAGACCAGTGAGCCTAACATCAGTGGTAGGGAAATTGTTGGAAAAAATTCTGAGGGACAGAATTGGTCTCCACTTGGAGAGGCAAGGATTAATCAAGGATAGTCAGCATGGCTTTGTCAGGGGGAGATCATGTCTGACCAATTTGATTGAATTTTTCAAGGGGGTGACTAGGTGTGTGGATGAGGGTAGTGCAGTTGATGTAGTCTACATGGACTTCAGTAAGGCTTTTGACAAAGTCCCGCATGGGAGACTGGTTAAGAAGGAAAGAGCCCATGGGATCCAGGGCAATTTGGCACATTGGATCCAAAATTGGCTTAGTGGCAAGAGGCAGAGGGTGATGGTCGAAGGTTGTTTTTGTGACTGGAAGCCTGTGTCCAGTGTTGTACCGCAGGGATCGGTGCTGGGTCCCTTGCTGTTTGTAGTGTACATTAATGATTTAGATATGAATGTAAGAGGTATGATCAGTAAGTTCGCAGATGACACGAAAATTGGTGGAGTGGTAAATAGCGAGGAGGGAAGCCTCAGGCTACAGGACGATATACAGGAAACTCTTTATTAACCGGCACCCAAATATCCGGAAATCTCTCTTAACCGGCAAAATTCTTGAGTAGGTAACCGGGGTTTTCCTTCATCTCTCGTTTAAAATTAACTTTAAAAAAAACCCCGAGGCGTTTGCCTTGTATCGGAGAGTGTAGATTGGGAGGGGAATGTGCAGCCCGGGTAGGCAGCGGACACGACAGATGGTCAGCTGGCAGTCCCCGGGGAGACGGAGCTCCGAATGCAGGCGCATGTCAATGTGTACGAGGCTCTCGTACGTTGGGAGATATAACTCTCCGTTATCCGGACTTTTTGATTAACCGGCACCACACCGGTCCCGTCGGTGCCGGTTAATAAAGAGTTTCCTGTAGACGGGTTGGTCAGATGGGCAGAACAGTGGCAAATGGAATTTAACCCTGAAAAGTGTGAGGTGATGCATTTTGGGAGGACTAACAAGGCAAGGGAATACACAATGAATGGTAGGACCCTAGGAAGGACAGAGGATCAGAGGGACCTTGCTGTGCATGTACATAGATCCCTGAAGGCAGCAGGACAGGTAGATAAGGTGGTTAAAAAGGCATATGGGATACTTGCCTTCATTAGCCGAGACATAGAATATAAGAGCAGGGAGGTTATGATGGAGCTGTACAAAACGCTAGTTAGGCCACAGCTGGAATACTGTGTGCAGTTCTGGTCGCCACACTATAGGAAGGATGTGATTGCATTGGAGAGGGTGCAGAGGAGATTCACCAGGATGTTACCTGGGTTGGAGCGCTTCAGCTATGAAGAGAGACTGGACAGGCTGGGGTTGTTTTCCTTAGAGCAGAGAAGGCTGAGGGGGGACCTGATTGAGGTGTACAAAATTATGAGGGGCATAGATAGGATAGATAGAAAGGAACTTTTCCCTTTAGTAGAGGGGTCAGTAACCAGGGGGCATAGTTTCAAGGTAAGGGGCAGGAGGTTTAGAGGGGATTTGAGGAAAAACATTTTCACCCAGAGGGTGGTTGGAATCTGGAACTCACTGCCTGAAAGGGTGGTAGAGGCAGGAACCCACACAACATTCAAGAAGCATTTAGATGAGCACTTGAAACGCCATAGCATACAAGGCTACGGACCAAGTGCTGGAAAATGGGATTAGAATAGACAGGGCTTGATGGCTGGCGCGGACACGATGGGCCGAAGGGCCTCTTTCTGTGCTGTATGTCTCTATGAAAGTGGGTCCCATTGGGAGGGTCCAGGTCAAGGAAGCAGCATGGAGCCTTATAGAGTGGCGTTTAAAAAAAAAAATCAAATTTGGATTGACTCCCTTACATAAGGAGCCAAAGTGGGTGCACAATGGAAGCCTGGGGGTGTGAGGCCCGGGCAGACCCTACCCCCTTCCCCCGACGACGGGCAGGCACCGCATTTTCATGCTGCACGGGGCAGGCGGGGTCGGGAGGTGTGTCCGTAGTACCAAAGGCCCCATGCAAGTTGGGTGCCCTCCCACCAACTCCGCAAACTCCGACAAGATCAGCGTCGGAAGGCAACTCGTGGGCGTGATCCCAGTGGGACTGCCAGGATTGTGGACTGTGGATTTTCAGGGCCCTTATATTCTGGTGCCCTCTCAGGTGGACGTAAAAGATCCCACAGCACCATTTCGAGGAAGAGCAGGGGGAGTTCTCCCCGGCATCCAGGCCAATAGCTATCCCCTCAACCAACATCACTGAAAAAAACAGATTATCTGGTCATTATCACATTGGTGTGTGTGGGAGCTTGCTGTGCGCAAATTGGCTGCCATGTTTCCTACATTACAACAGTGACTACACTTCAAAAGTACTTCATTGGCTTTGGGATGTCCTGAGGTTGTGAAAGGCGCTATCGAAATGCAAGTCCTGTCTTTCTTTCTTTACCATGAGAAGTGGCACAAGTGATCTGCTAGTAATGAATATCTGTGAAGGTCTAACGTGTAGCTATGCCTGATGAATGTGTCGATAGGTGACAACCCCCTGTGCCTCTTGTTTTATACACAGGATAAACATTAATTTTTTGGGCGGCCACTATTCGGATAAGCACGGCGCCCGAGTGAAGCGATGGTACTGGCGAGACCGTTTGTCCCCTCTTATCATCATACCTTTTAAACCAATTTTCATATCATTAAATGAAAACATTGGTGTCAGGATTATAGCACAAGAACGGATTTTTATTACTTTTCTGGCTATGGGGAAGCAAGCAAAATTCAACGTGGGAACGAAACTGAAGGTAAAATAGTCAGCACGTTTAATCTGCTTGTATAATTTTCATCCCCATGTTTATTTCTCCCAACCCCTTATTCCAAACCCTCACTCACTCCAATGATTTGATAATTGGAAGTCCAGTGACTTGGCAATAAAGGTTGTAAAGAAGTTTATAAATGATTTAATTAACTCACGTGGCGATTCCTCAATCCATTGATTCTGACAGGGAGCCTCGCCCGCAGGTCTCTGCAAATCCCAGGTGTCCTCCACACGATTTTCTACTCTTCGATTTTGATGGATGGAAAACCACAGGCTGCCACCCGTAATTTCCCGAGATACGCTCATTGCAAGCAGTACTCCCCACCGGGACTGCCAGATCGTGGAGTTGCCCGTGTAGTCCCAGCCCACACTGTAAACATTGAAAGATTATTTTCCGTAGTCCAAATCTCAGCCAGGATGGAGGGGCTGAGGAGAGACTAGGCTGTTCCCCACTGAACAAAATGGAAGGCAAGTCACTCCGAGCTGCTGCTTTGCACCTCCCAACAAATGTGCCTGAAGAGAGAAGAGTGCTCGGGTTCAACTTAAGATAATTGGCAAAAGATCCAGAGGGGCGATGGGGAGACACTTTGTCATGCAGTGAGTTGTTATGACCTGGAACGTACTGTCTGACAGGGTGTAGGAAGCAAATTCAATAGTGACTTTCAAATGGGAATAGGATATATGTAATACTATACGTAATGGCCCAGAAATTCGGCCGAATACGGGAGAGTACGCACTGTGTACTCACCTGTATTCGGTCCCGAAGTGCCGGTTTCCTGCATGCACTGCGCATGCGCGGGAAACCGGCACTTCCGATATTGCAAAGGGGGCGGTTCCTAGGTGAACCGCGTGCGCACTACAGGCTGTGCGCACGCAGCACACTTAGGTTTTTCTTCAGGTTTGAACGCGAGGGTAAGTATGGAAGATTTTACACATGAAAAAAGGAGGCGTAAGACCCCCTTTTAACAAGGTAAGTAGTTAAATAAGTATTTTAAATTTTTTTCAACAGGTTTATCTTTTTTAGAGACTTTAAAGAAAGGTAAGTTTATTTTTATAACTTTTAAAAAGAATTTAAAAAATTTCAAAAATTTAAATTTTTGTTTAAAGTGGTTAATTTATTTAACTATAGTTATTTTATTAATGTGATGGTTTTTTAAAAAAGTTTAATTGAGGTTTAGCTGTTCTTTTGGGGGCAAGTTGTATTCATAGTTTTGACAGGTCTCATGTCAAAACTATGAATGAAAGATGGTGTGCTGCCATTGGCTCTAACTGGCCCACGTGATCCCAGAGGTCGCATCGAACTAACTGCGCCTCTGGGACACGCACACACTGCGCGCCGGCACCAGGGAGAGGCCCAGGAACTGAAGTTCGTGTGGGCCCGAACCATAAAGGCAGGCGCGGTAGGTAAGATCGCGCCGGATCCTTACCCCCGCGGCAACCATCGAAGTCTAATTTCTGGGCCAATATACTTGAAAAGGAAAAATCTGCAGGGCTGTGGGGAAAGAGTGGGCGATTGGGACTAATTGGAGAGCCCTTCCAAAGAGCCGGCACAGGCACGATGGGCCGAATGGCCTCCTGCTGTGCTGTATGATTCAATGAATTCCAAGTGTGTAGTGAATTAGCAGATTTCAGCTAGGGCACCAGTTAGAGGAGCTGCAATTGGCCTCAGCTCCTGTGGATGAAGGGGTGCCCGCTCCTCATCGCTGTCCAGCAACCCTGGCTTGGGATGGTGGTGGTTGAGGGACGACAGGATCAGGCTTGGTTGTGAGCAAAGACTCCTGACCCCCCCCCCCCTGCCCCCAACCCACCCCCACCCCAGCACCCCCACCTCCCGTCCCCAGCACCACCTGCAGTTGAATGATCCGTTGACATTGTCAAGTTTCACACGTACAAATAAATAGCCACTTGGGGCAAGGAGGCAGCCAGCACCTTATACCAGCAAGAGGCAGATTCTTCAGGAGAAGAAAGGAAAAAAAAATCAGAGCATTTTTTTGTCCTAAAAAGAGGCTGAAGGTAAATCTCCGGGAGCAGCAGCGCCCCAGCCTGCGTCTTGACTGACACATGAAGATGTGGAAAAAAATTCCTAACAGGAAGAAAATACATAAGCAAAAGCAAATGGGGTAGATTTTCAACCTGCCACCCGGGTGTAAAACTGGCTTTGAAAATCTACCCCCCCACCCCACTCCCCCCACCGCTATTTTAAGCAAAATGCAACATCCTCAACTTTTATAATCATCTTAGTCTACTTGTTCCATTAATTGAATTTTACCGGGTTTTTTCCCCCAACAGTTTAAAAAAGCATCAAAGAAATTCCTTACAAACACTTGCATAACGGAGGACGATCTTCTCCTTCAGGCCAGCCGGTTAAAAGTTCAAACAATAATCAACAAATTGTGCATTGCCCTGAACTTTCCAAGCAATGACCCAGAGAAAATTGCACTTCCGCTTTATCTTGCGTCCCAACAACAAAGGCTCTCCCGGCTCTGTGCCAATACTAAAATGGAAGAAAGCGTTGAGGGTGAAAAGGTCGCCTGAAGGGCCACAGAAGAATAGAAGTCGGAATTAGCTGAGTACAATTTCTATGTGTGTGTGGGGAAATTGGTGGTTTTATATATACATGAAATAAGCTCTTGAATTTTGATTTGATCTGAAGGATTTTCAAAATGAAAATATGTTCAAGCAACTCTCCCAGTATTGGACCTGTGCGAGTAACACTGGCTCAAGTATGAACACTTTGGCTTTGCATTGAAGATCTTGGCCTCCCTTTCCAAGTTAGGTCCACAACAGTTTTTGATTTTACATAGAATGGATCTATACCAGTGTGAATGAAAACTGCAGCAGAAGGATGGGACTGGTAAATCGAGTGTCCATCTCTTCCCACTATAAGGTAAATGAGTGTTGTCTTAGCTGAGTGGTCCCAACTTGTGTGCTGTTATTCTATAGTCTATTAGATGAAAGTCTTTATTATCAAGATAATGACAATTTATTCTTCAAACTATTTTTGGATCTGTGTGTTAATCTAATGCTAAATGCTTGTTCATCAATGTAAAACAAAAGATAATAAAGTAAAGCATCTTTCTCATGTTGATTATAAAAATGTTCTGTTTGTAGTATTCCACCTTCTGAGTCTCAGAGTATCATCAGGGGAAGGCACTGGGAGAAGGGAAGGGTTTCCCAAAGTACAGGAGAAAAATTGGCAGCAGTGTCACCCACTGGCCACTGACTAATGGCTGGATTAATACTACCATCAGCAGAGGCATGGGAGTGGATCAGTTGCAGTGGGGAATATTTCTTTAAAAAAAATGAAGATGAGCAAGACATCTGAGGGTTGAATTAAAGGCGTGTAAAAGTGCCATGCTCATACTAACCATCAATTATTTCAATTTCAGTAAATTAGGTGTTTTAATTGTTTGTACATTTCCACTGTAAATGCCATCAGATCCCCTCGCCAGTCTGTCTTGACCTTAAACTACTGGTTCCCTCACCCCCCCCCCCCCTCCCCCACTCCAAACTGTTTTCCCTCCTTCTGAAGGCAGTAACTCAAGCTAGAGTACAGTTATAACGCACTGGGTGCTCTCTCTTATCTCACCTGAATGGCCAAACTTCATAGGTTTAGTCTAGACAGTGGATGTCACTGGCTATTTAACCGTGGGTGGGCGGGGGGGCATCATGGCTGAGCCACTGAAGTGCCCAAACAACAGCAAAATACTGCGGATGCTGGAAATCTGAAATAAAAACAGAAAATGCTGGAAATACTCAGCAGGTCAGGCAGCATCTGTGAAGAGAGAGAAACAGAGTTAACGTTTCAGGTCGATGACCCTTCGTCAGAACTGACAAAGACCTGAAACGTTAACTCTGTTTCTCTCTCTACAGATGCTGCCTGACCTGCTGAGTATTTCCAGCATTTTCTGTTTGTATGCCCAAACAACATCCTGGTTGATAGCAATTAACTCAGCATGCTGGGCAGTGCATCTGCCAACTAAGACATTACTGGAGCCCCTTAAAGAACTAGTTGTCCTATCCAAAGAAAATTAGTGTTCATTCAACAGAGCAAGAGTTAACTTTGCTTGTTGAACACTTTGACAGCAACAGCTGCAATACTGACTCCTGTACCATCTGTGTATTTTTATGAATGAAGTTCCGGGTTTTAGCTGTTTTAAAGTTGCGAGATTAGGATGGATCAGCATGTCCTCGCGGATGAATTAGGTTTCCAACCTCTTCGATGGAATTCACTTTTGTTTTCCCGTTTAACTTGACGCTGGCATTGTTGGAGCAAAGGTTCACGTTTCTTCCAAGAAGCTTGAAAATGTTCTGAAAGTTTACTCCGATATTCCTGCTGTAAAAAAAGCATAGATGAGAGGTTTGAGGAGTGAGTTGGTTTCCCCGAGGAGAAAACAACGGATCCTTCAGAAAGTTTCAGAGGTCACAACTCATGCAGATCCCTTGAACTATCCCCGTGATATGCTAGGGTCCCAGGACAAGGACACGGTGAAACAGGCAATCACAAAATGAGAACAGTCAGTACAGCTTTAAAGAGAAAGCAAAACTGTTAGGAGGTTTGTATATAAGACACAGAAATGTATTTTTATTTATATTTTCTGGTGAAATATTGTACCCCTAAATGGAGGTCCCCTGCATGTATTCAGGTGGATGTAAAAGATCTCATGGCACTATTTAAAAAAAGCAGAGTTTTCTCCCAGTCCCTTGGCCAACACTCCTCCCACAACCAACACCCCCAAGAAAAACAAGTTAGCTGATCATTCGGCTCCTCTGCTGTCTGTGGAACTTTTCTGAGCACAATTGTGCTGTCTTTCAGATGAGATGTTAAATCAGGTGGATGTAAGAGATCCCACAGCCGTTTGTGGGAGCTTGCTGGCTGCCGCATATGAGCACAAAAATCTAGGCTGACACACCCCAGTGCAGTACTGAGGGAGTGCTGCAGTGTCGGAGGTGCCGTCTTTCGGATGAAACGTCTGCCTTCCCAGGTGGACCTTAAAGATCCTATGGCACAATGTCGAAGAAGAGCAGAGGAGTTATACCCGGTGTCCTGGGGCTAATATTAATCCCTCAATCAACATCGCTAAAACAGATTATCCAGTCATTATCGCATTGCTGTTTGTGGGAGCTTGCTGTGCGCAAATTGGCTGCCGCGTTTCCTACATTACAACAGCGACTACACTTCCAAAAGTACTTCATTGGCTGTAAAGTACGTTGGGGTGTCCTGAGGTTGTGAAAGGTGCTGTATAAATGCAAGTCTGTCTTTTCTTCTTGCTAAAATCTAGCTCCCTTGTCTCGGTAGTGGAATACTCTCCGCCTGATATTCAAAGGAACTGAATATTGGCCGGGCCTATAACAGGCGGCTGATGCAACACCGCCCATTTTGCGCTACTGCCCACAATGAATTTGTACCCCAGATATCTCTTTCTGTTTGAGATCCACAACATGGGGGGAGGGGAGGAATTGCGACCCCATACCCCACCACTAGAGGGCACTGCAAGCTGGGGCTCCAACGCCAGTAAAAAGATGCTTAGTGTGAATGGAGTGGTCTCGCCGTTGAAATCTCATACGTAGGTGAGTCGTCCAACAGCTGGGGCTGCGGCCCAGCCTTGCCTCACCCTGATCCTGTCGATCTGTAATGAGCAAAGGCAACTCTGCCCAGGACCGAGTGGAGGCAAATCAGGATCAAGGGAGCGGGCAGGAAAACGCTGCAGCCGATAACGTAGAGAGTTTCCCCTTAGGCCGCATAGAGCAGCCTGCAGAAGCCGGTGTAGCTCCCCTGGCACAAGGCAGGGACCACCAATGGGAGCTGTCCCATGAAGGAGGACAGAGCCCATAGAGTTACTAGTATCAGGGCCACACGAGGGGTGGCCATCAGCTTTCTGTAGTACAAGCTCAGGCTGACGACCAAGATAGGAGCAGGAGTTGGCCATTCGGCCCCTCGAGCCTGCTCCGCTATTCAATAAAATTATGGCTGATCTTCTACTTCAACTCCACCTTCCCGCACTATCCCCCTATCCCTTAGTATCCAAAATCTATCAATCTCTGTCTTGAATATATTCAACGACTGAGCATCCACAGCCCTCTGGGGTAGAGAATTCCAAAGATTCACAACCCTTTGAGTGAAGAAATTTCTCCTCATCTCCTCAGTGTGGAGTGACTCAATCTTTATTCTTTTTAATTATTTGTACCATCAATAACTTACTGTGTATTTCATGCTTCTGTATAATCATCTTATCTGTAAATAAATCTATTACTTTTAGCCTGAACACAAATGGCTGACCCCTTATTCTGAGACTGTGACCCTTAGTTCTAGACTCCCTAGCCAGGGGAAACATCCTCCCCAGCATCTACCCTGTCAAGCCCTGTAAGAATTTTATATATTTCAATGACATCACCTCTCATTTTTCTAAACGCTAGGGAATACAGGCCTAGTCTCCTCAATCTCTCCTCACAGGACAATCCCCCCATCCCAGGAATCAGTCTGGTGAACCTTTGTTGCTCTCCCTCTAAGGCAAGTATATCCTTCCTTAGGTAAGGAGACCAAAACTGTCAGGACCAGGGTGAGCATTGCACAGATGCAAGGAGGTGATGGTCAGGGACATCCTCAGCAGACAGTTTTTTTTTAACCAAAGTCATTGTCTAGAACATCATCCAGAATATCCACGCGGCATGTCACCCGGATCTATAAGTCAGGATGAAAATAAAACTGGCCAACCCTTTCTTCATCATTATCAGGCGTATGGCCAGGATCACCAATATATTAGTGACAGGGATCAATAAATTCAAAAGTGAATGAAGGATCGCGTAAACCACGGTGATCACCTTCTCTGTAAATTGATGAGGTTAGTGCGTTTGATGTAGTGTATATGGACTTTAGCAAGGCTTTTGATAAGGTTCCACATGGTGGACTGGTCACCAAGTTAAAAGCCCATGGGATCCAGGGCAAAGTGTCAAGTTGGATTCAAAACTGGCTCGGAGACAGGAAGAGGAGGGTAATGGTTGATGGGTGTTTTTGTGACTGGAAGGCTGTTTCCAGTGGGGTTCCGCAGGGCTCAGTACTGGGTCCCTTGCTTTTTGTGGTATATCTCAACGATCTTGACTTGAATATCGGGGGTATGATTAAGAAGTTTGCAGATGATACTAAAATCGGCTGTGTGGTTGATACTGAAGAAGGAAGCAGTAGACTGCAGGAAGATATCAATAAATTGGTCAGGTGGGCAGAACGTGGCAAATGGAATTCAATCCGGAGAAGTGTGAGGTAATGCATTTGGGGAGGGCTAACAAGGAAAGGGACTACACATTAAATGGTAGGACACTGAGTAGTGTAGAGGAACAAAGGGACCTTGGAGTGCATGTCCACAGATCCCTGAAGGTAGCAGGCCAAGTAGATAAGGTGGTTAAGAAGGCATACGGAATGCTTGCTTTTATTAGCCATGGCATACAATACAAGATTGAGAGGTCGCACAACACCAGGTTATAGTCCAACAGTTTTATTTGAAATCACAAGCTTTCGGAGCTATCGATTGCCCCTTCCTCAGGTGAATCTATTTACTTCACCTGAGGAAGGGGCAATCGATAGCTCCGAAAGCTTGTGATTTCAAATAAAACTGTTGGACTATAACCTGGTGTTGTGCGACCTCTCAATTTTGTCCACCCCAGTCCAACACCGGCATCTCCACATCATAGAATACAAGAGCAGGGGGCTTATGCTTTAACTGTATAAAACACTAGTTAGGCCTCAGCTAGAGTACTGCGTGCAGTTCTGGTCACCACATTACAGGAAAGATGTGATTGCACTAGAGAGGGTACAGAGGAGATTTACAAGGATGTTGCTGGCAGTAGAGAATCTTAGCTATGAGGAAAGAGTGGATAGGCTGGGTCTGTTTTCCCTGGAACAGAGGAGGCTGAGGGGAGACCTTATTGAGGTGTATAAAACTATGAGGGGCATAGATAAAGTGGATAGAAAGGACAGATTTCCCTTAGCAGAGGGGTCAAAAACCAGGGGGCACAGATTTAAAGTAATTGGTGGAAGGTTTAGAGGGGATTTGAGGGGAAATTTCTTCACCCAGAGGGTTGTGGGGGTCTGGAACTCACTGCCTGAAAGGGTGGTAGAGGCAGGAACCCTAACCACATTTTAAAAGTATTTGGACGTGCACTTGGGCTGCTCTAACCTGCAGGGCTACGGACCAAGAGCTGGGAAGTGGGATTAGGCTGGATAGCTCTTTGTTGGCCGGCGCGGACACGATGGGCCGAAATGGCCTCCTTCCGTGCTGTAACTTTCTATGATTCTAAATAAGGGACAATCCTTGAAACTTTGTCATTTATTTCAATCCTGTTGGAGAGCTCAGCTATGTGTGTCAGCCGCGGCTCAGTTGGTAGCACTCTCGCCTCTGAGTCAGAAGAGTATGCAGTTCACGCCCCACTCCAGGGACTTGAGCACAAAATCTATGGTTGACACGCCAGTGCAGCACTGAGGGAGTGCTGCACTGTCAGAGGTGCTGTTTTTTGGCTGAGATGTTAAATCTAGGCCCCATCTGCCCTCTCAGGTGGATGTAAAAGATCCCATGGCACTATTTGAAGAAGAGCAGGGAGGTGTCCTGGCCAATATTTATCCCTCAACCAAAAAAGCATTATCTGGTCATTATCTCATTGCTGTTTTTTTTTTTATTTGTGTAGTATCTCCACACATAATTCTTGAGTTGCTATGCATAACGACACAGTAAATGCATTTCTTGCGATTTCCTCTTCGGTAATTTTGCCAAATTATTAAAAAAAATTTTTTTAACGGGTTTAGGTCCTTTTAAACATTTTTAGATGATTTCACTCGAAGTATCCGACAGCGGAAATCTTAACAAACGTGTGACTACCTATCAGTGATGGTACAAGTAAGCACCTATCAGGACAGAGCATAACAAACTCTATGAGCAAGTAACCATCCGTACACTGAGGAATACTGTGTCACCATATACAAACACCACATTGGTAAGTCTATGAAGGTCCATGTCCTCCAAATGTCTTGCAGACTGCATAAGAAATAAGTTCTGAAGAAATTATTTTAACCCCTTGTGGAGTGACTCAATCTTTATTCTTTTTAATTATTCGTACCATCAATAACTTATTGTGTATTTCATGCTTCTGCATAATCATCTTATCTGTAAATAAATCTATTACTTTTAGCCTGAACATAATAATTAGGCAGTGTGTTATTTACTGCCTTTTGGAGTAGATAGGAGAGTACGGTCTTTGAATCAAATAGCCTGCTGACGATCACTGCTAACTCGAGAATAACATCCATTTGTACAAAGCCACTGGAGAACACGCAACATCTATGTAACCATATCCCAGCAAAGAGTCAACACCTTCAGCAAAGAATAAAGATATAAACCTTCTTTGGTAAATATGGTGAATGGAGCAGTGCAGTTAAAGGCCTGCTTATCCATTCCCTTCACACTTAAGATATTGATTCACAGGAGGCTTCATCGATTTATTTAAACTGCCTTTTTGCTGTAACACAAGTTAAAAATGTTGGAAGAAAGCCCAAATCATGTGTGTCTCTTGCACATCATGCGCAACTCTTTCAGACTTGCCAATGCAAATGTCTAATAAGATCCCTCACTAACTTTGCCTTTTTAGGATTAAAAGGACAAGAGGTTATGAAATATGACCAGTCAGATTTTCAGAAGCAAGTAGCTGACTTGAAATATTCTTTTATTGACACGGCCTGTGAGCACTTGTGTAAGCCCAGATCAATTCTCAGTCTCCAGTGGTACAGACTACACCAAATCTGTCAGCTCAATAATCACTCCATGAGCCTTCCAAACAGTTACGTGGGATAATTTCCTGATCCTCAGTGAATCAACCACAGGAGTATCCAAATTAGCTTTATTCTGTCTGATCAAGACCAATCTAAAGCTTGTAAGAGATCGATAGATTTTTGAATATTAAGGAAATCAAGGGATATGGGGATAGTTCAGGAAAGTGGAGATGAGGTAGAAGATCAGCCATGATCTTACTGAATAGCGGAGCAGGCTCGAAGGGCCAAATGGCCTACTCCTGCTCCTATTTCTTATGTTCTTATGTTGTGCCTTTATTACCTTACATTAATTTTTAAAAATTCATTCACGGGGTCGCAAGGCCAGCATTTATTGCCCATCCCTAATTGCCCTTGAGAAGGTGGTGGTGAGCCGCCTTCTTGAACCGCCGCAGTCCGTGTGGTGAAGGTGCTCCCACAGTGCTGTTAGGTAGGGAATTCCAGGATTTTGATCCAGCGACGATGAAGGAACGGTGATATATTTCCAACTCAGGATGGTGGGGAGCTTGGAGGTAGTGATGTTCCCATGCGCTTGCTGCCTTTGTCCTTCTAGGTGGTAGAGATCGCAGGTTTGGGAAGTGGTGTCGAAGAAGCCTTGGCAAGTTGCTGCATCTTGTAGATGGTACATGCTGCAGCCACGGTGTGCCAGTAGTGGAGGGAGCAAATGTTTAAGGTGGTGGATGGGGTGCCAATCAAGTGGGCTGCTTTGTCCTGGATGATGTTAAGCTTCTTGTGTGTTGGTGGAGCTGCACTCATCCAGGCAAGTGGAGAGTATTCCATCACACTCCTGACTTGTGCCTTGTAGATGGGGAGTTAGGTGGTGAGTTACTCACCACAGAATACCCAGCCTCTGACCTGCTCTTTTAGCCAGTATTTGTGTGACTGGTCCAGTTAAGTTTCTGGTCAATGGTGACCCCCCCCAGGATGTTGATGGTGGGGGATACAATGATGGTAACAGTTGACTGTCAAGGGGCAGTGGTTAGACTTTCTCATTGCCTAGCGCTTGTGTGGCTCAAATGTTACTTGCCACTTATCAGCCCAAGCCTGAATGTAATCCAGGTCTTGTTGCATGTAGGTACAGACTGCTTCATTATCTGAGTAGCGAATGAAACTGAACACTGCACTTCTGACCTTACGTTGGAGGAGAGGTAATTGATGAAGCAGCTGAAGCTGGTGGGGCCGAGGACACTGCCCTTAGGAACTCCTCCAGCGATGTCCTGGGGCTGAGATGATTGGCCTCCAACAGCCACAACCATATTCCTTTGTGCTAGGTACGACTCCAACCAGTGGAGAGTTTTCCCCAATTCCCTTTGACTTCAATTTTACTAGGGCTCCTTGATGCCACACTTGGTCAAATGCTGCCTAGGAGTCACTCCCACCTCAACTCTGGAATTCAGCTCTTTGCCATGTTTGGACCAAGACTGTAATGAGTGGTTCAATGCTTGAAGGAAAAAATTTTACAGGGCTATGGGGAAGAGCAGGGGAGTGGGACTAATTGGATAGCTTTCAAAGAGCCAACACAGGCATGATGGGCCAATGGCCTCCTTCTGTGCTGAATTATTCTATATTCTTACAAGTTCTCCCAGCAGCTTAACAAGTTTGTCCAATCGTTGGCTGAATCATATAGACCAAGGTCTGTGCTGAGTTACTGACATCAGCTGGCGGCAGTAGCTTAAAGTGCCCTCTGCACCACTGGATGAGATTTGGAAAAATACAAGCAGACATCTTTCCCCTTAAGAGTGCTATGTACTGTATCTAGGTTTAGTTGACAAGGCACAGGGAGAGCTGGAAGAGTTGGAGGTAGTGCAGGAAAGAGTCACGAGGCTGATCCCGAGTGACGGGGGTTTCAGATACAAGACTGGAGACAGTCAGACTTTTCAGCATAGAAAGGAAGTGTCTGAGAAGCAATCTCAGAGGGCTACAAGATAATAAATGAGAAACAATCAGATGCTTCAATGCGGGAACGGTAGGCTGCTTCTGGATGGATGAACTAATATGGTCTGATTGTGGTCATTGATAATTATCTTGTGACCTTATAAATAAATTTAAAAAAATTAAAAACCTGGCTTCAGTTGACAAGCAGATCAGTCATGATTTCATTGAATGGCGGAACAGGCTCGAGGGGCTAAATGTCCTACTCTTGT
Organism: Squalus acanthias; assembly: GCA_030390025.1. NCBI lineage: Eukaryota > Metazoa > Chordata > Chondrichthyes > Squaliformes > Squalidae > Squalus > Squalus acanthias. The sequence continues at coordinate 15,079,554 of CM059429.1, forward strand.
TCCTAGGTAGAGGGCAAGGTTAACAATAGAAGTCAGCTACAGATTCCTGGGAAGAGAGAAAGATAATGACAACATAGATCAGGAGATAAAAGGGAAATGTAGTATTGAAATTATGGTCGACTTCAACAACTCAATATAAACTGGGAATGTGGAAATGAAAGTGAGGCAACAGAATCAGGACTGGTGAATGTGGGCCGCAATTTATTTTTGACCCAATAGCGGTGAAATTCCTGTCAACTAAAAATAGGAGAATGCCCATTCTTCAATCTTAAAAGAGATCTGCTAATGAAACAGCGTAACAGGGAAGAGACTCCACTGCACGAGCTAAAGAGCATTCTTACCTTCTCAGATTTGTTTCTGTTGAGTCATTGAAACACAATTGGAACGCGCTCTGCGGGAAGACTTTTTTTTAAATATAAAAGGCTCCTCCGATGGCTTAGCAAGGTGTATCCAGCAGCTGAGCCAGTGACCAGTGAACGTCCCAAGTTTAATCACTGCTCTGCACCGAGTTAACTGATCTCAGCCAGGACAGCTGCAGGAATACAAACATAACTTCACGCATCTTTATCCATCTCCATTACCATACACAGATCTCGTCATTAGCAGATACATCTAATATCCCCCAATCTCTTTCTTGTTCCATGCAAGCCACTTCTCACTCGCATGCTAGTTTTTCTTGATGCTTACTTACATTTGATCATTTTATTTAACTCAGTTAACTATTTTTATTTAACTAGATTTTGCAGATACTTACTATTTGAAAGACAGCAGATAATAGATCGATGTGTTTTTTCCCCTCATTTGTAAATAAGTAAACTATTAATTTTTTACTGAATGTGATGGCAGAGGCGCATTGACTGGCTTTCAAAGTGGACAGAGGAACATGTTTCTCATGTCTTCTGTACAAAATGCAATGTTAAAATATTTCATTATCCTGTTCAAGTCATACACAAGGTCTCAAGATTCAATTTATAGGAGATGAGCCTCCTTGCTGTGAACACGAGTTAGGAGGAGAAAGCTTGAATTGTACAAAGCCATTAACTGTCTTATCCACCCCCAATCGAGTTAGTTCTATTTCAGGCAGAAAGGACGTTACATTACGAGAGATTTAAGCAGAACAAAGGCCCTCCCCCACAAAGTAGTTGATTGTGAAAAGATAATTCAACTCTGTTCTGCTATATTTTGGTTTTGGTAAGTTAAAATTTATTTGACAATTTATAAGCAAAAAAGGCACTGATCAGAACAGGCAGCTCTATTTCAGGGTGATATCAAGGATGTACACAGTCCCTTCCTGCAAATTCATCAGCGCCCTGGAGCCATTGGACGGGTGCATGGATGCAAACATACAGCAACACAAAGATAGCCGGTAAATGATCCCTTTAGGCAAAAAGCTTTTAAGATATGCTGATTGCGGATAATGCAAAGCAGCCTCCTCTATTACACACATTACACGCAACAGTATGGAATAAATTTAGGCTGAGCATTTAGTGGGGAAAAAAGCTGGCTTTATAGTGCAAAGACATTTCTCCTTCAGCCTTTAAAAAACTATTCTCGAATAACCTCTGGCTAATATGAAACATCTCGATCATTAAAATATAAATAGAGTTGGTTCATTAAAATTTGAAACTCTTACTTCAGAAAGATTAACATATTAAGTCTGCTTTCCAAGGTTGACGATGGGAAAAATCGCAATAACGTCACTTTCTAAAGACTTTTTATACCACCCAAAGTAGTAATTGTGAAGAGAAAAGCAGGCTCAGGTTTTAGATCGGATACAGAGGGGTGACAAACACTTTAAACTTCAATGCCATCAAAATCATGGTAGTTTGGACTCAACCTAATGGATTCGCCCAATACAAACTGACATTGTCTAGCTTGTTGCAGCTTGAACACATCCATCAGAACCCTGACTGCCAGGTCTGAAGAAAAGCAGAAGAAAGTTTGAGAGGCGGCTCCTCATACTTTGGATACATTGAGGAAAGAATGAACACTCCACCCTCATGGCTAAATATAAAACACACTAATTTACTCCAAATCTGGCTGTTGCTCCATGATAGCTAGGCCATCAAGCTTATGGTTTCATCAAGTCCTAGGACTGAAGTTTGTGCTCATACCAGGCCAGCTAGGAAAGGGGTATAAAGTAAAGACTTTTTTTGATTTTGGGGTGGGGGTGGACAAGAAAGAGGAGACAAAGATAAATGCAGTCTCTTTTCCCCTCAATTTTTGGTTTACATTTTGTTTTAGCAAAAGCACCGTAATCAAGCATCTTGGTGAAAGCAATGCCCTCGTGTCTCAAAAGCAGACTTTATTGAAAGGTTTGTGAAGAAATTTACTAAGAATGACATTTTGTAACTTGTTCTGCAAAAGATGAGAACTCAGAACAACGAGACAATGAAGATGGTCTGGGCTGGACACAAAAAGTTGTTTCAGATAAAGCAAAGAGGAAAAATATTGTAGTTAAATTGCAAGGAGAGCAACACAGCACATGACTGTGCAAAATACACTCAATTAACAAGACATTCTTACATCATGTGAATTCAAAGATTTAAAGTAATTGAAATCTGTCAGCAGTATTAGGAATAATGATACTTTTTTTCTCATTTATATGTGAAACTATGACCAAAGGATTTTTTTCTTAAAAAGGAAAGGTATCAAATACTCTTTAAAAATAAAGTGCATTTTCTAATGGATCTAAGATATTACAGAATGCAAAGATACATACATTTTGAAATCGTCTATATTGATGAAGAAAATATTGTGGAGTAAGAAAACTCAAGCTGCAGAAGTCAAATGTCACGTGCCGGCAATCTCCTCTCAAGTCTTTCGGCACTGTGACGGAGTATAAAATAATTTGTTTGAAAATCTGATACATTAAGATGCAAATGATTTTACTACAAGAGGAATACCATTACGATCTGTGATGTATTTTATGATGTTTATCCTTGTTCCTCCCCATCATCACTTCCCCCCCCCCCCTCCAAAAAAGACTGTGCGGTGGGGAGAGGCGATCTGTTGAGAATTAATGACATCGGGCATGGTGTCCTAGGGCTGCTCAGCTTTCTTCCCATCTATCCCTCAGAAAGTGTAGTGAGTGGCAACCAATAATTCACTGAATTGACTCATTTTATGTTCCATTTGATATTGCAAATTGATTTAGACTTCTACTGTCAGAAGGTGGTCAAGGGTATTAAAAGCATTTAAAAGATTTAATTGGGACTGTGTGTGCATCATCACAAATTTTAGCACAGTGCACCCTTCAAGGTATCCAGGGAATGTTGCAGATGTCTCGATTCGCACCAAAACTTGGGACGTGAATCAGGAAATTCACAAAAGGAAGGAATATCTGCATTAGCAAAAATTCATATTAAATTCTGCCTTACTGTACACAAATAATCAGAAGCAGATGCAAAAACAAAATTCCCAAAGCACCACAGTGGCATTAACCAAGTATTGAACAAAAATGTGTCTTTCATTTTATTTCAAATTAAATTTCAGAAACGCTGCGCCATTTGTGAAATTCTTCCGTTACCCCTACAAATAGTTCAATGGCCAGCTTACAGTTGATCCAAACTTGTCGTCAAGGACTAATTGTGCATTCCAATTAGGTTTGAGGGGGTTTTTATCCCCCCTTTTAAATTCCAATATCAACTCCCATCACTACGGTGTGTTAAAACTTGGTATTTGATTCTTAGATCTATTAGCATTCTAATTCTCTAGGCTCTGAGTTTACTCCTCTGGTTATATTATTCCATGTACAATCCAAGACATATTTAAACTAACTTTTAGGCAGCACTTCAGTGTTATTTTTCCTACCTGGCTGATTACATCTCCTGAATCAAGATCACTGTACTCTCCAAGTTTAGTTGAAAAAAAATTGTATAAATTGAAATGGTTATTTGCTCCATCATATGAAAAACCGTATTCCGGCTACTTGGAAGCGCTAGGATAGGGCAAAAAAATACCTCTTCCTTGTTGGCAAATATTTCAGTGTATGGTTTCAAATTAATAACACTAGTACTAGGTACTAAAAATAACCCATAGCCGACTACATACAGTGTACTTGAATAGATTTTCACCAGGGCTACAGGTTAAAAATGCACCTGCAGTTAAATTATAATTACATTCCAAATTACAATATCAAACATAAAATTTATAGTATACCACTCATTTAAAACACAAAATAACAGAACTGTTATTTGTCATTTGTATCATTTCATTAAATGTCGCCACAAAGTCATATTAAATTACATATAAAAAAGAAACTATGTTCATATTACAATCTGATATATGTGCAGTACACTACAAGGTGAACATGATCAGTGTATGCGAGCACTGAAGTCCTTTCCGTTTTTTAAAGGAGGCTTTCGAAGGTTCGGTACGACTGATGCGGGGAACATCCGGTCTGCACAAACAGTCGATGCTGCTTTAAGTGCAGTCCTTCATAGTCATCAGTCTTACCATTCTCAGAAAACGTCCACCAAAATACCTGCAAGATTAAAAACAAGGTAAATTAAGACAAGAGAACTCTGCATGACTCCTTCCAATAATTAAGGTTGCACAACTAGTTCCGTACCAACCACTATAAAATACTGTACAAAACGGTTTTTAATGCAATATTACTATACATACAGTGACAAGGTGTCAATAGCCAGTTAAATAATTCAATTATATAAAGGGCCACCACACACCCCGCCGCCCTTCATTCCAATTCATCAGCAATGCTCATCAAAAATAGATAATTTTATTTCTACCTACCGGGTCTGGGGCATGGAAGGGAAATCCATTAGTCCCCCCCTGTTAAAAATAGTTTCGATTTTTTTTTAAATTTAAAAAGTCACAATAAGTATAAGTAAATTTGTTGGTTTCAATAAGGGTCCCAATTCTGCCACGAGCACCCCACCTCCCCACAAAAATGGAACTTTTTCAAGCAGTTGGGCTTGTTTCATATATACTGAAGAAAATTGATGTTAAAAAATAATGTCAGTAAAAATATCGCCGCAATCACTGGTAATTAGGCTGAAACAGAGGCCGTATAAAAAAAGATAATTTCCCCAAATATAATTCACACAAAGCTTTTAAATAAGATTTTACACCTGAAAGGATTACTCACAGAAAAGCCTTTCCAATGCCTTAAGATCTAGCTAAGATCGATGAAGTGGGATTGAATCCATGTGTACATTGAGCTTCATTTCATTGTCCAGAATCTGCACAAGCTGTTGCATGGATGGAAGATGGCCAGACTCGAGTTTGGACCACACTGGAACATCTAAAGAATAGAATAAAAAGCTCATTTCATTCATTATCAGCACTTTGGGTAGGACGGTAGGAGAATGTCAGATTTGGTAGGACAGCTAGTTCTAATCCATACAAAACAGAACGTACGACTCCTATCCCAAAAGCCAAAATAGGCTATAATGTATGGAAAATATTTAGTGAAGCTTTTGTCTTGGTTTGTCCTCATCTCTGTAATCTCCTCCAGCCCTATGATCCCACTAGACCTCGATGCTCCGCCTATTCTGGCCTTTTGAACGTCCCTGATTTTAAATGCTCCACCATTGGTGGTCCTGCCTTCAGTTGCCAGGGCCCTAAGCTCCGTAATTCTCTCCCTAAACCTCTCCACATCTTTTTCCTCCTTTAAGACGCTCCTTAAAACCTACCTCTTCAACCAAGCTTTCGGTCATCTGCCCTAACATCTCCTTTATGTGGCTCGGTGTCGAAAATGTTTTATAACACTCCTGTGAAGCGCCTTGGGACGTTTTATTACGTTAAAGGCACTATATAAATATAAGATGTTTTTGTTGTGGTTGAATTAGAGGTCTAGCTTAGTTCTATGAATCAAATGTTATGCTAAACCAAGGAATTGGTACAAAAAATTCTTCAATTCACGAGGGAAGCTCCTGCTGAGAGAGAGAGAGCTATGACCCCAGCCGATCATGTGGTTAATTCTTGTTGGAAAACTTGACTTTCCCATTTGGGTTAATCCATTGCAACATGTTTATGCAAATCTAAACATGGTGGAATACTCATTCATCACACAACTGAACAGAATACCCCGCAGGCATAACATCAGAAGCTTATGAAGAAGCTATTGTGCTACCTATCATTGGTTACCTGCACCTATACCAGACATGTACAAACCATATAAATAATGGACAGCCAGAAAATCTGTGTGCATATTGCTCTGCGACTGCCACCCTGGGTGGCACTAGTGCACTGGTGGTGCGCTATCCTATAGAATGTTAGAACACAAGTTCACTCATGCAATTATACACATGGCAATTTTCCAAGGGCATTCTGGAGGGGGAGGGTGAACAGCCAGTTGTCGTGGTGCATATAGGTACCAACGATATAGGTAAAAAAGCAGGATGAGGTCCTAAAAGCTGAATATAGGGAGTTAGGAGGTAAATTAAAAAATAGGACCTCAAAAGGTAGTAATCTCAGGATTGCTACCAGTGCCACGTGCTAGTCAGAGTAGAAATAGAAGGATATTTCAGATGAATACGTGGCTAGAGGAATGGTGCAAGGGGGAGGGATTCAAATTCCTGGGACATTGGAACCGGTTCTGGGGGAGGTGGGACCAGTACAAATTGGACGGTTTGCACCTGGGCGGGACCGGGACCGATGTCCTAGGGGGAGTATTTGCTAGTGCTGTTGGGGAGGGTTTAAACTAAAATGGCAGGGGGTTGGGAACCTGTGCAGGGAGACAGAGGAAAGGGAAGCAAGGATAGAAACAAAAGACAGGAAGGAGAAAAGCAAAAGTGGAAGGCAGAGAAATCAAGGGTGTAAATCAAACAGGGCTACAGTAAATAATAATTCTAAAACGACTAAGAGTGTTAAAAAAAAACAAGCCTGAAGGCTGTGTGTCTTAATGCGAAGAGCATTCGTAATAAGGTGGATGAATTAGCTGCGCAAATAGATGTAAATGGATATGATATAATTGGGATTACGGAGACATGGCTCCAGGGTAACCAAGGCTGGGAATTTAACATCCAGGGGTATTCAATATTCAGGAAGGACAGGCAAAAAGGAAAAGGAGGTGGGGTAGCATTGCTGGTTAAAGAGATTAACACAATAGTAAGGAAGGATATTAGCTCTGATGATGTGGAATCTGTATGGGTAGAGCTGAGAAATACCAAGGGGCAGAAAACGTTAGTGGGAGTTGTATGCAGACCCCCAAACAGTAATGCTGAGGTTGGGGATGGCATTAAACGGGAAATTAGAGACACGTGCAATAAGGGCACAGCAGTTATCATGGGTGACTTTAATCTACATATAGATTGGGCTAACCAAATTAGTAACAATACTGTGGAAGAGGAATTCCTGGAGTATATACGGGATTGTTTCCTGGACCAATATGTCGAGGAACCAACTAGAGATCAGGCCATCTTAGACTGGGTATTATGTAATGAGAAAGGATTAATTAGCAATCTTGTGTGAGGCCCCTTGGGGAGGAGCGATCATAATATGATAGAATTCTTCATTGAGATGGAGAGTGAAGTAGTAGTTGACTCAGAGACTAGGGTACTGAATTTAAATAAAGGAAACTACGATGGTATGAGGCGCGAGTTGGCTAGGATGGATTGGGGAGTGTTACTTAAAGGGTTGACGGTGGATAGGCAATGGCAAACATTTAAAGATCACACGGATGAACTACAGAATTTGTTCATCCCTGTTTGGCATAAAAATAAAACAAAAAAGGTGACTCAACCGTGACTAACAAGGGAAATTAGCGATAGCATAAGATCCAAGGAGAGGACATATAAATTGGCCAGAAAAAGCAGCAAACCTGAGGATTGGGAGCAGTTTAGGATTCAGCAAAGGAGGACAAAGGGATTAATTAAGAGGGGGAAAATAGAATATGAAAGTAAGCTTTCAGGGAACATAAAAACTGACTGTAAAAGCTTCTATAGATATGTGAAGAGAAAGAGATTGGTGAAGTCAAGCGTAGGTCCCTTGCAGTCAGAATCAGGAGAATTTATAATGGGGAACAAAGAAATGGCAGACCAATTAAATACATAATCCAGTTCTGACGAAAGGTCTTTGACCTGAAACATTAACTCTGTTTCTCTCTCCACGGATGCTGCCTGGCCTGCTGAGTTTCTCCAGCGTTTTCTGTTGTTATTTCGGATTTCCAGCATCCGCAGTATTTTGCTATCGTATCCAATTAAATACATACTTTGGTTCTTCCTTCACAAAGGAGGACACAAATAACCTCCCAGAGATGTCGGGGAACATAGGGTCTAATGAGGGGGAGGTATTGAATGAAATCAGTATTTGTAGGGAAATTGACGGGATTGAAGGCCGATAAATCCCCAGGGCCTGATAATCTACATCCTAGGGTACTTAAGGAAGTGGCCCTAGAAATAGTAGATGCATTGCTGGTCATCTTCCAAAATTCTATAGACTCTGGAACAGTTCCCATGGATTGGAGGGTAGCTAATGTAACCCCATTATTTAAAAAAATTGGGAGAGAGAAAACGGGGAATTATAGACTGGTAAGCCTGACATCAGTAGTGGGGAAAATGCTCGAGTCCATTATAAAAGATGGAATAGCAGAGCACTTGGAAAACAGTGACAGGATCGGACAAAGTCAACATGGATTTACAAAAGGTAAATCATGCTTGACTAATCTACTGGAATTTTTTGAGGATGTAACTGGTAGAATAGATAAGGGAGAACCAGTGGATGTGGTGTATTTGGACTTTCAGAAGGCTTTCGATAAGGTCCCGCATAAGAGATTAGCGTGCAAAGTTAAAGCATATGGGATTGGGGGTAAGCTACTGACTTGGATAGAGAACTGGTTGGCAGACAGGAAGCAAAGAGTTGGAATAAATGGGTCTTCCCCCCCCCACCCCCCGAGTGGCAGGCAGTGACTAGTGGGGTACCGCAGGGATCGGTGCTAGGACCCCAGCTATTCACAATATATATTAATGATCTAGACGAGGGAACTAGATGTAATATCTCCAAGTTTGCAGACGACACAAAGCTGGGTGGGCGTGTGTGCTGTGAGGAGGATGCAGAGAAACTCCAGTATGATTTGGACAGGTTGGGTATTTGGGCAGATGCAGTATAATGTGGATAAATGCGAGGTTATCCACTTTGGTGGCAAAAACAGGAAGACAGATTGGCCCAAAAATTCGGCCGAGAACGGGTGAGTACTCAGTGCGTACTCACCCGTATTCGTTCCCGAAGTGCCGGTTTCCTGCATGCACTGCGCATGCGCGGGAAACCGGCACTTCCGGTATGGCGAAGGGGACGGTTCCTAGGTGAACCGCGTGCGCACTAGAGGCTGCGCGCATGCAGCACACTTAGGTTTTTTTTCAGGTTTCAACGCGAGGGTAAGTATGGAAGATTCTACACAAGTAAAAAGGAGGCGTAAGACCCCTTTTGAACAAGGTAAGTAGTTAATTAAGTATAATTTTTAATTTTTTTCAACAGGTTTATCTTTTTTAGAGACTTTAAAGAAAGGTAAGTTTATTTTTATAACAACATTTTTTTTTAATTTTTTCAAAAATGTTAATTTTTGTTTAAAGTGGTTAATTTATTTAACTATAGTTATTTTATTAATGTGATGGTTTTTTTTTAAATTTATTTGAGGTTTAGCTGTTCTTTTGTGGTCTCTTTCAATTCACAGATTTGACAGGTCTCCTGTCAAATCTATGAATGAAAGATGGTCTGCTGCCATTGGCTCTCCATGGCCCACGTGATCCCAGGAGTCGCATCGCACTAACTGCGCCCCTGGGACACGCAAGCACTGCGCGCCGGCACTAGGGCGAGGCCCAGGACCCGAAGTTCCTGCGGGGGCAAACAAGGACGGCAGACGCGGTAGGAGATATCGCGCGCGATCCTTACCCCCGCAGCAAGCCTCAGAGTCAAATTTCTGGGTGATTATCTGAATGGCAATAGATTGGGAAAAGGGGAAGTGCAACGAGACCTGGGTGTCCTTGTGCACCAGTTGCTGAAAGTAAGCATGCAGGTGCAGCAGGCAGTTAAGAAGGCAAATGGTATGTTGGCCTTTATAGCAAGAGGATTCGAATACAGGAGCAAGGATGTCTTGCTGCAGTTGTACAGGGCCTTGGTGAGACACCTTGAGTATTGTGTGCAGTTTTGGTCGCCTTATCTGAGGAAGGATGTTCTTGCCATGGAGGGAGTGCAGCGAAGATTCACCAGACGGATACCTGGGATGGCAGGAATGACGTATGAAGAGAGATTGGGTCGATTGGGCTTATACTCGCTGGAGTTTAGAAGAATGAGAGGGGATCTCATTGAAACTTATAAAATTCTAACAGGACTAGACAGACTAGATGCAGGAAGGATGTTCCCGATGGCGGGGGAGTCCAGAACCAGGGATCACAGTCTAAGGATAAGGGGTAAGCCATTTAGGACTGAGATGAGGAGGAATTTCTTCACCCAGAGAGTGGTGAACCTGTGAAATTCTCTACCACAGAAGGCAGTTGAGGCCAATTCATTAAATATATTCAAGAAGGAGTTAGATATATTTCTTAAGGCTAAAAGGATCAAGGGATATGGGGAGAAAGCAGGGACAGGGTACTGAATTTGGATGATCAGCCATGATCTCATTAAATGGCGGAACAGGCTCGAGGGGCCAAATGGCCTACTCCTATCTTTCTATGTTTAAGCTATGCCATCAGAGTGTATAACAGGGGAAAGAAAAATAATGGTTCCCCAGATGTGCAGAGAACGAGTGGGAGTGGGTGGGGGGGGGGGGGGGGGGGGGGAAACAGTCTCCACTTGGTGCCTTCAGACAACTCCAAGCAGCTGGATCAAGAAGGTCATTGCCAAAAGCCAAACAACAATTCATTAACCCATCATGCCCTCACAGTAAGGCGCTCATGGGCATGTTAGTGGAGAGACAGGATCTAAAGAGAGAGCAGCCAGAGACTTTCTTTATAATGGCGTAAAAAAATACAATAGTCAACCAGATAAATAGAGCTGCAGGATTCCTGCAATCGGACTTATCATCAACCCGAGAAAGAAACAAATGTCACTTTTTTTGTGAAAGTGATGCTTGCTCCTGTTAGCTACCAGCCTAGGGGGAATCTGTCCATCCACCACTCACTGATGGTGGATAGGCCACTCCTCCTACATTACTCCTGTATCTAATGTATTTCTGTGTCAGGGGTTATCATGACTCAAGGATTACAGCGGATAACAAAACACTATTTAGAATAAACATAGCAAGTAACAAGAGTTGCAGAATAGCAGTGCAGCAGGGATAACAACTGTACAAAACTAATAATCCTTAACCAAACTGGATCTGCTTTTACTGCAGAAATGTGTCAACTTAGAGGCCTTGCTTTAAGTACTTGGTAGCACAAATTACGGTATTAGTCTCGCCTTTTAGCAACACTGCGATTCATTTCCCAGGGTGGATAAATCGTGCCCTGATGAGGTGCACTCTACGCTACTGAAGGAAGTCAGAGATGAGATAGGAAAAGCTCTGCTTACAATCTTTCAATCATCCTTAGATACCCAAATTGTTCTAGGGGACTGGAGGGGAGCCAATTTAAGACCTCTGTTCAAAAACAGAAACGAGGATAAAGTGGGTAACTGTAGATCAGTTAGTCGATCAATTGTGGGAAAACTTTTAGAATCCACAAGTCAAGCTAAATTTTGTGATAATCAAGGACAGATAGCATGTATTTGTTAAAGCCAAGTCATGTTTGACAAATTTAATAGCTTCCCCACACCCCCCCACTCAGGAAGTCAGATGTACTGTATATGGATTTTCAGAAGGCAATAGAGATGGTATCTCAAGAGGCTTACTAGAAAAATTCAAGCATATGATAGAACAGGAAATGTAACTGCATAAATAGAAAGTTGGTTGACAGACAAGAAACAAAGGATTACAGCTAATGAGTGCTGCTCAGATTGTAGAAGGGTTGGGAGTGGTGCATTCCAGGTGCCAGTGCTAGGTCTACTTTACGGATAATAGGGACTTCAGCATAGGGAGCACGATATCGAAATTTGCCAACACAAAAGTAGGGAGCCAGCAGGAGTGTAAAATACTTCAACAGGATATAAACAGGCACGACACAACAGGTGGCAGATGCAATTTAACATAGAAGTGTAAAATAATGCATTTTATGAGGAAAAGCAAGGAAAGGGAGTAAGGAACAGGAATATACACTCAACTGAAAGATACTGAAGGGTTAATGGTGAACTTTTATAGTTCTATAGCTATCTGCAGTTGAGTATTGTCCTTAATCTGTTGATAAGCCATGGAAAGAAATGCAAAGCCAATTAAGTATAGTAGAAAGGATAGTATTAGGTCCAAAAAGGAGTCATATAAAGTTGCCAGAAAAGTGAGGATTGGGAGCAGTTTAGAATTCAGCAAAAAAGGACCAAGAGATTGATTAAGAAGGGAAAAATAGAGTATGAGAGTAAACTTGCAAGGAACATAAAAGCGGATTGTAAAACCTTCCACAAGTATGTAAAAAGAAAAAGAAGATTAGTGAAGACAAATGTAGGTCCCTTACAGTCACAAACGGGAGAATTTATAATGGGAACAAGGAAATGGCAGAGCAATTCTGCCAGTGCCATTCACACTCCATCTAGAGCCATCCTTTGTTCCTTAACCTGTCCCATCACCACCTCCTCTTGCCTTGAATATCTCTTAATGTTGACCCTTAGTGTTAGGGGGGGATTAAATATGTGGGGTTACGGGGATAGGATGGGATATGTTAGGGGGAATTAAATACGTGGGGTTACGGGGATAGGGTGGGATATGTGTCGGTGCAGGCTCGATGGGGATTCTGTGTGAGAAAGCAGGGACAGGGTACTGGATTTGGATTATCAGCCATGATCGTATTGAATGGTGGAGCAGGCTCGACGGGCCGAATGGCCTACTCCTGCTCCTAGTCTCTATGTTTCTAATGTCTCTCAATCTCTCCTGTTTTCTATCCTATCACTGAACTTCCCTTTTGTTCTTTCATCCCCTCCCCCTTTCCCAGCCCCTAACCTGCTTTAAAATCTATTCCTTTTCCTGCTTTTTTCCAGTTCTGACAAAGGGTCTTCGACCTGAAACGTTAACTCTGTTTCTCTCTCCACAGATGCTGCCCTGGCCTGCTGAGTTTTTCCAGCTTTTTCTGTTATGACACAAATAACTTCCCAGAAATGCTAGGGAACCAAGGGTCTAGTGAGAAGGAGGAATTAAAGGAAATTAGTATTAGTAAAAAAATAGTGCTGGAGAAATTAATGGGACTGAAAGCTGATAAATCCCCAGGGCCTGATAATCTGCATCCCAGAGTACTAAAAGAGGTAGCCATGGAAATAGTGGATGCATTGGTTGTCATCTTCCAAAATTCTATAGATTATGCAACAGTTCCTACAGATTGGAGGGTGGCAAATGTAGCCCCACTATTTAAAAAAGGCAGGAGAGAAAACAGGGAACTACAGACCGGTTAGCCTAACATCAGTAGTAGGGAAAATGCTAGAGTCTATTATAAAGGATGTGATAACAGGACACTTAGAAAATATCAACGGGATTAGACAAAGTCAACATGGATTTATGAAAAGGAAATCGTGTTTGACAAACCTACTGGAGTTTTTTGAGGATGTAACTGGTAGAATAGACAAGGGAGAACCAGTGGATGTGGTGTATTTGGATTTTCAGAAGGCCTTTGATAAAGTCCCACAAAAGAGGTTAGTGTGCAAAATTAAAGCACATGGGATTGGGGGTAATATACTGGCATGGATTGAAAATTGGTTAACAGACAGGAAACCGAGAGTAGGAATAAATGGGTCTTTTTCGGGGTGGCAGGCGATGACTAGTGGGGTACCGCAGGGATCAGTGCTTGGGCCCCAGCTATTCACAATATATATCAATGATTTGGATGAGGGAACCAAATGTAATATTTCCAAGTTTGCTGACAACACAAAACTAGGTGGGGTTGTGAGGAGGATGCAAAGAGGCTACAAGGCGATTTAGACAAGTTGAGTGAGTGGGCAAATACATGGCAGATGCAGTATAACGTGGACAAATGTGAAGTTATCCACTTCGGTAGGAAAAACAGAAAAGCAGAGTATTATTTAAATGGTGATAGATTGGGAAATGTTGATGTACAAAGAGACCTGGGTGTCCTTGTACACCAGTCACTGAAAGCAAACATGCAGATGCAGCAAGCAGTTAGGAAGGCAAATGGTATGTTGGCCTTCATTGCAAGAGGATTTGAGTACAGGAGCAAGGATGTCTTACTACAGTTATACAGGGCCTTGGTGAGACCACACCTGGGGTAGTGTGTGCAGTTTTGGTCTCCTTACCTAAGAAAGGATATACTTGCCATAGAGGGAGTGCAGCGAAGGGTCACCAGACTGGTTCCTGGGATGGCAAGACTGTTGTATGAGGAGAGATTTGGTCGACTAGGCCTGTATTCACTAGAGTTTAGAAGAATGAGAGGGGATCTCATTGAAACGTATAAAATTCTGACAGGGCTGGACAGACTGGATGTTTCCCCTGGCTGGGGGGGGTCTAGAACGAGGGGTCACAGTCTCAGGATACGGGGTAGGACATTTAGGACTGAGATGAGGAGAAATGTCTTCACTCAGAGGGCGGTGAACCTGTGGAATTCTCTCCCACAGAAGGCTGTGGAGGCCAAGTCACTGAATACATTTAAGAAGGAGATAGATAGATTGCTAGACACAAAAGGCATCGAGGGGTATGGGGAGAGAGCGCGGGAATATGGTATTGAGAGAGGATCAGCCATGATCATATTGAATGGCGGAGCAGGTTCGAAGGGCCGAATGGCCTACTCCTGCTCCTATTTTTCTATGTTTCTAAATATTAAAACACCATCAGAACAGGACGAAATTGTGATTGAAAATGCAAACAGTTTTTGGTCCTTTTTCACACTCCTGGAATTTCTTAAATTGGCATCAAAACTATTTGAAGTTATTAACTGATGTCATTACATTCAATTTTTCCATTATTTTGTAAATGCAGAAAGATCTCGTAGCCCAGTTTGTGTTTCGCCAAGTGCTGTTCACTGATTCAGTACACTTCAGAACCATTTCTTTAAATTTGCTGGACTGTCATATTTAAAAGAGAACACAAATCCAGTTGCTTAAAAGTATAGTAGTGTCAATCTTATGACTTACCATTTAATGTAATCTCAAATGCACCAGTAGACATACACTGATTTTCAATCATGTTACTAAGGAAGAACACCATCATACATGCATAGATCTAAATAAAAAATAAAAAAAGGTAAATGCAGTCAGTTTTAATGCAAAGGTCTAATTGAAAAAACTGCCCAATACCCACAGGCTTTACAGCTACACATTGTTTCATCAATAGCTAATGCTAAACTGAAGTCAGGTTTACAACGGATAACGACAAGAAATGTATCTAAACACAGACTCAACCAGTGATTTCTTGGGACTGTAGATAATGTACAAGTCAAATTAATGTGCTAATTATAATTGTAGATGGTCAGAGATAAATTAAAGATGTGCATGGTCTTGAATCAGTCTGCACACTGATGGTGCAAAAAACACTTCTCTCATTTAGCCCTCATTTTGTAGGTTGTATTCAAGTACAAATTTTCCTTACAATAGCAAAATACCACAGATGCTGGAAATCTGAAATAACAGAAAATGCTGGATGCTGCCTGGCCTGCTGAGTGTTTCCAGCATTTTCTGTTATTACAGATTTTCCTTATTTGCCCCTATATGAAACAGCCTGGTGGGCACCACAGAGAACCAACTACTCATATTTGAATGCAGTCTAAATAAATAATTGGGGTGCGCCTGATGACAGATGCAATATTTATAGATAAATCCACATTGATTGTAAATGTTTTTCAAAAATACAACTTAATGAATGTACGAGGATCAAGGGCCTAGCATGCGCCATTGTATCCATAATTAAAGGGAAAATGGAGCTTCCAATAGCTCAGTTGGTAAAGTCAGTGTACAGTTGATCCATACAATATCAACTTGCTTTTAACTTAAATGTCCATTTTGCAGAGCAAGAGAAGAAAATGAGTCCCAAGTCATGGTTGGAGAGTTAGAAGAGATAACCGAAAAGGTGGGATTTTAAGAAGGCTTTTAAGACAGACAAGAACATAAGAAATAGGAGGAGTAGGCCATACAGCCCCTCGAGCCTGCTCCGCCATTCAATAAGATCATGGCTGATCTTCTACATCAACTCCACTTTCCCGTCCTATCCCTTGATTCCCTTAGTGCCCAAAAATGTACTGATCTCAGTTTTGAATATACTCATCGGCTCAGCATGCAGAGCCCTCTGGGGTAGAGAATTCCAAAGATTCGCAACCCTTTGAGCGAAGAAATTTCTCCTCATCTCAGTCCTGATGGCCAACCCCCAGTGGAAACAGCCTCTCAGCATCTCGATAGAGAGAAGGAGAGAAGTGGAGGGGTTTGGGAAGGGTGTTCCACAGAGAACAAAGGCTGCAGAAGGGTCTGCCGCCAACAATAGGGCAAAGGCAGGGCAATAGGAAAAGTGCGGAACAGGCTAGTTGCAGTAGATCACAGGTTTGAATCCAAGTCTGTGCTGTGCTGCAATACCTCAGCTAGGGTAGTTGTAGCGGTACTACAATTGGCCTTAATATCCCTGGGCTGAAGAAGAAAATCAGCCAGGGTTCCTGCTGCTGACTGCTATCCAGTGACTCCTGCGAGAAAGGGTGCATTTGTAGGCACCATGCTCAGCCGTGATGCCATTCCTCAATAGTCAGGTAGCCTGTGACCACTCACTGTTCAGCCTCATATGAAGAGTGGCCACTTGCGCTTTGAAGGAATGCTGATTCCCACTGTAACAGTGTCCTGAAAATAGCAAGCACCTTCAGGAGTGGTGGGGCGAGGCGGGAGGGTGGATAGAGAGAGAATAGGAATGAAAATTGGAAAGAAACTCAAAAGTAAGGTATATGAAGGTCATATTTTGATGATGCAAATGCATTAAAACCATCAGGAGTCCAATTTTGACAACACCATCCCACAAATGAAGCTGTCCAGGCCTACAAGATTCATTCTTACAGAATTTTATATTTTAACAGGAAGGTTTCTATCGTTCTGTCAGTAGGTCTAGACCAAAATGTCCAATACCCCTCAAAAATAACCTTAATTCTATCGGAAATACTTCTCCACATAAATAATTGTATGCACGCTCTTCTGAAGTGGTCCATTTTGCTGGGGTATGGAAAGCAGGCACCATCTAGTGGTAGGTGACAGATGTAAACTTATAGAAAACAAATAGTTTGAACTGTTTAGTTCTGTCTTACATTGGAGGCAGTTCAGAGAAGTTTCACGAGGTTGATTCCGGAGATGAAGGGGTTGTCTTATGAAGAAAGGTTGAGCAGGTTGGGCCTATACACTCATTGGAGTTTAGAAGAATGAGAGGCATATAAGATTCTGAAGGGGCTTGACAGGGTAGATGCAGAGTGGATGTTTCTCCTCGTGGGGGAATCTAGAACTAGGGGGCTTAATTTCAGAATAAGGGGGCACCCATTTAAATCGGAAATGAGGAGGACTTTCTTCTCTCAGAGGGTCATGAATCTTTGGAATTCTCTTCCCCAGAGAGCAGTGGAGGCTGGGTCATTGAATATATTTAAGGTGGAGAGACACAGATGTTTGAAAGGTAAGGGAGTCAAGGGTTATGGGGAGCAGGCAGGGAAGTGGAGTTGAGGCCAAGATCAGATCAGCCATGATCTTATTAGAAACATAGAAAAATAGGAGCAGGGCTGATCTGATCTTGGAGTAGGCCATTCGGCCCTTCGAGCCTGCTCCGCCATTCAATATGATCATGGCTGATCCTCTATCTCAATACCATATTCCCGCGCTCTCCCCATACCCCTTGATGCCTTTTGTGTCTAGAAATCTATCTATCTCCTTCTTAAATATATTCAGTGACTTGGCCTCCACAGCCTCCTGTGGTAGAGAATTCCACAGGTTCACCACCCTGAGTGAAGAAATTTCTCCTCATCTCAGTCCTAAATGTTCTACCCCGTATCCTGAGACTGTGACCCCTCGTTCTAGAACCCCCAGCCAGGGGAAACATCCTCCCTGCATCCAGTCTGTCCAGCCCTATCAGAATTTTTTTTACATTTCAATGAGATCCCCTCTCATTCTTCTAAACTCTAGTGAATACAGGCCGAGTCGACGCAATCTCTCCTCATACGACAGTCCTGCCATCCCAGGAATCAGTCTGGTGAACCTTCACTGCACTCTCTCTATGGCAAGTATATCCTTTCTTAGGTAAGGAGACCAAAAGCGCGCACAGTACCCCAGGTGTGGTCTCACCAAGGCCCTGTATAACTGTAGTAAGACATCCTTGCTCCTGTACTCAAATCCTCTTGCAATGAAGGCCAACATACCATTTGCCTTCCTAACTGCTTGCTGCACCTGCATGTTTGCTTTTAGTGACTGGTGTACAAGGACACCCAGGTTCCTTTGTACATTTCCCAATCTATCATTTAAATAATACGCTGCCTTTCTGTTTTTTCTACCAAAGTGGATAACTTCACATTTATCCACATTATACTGCATCTGCCGTGTACTTGCCCACTCACTCAACTTGTCTAAATCGCCTTGAAGCCTCTTTGCATCCTCCTCACACTCACACCTAGTTTTGTGTCATCAGCAAACTTGGAAATATTACATTTGGTTCCCTCATCCAAATCATCGATATATATTGTGAATAGCTGGGGCCCAAGTTGTGAATAGCGGCATTATTGAATGGTGGAGCAGGCTCGAGGGGCCAAATGACCTACTCCTGCTTCTACGTCTTATGTTCTTATGTTAACAGTCAGTTAAAATAGCGGCACTGACAAATAAGTCAAGAACAGTGTGCTGCGTGGTTTTTGAAGGGGAAAAAAAAAATCACTAATCATAACAGATACAAACTGGCTGCATAATACCAATTTGAACCACTGTGAAAGCCTAACACTGGGAGCATCAGTTACATATCAATGAATCTTGATTAGCTTTTAAGTGGCCTTGGATGGAAATTTGACAAAGTTCCAGCCAATAACCTGTAGCAGGAAGTTTGACATTTTCAGCAATTTATAATATCGTAAACAATTTGTTAATAGTTGAGAGACAAATGCTGTTGTGGAGCAATTTTCAAAACGAGTCAGAGTAACCGAAAGTTACTTCTCAAATTCTAAAAATGACAGCAACATGTCGCGCAATGCGTTGAATCCATGACCTTGTACATTGCTGAGTTGTCAATCTAAGCTACGCTACGCTACTGTCAGCAGCTCTCATTCACCTCACTGACTCAAGAGGGACATTTGTGTGTCTTCAGTTCACTGTTACTCCATGGCATGACAATACAAGGGAAAAGAATGACTTGGGGGTTAAAAAACCTGAGTAAGTATCCTCAAGCAATCATGTTGCACAAGTATAGCGTTTTTCAGTAGAAGCACAACTTATATCCTGCTGCCTGAATTATTTTTAAACATTACATTTGGGGAGAAATTTGCTACTACTATAGCAGTTTATCTGTAAGAAATATAGTTACCTTGTTCTGCTGACTCCAGTGCCAGATGCTAGGTGCTTCCATGCCCAAACTAGGAAAGGGGTCTCTACCAACTATAATTAGTCCTATTAAGACCAGCTTGAAGACTGATAGAAAGGATGCTACATGTCTGCGAAATGAGAGAACACAAAACAATGGTCAAAGTTAAATGCTTTGGCACATTAATATACATTAGCCCTTCTTTCTCCACTGTGCTCCTCCACATCAATATTAAACCCCTTGATCAGAACAGAAAAGCAGAGGCTGTCAATGACAGTCAATGCTTCTCATTGGCCAATTCATTAAACGACTGGATTAGTAAGAAAACCCAAGGAAAGTTCAGAAGAAACGACCATTTGGCTCATCACCCCTCGACAACCATATCAGCTTGGCTCAGCAATAGTACTCTCACCTTGGAGTCAAAGTTGTGGGTCTAAGCCCTACTCCAGGGCTTGAGCACAGCATCCAAGCCGACACTATAGTGTAGTACTGAAGATGCGCTGGATTATCAGAAGTGCCGTCTTTTGGGCAAGAGGTTGAACAGAGGTCCCATCTGCTGGTTTAGGTAGACATAAAAGATGCCATGGCACTATTCAAAGAAGCACATGGAGTTCTCAGTGTCCTGGCCAACATTTTCCCATACCAACAACACCAAACAAGAAACAGATTCATTGGTTATTTATTTAATTTGCTATTTGTAGGACCTTACTGTGTGCAACTTGGCGACTGCAGTTACTTACGTGATGAGTGACTACACTTCCAAAGTAATCCATTGGCTGTGAAGTGCGTCGCAACACCCAAGGAGGTGATAAGGCATTATATAAATGCAAGCTTTTTGTTTACTAAAACGTTGTCATTAGAGCATCCAGTTGTATTTGGGACATCTCTAATGTTTCTGCCTCTGCTACCCCGCATGCCAAATTGTTCCAAGCATTTAGCCATCTTTGAGTAAAGATGTTCTTACTACCAATTTTAAAGTATACTCTATCTCCCCTGGTTTTACACTCCTGGCTTACTTTAAAGTAATATCTGAGGTTTACCTCATCATTTAATTTTTTTACACTTCAATGGACCACCTTTTTTCTAGACTTTAGCTCAGTCCCTTCACTTTTGGGATCTCTCTGGTGGCATTTCCCTGCACGATTTTCATGATAGTGACCAGAAATGTGCCCAGTGTTCTGGGTCTGACCAGTGAATTGTAAAGCCTAAGCATAACCTTGGGAAACTCCACTGTTTTGGCTCTATATCCCAACATTCTTTTAATTTTTTTTTTTTTTTAAACTTGTTTCACCATATTGTTTATGAACTGAAAGTGACAAGTCTACCATCAGTCCCAGGACCTTTTCAAAATCTCCCATTGATTTGACGCAACCAATGTTCAAAACTTTACATTTATCAGTGTTAAATGAGTCAGATCTTTACTGAGTGGTATAGCCAGTCAAAATCCTTCACTAGATCCTCTGCCATGCCTGGTTTTGTTATACAGCCCACTTTTTTGATGCATCACCAATTGGCAAAATTTATCTTCTGGGGAAATTCTGAAGGTTAGTATAACTCTAATCCAATCTTTAACAGAAGTCAAACTTTAAAACTGCAGCAACCTTTCTCTAAATTAATGTCTCGAATATTTGTGTCAAAAAAACACTAAATCCACATTCATTCCTGACAGCATATACTCGAGCAACATATTCACCCATCACCATCCAGGAAGAAGGTTGCAGCAGTCGAATATTTGAGAAAGTTCACAAGTCACTTTTCGAAACAAAACTTAACTCACATTTTTAAACAGAATTTTTTTTTTTTTTTTTTAAACTTACCTGTAGATAGGTTGTGGAAGGTAATTTTCTCCTTCAATACGGATGTCGGGATACCGCTGGCTAATAACCCGCGTATACTCCTCAAACACCCTCCTGTACCCTCAGGAGATACTGATGAGAAAAGAGAAATACAATTAGCTGTAGGGACTAAATCATGTATCTCAGCAAGATGTCTTCTTTATATGCTGTTTTCTTTGGAAACCAAAGCAGAACTGAAGATTTTTAAAGCTATCAGAACAGTTTCGTAACATTAGCTTTATAACTGCAGCTCCCCTGATGGGCTTGTGGATAAAGACACTGCCCACCCAATGCAACATGTGGTCAGAGCAGAAAGCACCAGGATTGATTTGTATGCTGAGACAACACCCGTGAACTAAGGCCGGGGGGAGGGGGGGGGGGGGGGGGGGGGGGGGGGAGAAGAGGGGAATCAGCCAGGGTTTCCTAGCCTGATGGTTATCCAATTACTGATACTGGAAAGTCGAAATGTGTGGGTGTACTCAGTTGGATAGGGTCAGCTATGCTGCCTTCCACAGCTGCATATCCTCCTGACTCAAGAGGACTGACTAATTCATCGAGGTACCAGAAAGCTGCCCGCGCACCCCAGCAAGGGTCAAGCATCTGCAGAAAAGGGGGATGGGGAGGAAATTGGAAAAATTTTATCGGTTGCTGTGACTCCTGGCACAATCTAAAGAGGGCTACATACTTTACCTATAAATTTGGCAACATGTATACACATGATAAAATGGACATAGCAGCATGAAGAGGTTTTTAAGATTCCATTAAATCAGGTAATCACAAAATTGCACTTTAAAAGCAAAAGTTAAGATAAAATATAGTTGAAACTAACTAGCTCTGCCGGTACATTACACCTGGAAAACAAAACACTTTTAGGTTCTTACTGCCACTGTGGCAGAAATAGCAGTCGGCCATCCAAATCACACTTGAAAGACATTCACTACTCAGCATGGCAACACAGCAGATGTTGGAAGCGGAAAAATCCTAGGCTCCAAATGACTATGTAATGTGCAGAACATCGACCCTCTGCCCAGTTCCTAGCACACTTCTATTTAATCTATAGAGGAGAAACAAGTATCCAAGTGGATGTTCTCCATTTACTGAGAAAGTCCATTATTCTGGAGAGAATGTTAATTGCCTTTGACAGTTGAATTGATTTCTTTTCTCAGAACAGATGCACTGAAAGTGTTCAGGTGCTGGAGGAGGGGAACGCAAATGGCGACCCAAAGCCTCTGCTCACCATTCTCCCCGATTTTCTAAAGTACTTACTGTAGGCCCGTTTTTTTTTTTATTAAAAAATTGAGCAAACCAGTGTACAGGTTGCCAAAGATGAAGAGAATTAAAAACAGATGAGGCGCATTAGGAAGTGAATTCTAGGCAGGCATGGGGACTAATGAGCGGTTTCCATACACGTCATGTCACTGCTCAAGTAGAAGGCAAGCATAAAATGGTCCAAATCAAACAGCAGCTTGTGGGTTTCCAATGCTGCTGGCAATCGGGAGGTTGGATACTTTATATTGAGAGTAACAGGGATGGCAGCAGTGATGCGCTCAGTGTAAGAATGCCATGAATACCAGCCTATCTGTTGGGAGCCCTGAACGCAAAAGAGAACGAACTGGCTAATAAAATATCTCTAGTAATCGGAGTGATTTTAATCATGGAATGTAGCTCCAGCAAAATTCATCGTTGTAGACAGGTCCTCTTCTGCTAAATTCCTCTACATTGCAACTTCCCTTCTTGCTTTCAGAAATCCCCTTTAAACCACTTCTCTCTGACTATGGTTTTGCCCCCTCCTTCCTGGGTTCTGTTCCTATTTTTTTCTTTCTTGCTTGGCACCGACCTTTTCTTTCCTCTGTCCCATAAAGGATTCAGACATGTTCTACGTGAGCCATACTTTGAAAACGTCAGTCGTTGCTGTAAAGGTCCAATTTGATGAAGAAGTTTTCCCAATTTAAAAACGCAATCCTACCTCAGCATTTGTACCCAATGTTTTCAATTTTAGGTTACAACCAATAAAGCCTCAACAACTCCTCAGACAATGAAGCAGTCCATACCCGCATGTAACAAGACCTGGACGACGTTCAGGCTTGGGCTAATAAGTGGCAGGTAACATTCACGCCACAGAAGTGCCAGGCAATGAGTATCTCCAACAAGCTAGAGTCTAACCACCGCCCCTTGACATTCAACGGCATTACCATCGCCGAATCCCCCACCATCAACATCCTGGGGGTCACCATTGACCAGAAACTTAACTGGATCAGCCACATAAATACTGCGGCAACAAGAGCAGGTCAGAGGCTCGGTATTCTGTGGCGAGTGTCTCACCTCCTGACTCCCCAAAGCCTTTCCACCATCTACAAGGCACAAGTAAGGAGTGTGATGGAATACTCTCCACTTGCCTGGATGAGTGCAGCTTCAACAACACAAGAAGCCCGACACCATCCAGGACAAAGCAGCCCGCTTGACTGGCACCCCATCCACCACCTTAAACATTCACTCCCTCCACCACCGGCGTACTGTGGCTGCAGTGTGTACCATCTACAAGATGCACTGCAGCAACTTGCCAAGGCTTCTTTGGCAGCACCTCTCAAACCCGCGACTTCTTCCACCTAGAAGAACAAGGGCAGCAAGCGCATGGGAACACCACCACCTCCAAGTTCCCCTCCAAGTCACACGCCATCCTGACTTAGAAGCATATCGTTGATCCTTCATCATCGCTGGGTCAAAATCCTGGAACTCCCTACCTAACAGCACTGTGGGAGTACCTTCATCACACGGACTACAGCGGCTCAAGGCGGCGGCTCACCACCACCTTCTCAAGGGCAACTAGGAATGGGCAATAAATGCTGGCCTTGCCAGCGATGCCCACATCCCATAAACACATTTTTTTTTAAACCAGCACCAGAATGGAAATTTTGCAGCTAGCGTTTATTGCACAACACTGGAAATCCCATGATCGAAGTGCAGAGATATGCAAATCTTCTCATTCTTGGGTTGATTTCCTCAATGTCTTTATAGCAAGAGCTCTCCATTGGTCCACCAGACTGAACTGAAATTTAAACAAACTTGCGCAATACCACTAAACTGAAACAAAAAATTGTCCTCATTTCCTTTTCTGGGTATTCCTGATTTGGCTATTGGTTTTAACCTTAACTCCCTCTCGGGTGATTGTAAAAGATCCCAAGGCACTTTTTGAAGAAGACGCAAAGAGTTCTCCCGCTATCCTGGCCAATATTTATCCATCAACCAACGTCATTAAAAACTGATTATCTGATCATTTATTTCATTGCTGTGTGCAAATTGGCTGCTGCATTTCCTATATTACAACAGCGACTACACTTCAAAAAGGTACTTCATTGGCTGTAAAGCACTCTGGGACATCGAGGTCACGAAAGGCGCTATATAAAGGCAAGTTCTTTTTCTATAAGTGAGCCTTGGTCGCTGATATTGGCGAACTATTTAACCACAGAGGGAAGGAGGGTGTATAATCACAGCTAAACTTGAACCTGTCCTCACCAGACATTTCCAGAGGAGTTGATGGACGAGAAATCAGGAACGCAACACCCAATCTCTCGAAGTTAGGGTACTGACGTCTGCTAACGTTGTAGTGAAAATGCACTAAAAAAGCACCTTAAAGGTGTCCTTAAAACGGAGTTTTCAGCAGCCCTACTAAACTTTGGGAAATAAAAAGAGCTAATGCTAAGAATCATGGATGCTCAAATTAAATGGGATTTCAGACTTAGCAGATCTAAGCTGATAAGATCACAACTTAGAGATGTTAATGTCAAAAGACAAAAAAAGCCACTTTTTATTTAGAATTGCTTATTTCTATTGTTACTGAAGATTGAAGTTATTGGAGCAAACTAACCATCAGACATATCTGCATTTTTTTTGTTATTCCATATTTAACTGGGAGTTATTACAATTCCTTGATATGTCTCTTAAAAGTAACTGACACCTAAAGGCGTGAACTCTTGCAATACTTGCATCACTCAGATTGGTTAACAGTAAAATACAAGTTTATTTGAGAATCAAAGAGATATAAATCTGCAGTATTGGCTTTTTCTATAAAAGATTTTTTGTTTACATAAATGTGTGGTGGAAAAGCTTTGGCAAACGATTATCCCAGGGCTTTCTGAAAAGGGAGGGAACGGGAGAGAGAGAGAGAGAGAGAGAGAGAGAGAGATTACAGATGTTGAGAGATTTACAGACTATACAAGCAAGATGTTGAAATGCGCCATTTGGATGTACGAGAAATTTCCCTGAGAATAAGGGAAGTGAGATTTGAACTAACTCTAATCCAAATATAACTGTCAATGTGCAAGGTGGCGCTATCCAGGAAACAGATAATCCAAGAGCTAACAGATACCACATCTACAGATGGAGATTCACTGACATCCCAAGAGACTGACTGAAGCATTCCAGGGGAAGGTGAGGCAATCGACTCCACTACACTTAATTTAGGAGGACGAGGTCATACAAGATCCTGGAATAATTGCTGATGGTGCATCAGTGATAAGCTGAACTAATTAGACTTTTAAATGTATCCAATTAAAGCTGTTAACATTTCAACAACCTAAGGAGTCTAACCATAAACGAATATCTCTTGACATATATCAATCTCAGACAGTGACCCGGAATTTCCTGTAAATTTGGCATAAGAGCAGAATTGCGCTGTTTCACCCCCCCCCACCCCCCCGGAGGAAAATCGCGCATAATTGACTTATGCCAGTTTTAAGGCCGAAGCATCGCTACGTGGGAATTTCCTTGAACATTTGTGGCACTTCCAAGATATATCTGCCAAAATCCTCCGGCGCTCATTTAAATAGCTCTGCCACCATGCAAAAAAACCCAGCTCGCGCATGTTTCATGCATTTACGTCAGTAATGCATGGCCATAGATTTACACCCAAAAAAAATGTAGCAGGACAGGATTGGCACAACTGGAGGAGTAGCTGCATTTCTCGGGTCTAAATGTGATGAGCTTTAAAAAAATTGAAATCTTAAGTTTTTGACTTTTACATAGATTCGGAAGAAAGTTGTTGGAAGAAATAGATTTTCTGTTATTGTGGCCCGTGTATATAAACTGTTGTATATCACTTTCTAAAACAGGGGTGGCAGCTCACAAGTCACATGCGGCTCTTCTGTTGCTCAAGAAATCGTAAGAGTCAAGTAATAAATAGCGCCACTGAAGAAATAAAAGACATTAAAGAAACAATGGACTTTTGAATATTGAAGGGAGTGAGAGGTCCGATGAATATAAGAAGATTGAAAATCTGAGGTTCAGGTATGAAATTAAACCAGGTTTGAAAATGAAGCTAGTAAAGTCAGCGGGATCACTAGCTCTGAAGAAAGAACGAACAGGTTGTTGCAAGTTTAGGGTCTTCCTTTGATATTCTCTTCATGTAATAATACAAAATAGTGTACATGATACACGTCTCATCAGGCGAGTCATCTTGCTTGACTTCTAGCTACTCCCATGAATTCTAATCTTCTCACAGCCTTTGCAGTATATTGTTTTAAAAAAAACCTGTGACCAATGTTGCCTCTAATTTTTTTTTTGACCTGCGCGGCCCTTATAACAGGCTGCGCGGGCCATTCAAAATTCCACGCGTGCACAGTTTTGCTCTTTAAAAGCCGGCTCACTGGCTGCGCGGGGACGTCAAGAGTGCTGGGTGACCAAGGGAACGTTGCCCGCGACTGCTGTGCTGCTTTCATTTTTATATTTCCCCTCTATTCACAGGCAGAGTGCGACTATAGGCTTTCCAACACAATGGGTGCGAAACATCTATCGATTACTGAGACAGGCTAACAAATCGCTTATGTACTGTCGATGAGGGGAAACAATAAAGCGACCTCAGTAGCATTTTAACCATCCATCATTAAAAAACAATTTAAACACCTTCCCCCCCCACCCTCACCCCACCTCAAAGAAAAACATTTCTGTGGAAAAACAGTCTTAAAAAGGATTACAATCACAAGAGAATGTGGTAAGTGGGTAGCAATGCCAGCAGTGGCACGAAGAAAGCAGCAACAAAATGGTGATTAGAACATGGTGATTTTAATGATTTTCCTGCAGAATAGATTTTACCGAAGTATCCTTGATTTATGCGGGTTTTATAGTTTTTCCTACGTGATGCAAGAATGGACTAAGTACAGAATCAATTAAAATGTTGATATTTTGGATCCTGCCTATGCCCAAGGGAACATTACAGAAAGTCATGTCACATTTATAAATGTTCCTTCATTCAGCTGGAATGCTTATACCTCTGCCTTTCGCCTGGCTCCATTTAAAAATATAAACCTTTCTATCACTTCTTTTGCTGAGCTTTTTATTTGCTCTGCATATAAATATACCCCGTGACTTACCCTGCCAGAATATTCCAGGCTGATGTTACAACGTAGAGGATCGGCAACAAAGTTTTCTTTGACGCTGGACTGAGCACACATCAACACAAACTATCATAGGTCAGCAGTTTGCCATTTTCCTACCCAGACTTATGCTTCTGCTTGTGATGAGGTTTCTTTTAAATATAGGAGTCCTGAGCTTTAATGCACTACAATTTCCAACACAGCAACACTGACTACACTTTAAAAGTACTTTGTTGGCTGTAAAACTCTTTGGGACGTCCGGAGGTTGTGAAAGCCACTGTATAAATGCAAGTTGTTTGAAGTCCTTCTTTTGCTAATGTTTAAATGCACCATCTTGTATAGTACGATCATATGAAATGGATGGGAAACACAGACCTGGTCCCTCGAGATATGGTGCAACAACATACACCATCTATCCACTTCTTAACCTATCAATCTCTTGGGAGAGGCAACAAAAAAACACTCCCACAAACAAACATCTCAGCCTAAGGATATAATCAGTTTCTCTCAAGCAGAATCAATTTGACACAAGGTGCATCAGAATCTGCAGCATACAACATTTATCCAATGGCAACCCAACCAAATTAAACAGGTTGGACAGCTCACACACATCTTAAATATTTTTTAAACAGAAAATATTCTGGGGAGGCATTATACAAGATAGCCGTGTAACGGATTGACCCAATGTCTTCCTGTCGGATTGTGTGCAGCAGCTTCTACGGCTGATCCGTTGTGCAAAATTGATTCTGCGTGAGAGATTGATCAAAGTTAATCAGCAATAACAAATTTATAGCTCAGAAATGTTGCAAAAATAATACAAGTCCACTTCAGGTGATATGCCAGGTACAGACATTGTGACACAGAAAACATGCCATCATTTCAATTAGCAAAAAATATTATTGGTCCTGAAGTTAAGGCAATGGCTGCAAGACCTACTGTAATGATCCAGAGACGTGAGTTCAAATCCCACCACAGCAGCTGGGAAATTTAAATTCAATTAATAAATCAATCTGGAATAAAAAGCTAGCATCAGTAATGGTGACCATGAAACTACCGGATTGTAAAAAAAACCATCTGGTTCTTTAGGGAAGGAAATCTGCCACCCTTACCCGGTCTGGCCTATGTGTGACTCCAGACCACAGCAATGTGGTTGACTCTTAACTGCCCGATGAAATGGCCTAGCAAGACACTCAGTTGTACTCAAGGCGGCGGCTCACCACCACCTTCTCGAGGGCAACTAGGGATGGGCAATAAATGCTGGCCTTGCCAGCGACGCCCACATCCTGTGAACGAATATTAGGCTGAAATGTTGGGGCTCCTGTTCAGATTGTAGTGTAGCGGCAAAGGGAATGTTTACTGTGCCGTAGCATACAGAAAGCGGGAAGCCTGTTACTGGAGTCCAACATTTGGCTATGCTTATACAAAGTACGGAAAGAATTTGTAAAAATCCTCCATGATGGTGGCACCTCATGGGCTGATCAAAGTCGACATGGCATAAAATTTTATTGGAACAATCTGGTTACTAGTGTTGAACAGCAGGGTTTGCATGGAAGGCCTGGGCTTTGGTTGTTATTTGAACTAAATTCCACATCATTAGTCATGATTTGCTGGCTACAGCTATCAGAGGGTTTTTTTTTTAGGTGGGGCAGGGGGAGAAGACAGGGGAAGAAGCTCTCTAAAGCTACTGGGCCAGCCACTATAAGAACATAAGAAATAGGAGCAGGAGTAGGCCAATCGGCCCTTCGAACCTGCTCCGCCATTCAATAAGATCATGGCTGATCTGATCCTCACCTCAAATCTAAAGAACACAAGAAGTAGGAGCAGGACCTGGCCACTCAGCCCCTGGGCCCGCTACGCCACCCACAGGGCCTCGACCGATCCGAACTCACCCTCATGTCCAATTTCCTGCCCGCTCCCCGTAACCCCTAATTCCCTTTACTTCTAGGAAAATGTCTAATTTTGTTTTAAATTTATTTAATGATGTAGCTTCCACAGCTTCCTGGGGCAGCAAATTCCACAGACCTACTACCCTCTGAGTGAAGAAGTTTCTCCTCATCTCAGTTTTGAAAGAGCAGCCCCTTATTCTAAGATTATGCCCCCTAGTTCTAGTTTCACCCATCCTTGGGAACATCCTTACCGCATTCACCCAATCAAGCCCCTTCACAATCTTATATGTTTCAATAAAAGTGAGAAGTCGCACAACACCAGGTTATAGTCTAACAGATTTATTTAAAATTACAAGCTTTCGGAGCTATCACCCCCTTCCTCAGGTAAAGTTACAACTTCCTCAGGTAAAGTTGCAACTTTACCTGAGGAAGGGGCGATAGCTCCGAAAGCTTGTAATTTTAAATAAATCTGTTGGACTATAACCTGGTGTTGTGCGACTTCTCATTTTTGTCCACCCCAGTCCAACGCCGGCATCTCCGCATCATGTTTCAATAAGATCACCTCTCACTCTTCTGAACTCCAATGAGTAGAGTCCCAATCTACTTAACCTCTCCTCATCCCGGGGATTAACCGAGTGAACCTTCTTTGTACTGCCTCGAGAGCAAGTATGTCTTTTCTTAAGTATGAACACCAAAACTGTATGCAGTATTCCAGGTGCGGTCTCACCAATACCTTATATAACTGCAGCAATACCTCCCTGTTTTTATAATCTATCCCCCTAGCAATAAAAGCCAACATTCCGTTGGCCTTCTCGATCACCTGCTGCACCTGCATACTAACTTTTTGATTTTCTTGCACTAGGACCCCCAGATCCCTTTGTACTGCAGTATTTTCCAGTTTCTCGCCATTAAAATAATAACTTGCTCTCTGATTTTTCTTGCCAAAGTGCATAACCTCACATTTTCCAACATTGTATTGCATCTGCCAAATCTCCGCCCACTCACCCAGCCTGTCTATATCCCCTTGTAGGTTTTTTATGTCCTCCTCACTTTCTACTTTCCCTCCCATCTTTGTATCATCTGCAAACTTTGATATGTTACACTCGGTCCCCTCCTCCAAGTCGTTAATATAGATTGTAAAGAGTTGGGGACCCAGCACCGACCCTTGCGGAACACCACTGGCTACTGGTTGCCAGTCCGAGAATGAACCATTTATCCCAACTCTCTGCTTCCTGTTAGATAACCAATCCTCCACCCATGCCAGAACATTCCCCCCAATCCAGTGATTTTTTATCTTGAGCAATAATCTTTTATGTGGCACCTTGTCGAATGCCTTCTGGAAGTCTAAATACACTACGTCCATTGGTTCCCCTATCCTTTAGAAGCACATCTCTTGAAATGAGGAAATATGGCAAGAGAGAGAGATGAAATGTTTTCAGCACCACATTATACTTAATCAAGTTTGCAAACTCTTTGTGTACGTTTAAAAGGCAAAAATCCCACTAGCTGGATACTTAAAGGGGAAAGGGACCGGAAGCAAGGCTGATTTCCTAAATCTGCAGGATGATGCTGATTAATCAGTTCAGTTAAACTCTGGACACCCCTTTTGCTTCCTCATTTTACTGAAAGAGATAAATGCAGTGAGTAATCAAGCAAGCAATGTCACAATATTGCTGAATCACCTTAGCAAAACAGCTCAAAGGCCTACAAGAGCACCTGCGGCTGAAAAACACAAAGCAGCTACTTACCCATTGTTCACAATTGCTCCAGACAGTATTAAGTTGTGCCACTGGCATCACGAGAGCGCGAAATGTTCTAACCACAATGTCTACATTGCAGGCACCTACTAGCCAAAAACCATTATATAATTCAGCAGGCAAACAAAAAGGGGAAAAACAGGAACTGCTAGCTGGCATTGTAAATGGTTCCCTCTTCTCAGGTACTGTCCGACTCCCTTTTAAATCTGCCGTCATCACCCCCTCAAAGAATCAACCCTTCACCCCTCTGTCCTTGCAAACTACCACCGCATTTCCAACCTCCCTTTGCACTCCAATATCCTTCAATGTGTTTGCGCATCTCAAATCCGTGCCCATCTTTCCCGCAACTGTGTGCTTCAACTTCTCTAACCAGCTTTCCACCCCGCCACAACACTGAAGCGGTCCTAATCAAAGTCATGAATGACAGCCTCTGTCTCTGTAATCGAGATGTACTCATCGTTCTCAACGTCTCTGCAGTCTTTGACACGATCGACAACACCATCCTCCGCCAATGCTTCTCCTCCGTTGTCCAGCTGAGTTCTCGCCTAGTTCGAAGCTTATCGATCTAGTCGTAGCCAGAGAATCTCCTGCAATGGCTTCTCGTCCTGCCCCCGCACCATTACCTCTGGAGTCTCCTAAGGATCTATCCTTGGCTCCCTCCTATTTCTCATCTACTGCCCCTCAGCGACATTATCCAAAAACATATCAGGTTCCATATCTACGCTTGCGACATCCAGCTCTACCTCACCACCACCTCTCTTGACTCCCCCACTGTCTGTGTTGTCAGTCTGCTTGTCTGAGAGAGTCCTGAATGAGCTTCAATTTCTTTCAATGAAAGATGAAAGCCATAGGTCCTTGGCCCTTGCCACAAACTCAGTTTCCTCGCTACCGATCCCATCCCCTTTCCTGGCCACTGTATCAGGCTGAAACAGACATTGCCATCCTAACTGACCCTAAGCTGAGTTTCTGACCCCCCCCATATACTCTCCATCACAAAGACTGTCTACTTCCACTTCCGTAACATCGCTTATCTCCACCCCTGGCTCAGCACATTTGCTGCTGAAACACTTACCATGCTTTTGTTACCTCCAGACTAGACAATTCCTGTGCTCTCCTGGCTGGCCACCTATCTACCATCTTCTATAAACGCGACCTCATCCAAAACTCTGCTGTCCATATCCCAACACTCACCAAGTCCTGCTCACCCATCACCACTGTGCTCGCTGAGCTACACTGGCTCCACCTCCACCACCTTGAATTTAAAATCCTTATCATGATCAAATCCCTCCATGGCCTTGCACCGCCCTATCTCTGTAACCTCCTCCAGCCCAACAACCCTCCAAGAATTCCGCATTCCTCTAATTCTGGCCTCTTACACATCCTCCACTTCCTTCGCCCCACCATTGACGGCCGTGCCTTCATCTGTCGAGGCCCCAAGCTCTGGAATTCCCTCCCTATACCCCTTTGTCTCTCACTCCTCCTCCCCCCTGACCCTCCTTAAAGCCTAACTCTGAGCAAGCTTTTAGTCACCCCTGCCAATACCTCTTTCTTTGGCTCAGTGTCAATTTTTGTCTGTTTACACTCCTGTGAAGCACCTTGGGATGTTTTCCTATGTTAAAGGAGCTATATAAATGCAAGTTGTTGTTACATAACAAACCTAATCTTAGTAAGATTGTGTGAATTCTAGGCATTTTAGAATTCAGAAGTACACCCATCACTAAACATAAAGCTACTGGGTGACTGTCTGTGTGGAGTTTGCACATTCTCCCCGTGTCTGCGCGGGTTTCCTCCGGGTGCTCCGGTTTCCTCCCACAGTCCAAAAATGTGCGGGTTAGGTTGATTTGGCTATGATAAATTGACCCTTAGTGTTAGGGGGGATTAAATATGTGGGGTTATGGGGATAGGATGGGATATGTTAGGGGGAATTAAATACGTGGGGTTACGAGGGTAGGGTGGGATATGTGTACTGTGGGGATTAAAGCAGGGACAGGGTATTGGATTTGGATGATCAGCCATGATCGTATTGAATGGTGGAGCAGGCTCGACAGGCCGAATGGCCTACTCCTGCTCCTAGATTCTATGTTTCTATGTTACTGGCCACAATGTTACCGATACCTTAGTATTTCAATAATGGAATCGCAGGGCTCAGATAAACTGTTCAAGCGCCAGTCAGACACTAAACCTCCCTTTATTCCGTACATAATACTCTGAAGTGTGTTTCATGGCAGTACCAAGATGTTAGGAACCCCATATCTCAAAGGTGATGACTCATACTGATGTACAGTTCCACAGGCCGCAGAATGCCTGGATGAATGCAGCTCCAACAACACTCAAGAAGCGCGACACCATCCAGGACAAAGCAGCCCCTTGATCGGCACCCCATCCACCACCTTAAACATTCACTCCCTCCACCACTGGCACAACGTGCCTGCAGTGTATACCACTTACAAGATGTACTGCAGCAACTCGCCAAGGCTTCTTCGACAGTACCTCCCAAACCCGCAACATCAGCAACCTAGAGTCAGCCAGTGGCTCAGTGGGTAGCACGCTCACCTCAGAGTCACAAGGTTGTGGGTTCAAGGCTCACTCCAGAGACTTGAGCACAAAATCTATGCTGACACTCCAGTGCAGTACTGACTGTCGGAGGTGCTGTCTTTCAGATGAGATGTTAAACCGAGGCCCCATCTACTCTCTCAGGTGGACGTAACAAATCCCACTGCACTATTTCGAAGAGAGCAAGGGAGTTATCCCCGGTATCCTGGCCAATATTTATCCCTCAATCAACATCACTAAAAAAAAAGAGAATATCATGATCACATCGCTGTTTGTGGGAGCTTGCTGTGCGCAAATTCACTACCGCGTTTCCTACATTATAACAGTGACTACACTTCAAAAAGTACTTAATTGGCTGCAAAGCACTTTTGGACGTCCGGTGGTCGTGAAAGGCGCTATATAAATGCAAGTCTTTCTCTTTTAGAAGGACAAGGCGCATGGGAACACCACCACTTCCAAATTCCCCTCCAAATCACACACCATCCTGACTTGAAAATATATCGCCATTCCTCCATCGTCGCTGGGTCAAAATCCTAGCACTCCCTACCCAACAGCACTGTGGGAGTACCTTCACCATACGGGATGCAGCGGTTCAAGGCGGCAGCTCACCACCACCTTCTCAAGGACAATTAGGGATGGGCAATAAATGCTGACCTTGCCAGCAACGCCCACATCCTGTGAATTAATCAATTAAAAAAAGCCATTGGTACCACGCCCAGCTCGCCATTCTTCACAAGACTGCGCACTGAAGGTCGACAGCCTATTAAAAAGTGGAGCATCAAATCTGAGCTCAACTCTGTTCTCACCCAAAGTCCACAAATCAATAGTTTTCAAAAGAGCTCGCTGAACATCAGGAATAGAAACCCTGGATGAATTTTCCCCACACTAGCCAAGGAATTCCCTGGCCAACTCAGTAGTCATACTGCTACCACAACTGGAATCAACTAATTGAGCACAGCTCAGGGACTGAATCTGGGCAATTTACCATACCATGTGCCAATATAGTAAGTGCTTCAGCTTGGTTGCTTTCTTGCTACTGCTTGAAAATAGGTTCCAGTCCATAATCAAGGCTGACATTCTAGTTCAATCGTGACAGAGTGGCTGCAGTGTTGAAGGTACCGCACTGGTGATGAGATATGCAACTAACACCCTGCAGGATCTGGTGAATGTTAAAGATCACATGAGACTATTCAAAGGCCTCTTCTGGTGCCCTGACCACCATTCCTCACTCAACCAGTTACCACCCAAAAAAAACACAAAACTGGTCATTGCTACAAAAGACATTTGCTGTGTTTGCCCAAATAACATCACTGCACTTCAGCTTATTGTGTGAGCCACAGATTTTATTAATCAAGGACTGATTCATAAACGCAATAAAAGCTGGTCAAATTTGCAGATGATACCAACTAGTTGATTCACAACACAATTCAGGAAATACAAAATATGTAAGTGGACAGAACAATAGGTGAAATTTAATATATAAAATACTGCACACAATAGGAAAACATTGGACAAAATATTACTCAAATGCTGTCAAAATAGCTAAGGATGAAGTTAAGAGAAATTTGGGGTTTTTGTAGATATATCTAAGCACTGTAAAGCAGCAGTCAGCAAAGCAAATAAATGCTGAACCGTCTGAAGTACAAATCACAGGAAGTCACACTCAAACTGTCTGCTGTTTTGGTCAGACCACACTTTGTATACTGTGGTCATTTCTGGGCATTGAAGCACAAGAGTGATATTCAAGTTCTTAAGGCAGTCCAGAGAAGATCCGTCAGACTGGCTCCTAACATGAGATGTACAAGGAAAGACCGGAGAAACTTAGGCTTCAAATGGAAGCGACTAAGAACTAACCAGAAAGTGGCATATAAAAGTTGGCAAAATGGTATGGAAATTATTTCAAACTAAATTTCAAGAATAGAACAATAGGACACAGGCTTTAAACTAATAAAAGGCAAGTTTAGGCCTGCTGTCAGGAAGTAATTCTTTGTACAAAAAAATGATCACATGGAATGGGCTTACATAGGAATTGCTGGAAAATAAAAGACCAAAATCCATCTAGTTCGCCTTCTACCATTCTGGTAATTGCATGATACAACGATGATGAAGCTGTTAAGAGTAGTGAAGATGAAAACCCTGGAATTATTTCAAACAACTGGATGCTGCAATTGGGATGGGGAAGGAGACAAGAAATGTAGGCCTTCTGGATGGATGGATGAAATAAGAAAAAAGACTTAAAAGAAAGACTTAGATTTATAAAGCGCCTTTCACGACCACCGGACGTCTCAAAGCGCTTTACAGCCAATGAAGTACTTTTGCAATGTAGTCACTGTTGTAAGGCGGCAGCCAATTTGCACACAGCTAGCGCCCACAAATGTGATAATGACCAGATAATTTGTTTTCGTTATGTTGATTGAGATATAACTCCCCTGCTCTTCTTCGAAATAGTGCCTTTTACGTCCACCCGAGAGCAGAGACGGGGCCTCGGCTTAACGTCTCATCCATTTACTTCTTACGTTCTTATGGAATCGAGGGATATGGAGATCGGGCGGGAATGTGGAGGTGAGGTCGATGATCAGCCATGATCTTATTGAATGACGGAGCAGGCTCGAGGGGCCGTATGGCCTACTCCTGCTCTTACTTCTTATGTTCTTATCCAAAAGACTCCCTCAGCACTGCACTGGACTATCAGCCTAGATTTTGTGCGCAAGTCCCTGGAGTGGGACTTGAACCCACAACCTTGTGACTCAGAGGAGAGTGTGCTACCCACTGAGTCACAGCTGACATGAAAAGGAACCTTATTTATTCATATTTAACTTATATGATTAGAGGCTGTTTGAACACAAGTAGTATTGACACTGAGCAACCAGAAAGTGAAAGGGGAAAATGTTTTCTGATTATCTTCATTTTGTAGCAGGTGTATTGGGTGTCTGATGACAACAGGCTTCCACAATTAAGTCACAGGATATGCAATCCAAATTTAGTTAATTCACTTTTACAGGGAATTATATAACCTGCACGTCATACACAGATGCCATTCATCCCAGTGGGCTTGCTCCATTATACATACACACGCATTTGGAAGTGCTTGCCTCCATACTATAATACAAGCCAATTCAACATTTGATTGAAAATCAAGCCTTACTTTCTAAATAACTAATACAAAATCAAAATACTGTGGATACTGGAAATCTGAAACAGAAACAGAAAATGTTGGAAACACTCAGCCGGTCAGGCAGCACCTGTGGAGAGAGAGACAGTTAACGTTTCAGGTCGATGACCTTTCATAATTTTCCAGTTCTGGGAAGATCGACCTGAAACGTTTCTCTCTCTCTCGCTCTGTTTCTCTCTCCACAGATGCTGCCTGACCTGCTGAGCATTTTGTTTTTATTCTGAATAATTTTTAGCCTGCAAATATTATAACACACACGTATTAACAAATAATATTTTTCCAGCATTTATTTTTATTCTAAATAACTAATTTTTAGCCTGCAAATGTATTGAAAATGTTAAGAGATTTCAAAAATCATATATTTGAAAACTAGTTAACATGTCAAAATATAAATTTAATTCCATACATCATTCTGAGAATATAATGCATGTTCCCCCCTCCTCCTAATGCTGTAAACAGCATCTTATGTAACCTGCCTCCCCCCCCCCCAAAGGCCCAGTGCCGTGCAGCAGAGGCAGTCACTTCCTATTGCGGCTCGGGCCTAGCGCCGCTTGAAGTTGAATCCTCGCCTCTTGGGAGTGTGTCAGCCGAGCCCAGCGGCCGCGGTGTGAAGGCGCGTTTCACCCGCCCTTCCCCGGCCTCGGACTCACCAGATCTGGAAGCGCAGCACCGGCCCGGTGACGTACTGCATCTTCAGCCGCTTGTCGGCCAGCCCTTGG
The DNA here is from genome assembly GCA_030390025.1 of Squalus acanthias. Classification (NCBI taxonomy): domain Eukaryota; kingdom Metazoa; phylum Chordata; class Chondrichthyes; order Squaliformes; family Squalidae; genus Squalus; species Squalus acanthias. The sequence continues at coordinate 15,117,336 of CM059429.1, forward strand.
CCGATGTCGCCCAGGCAGGCGAACGCCAGGAGCAGGCAAGAGAGCGCAACGCTGCCGGGCGCCATTGTCGCCGCAGCTCCACTCCCCGTAACCGCGGAGACCGAGCTACCAGTGCCTGCTGCGCCTGCGCCTGCGCCGCGGAGACCTAGCCGCCGGTGCCTACTACGCATGCGCCGCGGTGACCCAGGTGCCTGGGCCTGCGCCGCCGTGACCCAGCTGGCTGCGCCTGCGCATGCGCCGCGGAGACCCAGGTGCCGGCGCCGACTGGGCCTGCGCCGCCGTGACCCAGCTGGCTGCGCCTGCGCATGCGCCGCGGAGACCCAGGTGCCGGCGCCTACTGGGCCTGCGCCGCCGTGACCCAGCTGGCTGCGCCTGCGCCGCGCAGTCTGCAGGCTCAGTGTCACGCTATGGTGACTGCAGTAGAGTAACACCAAAGGCTGCAACTTGGTGTACACCTACTTGTGTGTGTATATATAACTAACTTTCACAAGGGAATTGGATAAATACTTGAACGGGAAAAACATTTGCAGGGCTAGGGGGAAAGGGACTAATTGGATAGATCTTTCAAAGAGCCAGTACAGGCACAATGAAAAGAAAGACTTGCATTTATATAGCACCTTTCACAACCTCAGGACCCCTTCCCCTTCTCACCACCCCCCCCCAAAGTGCTTTACAACCAGTAAAGTACTTTATGAAGTGCAGTCACTGTTGTAATGTAGGAAACACAGCAAACAAAATTGCACACAGCAAGCTCCCACAAACAGCATTGTGATAATGACCAGATAATCTGTTTTAGTGATATTGATTGAGGGATAAATATTGGCCAGGACACCGGGGATAACTTCCATGCTCTTCTTCAGAATAGTGCCGTGGGATCTTTTACATCCACCTGAGAGAGCAGACGGGGCCTTGGTTTAACGTTTCATCCGTAAGACAGCACCTCTGACAGTGCAGCACTCCCTCAGCACTGCACTGGAGTGTCAGCCTGGATTTTTGTGCTCAAGTCTCTGGAGTGGGACGTGAACCCACAAACTTCTGACTCAGAGGCGAGGGTGCTACCAACTGAGCCACGGCTGATGGGCCGAATGGCCTCCTTCTGTAGTGTATCCTTCTATGATTCTATATATATGCACACAATACATACACACTTATCCCAATAGAGATAACAAGGAAAAAAATGAAAAATCTGAAATAAAAACACAAGAGTATTACAAATAAGCATCTGAAAAAGAGTTTAGTGTACAGACCTTTCATTGGAATTGGGGCTTAGCTCATCACTTAGTTTGCTAATATATTTTACATCAAACAGAATACATTGAGTGTTTGTGGCAACTCAAAAGGTCTGGGAACCTGAAACAGCCCTCGACTTCACAGCAAGTTTGGTAACGTTTCATGCCTTTGATATGTTTTTATATATTTACGCTTATGATTTGTTAAAATTCGTTTATGGGATCAGGGTGCCGCTGGCAATGCCAGCATTTATTGCCCATCCCTAGTTGCCCTTGAGAAGGTGGTGGTGAGCCTCCTTCTTGAACCGCTGCAGTCCGTGTGGTGAAGGTACTCCCACAGTGCTGTTAGGGAGGGAGTTCCAGGATTTTGACCCAGCGACGATGAAGGATCGGCGATATACTTCCAAGTCAGAATGGTGTGTGACTTGGAGGGAAACTTGGAGCTGGTGGTGTTCCCATGCGCCTGCTGCCCTTGTCCTTCTAGGTGGTAGAGGTCGCGGGTTTGGGAGGCGCTGCCGAAGAAGCCTTGGCAAGTTGCTGCAGTGCATCTTGTAGATGGTACACACTGCAGCCACGGTGCGCCGGTGGTGGAGGGAGTGAATGTTTAAGGTGGTGGATGGGGTGCCAATCAAGCGGGCTGCTTTGTCCTGGACGGTGTCGAGCTTCCTGAGTGTTGTTGGAGCTGCACTCATCCAGGCAAGTGGAGAGTATTCCATCACACTCCTTACTTGTGCCTTGTAGATGGTGGAAAGGCTTTGGGGAGTCAGGAGGTGAGACACTCGCCGCAGAATACCTAGCCTCTGACCTGCTCTTGTTGCCACAATATTTATGTGGCTGGTCCAGTTAAGTTTCTGGTTAATGGTGACCACCAGGATGTTGATAGTGGGGGATTCGGCGATGGTAATGCCATTGAATGTCAAGGGGAGGTGGTGAGACTCTCGCTTGTTGGAGATAGTTATTGCCTGGCACTTCTGTGGCGCGAATGTTACCTGCCACTTATCAGCCCAAGCCTGAACGTCATCCAGGTCTTGTTGCATGCGGGCATGGACTGCTTCATTATCTGTGGAGTTGTGAATAGCGCTGAACACTGTGCAGTCATCAGCAAACATCCCCATTTCTGACCTTATGTTGGAGGGAAGGTCATTGATGAAGCAGCTGAAGATGGTTGGGCCTAGGACACTGCCCTGAGGAACTCCTGCAGCGATGTCCTGGGGCTGTGATGATTGACCTTCAACCACCACAACCATCTTCCTTTGTGCTAGGTATGACTCCAGCCAGTGGAGCATTTTCCCCCCGATTCCCATTGACTTCAGTTTTACTAGGGCTCCTTGATGCCAGACTTGGTCAAATGCTGCCTTGATGTCAAGGGCAGTCACTCTCACCTCACCTCTGGAATTCAGCTCCTTTGTCCATGTTTGGACCAAGGCTGTAATGAGGTTGGGAGCCAAGTGGTCTTGGCGGAACCCAAACTGGGCATCAGTGAGCAGGTTATTGGAGAGTAAGTGCTGCTTGATAGCACTGTCGATGACACCTTCCATCACTTTGCTGATGATTGAGAGTAGACTGATGGGGCGATAATTGGTCGGGTTGGATTTGTCCTGCTTTTTGTGGACAGGACATACCTAGGCAGTTTTCCACATTGTTGGATAGATGCCAGTGTTGTAGCTGTACTGGAACAGCTTGGCTAGAGGCGTGGCTAGTTCTGGAGCACAAGTCTTCAGCACAATAGCCGGGATGTTGTCGGGGCCCATAGCCTTTGCTGTATCCAGTGCACTCAGCCATTTTTTGATATCACGTGGAGTGAATCGAATTGGCTGAAGACTGGCTTCTCTGATGGTGGGGACCTCGGGAGTAGGCCGGTATGGATCATCCACTCGGCACTTCTGGCTGAAGTTGGTTGCAAACGCTTCAGCCTTGTCTTTTGCACTCACGTGCTGGGCTCCACCATCATTGAGGATGGGGATATTCTTGGAGCCTCCTCCTCCCGTTAGTTGTTTAATGGTCCACCACCATTCATGACTGGATGTGGCAGGACTGCAGAGCTTTGATCTGATCCGTTGATTGTGGGATCGCTTAGCCCTGTCTATAGCATGCTGCTTCCGCTTTTTAGCATGCATGTAGTCCTGTGTTGCAGCTTCCCCAGGTTGGCACCTCATTTTTAGGTACGCCTGGTGCTGCTCCTGGCATGCTCTTCTACACTCGTTGTTGAACCAGGCTTGGTCCCCTGGCTTGGTGGTAATGGTAGAGTGAGGGATACGCTGGGCCATGAGGTTACAGATTGTGGTAGAATACAATTCTGCTGCTGCTGATGGCCCACAGTGCCTCATGGATGCCCAGTTTTGAGCTGCTAGATCTGTTCTGAATCTATCCCATTTAGCACGGTGGTAGTACCACACAACACAATGGAGGGTGTTCTCAGTGTGAAGACTCCGCAATGATTGTGCGGTGGTCACTGCTGCCAATGCTGTCATGGACAGATGCATCTGTGACAGGTAGATTGATGAGGACGAGGTCATGTAGGTTTTTCCCTCGTGTTGGTTCACTCACCACCTGTCGCAGGCCCAGGCTGGCAGCTATGTCCTTCAGGACTCAGCCAGTAGTGGTGCTACCGAGCCACTCTTGGTGATGGACATTGAAGTCCCCCATCCAGAGTACATTCTGTGCCCTTGCTACCCTCAGTGCTTCTTCCAAGTGGTGTTCAACATGGAGGAGTACTGATTCATCAGCTGAGGGAGGGCGGTAGGTGGTAATCAGCAGGAGGTTTCCTTGCCTATGCTTGACCTGAAGCCATGAGACTTCATGGGGTCCGGAGTCAATGTTGAGGACTCCCAGGGCCACTCCTTCCCGACTGTATACCACTGTGCCACCACCCCTGGTGATGGAGGAGTTCGGGACAGTGGCTGAAAGGTATGATTCTGTGAGTATGACTGTGTCAGGCTGTTGCTTGACTAGTCTGTGGGACAGCGCTCCCAATTTTGGCACAAGTCCCCAGATGTTGGTGAGGAGGACTTTGCAGGGTTGACTGGGCTGGGTGTGCCGTTGCCGTGTCCATAGCCGGTGCCGGGTGGTCCGTCCGGTTTCATTCTTATTGTTTTGTTTCATAGCGGTTAGTTACAACTGAGTGACTTGCTAGGCCATTTCAGAAGGCAGTTAAGAGTCAACCACATTGCTGTGGAGTCACATATAGGCCAGACCAGGTAAGGACAGCAGATTTCTTTCCCTAAAGGACATTAGTGAATCAGATGGGTTTTCACAACAATCTGGTAGTTTCATGGTTACCATTACTGATACTAGCTTTTTATTCCAGATTTATTTAATTAACTGAATTTAAATTCCCCAGCTGCCGTGGTGGGATTTGAACTCACGTCTCTGGATCAATTAGTCCAGGCCTCTGGATTACTAGCCCAGTGACATTACCATATGCTACCGTGCCATGTGGGAACTCCAGGACATAAGAACATACGCTACCGTTCCCTTTATATAGATACAGACAACATAAAAATAGCTACAAATAGCACATGGAGGAGAATGTCACACTGGTGTGATTTCTTCCAATTGAGCCATCTATTCAAAATTGGTACTTTTGTTGTACCTTGATACATCCCAAAGTTGATGCATTTCATTTGGTTATTTAATTTCACACAACTTTTAATGTCCAAGTTTTAAGATTACTTTAACCCATTAATAGGCTCTTGGTGAGAGAGCAGGATACACTCTCCATCACTTCCTTTTGACTACTAGCTATTTTTATTTTGTCTGTATCTATATAAAGGTCTTTTTTCTCAAAAGAAACTTCTGTAGATATGGGAATATGCTTAATCTCTTTCTGATTTTGTTTTCCACATTTAAATGTAATGGTAAAAGTTCTGCAGGTTTTTTTTAGCACTAGCAGATCTGATATGTATGTAACTCAATAGGGAATCTTGGAATGAAGGAATGTTTACAGATAGTCCTCCAACCAAAGAGATCGTGTGACAGAATTAAGCACTACAGAAAAGCCTGAGACATTTATAATGATCATTTGAACTCTGAGATTAGGTTACAGTCAGACCCTGGAATCTACTATGTTTTATAAGTAGCAAATAATGTATATGTGAGGCATTATACATGATTTTATTTACCCCATATTACAAAATCTCACTGCAGAGCACAAAAAAGAGGAAAAATTTGTCTTAACTAAAATATAAATAAAGGAATGAAAAAAATGATGGAATATGTATTAAAACTAAAATCTTGGCTCCCTCAATGGCTCAGCCGTTTAAAGGCAGTGAGTAGTTGAGCCATATAGATCAAAAAAAAAGTCCCAAGTTGGTTTGTGTTGGGCTACATGGGGTGGCAATGAGTAGAGTACTTACTATAGGTTTCAGCACCCCCGAGTGGAAAAGTCAGTGGATTCCTGTTCTGGATCAGGTTTTTACAGGCGGAGAGAGAAATGGAGAGATGGAGGTTGTTCCAGACAGTCGAGCTAACGCGATTTAAGGATCAGCCACCAATCTTGAGGTGAAGGAGGAAGGATGCACAAAAGGTCAGAGTCAGAGGACCGGAGGGGATGTAAGGCTGCAAGAGGTTGCAGAAATAGTGAGCTGAGGCCATGAAACAATTTGAAGATGATGATAAAGATTTTAAATTTAATGTGTTGGTGGGTAGAGCCAATAAAGAAAGAACTAGCATTTATACAGTGCTTTTCTCAACCACAGGCATCCCAAAGCGCTTTACAGCCAAGGCAGTACTTTTGAAGTGTCGTCACTGTTATAATGCAGGTTAGGAAAAACAAGGATTAATATTAAGCAGGTTTTAGTGTGGGGCAGGACATAAAACCAGCAGAGTTTTGGACAAATTGGAATTCATGGAAGGTGGAAGATAGGTGGTTTGCAAGGAGGGCATTGGAAAAATCAAGTCTGGAATGACAAAAGTATGGATCACGGTTTCAGTGGTGGAGTGGCCTCAGTAGGGGTGGAGGCAGGCATGGTTGCAGAGGTGAAAGTAAGTGGTCTTGATGATGGATAGGATGTGGGGTTTGAAGCTCAGCTCCAGTTCCGTCCGAGCACATGGCTGGGGAGGGAGATGGAGTCAGAGGGAAAGGAGCAGCGTTTGTGACATGGGCCAATAAATATGACTTCAGTGTTCCCAATATTCAGTTGAACGAAGTTGTGACCCATCCATGACTTGATGTCAAACAGGTAGCCTGGCAGTACGGAGATGATCGGGGGGTCAAGAAAGGTGGCGGAGAAGTAGAGCTGGGCGACATCAGCATTGGAAAAAATCAAGTCGAGAACGACAAACGTATGATCAAGGTTTCAGTGGTGGTGTGGCCTCAGTAGGGGTGGAGGCGGGCAAGGTTGCAGAGGTGAAAATAAGTGGCTGCAGATTATGTGTAAAAAGAAAGACTTGCATTTATATAGCACCTTTCATAACCTCAGGACGTCCAAAAGTGCTTTACAGCCAACAAAGTACTTTTGAAGTGTAGTCTGTAAATTGTGATTGAGAATTGTGAAAGACTTTGAATGACATATATAGATAGGCTGGCAGAATGGGCAGATAGGTGGCAGATGTAGTTCAATACAGAAAAATAACAACAACTTGTATTTATATAGCACCTTTAACGTAGTAAAACGTCACAAGGCGCTTCAGAGGAGTGTAATAAGACAAAAAATTGACACCGAGCCACATAAGAAATTAGGGCAGATGACCAAAAGCTTGGTCAAAGAGGTAGGTTTTAAGGAGCGTCTTAAAGGAGGAAAGCGAGATAGAAAGGCAGAGAGGTTTAGGGAGGGAGTAAGTACTCCATTTTGGAAGTAAGAATAGAGAATGGAAATACTGATTAAATGACAACTTTTAAAAGTGGAAGGACCTTGGTGTAGAAACTCACAGCTAATAAAGGTACACCTTGGTGTACAGCTACACCCCCTCAGTAAAGGTGGATCTTGGTGTGCAGATATACAGCTCAATAAAGCTGGCAATGCAATTAGATAAGGCCATAAAAACACAAACAGAAGCGCTGCTTTTGAGGCAGAGTACAGAAGCAAGAAGGTAATGTTGAAGGATTTCGATAAGGCATAGAGGGATAGATGTTTCCACTGGTTGGCATGACAGTAACAAGGGGGCACAAATTTAAGTAGAATCATAGAATGGTTACAGCACAAAAGGAGGCCATTTGGCCCATCCCAGCTCTCTGCAAGAGCACTTCAGCTAGTCCCACTCCCCCGCCCTTTCCCCGTAGCCCTGCAATTCCTTCAGATACTTATCGAATTCCATTTTGAAAGCCACGATTGAGTCTGCCTCCACCACCCTCTCAGGCATTGCATTCCAGATCGTAACCACTCGCTGAGTAAAAAAGTTTTTCCTCATGTCGCCTTTGGTTCTTCTGCCAATCACCTTAAATCTGTGTCCTCTGGTTCTCGACCCTTCCGCCAATGGGAACAGTTTCTCTCTATCTACTCTGTCTAGACCCCTCATGATTTTGAACAGCTCTAGCAAAAGAATTAAAGGGAAGGTTGAATTAAAAATATCCACACAGGTGGTTTGAATCTGAAATTCTCTGCCACAAACTGTTGTTGAAGCAGAATGCATAAATTATTTGTAAAGGGAATAGTTGCTTGAAAATATGATTATTAAGTGATATAGTGAATGAGCAGGAGAATGGGATTAGACTAGGTGGCTCCTGTGGAGAAAAACATTGGCATAGACTTGTTGAATCAAATGGCCTGTTTCTGTGATATAACATTAGATGACTATATGATTCTAAGACGGGGTCAATTACAAGGCAGTGCCATGTAACATAGCTACTGGCTCAACAACTGAGATAACATCAAGGTGGTATTGGTGATGTTGGGAAGTACACACCATGACTGAGGCCACAGAGATCCCAACAGTAAAGCAGCAATGACTGTGTAAGTTGAGGACCTCCCCTGAATCTGACATTATGGGTGGAGTTTTAACCCCAAAAAACCTACTTGCGGTTTTAATGGGGGGCGGGCAGCAAACCCGCTCCCGGGAGGCGGGATGGCATTTTAAATATTATAATGAGGCTGGAAGCCTTGGATTCAACCTGCTATGCAGGTTTAACTGTGGCCGGCCAGTGTTCCCGGGCCTCGGGATTCCTGGTAGCTGCAGCGAGGTGAGGACAGCCTCGGGGAGCACTGCTTGTGGGCCACGAGGAGCAGGAGTGCTTCCTCCCGGCCCCCCAAGCTCCCGCACCATCGTGCCCCCCATACAAATTCCTCTGCCCCCCCCCCCCCCACACCGGTCGGGGGATCAGACCCCCCATGACGGGATCGGACAGCCCCACCCTCCCGGGGTCGGGGCTCACATCTACCTGGGGTTGCAGCCTCCTCTAGAGATCTAAAACTCCACAGCATGCGAGGAAACCCGGACTTCCGCCCCGCTCCTGGTGGGTTTGAACTAGGAGCCGATATTCAACCATTTCATAGATGAGGCATGATTCTACCCAACCAGTGAATTACCATAACGGAAAAGGCAAGAAAGATTTATCCCATAAATGCAAAATTTGACTCATTCAAGTAAACACAACCATCGGAACAGGAGGAGGCCATTCAGCCCCTCGAGCCTGTTCCGCCATTCAATGGGATCATGGCTGATCTGTATCTTAACTCCATCCACCCGCCTTGGCTCCATATCCCTTAACACCCTTGTCGAGCAAAAATCTATCATCTCAGATTTAAAATTAATTGAGCTATGCATCTACTGCTTTTTTGTGGGAGAGAATTCCACACTTCTACCACCCTTTGCGTGAAGAAGTGTTTCCTAACTTCTCTCCTGAATGGCCAGGCTCTGATTTTATGGTTATGTCCCCTTGTCCCAGACAACCCACCAGCGGAAAAAGTTTCTCTCTATCTGCCTTATTATTTCCATTCAAAATCCTACAAGTCTCAATCAAATCACCCCTCAATCCTCCATATTCCAGGGAATACAAACCTAGTTTGTGTAATCTCTCCTCATAATCTAACTCTTGGAGCCCTGGTAATATTCAGGTGAATCTGTGCTGCACTCCTTCCATGGCCAATATATCCTTTCTAAGTATGTGGTCTAACCAGGGCTTTGTACAGCTGCAGCAAAACTTTCTCCCCTTTATGTTCTAACCCTCTAGTTATAAAGGCTAACATTCCATTAGCCTTTTTGATTATCGAGCCGTGGTTGAGTAGTGGTAAACCTGTAACCATATCATGACTCAACAACTGTGATAAACCCTTCTATGAGGGTAAACTTGGAAACAGAAACAGAGTTAACATTTCAGGTCGATGAGCTTTCGTCAGAATTGAAAAAAGTTTGAGATAACTTTTCTAACATTTTTCAGTTCTGACGGAAATTTAACAGACGTTTATCTTTTTAGAAATTTCATCTGTGGCTATGCATCTCCATCACAAGAATGAGTGGACAGAGTCAACAACAACAGCTTATATTTCTAAAGCACTCATCAGGCAATTTACAGGACTGAGGGAAGAAATTTGGTTCTGACGAAAGGCCATTGACCTGAAACGTTAACTCTGTTTCTCTCTCCACAGATGCTGAGTATTTTCAGCATTTTCTGTTTTTATTTCAGGTTTCCAGCATCTGCAGTATTTTGCTTTTGTAGTCTGGTATACTTTACTGGCCTGGTTGCAAAATGCACTCATTGCAAGATTCTGGTAATTTTGCAACCCGTTAACAGTTGTGGACCAAGTTCATCATTGGGTTTCAGTAGAGCGGCTTATGGAAGTCAGCCAACATTGTGGGAGTAAAACTCTACTGCAAACTTGCAAACCTGCCAGCTAATTATCAACAACTGTCAAAGCCTGGCCTGACCAGCCTCACTCTCCTGACTCAATGAAGCTGTATGGGATGGAACAGCTCCTTGTAGCACAATTAAAAATGACACTGTCATTGAAACATATAAGATTCTGAGGGGGATTGACAGGGTAGATGCTGAGAGGTTGTTTCTCCTGGCTGGAGAGTCTAGAACCAGGGGGCAAAGTCTCAGGGAAAGGGGTCGGCCATTTAAGACTGAGATGGAGGAGGAATTTCTTCACTCAGAGGACTGTGAATCTTTGGAATTCTCTACCTGAAAGGGCTGTGGATGCTGAGTCGTTGAGTATATTCAAGGCTGAGATCGATAAATGTTTGGACTCTAGGGGAATCAAGGGATATGGAGATCGGGCAGGAAAGTGGAGTCGAGGTCAAAGATCAGCCATGATCCTATTGAATGGTGGAGCAGGCTTGAGGGGCCATATGGCCTACTCCTGCTCCTAATTCTTATGTTTTTATGTTACATTTTCCTTCAGACGCTTCGAATTTGCAAATAGGTATCTAGAGTTTCTGGTGGTTCAATTTTACGATTTTGAAAGCTTTATTTAGCCTTTTTCTTGGTTGCACCAAAGCCATACTTTATTGGTCTGGACTTTCCATTTTTGTTTAGTTAAAAAAACACACAAAAGAGAGTAAAATTGGGCGCAATAAAACAACACAGAGCATTAATGTTTCAATCCTGACCAGCAGTTTTGAATCTTATTTCACAGATAGAATGAGCACAGCTTAGGATTCCTATTTTAGAAAAGTATTAATATCACAAATAAAAATGTTTAAAACAAACAAATTGCCGCCACCACCATGACAATAGTAGACAGAGGAATTCAACACAAACGATACTATAGCTCAGCATAATTTCCAACCTTATGTTGTTTCTTAAGATCGTGTCATTTCTAACACCTTATGTGTGGAAAAGCTGCACACTAAATTTGTTCAGAATACAAGACCACTTCCTATTAAAAGTCATAACTTTTCTTTCCATCTTGAGTAAAACCACACTGCATCTATCAACATGCTGATCTGTTAATGTCTATCTAGAGCATGAATTGATCAGGGCAGGAGGTGTATGTAATTGCTAAGATATTACATTGAGCTTTGACTAAATTTCTTTGAACTGAAAGCTATCTCTTCCTAGGATAAACAAAACCTTTGGCTGGAAGTGATGTGATGAAACTCAGCTTTGGATTGCTGAAATTGTGATCCTCAACCTCAGAATGCCTTAATCTTTTATTCATTTTTAGCTTGTAGAACCTATAACCATGGGTCTCTTTATATTTCCCCCCCCCTCCCAGCTTCTCTCCTAATCTTGCTGACTCATGTATGTTTCCACAGCCAGTGGCCAACCTCCAGTAGCTCACCAAAGTGGCTGCACTTCACATGTCAGCCTACAGTGAGTGTCGGCAAGTAACTGGACTAGTGGAGAACAGGGTTATTACAGCCAAGTCCAACCCTGTCCTCACTCAACATCCACACACATGCATTTTGCTGAAGTCCCTTGCTAGGGATCACATTTTCCCGAACTCGTTTCTTATTAATGAACTCTTCAAGGAATGCAGTGTTAACAATACCATTAGTTTAGATATTTTAAAATGATTTTCCAAAACATTGTATTAGTCAATGAGCATTCTACGATTCTGCACTTTCTACTTCAGAAATCCATAGAAACCATGCAATGGGGGGACATGGTTTGCAATCCTCAACATGCCGAGTTACCAAACTAAGCTGCAACGTTGTAAAGAATTACATAGAATTTACAGCACAGAAACAGGCCATTCGGTCACACAAGCCTCCTCCCACCTTACTTCATCTGACCCTATCAATATATCCTTCTATTCCTTTCTCTCATTTATTTATTTAGCTTCCTCTAGAGAGGTGAATAGAAGGCAGACACTTCCTCATTGAGATGGTGGGAAAGTTACTGGGTGAGTCACCCAGTTCAGGCAGGGCTCTTGCTCATGCAGCTGGTTTGACTGTGATAGTGACAGAAGCCTGGAATCAGAGGCTATTCATGGCTAGGGATGGTGCATGGTGTAGGAAAGCCCAAGAGGGAAGTATATTGCATAAAAGGGAGCAACTCGGCTCCACTGATAAAACAGTGGATAAAGGTACTGCCCACCGTAGGATTAAACCATCCCCACAAACAGCAAGGAGATGAATGAGCAGTGATCGTTTTTAGTGGTAGTTACTGAAAGAAAGAACATGCACTTATATAGCATCCCTAAGAAGGAACGTTGGCCAGTACAACAGGGGAACTCGGTGTTCTTTGTAGTACCATGAGATCTCCAGCATCTACTTAAGTACCAGAAGACAGATGGGAAGAGACATCCAATAACCCAACACACCCTCAGTACCGCACGAGTGCCAGCCTCAAGCAGAGCTTGAACCCACAACCTTCCTACTCTGTCGTCAGCATACATGTGGAAACTGACACTGTGTTTTCGGATGATGTCGCCGAGGGGCAGCATGTAGATGAGAAATAGGAGGGGACCAAGGATAGATCCTTGGGGGACACCAGAGGTAACAATGCGGGAGCAGGAAGAGAAGCCATTTGCAGGTGATTCTCTGGCTATGCATTTCCCAAAATGTATCACTTTGCATTTCTTCACTATAAATTTCACATCCCTCTGGGCAGAACAGCTTCCATTAACCACTATTGTTTTCTGTCCTTTAACTGATTTCCTATCCATGCTGTCACATTCCCCTTAATAACACGTGCCTTCATTTTATTAACAAGCTTCCTATGCGGCACCGTATCAAATACCTTTTGAAAATTCATATATGCAACATTCGTTATTTCCTTAAAGGATGATTAAACTTGTCAAATATAGCTAACCTAGGTAATTACAGGCCAGGTAGTTTAACATCTCTGGTAGGGAACACTTTGGAATCTTTAATTAAAGATTCAATCACTAAATATCGAGATGATGAGAAAATAATTAGAAGCAGCCAATACAGCTTTGCTGATGATACAAAGCTAGGTGGGAATGTAAGTTGTGAGGAGGATGCAAGGAGGTTTCAAGGGGATATAGACAGGCTAAGTGAGTGGGCAAGAATATGGCAAATGGAATATAATGTGGAGAAATGTGAAGTTATCCACTTTGGTAGGAAAAATAGAAAAGCAGAGTATTTTTTAAATGATGAGAGATTGGGAAATGTTGGTGTTCAGAGGGACCTGGGTGTCCTTGTACAAGAATCACTGAAAGTTAACATGCAGGTACAGCAAGCAATTAGGAAAGTATGTTGGCCTTTATTACAAGAGGATTTGAGTAGAAGAGTAAAGACGTCTTACTGCAATTATATAGGGCCTTGGTGAGACCACACCTGGAGTATTGTGTACAGTTTTGGTCTCCTTACCTAAGGAAGGATATACTTGCCATAGAGGGAGTGCAACGAAGGTTCACCAGACTGGTTCCTGGGATGGGGGGGATTGTCCTATGAGGAGAGATTGAGTAGACTAGGCCAATATTCTCTAGAGTTTAGAAGAATGAGAGGTGATCTCATTGAAACATACAAAATTCTTACAGGATTTGACAGGATAGATGGAGGGAGGATGTTTCCCCTGGTTGGGGAGTCTAGAACCAGGGGTCACAGTCTCAGAATAAGGGGTCGGCCATTTAGGACTGAGATGAGGAGAAATTTCTTCACTCAGAGGGTGGTGAATCTTTGGAATTCTCTACCCCAGAGGGCTGTGGAGGCTCAGTCGTTGAGTATATCCAAGACAAGAGATCGATAGATTTTTGAATATTAAGGGAATCAAGGGATATGGGATAGTGCAGGAAAGTGGAGATGAGGTAGTCGATCAGCCATGATCTTATTGAATGGTGGAGCAGGCTCAAGGGGCCAAATGGCCTACTCCTGTTCCTATTTCTTATGTTGTTTCAGAAAGGAAAACTGTGCTTGACAAACTCGATAGTTCTTTGAGGAGGTGGCAGATATGGCAGGTGGGAAAAAATGCAGTGGAAGTGGTGTATATGGACTTTCAGAGAGCCTTTGACAAGGTGCCACACATGAGACTATTGGAGAAGATCAATGGGGTATGGAATTAGGGAAAGTGCGGAAAATTGGATGATAAACTAGTTAAAAGGGAGGAAACGGAGAGTAGAAGGGTGGGTGGAAGTGGGTAGCAGTGTTTCAGTGTTCTGTTATTGCTTCTGTTCACTGTGTGCATCAATAATTTGGATATAGGGTTTGAGTGAGTGGTGTCAAAGCTTGCAGATGATACTAAAATAGGAGGCATAGTAAATAATTGAGGACCAAAGGAAGCTGCAAGAGGACATTGATAAGATGGTGGAATGGACAAATAAAGTGGCAGATGCTAGTAAGTGTGAGGTAGTATATTCTGGTAAAAAAAAATCTGTAAATCAAATTTTACTTTGTAATACCAAATATTGCACATAATATTTGTAAACCATTTTTCACCAAGTTAAGATCTGAACTTTTTTATCTTGTGCCAAGGGGTCAGTCTTGGCTCAGTGGTACCACTCTCGCCTCAGAGTCAGAAGGTTGTAGGTTCAAGTACTATCCCAGAGACCTGAGCACATAATCTAGGCTGACACGACAATGCAGTACATGAGGCAGTGCCATCTTTCAAGTGAGATGTTAAACCAAGGTGCCATTTGCCCTCTCAGGTGGATATAAAAGATCCCATGGCACTATTCGAAAAAGAGCAGAGGAGTTCTTCCCCGGTGTGCTGGCCAACATTCAACCCTCAACCAAAACCCAAAACAGATTATCTGGTCATTATTCCATTGCTGTTTGTGGGACTTTGCTGTGCGCAAATTGGCTGCCACATTTCCCTACATTACAACAGTGACTACGCTTTAAAAGTACTTAATTGGCTGTAAAACCTTTGGGACGTCCTGAGGCTGCAAAAGGTGCTATATAAATGCAATTTCTTTCTTTTACATTAGTTAATCTTTGACTGTGGGACTAAAGAAGTACAATTTACTGACAGAACACAGATTTTCTTTTATTCTCTTACCCTAATACAGAATTTCTTTTAATACTGCCCGAATCTTTTACATTGCATAGTATTTGGATTTTTATCACTTAAATTTCACAATGAAAATCATTTTCCCATGGTGTGTGAAACCAGGTATTGCGCTTCTCTTGGGTAAATTTACAGACCCAGTTCCAGGTCTTCTAGCTCCTTCAAAAGAGCATCTTCTTTCTGCATTTTCTCTATCTGTAAATAGAGAGAGAGATGGAGTCAAAGAAACCACAGCTTACAGTAATGATACAGTTAGAACCAGGTAGACAGAAAAGTTTGGATCAAAAAAAGCCAAATTCTGGCTTCCCTGACAGCTCAGTTGGTAAATTACTCGGCATGGAATTGAAACCAAAGACCAGAAAGGTCCAAGATTTGATCTTTAATCCCCTCAGAGCAAGCTAGTCTCAGCCAAGATGGCAACATGCTCACTATACCCCGGTGTCCCAGGGCCAGAGATGGAAAGAATAAGCCAGGGTTCTTGTTTGTGGTTACTAACTAGTGACACCTGCTGAAGTGTGCTTATTTGTTGACGTTGGATGAGGACAAGGTTGGACTCAGCTGCAATCCCGTCTCCAAATCCAAACCTTACTGGCACTCACTGTCTTAGGTGCCCATGGAACTGTAACCCAGCACAAATCAGTGTCTACCGCTGGGAGAAAATTGGAGGGACAACAAGAGTTACATGTTAACCATGTTCTGGTAGAACGAACAATTACGTTCTATTACGCTCCTCGATTGCACTGGTTCATGGAAGATTTTACATTTGTGATTATGCAAATGAATTGTGGCGGAACTTGAACTGTAACCTAACCAGTGCAATTTCAATCGCATTTTGGGCGCGATTTCATGATTGCGCCCAAAGCAGAAGCTCTACCCATAGGATCGCACATAAAAAATTGCGACTTCGGTGAAGTAACAGAGGGCTGAACCATACCCAAGACATGAACTGCCAACTCCAGAATAGGAGCGGTAAAGGAGATTAGAAGGAAAAAAAAACCCACAATGGCAAAATCGTTCATTAGCTGCATAACTGAACGTGGTAATACCTTTTTATGAGCTATGCAATCCCATTAAATAGATCATAGAATCTTACAGCACATCATCAATGTGTCGGCTCTTTGAAAGAGCTATCCAATTATTCCCACTCCCCTGCACTTTGCCCATAGCCCTGACAATTTCTCCTTTTCAAGTAAGTATCTAATTCCCTGCATTCTGCATGGGAAAAACTGCAGAGCACTGGTTGTAAACAGCCTGTCAGCATCTGAAAAGATGGGTTCACATGTTGGGTGTAGACGTTTCGTTATAACTCCAACTTGTGTTCTCTCTTGTCAGACGCTGATGGTCCTGCTGTTTGATTCCAGGATTTTCTGTTTCAGCACCTCAAATTGTTAAGACACTTTGCTGGGGCAGAGTACAGGGGCCTTTAGGTGGCATCCTAATGAGGGCAGAATCCAAACTGAAAAATGTTTGGTATTCTAGGCTGGCACTCCAGTGAGGGAGTGCTGCACTGTTGGAGGTGCCGTCTTTCAGATGGGACGTTAAACCGAGACCCCGTCTGCTCCTTCAGGTGGACGTAAAAGATCCCATGGCACTATTTAGAAGAGCAGGGGAGTTCTCCCTCAGTGTCCGGGCCAATATTTATTCCTCAATCAACATCACTAAAGCAGATGATCTGGTCATTATCACGTTGCTGTTTGTGGGAGCTTGCTGTGTGCAAATTGGCTGCCGCGTTTCCTACATTACAACAGTGACTACACTTCAAAAATACTTCATTGGCTGTAAAGCGCTTTGGGACGTCCGTTGGTCATGAAAGGTGCTGGAGAAATGCAAGTCTTTCTTTGGGATGTCCTGAGGTCGTGAAAGGCGCTATATAAATGCAAGTCTTTCTTTCTTTGATATCTGCCAGTGCCGTGCAAGTCCCTCGAAGGGAAATATTAACTTTGTTTTTTTGGTACCTGATTTTTTTCTAGTTGCTTGCCGGAAGCTTCTTGTTCTTTCAGTTGTTCAATTGCTTTAAGTTTCTGCAACAAAAAGAGTTCTGTTGTTAAGAGATGAACAGTTGCAGGTTTTATGACATAACCAACAAACTTCAAAAACCCATTTCTGTGACAAATGGAGTTCAAAACATGTTTTTTTTCTGCAAATAAAGCAAGACATTTTTGAACTCATCGATCAAAATAGTAACATGTCAACAAATGTATATCAGCTTGTGCTGCTGTTTCTCTCTCTCCCACCACCCCCCCAGACTTCTTCCCCACAACTTACTTTTTTGATGTTCTTAATTTTCTTATCTAGTTCCGGGTCGCCGTGGCCCTCGGCACACTGTAGAGCTCTAGGTTCAGGGTCGGATGGTGCTTCCTGTATGACCTCAGGCTTGCTCTCCTATGGGAAATAAGGCGAGGGGGGGGGGGCGGAGAGAAGGGGGTTATTAAGATCAAGAATCTCTGCTTGCAGGTTATCAGAGTTTTCTTGTATGCTTTTCTCCCCTGTAAATCAATGTTGTTACCCGTTTGCTTTACGACTTGTACCCCCAGGAGCAACTGTATGAAGCAAAGTTGGGGAAGTAATGAAACCTGCTATGGTGTTTCATAGCTACGGCTTAGCGAGTAAAAAAAATACCTGTTTTGCTGCCTTTCTAGCCTCCCGTTTCTTCTGATTTTTTAGAGCGGTTTTTGACAGTTGCTTATCTGTAGTTTGTGGTTTCATGTTCTGAGGTGGCTCTTCTTCATGCTAGTGGGAAAGAAAACAAGTTATGTACCAGATCAAATCTCAGGGTATCGGCCTCATAAAGCACTGCATTAGATGCAAGTGTACACGGCAATATAAAAGAAAAGTTCTTAAATGCAAGTTCTTTATTATATCTGCCATCAACAGCCTTTGGTTTAAGACTTAACATTCTGCCATTAGAAAATTAAAAGTTCCCAGTACAGATCCAGCTCTCAACCTCAAGCAGGCTACGCACCATTACATTTCTTACCAAATTCATTTTAAATCCACCCATTTTTACTCTTCCAACTGTTTTCCTTCCTCTCCTGATGATTCTTGCTGGGTACAGTTCCTTAAATACCAGATACTTCTCCAGTACCTCACGTAAGTGGAGATTTTGCATGTGCGAGCCTTGATATTGAATGTCAGCAGCTTATTTGACCATGGGTTGCCAAGCCGGAACCTGTCCTCACCCAACACACTACCAAACAGGAGTCTCTGGCTAGCGATTAGGGACAAGAACCCTGAGCGATTTTCCTATTCCTGGCTCAGGGCCACTCAGGCCAATTATGATGCCCCTGCCTATTGTCCCACTTGAGATCAGAAAACTCAACATAGACCAACCAGGGATCTCCCTTGTTTATACAGCTGAGTAGCATACTGGACAATGCTATTATTAGCTGTGCCAACAGGGGAGCTAATTCTTATTAAGTTTAAACGTATACATAGCGCTACATTTTGAAAACCAAGCATTTTGAAGAAACGGGAGTAACTTATCCTATCTTTTTTTTCTTGCTCATTATTACTGATCTCTTGAATATATTGGGCAGGATGAGCACAGGCCAGACACTTCCCTCACAGAGGGAGGACAAAAATTAGAGAGAGAGTCATGATTCATTTTAATTACACAAAACATTACCATTACAAACTCAAGGGAGCCAGCAAAATGGGGACTTTGCCCGAGCTGGCTCATTTTCTATTTACCACCGGTTGCAAAAGGATATAGACAGGTTAAGTGAGTGGGCAAGATCATGGCAAATCGAATATAATGTGGAGAAATGTGAAGTTATCTACTTTGGTAGGAAAAATAGAAAAGCAGAATATTTTTTACAAGGTGAGAGATTGGGAAATGTTGGTATTCAGAGGGACCTGGGTGTCCTTGTACACGAATCACAGAAAGTTAACATGCAGGTACAGCAAGCAATTAGGAAAGCAAATGGTATGTTAGCCTTTATTACAAAAGGATTGGAGTATAACAGTAAAGAAGTCTTACTGCAATTATATAGGGCCTTGGTGAGACCACACCAGGAGTACTGTGTACAGTTTTGGTCTCCTTACCCAAGGAAGGGTGTACTTACCTTAGAGAGAAGCGCAACAAAGGTTCACCAGACTGATTCCTGGGATGGGGGGGATTGTCTTATGAGGAGAGAGTGACGAGACTAGGCCTATATTTCTAAAATTTAGAAGAATGAGAGGTGATCTCATTGAAACATATAAAATTCTTTCAGAGCTTGACAGGATAGCTGCTGGGAGAATGTTTCCCCTGTCTGGGGAGTCTAGAACTAGGAGTCACAGTATCAGAATAAGGGGTTGGTCATTTAGGACTGAGATGAGGAGAAATTTCTTCACTCAGAAGGTTGTGAATTTTTGGAATTCTCTATCCCAGAGAGCTGTGGATGCTCAGTCGTTGAGTATATTTAAGACAGAGATCGATAGATTTTTGACATTACAGGAATCAAGGGATATGGGGCTAGTGCGGGAAGATGGAGTTGAGGTAGAAGATCAGGCTCGAAGGATCGAATGGCCAACTCCTGCTCCTATTTCTTATGTTCATCCAACAGCCTCCGAGTGAAATTGAGAGTTCAGTACCTCATTCAGCAAACTCATTTCTTATAGGAATGCTGTCCAAGCTTTTTTGGGATGTATAGGTATGCTTCATAAGAACATAAGAAATAGGAGCAGGAATAGGCCTCTTGGCCCCTCGAGCCTGCTCCACCATTCAATAAGATCATGGCTGATCTAGGGCTCAAAGCCACTTCCCCACCCGCTCACCATAACCCTTTACTCCCTTATCTTGCAAAAATTTGTCTATCTCCACTTTAAATGTATTTAATGACCCAGCCTCCACAGCTCTCTGGGGCAGAGAATTCCACAAATTTACGACCCTCTGAGAGAAGAAGTTCCTCCTCATCTCAGTTCTAAAAGGGCGACCCTTTATTCTGAAACTATGCCCCCGAGCTCTAGATTCCCCTATGAGGGGAAACATCCTCTCTGCATCTACCCTGTCGAGCCCCCTCAGTATCTGCAAAGGGATATAGTATGTTTCGATAAGATCACCTCTCATTCTTCTAAATTCCAATGAGTATAGGCCCAGCCTGCTCAACCTTTCCTCATAAGTCAAACCCCTCATCTCTGGAATTAACCTAGTGAATCGTCTCTGAACTGCCTCCAATGCAAGTATATCCTTCCTTAAATAAGGAGACCAAAATTGTACGCAGTACTCAAGGTGTGGTCTCACCAATACCTTGTACAGTTGTAGCAGGACTTCCCTGCTTTTATACTCCAACCCCCTTGAAATAAAGGCCAACATTCCATTTGCCTTTTTGATTACTTGCTGTACCTGTATGCTAACTTTTTGTGTTTCATGTACAAGGACCCCCAGGTCCCTCTGAACTGTAGCATTTTGTAATCTCTCTCTATTTAAATAATAGTTTGCTTTTTTATTTTTCCTGCCAAAGTGGATAACCTCGCACTTTCCCACATTATACTCCATCTGCCAAATGTTTGCCCACTCACCTAGCCTGTCTATATCCCTTTGCAGATTCTTTGAGTCCTCTGCACAACTTGCTTTCCCACCCATCTTTGTATCATCCGCAAACTTGGCTACATTACACTCGATCCCTTCATCCAAGTCATTAATGTAGATTGTAAATAGTTGGGGCCCCAGCACCGATCCTTGTGGCACCCCACTAGTTACCGTTTGCCAACCAGAAAATGACCCATTTATCCCGACTCTCTGCTTTCTGTTAGTTAGCCAATTCTCTATCCATGCTGATATATTACCCCCAACTCCGTGAGCTCTTATCTTATGCAGTAACCTTTTATGTGGCACCTTATCGAATGCCTTCTGGAAATCCAAGTACACCACATCCACTGGCTCACCCTTGTCCACCCTGCTTGTTACATCCTCAAAGAACTCCAGCAAATTTGTTAAACATGATTTCCCTTTCCTAAAACCATGCTGACTCTGTTTGACTGCAGTATGTTTTTCTAAATGCCCTGCTACTGCTTCCTTAATGAAGGACTCCAGCAATTTCCCAACGACAGATGTTAGGCTAACTGGTCTATAGTTTCCTGCTTTCTGTCTCCCTCCTTTCTTAAATAGGGGTGTTACATTAGCGATTTTCCAATCCGCTGGGACCTCTCCACAGTCCAGGGAATTTTGGTATATTGCAACCACTATCTCTGCAGCCACTTCTTTTAAGACCCTGGGATGCAGGCCATCTGGTCCAGGGGACTTGTCGTCTTTTAGTCCCATTATTTTACCGAGTACTATTTCCTTCGTGATAGTGATTGTCTTTAGTTCCCCACTCCCTGTGGCCCCTTGATTATCCATTTTTGGGATGTTGTTAGTGTCTTCTACAGTGAAGACAGATGCAAAATATTTGTTCAGAATCTCTGCCATTTCCCCGTTTCCCATTATTAATTCCCCAGTCTCATCCTCTAAGGGACCAATGTTTACTTTAGCTACCCTCTTCCTTTTTATATACCTGTAGAAGCTCTTACTATCTGTTTTAATGTTTCTTGCCAGCTTACTCTCATAATTCATCTTCTCTCCCTTTATTATTTTTTTTTAGTCATCCTTTGCTGGTTTTTAAAAATTTCCCAATCCTCTGGTCTCCCACCAATCTTGGCAACATTGTATGCCTTCGTTTTCAATTTGATACCATCCTTTACTTCTTTAGTTAGCCACGGATGGTGCTTCCTTCTCTTAAAATCTTTATTTCTCACTGGAATATATTTTTGTTGAGAGTTATGAAATATCTCCTTAAATGTCCGCCACTGCATTTCAACTTTCTTACCCTTTAATTTGTTTTTCCAGTCCACTTTAGCCAGTTCTGCCCTCATGCCATTATAATTGCCTTTGTTTAAGATCAGGACACCGGTTTGGGATACAACTTTCTCACCCTCTAACTGAATTTGAAATTCAACCATGCTATGATCACTCGTTCCTAGAGGATCCTTTACTATGAGATCATTTATTAATTCTGTCTCATTACACAGTACCAGATCCAAGATAGCCTGCTCCCTGGTTGGTTCCATTACATACTGTTCCAGGAAAACATCCCGGATGCACTCTATGAACTCCTCCTCCAGGCTACCATGGCCAATTTGATTTGTCCAATCAATATGGAGATTAAAATCACCCATGATTATTACCGTACCTTTTTTACAGGCCTCCATTATTTGTTGAGCTTTGTGGTTCACATATGAATTCGTATCCAAATAAATTTTTATACATCTCAAATTAGGGATCTTAGGTGTTTTGATTTAGGATTTATCCACCAATGAGGTAATGACGAACGAGGCTAAAAAACAGCCATAACCAAACCTCCAGAACCATCAAATTCAAATAGGACAAACCAGTGAGTAAGAAATACAAGTGCAAATAGAACTGAGTTGCCTTGGCTACAATGGTCGGATTGCCAAGGCTCACTGGTTGCATGTGGTCCAGGGGCTGCAGGTTGGATGACTGTCTTGTAGAACCTTTAATGCTGGCATGCACAAGAGACGATCATTCTCATTTGTCTGAGCTGGAGTATGAATCCAGGAACTAGGAGCTAAAAAAGTCGGCATCACCCAGCTCCACAGGCAGTATCCAAATCAATAGATTTTTACTTCCACATCATTGACTGTGATTACGTGACTCTGTTTAATAGTTGCATGCTACAGTACCCCTGACATTATAAAGAAAATGCAGTACACTGCAATAAAAGAAAGCATCATTAGTCCATTTCAATCAAAAACTGAAGGGAAAGAAGTGTAAATGAATTACTCTATTACTGAGCACGAAATACTGCAATAGGAGAGGCATTTCAGATGTGCATTTCAAACACCTGATTATTAAAAGTCAGAAAGAAAGCAGCAGCTTTAACTGTAGTGTGAATATCATCAGGAAAATAAGTAGCTGGCACAATGCTCACAAGATAGCATTACAAATTTGGGTCTGGCGTAGATACTTTCTTGGATTCAGTGGCATCAGTTGCTCCTGTAAGTGGTTTGATTGTCCTACTTTTATTGAGGCTGACTCACAATGCCCTATATCTAGTTGTACAATAGCGTAACCCAGTGGCATAACAATAGCATCCCCTATGATCTGGACTGTATCCTCGTGTCTTCAGCATGAGTGGTTCTTCGATCACTTCGAAGGTAGATGAGCAACACTTGGTGAGACGAGGCAGGATACAAATCATTAAGCTGCTTTATTTCACAGCATGTGAATGTACAGAGCCCCAGCTTTGACTGAATTCACTTATTTCATGCAATACAACTGTCTGCATAATAATAAATATGCTATGCTTCCCCACATCAGTGGGTAATCTTACTTGACTTAATCAGAATAATTTATCTGCATTATATCCTTCAGGACAGGGAAGAATCTCATCTCCCTGCAGTCTCCTGTCTTTTCTTCACTTCACCCAGACTTAGAGTGTCAGCTGTGGCTCAGTGGGTAGCACATCTCGCCCGAGTCAGAATGTTGTGGGTTCAAATCCCACTCCAGAGACTTGAGCACAAAATCTAGGCTGGCACTCCAATGCAGTCCTGAGGGAGCGCTGCACTGTCAGACGTTCCAACTTTTGGAAGAGACATTAAACTGAGGCCCCGTGTGCCCTCTCAGGTGGACGTAAAAAATCCCATGACACTATTTCAAAGAAGAGCAGGGGGATTCTCGCAGGAGTCCTGGCCAATGTTTATCCTCCAACCAACATCACTAAAACAGATTATCTGGTCATTATCACACTGCTGTTTGTGGGACCTTGCTGTGCGCAAATTGGCTGCTGTGTTTCTTACATTACAACAGTGACTACACTTCAACAATACTTCATTGGCTGTAAAGCACTTTGGGACGTCCTGAGGTTGTGGAAGGCGCTATATAAATGCAAGTCTTTCTTCTTTCTTTCTGTGTCAGCTTTTACTCAAACTGACTACCCTCCACCCAAAGGAGAATGCACCACCAGTCTAACTTGGCAATGACCCCTGCAGAGTTCAAGTGAACAAGATTGTCGTTGCAGCAACAAGTATGAAGAAACAAACTCCTGCTCCTAATTCTTATGTTAACACTAGAATATTAAACTATCTTTGATCATCTCCAGCACGGTGGTTCAGATGCCCCGAATGAATCCCAATCTACATCTCCCCACCCCGCTCTCCTGTGAACTTAACCCCTTGAGAGCTACATATAGCTCATTACTACCATCTTTAACATATATTGCACAAAGGATCCTTCACAGTGGCTGTGACAAGATAGGTTTGGAAGAAGGTCCACTTGATCTCGCCCTACTATTTTTATATGTCCACCTAAACCACTGAGACAGAAGAATATGATCACAGCGTACTGTCCCATGCAATGGACGGAACCTATGACAATGTAGCACTCTCTCAATAGTGCCAGCTTGGCTCAGCTGATAGAAGATTGAGAGTTCAAGCCCCAATATGGATTTAAGCACATAATCTAGGCTGACACTTGTGCAGTACCGAGGGAGAGATGCATTGTCAGAGGTGCCATCTTTCAAATGAGACATTGAACCCAGACCCCATCTGTCTGCTTGGTGATATGTAAGGTTCCATGGCACTATCTGAAGAAGGGCAGGGAGATTTCTTGGTGTTCTGATCAACATTCCTTCCTTGACCAACACCACCTAAATCAGATTATCTGGTCATTTGTTGGTTGGTGGGGCCTTGTTGTGTGCAAATCAGTTGCATAAGAACAGCAATGAGGATCTGATAAAGTGCTTTATAAATGCACTGCAACGTCAGTGCTCAACTCCTGCAAGTGGGGCTTCAATCCACAATCAATTGACCCAGAGGGAACCAAAAGATACTGAAGCATTAAAATCTAAGCTTTATATTTCTCATTTCCCTATTACATTCACACCTTGCTCTTAAACACTCAGGTGGACCAGAAAAATAGGACATTTTTCAGGAGTTTCTCATACGAAGTTCTGAAACTTTACTTTGACTTCAATGCACATTCCGATGATGCGGAATTTGTAGCAATAACAATAAAAAAAATTGTTTAAATTTGCACAAATTTTAAACAGGGCATCCAAACTCAACGAAGGAAACGTACTGAATCACACTCACCAGTTTTGAGCTGGTTATTGGCTTGTTTCTCAATGCTGGGGGTCTGTAAGCCTGTGCTGGTTTGGCGTCAATACTAGGGACATCATTGGGAACAGTCTGATATTTGATGCCCTTTTCCGGGAAAGCCCCGTCTACAAATGGCTGCCACTGCACTTCCCAGAGTTCAGAGTTTGACGACACTTCAATCTTGTGACGGACTGCGCCACTGTAGTGCCAGATCTTGTAGCCATTGCTAACCCGTAGTCTCGGCGCGCAAGTTGCTGTTACAATGTGCTCTCCATCCGGGCACCATGAGAAGTAGGTTGTATCAGCGGCTTGGGGCTTAGAAATCTGTTTGTATTTTTTTATGTCCCAAACTTCCATCTGTCCTCGGAGGTTTCCAAAGCCCGCTAGCACGAGGATGTGTCCCTGAGGGCTGTAGAATGCCGCATTCCGAGGGCCAGTGCCGAAGTCAAAGACTGGGTCGCACTTATGGTTGTAGACTGTAGCTTTGGCAGGCATGAAACCATACACGGCACAAAATTCTACTGAGTTTGGATTCCAGACCACGTCATAAATTGGGCCGTTTTTTGCTGAAAGAAATGAATTGTTTGAACAGTGAGGTGCTGTCGCTCCACTTCAGTGCATAACTACTACAATAACAACAGCCTCCATTTACATAGCATCTTTAACTTAGAAAAAAAATGTTCCAGGGCGCTTACAGAGGCGTAATCGGACGAAAATGGACGCCAAGAGAAGGAGATATTAGGAACTTGGTTCAGTTGGTAGCATTCTTGTTCGAGTCAGAAGATTGTGGGTTCAAGCCTCACCATACACTTCAGCACATAATTTAGGCTGCCCTTTCTGCAGTACCAAGGGAATGTCAGCTTTGGATGCCTGCTCAGATGTGTGTAAAAGATCCTATGGCACTATTTGAAGAGCAGGGAGCTCTCCCAATGCTCTGACCTACATTCACCCCTCAAGCAACACAAGCAAAAGCAGATGATCTGATCACTGATGCAGTTGCTGTTTCTGGTCCTTGCTTTGTGCTAATTGGCTGCCGTTGTTTGTCTAAATAACATCAGAGATTGCACTTCAAAGTAATTCGTTAGTTGTGAAGCACCTTGGGACATTACGAGGGCTTGACAAGGCACAGTATAAATGCAAGCTCAATCAATCTATCTAGCTATATTCTCTGTTGGGTACGACAATTACAATGTTCTCCTGGCCGGCCTCCCACCTTGCACCCTGCATAAACGCAGGCACATTCAAAACTCTGCTGCCTGTATCCTAATTCGCACCTGTTCACCCAGCACCCCTGTGCTCGCTGACCTACATTGTCCAGCGACACCTCGATTTTAAAATTCTCATCCTTGTTTTCAATTCCCCCCATTGGCCTTGCCGCTCCCCATCTCTGTAATCTCCTCCAGCCCTACAACCCTCCGAGATCTCTGCGACCTCCAATTCTGGCCTCTTGCGTATTCCCAATTTTAATCGGTCCACCATTGGCGGCCGTGCCTTCAGCTGCCTCGGCCCTAAGCTCTGGAATTCCCTCCCTAAACCTCTCCGCATCTCTACATCTTGCTCCTCCTTTAAGACACGCCTTAAAACCTACCTAAAATTCCCTGGACCTGATGGCCTACATCCTAGGGTTCTAAAAGAGGTGGCTGCAGAGATAGTGGTTGTGGTCTTCCAAAATTCCCTAGATTCTAGAACTGTCCTAGCGGATTTCAAGGTAGCAAACGCTATTCAAGAAAGGAGGGAAGAGAGAAAACAGGGAACTACAGGCCAGTCAGCCTGACATCAGTTGTCAGGAAAATGCTGGAATCCATTATTAACTGATAACAGGGCATTTAGAAAATCATACGATTAGGCTGAGTCAACATGGTTTTATGAAAGGGAAATCGTGTTTAACAAATTTATTCGAGTTTTTTGAGGATGTAACTAGCAGGGTAGATAATGGGAACCAGTGGATGTAGTATATTTGGATTTCCAAAAATCATTCAATAAGGTGCCACATAAAAGGTTGTTACGCAAGCTAAGTGCTCATGGGGTTGGGAGTAATATATTAGCATGGATTGAGGATTGGTTAACGGACAGAAAACAGAGAGTAGGAATAAACAGGTCATTTCAGGTTGGCAGGCTGTAACTAGTGGAATGTCGCAAGGATCAGTACTTGGGCCTCAGCTATTTACAATTTATATTAATGAATTAAATGAGTGTAATGTATCCAAGTTTGCTGACGATACAAATCTATTTGGGAAAGTAAGCTGTGAGGAGGAGACAAAGGATATAGACAGCTTAAGTGAGTGGGCAATAAGGTGGCAGATGGAGTATAATGTGGGGAAATGTGAGGTTATTCACTTTGGTAGAAAGAATAGAAAAACAGAATATTTTTTAAATGGCGAGAAACTATTAAATGATGGTGTTCAGAGAGATTTAGGTATCCTCGTACAGGAATCACAGAAAGTTAGCATGCAGGTACAGCATTAGCAAGGCAAATGGCATTTTGGCTTTTATTGCAAGGGGGTTGGTGTACAAGAGTAAGGAAGTCTTGCTAGAATTGTATAGGGTTTTGGTGAGACCACACCTGGAGTACTGTGCACAGTTTTGGTCTGCTTATACTTACCTTAGAGGCGGTGCAACAAAGGTTCACTAGATTGATTCCTGGGATGAGAGGGTTGTCCTATGAGGAGAGATTGAGTAGATTGGGCCTATACTCTCTGGAATTTAAAAGAATGTGGGGTGATCCTGAGGGGGTTGACAGGGTAGATGCTCAGAGGTTGTTCCCCCTGGCTGGAGAGTCTAGAACTAGGGGTCACAGTCTCAGGATAAGGGGTCGGCCATTTAAGACTGAGATGAGGAGGAATTTCTTCACTCAGAGGGTTGTGAATCTTTGGATTTCTCTACCCCAAAGGGCTGTGGATGCTGAATCATTGAGCATATTCAAGGCTGAGATTGATAGAATTTTGGACTCTCGGGGAATCGAGGGATATGGAGATCGGGTGGGAGAGTGGAGTTGAGGTGGAAGAGCAGCCATGATCTTATTGAATGGCGGAGCAGGCTCGAAGGGCTGTATGGCCTACTCCTGCTCCTATTTCTTATGTTCTTATGTACCTCTTTGACCAAGCTTTTGGTCATCTGTCCTAATATCTCATGTGTCTCAGTGCCAAATTTTGTTTGATAACGCTCCTGTG
The DNA here is from genome assembly GCA_030390025.1 of Squalus acanthias. Lineage (NCBI taxonomy): Eukaryota > Metazoa > Chordata > Chondrichthyes > Squaliformes > Squalidae > Squalus > Squalus acanthias. The sequence goes on from CM059429.1 coordinate 15,145,604, forward strand.
AAGTGCCGTGGGTCGTTTTACTACATTAAGGCACTATATAAATGCAAGTTGTTGTTGTTATTCGACTTGAGAAGCAGTTAAATGCATTACACACTATACATAAAAAGGGTTACTAGAATGCACATAGAACTACAAGGCTATAGAGGTTTACAGCACCGAAGCAGGCCAATTTGATCCATTGCATCTGTGCAGGTTCTTTACCAGAGCAATCCAAAGCTAATGACACACTGCAGGATGTGCCACCCCACAGCTGGAAAGGAGGACTGAAGCAGAGGAAAGGAAGTGGCTCATTGTCTGTTGGAGGGGTAGGCCTGACAGAATGACTCAGCCAGAGGTAGTGCAGTAAATTCCTGGAGTTCTTAAGTTGTCTGACAGGTATATTGTTGCAAACCTCCACGAATATGAGGGGCCTAGATAGAGTGGATAGGAAGGACCTATTTCCCTTAGCAGAGAGGTCAATAACCAAGGGTCATAGATTTAAAGTAATTAGTAGAAGATTAGAGAGGAGTTGAGGAGAACTTTTTTCACCCAGAGGGGTCTGGAACTCATTGCCTGAAAGGGTGGTTGAGGCAGAAACCCTCATCGCATTTAAAAAGTACTTGGATATGCCCTTGAAGTGCTGTAACCTACAGGGCTACAGACCAAGGGCTGGGAAGTGGGATTAGGCTGGATAGCTCATTTTTGGCCGGCGCAGACACGATGGGCCGAATGGCCTCCTTCTGTGCCGTAAATTTCTATTCTATGAACAAGCGCAGGGGAAAAAAAAAATCACAAGCAACATCATGGCAATTTTTCCTCATTTTTCCCCTCTCTTTCTAGTTAATAGAACATATTGCATTGAAAGGACCCTGGCATTCTGTCAAAATTCTTTCTGTAAAGTCATTTACATTTCACAAGGTAGATACAGATGGGGAAGGTCATTCAGCCTATCCTTGCTCATCCATCTGTAGACCACCTGTGCTTCCCCATTATAGCATCCAGCTGTTTCTTCAACATGTCAAGGCTTTTACCTCCAGTACCCTACAGGAATTCCATTCCACAGATTGATTACGGTGTGTGACGCTCCTAACTCTGCCTTTTGCTCGTTTGAACGTGGGCCTTTGGCTTACTGTCACAGTTTAATTGGAAGTAGTGTTCTAGATTTATGTTTTCTGTACTGTTCCACCATGACCTCTCCATACCAGAGGTCAGAGAAGGAGTGGGTGACCTCTTTGTAGGCCGCTGTAAATGCTCTATCAGGTGCTGGAAACTGCACAATATTTACCTCGATCTGTGAAATAGGCCTGGTCCCCACTTGCTTGATTGCGTACAGGTGTGGAATCAGGAACTCTTTGCAGTATGAGGAACATCCACTGAGGTCCCGTGCCCAAGTAATTTGCCACAGCACGATGCAAGAGCAATCTTAGTATTCCACTTTATTTCTGGACGATCTACATTCGAACGCATGATTTCTCTCCTCCGCACAGGTTATTTTGAATTAAGTAACTAATATAATAGTGGAAAATTCCCCTCTCCCCCCTAACATGCATTGAACTCCAAATGGACTGGCCAGGCAAGCCTCGAATATGCTAATCTTGAGCCAACCTCTCGGTGTGGGCAAAAGCAAGCCAAGGTGACCCGCCCTCCATTTTAACTTTCCTTACTGTGAGGGAGTACATAGATTTTTTTTTGACACTTCCCCTGACAGCACAAACAGAGCTTAGGGCCTCGGCAGCTGAAGGCAAGGCCGCCAATGGTGGAGCGATAAAAATCGGGGATGCGCAAGAGGCCAGAATTGGAGGAGCGCAGAGATCTCGGAGGGTTGTGGGGCCGGAGGAGGTTAAAGAGATGGGGAGGGGCGAGGCCATGGAGGGATTCAAAAACAAGGATGACAAGGAACTCACCGTGTGGAAAATCATGGGCATGAATCCACATCCAACCAACGCATGACACCAGCAAACCTATAGGGTTCCCAACTCTGGGTGATCACGTGACATTTAATCACGGGATCTCACTGCAGTTTGCGAATGTTACTGCGTTTACTGTATAAAGGTTGGGTACCCTGCCATCGGCAACAGATTTACCCCATCCCTTGCCTCTAGAACCTTACTCGCCTTTCAATTTATATAATGTTGATACTAAGCCCAGGCATTTCCGTGAAATGATGATTGCACTGTTATAAAATTAACAACGATTTCATGTCATCAGTAACAAGCTCATTCTATTTCAAGTGTAACCAAAAGTGCAATTAAAATCAAATTTGACAAAACATAAATCGGAGATGTCAGGAATCCTGTGATCATGGCAGCTGCCTGACTCCTCCTACATCGCTGGCAGCTTTTTTTTTAAATGACTAAGCGCACCGCTATATTTAAAATGCCTGCAGACTATAATGTGAGTTACAATTGTGCATTAGCAATTGTGCAGTACTAACTAAGTGAACACATACCAGGAGGATTCCTTTGTCACCTCAATGTGCACAAGTTACTGTTAACAGTAGACAGAGTCGAAATTCTCAGAAGCAGGCTGGGACTTTCCTCGTGGCTGGTCGTGCTCCATGCCATAATGTCGCTGGGAGTGCAGCGAGCCGCTTTTCCGGCGAAGTTATGGCGACGGGACGGGACCAGCTATGAGGAAATTCCAGGCCACTTCTTGAAATGGGAGGCAGGGAATGCCCGAGACAGAAGACAGCCAGGAATAATGGTGGGGGCCGGAACTGCAAGTACTGACTTACAGAAGCGGCTGAGCCACACCGCAAATGCAAAGTACTTTTCTCCCGGGTTGCTGGCAGCAGTGCCCGGGAGATCAATCCTCAATTCAGGGAGACTCCCAGACAAGTCAGCAGGGCTGGCTACTCTACCACCTGTTATAAAATATTAAACAAACGAGCTGTCGGGTATTTACCTTGATGCTAACCCATTTAGGCAAAAAGCTGTACTTTTTTATGCTGAATGTCAATGTATCTCGAATATACACAATCACCAATAAGCATAGCCTATCCCTTTTAAATTATTGAATTATAATCCAGTGCAACTCAAAAAATATCTCTGAGAAATATAAAAACGGATTGCAAAAGCTTCTATAGGTATGTGAAAAGGAAAAGACTGGCGAAGGTAAATGTAGGTCCTTTACAGTCAGTGACGGGAGAATTTATAATGGGGAATGAGGAAATGGCAGAGAAAATAAATAAATACTTTGTTTCTGTCTTCACGGAGGAAGACACAAAAAACCTCCCAGAAATACGAGAAAACCAAGGGTGTGGCTAGAATGAGGAACTTAAAGAAATTATTTGTAAAAAAAAACAGTACTAGCAAAATTAATGGGACTAAAAGTCGATAAATCCCAAGGAACGGATGACCTACATCCTAGGGTTTTGGAAGAGGTGGCCATTGGGATAGTGGACGCATTGGATGTCATCTTCCAAAATTCTATAGATTCTGGAACAGTTCCTGCAGATTGGAGGATAGCAAATGTAACCCCGCTATTTAAGAAAGGAGGGAGAGAGAAAACGGGGAACTACAGACCTGTTAGCCTCTATCAGTAGTCGGGAAAATGCTGGAATCTATTATAAAGGATGCAATAATTGGGCACTTAGAAACTGATAGTAAGATTGGGCAGAGTCAACATGGATTTATGAAAGGGAAATCCTGTTTGACAAACCTATTGGAGTTCTTTGAGGATGTAACTAGTAGAGTAGACAAAGGAGAACCGGTAGATGTGGTGTATTTGGATTTTCAGAAGGCCTTCGATAAGGTCCCACACAAGAGGTTGGTGAACAAAATTAGGGCACATGGAATTGGGGGTAATATACTGGCATGGATTATAACAGACAGAAATCAAAGAGTAGGGATAAACAGGTCGTTTTCAGGATGGCAGGCTGTGACTAGTGGGGTACCGCAAGGATTGGTGTTTGGGCCCCAGCTATTCACAATCTATATCAATGATTTGGATGAGGGGACTAAATGTAACATTTCCAAATTTGCTGATGATACAAAGCTAGGTGGCAGTGTCAGTTGCGAAGAGGATGTGAAGAAGCTTCAAGGGGATCTCGACAGGCTCAGTGAGTGGGCGAGGAAATGGCAGATGGAATATAATGTGGATAAATGTGAAATTATCCACTTTGGTAGAAAAAACAGAAAGGCAGAGTATTTCCTAAATGGTAAAAGATTGGGGAATGCAGATGCTCAAAGGGACCTGGGTGTTCTTGTACATGAGTCACTGAAAGTGAATGTGCAGGTGAAGCAAGCCATTAGGAAGGCAAATGGTATGCTGGCCTTCATTACAAGAGGATTTGAGTCCAGGAATAAAGAAGTCTTACTCCAATTATATAGGGCCTTGGTGAGACCACACCTGGAGTACTGTGTCCAATTTTGGTCTCCTTACCTAAGGAAGGATATACTTGCCATAGAGGGAGTGCAACGAAGGTTCACGAGATTGATTCCTGGGATGGCGGGACTGTCGTATGAGAAGAGATTGAGTAAACTAGGCCTGTATTCTCTTGAATTCAGAAGAATGAGAGGGGATCTCATTGAAGCATACAAAATTATTACAGGGCTTGATAGGGTGGATGCTGGGAGAATGTTTCCCTTGGCTGGGGAGTCTCGAACCAGGGGCCACAGCCTCAGGATAAAGCGTAGGCCATTCAGGACTGAGATGAGAGGAAATTTCTTCACACAGAGGGTGGTGAATCTTTGGAATTCTCTACCCCAGAGGGCTGTGGAGGCTCAGTCATTGGGTATATGCAAAACAGAAGTCGATAGATTTCTGACTAGTAAGGGCATCAAGGGATATGGTGATAGGGCCGGTGAATGGAGTTGAGCAGAAGATCAGCCATGATCTCATTGAATGGCGGAGCAGGCTCGAAGGGCCGAATGGCCTACTCCTGCTCCTATTTCTTATTTTCTTAATTTTCACCTGATCAATTGTGTGCCTCACAGGTGACACAGATGTCTTAGTACTCACAATTTGTCATGTCAACGATCCTATTTTTCTGGTAAGTTCACATTTATCTACCAGTAGCATGCAATTTTTTACTTGTTAAGGAGAAAACTAGAAATCACTGCATCGTTGACAGAATTGCGTGGCAAATAGATTTACTTAAGCAAAAAAAGCCTGATTGTATTTATTAAACAAGCAAATGGCAGGCATCCGCAGCTTCCTGAACTTATTTACAAAGCTAAATGTATGAAAAGAATACATACGCAGCTGCACTAATGCACTTTCTCCATTAGACGCGATATAGTGCAGGGTTTGTTCGCCGTAATACGATGCTCCAGACTTGTCTACATCCGTGCTGGCAATTACCAAAACAGCAGTTCCTGCAGGAAAACAACACCCAATTAGAAATCCCAAGACTACAACAAGTTGCACTTATATAGCAGCTTTAACATTGTAAAACATCCCAAGGAGCTTCACAGGAGCGCTATCAAATACTGAGCCACATAAGGAGACATTAAGACAGGTGACCAAAAACTTGGTCACAGAGGTAGGTTTTAAGGAGCATCTTAAAGGAGGAGAGGACGAGAGGCCTAGGGAGGGAATTCCAGAGCTTAGGGCCTCGGCAGCTGAAGGCACGGCCGCTAATGGTGGAGCGTATAAAATCGGGGATACGCAAGAGGCCAGAATTGGGGGAGCGCAGAGATCTCAGAGGGTTGTAGGGCTGTTGGAGGTTACAGAGATAAGATGGGGTGAGGCCATGGAGGGAATTGAAAACCAGGATGAGAATTTTTAAATCGCGGCGTTGCCGGACCGGGAGCCAACGTAGGTCAGCGAGCATGGGGTGATGGGTGAACGGGACTTGGTGCGAGTTAGGATACGGACAGCAGAGTTTTGGATGAGTTCAAGTTTATGGAGAGTGGAAGATGGGAGGCCGGCCAGGAGAGCGTTGGAATGGTCAAGTCTAGAGGTAACAATGGCATGGGTGAGGGTTTCAGCAGCAGAAGAGCTGAGGCGGGGCGGAGTCTGGCGATGCTACGCAGATGGAAGTAGGCGGCCTTGGTGATTCAGCGGATGTGTGATCGGAATCTCACCTCAGGGTCAAATAGGACGGCATGTTTGCGAACGGTCTGGTCTAGCCTCAGACAATGGCCAGGGAAGGGGATGGAGTCCCGAGGGAACGGAGTTTGTGGCGGGGACCGAAGACAATGGCTTCGGACTTCCCAATATTTTCCCAAGGAAGAAATTGAGCACTTACAATTTGTTAAAAACATTACAATTTTTTTTTTGCTCTTTCAATCTCTCCCCTCTGCCCAATTTTGGCTGTTTCTGCACGGAGGATGCTGACTCATGCTTGGGTATGGGCCACAGATTCTGACCTATGATACTTGACCAAAGCAGCCATTCTTGTTCCAATAATAAGTGTTGGCAGGGTATTCAACAATGGGAGAGGGAGCAGGGGTGGGGGGGGGAAGCAGTCATAACTACTAACCCTGACCCTATCCTTGCCCAGCATCCACACACATGCACTTTCTAGCAGGATCGCTGGGTAGCGATTGGAAGCAAGATGACTGATTTTTCTCTCCCTATTCTGGAGCCATCGAGGGAAATGATAGCACTCCTATTACAGCATTACGTTTTGGTGGGCATTTGCAGGGGTGGTTTTTCTCCCCCAAACAAAAACCCCCAATTTGTGAAGCTGTCTGCCCAGATTAGTAATTGTACACAAAATTGGGAAGTGGAGCTGTATTTCTCTGCAACTTGTATTAGTTTCAAATTATTGATATTATTAAAATACTGATACAGGGCAAAAATGAAATGAAAGCTGTAATTTTAAGGATCTTTTAGACTTAGTGGCCACAAGATGGCAACGTGCTGGACAACAGAGCAACAGGAAGTGGGTTTGTATCCACATGGAAAATTCCCAATCCCAACACGACAATCTGGGAGGGGTGGTGAGTGGAAATGAAGGCGAATGTATCAGAGGGCAAGACAAACTCGCACAGGTCTGCTTGGCTCAACCTACAAACAGCTTGTTTGCCCACCCTCTGTTTCATGGACAAAGGAGCCTAAAGAAAAATGGAGTAAAAGGAAAAACTTGGAAGATTCGGAATGAGATTTGGGGGGCAACGTTCCCGCTAAGTGCGCGGCCGCGCAGCTGCCTGGAGGTCCCACGCAGCCCGAGACCGGCTTTTCAAATGGGTCATTCCGAGCATGCGCGAAACTCTGAATGGGCCACGCACCCAAAAAGAATTAGGGGGGGGGAACATTGTTTGGGGGGGATGTTAAAGCGAAGCGGACTCTATCAATACTTCCCAAAATCTGCACTTACTCCCTTTTGTAAATTATCCCAGTTACTCAAACCTGCCCCAACATACTGTTATGTTCAGTAGGACGTTTTTGCATGTGTACTCCTTTAAGAGGAGAGATGACAGGGTGGAGGAATTTTACTCCAAACTTTGTATCCTGTGACATCGAGCACTCAGACAGGCTATATAATAGTTTAACTTAATCTAACGGGCCTCAACTCCAAACCCGCTGGTTATATGGCCTTTTTGTGCAAGGATGGTAACTTAAAGTGTCCGTCTCATTTCAAGTAAACCATACCTTTCTTATTCCAAAGCATCGTCACTTTGTCAGCCTTAAAAAAACTTTTATTTGCCAAGGCAGAGCTGGGACCATCAAAGTTTGGGTACTGATACAATCGAACAAACGACGGTGCACCCTTAGATCCAGGCACATAAACTGCAACCTTGTACAAAAAAGAAAAATGTTAGTTCTGGTCAATTTTGAATTTGTATTTCAAAACATGTTCTACACAGACATCTACCAGCTCATGTACAGACCTCTCCACCTTATTTACAGACATCCTTACTTCACATACAGATGTCAGACACCAGCGCCTCACGCCCAGACACCAGCCCCTCACGCCCAGACACCACCAACTTTCTTCTTTGGCAGCCAGGGGCATTCAGCCTCGGATATGCGGGTAAGCGTTCTCCAAGGCGGCCTTCGAGATACACGACAGCGCAAAATCATAGAGCAGAAACTGATAGCCAAGTTCCGCACTCATGAGGATGGCCTCAATCGCGATATCGGGTTCATGTCACGATACAGAACGTGACTTGACATCATGGCCGGTCTTCCCAGGTGTTTTTTTTTAAAAAGACTAACACAAGAACCTACACAGATTGACAGGATATGCAGCCAGCAGGTGGTTTGACACGTTGGACCCCCTGGGACACATCTCATTGTCTTGGCTGTGCTCTTTGATGTAGGGAAAGATTTGAATATATTTTGTCTGTGTTTAAATTGTGAATCCTGGGAGATTCTCTCACTGCTAACTTACCTGACGAAGGAGCGAACTGCTCCGAAAGCTTGTAAAATTAAATAAATCTGTTGGACTATAACCTGGTGTTGTGCGACTTCTCATTTTTGTCCTTCTTAACAGTTCTGGAGCATGCTAAACTCAGTGTAATTTTGCCTGCCATTTAAACTCTGACAATGTGTACATAAGTTTCACGTCTGACTGAAATATAACTAACCTCTATGGACAAGTTTCTCCAGTTCTTTGGTAAACTGCTATGTGAAATGTGTCATGTTGGGTGACTGTATTGGGTGGAGTATGGCAATCACCAAGGGACAAATAGTGCCCTGGACAGCAACCTCCAATTGGTCAATATGAAATGTCACTGACAGAGGCTGTGGAAAATTCGACCTACACCATACCTCTTACCCAGATAAAGGAGAGGCAGGTAGTTTGTGAAATAGAGCGGAATGAGGGATATTTCTATTATTAACTTATATTTTTTTTTTTTAAAAAGCTTTGTTTTATAATGTTTAACATAACCGACAGAATTTTTCTTCCAAATTAAATTCTTTAATAGTTGATAAAAGCCCTAGTCTTGTACTAAGTGAGCATGAATAGAGTTTAGTCATTAAGACACAGGAAGACATTCGAGTTCTGGAGGCTATGTAAAGAAGAGCCACGAGGCTGATCCCTAGTGTTAGAAGACTAAATGATGAGGAAACATGGAGAAATTGGGGCTTTTCAGTATTGAATGGAGGCAACAAAGAGAGGACCTCAACAGCATGGACCTGTTGGGCCGAATGTCCTGTTTTTGTGCTGTAAATCCTATGTAGTACTAAGTATGTAAATGTCAACAGTATGGAAAAGGTAAATACAAAACATTACTTCACGTTAAATTATGGCAGGAGCACAAGGGGACACAGGTTCAAACAGTCAAAAGACAAATATTAGACTGACGTTAGGAAGTGCATCACATAGAGAATAACTAACACTTGGAATGGATCGTAGAATAATTTAAGTAACAGTTGGATGCTGTGGTGGAACAGGCCAGGGAGGGGGGCAGTGGGAGGTGCGGGGGGGGGGGGGCGGTGGGAGGTGCGGGGGGGGGGCGGTGGGAGGTGCGGGGGGGGGGGCGGTGGGAGGTGCGGGGGGGGGGGCGGTGGGAGGTGCGGGGGGGGGGGCAGTGGGAGGTGCGGGGGGGGGGGGCAGTGGGAGGTGCGGGGGGGGGGGGCAGTGGGAGGTGCGGGGGGGGGGGCAGTGGGAGGTGCGGGGGGGGGGGCAGTGGGAGGTGCGGGGGGGGGGGCAGTGGGAGGTGCGGGGGGGGGGCAGTGGGAGGTGCGGGGGGGGCAGTGGGAGGTGCGGGGGGGGCAGTGGGAGGTGCGGGGGGGCAGTGGGAGGTGCGGGGGGGCAGTGGGAGGTGCGGGGGGGCAGTGGGAGGTGCGGGGGGGCAGTGGGAGGTGCGGGGGGGCAGTGGGAGGTGCGGGGGGGCAGTGGGAGGTGCGGGGGGGGCAGTGGGAGGTGCGGGGGGGCAGTGGGAGGTGCGGGGGGGCAGTGGGAGGTGCGGGGGGGCAGTGGGAGGTGCGGGGGGGCAGTGGGAGGTGCGGGGGGGCAGTGGGAGGTGCGGGGGGGCAGTGGGAGGTGCGGGGGGGCAGTGGGAGGTGCGGGGGGGCAGTGGGAGGTGCGGGGGGGCAGTGGGAGGTGCGGGGGGGCAGTGGGAGGTGCGGGGGGGCAGTGGGAGGTGCGGGGGGGCAGTGGGAGGTGCGGGGGGGCAGTGGGAGGTGCGGGGGGGCAGTGGGAGGTGCGGGGGGGCAGTGGGAGGTGCGGGGGGGCAGTGGGAGGTGCGGGGGGGCAGTGGGAGGTGCGGGGGGGCAGTGGGAGGTGCGGGGGGGCAGTGGGAGGTGCGGGGGGGCAGTGGGAGGTGCGGGGGGGCAGTGGGAGGTGCGGGGGGGCAGTGGGAGGTGCGGGGGGGCAGTGGGAGGTGTGGGGGGGCAGTGGGAGGTAGTTTGAGCTGGGATGAGCCAAACCATCTTCCTCATTTGGAAAAGTCTTGCGATATTGTGAATAGGATTCTTCTAATGGCCATTTCCCATAGAAAAGAGACATGCAATACAAACATAGTTAAATTGATCCAGGTAATCAGCCAAACTTAAAGGCAACCAGAACTTTAACTACTATTATATGAGGAAATGGCTTTACCCAACATTCATCTTTTCAAACATACCAGTACAAAACACACAGCATAACTGGAAGTGAATGAAAAAGTACCTTGCAGGGCTGAGGTCCTGGTGACAGCGCAAAATCGGTCACCTTCTGCAAATGGAGTTTGTTGGCTATTTTATCTGGAGAGGAGGGGTGAATCAACATCAATAAAATTCACCACAGAATACTGTTTTACTAAATTTCTCTATTTATACAAGATTATACATTATTACAAAGAAATTTTGTCTAATAACCTTATAGTGCATATTATTTCAAATTCTCTGCAGGGATTCTGTACTGGAGAAGAAATGGAATACAGTGGATGATGAGAATTGGTGAGTTGTGGGTTATGTCACACAAGTGGGAATTACACAGGTCTTTTACAGGAGTGTAATTTAATCTGAATCTCATCAGATCCCATGAAACGCACTATCTACACAAATTTATGTTTAATTTTAGAATGACCATTCAAAAAAAATTCTAATTTTCTTCCAGCCTCTCCTTAAAAGATGCCGATTCTTGCTGAGATACACAGTTCTCCAGGACCTCTCCCAAATGGCCGTTCTTCATGTGTGATCGTGAGCGTGAACAGGTCTGTCCTCACCTGACATCCACACGTGCACTTTCCAGATGGGATCAGGGGATGGCAACCAGGAATGGGAATCCTACCGGACAGTTTGCTTTCCTCCTTCTAGCCCAGGTATGCCGAGGGTAGTCCGACAACTGAGATCTGCCAACTCGACGCAGGCCATGGATTGAACCAAGGACCTTCTGGTATGTATGGTTTAGTCCCACACCACATGATACATTTCCCTATTGCAAGGGAACTATGCTCATTTACTCTTTTAGCTGCTCAGACCATTTTTTGTGGAGGACTGGGTGGTGAATATAGAATCATAGAAATGAACGGCACAGAAGGAGGCCATTCAGCCCATCTGTCTGTGCCGGACAAAAAAGAGCTATCCGACCTAATCCCACTTTCCAGCTCTTGGTCTGTAGCCCTGTAGGTTACGGCACTTCCAAGCGCATATCCAAGTACTTTTTAAATGCGATGAGGGTTTCTGCCTCTACCACCCTTTCAGGCAGTGAGTTCCAGACCCCCACCACCTTCTGGGTGAAGAAAGTTCTCCTCAACTCCCCTCTAATCCTTCTACCAATTACTTTAAATCTGTGCCCCCTGGTTATTGACCTCTCTGCTAAGGGAAATAGGTTATTCCTATCCACTCTATCTAGGTCCCTCATAATTTTATACACCTCAATTAAGTCTCCCCTCAGCCTCCTCTGTTCCAACGAAAACAACCCCAGCCTATCCAATCTTTCCTCATAGCTAAAATTCCCCAGCCCAGGCAACATCCTCGTAAATCTTCTCTGTACCCTCTCGAGTGCAATCACATCTTTCCTGAAATGTGGTGACCAGAGCTGTACGCAGTACTCTAGCTGTGGCCTAATTAGTGTTTTATACAGTTCTAGCATAACCTCACTGCTCTTATATTCTATACCTCGGCTAATAAAAGGAAAGTATCCCCTATGCCTTCTTAACCACCTTATCTACCGGTTCTGCTACCTTGGTATGACACAATTTACAACATATCGGAAATTTTGGAAAACAATCTTATTTTTATATAATGTGTAGTACCCACTGAACTGCCCAATTTATCACACCATCATTGGAAAAATGTTTTTTTTTAAATACAAATACTATATATAAAAAAAAGTGACATTGGTAGCCCTGACATTGCATTTAATAGTGACATCCCTTTTCCCTATAGACTCGAAATAAACAACAAGTACAAATCATCACAACAGACTAGCACTATCAGAATATTCAAAACATGGAAATGCCCTTGGGATCTGCAGTCATCTGGTTTGCTTATCAACCTCGTTCATTATGTAATCTTTCCTTGTGCTGCTTAATAAATCTAAAAGCCAAAAATTATTCAAGGAAATGGGTCTTCAACAAGCAACACTTCTAAAAAGCACTTCAAAATGTATAAATAATACTCATTGACTGATTTGCTGCACAATTTAACTGGCTTCTTAGTGATTCGGATGGGATTACATACCAAATGCATTGCCCTCAAAAAACTGCACTTCATTGTTTACATTTCGAGCGCAAATACTTTCATCGTCTGACCAACAAGGGCACCTAAACCACGAAAAAAAGGCAGTTATTAACACCTGCAACACAGATAACGAAAACAGCAGAGTTTTCGTTTTAAAATTGCTTAGATAGTACTGTGTACTAAGAATTGTTAAACATTTTCTGCACTTTTCCGTAATTCTGCTCTATTAGCTAATCAGCATTTCTTGAAAACCCTTTTTAATTTGCTTCCTACTGCAATGTGTGGCAGAATTAGGCGTTCTTCTAGAAAGCTATAAAAGGAGGCGCAAATCTGTCAGCAGGGGCAATTGTTTTTGACCTGAGAAAGTAAATCGTATTATGTGCATTGAAAACACTGCTAAGATCAGCTAGTCTCCTCAGATATGGACGGACATCGATTGAAAATGTTTAGGTTGCTTTCAAGTACGTTGACTTGCAATAGGCATCCCTCTGTATTTTGCATTTGAGTTTTGCTGGTGACATTTTATTGCCCTCTCATTGACAGCAACTCAATCTTTTGATGCACTGTCTACAGAATGTATATTCGGACAGGTCTTCACTACTTTGAAGTTCCCACTTCAGGCAGCCAACTCCACAGCAGCTTGTGGGAGGACAGCCATTGTTGCTGGGGCTCCCTGGGTATAGCGTATAAGTGAAGACCCACAAACAGTCCTGTTTTCCTGCACTCGTGCTCTGTTCTGCTCGGCCGGGGGAAAGGAGACCATCCAAAGTTGGCTGAGATGATTGGCCTCCAACAACCATCTTCCTTTGTGCTAGGTATGACTCCAGCCAGTGGAGAGTTTTTCCCCCCCGATTCACATTGACTTCAGTTTTACCAGGGCTCCTTGATGCCACACTCGGTCAAATGCTGCCTTGATGTCAAGGGCAGTCACTCTCACCTCACCTCTGGAATTCAGCTCTGTGGTCCATGTTTGGACCAAGACTGTAATGAGGTCTGGAGCCGAGAGGTCCTGGCAGAACCCAAACTGAGCATCGGTGAGCAGGTTATTGGGGAGTAAGTGCCACTTAATAGCACTGTTGACGACACCTTCCATCACTTTGCCGATGATTGAGAATGGAGTGACGGGGCGGTGATTGGCCGGAATGGATTTGTCCTGCTTTTTGTTGTCAGGACATACCTGGGCAATTTTCCACTTTGTCGGGTAGATGCCAGTGTTGTAGCTGTACTGGAACAGCTTGGTTAGAGGCGCGGCTAGTTCTGGAGCACAGGTCTTCAGCGCTACAGCCGGGATGTTGCCAGGGCCGATAGGTCAGCAGCTTCATTATCGTTGGATCGTGCGACTACCAGGATGGGAGAAGGCGAACTAGATGGACCTTTTTTCGCCGACCAATTCCTATGTTGCTAAACATGCAGACCTTAAAGCCATCTCAAACATGTGGGCAAACATTTGGCAGATGGAGTATAATGTGGGAAAGTGCGAGGTTATCCACTTTGGCAGGACAAATAAAAAAGCAAATTATTATTTAAATGGAGAGAGATTACAAAATGTTCAGAGGGACCTGGGGGTTGTTGTGCCTGAAACACAAAAAGTTAGCATGCAGGTACAGCAAGTAATCAAAAGGGCAAATGGAACGTTGGCCTTTATTGCAAGGGGGTTGGAGTATAAAAGCAGGGAAGTCCTGCTACAACTGTACAGGGTATTGGTGAGACCACACCTTGAGTACTGCATACAGTTTTGGTCTCCTTATTTAAGGAAGGATATACTTGCATTGGGGGCAGTTCAGAGACGATTCACTAGGTTAATTCCTGAGATGAGGGGTTTGACTTATGAGGAAAGGTTGAGCAGGTCGGGCCTATACTCATTGGAATTTAGAAGAATGAGAGGTGATCTTATTGAAACATATAAGATACTAAGGGGGCTCGACAAGGTAGATGCAGGGAGGATGTTTCCCCTCGTGGGGAAATCTAGAACTCTGGGGCATAGTTTCAGAATAAAGGGTCGCCCTTTTAGAACTGAGATGAGGAGGAATTTCTTCTCTCAGAGGGTCATAAATGTGTGTAATTTTCTGCCCCAGAGAGCCGTGGAGGCTGGGTCATTAAATACACTTAGGGTGGAGATAGACAGATTTTTACAAGATAAGGGAGTGAAGGGTTATGGGGAGCGGGCAAGGAAGTGACTTTGAGCCCAAGATCAGCCATGATCTTATTGAATGGCGGAGCAGGCTCGAGGGGCCAGGTGGCCTATTCCTGCTCCTATGTCTTATGTTCTTATGTTTTCAGGTGAATCTGACTGCTCCTGAACGCTGCGTTGTCTTTACTAGAGCTCTTGCCCCGAGCAGTTCAGCTGCCATAAGGAGGCAAATTTGCAATAGTGGTACAGATTTCTTTTGTTGGTATTTTGCTTAGAATATTTACTATGTAACTTCTTAAAGTTGATATTGGAGATTAACCTCCCTTGATTATATAAACATCCTTTCCAACTGCACACTATGATTGAAGAAAGCACAATCAAGTTCAAAGTCCCCTGATATCATTTGAGTACTGTGCAAATTGAAAACAATTCCTGCCATGTTAATAAAATAAAGTAGACACTGTAAATTACTACATGTATTCAAAAACACATTTCTCATATTTACCAGCCTTGCATTTTCTTTTGGAAGAATGACTTGAGACATTGTCCAGTTTTAAGATCCCAAATCTGCAGGTTTGGCTCCCCGTGCACATTATTTTTGGTTGCTAAAGACAAGAAAAGCATTATGGAACACTGAACTTTAAAAACTCTTGAGGTGTAAAGGCACATTGCTATTTTTGATGGTTACATTACACCATACCTCTCCCCATAGCCACCTCTCACTGAAAACCTGCGAAAAGTCAACAAAATATAAACACGACCGCATTTTCAAAAATTTTTGTGTGTGTGTGCGCGCCAATTTTCTTCCATTCCGTTTTATCTTGAAGGCATTGATTCCTTGCTGGGGGTTACAGTTCCAGTGCTGCGGCCATTAAACACGTGTGCACCTTGGCAGTGAGTGTTAGTCGGGTTACTGGCTACAGGGGCGTCACAATCGAGCCCGGCACTGTTCTCACCCAATGTTTGCACTCATGCGTCCCTGGATAATGAGGCGAGCAGGAACCGCAGCCAGATTTTCCCTCCCTAACACAGGGAGACCAACTGAAGCATTCAGCTAACTCAGAATATGCCTGGGATCTTCTTGCTCAGTGCAACTCAGCTTCTCTGAGCCATGGAGGATGTTGGGGGGGGGGGGGGGTGCGAGTACCAGTACTGTGCTTTTAAAGCTGCAGTCATCCCATATATACACATGTGAACAGGCACTTACAGGTTTTTTTTGACTTGTGAAGTCCCCTTTAATTGACACTGCAGGACATTCTCAATCAATGCATCTGTTGCAAGTACATGAAGACTACTTGGATTTTTATATAGCAAAGATAAATTGTTATATAATCCACGTCAGGAAAGCAAGCAAAGCCTCTGATGCTTGAATGGATTCTTTTCAACAAATTGATTGCAACTGCAATGAAAACCAGCTGTAAAAACACATGTATAAATCACGCCTTTCGGCGTATTTTTGCATTCTTTTCGCTGTCAGAAGTTACATGCCGATGGGGATTTGTGGTGTTTCGACTGCACAATTACATGGCATTAACAGCCCAGAAACTGGTTATTTGGCCCAACTGGTCTATGCCGGTGTTTATGCTCCACATGAGCCTCCTCCCACCCCTCTTCATCTAATCCCATCAACATATTCTTCTATTCCTTTCTCCTTCCTGTGGTTATCTAGCTTCCCCTTAAATGCATCTATGCTATTCGCCTCAACTACTCCTTGTGGTAGCGAGTTCCATATTCTTAACATTCTTTGGGTAAAGAAGTTTCTCCTGTATTGCCTATTGGATTTATTAGTGACTATCTTATATTTATGGCCCCTAGTTTTGGGCTCCCCCAAAAGTGAAAACATCATCGCTACGTCTACCCTATCAAATTCCTTCATATTTTTAAAGACCTCTGTTAGATCACCCCTCAGCCTTCTCTTTTCGAGAGAAACGAGCCCCAGCCTGTTCAGTCTTTCCTGCTAAGTATAACCTCTCAGTTCTGGTATCATCCACGTAAATCGTTATTGCACCTTCTCCAGTGTCTCTGAGAAATTAAGGAGCAATTTATACATTCATAAAGGTTGTATAACAGATTTTATATCAACTTAAATAATTTTAATTTCATTTTCTGCAGAGTTCAGGTAGAATATGCTCTAATAAAATGCCAGCACAGCAATCGTGTTACCCTGGTAAACACTCAGCAATGTCTACAGTTGTAAAGTCTTGGCAATACGTTCCAATGTTTAACTGTTCGCACATTGTAAATATTTTACTGTGCTGTTATGGTAGGCGCTGTACAAATGGTAAAACGTACTGTTTTCCTGGGTAATACTTATACTCGAAAATTGTTTTATATATATTTATATCAACTATTAATAACAACTTAAGTTTTTTTTAGCCAACACGGAGAATAACACTGAATAAATGAACAGAATAATCTATAAATAGTTAAAAGCTATACACGACACACAGAATAGTCCTTAATATTTATTTAACCTGTCTCCCTTCCACGTGTAACTTGAAGTACAATACAACTAGTCACGAGGAATAATTGGTGGAAATCCACAGGCATGGAGTTTTAAATGAAATAAGTGGGATTTCCATGGTTTTAATCAAAGCTCTGCGCTTAAGAGTTCTGCACAAAATCCATTAAAATCTATGCAAGAATGGAAAAAAAAATTTCAACACTCGGTTACTTTTCACACTGTATCAGCAAAATTAAAATGGTCACAGAGCAACAATTTGCTAATAGCAAAATGCCACATCATTATTTATTTACACAATAGACTCATTGCATCCACTCCTACTTTAATTGGTTATTTCCCAGGACCTCTAGATTGTGAATGGCCTTACCCTTTCCCCCCAAGTTTGATGTCACCCGACTTAGTCTTCTAGAATCACAGAATGTTACAGCACAGAAGGAGGCCATTCGGCCCATCGTGCCTGTGCCGACTCTTTGGAAGAGCTCTCCAATTAGTTCCACTCCCCCGTCCTTTCCCCATAGCCCTGAAAATTTTCTCCCCTTCAAGCATTTATCCAATTCCCTTTGGAAAGTTACTATTGAATCTGCTTCCACCACCCCCTTTCAGGCAGCGCATTCCAGATCGTCATAACTCGCTGCGTAAAAAAAATTCTTATCTCACCTCTGGTTCTTTTGCCAATCACCTTTAATTTATGTCCTCTTGTTACCGACCTTTTTGCCACTGGAAACAGTTTCTCCTTACTTACTGTATCAAAACCCTTCGTGGTTTTGAACACCTCTATCAAATCTCCCCTTACCAAAATGGCTCTTATCAAAGTCACAAATGACATCCTATGTGATTGTGACACAGGTAAACTATCCCTGCTTGTCCTTCTCGACCTGTCTGCAGCTTTTGACACGGTTGACCACACCATCCTCCTCCAACGCCTCTCCACCGTCGTCCAGCTGGGTGGGATGGCACTCGCCTGGTTCCATTCTTATTTATCTAATTGTAGCCAGAGAATCACCTGCAATGGCTTCTCTTCCCGCTCCCGCATCGTTACCTTTGGTGTCCCCCAAGGATCTATCCTTGGCCCCCTCCTGTTTCTCATCTACATGCTGCTCCTTGGTGACATCATCCGAAAACACAGCGTCAGTTTCCACATGTACACTGACGACACCTTGGCGTTATCAACCGGCGCTGCTGCAGGGGGCGAAGGTCAATTTCGGGTCCGGGGCGCTACTGGGGCGATGCGTACGGCACCCGGAGATCGTGGCGCAACGCCGTAGCACCGCCGCAAAACGCCCGCCGAATATGCCGGGAATCGATGTCAGCGCCGCACCCAGTCGCAAAGCCATTTGCGCTCCATTACCCCCCCACCCCGTGGCCGCAAACGAGAGGCGCAAAGGCACCTCATGTCTCCCCCCATCTATTTCCACCTCCATAACACCACCCGACTCCGCCCCTGCCTCAGCTCATCTGCTGCTCAAACTCTCATCTATGCCTTTGCTACCTCTAGACTTGACCATTCCAATGCACTCCTAACATAGAAACATAGAAACTAGGAGCAGGAGTAGGCCATTCGGCCCGTCGAGCCTGCTCCACCATTCAATACGATCATGGCTGATCATCCAAATCCAGTACCCTGTCCCTGCTTTCTCACACAGAATCCCCATCGAGCCTGCACCGACACATATCCCATCCTATCCCCGTAACCCCACATATTTAATCCCCCCCTAACACTAAGGGTCAATTTATCATAGCCAAATCAACCTAACCCGCACATTTTTGGACTGTGGGAGGAAACCGGAGCACCCGGAGGAAA
The DNA here is from genome assembly GCA_030390025.1 of Squalus acanthias. Lineage (NCBI taxonomy): Eukaryota > Metazoa > Chordata > Chondrichthyes > Squaliformes > Squalidae > Squalus > Squalus acanthias. The sequence goes on from CM059429.1 coordinate 15,164,486, forward strand.
CCCACGCAGACACGGGGAGAATGTGCAAACTCCACACAGACAGTCACCCGAGGCCAGATTCGAACCCGAATCTGGCTGGCCTCCCACGTAAACTTGAGGTCATCCAAAACTTGGCTGCCCGTGTCCTAACTCGCACCAAGCCCCATTCACCCATCACCAAGGCTGCGCAGTTCTCGGGAGCTCCCGCACAGCTGGAGTTTCGAATGAGCCGCACACCCCCCAAAAAATAAGAGGGAACATTGCCCATCACCCCTGTGCTCGCTGACCTACATTGGTTCCTGGTTAAGCAACACCTCAATTTTAAAATTCTCATCCTTGTTTTCAAATCCCTCCTTGGCCTCGCACCACCCTATCTCTGTATTCTCCTCCAGCCCCAAAACCATCTGATATATCTGCACTCCTCAAATTCTGGCCTCTTAAGCATCCCTGATTTTAATCGCTCAACTATTGGTGGCCATACCTTCAGCTGCCTAGGTCCTAAGCTCTTGAATTCCCTCCCTAAACCTCTCCACCTCTCTTTTCTCCTTGAAATCGCTCCTTAAAACCTACCTGTCATCTGCCCTAATATCTCCTTGTGTGGCTCGGTGTCAAAACTTTACTTAATAACGCTCCTGTGAAGCATCTTGGGATGTTTTACTACGTTAAAGGCGCTATATAAATACAAGTTGTTGATGTTAAACTCCTCTTCTCTCAGGAGAGCAATCCCAGCTCCCCCAGTATCTCCACATAACTGAAGTCTCTTATCCCTGGTACCATTGTAGTAAACCGAATGCATTTCTGGAGACAGAAAGGATTGGGGTGTATGGCGAGAAGGTGGGGTCAACCCCCCGAAAAAAAGGGACAGCCTTATTTGGGCCCCAATAGCCTTTCGCTGGTCCTGAAATTTAATTGATTCATAAATAAGCAAAACAAGATCAATGGGCCTCTTTTCAACTATTGTTATGCCCTTTGTCCTTCACCCAGATTTCTCTATCTTAAAAAAAGTAAAGGCCATCTCTGTTACAGCATTAGCATAATCAAAATAGCCACCGGTGTTACTTTGATCAACCCATGATTGGTATGCCACAATAAGAAAGGATGTTACTGATGAGAAAATTAGGTGCAGGAAATTGGCTTTCAGATTTTATTCAATTTCACCAAATTCTCTGCAGATTTCCATTGGTTTACAAAAATGTAGAATCATGCAGTTTCACAGCACATCTTTAAGAATGGGTGTGGTGTCCAAATAGCTACAATACTAAAACATCAGACTTTTAACAGGCTGACTAAAATTTAAATCCCTCAACCTACATACTCAGGATTCCTTGTAAGGGCAGAGGGGGGAAGAGCAAAACTGGAGGGGGATAAATTTATTTGTCTACCAATCAATGGACACCTTTCCGAAGCAGTGACCCCATCTGTGGACGGTCCTCCTGCCAGTGTGGACACCAGTAATGAGGCCAAAGCCAAGTGCAGGCCCAACTCGGGCAGGGCAAAATGGTACATGATATATGAATAAACAGATAGCATTCAGTAATAATTACCCATTACGATTATACAGCCACACTAGCAACAGACCAATTTCACAGTGCTAGAGAGCCTGGGATAGGCCTACCCTTAATAGCATTCGGTAACTCTCTTACTGAATGACCTATCAGAAGCTAAAGCCTAATCAAGCACGCTGGCGGGAGGGTAATAATGGAGGCAGAAATGGGGTGAGGGAAAAGTCAATAAGCAGGAGAGAGGATTATCAAAGATATTCAGCAACCACAAAGATATTACATTAGGCCAAAGAATTGTGCAGGATAGAGGGATGGGATCGCAGATTAAAATGCTGGTATTAATGAATTAATGCCCATATTAATTGTTATGCAAATTATCATAGCCTTTCGGGGGGGGGGGAATCCTATTTTAATATTCTTTGCCTGTATCTGATGCTGCTAGCATCTTCTCATGTTCAGATGGGTGTACTATGACTAGATAGGCTTGGATGAGAAAGGCGATGTCATCCCTCTAAGCTCATCCACCCAAAAAGAACTTAGAATTACCCCCCCACCCCCAATCACAACATCTGTTTCTTAAATGCCTCCACTATCCCACTTAGAATTCATTCCACATTCAACAATGATTAATGATTTAGGAATGCCCCATCCAATACCATTCACGTTATAGGCGTACTATATAATTTCCATCAAAAGCGACAAGAGCATTAAATAACAGGAATAAAATTGCACAAACCCAACAAAGCAAATTTAAAATAACTAAAAATAATCATCTTGCTGCAAACAATGCTATTCCCATGAAATATCAAAGCTGAAATCTTTCCCAGCACTAAAGTAAATAATTGCAATTAATGTTTAATTTTCCATTAAATGACCTTGGAAAACGCTCAGGGACACTGGATTGCACAATAAGATACCGTCTGCCCTGTACACATAATAAAATTGGCTGCCACTTTGCCATATACAGTATGTTTAATTCGACAAGATATTGTAAACGTTACTAATTAATTTCTACGGGTTTGCATGCTTAAAAATATTTGCTACATGGTGATTCGGGTGTGGAGATGTTTTCACACTTCATGTTACAGAAAGTCAAGACAGCTGTTTCAAACTCATGTTTTTAAATCGATGTTCTCTCTTTTTTTCAAGGCACTGACTCCCTTGGTGGAGTGGCGTTCCTCAGTACCCGACAGTACCTTACCCAACTGGCGATTAATCATTTGTAAGCCTTGACGGTGACTGCCGGCAGATTCTTCAACAGCAGGCAGCATCCCAACTGAGCCCAATCTTGTCCTGAACTTTGTGGCCTTGGGAGGGTGGGAATGGGCTGATTTTAAACACTGCTGTCACATTGCTGGATAAATCGTAAATCAGGACACCAACATCTGTTCGTGTCAGCCAACTTGAGACGTGCGCAAATTAACTGGAACATGGGTTTAAACTTTATATGTACTGCCCAAGGCTCCATGGTTCGCACTTATAATGGCAAAAAGCTTAAACACCTGTGGCCTAGGGTGCTTGTTCTCTGGCTGTCCACCCTCACTTGGAGTCATAGAGTTATACGACACAGAAGGAGGCCATTCGGCCCATCGAGTCCATGCCGGCTCTCAGTAGAGCAATCCAGTCAGTCCCATTCCCCCGCTCTATCCCCGTAGCCCTGCAAGTTTATTTCCCTCAAGTGCCTATCAAGTCACCCCTTGAAAACATTGAGTGTCTCCGCTTCCACCACTTCCGTCGGCAGTGAATTCCAGGTCCTCACCACTCGCTGTGTAAAAAAGTTTTTCCTCACGTCCCCCCTGTATCTCTTGCCCAAAACCTTAAATCTGTGTCCCCCTAGTCCTTGTACCATCAACTAGTGGGAACTGCCTTTCCCCGTCTAGCCTAGCCAAACCCGTCATAATCTTGTACACTTCTATCAAATCACCCCTCAACCTCCTTTGCTCTAATGAAAACAAATCCAGTTTCTCCAACCTGTCTTTGTAGCTAAGATCCCCCATCCCCGGAACCATTCTGGTAAATCTCCTCTGCACCCTCTCAAGGGCCTTCACATCCTTCCTAAAGTGTGGTGACCAGAACTGAACGCAATACTCCAGTTGTGGCCTAACCAGCACTTTATAAAGATTCAGCATAACTTCTCTACTTTTGTACTCAATACCTCTATTTATGAAACCCAAGATCCCATGTGGAGGAAGCACCTGGCTTGTTACTTCCTCCACAACAGAGAGTTGTGGTGAATAGCTGTTTTTCGGAATGGGGGGAGGTATACAGTGGCGTTCTCCAAGGTTTAGTACTAGGACAACTGCTATTTTTGATATACATTAATGACTTGGACTTGGGAGTAGAGGGCACAATTTTGAAATTTGCAAATGACATGAAACTTGAAAGTGTAGTAAACAGTGAGGAAGATAGTAATCGACTTCAAGAGGACATAGACAGGCTGGTGGAATGGGCGGACACATGGCAGATGAAATTCAACACAGAAAAGTGTGAGGTGATACATTTTGGTAGGAAGAATGAGGAGAAACAATACATGCTAAATGGTACAATTTTAAAGGGGGTGCAAGAAGAGAGACCCATGAGGGTGCTTGTGCACAAATCTTTGAAGGCGGCAGGACAGGTTAACAAAGCAGTTAATAAAGCATATGGGATCTTGGGCTTTATAAATAGAGGCACGGGGGGAATTTTCCCAGTCCTGGGGAGGCGGGTTTGGAGGCGGGACTGCCGGGAAAATGGCAGAAACTGGGAGCAGGTACCGACCCCACTCCCAACCCGCCTCCGTGCCATCTTCCCGGGAGGCGGGTCCCCGAGTCGGGCAGGGACCCGTCTCCTCAAGGCGGGAAGGCGATTAGAGCCAATTAACTGACCGTTAACAGGCAGTTTTGAGGCTTTTCCCCATTTTACGCCTGCAATTGCGGGCTTCCCGACGGCTGCGAACCTCGCCAGGGTCAGCGAGGCGAGCAGTGGGTCTGCGGGGGTGAGAGCGGTCAAAATGTCAGCTGTAGAGGTGAGTGATGGGTGCAAGTGTGGACAGGTAAGTATGACAATTCATGTCAAAAAATTTGACAGATGAAGCGTCATACGTCATCTGTCACCGGCTTTCCCTTAATTGGCCGGTACAAGGCCAATCAAGGGAAAATAGCGTGGGTTGGTCAGATGTCGCTGGGAGCAGTACTGAAACTCGGAACCAGAAGTCCCGCCTCCAACACGTCTCCATTGAGAAAATCCAGCCCATAGAGTACAAAAGTTATGCTAAACCTATATAAAACACTAGTTCGGCCCCAGCTGGAGTATTGTGTCCAATTCAGGCACCACACTTTAGGAAAGACGTGAAGGCTTTGGAGAAGGTGCAGAAGAGATTTACTAGAATGGTTCCAGGGATGAGGGACTACAGTTACATGGATAGACTGGAGAAGCTGGGGTTGTTCTCCTTAGAGCAGAGAAAGCTAAGAGGAGATTTGATAGAGGTGTTTAAAATCATGAAGGGTTTAGATAGAGTAAATAAAGAGAAACTGTTTCCAATGGCTAAAGGGTCGATAATCAGAGGGCACAGATTTAAGGTGATTGGCAAAAGAACCAGAGGCGACATGAGGAAAACTTTTTAATGCAACGAGTGGCTAGGATTTACATAGAAACATAGAAGCAGGAGTAGGCCATTTGGCCCCTCGAGCCTGCTCCGCCATTCGATGAGATCATGGCTGATCATCCAAACTCAGTACCCTGTACCTGCCTTCTCCCCATATCCCTTGATACCTTGATACCTTTAGCTTTAAGAAATATATCTAACTCATTCTTTGGAATGCACTGCCTGATAGGGTGGTGGATACAGATTCAATAGTAGCCTTCAAAAGGGAATTGGATAAATAATGAAAGGAGAAACAATTGCGGGGATGTGGGAAAGAGCAGGGGGAGTGGGACTAACTGGATTGCTCTTCGAAAGAGCCGGTGCAGATTTGATGGGTCGAATGGCCTCCTTCTGTGCCGCATTAGTCTAGATCAGGCACTCACCCCATGGCCAGCCACATTCTACTTCTCTGGCGGGGCATGACAGCATCTAAACAAAATAAAAACTGCTGATTTTACATTTTCCCTCAACCAAAGGACAAATTATTATGCAAACAGCATCCCACCCCCACCCACCCCATCTCCCTCCAAGCAGTCACGTGAAATGTCTAGCTGGTATAATTACAAGAAAAGAAGTGCCGAACATGGGCTTACTGTAAATTGAATTACTCACTAATATAAGGTTGCCATGTCGCCAAGATGTTGCTCTGAGGAGAGAATGCCAGCAAAGACACTTTAGGCAGGTCCAGAGAGTGCAATAACCGTCCGTCTAGGGTACCCAGGATATTTACGCTGGAGAAAAAGAGGAGAAACTATTCAAACAAACGCTTATCACAACTGGTTACAGAATGAACAATCAATATAACATGGTACTGAAAGAAGAAACGGCTTGGATAACTGGATGGGTAGGCATTTACAGCATGTTGAAATATATAAATGTAATAGTGATACATGCATGTATGCTTATTTATCTAGTGTTATCTTGTCTGCCAGCACTCTGTCTTCTCGTGCTCATTCATATCGCAACACGCCACCTTAAAACACGGTGCCATGATAAAGCCGTACTACCCCCACAAAGTGAAACTTTTACACAGCGTAAAGTTCAACAGTAATCTGAATTTTTTTATCTGATGGGAACATGGTTAAAGAAGGAAGCTTAAAGTACATGTGTGACAGATTTTACAGATGGAAGGCTTTGTGACGAGAAAATGAAGGTCGCTACTGACTTTTCCCCATTGCACCAAGCGAACAAGGAGCCATCTTTGCTGAAAGTGAAGCCTTTGCAATTTTTCCTGTCATCTCTGCAAAACACAAAAAGGAAAACACAATTACTAGGAGAATTCAAACTAAGGCAAATTAAAAATGTTCTTCCAGGCTCCTCCTCCAGAAAAACAACTTTGCTCAAGTAGTAGATACATATAAAAAAAGATAGAAAATCAAATGAACTAGAATCAATGTTCCGGCTAATTTTTTTTTGGGTGCGCGGCCCCTTTAAGGGGCTGCAGGGCCCATTCAAATTATCGTGCATGCGCGTTTTTTTCCCATTATAAAGCCGTTGACTGGCCTCCAGAGCGCTGCGCGGCCACGCACTTAATGAGAAAACTGACTACAATCCATATGGGGAGGTGTGATTTGCTGCAGGTGAGAAGATAAACGATCGATATAATTGGTTCTTTGAACTTATGCAATTTAATTCTGGCTTTCTCATGATTAAAAATTTATTTTCAGTTTGTGTGTGGGCTGGGGGTGGGGGCTTCCCACACTGTCCCATCATTTTCTGGCTGAGGGGGCAGAAAGACACATGATCTACTCCTAGAGCCTCTGTCATCGCCATACTATAACTGGGCCCAAGAGATGTCAGAGAGTGGCGCAGAGCAACCCAACCGCTGAATCTTCCTTGCTTAGAGAGAAACACCTGGCTTCTGCTCTTGGCACTAACCCCTGTCCCTATCGTTATTGGGAATTCGTGGCTTGGGACTGCAACCATAATTCCCCATATCCTATCATTTCATGGTAAAGCATGATGGTACACTAACATACTTCGCTTGCTTTGGGAGTCTCGTATCGGGCATACGGACGATGTGGCCCATCCATCGGAGCTGATCGAGCGTGGTCAAAGCTTCAATGCTGGGGATGTTGGCCTGAGCGAGAACACTGACATTGGTGCGCCTATCCTGCCAATGGATTTGCAGGATCTTGCGGAGGCAGCGTTGGTGGTACCTCTCCAGTGCTTTGAGGAGCCTGCTGTACATGGTCCAAGTCTCTGAAGCATACAGGAGGGCGTGCATCACTACTGCTCTGTAGACCATGAGCTTGGTGCTGGGTTTGAGGTCCTGGTCTTCAAACACTCTCTTCCTCAGGCGACCGAAGGCTGCACTGGCAGACTGAAGGCAGTGTTGGACTTCGTCATCGATGTCTGCCCTTGCTGACAGTAGGCTCCCGGGATATGGAAAGTGGTCCACGTTGTCCAAGGCCTCGTCATGGATTTTGATATTCGGGGAGCAGTACTGTGTGGCGGGGGCAGGTTGGTAGAGGACCTTTGTCTTACGGATGTTTAGTGTAAGGCCCATGCTCTCGTACGCTTCGGTGAAGGTGTTGACGATGGTTTGGAGTTCGACCTCAGAGTGTACACAGACGCAAGCGTCGTCTGCATACTGTAATTCGATGAGAGGATGGACGACCTTGGATCTGGACTGGAGGCAACGGAGGTTGAACAGTTTCCTGTTTGTTCTGTAGATTAGCTCCACTCCAGCGGGGAGCTTACTGAGGGTGAGAACTCCGACACAGTAAGAGAGCCCCAGGTGGGCAGAGGAAGCGCTTCAAGGACACCCTCAAAGCCTCCTTGAAAAAGTGCAACATCCCCACCGACACCTGGGAATCCCTGGCCCAAGACCGAACAAACTGGAGGAGAAGCATCCGGGAAGGCGCCGAACACCTCGAGTCTCTTCGCCGGGAGCAAGCGGAAGCCAAGCACAAACAGCGGAAGAAGCGCACGTCAACCCAAGCACCCCACCCACCCACCCCTTCAACCACCGTCTGCCCCACCTGTGACAGAGACTGTAGGTCCCGCATTGGACTCATCGGTCACCTGAGAACTCATTTTTAGTGTGGAAGCAAGTCATCCTCGGTTCCGAGGGACTGCCGAAGAGAGAGACTAACATACTGTACCACTGGGCAAAAGTTTCTACTTTAAAAGTGGTTTTTCTTGCTACAATTTCCATCTAAATGTTGTGCCACATTCAATAAAAGATTCACAAGTATAATAATAAAGTTACATAAAATACCTTGTGAAAGAGGTGTTTTCTGTATAAGTAGGCGGGCCATCGAGCATATAGATTCCTTCGGAGCCTCGAACTGTAATACACAAACATAAAGATCCACTGTATAAATATTTCACACACCATTCGGAATATTACGGTTCAACTATACCAAATGGTGAAACTGGCATTGAATGCGACTTCAAGCCTAGTGATAACGTATGTTTGGTCAGAAGATCAACCATTGGCGGCCGTGCCTTCAGCTGCCAAGGCCCTTAGCTCTGAAATTCCCTCCCTAAACCTCTCCGTCTCGCTACCTCTCTCTCCTCCTTTAAGACGCTCCTAAAACCTACCTCTTTGACCAAGCTTTTGGTCATCTGTCCTAATATCTCCTTATGTGGCTCGGTGTCAAATTCTGTTTGGTAACGCTCCTGTGAAGCGCCTTGGGACGTTTTACTACGTTAAAGGCGCTGTATAAATACAGAAAATGCTGGAAACACTCAGCAGGTCAGGCAGCATCGTGGAGAGAGAAACAGAGTTAACGTTTCAGGTCGATGGCCCTTCGTCAGAACTGGAAAAAGTTAGAGAAGTAACAGATTTTTAAGCAAGTGTGGAGGCAGGGAAAGGGAGGAGGGGAGGACAGAACAAAGGGAAGGTCTGTGATAGGCTGGAAGGCAGGAGAGATTAAAAGACCAAAGGAATGGTGGTGCGAGGCAAAAGGAGATGGCAATGGGACAAGTTAAGATACAAAAGATGACTCTAGATGATTTCCAGCATCTGCAGTATTTTGCTATTGTATTACTGTATAAATACAAGTTGTTGTTGTTACAAGCCGGGGGCTGTGTAACATTTATCAATATTAGGCTCATTTATTGGGAGATTCAGGACAGCACCATGTCATTCCAGCCAGCAAAATTTATTTATTTCACCTTTTTCTCTTCAGAATATTGCAACGACGTATTGCACTTTATCAGCTGGTTTCAAAACAAAAATAAAGGCAGGTTGGTGTGTTTAAAAGATGGCACTCTCTACCAATCAAATACTAAACAGAATAATATCCAAGAGAGTTAAGCAACCCTCATCCTCATCATCCCTCTCTCCCCCCTTACACCATTTAAGTTTTGCCAAGTTAATTCTGAGAAATATTTGCCCAGAGACATGTGTGCAATCGAGTGACCTGGAAATGAGCCAGGCACTAGAAACCAGCAAACAGTAAACAGATAACATTCACTTTAAAGGAGTTGTAGAATCATAGAAAGTTACAGCACGGAAGGAGGCCATTTCGGCCCATCGTGTCCGCGCCGGCCAACAAAGAGCTATCCAGCCTAATCCCACTTCCCAGCTCTTGGTCCGTAGCCCTGCAGGTTAGAGCATCCCAAGTGCACATCCAAGTACTTTTTAAATGTGGTTAGGGTTCCTGCCTCTACCACCCTTTCAGGCAGTGAGTTCCAGACCCCCACAACCCTCTGGGTGAAGAAATTTCCCCTCAAATCCCCTCTAAACCTTCCCCCAATTACTTTAAATCTGTGCCCCCTGGTTTCTGACCCCTCTGCTAAGAGAAATAGGTTCTTTCTAGCCACTTTATCTATGCCCCTCATAGTTTTATACACCTCAATAAGGTCTCCCCTCAGCCTCCTCTGTTCCAAGAAAAACAGACCCAGCCTATCCAGTCTTTCCTCATAGCTAAGATTCTCTACTGCCGGCAACATCCTTGTAAATCTCCTCTGTACCCTCTCTAGTGCAATCACATCTTTCCTGTAATGTGGTGACAAGAACTGCACGCAGTACTCTAGCTGAGGCCTAACTAGTGTTTTATACAGTTGAAGCATAACCCCCCTGCTCTTGTATTCTATGCCACGGCTAATAAAGGCAAGCATTCCGTATGCCTTCTTAACCACCTTATCTACCTGGCCTGCTACCTTCAGGGATCTGTGGACATGCACTCCAAGGTCCCTTTGTTCCTCTACACTACTCAGTGTCCTACCATTTAATGTATATTCCCATTCCTTGTTAGTCCTCCCCAAATGCATTACCTCACACTTCTCTGGATTGAATTCCATTTGCCACTGTTCTGCCCACCTGACAATTTTATTGATATCTTCCTGCAGTCTGCAGCTTCCTTCTTCAGTATCAACCACACAGCCGATTTTAGTATCATCTGCAAACTTCTTAATCATACCCCCTATATTCAAGTCTAGATCATTGATATATACCACAAAAAGCAAGGAACCGAGTACTGAGCCCTGCGGAACCCCACTGGAAACAGCCTTCCAGTCACAAAAGCACCCATGAACCATTACCCTCTGCTTCCTGTCTCTGAGCCAGTTTTGAATCCAACTTGACACTTTGCCCTGGATCCCATGGGCTTTTAACTTTGTGACCAGTCCACCATGTGGAACCTTATCAAAAGCCTTGCTAAAGTCCATAAACACTACATCAAACGCACTACCCTCATCTACCCTCCTTTTTACCTCCTCAAAAAATTCAATCAAGTTTGTCAGACACGACCTTCCCTTAACAAATCCGTGCTGACTATCCTTGATTAATCCGTGTCTTTCTAAATGAAGATTTATCCTGTCCTTCAGAATTCTTCCCAATAATTTTCCCACCACCGAGGTTAGGCTGACTGGCCTGTAATTACTCGGTCTATCCTTTTCTCCCTTTTTAAACAAGGGCACCACATTAGCAGTCCTCAAGTCCTCCGGCACCACACCTGAAGCCAGAGAGGATTGAAAAATGATGGTTAGGTCCTCTGCTATTCCCTTTTTTGCTTCGCTTAACAGCCTGGGATACATTTCATCCGGGCCTGGGGATTTATCCACTTTTAAAGCTGCTAAACCCCTTAATACTTCCTCTCTCACTATGTTTATTTCATCTAATATTTCACACTCCTCCCCTCTGATAGCAATGTCTGCTTCGCCCCTCTCCTTTGTGAAAAGGATTTTTAAATCCAAGATTAAATTTGAACCTCAATCATTATGGGAATATGGTTAAAAACAAAAAGAATTTGCAAGTTGTAATATGCTGTTTACAGGGATATAGATAGGTTAAGTGAGTGGGCAAAAATTTGGCAGATGGAGTATGATGTGGGAAAATGTGAAGTTATCCACTTTGGTAGGAAGAATAGAAATGCAAAATATTATTTAAATGTTGATAGACTACAGAATCCTGCGGAACAGAGGGATCTGGATGTCGTCGTATATGAAACACAGAAAGTTAGCATGCAGGTACAGCAAGTAATTAGGAAGGTAAATGGAATGTTGGCCTTTATTACAAGGGGGATGGAGTATAAAAGTAGGGAAGTCCTGCTGCAACTGTACAGGGCGTTGTTGAGACCACACCTGGAGTACAGCGTACAGTTTTGGTCTCCTTATTTAAGGAGGGATATACTTGCATTGGAGGCAGTTCAGAGAAGGTTCACTAGGTTGATTCCTGGGATGAAGGGGTTGTCTTATGAAGAAAGGTTGAGCCTATACTCATTGGAGTTTAGAAGAATGAGAGATGATCTTATTGAAACATATAAGATTCTGAGGGAGCTTGACAGGGTAGATGCTGAGAGGATGTTTCCCCTAGTGGGGTATCTAGAACGAGGGGGCATAGTTTCAGAATAAGGGGTCGCCCATTTAAGACGGAATTGAGGAGGAATTTCTTCTCTCAGAGGGTCGGGAATCTTTGGAATTCTCTACCCCAGAGAGCTGTGGAGGCGGAGTCATTGAATATATTCAAGGCGGAGATAGACAGATATTTGAGCTACAGGGGAGTCAAGGGTTATGGGAAACAGGCAGAAAAGTGGAGTTGAAGCCAAGATCAGATCAGCCATGATCTTACTGAATGGCGGAGCTGGCTCGAGGGGCTGAAGGACCTACTCCTGCTCCTTTTTCTTATGTTTAAGGAATATTACTGTAAGGAGGGAAAGGAAAACAAAAAAGAATACTTTCACTTATATAAACATCTTATTACATTGTTGAAACATCTCAAAGCACTTCACACTGTCTGGACTGCAATGATTGTTATAAAAGAAAAAAAAACACTTGTATTTATAAAGCGCCTTTCATCACCACCTGACGTCCCAAAGCGCTTTACAGCCAATGAAGTACTTTTTGAAGTGTAGTCACTGTTGTAATGTAGGAAACACGGCAGCCAATTTGCACACAGCAAGCTCCCACAAACAGCAATGTGATAATGATCAAAGAATCTGTTTCAGTGATGTCATCACTGAGGGATAAATATTGGCCAGGACACCGGGGATAACTCTCCTGCTCTTCATCGAAATAGCGTCATAGAATCTTTTACGTCCTCCTGAGAGAGCAGACGGGGCCTCGGTTTAACATCTCATCCGAAATACGGCACCTCTGACAGTGCAGCACTCCCTCAGCACTGCACTGGAGTGTCAGCCTAGATCTTTGTGCTCAAGTCTCTGGAGCGGGACTTTAACCCACAACCTTGTCACTCAAGAGGCGAGTGTGCTACCAACTGAGCCACAACTGACTTGCTAAAAGTGTTGTCAATGTAGGGTTTGACTCCTGTTGAACATTGCCTCAGTGATTCCTCATAGTCTAATGGAGAACCAACATTTCAGATTCGAACATCATCGTAAAGCCGTTCAGCCTCTAGTAGCTATGGCTCAGTCAATGATGGGTTCCACTGATACAGCACCCTTTTAATTCCGGGGGTACCACTCTGAAGCTGTCTCACCTCCTGACTCCCCAAAGCCTTTCCACCATCTACAAGGCACAAGTCAGGAGTGTGATGGAATATTCTCCACTTGCCTGGATGAGTGCAGCTCCAACAACACTCAAGAAGCTCAACACCATCCAGGACAAAGCAGCCCGCTTGATTGGCACCCCATCCACCACCTTAAACATTCACTCCCTCCACCATGGCTGCAGTGTGTACCATCTACAAGATGCACTGCAGCAATTCGCCAAGGCTTCTTCGGCAGCACCTCCCATACCCGCGACCTCTTCCACCTAGAAGGACAAGGGCAGCAGGCGCATGGGAACATCACCACCGCCAAGTTCCCATCCAAGTCACACACCATCCTGACTTAGAAGTATATCGCCGATCCTTCATCATCGCTGGGTCAAAATCCTGGAACTCCCTATCTAACAGCACTGTGGGAGCACCTTCACCACACGGACTGCAGCGGTTCAAGAAAGCGGCTCACCACCACCTTCTCAAGGGCAATTAGGGATGGGCAATAAATGCTGGAAAGGCTTTGGGGAGTCAGGAGGTGAGACACTCACCACAGAATACCTAGCCTCTGACCTGCTCTTGTTGCCACAGTATTTATGTGGCTGGTCCAGTTAAGTTTCTGGTCAATGGTGACCCCCCAGGATGTTGATGGTGGGGGATTCGGCGATGGTAATGCCGTTGAATGTCATGGGGCAGTGGTTAGACTCTTGGTTGTTGGGGATAGTCATTGCCTGGCACTTGTGTGGTGCGAATGTTACCTGCCACTTATCAGCCTAAGCCTGAATGTCGTCCAGGTCTTGTTGCATGCAGGCATAGACTGCTTCATTATCTGAGGAGTTGCGAAGAGCACTGAACACTGTGCAGTCATCAGCGAACATCCCCATTTCTGACCTTATGTTGAAGGGAAGGTCATGATGAAGCAGCTAAAGATGGTTGTGCCGAGGACACTGCCCTGAGGAACTCCTGCAGTGATGTCCTGGGGCTGAGATGATTGACCTCCAACCAGCACAACCATCTTCCTTTGTGCTAGGTATGACTCCAGCCAGTTTTCCCCCCGATTCCCATTGACTTCAATTTTACTAGGGCTCCTTGATGCCACACTTGGTCAAATGCTGCCTTGATGTCAAGGGCAGTCACTCTCACCTCACCTCTGGCATTCAGCTCTTTTGTCCATGTTTGGACCAAAGCTGTAATGAGGTCTGGAGTCGAGTGGTCCTGGCGGAACCCAAACTGGGCATCAGTGAGCAGGTTATTGGCGATTAAGAGCTGCTTGATAGCACTGTTGACAACACCTTCCATCATTTTGCTGATGATTGAGAGTAGACTGATGGGGTGGTAATTGGCCGGATTGGATTTGTTCTGCTTTTTGTGGACAGGAAATACCTGGGCAGTTTTCGACATTGTCGGATAGATGCCAGTGTTACATAGATACATAGATACATAGAAGATAGGAGCAGGAGTAGGCCATCCGGCCCTTCGAGCCTGCTCCGCCATTTAATGAGATCATGGCTGATCCTTCAATTCAGTATCCCGTCCCCGCCTTCTCTCCGTAACCCTTAACCCCTTTTGCCTGTAGAAATATATCTAATTCCCTCTTAAATATATTTAATGAGCTGGCGTACACTGCCCTCTGTGGCAATGAGTTCCACAGGTTCACCACTCTCTGAGTGAAGAAATTCCCCCTCATTTCTGTCCTAAATGGTTTAGCCCTTATCCTTAAATTATGTCCTCTAGTTCTGTTCTCACCCGCCAAGGGAAACATTCCTTCTGCATCTAATCTGTCTAGACCTGTCAGAATTTTATACACTTCTATGAGGTCCCCTCTCAATCTTCTAAACTCCAGTGTGTACATCCCTAAACTACATAGTCTCTCCTCATAGGTCAATCCCGCCATTCCTGGTATCAGCCTGGTGAATCGCCGCTGCACCCCCTCCATGGCAAGAACATCTTTCCTCAGATGAGGCGACCAAAACTGTACACAGTACTCGAGGTGTGGTCTCACCAGTGCCCTGTACAGCTGCAGCAAGGTATCCCTGTTCCTGTATTCCAACCCTTTTGCTATGAAGGCCAGCATACCGTTTGCCTTCTTGACCGCCTGTTGCACCTGCATGCTCGCCTTCAGTGACTGGTGTACAAGAACACCCAGGTCTCTCTGTACTTCCCCCTCTCCCAATTTATTGCCATTTAAATAATAATTTGCCCTCCCGTTCCTGCACCCAAGGTGGATAACTTCGCACTTGTCCACATTATAGTGCATCTGCCATTTATCCGCCCAATCACCCAGTCTGTCCAAATCGCTCTGGAGCTTCCTGGTCTCCTCCTCTGAGCCCACCCCCCCTCCTAGTTTAGTGTCGTCTGCAAATTTGGAAATGTTATAGCTGTACTGGAACAGCTTGGCTAGAGGCGCAGCTAGTTCTGGAGCACAAGTCTTCAGCACGACAGCCGGGATGTTGTCGGGGCCCACAGCCTTTGCTGTATCCAGTGCGCTAAGCCGTTCCTTGATATCATGTGGAGTGAATCGAATTAGCTGAAGACTGGCTTCTGTGGTGGTGGGGACCTCAGGAGGAGGCCGATATGGATCATCCACTCGGCACTTCTGGCTGAAGATGGTTGCAAACCTTCAGCTTTATCTTTTGAACTCACGTGTTGGGCTCCACCATCATTGAGGATGGGGATATTCATGGAGCCTCCTCCTCCCGTTAGTTGTTTAACGGTCCACCACCATTCACGACTGGATGTGGCAGGACTGCAGAGCTTTGATCTGATCCGTTGATTGTGGAATCGCTTAGCTCTGTCTGTAGCATGCTGCTTTTACTGTTTAGCATGCATATAATCCTGTGTTGCAGCTTCCCCAGGTTGGCACCACATTTTTAGGTACGCCTGGTGCTGCTCCTGGCATGCTCTTCTACACTCTTTATTGAACCAGGGTTGGTCCCCTGGCTTGATGGTAATGGTAGAGTGAGGGATATGCTGGGCCATGAAGTTACAGATTGTGGTGGAATACAATTCTGCTGTTGCTGATGGCCCACAGCACCTCATGGATGCCCAGTTTTGAGCTGCTAGATCTGTTCTGAATCTATCCCATTTAGCACGGTGGTAGTGCCACACAACACGATGGAGGGTGTCCTCAGTGTGAAGACGGAACTTTGTCTCCACAATGACTGGTAGCAGTGACCACTGCACAATGCTGTCATGGACAGATGCATCTGCGACAGGTAAATTGGTGAGGACGAGGTCAAGTAGGTTATTCCCTCATGTTGGTTCTCTCACCATGTGTTGCAGGCCCAGACTGGCAGCTATGTCCTTCAGGACTCAGCCAGCTCGGTCAGTAGTGGTGCTACCGAGCCACTCTTGGTGATGGACATTGAAGTCCCCCACCCAGAGTACATTCTGTGCCCCTGCTACTCTCAGTGCTTCTTCCAAGTGATGTTCAACATGGAGGAGTACTGATTCATCATCTCAGGGAGGGCGGTAGGTGGTAATCAGCAGGAGGTTTCCTTGCCCATGCTTGACCTGAAGCCATGAGACTTCATGGGGTCCGGAGTCAATGTTGAGGACTCCCAGGGCCACTCCCTCCCGACTGTATACCACTGTGCCGCCACCCCTGGTGGGTCTGTCCTGCCCGTGAGACAGGACATACCCAGGGATGGTGATGGAGGAGTTTGTGACATTGCCTGAAAGGTATGATTCTGTGAGTATGACTATGTCAGGCTGTTGCTTGACTAGTCTGTGGGACAGCTCTCCCAATTTTGGCACAAGTCCCCACGTTGGTGAGGAGGACTTTGCAGGGTCGACTGGGCTGGGTGTGCTGTTGTCGTATCCGTAACCGGTACCGAGGTCAATGCCGGGTGGTTCGTCCAGTTTTATTGTTTCTTGTAGCGGTTTGTTAGGCCATTTCAGAGGGCAGTTAAGGGTGAACCACATTACTGTGGGTCTGGAGTCACATATAGGCCAGACCGGGTAAGGACGGCAGAGTTCCTTCCCTAAAGGACATTAGTGAACCAGATGGGTTTTTACGACAATCCAGTAGTTTCATGGTCACCATTACTGATACTAGCTTTTTATTCCAGATTTATTTAGTTAACTGAAAAAGAAAGACTTGCATTTCTATAGCGCCTTTCACGACCACCGGACGTCTCAAAGTGCTTTACAGCCAATGAAGTACTTTTGGAGTGGAGTCACTGTTGTAATGTGGGAAACATGGCAGCCAATTTGCGCACAGCAAGCTCCCACAAACAGCAATGTGATAATGACCAGATAATCTGTTTTTGTTACGTTGATTGAGGGATAATTGTTGGCCCAGGACACTGGGGAGAACTCCCCTGCTCTTCTTCGAAATAATGCCATGGGATCTTTTACATCCACCTGAGAGAGCAGACGGGGCCTCGGTTTAACGTCTCATCCGAAAGACGGCACCTCCGACAGTGCAGCGCTCCCTCAGCACTGCACTGGAGTGTCAGCCTAGATTTTTGTGCTCAAGTCCTTGGAGCGGGGCTTGAACCCACAACCTCTGACTTAGAGGCGAGAGTGCTGCCCACTGAGCCACGGCTGACAGTTTCACACGTAATCCGCAAAAGAGGAGAACTTTTCAATGTGCTGCTTTAATTTACAGAATCAATCCCCACATCACAGAATACTTATATTTTAAGCTTGTTTTTTCTTGCCCCTTTCAATTAGATATTTTTATTTGGAAGATTGTTGTTAGAATTGCACTATTCACTACAGTACCATAAATGTTACAAAATGTAGGCAAGCTATTCCTTTAAAATTGCACAGAGGTAGTTTCCCAATACTGTAACTGATGAATGTACTTCCCAAGGTAGAACTACACTATAGAGAGCAGGTAGGTCCCACCAGGGAGGGTAACATTAGCTGAGGTTCACACTCCTGATTATCTAAAGATTATTCCTGCTGGAAAATATGTGTGCGTGGACATTAAATGAGAGAGTCATAGTTGGGCTCACACAAGAACATAAGAAATAGGAGCAGGAGTAGGCCATCTGGCCCCTCGAGCCTGCTCCGCCATTCAATAAGATCATGGCTGATCTTCGACCTCAACTCCACTTTCCCGCCCGATCCCCGTATCCCTTGATTCCCATTGTGTTCAAAAATCTATCGATCTCAGCCTTGAATATACTCAACGGCTGAGCATCCACAGCTCTCTGGGGTAGAGAATTCCAAAGATTCACAACCCTCTGAGTGAAGAAATTTCTCATCTCAGTCCCAAATGGCCGACCCCTTATCCTGAGACTCTGACCCCTAGTTCTAGACTCTCCAGACAGGGGAAACACCATCTCACTGTCAAGCCCTCTAAGAATTTTATACATTTCAATGAGATCACCTTTCATTCTTCTAAACTCCAGAGAATATAGGCCCATTCTGCTCAATCTTTCCTCATAGGACAACCCTCTCATTCCAGGAATCAATCTAGTGACTTATAATGCCCCAAAGATGCTCACTCTCAAGGCTATTGCATGAAGAATGGAAACTTGGGTAAGTACTTGAGGGCTGCCAACACCCATGGATTAATACTAGTAGCAATGCAGTCATTAGCCCAGAGCCACTTAACTGTCCAACACCATCAGTTGCTACTACTCAGTTTCTATCAATGAGGTCATCTGCAAACATCCTCTGAATAAAAATATTCCAAAATCAACAGAATCATATAAAAAAGTTGTTAAATGTAACAATTTTTTGTTTTAAAAGCCACTGTATTATGAGCCCCCTATCTTAGGAGTGTATCTAAAGTTGCTCAATATCAATCGTGTTGCATCTAGGACAGGCAGATCTTCACAGAGGAAACTATTTTTATCTACTACACACCATGGGGACATGTGCTTCATTTCCAAAATACAGCTTTCTGCTACAAAAGAATTATAGTGGGTCAAAGAAACTGGGACTGGGACAAATGCTTGAAAAACTCTGTCCAGATTGAGCACAACTACTGTTTAACTATGGATTCAGGAGCTCCACAGAAACAATTTATATTTACGTAGTACTTTCACCAGACTTAATAGTACATGTGGTTGATAGTGAGGAAGAAAGCTGTAGATTGCAGGAAGATATCAATGGACTGGTCATGTGGGCAGAAAAGTAGCAAATGGAATTCAATCCGGAGAAGTGTGAGATAATGCATTTGGGGAGGGCCAACAAGGCAAAGAATACACCATAAGTGGTAGGATACTGAGAAGTGTCGAGGAACAGAGGGATCTTGGAGTGCATGTCCACAGATCCCTGAAGGTAGCAGGACAGGTAGATAAAGTGGTTAAGAAGGCAGACGGAATACTTTCCTTTATTAGCCGACGCATAGAATACAAGAGCAGGGAGGTTATGCTTGAACTGTATAAAACACTAGTTAGTGCACAGCTACAGTACTGCATACAGTTCTGGTCACCACATTACAGGAAAGAGGTGATTGTACTAGAAAGGGTACAAAGGAGATTTACAAGGTTGTTGCCAGGGCTGGAAAATTTTAGCTATGAGGAAAGATTAGATAGGCTGGGGTTGTTTTCGTTGGAACAGAGGAGGCTGAGGGAAGACTTAATGGAGGTGTATAAAATTATGGAGGGGCCTAGATAGAGTGGATAGGAAGGACCTATTTTCCTTAGCAGAGAGTTCAATAACCAGGGGGCATAGATTTAAAGTAATTGGTAGAAGGATTAGAGGGGAGTTGAGGAGAACTTTTTTCACCCAGAGGGTGGTGGGGGTCTGGAACTCACTGCCTGAAAGGATGGTAGAGGCAGAAACCCTCATCGCATTCAAAAAGTACTTGGATATGCACATGAAGTGCTGTAACCTACAGGGCTACGGACCAAGAGCTGGAAAGTGGGATTAGGCCGGATAGCTCTTTTTCATCCGGCACAGACACTGGGCAGAATGGCCTCCTTCTGTGCCATAAATTTTTATAATGACTGTAAATTACTTCTGGACCCTAAGCATTTGCCTTCCTCAAAAAAGACTTGAAACATCCCTTTTTTGGATAATGTATTTTTTTTCTCCCAGTAACATACTACATAATTATCACTGCCCTTGAAAATAATTCATTGTGTGCAAAGTGTTTTGAAACTTAAGATATGTAACAAATCTCACTTATGCAAATTTTTTGTTTTCTTTAAATAAAGTATGTGTACAAAATGGCATTTCAAAAAAGATTAGGATTGTCACTTCCTCCAAACATACTCTTTACTACATCTGAAACACTGATGGTTTCACTTCTTTGGAAGTAAATCACACTACTGTAAATGTTTTACACCCAATTTTGAAAAGGTAATTAACATTGTGATCAATGGAGTTAAGAAGCCTTTGCTCCACAATGTCCAAGGTGAAAAAAAACTACGTCCCAAAGAATTAGGTCATCTACATTAAACCATTTCAACAACAGTAACAACTCGCATTTACATTGCATAATAGGCATCCCAAGGATACTTCACATGGGGAGAGCAGACGGGTTTTACAGGAATTACAAGACATGATCAAAAGCAAAGAGGTGGGTTTTAAGGAGCATTTAAATGTGGGAGTGAAGAAACAAGGCAAAGAGATTTAGGAAGAGAGATCCAGATTCAGGCCAAGATGGCCCAAATGCCTTTCAATGCAATCAGTACAGGTGTGTCATTGTCATCCTTGTGCTATATTTAATCAGTAACGCCCATTTTATTTCTGGGTTACACTGCATCTTGCCTCAGTGCATGTACTCTGTACTTCCTCTGCAGTATACACCTGCTGTTTTCAAAGTTTAATGTGTTCGGCACAAACAGCTCCTCCAGACTCACTTATCAATTGGGGTTGATACCTATTCGATTTAGAATTGGCCTGTCCAGAAATCGTTAAAATGTAAACAAGATACCAAAGCCTTGTTTATTTTAAAAATATAGACGTTGGCTATGTTTCTCTACTATTCTGTCTGGTGGTCTGGAGGTATTAAAATCTTCCAATGCACTCTTGTCAGGAGCAAAGAAAAAAGAAAAATCCGAACCCAAGGCACAATCCTTCCTGTTGCCCTGCCCTTTACTTTGTTTTGAACTTGGCAACCATCCAGAAGAGCGGGGCAGACCCCCAGGCATCAGGCCGGTTTGATCCTGGTGATGCACATCATCCTCTCCCAGTCAATTGCCGCTGGATGCTCACTCACCTCTCAGCAGAGAAACCCCACACCCCCACACAGCAGGACAAGAGCCGATTGCTGGGCTTTCAACCAGGATTCAAGCTAACCAGTTGCTATGGATTTGCAGCTCTTCACCCACACCACCAGCCCTCACTCACACCCTCACGTATATTCACTAAAACATTTAAAGATTACACTTTCACCAACCCATCCGGCATCAACAACTTTAAAAAAAAATAAACAATTCAGCTGAAAAAAAAAGGGGAGCCGATTAAAAGAAAAACCCCGCAGTGAGAGAAGCCACCGACCTGCCAGCAACGGCGTGGAGAGCGCCATCTTAAGTCGGAAGTGTCGTCATGCACCCCGCCCCCGCCACGGGTTCAGAGGTTGAACCCCGCCCCCGCCACGGGTTCAGAGGTTGAACCCCGCCCCCTCGCCGCGGGTTCAGAGGTCGCGCCCGAGCCGCTGCTGCCGCCGCCGCCGCCGAGCAACACGTAGCTCGAGCGACCTGTTCGCCGTCTCCCTCCGCGCCTCTCCCAATGGTTGGGGGGGGGGAGGTAACAAAAAAAAACTGTCAAGTAAGGAGGGGCGGATCGAATCTGAATCAAGTAAAATAAATTGTTAGGCATCAAAGAGTTGTGTGGGGTGGGGGTGAAGAGAGATTGGGGGAGGGGGGGAAGAGAGAGAGAGAGAGAGAGAGGAGGGACTATGTTCTGTCGGCGGAGGGTGAGGGGTGTGTTTCCGGCGCGCTACCGCCAGCCCGCCCGCCCTCCAGCGGCTCCTCAGGCTCGGGGCGTTCGCAGAGCGGCGGGGCGGCGGCCGGGCCAGCAGGTGAGAGCCTCCCGCTCCATCCATCCTCTCTGTCTATCCTCAGGCCTAAAATCATCATCAGCAGCAACAACAATAATGTCTGTGTGTAATTTAAATCAGTATGTTTGTTTCCGTTCACTCCCTTTCTCCCTCCCCAGACAGCTGTCAGCCATCGAGCTGCTGCTGCTGCTGCTGCTGCTGAGTGGGGCTGGGCTGCTGCTGCTGAAGGAAGGAAGGACCCAGGCTCATCATGTTATATGTCAGACTCACCCAGTCTTGTTCATGAGTGAGACACGTTTTAAAATAAGATTTTTTTTTTTAAATTAAGTCCAAGATTTTTATTTTTAAATAACCAATTGGCCAGATTTATGGGTTTTAAAAACCATGCCTTTAAGACCCTCTTTCCACTTTTTAAGAGGATGTCTTGCTGTCATCATGTAAGGATTCAGATGTGAAATATAAGGTGGCGATGCAATTTAGTTGTGTTTTTAACTACTCGGCGTCGGTGTTGTTGATACGAGCGTGCTTCTTTCTGGTTGGCGATCACTACGTGCTTGCCTGGTGTTTTTTTTTTGCATTGCTTGGTGTTGTTCTTGCCATTGGTTCAATGGTTTTTTATTTGGGGGTTGGTGGTGGTGGTGGGGTTTCTCAATCGGTGCTGTGGACGGGGTCGTGAGGGTTAGTGTGTTTTTTGTGCTCTAATGAGAAGAGGAAATGATCTGCTTATGTGGTGCCTTCTCCTGCCTTTTAGAAATGTTTCGGGTTAGAGTGTCTTGACAGCTGTAATGTGGGCAAATAAGATTTGGCCACATCCAGGTTCCACAAACAACAATGAGGTGAACAACCAAGTTAATGGTATTTTGATGTTGGTTGAGTGAGGGATGTTGTCCAGGACACTCGAGAGAACTGTTTGAATAGTGCCAAGGGATCTTTTTAACATGTGTGAGAACCACAGATGGTGCTTTGGTTTAGCGTGTCATCTGAAGGATGGGACCTTTTGATAATGCAACATAATCAATCTTGTATTTAAATAGCCAAGTCCTGGAGTTTGAACCCACGTCCTTCTGC
This sequence comes from Squalus acanthias, assembly GCA_030390025.1. Classification (NCBI taxonomy): domain Eukaryota; kingdom Metazoa; phylum Chordata; class Chondrichthyes; order Squaliformes; family Squalidae; genus Squalus; species Squalus acanthias. The sequence goes on from CM059429.1 coordinate 15,187,459, forward strand.
CTCTGAGGCAAGAATGCTGCCAACTATGCTAAAACTGTTTACCTGCTCTTGTTTATCTGGCTAAGCTTGTGGCTATAGTTTTGATGTTTCTAGGTGTAATTTTTAATGCGTGCTCTTTCCATATGGCGTAGTACCTACGTTTGGAAACTGGTATCTGACAGTTGTAATCAGATTTTGCATTGGTTTAGGGATGGGGCCAAGAGGGTCAAGTGCTGTGTCCACGTAGTCTGTGGTTGTCACACTTGTGCAGCTTTTAGCACAATAGGATCGTGTTTCACTCGAAGAGGAAACACATTTCTGGTAACTTTTTTTGGGGTTTTGTTGGAGGAGTGGAAGAGATTTCATCAAATTAAATGAAAACCACTTGATTTTATTTGTGTGCTTTAAAAAAAAAAATTAACCTCCTTCCTCACCAAGTCTTCACGCATCATTCCCCACCAGAAGGACGTGGGCAACACGGTGGCATAGTGGTTAGCACTGTTGCCTCACAGCGCCAGGGCCCCGGGTTCGAATCCGGCCGAGGGTGACTGTCTGTGTGGAGTTTGCACGTTCTCCCCGTGTCTGCGTGGGTTTCCTCCGGGTGCTCCGGTTTCCTCCCACAGTCCAAAGATGTGTGGGTTAGGTTGATTTGGCTATGATAAATTGACCCTTAGTGTTAGGGGGATTAAATACATGGGGTTACGGGGATAGGGTGGGATGTGTGTCGGTGCAGGCTCGATGGGCCGAAATGGCCTCTATCTGCACTGTGGGAATTCTGTGAAGAGAATGGAGATGAGCTACTCCTGAGTGCTGGTGGTGCTGTATAATCTGTTGCTTGGAAGGGGGAGGGAGAAAACCTGGAGAACAAGTGCCTGCCTTGCATGTGGCATCTGCTCTGTACCTCTTCCCCACCCCCTCAAAAAGAAATTGGCTGCAGGTGGTAATTTGCCACGTGGAATTAGAGATGTGAATCCCTATTGTACTGTTTTATTTTATTCTAGGAATTGTTATGCTTGCATGCATTAGATAAATCAGCTTAACTCAAATGTGACTTGCCTCCTTTTGAAATGTGTTGTGTGCCACCTTCACCTGCAAAGATAATGGTTTAATTCCTGTTTTTTTTAAAGCTTTAATTAGTGTCAGAACTGTTTTCGAATTGATGGTGTTTTTCTGCCTGTGAATTACTTGGAAATAAGCATTAAAAAGATAATCTGATGTGTTTCAAAATACAAATTTGCTTTTATATTAAACAGTGGATTGGCATGTAACATGTTTTATGCAACATATGGATGAGAATGAGCATCAACTCTTTCACCCACTATTGCACATTTAGTTTATAGCATCCTGTCTGTGCTTATCACATAATGAATATTAAGCTGTATTTTAAGTAGTAAAGTACATTGCAAGTTAAATACAACAATTTACATTTGTATAGCATCCCACGAAAAAAGAAAGACGTGCACTTTAGTGCCTTTCACGACCTCGGGATGTCCTGAAAACTACCGTCTTATCTCCAATCTCCCTTTCCTCTCTTGAACCTGTTGTCACTTCTAAAATCTGTGCTCATCTTGTCTGCAACTCCATGTTTGAATATCTCCAATCTGGTTTCTGACCTTGCCACAGCACTGAAACAGCCGTAACCAAAGATGTAAATTACATCCTCTGTGGGTGGTGCATTATCCCTCCTCGACCTCTCTGCAGCCTTTAACATGGTCGACCACACCATCCTCCTTCAACTCCTTTCCTCCATTGTCCAACTCTGTGGGATTACCCTCACTTGGTTTCACTCTTGCCTATCCAATCATAAGTAAAGCATCTCTAGCAATGGCTTCTCTTCCCACCCCACGTCATTGCCTCTGGAGTCCCCCAAGGATCGATTGTTGGCCCCCTTCAACTACATGCAGCCCCTTGGTGACACAATCTGCAGACACGGGTTCAGCTTCCACAAGTACGCTGGTGAAGCCTATTTCTACCTCTCCACAACCTCTCTTGTGCCCTCCACTGCCATTCTGTTATCAAAAATGAGAAGTCGCACAACACCAGGTTATAGTCCAACAGATTTATTTAATTTTACAAGCTTTCGAAGCAGTTCGCTCCTTCGTCAGGTAAGTTAGCAATGAGAGAATCTCCCAGAATTCACAATTTAAACCCAGACAAAATCTATTCACATTATTCCCTACAACAAAGAGCACAGCCAAGACAATGAGATGTGTCCCAGGGGGTCCAACGTGTCAAACCACCTGCTGGCTGCATATCCTGTCAATTTGTGTTCTTGTGTTAGTCTTTTTAAAAAATAAAAAAAACACCTGGGAAGACCGGCCATGATGTCAAGTCACGTTCCGTATCGTGACATGAACCCGATATCGCGATTGAGGCCATCCTCATGAGTGCGGAACTTGGCTATCAGTTTCTGTTATCAGACATCTTGTCCAATATCCAGTCTTGGATGAACTGCAATTTCCTCCAGTTAAACAGTGGGAAGACTGAAGCCATTGTCTTTGCTCCCACCCCCAATAAACTCTGTATCCTCACCACCCTTTCCATCCCTCTCCTCGGCCATAGTCTCGGGCTGAACCAGATTGTTTGCAATTTCTGCATCCTATTTGATCTCGCGCGGTCCTCCATCACAAGGACTGTCTACTTCCACCTCCATAACATCGTCCGCCTCTGCCACTGAAACCCTCATCTATGCCTTTGTCACCTCCAGACTCGACTGTTCTAATGGTCTCCTGGCCGGGGTCCTGTTGTGCCTGCACCCTCCATAAATTTCAGTTCATCCAAAACTCTGCTGCCTATCCCACACCAAGTCTTGCTCACCCATCACCCCTGTCCTTGCTGACTTATGTTGGCTCCTGGTCTCTCTCCAACCCCCCTCCCCCACCACCCCTTCCAATTTTAAATTTCATTCTTGTGTTCCAATCTCTTCATGGCGGTGCCCCACCCTATCTCTGTAGCCTTCTCTGGCCCTACTCCCCTTCACCTCTGACTCTGGCCTTTTGTGCACCCCCCCTCCCCCCATTGGCGGTCATGCCTTCAGCTGTCTAGGCCCCACTCCGTGGAATTCCCGCCCTAAACCCTTCCACCTTTCTCTCCTACTTTACGACCCACCATTTTGACCAGACCCTTCTGATATCCTTCTTTGTCTCGGTGTCTATTTTTGTCTGATTTATGCCTCTTGTGAAGCGCCGAGAGACGTTTTCCTAGGTTAAAGTTGCTATATAAATGCAAGTTGCCTTTGTGTTGGGGTAGGTAGAAGTGGAAGGTCAGTCCCACAGAATAGAGGCAGTGGAGGAGGACGTGCAGTATGCTGCAATAGTCTATTGGGTTGTCTGAGTAACTTGTTCACTGGTTCGGCGTTATCGCCTCATCTTTGCCTCCCTCCTCGCTACTTCCCAATTCTTATTGACTGCCTTGTCATTTCCAGACTGTTTTGCCAATGCTGTCTTTGTCCTGCATAAGCACTAACTGATCTGCAGAATTAAAGCAGCAGCTTATTTGACTACCAGTGTGCAGTGGATTTGAATAAAATATGCATACATTTGTAGACATTGGGTTAGTTCAATAAGATGAATATAAACTCCTCCAAGAGGCAGTAAGGACATGAAGCAGAACTGTTCATGAGGTTTCATTCAAGCAAGGGATGTTAATGCAACATGTTGGAGCTGCCCCTCAATTTTGCATGTCATGTCGGTAGGACGTGGCATTGGACCCAGTTCTCGTCATACGTAGTTTCCAGTCTCTGCTGCCACCACATGGGGAGATGCTAAGTAAAGGTCAGGCACTTCCCCGAAAGAGAGGGAAAAAAAAGTCACCCCTGACCGTCCTTAAGCATTTCCGAGCAGCTTTGGTAGAGGCTTGGGAGCTGCTCGGGGTGATGGGGGAATATCCAAAAAAGGGGCAGAATGGAAAAAAAACTTTAAATAGATTAGTGTGGGTCTTTTGAGTCGCCACTTCCTCCTTTTTAAATCATTTTGAGATTTTACTATGAGTTCAAATGCTAATTAAAACTCATTTCCTTTCATTTGAAGTTGGAATTAATTCACTTTTTTTTTGTTGAATTTTAGTCAGTTTGTGTGGTCAATAAACAGATCGGACCAGCGGAATAATGGTGGCCAAACAGAGGATCCGGATGGCAAACGAGAAACACAGTAAAAACATCACACAGCGAGGGAATGTTCCTAAAAGTTCGGTAAGTTTTGGTTTATGTCTCTTTTCTAAATGTTCCATAAAGTTGAACTAAATCACTAGTGTATGGCGTGTCCTTTCGTCCTGTGGCATTTATATGATTTGTGGCTGATCATAAAATATAAGTCTCAATTCGATTTACTTCTCTACAGTGGTTCAATGATTAGACTGTACAACTAATAATTGAGGCTTTAAGAGTCTAATTTTTTTCCCCATCCAAACCCTTGTTGGGATTTTCAATAGGATGGCCAAACCGCATTGCAGAGAAATGAAAACTGCTGCACAGGGAGCTTCAGGCAGCACTGAAATACCATCTTATAGTAGCATCCAGAAAATTGAAATCGAAAGCATCTAAAAAGTGCACCTATAAAAAGAAGATACTCAATTGGTAATTGCTCAATCTAACTTTTTCCCTCCCCACTTATCAGGAAGACCTTCAATATCCATTTGTGACTTTGTCACTGTTTATTCAGTGTGCCCTTTCTCACTGATGTGATTTTTAGTTCTTGCCAAACGCTTACCAAAGGCTACTAACCAGCGGGTATTGTAATGTACCACTGAGGTGCCCCAGGCTGGGATAGAATAGAATCATAGAATGGTTACAGCATGGAAGAAGGCCATTCAGCCTGTCGAGCCTGTGCCGGCTCCATGCAAGAGCACCTCAGCTAGTCCCACTCGCCCGCCCTTTCCCCGTAGCCCTGAGCGGTACTTATCCAACTCCCTTTTGAAAGCAGTGAGTGAGTCGACCTCCACCACTCTTGTTTCAGGCAGTGCATTCCAGATCCTAACCACTCGCTGCGTAAAAAAGTTTTTTCTTACGCCGCCTTTGGTTCCTTTGCTTAATCACCTTAAATCTGTGTCCTCTGGTTCTGAACCCTGCTGCCAATGGGAACAGTTTCTCTCTCTGCTCTGTCTAGACCCCTCATGATTTTGAACACCTCTATCAAATCTCCTCTCAAGCTTCTCTGCTCTAAGGAGAACAACCCCAGCTTCTCCAGTCTATCCACGTAACTGAAGTCCCTCATCCCTGGAATAATTCTCGTAAATCTTTTCTGCACCCTCTCTAAGGCCTTCACATCCTTCCTAAATTGCGGTGCCCAGAATTGGACACACTACTCCAGTTGAGGCCGAACCAGTGTTTTATACAGGTTCATCATAATTTCCACGCTTTTGTACTCTATACCTCTATTCATGAAGCTCAGGATCCCATAAGCTTTTTTAACTGCTTTCTCAACCTGCCCTGCCACCTTCAACAATTTGTGCACCTATACCCCTAGATCTCTCTGTTCATGCACCCCCTTTAGAATTGTACCCTTTAGTTTATATTGCCTCTCCTCGTTCTTCCTACCAAAATGTATCACTTCGCACTTTTCTGCGTTAAATTTCATCTGCCATGTGTCCGCCCATTCCATCAGCCTGTCTATGTCCTCTTGAAGTCTATCACTGTCCTCCTCACTGTTCACTATACTTCCATGTTTTGTCATCTGCAAATTTTGAAATTGTGCCCTGTACATCCAAGTCATTGATATATATCAAGAAAAGCAGTGGTCCTAGTACCGACCCCTGGGGAACACCACTGTGTACCTTCCTCCAGTCTGAAAAGCAACTGTTCACCACTACTCTGTTTCCTGTCACTTAGCCAATTTTGTATCCATGCAGCCAGTGTCTCTTTTATTCCATGGGCTTCAACTTTGCTGGCAAGCCTAAATCGATGTACACCACATCAACCGCGTGTGTATGTGCCCGTAACACCGGTCCGGCCACCCCGTCGTGAACTGTCCCATGGTGTTGGCCGTTGCGTGTGTGTTGTACCTTTATATTTCAGTCACACAAGGTCGTACTAATGGAGCCTGTGAACCATTAACAGTGGCGTGTCTATTGTCATTACAGAAAACAACACCGGACGAAAAATCATCAGTTGGTCCCTGGCTGTTGGCACTTTTCATTTTCGTTGTTTGCGGATCAGGTAATTCTTTTTACTTTTATTTAAACTCCGATCTGGTATTTGAATCTACATTTAAGCTGCCTGAAATTTCCCTTCTTTGTGAATAAAATCTGGTTAAAACGGTCGCGAATCTTCAAATTCGGAAGGTGTGCTACATGAAAATAGCTTGTGTGAAATGAAGACTGTTCAAAACTTGCTGCTCATGGATATTACATTTCACAAAGTCTAATGTTTTCTAAGGAGCTTGTTTTCAGGCAGCTTGCATTTAATCAAAAGTTGACCCCGTTCAGTAGAAAATAGAATTCATTTCTGTTTTAGTTGGCGATCCGACTTTTTTTGAAAGTCTTGTGTGTTCTTTCAATTTGATTTATTTTTATTTCATTTCTTTCCACCCTCTTGCTTCTGGCTTTTGGAGTATCTGTCATGGTTGACTGCTGTTTCCCGGCCCCTCTCGTGAATGTTCCTTTCACGCCACCCAGCTTTGAAAGCAGGTGTATGAGAGGAGATCTTTTACAATTTTATAAGAAACTAAATGGAATAAAAAATATTAATCCTGAGCACTATTTCAAGTCGAACCACAACTGCAGCACCAGGTGACATGGGTGCAAACTGATAAAAGGTAAGTTCAGGACTGATACCAGGAAGCACTTCTTTACACACTGCCTAATACTTATAAAGATGTAAAAACAGCAAATGCTGGAAATACTCAGCTGGTCAGGCAGCATCTGTGGCAAGAGAAACAGAGTTAATCTCTGTTTTTATTTCAGATGCCAGGAATCTGCAGCATTTTGCTTTTGTACCTATAAAGATGTTCTGGGTAGTAGAAAGAGTCATACAAGAGGCAGTTGGATGTTGTGATGGAGTTGCAGGTTTTGATGGAAAGATGAGCTGAAGGAACCGACTGGCCTACCTCACCTGTACTTATCTTTGTGAACCTGGAGCTCTTTCTAAACATCTTACTTTTAAAATATAAAAACATCTGTCACGTTCCCAGTTACTTTGCACTTGTTGCCGTTGTGGCTCCTGAATGCTGCCACGTAGCATTGTAACATGAGAGGGGAAGACTTCAATTAGAAAACAAACATTTTGCATGATGGGTAGAGTAGATTTGTGTTTTTTAACCAGGCTACTCGGCCATGCACGTGATGTACATCTGTTTCTTGCTTGGCAGTAGTGCAGATTGTTTTAGTGCACAGGTGTGCCCAGAAGAGTGATAAATATCGCATACAGTGGGAGCCAGTGAAGATTTAATTTGATTATTTTTGATTGAATTTTTTAAATATATAATATGTAAAAATTCTACTGCTAACTGAGCAAATTGTTGCACTCCGAGATTACTTAGTTAAATCAGCTGCCCTTCTTTAACCATTGTGGTTTGCTAAATCTTTTACATGTTGTCTTGCTTTAATGTTCTATAAATTTGACTTTTGGCCATTTTGCTCTCAAGGTGCCCATAGTGTTCTCTGTAAATACTTTCACCTGGATTATGAAAATAATCTACCAGCAATAATCTGGCGAGACAAAGGTGGGTGAAGATAATTCAGTTCCCTCCATTCTCCACATTCCTACAGCCTTCGCTTCTGTTCCCCTTGACTCTCGCGCGCTCTCTCTCTCGCGCATGTGCTCTCGCTCTCCAGCCAGAAAATGCACCGTTCCTTGGATAAAAGACTAGACTAGTTAACCGGACTTTTGAAAATCCTGCTCTTCAACCAACTTCTGTAAAGTCTGCAAGAGCGATCTGGGACAATTATTGAAGATAATTGGCAAAGAAAACAAGAGGGGAGATGAGAATTTTGTTTACACAGTGATGAATCTGGAATGCACTGCCTGAAAAGGTGATAGAAGCAGATTCAGTAGTAAGTTTCAAAAGAGAATTGCATAAATACTTGAAAAGGAACAATTTGCAGAGCTATGGAGGAAGAGCAGGGGAGTGGGACTAATTGGAGAGCTTTCAAAGAGCCGGCACAAACACGATGGACCGAATGGCCTCATTCTGTGCTGTATTATTCCATGACTTGTTCCTTTTCCACATTCCAACCCTTTGAGCAAGTATTTAACTTCTGCTTTGACTGCCTTTCTGGTAGCACAGCTAATATCAACTGCTCCTTAAGCTGATCTAATTCCATGGCTAATTAACATAGATATTAAATGCAGCAGTGTTTGTATTTGGAATGTGTGTGTATCACCTTGACTTATTTTTTCCCTATTTTCATCAGCTTTATCTAAAAGTGACCTTGAGGGGGGGGAAAAAGCTCCAGTCAGTTTTAGAATGGTGAATGTTGACGAGCTTACTTGCTATGGCTCCGTTCTAGCATTCTGTGTTCCTCGGGAAAAATATCTTCTGTATAATATCCATTTTTCCTTCACAAAGGTAGTGGCTCCTCCTTCCTGCAGTGCCTGCTGAATCAGTGACCCCGTTTTAAAAAGAGAGTTTCGGGCACTGGTGTGCAAAATACTGCCCCAACTAATCATTACAGAAACCGAAAATGCCAGAAATGTACACCAGGCTGATCAGCATCTGAAAGAGAAAGATAGGTTAATGTTTCAGGTAGAACACATTTATCATAGAATCATACAGCACAGAAGGGGGGGTCATTCGGCCCATCGTGCCTGTGCCGAGAAAGAGCTGTCTCATTTGTCCCACTCCCCTGCTCTTTCCCCATAGCCCTTACTATTTTCTCCCGTTTCAAGTATTTATCTAATTTCCTTTTGAAAGTTATTATTGAATCTGCTTCCACCACCCTTTCAGGTAGTGCATTCCAGATCATCATAACTCGCTGCGTAAAAAAAAATTCTCATCTCCCCTGCTGGTTCTTTTGCCGCTTATATCTGTATCCTCTGGTTACCAACCCTCCTGTCAGTGGAAATAGTTTCTCCCTAGTTACTCTTATCAAAACCCTTCATAATTTTGAACACCTCCATTAAATCTCCCTCAACCGTCTCTGCTCTAAGACGAACAATCCCAGCTTCTTTAGTGCCTCCATACAACACCTTGTCGTTTCTTGTAACCATTTTTTAAAGACGCAGAGACATGTACTACTATTCCGAGGGAAATCCTGTCAATAACTGATTCCTCCAGCAACACTTCTGATCTTTGGCCACCCACTACGGAGAGAGGTGGGTGGGGGTAAGGGGGGGGGGGGCGGTGGCGGGCAAGTCGTAGGACCTTCTCTTAGGTCTGCCCCGGGTCTGGCGAAGGCGGTCATTCACGGGTCCAGGATGAGTGCGGCCTGCAGGGGATTGTCGCTCTGGCTGCCTGCCTCTCGTTCGCTGTCTAGTCCGTGCCTGGGTAGCCTTGGAAAGGGAACATGCGGTGTCCTTCCGCAGTCAGTGGGCATCGCAGGGAACAGATTGTCTTGTCGACACCGATAATATGCTTTGAATTATGAATTAGATTTTATGTTTAATTATATTAGTGGTGCCTCTTCAGTTTGAGCGGGCACTTATGCAGTTGTCTTTCTTCCAGTGTCACTGGGGCAACCCAGCATCACCCCTATTGGTTTATTTTAAAACCGAATCATAGAATAATACAGCACAGAAGGAGGCCATTCGGCCCATTGAGTCTGTGCTGGCTCTTTCAAAGAGCAATCCAGTTAGTTCCACTCCCCAGCTCTTTCCCCATGTCCCTGCAATTTTTTCTCCTTGTATTTATCCAATTCCCTTTTGAACTGCCATAACCTACAAGGCTACGGACCAAGAGCTGGAAAGTGGGATTAGGCTGGATAGCTCTTTTTCAGCCGGCACAGAAACGATGGGTCGAATGGCCTCCTTCTGTGCCGTAAATTTCTATGACTATTGAATCTGTATCCAATAGGCAACTGTTCCTCCAGCAGACCCTGAAGGAAGGGAAAGTGTCCATGCTGTTGTTTGGAGAGGTGTTTAATAGACTGAACTTCTTCAAACCAACAAAGGTGGTGAAAACAAGTAGCTGTAATTTAACAACAACAACTACTTGTATTTATATAGCACCTTTAACGTAGTAAAACGTCCCACGGTGCTTCACAGGAGTGTTATAAGACAAAAAATTTGACAGCCACATAAGGATAAATTAGGGCAGGTGACCAAAAGCTTGGTCAAAGAGGTAGGTTTTAAGGAGCGTCTTAAAGGAGGTAGTGAGGCGGAGAGGTTTAGGCAGGGAGTGCCAGAGCTTAGGGCCCAGGCAACAGAAGGCACGGCCACCAATGGTTGAGCGATTATAATCAGGGATGCTCGAGGGCAGAATTAGAGGAGCGCAGATATCTTGGGGGTTGTGGGGCTGAAGGAGATTAGAGATAAGGAGGGGCGAGGCCATGGAGGGATTTGAAAACAAGGATGAGAATTTTCAAAACGAGGTGCTGCTTAACTGCGAGCATAGGGGTGATGGGCGAATGGGACTTGGTGCAAGTTAGGACACAGGCAGCCGAGTTTTGGATGACCTCAAGTTTACGTAGGGTAGAATGTGGGAGGCCAGCCAGGAGTGCGTTGGAATAGTCAAGTCTAGAGGTAACAAAGGCATGAATGAGGGTTTCAGCAGCGGATGAGCTGAGGCAAGGGCGGAGACGGGCGATGTTACAGAGGTGGCAATAGGCGGGCTTAGTTATGCTGCGGATACGTGGTCGGAAGCTCATTTCAGCGTCAAATATGACACCAAGTTTGCGAACAGTGGTTCAGCCTCAGATTAACTGTTAAAGTAGGAGGTGGGGGAAGTGGTGGTGAGGGTAGGAGTTCTCCTTTAATAGTAATATTTATGCCCATTGGCAAAGGTTTCACAGTGCTGTTCAAACATCACTGCTGTGTGTACACGGTCACAATGACCCCATTAAAATATGCGATTTTATTGATTTTTATTTTTGCAGATTCCCCAGGGTGCAGTATAATGGTTATGCCACGTAGCCACTTGAAATATGCTGTTCTTTAACTAAGTACATGCGACATTGTATAATATGATTTACAAATAAATGTTCAGCTTTCTGCCATCCTTTGTACAGACCTACATGACCGACTAAAAGTATGTATTGGCCTTGGAAGGAGTGCAGCGCAGATTCATCAGAATGTTACCAGGGCTCCGAGGGTTAGATTATGATGACAGATTACATAAACTCTGTTTGTATTCCCTGGAATACAGAAGGTTAAGGGATGATTTGATGTTTTTAGGATTTTGAAAGGAATTGACAGGGTAGAGAGAGAGAAACTTTTTCCGTTGATGGGGGGAGTCCCGGACAAAGGGAAATAACCTTAAAATCAGAGCCAGGCCATTCAGGAGAGAAGTTGGGAAACACTTCTTGCCACTAAGAGTGGCACTCTCTCCCATGAAAAGCAGTCAATTAATAATTTTAAATCTGAGCAATAGATTGTTGCTGGACAAGGGTATAAAAGGATATGGAACCAAGGTGGGTGGATGGAGTTAAGATACAGATCAGCCATGATCTCATTGAATGGTGGAACAGGCTCGAGGGACTGAATGTCCTAGTCCTACATCATTAAATAAATTTAAAACAGAAATAGACAGTTTCCTAGAAGTAAAGGGCATTAAGGGTTACGGGGAGCGGGCAGGAATTTGGACACGAGTCTAGGTTCGGATCGGTCATGGCCCTGTGGGTAGTGGAGCGGGCCCAGGGACCGTGTAGCCTGATTCTGCTCCTATTTCGTGTGTGCAATTCTGTTAGATGCAGGAGATGGTTCTGTGATAGATAGTAGATTGGTGGTTAGGATCAGATCAGCCATGATCTTATTGAATGGCGGAGCAGGCTCGAGGGGCCGATTGGCCTACTCCTGCTCCTATTTCTTATGTTCTTATGTTATGTAACAAGGAGTTTGTGGGGCGGGGTCATTAACACACTTCTGGCATTTTAATGGGCAAAACTTGGACTATGACTTCAAATAACAGACAATAAAGTAAGATGTGCATTTTTGGCAGGACAAAATGTCGCATCATCCATAAGCCTTTTTTTCTCGAGTATTGAGTATAAGAGAGCAAGCATTAGATACTTTTTAATTCAAAAGTATTTCTGGTATCCTTATCCTGTGCCTTTTTAAAGTGTCCAAAAAACATTTTTGTACAATTTATTTCCTTATTTTGTTCCCTTCCCCAAGTCTTCCTGCACTAACTAGGTGAAGGACAGGCTAGAGACTTGCTCCCAGGCACTGCCAGTCCTGCTGTGGGCTAATCTCTTGGGTACTCTCAAATGCCATGGGATGACTGCCATGCCTTTTCTCCCCCAGTCCTCTCTGGGTATTGATGAGCCCAGCTCCCTCTGAATGCCTTCATAGAGGCAAGAGTCAGGAGCTTGCTGTGTTGAATTGCAGCTGAGTGCCTATGCCCCCTTTTTTCTTTTCTTCCATTCCTATATCCATAAATTACCCTTGCTGAGGCTTTACACCAATTCCAGGCCTCTGAAACAGACTCCCAGAAGGTGTACAAGAGTGCAATGGCTTTCTTTTCTGTGGAGGCCGCTGGGCTCTCTTGTTCCAGGACAAGTAACTTACCATGTGGAGCTTCAATGCAAATCCACATCTTGTGAACTGATCCCACAGTGCCCATTGGTGTGCGCCCTGGGCTAGGAAAAAGATTGGGAGAGAAGTCGGCCCGGGTTCCCTGCTTCTGTGTACCTTGCCCGTGTAGAAGGTGGAAGAAGGGAAACTAGTCAATAATGAACGGGACAAAAGAGTCTTTACCCACCCAATGCTAGGAGAGCACTCTGCACCGCAGTGATGTGCAGATTGCTTTTCAACAACATACTGAAGGCTACGGACAGACTTCAGCTGACTGCCATTGATGTACTGGCTTACTGTAGATACCTTGGATGCTGGATGTATGTGGCCACAAGTAATGTAATCTTGCTTGGCCATGGTTCCCAGCTTATGAGCCTCGTCAGGTCTGATGTTCCTACACTGGAATCCAGGCTCAAGATCTGACAGTGTCACCATCAACAGATCTGTAGCAAGGAAAGCTTCTTGCCCAACTGTTTCTTCCTCCAGTATTTAGTTGTCGGCTCCTGTCTTCCATCAGCAGGATGGTGTACCAACAGGCACATTTCGGGATCTTTTGACAATTTTTCCACAGAGGATTTGGAGAAAGAGTTGCTTTAAATGTTGTTAAAGCATAGCGTATTCATTGTTTTATTTTTGAAAGGCTTGGAAACTGTACACAATAAGCAATTCATTAGATTGTCTTGATAATCGATAAACACCACATGCCCATTATGTTGGGGAGTTGCTGATCTTAAGGACGTGGTTGACAGGGGAGGTGTATTCCTGCAGATTTTTTCAGATGTGTACGGTAGAGTGATGAACATTCAGAGAGGTCATTCTTACAGGTGCTGGTTTACGGACCTTCTTGTGGAGAAGGTATTGTAGGAGCAATGTGTTTGACATTTGCAGTCTGCTAGAAGTGCTCCTCGTAATAGCCCACTAGAAAATCCTGCGATTAGTGGATATGTATTTGATTTGCCAACCTACATTTAAAAAAAATCTATTTTATTTGCTAAAGCAAATCAGCAGATGGCCATTAACTTCTACAGTAAGCACTTCCTTTCTCTGAACAGTCGCCTACCATTGTCTAGCACAATAACAGCTTTCTAAATGTTAACTGAAGCTGCGGTCGTGTGAAATGTCGTCTTCAGAACCTCCTTTCGTTGTTAAAGTCAAATTTGGAGTCTGCCAATTTTTTTTTTTATTTTTTTTAAAGACGTCTGAATAGTGACTGCAGTTCATTCCAGCAGTGTGAAAACATTGAATTAATGTGCAAACCAAAGCTGCACCAGCCTTCTCATTTCAAAAGGTGTCAATTAATTCAGTTCCCTTGCAGGCCCAGGATTCCTTCAAGCCAGTTCTCTACTGATGTCATCTGCACTTAAAATTATTTTAAAAAACGAACAGTTATGTAACTTTTTTAAGAAGTCCTGGCAGTGACAGTAGCTCTCAAAAGATTTGTGTTAATTTTTCATTTGATTTTAAAATAACTCACTCTATTCTTTTATTTCCCCCTGCAGCTATCTTCCAGATTATTCAGAGTATCCGGATGGGCATGTGAAATGGACAAAGTTCAAAGTTCTGTACCTTTTTAAGTGTCTTGCTGTTAATTCCAGCTATGAGTCTGACCATTCCAACACTTCCTTTGGCTTACAAACGATGGATCTTACAGAATTAATCTTTCTGTGATTGCTTTTGAAAGAAACTTTTAATTCCATGGTGTTGCTAAAAGTCTAGTTCATTCCTTCGTGTGTCCCAGGAAGGCAAGGATACAGTAAAAGCCATCCAGCAATTTAATTTTGTATTTTAATCAGGGAAACCGTTTGTAAGTTCATATTTAATGTGAATATTTTATCATTATATATAGTTGGTATGTAGGTAAGAACCTTTTTTGTGTATTCAAAAAAAAAATTTGCCCATTCTTTCACAAATCCTTTAAAATTGTAGAGAAGATGGTTCTGCTGCCTGTCCACTTTGAGATACAAAATGTGCATCTTTCTAAATTAAATTTATAATTCCAGAAAAGTGCCTTCTTTTTGTATATTAAAATGTACAACCATTTTAGGACTTAGATGGGAATGCTTCTCTGATTTTTGAAAGTAAATTGATTTTGATTTTTTTTTGTTGTTGAAATAAGAGTGATCTATCTCTAATGTCTTAAAATGTTTTAATGTCTGATCGATGTAATAGACTAGGTCTAATTTTTTGGGAGAGAGAAGAGAATGGGTGGGGTTGGGGTTGGGGGGGCGGGGGGAGGTTGGGTTTTAAGAGACCTGAGGCAATCCGGGTGCTGAAAACGTGCACCGGCATTCTTCGAATCGAAAGCTTTCCCATTCACTTCAGGGGCAAGCACAGCCGGTTCAAAGTTGTGTTCACAGGCAGTTTCTTCTCTCAGCGGTAATTGAAACGAGCAAAATACAAGAAGCTTCTCCATTGTCAACACTGTACTGTCTGATAATGTTGTAAATCACGGCATGCTGATATCGCCACATTTCCTGACCGCTTGGTTGCTGCTTTGTCTTATCAGGACCAATCGATTGTGTTTGACTGTAAGCAACTGCAGCATTTGTCGCCCAAATAAATATATTTTTGCTTGATTTGGCTGATGTACTCATTTAAATCTCGTTGCCTTCAAATATAAATGACTTAGGAACAGTTAATAAGTGATAAATAATTACCGTCAAGGACCATACATGCATACTGCTGTCGTTGATTTTTCCATTGGGAGTTGAGGCCAGGTATAGTCTTCTGGTGAAGTGGGGTTAGCGGGTGGGGGGGATCATCGGACCAGGGCGGACATGTAATTCAGTCCTTATTTTAAATCATGTATTCGATCCTTGCTTATTATATTTTCATTATTAAAATTTGGACACAAGAATTTATAATGAAAACTGCCAATGTAAACCTGTCACGCTGTAATTACATTCTCCCACCAGTGGTGGCGCTGCATCTATAAAGCCTGCATTCCACTTGCATGTCTCACACTTGCACCTGATTGGCTCAAGTGCCCTGTTCAAAAAGCTGAGCGACTGAGCAGGCAGAGAACCTACCAATAAAAAAGTAGTTTGTCTTCCCGAGAGGGTGCAGAACATTCTGCAGGGGGTGGGGGAGGGGAAAGAGGCAGAAGTCGTGGTCCATGTCAGAACCAACGACATAAGGAGGAAGAGGGTTGAGGTCCTGCAGTCAGAGTGTAAGGAGCTAGGGAGGAAGTTAAAAAGCAGGGCCTCCAAGGTAATCATCTCTGGATTACTCCCACGCGCTAGAGAGTAGAAATAGGACAATATGGCAGGTTAATGTGTGGCTAGAGATGTGTTGCAGGAGGGAGGGCTTCAGATTCCTGGGCATTGGGGCCAGTTCTGTGGCAGGAGGGACCTGTTCAAGATGGGCGGGTTGCACCTGAACAGAGATGGGATCAATATCCTTGCAGGCCGGTTAACTAGTGCTGTGGGGGATGGGCACCAGCATTTTAAATTAGAAACAAGGTGCACAAAGGACTGGGAGAGACATAATACAGAATTAGGTGGGATCATAGAAAGTACCAAGAGGTCTAAGTTAGGTTTGGAGTGCACGTGTGTAAATGCATGAAGTGTGATTAATGGTGTGGTGAGCTGCAGGCGTAAATAGCCACGTGGGAATTGATTTAGGGGCGATCACTGAGCCCTAGCTCAAAAAAGGGGAAAATTTGGATGCTCAATATTCCTGGGTACAAGGTATTCTGGAAAGATAGGGAAGGAAAAAGAGGAGCTTTAGTAGTTTTGATTTAGGAAAATATTAGTGCTAGAAATTGAGAATGTTCTTGAGGGGTCAAAGATGGAACCTATTTGGTTGGGGGTTGAGAAACAATAAAGGAGCTATTATGCTACTTGATGTATTTGCCACCAAATAGTGGGAAGGAGATTGAGGAGCAGATATGCAAATAAATTACTGAGGTGCAAGAACTATAGAGCAATGATAATGGGAGACTTTAACTTCCCCAATGTTGAATGGGGCAGTGATTGTGTTAAGGGCAGAGCAGGGGAGGAATTTCTGAAGTGCATTCAGGAGAATTTTTTTGATCAGTATGTTTCCTGCCCAACGAGGAAAGGCATTGCTGGATCTAGTCCTGGGGAATGAAGTGGGTCAAGTGCAGATTGGCCTAGTTGGAGAGCATCTTGAAGGAGAAAGAATTGCAGGGATATGGGGAAAGAGAGGGGGAGTGGGACTAACTGGATTGCTCTTCAAAAGATTTGTATGTGCCATGAACATTGCTGGTGTCACCGGCAACTCGAGCTAACGGTTGCTGAAAATGGCTGCAGCGCTACCATGGAAAAATTCGCGCTGGGGGTTGGCGATGTGGAGCGGAGCGCTAACTTGCCGTGCAGCACCCTCCTGGTGGTAATGGAGGCCTCTGACCCGAAGTTCCCGTCCACAGTCGGCGTTACAGCTTCTTGCAGCCTGTGGGAGCGAGGCTGTGGAGCATTTAAAGGGGCTATGCATTCAAAACTAATAAATTAAAATCAAGTGAAAAAATGCATTTTTCAGCCCTTACTGCCTTTCAAAAATACACAAACATTAAAAATAATTCCCAAATGGCAGTCTTCAGCTCTTAAAGCTGAATTGTCTTCCACACCTAAAAGAAATAGTAAAAGTGCTTCAGCACTAACACAAATGGCTCAGCGAGCCAGGGAAGGGGCAGCCAGGGTCTCGCCACGCAGCTGTGTGCAGGGGGTCAACACTGCACAGGGGCAAGGAGGCCCTCCAGAAAGAACGATGTGGGACCACATCACCGAGGCTGTCACTGCCAGCAGTGTCGTCCCCACCACATGGCTCCAGTGCCCAAAGAAGCTTCATGACCTCAGACCACTGGTCAAGGTCAGTAAATGCATCTTCAAAAGCTGTCTCTTACTAACTGCACCACTAGCCTCGCACACCTCTCAATGCACGATCTCCCTCTGGCCCCCAGCCACAATAACTCACCTACCAAGAATCTCTACCAATCACGAGGCACAGCGTCCATTCCTAGCATCACCTGAGCAGCATTCTTGGCAGGGACATGGCTGAGCCTTTGGCAAGCAGTGGGGCAAAAAGGATACAAGACGCTGGTATCCTTATACGTTATCCTCCTTCTCGCATGCACCTCTTGCTTTCTAGCCCTCCCCTCACCACAACTCTACCCTTGTGCCTTCCTCATTTCACGCACCCAAGAAATGCAGCCTGCCCAGCCAATGGTTGGCCAAGAAGAGGGAGAGAAGAGAAGAAGATGATGATTGATTTGACACTTGCAGCCACCAGCTCCTCAAGGTCGACCAGCAAGGCCATCTGCAGTGTCCCCCACTGAAACTCAGCAGCCTTCCACCAGCCATACTGCAGCCACTGGGGTAGCACTGTGTGAGATCATTAGGATAGGCAAAGGCACACACAAGTCAGTCACCAAGAGAATGCACAAGGGTGATGAGTTGAATTCTTGATGTCATATTGGATGGATAGATGTATAAAGTTGGATTGGAAAGTTTGCTTTGTGGTGGCTTTTATTTCAGCATTGTGGCCAAGGGGATGCTGTGATGGTCAGTAACAGAGGGAAGGTAAGGTGTGGGACTAATGTTGAAAGGGGAATTGGGGTTGTGATCACTGGGACTGCAAGGGGATGATTCCATCCCAGATATCCCGGCCAGAAAGGGGCTGTCTGAGTTGCATCCTTCCTTCTGCTCCCTCCTCTTGTGCTTCCTCCTCCTCGGCTTCTTCCTCTTCTGTTTCTTCCTTTTCTGTGTCTTCCTCTTTCCTCTGCGAGCAGATGCTGTAAATCTGAAATGACATCATAAAATGCTGGAAATACTCAGCTGGTCAGGCAGCATCTTGACCTGAGACGTGAACTCTGTTTCTCTCTCCACAGATGCTGCCTGACCTGCTGAGTATTTGCAGCATTTTCTGTCTTCTCAGAGGCCTTCCTTTACCATACGAGGCCTTGCAAGTGTCCAGCAGCACTACCTGCACACTTAAAAGGCTTTTAACAACTATTGCAGCAAGCCACTACTTCAATAAAATAAAAAAAAACAGTCCAAAAGCTTAAATGCAAACTTACCTGAAAGATGTGTGTGTCCCTTTGAGAGGTGCTGACAGCGCCTCTGTCAGTCAGCTTGCACGCTAGGTTTATGCGGGACCCGTCACCAGCTGGCGGACGAGCGGTGGCCGCCGCTTTCTTCACTTAACGCCGCGCTAACGGGTGGCGCTAAGGTCGGGGATTTCTCCCCCAAGATTTCCACTACCCTTCGTGTGAAGAATTGTTTGCTGACATCACCCCTGAACGGCCTGGCCCTAATACCTGAAAAGGAAACAATTGCAGGGCTATGGGGAAAGAGCAGGGGAGTGGGACTAATTGGAGGGCTCTTTCAAAGAGCTGGTACAGGCACGATGGGCTGAAGGGCCTCCTTCTGTGCTGTATGATTCTATGTTATGATTCTCTAATGTGAAAGGTCATTTCATTAGAAAGTGCTGATAGTCTGTTAATGTTGCATTTGTACATATGGCAGTGATACTTCCTTATTATCCGCTGTGTAGCAGATGTTGTCCTTAAATGCCATGACTGGTGCAAATCAGCCCCCTGCAGTATGTGTTGTGATAGGGTCAGTGGGTTGATATGGGAAATGTTAACAAGATTCATATGCAACTCTAAAGGGAAATCTGTGAAGTGAAATTTTATTTTGGTACAGATATGTTGATTTGGTTATTCAAACGGCTTGATTTTTGTTTTGTTTCTGATCAAACTCATGTTTCTTTTTAAGGAGTTCAGTTCATGGACTCCAGGTGGAGAAAGGCTCAGTGTGGTAATGTTTTTTTTATTATTCGTTCCTGGGATGTGGGCGTCGCTGGCAAGGCCGGCATTTATTGCCCAACCCTATTTGCCCTTGAGAAGGTGGTGGTGAGCCATCTTCTTGAACCGCTGCAGTCCGTGTGGTGATGGTACTCCCACAGTGCCGTTAGGGAGGGAGTTCCAGGATTTTGACCCAGCGACGTTGAAGGATCGGCGATATATTTCTAAGTCAGGATGGTGTGTGACTTGGAGGGGAACTTGGAGGTGGTGGTGTTCCCATGTGCCTGCTGCTCTTGTCCTTCTTGGCGGTAGAGGTCGTGGGTTTGGGAGGTGCTGCCGAAGAAGCCTTGATGAGTTGCTGCAGTGCATCTTGTAGATGGTACACACTGCAGCCACGGTACGCTGGTGGTGGAGGGAGTGAATGTTTAAGGTGGTGGATGGGGTGCCAATCAAACGGGGCTGCTTTGTCCTGGATGGTGTCGAGTTTCTTGAGTGTTGTTGGAGCTGCACTCATCCAGGCAAGTGGAGAGTATTCCATCACACTCCTGACTTGTGCCTTGTAGATGGTGGAAAGACTTTGGGGAGTCAGGAGGTGAGACACTAGCCGCAGAATACCCAGCCTCTGACCTGCTCTTGTTGCCACAGTATTTATGTGGCTGGTCCAGTTAAGTTTCTGGTCAATGGTGACCCCCGGGATACTGTGCCCCTCAATAACACTTCAGCCCATCCTTTGCAAATGACTCAATGTGCTGGCGCTAGAACATGTGAGCCAACCAGGTCTTTCTGTAGAGCGGCAGGTTGATTCCGATTTGAACAGGGTGGCAAGGTGTCGTTACATTTTGGCGGGGTTTGATGGGGTACATTGCATTACAAGAGAGACTGAGAAGCACATTGTTCCCTCTTGCAATGTCCTTGATGTAATGTGTATGAATGACTTCTGTGTCCAAGAATAGAAATATTTTTTATAAAAATGCCTGATGTTCTCTACTGTTAGAAGTCGCACAACACCAGGTTATAGTCCAACAGTTTTATTTGAAATCACGAGCTTTCGGAGCGGCTGCTCCTTCGTCAGGTGAAGTGACAAGTGACGAAGGAGCAGAGCTCCGAAAGCTTGTGATTTCAAATAAAACTGTTGGACTATAATCTGGTGTTGTGCGACTCCGCATCACATTCTCTTCTGTTGAGGAGGGGTGAAGAAAAGGTGGTAAATATTTAGATTTACTTAATATCCTCCATTTATACTTTTCTGCTCTTGTTTCTGGTTAAGATGGTAATTGTGGTGTGGTATTGAGGTGTATAGAACAGGACCGTCCCTGGTTCCATCCCTAGTCTGACCCAGTTTACCTGTCGATGTCAGCTGTAGTTCGGTGGGTAGCACTCTTGCCTCTTGAGGCAGAAGGTTTTGGGTTCAAGTCCCGCTCCAGTGACTTGCTCTAGGCCGACACTCCCAGTGCAGTGCTGAGGGAGTGCTGCACTGTCGGAGGTGCCGTCTTTCGGATGAGACGTTAAACCGAGGCCCCGTCTGCCCTCTCGGGTGGACGTAAGAGATCCCACGGCCACTATTTCGAAGAAGAGCCGGTGTCCGGGCCAATATTTATCCCTCGAATTGGCTGCCACACTTGCTACAACAGTGACTACACGTCAAAAAGTATTCTGTTTGCTCTAAAGCGCTTCGGGACGTCCCGAGCTCGTGAAGGCGCGGTCGAAATGCAAATGATCTCAGCTGCGATAGTGTTACAATTGAGTTTAGCGTCTGCATGGTCGGTGAGGGGGAATCGGCCAGGATTCTTGCTCTTGATCACTGGGCTCCTCCTGGCCCCCACAAAAAAATCTTCTAACAGCCCTTCCCCCCACATTAAATTTCCGATTGGAGCTGCCGGCGCTTCCGCCCTCCCCGATCGGTGAGCGTCTGGGCAGCGCTCATAGCTTTGGCGGGATTATGGAATGAGGTTTGGCCCTCCGAGGACAGTTCAGGCCTCTCCGCAGGCACGAGTGTTCCTCCCACTGTCTGCCCAGAGTTCAAATCTACCCTCTTGATACAAGCCGCAAGCCTTCCTTTGGCAGGTTATTGCCTGCGGTAAGGCCAGCCACAGCCAGCTCAGCTCACAGCAGCTGGTCAGAACAGCCACTATTTTACATTGCCCTTGACCGCACCTGTGATTTTTTTTTTAAAGAGCCGTGTTACTCTGTTCAAGTTGTCAGTGTCCTCCCCCCTCCCCAGTTTCACATCTGCTTGCAGTTTGTCTTCTGATAAGTGATGTTTGGTTGTGTGCTATTTCTGTAGAGGCTCTTTCTACTCCTAGTAGCCATGATGTGGAGATGCCGGTGTTGGACTGGGGTGGACAAATGTGAGAAGTCGCACAACACCAGGTTATAGTCAGGTGAAGTCGAAGGAGCAGCGCTCCGAAAGCTTGTGATTTCAAATAAAACTGTTGGACTATAACCTGGTGTTGTGCGACTTCTCACATTACTCCTAGTAGGGCTGGGAGTGCTACCCTTTGCTACCTCATCCTTTTGGCAAGGCAGGTACTTCGGGGGCCTGTGTGTGAATGCTGCCTTGACTGGGGTGACGACGACACCCACCCGAATTATAGGGTGCACTTTCTGGATACTTTTCAACTGATGCGGCAATCTCCCGCCCCCACCCGCTCCACTGCCTCCTGTCCTGTGATGTCGGTTACTGTTAACTGGGTGGCGGGTGAATGACTCTGAAGTTGAAACCTATTCCTTCAAGCCAATGTAACTTTCTAATGGTTTTATTATTTGCGAGCGGGGAAGGGGGGGTGAGGGAGGGAGGAAACCTTCTCCGTCAAGCATGGGAACCTCCAAGTCACGCACCATCCTGACATGGAAGTATATTGCCGTTCCTTCATTGTCGCTGGGTCAAAACCCTGGAACTCCCTCCCCAACAGCACTGTGGGAGCACCTTCACCACACGGACTGCAGCGGTTCAAGAAGGCGGCTCACCACCACCTTCTCGAGGGCAATTAGGGATGGGCAATAAATGCTGGCCTTGCCAGCGACGCCCACATCCCATGAACAAATTTTTTTTAAAAACTGTCTTTGGGTCATCCCATTCAGGCCTTTTGTCTTTGTTGGCCAAATGGGTGTGTGTTGTGGGGCCATTGGGGGGGGGGGGGCGGTGGCTGCACACATCAAGTTTTGAGTCCTCATCGCCTTTAATCTGCGTATATCTCAAGTGGCTGATACTGACAGATTTATGATTTATCCACTAATGATGTAACAGTGCTTAAAAAAAGACATTTTTCCAACCTCCAGGCTCACAAAATTCAAGCAACATAAACCAGCAAATAAGAAATGTAAATTCCAATACGACTGAGTCATTTGGGCTTTGAATGCTGACTTGCCACGCTTTAGGGGGCTGTAGTTTGCACACCCCAACCACATTGCACTCCATGCACCTCACCTTATAAGTTTGTTGCCCTGGGAGATACTAATTAATGAAAGTTTGCCAAATATGCACAAAAACACTGATTTGTTTTTTTTTTAAAAAGGACAGCATCTGTTGATTTTTTTTAATCATTATTTATATTTAAGATTATCTGTCTCATTTTTGCAATGCGTAGTGAGACAGTGTACCTATTCCCCCATCTGCTGGACATCGCCGGTACTGCAGCAATATTGTGCTCGGCTTAAGAGGGCAGGGCCACCTCAAAATTTCTCACTGATCTTAAACACTGCATTTTGTTTGGACAGTAGGTGCTTGAGATCTACTTTTGCTTGGAGTTTGTACGTGGAATTTTGTCCCTATTCTCAAGACCACGCACGATTCCAAATATTTCCCCATTTTCATAATCAGCATCTAATATGAAACATGGAACTCATATAAAACATATGCCGGGTTTGAGGTCCTGGTCTTCAAACACTCTCTTCCTCAGGTGACCGAAGGCTGCACTGGCACACTGAAGGCGGTGTTGGACTTCGTCATTGATGTCTGCCCTTGTTGACAGTAGGCTCCCGAGGTATGGAAAGTGGTCCACATTGTCCAAGGCCTCGTCATGGATTTTGATAATCGGGGAGCAGTACTGTGTGGCGGGGGCAGGTTGGTAGAGGACCTTTGCCTTGTGGATGTTTCGTGTAAGGCCCATGCTCTCGTACGCTTCGGTGAAGGTGTTGACGATGGTTTGGAGTTCAACCTCCGAGTGAGCGCAGACGCAAGCGTCGTCTGAATACTGTAATTCGACAACAGAGGATGGGACGACCTTGGATCTGGACTGGAGGCGACGGAGGTCTAAAGAGCAGTAGTGATACCCGCCCTCCTGTATGCCTCAGAGACATGGACCATGTACAGCCGGCACCTCAAAGCACTGGAGAGGTACCACCAACACTGCCTCCGCAAGATCCTGCAAATCCATTGGCAGGATAGGCGCACCAATGTCAGTGTTCTCGCTCAGGCCAACATCCCCAGCATTGAAGCTTTGACCACACTCGATCAGCTCCGATGGACGGGCCACATCGTCCGCATGCCCGATACGAGACTCCTAAATCAAGCGCTCTACTCGGAGCTCCGACATGGCAAGAGAGCCCCAGGTGGGCAGAGGAAACGCTTCAAGGACACCCTCAAAGCCTCCTTGAAAAAGTGCGACATCCCCACCGACACCTGGGAATCCCTGGCCCAAGACCGCACAAAGTGGAGGAGAAGCATCCGGGAAGGCGCCGAACACCTCGAGTCTCTTTGCCGGGAGCAAGCGGAAGCCAAGCGTAAACAGCGGAAGGAGCGCACGTCAACCCAAGCACCCCACCCACCCGCCCCTTCAACCATCGTCTGCCCCACCTGTGACAGAGACTGTAGGTTCCGCATTGGACTCATCAGTCACCTGAGAACTCATTTTTAATGTGGAAGCAAGTCATCCTCGGTTCTGAGGGACTGCCTAAGAAGAAGAAGAAGGAGATAAAACATATTTTTCTTTATAATACTTAATTTTCCTTGCTTGGAACTACAGCTTAACTCCAGAAAACTTACATGTACACGAAAGAAAACTCAAAGTACTTTTTATTTGTGTATATCTGGCAAACCTTAATGAACTTTTAGGACTTCTAGAGTAGAGAGAGAAAAACTATTCCCTCTGGCGAGTGGGTCAATAACCAGAGGTCAGAGATTTAAAATCATTGGCAAAGGATCTCGAGGGGAGATGAGGATAAGTGCGAGGTTATCCACTTTGGTGTCAAAAACAGAAAGGCAGACTATTATTTGAATGGCAATAGATTGGGAGAAGGGGAAGTGCAACGAGACCTGGGTGTCCTTGTGCACCAGTCGCTGAAAGTAAGCATGCAGGTGCAGCAGGCGGTGAAGAAGGCAAATGGTATGTTGGCCTTCATAGCGAAAGGGTTTGAGTATAGGAACAGGGATGTCCTGCTGCAGTTGTACAGGGCCTTGGTGAGACCACACCTTGAGTACTGTGTGCAGTTTTGGTCGCCTTATCTGAGGAGGGATGTTCTTGCCATGGAAGGAGTTCAGCGAAGATTCACAAAGCTGATACCTGGGATGGCAGGAATGACATATGAGGAGAGATTGGGTCGATTGGGCTTATACTCACTGGAGTATGGAAGAATGAGAGGGGATCTCATCGAAACATATAAAATTCTGACAGGTCTGGACAAACTAGATGCAGGAAGAATGTTCCCGATGGTTGGAGAGTCCAGAACCAGGGGTCATAATCTAAGGATAAGGGGTAAGCCATTTAGGACAGAAATGAGGAAGAATTTCTTCACCCAGAGAGTGGTGAACCTGTGGAATTCTCTACCACAGAAGGTAGTTGAGGCGAAGTCATTAAATATATTCAAGGATGAGTTAGATATATTTCTTAAAGCTAAAGGTATCAAGGGATATGGGGAGAAGGCAGGTACAGGGTACTGAGTTTAGATGATCAGCCATGATCTCATCGAATGGCGGAGCAGGCTCGAGGGGCCGAATGGCCTACTCCTGCTCCTATCTTCTATGTTTCTATGTTTTCACTCAGAGAGTTGTGGGAATCTGGAACGCTCGACCTGAAAAGGTGGTGGAAGCTGATTCCATCAATAATTTTAAAAGGAAGTTGGACGGGTTCTTGAGGATGAGGAACTGACAGGGTTAGGGACAAAAAGCGGGGGGATGTGGGACTGAGCACGACGGCTCTTTCACAGAGCCAGCACAGGCACGACGGGCCGAATGGCCTCCTTCTACACTCTGTGACTCTGTGACTCAGCCTGTTCGGTCAGTGGAGGTACTACTGAGCTGTTGGTGGAGCACATTGGACTCTCCCGCCTAGAGTACAGTCTAGAAAGAAAGAACAAACTTGCATTTATATAGCACCTTCAGCAGCCTCAAAGCGCTTTACAAATGTAGTCACTGTTGTGATGTAGGAAACGCGGCAGCCAATTTACACACAGCAAGCTCCCACAAACAGCAACGAAAGAAACCAAATCATCTCTTTTTGAGGGTTAAATGTTGGCCAGGAGAACTCCCTACTCTTCTCTGGATGGTGCCGTGGGATCGTTTCTATCCGGCTGAGACGGGGCCTCGGTTTAATGTCCCAACCGAAGGGCGACATCTCCGACAACAACAACAACAACTTGCATTCAGATAGTGCCTTTAACGCAGTAAAATGTCCCACGGTGTAAACCGACGGCACTGCACTGACGTACCAGCCTAGACTTTGTGCTCAAGTCCTTGGAGTGGGGCTTGAACCCTCAACCTTCTGACTCAGAGGCCGAGAGTGCTGCCCACTGAGCCACGGCCGACGTGTTCTGTGCCCTTGCTTCCCTCAGGGCTTCCACCAAGTGATGATCAACATGAAGGAGTAATGACTCGTCAGTCGGTGGTAATCAGCAAAACGTTTCCTCGAGATTTCATCAGGTCTGGAGTTACCGTTGAGGACTCGCAGGGCTATTGCCACCTGACTGTCAGCCCTGTTTAAAGGGACGTTGTTGATGTCTACATAACAGTCACCGCTCTCAAAAAAAGCCATTCGTTGTGTGAAATTCTTTGAGACATTTTGATATTACCAACAGGTCTCCTGTGACATTGCTCATAGGGGTCCAAGGGGCTGGGAGGATTTGGGGAAGGGGTGGCTGCAAGGGCCACTGTGGGGTAGGGAAGAATTGGGGTTGGGGGTGGGAAGAGTAGGCCAGAGACAAGGCAAGTGGGCCACAGAATTGTATTCCCTGGAATTTAGACAGTTAAGGGGTGATTTGATCAAAGTTTTCACGATATTAAGGGGAACGGATCGGGTAGAAAAATTGGAGCCAGGCCTTTCAGGAGTGAAGTTAGGAAACACTTCTACACACAAAGGGTGGTCGAAGTTTGGAACTCTCTTCTGCAAACAGCAGTTGATGCTGGTTCAATTGTTAATATTAAATCTGAGATTGATAGATTTTTGTTAACCAAAGGTTTTAAGGGATATGGGGCAAAGGCGGGTATATGGAGTTGGATCACAGATCAGCCACGATCTCATTGAATGGCGGAACAGGCTCGTGGGTCTAAATGGCCTCCTATGTTCCTAGAATGGGTCCAGAAGCTGAGAAGGCCCAGGTAGAAGATAAGCATTGGATGGTGCCACAATGGCAGGAAGCCTGCAACTGCAGAGTGACAGGGAAGTGGCACCTAAGAAAGGATATACTTGCCATAGAGGGAGTGCAGCAAAGGTTCACCAGACTGATTCCTGGAATGGCAGGACTGTCGTAAGAGGAGAGATTGGGTCAACTAGGCCTGTATTCACTAGAGTTTAGAAGAATGAGAGGGGACCTCATTGAAACATATAAAATTCTGACAGGGCTAGACAGACTGGATGCAGGGAGGATGTTTCCCCTGGCTGGGGGCTCTAGAACGAGGGGTCACAGTCTCAGGATACGGGGTAGGACATTTAGGACTGAGATGAGGAGAAATTTCTTCACTCAGAGGGTGGTGAACCTGTGGAATTCTCTACCACAGAAGGCTGTGGAGGCCAAGTCACTGAATATATTTAAGAGGGAGATAGATAGATTTCTAGACACAAAAGGCGTCAAGGGGTATGAGGAGAGAGCGGGAATATGGTATTGAGAGAGGATCAGCCATGATCATATTGAATGGTGGAGCAGGCTCGAAGGGCCGAATGGCCTACTCCTGCTCCTATTTCTCTATGTTCTATGTTCCTATAGGAAATGTCATTACAAATGTGTAGACTGTTTCAATTATAAATGTTAACGTAAAAGCCAAACCAAAACGTGTGACAACAGGAAGTTGGAGAGGAATTGCGCACATGCACAAGGTCTTCAATAACATCGCACCAGATCTCCTACAGTGTTGCACATGGTAAGCCGGAGCATCTGGTCTCTTATCTTCATCGTGCTATTTCTCTCTCTGTCTCTCTTTTGTTTCTGTCTCTCTATCTCTCTTTGCTGCTCTCTCTGTCTCCGCCATTTTCTTTCCTTTCAGATGGGAAGTGGTGGGTCGTGTGGCCCGGCAGGGAAAAGAGCCACTGACTGCTGTGGAGTGCTTTTCCAGTTGTCTTGCTGGGAAGATATGGCCCTCAGCGGCTAACTTCCCATCACCTCTGCCACTCGTGCTTTCTCCCACCCCTTACACTCAATCGCATCCCCTCACTCTCATTCCTACCCTACCTTTTTCCCTTTGAACGACCCCTGTATTATCACCTTCCCCTTGGTCTACGGTCCCTCAAGTCTGCCTTAACCCTCCAGCCACTCCCCCTTCACTTCTACTCGCGCTCCCAAGGGCAGGTAGTGAGAAAGAAAAAAAGACTCGCATTTCTATAGCGCCTTTCACGAACACCCCAAAGCGCTTTACAGCCAATTAAGTACTTTTTTTGAAGTGTAGTCACTGTTGTAATGTAGGAAACGCGGCAGCCAATTTGCGCACAGCAAGCTCCCACAAACAGCAATGTGATAATGATCAGATAATCTGTTTTTACTGATGTCAATTGAAGGATAAATATTAGCCGGGACACGTGGAGAACTCACCTGTTCTTCTTCAAATAGTGCCATGGGATCTTTTACATCCACCTGGGAGAGCAGACGGGGCCTCAGTTTAACATTTCATCCAAAAGACGGCACCTCCAACAGTGCAGCACTCCACTGGAGTGTCAGCCGAGATTTTTGTGCTCAAGTCTCTGGAGTGGAACCCACAACCTTCTGACCCAGAGACAAGGGTGCTACCCACTGAGCCACAGCTGAGAGTCCAAAGAGCCCCTCACCTTGTTTCCTTCCTTCTTCCCTCCCTGTCTGTTTCCCTCAAAGAGCATTAGTTTGTTTTCAGAATTCAATTTACTTGTGTTTTTTTCTTTAAAAAAAATCAAATTAGGAGCAGGAGGAAAATTGTCCTCTCCATTTCATAGGTGTCAGCAATTTAATATTAATATTTTCTGTTAACATGGGATAATTGGAGGTTTCTATTTGCTTCTCAATTCAACTTTTCTTCAAAACTGAATTAAAATGAGGATGATGAAAACTCTCAGCTTAATATGCTTTCTAAAGTTTTCAGATAACATAGTTACAACAGATGTGCAATCAATACAGTGTTTCACATATTTTCTCATTTAAACATGCAACCTTACTATTTAAAAAAAAACATTCAATATAAATATAAATTTAAAATACTCACTAACGCCTGATAATTTTGCCTATCACTTTTCTTCAAATAATTTTGAAAAACAACTTAACAGAAATTACTAGAAGCTAAAACAACAACAACTTGTATTTATACAGCGCCTTTAATTTAGTAAAACGTCCCAAGGTGCTTCACAGGAGCGTTCTAAAACAAAATTTGACACCGAGCCACATAAGGAGACAGATGGCCAAAAGCTTGGTTAAAGAGGTAGGTTTTAAGGAGCGTCTTAAAGGAGCAGAGAGAGGTAGAGAGGCGGAGAGGTTTAGGGAGGGAATTCCAGAGCTTAGGGCCTAGGCAACAAGAAGGCACGGCCGCCAATGGTGAAACGATTATAATCAGGGATGATAACAGGCCAGAATTGGAGGAATTAAAGAAACATATTTCAGCTGACTAATTAGTATGGATGCACCCTGGGAAACTGGGTATGCTGCACATGCTCAGATGATACCGTGTGAATTCAGCTAAAATAGTCATAGCTCCAGGTAAAAATATCTATTCCAGGTCAGGCTTTTGGGAGAGGTTGAGACTTTCTAGTAAGAACTTTTAGTTAAGGCATTAAAATATGCCAAAAGACAATTCAATAGATACGTTTAATTGTGATTGTAAAGTATTTAATTTTTTTTTTGTTTAAAATCTTATTTTGGACTTTTGAAATTTCAGTTATTGAGAAAAAAATGTCAGATGAAAGTTTTTCCAGAAAGCATTGAGTGATTTATAGAGACACGACACAGCACATCTACTGGCCAGAGCCTACATCGTGACAGGAGCCATTGAGGAACATTGAATGGGGAATTTGGACATTGGAACTTGCAATGGGTAAACTTGACACAAAAGTGCAACCAAAAACATGTCGCAGGAAGTTAGGATATTAGACTGGAAATGTGCACAGATATAAGAGTTTTCATAAGATATGGATAGATGAGGCACAATACGGATGTTACAAGGTGGTATATTAATAGAGGTATTCTTTTTATCATTTCCGATGGGACCCTTCACTTCAACTTGCTGTATTTTCTGCTCTTATTTCAGATTTCCAGCATTCAGTTTGTTTTTTCTGCCTCTCAACTTCCACCCTTTGCTTGTTCTCCAAGCGTGGTGAAAATCAGAGTTTTGGTATGCTATGATCACGGCTCTTAGCATTTCTCAAAACCACGCCACATCCAACAGCATAGCTCTGACTCACCCATTTAGGGCACAGGCAGAAGCAAGAAAAAGGATGTGGGCAGGATGTCTGAGAAGCTGGAGGAAGATAGGCAGCAGCAGATGATTTATCTTGTAATGACGAGTGAAGACCTACATTAAACACTGAAAATGAAAACTGGTTTCCATAACGAGCCGCCAATCCTCAACTCCCGGGCGACAAATTGAAAATCTACCCCTACATGTTAGGGAGCAAGTGGGGTTAATTATTCCTCTGGTCGCCAATACACAGCGGCCTTGTAACATGCTGGTGGTGATTTCCAGGGGTCGGCATTTCCAGCAACATTGTCAACACGGCACCGGGTTGCTACACGTAACGAGCAGAGAAAATTTCACTCCAGGCCATTGAACCCGCTGTGGTTGGATTGCCTGCTGACACTCTCGTAGGAACAAGTATGCCGTTTAGCCCCTCGAGCCTGTTCCGTTATTCAATGAGATCATGGCTGACCTGTGACCTAACTCCATCGATGTTCACCACCTTAAGGAATTGCCTTCAAGGCGAGGTACCAGAGGCCAGCTGATGTCCGTGGAGCCGTGCGCCAGAAGGAAAGCCTTCTGGGTGAGGGGCAGAAATGAAGAGAGTAACAAAAACAGCAATAGAATCACAGAAATTTACGGCACAGAAGGAGGCCATTCGGTCCATTGTGTCTGTGCCGGTTGAAAAAAGAGCTTTCCAGCCTAATCCAACTTTCCAGCTCTTGGTCCTTAGCCTTGCAGGTTACGACACTTCCAAGTGCATATCCAAGTACTTTTTAAATGTGATGAGGGTTTCTGCCTCTACCACCCTTTCAGGCAGTGAGTTCCAGACCCCCACCACCCTCTGGGTGAAAACATTTCTCCTCAACTTCCCTCTAATCCTCCTATCAATTAAATTGAAATCTTCTAAACAGGAATACACTTTTAAAAAATCCCTAATTTTGTGTAATGGATATTTGTCAGGGCCGTCAGGTGCTGAACAGAACATTTTTCACATCAATCGTTCTCAGGCTAGATGATGCAACTTAAACCCCGAACCTCAAAACAGCATCATCTCCTGTACCAATTAGAACCCTTCCATTTCTCACACCAGTCATTCTGAAGAACATTCTTGTGGCATTTCCGAACTAATATGGTCAGTGAGACACAGGGGAAACATTCTTGTGGTGCGGAGACGAGCTGATTCCTAGAAGTGAGTGATGAGGTAAAACACAGGCTTTTAAGCTTTGAAAAGTGCCAATTATTAGATGAGCGTATAGAGGTAAACAAGATAGTAAGCAGTATAGAAAATCCAAATCCAAATCACAATAAACAATGACGGGGCAAAAGCCAAATTTAGGTCTAAAATCAGAAGTTTTTTCATGGTGTGTACTTCTGTGTACAGTATTGTAGCCAATAGCCCTCGAATCATTTAAGAAACAGAGGAACACTATGATGGAGGGGAAGGAGGCAAAAAAGACTACCAGCTTCTTCTGGATGTACGAGCCAAGTGGCTTTAATCAGGTGCTGTGCATTCCCAATTTTTCCTTTTTATAATCACATTAGGTGGACACACAAAACCTTTCATCTAAATCTACAGAAGGAACGCAAGATAATCATGGCCGAAGTGCATTGGTTTTATTGGACTATTGGTTTTAGCTGATCAATTTAGAAGTCACCTTTCTTGCCTCAACTGTAACCAATCCCATTCGGCAGTAGCTGGGCTGAGATTCCCCTCCATCCCAACGTCCCTTTCCAGCCACCCCGAGAGACCAGGCCATTCAACCACAAAAGGGACACAGCACCTCATGACAGGCACCTGGCCGACACTCTCTCTCCTCCACACCACCCCCACCTTCATGATATACTCACCAACAGTCATTCTGGAAGCTCCACAAGGTCATTTCAGAGACATATTCATAGAATCATAGCATACAGCAGGCCATCATCATGCCTGTGCCGGCTCTTTGAAAGAGCTCTCCAATTAGTCCCACTCCGCTGCTCTTTCCCCATAACCCTGTAAATTTTCCTTTTCAAGCATATATCCAATTCCCTGTTGAAAGTTATGATTAAATCTGCTTCCACCACCCTTTCAGGCAGTGCGTTCCAGATCATAACAACTCGCTGTGTAAAAAAATTCTAATCTTCCCTCTGGTTCTTTTGCCAATTATCTTAAATCTGTGTCCTCTGGTTACCGCCCCTCCTCCCAGTAGAAACAGTTTCTCCTTATTTACTCTGATCAAAACCCCTCATAATTTTGAACACCTCTATTAAATTTCTCCTTAACCTTCTCTACTCTAAGGAGAACAATTCCAGCTTCTTTAATCTCCCCGCATAACTGAAGTCCCTCATCCCTGGTATCATCCTAGCAAATCTCCTCTGCACACTCTACCAAGCCCTTGACATCCTTCCTAAAGTGTGGTGCCCAAAATTGAACACAATGATTTATAAATGTTTAGCATAATGTCCTTGCTTTTGTACTCAATGCCTCTATTTATAAAGCAAAGGATCCCATATGTTTTTTTAACAGCCTTCTCAACTTGCCCTGCCACCTTCAGAGTTTTGTGTATGTGAACCCCTAGGTCTTGTCGTTCCTGCACCCTCTTTAAAATTGTATCATTTAGTTTATACACCACTTCTTCTCATTCTTCCTTCCAAAATGCATCACTTCACACTTCTCTGCATTAAATTTCATCTGCCCATTTCACCAGGCTATGTCCTCCTGATACGATAGCAAAATACTGCGGATGCTGGAAATCTGAAATAACAACAGAAAACGCTGGAAAAACTCAGCAGGCCAGGCAGCATCCGTGGAGAGAGAAAGAGAGTTAACGTTTCAGGTCGATGACCTTTCGTCAGAACTGTGAAGAGCTGGAAATCAAATAGTCTTCCCCCCGCACGGCTGACCCTTTCTCCCGCTTTCAGAATTCTCGTTCCACCTGGACCCCTCCCTCTGGCCTCTTACCCTCTCTAGATCTTTTCATTGCTAACTGCCGCCGTGACATCGGCCAGCTCAATTTCTCTGCTCCCCTCACTCACTCCAACCTACCTCCCTCTGAACTTGCAGCACTCCATTCTCTCCGATCCAACCCTGACATTGTCATTAAACCTGCTGACAAGGGTGGCGCTGTTGTTGTTTGGCGAACCGACCTCTACCTAGCGGAAGTTGAACGCCAACTCTCTGACACCTCCTCCTACCTCCACCTGGACCATGACCCCACTACTGAACATCAAGCCACCGTGTCCAAGACCGTCACTGACCTCATCTCCTCTGGAGATCTTCCCCCCACGGCCGCCAACCTCATAGTTCCCCAACCGCGCACAGCCCGCTTCTACCTCCTTCCCAAGATCCACAAACAGGACTGCCCCGGTAGACCCATCGTTTCAGCCTGTTCTTGCCCCACGGAACTTATCTCTTCCTATCTCGACTCTATTTTTTCTCCCCTTGTCCAGTCTCTTCCCACCTACATCCGCGACTCTTCCGATGCCCTCCGCCACTTTAACAGTTTCCAGTTTCCCGGCCCCAACCGTCTCCTCTTCACTATGGACGTACAATCCCTCTACACCTCCATTCCCCACCAGGATGGCCTGAGGGCGCTCCGCTTCTTCCTTGAACAGAGGCCCAACCAGTCCCCATCCACCACGACCCTCCTCCGCCTGGCTGAACTTGTTCTCACATTGAACAACTTCTCCTTTGACTCTACCCATTTCCTCCAAATTAAAGGTGTTGCTATGGGTACCCGCATGGGTCCTAGCTATGCCTGCCTTTTTGTGGGATATGTGGAACACTCTTTGTTCCAGTCCTACTCGGGTCCCCTCCCTCACCTCTTTTTCCGGTACATTGATGACTGTATCGGTGCCGTCTCCTGCTCTCGCCCTGAACTAGAACATTTCATTCACTATGCTTCCAATTTCCACCCTTCCCTCACCTTCACATGGTCCATCTCCGACTCTTCCCTTCCCTTCCTCGACTTCTCCATCTCCATCTCTGGGGATAGGTTATTGACTAACATTCACTACAAGCCCACTGACTCCCACAGCTACCTGGACTACACTTCCTCCCACCCCGCCTCCTGTAAGGACTCTATTCCATTCTCCCAGTTTCTCCGTCTCCGCCGCATCTGCTCTGATGATGCCACCTTCCATACCAGTGCTTCCGACATGTCTTCCTTTTTCCTCAACCGAGGATTCCCCTCTACCGTGGTCGACACGGCCCTCGACCGTGTCCGTTCTATCTCCCGCACTTCTGCCCTCACCCCTGCCCCTCCCTCCCGGAACCACGATAGGGTTCCCCTTGTCCTCACCTTTCACCCCACCAGCCTCCACATTCAACGGATCATCCTCCGCCATTTCCGCCACCTCCAGCGTGATCCCACCACCAAACACATCTTCCCCTCACCTCCCCTTTCAGCATTCCGCAGGGACCGCTCCCTCCGCGACACCCTAGTCCACTCCTCTACCACCCCCAGCACCCCTTCCCCTTCGCCCGGCACCTTCCCGTGCACGCGCAGGAGATGCAACACATGCCCTTATACCTCCCCTCTTCCCACTGTCCAGGGCCCCAAACACCCCTTCCAGGTGAAACAGCGATTTACTTGTACTTCCTGCAATTTAGTATACTGTATTCGCTGCTCACGATGTGGTCTCCTCTACATTGGGGAGACCAAACGCAGATTGGGTGACCGCTTTGCGGAACACCTCCGTTCAGTCCGTAAGGGGGACCCCGAGCTCCCGGTGGCCTGTCACTTTAATTCACCGCTTCACTCCCACTCTGACCTCACCGTCCTCGGCCTATTACACTGTTCCACGGAAGCGCAGCGTAAGCTCGAGGAACAGCACCTCATCTTTCGTTTAGGCACGCTACAGCCTTCTGGACTCAATATCGAGTTCAACAATTTTAGATCATAACCTCAGCTCCAATCACATTTATATTTTATTTTATCCACCCTTTTATTTGCCCCCCCCCCCACCTTTTTTTTCCTCCTAGAAGCTGGCAGCTGTCCTTCATTCTGCCAGTGGATTTCACACTTCTTTCAGCCTTAATCTGTCACATTAACACCACCTCTAGCCTTGCATATCTCTTAATGTCTCTTAATGTCTCTTCATCTCCCCCTTTGTTCTTTTATCCCCTCCCCCTTTTCCCAGCTTTACTCTGGCCTTAAATCTATTTGATTTCCAGCTCTTCACAGTTCTGACGAAAGGTCATCGACCTGAAACGTTAACTCTCTTTCTCTCTCCACGGATGCTGCCTGGCCTGCTGAGTTTTTCCAGCGTTTTCTGTTGTTATGTCCTCCTGATGTCTGCCTCCTCGCTGTTTTCTTTCGATGGCAAGAAGAAATGAAAGACTGGATTCCGCCTGTATAGCGTTCAGGAAGCACTAAGATTATTGTACAAAATGCAAGTATCCAGCTGGCTCTTTCCTCCTCCACCCACCCCTGATTCTTCAGAGTTTCAATTCTCAAATTGTAGCTGTTCATCTCTGGTAGGGATCAAACGGATCAGGAGTGTCCAAGCCTTTGGCTCTCGTGAGCCACTTGGGTGCATATGCATCATATGGGCTGCACATAAAATCAATGTTCCAACTAATTTGTAGATATCTCAAACTGTGGATAACATACCTTGGTGCTCAGATTTAGAATTTATTCCCCCACTGAGGCTACAGCACTAAAAAAAAAACTTTCCACACCTCCAACCCTACCAAATTCAACCAGGACAACTAGCAAGTAAGAGATGCAAGCACAAAGCTGCATGGGGTTTGTGAGCCACAATTCAGAAGTCCAGACATCTCAGAATAGATAACACGCCCTCTCTTTTTGCTTTGCCCAGAATGGTCTGCACCTCCCTAAACTATACCAGGCATCTCCCCAGTAAGAAATTAATATCAACTGCATTACAGACCACATTTCAGAATAAGTGAGTGCAGAACTTCTTTACCCAGAGTGGTTAGAATATGGAACTTGCTACCACATGGGAGTAGTTGAAGCAAATAGCGTAGATGCCTTTAAGGGAACTCTAGATAAGTACATGAGGAAGAAAGGAATAGAAGCACGAGCTGGTAGGGTGACATGAAGTAGGGTGGGAGGAGGTTTGTGTATAAACACCGGCGTAGACCAGTTGGGCCGAATGGCCTGTTTCTGTGCTGTAATTTCTACGTAATAGGTAACTCTATCCAGAACAGTTCGTTGAAATTGTACTTCTGAACATTTAAGATTTAGACTTCAACTGTGCTTTGGAAATACATCTAATTTCCATTAAATAAAAAGGAACTGTAGCAAAACCTTTACTACTGACTGAATCCCCAGGTTTAACCCCTGCCTGTGAACACAAAAGTTTGTGTCATTATGCAGGCCCAAATTGAGGCAGAAGAGCATTCCCCTGACTAGGTCAGCAGGAAGAATATAAATTTGTACATTTTCTGCCTGGATACTGATCACTAGTCAAGATTAATTTTTTTTTTGAATTGAGAAGCTAAACTGAAGGACCAAGATCCATAGTTCAGGACTATAAAAGGTTGAAAAGAGGAGAAAAAGACCAGGCAGATCAGGAAGTAGTGATTAGGCGACTCTAAGATTGGGAGGTTCAAAGACTGAAGATTATATATGGAAAGAAAGACCGAGGAGTGCTAAGGAGGTCTTGGGAAAAGAACAAGTACAATAGGAGACTGCATGACAACACAAGGAGAATGCAGGGAGGAGAAAGCATGGGATGGAATGTTTGGAGCTTGGAAAGAAGAGGGAAGGTTCAGGAGCACAGACCATAGTTGCATCAACAAAATAGACAGGCCAGATTGCAGAGGTGGGAGGCGAGGGGACAATTTCCCACCAGATGAGGTTTTTTTCTATCCTCTCCATGACAGAGAGATAACCGTAAGCTGTGAGGACACAAAGAGGCTGAACAGGGGTATAGACCGGTTAAGTGATTGGGCAAGAAGGTGGCAGATGGAATGTAATGCAGGGAAGTGGGAAATTATCCACTTTGGTAGGAAGAATGGAAAAGCAGAATTTTTATTTTTTAAAAGGGGAGAGACTAGTAAATGTTGGGAATCAGAGGGATTTGGGTGTCCTTATACGCAAATCACAGTTAACATGCAGGTACAGCAAGCAGTTAGGAAGGCAAGAAGTATGTTAGCCTTTATTGCAAGGGGGGTGGGGGTTGCAGTGCAAGAGTAAGGAAGTCTTGCTGCAAATACAGGAAACTCTTTATTAACCGGCACCGACGGGACCGGCGTGGTGCCGGTTAATCAAAAAGTCCGGATAATGGAGAGTTATATCTCCCAACGTACGAGAGCCCCGTACACATTGGCATGCGCCTGCAATCGGAGCTCCGTCTCCCCGGGGACCGCCAGCTGACCATCTGTCATGTCCGCTGCCTACCCGGGCTGCACATTCCCCTCCCAATCTACACGCTCCGCTACAAGGCAAACGCCTCGGGGTTTTTTTTAAAGTTAATTTTAAACGAGAGATGAAGGAAAACCCCGGTTACCTACTCAAGAATTTTGCCGGTTAAGAGAGATTTCCGGATATTTGGGTGCCGGTTAATAAAGAGTTACCTGTATATTGAGTTTTGAGGGGACCACACCTGGAGTACGGTATCCAGTTTTGGTCTCTTTACCTAAGGAAGAATAGACTTGCCTCAGAGGGGGTGCAATGAAGGTTCACTAGATTGATTCCTGGG
The DNA here is from genome assembly GCA_030390025.1 of Squalus acanthias. NCBI lineage: Eukaryota > Metazoa > Chordata > Chondrichthyes > Squaliformes > Squalidae > Squalus > Squalus acanthias. The sequence continues at coordinate 15,225,235 of CM059429.1, forward strand.
ATGAGAGGGTTGTCATATGAGGAGAGATCGAGTAGAATGGGCCGATATTCTCTGGCGTTTAGAAGAATGAGGGGTGATCTCATTGAAATGTATAAAATTCTTAGAGGGCTTGACAGTGAGAGGCTGTTTCCCCTGGCTGAAGAGTCTAGAACTAGGAGTCATAGTCTCAGGATAAGGGGTTGGTCATTTAGGACTGAGATGGAGAAATTTACTCAGTAGGTTGTGAATCTTTTGGAATTCCAGAGGGCTGTGCATGCTGTATATTCAAGACTGAAATCGATATGGGAATCAAGGGATATGGGGATAGTGCGGGAAGGTGGAGTTGAGGTCGAAGATCAGCCACGATCCTATTGAATGGCGGAGCAGGCTCGAGGGGCCGAATGGCCTACTCCTGCTCCTATTTCTAATGTTAACAGAAGAGCATCCCAAGAAAAGGGAGCAGGATTAAAAGTCTTGAATGTACTTGGGCTTTATAGAGAGTTGAGTGCTGAGACAATGACCATTGGTGCTTGGTACAAGAGGAAATCAAGCTTCTTATGGTAAGTTTTAACAATATAGATGAGGGTTACATTTGAGCATAGAGGATAGTCAGGCCAAGAATGTCCAAAAGGCATTTGATAAAGTACCACATAATAGGCTTGCCAGCAAAGTTGAAGCCCATGGAATAAAAGGAACAGTGGCAGCATGGATACAAAATTGGCTAAGTGACAGGAAACAGAAAGTAGTGGTGAACGGTTGTTTTATGGACTTGGGTGTACAGGGCACGATTTCAAAATTTGCAGATGGCACAAAACTTGGAAGTATAGTGAACAGTGAGGAGGATAGTGATAGACTTCAAGAGGACATAGACAGGCTGGTGAAATGGGCGGACACGTGGCAGATGAAATTTAACGCAGAAAAGTGCAAAGTGATACATTTTGGTAGGAAGAATGAGGAGAGGCAATATAAACTAAAGGGTACAATTCTAAAGGGGGTGCATGAAGAGAGAGACCTGGGGGTATATGTGCACAAATCGTTGAAGGTGGCAGGGCAGGTTAAAAAAGCATACGAGATCCTGGGCTTCATGAAGAGGCATAGAGTACAAAAGCAAATAAGTTATGATGAACCTTTTCAAAACACTGGTTCGGCCTCAACTGGAGTATCGTGTCCAATTCTGGGCACCGCACTTTAGGAAGGGTGTGAAGGCCTTAGAGAGGGTGCAGAAAAGATTTACAAGAATGGTTCCAGGGATGAGGAACTTCAGTTACGTGGATAGATTGGAGAAGCTGGGGTTGTTCTCCTTCGAGCAGATTTGATAGAGGTGTTCAAAATCATGAGGGGTCTAGACAGAGTAGATAGAGAGAAACTGTTTCCATTAGTGGAAGGGTCGAGAACCAGAGGACACAGATTTAAGGTGATTGGCAGAAGAACCAAAGGTGACATGAGGAAAAACTTTTTTACGCAGTGAGTGGCTAGGATCTGGAATCTGGAACAGCCTGAACGGGTGGTGGAGGCAGATTCAATTGTGGCTTTCAAAAGGAAATTGGATAAGTACCTGAAGGAAAAAAATCTGCAGGGCTACGGGGAAAGGGCGGGGGAGTGGGACTAGCTGAAGTGCTCTTGCAGAGAGCCGGCACAGGCTCGACGGCCCCCTCCTGTGCTGTAAACATTCTATGATTCTAGTCTAAGATGGAAGGTGGAGCAAAGGGTTTGCAACCACTGGTTCACTTTACGAGGAACAAGAGGAGACTAGAAATAACAACAGAAAACGCTGGAAAAACTCAGCAGGCCAGGCAGCATCCGTGGAGAGAGAAACAGAGTTAACGTTTCAGGTCGAAGACCTTTCGTCAGAACTGGAAGAAAGCAGGAAATGAAATAGATTTAAAGCAAGGATAAAGCTGGGAAAAGGGGGAGGGGATGAAAGAACAAAAGGAGAGATTGAGAGACATTAAGAGATGATCAAAGCAAGAGGAGGTGTTAATGTGACAGGTTGAGGCTAAAAGAAGTGTGAAATGCACTGGCAGAATGAAGGACAGCTGCCAGCTTCTGGGAAGGAAAAAAAAAGGGGGGGCCAAACAAAAGGGTGGATGAAAAAATAAAATATAAATGTGATAGGGGCCGAGGTTAATTCTCCGCTCCACTCTGACCTCACCGTCCTCGGCCTATTACACTGTTCCACGGAAGCTCAGCGTAAGCTCGAGGAACAGCACCTCATCTTTCGTTTAGGCACCCTACAGCCCTCTGGACTCAATATCGAGTTCAACAATTTTAGATCATAACCTCAGCCCCCATCACATTTATATTTTATTTTTTCATCCACCCTTTTGTTTGCCCCCCCCTTTTTTTTCCTCCCAGAAGCTGGCAACTGTCCTTCATTCTGCCAGTGCATTTCACACTTCTTTGAGCCTCAACCGGTCACATTAACACCTCCTCTTGCCTTGATTGTCTCTTAATGTCTCTGTCTCCTTTTGTTCTTTCACCCCCTCCCCCTTTTCCCAGCGTTATCCTTGCTTTAAATCTATTTCATTTCCTGCTTTTTTCCAGTTCTGACGAAAGGTCTTCGACCTGAAACGTTAACTCTGTTTCTCTCTCCACGGATGCTGCCTGGCCTGCTGAGTTTTTCCAGCGTTTTCTGTTATTTCGGATTTCCAGCATCCGCAGGATTTTGCTATCGTAAGAGGAGACTAGTCTTTGAAGAATGGATAAACATTATTGTTTATCTATTGAAAAGCACAGAGATCAAGATTTAATCGGTTTTTGCAGGACTGGAGGTTGTGAGCAGAGGATGTGCAAGCGAAAGGACACTTATGAATGTAGAATTGAATCAGAGTAAATCGGGAATAACAGAAAACGCTGGAAAAACTCAGCAGGCGAGGCAGCATCCGTAAATCGGGGTTGGGCTGATGAGTAGAGGAGGTCTGAAGGAACAGTAAGAAGTGGTTTAATTTACTAAAGAAGCAATGGTTAAACTAAGCAGCTTCTCGCTTAAGTGTTAATTCACACCTTCCTGACACCTAAAAGGGTCGGGTCAAGCACTTTCAATGGAAAGTATTTCAGCCCATCAGTTACGTTGGTGTGCCTGATTAAAATGACCCGCATTTTTTAAAAATCTTCAAAGGCTGTTGAGAAAAACAAGCAAACAAAAGTAGAAGCAAAGCAGAGAAAACAAACAAAAAAAGTCTTAATTGACGACCAGGAAGCATGTGATAGCAGCAAATCAATCAGCTGCTTCAGTCTTGTGCTCCAGACGTCACAAAAATCGATAACAGGCCTTTGTGTGCAGAAGTGTTTGGCAACACAAGTTTGAACTAAATAGCATCTGGATTAAATTAAACAGTATTAGATTTATTTGGGATGTAATGGTTTACTTTAAGTTGGTACTGCAATCTTGTTGTTTTTCCCCCCTTTCCTGTCCAGAATAATTAACAACTACTTGTATTTATATAGCGCCTTTAACGTAGTAAAAAGTCCCACGGCGCTTCATGGGAGCGTTATCGAACAAAATTTGACACTGAGCCACATAAGGAGATATTGGGACAGGTAACCAAAAGCTTGATCAGAGGTAGGTTTTAAGGTGCGCCTTAAAAGAGGAAAGAGAGGAAGAGATGTGGAGGGGTTTAGGGAGGGAATTCCAGAGCTTAGGGCCTAGACGGCTGAAGGCACGGCCACCGATGGTTAAGAGATTAAAATCAGGCATGCTCAAGAGGCCAGAATTAGAGTGGGGCAGATATCGCGGAGGGTTGTGGGGCTGGAGGAAATGAGAGAGATGGGGAGGGATTTGAAAACAAGGATGAGAATTTTGAAAATCGAGGCGTTACTTAACCGGGAGCCAATGTAGGTCAGCGAGCACAGGGGTGATGGGTGAACGGGACTTGGTGCGAGTTAGGACACGGGCAGCCGAGTTTTGAATGACCAAGTTTATGGAGGGTAGAACGTCAGAGGCAGGCCAGGAGTGCATTGGAATAGTCAAGTCTAGGAGGTAACAAAGGCATCGATGAGGGTTTCAGCAGCGGATGAGCTGAGGCAGGGGAGGTCAGGTGATGTTACGGAGGTGGAAGTAGACAGTCTTAGCGATGGCACAGATGCGTGGTTGGAAGCTCATCTCGGGGTCAAATAGGACAAGAAGGTTGTGAACAGTCTGGCTCGTTCAGCCTCCGGGAGAGGGATGGAGTCGGTGGCTAGGGAACGGAGTTTGTGGCGGGGGCCAAAGACAATGGCTTTGGTCTTCCCAATATTTAAACATAAACCATTCATCCTATAGCATTTCCAGCCTGCGATAGTCTGGTAGGAGATATTCAGGTGGATTGCCTTTTCCCATGGTATTCTACCAAAGGCATAGCCGAGCACCATCAAGACTCTTGCGCTCTTCCTGTCTTACCCTCCAAACCAAAGCCAGCCTATGGGAATCTGATGCAACTCCAAGAATCCGCTTGTGATCTTGTGGCCGTAAGTCAGGCACTACTGTTCCACTAGCAGGCAGCCCATTCCTATAGCCACCAATTTCAGCCCCCTGCTACAAAGTTTGGACACAAAGAGGGAGAGTGTTTTTTAAACTACTGTTGCAGTATTGCATACTTTAATTCAAACACTCGGGACGAATAGCACATCTGAATCGGCACGTTGCATTTATTAAATACAATAAAATCTGCAATGTAACAAAACTTTATGCATATGAAATTCAAAACACCATTTAAATGAACAAAAGATGGCTCACTCCATTTTTCTCTGACTAGCACTTAACACTAGCTTGAATCCAACAGCTGTTTTTTTTTTAATATAGTTTTCATTGGACATTGTTCACAGACTAAACTTGTTACAGTAAGAGTGCTCAGTAAAAACATGAGGTAAGAAACTGGTTTGATAAAGGGGTCATGCAGAACATGCTGAAGAGTAAAGGAAAAAAAAAGATGCTCGTTAAAGCTCGAAAAAAAATAAACTAAAATAATACGTACAGAATAGCCGTACAAAATAACTGAATTCAGATACACAGCTTAGCTTCTTTGGTTACAAAGTAGGTTGAACAATTTCACAGCTTTTTATTATTTCCCCCCCCCCCCCCGCCCCAAACCTCAAACACACTTCTGAGGAAAAAAAAAAGAATTTTTTTTTCTTTAAAAAAAAATGTAGAGAAAATCATGGCAAATTTTTTTTCCCCCCCCAAGATAAAGAAAATCAACAACAGAAATGAGCACAGTTTATTTTTCTTCATCAAAAAAAAAGCCCAAATATCCTTTCAAGGTGTTAGGTCACAATGTCCGGTGCCTACTTGTACATGTCTGCTATGGTCTTCCTTATAATACTTACACTCTATACAAAATTTACATTCAAACCGGGATTCGACTATCGCAGAAGAAAATCCCCATGGTAAAACTGCCATTAGTGTTAGAACTCTTAAGCCAGGATTTTTTTTTTTGAATTTTATTATTGCCTATATATTTTTTTAAACTAATATATGCAATCCCAACTATCGCTTGCTTTTACCAGTAATCTTTATAATCTTTAATTTCAAACTTACAAAAAAAAAAGATTCTGTGACATTGTTCATTTACATATGAAAATAGCAGCCCTGTAATAAATAAAAACAAACAGTGAATGAAAATTCATGTATGCAAAAAGTTACTAGAATGGTGGCTCTTTTCAGACAGAGCTGCTAACTAGATCTTAATGTTAGACAGGAAGGCTCAATAACCCACAGATTCCTATTTCTTTTTATATATATATAATTATATATATATAAAAAAAAACACCTTGGTAAGCCAGAAAGATGTAGGTACCCACTTGTCCATAAACCTGATGAAAATCAGCTTTCCTCCTACGAGATACAAATCCTTCAACCACCTCTCGTCGTGCAGTCACACACTTGCGGATGCCGACCGAGACATCGCACGTAGAAAGCTCTTGCGGATGACTGTCTAATACTGAGAAGGCCAAAGAGCAAAAAACACATTTAAGCATGGCTATTTGCTGTTCAATGTAGAGTGGTAAGAACACCAGTGGCACGCAGAGACAGATTTTTTTTTCTTTTTTTCGAAGGTTTCTTTTCCTATGCAGGCGAGCAATTTTCATGCAGAAGGGACGTTAGGCTGCGGCGGAGGCTGCGTCTGTTGTGCGCTCTGTTGAGGTTGTGCTACTGCTGTCGGCTGCTGTGGTTGTGAAGTGCTACTGGGATTGGTCACCTGGGTCTGCAGCTGAGACAGCTGGTCATTGTTCGCTAGTGACTTTAATAGTGAATTCTCTCGCTCTAGTATACAGTTCTTTTCAATCAGCTCTTTGATCTGCTCCTTCAAGACTTCCACTTCTTCTCTCACTGCGTACATCAGATGACTTTTCACTAAATCCTGCATTAAAAAAAATATATAATCAATGACTTGTACGGCCAAATAGATTTCACACTGGTTGGCAATCCTTCAACATAACAGAACTGCCCCACTTAGTCTGTTAACAAGAGAAAATGTCGTCAAGCCTGGAATACCTGGTTTCTAACAAAATAATGGGCTCAAAATAAAATGTATATATTTTTTTATAAATAGAAAAAGCGGCAATTTTCTTGCCAACACGGAGACATCAATGGTTGCTCGGCCCCTCCGGTAATCTCAATTACAGGAACAGCTCCATTACAGAAAATAGGGGTCATGATTTCAAACTGGCCGCCAGTCCACAAGGCTGGGGGGGGGGGCGGGGGGGGTAGATTTTGCAGTTTGTAGTCTTGTGAACCTTGCTCCCAATAGAGCCGGAATGCGGGCGACTGTTGACTGACATCAGATCAGCCTAGCAGGGAGGGCTGCTCTATTCCAGGGTCTCCACGTCAGCAAGGTGACTGACTTACGGGGAAGACAATTTTCTGCTACAAAAGATCTCCTTTCAAATGTGCAGCTTAATTCCACTATTTGCATATAGTAATAGACTGCCCATTCCGAGGCACTTTTGATTACAAAACTGCAGCCAAATGCATGATTCTAACGCCAATGGCTGCACTTGGAAACCGTTTTACCAGGTGCACTTAAGACAGTATCTGATTGAGAATAGCAGTAGTTGGAAAGGCAAACACGGGTGGGTAAGGGGGGTGGGAATTGAACAACTTCAGCTCCCAAAACTGGCAGTGCAGTGTAAAGCACGAGTACCTAGAAAACACTATGGCGAACAATGTGCAATAGATGTTGACAGCACAGGAGGCCATTCAGCCCATCGTGCCTTGCTGCTCTGTTCTAGCAATCCAAAACTAGTCCCACTTCCCTGCTCTCTCCCCATGGCCCTGTCTTCCTCTGCTTCAAGTATTTCTCCCCTTTTCCCTTAAAAGACGCGATGGCCTCTGCTTCAACCGCTCCACATGGCACAGCATTCCATCCATCTGTATGCATGTTTAAAAGAAAAAATGGACTGTTCTTGAAGATCTGTCACATACCTTGGGCTTAGCATCATAAACTGCAGTCCAGAAACTGAAGGGACTGCAATATCTGAACTTGGAAGCATTTACTACAATGCTCAGATTGCAGAGCTTTCTCCCACATTGTCCTATCCAGTCTTGCTTCAGTCAGAAAATAATTTGAGATAATTCAACACTACGGTAACTAAGGGTTAGTCTACAATCAGATTTGTAGGTATCCTCAAATTTGACTATTCATAGAAACATAGAAAAATAGGAGGAGTAGGCCATTCGGCCCTTCAAGCCTGCTCCGCCATTCAATATCATGGCTGATCCTCTATCTCAATACCATATTCCCGCTCTCTCCCCATACCACTTGATGTCTTTTGTGTCTAGAAATCTATCTATCTCCTTCTTAAATATATTCAGTGACTTGGCCTCCACAGCCTTCTGTGGTAGAGAATTCCACAGGTTCACCACCCTCTGAGTGAAGAAATTTCTCCTCATCTCAGTCCTAAACGTCCTACCCCGTATCCTGAGACTGTGATCCCTCGTTCTGGACCCCCCAGCCAGGGGAAACATCCTCCCTGCATCCAGTCTGTCTAGCCCTGTCAGAATTTTATACGTTTCAATGAGATCCCCTCTCATTCTTCTAAACTCTAGTGAATACAGGCCTAGTCGACCCAATCTCTCCTCCTGCCATCCCAGGAATCAGTCTGATGAACCTTCGCTGCACTCCCTCTACGGCAAGTATATCCTTTCTTAGGTAAGGAGACCAAAACTGCACAGTACTCCAGGTGTGGTCTCACCAAGGCCCTGTATAACTGTAGTAATCATGATGCGGAGATGCCGGTGTTGGACTGGGGTGGACAAAATTGAGAGGTCGCACAACACCAGGTTATAGTCCAACAGTTTTATTTGAAATCACAAGCTTTCGGAGCTATCGATTGCCCCTTCCTCAGGTGAAGTAAATAACTATCTAACCTGGTGTTGTGCGACCTCTCAATTTTAACTGTAGTAAGACATCCTTGCTCCTGTACTCAAATCCTCTTGCAATGAAGGCCAACATACCATTTGCCTTCCTAACTGCTTGCTGCACCTGCATGTTTGCTTTCAGTGACTGGTATACAAGGACACCCAGGTCCCTTTGTCCATCAGCATTTCCCAATCTATCACCATTTAAATAATACTCTACCTTTCTGTTTTTCCTACCGAAGTGGATAAATGTGAAGTTATCCACGTTATACGGCATCTGCCATGTACTTGCCCACTCACTCAATTTTCTAAATCGCCTTGAAGCCTCTTTGCATCCTCAACTCTCAATCGTCAGCAAACTTGGAAATATTACATTTGGTTCCCTCATCCAAATCATTGATATATATTGTGAATAGCTGGGGCCCAAGCACTGATCCCTGCGGTACCCCACTAGTCACCGCCTGCCACCCCGAAAAAGACCCATTTATTCCTACTCTCGGTTTCCTGTCTGTTAACCAATTTTCAATCTATGCCAGTATATTACCCCCAATCCCATGTGCTTTAATTTTTCACACTAACCTCTTATGTGGGACTTTATCAAAGGTCTTCTGAAAATCCAAATACACCACATCCACTGGTTCTCCCTTATCTATTCTACTAGTTACATCCTCAAAATACTCCAGTAGGTTTGTCAAACATGATTTCCCTTTCATAAATCCATGTCGACTTTGTCTAATCCCATTGATATTTTCTAAGTGTCCTGTTATCACAATCTGAAGACAGCCCATGATTGGTGAACTCAGAGGGCTGTGCCTGTACTTCATCCAGCACCAGGCCGGCACATAATGGAGCGGCTTCGTAGATTTCAGGGACAGGAAATAGTGAAACCCTAGAACAAAATAAAGCTCCCTTGGGTAGCAACTACCCAATTAAACTCTAAAGTCAAGGACCGTACATCACGAGAGCTTGTAATTCATCCACCTGGCCAGCAGAAAGCAATACCATTGATATGTACTTTACTGCACAAGTAAAGTAATGATTTCTTGTATGCCTGTGTCCTAACTCGCACCAAGTCCCATTTGCCCATCACCCCTGTGCTCGCTGACCTGCACTGGCTCACGGTTAAGCAACGCCTCGATTTTTAAATCCTCATCCTCGTGTTCAAATCCCTCCATGGCTTCGCCCCTCCCTATCTCTGTAATCTCTAGTCCCACAACCCTCCGATATCTGCGTTCCTCTAATTCTGGCCTTTTGTGCATCCCTGATTTTAATCACTCCATCATTGGCGGCCACACCTTCAGCTGCCAAGGTCCTAAGCTCTGGAATTCCCTCCCTAAACCTTTCCGCCTCTCTACCCTCCTTAAAACCTACCTCTTTGACCAAGCTTTTGGTTATCTGCCCCAATATCTCATGTGGCTCGGTGTCAAATTTTGTTTGATAATGCTCCTGTGAAGAACCTTGGGATGCTTAACTACATTAAAAGGTGCTATATAAATACAAGTAGTTGTTGTATTAGATTTAGATCCGTTCTCTTAATGGTCAAGTTTGTAAATTTAGGATATTACTAATACTGTACAGACGAGGATGACTCCCGTTTCCATTCCTGGTCTGCATCAAGTTGGCTATTGATCTTAACTGGGTTGGCAATAAGGGTGCAACAAATGACCGTGGCTACAATTGGGAAGAGAAGAGGGGGGGAAAAAGGGACTTGGATGATGTACCAGAGGGGAAACCAAACTGGAGCACGAGTCTATTGCAGGAGAGGCCAGAGATTTGGAAAGGAATTTCCATGGAGCTTTTACTATGGAGCAGAGCGCTTACGATGAGGGGGGGAGGGAGAGGAAGGTTCTGGGCAACATGCATTTTTGAGATCATTAAATTGTTTACCGATTTCCACCAATAAATCCCCCCCAAAAATTTTCATGTGGTGAATTGGAAGAAAAAAAAAATTCCCATTGGTTTCTTACCAAGATCAGGTCTGGAGATGCACGTGCATCATTATCCATGACGAACACACTGTTATATACACAATGCCATCATCAAGCATCTGTGAACCCAATTTTCAGCAGGAAAAGACACAACGACTGTCCAATTTAGACTCTTTTAAATTTGGGTATTGGCTCCCCCACGGCTAACAGCCAGTAATACAGCGATCATTTTTACAGCAGTTCAGCTAAATGTTGGAAAATACTCATCAAATCTTACACATCATAACTAGCATTGAAACAGCCTTGCATTTATTTACTAAAAAGTATAGATTTTGGACTTTACAAAATCTAGAGCACGTGCTAACAAAAGTTTGACTAAGTTATCCAGTTAATAGGAGACACTAATTACTGATCGAGGTACCAGTTCGACTTGTGCCACCTTTTGATAAGTTAATCTTTCCGCAGATGTGTAACAGATTGGACATGCAAGTTTAAACCGAAAATTTAATTTGCATATTTGTATTGCAAATAGGTAACAGAATATAACAGTGGAAACTTTGCATTTGTAGTTTGAAGAGGAAACAAATTGAATATTAAGGGATCATTTCACTTACCATTGCCTGTTCTATCTTGTTGTCGATTGCTACCACACTGGCTCCCGAAGCACTGTAAATATAAACAAGGCACACCATGAAATACACAGCACAGCATTTTCAGAAGCTTCCCAATGAAAATCTTTACTGGGTGCAATGTACCTAAACTAGAGGCTGGTAAAACACACCACCTACATCTCCTCAGACCTCAATGGCAGCACATAGCAGAATGTAAAGTACAAGATTGACTATTCATTTAAAAGTGAAGTAACCAGCACGTGGAGTAAATGAAGCACAAAAATTTGGCTCACGCCTTCCAATAGGATTGAAAGTGAGTTTTAATGTCAGTTTCCCCAAAATGACACCCGCAGCTTTATTCAAACTCCTCCATAAACCAGCTCCATATCAATGTAATCTAGTTACAAGATCAGATTCCTAGGAAGAGACTTTCTTTTTGTTTTACATTTCCAGATACAAATTTCAGCACAATGTTGACTTCTGACAGTGATGTGCAATACTGTCCAGAACTTGCAGTATCTGAATTTAAAAAGGCACAACAGACATTTTCTTGCGGTGGAGGGTTTAGGAAACACTAAACCCATTGTATCTGGCAACACAAACTTTGGCTGATTTGTTTTGAATTCATCAGAATCCAAAATCCTCAGCAATATGTTAGACAGGTCATTCCACATTTGGGTTATTGAGAAATGCACGGAAGACAGTTGCCAGTAATTTAATGGGAGCAGCCCATTTTACACCTACAGCAAAGCTGAAGCAATAAGTCACGACAGAAAGACTGAATGACCGCAAAATACTTCCTTTGCATTAAAGAAAAAAAACTGGACAACATATTCAACAAGTTTAAATTGGAGAGAAAAATAATTGCTTTTGGTCGAATGTTAGTGCCACCAGCTCCTGGCACACAGCGCTCTCGTAACCAGCAACACCCCAAGCAAACGTGCCACATTCAGTAAGCTGACTGCTGGGAAAACTGTTTCTTTTCATTGTTTTAAAAGCTTACTCTGAGTTGTCGCCAGCTGTGCATTTGCACTAGCATCCCACGAAACCCAATCTGAAAACTAATAGGAGCCACATAGTTAATGGCATCACTGTAGTGCCAGTTTCTTCCCCCTCCCCCTCCCCCTCCCTACTGGAGACCAAGACATACAGAAGTACAATACATAGTGACAGTGCCTAAAGAACCAATCCACACATTTCAGCACAGCCTACGCATGTTATTCTTGGAATTTATACTTGAGTGCCCCAGACATCCATTCTGGACAAGCAGCACAATTAGATTTGGACTGGAAGAGTCCCTACATCAGATCGGGCCGTTCTTTACATCATTTAAATCTTCTACTCAAGAGGAAGTTCATTGTGGCACCAGCTCATGCTGGTTTCCTTGCATAGCGAGATCATGATGCACCACATACTGTAGAGAGGGGACCTCTGGAAGGCATTAGAAACCTGTTAAATGCTCAGCAGGCTTCCTATTAATATTGCCGTATTCTGATTAAAATACTGGCCCTGAACTTGCGGTCAGAGGCTTCCCGCGGGGAAATGCCTCCGATCCGCAAATAAAATGCCCGCGTACCTGGGGCCTCGGGATCCACGGCCTCTCCGGGTACCCGCGGGAAGGGGCCCACGTATCCCAGGGGTGCAGGCGGTTCGCGATCGCCCTTGGGATCATGTGGGACGGACCAACAAATGACAGAAGGGGATCCCCATTCATGCTTATGGGGATTCCGTATGTACGGGGATCCCCATAAGTATGAATGGAAATACCCCCAGACATCAAATAAATAATTTTAAAAATCACATTTAAAATGAATTAAAATGGCATTTAATTAAATAAATATTTAAAACAAAAATTTAATTTTTTGAAAAATAATTTTACATGTTTTAAAAGGGGCTAAAAATAAACTTACCTTATCTCTCAGGTTTTTAAATGCATAAATTATTGATAACATTTTATTTTTGTTTTTTTTAAAAACTCTTACGCTGGTAAGAGTGCAAGAATTTCACGGGCATTCGCTGGGCTGAAGTTGCCCAACTCTCTGCCCGCGGAGGCCCTTTTCCCAGGGATGCAGATGATCTAATTCTTGACAGATCGCAAGTTCCAGGTTTTAGCACATGCGCAGCGCAAGCCTAAACCCGGAACTTGCGTGGCCCCCATGGGCGCATGTGCACCTCATATGCACCTGCAAATTATGGCCCAATATTTTAAATAAAAGCTGAAACTATAAGAATTTAAACTCGAGTGCACAGTCCATCTTGATACTTTTTTAAAATTCGTTTGTGGGAATCGCTGGCAAGGCCAGCATTTATTGCCGATCCCTAGTTGCCCTTGAGAAGGTGATGGTGAGCCGCCTTCTTGAACCGCTGCAGTCCGTGTGGTGAAGGTACTCCCACAGTGCTGTTAGGTAGGGAGTTCCAGGATTTCGACCCAGCGACGATGAAGGATCGACGATATACTAAGTCAGGATGGTGTGTGACTTGGAGGTGGTGGTGTTCCCATGCGCCTGCTGCCCTTGTCCTTCTAGGTGGAAGAGGTCACGGGTTTGGGAGGTGCTGCTGAAGAAGCCTTGGCGAGTTGCTGCAGTGCATCTTGTAGATGGTACACACTGCAGCCACTTTGGAAAGGCTTTGGGGAGTCAGGAGGTGAGACACTCGCCGCAGAATACCTAGCCCCCGACCTGCTCTTGTTGCCACAGTATATATGTGGCTGGTCCAGAGTGTGGTTCGATAATGTTTCACACTGATGACCGTTCTCCACCCTCTTTCCCCAGCCTCCAAAATCTAGGATCAGCGAGGACAGGTACTAAGAAAAGGGCAGTTACTAAGCAATGGCGAGGCATGTCCCTACAGGGAGGAATGCTTTTTAAAAAACTCAAGATTGTTAGTCACACTGCACTGGATATCCTAATACTTGCTTTTTATACAGAGCCTCATAACACTGAATCATCTCAAAAGCACTTCATATAATTATTTTAAGTGTAGTGAGTGTTATGCAGGCAAATGCAGCAACCATTCTGTGCAGCCCAAACAATTGATCAGGTGATAGGCAAAAGAACTAGAGGCAGAAGAACTAGAGGCGACATGAGGAAAACAAATTATGCAGCGAGTTGTCATGATTTGGAATGCACTGCCTGAAAGGTTGGTGGAAGCAGATTCAATCGTAACTTTCAAAAAAGAGAAATCGGATAAACACGAAGGGGAAAAAAATTAGAGCTGTGGGGACAGAGCCAGGGAGTGGGACTAATTGGATCGCTCTTTCAAAGAGCCGGCACAGGCACGATGGGCTGAACGGCCTCCTTCTGTGCTGTATGAGTCTATGACCGGTTAATCTGCATTTTACTGGTTGAGAGGGGAATGTTGAACCAGGGCACTGGGAGAGCTCATTGCCCTTCCTCAAATAATGCCATGGGATCTTTAAACACCCACTTGAACCACCAGAGGAGGCAGATAGGGCCACAGTTTAACATCTCTCCAGGTTACCTAGTGGAAGGGACCAGGAAGCAGGTTACTGGCCTGCCATCTTGACCAAGGAGTGAGGAATGGCACAAAGCAAAACAGGGAAGCAAAAAAAGCAATTTCATAAATTACCAAACTTATGGCAGAAACGTTGAAAATCTTGGTAACGATTACCATTATTTTAGATTCAAATATTACACATTAGGATTACTGAAAGATGTGCATTTTTTAGAATCTATAAATTCTAATCTTAAAAATAAGTTGCAGCTAATTCACCTAGGCCAACAGCTGCAAAATTAATTTCTCTTTGCACTGAAAGTGAAATCGGAACTGAAGGATTTTCCATTCACTCTCGGCACTAAAAATAAAATGCATCTGTCAAACAGCAGTTGCAATGTCCTGAGCTCGTCTATTTCCTCTAGTCAAACTAGAGTTCCCCAGAAACCCAATTCAACACACTGAATGAACCATCAGCTGCAAGTTTAACCAGTAAAAGAATAATCAAAAGGCATCGTCTCCCACAGGTCTCTTCCTCCATCAGCCGCACTCCTGTACTGAACAGAATCAGAGGTTACTAACAGGCAGCATCGCAGATCTCGGCCCGTGATTCTGCTGTGGGGAGAAAGGGGGCCAGTTTGCATAGTGTAAACGTGGAGAGCCAGTCCCACGCATTTGATCTTTAGCACTTTCTATAAAAGTGAAGCCCAGCTCCCCAGTCCAAATGTAGATGTCGGTTTGCGGTGCACAAAGGCCCTCTCCTGAAACAGAATCCAGCAATAGCGCAAGTATAAAAGCATCCAAAAGCACCTCAAAGATGTTTGACTGCTTAGCATGTGATGACCTTTAATTTGCACTGTCAGAAAGAAACCATTTTATAAAATTGCACAAAGCAGTTTTCTATAAATACTTCTGCATTTATAAATATAGATACACAAGTATTTATATAAATATTCTCAATGCCCCGATCAGTGGCCAGTCATTCAGCCACGTTGCCCACATGCCCTGGAACTCTATCAATTATTTCTTGTTACCACCCCCACCTTCAAAAACATTAAGACTTTTTTTCCCCCTTCAACTGTACTTTTGACATTTCTAACCTTCTTCCTTTTTGCCTCCATTTTGTGTCCACTTGCTATCCATCACTCTGTAAAGTGCTCAGAAACCTCTGCATGTAATGAGCGCTATAGAAATGCAAGTTGTCACCTTCATTGTCACCTAGAAATCCTGTCCCCTGCCCTTCTCCTAAAATCAGTTATAATTCTTTAAAATCGAAGCACTTGAATGTGCACAGCTCCCGTTAATCTATGCTACCGACACCTAGTGACAACACTAGTACAAATTATTTGTCAGCTGTGGCTCAGTTGGTTGCACTCTCACTTCCAAGTCAGAAGGTTGTAGGTTCATTGAGTCATAACGGCACAGGAGGCCATTCGGCCCATCGAGTCCGTGCCGGCTCTCTGCAGAGCTATCCGGTCAGTCCCATTGCCCCGCTCTATCCCCGTAGCCCTGCAAGTTTATTTCCCAAAAGTGCCTATCCAGTCTCCCCTTGAAAACATTGAGTGTCTCCACTTCCACCACTTCCGTCGGCAGCGAATTCCAGGTCATCACCACTCGCTGCGTAAAAAAGTTTTTCCTCACATCCCCCCTGTATCTCTTGCCCAAAACCTTAAATCTGTGTCCCCTAGTCCTTGTACCATCAACTAGTGGGAACAATCTTACCCCGTCTAGCCTATCCAAACCTGTCATAATCTTGTAGTCCCACTCCAGAGACTTGAGCACAAAAATCTAGGCTCATTTTAAAGCTGCTTTCCCTACATTCATCTTGTGCAGCTGTCTCTGGTTTGAATCAGCAATGGGGGCCGAGGCTGGAGTTGGAAGGGAAAGTTGTCATTTAAACACCGCTTGTATGATGCTGCTCGGCCCCACCACCTTTAGCAAAATTAGGAGGCGAACCGGCCAGAAAGGAAAGTCGAGCAAGGCTTTGGCCTGTGTATTAAAAAAAAAAACTGCCCTGTAACCTTCTGCCCCAAGAAATTACATTTTCTCATCTTGTACACTCGTATATACAGCAAGCTGATTTTTCTGCACTGGCTTGTAGTTAATGGCTGCACTATGTTCTGTGCGGCCTGTTTCTTGCAATGTGCGGTCCCTTTAAATTTCAGCGCATGTGCGGTATTTCCGATGTAACAGCTTGCGAGCGGGCCTGCGCGGGACCTTGCAGATTACTGCGCGGCTACGCACGCAGCTTAGAGGGAACATTGCTTGCAGTATTGAAAGCAGCTCAGAAGCTAGGATTGACAGTGAAGCAAATATAAAATGTAATTAGCCCTTTTCCTCTCACGTTTAATGGCAGCAAATAATGGAGCCGGCACGCTCAATGCTGAACACCAATACAGCAAAGCACTTCCGAACATCTGGGGGAACCTCGGTTCAGTTTTTTTGCTCACTTTCCATTTCTCTCCAAATCGGACAGAATTAGCACAATACATTACAACTTCTTAACCGTTTTTCCTTTGACTGCAGTTTAGATAGTGAAGCTTTTATGTGCCCAGCTATTACAACGCTCGTTACACTAATTCTCCTCCTGCATCCTTCCTCTCTGGTCCCAGTTCAAATGCCATCAAAAGGACGACAAGTACTGAAATCTCAATAAACTGAACTATTTCGCGACTCAAGTTTTTAAATGAAACGCTCCAATGGCCGGAAACTGGAATCTTAAAACATTTATCTGTAGTGCTTTAAGGCACAAGTCACAACAAATACCATCCCGACACCAGACACCCAAACGAAAACTTACCGCGCACTCAGTTTTTTTATTCTGTGTGATTTACAGCTTCTGGATGTCATTTTTATTGGCACATGCATTTCTGAGGCTCAAACTCACAAATACTGCGAGAGAACAGCAAATGCTGTCTGTTAATATACAGTACACGCTTCCGGCTTTAGCAACAGGATGTATCAGAGTCAGAAATGGCACAGTCATAGCCAGCAAGGGGCAGGTTGAGGCAAAAATCAGGCACTATATTTACATTGGCACCTGATCACAAGGAAACACAAACCACCACACAGACCACGTCTTAGTTGACTACGTCCAGAAAGACGTACGAAAAGTGATACTTATCGACACGCAGAAGTAATTTCCGTCACCGTCACAGAAAGCAGGTCAAACTGGTTGCTATTTAAATAGTTAAAAGCAGTTATGGTTATTTTTAAAAAAAAAATTAAAAATCAATGGTTTCATATCCTCTGAAGTTTAATGTCTAAAGTTTAATGTCTAAGCCCTCCAGGGGACTCCAGTGTCATAACTTGTTATATTATTTCACAGGTGGTTGTACATAGCTGAAGTCTCCTATAATGAGCTTTTGGGAAAGCATTCTTGTTCACTTTCTCTCCCCTTTTGGTAAATATTCGTAGCAGCTTTACGGCACTGCATGCACTGTGCTCCTTTGCCAAGTTGGATGTTCACAATTATTGCAGCCACCCCCCACCAATTCATTTGTGTAATTAGCAAAACAACAGGTAAAATCCTGTTGCTGACAAAGGTTTAGCTCATAACTGCCAAGGACCATCCACAGGCAAAAGTGACCATGGGTAATGTGTACAGGTCATTGATAGGTGCATTACTAAACCGTACAGCATTTGAGCAGATTAAAGTCAAAAACCTCCAAATTTAAAAAAACCCCAAAAGAACTTGCATTTATATAGCACCTTGCACATCCTCAGGATGCCCCAGTGCCTCACAGCCAATGAGGTTTTTTTTTTGAAGTGTACCGGCAGCCAGTTTTGCACACAGCAAGCTCCCACAAACAGCAATGAGAAGAATGACCAGATAATCTGCAAGTGGCATTGGATGAGGGATAGAGGTTGACAGGGCTCCGCGAGAACGCCTGTCTTTGAATAGTGCCGCAGCATCTTTTACGCCTACCTGAGAAGCCAGATGAGACCTTGGTTCAATGTCTCAAACCGAAAGATGGCACCTCCGACAGTGCAGCACTGCCTCAGTCCTGCACAGGAGTGTCAGCCTAGATTATGTGCTCGTGTGTCTGGAGGGGGCTTGAACACACGACCTTCTGACTCAGAGGTGAGCGTGCTACCCACTGAGCCAAGGCTGACACCAAGGTGCAGTTTCCCCAGCAGTACCCTTGCAGTTTAGTATCTTCATTAACTCTGTCAGTACAGCAAGTAGCTTTCTGTAGTATATGATAGTCAACAAACCTGGGAGTTTTAGTGGGAAAAATATGGGGCTTTCTTATGTGGCAAGAAAGAGTTTAACTGGAAAATAAAACCAGGTATCCAGACTATTCAGGGGAAAAAGGTTCAAAGTTGACCTGTTGGAAGACCAAATAAAAATCAGTACGTGGCTTCTGATGAAATTTACCAGTCATAGTCTGACGTACAGCAGTTTTATCTAACCCATATGGGCCACTGCCAATAGATAACTTGTTCTGGCATGTCCATTTCCTTTCCGACTCTCATTCCCTCCCCCAAACCCATGGAGTTATCTCATGCAATGCTTCACGACTGCAAAGGGAGATCTGAAAAATGCTGAAACACTTCGGCCTAGTTCCTTCAGTGACTTAAACCCCCGTGTTGAATAAAAAGTCTGACCTTTAGAAACAGTTTTCAGCCAATCAGGAACTAAATTTTAAATATGGGTCTGAAGTATAAAATTGAGGGTGCATCAGTGGAGACAGGAAAATAAAAAAGTTAAAACAGATGCTATAAAGTCAAAATAATGAATATAGAAAATAGATCAAAACTGATAGAATATCTTTTTAAAGCAGTTATAGTACAACTACAACTAGCATTTAAATTGGCCCAGATTTTGTGATGGTCATGACGGCAAAACTGTCAGCGTTCGCCGTCATCAGCCCTCTGAAACTGACCACAACTTCAGGACTTAGTGCATGCGCAGATAAATGCGGAAATCCTGCAGTTGCGGTCAGTCATTCACTGCTCCGCCACAGGGTGCGCTGTGGAACTCCCCAGAGCCGGCAATCAGTTGAAATCAAGAAGGACAAAAACTTCCCCTTTTACAATGGAATATCGCTGTTAAAAACCCAGTTGCACCTCTTTCAACAAGGCTTAAAGTTTTATGGTGTTTTTAACAGCGTGCTGACTGCTGAACAACCGTTCTGGCCCTGAAAAAATAATTTTATATTTGTGGAATGTCAAATATTTTTATTGCTAAGAATTACATGGCTTTTAATATAAATCACCTTACAAAAATATTTCAGCTTCTACCTTAATCATGTGTGTATGTCACAATCTTTATTTCGCTCTCTGTAAAATTAATAAATCTGTGCATTTTACTTCCTGGTTTGTGGTCTGAGAGAATTCTTCAATGTGATTGGCTGCTTAGCTAGCTTGATAACATCACTGTTGCTGGGCGCTTAGGATTTGCTTGATTTCAAACAAAGGTCGGGAGAGCTCAAATTCACGCCACAGAGATCGCTAGATCTTTGTGGGCAGTTTTCTTCCTAGAGTCAGCGGCAAGCGCCGTCACTTCGCCGCTGACCGCAAATTCCGGGCCATTGTCTATAATGTAGAAAAACTTCCCAAGGCAGTTCACAGATGTGTAAGGAAAAAGGTGGACGTTAAGCTGAAGGAGGAAATATTAAGAGCGGCATCGAAAAGCTGGGTCAAAGGCGAATTGTAAGGTGGGTCTTAAAGAGAGAGGTGGAGAGGTGAACGGGTTTAGAGAGGGAATTTCAGAGTGTGGGGCCTAGGGGTTGAAGGAGGTGGCAAATTCACAACTGCAGAAGTATTGTGGTGAATGAAGGGCCAAAAGCTAGTTCGTTAGGAATATGCGAGTGTAGCTGTAAGTAACTTGTAATAATAAATCTATTCCCAGCATCATGGCCAGGGTTCCAGCTCCTGATTGCTATCAACTTATCTCTGCTGGAAAGTTTGCATATGTAGACACTGGGATCATGCGCAACGGCAATGTTCTTCATTGCCAAAGAGCCTGGCAACATTCACTGTCTGGACTCATAAGAACACCAACCTGGGTGAAGTACTGGAACGCCACTAGCACCCCTGGAGCTGTACTCCAGCATGAGTTGCCACTTTCAGGGGAGAAGAAAACAGGGGGAGAGAAATAATAACAAAGTAGGTTAAAATTAGGGGTGAAGGGGGAAGGAAAGATAATAACATAAGAAAGAGGAATAGGCCATTTGACCCTGCTCTGCCATTCAATAAGGTCATGGCTGATCTTCTACCACATCCCTGCACTATCTCCATATCCCTTGATTCCCTTAATATTCAAAAATCTATCGATCGCTGTCTTGAATATACTCAACGACTGAGCCACCACAGCCCTCTGGGGTAGAGAATGTAGAAAGGGACAAACAAGTGTTTAAATTGAACTAACATTGCTCATTTGTTTGTTTTAGTTTATTATAGAAATCAAGCTATTCCTACACTTGAGTAGCATTATAACTTCAATGTTTCAGCATTGTGTGCAAACTGAAAAATGTCTTGCATACCATTTAAAATGTTGATTGGCCACAATATTCTAATATTACTGAAGCCTGTAAGTGGCACTGGGAGGGTAACATTGTGTGACCTATTAAGTCCAGTGGAGGTCAACTACTGTTGTGTGACAACCCTACTGCACCAACCCAGAAATCTCTCATCGGCGCCCAATGAAGCTTTCGTCACTTCACATCTCCACTGTTTTTATTGCTATACCTCCGCTGCACCCAAAAGGTGCTTCCTTACAGCTCCTATCCGATTTCCTAAAGTCAATTTAAAATATTACACAAACTAGAGTTGTATTCCCTGGCATTTAGAAGGTTAAGGGGTGATTTGATCAAAGTTTAAGTTATTAAGGGGAACTGATAAGGTAGAGAGAAATTATTTCCGCTGGTTGGGGAGTCTAGGACTAGGGGACATAGCCTAAAAATTAGAGCCAGGCCTTTCAGGAGTGAAGTTAGGAAACACTTACACACAAAGGGTGGTAGAAGTTTGGAATTCTCTTCCGCAAACGGCAGTTAATGCTAGGTCAATTGTTAATTTTAAATCCGAGCCTGATATATTTTTGTTAACCAAAGGTATTAAGGGGCAATGGTGGGTATATGGAGTTAGATCACAGATCAGCCATGATCTCCTTGAATGGCAGAACAGGATTGAGGAGCTAAATAGCCTACTCCTGTTCCTATATGCTCCTCCCACCACTGCATCCACCCTCCTGGATTTTTTTGTAAAGTGCCCTGTTCCCAATCATGTGTTTACCTTTCATTGCCTATCCTGATTTTATTGGGCTTCAAAATTCTTCGACTGCATGCCCACTGGCGATAATGCACTCTCTATCTGCCATTAAGTCTTCAAGCCCAGCATATCCTCACTGGACTGCCCATGACAGTTGAGTGCTTTAAAGCACCTTAAATTTTGACAGCTCATCTTTTACTGCACCGATAGAAAGCTCGTTCGGGATTTCTAGGACCAAATGTGTTACCCAGTTTCCGTTACCCAAGTATTTAGTATTAACTAGCATCACCTAGCGGCAGCATGAAGTAGTATTTTACAAGACAGGCCACAAAACAAAATTCAATGGCTGTATTTAACTGTTCCACTTAATAGCTCTGCTAGATTGATTCCTGGGATGAATGAGAGCTGTCCTATGGAGGAGATTGAGTAGAATGGGCCTATATTCTCTGGAGTTTAGAATGAGAGGTGATCTCATTGAAACATATAAAATTCTTACAGGGCTTGTCAGAGTAGATGCTGAGAGGCTGTTTTCCCCTGGCTGGGGAGTCTAGAACGAGGGGTCATGGTCTCAGGATAAGGGATCGGCCATTTAGGAATGAGATGAGGAGGAATTTCTACAGAGGGTGGTGAATCTTTGGAATTCTCTACCTCAGAGGGCTGTGGATGCTCAGTCATTGAGTATATTCAAGGCAGAGATCAACAGATTTTTGGACACTAAGGGAATCAAGGGATATGGGGATTGGGCGGGAAAGTGGAGTCGAGGTAGATGATCAGCCATGATCTTATTGAATGGCGGAGCAGGCTCCGGGGGGGGGGGGGGGGGGGGGGGGGGGGGGGGGGGGGGGGGGTGGGGGGGTCGCATGGCTCACTCCTGCTCATATTTCTTATGTTCTAATGGCAAGATAGTGAAAACAGACTGCAGTGAGTAGGCTATGAGGAGTAGCAGCACGCACACATCCACACTAGTGTGTTAACTGGAGCCTAAGAAACAGCATTCTCAAATTGTTACCTTTTTCTTCAACACAGAAAGCTGTCCACTTTAGAACTACTTGTTCCTTCATACAACTCCAGCATATTATCAGACTCAGCTTTACCTGAAACACCGCAATTTCACTGAACACCTGCATTTTCCATGTTGTACGCTTGCTTAAATTTACTTTTTCTAACTTGGGTTTTACCCACGCCCAGGATTAGCATTTCTTTTGCACCATAAATGCCTGAGCTGAACAAGAGGCAACAGTGAATACAGTTTGCCTTAGGGAGTGAAAACAAAAGAACAGACTGTTTACAGAGCATGGCCTTGCTTTAATGATCTACAATTAAAAACAAAGTCAGTCAGGAACACATTCTCCGATGCACTTGCAAACCATGGACTGGAATTAGCAACATTTACATTAACCAGAACTGGCAAGGTAGATGAACATCTGACTGATGAGTTAGCAACGGTATGTTGAACCATGTCATCAACTTTAGTCAACTTAAACCTGTTAGTTTAACAGCAGCTAATAAAGTAACATTTTGGGGTTTGCAGCACATCGGCGCTCTTAACACGATATGCCACAGCTGGTGGGATGTAGGATCTTGCCACTCCCCAAACTGTGAACTCGTGATTGCAGCTATGGCATCAGGGGAGCTGCCATGCAGAGGCAATGCACTTTCCCCACAAGGACAGAAATGCTCAGTCACACAAACAGCTACAATTGATCTCCTTGGGGTTGGTTATGGTCCACCACCGACTCAATTAAAAACATTCTTATCCTCTTGTTCAAATCCCTCCATGGCCTCGCCCTGCCCCATCCCCATCTCTGTAACCTCCTTCAGCCCAACAACCATCTGAGAACTCTGCGTTCCGCCAACTCTGGCCTCTTGTACATTCCCACTTCCTTTGTCTCACCACTGGCGGCCGTGCCTTCAGCTGCTGTCTCGGCCCTAAGCTCTGAAATTCCCTCCCCAAACCTCTCTGGCTTTCTCCTCCTTGAAGTCACCTGTCCTAATGTCTGCTCCTTTGGCTTGGTGTCAATTTCTGTCTGATTATGCACCTGTGAAGCATGCTGGGATGTTTTACTATGTTAAAGGCACTATATAATTGTACGTTTTTGTTGTAAAGAGCATTAGCAGAAGCTGAGGAGTCCAGAATAGTTCATGGCCTAAGGATATAGAGAAAGGGAACAGGGGCATTAATTTCTTAAGTGTATGACTGCATATTCAAACACTACAAACATAGGTTTATAGAAGTCAGTAGACCTCAGTATAGGCTGACAACTAGTTGAATACTTCCATTTGGTATCACCTTGCCCTTCAACTACTCCACAACAGCAACAATCAACTTCAGAAAGTGAACCACCAATTGAGAATCTTGGGATCACCATGACAGGACTGCAGCAATTCAAGAAGGTCCACCACAACCTTGTCAGGGCAACTATGGGTTGGCAATAAATGAGGCCTTGCCAGTGTTCTCCATATTCCGAGCCAAGTGATTTTTTACCCCAGCTTGGACGGCTGCAGGTCAACCACCAATCGTCAATAAAACCAAAAGGGAGGTTATATGCGCGACGCATGCTGGAAACCCCCAACACATTTTTTTCCAACTTCAACATTTGGGCGATGCTGGCAATGCCACGTTTATTGCCCATCGCTAGTTGTCCTGAGGTGGTAGGCCTTCTCTGTGAATCGCTGCAGACCTTGTGACAGTGCCGCAATGATGCAGGTAGACAGGATACTGATCCAGTGACAATGAAGGAATAGCGATATGTGTCCAAATCTGGATGGTGGCTAGATCATGCCTGGCTAAGACTAAGACCCAAAAATATAACCCTATTTCATGGAGCGCAAAAAGCTTGAAAATAATTTTCCATTACAATATAAAAATTACATTGGTGAATTTTATTCTTTAATGGCTATTTTTGCTATATTTTCTCAGTCGTACAATACTGAAATAAAAATTTAAACAGCACGTTCCATTTAGCAGATTTTAAAATAACTAGTACGTGCACAGTTGCTGGCAATTGCCTCAGGATTTCAGAATCTCCAGAGCCTCTAAGGTTTTTAAGCAGGCATTTTTGCTTTCAGTGTCAACCCCAAATAAATCTAAATGGTAAACACATGCTAAACTATCCCCACAGTTCTTACTAAAAACCACATGATGAGCGGAAATTGCAGTGTAGTCTTATTTCAGGCTATAAAGTGAATTTGATGGATGTTTTGTAGTGTTAGTTCAGTGTATTAATAGTCGTATTAGGTTAACATTTTAAATCTGTTTCACGTATTTTCTCAGGCGTTTGTTGCCCTCTAGAACAGGCCGCTGGTGGATGCAAGTGTGGGTATACTATAGCCCTTTAAGGGCGTTGACAAATTCCTGAGGGTCATGGACATAGAGGGTGTCTGGGTTAGTCCAGTGTTTCCTGAAAGTGGCGTAACAGTTAGCATTACTAGCAGTTGGCACGAGGTTGCACCATTTCGTATATAGGGAGAGAATGAATGGACCAGATAAGCGTTTCCCACCCTTGCTCCTATGTTTGCAATTAATGAATGAATCCCTTTAAACTTTCACATGGTTAAAGAAGAAAACAGTTTGCATCCATTGTATTCAACAACAAAAAAAGGTACACAACAAATTTTTTATCACAGGCATCACTATAACCTTGCTAAAGACATCACAATGCTCATTAATACCGATTATCTGGGCCTGCTGCCCAAAGTGTGCTTCTGAGGAGAGCTGGAGAGGAGGGGCGGAAGACAAAAAATGTTGAAAGTGCCCAGTTTTTGCCTCCGTTTTGCAGTTATTGTTGGAAAGGTAGCTGGAATCCATGAAGTGAGGGTAGTAAAGACCAGGACAAAATGAACATTCAGTTTGTCTGCATGGTTAATCAGCACAATTTGTCCCACAGCTGCTGAAGACTGGACAGTGCAGGGTGGACAACGTGGCCATTGTCGAACAATGAAAGACAGCTCAGTAATCTGCAGCTAGGAACTATATTTAGGCATGTTGCTTCATAATCAGCAAAGCATCACTTTCAAATTGTAGGCAGCTGTGCACTTGGATGCAGTGTTGCCTGGAACGCCTTAGAAGACAGAGGGTCAGAAGAATCTGCCAAACCTCCATTCTGACCATTTCTGTGTAGCAGAGGCACCACTCATAGAATAAATGACATGCACCCACACTAAACAAGTACAACATATTGCACCAGTAGGAGCCCTAGGCAGCTCCCGTTACACGCAGTTTCAGAGAATCAATATGCATGAGCAGCCAGCATCGCTCGTACACTGCAGCATCTCTTCTGCACTGCAGAGTGTCCAGCTCAGCAGTGTCTGAAACCATTTGCATAGACTCACCAACCGCTGACAGAATCAGGTAATAACAGATAGGATCCAAAGAGCTCCTCGTTCACTTCCCCCCCCCCCACTTTACCCTATCGGCCAACTTACTCGGTACATGGCCTTCAGGGGCATTCTTGGTTAGATAGTGCAGTCAAACTTTGCATTTTACGGGAGTGGAGTGAAATGGAGAGAGAGAGAGAGAGGGGAGCAAGAGGAGAAAAGGAATGATCTGGCAGACTAGCACTGTCCCTTACAAGCACACACGCTAGTGGCCAATTCTGGAGTTACAAAGATACCAAAGGAAAAGATTTAAAGACTGGGAGCAAGCAGAGAGAGAGAGAGATCAGTTTAACAAGACAGCAGCACTTAGGACAATAGTTTTGTCTTTTTCCAGTACCTTGTAGTTTAGAAGTTAAAAATTCTTGATTATTTGGCAATCAATGCATAAACTGATTGAAAAAAAATCTAAATTTAGGATGCTGTTACCCCAACAGTTTTTGAACTCAATTTACATTTGGAGTAAAAAAAATGAATGCTCTTAGCTATATCCTTTCAATTCTGACTGGGCATTTTTACAACTTATAACTGAAAGCAAAATCCAGATCTGTGTATTTGACTGAACCATGTGCTCCTTGGTGCTGAGCAGCAGTCTCTGCTCCTGCCACTTGAAAATAATTATATTTGAGAGGGGTGGGGGTGGGGTGGGGGGGGGGGGGGGGGGTCTGCATAGTGTAATGATGTGGCGAGGTACTGCTGCAGTGCAAGAAGTGAATTACAAAAATACCTGTTTATAACCCATAGAGTCAGTTTATCACACCATCACTAGCCTCAAAAAAAAAATCACCCTAATACTGGAGTTAGCTCTAGATCTTAAGGATGCATACTATCTAAAACAAATGCTGCACTCCCGGACACTGATTTCAATTAATGCTCTTGTACAATATTAACTTTTCTCTCTTCTGCATTAGACAAACACAGGTTGTGCAAGGAGAGGCGATATTTTTTGAAAGGTGCTGCGCTGACTCAAACTGTAGTCTCCGAGCGCTTCAATTCATGGTCCTGATTACAAAATGCAAGTCAAGTATTCCAGAATACTGCAAATCCCAACTGCAGTTAACCAGCCAAACACCGCATAGGGCGAGATTAGCAAAACATCAGCTGACTTAAGAACAGCAGCATCCTCTAGTGGAGGTAGCTTGCAAACCTGGCTCTATGTGAACATATGCGGCACTTTGGAGGGCAGGGCTACAACTGATAAAACCGATCTTTATCCTCAAACAAAAGCAGGCATTAGATCTCTTTCTTCACTTGGACACAATGCAGCTTATTCTACACTTCACACAAAATTCACTTTGCATGCATAACTTATAGAAATAGATTCCCTTCCACAAAAGAACTCTTCATTTCAAATTCGTCACGTTAGACCGTAGTTATTCTTCATTTCAAAAGGAGGATTGCGGGCTATATATACACACAAATTCGGGCTGCAGCAAATAATTCCATGTTAACTATTTATTTAAATTTTCAGTTCATCAAGAGATTTAATCTGGTAATCATGGCAACAAGACAGCCAGCACAGGCAATGCACATTTAGGTCTCTGCAGAAGTCAACCTGTAGCAAGACAAGAATTTTAGCCGTACTTGTTTGTTAATGAAATCTAGTCACAAAACACGTATGGCCACAAAAAGGACACGATGCACATGGAGATGAGCAATATTGCACCTCACCTTCCCCAAACACCAACAGCTGAGGTGATAAATCTTGAACCATTTTTTTTTTAAATAGCCATATTGGAATATTGCTAAACGAAGCACATCACAGCAGTTCAATTACATCATACCAACATTATCCAAATGTGCACAACCATGAATAAACATTAAACAGGAAGTGGCATGACATACAAATTAATACATCAAGTATTTAAAGGTTGCAGTGTGCCAATAAAATGGCCCAGTGGTGGGAGAGAGGGTTGGGAGTCTTTTTAATATTGCATTTACTTCAGCTGTTTGTCGTCAATAGAAGCCCCTCAAATGTGGCATCAATTGTCAAAGCAAGCAAAGACATCGGTGTCACGAGAAGTGGTGGACCACCAGAGGTTGTGGCTTGGGCCTGGTCCTTCAGTAACCCGTTTCACATTTGTTGCAGAGGCAGTACCGCCCGAGCTATTGGCCAAAGCCATCCCTTTCGGGGGTGTGCTTGGGTTTTTGCCGACGGGCAGGGCTCATGCCTGCTCTTTAACAGCCAGCAAAGCAATTTTCCACTTGCTGTTTCTGTATGGACTCTTCCCAGCCACTTGGGATGGTTAGCACCCCTTGGGAGATGGTTGCAAACAGCAAAGTTTTTCGAATGTTGTTCCATAGAAACCACTCTAGCCTGTGATGTAAAGTGACGGTTTAGACAGCAACAAGAAATGCAGAAGGCAGTTTGGCAATACAAGTCAAAGTTCCAAACTCAATTTCATTACATTTTAAAAAGGGAACACAACAACAGGAGTAGGCCATTTGGCCCAGTGAGCCTGCTCTGCCATTTTTGTTAGCCATGGCAACGCCAACTGTTTAAATGACATAACAGATGTCACTACATTACAGCATGCAGCAGCAGAAAGGATTAGGTTAGTGTTCATCTACAAATGACAACCCCACAGTAAGAAAAGCTTCAAAGGCCAGATTCCATTAAAAACAAAGGAGGAGGGAGAAAACCTTGTTCTCCAATTTCATTTCCCAATGAAGTGACAATCCCAGTTCAGCAGCTGCACTGTCACCAAATACAACAGCTAGAAAAAGCTTTGAAGGATTTCCACTAATACATTTTTGTAGCGCCATCACTGGATGTTTCCCCAAGTTCACAGACAAAAAAATAATGTGACAAATATACTTTACAAAAGCAGAATATTTTACCAACATACATTTGGTGTCAGCCGTGGCACTCTCACCTCAGAGTTGGAAGGTTGTGGGTTCAAGTCCCACTCCAGAGACTTCAGCACAAGAACTTGGCTGACACTCCAGTGCAGTACTCAGGGAGCGCTGCACTGTCGGAGGGGCCGGTCCTTCATACGAGACATTCCCTCTCAGGTGGACATAAAAGATCCCTTGGCACGATTTTGAAGAAGAGCAGGGGAGTTGGCCCCGGTACCCTGGCCAATATTTATCCCTCAACTAACATCACAAACAGGTTATCTGGTCGTATCACATTGCTATTTGTGGGTGTTTGCTGTGTGCAAATTGGCTGCCGTGTTTCCTACATCACAACAGTGACTGCACTTCAAAGAGTACTTAATTGGATGTAAAGCGCTTTGGGATGTTCCGAGGTCGTGAAAGGCGCTATATAAATGCAAGTCTTTTTTTTAAAAAAAAACAGAATTCCATTCAGTGCAAAAACACAAATCGGTTCAGTTTTCTATGAATTGGTTGCTTGTTACGCTGAAACCTCATCAGCATTGCAACATTTCCAGATTATTAAATTAACATTTCTAACTTTTTTTAAAAAAAAAAATTCATAACATTTCTAGATTAGAAGCACCAAAATACTCTCCAGCGCTGCTAGTGAACTGTGTTAGTTTATAATATTCTGGCCAGACTTATCTATGTAACCCAAGTTCATAGTTTGTCACTATCGCTTCATTAGTTTGAGAGTAAATTGCATTTTTACTCACTCTCTCACTTTAAAAGCAGCTTTTTGACCCTAAAAGCACATAAAACATTTCAGAACAATTTATCAGCTAATTACCAGAGAGGGGACAAAAGAATATAGGAATGCACACATGTGCGCGCATGCAATTCTGCAAGTAAAATGCCATTGCAAGTTTGACTTTGGCCAACATTAGCTTCATTCAGCCTGTGCTGTAAGAATACGTGCAAATGTATTTTAGATATGTAATATCAGAAAGAGATAGAAAGGAGGGGACTGCGTACGTGCAGTTGGACACACCCCAGTTTGGAATTACTTTAAGAGAATGAGGTAATGAAGGAAAATTTTTGAGAAAATGTGCACGCTAACTAGTTTGAGCTATAGGTGTCAGCCTTGCTTCAGGTGATAGCGTTCTCGTCTCAAAGTCAGAAGGTTGTAGGTTTAAGCCCCACTACACAGACTTGAGTACATAATCTAAGGCAACACTCCCATTGCACTGCTGAGGGAGTGCTGCACTGTCGGAGGTGCCGACTTTCAGACGAGACATTAAACAGAAGCCCCGTCTGCCCTCTCAGGTGGGCGTAAAAGATCCCATGGCACTATTTCGAAGAAGTGCAAGGGAGTCCTCCACGGTGTCCTGGCCAATATTTATCCCTCAATCAACATCACTAAACAGATTATTTGGCTATTATCATATTGCTGTTTGTGGGACCTTGCTGTGCGCAAATTAGCTGTCCGGTTTCTTACATTACAACAATGACTATATTTTAATAGAATCACAGAAATTTATGGCACAGAAGGAGGCCATTCGGCCCATCGTGTCTGTGCCGGCCAAAAAACAGCTTTCCAGCCTAATCCCAGTTTCCAGCTCTTGATCCGTAGCCCTGTAGGTTACACCACTTCAATGGCATATCCAAGTACTTTTTAAATGTGATGAGGGTTTCTGCCTCTACCACCCTTTCAGACAGTGAGTTCCAGACTCCCACCACCCTCTGGGTGAAAAAAGATCTCAACTCCCTTCTAATCCTTCTACCAACTATTTCAAATCTATGCCCCCTGGTTATTGACCTCTGCTAGGGGAAATAGGTCCTTCTTATCCACTCTATCTTGGCCCCTCATAATTTTATACACCTCAGTCAAGTCTCCCCTCAGCCTCCTCCGTTTCAAAGAAAACAACCTGAGCCTATCCAATCTTTCCTCAGCTAAAATTCTCCAGTCCTGGCAACATCCTCGTAAATCTCCTCTGTACCCTCTCTAGTGCAATCACAGCTTTCCTGTAATGTGGTGACCAGAACGGTACGCAGTACTCTAGCTGTGACCTAACTAGTGTTTTGTACAGTTGAAGCATAACCTCCCTGCTCTTATATTCTATGCCTTGGCTAATAAAGGAAAGTATCCCGTATGCCTTCTTAACCACCTTATCTACCTGTCCTACTTTCAGGGATCTGTGGACATGCACTCCAAGGTTCCTCTGTTACTCTACACCTCAGTATCCTACCATTTATTGTGCGTATTCCCTTGCCTTGTTAGCCCTCCCCTAATGTATTACCTCACACTTCGCCAGATTATATTCCATTTGCCACTTTTCTGCCCACCTGACCAGTTCATTGATATCTTCCTGCAGTCTACAGCTTTCTTCCTCCTCACTATCAACCACACTAATTTCTGACCATTTTCCAATCCTCTCTGGCTACAGGCGTGGTACCAAAGGACTGGAGGACTGCTAACATTGTTTAAAAAAGGAGAAAGGGATAGACTGAGTAATTACAGGCCAGTCAGTCTAACCTCAGGGGTGGGAAAATTATTGGAAAAAATTCTGAGGGACAGTATTAATCGTCATTTAGAAAGGCACGGATTAATCAAGGACAGTCAGCATAGATTTGTTAAGGGAAGGTCGTGTCTGACTAACTTTAAAAGTACTTCATTCATTGTGAAACAGAGATCCTGAAAGTTGCTCTATAAATGAATGTTCTTTCTTTACTTCTGATATTTCAGGTCTACAACCACGCAACTAACCTTTATAGGGTTTTTTTTAAATCTCTATGAAATTCACACACAATCACCTGGAGAATACACTTTTCCAGATTCATTGACTCACTGATCAGTGTGAATGTATGATTCAAAGAAAACCATGACACCTTACTCACTGCAGTACAGGAAAAGGAGGGGTTAGAATGGGCCTGTGTGCAGTGAGTCAGTTCACAGATACTTGGGAGACCAACCTCCCTTCCTTCAAGCCCTTTAGACACAGTCATACTAACAAGAGAGAATAGTTTAACCCCTTTGTAGTAACAGCCATCCACAAGAACTTCCTTTTGATTTGCCTTTATAAAGAATATAACCCAGTTTGCTGGATAGTACCCACAAGTAATGTTCCCTCTAATGTTTTTTTGGGTGCTGCGCGGCCCATTCAAATTTCCACGCAGGCGCTGTTTTTCCCCATTGTAAAGCCGGCGAGAGGGCTGCGCGGGACATCCAGACTGCTGCGCGGCCTAACGGGAACTTTGCCTATTAGTAACAATTCCCACAGGTGCCTGGACTGACTCAAGATGGCAGCATGGGGGCCAAAAAGGTGTCACTGACTGGCACTGGACACAAGTTTTGGCAGAAGTTAAGGAACAGCTCGTTTGAGCCTTCAACAGCAAGAGTTTCACGCCAAGCAGAATACAGGGATAATGTAGCAGTGAAAATCGACACAAGATTTGTACATAATCTAGTAAAAGACTTTATATGCAACACTAAACATTCAAACCCTGCCTCGTCTAAATAGTCACCCAGAGAAAGCAGCTTTTTCCCTCTGGATTTAACTATTAAGAACAGATAAAATCCTTGGGAGTTTATAAACGGAAGAACCACCCTATTTATCAAGTTCTCTTCTACAACAAAAACCTTCACCTGGACTGATTATAAATCAGGTCCAGCAATGCAGTGAAGCAGGACCAAGTGACAGTGGGAGATAAGTCAATGCACTTGAATCACTATAAAAAGGAGACTATTACAAGGTGCTGCCAGATAATGTCAAGACAGGTGCCCATGACGCAAGATCTCAATTACTTTAACACCATTACAAATCAGATCAGTTTTATGAGTTGCTTTATAGAAAACCTTCAATGCAACAAATTGAAGACAGGTCAGCAATTCAACTAGAAATTACCTTGCAATTTAAAGAAAAATGATTCCAGATGCGGCATTTACCTTTTGGGCACCGGACAAGATAGTGGCGGGAATACATAAAGATACAAAACACCGCCCTTGCACCCGTTTGACTAGTTTGAGAAAACAGCCATCCAGCAAAATATATCAATTCTCCTATTTCTCACCCTTAACTTAATGCCTTCAGCCATTTGGGTCCCATGCTATGGAATTTCATCACTAAACCTCTTCCACCTCCCTCTACTCCTTTAAGACCCTCTTTAAAGCCCATCTCTTTGACCAAGCATTTTGATTATGTTTGTGAATTTTCTGCATTAAAGGCACTATATAAATGCAAGTTGTTGTATCAAATAGAATCTGCAACATGGCACAAACTCCTGGAAACAGTTTTACTGTCTTCATAAGAACATAAGAAATTGGAGCAGGAGTAGGCCATTCGGCTCTTTAAGCCTGCTCTGCCATTCAATAAGATCATGGCTGATCTTCTACCTTAACTCCACCTTCCCGCACTATCACCATATCCCTTAATTTCCAAAAATCTACCGATCTCAGTCTTGAATATACTCAACGACTGAGCATTCACAGCCCTTTGGGGCAGAGAATTCCAGAGATTCACAACCCTCAGTGAAGAAATTCCTGCTCATCTCAGTCTTAAAAGTCCAACCCATTATCCTGAGACTATGCCCCCTAGTTCTAGACTCTCCAGCCAGGGGAAACAATCTCTCAGCATCTATCCTGTCAATCCCCCTCAGAATCTTAGATGTTTCCATGAGATCACCTCTCATTCTTCTAAACTTGAGATTTTAGGCCCAATCTACTCAATCTCTCCTCATAGGACAATCCTCTCATCCAGGAATCAATCTAGTGGAATCAGTTTTACTGTCTTCTTAAAGTTCTAGGTGTAAGGGGCACTAAATTGGGAGGTCCATCTACAGAGTTCTACTTTCCCTAGTTGCCAATAACTTCATACTGAATTTGTATGGCAGTCTAATCTCCAATCTGATGAGGTAGTTACAGTTGGAGTGATGCAACTGGCCTCAGTGACCCTGGATCATTGGTTGGGGGGGGGGGGGGGGGGGGGGGGAGGAGGGGCGGAAAGAGGGGCCAGGAGAACGACCATTAGCCAGAGTTCCCACTGCTAATTACTATACAACAAGCTCTGCTGGAAATGCACGGAGAACATCAAGGTCAGGTCCAGCTGAAGTGTCCCCTGCAGTCAAATAGCCTCTCGACACTTCACCTTTTTAGGTTTCACACATGAATTATGGCTACTCGGGCAAATTAATAGAAGGCGAGTGGCTCCAGTGAAATCATGCCCCAGCGAGTCGATGACTTCAGGAGAGGCACAGCAGGGAGGTGAACACCATAGCATGGAGAAAAATCAGCCAAGAAAATTTACGTAGGGATGCACATGTGGCACAGATGTGGGTTGGGGGAGGAAGGAGGAAAGAAAAATAGGTCTGTGCAGGCCCATAACAGAACTGAAATGAAGCAAGTGCAACTATCTTTTCATGCACCAAATAGGTTATTTGCTGAAAATAGGTGCTTACAAGTGCATTTAAGTTGGCAAGAGTGTAGATGAGCAGAGTACAGTCAAGGTAAAATGAAAAACAGAGGGACATAACCCAGTGTGTTGACTGACATTAAAAAAAGTCATGTAGGAAATTACAGATCTTTTAGAGCTGCCAGTATGTTCTTTCATGGGGAATTAGGTATAGCTAGCTGCGTGCTATTTCAACCTAAGTTTTGAAACACGTCAGACATGCAAATTTCTGCCACTTAAAAAAAAAATAGCAACTCATTTTCTACTTCCCCAGTAACAAAATTACCTCGGGATGTACCCAAAAGTAATAGGCTTCCAATAGACCTCAGGTTGTACATAAGTACATCAAAACTTTGTGGCCTTAAATGTACAGGCGACCCGATCACACACAGTTCCCCCTCAGCAGAGTATTCTCCATGGTACAATGCTTCCAAAGTTATAAAGCCACTGGATCTACTAGTTTTAATATAAGTGGTTAAATACAAAGTACTTTTTTAATCTGCACAATGCTGAACCACCTCTCCACTCCCATTCCAATCTTTTTTGCTAAGTTAGACCCACCTACTTTGAAGATGACTATACTAGAATTTTCAGTTTCTAGCCTTTCGCCCAGTCCTGCCTGCATTTAGAATATGTTCCTCCCACCACCATTCCGCCTCTTCAGAAAGGGAGCTACATCTGACTGCTGTTTCATTTACTTACCAATAATTCTGCCTTCACTACTCTCTTCCTCCTCCCTCCCTTCGCCTTACATCCTGCAACTTCTTCCATTAAACCAGTCGTATATTTTGAGGAAATAAATTTTACCGGTTTGGAAGCAACATGCAGGCAGTTTCAGTTAAAAACAGAATGTCCTTTCATTTCATTAACCTCAATTCAGATAATGGAACAGCAATAACTGCGATTTAGCTGAATAAAAAGGCTGAGTAATAGGGTTGGACATATCGAAACAGGTGGCTTAGAAACAATGGCTGCATTACTCATTGCTTGAAACATGCGAGTATGTGACAAAGAATGGTCCTATATCGTACATTTCTATTCTGTAGCAGCAGGATGACTCACTGATTTCAATTTGTTTGTTCCCATAATTTTACACTTAAATAGAGCACAAAACCGTATTTTTATTATCCCTTTTCAAATAATAAAAAGACAAACACCATGAATAAAACATGAATGCCAGTAATCTCTCCATACCCGAGGTGATTTGAAAGGGTCACAAATACACAAGACAACACAACAGAATTGTAATTATCTCAAATTTTTAAAAATAGGAAGCGCAACACTGAAATGCAAACAAGAGACCTAGTGCAGATTTCAAGAGACTAGTGAAACAGGATTCAGCAAAATTCATCTTCCTGTATTAAAGCAATAACTGCAACAGGGCAAGCGATGTCTGCATTTTACTGGAATGTTAGAAACTTGCCATTTTCTGCTCTTGGAGCAGAAGTAGCTTGGGTCAGCTATTGCCACCTAATCAAGTTAATAAAATCCCCTTTCCGTAGTAAAAGTTGCGCCTCTCATCACTTTCCAAGGCAGCTAGTTCTGCTGACCTACATTTCCCCTGGCCAAACAGCAGTGCTGCTTTGAAGTACCTATATCCATTAGTAAAGAATATGCAAATATTGGCTAAACAGTTGCCTTAACTGTGAAGCAAATTTGCAGGCAATTGTTAAAATGTAGCTTGGACTCTCAGTAGCAGTGAATGCCATACTATTAAAACCCTCTTTGCCTATACATCAAGTCGGAACTTTTCCAACAACTTGTTTAACCAATTAAGACCACAAATATCTCCCATTTCAATTCTCATCTTTCTCCCTCATCCGTAAGTTTCTCCCATGAGAGTTACTTATCTACTGCAGACTTTTCCAGAGTGGGGAGTTAGGGCCGGCAACCAGCATCGCTCCATCAAGGTGAAAACTCATTAGTGATGCACTTATTCGAGCATGAGACAAAAACTGGCAGAACTCCCTCCCAATCAGTAAAAGGGTACCATTTAAGATACCAAACCACTATTCTGAGGTTTAGTGTTGCCCATTTTTATTTGGTAATAAGTATGCAATTCGCAGAGCTCACTGCCTGTTAACAAATTAAATTACTCAAACTATTGCAGTTTCCAACACTATTTTTAAAGTTTCAATCTACTGCTTCTATTAAGTGAGGCAACATTTCCAAAAATTGGAACTCACTGTAGACAGAAATTTAAAAAAGAATGACCCGTAATTTCTGATGCCTACAGGTGTGTACGCATTGTGTACACACTTGTAGAGGCCTCGCAAGTGCCGGTTTCAGGCATGCGAAGCGCATGCGCTGAAAACCGGCACTTCCGATCTGTCAAGAATCCTCTTGACAGATCGCACGCCTGCCCTGGAGAAGGGCCTCTGCGGGTGGAGAGTTCTGCCTGCTGAAAACATTTAAAATACTTTAAAAAGGTAAGTTTATTTTTAGCCCTGTAAAAACCTAATTATTTTTCTCAAAAAATTAAATTTTTGTTTAAAATATTTAATGTAATTTTAACTCATTTAAAAACATGATGGTTTTTAAAAATTATTTAATGTTGTAGTGTCTTTTTTCAGTGATCCCCATTCATATATTTGACAGGTCTACCTGTCAAAAGTATGAAGGGAGATTCCCTTCTCCCATTGGCTCCCCATGGCCCACGTGATCCCAGGGACGCTTGCGAACCGCCTGCACCCCCGGGATACCTGGGCTTCTACGCGCACGCACCAGGAGAGGCCCAGGAGCGGAAGAGTCCGGACCTCGGGAGCCCTCAGGTAAGGGCGTAGATTTTTTCCAGATAGGCGGCATCCGCACGCTGGAAGCCTCCTATCGGAAATTACAGGCCAATAAGTTTAACACCCACAGCCTAACACCTCACCCACCCCACACAAAGCAGGTTTGCTGCACAGCTCTGCCTCTTAACACACATGCAATGTGACAATCAAAAGGCAAGGTGGAAGTGAAATTAAAAAAGCTCAAGTGCCCACAATGAAACTGTTCTTGCATATAGGCTGAAAGTTTCTCTCACCATCGGTCTCTGCAGCAGAGATACCACTGCTACATAGCTATGCAGCTGCAGAGTTGGACTCTGCATTCCTCCAATTCTGGCTGCTTGTCCATAACCAACTTCCTTCGCCCCATTGGCGGTCATGCATTCAACTGCTTAGGCCAAGCTCCGGAATTCCCTCCATTAACCCCACCACCTCTGTCATCTCCACAAGACGTTCCTTAATACCTACCTCATTGACCAACTCGGGCGGTAGATGGGGCTTTAAACTAATATGGGGGGGGGGGGGGGGGATGAAGGGAGGGTTCAAGTAAGGGTAAATTTATAAGTCCGAAGAGAAAAGTCAAGTCTGTAGAGCAGAGTAGCGATTTGGCTAAAATCAAGCAGATTGCGTCAGGAAAGCAGAGTTTAATAACGGTAATAGGGTAGTATTTGAAACTAAGGCCACATCAGGGAAAAATATTACAAAGCTAAATTTAAAGGCGCTATATCGGAATGCACAAAGCATTCATAACAAGATAGATAAATTAATGGCACAAATAGAGATAAATGAATTTGATCTAGTAGCCATTACCGAGACATGGTTACAGGGTGAGCAAAGTTGGGAACTAAATATTCCAGGGTATGTGACTTTTATAAAAGAAAGGTGAAATAGAAAAGGAGGTGGGGTAGCCCCGATAATAAGGGATGAGATAAAAGACAGTAGGTATAAAGGATCTTGGCCCATAAAATCAGGATGTAGAAATCAGTATGGGTGAAGCTAAGAAATAACAAAGGGCAGAAAACACCGGTGGGGGTAATTTATAAGCCCCCTATCAGTAATCATAGTTATGGACAGAGTATAAATCAGGAATTTAGAGGAGCATGTAACAAGGGTAATGCAATAAGCCTGGGGGACTTTAATCTTCATATAGACTGGCAATCAAATTGGCAAAAGTAGCTTGGAGGACGAGTTCATGGAATGCATTCGAGACAGTTTTCTAGAACAATATATGAGGGAACCAACTAGGGAACAGGCTATTTTAGATCTAGTATTGTGTAATGAGACAGGGTTAATTAGTAATCTTATAATAAAGGATCCTCTGGGAAAGAGTGATCATAATGATAGAATTTCATATTAAGTTTGAGTGTGATGTGGTTAAAACCAAAACTAGGGTCTTAAATTTAAACAAAGCCCAATTACGGAGGTATGAGGGTGAGTTGGCCGAGGCAGATTGGGAAATTAGATTAAAAGATATGATGATAGATTTAAAGAAATAATTCATAAATCTCAACAAATATACATTCCCTTGAGGAATTAAAAAGTCCACGGGAAAAGTGGTACAGCCATGGCAAACTATAGAAACACGGTGGCATAGTGGTTAGCACTGGTGCCTCACAGCGCCAGTGACCCGGGTTCGAATCTGGCCTCGGGTGACTGTCTGTGTGGAGTTTGCACATTCTCCCCGTGTCTGCGTGGGTTTCCTCCGGGTGCTCCGGTTTCCTCCCACAGTCCAAAAATGTGCGGGTTAGGTTGATTTGGCTATGATAAATTGACCCTTAGTGTTAGGGGGGGATTAAATATGTGGGGTTACGGGGATAGGATGGGATATGTTAGGGGGAATTAAATACGTGGGGTTATGGGGATAGGGTGGGATATGTGTCGGTGCAGGCTCGATGGGGATTCTGTGTGAGAAAGCAGGGACAGGGTATTGGATTTGGATGATCAGCCATGATCGTATTGAATGGTGGAGCAGGCTCGACGGGCCGAATGGCCTACTCCTGCTCCTAGTTTCTATGTTTCTATGTTAAGGATAGTATTAGATTAAAAGAGGCTTAATGTTGCCAAAAAGAGTAGTAAGCCTAAGGATTGGGAGGGCTTAAAAAAAAAAATCAGCAAATGACCAAGAAATTGATCAAGAGGGAGAAAATAGAATATGAAAGTAAACTAGCAAGAAACATAAAAACAGATTGTAAGAGCTTTTACAAGTATGTGAAGAGGAAGAGATTAGTGAAAGTAAACGTGGGTCCCTTAGAGGCAGAGGCAGGAGAAATTATAATGGGAAATAAGGAAATGGTAGAGACGTTAAATAAATATTTTTTCGTCTGTCTTCACAGTAGAAGACACAAAGAACATACCAGAAATTGTGGGAACCAAGGGTCTAATGAGAGTGAGGAACTTAAAAGTAAATAGCAGTAAAGAAAAGTACTGGAGAAATTAATGGGACTAAAAGCTGACAAATCCCCTGGATCTGATGGCCTACATCCTAGGGTTTTAAAAGAGGTGGCTGCAGAGATACTGGATGCATTGGTTTTCATCTTCCACAATTCCCTAGATTCTAGAACGGTCCCTGTGGATTGGAAGGTAGCAAATGTAACCCCACTGTTCAAGAAAGGAGGGAAGAGAGAAAACAGGGAACTATAGGCCAGTTAGTCTGACATCAGCAGTAGGGGAAAATGCTAGAATCTATTAAGGACTTGGTAACAGGGCGCTTGAAAATTACACGTTTAGGTAGAGTCAACAAGGTTTTATGAAAGGGAAATCGTGTTTGACAAATCTATTTGAGTTTTTTTGAGGGTGTAACTAGCAGGGTAGATAGGGGGGGGAACAAGTAGATATAGAGTGTAATGTGGGGAAGTGTGAAATTATCCACTTTGGTAAGAAGAATGGAAAAGCGTAATTATTTTTTTTAAAACAGGTGAGAGACTAGTAAATGTTGGTATGTAGAGGAACTCGAGAATCCTTGTACACAAATCATAGGAAGTTAACATGCAGGTACAGCAAGCAATTAGGAAGGCAAATGGTATGTTAGCCTTTATTGCAAGGGGGTTGGAGTATAAGAGTAAGGAAGTCTTGCTGAAATTATATAGGGCTTTGGTGAGACCACACCTGGAGTACTGTGTACAGTTTTGGTCTCCTTACCTTAGGAAGGATATACTTGCCTTGGAGGGGCTGCAACAAAGGTTCACTAGATTGAAGCAACAACAACTTGTAGCGCCTTTAACATAGTAAAACGTCCCAAGGCACTTCACAGGAGTGTTATAAAACAAAATTTGACACCAAAGCACTTAAGGATATATTAGGGAAGCTGCGTTAAAGCTTGGTCAAAGAGATAGGTTTTAAGGAGTGTCTTAAAGGAGGAAAGAGAGGTCGAGACGTGGAGAGGCTTAGGGAGGGAATTCCAGAGCTCAGGAATGTGGAAGCTGAAGGAACGGCCACCAATAAAATTAAAAATCGGGGTTGCTCAAGAGGCCAGAATTAGAAGAGCAGAGATATCTCGGAGGGTTGTGGGGCTGGAGGAGATTAAAGCGATAGGCAGGGGCGAGGCCATGGAGCGATTTGAAAACAAAGGAAGAGAATTTTAAAATTGAAATGTTGCTTAACTGGGAGCTAATGTAGGTCAGCGAGCTCAGGGGTGATGGGTGAACGGGACTTGGTGCGAGTTAAGACACGGGTAGCAGAATTTGCGATGACCTCAAGTTTACGGAGGGTAGAACGTGGGAGGCCAGCCAGGATTGCGTTGGAATAGTCAAGTCTAGAGGTAACAAAGGCGTGGATGAGGGTTTCAGCTACAGATGAGCTGAGGCAGGGGCGGAGACGGGCGATGTTCCGGAGGTGGAAATAGGTGGTCTTCGTGATGGCGTGGATATGTGGTCAGAAGCTCATTTCAGGGTCAAATATGACACCAAGGTTGCGAACAGTCTGGTTCAGCCTCAGGCAGTTGCCGTGGAGAGGGGTGGAGTCGGTAGCTAGGGAACGGAGTTTGTGGTGGCAGGAGAGGGCTGTCCTATGAGGAGAAGTTGAGTAGAATGAGCCTATATTCTCTGGAGTTTAGAAGAATGAGAGGTGATCGCATTGAAACATACAAGATCCTGAGGGGGATTGACAGGGTAGATGCTGAGAGGTTGTTTCCCCTGGCTGGAGAGTCTAGAACTAAGGGTCATAGTCTCAGGATAAGAGGTCGGCCATTTAGGACTGAGATGAGGAGAAATTTCTTCACTCGGGAGGGTTGTGAATCTTTGGAATTCTGTACCCCAGTGGGCCGTGGATGCTCAGTCAATGAGCATATTCAAGACTGAAAGATAGATTTTTGAGCATCAAGGGGTATGGGGATAGGACAGGAGAGTGGAGTTGATGTAGAAGTTCAGCCTTGATCTTATTGAATGGTTGAGCAGGCTCAAGGGGCCATATGGCCTACTCCTGCTCCTAGTTCTTATGACCAAGCTTTTGGTCACCTGTCCTAATGTCTCCTTCTTTGGTTCAGTGTCAATTTTTGTCCAATTACACTCCTGTGAAGCCTTGTGGCATTTCACGCCGTTAAAGCTGCTATATAAAAGCAATTCGTGGTTGCTGACTCTCACTACTTGTCCGAGTTCCTACCAATCAGATCTTCGGTCCAAGAAAATGGATAGCACAAAGTTTCTCCTTCTGCTAGCAGTAGGCTTCTCTGCTCATACTGTGAGGAA
Source organism: Squalus acanthias (assembly GCA_030390025.1). NCBI lineage: Eukaryota > Metazoa > Chordata > Chondrichthyes > Squaliformes > Squalidae > Squalus > Squalus acanthias. The sequence continues at coordinate 15,266,850 of CM059429.1, forward strand.
CTCCGGAGTAACCGTAGGGTACAACAACTTTGAAATAACTTGGGAAAATTGTCACATAGCCTGCAATGACTCCAACTTTTTGGAACACTGAACCAGCCTACATTTGGACATAGTTACCAATTCTCAAATGACATCCCTATTTCCCACTATTCTAAACTGAAAAGGATATCCGACAGGCAATGACGTGGCTTTTCTACCTCAATATAAAAAGGAATTGCAGTTCTGAAATTTATACAAAATATTCTTATGAAAAACTAAAAGTAGGTTCCTGCAGGAATGCCTGTTTCAAACTGGGAAGACCATTAAATACTTAGGGAAAATGGTTTAGCCAAATTACTAAGTTCCATAATATTGCAGAAATTTCTTTCAAGATAATGTCTCTTTCCCCCCGCCCCCTCCCACTAATGTGGTCAGTGAGTAATAGAGAATGCAACAGTAAGCAGTGAAATATGGAATTAACTGCAAACATTGCTCTGCCTCTGCAAGACAAGTAGCAGGAATGTTGCCCATCATTACAAACATTTTACAGAGTTCGTCTGCTTGGGTTATTAACCCTTTGGGAACCACTGACTTTTTTATATCATTTCCATTTTTACTTTAGCCATATAAAATTGAGTGGGGAGGAAAGAGGAGGCGAAAGACAGACACACAGATGTAAACTATTTAGAATCCAATAAAGTTGTAAGAAATGTGAAAGGTCATATTGTTGGACTTGTGCATATCATATTAGCAGATTTTCTTATTCAGCACCTGCAAGTCCCATCTTTACAAACCTAGAGGAGGCGCACAGTAAGGTTCTCACTGGCCTTAACTAACAGCATATTTCAATGCTTACTTTTACATTCACTGTTACTCATTGAACCACTGATGGGATTGTTTTTTTTTGGTGGGTGGGGGGGGGTGAATTTCAAATTTCTGTATCGTTGCAAAACATTACACTGTTTGCCCAAGTACTTAATGACCTACACCGATTTTTAATTATGCAAGTCAGCAGAAACCTACTTTAAAAGTCAAATTTAGAGCTTAGTTCATTCATGAGCTACGAGGAAAGATTTGAGACACTGAAGCTCTACAGTTTAGAGAGAACAGGATTAAGAAGTGGGCACGCCGAGGTATATAAATGATTTGATGGCACAATAAACGATACTACTTTAAGGAAAGTCAGTCCAGTAAAACAAGGGAACTTGTATTAATGGAAAGTAAATCTCAGGAAAAAACGTCTTGGCTCAAAGGGTGATAAATGTTTGGAATGATCCAATAGGTATTGGAGGGGAAATCAAGATGCTTGTGGAGTTCAAGGTGCAAGGCTGGGTGAACCAAGTTACTAAAGGGACAAGCTCAGTGGCCTGAATGGCCTTTTCTCACGTCCCTGTGGCTAAGGGGATACCATACTACAAGTATTTATAGTGGCAGCAGATCTTTTACATTGAAAGCATCCAAGTATTTGATTGGATGCAATCTGAATAACTGATCAAGTTACCAGATTGCGAGAGCTCTGCCAGGTTAAGATGCATGCTTTGTAACGGGGCACCGTTCTGAACAGAAAAAGGCAAATCTGAATTTCAATATGCACAGGCAAAGTTATGGAGGCACTAACTTAAAATTTCACTAATCCAATTTGTAGGTTGTAACATTTTTTTCTTGCTGCTGAAGTGTCAATGTTTTGGCATTTAGTACACTGAAGCTTGGAAATTTGTGTGCTATGCATTCAGACAGTGTCACTTTAAATCACAGCGAAAGAGCGTACTAAATGTTTTTTTTTTTAAATGTTCTTAATGATGTACAATTAATGACCAGTGCTAGTTTAACCACACCCCCTTCCCCCCTAAATAGGGATTAAAGTTCCACAAAAATTCTACAAGCTGATGGTTAGACCACACTTGGGAGTACTGTGTGCAGTTCTGGTCGCCATATTATAAAAAGGATACAGAGGCACTGGAGAGGCTGCAAAAAAGATTTGCAAGGATGACACCAGAACTGCGGCTTATGAACAGGCTGGATCTCTTTTCTCTTGAAGAGAAGGCCGAGGGGTGACCTAATAGAGGTATTTAAAATTATGAAAGGTTTTGATAGAGTGGACACAGAGAGTTTCCACTTATGGGGCCATCATTATAAGACAGTCACCAAAAAATCAAATAGGGAATTTAGAAAAAACTTCTTTACCCAGAGGGTGGTGAAACTTGCTACCACAGGGAGTAGTTGAGGCGTATAGTATAGAGGTATTTAAGGGGAAGCTAGATAAGCATGAGGGAGAAGCGAATTGAGGGTTATGCAGATAGAGTTAGATGAGGAAGGCTGGGAGGCGGCTCGAGTGGAGCATAAACTGGCTGGGCCGAATGGCCTGTTTCTGTGCTGTATATTCTATGCAATTACATCCTTATGAAGCATGGAAAATCATTCAAAGTATTTCACAAAGTGGTACAAACATTGACACGTTACTGAAAATTACTGATTTAAAAGCCTGACTTAAAATGCAGGAGAGCATTAGCAAATGTAGCAGGATACTGTAGCCACTGAAGGAACTGCAAATATAATTGTACAGTTGAGGAAACAGGTCATACGAGTAAGAGTTATCGTGAAAGGCCCCATGTGACTAGCTGCACACAGCACAAGGAAATAAAGGTCAAAAGTAATTCAAGTTTCTTTCCCCCCCCCAAGTATAGTCACGTCACTTATTCCCTTCTCAAAACATAAAAGGCGAGCTACCAGAATGGACTACACCTATATTTTGAGTTGATATTTTAGTCACAATGCATTTTTAAAAAAACTTTAGTATTGTTACGTGCACCCAGACAGAGATCCTGACTTGCCCTGTTTCAAAGTGAGCACAGCTTTTAGGGGAGGAAGTCATCAAATTTACTGAAAACGTGACACCCAGGAATCATCGTATGCTGCCCCATCCACATTTTTTCTGTTCTGTCCTTTGTCAACAGAACAGGCTGTTGGGCTCTGTAATTTATCGTTTGAGGGATTTAAGGTTCCCCACTTCTTGTAAGTCCTTGGTTCCCCTTTTCTCGCCAACAAAGCAGAGACCAGCAAAATTAAGGGATAAAGCAAGAGTGAAAGTGACTAAATTCAGCTTTAATGATTGAACCCCAATACCTAAAAAGAACCCCAGTACCTAAAAAGAAAGAAATAGGAGCAGGAGAAGGCCATTTGGCCCTTCGAGCCTGCTCCACCATTCAATATCATGGCTGATCTTCTACCTCCACTCCACTTTCCTGCATTATCCCCATATCCCTCGATTCCCTTAATATTCAAAAATCTATCGATCTCTGACTTGAATATACTCAACGACTGAGCCTCCACAGCCCTCTGGGGTAGAGAATCCCAAAGATTCACCACCCTCTCTGAAGAAATTTCTCCTCATCTCAGTCCTAAATGGCCTGACCCCTTATTCTGAGACTGTGACCCCTGGTTCTAGACTCTCCAACCAGGGGAAAACATCCTCCCTCCATCTACCCTGTCAGGTCCTGTAACAATTTTGTATGTTTCAATGAGATCACCTCTCATTCTTCTAAACTCTAGAGAATATAGGCCCAGTCTACTCAATCTCCCATCATCAGACAATCCCCCCATCCCAGAAACCAGTCTGGTGAACCTTTGTTGCACTCCCTTCTATGGCAAGTATGTCCTTCCTTAGGTAAGGAGACCAAAATTGTACACAATACTCCTGGTGTGGTCTCACCATGGCCCTATATAATTGCAGCAAGACGTCTTTACTCTTATACTCAAAGCCAACATACCATTTCCTAATTGCTTGCTGTACCTGCAGGTTAACTTTCAGTGATTCTTGTACAAGGACACCCAGGTCGCTCTGAACACCAACATTTCCCAATCTCTCACCATTTAAAAATACTCTGCTTTTCTATTTTTCCTACCAAAGTGGATAACTTCACATTTCTCCACATTATATTCCATTTGCCATGTTCTTGCCCACTCACTTAGCCTGTCTATATCCCTTGAAGCCTCCTTGCATCCTCCTCACAACTTACATTCCCACCTAGCTTTGTATCATTATCAAATTTGGATATATTACATTTGGCCCCTCATCCAAAATCACCGATTCTTGCGGTACCCCACTAGTTACAGCCTACCAACCTGAAAATGGCCCGTTTATTCCTTCGGTTTTCTGTCCGTTAACCAATCCTTAATCCATGCTAGTATATTACCCCCAATCCCATGAGCCCTAATTCTGTTTAATAACCTCTTGTGTGGCACCTTATCGAATGCCTTCTGTAAATCCAATTACACCACATTCACTGGTCCCCCTTATCTATTCTGCTAGTTACAACCTCAAAACTAAGATTCGTCAAGCACGATTTCCCTTTCATAAATCTGTGTTGACTCTGCCCAATCCTATTATTTTCTAAGTGCCCTGTTACCACGTCCTTAATAATAGACTCTAGCATTTTCCTTACTACTGATGTCAGGCTAACTGGTCTGTAGTTCCCCATTTTCTCTCTCCCTCCTTTCTTAAATAGTGCGGTTATATTTGCCACCTCCCAATCCGTGGAAACTATCTAGAATTTATGGAATTTTGGAATTAGAGTTTAAGCTCCCAGGCCTTCTAAAATAGGGTACAAGGATTGTTTGTGCACAGCAAAAAATATTTTGAAAAATGTAGTCTACTGGGCAATGTTCCCAGTGTAATTTTTTTTGGTGCGCGGCCCATTCAATTTTTCGCACATGCACAGTTATTTCCATTGTAAAAACTGTGAGCAGCCTGCGCGGGACCTCCAGACCGCTGCTTAGAGGGAACGTTGCTACTGGGTTACATTGGTATCTTACCACATACAGTACTATTAAGAGGACTGCTGAAATTGCAATAAAATAACTACAGTAAATGGAGATTAGCTGTGCAAGACACTGCACCCCATTTAACTAAGCAGTAACATAGCTGTTATGGTTAAATGCAAATAGTTATCAATTAATCAACAGAACATTCAGTGACCTAGAAAGGTCAACTTCCAAAGGCTCGTCTACTGTATAATGGAAGATAGATATAAATAGGCACAGAAGTATAAAACTCGTGATTTGAAAATTATTGATGAAACAATATTGGTGTTCAAAAACAGCAATGACAGACCACGCTTGCAGACAATGGCTCTCAGCAAAGGGCTTTTTAAGCTGATTGCAACCATCTCAAACCAATTAATTCACTGCTAAGTTTAATGAAACTTTTAAAGTATATAATAAACATTTTCCCCTATTCAATAGGGGTACGCTTTTCTACATTAAAAGATGCTATATAAATGGAAATTGCTGTTTTGTTGGGCAAGGAGAATAAACGAGAACTGAACATACACTTAAGAGCTTACAGTTATGCTCTACAACTCCTCTCTGAAATCGGGTAGTTAAGTTTCTCCCCCCGACCCCCCAGTGGTTAACCTACTTGTAAAACTCAGACTTGCTGAGTTCTTGTTTCTGACCACCACGGTACTTAGTAATTTTCTTTGATCTCGCACTTAACTGTAGTACCTACTCTTGCGATCTGATTGTTCACTTTTGCTGGCTTCCATGTTTCTATACAAAAAGAGAGGCGATGGTTGATGAAAATTCCTCAATCCTGGAGTAGATCTTGGAAAAAATAATGAATCAGGGCAGTTTAATTTACTGCAATTGCATTCACGAAACATGGATGGAGCTCAGCTACCTATTTACAAATCACAAAAGTTAAACACCTAGGAGGAAAAAACTGACAGGAGTATAAATACACGAGTGGACATAATCCGCTGAAAGAGGCAGACTGTCAAATATCTCAACCTGAACAATTTTTTTCCCAAAAAGTGACCTTAAAAAAAATTTAACAGACGGTGCTGACTTTAGAAACCAAGACACGACACTGCAGTGTTGTAGCAGACGTCTAGTGGCATTTCAGGTGTATGCACTACTCTGTGCCCCACACAAGCATTACCAGGCAGTGAAGAAAGCAACATTTGCAGAGGCACACTCAAAGTTACTTCTTATGGTGCAGCTTAGAGGCTGTACTGAACAAAGCAAGAGAAGGAAGCTGCAATGGAAGAATTAGTAATGCAACTTTTCAACGGCCATCTCAAACATCTGATTAGCTCATGCGAAAATAACACTCATTAAGAATGTTTCTCGCCAAACTTTTGAAGAAAAAATATACAAGAGGACAAATTCATAACTTTTGGGGTTGAACACAGTAAAAAGGCCCAAAATGCTGGCATTTCTTCTACTGCAGGAGCCAGTGCTAACAGAAGCTACAACACAGATCAGCAGCAACACCAGGTATCCTAGCATTGCTCCATCATGTAGATTTGAGTAAGAAAACTACATCTACTACAATCAGCAGATATCTACTCTCTCTCTAGTCTGGGCAATAAAAAAAAGTCAACTGTCTGGAGTGTATTTTTGCTCACCTTATTTCCTTTGACGTTCAAACAGTAATATTAAAATTCTAGTACACGTATGGGACTTGTACACACATGGCACATTACAGCAGTCTGCCAGTATACCAATGCACTGAACCATAGAATTATGGTAAGAGTCTGTGCTCACGATTTTTCACATGGAAGTACCAATTTTTAAAATGGGCCCTTAAGGGAGAAAACCTTCCCTATAGGGAATAGGAAAAGAAAAATCTACCATGTTCACACATTTTCAACTGCTCAACTTCTTGGTGTGGAAACGAAACTCAACACAAGGGGCCAAATGGAAACCAAAGCTGTGCCTCTTACCCTTTGAGTGGATCCACCATTATTGTTTATCTTAATACTGATGTTATATAGTGGCCCGATGACAAAACCTCATTTTATTTGGAATCTCTAAGGAGCGGAGAGCTTACAGGACAAAAGCAAGGTTTCTCCTCTTTCCTCCTGCCCAAACTATCGTTCATTTGATGAGCATCCCATTCCAGTGGGAGGTAACCTTGCCTGAACAGCTTACTACACAAGGCAAGGGTTAGGAGTAACTTCTGCTAGTATTTTGAGGGGCCTTTGTTGTACACCAGTGGCCTTCAGATATTCGAAATGACTGCATTTGTGGTTCAAACTGCACTTATTCTTGCAGCTAAGTGGTTGACGAGAAACCAGAACAGTGCAAAGCAAATACATGCATACTACTGCCTGTATGCATTTTCACGTACAGTCATACCTATCGTAGAGGTTCTTTGCATCCCGAGACTTGTTTACAGGGAAAGCTCGGTAGAAAGCAGCAGATGGATTCCTGTATGTTTCAAGAATCAAAGATGGAGACAAAAGAATAGTAAATAAAACATAAAAATAAGCAGAATATAGATCAGATAAATCTTATCCAGAATTAAACTGAATAGCATATTTGACAAGAGTAGAAAGTGTTACTAGGAGCTGACAGTACAAATGGGGGGGTGGAGTGGGGGGGGGGGGGTGGAGAAGTCACCATTAAATTCTAGATCCAGATTGTCACCCGAATGTTGTCATTTTAGTAACAGGACATTATGCCATACACAAGTTTCGATAATTGCAATCTTTCACATTTGAGTAGGATCATTAATTCACTGCACCAAATTTCTAAAGTACAGCTTCTAAAGTACAGCTAAGAAAATCAGTGTGTAAGCAGCCAATTGCTACTATGCTGCCTATCCTAGAGAATGAAAGATGCAACCTTTCAGCAGGTGCTAGAGCCAAGCTCTATCTAAAGATTTTTTAGTTGGCATGATTCATCATCATCTTTTAGTGTAAAAGATGGCTTAGCCAGACATTTCTTCCCCAGGTCCCAGCACACACAAGCAGTGTACTTCTTACAATCAGATGCTTCACTAGCTTTCTAAATTTCAGGTGGTGGTTTCCAAACAAAAACTAGAAGCAAACTTGAGTGAACTAGCGTAAGTGAAATCACGTACTATTGTAACCTCCTCTGTACACCCATAAATCATCTTCATTTCAAGGCAATATTGGCTGTGGGCTTCCCTAAAGCTGCAGTCACTGCTGATGTGACTGCCTAGATTGGCTCTGCAGCAAAGGACATCCCTTTCTCCCCACCCTGCATGGCTATCCAGAATACAGTAAAAATGAAACATGCCAAACATGAGTTTGTAAAGTCTGAGTGCTTCTGCTAGAAGCCCAACATTCCAGCATTAACAAAGCATCTTCAAATGCCTCTTGCCCTGTAGATCATGCCAGACAACTGGGGCAGGGCACTTGGCCACCAGCAAGGAAATGGTGGCAAGACGCATCAGAAAAGTGCTTGAAAATGGGAAGTCGATTGATGTGTCACTTTGGCTCTACACGAAACTGTAGCACTTCTGCTTTTTGGAAATAGTTCGTACTCCAAATTATCTTCCGCCTTGTCTACTGAATGTGTAATAGCCCAGTATCCTTTTTACATTAATTGTAAGGATTGCATGAATCACTTATGAAGCAATTGTTCCCACCCATAAAGCTCTGCCAAAGTCTCATTTACACAACCTAAAATAATTTACTATTGTATCCATCAGGTTATTATTCTGGTGGGCCTGGGGAATTCTACAAGTCCTGATCTCAAAGCCTAGATGTTATCTCAGTATGTTACTAAAATCTGAAAACAGGTTTAAACCACTATAGTAAATGGCATCACGAATCACTATGGTTACGTTGCAAGACGAGGACTGGTAAAGGAAACCTGCAGTTATCTACTTGTAGCTCTCATTGTATATTTGGTGCTTTCCATAACATTCAAAAAGTTTTGAAGTTTGAAAATCAAAACTTTTAATATTCGTTTATGGGATGGGGGCATCGCTGGCAAGGCCAGCATTTATTGCCCATCCCGAATTGCCCTCGAGAAGGTGGTGGTGAGCCGCCTTCTTGAACCGCTGCAGTCCGTGCGGTGAAGGTGCTCCCACAGTGCTGTTAGGGAGGGAGTTCCAGGATTTTGACCCAGTGACGATGAAGGATCTGCGATATACTTCTAAGTCAGGATGGTGTGTGACTTGGAGGGGAACTTGGAGCTGGTGTTCCCATGCGCCTGCTGCCCTTGTCCTTCTAGGTGGAAGAGGTCGCGGGTTTGGGAGGTGGTGCCAAAGAAGCCTTGGCGAGTTGCTGCAGTGCATCTTACAGATGGTACACACTGCAACCAAGGTACGCCGGTGGTGGAGGGAGTGCCAATCAAGCAGGCTGCTTTGTCCTGGATGGTGTCGAGCTTCTTGAGTGTTGTTGGAGCTGCACTCATCCAGGCAAGCAGAGAGTATTCCGTCACACTCCTTATTTGTGCCTTGTAGATGGTGGAAAGGCTTTGGGGAGTCAGGAGGTGAGACACTCGCCGCAGAATACCTAGCCTCTGCCTGCTCTTGTTGCCACAGTATTTATGTGGCTGGTCCAGTTAAGTTTCTGGTCAATGGTGACCCCCCAGGATGTTGGAGGATGATTCGGCAATGGTAATGCCATTGAATGTCATGGGGCGATGGTTAGACTCTAGCTTGTTGGAGATGGTCATTGCCTGGCACTTCTGTGGCGCGAATGTTACCTGCCACTTATCAGCCCAAGCCTGAACGTCGTCCAGGTCTTGTTGCATGCAGGCATGGACTGCTTCATTATCTGAGTTGTGGTGAATGGCGCTGAACACTGTGCAGTCATCAGCGAACATCCCCATTTCTGACCTTATGTTGGAGGGAAGGTCATGGATGAAGCAGCTGAAGATGGTTGGGCCTAGGACACTGCCCTGAAGAACTCCTGTAGCAATGTCCTGGGGCTGTAATGATTGACCTTCAACCACCACAGCCATCTTCCGTTGTGCTAGGTATGACTCCAGCCAGTGGAGAGTTTCCCTCCCCTGCCATGATGTCAAGGGCAGTCACTCTCACCTCACCTCTGGAATTCAGCTCTTTCGTCCATGTTTGGACCAAGGCCACATCCAGTCGTGAATGGTCGTGAATAAGGTCGGGAGCCGAGTGGTCTTGGCGGAACCCAAATTGGGCATCAGTGAGCAGATTATTGGTGAGTAAGTGCTGCTTAATAGCACTGTTGATGACACCTTCCATCACTTTTCTGATGGAGAGTAGAATGATGGGGCGGTAATTGGCCAGATTGGATTTGTTCTGCTTTTTGTGGACAGGACATACCTGGGCAGTTTTCCACATTGTCAGATAGATGCCAGTGTTATAGCTGTACTGGAACAGCTTGGCTACTTCTGGAGCACAAGTCTTCAACACGACAGCGGGGCCCATAGCCTTTACTGTATCCAGTGCGCTCAGCCGTTTCTTGATATCACTTGGAGTGAATCGAATGGCTGCAGACTGGCTTCTGTGATGGTGGGGACCTCAGGAGTAGGCCAATATGGATCATCGACTCGGCACTTCTGGCTGAAGATGTCTGCAAACGCTTCAGCCTTGTCTTTTGCAATCACGTGCTGGGCTCCACCATCATAGAGGATGGGGATATTCATGGAACTCCTCCTCCAGTTAGTTGTTTAATGGTCCACCACCATTCACGACTGGATGTGACAGGACTGCAGAGCTTTGATCTGATCCATTGGTTTGTGGGATCGCTTAGCCCTGTCTATAGCATGCTGCTTCTGCTTTTTAGCATGCATGTAGTCCTGTGTTACAGATGCCCCAGGTTGGCACCTCATTTTTAGGTATGTCTGGTGCTGCTCCTGGCATGCTCTTCTACACTCCTTATTGAACTAGGGTTGGTCCCCTGGCTTGATGGTAATGGTAGAGTGAGGGATATGCCGGGTCATGAGGTTACAGATTGTGGTGGAATACAATTCTGCTGCAACTTAAACCCATTGAATATTTTTTTGCAAAAAAAAAAGAAAAATAACCTCAAAATATTGCTCACATAATCCAAATAGGTTCCTTATGCGATCGTACTGATGAGCCACTCACTTAAATCATGAGATCTCCTATCAAGAAGAAACAGCAGCTCAATTCAAACACTGCTTGAACTTGGAAAGTCAAACCATTGGATGGGTCATTGACCAAATCTACAGCGTACTGAAGTTGTCCCAATCAAATCTTGGCCTACAAAGTTTTTAAAAATTAGGAATCTTTAGTTTTAATCTGTATAGCAACAGCTGTATAACTCTGACTATCACCACCATACAATGGCACTGAATATCATGGGATAGGTGACATACAGGGATGATTTTTTGAATTGAAGTCTTTTCACAATAAAAACAGTGGATTTTAGTAATCCATTAGCAGAAGTACAGCTTTTTAATCTCCAAAAAGTAAATATTATATCGCTCATCAGGAAAAAGAGACGGCTTCTGATTTCATCTCTTCAATAAATAAGTCATTTTCCACCTGAAAGTCACCGATACTGATCCATTATAGGTTAGGTTGAGAAACTTCACAAACATATTGAAGCATTGAAAAGACTTGCGAAAAGTAAACAAAATGCAAAGCAAGCACAGTATAAAGTCCTTTAACTCCAACTGTGAAGAGAATGAAATGAGCAGAAATGAAAAACTGCATTGATAAAGGGCCAATCGATCTTCTGAAAAGCAGCTCAGACCAATAACCCAACAGGCAAATCATTTTTCCAGTCACATATTTAATTTTTAGCAACCACGGGTGTTCCCCATTTTTTTCTTTAAAGACACATTGATTGCGCACTCAAACCAGATTGATACAGAATCGTTCAAATCACATACGTCAGTTCCCTTCCAGGAAGAGCTCTTCAGGACCAAAACTGGAAAACTCGGGTATTCGGGAACTGAGGTTTGGCTCAGGCAGCAGATGGAAAAGTATGGAATAACTTACATCTCTATTGGTTCAGTTATCTTTGGGAAGAGAAAGTGGGCCATTTCATTCTGCAATTTTTCTTCCAATAACTTCAAACTCAAGCATGGTTTGGGCAGGAGACACTGCCAAACAGCTCTTACCCCTCCTCCTTCCCTCCCCAAAAAAATCCAACTTAAAACCACTGCTGCATGGTGTCAAATAGAACTACATTTTTGTTATACTGAATTCCCAGATTTTTTTACTGATGGTTTAGGTACCGTACACTGTTTCCATTCCATAGCCCTGCTCATGGTCTACTCCCAATTCACCATTTCAAAAAATTTTAAGCACTTCCACTTTGTGCTACTTACGTTGCCTAGTTCAAATTATTGGATAATTTCATATTTTAGTTCAAAAAAAGTTTATCAGAAGCAGATTATTCAAATAAGCTGCTATTCATAATTAGGGCCATTGCTTCATAAAGACCAAGTCAAATTACTTGATTATATAAGATGGCAAGTTTTAGCATTCTACCAGTCTTTCCTGGAAATTTGCAAAAGTGCCTTTGATTATCCTCACTGTGCCCAGATTATTCTAACTGTCCTTTCAAATAGGAAGCAGCAATTCAAGCTGCTTTGATACTGGTGCTCGTTAAGGCTGGATTCCAGGGGAACAATGTCCCGGAGCCAGGTCCCAATGACTGCACTGTCGTGGCAGAATTGTGTGACCTTGAAAAAGTGGATTGGCAATTCTGCTCTTCACATCCTCTTTGCAACTGACACTGCCACCTAGCTTTGTGTCATCAGCAAATTTGGAAATGTTACATTTAGTCCCCTCATCCAAATCATTGATATAGATTGTGAATAGCTGGGGCCCAAGCACCGATCCTTGCGGTACCCCACTAGTCACAGCCTGCCATCTTGAAAAAGACCCGTTTATCCCTACTCTTTGTTTTCTGTCTGTTAACCAATTCTCAATCCATGCTAGTATATTACCCCCAATTCCATGTGCCCTAATTTTGTTCACCAACCTCTTGTGTGGGACCTTATCGAAGGCCTTCTGAAAATCCAGATACACCACATCTACCGGTTCCCCTTTGTCTACTCCAATAGTTACATCCTCAAAGAACTCCAATCGATTTGTCAAACAGGACTTCCCTTTCATAAATCCATGTTGACTCTGCCCAATCTTACTATTAGTTTCTAAGTGCCCAGTTATTGCATCCTTTATGATAGATTCCAGCATTTTCCCAACTACTGATGTGAGGCTAACAGGTCTGTAGTTCCTCATTTTCTCTCTCCCTCCTTTCTTAAATAGCGGGGTTACATTTGCTATCCTCCAATCTGCAGGAACCGTTCCTCTATAGAATTTTGGAAGATGACAACCAATGCGTCCACTATCCCAATGGCCACCTCTTTCAAAACCCTAGGATGTAGGTCATCCGGTCCTTGAGATTTATCGACTTTTAATCCCATTAATTTTGCTAGTACTGTTTTTTTTACTAATAATAATTTCAAGTTCCTCATTCGCACCACACCCTTGGTTTTCTCGTATTTCTGGGAGGTTTTTTGTGTCTTCCTCCATGAAGACAGAAACAAAGTATTTATTTAATTTCTCTGCCATTTCCTCATTCCAAATTATAAATTCTCCCGTCTGACTGTAAAGGACCTACATTTACCTTCGCCAGTCTTTTCCTTTTCACATACCTATAGAAGTTTTTACAATCCGTTTTTATATTTTTCACTAGTTTGTGCTCATATTCCATTTTCCCTTTCTTTATCAATTCCTTTGCTGATTCTAAAAAATCCCAATCCTCAGGCTGACCGCTTTTTCTGGCAACTTTATAAGCTTCCTCCTTTGACTTAATACTAGCTTTAATTTCTTTTGTTAGCCATGGTTGGATCACTTTTCCTTTTGGGTTTTTATGCCCTAGAGGAATATATGTTTGTTGCAAATAATGCATTATTTCCTTGAATGTTAGACATTGTATGTCCACCTTCATACCTTTTAGTGTAGTCTCCCAATCTACCATGGCCAACTTGTCCCTCATACCCTTGTAGTTTCCTCTGTTTAGATTCATTTTCCTTTCCCAGTTGTTTATGGTTATAGCCAGTGAAAAATTACAACTGTACAGTTATAATAAAACCTGAACTAAGCTATTCAACATGTGGGAGCTTCTGAAATAGCCAAGTTTACTGCCTGTGTTGTATCCTGAAATCAACTACAAAAAGGAAAAGCTACTGGGTTGGGAAGTAATTTAAAAAAAGGACTTTTCTTTATAGCACCATTTTATTACACTCATTAACTGAAAGAAATTACCTCAAAGCTTTACACTCTTCCATCTACCAACACACAATTCCATTATTGAGATAACATTTGGAATCAAAGCAGCTACTTCCAGTGATTACTCATTGCGTTGTAAAACAGGACTCGTGTCAGCCAGATACCCCTCAGACTCTTAAGGGAGCAATTGACGCCATTGAAGCTAAGTGTCACACTGTCCTATATCTGCTTGCACAATAATGCAACATTTGGGGGGGGGGGGGAAGACAAGCGCCCCTTTGTAATGTGAATTGGATATTAGTGTCTTTTGCACATGTATTTCTTCAATCGGAGGACAGACTGAGTGAACACTTGGTGAGACAAGACGATATATGAAACGATCAGCTGCTTTATTTGAGGTGGGCAAATAGAAGTTATGATCTAACTCGCGTATTTTCCAGCCATATACTTTTCCTTCATGTAATACTACAAAAATAATGAACTCGCCACCCCACTTAAAATCACTTTTCTAGCTTCTCTTCAACACTCCATCCTTCTCTCAGCCTTTTTCTGCCTGACTGGCATCCATTTCCAAAAGTCAAACTGCTATTTCTAGTTCTTCACACCCAGAAATACATTATAAATCTTCCAGCATAATGGAGGAGGGGTTTATCAATTACAGGAACAAGACAAGAAATTGCTTAATCTTTGTAGTCTATGATGAAACATCAATGCTAGCTCATTGGCATCCCAACTACCCACAGTCTCATATACCCCTCCCCATCTCTTTTACTTGCAGGAATATGCTGGATTTTACTGCACAATATTTAAAAGGAATTTATTTCCTCACCAGTGTGTGAAAAATGGACAAAAGCTCCTGAACCATGACAGCAAGACTGAACTTAAAGCAAAACCAACTCCAAAACATCAGATACCACCCTCAAGGGTGCCAAGAGCAATCTAGTTTTACTGGCAACATCCTATCTAGTTGCTGACAGACTAATATTCCAATATCAGTGGCTTTAGGCCCATCATGGAAGGAGGCAACTTTTCCAGCACATGTTTTGGAGATGAGATGCCATGCAACTGTGTCACGTCAGATTTTAATTTTGGATCAGTTATGTTGAACAAAAAGTTGTTGGAGCGGAACCCTTTAAAAAAGGGAGCTAGAATCTACCTTTTTTCCTATTAATTTCTCCCCTCTTTGGTATGGTGCCCCCACCAAATCCTTACCCCTAAACCATCACTACTTCAATACCTCCCTACTCTCCTACTGCCATTACGGGCTTGAATCCCCCCCCCCCCCACGACACCTTGGATGTCCACAGCTACCCTCTGTGTCTGCTCATAGCTTTCACTGAAGCTCCCGTTGCTGCTTTCTTGCAAGCAGCAATCCCAAGTGCCCCATCAATCTCTTTTGCCAACCTTCCCACCCAGTACGCCTGCTGGGGGCAAACCGAGTCATTCTCCTTCCCATCCCACTCACTCTATGCAGCACTACCACCTTGGGCTCTGCCAATTACTGTACCTCTCCATTGCCATCCGGAACATCAGATCACTCACGAATAAAGCCCTTGCCAGGTACAACCTTATTGTTGGACAACAGTATCAACATCCTAGCTTTGACTGACACTTGGCTCATGTGTGGCGACAACTTTCCCCTTAATGAAGCATCCTTGCAAAAACCGCTGTGGTGAATGCGACCTTTACAAGCAAATGACACCTTGCTCGCTCTCCCTACTCCTCTGGTACCATCTCCTCCATTAAACAACTCACCTTGTTCCACCCCTCTCGCGTGTCCTTTAAAATCCTCGTTCTCTACCACCCACTCCAAGCCCGATCCAGTCTTTCAAATCTCCGCCCGGCTTTCCTCCTTCAACTTCTGCACTTAGCAACTCTTCGCCCATGGTGATTTCAAGCTCCATCGCAACTCACTTTGTCCTCTCTTCTGCTATCACTACCCTCCTGCCCTCCCTAAATCGCTCCTTCCATATAAAACTCTCGACACATTTTCAAGGCCACACCCTTGACTTGCCATCTCGTTACCTCTCTACGATATGGTCTCGATCATATACAATTCCATCTACAACCACTTCCTTGCATCCTTTACCGCCCACAACTCCTGCAATGAAACACCTGACTTTCATTCACACTCTTCATTCCGCATTGCAGCAGGGCAAGATAAAGAATCTGGCTTATGAAGGAACCTAGGTGAAAACTACATCCCATTGCAACACGAGGGCAAGCGCCAAAATGCTGACTGTAAATTTACTTCAACTTTAGCCAAATTATGACCTTCAATCTACCAGTTTCAAACAGGGAAATTTAATCCTATATATCTTTCAACATATGATCACAGTCACATTTCAGGATTTATTGAAGCCTTTTTTGTTCGCAGAGAGAATTTTGGAAATCAGTTATGGTTAAATGTTGTGTTTTCAGACAAAGTGAATTTGCACAGGTAAAAGCAGAAGGAATTGAATATATGCATTAAAGCCAGATGGGCCAGTTTGTGGAATGTCGCAGCTCACAGTCTGTTCCAAACTAAGAGAGGTCGTCAAGATGGGCCCACCCAATTCATTGAGACCAGGAGATGTTCTCGTCCTCCCACTTTGGAGTGTGCGTCTGGATATCCAGTTCTACAGACAAGCTGGTTGGTGAATATCTAGCTAGGGAGGAAGTCAACAACAACTTGCAATTATATAGTGCCTTTAACGTAGCAAAACGTCCCAAGGCACTTCACAAGAGTGTTATCAAAATTTGACACCAAGCCAAAGAAAGAGACATTCCACAACTAAGACATTGCACGTGGAAATCACAGTCCTCCCCCCTTGCTTGAAACCCAGAAAGAAGAGGACAAAGGGAGACAGGTGCTGTCAGATTTTAAACAAGAGGCTGCGAGGTGCAAGCCGGAGACCCAGAGTTGGAAGCTAAAATGCAGCTGGTCAGTTTTTGCAATTAGTCTGAAAGAAATGCAATGCCAAAAACAAGACAGCCCATGAAAGGGGCAAGGTGAGTGGTTTGTTAATTTTTCCCGCATTTTTTGAGGAGAGACGCGAGATTGAATTAAATGTAATTTACTTTGAGCATTGATCTATGTTTACATGCTGGTCGTGAAATAAGGCAACTTAACGATTCATACCTGGCCTCATCTCACCAAGTATTTCAGTCCATGTTCAGAAAGACTGGAAAAGCATACACGTAGGGCATACAGGAAAGATACAATATCCAGTCTGAATCACAAGGGGGCCCTATTGTTACACCTCTACGTTACACTATCATTTAGATATTGGGCGGTATAGGCACACTCCTGAACACAAGATCCTCAGACCACTTACAGGAGTGAGCGGCACCACAGTATGAGAGAATATCTGAAGCTGACCGAAAGCTTCACAGTCACCAGACAAAATAAAAATTTTAAAACGTTACCCCTTTACAACCATCCCATTTCCTCATTACGACTTTCATTATGCCCAGGAACATTTTCCTCATGTGACTTCATCAGAAATGTTCTACTCAGCTTGTTCAAATCTAGAAGCTTTAGTAAGCAGAAGTCAAAACTGAACTGGGTAAAATTCTGCTCAAAGGCTATATATGGTCATTTTGGTTGATAGAATAGATGCACAAAAAATAGAGTTGCACGGATTGAATAGCAGATAGGAAACTACTATTTCAGATACCTTGTTATCTATGAGTCGAAAAATGTGCTTGTCAGTTCTTGAAGTAAAAGGTAAAAAAAACTAATGAACCCTCTTCCCCAGGAAACCATTCGAGATGAGCATACGCTGTAACTTCCTCTCATCAATCCAATTACTTTTCGTAATTGCAACATATAAAATGAAGTGCACCAAGTAACACTGATTCAGAAAGCAAAAATTAAAAGTGCAAAGGCTGGAAATCTGAAACAAAAACACAAAATGCTGAAAACACTCAGCCGGTCAGGCAGCAGCACGTGTTAACAGACCAGTTAATATTTCAGGTCCAGACCAAGGTACCCACTACCGCGCAGTAGTCTGGAGGTCCCACGCAGGCCGCTCACCAGCTTTTAAATGGGGGGGGGGGGGGAAACGCACATGCGCGAAAATTTGAATGGGCTGCGCAGCCACTTAAAGGGACCGCACACCCAAAAAATAAATTAGCGAGAACATTGGGCCAGACCTTTTTTTAAAAAAAACATTTTGATTCAGTTTTCCCAAGCACTTAACTTTAATTTAGTTTTAATTGTCTTCATCTCATTCTGTGCATAACTTTTGCTTTTAAAAATAGAAATGATTGCACAATCAGCCAGTGACTTAGGCTTGTTGGTCAAGAACACAAGATGTAAACCAGGCCTACCCACCAGGCTTACGTTATTTCACTTAGTCATGCCACAGAATGAACTTAGTGAGTATGCTCAACTGTAACTATCCAGTTACCACCACCCCGATGTAAAATACTTCAAAAGCATCAGGTATACCTGGTTTAAACAGAATCTAATGGGGCAGATGCGAGTTTCTCCAAGCACAAGTGATTTTACTACTGGTTAAACATACAAGTGATGCAGCGGCTGCACGCAGTGCTGCCATTATTAGAAATGCCTCGTGGAAGTTTAGCTCTGGATTTTGATACAGGTGACAATCATGACAGTTTCACCAGTCATTCAAAAAACAAGTGTAGAAACGAACAATCCAAAGACGACAATTTACGTACACTCTATTCCTCAAAGCGCTGACCTGTACAACCTGCTTTAGGATACAGTACGCTACACAATTTCCTCAGGTTTTACTTGGTCCTGTATAATGGATTTAAGAGTTATCGAAAATAACAGCTACCTTCACACAGTTGCAAGTTTGACCTTATCAAGAGCTTCCGATGTCGTAAACTGCAAATGACGCTCAGCTTTATAAATGTGATGTGAACGCCAAGAATAGAATAGAAAGATTTTTATACTGCAACAGGCTCTACTTTATTATATGAGCAAGTGGGTGGCTGTGCACTACAGTCGGACAATCTTAACGTTAAAATTCACAAGTGCTTTTTAAACTCTGTATTGCATTACAGCCTTGTAACCCACACCAACTCAATGGCTGATTCAGATGGACGGTGTTCTCTTTAATGAGCTGAAAATGTCCTTTCAGTCCTCAAGCAATTAATCTTTAGTGACAGCATAAATTCTAAACTGTTTCACAAACCCACGTGGCAAATTGGGCATCAATGAAACTGATGTCTCTTCAATCAATGAGTAACTCACACAAAGCTTCATTCTGAATTGGTACCCTCTTTGGAATATAATCACAGTAAGATTTTAAATAAAATCACAATAAGATTTTAAATAAAAATGGCACTTCTTAATGATTTGCACATTTTTCACCAGAATGATACTTAAAGGGTTAAATTATGAGGGTAGGCTGCATAAACTTGGTTTGTATCGTTGAAGTTTAGAAGGTTGGGGGTGATTGAATAAAGGTATTGAAAATGGTAAAGGGTTTTGTGAGGGGAGAGATAAAGAGAAGCTATAGCTATTTCCTCTGGTGGGGGAATCCAGAATAAGGGGGCACAATCTTAGCTAGGCCATTTAGGAATTATATCAGAAATGACTTTCACACAAAGGATAATGGAAATCTGGAACTCTCCCTTCAAAAGGCTGTGGATGCTGGGTCAACAGAAATTTCAGACCGAGATCAATAGATTATGTTAGGTAAGGGTATCAAAGGATATGGAGCAATGGCGGGTAAATGGAGTAGAAGTACCGATCATCCATCCATGACCTGACTGAATGGCGGAACAGGCTCGAGGGGCTGAATAGCCTACTCCTGTTCCTATGTAATGAGAACCGTTTGTTTCTTTCTTCAAAGGGCTTTCAATGTTCATCGCTTGCAAACTAGAGTTTGAAATATTTCTTAGCCTGGAACCAGATCTTCCAACAGGACATGAATCATGCTTTCTGCATACCAAGAATTCAATGAGGAAGGATTTTGCAAAACATTCAATAAATCTATGTATGACTTCAAATGTAAGCTCTAGAACTACTGCTCGGTTATTTAAAAGAATTTAATGTTTTAAAAATGGATCGGTTCCACATATACACACACACACTTAACTGTACCAACACTGTACAGAAAATATTTCACCCACGGCAGTATGAAAGACTTATAACTCCAACCCCAGCAGTCTTTCGCAAGAATGAATGAAACGTATAATAAGTGGATTAGTATTTTAGGAGTGTTATAGGTCAGTCGCACAATTAAGGGATCAAAATAAGGTTAGAAACCACGAGACTGCACAAGCAGTTCCTAAAAACATCATTTGGACTCAACGGTTTGACTAGCATACATTTCTGCTGATATGTGATTTGGGTGGGGGGGGGTGGAGAGAGAGAAAGATAACTGGCTTCCACCCATTACTTTCTGGGAAGAACAAGTATTCTATAAGTAGGCAACTCCCAGCAGAAGAGACCTTTATGTTCAGATTATGCACTACTGATAAGTGAAATGTTTCATATTCTTGGATTTGATATGATCAAGTATTAAACTTCAACCCGATGGCCAGCAACTCTGTCAATAGAATACACTTATGAACATCCATAAATATCAAACTTGTCTGGAGTCACCATTTCAGGAATACGGCCATAAATAATTCCTGCAGATCTGCCTGCAGTGCACATTCGTACAGGACACCCAGCATTTCTATGCTGTAATGTGGACTCAGCAACTAACGTGTGCAGCCAGCTTAGAGGACTGATAAACTCAACTCTGGAGGTGGGTCTGGTTTACGCTAGGGTAGATTCAAAACTCCTGGGTTAGACAGCTTTACAATAGCAATAGGCCCTCAAATTTCATGACAAACTCAACAACTTCTCACCATAAATCAGGACATTAGACAAGATCAGGGCTCACCCACTCTCCAGGCATATTAGTCTTTCTGTGCAAGTCAAATGTGAGATCTTAGGAACATGGCCTCAGGAGAACAGAGTAAGCTCAAAATGAATTTACAGAATAGTCACCTTGTAAGATTCACTTCAACCGCACCTACATCACTAACACTTTTAGTGGTGCAAACAACCAGTAGAGTTATCCTGCCCCATTTACACCACGATCAATGAGAAATGCCGACTTGTGCACTTAATCAGATGTAGAAATCAGGCTCACTGGCTTCCCAACTGCCACCAATTTATTTTGCTAGAAGAAGCTAACAAGCAGTTAGCTCTTATTATTCCACTTTGCCAAATCTGACCCTCACCACCTGAAGGGATCGACTCCTCACTATAGTATGGTTGCAATGGTGCTCTCTGCTACCTCACTCAAGTGGCCATTACCCATACGAGAGCATGAACATCAAGTGCCAGCAGCCTACCTGATGGCATCACAGGCAAACCCAACTTGTCCTCAGCTGCCATGTACACACAATTTCGGCAGGGGAGAGGTCACTGGATAATAATCAGGAGTGGAAACTGTGGCTAATTTTCTGTCCCTAGTCCAGGGGAGCTGAAGCCAATTGTAACATCTCTGCCATAGCATCATACAGCGCAGAAGGAAGCCATTCAGCCCATTGTGCCTGTGCTGGCTCAAAGACCTATCCAATTAGTCTTACTTCCCTTCATAATACTGCAAATGGTGCAAAGCTAAAGAAGTGTATGATTATCTCTGCCAGGTGGCTCACTCCGCTAAATTTTATCTTTGTTAGTTTGGATATAGCTATACTGTCCTGGATCAGAGACAAGATAATCACTTCAAAATAAAAAAGCTTGCAAAATGTAGTCATTTACCTTGTTACACATTCAGAGTCGTTATATTTTAACTTTCCTTGCTTTGAGCCAATTATCTTGTTCTCACCTGAAAGTACAATTCTACGGTCAGCACCCATTGTCCGCGATCTTAACCCAAATGGCTAACCTAAGTGTGTGAGAGCCTAGATAGTGATCGTCAGCAGGCTATTTGAATGAGGCGGGGGGGGGATGGGGTGGGCACAGCTGAGGCCAATTGTGATTCTTTCCTCACCAGATACCCAAACACACCTACTTACAACAGGAGTCACTAGATAGCAAACAGGAGCAGGAAACCTGGTCAATTTCTTAATTGGGGGGGGGAGAAACGATTGGAGCACCCCATCACCGCTCTAACCGAGATCAGCCAATGCAGGATGGACAAAGTACTGAATCAGAGCGTCTTCCTTAGTTTGTAGGGTTCAGCTACTTACTACCTTTAGTATCTGATTGCTCATAAGAAGCTTATGAGCATTATTCAAGACATACCAATCGCAATATCAGGATTAAGAAAGAAAAGCTCACTATGTCACAATCCTATCAGAGGCCCTTCAACTATACCCTCATTGGAAATCTACACAGCAGTTGTAGAAGGCAGGAAGTGTTCTAAAAGGCACAAAAAGTACAAAATTCAATTTAATGTAAAAATCCACTTGCAAGGAAACGAAGACAAAACCCTTTGTTTTTCACCCTCTCTTGCTTCTCCCCGCTACCCCCACCACAGATATGGCAAAAATGCATCTCATTGAGAAGGTTCTTAGCCAAAGAACTCAGATGGGGGAAGTACCTAAGGAAATTTCAACTGCGGTGGTTAAACCCAATGAGTAATGCACATCCTGCCTGTGTACTTAAAATATAAACACAGCGCTTAGATTGCTGGGAGGTTGAGGGAAATGAAAGTCTTCCTGGGCCGGACAGTTCTGTAGGTTTTCAGTTCATGCAGTATGAAACAAACCAAACTACTCGTATCAAAATGACCTATTACTGTAATTAACCCTAAACTACAATATATTTAAAATCTATATTAATTCGGCTCATCCCACTAACCATTTCCCTCATATTTTCTTTGTCTTTTAAGCTTCAATTTTATTTCTTGTGCTCTTAACTTCTCTTTCCTGTCCAATATAGTTCTCGGATAGCATTTTTGCTTCACCCAAGCTTATGATCTTTAAATCACCAAGACTTACTCGCCTTCATCCACATCAATAAAAAGAGACTTCAAAAGTTTTAGATTTGTCCAATAAGTTTAATATAATGCACTCTACTGCTGCATGCTTACTTTCAGAGGCATAAAGCTTTAGTGTTGGGATTACAATGTAGTATGGAGGAACAAGAGAAAATAAAACAGAACTTTCTATCCCTCCCCTGTCCAGCAATGGAACTTAATCCTAGTATTGACCCCATGACATTGGCACAGGAACGGCTCTCTTCTGCACCCCACCCCCAAAAATACACTGAGTGCAAGTCAAGGTCATTCATTGATGCCCTAAGGCAATAATGAAATCCTCATCCTAATAGAAATTATCACAATCCAAAAATCTCACTGCATTTTAGCTTGACTTTTGTAGAACACATTATTGTACTTCTGTTACATTCAAGTTCATGTTTATTTGATAACAAAAGACTACAGCATTTCTACTCCCACCATTTCTCATATCACAAAACATCTGCCTATTAAAATCCGATTTATAAAAGGAATTGGGCAAACAGAGGGACTTTAAAAGGAAATGGTCCATAAAGATTAGTTCGCATTCAGAGTACAGTACACATTTCAAAATAAACTACACAAGGGGTAGTCTATAGAGAGAGAGTGTGTCTTGGTTTTGCCAATGTTCAGTTGGTGGACGTTTTAGCTCATCCATGACTTAATATCGGATAGGCAGTGAGTCAGCATGTAGGTGCTTGAAGGTGGTGATGGAGAGGTAGAGCTGGTTGTCATCAACATGCGCTAGAAAGCTGAACCAGTGCCGCTGGGTAATGTCACCAAATAGCAGCAGCATGTAGACATTGAAGAGTAGAGGGGACGACGAGAACAAATCCCTGGGGAACTCGAGGGGATGGTACGGCGAGAAGTCACTGTCCATGCATTGGCTACATTGAGACAGGTATGAGCAGCTCCACAGAGCTGGGCAATGGAAGAGCGGCAATGGAGGAGGATTGCACAAGCCACTGGATCAAACGCTGCAGTGAGGTCGAGGAGGAGAAGAGATCATGCACTGCAGCCAGTGTTACAATGATGTTTTTATGAGTTTGGATGTCATTTATGATTTTTGTCACGGCAGTCTTGGTGCTATGAGAAAAGTGGAAGCTGGACTAAAGTGTTTAAAACAAACAATTAAAACAATAAACAGAGGGTCCTGTCTACCCGTTCAGGTGACTGTAAAGGTCCTGTACCATGTATTCATTCAAAAGCGAGCAGGGAGCCCTTGCTCGCAGCCAACATTACCCCCTCAATCAACACCATGCAAACACAGATAGCCATTCATCTCAATACAGTTTGTTGGACCTCAAAGCAATTCAGTGTACCTGAAGTGGTTTGAGATATCTGAGCAATGTGATAAGCCACTATATAAATGCAGGTTTTTTCTTTTAAAATCCCTAGAGCATTCTACCTATGGGAGCACTGACTGATGGAAAACATAAACATTTTAAATCACTATTAGTAAGTACCTAACTTAACTTGAGGAACAAATTGCTCTTGGGTCTAGCCACACAATAGAATAGAATTTTTTTTGAAATGAACGATTCAGAGACAAATCTAAAGGCACTGTATCTGAATGCACGAAGCATTCACAATAAGGTAGACGAATTAACAGCGCAAATAGATGTAAACAGATATGATATAATTGCGATTACGGAGACATGGCTGCAGGGTGATCAAGGCTGGGAGCTGAATATCCAAGGATATTCGATATTTAGGAAGGACAGGTGAAAAGGAAAAGGAGGCGGGGTGGCCTTGTTAGTAAAGGATGAAATCAGAGCAATAGTGAGAAAGGATATTGGCTCAGAAAATCAAGATGTAGAATCAGTCTGGGTGGAGCTAAGAAGCACCAAGAGGCAGAAAACATTGGTGGGAGTTGTCTATAGGCCTCCAAACAGTAGTGGTAATGTAGGGGATGGCATCAAACAGGAAATTAGAGATGCATGTAACAAGGGTACTACAATAATCATGGGTGACTTTAATCTACATATATACTGGCCAAACCAGATTAGCAATAATACTGTGGAGGATGAATTCCTGGAGTATGTACGAGATTTTTTTTAGACCAGTACGTTGAGGAGCCAACCAGGGAACAGGCTATCCTAGATTGGGTATTGTGCAATAAGGGGTTAATTAATAATCTTGTTGTGCGGGGTCCTTTAGGGAAAAGTGATCATAACATGACAGAATTCTTCATTAAAATGGAAAGTGAAGAAGTCCAATCCGAAACTAGGGTCCTAAATCTAAATAAAGGAAACTACGATGGTATGAGGAGTGAGTTGGCTATGATAGATTGGGGCGCTTCATTAAAAGGCATGATGGTGGATAGGCAATGGCTAACATTTAAGGAACGAATGCATAAATTGCAACAGTTATACATTCCTTTCTGGCGCAAAAACACAAAAGGAAAAGCGGCCCAACCATGGCTAACAAAAGAAATTAAGGATAGTATTAGATCCAAAGAGGAGTCATATAAAGTTGCCAGAAAAAGTAGCAAGCCTGAGGATTGGGGGCAGTTTAGAGTTCAGCAAAAAAGGACCAAGAGATTGATTAAGAGGGGAAAGAGTAAACTTGCAAGGAACATAAAAGCAGATTGTAAAAGCTTCTACAAGTATGTAAAAAGAAAAAAAGATTAGTGAAGACAAATGTAGGTCCCTTAGTCAGAAACGGGAGAATTTATAATGGGGAACAAGGAAATGGCAGACCAATTAAACAAATACTTTGGTCTGTCTTCACAGAAGAGGACACAAATAACTTCCCAGAAATGCTGGGGAACCAAGGGTCTAGAGAGAAGGAGGAATTAAAGGAAATTAGTAAAAAAAAGTGCTGGAGAAATTAATGGGACTGAAAGCTGATAAATCCCCAGGGCCTGATAATCTGCATCCCAGAGTACTAAAAGAGGTAGCCATGGAAATAGTGGATGCATTGGTTGTCATCTTCCAAAATTCTATAGATTATGCAACAGTTCCTACAGATTGGAGGGTGGCAAATGTAACCCCACTATTTAAAAAAGGAGGGAGAGAAAACACGGAACTACAGACCGGTTAGCCTAACATCAATAGTAGGGAAAATGCTAGAGTCTATTATAAAGGACGTGATAACAGGACACTTAGAAAATATCAACGGGATTAGACAAAGTCAACAGGGATTTATGAAAGGGAAATAGTGTTTGACAAACCTACTGGAGTTTTTTGATGATGTAACTGGTAGAATAGATAGGGAGAACCAGTGGATGTGGTGTATTTGGATTTTCAGAAGGCCTTTGATAAAGTCCCACAAAAGAGGCTAGTGTGCAAAATTAAAGCACATGGGATTGGGGGTAATATACTGGCATGGATTGAAAATTGGTTAACAGACAGGAAACCGAGAGTAGGAATAAATGGGTCTTTTTTGGGGTGGCAGGCGGTGACTAGTGGGGTACCGCAGGGATCAGTGCTTGGGCCCCAGCTATTCACAATATATATCAATGATTTGGATGAGGGAACCAAATGTAATATTTCCAAGTTTGCTGACGACAAAAAACTAGGTGGGGTTGTGAGGAGGATGCAAAGAGGCTTCAAGGCGATTTAGACAAGTTGAGTGAGTGGGCAAATACATGGCAGATGCAGTACAACGTGGATAAATGTGAAGTTATCCACTTCGGTAGGAAAAACAGAAAGGTAGAGTATTATTTAAATGGTGATAGATTGGGAAATGCTGATGGACAAGGGACCTGGGTGTCCTTGTACACCAGTCACTGAAAGCAAACATACAGGTGCAGCAAGCAGTTAGGAAAGCAAATGGTATGTTGGCCTTCATTGCAAGAGGATGAGTGAGTACAGGAGCAAGGATGTCTTACTACAGTTGTACAGGGCCTTGGTGAGACCACACCTGGAGTACAGTGTGCAGTTTTGGTCTCCTTACCTAAGAAAGGATACACTTGCCATAGAGGGAGTGCAGCAAAGGTTCACCAGACTGATTCCTGGGATGGCAGGACTGTCGTATGAGGAGAGATTGGGTCGACTAGGCCTGTATTCACTAGAGTTTAGAAGAATGAGAGGGGATCTCATTGAAACGTGTAAAATTCAGACAGGGCTAGACAGAATGGAAATAACAGAAAACGCTGGAAAAACTCAGCAGGCGAGGCAGCATCCGTGGAGAGAGAAACAGAGTTAACGTTTCAGGTCGAAGACCTTTCATCAGAACTGGAGACAGCAGGAAATCAAATAGATTTGAAGCAAGGATAAAGCTGGGAAAAGGGCGGATGGATGCAGGGAGGATGTTTCCCCTGGCTGGGGGGTCTAGAACGAGGGGTCACAGTCTCAGGATACAGGGTAGGACATTTAGGACTGAGATGAGGAGAAATTTCTTCACTCAGGGTGGTGAACCTGTGGAATTCTCTACCACAGAAGGCTGTGGAGGCCAAGTCACTGAATATATTTAAGAAGGAGATAGATAGATTTCTAGACACAAAAGGCATCAAGGGTTATGGGGAGAGAGCGGGAATATGGTATTGAGATAGAGGATCAGCCATGATCATATTGAATGGCAGAGCAGGCTCAAAGGGCCTACTCCTGCTCCTATTTTTCTATGTTCTATGTTTCTCTAAACAAATTCAGCAGGAAACACTTGGGCTAAAAACAAAATATACCAAATCTGTTAAGATACCATCCATAACAAGTTCTTCCCATTTATATAAATAAACAGAGTGTTTTAATACAATGGGGTTCAAACAAACGATGACAGAGAAGGATAAGCAGATTTGTGCCCAACACCCCCATGTGTTGGAATTCTTGATCTTAGCTATGGCATCTGGATAGGCACTGCCAAAGACTGAAAGACTGAGCAGCATGCAAGTTACCTCAGGTCCAATTTCCTGCATCTCCAAAGGACTGGGCCCAGGTTGCCTCCAATCCTTTTATGTGCCATTTTATTTTCCCCTGTGGGGTTTAAAAAAAGGAGAGACGGGGGAAAAGAAGAGAAAGAAATGTACCAGGTATGGAGGGTTCTTATATTAATATATTTCATTAAGTTTTTGTTGGATATGTTTTTCAATTAAAATGGAATACATAGCCACTGAAATAAATCATTCTTTGTCAAATGTTGATGACTTCATTTGGGAGTGGGGAAGGGGTGGAACAAAGATTTACCATGACAGAGTGAGAAACAAGGGTGAATCAATATCCAGAGCTGGTCATCAATCCAGATGCTTCAGCAGTACTACAGCTTCAACTCTACATCAATGCAGATTTTTCACACTGGCTGGACTCAAATTCCAGTTGGTTTCATACAGCCGAAACATTTTAATTGGTGATAGAAACAAAAGGAATGTTAAAATATCCTCCAATTTTGTTTTGCAAATTATTTGATATTTTATTGATGGCAAGAATCCTTTTTAAGAACCATCCCTGCACTGGATTATGCATGAGCAAGATTGAAAAAAAACCAATCAGCACCTTTGGTAAAACACTACGACCAATATTAAAAATCAATCGAAGTCATCTTTAAAACACAGACTACCAGTTTTAAACAGCAGCAAAAATACAGCCAAGAAATCAGCATATGGAGTTCAAGCTGCATTGCAGATGAAACAGGGAGGCCGAGGACAGCAAGTACTGCACAGCATGAGAAAACCTTGAATCAACTGATTAATCTCCCACTCAGACATGATCACAAAATTTCACAAGATACCGACAGATAAGGAAGGCTTAGCTCATCCACGTAGAAAATCCTAGTCCCTCAAATCATAGCATCCCAAACTGACTTCACGACCTAAAACTGCAAGCCCATTCCAAGCATTAATTACTCTTTTCAAGAACAACTGACATCAGCCCCAAATTTGCTTTTCACCAGTTTGAACCTGTGACCCCCCCCCCCCCCTTGTAGTACGCTGGATTTAACTTCCTTATGCAATTTAATCTCAGATGTACCTTTAAAAAGGTTCCCGGCTTTCAAATATTAAAATGTTCAGTTTTTCCACTCTTTATAAAACTAGGAATTAGCTTCAGGGTTTTTCTCTGTACTCCCTCTAAGCCTTAAATGCTTCCCTTGGCTCTTGTTGACCAATGTTAGACACCGTACTCAAGGTGCGATATGACCAGATAACTAAGTCGCAGCACAACATCGGTTTAAAAATCGCACTGTAATTATACTTTTTGCCAACTACTCGCCCCTACCATGACTCTGGTGCAAGGTGGGCTATGCAATCATCATCTCCTCTCACTCGTTCCCAATCAAGTTGGTATCCTTATCCTTCCAATTCAACTCAAGTGGGGGAAAAAGCACATTTAAACTATGCATTTTTAAACTTTGGGAAATTCTACTTGACTAGAGCATTTGCAGTTGCAAGGATGTCCAGTGTCTGCTAATACACAAACCCAGCAAAGCAACTTGGTGTCATCAAATTGAGCTGATTATTTTACTCTTTCCTGCTTACACTTAACTGAGGGGAAAGAAAACTCAAATACACTTCAAAAACAAACCAAAACCTTGTGACAAATGTTTCAGCCTATTTATAGAAACATAGAAGATAGGAGCAGGAGTAGGCCATTCGGCCCCTCAAGCCTGCTCCGCCATTCAATGCGATCATGGCTGATCATCCAAACTCAGTACCTTGTCCCTGCCTTCTCCCCATATCCCTTGATACCTTTAGCCTTAAGAAATATATCTAACTCCTTCTTGAATATATTTACTGACTTGGCCTCTACTGCCTTCTGCGGTAGAGAATTCCACAGGTTCACCACTCTCTGGGTGAAGAAATTCCTCCTCATCTCAGTCCTAAATGGCTTACCCCTTATCCTTAAACTGTGACCCCTGGTTCTGGACTCCCCGACCATCGGGAACATCCTTCCTGCATCCAGTCTGTAAAGCCCTGTTAGAATTTTATAAGTTTCAATGAGATCTCCTCTCATTCTTCTAAACTCCAGCGAGTATAAGCCCAATCGACCCAATCTCACCTCGTAAGTCATTCCTGCCATCCCAGGTATCAGTCTGGTAAATCTTCGCTGCACTCCCTCCATGGCAAGAACATCCTTCCTCAGATAAGGCGACCAAAACTGCACACAATACTCAAGGTGTGGTCTCACCAAGGCCCTGTACAGCTGCAGCAAGACATACCAACCAGTAGATCCTGCACTTTGATTCTTCTAAAATATATATTGATGGATGGCCCAATAACCAGCCATATTTCACTCAGAAAAGTCTTTAATATGGAAGATAAAATTATAAAAACTCAGAACGAGGAGTTGCCAGATTGATTGTTCTGTACATGGAAGGTTAGGATACCAGTGAAGAATCACCAACATTTTATAGCTCTTGCAAAAAAAACCACAGAACAAAAGCCAGCCAGTCTGTAAACATGTCAATGATTTAAAAGTTCAATAAAACAAACTGCATAGTTGCTCAACCAGTTAATTATACTCCGCTTTGAACTCCGAGAAATCCAAACTCAGAAGTTCATTTAAACTGCTCTCCTACACTGAAGCCTTGCTGTGACCCGAGGATTTGTGAAATTCTGAAAATAAATAGTTTCAAGAAACCAACTTCAAAAGCAAATTCATTTTTTTCTTACACAATCAACACTGAAGTTGTCCTGCAGATATTTGAAGCAGGAATGGAACAGCAGGTCCAGAAAGGGGAATGGTGATATACTGCACTGCAGTACCATAATGCACCTTTTTGAACTGGAGACTGAATGTCTTACAGGGGTACCAGGAGTGGTTTAATATACTCATTTCACAGAGCTCAAAATTAACAGTCTGATAAGTTTGAGTGCAATTGGTCAGCTTTTATTCTGAATTTAAATTTGTATTACATTGGCAGCCTAGTGATGATGCCCTGTACACTAAATTCTAAGGTTGTGATTCTGTTGAAAGGTGCCTTCAAATTTGGCTTGGCTAGATACAAGAAAGCAAAAAGACTTGCATTTATCTAGCGCCTTTCACGACCACTGGACATCCCAAAGCACTGTACAGCCAATGAAGTACTTTTTTTTTGAAGTGTAGTCACTGTTGTAATGTAGGAAACACGGCAGCCAATTTACACACAGCAAGCTCCCACAAAACAGCAATGTGATAATGACCAGATAATGTGTTTTTTTTTTACTGATGTCGATTGAGGGATAAATATTGGCCAGGATACCGGGGATAACGCCCCTCCTCTTCTTCAAAAATAGTGCCATGGGATCTTTTACGTCCACCTGAGAGAGTAGACGGGGCCTCAGTTTAACGTCTCATCCGAAAGACGGCACCGCCGACAGTGCAGCACTCCCTCAGCACTGCACTGGAGTGTCAGCCTAAATTTTTGTGCTCAAGTCTCTGGAGTGGGACTTGAACCCACAAAGTTCTGACTCAGGCCAACTGAGCTACAGCTGACTACTTAACCGGTAAGTGCACAATGCAATATGGTACCAAGCTACAAAGACCTGGTTCAATCACTGGCCTATATGGAGTGAGAGAGGGGGGGGGTACAACTGATCTCAAAATCCCTGGGCTAAGGAACAAGTGCTTGGGCCCTTGATTCCGATCCAAACGATCTGCTCCGCCTCCTCCTCATATAAAACCAATCAAGTTGCACGGATTATATTTTGTATTCATTACAATTTGTAGCACATAAGTGCAAGGAACATTTGCTGGGATTGTCAATGAAACAAGCAATCCAGATAATGGAGAGAAGTGTAAAATGTTAACACATAAGACTCTTCCAGAAATAACTTATTCATACCAGAAACAAATGCAGCTTCACACTAGTGCCAATTTGATCTAATTTTAATATCCAGCAATAGCTACATCTGATACCCCTTTCACTGATTTGCAATTTTCACAATGTATTTTTTGCATTATACAAATTTGGCTTAAGGACTTGGAGAAATGTTTCAAACAAAAAACACAGCAAAATGGAGGCACTCCAGTCTGCTAGACAGTCAATTTCGAGTTTGTCGAGCATAAACACCAGCAGAGACTGGTTGGGCCGAATGGCCTGTTTCTGTGCTGTATACCCTATGTAATCCTATGTAAACTGGTGCAAACTGTCTGAAAGCTGGTCATGCTGGCCAGATTCAGGTGATGGGGCATTTTACAAACGTGAGCTTCGTACAAGATTATACAAAAGGTTTTAAATAATGAAGTGCTTCCAAATATAATAGCAGGCTTGGAGACCCCAATAAGGATGCAATGTGGGAGTGGTTTTTAAAGCATTGTTCCAAGTTTACACCAAAATATGCAATTAAGTAGTGAATAAATTTTTACTATTCCAGGAACTTAGGACAGATAGGCTGAAGCTAGTGTTTCAGATTGTTCTGCTGTTCCCACTTCCCCAGTACAGTGCAGCCACAATAATTTATTCAAATCAGTTTCTGCCACCAATCAATTCTGGAAAGGAGCAGTTTTCAACAGTCATTGCCAAGGTTTAAACATCAGCAAAATATCAGCACTGCCACGGAGGCATGGAAGCAATCCGTTGACATCCTGTCTGATGTTGGTACATCCTCATTCACATATGTTTGGATCCAGCATGTTCAGCCAGTTAAAATAGTACTTTTTAAAAAGGTTACAACATATAGATTTACTCCAGCAGTGATTCTCTTAAATATATACAAAATATTTTTCTGCAGTTATTCTTACTTACCCACCACCCCTGCCCTCACTGATCTACAATGGCACATGGTCTCTCCACTGCACTGGATTTAAATTCCTTGTCCTCAAATCTCTCAATGGTTTTGAATCACCCCATCTCTAGAACCTCCTCCAGCCTTGTACTCTCTCCCATTCGGCTCTCTGACTCTGGCTTTTTGTGCATTCCATCTTCACTTCACCCCACCATCGGTGGAAGAGCCATCAGCCATCTCATCCCTACGTTCTGGAACTCCCTCCTGAAAGTCCTCCACCTCTCTCCAATACTTAAAAACCTACTCAAAACCAAACTTTTGGATCGCCTCTCCTAACTACCCTTTCACAGTTTGACATCTGTTGTCTATTATATGTATTTTTTTCTGAAACTTGGTGTTCCAGGTGCCTCCAAGACAGAGAAATGAAATACACCTGGGTGAAATCACCTGAGCCCCAAAAAGTGCTTTACAAGCAGATCAAAACTAATTTTATTTCCCGCTCACAGGCTCTAAGCTCACTGCCAAGTGCTCCCAATGCCTGATATTCTGATGGATAAACAAAGCCCTTGAGACAGCTGCAAGACTTAAGAAACAAAACCAATGTTGGCATCATAGAAGGAACACACAAACTACTCGAGCAATGCCACAGGAGATCTACTAGTATATATTGAAGTTGAACAAAACTTAACTCCTTTAAAAGGAAATAATATTCCTATTAGAATAGCTTTACTCCCATACCATGGTTTCTAAAAGCAGCTTTATATTCTTTTCAAAATACAGGTTTTAGTTTCTTGGGGCTTCGTGTGGCTTTTGAAAAAATGGTATCACTTTCTAAATTGAGAACTACTGATGTGATCCGGGGAGTAAAAGAGCTGCAAACAAGTCACTTTTCTTGAGAGCTCAGCAGTTACACAATGCACTGATACGCAGGGCAGAGATATTAGTGCCATTTTTCAGTGCAAAAATAGATATTAACGTATTAACTGACAACATAAAGTCAGGAGAAAGACACTTCTACTGGTCAAAGTGCTAGCCATCAATGTACATTTCCAGAAGTCCAACACCATAATTATCTGTAAAGAACTATTTTTCTCCCCTTGTTTGGGGGGGGGGGGGGGGGGGGGGGGAAAGAAGAGACACTAGTGGAGTGTTCATAGAGGCGAGACCACACCTTGAGTACTGTGTGCAGTTTTGGTCGCCTTATCTGAGGAAGGATGTTCTTGCCATGGAAGGAGTTCAGTGAAGATTCACAAGGCTGATACCTGGGATGGCAGGACTGACATATGAGGAGAGATTGGGTCAATTGGGCTTATACTCGCTGGAGTATAGAAGAATGAGAGGAGATCTCATCGAAACATATAAAATTCTGACAGGTCTGGACAAACTAGATGCAGGAAGAATGTTCCCGATGGTCAGAGAGTCCAGAAACAGGGGTCATAATCGAAGGATAAGGGGTAAGCCATTTAGGACAGAAATGAGGAAGAATTTCTTCACCTAGAGAGTGGTGAACCTGTGGAATTCTCTATCACAGAAGGTAGTTGAGGCCAAGTCATTAAATATATTCAAGAATGAGTTAGATATATTTCTTAAAGCTAAAGGTATCAAGGGATACGGGGAGAAGGCAGGTACAGGGTACTGAGTTTGGATGATCAGCCATGGTCTCATCGAATGGCGGAGCAGGCTCGAGGGGCCGAATGGCCTACTCCTATCTTCTATGTTTCTAAAAAGAGTCGATTCTGAAGAAACATACTTAATTGGTCAATTCACTATTGAAATTTAGCTACACAGACATCAATTTTAAAGAATTCTACATCCTTTACAGAACATTGCACATGCACATTATGAAATTTAACAAGATATGGTTCATATTTTTCATATTACTATCCCAGATCTCATAGCACTGAATGCAGCGCAGCCTGCAAAACTAGACAATATTTATTCACTGGAATCAAGTTGCCCCAAGTATGAAGTTAAACTGAGCCAAATCAATTCTGCAACTGCTGTCTGGAAATCTTCAACACTGAAATAAAAGAGAGTGGCTGTTTGACAAAGGGAGGATCAGGCTCAAGTATGATGCTACTTGTAAAACAGTCAACCGGCATTCACCATCGAGAGGACAAAGAATGGTTGGTGAGATATCAGAGGGCTGGCAGTACCCTTGAACCAGTACCACAACACCTTTAGGAGAGGGGAGGACGGAAAGAGAGAGAACTGATTCCAAGATTTCTATATGAAATTGCCAGCACAATACTGACCGCCAGATGTGTTCACACAAGACGCGACCAAAAGCAGCACACACTTCCACGTGATTTCCTATGCAGCAAAAAGTAGACAAATAGGACGCCACCGCAAAGCGAAAATGGACCAAACTTCCCAGGCCACCCAAGCTTAGGTACAGATCCTTTGCAGAGGAGTTACACACTAATGTTTACATTCCTTCCTTAAAATATCATCTAGAAGGCTCCTAACCAGCCCAACACATATCAGGTTACAACACTAGTGACTCATCTACTTATAAAAAAAAATTATAAACATCCTCTTTGTTATTAGAGATGGACAGCAACAATATTGACAATGTACTCTGCACTTGGAGTGGCAATTAATACAAACTACTCCCCTCAGTCACTTTTAACTGGAGGGTATACATAAGGCATAGGCCTCCATGAACCCTTTGCATTTGTTGCAGTGCAGGGTTCACAATTGCAACCATTCACTGTGATCTTGGAATGCAGCCCATAGAGTTCACAGGGGTTAGCTATCTCTGGAAAATTATCTGTACTATGTCCTCATTCCCATATGGCTTGCTGCTATCAGTTGGCACATAACAGAAGAGGTCCTTACATTTCACAATTGAAATATGCAGTTCACATAAACCAAGCAAATGTAGTGTTGCATACAGGACATGTACATTGAAACATAACCTTTTAATTCACTTGAATTAGATTTATGAATGTTACAAATTTTGAAAGCCTTTCTTTAAATTGGACAAGAGCAACAAAAAGTAGCATTTTATATCAAATCTTCCACACCCCCCCCCCAAAAAAAACTAAGCAGCGTCATTGACATTCTACTCAAACCTCAATTAATGCATAGATTCCCCTCCCACACTTAAAGAATAACCAATAATTAACTTCCCTTTACCTTAGATTCTGCACAAGTTATGCAGTTGCCCCCATTTCAGAAACAGAAGTGGTGAGAGAAGTATTAGACAAGACCATGGTGTTAGTTACTGCCTCGGAGACTGGCACCACACAAGCCCGATATCTTATCCATAAATGCTGTCCCACAATAGTGTAGTATTCCCCCAATCACTAAATTAGATATGAGCACAAGTTCTTCTCTCTCTCTCTCTCTCTCTCTCTCTCCTCCTCCCCACCCGCCCTCGCACTAAAGATTATCTATGGTAACGCACCACCAACTGAGATCTAAAAATAGCTCTTTGCCACCATTATGCACATTCAACCCAGTTTCAGCTGTGTTATGCAAGTCTCTTACTAATCAGTCCCCAAGATCTGTAGCTCATTTCAATAAACCGGACATTTATAGTTTTGATGTAATTTGAGCTCGAGACTATTTCTTACATGATTGTTTAGTTATACATAGTTAAATTCTTTTAACCATTTTGTAAAGTTTATACATCCAAAGTCTGTACTGTACCTAGAGATAGTGGATGAAGGGGTCAAAAAAATTCCACTGGTCAAAGTTCTGGAACTTGCTTGGTATTTCATTTCAACAAAATGTCCCACAGACCTGTGAAAGAACTCCAATACTGGTGTTCTGTCACTCAAAGAACCCCCAGTATTGGAACAGTTTTCATGGGAATAACTGGTAAAAACTCTACTGCAGTAATAAACACCAAACAGGCAGGATTTGAATTAGAAGTCCTGGGACAATATTGCAATCAACCCACACACTTCACACCCACGTGAACACCAAACACAATGCTGGTCTTGAGGATATATTTTTAAGGAGTTTGAATGATCGACAAATTAATTGGAGAGTTCTTTTACAGTTAGCTAGTGGTTTCTCAACTTTAAAGCAGATAGTTGCAGCACTAAATAGCTTTGAAGACTTGAATATGAGGTAATATGAAATGGTTACTGAAAGGAGTAATAAAAAAAGACACACACCCTAATCAGATACAATACTTCAATTATTTTCTTCCAATATATGTAAGCATGCAATTAAGAAAGGTTAACTTAACAGCAATACTTGACTGCCTTTTCAATGACAGCAGACAACTACATCAATATGTAGCTTAACTAGGTCATGAGATCATAGACCAATTCTTTTCATTTATAGTTATTCAATATCCAGTACTTATTTTGGCACAGATTAGGAGTCTGCTCCAACTAAAGTCAGCTGTTCTCTGCTTCATCCTGCTTTGAATCAGCGTTGGTGCTTGAGATACAATTTTATTCCGTGGAAAGAATACTGTCCCTAACCCACAGTCTGTTAGTTACACTTTGGGGAGACCTGTTAAACCATGTCACATTTCTCCACATGCACATTGCCAGTAGTGCAAAAAGCCGATACCTCAGTTGAATGCACAAATAGTAGATAACCACAGCTGTTAACCAGACAGCAAAGTGGCAGTCCGTTAATGACTAGAAAATAAGAAATAGTATACTCATTACATACTGTGGTCAAAGTAAAGCCCACACCAAGGATAGTTCTCCTAAATATGCAACACCCTGGTGCAGTTAAGGGTTGCTAATATGCAAAATTCTATTCAACACTCATTTTCCACTTCTGCTTGGCAACCAAAATGCCTGAGCCATGACTGACACTCTGTGTCTAACTCTTGCTTAAAAAGTCTATTTTTTTTAATTTAATTTTTAAAAGCTACAAATTGCATTTCTGGGGCATTACTAAACTAGGAACTATTTTAACCAAGTGGCAACGTTATGAAATACCACAACTTACATACCTTATTAAAATGAACTTTTGAGCACAAATATGATCTACAGGCCTACATCAAGTGCATAGGTATATCCCCTTGAGGCTATAGCTAGGCCTAAAGTTCAAGGTATTTTACGTAGCTAGTCAAGGAGAAAAAAAAGCTTTACTCAAAAACACCAGTCTTGTGGAAATTGGCATTATAAAAATCTGACATACTACATATTATGAGCTTTTAGGCAGTAGACAAGGAATCACAGTATAAACAGCAAAAAAGGGAACACCATCTTCTAATTCCAGATTTCTTGGGTGTTCAATTATTCCAAAGGTTGATAGAATATTTGATAGTTAGTTACATCATGTCCAAAACCACTTCTGTCTGCATTTTTGCCATACCATGATGAAGGAACGTTTTCAAAAAGGGAGGTTTCCCCCCCCCCCCTATAAAAAGGAAATTGCTCAAGACTAATTTTACATGTTATACAGCTATGCCAACAGAAATGAACAGCATTAAGTTTAAAATTGCAACCTATGGATAATTACTGTGGATTTAGTACATTTCTGCTGCAAATCTGAACTGAGAGACAATTAGCAAACACTGATACCCAATATGAGAGGCCTAGAGGAATAATTTAAAATGTACCAAAATCAATACACTGTGACTCCTCAAAGTTCAGCTCAGTATTAATGAATTAAAACATCAGGATGTGAATTAAATTAATGCCGAACACTGGGTTGTTCAATTAGCTGGACACAGCACCTCATAGATGCAATTAGGCCGGATTTTTTAAATCCTTAACTGCTGAGAGATTTGGTAACTAGATAGTTTAATACTGGGTTGCTCAATTAACTGAATACAGCACTTCACATATGCAACAATTAGGGCTGGATAAATTTCACTTTCGAATATTATAAAATATAACAATGACGACAGCAATAATTTAAAGTGATAAAATTGGATTTCTGTTGCTCAGCCTTAACTATGTTTAAAATGTAGGCAATAAAAATCAACCATTATTTTTCTCAAAATTTAACCTTAGTATTTTTTAAAAAGTGGTAATTATGTTATTTTTTTTTAGTGAAACGAGCTTTTGAAAAAGGAGGTAATTTATCGACTCAATGCGATTTCAAACCATAAATGGAAGATTTAGACTTGGCTCTGTAAAAGGCTCTCACAGGCCATCTGATGACAGTCCCAAAAGGTGGGGTCATTAGGCAAGGTTCATTGTCATAATCAATTTCCTGGATGTCTCCTCAATCAGCACATACACAAAAGCTGTTAGTTCATTGCAGAATAGTTATCTTTGGTCCCTTGTCTTTGCAGTGTCAGTAGGGTGGCAGCAAAGAAGTTACTAAATTTGCCTCAGCAGCATCCCCAAGGGGAAAAAACAGCATTCCCACTCCTGCGCGCTATTTAGTGATCCATGCTGGAAAGTCCACACATGGACAGGATTGGGCTCAGCTGTGATGGTTCCCACAGTCCAATAACTCACCTACACTTACTGTTCAGGATCACGTGAACTCCTGCTTAGTAAGTTACCAGAGGGTGCAGATACCTGCAAAAACCATACCCCAGCACTAGCTACCACATTTGGGATAGGAGTGGCGAATAAAAAGTTACAAATGGTGTACCATTTTTAATACCAGGTGCCCAGTATATCCAGA
Organism: Squalus acanthias; assembly: GCA_030390025.1. Classification (NCBI taxonomy): domain Eukaryota; kingdom Metazoa; phylum Chordata; class Chondrichthyes; order Squaliformes; family Squalidae; genus Squalus; species Squalus acanthias. The sequence goes on from CM059429.1 coordinate 15,305,848, forward strand.
GAATGCACAAAAAAAAAACATCTATTCAATAGGATAAAAAACAATCATACCTGTCTTCATCTCCATCGATCTGTATAGGTATAGAGAACACAGAATTTGTGAGGCTGTTCATTGGGCTAGCCACTTGCAAATGCAGAGGGTTACCAAGAATTTCTGGAATAAGAGGCTTCATAGAGGGCTTGCTTTCACCAGACTGAGATGTCTGAGGTATAAGCTGCTCCGAATTCCGTCTCTCCTCTAGCTGGCCTATACCTTGCTGTGTCTGGAACAGGTTGGTCTGCGACATGTTTGAAGATAAGTTGATTGAACCTTGCATCACAGGAGGAAGCCCAGATTGCATGAGGCCGGTACTCCCGGTCATTGGTGTCTGGGTACTTTGCTGCGATTGAACCATTGTTGCTGGAACACTTGGCATAGTAACAGAAGTGGCAGATACACTAGGCACCACAGCAGGCACACCAGTCGGTACACCTGAAACACCAGTACTAGGCACATTTTGGATGCCAGCAGCCACATTGGGTTGTCCACTGGTCAACCCAGACACCTGACTGACCATTCCAGACTGGAGACCCGAAGCTTGGTGCTGTTGGGTTAAATGTTGTTGCGGAACACCAGACGACCCCAAACTTTGTTGCTGCAAGATCAGACCCTGTGTAGGACCTGGCTGAGCATTCTGCATCCCTTGCCCACCCTGATTGACCAAATCACAGCTCTGGGCTGGCACTCCCATCACTTGTGCTCCACTGGCAGATGATTGCATCACTGAAGGACCATGACTTGTCGCTTGGCCTGCAGGTAGGTTAGTAGCTGCAGCATTCTGGATTACTGTACCTGGTGAAGGTTGCTGAACAGTTCCTGGACCCTGCATAACCGGCAGATGTTGCATATATTCTGTGTGGCTGTTTGGAGCGGTAGACTGAGAGGGCAGTAAATGCGGAATCTGGGTCTGAGAAAACTGAAACTGCTGAGGCTGGGAAGCAGGGATATTAGCAGTCTGTTGAGAAACCCCAACCACGTTAGTCTGGGAAATAGATGCACTGGGTGTATGAATGGCTATGCCATTAATCCCGGTCTGCAGAACACCCAGCTGCCCCAAGCTATTCTGCAGGTTTACCTGCGACTGATGCTGCTGACCACCCACCGCAGAGGTGGTGTAGATTTGAGTGGCGGATACAGCTTGAGACACTGGCAGCCCGCCTGTTGACTGCTGCCCCTTGACGAAACTTTGGTGTTGGTTGATCGCCTCCGTCTGGGCCAACTGCGTGACCGTGGCGTTGAGGGAGGTGTCGGCCAGGGACTCGGTGGCGTGCACCGAGTGGACGGTGGGGAGGATGACCGAGCTGGCGGTGGCCCCCAAACCGCTGTCCCTGTCGGCGCACGGCGGCTCCAGGGCGGTGGTGCTGCTGCTGCTGTTGTGGTGGTTGTGCCGGATGGTGTCGGCCGACCTGGCCAGGATGGTGCCGCCGTCCGAGTCGCGATCGTAAAACTCGGTACAAGTCCACCGGCCTCTGCGGAAAGGCTCGCCCGAGCCGTGGTCCAGCTTGATGACCCTGAAGCGGGAGGTGCAAGCCACCGCCGGCTGCATGGTGACTCCCCCGGTGGAAGTGCCGCTGGCGGAGGTGGACGGGGGCGGCGTGGCTCCCTGTGCCTGTACCGTCCCGGGCACCGGGGTGACCATCCCCCCGCATCCTCCTCCTGGGGCGGCCAGTCGGGATCCGAAAGCTGCCCCTCCATCCCGGTCGTGTGGGATGTTGGGCGAGACCGCCCCGGGGGTGTCCGCCTCGCCCACGTTGTTGAGGGTCTCGTCCGAGGAGCTGCGGTCACATACCTCGGCGTGCTCGTAGTCGGTGGCCCGGGACGAGACATCGAAGATCTCGGAGGAGATATCCTCGGTGCGGGACTCGTCCGGATCCTCCAGGCTCTCGGTGTCCTCGGTGATGCTGCTGGCCGCCACCTGAGCCGTGGTCACGCTGGTGATCTGGAAACCGCTCTTCTTTTTAACCGGCATTTTGAACACTTCACCAAAAAATATATATAATATATATATATATAGTGTCGAGCCTTTTTTTACCTTCTCTCTCGTCCTACTCCAGAAAAAAAATAAATCCACACGAGTAAAGTCTGTAGTTTGCTTTTCAGTTTAACAAGTGTCTTAAAACACCAGAGACAATCCTCCTCTCCTCTCTCTCTCGTTTTATAATAATTCACAGCAGTTCTGAAAAACCAACACGCACCATCTTCTCCTTGTTGCGGTGGAAATATCCAAGCCGAGAGAGAAAAAAGATTAAAGTTCTTTTTGAATGGGCAAATAAATCTTCAGAGTTTGCAGATTGTTCTGTAGGGGTTTTTTTTCTCCCTTTTAAACCCCTCTCACACAAAACCAAAAAAAAAAATGAACTAACACAGTTGGGAACAATGTCTGAAGCAAACCATCTCTGCTGCTCCTCTTGGGTTACAACTGAATCCTCCTTGGAGAGGGGGATGTGAAGAAGAATTTTTCTTTTCCTCCTCCCGCACTTGTCTTTTTTCCTCTCTTTACTTTTCCTCCTTCAGCCGCCAAGGGTGGCACTTTAGCAACGTGTGGACGACTCCAGCTCCCTCTCATCAGTGACAACGACACACCATCTTCCTTCTTCCACTTACAACAAGCACTGCGGGCAGCTCAGGTCCTCGGTGTTTGGGGGGGCTTTTCTTTTTCCACCCCCACCCCCTTTCAACAACTCTCCAATTATTTTCTTCAGACTTCTTTTCTCTTGTCGATTAAACGCAGAGAGAGAGTGTGAGGAGGAGGTGGTGAGGAGGAGGAGGGGGGGGGTGAAGGAGTGAGAAGCTGCTGTGGTCGAATTGACAAAAGCAATGGGGTTTTTTTTTTGAAAGCGAGTCCTGCCCGGAATGGATCAGCAGCTGCTGCCTTTTTTTCTTTTAATTTCCTCCCCCCTCTCTCTCTCTCCTCCCCTCTTTCCTTTTTTTTTCTCCTCTCGTAACGTTTCCCAAATGAAGAATAAGGCGGCGGCGGCAATCCGAGTTGCGCAGCTTCCCCCCGGGGTTAAAGCTGCAAGGCAGACAGACAGACAGACAGACAGGGCCGGCCGGTGTCGCAGATACAATCCCGACTCTCTCCTCCCGGGACTAAACCCCCCACCTTCCCCCCTCTCCTCCTCCACTCTCTCCTCCTCCTCCTGCTGCTGCTGTTTCCCCGCGGCAGGGTAGCTCGGGGCCCCCCTCCGGCTGCCTGGGGAGAGGGGGAAACGGGACGGACACTTTCACTAGCCCGAGCCGCCGAGCGATGCCATCCGCCTTCTTTCCGCCTGAGGGATGGGGATGGGGAGAGGAGAGGGAAGGGCTGGTGGTGGACCGGGGCCTTCAGCACAGGAGCGCGGCCTTTCTCTCCCCACTACTACTACCACCACCACCACCACACAACAGATGATTTTAAATGGAGAGGGGGGGGTGGGAGGAGGGATTATTTCTCTTTTATTGGTCTATTTATTATTGTGGAGGGGGCACTCGGTTTCTCTCGCTGTCTGACTGACTCTCTCTCTCACACACACGGGCCCGGCCTCTCCGCTCTCCCCCAGCCCCGCTCCCTCACTGCACTCAAACCAAGATGGCGCCGCCGCCGCCGCACGGCGCTCTGGGAACGTGCCGACGCCACGCCACGCCACGCCACGCCTCTTCGCCAGTGACGTCACCGCGCTCCCCGCCCCACGTACAGAGCCACAGTGTCAAAGTTGGGCAGTAGATTGCATTCACACACCCACATCAGATCTGCTCATTGATATCTACACAGGTATCTGTTCACACCCATACTCTGACACACACTCACACACCCTTACTCTGACACATAAGTATTACACACACACACATTGTGAAATTTTGTCCCTACACAGGTATTAATATACGTTGCAGGAAAGAATGCATGGTACATCGGCGAGACCATGCAGACACTGAGATAACGTATGAACGGACACCGCGCAACAATCGGCAGGCAGAATTGTTACTTCCCAGTCGGGGAACACTTCAGCAGTCAAGGACATTCAGCCTCGGATCTGCGGGTTAGCGTTCTCCAAGGCGGCCTTCGAGACACACGACAAGGCAAAATCATCGAGCAGAAACTGATAGCCAAGTTCCGCGCCCATGAGGACGGCCTCAACCGGGATCTCGGTTTCATGTCATGTTACAGGACGTGACTCGACATCGTTGTCTGGTTTACAGATGTGATTTCCAGTTTTTAAAAAAAAGTAAAAAGCTTAACTGCAGACTGCAGCATTTGACACGTTGGACCCCCTGTGACCCCACCTCATTGTCTTAGCAGTACTCTGCTGTGTCTTTGATGTAATGCCTCCCTGACGGATTGTATCTCTGCAGACACATTGTTCTCTGTCTATATATACTTTGTAATCGATTTGTATTCCCTCACTGTACCTGAAGAAGGAGCAGAGCTCCGAAAGCTCGTAATTTCAAATAAAACTGTTGGACTATAACCTGGTGTTGTGCGACTTCTCATTTTTGTCCACCCCAGTCCAACACCGGCATCTCTGCATCACAGGTATTAATATATGTAACATGTATATATACACATATTGATTCATTCATACATGTAATGTGTGTATGCATAACACTATCTATATACACAGGTTTCCACACACACACACACAGATATATATATTCTGGTCAGCTGTGGCTCAGTTGGTAGCACTCTTGCCTCTGCGTCAGAAGGTCGTGGGTTCAAGTCCCACTCCAGTGACTTGAGCACAAAAATCTAGGCTGGCAGTCCAGTGCAGTGCTGAGGGAGTGCTGCACTGTGGGAGGTGCCGTCTTTCGGATGTGACGTTAAACCGAGGCCTGTCTGCTCTCTCAGGTGGACGTAAAAGATCCCACGGCACTATTTTGAAGAAGAGCAGGGAGTTATCCCCGGTGTTCTAGCCAATATTTACCCTTCAATCAACATCACTAAAAATTACTTCACTGGCTGTAAAGCGCTTTGGGGCATCCAGTGGTCATGAAAGGAGCTATATAAAAGCAAGTCTTTTTTTTTATATATACATATACCGATTCATTCATACATGTAATGTGTGTATGCATAACACTATCTTTATACAGAGATTTCCATACACACACATACATATATATTCATATATACACACAAATACAGAAGAAACTTCTTTACCCAGAGAGTGGTGAGAATGTGGAACTCGTTACCACAGGGAGTGGTTAAAGCGAATAGTATAGATGCATTTAAGGGGAGGCCAGATAAGCATATGAAGGAGAAGGGAATGGAGGGTTATGCTGATAGAGTTAGATGACGAAAGATGGGAGGAGGCTCGAGTGGAGCATGAACGAGTGGAGTATGGACTGGTTGGGCCAAATGGCCTATTTCTGTGCTGTATATCCTTTGTAATCAAAGTGTATCTATACCAACACATACACAGGTATCCATGAGGGGTTTCCTGTATGGGCTGCTCTAGCACACCCTCCATTTTGCCATCCTCATCTGCCTTCCGGATACACCTTGGCACACCATCTGGTGTCCGGAGGAGGCGGGGGTCCCTGATGGAGGGCTCGCTATGTGGGAGTCCTCCCTTTATCTATTGGGGACTTGGCCTGGAGGGTGTTGCACGAAGCAGTCCCGTGCAATAAAGTTTTAAGTCGGTTCACGGACTCCCAGGCCGCCTGCTTTTTCTACGGCCTGGAGGAGTCCGTGTTCCACATTTACATTGAATGTGAGAGGTTGCAGCCCCTCTTCCATTATTTGAAGGGGCTGCTCCTCGATTTTTGGCTGCACTTCAGTCCCACGCTCCTGATCTTTGGTCACCCGGTGCGGAGGGGAGCGGGCAGATCAGAGGTACTCCTCATTGGACTGCTCCTGGGCCTGGCCAAAGTGGCCATTAACTGGTCCAGGCAGCGGGCGGTCGAGGGGATCGTTCGGCCTGACTGCCTGCCTCTCTTCCACGGCCATGTTCGCGCCCGGGTGGCCCTGGAGATGGAGCATGCAATGTCCGCCGGCACGCTCGAGGCCTTCCGCGACCGGTGGGCACCGTAGGGACTGGAGTGCATCAGCACCCCTGGCAACCAAATTTTAATTTAATTTGTTAAGTTTCATTTAATGTTTTAAGTTACAGTTTATTTGTTTACAGCTTCACCAGAAGAGTTCACAGGTATCCATATTCATATCCATATTTATATACACATTGATTTGCATTCATATACACATACAAAAGAATGATTATCCATCTACACATACACTGCTATGGATATACATTAAAAGTACATACAAATACTAGATTTATATAGCAGCTTTTACATTGAAACATCTTACTGGAGTTCAGTGACAAGTTGTTATTGTTTGAAGCCCAACAATGCATCACTCCCTCAGTACTGTACAGTGTGTCAGCCGAAATTAGATGCTCACAACTCTGCAAAGGTGAGTGTTACTGTCGTCTCAATCAAGCCGACACTCACATTCACAGACATAAACATGCGTATACTTTCATAGTCACACACACTGTCCTGTGTAGATTCATGTGCACACAGATGCCCCACACTGGAGTGTAAGACAAGGCAGAAGCCTTTATCGCAAAGTTTGGCACACGCCGCTCACGATTATGTGTCCATTTTAATGGACGGAAAATTGTGAGCTACTTGTACCCAATCCTGCAATAAGGACTTCTGGTGAAGAGAAAAATCTATCCCTTAAATTCATATTCACACATATATTGATTAATCAGACATGACCTACCCTTCACAAATCCATGCTCACTCTTTTTGATCAGCTCATACTTGTCCAATTGCTCAGCCACTATGTCCCTGATGATATTTTCTAGTAACTGCCCCACAACTGATGTTAAACTGACAGGTCTGTAGTTTTCTTGTTTCTACTTCCCTCCCTTCTTAAATAATGGAGTGATTTTTCAATCCAGGGCATAATTCCCAAATCTAGAAAGCTTTGGAAAATTATGACTAACACACCTGTTATTTCTTTTAATACCCTGCTGTGGAAATCATCAGGTCTTGGTGATTTGTCAATCTTAAGTCCCATTATTTTCTCCATTACCATTTTAAAAAACATATTCAATCCAATAAATTCCTCCTCTTGACTTATTTTTAAGTTCTCTTTTACCTCTTTACTTTTTTTAGAGAATTTTGTATTCGTCAAGGGACATCAGTATGGGGAAATTGAAGAATTTTTCAATTTTTGTTACCCAGTGTCAGCCTCAAGCACTTGCAGGCCACTTACAGCATAGCAAGATCAAAATAAAGCTTTCTCTACTTTCCAGCATCAATTTCCTATAAACTCAAGTTCAGAAAACTCAACCTTTTATTCTAGTGGTCTGAATTTATGTACTTCCCACATCAGTCATCCTTATGTCCTCTCTGAGTGAGACTGTCAATTTGTGCTACATTGTGGGTAGCTTTGTGCTCCAGATCCACACCCATTGAGAACTGGGTTGAGCGTGCCAAAGCTCATTTTAAACTTGTATCCCGCAGAGAGGAGACTTTTATCCCGTCAATCTTGGCTGGAATTTGAACAGAGAAAGCCATAAAAACAGTTCTACAACACAAACTTTAAAATAAACAAAATATATTTAGAACACAAGATAATGTAGTGAGAAAGAAAGGAAAAGTTATTGAGTAAGGGTGAAAAATAAGAATGAGGAAACAGATTGTTTATGAGGGGAGACTCAGAGGTCTAAGAAGAACTGCAGCTACCACTGCAAAATGTAACTTTTTCAGAAGATCTATGTTCAGTTCATACGTTGTCTGAGCTTTTCACATCGTAGAATCCTTTAACTAATTGTACCCTAGGACCTCAGAACAGTGGAAGCACTACTGCCCTCATCAAATCATGGAATCATAAGCTTAGAAAATCAACGCTGTTATCAGCGCAGAATTAGAGTAATCCTGGAGGAGATTGGGGGTGGAACCCATTTCTGCCCGTTCCTGGCCCAATTGATCAATTCTGATGGAGGGGGGGTCATGGGTGCATCTTCGATAGCCAACCCCTAACTACCACTTGGCGGGACTGGTGGCATACTTGGATCCCATGGAAATCCTGCCAGTTCCGCGCAGCATACGGCTAGCAGCAAGTAAAACTGTATGAAGCAGGTGTACTTGCCATGCAGGTGCTCTAAGGGACCCCACAATGTTGTGTCCAAATGGTAATTGGTAAGGAAGGTCGATTGCCATTTGGACCGAGGCACAACAATGTGGGATCCAGGATGAGACAAAAGAAATTCAGGGCAGTAATTAGCCAGGATTACAGCATCAGCACTGGCAGAAGTCTGTAATTGCAATGTGACAAGTTTACATAGAAACTTTCTATTATAAGCATAGACATAGGAATTTACAAAGGAAATATAAAAATAAGACTGAATTACATCTGCACGCCAGGTTCAATTATTCACTGGCCTCTGATCCCGCTTCACCTGAAGGCTAAGTTTGGGCTAGGATTCTCCTCCATGATTCTACCTGAAATGGGGGAAAATTTGGGTGATGAGGCTACTGACGGAACTAGGGTCGAATGATTGTGGGGGGTGGTGGGGGCTCCAACTCCAAATTTAGCTGATTTGCGCAGATTTAGCCAACTTAGCCTATCAGAAGTGCCCTCTGTTAGCAGCTCCACTATAACTCCCCCAATCTCCCACTGACACCACCAATCAAGGGACTTGAGGACAAAAACCCAGGCTGACACTCTGCAGTGCTGAGGGAGTGCTGCACTGTTGGAGGTGCCATCTTTTGGTTGAGACGTTAAACCAAGGCCCTGTCTGCTCTCTCAGGTCGACATAAAAGAGCCCATGGCACTATTTCGAAGCGGAGATGCCGGTGTTGGACTGGGGTGTACAGACGGCAGCTTTTGACACGTTAGAACCCCTGCGACTACACCTCATTGTCTCAGTTGTATCTTGCTATGTCTTTGATGTGGTACCTTCCTGGCTGACCTGATTAACTTTATCACACCTCGGCAGATAGTCAGGATGATTTAATTTAGTGGTCTGCAATTGTAAGGTACACATGCTTTGTTCTCTATCTATATATGCTTTGGCGATTCTGTATCTATTTACTTCACCTGAGGAAGGGGCAATCGATAGCTCCGAAAGCTTGTGATTTCAAATAAAACTGTTGGACTATAACCTGGTGTTGTGCGACCTCTCTATTTCGAAGAGCAGCTGGAGAGTTATCCCCGGAGTCCGAGCCAATATTTATCCCTCAATTAACATCACTTAAACAGTTTATCTGGTCATTATCACATTGCTGTTTGTGGAAGCTTGCTGTGCGCAAATTGGCTGCCGCGTTTCCTACATTACAACAGTGCCTACACATCAAAAAGTACTTCATTGGCTGTAAATGCTTTGGGACGTCCGGTGGTCGTGAAAGGCGCTACTGCACGTCTTACTTTTTCACTGGGTGAAGCCTACTATTACTGCACCACCCTGACCGACATTTCCCTTACTCCACTTCTGCCGGGACCACTGCTGGCCACTCCTTCCCCGCTGCATGTAAATGGTGGTGGGGCAAATATCCTCAGGCGATTTCCCCCCAGCCCGTCTCACTTACCAACACGTCCTGGGGCTGCCATGTGGAAGGTGGTGGTAGGCCCTGGGAAGCAGCAGTAAAGACATCGAGTTTGCACAATGGAGGGTGACGACCTGATGGCAGCCTCCTCTCCCTGCAAGTGGGGCAGAGCGCTTACCTGCTGAAGGTCTCAGATGAAGCCTTTAGTGGGAACTTGGTGCCATTTTTTAAAAATTTGTTCATGGGATGTGGGCGTCGCTGGCAAGGTCAGCATTTATTGCCCATCCCTAGTTGCCCTCGAGAAGGTGGTGGTGAGCCATCTTCTTGAACCGCTGCAGTCCGTGTGGTGAAGGTACTCCCAGAGTGCTGTTAGGGAGGGAGTTCCAGGATTTTGACCCAGTGACGATGAAGGAACGGCGATATACTTCCAAGTCAGGATGTTGAGTGACTTGGAGGGGAACTTGGAGGTGGTGGTGTTCCCATGCGCCTGCTGCCTTTGTCCTTCTAGGTGGTAGAGTTCGCGGGTTTGGAAGGTGCTGCGGAAGAAGCCTTGGCGAGTTGCTGCAGTGCATCTTTTAGATGGTACACACTGCAGCCACGGTACACCGGTGGTGGAGGGAGTGAATGTTTAAGGTGATGGATGGGGCGCCAATCAAGCGGGCTGCTTTGTCTTGGATGGTGTCGAGCTTCTTGAGTGTTGTTGGAGCTGCACTCATCCAGGCAAGTGGAGAGTATTCCATCACACTCCTTACTTGTGCCTTGTAGATGGTGGAAAGGCTTTGGGGAGTCAGCAGGTGATTCACTCGTCACAGAATACCCAGCCTCTGACCTGCTCTTGTTGCCACAGTATTTATTTGGTTGGTCCAGTTAAGTTTCTGGTCAATGGTGACCCCCAGGATATTGATGGTGGGGGATTCGGCGATGGTAATGCCATTGAATGTCAAGGGACGGTGGTTAGACTCTCGCTTGTTGGAAATAGTCATTGCCTGGCACTTGTGTGGCGCGAATGTTACCTGCCACTTATCAGCCCAAGCCTGAATGTCGTCCAGGTCTTGCTGTATGCGGGTATGGAGTGCTTCATTATCTGAGGAGTTGTGAATGACACTGAACACTGTGCAGTCATCAGCAAACATCCCCACTTCTGACCTTATGATGGAGCGAAGGTCATTGATGAAGCAGCTGAAGATGGTTGGGCCTAGGACACTGCCCTGAGGAACTCCTGCAGCGATGTCCTGGGGCTGTGATGATTGATCTCCAACCACCACAACCATCATCTTTTTTGCTAGGTATGACTCCAGCCAGTGGAGAGTTTTCCCCCTGATTCCCATTGACCAGTTTTCCTAGGGCTTCTTGATGCCACACTCGGTCAAATGCTGCCTTGATGTCAAGGGCAGTCACTCTCACCTCACCTCTGGAATTCAGCTCTTTTGTCCATGTTTGGACCAAGGCTGTAATGAGGTCTGGAGCCGAGTGGTCCTGGTGGAACCCAAACTGGGCATCAGTGAGCCGGTTATTGGTGAGTAAGTGCTGCTTGATAGCACTTTTGACAACACCTTCCATCACTTTGCTGATGATTGAGAGTAGACTGATGGGGCGGTAATTGGCCAGATTGGATTTGTTGCTTCTGTCCCTTGAAGGTCCCTTGCTGGCTCTTCTGGTGCTGCAGCATAGCTGGGCTCCTCTTTGGTAGCAGGAATCCTGCCAGGAACCAACCACGCATCACAAATGGCCCCGACCCAGGAAAATGCGTTGGAGTTGAGGCAGATTGAGATGGGTAGGCGGAAGTCCCATCGCACCAGAACTCCATCTCAAAGAAGAGAATCTCAACCTTGGTCTTGGCTCCCCATGGACAATGCCCAGGGAGATCAACTGGTATTTCTGACAGCTGTTTCAGTCAGTTCTCATTGCAACACTGCTCTACCTGTCTAACAAGCCGTTTTATTTCAATCAACAGGCTGTGGTAAGTTGGCAGTAAAGCCATTAAATAACAATGGTTGATTGATTCTTCTGCCAACCCCTCAGTGAGGACATGCCGGGATCAGTATGATAAATTCAACAACATAATTCTCCCTCAACCAAGGCTATATTAATTTTGGAGAGATGGGGTTGTGCTTTCATTCTGCTGAACTGACATTATCTTAGTAATGAATCATAAGTTTAATGATGTTCCTGAGCACATAATCTAGGCTGACACTTCAGTGCAGTACTGAGGGAGTGCTGCATTGTTGGAGGTGCAGTCTTTCAGGTGCGACGTAAAAGGCAGGGCCCCTTGTACTTCTGCAGGTGGACATAAAGGATCCTGTGATAATTTTTTGAAGAAGAAGAGCAGAGAGCTTTCCCAGTGTCCTGACTAACATTATTGCAATAACCACGCCGCCAAGACAGATTCACAGTTCATTCACCTCATTGCCGTTTGAGACACCTTGCTGTGTGCAAATCGGTTGCTGTGTCTGCCTACATAAAGTGGAGGTGCCGGTGTTGGACTGGGGTGGACAAATGTGAGAAGTCGCACAACACCAGGTTATAGTCCAACAGTTTTATTTGAAATCACAAGCTTTCGGAGCGCTGCTCCTTCGTCAGGTGAAGTCACCTGACGAAGGAGCAGCGCTCCGAAAGCTTGTGATGTCAAATAAAACTGTTGGACTATAACCTGGTGTTGTGCGACTTCTCACATTTGCCTACATAAACAACAGTGTCTGGACTTCAAAAAGTACTTCATTGGCTGTGAAGCACTTTGGGACATGAAAGGTACTGTATAAATGAAAATTCTTTCTTAATGCTAATATCTTTCAACATTTCTCCCCTTCCCTCCTGTAGGTCCTAACTGCTTACGAACATATGAAAGTAACGGCTAGGAAAAGACCGGCTGGTCCATTAAGCCTGCCTCACACCACGATGGCCGGAGCATCATAAACAATTCATCCCTCCCCCCTCTCCCCGCTCTCACTCACAGCCCTCCCCCTGCCCCCACCCCGCTCTCCCCCCACCCCCGCAACCATGTAATCTCCCGGGAGAGGGGGGGGGGAAAAGAGAAAAAAAACCAGGGCCAATAAGGGAAAAAATACTTTGGAAAATTCCTCTCTGAGCCTCTCTGGTGATTGAAACCAGTCCAAGTGAGCACATGGACTAAGTGTTATCTTTAAAAACACTTACCTTCTATATGACGCGATCTCTGCCCAGTCTAGCTCCCTCTTGGAGACATACAGAGAGTCAACACCCACCACACCATCCGGCAACGCACTCCAGAGGCTCACTACTCTCTGGGAAAAGAAGAACCGCCTAACATCCAGTCTATTCCTATTCTTACATGGTTTAAACTCGTGACCCCTGGTGCTCCCCAGTTTGTTAAACTGAAATAATTTATCAATAGGCGCGCTATCCAGCCCTTAAATTATAATTCAATAATAAAGCTTGTTGGAGTATGGTTCCAGATGTGCCAGTAACCCAGCAGTGCCTCACCCAATTGTCGGCTGTTCATGTATGAGCCTTGACAGCCAGTGTGGGCAGGCTGATAAAAACAGAAAATGCTGGAAATACTCAGCAGGTCAGGCAGCATCTGTGGAGAGAGAAACAGAGTTAACGTTTCAGCTCGATGACCCTTCGTCAGGTCATCGACCTGAAACGTGAACTCTGTTACTCTCTCCACAGATGCTGCCTGACCGGCTGAGTATTTCCAGCATTTTCTGTTTTTATTTCAGATTTCCAGCATCCGCAGTATTTTGCTTTTGTATTAGTGTGGGCAGGCTATTGGACTGCGCAAGGCGCCACAGCCGAGCCCTATCCTTTCCCCAACCATCAGCTACACATGCACACTTCTAGCAGGGCTCACTGGATAGTGATCAAGAGTGAGAACACTGGCTGATTGTTCCACTTCCTGATGTAGAAGATCACAGAGGCCAATTGCGGCTTTCCCTACTGCAGTGCTGGCTGAGATCAGCTACCTCAGTGACGGCCAGCGATCAAACCTGTGACCGTCCTGGTCAGTATGGCTCCGCCACTCATTTTATAAACTCACTGGCCCATCAGGCAAGCTCTGACTTAGGCTCCAACGCTGCGGCCTTGAAATGACTCCATGGTATTTATTTTTAAAGGGTTAAAGTCTCCGTTTAAATAACAAAGACAGGAATTTCAGATGAATGCATTAAGTGCTCATATGTTCGCATGCCACAGTGCAATTTCGAGGCCTGGGTTTTTATACGCACCAGATGTGATTTGCTGAGGTTTAGCCAGCTAAGACAGAAACTCAGCTTTCATTAGCTGATTAATGAGGTTAATTGTTACCAATATTATTACAATTGTTATTAGGTAATGATTACAGTTCCTTTGTGTGTCAAGTTTTGTGATAAAAGACCAAAGTTTCAAACATTTGAGACCCTTATTAAACAGGCTGGGGCTCTTTTCTCTAGAAAAGAGAAGGAACAGGTCAAAGCAACGAGCGGTCAGAGGGGTGCTTATGCCCGACTGCCTGCCTCTCGTCCATGGTTACGTTTGTGCCCGGGTGTCCCTGGAGACGGAGCACGCGGTGTCCACCAGTACGCTTGAGGCCTTCCGTGGCCGGTGGGCACCAGAGGGACTGGAGTGCTTCATCACCACTCGTAATCGTATTTTAATTTGATTTATTAAGTTTCATTTAAGTTTAGTTGAAGTTACAGTATATTGGTTGTGCCCCCTTTAAGAAGGGGGCACTTGCTTCTGTCTTATTGGTGATGGCATCAGCCAATCAAAGTTATCAACCAATAAGAGTTAGAAAAGAGAAGGCTGAGGGCTGACCTGATAGAGGTCTTTACGATTATGAAAGGGTAGAAGTAGCAGAGATGTTTTCATTTGCAGGCGAGACCTGAACTAGGGGACATAAGTATAAGCGAGTCACTAATAAATCCAATAGGGAATTCAGGAGAAACCTCTTTACCTGGGGAGGGGTGAGAATGTAATGTACCACAAGGAGTAGTTGTGGCAAATAGCATAGATGCATTCAAGGGGAAGCTGGATAACATGAGGGAGAATGGAATAGCAGGATATGTTGATAGGTTTAGATGAAGAAGGATGGGAGCCAGCATGGCCCTGTTGGGCCGAATGGCTGTGCTGTTAAATACTTTGTAATACTTTGAAATCAGTGTGTGCAGTAGTCGCAACAAAAATGCCAATGTGCTCATATAAAATTCATTTTTTCACTATTTTAAGGGAGGGGTTAATACAAAAACATTAATAATAAAGCACAGTGCAATTTCAGTCCATTAGATCGGTGAAGACACACACTGTATAAGGTTGTGATGGAGGGCTTTACATAAAGAAAAGAAAGACTTGCATTTATACAGCACTTTTCACAACCTTAGGACGTCCCAAAGCGCTTTACAGCCAATGAGGTACTTTTGAAGTGTAGTCACTGTTGTAATGTAGGCATTAACCCGTCTTTCTCTTTCAGGAGCTGACTGACTTGCCAGAATTTTTTGTCTTGATTTCAGATCCTCTCCTTCTGTGGTTGTTTTTTCATCCTTGTGACATTCTCACCTCATATTTGCCTGTGGGTTATATGTGTACATTATATTGATGCAAGAACATGAATGGGAATCCATTGTTCATTTAATTTATCTTTTACATTTATAAAGGGGAAGAGTTAAATTCTAACTTATTCTAACTTCTGATTAAAATTCAGATCAACTGAAAGGGAAGAATGAATCTCGAGGCATTTTGCAACACAAAAGCAGAGAACAGAGAGAGAAAAAAAATGTGATACTTGTTCTTCTGAGAGTAGCCACAGGCTTTAATTGGATGAGTTAAGGCAGTTACTGAAGCCTTTCAACATGTAGGCACAGCCACTAATGAGAGCTTACTTAATGTATATAGAAATGCAGACCTTATCTTCAATAAATACTAGTTTTCTAAATTCCAGTCATACAGATCTTCTTCACAGATAAAGACAGTTCTTTCCTTGATTAAAAAAAATCTTTGGAAAAAATAGATATGGGGCAAAATAAATTAAAAATAGCTTTTTTGGTTATATTAATAATAAAACCTCACATGATGTCCACACCATTGCACTTTTCAATTGGAGTCGCTGGATAGTGGTCAGGAGGGAGAATTCTGGCTGTTTTCCCCTCTCTAATTCAGTGGTAGCACCTGTATTGCACAGACCAGGGACTGAACCTGGGGCCCTCTGTTTCTATGGAAACTGGTCCATCAGAGGAGATAAAATGGGCCTTTCTTGTGGATTTCTGAATCATAGCTCTAGTGCTCCCAATGAACATACTAATAATTGAGAAGTCGCACAACACCAGGTTATAGTCCAACAGCTTTATTTGAAATCACAAGCTTTCGGAGCGCTGCTCCTTCGTCAGGTGAAGTCTAATCATCATCATACTAATAATTGTGATGGAGGGTCTCACCTAAAGAAAAGAAAAAAAAGACTTATTTGTTTCTTTCAGGGGCCATGATGTTTACTACCTGCTTGTTAAGGTGCGAAATGTTTCACCTCTGCTTTGGTTTACTAAATTCGAGGAAGAGCGGTATCATGGAGGTGATCGGAATTGGTTCGGTGTTCCCACGTGTTCACTGATTGCTAACCTTGCATGACCAGTTCCTTAGAGAAAGATCTGAATGGCCAACAGCCGGAAAGTTGACCCCATAGTGACTAGGAGATTATGCTGGATGTTATGTTGCTAGCCAACAAACAGCACCGCGAGCACCTGGCAATATTTCCTAAACAGAGTGAACAGTTGGTGAATATTGACTACAAAAAAAAATCAACTTTCCATCTTGGACTTACGTATTTTCATCCAGCTGAAAAGAATAGCAATACTGTCAGACCTCCCTGACTTTGAAGGACTTCAAAGTACCAACAGGTCACCGAGATGGCAGAGTGGTGACAGACACATTTGAATGAAAATCACCAACTATCTAACTAGTTGGGAATAAAAAGATGAAAAAAGCTATAAATGTTAGAAAACTGAAATGAAAAAGTGAAAATGCTGAATTACATACATACATATAGTCAGGATCTGAAAAAGAAAGGTAGGTTAATGCTTCAGGAAGAACCCATCACCAGAAACTCAAGGCCTTCAACCCACCTACATTATAACGGTGACTACACTTCAAAAGTACTTCATTGGTTGTAAAGCGCTTTGGGAGGTCCTGAGGTCATGAAAAGCGCTATAGAAATACAAGTCTTTCTTTCTTTCATTCTGAAATCTTAACCTACGTCTGCGCTAACTTTTGGGTGCTCTAAAAAGCTGCAGCTCACAGACGGGGGGGGGGGGGGGAAGAATGCTGTATCTTCCATGTATTTACAGGGAATAGCAGTGATGTGCTGATAGGGACACACTAGGTGAGAAAACAGGCTCGAGAAGAGAAACTGCGGAGGGAGCGAAGGGTGGAGGGGAGGGGAGGGGGGGCGGAGGGTTGAAATCACACAGTAAACTCACTGAGGGAGGTGACAGTTTGTGATAAAGAAATTTACATGTTGCCAATTCATAGAATTACATAGAATGTACAGCACAGAAATAGGCCATTCGGCCCAACAGGGCCATGTTGGTGTTTATGCTCCACACAAGCCTCCTTTCACCCTACTTCATCTAACCCTATCAGCATATCCTTCTATTTCTTTTTCACTCGTGTGTTTATCTAACTTCCCCTTAAATGCATCAATGCCATTCGCCTCAACTACTCCAGGTGGTAGCGAGTTCCGCATTCTAAGGGGTATGGAGTATAAAAGTAGGGAAGTTTTGATGCAACTTTACAGGGCACTGGTGAGACCACACCTGGAGTACTGCGTACAGTTGTGGTCTCCATATTTAAGGAAGGATATACTTGCATTGGAGGCAGTGCAGAGAAGGTTCACTCGGTTGATTCCTGGGATGAAGGGGTTGACGTATGATGAAAGGTTGAGCAGGTTGGGCCTATACTCATTGGAGTTTAGAAGAATGAGAGGGGATCTTATTGAAACATATAAGATTCTGAGGGGGCTTGACAGGGTGGATGCTGAGAGGATGTTTCCTCTAGTGGGGGTATCTAGAACTAGGGGGCATAGTTTCAGAATAAGGGGTCGCCCATTTAAGACAGAGATGAGGAGGAATTTTTTCTCTGAGTGTCGTGAATCTTTGGAATTCTCTACCCCAGAGAGCAGTGGAGACGGAGTCACTGAATATATTCAAGGCGGAGATTGACAGACATTTGAACTACAAGGGAGTCAAGGGGTATGGGGAGAGAGCGGGAAAGTGGTGTTGAGGACAAGATTGGATCAGCCATGACCTTATTGAATGGCGGAGCAGGCTCGAGGGGCTGATTGGCCTACTCCTACACCTGTTTCTTATGTTCTTATGTTCTAACCACTCTCTGGGTAAAGAAGTTTCTCCTGAATTCTTTTTTGATTTATTAGTGGCTATCTTATTTATGGCCCCTAGTTTTGGTCTCCCTCACAAGTGGAAACATCTCTACGTCTACCCCATCAAACCCTTACATAATCTTAAAGGCCTCTATCAGGTCACCCCTCAGCCTTCTCTTTTCTAGAGAAAAGAGCCCCAGCCTGTTCAGCCTTTCCTGGTAGGTATTATCTCTCAGTTCTGGTATCCTTGTAAATCTATTTTGCACCTTCTCCAGTGCCTCTATATCCTTTTTATAATATGGAGACCAGAACTATGCACAGTACCCCAAATGTAGTCTGACCAAGGTTCTATACAAGTTTAACATAATCTTTCTGCTTTTCAATTATATCTATCTAGAAATGAACCCTGTGTTTTGTTTGCTTTTTTTAATGACCTTTTTAATCTGTGTTGCTACTTGTAGTGATTTGTGTATCTTTACCTCTAGATCCCTTTGCTCCTCTACCGCATTTAGACCCTTATTTTCCATGGACAATGTGACCTCCTTATGCTGTAACTTGGCTTGGTACTGGCTACTGCCAGAGAATCTAGCAATGGTGCCCAAACTGTAACCTGAAGTGTCCTTTGCCGACTTCATCTATGTACAGGCCCATTTTTCAGGTCTAAGCAAACCAATATCCCCTTATGCTTTTTGTGCGTGTGTTAACTCACCTGACAGAGAAACATCCACGACCATGCTGCAGCTCTCATTCCCCTCCTAGCATCCCTTGTGCTAGTTTACGCATGACTACATGACAGGCAACAGGGCATGCATATCCAGTAATCAGTAAAATGTCCCATAAATCATAAAAAAACAGCGATTCTTGTCCATAGCTAAAAGGCAAAAACAATAAAGTTTTGCACCATCGATACAGGGCTCTCAACAATCTCAATCAGAAGCATAGAATTTTATATTTATATTTATAGGGGGAGTGGGAGCAATTGGATTGCTCTTTGAAAGAGCCGGCACAGCATCGATGGGCCGAATGGCCTCCTTCTGTGCTGTAAGATTGTATAATTCTATTCTATATTCACCATTTCTGGACCATTATAGTAAAAAGAAAAGAAAAAAGAAAGACTTGCATTTATATAGCGCCCCTTCACGACCACCGGACATCCCAAAGCGCTTTACAGCCAATGAAGTACTATTTGAAGTGTAGTCATTGTTGTAATGTAGGAAACCTCGATAGTTTCACTGATACTATAGCTGTCAATCATAGTTTGGGGCTATCTTCTAGGTAGCTGACAGAATTTTTGTATTGGTGGATTTTACACTTTTTTTTTGAAGGAAAGATTGTATACATCATTCAAACGACAGTGAGCTGACACTAAAGGACAAATTGGACATGCTGCTGTATGGGAGGGTACAAGGAGAGTTGCCCGGCTTGGCATTCCAAGGAAAATTCTCCAGAGGATGGCAGAGCATCGTGCCTGGCATGAGGTGGTGGCCACCCCAATGTTGCCGACACACCTGCATTACCTGGAAAAGATGGTACACTTTAAGGATTCTGGCAAGGTAGGACTACCCACCAGCGCCATACACCTGGTAGATGGCCCATGATTTCATGCCGCAAAAATGTGTCCAGTTAACCTCTTTCACATTTACTGTTTGACAATACCCAGCCCTCATATAACCTTACAGCTCTTTTCATTGCACCTTCATACAACAGGGGGAAAGTGCAATTGAAAACCTTGCCACATTCGCATCTTCCAAGGGACTGATACAGCAAAGCTTTAGAACACATAAGAACATAAGATATAAGACGTAGGAGCAGAAGTTGGTCATTTGGACCCTCGAGCCTGCTCCGCCGTTCAATAAGATCATGGCTGATCTGATCTTGCCCTCAACTCCACTTCCCTCCCCGCTCCACATAACCCTTGACTCCCTTATCATTCAAACATCTGTCTATCTCCACCTTAAATATATTCAATGACCCAGCCGCCACAGCTCTCTGGGGAAGAGAATTCCAAAGATTCATGACCCTCTGAGAGAAGAAATTCCTCCTCATTTCCGATTTAAAAGGGTACCCTCTTATTCTGAAATTATGCCCCCTAGTTCTAGATTTCCCCACGAGGGGAAACATCCTCTCTGCATCTACCCTGTCAAGCCCCTTCAGAATCTTATATGTTTCAATAAGATCCCCTCTCATCCCTCTCATGGTTACTTACTGACACTCAGTATGAGCTTCAGGTTGGGCACATGGTAGCCATCAGTCCCTCCCTCCTCCACCCCCACCCCCCCGCCACAACATACGTTGGGAAATGCGCCTGTGCATGGTGACACTTTCAGAGGTAAAAGCTTAAAGTTCATCTGCAGGCACCATTACAGTAACCTTCAGGGAGGTTTGTTGATTCAGAAATGTGAAGCTTGTATATAAAGTAATAACGGGTCATTTATAGGTGGCTGACAGAAAAGCCTTTTTGCTGAGCTTTGAAGGGAAAAAAATCTATCTCAGCATTTTCTACCAATTGCTAATTGGTTAGGAGGCAGGAGACCAAGAACAGGGATAAAGGGAATGTACTCTGATTGGCGGGATGTGACAAGTGGTGTTGACCAGGGATCTGTACTCAGGCCTCAGCTTTTCACTGTGGATATCAATGGCTTGGATGAAGGAATAGAGAATTGTATATCCAAGTTTGCAGATGACACCAAGTTCGGAAACAGAGGAAGTTGTGCAGACGGCAGCAGGAAGTTACAAAAGGACATAGACAGATTAAGTGAGTGGGCAAAGCTGTGGCAGATGGAGTTTAATACGGAGAAGTGTAACGGTCATCCGCTTTGGATCCCAAGGAAGGCAAACTGGAATATTTTCTTAAATGTGACGGATTAGGAACCGTGGAGGAGCAAATTTATGGTAATGAGTCCTGGCCGTTAAGATCAGCCCGGTCTCCACGTTCCCAGACTCCCCGGGTTTGCCTCCCACTTCAGGGCTCATGCACACCATACCCACCACCCCCCCACCCCTTTAAAATCGGGGCCATAGTGATTGCATCACATTCAGTAATCCTGCAGTGTGAATGACACTATCCATCAAACACGCTTAACATATTTGCTGCTGGTTAAAAAAAAAAGGATTAAAATTGCTCTCATGAACTCCAAAGTACATACTATAAAAAGCAACAGATACATGGAAGTGATTTAAAGCTGTAATCACTGTAATCTCACAGTTTCTGATGCAATTTGACCACTGCAGAGATTGCAACACTGTAATCAGACCTGGGTATTCATTATTCTATATTTATTCTTTGGGGCCTCATCAGTAATTGCACTGCTCAAAGGATCAATATTTCATATCTGTCGAGCTTCCGAAATAGTTCGAACATGAAACAGCACTTAACAGGCATGACGCTCACATTGGCGTTCAATGCTTTACAATGTCTCCCAGCAAAGTTTTACCTATTTTATCGGTAGGCATGAAGCGCTGCCTCCAATTACACAATTAATATCATTTAGCCCGTTTAACCAAATTTCTGTTGCATATTTGGGTCAGCATGGCAGGTTCCTGTAGACTTGATGCGGAGAAAATGTTTCCAGTACGTCCTTTGCTAATACGAACCTCAAAAAAGGGGCGGAGTAAAGGGTGCGTCTATCCTAGCTGACCATGAGCAACTTTGTAGAAGTAGTGAACATGAGTATAACCAAGATATATACCTGATCTAAATTGAGTGCATTCGGTTCACTTCGTTACTTCCACATAGCTGAAAATTAAACGCTATCCTCAAACTCCTGTTTCCCATGGAGGAATCCATATATTTGCCCAGTTTTGGAACTATTCACATCACCTTCTTTAAATCGAGTTAAAAAGATATAGTCTTGACATTATTCTGGCTTAGTTCTGTTGATTAAAAAAAAAACTGTTTAAACAGTGGGGGTGAAATTAGTTTACGTTAGTAGCGCGAAACAAGCTCGTAGCAAATCGTAGCCCGTTTTACGCTGTACCCTAGAAAATCGGGCACGATGTGAATCGGGCTGCCGATTGATTGGCTGTGAGCCCGTTTCGCGTGACTGGCGTAGACCTATTTGAGCCCCAGTGAGACATCACTGGAGGAGCGCAGCTTAGAGGAGATACTGAGGCCAACGGTTTGTAGAAGCTGAAATAACATACACACAGCTGAGGCTGAAAGACCTTGCGTTGATGATGGTGCAGAGCATAACTCAGTGTTTAAATCATAATATTGAGAAAAACGGAATTATAAAAAAAGAACTAAACAGGTGTTCAAATTCATCATAACTCTTCGTTAACGGCTTGATATTTGAAACAGGTTTTGATGGTGAGACTTTCTCTTGAAGCAGAAAAAAAATAGAGGGGTAAAAGTTGACGACCGATGGTTCAGACGTGCAAGTGCTTCAATGGATTCCACCGTACACCTCTCTTTGTAGCATGTAATGTGGAATCCATGGAAGCAACGTTAACCATTTTACTGGCAATTAGTGCACTCAGTGTAGTTTGTGGGCGATCGGCTGAAACTGGAGCCTTTAGAGCAGAATTTCAGTCAAAGGATAATTTTGATGCTGTGGGTCTAACCTCCTAAATGGACATTTGGACTTGGCAGGGTGAGAAAAAGCAGCCAAGTAAAGTGTTTTAAGTCATAGAAATGTTAAAATAGGGTGATTAGTTAGAGATAATGTAAAAGCAAAATTAAAATTTTCAGAATAGAAAGAAGGACTTGCATTTTTATGACGTCTTTCACGACCTCAGCACATCCCAAAGTGCTTCACAGGCAATGAAGCAATGTTCCCTTTAATTTTTATTTGGCTGCGCGGCCCAGTCAAATTTCTGCGCATGTGCGGTTTTTCAAAAGCCGGTGACCAGCCTGTGCGGGACCTTCAGAGCGGCCACGCTGCTTAACGGGAACATTGCAACGAAGTACTTTTGAAGTGTAGTCACTGTTGTAATGTAGGAAACGTGGCAGCCAATTTGCGCACAGCAAGCTCCCACAAACAGCAATGTGATAAATGACCAGACAATCTGCTTTCGGGATTTTGACTGAGGGATAAATATTGGCCCCAGGACACCGGGGAGAACTCCCCTGCCCTTCTTCAAAATAGTGCCGTGGGCTATTTTACATCCACCTGCGAGGTCAACGTCTCATCCGAAAGACGGCACCTCCGACAGTGCAGCACTCCCTCAGCACTGCACCGGCGTGTCAGCCTAGATGTCCTCAAGTCTTTGGAGTGGGTTTTGAACCCACAGCCATCTGATTCAGAGGTGAGTGTGCTACCACTGAGCCACAGCTAACACCTACACCATCTTTTGGATGAGACTTTAAACCGAGGCCCCGTCTGCCCTCTCCAGTGGACGTAAAAGATCCCGTGGCACTATTTCGAAGAAGAGCAGGTGAGTTAGCCCTGGTGTCCTGGCCAATATTTATCCCTCAGTCAACATCACTAAAAACAGATTATCTGGTGTTTGTGTGACCTTGCTGTGTGCCAATTGGCTGCCGCATTTCCTACATTACAACAGTGACTACACTTCAAAAGTGCTTCATTGTCTGTAAAGCGCTTTGGGACATCCAGGGATTGTAAAAGGCACCGTATAAATGCAAGTCTTTCTTTTCTTTCTATTTTAAAAAATTAATATTGAAAACAATTTATTTACAGTTAATGACATTACAGAGCCCAGGTCTCAGCTCTTTGTACAAAGTCACAAGCCATCATTCCCTACAAGGCAGGGGTCTCACACACAATTATATAAACACGAGTACGAAACACAGTAAGCTTGATCCCAGCAGTCACTTTAATCGCTCTCTCCCAGAGTGAGTTTGTCAAACAGGTACTCTCCCATGCCATTCTCAGGGGTTCCCAGTCTCTTCAAGTTGGTGATGTGATCTCCAAGCTTCTTGATCATCTTCACTTGTTCATCCAAATAGTGGGTCTCCAGGAAGTCACACAAATGAGGGTCGGTGCTCCCAGTGGAGAGTTTGTGCAGATCCAGCAGACTCTGGTTGACACTCTTCTCCATCTGCAGAGCTCTCTGCATCGCCTCCAGACCATTGCGCCACTCACCCTGCTCTGGTTTCTTGATGGCCGCCAAGATGATTCGGCCTCCACGCCGATTCTGGAACTTCATCAGTTTCTTTCTATGGTCCTCCTTGGTTGGTCAGCTGGTAAGTCCACCACCATGAGTGTTACTGAGTTATCAAACCACCGAGGCCTATGATTCTATGCTGAATAGCTGACAGGTGGTGGTAGAAGCATTACAGTTGGCTTTAGCGTCCTCAGGCTAGGGAGGGTTAAAATCAGCCAGAGATCCCACTCCTGCTGGAAATGCGCATTTGTCAGTCAAGGAAGAGCATTGAGTTTGATTATGATACCCCTCCCCCTCTCCCAGGGTCCACTAGCTTGTCGACATTCATTCTCACTCCTCACAAATAGTGGCCTCAGAGGTGAGATACTGAAGGCAGAGGTTGGACTTTAAACTAAACCTGTACGAGTGCCTTCAGGAGAGGAGGGGAAAAAGCAGGTGGGAACATTAAAGAAGGTGGGACATTCCCCTGCCTTTGAGTGAAATTATTGAGAATAATTTTATAATTCTGGTTGGCAGCATGTAGGTGTAATCTCTGAAACTGCTCCTATGTCCCATAGAAATGGGGATAAGTACTTTTAACTAATGTTGTAAGATATGTAATGAGATAACAGATAGAAGTACGACATAATTACTGCAGTCATTTTCATAACTTTTTGTTCAATGCTTTTGAACAAAAACTAAAGAGATTAAATACATTTTTGTGTAGGAGAATGGGCCAGGTTGCTTCAGGATGAAAGGTATATTTATGCTAATAAGGTACAAGTTATTCAGCTGTTGTATTTTTTAATGAGCAATTAAAAATGTTGTTTATGCTGTCTAGGCTACCCTCCCTAAACCTCCCTACCTCTACCTCTCTCTCCCCCTTTAAGACGCTCCTTAAAACCTGCCTCCCACCTGTCCAAATATGCGTCTCAGTGTCAAATTATGTTTGCTAAGAGAATGAACAAGCGCTCTACTCGGAGCTCCGGCACGGCAAGAGAGCCCCAGGTGGGTAGAGGAAACGCTTCAAGGACACCCTCAAAGCCTCCTTGAAAAAGTGCAACATCCTCACCGACACCTGGGAATCCCTGGCCCAAGACCGCACAAAATGGAGGAGAAGCATCCGGGAAGGCGCCGAATACCTCGAGTTTCTTCGCCGGGAGCAAGCGGAAGCCAAGCGCAGGCAGTGCAAGGAGCGCACGTCAACCCAAGCACCCCACCCACCCGCCCCTTCAACCACCGTCTGCCCCACCTGTGACAGAGACTGTAGGTCCCGCATTGGACTCCATCAGTCACCTGAGAACTAATTTTTAAAGTCATCCTCGGTTCCGAGGGACTGCCTAAGAAGAAGAAGAAGATGTTTGCTAACGCTTCTATGAAGTGCCTTGGGACCTTTTACTCTGTAAAGTGTCAGCCAGTGGCTCAGTGGGTAGCACCCTTTGCCTCTGAGTCAGAAGGTTGTGGATTCAAGTCGCAGAGACTTGAGCACAAAAATCTAGGCTGACTCTCCCAGTGCAGTACTGAGGGAGCGCTGCACTGTTGGAGGTGCCGTCTTTTGGATGAGACGTTAAACCGAGGCCCCGTCTGTCCTCTCAGGTGGACGTAAAAGATCTCATGGCACTATTTCGAAGAACAGCAGGGGAGTTCTCCCCGGTGTCCTGGCCAATATTTATCCCTCAACCAACATCACTAAAAACAGATTATCTGATCATTATCACATTGCTGTTTGTGGGAGCTTGCTGTGCGCAAATTGGCTGCCGCGTTGCCTACATTACAACAGTGACTACACTTCAAAAAGTACTTCATTGGCTGTAAAGCGCTTTGGGACATCCGGTGGTTGTGAAAAGGCGCTATAGAAATGCAAGTCTTTCTTTTAAAAGGCGCTATATAAATAAATACAAGGGCCGAGAAATTGGTGTCGGGCGATGGAGCAGAATGGACGGTATGGGATCGGCCTCCTGTTATACGCAGTGCCTGATAGAACTGAGCTGAACTAAAAATCATTTCAGAATTTTACAGAAGTGGGAAGAGAGACCCGTGCGATGCACTGAATGTAATGAAACCGGCCCGCTGAATAACTGGAGCCACATCATGAGAAAGGCTCAATGGGAGCCAAAGCGGAAAACGTACCTGAATGGAAGCAAGGGAGGATCAGCCTTGCTGTTTACACTGAGATTGCACATGTTGAAAATGAGTCACAGAACGAATAAACCAAGCCAAAAAAAAAAGGGACACTTATGTTGAATGCACAGGGGAAAGGGAAACAGAAAGCCACGTGCTGTTGCAGAGTCCAGGATACGTGCACACAAAAAAAAAACCATGTGAAACCTTGACACACCAGCTGGCTGGGAGAGGTAATGAGATCACCATTCTGAGGAGAGGTTAAAGGAGCAGTACGCCTTATTTTAATTTCTGTTTTGAAGTGAGAGTATAATGAGCCTTTTTTTCCATCCAGAGAGTCTTAATTTTTTTGTTCTTGCCCCACCGGCTTGTGTCACCCACTGTTACTTGCATTTCTACAGCGCCTTGTCACACTGAAACGTCTAGAAGCGCTTCACACAATCAGTTAGTTTTGAAGTGCTGTTACGTTACGAAGGCAAATGCGGCTGCCATTCTAAACTAGCAACAATCCACAGACAGCAATGAACTGAATAACCACTTAGTATGTACTTTTTCATGGTGTTGGTTAAGCAAAGCTCCCTGATTGTGTTTATTGAGAACCTTGGGATCTTTAACATCCACCTGAACAGGCAGGCAGGTTCTCTTCCACACCAGTGCTTCCGATATGTCTCCCTTTTTCCTCAACCGAGGATTCCCCTCCACCGTGGTTGGCAGGGCCCTCGACCGTGTCCGTCCCATTTCCCGCACTTCTGCTCTCACCCCCTTCCCCTCCCTCCTGGAGCCACGATAGGGTTCGCCCTGTCCTCACCTTCCAACCTACCAGCCTCCACATTCAATGGATCATCTGCTGCCATTTCCGCCACCGCCAGTGCGATGTCACCGCCAAACACATCTTCCCCTCCACTCCCCTTTCAGCATTCCAAAGGGACCATTCCCTCCACGATACCCTGGTCCACTCCTGAATCACCCCCAACAATCCCTCCCCGTCCCACGGTACCATCCCGTGCAAGCGCAGGAGATGCAACACCTGCCCTTTCACCTCCCTTCCCACCGTCCAGGGCCCCAAACAAACACTCCTTCCAGGTGAAACAGCGATTTGCTAGGACTTCTTTCAATTTAGTATACTGTATTCGCTGCTCATGATGTGGTCTCCTCTACATTGGGCTGATCGCTTTGCTGAACACCTCTGTTCAGTCTGCAAGTGTGACTCTGAGCTTCCGGTCGCTTGCCATTTTAATTCTCCGTCCCAATCTGACCTCTCTCTCCTCAGCCTCCTACACTGTTCTAATGAAGCTCAATGGAAGACACAGGAACAGCACCTCATCTTCGACTAGGCACTTTACAGCCTTCCGGACTCAACACCGAGTTCAACAATTTCAGATCACAACTACTGCTCCAATTTTTTCTGGACAGCTGGCACTGGTAATGATTCTGCTCTTGTTATTTACAGCTCCTCTAGACCCATCTTTTGTTTCTTTACTTGTCCCATTACCACCCCCTTTTGCCTTGCGCCACCATCCATTTTGTCATTCAAATCAATCCTGACTTCCATGCTATCACAGACCTTTTGATTTGTTCTTTCCTCCCTCTCCCCCTTTCCCAGCCTCTCTACTTGCTCAAAACCCGTTACGTCTCTAACCTTTGCCAATTATGACGAAAGGACATCGGCCTGAAACGTTAACTCTGTTTCTCTCTCCACAGATGCTGCCTGGCCTGCTGAGTATTTCCAGCATTTTCTGTTTTTATTTAAGGCAGGTTCTCTGTTTAATGTTTCATCCAAAGGGGTGCGATTGCCTATTCATGTTTTAAAAATAATTTAGTTTAATCATTTTATTTTATCCAGATTTTATCAGCTGATCTGCATGAAGCACTCAATATAAGTATTAAGAAGCATTCTGGCTAAGGAAGGGTGCTAGCTGTGGAGGAGGTGATAGTTATGATTTTTTTTCCTATTCGCCAGTTCTGATATCTGTTTATGGGCTGCGTCAACTGATTTTCACAGCCTGTGGGAAAACAGATGTCATGTTTGAACAACAACAACAACTTGTATTTATATAGCACCCGTAAGAACATAAGAAGAACATAAGAAATAAGAGCAGGAGTATCGACCTCAACTCCACTCCACTTTCCCGCCTGATCTCCATATCCCTTGATTCTCCTGGAGTCCAAAAATCTATCTATCTCAGCCTTGAATATACTCAATGACTCAGCATTCACAGCCCTCTGGTGCAGAGAATTCCAAAGATTCACAACCCTCTGAGTGAAGAAGTTCCTCCTCATCTCGGTCTTAAATGACCGACCCCTTATCCTGAGACTATGCCCCCTAGTTCTAGACTCTCCAGCCAGGGGAAACAACCTCTCAGCATCTATCCTGTCAATCCCCTTCAGAATCTTGTATGTTTCAATGAGATCACCTCTCATTCTTCTAAACTCCAGAGAGTATAGGCCCATTCTACACAATCTCTCATCATAGGAATCAATCTAGTGAACCTTCGTTGCACCGCCTCCAAGGCAAGTATATCCTTCCTTAGATAAGGAGACCAAAACTGTAACGTAGTAAAACGTCCCAAGGCGCTTCACAGGAGTGTTATAAGACAAAAAAAATTTGACACCGAGCCACATAAGAAGAAATTAGGGCAGATGACCAAAAGCTTGGTCAAAGAGGTAGGTTTTAAGCAGCGTCTTAAAGGAGGAGTGAGAGGTAGTGAGACAGGGGTTTAGGGAGGGAATTCCAGAGCTTAGGGCCTAGGCAGCTGAAGGCACGGCCACCAATGGTTGAGCGATTATAATCAGGGATGCGCAAGAGGCCAGAATCTAGGAACTGAAACCGTTATCTTTTCTGTCTGCTGTATTGGGTTTCGGGCAGCCCGGGTCTAACAATTAACCCTGATGACAGTGAATTGCTTCTGGGCTAGCCAATATGCTTCCTATCACCATGAATGGGGGAAAATACCACACCTCTGGGCCACTTTATACAGGCTAAATGACTGTGTCAGATTTATTTGCAAATAATTATTGGTTACAAAAAGAAACGAGGAAAATATTTTCATCAGCATTAATTTGTACCACGTAAAAAAGTGTGTTGTTCTTCCAGCTTCTCTTGTCAAGCTCTTAGTAAGACACAAGCCCTGAAATATCTGTACCCTGGCAACGCAAAGCTGCTATTATCTGGTGAATGAATTTGGGGTGGGACCCGGTTATGTTGGGCGTCTAGTGTTTTTCTTGGCCGAGTTAAAATTCCGCCTGAAGTCGGGGTGGAGGCTTCTTGTGTCCGTTCCCTTCTCTACAGGCGTCACAGTAAGAGGCAATCACAGGTTGTAATTAGAAAAGTAGCAAATTTGAAATTAGACTATTTAAAAAAAAGTCTATAGAGATCTTTGGTCAGCAAAGTGTCCCGTTCTACACAGAAGCAAATTGCTGCAACAATATCTTTCCCCACTCCCACTGCTGAGGCTGGAACCCCAGTTGCATCAAAAATTACATGGATGCCCACCAATGTTCCCTGTAATTGTTTTTTTTGGGTGCGCGGCCCCTTTAAGGGGCTGCTCGGCCCATTCAAAATTCGCGGTTTTTCTATTGAAAAGCTGGCTGCGCGGGACCCCTGGAGCGCGCCGCGCAACCTACAGGGAACATTGATGCCCACCCACAATATTCAAATGAGCTGACCCCTGGAGATTTTGGACAGGGTCGGGCATCCAAAAACAAAATCACGGGGTAACATTGGTCAGGAGTACATCCACGGGGCAGGCAGAAGTTCCGCTCCAATCCTCATCCACCCCGTGGAGACTGTCACAGGAATTTCCAGGCTACTGTTTCTGGTGGGACACACATAGGTTCTGCTTCTGGAGCTCCATGGGCCTCAGTCCCACGTAGCAACGCGAGGGGATAGATAACTGAAGAACATGAGAAGTTCCACGGGTTAAAAGATGTCCTTCCTTTGAAGCCGGAGCAAATCCCTTTAATTGCCGATCAGCTTGATTACATTAAACATCAAAGCAACAATGGTTTCTTGCCTTGTGACAATGATGTCATTTCTAAACCACAATTTACAATGGATTGCCAATTGCTTAGCAATTATATATGCAAAGGGTCATGGGTAGCCAGCAGTTAATTTAGAGATGGTGGGGAAACCAGTAACATTATTGACACACCAGTTGCAAACAGATTACTCATCTGGAATGTTGATCGTGGCATTAGCAGTTTAAACTGCCCCTCCCTTCCATGATAACCTGTAACTTAGCTCATTCTTGATCAAAGCTTCCCCAGGCTTTGATGTAGAAAATCAGCTGAATGAAGCACCCACAGTCCATCTTACAGTTACCACAACTTTAAAATGATTCTTGTATAAGATAAACACGTCTTACAGGACAAAATGAATTCTACTTTCAACACATGGGCTAATTCAAAATGTTTTTTATGGATCAGGTCTTACTTGGGACAATGTTAACTGGCTGCTTAAGTAGATTGGAGCTGCAGAAACTGTAGAATCTCTATAGAAAGTGGGCAATGGAATCTAACTCCGTAAGTTATTTTCCCAACAGACACTACTGAACGAACATTCAATGGACCCGATTAGATAGGAACAATAAGTTATCTTGTTGCAATTAGCTGGGATTGGTAGGTACTGTGGTAACTTTTCCTTTTTCAGCCTTTATTTTAAAATTCCTCGATTTTAAAATTCTTATCCTGGTTTTCAAATCACTCCATGGCCTTGCCCCACCCTATCTCTGTAACCTCCTCCTGCTCTACAACCAATGTTTCCATTAATGTTTTTTAAGGGGGCCATTCAAAATAGCGCGCCTACACGGTTTTTCCCATTGACATGCCGGTGAGCCGGCTGCGTGGGAGGTCCATAGAACCGCGTGACCGCACGGCCGCGCAGCTTAAAGTGAACATTGCCGACAACCCTCTGAGATCTCTGCGCTCCTCCAATTCTGGCCTCTTGCGCTTCCCCGATTTCAATCGCTCCACCATCGGTGGCCGTGCCTTCAGCTGTCTAGGCCCTAAGCTCCGGAATTCCCTCCCTAAACCTCTCCACCTCTCTCCTCCTTTTAAGATGCTCCATAAAACCTATAAAACTTATAAAATTCTAACAGGACTAGACAGACTAGATGCAGGAAGGATGTTCCCGATGGCCAGGGAGTCCAGAACCAGGGGTCAGAGTCTAAGGATAAGGGGTAAGCCATTTAGGACTGAATTGAGGAGGAATTTCTTCACCCAGAGAGTGGTGAACCTGTGGAATTCTCTACCACACAAGGCAGTAGAGGCCAATTCATTAAATATATTCAAGAAGGAGTTAGATATATTTCTTAAAACTAAAGGGATCAAGAGATATGGAGAGAAGGCAGGGACAGGGTACTGAATTTGGATGATCAGCCATGATCTCATTGAATGGCGGAGCAGGCTCGAGGGGCTGAATGGCCTACTCCTGCTCCTATCTTCTATGTTTCTATGTTTCTACCTCTTTGACCAAGCTTTTGGTTGCCAGTCCTAATATCTCCTTATCTGGCTCGGTGTCAAATTTTGTTTGCAAATCACTAACTGAAACCAATCCAAAAGAAGCTAGAAACATCTTGAAGAGAAGTCAGCTGGTTTGGGGAATTGGGAAGAATGCATAAGAACATATGTATGGATTGGAAATAGGCCATTCACTAATCAAACACACTCTTTCCAACAGACCATGTATATATTTAACTATTAGGGACACTTCTCGCACCACCATCAGAGGTCATTCTTTCAGCCACAAGCCCCTGCCGTCTGGGCTGCCCTCCTTGCCTTGCCATCTCCCTTCCTATTTGCAAAGCTCTCCTAAAAAAAAACTGTTCTGTTCAATTGTGCTTTCACCCTCACCCTCTAACTTTCTCCCTCCTGCTCAAGATCCAAATTTCTTCCCTCAGTCCTGTAAACTGCCCGACGAGTGCTTTAGAAATATAAGCTGTTGTTGTTGACTGTGTCCACTTATTCTTGTGATGGAGACGCATAGCCACAGATGAAATTTCTAAAAAAGATAAACATCTGTGAAATTTCTCCCAAAGGTAAACTGCAGGGCATCTAACCTCTGAGTCAGAAGGTCATAGGTTCAAGGCCCACTCCGTGGATTTGAGTGCCTAATCTCAGTTGCTGCTTCAGTCAGGAATGAGGGACTACTGCACTGTCAGGGCCGCCATGCTTTGGATGAGACAGTAAATTGAGGCCTCAGTTGCCTGCTCGGTCAGAGGTAAAAGATCCCACGGCACTATTCAAAGAAGAGCAGGGGAGTTCTAGTATCCTGACCAAGTTTTACCCTTCAACTAACATCACCAAAAAACAGGTTAAGTTGTCATTTATCTCATTGGCGGATTTGTGGAATCTTGCTGTGCGCACATCGGCTGCCGTGTTTGCCTACAAACCAACAGTGACTACTCTTCAAAATAATCCATTTGCTACGAAGCACTTTGGGACATCCTCAGAACATGCTATATAAATGCAAGTTCTTTCTTTTTTATTAACATTGCATTCCACATTATTCAACCCTCACCAGTTGTATTCCACAGACGACATTTTCAGGGTTGTAAAAAGAGGCTGGGATGATATGTGTTCCAATGGTATGTGCTTGTTCTGCTTATTGATTAGCAGTGTCTATACTTATCCTCATTTCTTTCACTCTGTCCCACGCCCTATTTTTCATCCAGTGCTTAATTTTCAAAGGGGGTCCATGAGGAAAGCATTAACTGCTTAAAATGGCTTCTTTACATATTTCTGCCGCTCTGTGAGATCTGTACATGTGCAATGTGAGAATAAAAAAAACAACTGGTTTTTTAAGTTGCCATTTCTCTGCTAATGTACAATTTTATTTCACAATAAAGATGCTTGAAGAGGACAGCTTAAGAGGTGTAACATCTGCTGCGTGACTCCAAAGCAACAGGTCACTGGGCCTGCGTTTGCCTCAAGCATTTTTGGAGGAGGATGTTGCCACCTGGTTCAGCAAGTTTGAATTATGCACAGCTGCTGCCCATTGTTACTACGTGTATCTTATTTAAATTGCTATGCTGTTGAGTGAGAGCGTATGAGCGGTCTATGAAAGAGTGATTAAAAAAGATGGAAAGGAATGGCCATAAAGAAGGCACTTGAGCAAGCGTTTTCTCTCAGGGAGCCCCACCAAGTATGGATGCTATCGTATCAACAGAGGCAGTGGAAACCCAATCGAGCCATTAATATGTATACTTCTCACTCAATGCACCCACTGAGTCCTAAAAGTGGCATTCATCGCAGGGATACAGTGTGACAACATCAGTTTATTCAGGGTATGCAGCCTTGGTCCCCCGAAGGTCAAGTTGAATGTGTCAAGTACCTCACCGGGGGGGTTACTGAATTCGCAAGCACTGCGCAGCTCGCTGAAAGGTTGTCTCCTGTTGAACGTGACATGCAAGCAGTAGGAGTTTTCTCTGTTGCCCTGAGCTACAGACAATAATCTCCGACCCACCCGCCCCCACTTCTGAGAGACTGTTGTGTCAGTGTTCTGGCCAGCCAGGAATTCTTACCATTCTGGATACTAAGAGCAACACATTCTTAATTGGTGTGGACAGAAAAGGAACGTGCTGTGTTTGCAGCAAGTTGGGGCTATCCGCACCGTAGGTGCTACAACAGATATTTTATCTAAACCCAGCAGAGGAGCCTGCAGTAGCTGTGCTGGTGGCTAGGAGCCACCGTACAGACATTTGACATTGAAACCATTTGCATTAATAGATTTTCACCAACTGCTATCTTTCTGAGAGCCTGGGTCAATAAATTTAAACT
The DNA here is from genome assembly GCA_030390025.1 of Squalus acanthias. Lineage (NCBI taxonomy): Eukaryota > Metazoa > Chordata > Chondrichthyes > Squaliformes > Squalidae > Squalus > Squalus acanthias. Next base: position 15,339,620 of record CM059429.1, read on the forward strand.
GCCTTTGTTTAGGTCAGCTATTACTGGGGACTTTATTAGTGATGATAAGTAAAGAAACTGTCAGGTCCTCTCTGGGAGCAGGAGATTGGAAGACAGGAGGTCACAATTAAAGGGACTGCGGACTTATTATCCAGATTGGCCCGAGGCCAATGGGCATGCTTTTGTGGTGCCAAAAATATTCTGGAGTCAGATTTTATTGTAACAGGCTTAGGTGGAGGTAATAGGAAGCTGGACTGTGTTGAGAATACTAGAGGACCAGTATGACTTCATTAGTGTCTGTCATCAATGTTCATTTATATCGGGAGGATCGATGAAGGGAATGCAATGGATGTTGTCTACATGGATTTTCGGAAGGCGTTTGAGAAAGTACCACATAGAAGGCTGGTTACCAAAATTGAGGCTCGTGGAATAGGTGGGTCAGTGGCAGCTTGGATAAGGAATTGGCTTAAGGACAGAAAACAGCGAGTTGTGGTAAATGGCTGTTTTTCAGACTGGAGGATGATAGACAGTGGTGTTCCCCAAGGGTCAGTGCTGGGGCCACTGCTTTTTTTGATATATATAAATGACCTGGATATTGGAATACAGAGTAGAATTTCTAAATTTGCCGATGACACCAAACTTGGGGGTATGGCAAACAGTGAGGATGATACCAATCGACTGCAACAGGACACAGAAAGGCTAGCAGAATGGGCAGACAAGTGGCAGATGGAATTTAATACAGAGAAGTGTGAGGTGATGCATTTTTGCAGAAGGAACAGGGAGAGGCAATATACACTTAATGGCACAGTTTTAAAGAGTGTGCAGGGACAGAGGGACCTGGGAGTTAATGTGCATAGGTCCCTGAAGGTGGCAGGACATATTGAGAGAGTGGTTAGCAAAGCATATGGGATCTTGGGTTTCATAAATAGAGGTAATGAGTACAAAAGTAGAGAAGTTATGCTGAATCTTTATAAAGCGCTGGTTAGGCCACAACTGGAATATTGCGTCCAGTTCTGGTCACCACACTTTAGGAAGGATGTGAAGACCCTTGAGAGGGTGCAGAGGAGATTTACCAGAATGGTTCCAGGGATGGGGGATCTTAGCTACAAGGACAGGTTGGAGAAGCTGGAGTTGTTTTCATTGGAGCAAAGGAGGTTGAGGGGTTATTTGATAGAGGTGTACAAGTTTATGACGGGTTTAGACAGGCTAGACGGGGAAAGGCTGTTCCCACTAGTTGATGGTACAAGGACTAGGGGACATAGATTTTAAGATTTTGGGCAAAAGATACAGGGGGATGTGAGGAAAAACCTTTTTACGCAGCGAGTGGTGAGGACCTGGAACTCACTGGCACGGACTCGATGGGCCAAATGGCCTCCTTCTGTGCCGTTATGACTATATGGGCTGGATTTTGCCAATGGGGAGCTTTTGGAGGCGGGACTCCCACTTGTCGGGTTTCAGTCCCGCCTCCATCGACTTCTGGCCAACACACGCTATTTTCCCGTGATTGACCTTGTTAAGCCCGCCCAGCGGGCTTAGCAGGCCAATTAAGGGGAAGCCGGTTACAGAGAACGTCAGCGTATGACGTTTCATCTGTCAGAAACTTTTGACAGATGAATTGTCATCGTTTGACAGCTCTGTGAAGCTGTCAAACACTGACATTCTATGTTGTTTGATGAATCCTTGAATTCAAGACTCATCAAACCTCTTTCTTTAGCAGAAATTAGATGGTTGTTGCACTGGAGAATGCAGCGGCCATCTGTCATCTCTACCGCGGAGGTGCGAGACTCTCCACATCCCCACCGATTGAAGCCTGCAGGAAGAAACAAAAGTAAGTAAACTTTTACTAACACTTTCCACTTACCTCAGATACTCACCTCTCCACACTTGCACCCATCACTTACCTTCACAGCGCACTTTTGCACCCCTCCGACCCACGCAGACCCACTACTCGCCTCGGTGACCCTGGCGGGGTTCGGAGCTTTCAGGAAGCCCGCACTTGTGTGGCCAAAATGGGGATAATCCTCTTATCTGCCTGTTAACTACCTGTTAACAGGCAGATAAGTGGCACTAATCCCCTTCCCGCCTCCAAAGAGACGGGACCCGGCGTGGGTCGGCTACTCACCTCCTGGCAAGATGGCACAGAGGCGGGTTGGGGGCGGGTAAGGCACCCGCCCCCAGATTCTGCCATTTTCCCTGGCAGTCCCGCATCCATACCCGCCTCCCCAGGGCTGGCAAGATCACGCCCTATGACTCTATGGGGTAGAAATTAGGTCGCGCCCCATTTGGGGCGCAAATATCGTCTGGACGCAAATATTAGCACCTGGCGCTAATTATCGGCACTGACTGGAAACTTCACTTTTACCGCCCCGGGAGGTGAGTGGAGCGCTAAAGCAGGCGCTGCACACCTGTCTTAAGGCGCAAAGGCCGAGCAGTGAGGCGCTAACTCAGAGCGCTGGCGAAGCTCATGTAATGTCAGTCAGCAATGGAACACACACACAATGGCACGGGCCAGTTCTTAAAGGGGATGGTTAATCTTGCTTTCCATCCACATCCTGTTCATTGCAGCCTTGAATCTCGGCCTGGAGAGACTTGCACATCAAATGTGCTGGAAAGAACAATGGAGAGTACCAGGCAAAGAGCTCAGAGTGCAGCTCCCACAGTCTCTGCTAAATCGATACAAGGAATGGCAAATCAAAATGAACCTGCAAAGTGCTGCTCAGTACCCAAAACTCCTTCACACAACGTTGAATCTCTCCAGAAGTCTCTCCCTCTCTCTCTCAGAATGCGTAGTTCAAAAATGCCACCAACAATAAAAGAGAGGAAGAGGCCCCCTTTAAATAGTGCCCCCCCCAGCCCCACAGTGATTGATAGCGTTCCAGTCTTCTGGTCATTGGAAGCGCCAGGCGGTAAGGCAGGGGGCGCCACTCAATTTCCGCGCCGGGGCGCCACAAGGGCGTTGCACCATGGAATGACGTCACAATCTGCGCGCGCAGGTGGTCGCAGCGGTAAGTTTTAGCACCGCCGCACAATGTCAAGTTAAGTTCCCGAGCGGCGCAAACATCGCTGCGCCCGGGCGTTAGCGGCTTTGCGCCCCATTAGCGCCCTCTTAAGGCGCTAACGGGAGGCGCAACCAACTGAATTTTTACCCCTATGACTCTATATCGTGCCTTTAATGTAGTTAATCATCTCAAGGTGCTTCATGGGATAGTTATCAAAATTCTTTTGACACTGAGCCACATAAGGAGATATTAGGACAGGTGACCAAAAGCTTGACCAAAGAGGTAGGCTTTAAGGAGCGTCTTAAATGAGGAGAGAGAGGTAGCGATGTGGAGAGGTTTAGGGAGGGAATTCCAGAGCTTAGGGCCCAGGCAGCTGAAGGCACGGCCACCGATGGAGGAGCGATGGAAATCGAGGATGCGCAAGAGGCCAGAATTGGAGGAGCGCTGGAGGAGGTTATAGAGATAGGGAGGGGCGAAGGCCATGGAGGGATTTGAAAACAAGGATGAGAATTTTAAAATCAAGGCGTTGCAAGATCGGGAGCCAATGTAGGTTAGTGAGCACAGGGGTGATGGGTGAATGGGCCAATGTCAATATCGGCAACGCCTCAATTTTAAAATTCTCACCTTTTGTTTTCAAATCCCTCCATAGCCTCGCCCCCTCCCTATCTCTGTAGCCTCCTCCAGCCCTACAGATCTCTGCGCTCCTCCAATTCTGGCCTCTTGTGCATCCATGATTTTAATCACTTGGGTTTATGTCACGATACATGACGTGATCCGGACTCGAGTCGTCGTTAGCTTGTTCACAGATGTGATTCCCAGTAAAAAAGTAAAAATTTTCCCAGTAAAAAAGTAAAAATTTTAAAGCTTTTCGTTTTACATACAGACGGCAGCTTTTGACACGTTAGAACCCCTGCGACTACACCTCATTGTCTCAGTTGTATCTTGCTATGTCTTTGATGTGGTACCTTCCTGGCTGACTTAATTAACTTTATCACACCTCGGCAGATAGTCAGGATGATTTAATTTAGTGGTCTGCAATTGTAAGGTACACATGCTTTGTTTTCTATCTATATATGCTTTGGCGATTCTGTATCTAATTTACTTCACCTGAGGAAGGAGCAATCGATAGCTCCGAAAGCTTGTGATTTCAAATAAAACTGTTGGACTATAACCTGGTGTTGTGCGACCTCTCAATTTAATCACTCCACCATTGGTGGCCGTGCCTTCAGCTGCCTAGGCCCTAAGCTCTGGAATTCCCTCCCTAAACCTCTCTGCCTCTCTACCTCTCTTTCATCCTTTAAGATGCTCCTTAAAACCTACCTCTTTGTCTAAGCTTTTGGTCACCTGCCCTAATATCTCCGTATGTGGCTCGGTGTCAAATTTTGTTTGATAATCGCTCCCGTGAAACGCCTTGGGATGTTGAAGGCTCGATATAAATGCAAGTTATTGCTGTTGTTGATGAGTGATGAGTGCAGTGACATTGTTCCTTTCCATGACTCACAAGAAATACCAGGTCAACTCTCTTCATCAGTATTGGCACCGAGAATGCATAACCAGTTGAACAAATTCCTAGGTACCTGAAGTCACTGATTGAGACATCAGTTCAGCTTATGTTAAGTAAAGGTATAATTCGACCATCCCAGAGCCCCTGGGTATAGTCAGGATTGCTAAGAAGGATGGGACATGCTGGTTTTTAATTATGTCAGAAAAGAATGATTCACAACAAGCCTCAAGGATTAGACTGAGGTAAAGTGGGGGATGCCACGTCAATTATTTTATAGCTTGACATGATTGGCGGCTACAGCCATTGTGAGCTCGGCACCCTCCCTCCGTTGAAAGATTACCACAGTTAAAAATATTGAAGAAACCAATGAACTTGCCACTTATACAAACTGAAAGGATGCACATTTCGTTACCTGAGCTTCTGGCCAGTTTATTTAGAATAGAATAGAATCCTTGGCTTTATAAATGGACAAATGTGAGAAGTCGCACAACACCAGGTTATAGTCCAACAGCTTTATTTGAAATCACAAGCTTTCGGAGCGCTGCTCCTTCGTCAGGTGAAGTGAAGAGATGCATATAGGCACAGCATATATAGTCAGAGAACACTGCCAGATGATTACAGTTAATCTTTCCAACTGATAAAGGGCAGTTGGAAAGATTAACTGTAATCATCTGGCAGTGTTCTCTGACTATATATGCTGTGCCTATATGCATCTCTTCACTTCACCTGACGAAGGAGCAGCGCTCCGAAAGCTTGTGATTTCAAATAAAGCTGTTGGACTATAACCTGGTGTTGTGCGACTTCTCACATTTGTCCACCCCAGTCCAACACCGGCATCTCCACATCATTTATAAATGGAGGCTGTGGGCTGGATTTTCTCAATGGAGACGGGTTGGAGGTGGGACTGCTGCTTGTCGTGTCAATGTCCCGCCTCCATCATCGTCTGACCAACCAGAGGGATTTTCCCCTGATTGACCTTGTTAAGCCCGCCCAGCGGGCTCAGCAGGCCAATTAGGGGGGAAGTCACTGACAGAGCACGTCAACGTCTGACGTGCTATCTGTCAAGACTTCTTGAAAGAAGAAATATCAGCGTTTGACAGCTCTGTGAAGCTGTCAAACACTGATATTCTGTGTAGGTTGATGAGTTCTTGTGTTCAGGACTCATCAAACCTTTCAACTTTGTCGATTTCAGATGGCTGTTGGTTCGGAGGATCCAACAGCCAGTCTGTGAAATCGACAAGGAGGATGTCGGGTCTCCCGATCCAGGGTGGATGAAGGCTGTAGGAAGAAAACAAAGTAAGTGAACATTTTAAAAAACTTATCACTCACCTTACATACTTACCACTCCACACTTGCACCCATCACTCACCTCTACATCTTACTTCCAGGTGCCTCCAACCGCCGCAGATCTTCTTCATGTCTCCTCCAACCCGGTGGGGTTCTCCGAGGTTGGGAAGCCTTCACCTGTGAAGGTAAAATGGCACTAATCCTTTTTTCTGCCTGTTAACTACCTGGTAACAGGCAGTTAAAAGGATTTAATGCCTTTCCCGCCTCCAGGAGACAGGACCCGAAGCAGCACAGCTTCCCACCTCCTGGCAAAATGGCACGGAGGCGGGCTGGGGGCAGGTTTGCCATCCGTCCCACTTTCTGCTACTTTACCGGCAGTCCCGCCTCCATGCCTGCCACCTCGGGGCTGAGAAAATCCAGCCCATAGAGTATAAAATCAAGGAAGTTATGCTAAAGAAAGAAAGAAAGACATGCATTTCACGCCTTTCACGACCTCAGGACCTCCCAAAACATTTTACAGCCAATGAAGTACATTTGAAGTGTAGTCACTGTTGTAATGTAGGAAACGCAGCAGTCAATTTGCGCACAGCAAGCTCCCACAGACAGCAATGCGATAATGACCAGATAACCTTTTTTTTTAGTGATGTTGTTTGAGGGATCAATATTGTTCAGGACATTACACATTATTTAACCCTGTATAAATCACTGGTTAGGCCTCAGCAAGAGTATTGTGTCCAATTCTGGGCACCACACTTTATAGGAAGGATGTCAAGGCCTTGGAGAGGGTGCAGTGGAGCTTTATTAGAATGATAGCAGGGGATGAGGGACTTCAGTTATTTGGAGAGACTGGAGAAGCTGGGATTGTTCTCCTTAAGGCAAAGAAGGTTAAGGGGAGATTTAATAGAGGTGTTCAAAATTATGTCGGGTTTTGATAGAGTAAATAAGGAGAAATTGTTTTCTCAGGCAGGAGAGTCAGTAACCACAGGACACAAATTTAAGATAATTGGCAAAAGAACCAGAGGGGATATGAGGAGAATTTTGTTAATGCAATGTGTTGTTATGATCTGCCTGAAAGGGTGGTGGAAGCAGATTGACTAGTAACTTTCAAAGGGGAATTAGATATATACTTGAAAAGGAAAATTTGCAGAGCAGGGGAGTGGGTCTAATTGGATCGCTCTTTCAAAGAGCCGGCACAGGCACGATGGGCTGAATGGCCTCCTTCTGTACTGTACGATTCTTCTAAGAATATGTCTCTGAAATGACCTTGTGCAGCTTCCAGACTGACTGTTTCCTCATATATCATGAAGGTGAGCTATGCAAAAATACACACAGCGATTTTTTAAAATTAAACTTTGGAGGCATATCTCATCCAACCAAGATGTTTCATCTGACCTTGAGAAAATGGAAGGAGAGATTTTCAAGTCCTGGAGTGCAGAGTTCTTGAGCACAGTTTTGGTCAAATGCCAACTTTACAGATTTTAAGTAGGTGAGTTCAGTTTGAATTGTGCTGGGAAATCATCTTAAAAGTTATTGACATTGCCATCAAGAGCTTCCAAGAGGACTCACTACAGGTAATTTCAGAGCCTGGCAATGAATAGAGTGTCACCAGATTAGGCCAGAGATTGTCATGTTTCAGGATTTTTCACTATTTTACTTAGGAAGAATTTTGGGTCATTATTATTAAGATGTTGCTATGAAGATGGGCTGGGTCATTGAATATATTTAAGGTGGAGATAGATTTTTGAACGATAAGGGAGTCCAGGGTTATGGGGAGCGGGCAGGGAAGTGGAGTTGAGGCCAAGATCAGATCCGCCATGATCTTATTGAATGGCGGAGCAGGCTCGAGGGGCCAAATGACCTACTCCTGCTCCTATGTCTTATGTTCTTATGTAAGATAATTTAGACTCACAGGGGATTAAGTCCACATCATGGCCCAGAAATTTGACTCGAAGGCTTGCCGCGGGGGTAAGGATCGCGCGCGATATCACACTCCGCGCCGGCCGTTGTGTTTTGGGCTCACAGGAACTTCTGGTCCTGGGCCTCTCCCTAGTGCCAGGCGCGCAGTGTGTGCGTGTCCCAGGGGCGCAGTTAGTGCGATGCGACCTCTGGGATCATGTGGGCCATGGAGAGCCAATGGCAGCAGACTATCTTTCATTCATAGATTTGACAGGAGACATGTCAAATCTGTGAATTGAAAGAGACCCCAAAAGAACAGCTAAACCTCAAATAAATTTTTTTTAAAAACCATTACATTAATAAAGTAACTATAGTTAAATAAATTAACCACTTTAAACAAAAATGTAAATTTTTAAAAAAATAATTTTTTTTTAAAAAAGTTATAAAAATAAACTTACCTTTCTTTAAAGTCTCTAAAAAAGATAAACCTGTTGAAAAAAATTAAAAATTATACTTAATTAACTACTTACCTTGTTCAAAAGGGGTCTTACGCCTCCTTTTTACATGTGTAGAAGATTCAATACTTACCCTCGCGTTGAAACCTGAAAAAAAACCTAAGTGTGCTGCGTGCGCACAGCCTGTAGTGCGCACGCGGTTCACCTAGGAACCGCCCCCTTCGCCATACTCACCATACGCAGTGCATGCAGGAAACCGGCACTTCGGGATCTAATACGGGTGAGTACACAGTGCGTACTCTCCTGTATTAGGCCGAATTTTTGGGCCCATACATCTTCTGGGAATGCAGATTAGAATTTAGATGAATCATATGTCCAACATGGTGCTTCACACATGCCACATCAGTGTGAGACAATGGAGATTTAACAATGGCTTTTCCAGTGAACATTTGTGTATCAGATGTTGGAAAGGTTTCATTGATGTGAACTCAGTGGACATTGGCTGTCTGAAACCCAGACCTCTTAGGGAAGTACTAGGTTTAACTGGCAGCTTGACTAGCCAATCCTCAGTCAGGGACAGCTCTGGAAGAGTCAACGGTCAAGATTTGGTTTCTTGCCCCGCTAAGAAGGCGCACAGACAGTCTGTTGCTTTGCATTAAGGAAGTCAGATGCAGAGATTGAGAGCTCTTCGCTTAAGTTTAGTGGCGACTATAGGCATTTACCCAGGTACCCTACTCAGGGCAACTAGGGATGGCAATAAATACCAGTCTTGCCAGCGACGCCCACATTGCGACAATGAACTAAAAAATAAAATCCCACTGGCGGTACCAATACCACCAGATGGAAAATTGGCAATGAGATACAACCAAGGGCTTATATGGGCAGAAGCATTTCCAATGTCCCAATTCTCATTGCCAGATTGAAAGGCTGGCTGGCTGTCGGGCAGGAAGGCCAGCAGCACCAGGCCATAGCCGGAGAGGAGGAGGGAGGGAGATTTCGTGGGTCGGGGGGTTGGAGCTATTCGGGGGGGGGGTGGAGACGCGTCAGGGAATGGGGGGGAGGCCGAGACATATTGGAGTGTTGGAGACATTGGGTGGTTGGAGACATTGGGCGGGGGGGGAGGGGGCAGAGGGAGGGAGGGATCTCAAAGGCTGGTGGGGGAGGGTGGGGGTTGAATCAGAGGCCGGAGAGGAGATCGGAGGCTTCGGGTGGGGGGCGGGGAGAGAGATCGGAGGCGTCGGTGGGGGTGGGGGGGGGGGGCGGTGGGGGGAAGATCGGAAGGGCTGGGTCGGTGGGAGTTTGTGGCTGGAGTGGGGGGGTTGTTCGATCGCTAGGGCGAGGTGGGGGGAAAACAGGTAGGCTGGATCCAGCCGGTTAGTAGTAAGGTGCTTGAAAGGCACTTACCTGTGGGGTCCAGCAGTCCTCTCCTCCCTTTAGCTGCCGGGTTTCCCAAGGCCCGGGAAGCCCAGCCGGCCAGGGTAAAATTTAAAATGGCGATTGAAGGTGAGTCACGCAGCCTCATTATAATATTTAAATGACCAACTCTTCTCCTGGGAGCGGATTGGTCGCCCGCTCCCTGTCCTGCTTCCGTTGTTAAAACCAGAGGCGAGTGGGTTGGGGTCAGGTTTGAGATTTTTAACATTTGTACATCCCACCTGACCCAAAGCCAGCTGCTTTTTGGGGGCTAAAATCCCCCCACATTTTGTTCCAAACATAAGAACATAAGAAATAGGAGCAGGAGGAGGCCATTCGGCCCCTCGAACCTGCTCCGCCATTCAATGAGATCATGGCTGATCTTCTGCCAAACCTTTAATGTTTCAATTGCTAAAATTCTATGAATACATTTTTTCTTTCGTGTTTTTTTTTTTGGGCACTGTTGTGAACATTGAGATGATGGATGTCAGTGCTGGGGAAATGCAACATTTTTCCACCTTTGGCACCCAATATCAGCAGCAAGACAGATAGAGAGTGTGTAACAAATGTGCTATAACACTGGCTTTTAAAAGTTAAGATGAAATGTGGTGCCAGGTTCCAAAAAAAGGCTTCCTTTAATCGAATTAAGTCATTGTTTTGAAGTGCTAGTGTTTCCAGTTGAAAAAAGAAAAGATAGACTTGTATTTCTATAGCACCTTTCACGACCACCGGATGTCCCGAAGCGATTTACAGCCAATGAAGTATTTTTGAAGTGGAGTCCCTGTTGTAATGTGGGAAACACAGCAGCCAATTTGCGCACAGCAAGGGTCCCACAAACAGCAATGTGATAATGACCAGATAATCTGTTTCTTTTGGCATGTTGGTTGAGGGATAAATATTGGCCCCAGGACACCAGGGATAACTCGCCTGCTCTTCTTCGAAATAGTGCCATGGGATCTTTTACATCCGCCTGAGAGAGCAGACGGGGCCTCGGTTTAACGTCTCATCCAAAAGACAGCACCTCCGACAGTGCGGCCGGCACTCCCTCAGCACAGCACTGGGAGTGTCAGCCTAGCTTTATGTAGTCAAGTGTTGATTGTATGCATTCTGTTAGGTGTGTCGGTTGTATGGTCAGAAAGGCATTGGAAAGGCTGTGGAACTTTCGACCCAATCTTACCTTAATTCAAATTAACTTCAGTCCCTCCTCATAATAAAGAAAATAATAAACAACACCACACTCTCCCAGTTAATGGGCTAAGTAAATTTTTTTTTTAGGTCAGCCCGATCACTGAATCAGAGCAAGGCTTGCACTGGGACTAGTCCACTCTCTTTTTAAGGTAGACTGCCTCTCTCAGCAGAACTTACAACTGGCCTTGCACATATGGTTTGTCTGTTTCCTGTGGTATGGAATGTTAGCAGTTTGACCCTTGACTCCTTCCCTGTCTAGTGGTTGGCCAATAGAGCTGTCAGTTCTTCTTACTACCGCCCACCCTTGATGTAGGTTCCTTGAAGCTAACTCCTGCTGTTTTCGGACTGAATAGTGTTATCCCAACATAAACAGCCAGAATAGTTAAGAGGAAACGCATAATGGCCCTCCCTCGTTAAATCAGGAGACAGGCAACATCTCAGCTGGTCAACCTGGCTTGACTAGACACCTCCTCCCCCTCTGATGGCTGCAAGCTAGATTCAAAGGGGGAAAAACCTCGGTGTCGCCCCTTTTGGTGCGCTAACGTCGCCAGGGCGCCCCGAAAAAAATTAGCGCCCCTCTGCCTGAAATTCAGTTGTAGCGCCCCAAGCAGGAGGAGGCGCGCTACGCTCCACCTCCCTCTTGGTGCGCTGCAACTGAATATCGCAGCGCTACGTGCAACAGTGCCACGCTCGTCAGCACATAGCGCTGCGTCATTGCAGGCCTCGCTCCCCTGATTAAAGTGGAGGGGCCTGGTGCTGCGCGCACCGGGGCCCTGCTGGGAGAGGGGTGCCGTGAAAACAGCCCGGCACTCAAGAGGAGTGCCGGGCTGAGCGATCGCGGCCGGCACCCCGAAGAAAAACGGGGAAGGGGGCAGGTGCTGGCAGTCAGCCCAAAAAAAATGGCTGCCTGACACCTGCCCTTTAAGTTGCGCCGCCACGGTTGCAAAAACGCCACCCTGACCCCGTCGGACATAACATCCGGCGATAGGTCAGGGGGCGCAACCCAAGTTTGCGGCCTGGGCGCGAGCGGGGCGCAGCACAGCGCCATGGGGCACTACTGGCTACCGCCGCTGCTAACCTCCCGCTGAATTTCTCGGGAGGCGTTAGCAGCGCCCCTGGGGGCGCTAATGAGGCGCAAATCAGCCCAATTTTTCCCCCTAAATCTTTCAGCCTCACTTTCACTTAAATGTAACACTTTAACTTGGATCATACCTGAATGCTTCCATGGTGAAATGGTTAAACATCCCAAACTGTGACGCCTGGTGCACCAAATTTAGCTGGGCCTGGACAGGTGCAGTGCAATTTGGTTATGTTGAATCTGAGCAGAGGAGGGCCAGGAAAATTGGTCCCATGGTTTTCAGATCATAAGCGGCAAGGTGCACTTAGAGAAACTACTGAAAATCCACGTGGAAAGAAAACTGTGCTACAAAATATCTGAAATTGTATGGCTCACAGATTTAGGATCAAGCTCCCTCTACTCTGCCCCAACAACGAGTGGGTAGTTTGGAGAAGCCAGTAATAGATCGGAAGCATAATAGATCCAAGGCCCAGAAGGAAGATAGAAAGATAAAAGGGCCATCTGCAAAATGAGCATGTATCTCCCCCAATGTTTCAATTCCTAGTCCGTACCAAGTTAACTCATTTCAGTCAGGGAGTAGAGGTGATGAGTTTTAATTAATTTGAAAAATTACACTGAGATTTACAGATTTAGGATTTTATGACACTGTTGTACTACGACATGTGATGCAGACCATTGACCATCGGGTGAATGCAGCACCCGGTCGTATTCTGTAACTTTGAATGCTGTTTTTAGTTTCTTCATACACTCGGTGGAGGTCGCTTTGTTATGATGCAGTAGGGAGCCCACACTATCTGTCTCAGAGCTGTCAACGCCCATGGGGAATGTAAAGAATGACATTTAGGATTAGTAAGAATGGAATAGATTGCCAACGCCATGTTCCCCTCCAGGTCTCACGCCACTTGATTTTGACTGTCGCTGGGTCATGGTCTTGGAATTCCTTACCCAACTTCTTCTTCTTCTTCTTCTTAGGCAGTCCCTCGGAACCGAGGATGACTTGCTTCCACATTAAAAATGAGTTGTCTGGTGACTGATGAGTCCAATGCGGGACCTACAGTCTCTGTCGCAGGTGGGGCAGACGGTGGGTGGGGGGCTTGGGTTGATGTGCGCTCCTTGCGCTGCTTGCGCTTGGCTTCTGCTTACTCCCGGCGAAGAGACTCGAGGTGTTCGGCACCTTCCCGGACGCTTCTCCTCCACTTTGTGCAGTCTTGGTCAACAATATTGTGAGAGCAGCATCATAACTAGGTTCAAGGATAAGGCCCACCATCTTCTCAGGGCAACTGAGAATGGGTAATAAATGCGGCCTTGCCAGTATTGCCCACATCCTGAGAGCTAAGATAGAAAGAGCTCAGACTGGCGGCAACCACAGAAGTTGACCTAAATCTAACTCCCTGTACCTGTACTTGCCAACTGCATTTTCATCTACATTTGTTTTAAGTGATTAACGATAGCCAATTATTTTTTTTTTAAATTCCCAGTAGTTGAAAATAAACCATTTTAGGTTCGAAAGGGCCACGTGTGGGTTAAGGTTTTTAAAACAGAAAATTATTGAAATGCACGGTGCAGCTAAAAGAGGAAAAAGCTAATGTTTCAACTGAACTTGGTTTTAGGGTGTATGTGTGTGTGTGTGTGTTTTTTTTGACTCAGCCTGATCTTTCCTGAAATTATGCAAAAGTGAGATTATTTAGGATAATTAAATCAGCATATCTTCAGCCCAAGTGATTCCGCAACCGCCTCTGGGTTGCCATGGAATCCAGATGCGAGAGTAAGCCGGCTTTGTCTCATGAATGTAGAATACGTAGCCGGTTGGATTTATTGTGTTGTAAAAGGTTTCAGTTCACACGTCAACACAGTGTATCTGGAATTAAATCCCCAGTGGAAGGAGCGCGATCCTGTAAGGTTGCCGCGAACGCTGTGCCCCTACTTTTATTTTTCCTATTTCGAATATCTGTAACCCTTCCAAGATCAATTATTTTAGGTTTCAAAGGCAAAATTATAGTAGCTTCCAAAACGGCAGAAAATTCCCCCCAAATAAAATGGTGAAAATCAATGGGGTAGTTTTTCTAACTTGCAGCCCAGGCTTATAACTGGATGGGTTGCCCGAAAGTGCTGCTTGTTAGCTTTTGCTAATTACTTTTAGATCAATCTATATATTAATCCGGTTAAGCAGCGCCTCGATTTCAAAATTCTCATCCTTGTTTTCAAATCCCTCCGTGGCCTCGCCCCTCCCTATCTCTGTAGCCTCCTCCAGCCCCACAACACCCACCCCCCCCACCCCCCGCCCCCGAGATATCTGCGCTCTTCTAATTCTGCCCTCTTGAGCATCCCTGATTATAATCGCTCAACCTTTGGTGGCTGTGCCTTCTGTTGCCTGGGCCCTAAGCTCTGGAATTCCCTCCCTAAATCTCTCCGCCTCTCGACCTCTCTCTCTTCCTTTAAGACGCTCCTGAAAATCTACCTCTTTGACCAAGCTTTTGGTCACCTGCCCTAATATCTCCTTATGTGGCTCGGTGTCAAATTTTTTGTCTTAAAATACTCCTGTGCAGTGTCTTGGGACATTTTACTACGTTAAAGGCGCTATATAAATACAAGTTGTTGTTGTTGTTATTAGTGAGATTTGCAAGTTATCTTTTGCTAATGCTTTTAGGTTAACTTATATATCAGTGAGTGCTGCTAATCAGCTTTCACTAATTTTTTTAATTCGTTCATGGGATGTGGGCGTCGACAGCAAAGCCATCATTTATTGCCCATCCCTAATTGCCCTCGAGAAGGTGGTGGTGAGCCGCCTTCTTGAACCGCTGCAGTCTGTGTGGTGAAGGTGCTCCCACAGTGCTGTTAGGGAGGGAGTTCCAGGATTTTGACCCAGCGATGATGAAGGAATGGCGATATACTTCCAAGTCAGGATGGTGTGTGACTTGGAGGGGAACTTGGATGTTGTGGTGTTCCCATGCGCCTGCTGCCCTTGTCCTTCTAGGTGGAAGAGGTCACGGGTTTGAGAGGTGCTGCTGAAGATGCCTTGGTGAGTTGTTGCAGTGCATCTTGTAGATGGTACACACTGCAGCCACGGTACGCCGGTGGTGGAGGGAGTGAATGTTTAAGGTGGTGGATGGGGTGCCAATGCTTTATCCTGGATGGTGTTGAGCTTCTTGAGTGTTGTTGGAGCTGCACTCATCCAGGCAAGTGGAGAGTATTCCATCACACTCCTTACTTGGGCCTTGTAAATGGTGGAAAGGCTTTGGGGGAGTCAGGAGGTGAGACACTCGCCGCAGAATACCTAGCCTCTGACCTGCTCTTGTAGCCACAGTATTTATGTGGCTGGTCCAGTTAAGTTTCTGATCAATGGTGACCCCCAGGATGTTGATGGTGGGGGATTCGGTGATAGTAATACTGTTGAATGTCAAGGGGCGGTGGTTAGACTCTCGCTTGTTGGAGATAGTCATTGCCTGGCACTTGTGTGGCGCGAATGTTACCTGCCACTTATCAGCCCAATGTTCTCAGGTTAACGTATATACCAAGTAGTGTCAGCCGTGGCTCAGTGTGTAGCACTCTCAACTCTCGGATCAGAAGGTTGTGGGTTCACAATCCCACTCCAGTGACTTGAGCACAAAAATCTAGGCTGATACTCCAGTGCAGTGCTGAGGGAGTGCTGCACTGTCCAACGTGCCATGTTTCAGATAAGACATTAAACCGGGGTCCTGTCTGTCCTCTCAGGTGGATGTAAAAGATTTCAAGGAAAGGGTAGGGGAGTTATCCCCGGTGTCCTGGCAAAGATTTATCCCCCAATCAACATAACAAAAACAGATTTACCTGATCTTTATCACGTTGCAGTTTGTGGGAGCTTGCTGTGCGCAGATTGGGTGTTGTGTTTCCAACATTACAATAGTGACTACACTTCAAAAAGTACTTCATTGGCTGTAAAGCACTTTGGGACGTCTTGAAGTCGTGAAAGGTGCAATATAAATACAAGTCTTTCTTTTCTTTTACTAGTTAGCTTTTGCGAGTTTTATAGATTATGAGCGAATGCTAGTGTTTCCAGGTTAATGTATATAAAAGTAAGTGCTTTCGCTTGTTAAATTCTTTGTCTTTTAACACTCCTGTGAAGCGCCTTGGGACGTTTTACTACATTAAAGATGCTATATAAATACAAGTTGTTGTTGTTGTTGGTTTAGGTAGATGTGTACAGGTCAGCAAGTACTGCTGATTTCTACCCTGGACAATCACAAGTTGGATTATAGTTTTCTTCCTCCAGTGATACTACCACCACAATGATAGCACTGCATAGGTTGCAGGGAGTACCATGAAATATGCAGTTGACTGGGACACGTTGAGGGCTGTGAGGAATATAAATAGCGCCCATATGGGTTGGGAAGGAATTATATTAGTGACAGACCACAGACCGCTAGCATGGCTAATATGTCAGAGCTTTGGAGTCAGCTGGCCTGGCAGGTGTTAGCAATGCAGAAGCTTAACATGAGTCTAAAGCTTTGACCTGTTTGTAATAATAGAAATTGTGGAGAATATTCATTGGTTAGGATCAGACTCTTGGAAGTGACATGACATTCCAAAATCCTTATTTGATAGTAACGGAGTCATAAAGTATGTATATAATGATCTTACAGGTAGCCAAGTAACCGTGATAGTCATCAATCACGATAGACTAAAAGAGGAGGCTGAGGGGGATGACCTGATAGAGGTCTTTAAGATTATGAAAGGTTTTGATAGGGTAGAAGTAGAGAAGATGTTCCCACTTGTGGAGGAGACCAAAACTAGGGGCCATAAATATAAGATAGTCACTAAAAAAGAAAAGAAAGACTTGCATTTATATCTTCTTCTTCTTAGGCAGTCCCTCGGAACCGAGGATGACTTGGCTTCCACACTAAAAATGAGTTCTCAGGTGACTGATGAGTCCAATGCGGGACCTACAGTCTCTGTCACAGGTGGGGCAGACGGTGGTTGAAGGGGCGGGTGGGTGGGGTGCTTGGGTTGACGTGCGCTCCTTCCGCTGTTTGCGCTTGGCTTCCGCTTGCTCCCGGCGAAGAGACTCGAGGTATTTGGTGCCTTCCCGGATGCTTCTCCTCCACTTTGTGCGGTCTTGGGCCAGGGATTCCCAGGTGTCGGTGGGGATGTTGCACATTTTCAAGGAGGCTTTGAGGGTGTCCTTGAAGCATTTCCTCTGCCCACCTGGGGCTCTCTTGCCAGTGTCGGAGCACAGAGTAGAGGGCTTGTTTTGGGAGTCTCGTATCGGGTATGCGGACGATGTGGCCCGTCCATCGGAGCTGATCGAGCGTGGTCAAAGCTTCGATGCTGGGGATGTTGGCCTGAGCGAGAACACTGATGTTGGTGCGCCTATCCTGCCAATGGATTAGCAGGATCTTGCGGAGGCAGCGTTGGTGGTACCTCTCCAGTGCTTTGAGGTGCCTGCTGTACATGGTCCATGTCTCTGAAGCATACAGGAGGGCGAGTATCACTACTGCTCTGTAGACCATGAGCTTGGTGCTGGGTTTGAAGTCCTGGTCTTCAAACACTCTCTTTCTCAGGTGACCGAAGGCTGCACTGGCACACTGAAGGCGGTGTTGGACTTCGTCATCGACATCTGCCCTTGTTGACAGTAGGCTCCCGAGGTATGCAAAGTGGTCCACATTGTCCAAGGCCTTGTCGTGGATTTTGATAATCGGGGGGCAGTACTGTGTGGCGGGGGCAGGTTGGTAGAGGACCTTTGTCTTACGGATGTTTAGTGTAAGGCCCATGCTCTCGTACGCTTCGGTGAAGGTGTTGACGATGGTTTGGAGTTCGACCTCAGAGTGTGCGCAGACGCAAGCGTCGTCTGCATACTGTAATTTGATGACAGAGGCGCCTTTCATGACCACTGGACGTCTCAAAGTGCTTTACAGCCAATGAAGTACTTATGGAATGGTGTCACTGTTGTAAAGTGGGAAACGCAGCAGCCAATTTGCGCACAGCAAGGTCCCACAGACAGCAATGTGATAATGACCAAATAATCTGTTTTTGTTATGCTGGTTGAGGGAGATATATTGGCCAGGACACCGGGGATAACTCCCCTACTCTTCTTCGAAATAGTGCCATGGGATCTTTTACGTCCACCTGACAGAGCAGACGGGGCCTCGGTTTAACGTCTCATCCGAAAGACGGATGAGACTAATAAATACAATAGGGAATGCAGGAGAAACCTCTTTACTCAGAGAGTGGTTAGAATGTGGAACTCGCTACCACAGGGAGTGGTTGAGACAAATAGCACAGATGCATTTAAGGGAAAGCTACGTAAGCACATGAGGGAGAAAGGAATAGAAGGATATGTTGATCGGGTTAGATGAAGTAGGGTGGGAGAAGGCTCGTGTGGAGTATAAACACTGGCATGGACCAGTTGGGCCGAATGGCCTGTTGCTGTGCTGTAAATTCCATGTAATTCTATACTGCTTGAAGCAGAACTTGTCACTCAAGGGAGCAGCATTTCACTGATAAGTAAAATGGTCTGCTGGTTGGATACAGAGCTCAATTCTGGTTGAAAATGAGAGAAAATGTGTTGGAAAAAGAGATATTACTTCAAATTAATTTGAAAATAAATACTTTACCATTCTATGCAATGGTGAGTTGAGACACTTGCTGATGCTGGTGTAGCAAGAAGAATATAATATTGTACGGCAATATCATTGATGATTCTTCACCTAGTTATCTGAGGATTAGTAGGCAAACCAACAATGAGCATTGTTTTTTTTATTGGGTCAATCTAATTTTATATTAGCCATTTGGGTGAATTTTCCGGTCCGAGGGTAGACCAAGTGGTGGTTGGGTGGATTTTGTAATTGGTGGAATGAGCTGACTATAGTGACATTTTTGAGGACCACTTGATTTTCAAAAGCACAGCAAGCTCCCAGCACGAACACTACCTCCCCATCCCCCAGCCCCACTGGGAGCTCGCTGCTTCTGTAGTGCAATACCCAGTGCTGCATCTTCCGGCAGTGGGGTAACTTTTGCACGTGGAATTGTTCCGTAGGAAGGAGTCAGCACCTTCGGAAGAGATGGGGAAGGGGAAACAATTGGTGGAGAAACGTAGAGAGAGAAAAATAAAATCTTCAGGGATCATTGCTGGATTCCTCTTTCCGAATCTCCAATTTGTTTTTATGGCATTTCCTTCTGTTTGTGTTTGGAGGGAAAGAGCACAGTGCAAAGATAATGGATGATTGATCAGTCTGAGGCATTCCAAGCCAACTTTATCTCCCCTCTAAATCTCTGTAAATGCAACTGTTACATACAACTTTAATGAAAAGAAGCTGTAACTATTATCCTCCTGCACTTGCAATCTTTGTGACTTCTGTATACCTCCCTTCCACTTTTCTTCCATTCTGACAGTACAGTCCTGAGCTCCCCAAAAGAGGAAACAGTTATTTCTGACTCAGCTTTTTTTTTACCAATTCTCTTCTCGATGATCTTGGTACAGAACCTTTGTCCATTGGTCCATTTTGTTTGACCATTATAACTGTCATCAACATAATCCTGATCAGGTTAGTGAGATCCTCCATTCGCTGGACTTCAAAAGGTTTAAGTTCAGAGGCATACGTTAAGAAAATCTGAGTCCTAATAGCATTCCTCCCATTATTGTGAGTATGTATTCTTCTGAACTTAATATTCTACGCAGTCCCTTCAATGTCTCTTATTCCCAGTCCAATTTTCCTTCTTCTTGGAGATGTATCCCGTAGATGGGTGATCCCTCTAACCACCGCTCTATGGCCTCTATATTGGTACTTAAAAAAAAATATGAATGCTACTGTTAACTCTCAAATTATCCTTCAATTTGATAGTTCTGACTTTTCCAGTCTGTTTTTCAGTGTTGCCTTTCCACTGGTGATCTAGTGTCCTGTGCTAAGCACCTTAGGAACTCTGTACTTGAGCGCCTTGGTCATTTGCCTTGGACACATCCAAAGCCTTGGGCAATCTCTGGCAATGCACACTTCTAAATAAGCTACCATTATATGGCTTCCCACCAAGATTGCATTGATCTGTCTAGTTGCCTGTCAATTTGTTTTACCTGTGCTGTAGTTGATGATTCATTCTCGAACTCTTTTAAATCTGCCATTTCTTGCACTCTGTACCTCCTTCATATCAATGACCTCATACAATTCATAGAGTCATAGGGGTAAAAATTCACTTGGTTGCGCCTCCCGTTAGCGCCTTAAGAGGGCGCTAATGGGGCGCAAAGCCGCTAACGCCCGGGCGCAGCGATGTTTGCGCCGCTCGAGAACTTAACTTGAGATTGTGCGGCGGCGCTAAAACTTACCGCTGCGACCACCTGCGCGCGCAGATTGTGACGTCATTCCATGGTGCAACGCCCTTGTGGCGCCCCATAGCGGAAATTGAGTGGCGCCCCCTGCCTTACCGCCTGGCGCTTCCAACGACCGGAAGACTGGAACGCTATCAATCGCTGTGGGGCTGGGGGGGGCGCTATTTAAAGGGGGCCTCTTCCTGTCTTTTATTGTTGGTGGCATTTTTGAACTACGCATTCTGAGAGAGAGAGGGAGAGACTTCTGGAGAGATTCAACGTTGTGTGAAGGAGTTTTGGGTACTGAGCAGCACTTTGCAGGTTCATTTTGATTTGCCATTCCTTGTATCGATTTAGCAGAGACTGTGGGAGCTGCACTCTGAGCTCTTTGCCTGGTACTCTCCATTGTTCTTTCCAGCACATTTGATGTGCAAGTCTCTCCAGGCCGAGATTCAAGGCTGCAATGAACAGGATGTGCATGGAAAGCAAGATTAACCATCCCCTTTAAGAACTGGCCCGTGCCATTGTGTGTGTGTTCCATTGCTGACTGACATTACATGAGCTTCGCCAGCGCTCCGAGTTAGCGCCTCACTGCTCGGCCTTTGCGCCTTAAGAGAGGTGTGCAGCGCCTGCTTTAGCGCTCCACTCACCTCCCGGGGCGGTAAAAGTGAAGTTTCCTGTCAGTGCCGATAATTAGCGCCAGGCGCTAATATTTGCGTCCGGACGATATTTGCGCCCCAAATGGGGCGCGACCTAATTTCTACCCCATAGAGTCATAGAGTTATACAGCACAGAAAGAGGCCCTTCGGCCCATCGTGTCCGCGCCGGCCATCAAGCCCTGTCTATTCTAATTCCATTTTCCAGCACTTGGTCCATAGCCTTGTATGCTATGGTGTTTCAAGTGCTCATCTAAATGCTTCTTGAATGTTGTGAGGGTTCCCGCCTCTACCACCCTTTCAGGCAGTGAGTTCCAGATTCCAACCACCCTCTGGGTGAAAAAGTTTTTCCTCAAATCCCCTCTAAACCTCCTGCCCCTTACCTTGAAACTATGCCCCCTGGTTATTGACCCCTCTACTAAGGGGAAAAGTTCCTTTCTATCTACCCTATCTATGCCCCTCATCATTTTGTACACCTCAATCAGGTCCCCCCTCAGCCTTCTCTGCTCTAAGGAAAACAACCCCAGTCTGTTCAGTTTCTCTTCATAGCTGAAGCGCTCCAGCCCAGGTAACATCCTGGTGAATCTCCTCTGCACCCTCTCCAATGCAATCACATTCTTCCTATAGTGTGGCGACCAGAACTGCACACAGTATTCCAGCTGTGGCCTAACTAGCGTTTTGTACAGCTCCATCATAACCTCCCTGCTCTTATATTCTATGCCTCGGCTAATGAAGGCAAGTATCCCATATGCCTTTTTAACCACCTTATCTACCTGTCCTGCTGCCTTCAGGGATCTATGTACATGCACACCAAGATCCCTCTGATCCTCTGTCCTTCCCAGGATCCTACCATTCATTGTGTATTCCCTTGCCTTGTTTGTCCTCCCAAAATGCATCACCTCATTAAATCTTATCCATTGTTTGCTGATTATTCAACTCTAATTCATCATTTCCTTCTGATTGCACACTTTCAGTGCTCAGAACCTCTGGTCTTCTCAAAGTACGATGACTGAATCATTACATCTTGATCATCTCCTTGCCCTTCAATAAGACAATGAAAATTATGCTTGATTCAGCTCTTCAAGCAGTTTAAAAAAATGTTTTTAACAAGTCTACCAACAACTATCACTTCTTACCTTTGATGGGTCCTCTCTTGAAATTCTTGGTCTCACTATCTCTTCTGACCCCAAGTGGAACTTCCGCATCATCCTCCATTGCCAAAGTTGCCTCCAATTAAAGTTAACTCTTTCATGTCAAACATTTGTTTCCCAACAGCAACCCTTAATTCTATAATGTCGAAATCTTGACTATTGCACCCATATCTAGGAGGTCCTACTAGCATCTCTCTTGCACTCCTGAACAGGATACAAGGAAAAGCTGTTGTCTGAATGGTTATGCCTTTCTCATCTCCAACCTGTCTTCTCATCAGTACTTCATTGAACTTACCGCCCTTGTTCCTTCCAAACTCCAAATACACTTTGTACATGTTCTTTCTGCTTCCTACATGGCCACTGTGTTGAGAGCAAGACTCATTCGTCAGTCTGCTTCAGTAACTTAGTCTTTTCCAGGACAGTGGTGTCCCTTACCTTCCTCAATATTTCCTTCCTGCTGTGATGTTCAGGTATTTAAAAGCCAACCTTGGTGTTACCTGATCACTACCTCCTGATCTATTTCATCTCCTTCATTCTTTTCAACGTTGGCGGTGTCTGGCATCATGGGCTCTACAGCTTCGCCTTGATTTCATAGAATCGTACAGCACAGAAGGAGGCCATTTGGCCCATCGTGCCTGTGCCGGCTCTTTGAAAGAGCTCTCCAATTAGTCCCACTCCCCAGCTCTTTCCCCATAGCCCTGCAAATTTTTCCTTTTCAAGTATATATCTAATTCCCTTTTGAAAGTCACTATTGAATCTGCTTCCACTACCCTTTCAGGCGTAAAAAAAATTCTCCTCATCCCCCTTTAGTTCTTTTGCCAATTATCTTAAATCTGTGTCCTCTGCTTATTGACTATCCTGTCAGTGGAAACAGTTTCTCCTCATTTACTCCATCAAAACCTCTCATAATTTTGAATACCTCTATTAAATATTCCCTTAACCTTCTCTGCTCTAAGGAGAACAATCCCAGCTTCTCCAGTCTCTCCACATAACTGAAATCCCTCATCCCTCGTACCATTCCAGTAAATCTCCTCTGCACCCTCTCCAAGGCCTTGACATCCTTCCTCAGGTGTGGTACCCAGAATTGCAAACAATACTCTTGCTGAAGCCTAACCAGGTTTACCATGACTTCCTTGCTTTTGTACTCTACGCCTCTATTTATAAAGCCCAGGATCCCGTACGCTTTTTTAACAGCCTTATCAACTTGTCCTGTCACCTTCAAAGATTTGTGTATGTGAACCCCTAGGTCTCTCTGTTCCTGTACCTTATTGAAATTGTACAATTTCGTTTATACTGCCTCTCCTCATTCTTCCTACCAAAATGCATCATTTCACACTCTTCTGCCATGTGTCTGCCCATTTCACTAGTCTGTCTATGAGGGTGTCCTTGAAGCGTTTCCTCTGCCCACCTGGGGCTCCCTCAAAGCATCCTTGACAAAGTGCAACATCCCCACCGACACCTGGGAATCCCCAGCCCAAGACCTCACAAAGTGGAGGAGAAGCATCCGGGAAGGCGCTGAACACCTCGAGTCTCTTCGCCGGGAGCAAGCGGAAGCCAAGCGCAAACAGCGCAAGGAGCGCACGTCAACCCAAGCACCCCACCCACCGTCTGCCCCACCTGTGACAGAGACTGTAGGTCCCGCATTGGACTCATCAGTCACCTGAGAACTCATTTTTAATGTGGAAGCAAGTCACCCTCGGTTCCGAGGGACTGCCTAAGAAGAAGAAGAAGAAGTTTGTCTGTGTCTTCCTGAAGTCTGCTACTATCCTACTCACTGCTTGCTACATTTCCAAATTTTATGTCATCTGCAAACTTTGAAATTATGCCTCCAATATCCAACATAAAAAAGAAATTTCTCAACAAAAAACAAGACAAATTCCCACCCATATGGTTAAAATGTCGTCTCTCTAGATTTTCTGTTACTAAGGAACAGTGCTGTTGGTGCTGGATAAAACCATCCCTTTTGTCCTGTTGGATCAAGCCAAGAATATTGCCCTACCTGTTAAAGTGTCGTGTTAAAACAAACTTTGTTGTTTGTTTATTTTTCAAAGTTTAATGGTTAACTCTAATAAAGAGAGAGGGAAGAGATGATGTCAGGATTATACAAGGGTGACAGGAAGTGGGTGAAAGGTCACTTGGCCAAAGTGCAGCTATTTCTGGAGGGTAGCTAATTATTTCTTACTATTGGACATTTCGGCACACAGTTTCTCTAATCTGATTGAAGAGTTTTACCATAGAATAAGTTTGTTTCAATTTTGACTGCTGAGATGGAGATGTTACAACAGCATGTGAACTAATCACAGTGGGATTGGCAGTAAAGAGAGTTGTCTTTTCTGACCAAAATTCAAAACTGAAACTAGAGCCGAGTGGTCTATGGGCCAGGTTGATTGATCTGGAAATTAGACAGATCAGGGGACTTTGTTCTAATTGTTAATTGTGTTCACAGTTAATGCAATTGTTAAACCTCTCTGTGTCCCTACCCCTCTCTCCTCCTTTAAGACCCTTTGGGGGAAAAATGTGGTTGTTCTGTGCCTCCTGTTAGCGCCCCAAGCGCAAAGCACCTAGCGCCCGGGCACGGCGCCGCTAACACCTCCCGCGGGAGGTTAGCGGCGGCGGTAGCCGGTAGCAGCCCGCTGCACCTCCGGCGATGACGTCATTGCCGTGAGCAGCGCCCCGCTCGTGCCCCGGCCGCAAATTTCACTTGCACCCCCTGACCTACCGCCGGACGCCATGTTCGACAGGGTCAGGGGGACGTTTTTGCGGCCGGGGCGGCGCAAATTAAAGGGCAGGTGGCAGGCCGCCATTTTTTTTGGCCCGCCTGCCAGCACTTGCCCCCTCGCGCCTCCTCCTGTGGGGTGCCGGCCGCGATCAGTCAGCCCGGCACTCCTACGTGCCGACGCGCATGGCACTGCTGCACGTAGCGCCGCGATATTCAATGGGAGCGCCCCAAGAGGGGGGGGGAGCGCTTCCAGTAGTGCCCCGCCTCCTGCTTGGGGCGCTACCATTCAATTTCAGGCGCGGGGATGCTAACTTTCTCGGGGTGCTAAAAGTAGCGCCCCAGCGAAGTTACCGCCCCAAAGCGGGTGCGAGCCAATTTTTCCTCCTTTAAAACCTACATCTGTGGTCACCTGTCCTGACATCACTTTATGTTGCTCGGTGTCAAATTTTGTTTGATAACGCTTCTATGAAGCGCCGTGGAACATTTTATTACATTAAAAGCGCTATATAAATGTAAGTTGTTATGGGTGTTGTGCTGTACATTATCAAGGAATTAACAGGTACTCAAATCTCAGTCAATGTGTAAGCATCTGCTCGTCAGCATTCTCTGTAAGAGCCTTTACTATTATGTCTTTAATCATAGAGGATTGCCAGCTAAGACTTCAGTGGACACTGGACTGGATAAGAACTGTCGAATATTCCCATAGTCTTTAGTTCTGACAGGAAGTCACCCACGTACAATATCGCATCTTCAAGGTCTACTGAGAGGTAAACCTGATCGTTTCATTCAAAAGTCTTATTGGATTCTGTAACAACACAGCCTTAAAAAGGGCGAGGCCGATTTTAACTCCTGGGGGGGGGGGGAAACTGCATAGGGGCGGACACCAATCCCGCCGCGGGACGGTTAAATACCGCTAGTCAGCTGCTCGACCGCTTCTGGCAGGAAGGACAAAGATCGGGAATCAGAATAAGGCTGCCGGCAGCAAGCTAATTCCGGGATGTGGGGGTGGGGGATCTTCCGAGGGTCTCGCATCTGGGGAGGAGGGGGATAGCCTGGGGCAGCAGAGGCCCAGACTCTCCTTGTAAGACCATTAGGAGCAGTCCTGCTCCTCCAAACCCCACTTAGGAAAGTTTTTTTAAAAACTTAACTCAGTAGGCCTCACTGGCTTACCGACAGTAAGCACGAAACAGATAGGGTTTAGTATATGTACAAACAATCTTCCCGACAAATTAATCCAATGACATAGTAAACTGCAAAAAATTCTATATGTCACATAGGTATAATTCTGTATTGGTGACCCGCTCAGAAGGGGGGGGGTTAAGATTATGAGGAGAGATTACATAAACTAGGCTTGTATTTCCTGGAATATGGAAAGTCAAGGGATGATTTGATTGAGGTTTTTAGGATTTTGAAAGGAATGGATAAGGTAGAGAGAGACAGAGAAGCTTTTTCCACTGGTGGGGGAATCTAGGACAAGGGACTCGACCTTAAAATCAGAGCCAGGCCATTCAGGAGGGAAGTGAGGAAACACTTCTTCACGCAAAGGGTGGTAGAAGTATGAAACTCTCCCACAAAAGCAGTCGATGCCAGCTCAATTTTAAATTTGAGAGCGATAGATTTTTGCTAGACAAGGGTATAAAAGGATATGGAGCCAAGGCGGGTGGATAGGGTTAGGATGCAGTTCAGCCATGATCTCATTGAATGGCGGAAGAGGCTCGAGGGGCTGAATGGCCCACTCCTGTTCCTATGCCGTTGGGGGTTCTACATTTGCCCTGGGACCCCGATTCACCTTTATTAATGAGGCTACAGCTGGAAGTACGGAAAGGAAAATCGAACAGGGTGAAAAATGGGTGGCTGACCCGCCACAGCGCAAACAGTTCAAATCAAAACCCCGCATCCTACCAGGGAGGGCAGAAGGAAAACACTGGAGGGAGAGGCACCCCAGTGGATGTTCTGCATAAGACGTAGGAGCAGGAGTCGGTCATTTGGCCCCTCGAGCCTGCTCCGCCATTCAATAAGATCATGGCTGATCTGATCTTGGCCTCAACTCCACTTCCCTGCCCGCTCCCCATAACCCTTGACTCCCTTACCTTTCAAAAATCTGTCTATCTCCACCTTAAATATATTCAATGACCCAGCCTCCACAGCTCTCTGGGGAAGAGAAGTCCAAAGATTCACGACCCTCTGAGAGAAGAAATTCCTCCTCATTTCTGATTTAAAAGGGTGCCCCCTTATTCTGAAATTATGCCCCCTAGTTCTAGATTCCCCCATAAGGGGAAACATCCTCTCTGCATCTACCCTGTCAAGCCCCTTCAGAATCTTATATGTTTCAATAAGATTCCCTCTCATTCTTCTAAACTCCAATGAGTTTAGGCCCAACCTGCACAACCTTTCTTCATAAGACAACCCCTTCATCTCTGGAATCAACCTCGTGAACCTTCTCTGAACTGCCTCCAATGCGAGTATATCCTTCTTTAAATAAGGAGACCAAAACTGTACGCAGTACTCCAGGTGTGGTCTCACCAACGCCCTGTACAGTTGTAACAGGACTTCCCTGCTTTTATTCTCCATTCCCTTTGCAATAAAGGCCAACATTCCATTTGCCTTCCTAATTACTTGCTGTACTTGCATGCTAACTTTTTGTGATTCATGTACAAGGACCCCCAGATCCCTCTATACCTCAACATTTTGTAATCTCTCTCCATTTAAATAATAATTAGCTTTTTTATTTTTCCTACCAAAGTGGATAACCTCGCATTCTCCCACATTAAACTCCATCTGCCAGATTTTTGCCCACTCGCTTAGCCTATCTATATCCCATTGGAGATTCTTTGCATCCTCCACACAATTTGCTTTCCCACCCATCTTTGTATCATCAGCAAATTTGGCTACATTACACTCAGTCCCTTCATCCAAGTCATTAATATAAATTGCTTCATTTAAAGGTTAATACAGAGCAACATGAGCTGAAACCTGGGCCTCAGACTGTGCTCCCAGCCAGAGATTATTTGCAACATGAGGAGACTAAGGGGTGACATTTCTCTCAACTGTTTTGCCCTGTAATTGATGACCCGCTAACAAAATTGGCATTTCTGAGAATGCAATTTCAGTACAGGGTTAATTACAGTGGAAATAGGCATTCTCCAGTTTTTCAATAAAAGTGAAATTTCACTCTAAAAGAGGGGGAGAAAATAATACTTTGCAAAAAGAATTCCAACTGCTGCCATACAGTTGCAGTATAAATAGAACAGACACTAGGGGAAGAAATTCGGTGGCGCCCACTTTGGGGCGCTAACTTCGCTGGCGAGCTACTTTTAGCACCCTGAAAAAGTTAGCGCCCCTGCGCTGTAAATTCAGTGGTGGCGCCCCAAGCAGGAGGCGGGCGCGCTACTGGAAGCATTCCCCCCTTCCCTCTTGGGGCACTACAACTGAATATTGCGGCGCTATGTGCAACAGCGCCATGCACGCCGACACGTAACGCCGCGGTACTGCAGGCCCCTCTCCCCTGATTAAAGGGGAGGGGCCTAGCGCTGCGCGCACCGGGGCCCTGCTGGAACACCGAGGAGCGGGGTGCCGGGAAAGCGATTACGGCCGGCACCCCAAATAAAAAAGGGGAAGGGGGCAGGTGCTGGCAGTCGGCCCAAAAAAAATGGCCGCCCGACACCTGCCCTTTAAGTAGCGCCGCCGCGGTTGCATAAACGCCACCCTGACCCTGTCTGACATATCGTCCGCCGATAGGTCAGGGGGCGCAACCCAAATTTGCAGCCGGGGCGCGAGTGGGGCGCTGCGCATGGTGATGACGTCATTGCTGAAGGCGCAGCGCCACGGGGTGCTATCGGCTACCACCGCCGCTAACCTCCCGCTGAATTTTGTGCGAGGCGTTAGAGTCACCACGCCCGGGCGCTGGGGGCTTTGCGGCCCGTTAGCACACCCAGGAGTGTTAAACTCCATATACAGGGAGCTGAGCATGTTGCTTGTTGCTTATTACCAAGAGCTAAGTTCAACGCCCATCTGAAAGTGGCCCCATGAAATATTGTGCCCTCTTCCTTTATTTTTTGCCAATTTACCCTCCTCCTCTTCTGAAAGGGTTGACTCCTGCTGGCATTGGTTCCACAGAACCAGATGCCCACCCTAGTATCTTACCCAAATTACAATTCCGCCTATATGTGAGTGTTTGCAGCCAAGCCCAAATCTCTCTTCACACATAAACTTTCCAGCTGATGTGTGCACATGAAAAAAAGAAAGAACTTGCATTTATACAGCACCTTTCACCACCTCAGGATGTCCCAAAGCGCTTTACAGCCAATGAAGTACTTTTTGAAGTGTAGTCACTGTTGTAATGTAGGGAACACAGCTGCCAATTTGCGCACAGCCAGCTCTCACAAATAGCAATGAGATAAATGACCAGATAATCTGATTTTAATGATGTTGGTTGAGGGGCATATGTTGGCCAGGACACCAGGGTTAACTCACCTGCTCTTCCGTCGAATAGTCCCATGGGATCTTTCAAGTCCAACTGCGAGGCCTCAGTTTAACGTCTCATACAAAAGACAGCACAGCACTGCCTCAGTACTGCACTGAAGTGTCAGCCTAGATTAATGTGCTCAAGTTTCACAGAGTGGGACTTGAACCCATAACCTTCTAATCTCAGAGACGGGAGTGCTACCACTGGGCCACAGCTGACACCGGGCTGTGGGTGGGGGAGTGGGGTGGTGGGGGGCTGTGGAAGTGTCACTGAATTACATTCAGGAATGGAAACCCTGACTGATTTTTCCCTCCCTGCCCTTACTGCCACTGCAGCTGAGATAAGCTCAGTCAGCACAAGCTGGGAATTGAACTTGAGACCTTCTGGGTCTGCATGGCTCAGTTATATGCTGTCCTCAGCAACTGAGTCATTAAGAGAGCTTGTCCCCTTTTTTAGGTCTCCTTTCATCATTCACCATACATAATGGAGGAGAAAGGTTCTGTCAGCTGTGGGTCAGTTGGTAGCACTCTCGCCTCTGAGTCAGAAGGTCATGGGTTCAAGTCCCACTCCAGAAACTTGAGCACAAAACTCTAGGCTGACACTCCAGTGCAGTGCTGAGGGAGTGCTGCACTGTCGGAGGTGCTGCCTTTCGGATGCAATGTTAAACCGAGGCCCCGTCTGCCCTCTTAGGTGGACATAAAAGATCCCATGGCACTATTTCGAAGAAGAGCAGGGGAGTTATCCCCTGTTGTCCTACCCAATATTTATCCCTCAATAAGACATAACAAAAAAACAGATTATCTGGTCATTAACACATTGCTGTTTGTGGGAGCTTGCTATGTGCAGATTGGCTGCTGCGTTTCCTACATTACAACAGTGACAGCACTTCAAAAAGGACTTCATTGGCTGTAAAGCGCTTTGGGAACGTCCGGTGGTTGTGAAAGGCGCTATATAAATGCAAGTCTTTTTTCTTTCTAACATTGCCTGTCTCTCTCTCTCTCCCTCTGATGCATCTGCCAATTCCACTGTTGGTGCAATAGCTTGCAGTCAATGTGAGCAAATTGGAGGGACAAGCCTTAGATTTCTTCCCTCCCTCTCCTGGATTTGTCTCTGTATCTCCTTACAAGGGCAAGGCTCTGGTTTGGGAGCCAAGTAACTGTGTGGGAAATTTATAGGTAGAAATCTACC
The DNA here is from genome assembly GCA_030390025.1 of Squalus acanthias. Lineage (NCBI taxonomy): Eukaryota > Metazoa > Chordata > Chondrichthyes > Squaliformes > Squalidae > Squalus > Squalus acanthias. The sequence continues at coordinate 15,369,873 of CM059429.1, forward strand.
CTATGACACAGCAGATTGGGAATTCGGAGTACATAATACATTTTTAAAATGCAAGGTTATGGAAGCTTGTCTTGTTTAAACGCTAATATATTTCAAGACTTGGACAGAAACAATTAAGAAAAAAACTGCACCATTCGGCAGACAAAGGGGTAGAAATTAGGTCGCGCCCCATTTGGGGCGCAAATATCGTCCGGACGCAAATATTAGCGCCTGGCGCTAATTATCGGCACTGATGGGAAACTTCACTTTTAGCGCCCCGGGAGGTGAGTGGAACGCTAAAGCAGGCGCTGCACACCTCTCTTAAGGCGCAAAGGCCGAGCAGTGAGGCGCTAACTCGGAGCGCTGGCGAAGCTCATGTAATGTCAGTCAGCAATGGAACACACACACAATGGCACGGGCCAGTTCTTAAAGGGGATGGTTAATCTTGCTTTCCATCCACATCCTGTTCATTGCTGCCTTGAATCTCGGCCTGGAGAGACTTGCACATCAAATGTGCTGGAAAGAACAATGGAGAGCACCAGGCAAAGAGGTCAGAGTGCAGCTCCCACGGTCTCTGCTAAATCGATACAAGGAATGGCAAATCAAAATGAACCTGCAAAGTGCTGCTCAGTACCCAAAACTCCTTCACACAACGTTGAATCTCTCCAGAAGTCTCTCCCTCTCTCTCTCAGAATGCGTAGTTCAAAAATGCCACCAACAATAAAAGACAGGAAGAGGCCCCCTTTAAATAGCGCCCCCCCCCAGCCCCACAGCGATTGATAACGTTCCAGTCTTCTGGTCGTTGGAAGCGCCAGGCGGTAAGGCAGGGGGCGCCACTCAATTTCCGCTACGGGGCGCCCCAAGGGCGTTGCACCATGGAATGACGTCACAATCTGCGCGCGCAGGTGGTCGCAGCGGTAAGTTTTAGCGCCGCCGCACAATCTCAAGTTAAGTTCTCGAGCGGCGCAAACATCGCTGCGCCCGGGCGTTAGCGGCTTTGCGCCCCATTAGCGCCCTCTTAAGGCGCTAACGGGTGGCGCAACCAAGTGAATTTTTACCCCAAAGTGTCATAATTTAAGTAGAGATGACATTCATTTGATGCGATCCATCCTCCCTGGGGGATTAAAGAAAGGGTGGGTGACAATGGACGCAAAATAATTATCTATTGGATCCAAAAGTAAAAGGTAATTACCGTATCTTATACAGCACAGAGTAATGTAATGGAAAGAAATGGAATCCAGAAAACGGTATGAAACCCATGTCCAGCAATTTTAAATGTGTTTGCTAGCAGGGTATGTAGGTATATGTAGGGTATGCTGCTCTCAGCAACTGAGTTATTAAGGGAGCTTGACCCCTTTTTTAGGTCTCCTTTCATCATTCACCATACACAATGGAGGAGAAGGGTCCTTTGTGACTGTGACAAAGGTAAACAATCCCTCCTCGTCCTTCTTGACTTGTCTGCAGCCTTTGACACGGTTGACCACTCCATCCATCTCCAACGTGTCTCCACCGTCGTCCAGCTGGGTGGGGCTGCACTCGCCTGGTTCCATTCTTATCTATCTAATCGTAGCCAGAGAATCACCTGCAACAGCTTCTCTTCCCGCTCCCGCATCATTACCTCTGGAGTCCCCCAAGAATCTATTCTTGGCCCCCTCCTATTTCTCATCTGCATGTTGCCCCTTGGCGACATCATCCGAAAACACAGCGTCAGTTTCCACATGTACGCTGACAACACCAAGCTCTACCTCACTATCTCTTCTCTCGACCCCTCCACGGTCTCTAAATTGTCAGACTGCTTGTCCGACATACAGTTCTGGATGAGCAATAATTTTCTCCAATTAAATATTTGGAAGACCGAAGCCATTGTTTTCGGTCCCCGCCACAAACTCCGTTCCCTAGCCATTGACTCCATCCCTCTCCCTAACATCTGTCTGAGGCTGAACCACACTGTTCGCAACCTTGGTGTCATATTTGACCCTGAAATGAGCTTCCGACCACATATCCGCAGCATAACAAAGACCGCCTACTTCCACCTCTGTAACATCGCCCATCTCCGCCCTTGCCTCAGCTCATCTGCTGCTGAAACCCTCATCCATGCCTTTGTTACCTCTAGACTTGACTATTCCAACGCACTCCTGGCTGGCCTCCCACATTCCACCCTATGTAAACTTGAGATCATCCAAAACTCGGCTGCCCGTGTCCTAACTCGCACCAAGTCCCATTCGCCCATCTCCCCTATGCTCGCTGACCTACATTGGCTTCCAGTTAAACAGCACCTGAATTTCAAAATTCTCATCCTTGTTTTCAAATCCCTCCATGGCCTCGCCCCTCCCTATCTCTGTAATCTCCTTCAGCCCTACAACCCCCCGAGATATCTGCGCTCCTCTAATTCTGCCCTCTTGAGCATCCCTGATTATAATCGCTCAACCTTTGGTGTCCGTGCCTCTGTTGCCTAGGCCCTAAGCTCTGGAATTCCCTCCCTAAACCTCTCTGCCTCTCTACCTCTCTTTCCTCCTTTAAGACGCTCCTTAAAACCTACCTCTTTGACCAAGCCTGCCCTAATTTATCCTTATGTGGCTCGGTGTCAAATTTTTTGTCTTCTAATACTCCTGTGCAGCGCCTTGGGACATTTTACTACGTTAAAGACGCTATATAAATACAAGTTGCTGTTGTTGTTGTATTTTGGACAATTTTCAGATACAACCATTCTAGATATCTTGCCAGAGGAAGGTTAAGAGATCCAATTACAATTAGTTTACAATATGCAAGCGTACTACTGTATCACAGTTGGCCACTTGCCCTACACAATGGGCAGAGAGAATAAGTGGAAAATGGGCAGGCAAGTGAAGACATTACACAGACTTAGCTCTTCAAGTACAATTTGACTCCAAAGCAAAGCGGAACTGTTGGAGCAAATTTCCCACATTACAACAGTGACTACACTCCAAAAAAAGTACTTCATTGGCTGTAAAGCGCTTTGAGACGTCCAGTGGTTGCGAAAGGTGCTATATAAATGTAAGTCTTTCTTTCAAAGAAATGAAAACAATCCTGGGTGGGAGAATGACTTTGAATATCTCTGAAGTCAATTAGCACAGTATTGCGCATTCCTGATGAGTGTTGGAAATGTGTAAATGACCTTCAACACGTCCGAAACATTGCAAGCAATGAAAACAATTTAAAAAAAAGGCACAACTTACTGAGGAAAATGCGACTGTGGGCCGAAAAAAAAAGTTGCAAAAATTATCAATGTTCTACCACACCAACCTGAAACCTCATCTGATTCAAGCAATGTCAGTGAGTTCCAGATGACTTCCTTTTTAAAAAAAAAACGAGTAACATGTAACGTTGATTAATTTCATCTAATGCCAATGCAAGTTCTATACTGTGCACCGCAATATTATACCAGCACATGTCCTGTGTTGTTAGAGTGAGTCAGAGCATATGCCCCATTTGTAATGACAGTAAAATTTCACAATGTATTGCTGGATAATACAAGATCACAAGACAGGCTCAGATAAGTAAAGTACTTTGACCCATTTGATCTCATCCTGTGAGATAACCAATTCTAGCATCTTCTTCATAACCGTTTCTTAAATGAGTCAACCAGCCTTCCTGCCAGCCCGCTCGAGCTGTTGATCATCCTCTTCATAAAGATATGCTTCCTCGTGCATGTCCAAAATTTGCTCTTCGGCAACCTAAACTTGTGCCCTTGTGCCCTGCTTGCTTGGCATATCCAAATGTATCGATCTGGATTTATTTTCTTTTTCCCCAGAAGTAGGCTGAAAATCCTCGCAGATTGCCTGGGGAGGGAGGGAGGGAGGAGAGAAAATTAACTGAGGGTGTTTCCTCCTGAACCAGACTTGCAATTGCCATGACGGATCGCACCCAAGATAAGATCCATGAGTTAGATGGTACTGCCCTTCAAACAGAAGAGCAGAGCACAGGATGTGGGTGGGGAACAGGGAAAGTGAAGGGAAGACAGGTGAAAGAAGAATAGGTGGGAAAAAAGTTACAAAGATTAACATGTATTGCTTGTCATTTAGCAAATGAAAGAAAAAAGAAGAAAGAATTGCATTTCTATAGCGCCTTTCACGACCACCGGACGTCTCAAAGCGCTTTACAGCCAATTAAGTACTTTTTGAAGTGTAGTCACTGTTGTAATGTAGGAAACACAGCTGCCAATGTGCGCACAGCAAGCTCCCACAAACAGCAATGTGATAATGACCAGATAATCTGCTTTTGTTATGTTGATTGAGGGACAACTATTGGCCAGCACACCAGAGATAACTCCCCTGCCCTTCTTCGAAATAGTGCCATGGGATCTTTTACGTCCACCTGAGAGAGCAGACGGGGCCTCGGTTTAACATCTCATCCGAACCTCTGATGGTGCAGCGCTCCTCTGGAGTGTCAGCCTAGATTTATGTGCTCAAGTTCCTGGGGTGAGGACATGAACCCACAGCCTTCTAACTCAGAGGCGAGTGTGCTACCCACTGAGCCACAGCTGACACTTATTCATTGCACAAAGTGTAATGAATAAATATATATAAGGAGTCAGTTAGCAGAACGTAATGGCCCAGAAATTAAAGACTGAGTGTTGACGCGGGGGTAAGGCTTCCCCGCGATCTCTCACTCCGTGTTGGCTTTTTCAGTTCCAGCTCGCACGAACTTGATGTTCTAGACATCAGCTGGGCAGTGCTTGCGTATCCCACCGGCGTAGTGAATTCGTGCGAGCTGTGGGATCACGTGACTCAGTTAGAGCCAATGGCAGCACACCATCTTCCATTCATAAGTTTCACATACGTGCTGTGAAAGCTATGAATCTTACACCCCCCCAAAATAACAGCTAAACCTCAATTAAATTAAAAAAAAACCCCATCACATTAATAAAATAAGTATAGTTAAATAAATTAACCATTTTAAATAAAAAATTAAATTTTTGAAAAAATTTAAAATCTTTTAAAAAGTTATAAAAATAGACTTACCTGTCTTTAAAGTCTCTAAAAAAGATATACCTGTTAAAAAAAATTCAAAATAACACTTAATTCACTACTTACCTTGTTAAAAGTGGGTCTTACTCCTCCTTTTTCCATTTCTAAAATCTTCCGTCCTTACCTGCGCGTCCAAAGCACTAAGTGCACAGCGTGCGCGCAGCCTGTCAGCCTGTAGCGCGCACGCGGTGCACCGAGCAACCGCCCCCTTTTCCAAAAACCAAGTGCCGGTTTTCAGCGCATGCGCAGTGCATGCAGAAAACCGGCAATTGGAGACAGAATACGCGAGAGTACGCAGTGCGTACTCTCGCGTCGCGGGACTAATTTTTGGGCCAATGTATTACAGCTTAGCGCATTCATAGTACATTTTGGCTTCGGCTTTCTGGAGCTTGGAGGCCCAAAATATCTTGGAAGGAATGGCCAAAAGAAAGAAAGCAAGGTCCAGAAGAGGAGCAAAACTCGAGGGAGGGTGTGCTCCTCGAGGCAAAACATTTTGGAGATATTTCTACAGAACATTTATTGAGTAATTTTACGCATGGGGGTAAATTTTCAACTTTCCTCTCCGGTGTAAAACTGGCTTTGCAGATCAGCTGCCCGTTAGAAAGAAAGAACTCGGATTTATACAGAACTTTTCATGACCTCTGGACGTCCCAAAGCGTTTCCACAGCCAATGAAGTACTTTTGAAGTGTAGTCGCTGTTGTAATGTAGGGAAACACGGCAGCCAATTTGCGCACAGCAAGCTCCCACGAACAGCAGTGAGATAAATGACCAGATAATCTGTTTTAATAATGTAATGAGGGATAAATGTTAGCCAGGACACTGGGAGAGCTTCCCTGCTCTTCTCCGAATAGTGCCACGTCATCAATTTACATCCATGTGAGAGGGCAGATGGGGCCTCAGTTTAACATCTCATTTGAAAGATGGCACCTCCTACTTTACGCAACGGTGGCATCCTATTTGACTCCAAACTGAGCTGCCGACTCTGTATCCTCTCCGTCACAAAGACTGCCAACTTCCACCTCTGTAACATTGCCCACCTGCACCACTGCCTCAGTCCATCCACTGCTGGAACCCTCATCCATGCCTTTGTCACCACCAGACTCGACTATTCCAATGCACTCCTAGCCAGCCTCCCATCCACTACGCTCCATAAATGAGCTCAATCCAAAACTCCGCTGCCCATATCCTATCCCGCACAAGTCCTGTTCGCCCACCCACCCCTGGGCTCGCTGACCTATATTTGCTCCTGGTCCGCCAGCACCTCAAATTTAAAATTCTCATCCTTGTGTTTAAATCCGATCATGACCTTGCCCCTCCCTATTTCTGTAACCTCACCCTCCGAGAACTCTGGTTTGCTTCAACTCTAGCCTCTTGTGCATTCCCCACTCCTTTCACCCCACCATTTGTGGCTGTGCCTTCAGCCATCTAGGTCCTACGGTTCGGCATTCCTTCCCTAAACTTTGGCCATCTCTTCACCTCCCTCTCCTCCTTTAAGACCCTCTTTAAAACCCATCTCTTGGACCAAGCTTTTAGTCAACCCTTCTAATATCTCCTTCTTTTGCTTGGCATCGATCTTTGTCTGATTATGCTTTTGTCAAGCGCCTTCAGATGTTTATCTACGTTGAAGGCACTATATAAAAGCAAATCGTTGTTGTTGTTTCATACTTCCAATAAAGTCAGGATTGAGTTTGAAAATTCTTGCAATTGAACTATGAAGCAAAATCAATTCTTCACATCTCCATAAATTTGATCCGTATTTTGCTAATTATACATTCATATTGCGTATTCAGATGGGTTTTCATAGTGAATCTCTCGGAAAAGAGATCTGGGAGAAATAGTACAAAAATACAATACTTAACATAATGGCCTGCTGATTGAGTCTAATGGCATCTGAGAATGGATGGTGTGAAAACAAAAGAGGTACATTTCCCCTTAGAAACAACTGATCGAGACAAAAGAGGACACAAGCTGTACTCGGGCCAAAAATGCTTGGCTATTCCTGAGAATGTCTCTGCTTTCAAAAGGTTTTTGAATTAATCTCAGTGCTAATCTCATTACAAGGCATTAACGCATTGACAAAAATGGAGGTTGGCTCCCACTTGCGGCCACACCACCTTGGGAAGCATTGAGCAGATCCAAGGCAGTTCCCCACTGACGGGAGGGAGGTGTCAGAGGTAGCCAAGCTACTCATACACCTCCTACCAGACTGTCCCATAGATGCACTGGCTAAGGCATGGCTGGAGGTTGCTGCCTACCCTCACAGTCGGGAAACTGTGCAAGGCTATCAACACGGGAAAGGCTGTGAAGAGGGAGCAGAAAATGAATAAAAAATTATAAACATTCCGACTTTGTAGACTTTTCTATGAGGGATTAGAAATAAAATCAGAACGTGCTAGAAATTCACAGCAGGGTGTTTAGTATCTGAAAGAGAAAAATAGTTTAATGCTTCGGGTTTAACAAACCAAATATCAAATATTATCACTTCTGGAGCTCTCCCCCTTCTAACCCACTGCCTCCAATCTCAGCATCTCCAAGCGACGTTCTGTATTTTCCTACCTTCTCCCCAAGGTTGACAAGCAAGGTGGATCCATTGATTCAGCTTGCCCCTGTTCCACTTTGTCTCCTTTGTCATTTTTACCTCTATCAGGAACTAGAGCCCCTCGACCTTACTGTGAACTAGTTTCTGGGCGGAATATAGATTAATTTGCGCGGGTGACTTTAAGTCGCAGCAATGTTTCATTGTCTTCCCACACATGCTTTGATACATGTCTTTGGCGAACTATGACACTTCAAACGCCTCAGAGGTATGTTCAGAGCAATCGAGACGCTTCATAAAGTCACTGGGGTAGATCTTAACTTTGTGCGATAGTGTAAAAGGGGTGATGGTGAGTAGGCAGACCCCATGGGTGATGGTGAGTAGGCAGCACCCATGGGTGATGGTGAGTAGGCAGCACCCATGGGTGATGACAAGTAGGCAGCACCCACGGGTGATGACAAGTAGGCAGCACCCACGGGTGATGGCGAGCAGGCAGCCCCTTTTACGTCTCTCTCGATTTTGACTTCGATGGAAATAAAAATCGGGGGGGGTTGTAAAGCGGGCTACCGATTCGGTCTCACCCGTTTTACACTAACGCACAAAGTCAATATCTACCCAATTGTACGATTAGTTTCCAGAACAATTCAGTGATAATTAGCGAGTGAACTCAAGCCACTTCAGGTCAATCCATTTCAAAGGCAATCACAACACGGCCACATCAGAAGCTATATGCCTTCCAGCCTACGATAACAACAGAGTGTAGCATGTGAATGCACAAGTTGCTGCAGGACTGCAAGCGCCAGTATATTATGGATCACTGCAGTATCATTAGAATGATAGGGATGAAATGGTTGCAGAAATTTAAAGGGAAGAAGTGGACATCTTGTATTGTTACCAAAAGTAAATATAATGATATTATACTTTCCGGGCCTTATTTTTGCGAGCGTTAGAAATAAAAGCTCTTTGCCCAGGTTTAGGCGTTTCTGCTGAGCCACTCACAGGTCATTTTCAGCTCTACTGAATACGATTGATCCCTCGTCGTTGTTCCCACACCGCCAAACAGCAAATTCTCACTTTTACTAAGTGGTTGCCTGTTATTCCACATTCTTGCAAAATAATGAATAAACATGCCAGTCCTCCAGAACAGTGCAATAGTCAACTCTGGAATGTTGGGGCCCCGGCCACTACCTTGTGCCTGTAAGGAATGTGTAGAATTCGCAAAATTATCGCGATTTTATAAAAATAAGAAGGAGACATAAAGTTTCGTATAAACAGCTTTATTTCAGCAGAATGCTGTCAGGTTTCAAAACGGACACAAACAGCCTGTAAAATGGCCGCCACGCCTCATGGCAGAAAGTTCTAGACTTTCAGTAGGCAGACAAGATGGCGTTCCAATAAACATTTGTGCAAGATCGAAAAGATCCAACATGATGAGATAATGACAAGACGCGATGGGTTTACACTTTAAACATGAATACTGAAATCGGTCTCCCAGGTGCAAACAAGGGCTATTGTACTGAGCGATCAAGGACCCATCCAAAGACATTAATATGCAAAATCCCCACGACTCTACGATGAGAGAGCCGTTTGCGGGTACTCACAGCAAGCATTTGGAAGCCCCAAAACCCCTCCAGGGAGACTACTAGCCGGTTCCACAATGGGAGAAATATTAACGGGTACTCAGACAGTTACGAGTGTCACCAAAACCCATTAAAGACTGAGATCACCCTATACAAGAAGTTTGAGCGCCAAAACCCTGACAAAAGATAGACATTAAGATTGGGCGGGAAAAGAGGAATTACAGCACTATAACTGTAAGGTACAACCGTCCATCTTTCTCTTGCTGCTTTGACTCGCTGGAAGGCTGCTGAACTTTTATTCTCTTGCCTGATGGCTCTGGACTCTGATCCGCTAGGATCAACCTCGTGGCTTGCCGCGAAGATCTGTGGAGAACTGGGCTGTGAGGCCTGGAAGCGGGCGCACCATCCCGAGAAGTCGGTAAACGGTGTTGGAACCGAAGGCCCGAGAGGAGATGAGATGAGATGAGATGAGATGAGAAGAGAAGAAGACGACAATACGTATCGCCACGGTCAGTAAGCCCCGACCGCGCCTGTAAGTCGAATAAACACTTCTTCGAATTTTATCGGCTACTCCACAACTGGCCTAGGAAGACCCTTCTTCGAGTTCTATCGAACCGGTGTAGGGCACAGGAAGACTCTTTTTTGAGTAGTATCAGAACTCCGAGGACAACACAGATCTTCATGACAGCAGACGGCCCAGCCTGCTAGCCGGAGCAGAAACGAGTAAACAAGTGGGGTACAGAGACCCCTGATCAACACGTGGATAGTCAGGCGCTGCGGTAAAAACATCCGAGCAGAGTTTCGGAATTCTCCGAGTTATCACGAGTGGTGAGCATGAGTCTCGATCCTACAAATCTAGATTAGGACAGGTATTGATAGGGGAGGGTTTAAGTTTTAAGGATAATTATAATGTGTGTCCCCTTTTACGATGTGTCGTGCGCTCCTCGTTTCCCTAAAATTAGTTTCATAACTGTGTGTAAGATTGTACTGTCGTTAATCTGTGCTTATGACATGTGTCTCGTAATCTTGAATAATATGCAATAAAGATTTTCCATTTCGCACTATTCAACCGGGTCTACCTGAGTCTTCTCTGCATTATTGGTCTCGCACCTAAGTCCAGTGTCAGAACCGTAAGGGCGAGTGGGTCGAACCACTCACAGGTGTCTAGTATTACCAGGCTGGCTGGAGACCAGAGCAGGCAACAAGGCCTAACCCCGCACTAGCACCCAGGCTAAGCACAGAGCCGCAGGTCACCCCTTACAAATGGCTGGTAGAAAGCTGATGGTGAGATTGTGGGTGTTTCCTGTGATGCGAAGACTGACTGCCCTTATCATTTATCTACAGAAGCACCCAGGGGAAGTGGCAATTGCAAATTAAGGTCATGCCTATTAGCAGCCACCCAGAGCAATGCAATTTCAATCAAAGGCTAAAACCAATGAAAGTCCAGATATTGTGCTTGTAACGTGGATGCTCCAGTCAATCTGCTTTCACATAAATATTAGTATCAGTTCTGGCAGAAGGGATGATAGGTTGAGGCCAAGGGGTAGAAATTAGGTCGCGCCCCATTTGGGGCGCAAATATCGTCCGGACGCAAATATTAGCGCCTGGCACTAATTATCGGCACTGACGGGAAACTTCACTTTTACCGCCCCGGGAGGTGAGTGGAGCGCTAAAGCAGGCGCTGCACACCTCTCTTAAGGCGCAAAGGCCGAGCAGTGAGGCGCTAACTCGGAGCGCTGGCGAAGCTCATGTAATGTCAGTCAGCAATGGAACACAGACACAATGGCACGGGCCAGTTCTTAAAGGGGATGGTTAATCTTGCTTTCCATCCACATCCTGTTCATTGCTGCCTTGAATCTCGGCCTAGAGAGACTTGCACATCAAATGTGCTGGAAAGAACAATGGAGAGCACCAGGCAAAGAGCTCAGAGTGCAGCTCCCACGGTCTCTGCTAAATCGATACAAGGAATGGCAAATCAAAATGAACCTGCAAAGTGCTGCTCAGTACCCAAAACTCCTTCACACAACGTTGAATCTCTCCAGAAGTCTCTCCCTCTCTCTCTCAGAATGCGTAGTTCAAAAATGCCACCAACAATAAAAGACAGGAAGAGGCCCCCTTTAAATAGCGCCCCCCCCAGCCCCACAGCGATTGATAGCGTTCCAGTCTTCTGGTCGTTGGAAGCGCCAGGCGGTAAGGCAGGGGGCGCCACTCAATTTCCGCTACGGGGCGCCCCAAGGGCGTTGCACCATGGAATGACGTCACAATCTGCGCGCGCAGGTGGTCGCAGCGGTAAGTTTTAGCGCCGCCGCACAATCTCAAGTTAAGTTCTCGAGCGGCGCAAACATCGCTGCGCCCGGGCGTTAGCGGCTTTGCGCCCCATTAGCGCCCTCTTAAGGCGCTAACGGGTGGCGCAACCAAGTGAATTTTTACCCCCAAGAATTTGGTAGTCACCAGCAAAGTCTTTTTATGAGTATCACAGACTACCTGTGTACTGGTTCTTTGTCTCGATTTTACAATTCCCCTCCTCATTTTCAAATCCCTCCATGGCCTCGCCCCGCCCTATCTCTGTAACCTCTTCCAGCCCTACGACCCTCCGAGATATCTGCGCTCCTCCAATTCTGGCTTCTTGCGCATTCCCGGTTTTCATCGCTCCACCATTGGCGGCCGTGCCTTCAGCTGCCTAGGCACTAAGCTCTGGAATTCCCTCCCTGGACCGCTCTGCCTCTCTCTCCTCCTTCAAGGCGGTCCTTAAAAACTAGCTCAAAAACAAAAGCAAAATACTGCAGATGCTGAAAATCTGAAATAAAAACAGAAAATGCTGGAAATCCGCAGCAGATCAGGCAGCATCTGTGGAGAGAGAAACAGAGTTAACATTTCAGGTCGATAACCCTTCGTCAGAACTTTCTGACGAAAGGTCTTCGACCTGAAACGTTAACTCTGTTTCTCTCTCCACAGATGCTGCCTGACCTGCTGAGTATTTCCAGCATTTTCTGTTTTTATTTCTTCAAAACTAACTCTTTGACCAAGCTTTTGGTGACCTGTTCTAATCTGATAACGCTCCTGTGATGCGCCTTGGAATGTTTTACTACGTTAAAGGAGCTATATAAATGCAAGTTGTTATAGGTTAATGTACTCTAATGGGATTATTGATCGGAGCTGTACCAGCACATGGGTGCATTATATCATACCAGGTTCTCTGGGAAAGCCAGTAATGGCACAGAATCTTTGCAGTGCAGCCAAGCATTTCTCTGCAGTCATGCGGAAATGAACAAACCTGCCAGTCTTCTGGAATAGTCAGCTCCTGAGGGCGTCTCGACCAATACTTCCTGAAGCCTAGAAAGGCACAAGAGCCAACGAAAGAAAAAAATGAATGATTGCCCTGACTTTTAACAGCTACAGACAGAATAGTTGGAGTAGCTGATGATCTCTTAAGCATGAAGCCAGCAACGCACATATGTCTGTAATTACCTCCTGGGTGAACCTGTACCTTGTTGTGCGCCACTGCTCCTTTCAAATCAAGCACTGCAGTTCGTCTGCCGATTGCAACAGCCTTTCCCATGGACAAGACCTTCCCCTTGCCGCCCTCCTCCTTTGCGGATGAATCTCTTGGTCTTTCTGCTTCTCCTCAGATGGCAGGGGAAAGGCAGCACAGTGGTTATGTTACTGGACTAATAATCCAGTAGGCCTGAACTAATGAGCCAATGAGGCATGAGTTCAACAACAACAACAACAACAACTTGTATTTATATAGCGCCTTTAACGTAGTAAGACGTCCCAAGGCGCTGCACAGGAGTATTTTAAGACAAAAAATTTGACACCGATCCACATAAGGATAAATTAGGGCAGGTGACCAAAAGCTTGGTCAAAGAGGTAGGTTTTAAGGAGCGTCTTAAAGGAGGAAAGAGAGGGAGAGAGGCGGAGAGGTTTAGGCAGGGAATTCCAGAGTTTAGGGCCTAGGCAACAGAAGGCACAGCCGCCAATAGTGGAGCGATTATAATCAGGGATACTCAAGAGGGCAGAATTAGAGGAGCGCAGATATCTCGGGGGTTGTAGGGCTGAAGGAGATTACAGAGATAGGGAGGGGCGAGGCCATGGAGGGATTTGAAAACAAGTATGTGAATTTTGAAATTGAGGCGCTGTTTAACCGGGGGGTCAATGTAGGTCAGCGAGCACAGGGGTGATGGGTGAACGGGACTTGGTGCGAGTTAGGACACGGGCAGCCGAGTTTTGGATGACCTCAAGTTTACGTAGGGTGGAATGTGGGAGGCCAGCCAGGAGTGCGTTGGAATAATCCCATCATGACAGCTGGGGAATTTGAATTCAGTTAATTAAATAAATTTGGAATTAAAAAGCTCGTGTCAGTAATGGTGACCATGAAACTACCAGATTGCAGTAAAAACCCAGCTGGTTCACTAAGGTCCTTTAGGGAAGGAAATTAGTGGCCTACACGTGTGACTCCAGACCCACAGCAATGTGGTTGACTCTTAACTGCCCTCTGAAATGGCCTAGCAAGACACTCGGTTGTCAAGAAGGTGGCTCACCACCACCTTCTCAAGGGGCAATTAGGGATGGGCAATAATTGCTGGCCTTACCAGTGACGCGCCACATCCCGTGAATGAATATTAAAAAAATTCCCTCTGCAAATGACAGTCTGCACTTTTCGCAATACTGTCCTATTTTAAGTGGTGTCCTGAGGAGTACCTGCTAACATGCTGAGGCATTAGAAATATATCTTCAACATGCCAAAAATCCATTCAATAAATACGTATACAAATAGACAAGTACTATCCATCACAGTTGTGCCTTTAAGGGTCCTCAGGATTAAGCAGAAGAGCCATTTCTTAAGGTTGCAGGCACTGATGACCACGAACCAACCTTACAGTCTTTCTTCTCCCTCAAGCACATGGGTCATAGATGATTAAGGCAGAATGAAGCAGTTGTGTGTGAAGTCAGGATAATTCTGATTATATTTTTGGCATGATGAACTACTTCATGCATATTCAAGAATGGAATAGCTTCCTATAAGAGACTTGAGCACAAAATCCAGGCTAACGCTTCAGTGCAGTACTGAGGGAGTGCTGCACTGTCGGAGGTGCCGTCTTTCTGATGAGACAGTTAAACTGAGGCCCCGTCTGCTCTCTCAGGTGGACATAAAAGATCGCACGGCACTATTTCGAAGAAGAGCAGGGGAGTTATCCCCGGTGTCTTGGCCAATATTTATCCCTCAACTAACATCACTAAAACAGATTATCTGGTCATTATCACATATCTCTGTAATCTCCTCCAGCCCTACAACCAATGTTCCCTGCGCTCCAGGGGTCCTGCGCAGCCGGTTTGCTGGCTTTTAAATAGAAAAAAACCACGCGGCCTGAAAAAAATGACAGGGAACATTGCCTACAAACCTCCGAGATCTCTGCGCTCCTCCAATTCTGGCCTCTTGAGCATCCCCGATTTTAATCACTCCACCATTGGTGGCCGTGCCTTTTGTTGCCTAGGCCCTAAGCTCTGGAATTCCCTCCCTAAACCTCTCCGCCTCTCTACCTCTCTTTCCTCCTTTAAGATGCTCCTTAAAGCCTACCTCTTTGACCAAGCTTTTGGTCATCTGCCCTAATATCTTCTTATGTGGCTCAGTGTCAAATTCTGTTTGATAATCGCTCCTGTGAAGCGCCTTGGGACGTTTCACAACTTTAAAGGCGCTATATAAATGCAGGTTATTGTTGTTGTAGATGGAGTTAAGCTGCAGATCAGCCAGGATCTAATTGAATGGCGGAACAGGCTCGATGGGCTGAATGGCCTACTCCTGTTCCTATGTTCCTATCCTCATGGCTAGTATTAAGCCAGTGGCAATTACGAGTGGGAGTCTTTAGCTCACTCTAGCCCCAATTTTAACTCGGAGCGTGAATCGGGTGGGCAGCCAGGGGTAGGGTGGGCAGCAAGCCCCCATGACATATTCGGCATGAGGCCAGGGCAATTTCAACTCCTGTGCCTCATTTTAATATGATTGATGGGCTGCCCTCCCTATCGCGTCGCGAATCAGGCAATCCGCTCACATGACACGTGCAATTTCTGGCATGACTCACAAGGCCTAGTTAAAGCGGGGATGCAGCTCTTAAAGCGAGTTTGCATCCCCTGCTTGGATTTTCCATTGGACAACTCTTGAAGACATTTTGCCTGCGGCGATGAGTCGAAGGGCTGCCCCACCGCTTTTCTGATGCTTCTCTGGAGGTCCTAGTGGAGAAAGTGAGAGAGCAACTGTTTCCCAGAAGCTGCAAGAGCGTCCCCAAGGCCACAAGGAAACCTGCCTGAACAGAGCTGGTTGATAGGGTCAATGCCACCACCCCCAGGGACTGGGTTCAATGCAGAATGAAGTTCAATGACCTTACAAGAATAGCAAGGGTGAAAACAGCTCTCCACCTGGAGTGCTGTGCACAGTTTTGGTCTCCTTAAATAAGGAAGGATGTGCTGGCCTTAGAAGGGGTGGAACAAAGGTTCACTCGATTGATTCCTGGGATGAGAGGGCTGTCCAATGAGGAGAGATTGAGCAGAATGGGCCTATACTCGCTGGAGTTTAGAAGAATGGGTGGTGATCTCATTGAAATGTATGAAAGTCTTAGAGGGCTTGACAGGGTAGATGCTGGGAGGATGTTTCCTCCTGGCTGGAGAGTCTAGAACCAGGGGTCACAGTCTCAGGATAAGGGGTCGGCCATTTAGGACTGAGCTGAGGAGAAATTTCTCCACTCAGAGGGTTGTGAATCTTTGGAATTTTCTGCTCCAAAGAGCTGTGGATGATCAGACGATGAGTATGTTGGGGACTGAGATCGCTAGATTTTTGGGCACTAGGGGAATCAAAGAATATGGGGCTCGGGCGGGAAAGTAAAGTTGATGCAAAAGTTCAGCCATGATCTTATTGAATGGCGGAGCAGGCTCGAAGAGCCATATGGCCTACTCCTGCTCCTATTTATTGGCCCAAAAATTCGGCCCTTCCCGCGTGAGTACACAATGTACTCACCGTATTGCTTCCCGAAGTGCCGGTTTCCTGCATGCACTGCGCATGCGCGGGAAACCGGAACTTCCGGTATGGTGAAGGGGGCGGTTCCTAGGTGAACCGCGTGTGCGCTAGAGGCTGCGCGCACGCAGCACACTTAGATTTTTTTTCAGGTTTCTACGCGAGGGTAAGTATTGAAGATACTACGCTAGTAAAAAGGAGGTGTAAGACCCCTTTTGAACAAGGTAAGTGGTTAATTAAGTATAATTTTAATTTTTTTTCAACAGGTTTATCTTTTTTAGATACTTTAAAGAAAGGTAAGTTTATTTTTATAACTTTTAAAAAGTATTTTAATTTTTTCAAAAATTTTAATTTTTGTTTAAAGTGGTTAATTTATTTAACTATAGTTATTTTATAAATGTGATGGTTTTTAAAAAAAATTTATTTTAAGTTTAGCTGTTCTTTTGGGACCGATTTCAATTCACAGATTTGGCAGGTCTCCTGTCAAATCTATGAATGAAAGATGGTCTGCTGCCATTGGCTCTCCATGGCCCACGTGATCCCAGGGGTCGCATCGCACTAACTGCGCCCCTGGAACACGCAAGCACTGTGCGCTGGCAGTTGGGAGAGGCCCAGGACCCGAAGTTCCCGTGGGCCCAAAACACAACGGCAGGCGCGGTAGGTAAGAGCGCGCGCGATCCTTACCCCCGCGGCAAACCGGACACGCGAATTTCTGGGTCATAATGTTTTTAACAGCTCTTGAGAAGAGTCCTGTCACCCCTCCTCTACAAGTCTCAACAATTCCCTCCCCTCCATCACGTCCTTCAGCATAAAACCACAAGGGCACACTGACACACTTCACTTTCTCATTCCAAACACACACACCACTTCCATTGCGTTCTTCACAACACACACTAACGCCATTCTCTTCTCACATCCTACCACTTGCACAACCGCCATCTACTCCCAGCACGCCTTCCTCAATTCATATTACACAAACATCTCTTTACATTCATCATCGCCCCCCCCCCATCCTCATTCCGTCTTCTTCGCCTCTCAAAACAAGCCCTACATATCTCCGCTTCCCTTTTCAACAGTCACTCATTAACTCTCACCCTCTCCTTCTGTCGGACTAGCCCGTGCATACTGTCAAGGAGTGGAACCAGGCCGGGGGAGGGGGAGGGGGAGGGGGAGGAGTCACCATCATCAACGTTCTCAAGCGAGTAGAGCAGCAGGTGCACAAAGCCAGTGAATCCTCTGAAATGGACACTGCCTCCTCCTGCTGTTTCCCAGTTGTTGCATAACTGCTACTGCTAAAATGATCAATGTCGTTCCTTCGGACATTTGTGAAAGAAGAGAAAGAAAGAACTTATATTTGTATGGTGCCTTTAACAACCTCGAGACCTCCCAAAGCGCTTAACAGCCAATGAAGTACTTTTGAAGTGTAGGGCGCGATCTTGCCAGCCCTGGGGAGGCGGGTATGGAGGCAGAACTGCCGGGAAAATGGCAGAATTTGAGGGCGGGTGCCGACCCGCCCCCAACCCGTCTCCGTGCCATCTTCCCAGGAGGCGGGTAGCCGTCCCGTGCCGGGTCCCGTCTCCTTGGAGGCGGGAAGGGATTACAGCCACTTAACTGCCTGTTAACGGGTAGTTAACAGGCAGAAAATAGGCTTATCACCATTTTGTCCACACAAGTGCGGGCTTCCCGAAGGCTCCGAACCCCACCGGGTCAGCAAGGTGAGTAGTGGGTCTGCGGGGGTCGGAGGGGTGCAAAAGTGCGCTGTGAAGGTAAGTGATGAGTGCAAGTGTGGAGAGGTGAGTATCTGAGGTAAGTGCAAAGTGTTAGAAAAAGTGTACTTACCTTTGTTTCTTCCAGCAGGCTTCATCGGTGGGTATGCGGAGAGTCTCGCACCTCCGCGGTAGAGATGACAGATGGCCGTTGCATTCTCCAATGCAACAACCATCTAATTTCTGCAAAAGAAAGATGTTTGATGAGGCCTTGAATTCAAGACCTCATCAGACTACAGAGAATGTCACTGTTTGACAGCTTCACAGAGCTGTCAAATGATGACAATTCATCTGTCAAACATTTTTGACAGATGAAACGTCATACGTTGACGTTCTCTGCAACCGGCTTTCCCTTAATTGGCCTGCTAAGCCCACTGGGCGGGCTTAACGAGGTCAATCAAGGAAAAATAGCGTGGGTTGGCCAGAAGTTGTTGGAGGCGGGACTGAAACCCGACAAGTGGGAGTCCCGCCTCCAAAAGCTCCCCATTGGCAAAATCACCCCCGTTGTCACTGTTGTAGAGGGATAGAATTGAAAAGCAGAGAAGTTATTTTAAATCTGTATAGAACCTTGGTTAGACCACACTTGGAGCACTGCGCACAGTCCTGGTCTCTATATTATAAAAAGGCTATAGAGGCACTGGAGAGGGTGCAAAAAAGATTTATCAGAATGATACCAGGACTGAGAGTTATACTTATTAGCGAAGATTGAAAAGGCTGGGGCTCTTTTCTCTCGAGAAGACTGAGGGGTGACCTGATAGAGGTCTTTAAGATTATGAAAGGGTTTGATAGGGTAGATACAGAGAGAGTGTTTCCACTTGCGGGGGAGACCAGAACTGGGGGCCAAAAATATAAGATAGTCACTAATAAATCCAGTGGAGAATTCAGGAGAAATTTCTTTATCCAGAGAGTGGTTAGAATGTGGAACTCGCTACCACAAGGAGTAGTTGAGGCGAATAACATAGATGCATTTAAGGGGAAGCTAGATAAACATTTGAGGGAGAAAGGAATAGAAGGTTATGTTGATGAAGAAGGGTGGGAGGAGGCTTGTGTGGAGCATAAACACCTGTTGGGCCGAATGGCCTGTTTCTGTACTGTAAATACTATGGCTCCGGCACGGCAAGAGAGCCCCAGGTGGGCAGAGGAAACGCTTCAAGGACACCCTCAAAGCCTCCTTGAAAAAGTGTAACATCCCCACCGACACCTGGGAATCCCTGGCCCAAGACCGCACAAAGTGGAGGAGAAGCATCCGGGAAGGTGCCGAACACCTCGAGTCTCTTCGCCGGGAGCAAGCGGAAGCCAAGCGCAGGCAGCGCAAGGAGCGCACGTCAACCCAAGCACCCCACCCACCTGCCCCTTCAACCACCGTCTGGCCCACCTGTGACAGAGACTGTAGGTCCCGCATTGGACTCATCAGTCACCTGACAACTCATTTTTAATGTGGAAGCAAGTCATCCTCGGTTCCAAGGGACTGCCTAAGAAGAAGAGTGTGCCATAATGCAGGAAACAACTAGAGTAAAGTCTGTTTATCACAGGAAGCAATATTTAAAACTTGTCCAAATGGACCTCAATTTCCAGTCAGTCATTGACAGTAAAATTTAAGATGGAAAGGAGTAATTTATGCTTTAATTATTGTTGACTTCATTGATAGTTAACAGCTTTGGTGGTAACCATTGACAAACACAAATAAACAACCTGGAATTCCCCTGTGTGTCGAGTGGAATTATGAGAATTGCGATTAATATGTAGGCCATTAACTTAGACAGAAAAAAGTGCCAACTGCTAGTAAATACACCATTACCCAATCTACTAACCGCAAAAATTCTGCTGCTCGCAATTCTACCCAACACACCAGGGAATGCCAGGTCTTGCTTATTTGCGTTTGTCATACTCATTTTTCAATTTCTCCTAAGCTGTATACAATAGAAACAAAACTGTGCCACCATCAGCGCAGTACTGAGGGAGTGCTGCACTGTCAGAGGCACCGTCTATTGGATCAGATGTTAAACCCCGTCTGCCCTCTCAGGTGAACATAAAAGATCCCATGGCACTATTTCGAAGAAGAGCAGGGGATTTTTCCCTGGTGTCCTGGGACAATATTTATCCCTCAACCAACATCACTAAAAACAAAGGCCCCGATCTTATCTCAGAGGTGGGGAGGGAGCAGGGGCGGGGACAATTTTGCGGCCGGGAAACTTGGAAGAACGAATTTGATGGCAGGACCTGATTACCATTTTTTTGTCTCTGTTTCCCGGCTGCAGCAAGCCAGATTGAAAGGCTGGCTGGCTGTTGGGCAGGTAAGCCTTTGGCACCAGGCCGCAGCCGGGGAGCGGAGAGGGATCAGAAATGCCGGGGGGAGGGGGAGGGGGTGGCAGGATTGGAAGCCAGAGGGGAGATCGGAGGCCAAGGCCGGGGAAGATCGGAGGCCAGAGAGGAGATCGGAAGGGTCGGGGGGAGGGGGGGGGGCGGGGGGAGATTGGAAGGGTCGGGTGGGTGTCCGATCATGGGGGGTGGGTGAAGCAGTTACGCTGGATCCAGCAGGTAAGTGGAAAGGCACTTACCTCCTGGATCTAGCAGTCCTCGTCTCCCTTTAGCTGCCGGGTTTCCCGAGGCCTGGGAAACCCAGCCGGCCAGGGTTAAATTTAAACTGGTGGTTAATTCTGAGGCACGCAGCCTCATTATAATATTTAAATGAGCCACCCGCCTTCTGTGAGCGGGTTGGTTGCCTGCCCTTCGTCACGCCTCCGTTAAAACCGAAAGTGGGCAGGTTGAAGGCGGGTTTCAGATTTTTAACATAGTTACGTCCCTGCTGACCCAAACCCCCCCTGTTTATGGGTATTAAAATTCCCCCAGATTATCCAATCATTATCACATTTGCTGTTTGTGGGAGCTTGCTGTGCGCAAATTGTCTGCCGTGTTTCCTACATTACAACAGTGACTACACTTCAAAGAGTACCTAATTGGCTGTAAAGCGCTTTGAGACGTCCGGTGGTCATGAAAGGCGCTATAGAAATGCAATTCTTTCTTCTTTTTTCTTTCTTTTGCTAAATGACAAACAATACATGTTTATCTTTGTAACTTTTTTTCCCACCTATTCTTCTTTCACCTGTCTTCCCTTCACTTTCCCTGTTCCCCACCCACATCCTGTGCTCTGCTCTTCTGTTTGAAGGGCAGTACCATCTAACTCACGGATCTTATCTTGGGTGCGATCCGTCATGGCAATTGGCTGTACATAAGAACATAAGAATCAGATGAGACGCTAACATAAGAACATAAGAATTAGGAGCAGGAGTCGGCCATACGACACCTCGAGTCTGCTCCGCCATTCAATAAGATCATGGCTGACCTTCGACCTCAACTCCACTTTCCCGCCCGATCCCCTAATCCCTTGATTCCCCTCGGGTCCAAAGATCGATCGATCTCAGCCTTGAATATACTCAACGACTCTGCGCCCACAGCCCTCTGGGGTAGAGAATTCCAAAGCACTTTAGGATGTCCGCCGGCGCTTTAGCCTGCCGTGCCACACAAACGTTGGAGTACTGGTCCGTGCCTGTCTTTCCCGGCACGATGAAATGCAGCCTCAGCTGTGCCACTGCCATTGGAGTCCCAAGTGGAGGCTGAGCCCCTCTCCACAGGGACGGAGCTACGCACATCTCCTCCAACTGGTAATTTCAAAGGAGTCTTTGGCACAGGCTTGGGACCAGGTCAGCTGGCATCTCTCTCTCTATTGGGAACGGTGCGTGCTACTGGGAGTAACCACGAATAAAGCAGGAACAAAAATAGTAAATACCCCGTAACAAAAAAAACATGAGCTGTGAAACAAGGTATTGCTTTTTGCAGCATTTCCCTACTTTTTTCTGAAGCTGCGATTTTAACCCAGCCCTCCAGGGTCGGGCAGTGTTAGGGGGGCGGGTGGGGGCGGAGTGGGGGCGAGGGGGGGATGATTAAAGCTGGGTTTGGTAACTTCCTGCACCGCTCCCCCCCCCCACCCCTGCCGCCCCAACAAACCATTCACGCCACTCGCCATTTTAACTGCTGATTTATTTTGGCTTCAGGACAGCCACCTACCCCAGACAAGCGGGGGGCCTAACTACAAAGGCAATGTCGCGCTCCGATGATGTCATTGCGACCCGCACGCGATTTTGACAGCAGGTCGGCCAAGGCCCAGACAGTCTCGGGTCAGCCAGCAAGACCGAAGGCTGGCAGCGAGCGGGGGAGGGCTAGGTGTGTTTTTAATTCTTTTTGTGACGGGGTTTCCTCGTGTTTGGGGTGCTCCTCCTGACCCAACAAGGAAAGCTTGGGCCTCCTCTGCCCCAGGCACCCACCCCTACTCCCCACCCCCTCCCTGGACCGCGATGGTCCCCTCCCCCTCACTTACCCGGCCGGGGATCGTTTCCTCGGGTCCTCAACAGCGGCCTGCGGTTTGGCGCTCCCCAGCCTCTAACATCATCCCTGCTGGCTTTTGGAAGGCACTCAGTGCGGGGACATCAAACAGAGGCCCGGGAGTTAAAATTGCCCGGGCCTGCCCCCGCTCCCAGGGGGGTGCGGGGGGGGGAGGGGGTCAGATGGATCAGCGTTCACTTTGGCCGCCCGCCCCCCCGCCTCACACCCGCGATTCTCGCCTTGTGTTAAATTTGGGCCTTCAGATACACGCGCATCAAACTAAATATCAATGTCGGTGCCAATTCACAGCCGTTTCCAAGGGCCTGTCTAGTTTGGTCTGTGAGTGATGTCACCGGGCCAGACAGGCTGTTCTTTGTTTTCCACATTTTAATGGTTCAAGTTGGCTGTTGCAAGGAAAATAATTATTATTTTAATGGTGCTAAATCATTTTAAAACAAGAATCTGAGTCAAATAAACAGACATTACCATGTTGGAGTCATGTAATTGAGTTGTAGGTGCTCTTTAACGGGAAACCATTCACTGTAGTTTGAAAATTAAATGACATCTCCCAACTCGACTCAACACGGAGCCGTGCAAAAAACATTTTCCTTCCCCATTCTTGAGAAAACACGCCAAAGAGCTTGTTCTGCTTTCAGTACCTGCAACACTTCAACAAAATTTACAGACCAAAAATATATCACCGATTCTATGTTTGCTGGTAAGTAACTTTACTGCTTAACCAGCGGCCCACCCCAGGCATTGCTCGCCATAAATTTGTGGATCTGTTGTTTTCCGAAGACAGGTGTGCCTTGCCACGTAAAGCATTTGTTTTAAAGAATACTGTCGATTTCTCCTGGCATTGGTCCTGGTCACCACACTTTAGGAAGGATGTGAAGGCCCTTGAGAGGGTGCAGAGGAGGAGATTTACCAGAATGGTTCCGGGGATGGGGGATCTTAGCTACAAGGACAGCTGGATTTGTTTTCATGAGAGCAAAGGAGGTTGAGGGGTGATTTGATAGAGGTGTACAAGTTTATGACGGGTTTGGATAGGCTAGACGGGGAAAGGCTGTTCCCACTAGTTGATGGTACAAGGACTACGGGACACAGATTTAAGGTTTTGGGCAAGAGATACAGGGGGGATGTGAGGAAAAACTTTTTTACGCAGCGAGTGGTGATGACCTGGAACCCGCTGCCGACGGAAGTGGTGGAAGCGGAGACACTCCAATGTTTTCAAGGGGAGACTGGATAGGCACTCGAGGGAAATAAACTTGCAGGGCTACGGGGATAGAGCGGGGGAATGGCACTGACTGGATTGCTCCACAGAGAGCCGGCACGGACTCGATGGGCCAAATGGCCGCCTTCTGTGCCGTTATGACTCTATGGGTAGTTCAGGGCAGGGCTGGAGTGTGTGAGGAAGTTTGAGAAAACTTAATGGCCTAGAAATTGGACAAGGCCCGATAACGGGTGCGGGGAATCACGATGCGCGATCAACCCGCACCTGTTCCTTCCGATGCAGGCAGCACACAAAGTTCGTGCTGCCTGCTAATTTAAACAATAGTAGTGTGCAGCCCAATGCTGAACACGCTGCTGAGTGGCTGCACGCCTCAGCAGGGGGCCCACGTTCGTGCGAGGCTAGCACCACTTAAAGCTAGCCTGCACTACTTAAAGACAGCCTGCACCTCTTAAAGGGGAGGTGCATTCTGGCTGCAGCAGGTGCTGGAAGTGGCTGGGGAAGACATTCTGAGCAGGAAGAAGACGTACTAATGGCACAACAGGGGATAGAGCGGGCTCCAAGATTTTCTGAAGCAGTACTGGAGGCCTTGGTGCAGGCGGTGGACAGGAGGAGAGAGGTCCTCTATCCACAGGGGGCTAGGGGGCCCTCCAGACAAACTGTGAGAAGGCAATGGGAGCAGATAGCCATCGCAGTCAATGCCAGCAGGGTAGCCAAGAGGACTTGGAAGCAGTGCCGCAAGAAGTTTAGTGACCTCACATGAGTAGTCATGGTCAGTGAATTCATCTTCAAATGCCATGTCCTTACAACTGAACCACTAGGCTCAGACACTGCTCAATTCACCACCTCCCCACCCGGCCCTTCACTCACCTACCAACAATCTCTATCAATCATGATTCATACATCACATTATAGCTTCACCTCACCCTCACACACTTACCACTGCTGCAAGCCTGACACCCACGTCTCACAGCTTGTACACACTGCCAGCTATTCAACCATGACAGCCACATCACCCAAACACATTACACCACACTCACTGACACACCTCCCTCTCTCTTGCAGGACAAGGTGGATACAAACTACAGCCCCCATGCCTGGGAGCAACTGATCTGAGCAGAAGCCTTGAAGTAAGCTGCCCCACCACTCCCTGGAGACTTCAGCAACCCCAAGTAAGATAACAAACCACCAAACACTTGTGCAAACTCACCTAGAGCCAGTAGAAATCAATCAGTAACTAACCTGAAAGCAGTTGATGACCCCTTTAAATAGCGCTGGTGCAGGGGGGGTACTTTCTGCTGCTGAACGTGTGTTCAGCTGCGCGTCTTTAAGAGAGGGCTGGAGCGTGAGGTTGAAAGTGGCAGCACTGGCGTCAAATCAACGTTACACGCTGACTGACACCATGATCTGCCTACTCTGCATACTTCCGACGGATGCTCCCAGCACCTGTGCTAACGGCTTCACCAAAATGGCAGTGCGGATGCCATTTTGGACACAAAACAGCACCCGTAGCGTCGAAAAACCAGGATCTACAGAGCCGAATTTCGAGGCCGTTGCACAGAAGCTGCGAACAGGACTGAGCCATTCAGCCCCTCAACAACAAGAACAACAACAACTTGTATTTATATAGCGCCTTTAACATAGTAAAGTGTCCCAAGGCGCTTCACAGGAGTATTGCCTGGATGAGTGCAGCTCCAACAACACTCAAGAAGCTCGACACCATCCAGGACAAAGCAGCCCGTTTGATTGGCACCCCATCCACCACCTTAACCATTCACTCCCTCCACCACCGGCGTACCGTGGCTGCAGTGTGTACCATCTACAAGATGCACTGCAGCAACTCGCCAAGGCTTCTTCGGCAGCACCTCCCAAACCTGCGACCTCTTCCACCTAGAAGGACAAGGGCAGCAGGCGCATGGGAACACCACCACCTCCAAGTTCCCCTCGTGTCACACATCATCCTGACTTAGAAGTATATCGCCGATCCTTCATCGTCGCTGGGTCAATATCCTGGAACTCCCTCCCGAACAGCACTGTGGGAGTACCTTCACCACATGGACTGCAGCGGTTCAAGAAGGCGGCTCACCACCACCTTCTCAAGGGCAACTAGGGATTGGCAATAAATGCTGGCCTTGCCAGCGACGCCCACATCCCATAAACGAATAAAAAAAAATTATAAGAAAAAAAATTTGACACCTAAGGAGAAATTAGGGCAGGTGACCAAAAGCTTGGTCAAAGAGGTGGGTTTTAAGGAGCATCTTAAAGGAGGAAAGAGAGGTAGCGAGGCGGAGAGGTTTAGGCAGGGAAATCCAGACTTTAGGGCCTAGGCAACAAAAGGTACGGCCACCAATGGTTGAGCAATTATGTCACGATACATGACGTGATCTGGACTCGAGTCGTCGTTGGATGGTTCACAGATGTGATTCCCAGTAAAAAAGTAAAAATTTTAAAGCTTATCGTTTTACATACAGACGGCAGCTTTTGACACGTTAGACCCCCTGCGACTCCACCTCATTGTCTCAGTTGTATCTTGCTATGTCTTTGATGTGGTACCTTCCTGGCTGACCTAATTAACTTTATCACACCTCGGCAGATAAACAGTCAGGATGATTTAATTTAGTTGTCTGCAATTGTAAGGTACACATGCATTGTTCTCTATCTATATATGCTTTGGCGATTCTGTATCTCTTTACTTCACCCGACGAAGGAGTAGTAAGCTCCGAAAGCTTGTGATTTCAAATAAAACTGTTGGACTATAACCTGGTGTTGTGCGACCTCTCAATTTTGAGCAATTATAATCAGGGATGCTCAAGAGGGCAGAATTAGAGGAGCGCAGATATCTCGGGGGTTGTGGGGCTGAAGGAGATTACAGAGATAGGGAGGGGCGAGGCCATGGAGGGATTTGAAAACAAGGATGAGAATTTTGAAATCGAGGCACTGCTTAACCGGGAACCAATGTAGGTCAGTGAGCACAGGGGAGATGGGCGAACGGGACTTGGTGCGAGTTAGGACATGGGCAGCTGAGTTTTGGATGACCTCAAGTTTACGTAGGGTAGAATGTGGGAGGCCAGCCAGGAGTGCATTGGAATAGTCAAGTCTAGAGGTAACAAAGGCATGGATGAGGGTTTCAGCAGCAGATGAGCTGAGGCAAGGGCGGAGACAGGCGATGTTACGGAGGTGGAAATAGGTGGTCTAGTTATGCCACGGATATGTGGTCGGAAGCTCATTTCAGGGTCAAATTTGAGACCAAAGTTGCAAACAGTGTGGTTCAGCCTCAGACAGATGTTAGGGAGAGGGATGCAGTCAGTGGCTAGGGAACGGAGTTTGTGACGGGGACCGAAAACAATGGCTTTGGTCTTCCCAATATTTAATTGGAGAAAATTGCTGCTCATGTCGGACAAGCAGTCTGACAATTTCGAGACCGTGGAGGGGTCGAGAGAAGTGGTGCTGAGGTAGAGCTGGGTATCATCAGCATACATGTGGAAACTGACGCTGTGTTTTCAGATGATGTCGCCAAGGGGTAGCATGTAGATGAGATATAGGAGGGGGCCAAGGATAGATCCTTGGGGGACACCAGAGGTAACAATGCAGGAGCGGGAAGAGAAGCCATTGTAGGTGATTCTCTGGCTACGATTAGATAGATAAGAATGGAACCAGGCGAGTGCAGCCCCACCCAGCTGAACGACGGTGGAGAGGCGTTGGAGAAGGATGGAGTGGGCAATCGTGTCAAAGGCTACAGACAAGTCAAGAAGGACGAGGAGGGATAGTTTACCTTTGTCACAGTCATAAAGGATGTCATTTATGACTTTGATGAGAGCTGTTTTGGTACTGTGGCAAAGGCAGAAACCTGATTGGAGGGATTCAAACATGGAATTGCGGGAAAGATGGGCACGGATTTGGGAGGCAACAAAACGTTCAAGGACTTTGGAGAGGGAAGGGAGGTTGGAGGTGGGGCGGTAGTTTGCAAAGACGGAGGGGTCAAGGGTTGTTTTTTTGAGGAGCGGGGTGATGATGGCAGATTTGAGGGAGAGGGTCAGTACCCGAGGAGAGAGAACCGTTAATAATGTCAGCTAACATGGGAGCCAGAAATAGAAGGTGGGTGATCAGCAGTTTGGTGGGAATAGGGTCAAGGGAGCAGGAAGTGGGTTTCATGGACAAGATGAGCGTGACGAGGTCATGACGGGAGATCGGAGAGAAACTGAAGAAAGATGTGAGTTCAGGGCTAGGGCAGGGGGGGGGGATCCTTCAAGGAAGTTTGGCCCGGTGGGCTAGGGGAAGGAAGGGAAGTGGCAGAGACAGCTGAACGGATGGTCTCAATCTTAGAGACAAAGAAGTCCATGAGCTCCTCACACTTGTTGTCAGAGGTGAGGGTGGAGGAGACAGGGGAGAGGGGTTTAAGAAGACGATTAGCAGTAGAGAATAGAAGTTGGGGTTTATCTTTGCATTCCAGAATGATTCTGGAATAGTGAGAAATTTTGGCAGACGAGAGCAGGACCCGGTAATGCTTTATGTCCAGCCATATCTGGCGGTGAATGGCCAAACCAGTTGTCCGCCATATCCGTTGAAGTCTGCGTCCCTTGGAATTAAGGGAGCAAAGATGAGGGTTGTACCAGGGGGAACGGCCAAGGTGAGAGAGAGTAATTGTTTTAATAGGGACTAGGGCATCAAAGGTGGTGGTGAGGGTGTGGTTGAGCAGAAATGTCATGGCGAATGGAGGGCCAAAGGCTGGACAGTTGGGATTTCATAAGTGCAGTTGTAAGAGAGTTGGGAGAGAGTTTTTTCCAGGGGTGGACACAGAAGGAAGTAGGGTTGGGGGGGTAGTGGAATGGGGATGTGGGTGGAGAGCGATACGAGGAAGTGGTCAGAGATGGCCTTATCTGCGATTGACACGATGGGAGTAGCGAGGCCACAAGAAATGGCAAGGTCGAGGGGGTGGCCGTGAATATGGGTTGGAGAGTTTACATGGAGGGAGAGATTAAGGGAGGATAGGAGGCTAGTGAACTCAGAGGAGAGAGAGCGTGATGAGTTGAGGTGGAGGTTGAAATCACCGAGGATGAGAAGGTGCAGAGACTGAGGGAGGAAATCCCTCGAGCTGGTTCCGCCATTCAATTAGATCATGGCTGATCTGTACATCAACTCCATTTACCCACCTTAGTTCCATATCCCTTAATACCCTTGCCTAACAAAAATCCACCAATCTCCGTTTTTAAATTTTCTATTGATCCAGCATCCACAGTCTTTTGGGGTTATCCCCAATGTTCCCTTTAATGGATTGTGCGGCCCATTCAACGTACCGCGCATGCACGGTTTTTCTATTTAAAAGTTGGCAAACCGGCTGCGCGGGACCCCTGGAACGCCGTGTGGCCACGCAGCCTCACAGTATTACAGGAATATTGGTTATGCCCCCTTGTTCTGGACTCCCCCACCAAAGGAAATACTTCCTCCCTATTTACCCTATCAATTCCTTTAATCACCTTAAACACCTCAATTAGGGTGCGGACACACGTTCTACAGACATGACATACGGACACCAAACATAGCATTTCAGATTATATAGATCGGCAGGCAAAGGACACAAAAAAAGCATGCAAAACAGCAATATTTCAGAATTAAAATCACTAGAAGTTTTGACCCTCTATTTAAAATACTAAGTTGGCTACATTTGGTTGATTTGCGCCACCCGTTAGCGCCCTAAGAGGGCACTAACAGGAGGCGCATATCAAACTAGCGCCTGGCGCGGCGCCGCTAACGCCTCCCGCGAAATTCAGTGGGAGGTTAGTGGCGGCACTGCGCCGCCGGCGATGACGTCATCGCCGTGTGCAGCGCCCCAGCTGTAATATTGGGTGGCGCCCCCCGACTCACCGCCGGACGCTATGTCCGCCGGGGTCAGGGGGGCCTACCTGCGGCCGGGGTGGCGCTAGTTAAAGGGGAGGTGGCGGGCGGCCATTTTTGTTGCTGGCTGCCTGCCAGCACCTGCCCCCGTTGCCGTCCCCGGCCCCTGTGAAGCCCCCCCGCGGGGTGCCGGCTGCTCTCCGTGAGCCCGGCACCTCTCTTGAGTGCCGGGCTTGTTTGCTGGCACTCCCGATCCCTGGTGGCCCAGCTGGGCGCCGGGACGTGCTGCACCAGGCCCCTCCCCTTTAATAAGGTGAGGAAGGCCTGCAGTACCGCGGCACGTAGCGCCGTGATATTGGCTCGCAGCGCCCCAAGAGGAATGTGGGGCACTTCCAGTAGCGCCCCTCCTCCCTCTCGGGGCGCTACCCAATTTTTACCCCATATATAACTTTACCTGGACTGCCATTTTGCAATCTAGACTCTAGACTATTCCTAGGATACATTTGGAATAAAACTAGAATGACCTATTTATTTTTTTAAATCATGATCATAACGTTGTTCTTATAAAATGGATCCTAAGGATAACTGAAACAGCCTCCTTCAGTTTTAAAAAAAGGAGCGTAGTTAAGTTGCTTTTTGGCTATAGCTCCTTTAAATCAGTTTGCTTGCTTTGGGAGAGTTATTATTGCCATCTCTAGCACCTGGACTCATTCCTGGCCTAGCTGAATTATTGCAGGTCATTGACTAAAGCAGATCAAAACAAATTTTAGAGAAACATAATGATGGTATAATTATGTGATAGTTTCATTAACGAGAGCTTCAACCAGCTGGTGCAAAAGTAGAGATCGGTAAACAGAAACTAGGAACAAATAATCTACGTACAAAACAAATTGCTACTTTATATTTTTTAATTACCCAATTTTAACATTTTTCCCCCATTTTTTTCTTTGAGCTCTGCCCGCAGCACACATCGGGCCAGAAATTCGGCGCTTGCCGGGTGAGTACGCACTGTGTACTCACCCGTAAGGCCACCTGAAGTGCCGGTTTCCTGCATGCACTGCGCATGCGCGGGAAACCGGAACTTCTGTTCCCCTGAAGGGAGGGGTTCAGAGGTGAACCGCGTGCGCGGGAGAGGCTGCGCGCACGCAGCGAACTTTGGGGTTTTTTTCAGGTTTCTCCGGGAAGGTAAGTATGGAAGAAGCTGCGCTTTTAAAAAGGAGGCACAAGACCCGTTTTTAACAAGGTAAGTGGTTAATTAATTACAATTTAAAAAAAATTTCAACAGGTTTATCTTTTTTAGATACTTTAAAGAAAGGTAAGTTTATTTTTAGCACTGTTAAAAAAGTATTTTAATTTTTTTTTTAATTTAAATTTTTGTTTAAAGTAGTTAATTTATTTAACTTATAGTTATTTTAAAAATGTGATGGTTTTAAAAAAAATTTATTTGAAGTTTAGGTGTTGTTTTGGGGCCGATTTCAATTCATAGATTTGACAGGTCTTCCTGTCAAATCTATGAATGAAAGATGGTCTGCTGCCATTGGCTCTCCATGGCCCACGTGATCCCAGGGGACTCATCGCACTAACTACGTCCCTGGGATACACAAGCACTGCGCGCCGGCAGCTGCAGGAGGCCCAGGAGCTGAAGTCCCCGTGGGCCCAGAGGTCAATGGCAGGCGCGGTAGGGAGGTGCGCGCGCGATCCTTGCACCCGCGGGAAGCCAGGGAGCCGAATTTCTGGCCCATCATTTCCCAACTGAGAGGGCGGATCTGAGGACTGCCCTTAGATCTCTGTATTTGTCATTATTTTACAATCTGCCCTGAGGTGGTTCCAAGGGAAGCCCAAGGACAGGGAGGTAGGGATTAATCTGTCTTCTTTAGCCAGCCTTCCTCGAGTAGGACAGGCACCCCAGCCTTTAGCTGCCGTCCCACGCAGTTGACTGTTGAGATGGCGAATACTCTTACCGTGCTTAGGCAGCATTTATAAATGGTGCATAAACAAGATGGATGGGGGAGCTGGGTGGCAAAGCGGGTTAGTTGGTGCGTTGTCTTTCAAAAGGGAATCGGATAAATAGTTGAAGGGGAAAAATTTGCAGGGCTATGGGGAAAGGAGCAGGGGAGTGGGACTCATCGGACAGATCTTTCGGAGGAGAGAGAAGAATGTGACGAGCACCCAATGTAACCTCCAGTGCGTTATACCATAATTAAGGGTTTTTTTGTTAGCTCTGTGACATACACCCATCAGCACGTAGTTTTCTGTTCGGAAGAGCCCAGATTAAAAGAAGAGGAAAACCCAAACTGTAATAATTGGCGAGGGCTAAAGTGGGATAAGTATTGTTCACAGACCAAACAGACTTTTTGAAGCTTAAATTATGGTAAATTACCAGAAGCTAACCACAATTACTATGAGTAAAAGACAGCCTAGAAAAGCATGGATATAGAGTTAGAATTGGTTTCTGGCGGCAGTGGAATGAAAGTAAAGCCAATGACGTAATGGGGAAAATATCCACAGGGGAGGAAAATGAATCATAGAAATTTACGGCACAGAAGGAGGCCATTCAGCCCATCGTGTCTGTGCCGGCCAAAAAAGAGCTATCCAGCCTAATCCCACTTTCCAGCTCTTGGTCCGTAGCCCTGTAGGTTACGCCACTTCAAGTACACATCCAAGTACTTTTTAAATGTGAGGAGGGTTTCTGCCTCTACCACCCTTTCAGGCAGTGAGTCCCAGATCCCCACTACCCTCTGGGTGAAAAAAGTTCTCCTCAACTCCCCTCTAATCCTTCTACCAATTATTTTAAATCCGTGCCCCCTGGTTATTGACCTCTCTTCTATGGGAAATAGGTCCTTCCTATCCACTCTATCTGGGCCCCCTCATCATTTTATACACCTCAATCAAGTCTCCCCTCAGCCTCCTCTGTTCCAAAGAAAACAACCCCAGCCTATCCAATCTTCCCTCATAGCTAAAATTCTCCAGTCCTGGCAACATCCTCGTAAATCCCCTCTGTGCCCTCTCTAGTGCAATCACATCTTTCCTGTAATGTGGTGACCAGAGCTGTCCGCAGTAACTGGTGTAAGCACGACGAAGAAAAAAAGGAACAACAGCTGAAACATAAGGCAGAGGAAAGGGAGAAAGAGAATTGGTGTCCACTTGGATTGACAGAGAGGAGGCTTAACGATTCATGAGAGGTCCAGTTGATTCAGCCCATAACTCTGCATAAAATAATCTTATCAAAGCTCAGCTTATTCCAAATTTTAGGGAAGTGGGTGACACTTTCTTGAGGGCCTTTGAACTGTTAGCAAAGCACCATAGGTGGGGAGAGAGTTTTGGGTGGACAGGCAGCTACTAGTCAATTAGTGGTAATGTGTAGATTATGATGTACAGAAGCGATTCTCACCGGTTTTGGTTTGACGCCAGAAATGTATCGGTGGAAATTGGTGATAGAAATGGAAGAGATTATGGAAACTGTGTTTGAAGGCGGAAAGATGTAACATTTCGTGGTTAGCTGAATACAGTATTTTTGTATCAAACATCAGAAAATAATACACACATACCTTTGCAGGCATTGTAGCTAAATTATACAATAGTCATGGGGTGTAGACTTCCTTTAAACATCATAAAATTATTGAAATAAGCATCTAAACAACATACCAAGGTTAATGCAAATAACATACTGATGTAAAGAACGTAGCAATTAGGAAGATTAAGGTGACTCTTGAATGTTTTTGAGACGTCGGAATGCATCCTTAATACCAGAACAGGTATACAGGTTTGTTAAAGGGAGATTTATTTGTAAAGCACGGTGAGTTTTCCTCACTTTTGTCCTCGGAAAAAGCCCATTCATGGGGCACAAAGGTCAAGAAAGAGGTGATAGAGACCTGTTTTGCTGGGCCAATGCCCCTTGTACTTCAAGGACTTCCCTGGTGGGTGGAGCAGGGGCCTGTGCCTGCAATCGGCCCAGCATCAATGTATTTATGTAAATGAGGCAGGAGGGCGTGTTCCTGGCCTTGCTGACTCAATTCCCTGTTGGTGTGGCCCAGGGATTCCCTGAAGGACATCAGTGAACCAGTTGGGGGGTTTTTTTTGAACAAAATGGAGATTTCATGGTCATTTCCCTGCCACCCCGCCCCCCCCCCCACCCCCCCAGCCAGTACCATCCCACAAAGCCACCAGATTTATCGAATTCATTTTCACAACTCGCCACAGTGGGATTATCAACTCGTAACCTTCGGGCGACTAGTCCAGTATCATAACCACTACACTCCTGTACAGCTTTATCCTGCGTTTGGACACAGGACTGAAGGGCAAGAATTTGCACCAGCCTGTTCATTCTTTCCTGATAGGTATAATCTCGCATTTCTGGTATCATCCTTGAAAATCTTTTTTGCACCCTCTCCAGTGCCTCTATATCCCTTTTATAATATGGTGACCAGAACTGTACACAGTACTGTAAGTGTGGTCTAACCAAGGTTCTATACCAGTTTAACATAACTTCTCTAATTTTCAATTCTATCCCTCTAGAAATAAACCCCAGTGCTTTGTTTGATTTTTTTTATGGCCTTATTAACCTGTGTCATTACTTTTAGTGATTTGTGTATTTGTATTCTCAGATCCCTTTGCTCTTCTATTCCATTTAGATTCTTATTTTCCAAGTAATATGTGACCTCGTTTTTTTAAACTAAAATGTAATACCTCACACTTATCTATGTTGAAATTAATTTGCCAATTATATGCCCATTCTGCAAGCTTATTAATGTTTTCTTGTAATTTGTTGTGGTCCTCCTCAGTCTTGACTATCCCCCACAATTTGGATTTATTAGTGACTATCTTATATTTATGGCCCCTAGTTCTGGTCTTGCCTGCAAATGGAAACATCTTTTCTACATCTACCCTATCACCCCTTTCGTAATCTTAAAGACCTCTATTAGGTCACCCCTCAGCCTTCTCTTTTCTAGAGAAAAGATTCCCAGCCTGTTCATCCTTCCCTGGTAGGTATAACCTCTCAGTTCGGTTTCAAACTTTGTGGTTGACACTAACTTCTGTTAATATGCCTCAACGTGTGTAACTCTGGAAAGTGTCGTACAGTTTGTCCGTTATTATGTATCTATATCAACATATGAACATACAAAAAAGTGATGGGCAGGAAAAGACCAGCTGCTCAATTAAGCCTGCCCCACACTCTTAATGCTGGAGCGTCATAACTAGATACTTCCTACCTCCCACCCTCAGCAGCTACACAATCTCCTGGGCCAAATAAGAGGCAAAAGAAAATCTGGAAAATTCCTCTTTGATCCCCTCGGGAAGTCAGAACGAGTCCAGGAGATTACATTGCCATACGTACGTTAATCCACTTACCTTTTCAAACATATACATATATATATATATATATATAAACATAAACAAGGTTTTAACATGGCAACGGGTTTCATGACTACAAATGTTGTCAATGTCATCCTGTGTTTGTCTGACAGAATCGTTCGCACCATGTATCCACAGAGTGAGATATAATTTTTCTTTCCCATACCGAGATTCTGTGGTTACCACCCGCAGGGCCCCAGGACTCATGTCAGAGCCAAGAACAAGTCAAAGTCATTAGTTGCATCTTGCTGTTCAAGAGCCAGATAGCACTTTGATGTAAACTCTGTCAACACTGGGTTGTGAGAAGGTGGAATTTATAATCCTGCTGAGTTCTTTGACAAGGAGGGAAAGCAGGTGCCTCAATGATTCATAGGTAAATGCACCAATTAGTGCCGTACTGTACCATGTAGATCCTGCAAGTCACAGATTCTGAAATAGAAAGAAAGACTTGTATTTCTATAACGCCTTTTACGACCACCGGACGTCTCAAAGCGCTTTACAGCCAATGGAGTACTTTTGAAGCGTAGTCACTGTTGTAATGTGGGAAACATGGCAGCCAATTTACGCACAGCAAGGTCCCACAAAAAGCAATGTGATAATGACCAGATAATCTGTTTTAATGATGTTGGTTGAGGGATAAATATTGGCCAGGACACCGGGGATAACTCCCCTGCTCTTCTTCAAAATAGTGCCATGGGATCTTTTACGTCCACCTGAGAGAACAGACGGGGCTATGATTTAACGTCTCATACGAAAGATGGCACCTCCGACAGTGCAGCGCTCCCTCAGCACTGCACTGGAGTGTCAGCCTAGCTTTATGTGCTCAAGTCCCTGGAGTGGGACTTTGAACCCACGACCTTCTGACTCAGAGGCGAGTGTGCTACCAACTGAGCCACAGCTGACACTGTCAGGTAAAGAAATAGGTAAAGAACCTTCACAATCTGGTCTCCATACTTTAGGAAGGATGTGAAGGCCCTTGAGAGGGTGCAGAGGAGATTTACCAGAATGGTTCCGGGGATGGGGGATCTTAGCTACAAGGACAGCTGGATTTGTTTTCATTAGAGCAAAGGAGGTTGAGGGGTGATTTGCTCGAGGTGTAACAAGATTATGACGGGTTTGGATAGGCTAGACGGGAAAGGCTGTTGCCACTAGTTGATGGTACAAGGACTAGGGGACACAGATTTAAGGTTTTGGGCAAGAGATACAGGGGGGAATGTGAGGAAAAACTTTTTTACGCAGTGAGTGGTGAGGACCTGGAACTCGCTGCCGACAGAAGTGGTCAAAAATGAGAAGTCGCACAACACCAGGTTATAGTCCAACAGTTTTATTTGAAGTCACAAGCTTTCGGAGCGCTGCTCCTTCGTCAGGTGAAGTGAAGGAATACAAATCAGCAAAGCATATATAGACAGAGAACAATGCCTGTGTAGCGTACAATGTCAGACGACTTTCTGACTGCCCTCCATCACACCTCGGCAGAGAGACAATCAGGCCAGTCAGGAAGGCATTACATCAAAGACACAGCAAAATACAGCTAAGACAATGAGGTGGGGTCACAGGGGGTCCAACGTGTCAAATGCTGCAGTGTGTATGGAAAACCATAAACTTTAAGCTTTTTACTACATCTGTGAACAAGCCAACGACGACTCGAGTCTGGATGACTCTACGTCATGTAGCGTGACATGAACCCAAGATCCCGGTTGAGGCCATCCTCATGGGTGCGGAACTTGGCTATCAGTTTCTGCTCGATGATTTTGCGTTGTCGTGTGTCTCGAAGGCCGCCTTGGAGAACGCTTACCCGCAGATCCGAGGCTGAATGTCCTTGACTGCTGAAGTATTCCCCGACTGGGAGGTAACAATCCTGCCTGCCGATTGTTGCGCGGTGTCCATTCATACATTGTCGCAGTGTCTGTATGGTCTCGCCGATGTAACATGCTCCGGTACATCCTTTCCTGCAACGTATGAGGTAGACAACGTTGGCCGAGTCACATGAGTATGTACCATGTACCTGGTGGGTAGTGTCCTCACATGTGATGATGGTATCTGTGTTGATGATCTGGCATGTCTTGCAGAGGTTGCCGTGGCAGGGTTGTGTGGTGTCGTGGGCGCTGTTCTCCTCAAAGCTGGGTAATTTGCTGCGAACGATGGTACTTTTGAGGTTAGGCGGCTGCTTGAAGGCGAGTAGTGGACAGAAGTGGTGGAAGCGGAGACACTCAATGTTTTCAAGGGGAGACTGGATAGGCACTTGAGGGAAATAAACTTGCAGGGCTACGGGGATAGAGCGGGGGAATGGGACTGGCTGGATTGCTCTACAGAGAGCTGGCACGGACTTGATGGGCCGAATGGCCTCCTTCTGTGCCGTTATGACTCTATGACTCTATAACCTCAGGACGTCCCAAAGCGCTTCACAGCCAATGAATCACTTTTTTTTATTCATATACAGAATGTGGGCGTCACTGGCAAGGCCAGCAGTTATTGGCCATCCCTAATTGCCCTCAAGAAAGTGGTGGTGAGCCGCCTTCTTGAATACAACGGAATGGCTTGTTAGGCCATTTCCCAGGGCAGTTAAGAGTCACCCGCATTGCTGTGGGTCTGGAGCCACGTATAGGCCAGATCGGGTAAGGACGGCAGATTTCCTTCCCTAAAGGACATTAGTGAGCCAGATGGGTTTTTACAACAATCTGATAGTTACATGGTCACTATTACTGACACACTAGGGCTGCGAATTTAATTCTGGAGGCGGGATGGGGGCGGGTCAGCTGGTTTCCGGGTCCGGTCCCGACCCCAGCTGCCTCCGCTCTGCAGACGTGATTTTCCCTTGATTGGCCTTGTTAAGACAGCCCTGCGGGCTTCCCGGCCAATTAACAGGAAGCGGGTATGAGGATGTCATTTGATGACACATCATCTGCCGGGACCATGCGCAATTTTATTTTGACAGTTGATCTGTCAGTGTTTGACAGCCTTGAGGTGCTGCAAACACTGACAAGCACTGCACAAAGGTGAACACTTGCACCCAGGCTCTCCAGTGACTCCCTCTATATGCTTATGGAGGGAGTCACAGCACGCAGGGAGGTTCTCTTCCCTTCCAAGGGCGGAAGAGACCTCCCCAGGACACCAACTTACCTTGAACCACCACCCAACCCTCTCTAGCTACTTTATCACTTCCCCATCTCACTAGCCACCCCTCACACTCACATTCATCCTACTGCAAGCATACCAACTAACAACACACAAGGGTAGGCACTTGAGAGGTTTAGCCAATGTCCATGTGAAGTTTCTGGTAATGTGTCATCATACAATGCAATGGCCCGAAAATTAAACCTAATACGCGAGAGTACGCACTGTGTACTCTCGCGTATTAGATCTCGAATTGCCGGTT
Organism: Squalus acanthias; assembly: GCA_030390025.1. Taxonomy (NCBI): domain Eukaryota; kingdom Metazoa; phylum Chordata; class Chondrichthyes; order Squaliformes; family Squalidae; genus Squalus; species Squalus acanthias. Next base: position 15,407,900 of record CM059429.1, read on the forward strand.
TCCTGCATGCACTGCGCATGCGCGGGAAACCGGCACTTCGTGAATTGAAAAGGGGGCGGTTCCTAAGTGAACCGCGTGCGCGCTACAGGCTGTGCGCACGCAGTGCACTTAGTTATTTTTCCAGCTTTGAACGCGCAGGTAAGTGGTGAAGATTTTACACACAAAGAAAGCAGGCGTAGGACCCCCTTTTAACAAGGTAAGTAGTTAATTAAGTGTTATTTTACATTTTTTTCAACAGGTTTATCTTTTTTAGAGACTTTAAAGAAAGGTAAGTTTATTTTTATAACTTTTAAAAAGATTTAAAAAATTTTCAAAAATTTAATTTTTTGTTTAAATGGTTAATTTATTTAACTATACTTATTTTATTAATGTGATGGCTTTTAAAAAAAATTTAATTGAGGTTTAGCTGTTCTTTTGGGGGTGTGTAGTATTCATAGCTTTGACAGGTCTTCCTGTCAAAACTATGAATGAAAGATGGTGTGCTGCCATTGGCTCTAACTGAATCACGTGATCCCAGAGCTCGCACGAACTAATTGCGTCTCTGGGTCACGCAAGCACTGCATGGTTCCAACAGAGAGAGCCTTTGAAACTAAAGTTCGTGTGGGCCCGGAGCAAAAAGGTAGACGCGGAGTGCGATATCGCGGGGAATCCTTACCCCCGCGGGAACCATCCATGTTTAATTTCTGGGCCAATATCTTTTTCCAAAAGTGCCCCTTATTGGACAGATCTCAGCACACATTGAGAAGTGTCTTACTGAGTTCCAATGAGTGTTCAGTCATAACTTCGCCCCCCCTCCCCCACGCCCCGCTATAGTGATGTGTGCGCATGGAATGGCTTGGACATTAAAGAGATGCTTCACGGTGCTGGTGTGGGATGGTGTCAACCTGGCGTATCATGTGGTAGCCAGGGTTTACAGCATCAAGTGATGAAAATCTGGCCATGGTGATGCCATCGCTGGCCTCCCGGCCAGCAATTTTATCAAGGGGCTGATGCCCTGTGTCCAGTGCAGCATCAGGTGGGTGAGGAGGAGGTTGGCGCTCCTGGTGCTGGTGCTGGTGCTGCTGTTGTGGCTGGTTGTGGTGCTGCCGCCGCTGCTCTTCCTCCGAATCTGACGACCAGGATGAGATGATGTAAATGGTTCCCATCCCGTTGCTATAGATTTCAGTTGAGGCAAGAAGCTTGCAAGCGCATACTCAAAGTGGCCTGAAATTATTCCAATCAGGTAACACTGCAGATGGGTGTCAGCTTGAACAGTCACATGGTCAGTAGATTTGCAAAATCTTATCCCAAACCTCCAACAACAAAGTTGTTGCATTTGAATGTCATCCATGTTACAGGAGCGCTTTTAAAGTGCTGCATCAATGACTACAAATCATGTCCTCGAGAAACTCGTCTCCTTGCAGCTGGCCTGTTTCTGACAAGACGGGAAACAGGAGCCAGAAGCACGAAAATGGGAAACCAGTATAAAAATAGGATTAACAAGCTCTTAGCTGCCTTTCCACCGATTCCTGTCGGGTCAGTTTGGGAGCGGCTGACCCGAAAATCACGTGGGGGCGGGATGGTAGTCTGAAGCTATTTTTCCCGATTTTTGCTGCTGACCCGCCTCCATGAGGATGATTAAAATCAAGCCCCAGCTTTATTTAATTAACTGAATTTAAATTCCCCAGCTGTTGTGGATGGGATTTGAACTCATGACTTACAGATTATTCATCCAGGCTTCTTAGGATTACTAGCCCAGTAACATAACCACTATGCTACCATTCCCTGAAGTGTACTCACTCTTTTAATGTAGGCAAATGTGGCAGCCAAATTGGCGCATAGCAAGATCCCACAAACAGCAACGTGATAATGACCAGATGAGCTGTTTTTGGTATTGTTGGTTGAGGGTTAAATGTTGGCCAGGACACCAGGAGAACTCCCCCGTTCTTCTTTGAATAGTGTCGTGAGATCTTTTATGCCCACCTGAGAGGGCAGACAGGGCCTCAATTTAATGTGTCATCTGAAAGACAGCACCTCTGAAAGTGCAGCACTCCCTCAGTCAGCCTAGATTGCGTGCACAGCACTCTGGAGTGGTCCTTGCTCAGTACTGAATTTAGGTAATTTTAGTTATCTCAGTGTTCTTGGGCTGAGCAAAGCAAAATTAGCCAGGGTTCATATTCCTGACAGGAACATAGGAACAGGAGGAGGCCATTCAGCCCCTCGAGCCTGTTCCACCATTCAATTAGATCATGGCTGATCTGTATCTTAACTCTAATTACCCGCCTTGGTTCCATATCCCTCAAACAGGAATGGTAGCATAGTGGTAATGATACTGGACTAGCTAATCCTAAAAGGCCTGGACTAATAATCCACAGACAAGTAATTCATAATCCCACCACGGCAGCTGGGGAATTTAAATTCAGTTAATTAAATAAATCTGGAATAAAAAGCTAGTATCAGTAATGGTGACCATGCAACTACTGGATTGTCATAAAGACCCATCTGGTTCACTAATGTCCTTTCGGGAAGAAAATTTGCCGTCCTTAACCAGTCTGGGCCTATACGTGACTCCAGACTCACAGCAATGTGGTTGACTCAGTTGTCAAGAAGGTGGCTCAGCATCACCTTCTCAAGGGCAATTTGGGATGGGCAATAAATGCTGGGTTTCCCAGCGGTGCCCACGTCCTGTGAATGAATTAAAAAAAAAACCTTGCCTAATAAAAAATTATCAATCTCAGTTTTGAAATTTTAAATTGATCCCCAGTAAATGAGAATAATTCTAAATTAAGGTAATTCCATTGCCAAATCATTCTGCTTGCTCCACCACCAGTAATCCCCTAAGGGTTTGGGGTATAAAAGTTTCTGTAGCTTTCCTTTAAAATTCATGCTCATTATTCTTGCACTGTTGAGGCTGCCGCGAAACACGAATGGAGGCTGAATCCATATGTGGAAAACAAGAAACTTTAATTCAACTCATGGCACTAAAATGGCAGACTGAAAAGCTCCCAGAATTCTCTGGGTAAAACCTGAGGCCCCGCCCCCTTCTCCTTAAAGGTAAGGTGCCTTAAAGGGAAGGTGCTGGAAATTTGTCCACAGACGGAAGAGTGGATTATGTCCGTTTTAGGTGGCGATCCGCCACACAGCTCCCCCCAGAATCCGCTTAGGAGGTGTGGACGAGACGGTGCGGCGGTCTGATGGGCCGGCCGGAGCGGCTCTTGTAGGACGCTGGTGGACGTGGAACGGCCGGGCGTGGAGCAGCCGGGTGAACCGGCTTGAGGGCAGGTCGGCCGCGTGGAGGTGGACGAGCTACAGGGACCTGCTCACCGGGCTCCGAGTGTGCTGGCTTGAGTCGGTCAACCGACACTTTTTCGGTCCTGTCGCCCACTTGTAGGGTGAAAAATTTGTCCCCAGCCTGTAGCACCTTGAATGGGCCCGTCGTACGGGGGTTGAAGGGGTCCGCGGTGAGCGTCGTGCCGGACGAAAACAAACCGTGCCTGGTGCAGGCTTAGTGGGACGTGTGAGGTGGATTCGCTGTGTCAGGCAATGGGCACCGGGGCGAACTGCAGCGCCGGTGAGGCGAAGTCGTGGCGTTGCTGGTCGGCTGACCAGGGTGTCGTGGCGGTGGGCAGGAACTCGCCGGGTACGCGCAGCGGCTGACCGTACACGAGCTCTGCTGCCGATGCGTGGAGGTCTTCTTTAACCGCGGTGCGCAGGCCGAGGAGGACCCACGGAAGTCGGTCGGTCCAGGCGCCGTCTTGGAGGCTAGCCCGATCACAGGCAAGGGTTTTCTGCGGGCGGAGGGTCTCCAAAAAGCGGAACTATCCGCCCGCAGAGGCCCTTCTCCAGGGCAGCCGGAGGATCTGTCAAGAGCATTCTTGACAGATCGGAAATGACGGTTTTCAGCGCATGCGCTGTGCATGCCTGAAACCGGCATTTCCGATGTCCTGACGGGTGGGTACACAGCGCGTACCCACCCGTAGGGATCGGAATATCTGGGCCATGATTTTTTTTGGGGGGTATAAAAAAATCATTGTGACTTTATGCCTCTATTTATGAAGCCCAGGATCCCGTATGCTTTTTTAACCGCTTTCTCAACCTGCCCTGCCACCTTCAACAATTTGTGCACATGTACCCCCAGGTCTCTCTGTTCATGCACCCCCTTTAGAATTGAACCCTTTAGTTTATATTGCCTCTCCTTGTTCTTCCTACCAAAATGTATCACTTCGCACTTTTCTGCGTTAAAGGTGGGAAAGAATTAAACAATAGAAAATTAAGCTTGTTACATCCAGGGCCAATCCAAGTGTCAATTCCAAGTCACCACAGGTCAAGTATAGCAATGGTTGCATGTCAACATAAATTAGTCAAGTGCTGGTAACAAGGCACACCACCCACGATTTTCCGATCTGTGCTACCGATAGGCAAGGTTCCTTGGGACTGGTACATCCTGAGAAAATTATCCCTGTAGAATAAAGATCCACCTTTACTAAAAACAGAAAATGCTAGAGATAGTCAGCAGGTCAGGCAGCATCTGTGAAGAGAGAAACAGAGTTAATGGCCCAAAAATTAGTGTCTCTATGCGAGAGTACGCACTGTGTACTCTCGCGTATTCTGTCTCCAATTGCCGGTTTTCTGCATGCACTGCGCATGCGCTGAAAACCGGCACTTGGTGATTTCAAAAGGGGGCGGTTCCTAGGTGAACCGCGTGCGTGCTACAGGCTGCGCGCACGCTGTGCACTTCGTGCTTTGAACGCGCAGGTAAGCATGGAAGATTTTGCACATAAAGAAAGGAGGCGTAAGACCCTGTTTTAACAAGGTAAGTAGTTAATTAAGTATTATTTTGAATTTTTTTCAACAGGTATATCTTTTTTGGAGACTTTAAAGAAAGGTAAGTTTATTTTTATAACTTTTTTAAATATTTTAAATATTTTCAAAAATGTAATTTTTTGTTTAAAGTGGTTAATTTATTTAACTATACTTATTTTATTAATGTGATGGTTTTTTTAAATTTAATTGAGGTTTAGCTGTTCTTTTGAGGGGGTATAGATTCATAGCTTTCACAGCACTTGCTGTGAAAACTATGAATGAAAGATGGTGTGCTGCCATTGGCTCTAACTGAATCACGTGATCCCATAGCTCGCACGAATTAACTGCGCCTGTGGGATACGGAAGCACTGCACAGCTGCTGTCTAGAAAATCAAGTTCGTGCGAGCTCGGAATGAAAAGGCAGGCGCGCAGTGAGATATCGCGGGGAAGCCTTACCCCCGCACGAAGGCTCCGTCATTATTTTCTGGGCCAATGTTTCAGGTCGATGACCTTTTGTCTGACGAAAGGTCATCGACCTGAAACGTTAACTCTGTTTCTCTCTTCACAGATGCTGCCTGACCTGCTGAGAATCACCAGCATTTTCTGTTTTTGTTTCAGATTTCCAGCATCTGCAGTATTTTCTTTTTGTATCCATCTGTGCTATTCATCTAGAATGAAACTTCACAGGAGTTCCTCCCTTGCTGGGCCTGTGTGACATCTCCATTTTCAAAAAAAACAACAGCCTTCCAGTGGACTCTCTCAATTGAGATTACTAACTCACCACCAAACTAGTGTTAAGTTATGAACAGTCGTGTGCTGTGGGCTCCTGCTGGCTAGAAACTGAGCTGAGACTGCTCAAACACATTACAGCCATCCAGGGGAGAGGAAACCTTTCATGTAGTCAGCCTAGGCTGGATTCGTACCAAGATCCTTGAGGTGAAAGGAGTGTTTTGTACCCTGGCTTCACTACAAATGACCACCTGCCTATTGCTTCATTTGACGCTCAAGGGCGATTATTTTTTCACCTGATGTCCTCTAATGTGGAGACATCTGCAAATGACAATCAATGCAGGACTCGGCGTTTACGTGATTGATTCAAGCCTTCATGTTTGTCTGGATTAACTCCCATTAATTTTGGCTGCCTTCATGCTCATTCTTTAGCCTGCTCTATAAACAGCAGGGCCGGCATCACCGAAAGCTGCCTTTCCAGCTCTCTGTTTTGCTGTCACGACTGATGATGCAGTAAGTCCAGGAAAACGCTGCTTAAAATTTGCTCTGCACGGAGAATGGCCTTGGTCAGCTCTCTCGGCCAGTGCATGTATCCCAACCCAGAAGGGCAAAAAGAAAGGAAGACTTTGGGGTAGAAATTAGGTCGCGCCCCATTTGGGGCGCAAATATCGTCCGGACGCAAATATTAGCGCCTGGCGCTAATTATTGGCACTGACGGGAAACTTCACTTTTACCGCCCCGGGAGGTGAGTGGAGCGCTAAAGCAGGCGCTGCACACCTCTCTTAAGGCGCAAAGGCCGAGCAGTGAGGCGCTAACTCGGAGCGCTGGCGAAGCTCATGTAATGTCAGTCAGCAATGGAACACACACACAATGGCACGGGCCAGTTCTTAAAGGGGATGGTTAATCTTGCTTTCCATCCACATCCTGTTCATTGCTGCCTTGAATCTCGGCCTGGAGAGACTTGCACATCAAATGTGCTGGAAAGAACAATGGAGAGCACCAGGCAAAGAGCTCAGAGTGCAGCTCCCACGGTCTCTGCTAAATCGATACAAGGAATGGCAAATCAAAATGAACCTGCAAAGTGCTGTTCAGTACCCAAAACTCCTTCACACAACGTTGAATCTCTCCAGAAGTCTCTCCCTCTCTCTCTCAGAATGCGTAGTTCAAAAATGCCACCAACAATAAAAGACAGGACGAGGCCCCCTTTAAATAGCGCCCCCCCCAGCCCCACAGCGATTGATAGCGTTCCAGTCTTCTGGTCGTTGGAAGCGCCAGGCGGTAAGGCAGGGGGCGCCACTCAATTTCCGCTACGGGGCGCCCCAAGGGCGTTGCACCATGGAATGACGTCACAATCTGCGCGCGCAGGTGGTCGCAGCGGTAAGTTTTAGCACCGCCGCACAATCTCAAGTTAAGTTCTCGAGCGGCGCAAACATCGCTGCGCCCGGGCGTTAGCGGCTTTGCGCCCCATTAGCGCCCTCTTAAGGCGCTAACGGGTGGCGCAACCAAGTGAATTTTTACCCCTTTGCATTTATATAGCGCCTTTCACAACATGAGGATGCCCCAAAGCGCTTTATAGCCAATGAAGTACTTTTGAAATGTAGTCACTGTTGTAATGTAGAGTGAGCATAGCCTAGATGTTTAGGGGTTTTTTACAATCTCAATTAACTGTGAGCGTCAAGTGGCAATGAAGCAGGCGATATTTTGTAAAACAGCACCACAGTTAAACAACTTTCATATGTATGTCAGCCGTGGCTCGGGGGTAGCACTATTGCCTCTGAGTCCAGAAGGTTGTGGGTTCAAATCCCACTCTGGAGACTTTTGAGCGCATAATCTAGGCTGATACTCCATCTGTTAGAGGTGCCATTTTTTGGATAAGACGTTAAACCGATACCCCGTCTGCATTCTTGGGTGGATGTAAAAGATTCCGTGACACTATTTGAAGAAGAGCAGGGGAGTTCTCCCTGGTGTACTGGCCAGTATTTATCTTTCAACCAACACCTAAAAACACAGATTATGTGGTCATTTATCTCACTGCTGGTTATGGGACTTTGCGCAAATTGACTGCCGCACCTCCTACGTTACCCACAGTGACTACATTTTTTTTAAAAAGTACTTTCATTGGCAGATTCAACAGTAACTTCCAAAAGGATGTATGCTTGAAAAGGAAAAAAAAATTGCATGTCTATGGAGAAAGAGCAGGGCGGTGGAATAAATCGGATAGCTCTTTCAAAGAGCCGGCACAGGCACGATGGGCCGAAAGGTCTCCTTCTGTGCTCTAAGATTCTTTGATTTACACTCCCAGAGCAGAAACTGCTGGCTTATTTTGTAAATTCAGGTAGTTTGTTTTTAAGGTGCAGTTTTATGTCAGCCTGAGGAACTAGAATGAGACTGCCAGACAGTAAAATGAGAATAATTATAAATTAAGGTAATTCCATTGCCAACTCATTCTGCTTGCTCCACCACCAGTAATCCCCTAAGGGTTTGGGGTTTAAAAGTTTCTGTAGCTTTCATTTAAAATCCATGCTTGTCATTCTTGCACTATCTTAGAAGGGTATTGATTTAATTCACTAGGATTTTTTTTTTGGTGGGGTGGAGGTGGGGGGGTGGGGTATAGAAAATCATTGTGACTTAACAAAGTTAAACCAGTTAATCTTATTTATAGTTTGAAGTAAATGGTTGGTGTTCATTTAAAGTTCTTTCCTCAGCACTTTTATGATGATGCACTTTAAATGATCCCCAAATCCCTTCGCTTCACAATGCAGTGTAGTGGCACAGTGTGTTAGAGCCCCAGCTCATTGCTATGGAGTGTGGTAGGACGTAGGTTCGTGCCTTCAGATTTACACAAACAATCTGACGTAATAAAGACTCACTACGCACTTGAACATAAAGCAAGGCTTTAATCAACTTGTAACAAAACATGGAGGTCTAGTTAGCAGTCACTAGCTTCCTGTTTCCAGATTGTCTCTGCCCAAGGTGGGCCCATGCCTGAGTATTTATACTCCCTGGACGGCGCCCCAGCTGGCCACCCAGTAGTACTTCCTGAGTTGTTACTTGCGATTTATGACACAATCCCCAACACTTACACCATCCCGCTTCTCACGGGCAGCGGGAAAATGACGCTAACCATTTGCCATTACCATAGGAGTCAATTACAAAGATGGCGCTTAGAAATGGATTTCGAACATACATTGTCACGGAATCCTCCTTTTAACAGGTTTTCCTGCTTCAGTAACCGCAGGTTTTCGTTTCTCCTCCGTTCCTCGTCTTCCGGCAGCCGCTTGAGTGTTTGTTTTTCTTCTTCTCTCGCTTTCTTTTCTTGCTCTGCCACTCTCCCGTTCGGTTGAAAGGAAAGAAAGCAAGGACTTGCATTTATACGGCGCCTTTCCCGACCTCAGGACGTCCCAAAGAGCTTTACAGCCGATGAAGTACTTTTGAAGTGTCGTCACTGTTGTAATGTAGGAATCGTAATGTAAGCGCTTCATACATTATAATATTATTCTAAATGTGGGTTGGATAAAAGGCCAGTGCTACAGTCCCACCAAGTCACACAGCTGCCTTCCTGCTACTTGTTTTACCGTCCACCGCCTATAGCGGGCAAATTGTGTTAACACCAACGTTCTCATTATTAGCGGTGGGGACTGCAATGAGTTACCAATCCCAGCTGTGCCATTGCAAGTAGGTGTTGATCAAAGACCACGGAGTTATAGAGCCATTGAAGTTAACATCACCAAAGGGAGCCATTCGGCCCGTCGTGTCTGTGCCGACTCTTTACATGCAGCAAGACCTGGACGACGTTCAGGCTTGGGCTGATAAGTGGCAGGTAACATTCACGCCACAGAAGTGCCGGGCAATGACTATCTCCAACAAGCGAGAGTTTAATCACCTCCCCTTGACATTCAACAGCATTACCATCGCCAAATCCCCCACCATCAACATCCTGGAGGGTCACCATTGACCAGAAACATAACTGGACCAGCCACATAAATACTGTGACAACAAGAGCAGGTCAGAGGCGAGGTATTCTGCAGTGAGTGTCTCACCTCCTGACTCCCCAAAGCCTTTCCACCACCTACAAGGCACAAGTAAGGAGTGTGATGGAATACTCTCCACTTGCCTGGATGAGTGCAGCTCCAACAACACTCAAGAAGCTCAACACCATTCAGGACAAAGCAGCCCACTTGATTGGCACCCCATCCACCACCTTAAACATTCACTCACTCCACCACCAGCGTACCGTGGCTGCAGTGTGTACCATCTACAAGATGCACTGCAGCAACTCACCAAGGCTTCTTCGGCAGCACCTCCCAAACCCGCAACCTCTTCCACTTAGAAGGACAAGGGCAGCAGGCGCATGAGAACACCACCACCTCCAAGTTCCCGTCCAAGTCACACACCATCCTGACTTAGAAGTATATCGCCGATCCTTCATCGTCGCTGGGTCAAAATCCTGGAACTCCCTCCCTAACAGCGCTGTGGGAGCACCTTCACCACACGGACTGCAGCGGTTCAAGAAGGCGGCTCACCACCACCTTCTCAAGGGCAATTAGGGATGGGCAATAAATGCTGGCCTTGCCAGCAACACCCACATCCCATAAACGAAGAAAAGAAAAAAAACCATACCCACTGCTCCGCTCTCTCCAAATAACCCTGGAGCTCTCTCTGCTTCACATATTAATTTGTTCCTCCCTTAAAGAGTGCAATGATCCCTCCCTCAACCATTCCCTGTGGCAAAATATGCTATGATTTAAAGATATTTCTCCTAACCTCTCTCCTCACTAATTTAGTGGCAATTTTGAATTGATCATTGGCTGCTCAATCAGAGGAGACAGTCTTTCCCTATTCGCTCTATCACAACCCTCCATAATTTTAAGCACCTCTATGAAATCCGCTCTTAGCTTTCTCTCGAGAGTGGCCTCCCCACAGGGCAGCAGAGGAAGAGTCACCTTGGGCATCTTCCACCCATTTTACAGTGGCCAGCTTTTAACGGGTGAAGTGTAGGTGCTGGTGCAGGGAGTCACAAGCATCGTTCCCTTTAAGCTGCGTAGGCCGTGCGGCGCTCCAGGGGTCCCGCGCAGCCGGCGAGCCGGCTTTTAAATTGGAAAAAAAAAACCCCGCCTGCGCGGACTTTTGAATGGGCCGCGCGGCCCAAAAGATAATTTGCGGAGAACGTTGGTCGCAAGCGAAAAAGAAAAGGGAAAAGGAAAAGCAGAAGTTTCATCCTCTAAAAATAACGAGGGCATTAGCTTCAGAAGAAAGATTTTTTTTTTTTTTGGCCTGCGACATTTAATTTTCTCCCTGTTTCTCCTCCTGAGATCCGCCAAGCTGTGCATAATGGATGGGTCAAGAGAATGGCCTGTGAAACTGCATCTGGGCCATCTGTCAGGGGTTCCACACCACCAGCCGCCAGTGGGAAGTGTGTGGCAGGGCACTGGTTGACTCACAGCCTCATTGTTCTCCACCTTGTGAGCAAGCACCTGACCTTTGCTTGCAGTTCCTCATGCCTACACAGCTGAAACTGGAATATCCCTGTGTAAGCAATCACATGTGCAAGTCCCCGTCCCACCACTGACACATTGTATAAAAATATGATTTGTATTTCCCCAGACTCGAGAGAGAATATTCTGCTAATATGCTAACCTTGTGAAGCCCTCCAAAGTCTGATTGAAATATTTTTACCGTACGTTTTGTAAAACGGTCGCCAATTCCAGCTCGGTTTACCGGCTGCAGCTTTAGTGGGTGCACTAGCCTGAGGGAAGATGGCAGGGCCATGATTTCAACAACTTGTGTGCCCTCACTGTACTATTGGAAATCCATGGTGCCATCTCCACAGTGTTCCAGTGCTCAGGGGCCCAGACAAATCCCACTGCCCAATACAATCCTCTTGCTTGCTGTGAACGATAGGGAACGAGTCATTTTGCTTCGAGCTGGATTCAGGTGGACGTCAAAGGGCCATCCGGCCATATAGAATGATGTAAAGAAAGAACGTGGATTTATATAGTGCCCCAGGACGTGCCAAAGCCAATGAAGTACTTTTGAAGTGTAGTCACTGTTGTGATGTAGGAAACGCGGCAGCCAATTTGCACACAGCAAGCTCCCACAAACAGCAATGTGATAATGACCCGATAATCTGTTTAAGCAATGTTGGTTGAGAGATAAATATTGGTCAGGACGCCGGGGAGAACTCCCCTGCTCTTTGTCGAATAGTGGCCATGGGATCTTTTATGTCCACCCGAGAGGGCAGACGGGTCCTCGGTTTAACATCTCATCTGAATTGCGGCACCTGTGACAGTGCAGCACTCCCTCAGCACTGCAGTGATGGAGGATTAAATTGAAATAAAAACAGAAAATGCTGGGAACAGTCGGCAGGTCAGGCAGCATCTGTGCAGAGAGAAACAGAGTTAACGTTTCAGGTCGATGACCCTTCGTCAGAACTTTCATCAACCTGAAACGTTAACACTGTTTCACTTTCCACAGATGCTGCCCGACCTACGGAGTGTTTCCAGCATTCAGATCTACAGCATCCATAGCATTTTGCTGTTTGTTTTAGGATTAAATTAAACTACCAGGTTTGTGGCCATTACAATCTCTTCCAGAACCAAGGACCACAAAATGTGAAGCTTTAGTCAGATCTCAAAAGGAAGAAAACTCTCCCTTTGATATTAATAATGCGCATTAATGAGAGCATCACCACTGCCGTCAGTGCCCTCCACATAGCAATATTCCTAATCCTGGCTCTTAGACTTGTCAAAAGGATAATGCTTTCTCAAACGCTTCTTTCATCTCACAAGCTGCACTATATGAAACCACAGCTTTCTGATTGAATGACACGTGGGAAGGGCACTATGAAATTATGCCAGGTGCTGTAGATTAGGTTAAACCAACCCCCTGCCCCCTCAACAAAAACATTTTCTGGGTACTGGCAAGGTTAACCCTGCTGGCATCTCCACCCTCAGAGCAAATAATACTGATGGACACAAGCCCATAGATTGCACAAATCTCATTAACTTTGTGCCTCATTAAATTGCGACTCGGCTCAGCAGGGTGAGCCATTGCAGTTCATGCAGTGCAGGACGTGATATTTTTGCCATTCACATTAGCAGATTTTGGAAAGTTGGCGTGTTTCTGACAAGTTGCTGCGTAGAATCATAGAAATTGATGGCACAGAACGAGGCCATTCGGCCCATCGTGTCCGCGCCGGCCGAAATAGAGCTATCCAGCCTAATCCCACTTTCCAGCTCTTGGTCCGCAGTTCTGTAGGTTACGGCGCTTCAAGTGCACATCCAAGCACTTTTTAAATGTGATGAGGGTTCCTGCCTCTCCCACCCTTTCAGGCAGTGAGTTTCAGATCTGTTTTTTTTGCCAATTGCCTTAAATCTGTGTCCTCTGGTTACCGACCCTCCTGCCAGTGGAAACAGTTTCTCCTTATTTACTCTATCAAAACCCCTCATAATTTTGAACACCTCTATTAAATCACCCCTTACCTTTCTCTGCTCTAAGGAGAACTAAATTGAGAGGTCGCACAACACCAGGTTATAGTCCAACAGTTTTATTTGAAATCACAAGCTTTCGGAGCTATCGATTGCCCCTTCCTCAGGTGAAGTAAATAGATACAGAACTAACTAAGGAGAACTACCCCAGCTTCTCCAGTCTCTCCACATAACTGAAGTCCCTCATTCCTGGTACCATTCCAGTAAATCACCTCTGCACCCTCTCCAAGGTCTTGACATCCTTCCTAAAGTCTGTTTTTTTCTCTAAAGGGCTCAATGCATTATTTGACGTGGTACTGAGCCAGAAGATCCCAGGTTCACTGGCCTGTGTTAAGTTAGTTGACCACAGCTGGGTTAGCAATAGGGGGCAGTAGAATTGACTTCAATGTCTCCAGAAATGGAGACATCTGCCAATCTTCCAGCTCCGAACAATATCCATCCGTGCAGGGAAATTCTTGTCTGTGGACACTAGTGAGGACAGGACACAACAAGAGGAAAGTGAATCAGAAGGCCAGGAATCCTGTCTCATCACCATGGCTGCCCTGGCCTTTGTGCCTGTCCTAGAAGCCCAAGAAATTGCAGGGCAAAATAGAGAGAGTAAAGACCTCCTCTGTAGTGGCTGAAAAATGAGCATTCCCCAGGCGATATGCAAAGCAATATCGGGGCCATTGTATTTATTTAAGATTTACAAATGCGTCATAACAGAGATGGGAAATAGAATCATAGAATGATACAGCACAGAAGGAGGCCACTCAGCCCATCGTGCCTGTGCAGGATCTTTGGAAGAGCTATTCAATTAGTCCCACTTTCCTGTTCTTTCCCCACAGCCCTGTATTTTTTTTCCCTTTCAAGTATCTATCCAATTCCATTTTGAAAGTTACTATTGAATCTGCTTCCACCACCCTTTCAGGCCGCGCGTTCCAGATCACAACAACTCGCTGCGTTAAAATAAATTCTCCTCCTCTCGCTTCTGGCTCTTTTGCCGACTGCCTGGCAGGACTGGAACTTACAGGTGAATAAGCAGGCACACACATTGTTGCAATGAGACTGAGCAGGGGCAGAGCCAACAGATGTGCGTCACTTGTAAAGCGTAGAGAGCAAACAACACGGGAAGGCTGAGGGAGGCCAGAGCCAACAGGTGAGAATGGCGGGTCAGCCAAATGTGGAAAAAAATATGTCGGGAGGAGGTGAGAGTTTGAGGCGATACCATCAGGAGGTGAATGATTGGAAAGCAACTGGCAGCAAGAGCCGCATAACCGAAATGGCATTCCCTGTAAATAATAGAGATCGCTTTCTGACTATGCTTGTCGGGAGCACATATTGGAAACTGTGTAAAATTTTCCAACCATTTAAACCACCAGTCGGAAAACCGTGCCCTGCGAGTTCGCAAGTTTCCAATATGCTCTCCTGATGGGCAACGCTCCCCACCGGGAGTGTGACGTCAGAAATTAAACCTCGAAAACAGGAATTCACAGTTGATATTTTCCCAAAAGACTGTGAATATTTGGTCAACTGAGATGTTCAAGACTGATATCGATAGATTTTTGTTAGGTGATGTTATCAAGGGATATGGAATAAAAGTGGGTAAGAAAGAAAAGAAAGACTTGCATTTATATGGCGCCTTTCCCGACCACCGGACGTCTCAAAGCGCTTTACAGCCAATTAAGTACTTTTGAAATGGAGTCATTGTTGCAATGTGGGAAACGCGGCAGCCAATTTATGCACAGCAAGGTCCCACAAACAGCAATGTGATAATGACCAGATAATCTGTTTTTTTCTTTAAGTGCATCGTGCCTGTGTCGGCTCTTTGAAGGAGCTCTCCAATTAGTCCCACTCTCCCCTGCTCTTTCCCCATTGCCCTGCAAATTTCTCCCCTTCAAGTATTTGTCCAATTCCCTTTTGAAAGTTACTATGGAATCTGCTTCCTTTCAGGCAGCGCGTTCCTGATCATAAGCTGCATAAAAAATATTCTCATTTCCCCTCTGCCTATTTTGCCAATTACCTTAAATCTGTGTCCTCTGGTTACCTCTTGTGTGGGAGGATAATTCATATCTTTATGAGAAAAATTATAAATTTTTGTACGGCTGTCCTGGGAAATTCAAGCAGACATCAGGATACAAATTTGTTGTTCATGCAAGTTTGCAATAAAATCAGTCTATAATTAACCAATCATTACAGGGCTTAAGTTCCTCTGGCAGCACACTGCTTATTTTAAACAGATTAATGTCTGCGTTAAAATAGAGCACAAAGCGATTTTATGAGAACAGGTTATGCTGTTCGGCACCAGGGAAAACTAGGCTCCTGGATGTATTCTCCTCTGCGTCTCAGGACCCGCATTCTGAGCGGCAAATTCTTTCGAAGGAGTTGGGAGGATTCTTGAAGATGTAGGGAGTGCCGTGTCGGTTTAGGGAATGCAGCGCAGGCTTACCAGAAGGTTACCCAGACTCCAGGGGTTAAATTACGAGGAGAGATTACACAGACTAGGGTTGTATTCCCAGGAATTTAGAAGGTTAAGGGGTGATTTGATCGAAGTTTTCAAGATATTACGGGGAACAGATAGGGTAGATAGAGAGAAACACTATTTCCACTGGTTGGGGATTCTAGGTCTAGGGGGCATAGTTTAAAAAATAGAGCCAGACCTTTCAGGAGTGAAATTAGGAAACACTTCTACACACAAAGGGTGGTAGAAGTTTGGAACTCTCTTCCGCAAACAGCAATTGATGCTAGATCAATTGTTAATTTTAAATCTGAGATTGATAGATTGATAGATTTTTGTTAACCAAAGGTATTAAGGGATATGGGGCAAAGGCGGGTATATGGAGTTAGGTCACAGATCAACCATGATCTCATTGAATGGTGGAACAGGCTCAAGGGGCTGAATGGCCTCCTCCTGTTCCTATGTTCCTCGGTGAGCTCAGACCTTTCAGCAGTGGGAGTAGACTATCTATGAGGTCAATCATGAGGAGCAAAAGTAAAGGAAACTGCAAATTACGAAGTTCTTTATCGAGAATATTTTTTGAACAAAATGGGAAGTCCACACTCCATTTTTTATTCTGGTAATTTGTGAGCCAGCATCAGAAAAAATGACCATGAAAGTTGGCATAAAATCGGTTCACAAATGCACTTAAGGGAAGGGAACCTGCTACCCCCACCTAGTCTGGCCTACTTGTGACTCCAGTCCCACACTACACAGTTGGCTCTGATTGCCCTCTAAAGTGGCCTAACAAGCCACTTCATGGTACAAACAATTGCTGCATATCATAGTAGGAGCACCACAATGATATGCAGCAATTGTTTGTGCAATGGAGTGGCTTGTTAGGCCACTTCAGAGGGCATTCAGAGCCAACTATGTTTGTAGCACTTGCAGAGGTTCAAGAAGAAGGCCCACCACCACCTTCTCAGGGCAACATGAGACTCCAGAGACTTGAGCACAAAAATCTAGGCCGGCACTCCAGTGCTGCACTGTCAGAGGTGCCGTCTTTCAGATGCGACGTTAACATTAGAACATAAGAAATAGGAGCAGGAGTCGGCCATTCGGCCCCTCGAGCCTGCTCCTCCATTCAATAAGATCATGGCTGATCTTCTACCTCAACTCCACTTTCCTGCACTATCCCCATATCCCTTGATACTCTTAATATCCAAAAATCTATCGATCTCTGTCCTGAATATACCCAACGACTGAGCCTCCACAGCCCTCTGGGGTAGAGAATTCCAAAGATTCACCACCCTCTGAGTGAAGAAATTTTTCTTCATCTCAGTCCTAAATGGCCGACCCCTTATTCTGAGACTGTGACTCCTGGTTCTAGACTCCCCAACCAGGGGAAACATCCTCCCAGCATCTACCCTGTCAAGCCCTGTAAGAAGTTAAACCGAGGCCCCGTCTGCTCTCTCAGGTGGATGTAAAAGATCCCATGGCACTATATCAAAGAAGAGCAGGGAAGTTCTCCCCGGTGTTCTGGCCAATATTTATCCCTCAATCAACATAACAAAAACAGATTATCTGGTCATCATCACATTGCTGTTTGTAGGTGTGTCCTGTGCGCAAATTGGCTGCTGCTTTTCCTACATTGCAACAGTGACAACACTTCGAAAGTATTTCATTGGCTGTAAAGCGCTTTGGAACATCCTGAGGTCGGGAAAGGCGCTATAGAAATGTAAGTCTTTCTTTATATTTCAACTAGCGATAGACAACAGATGAGGTCTTGCCAGCATCCCCCTCATCCTGAGATCAAAAAATTATATATAAAGAAATTTCAAGTGATTAAATAGAGGCCCCACACTATGGCTAAGATTAAAGCTCTAACATCATGCCTAAGATTGCATCATTTAATATGATACAATCATAAACTCTAAGCTCTGGAATTCCCTCCCTAAACCTCTCTGCCTCTCTACTTCTCTCACCTCCTTTAAGACGCTCCTTAAAACGTACATTTTTGACCAAGCTTTTGGCCGCCTGTCCTAATATCTCCTTATGTGGCTCGGTGTTGGATTTTGTTTGAAGCGCCTTGGAATGTTTTCTGTGTTAAAGGCGCTAGATAAGTGCAAGTTGTTGTTGTTAACAATAATGTTTACCCTTCTGCATTCAATATGTGCAGTATTCAGGGAGAGCTGGGCTTTTTGCCTTTTGTAAAAGAGGATGTCCTTTGACTTAGTGTTCGGTCTCTTCTGGGTTTGTCCTGTATGTTATTCTCCTTCTCTCCTCCACCATTAATGATTAATGTGCATGGTAAGTAAGTGATAGTGGGGCAGAATTTGCTGGCAAAATAACAGCAAGGTTAATGGCGCTCGCCGTTACTTTTGGGTAAATGCTACATCAACTTCAGGTGAGGATCAGACATGTGGTTAAATGTGAATGTCTAAGAGTTGCTCTCCGCGTTACGCCACTAAGCCGTGCTTCACGAAAACGGCATCACGCCCTTAGCCTCCCCGTTGCTTTTTGCTGTATTTGCCCATTAATTGCCCATTAAACTTGCCACAGATAGTTAAGCCTTGTCAGTACGCATGTAAGTACCTTTATAATGACATGGTAAGTGTTAATGACTGCCAATCAACCTCTTTGGCACCGAAAATGAACTACTACAAATGTGGAGTCTCATTCCTTCAAGTTTTGAATTTTGGGGGGAAATTTTAAAAATGTCTAATTTTTAATTTTTAATTTTTATTTCTTACTTTTCCTTTCTGTCTCCTTTTTCTCCCTCTTTTAATCCAATCTTTCTATCGCTCTTTATTTCTCTTTCTGTACCTGATTTGACATTGAATTCACCCCCCCTTTAATTCACCCTCCTTCTCAGTCCTTCCTGTCTTTATTTCCCCAATCCTTCAATCTGACTGGTTGAGGAGATGCCCTGTTGGTTGCCCTGTTCTCTCAGGTCCCAGGTGCCCTGTTGCCTTGGCTGCGCCGCTGTCAGCGCGCGCTTTCAGCAACTTTGTGGTCAAAAACATTTTGAACTGAAGGGCGCAGGGGAAAGTCTAACTAACGGCAGACGCAGTTAGATGCCCTGCTACAGCAAATTCTGGTCCACAATGAAAAAATAGCTGCCCTGTGAAAGTGGTGTCCATGAACCATATAACATGGAATGCCATTTACCTTTACTGTTCCTCCTTTTTAGTCCCTTGATTCTTTCTTGACTTCTAGCCATGTTCCAAATAAAATATGATTTTTTTAATGATTTTCTGCAAATTTATTTTGGGGTCCAACTTTTAGCCCTGGTTTTTTGACACTAAAATTAAAACATAAAAAGTACCTGAAAAATCCCAATTATTTAAATGGGTAATAGTGATCTATACCCACACTGTATTAATGCTAAACCAATTACATCTCCCGCTCTCTTGGAGACAATTTCGGTTGACTGCCTGTTGTCGCAGACTTCCTGACCAGTGTAAATAGTCTTTCCCTATTCACCCTCTCAAAACCCTTCCTAATTTTAAAAACCTCCATTTAAATCTCCTCTTAGCAGAAATAGACCAAGGATCTCAAGTCTTTCCTCATACTTTTCTATCCCTGGTGAATCTATGTTGAAAGAGAGACACCATAGAATAGGAAGGGAACACATTCTGAAACAACAGTGCAGAACATCCATTAGAACTGGCCAGATTTGTATTGGGAAGTCAAAATGCCTAAATTCCCCTCCCTCCCCCATCCCATGTCACCTCCCTGAAACCCCCTGAGAGTAGAATTATGTCCTTTTGTTTTTTCAGGGTACATGCCTTTTTATACGGGCCCACACTTGCCTTTGCCACATTTTCTCCTTGTGCTGCTTTTCTCAGGTCATACACTTCATGTGGCCACAAGGGCAGGACAGGGCCTCATTTCAGGCCTTCTTCATTGCTGGCCTTAACTGGCCAACAGAAGGTCCATTCTGGGAGATGCTGCCTGTAATGTTAAAAGTTTTTTTATAGAGCGATCTAATGGTTAAAGATGGGATTGATGTAGAAATACCATGGGGCTGAAAATCCACATCCCCTTCTGACAAATGCCCACTGTAACTCCAGTAGGAATGCAACTGAAGGGCCTCAAATTGGGCCGGGACCTGGATATGCCTGGATCATTCGACTGCCCCACACATGGCCACTGGAGCAGGAAGGGATGGGGCCAGGGGCAGGGACTCCCGAGCCTGGAAGTTCCTGCAGCCCTGGCCTTCAAAACACCAGGGATCATTGTGGTCAGTGCGCTGGGGTGAGATTAGATGTTCCACCCACCAAATGATGTAATTGGAGACCACCTGGGAGTCCAGACCCGGATTGTGTGACGTGAGGGGATCCCATAGAACAGAGTGACGACAAATTAAATGGAAAATATTGGTTATGCAGAAACGAATCTCATTGAGGGGTTATAATGACATAATTAAACCATGAAAATGTATAACCTATCAACTTCTTTCCTCACCTCCTCCCACATCATGACAGTAGTTTCACTTCTCAAAAGACACTTGTGTGAGGGAAATTACAAAGTCTCGCAAAGGGAAACTCTGCATCATAGTGGTTTACCAGAGTATTGAAGACATTGTCATTGTTTCTGTGACTGTTACCTTTGAAAGTCCTGTAACATTTCCTGTTCAGTGAACTGTGTGGGAATGTTTTAAGAATGAGTGTTTATATTTATTCGAACTTTAGATTTCGAGATCCCCCCCCCCCTCCCCCTGGAAATTTATACAATGCATAAACAAATTAAAAATGCATTGACTGTGCACAAGTCTTTTTAGACGATTCTGGAACTGAAAGATCGCCTCACCGATGCCCAGCATCCAGGAAAGCGACAGCTTAGATAGACCACCATGACCATCCAGAAAAGGGACAACTAAGATGTGTACCTCCCCAACACCATAAATACACAACTATCACCATCAGGAAAAGGGATAGCAAGAGTTTAGACCCAATCCTCCCACTCAGGAAGAGTTTAGCTTCGACAGTTAGCCACCTCTGTCCCAACACAGTGCCTAGGAAATGGACAGCACAGATAGAAGACCCTCCCCCTTCTCGGATTACCAGCTGCAATTGGTGTACTGGACAGATTGCCTCCAGGCAAACCAACAATTTAGGCAGATAACCATTAGACAACCACGTGAATTGGAGACTAAATGGGCAAAACTTAATAAGATCCCCATTCCACTGGCAGAATGTTACTTTCATTAAGAGGGCCATCCAACTGAATCCAAACCATACAACATGTGACATTACTGGGTACTCATCAAGTACATGTGCCTTACGGTGTTTGAGTATTAGAGACGGCGAGCATCCTGTTCATTTTTTGTATGTGTTTCAAGGCCAGAAATGGAGTATCTGGTACCACTGGGATACGAGCCAACAGCTTAATCAGTCTCAATGTATGCTCTTACTTCATGCCTAATAAGGTTTCTTTGTTGTCATTTTCCTCAGCCAGGAGTTGAAAAGTGCAAGAGAGACCTCAGAGAAAGCCACACCTAATAAATCTCCCACTTGCTATTTTCTTCCATGCTAAATCATAACCGTTGTTGATGAGTATTTTTAAAGAAATCCTTTCATTTTTTTTCACTTGCTGATCTCGGGAGTTCAAACAATTTCTCCTTCAGCTTCCTATCTCTCCTGAGCTGTCGGCACAAAGATCTGGCGATATCGGCAGCAGCCTGGCTAATTTATCTGGTCTCACTGTCCCTCCCCAAGCACCTTTGACGTTAGTAACGAGCAACTGTCAACTGTGAAATTCACTGTGATTGCGAAATTTGAAGGTGGGGACCCTCACACATGGGCCCACTTACCGTAGATGTGCAAAAACAGCCCAGGGTTGATTCCACGATGGTGCACAGTTGGTGCACGCTCACATTTCACGAGCATGTCAAATGTGGCTCGTGGTCAAACTTTGTTTGATAATCGCTCCTGTGAAACGCCTTGGGATGTTTTTCTATGTTAAAGGCGCTGTATAAATGCAAGTTGTTGTTGTGCCTCGCTGAATTGAGCACGACGACCCAAGCACCTGATTTGCAAGGCGCTGAATTCAGTGACCTAAATTTATTTGGACATGTTGCAGGCCCTCTCAGAGAGCACGGGCGACCCTCATTCTTAATTAAATAGGTCCATGATGAAATCCTTAATCTCTTCCATCTGCTCTTTTAGTGTTGTTTAAAATGGGCGCTCCTGAGATTTCCTGCTCTACCCTTCAGAGGTTTGATTCTGAAAGATGTGAGTGACAGTTACTTCAACTTACTTTAACTGTGTCAGCTGTGGCTCAGTTGGTAGCACTCTCGCCTCTGAGTTAGAAGGTTGTGGGTTCAAGTCCCACTCTCAGAGACTTGAGCACATAAAGCTAGGCTGCCACTCCAGCGCAGTGCTGAGGGAGGGCTGCACTGTTGGGTGGTACTGTCTTTCAGATGAGACATTAAACCGTAGGCCCCCGTCTGCTCTCTCAGGTGGACGTAAAAGTTCCCATGGCACTATTTCGAAGAAGAGCAGGGGAGTTCTCCCTGGTGTCCTGGCCAATGTTTATCCCTTGATCAACATAACAAAAGCAGATTATCTGATCATTATCACATTGCTGTTTGTGGGAGCTTGCTGTGTGCAAATTGGCTGCTGCATTTCCTACATTACAACAGTGACTATACTTCATTGGCTGTAAAGTGCTTTGGGACGTCCGGTGGTTGTGAAAGGTGCTACAGAAATACAAGTCTTTCTAACATTGCTTGTTTTTTTTACTTTTCATATGGAGTTTTCTGTATTATCATCAGAGCATTATTTTCTGCTGTTGTTTCCATTTTTTTGCAGTGCAAGACTCCCTTTGCAGAGACCTGTTCCCACAGCACTGTTGCCAACAGAGGTTGCTTCATTAGCAGCAACCCCACTGCTCAGCACGGGATTTAATTGGGCCTTCCAGTAGTAGTGATGGATTTGGAGGAGGCATTCTTATCTTGGGATATGGGCGTCGCTGGCAAGGCCAGCATTTATTGCCCATCCCTAGTTGCCCTTCAGAAGGTGGTGGTGAGCCGTCTTCTTGAACCGCTGCAGTCCGTGTGGTGAAGGTACTGCCACCGTGCTGTTAGGTGAGGAGTTCCAGGACTTCGTTTGACTTGGAAGGGAACTTGGAGTCGATAGTGTTCCCACGTGCCTGCTGCCCTTGTCCTGCTACAACAACAACAACAACGTGCATTTATATAGCGCCTTTAACATAGTAAAACATCCCAAGGCGCTTCAGAGGAGCGTTACCAAACAAAATTTGACACCGAGCCACACAAGGAGATATTAGGACAGATGAACAAAAGCTTGGTCAAAGAGGTAGGTTTTAAGGAGCATCTTGAAGGATGAGAGAGAGGTAGAGAGGTGGAGAGGTTTAGGGAGGAAATTCCAGAGCTTAGTGCCTAGGCAACAGAAGGCACGGTCACTAATTGTAGAGCGATTAAATTAGGGGATGCGCAAGAGGCCAGAATTGGAGGAGCGCAGAGATCTCGGAGGGTTGTCGGGCTGGAGGAGGTTACAGAGATAGGGAGGGGCGAGGCCATGGAGGGATTTGAAAACAAGGATGAGAATTTTAAAATTGAGGCGTTGCCGGACCGGGATCCAATGTAGGAAATGAGAGCACAGGGGTGATGGGTGAACGGGACTTGATGCGAGTTAGGACACGAGCAGCAGAGTTTTGGATGAGCTCAAGTTTATGGAGGGTGGAAGATTGGAGGTAGTGGAGGTCGGGGGTTTGGGAGGTGCTGTTGAAGGAGCCTTGGCAAGATGCTGCAGTGCTTCCTGTAGATAGTACACACTGCAGCCAGGGTGGGAGTATTGGAGGGAGTGGGAGTTTAAGGTGGTTTAAGCCTAATCGCCTTCTTACCAGAAGCCAAGTTTGTAGCGCAGTGCAAACTATGGGCATAGACGTAACTTGATTGTCAAATTGTGGTCAACTGTACCTTGGAAAGTCTTGCTCAGGTCGAAGATTTTGTTCCTCATCTATTCACATATCTTATAGACATAGGAGACAACATGGACTTTATTAGCCACCTCCTGCTCTGGATGCAACACATTTGCTCGCATGTCTCTTCCTCTCTGTCTAAATATTGCTACCCTCTTCTGTTACACCTTATCTAGTAGAACGTCCAATATATTTTCATCAAAAGGGGACAATTCTGCCCACTGGTGCCTTGATTAGATTCCATTGCTGCTGCTCCACTCAGTTTAAATGGAGCAGGAACTCTGTGGGAGCTGCTATTCTCCTCATTTCCTGTCCGCTATCATTCTCAACACTCCATGTGCCTGTGAGAAATATAAAGGGACCTCGTGAGCTGACCTCACGGAATCTGCCTCCCCATTTCCCCAAACTCCAGGCAATATGCTTGTGCAGTGATCCCATCTCCCGACTGGCGGGATTGCAGAATTGCCGTTCCCATCAATGCTCACATTTGCGTCGTGTTTGTGTGCCATGCATGAAGGGTTTCCCATCAAGGGCTGTCCTGAGTTAAAGATAGAACTTTGTTTTCGGACAGGGATGGTTGTTGGTTTCCAGCAGGGAAAACCAGATAGGTTCGGAATACAGTGCATTCCCAGGAATTCAAGGGCAATGCTGGGAATTCCAAGATAGTTTGGACCTCTGTAATCTTGAAACTGGATGAATCCCAAGATCCGTCTTAAGATGAATTCGAAATACTCGTGTAATGGTGGCTGACGATGGTCATTCTGGATGAAAATCTCAAAAGCCATTGATCCCAAGTTATTCAAATTGTTGCATCTTCAAGGACAAGTAAGGATTTCATATGCCGCTTCTATTTAAACTACAGAGATGGAGTTGTAATTTGTACTTATGATAAAGTGTGAAGATCAGTTTGGGGGGAAGTTGCAAGCTTTCAAACCATTATAACACCTCGCCTCCCAAAGTGTAAAAACTTTTAATATCTCTGCTGGTGTTTTTATCTTAAACAAACAGGTTCTAACATAAAGAAACCCCATGGCATAAAGTTATTGCTCTGGCTGTTAGTTTTCAATGCTGCTATAAGAGCATGTGTCGGCCTTGGTTCAAGTGGTGGCACTCTGAGTCAGAAGGACATTACTCATGCTTTGCTTTTACTCCTTGGCACTTATAAAGTCTCTTCTAAAATTGTAGTGTCAGTTGTGGTTTCGTGGTCGCACTCTTGTGCTCCGGGGCAGAAGGTTGTGGATTCCAGTCCCACTCCAGAGATTTGTGCACATAATCTAGGCTGACACTCCAGTGCAGTACTGAGGGAGTGCTGCACTGCCAGAGGTACCCTCTTTCAGATGAGATGTTAAACCGAGGCCCCGTCTGCCCTCTTGGGTGGATATAAGAAATCCCGAGTTCTTCCTGGTATCCTGGCCAATATTTATCCCTTAACCAACATTATTAAAACAGATTATCTGGCCATTATCACTTTGCTGTTTGTGGGACCTTGCTGTGCGCAAATTGGCTGTTGTGTTTCCTACATTACAACAGTGACTACTCTTCAAAAGTACTTAATTGGCTGTAAAGCGCTTTAGGACGTCATGAGGTTGTGAACGGCGTTATATAAATGTAAGTTCTTTCTTTCTAGGAAACCTGGAACTTTTGCTGTCCAGCCGAAACATCTCATTTTGAAGATCCACAAATGACACGAACTTGACTTTTCCACCCGAAGTCACTTGTTGGAGGCTGTAAGAAATACCTTGTCAGTTGATTCTAATTCTGTTGTTTTGAAGCACTGCATCGTTTTAATGCCTTGCTCTCTCTATCTCTATCTCTCTCTGGATATTATCTGTAAATAAATCTGACTCTGTAGCTTAGCCTGTATTAATGGTTTAGTGCTGTGTTACATTTCACCTTCAAATGTGATGGGAAGATGTGGTGGGCATCCCATATATATTTCATGTAGATATTTACTGTGATTAGCAATGAAACTGTTAAACCTGGGGACACTAAGGGCTGGATTTTTCCAATGGGGAGCTTTTGGAGGCGGGACTCCCACTTGTCGGGTTTTAGTCCCAGCGGGCTTAGCAGGCCAATTAAGGGGAAGCCGGTTACAGAGAACGTCAGCATATGAATTTTTGACAGATGAATTGTCATCGTTTGACAGCTCTGTGAAGCTGTCAAACACTGACATTCTATGTTGTTTGATGAGTTCTTGTATTCAAGACCTCATCAAACCTCTTTTGTGAGCAGAAATGAGATGGTTGTTGCATTGGAGAATACAGCAGTCATCTGTCATCTCTGCCGGTGAGATGCGAGACTCTCCGCATCCCCAACGTTTGAAGCCTGCCGGAAGAAACAAAGGTAAGTAAACATTTTCTATCACTTTCCACTCACCTCACACACTTACCTCTCCACACTTGCACCCATCACTTACCTTCACAGCGCACTTTTGCACCCCTCCGACCCCCGCAGACCCTCTTCTTCTTCTTAGGCAGTCCCTCGGAACCGAGGATAACTTGCTTCCACATTAAAAATGAGTTTGCAGGTGACTGATGAGTCCAATGCGGGACCTACAGTCTCTGTCACAGGTGGGGCAGAGGGTGGTTGAAGGGGCGTGCTTGGGTTGACGTGCGCTCCTTGCACTGCCTGCGCTTGGCTTCTGCTTGCTCCCGGCGAAGAGACTCGAGGTGTTCGGCGCCTTCCCGGATGCTTCTCCTCCACTTTGTGCAGTCTTGGGCCAGAGATTCCCAGGTGTCGGTGGGGATGTTACACTTTTTCAAGGAGGCTTTGAGGGTGTTCTTGAAGCGTTTCCTCTGCCCAACTGGGGCTCTCTTGCCGTGCCGGAGCACCGAGTAGAGCACTTGTTTTGGGAGTCTCGTATCGGGCATGCGGACAATGTGACCCGTCCATCGGAGCTGATCGAGCGTGGTCAAAGCTTCGATGCTGGGGATGTTGGCCTGAGCAAGAACACTGACGTTGGTGCGCCTATCCTGCCAATGGATTTGCAGGATCTTGCGGAGGCAGCGTTGGTGGTACCTCTCCAGTGCTTTGAGGTGCCTGCTGTACATGGTCCATGTCTCTGAGGCATACAGCAGGGCGGGTATCACTGCTACTCTGTAGACCATGAGCTTAGTGCCGGGTTTGAGGTCCTGGTCTTCAAACACTCTCTTCCTCAGGCGACCGAAGGCTGCACTGGCACACTGAAGGCGGTGTTGGACTTCGTCATCGACGTCTGCCCTTGTTGACAGTAGGCTCCCGAGGTATGGAAAGTGGTCCACGTTGTCCAAGGCCTTGTCGTGGATTTTGATAATCGGGGGGCAGTACTGTGTGGCGGGGGCAGATTGGTAGAGGACCTTTGTCTTACGGATGTTTAGTGTAAGACCCATGCTCTCGTACGCTTCGGTGAAGGTGTTCACGATGGTTTGGAGTTCGACCCACTGCTCGCCTCGGTGACCCTGGCGGGGTTCGCAGCCTTCGGGAAGCCCGCACTTGTGTGGGTAAAATGAGGATAATCCTCTTATCTGCCTGTTAACTAACTGTTAACAGGCAGTTAAGTGGCTGTAATCCCCTTCCCGCCTCCAAGGAGACGGGACCCGGCGCGGGTCGACTACCCACCTCCTGGCAAGATGGCACGGAGGCGGGTTGGGGGAAGGATGGGTACCTGCCCCCAGATTCTGCCATTTTCCCGGCAGTCCCGCCTCCATATCCGCCTCCCCAGGGCTGGCATGATCGCGCCCATACCTGCACACTGTAGTGAGTAAAGACATAAGGGTAGAATTTGGACTTGCTGCCCTGGCATAAAGCTGGCATTGTGGATCAGGTGCTGGTGATATAAACCACTTGACTATCATTTCTATTTTAGCGGCACAAGTAAGCTCGAGACCCCAGACTACCTGTGAGCATCACCACAGGATATAAGCTAGTCGTTTAAAAAGATGACAAAGAAAACAGATAAGAACATATGAACATAAGAACATAAGAAATAGGAGCAGGAGGCTCCTTTACTGCAAGGTTAATAATTAACCCTGTCTCATTGCACAATACTAGATCTAAAATAGCCAAATCCCTAGTAGGTTTCTCGACATACTGATCTAGAAAACTATCTTGAATGCCTTCCGTGAACTCTTCCTCTGCACTATTACTGCAAATTTGGTTTGCCCAGTCTATATGAAAGTTAAAGTCCCCCATGATTACCGGATTACCCCTGTTACATGCATTTCTAATTTCCTGATTTATACTCTGCCCAACTCTACAACTACTGTTGGGGCGTATAAACTACTCCCACTAGTGTTTCCTGCTCCTTGTTGTTTCTTAGCTCTACCCAAACTGATTCTACATTTTGTTTTTCCGAGCCAAGATTCTTTCTATCTACTGTCTTTATCCCCTCCTTTATTATCAGGGCTACCCCTCCTCCTTTTCCATTCTGCCTGTCTCTTCTAAAAGTCAAACACAACCACTGTGATCTGCAGCTTTACTTAAGCCTTCAATCAGATAAGTACACTGCTGTTCAATGAGAAGTGTCTATCGTCCTCTGCATCTATTATATTGTGTCGTGAGTGAGTCTGCAAATCTATTGCAAAACAACCTTAAGCTAATCTGGATACTCTGTAATCTTCAGTATAAAGTAGGTGCAATATTCCTCTATGAGTCATAGGAAACCACTCAAAATGCTTTGCAAATTTACTGTAGTAGATTAGTAGTTTTTAGTTTCATTGTGAACTGCCTGTTCCCTTGGCAGAATCTTTCCCTGTGATGCTTCATCTCCACCGTATTCATGGGCCCATGAGTCTAACATCCATTGTTCTTCTATCAGCTTCCTGAGCTGCTGAGCCATTTCACTGCACTGATACAGTGCGCGTTTTTCATACATTAAAACAATTATAAATATACTGTACAGCATAAAAGATGCCTGGGATGTATCTCAGGTGTCAGCCTTCACTCAGTTGGTAGCACCCTCGCCTCTGAGTCAGAAGGCTGCGGGTTCAAGTCCCACTCCAGAGACTTGAGCGCAAAACTCAGGCTGAGACTCCGGTGCAGTGCTGAGGGAGCGCTGCGCTGTCGGAGATGCCGTCTTTCGGATGAGACATTAAACCGAGGCCCCGTCTGTCTGCCCTCTCAGGTGGGCGTAAAGGATCCCAACTTTGAAGAGCAGGGGCATTCTCCCCGGTGTCCTGGACAAATTCCATCCCTCACCCAACATCCCTAAAAAACAGATTGTCTGGTCATTATCACATTGCTGTTTGTGGGACCTTGCTGTGCGCAAAAAGACTGCCGTGTTTCTTGCATTACAACAATGACTACACTTCAAAAAGTACTTAATTGTGTAGGGGGTGGTGTGTGGGGCCAGCCTTCACCTCTGACTCAGTGAGCGGTTCGAATCGCTCCCACGCCCCTGGTTCTAGACTTTGGACTTATTTAGGGGTTGTGAACAAAGATGCAGCAGACAACAGGTTCTGATGAAAGAATTTTGACTTTATTAAATGAAAAAGGTAACAAATATAAACACACTTAACACTTAAACACAGGTTGAGGAACACACGGTACAGGCGAGGGAGAATGACAAAATACAAAAAAACCTTATCCCTCCCAAAAATCCCACTATCTAGCTAGGTTTTGGTTTCAGGAGATCAGGGATAATGCTCACCAAATGAATCCTTGACCGTTGAGAGTTAGGGTTTAGAGTCTTTTGAGTGAAAGGTTTCGTAAGGCCCTTGTTGCCGCGAGGTGTCCGATGGCCACTGAGGCAGTCGCTCTGGTTTCTTCTTGCGTGTTGGTCTGCTTGTGAAGTTGTTGGCCTTCTTTCCTCCTCCTCCTCGTGGCTTGTGGTGTCTTGCTGGAACAGAGCTGAGAGAGAGCTGTGCGAGCGTTGAGAGCGTTGTCAGAGAGTCCAGAGAGAGAGCGTCTTGGGGGATTAGGCCCTCAATTATACAGTTCAGCCCCTTTGTCCTTTTCGCGCCCAAAACCCCTTACTAAATCGGTTTCCTTTAGATTTCAAATGAGCCCTGTTTATTCCATTGTCTTAGTTTTGGCGGGCTTGTTAGTTTTGATGGCTTTAACTTGGTGTTAAACATGTCCTGATAGCTTCCGATGTTTCCATTTGGGCAGGGCCTTTATCTGCGCGCCAAATCTTGTCCCTATTGTCCTAGGTTTTTTGGCGGGCTTGTAAATCTGTCCCTGTGGATACCTGGTTGATTGGTTTTTGATGAAGTAATCGGGGTACTAAGGGGTAAAAATTAGGTCGCGCCCCGTTTGGGGCGCAAATATCGTCTGGACGCAAATATTAGCGCCTGGCGCTAATTATCGGCACTGACTGGAAACTTCACTTTTACCGCCCCGGGAGGTGAGTGGAGCGCTAAATCAGGCGCTGCACACCTCTCTTAAGGCGCAAAGGCCAAGGAGTGAGGCGCTAACTCAGAGCGCTGGCGAAGCTCATGTAATGTCAGTCAGCAATGGAACACACACACAATGGCATGGGCCAGTTCTTAAAGGGGATGGTTAATCTTGCTTTCCATCCACATCCTGTTCATTGCAGCCTTGAATCTCGGCCTGGAGAGACTTGCACATCAAATGTGCTGGAAAGAACAATGGAGAGTACCAGGCAAAGAACTCAGAGTGCAGCTCCCACAGTCTCTGCTAAATCGATACAAGGAATGGCAAATCAAAATGAACCTGCAAAGTGCTGCTCAGTACCCAAAACTCCTTCACACAACGTTGAATCTCTCCAGAAGTCTCTCCCTCTCTCTCTCAGAATGCGTAGTTCAAAAATGCCACCAACAATAAAAGACAGGAAGAGGCCCCCTTTAAATAGCGCCCCCCCAGCCCCACAGCGATTGATAGCGTTCCAGTCTTCTGGTCGTTGGAAGCGCCAGGCGGTAAGGCAGGGGGCGCCACTCAATTTCCGCTCCGGGGCGTCACAAGGGCGTAATTTTCCTCAGGGTTTTTTCTTCCCTGATCTTTAAAATGTCCAAAACTGAGGTTTTTACCTCAAATCACTTCACTTAGGTCCCATCATCCCAAGTTAGTATGAAAGGTCCAAAAATCACTCCCTTTAGGGTTCTGTTCGAGTTTCTGGGGGATTTTGCGAAGCCTACAATTGGCTTTAAAGCGCTTTGGGATGGCCTGAGGCCGTGAAATGCATTATATAAATTCAAGTTCTTTCTTTCTTTCAACAGAGGGTTGTTGTGTGTGTGTGCGTGTGTGTGTGGGGAGTACCCATTATTATCAGTTTCATCCTGTCAGTATGAACCTGTCATCAACAAAGGTCATCTAGCACTGTGTGCATCGTTGGGACATTTGATAAAGTTGAAACAGGCTATTTTAACCTTGTATAGTTCATTGTAAATACTGCGTACAATTTTTGGGTACCTTATCCTCAATAGGATTTTGATACATTGGAAAGAATTCAGAGAAGAATAATGAGATCTATTAAACATAGAAGATAGGAGCAGGAGTAGGCCATTCGGCCCCTCGAGCCTGCTCCGCCATTTAATGAGATCATGGCTGATCAACCAAATTCAGTACCCTGTCCCTGCTTTCTCCCCATATCCCTTGATCCCTTTAGCCTTAAGAAATATATCTACCTCCTTCTTGAATATATTTAATGAATTGGCCTCAACTGCCTTCTGTGGTAGAGAATGCCACAGGTTCACCACTCACTGGGTGAAGAAATTCCTCCTCATCTCAGTCCTAAATGGCTTACCCCTTATCCTTCGACTGTGACCCCTGGTTCTGGACTCCCCCGCCATCGGGAACATCCTTCCTGCATCTAGTCTGTCTAGTCCTGTTAGAATTTTATAAGTTTCAATGAGATCCCCTCTCATTCTTCTAAACTCTAGCGAATATAAGCCTAATCGACCCAATCTCTCCTCATACGTCATTCCTACCATCCCAGGTATCAGTCTGGTGAATCTTCGCTGCACTCGCTCCATGGCAAGAACATCCTTCCTCAGATAAGGTGACCAAAACTGCACACAATACTCAAGGTGTGGTCTCACCAAGGCCCTGTACAACTGCAGCAAGACATCGTTGCTCCTGTACTCGAATCCTCTCGCTATGAAGGCCAACATACCATTTGCCTTCTTAACCGCCTGCTGCACCTGCATGCTTACCTTCAGCGACTGGTGCACAAGGACACCCAGGTCTCATTGCACTTCCCCTTTTCCCAATCTATTGCCGTTCAGATAATAATCTGTCTTCCTGTTTTTGCCACCGAAGTGGATAACCTCACATTTATCCACATTATACTGCATTGGCCATGCATCTGGCCAATCACCCAACCTGTCCAAATCATACTGGAGTTTCTCTGCATCCTCCTCACAGCACACATGCCAACCTAGCTTTGTGTCGTCTGCAAACTTGGAGATATTACATCTAGTTCCCTCGTCTAGATCATTAATATATATTGTGAATAGCTGGGGTCCTAGCACCAATCCCTGCGGTACCCCACTAGTCACTGCCTGCCACTCGGAAAAAGACCCGTTTATTCCAACTCTTTGCTTCCTGTCTGCCAGCCAGTTCTCTATCCAAGACAGTACCTTACCCCCAATCCCATGTGCTTTAACTTTACATGCTAATCTCTTATGCGGGACCTTATCGAAAGCCTTCTGAAAGTCCAAATACACCACATCCACTGGTTCTCCCTTATCTATTCTACCAGTTACATCCTTAAAAAATTCTAGTCGATTAGTCAAGCATGATTTACCTTTTGTAAATCCATGTTGACTTTGTCCGATCCTGTCACTGTTTTCCAAGTGCTCTGCTATTACATCTTTTATAATGGACTCAAGCATTTTCCCCACTACCGATATCAGACTTACCGGTCTATAATTTCCCGTTTTCTCTCTACCACCAATTTTAAATAGTGGGGTTATATTAGCTATCCTCCAATCCATGGGAACTGTTCCAGAGTCTATAGAATTTTGGAAGATGACCAGCAATGCATCTACTATTTCTAGGGCCACTTCCTTAAGTACCCTAGGATGTAGATTATCAGGCCCTGGGGATTTATCGGCCTTCAATCCTGTCAATTTCCCTAACACCATTTCCCTACAAATACTGATTTCATTCAATTCCTCCCTCTCATTAGACCCTATGTTCCCCAACATCTCTGGGAGGTTATTTGTGTCCTCCTTTGTGAAGACAGAACCAAAGTATGTATTTAATTGGTCTGCCATTTCTTTGTTCCCCGTTATAAATTCCCCTCATTCTGACTGCAAGGGACCTACGCTTGACTTCGCCAATCTGTTTCTCTTCACATATCTATAGAAGTTTTTACAGTCAGTTTTTACGTTCCCTGCAAGCTTACTCTCATAATCTATTTTCCCCCTCTTAATTAATCCCTTTGTCCTCCTTTGCTGAATCCTAAACTGCTCCCAATCCTCAGGTTTGCTGCTTTTTCTGGCCAAATTATATGTCCTCTCCTTGGATCTTATGCTATCCCTAATTTCCCTTGTTAGCCACGGTTGAGTCACCCTTTTTGTTTTATTTTTATGCCAAACAGGGATGAACAAATTCTGTAGTTTATCCATGCGATCTTTAAATGTTTGGCATTGCCTATCCACCATCAACCCTTTAAGTAACATTCCCCAATCCATCCTAGCCAACTCGTACCTCATACCATCGTAGTTTCCTTTATTTAAATTCAGGACCGTAGTCTCTGAGTCAACTACTTCACTCTCCATTTTAATGAAGAATTCTATCATATTATGATCGCTCCTCCCCAAGGGGCCTCACACAACAAGATTGCTAATTAATCCTTTCTCATTACATAATACCCAGTCTAAGATGGCCTGATCTCTAGTTGGTTCCGCGACATATTGGTCCAGGAAACCCTCCCGTATACACGCTAGGAATTCCTCCTCCACAGTGTTGTTACTAATTTGGTTAGCCCAATCTATATGTAGATTAAAGTCACCCATGATAACTGCTGTGCCTTAAGAACATAAGAACATAAGAAATAGGAGCAGGAGTAGACCAATCGGCCCCTCGAGCCTGCTCCACCATTCAATGAGATCATGGCTGATCTGATCCAATCTCAACTCTAAAGAACACAAGAAGTAGGAGCAGGACCAGGCCACTCGGCCCCTGGGCCCGCTCCGCCACCCACAGGGCCTTGACCGATCCGAACTCAAACTCACGTCCAATTTCCTGCCCACTCCCCGTAACCCCTAATTCCCTTTACTTCTAGGAAACGGTCTATTTCTGTTTTAAATTTATTTAATGAAGAAGCTTCCACAGCTTCCTGGGGTATCAAATTCCACAGACCCACTACCCTCTGAGTGAAAAAGTTTCTCCTCATCTCAGTTTTGAAAGAGCAGCCCCTTATTCTAAGATTATGTCCCCTAGTTCTAGTTTCACCCATCATTGGGAACATCCTCACCGCATCCACCCGATCAAGCCCCTTCACAATCTTATATGTTTCAATAAGATCGCCTCTCATTCTTCTGAACTCCAATGAGTAGAGTCCCAATCTACTCAACCTCTCCTTTATTGCACGCGTCTCTAATTTCCCATTTAATGCCATCCCCAACCTCAGCATTACTGTTTGGGGGTCTGTATACAACTCCCGCTAATGTTTCCTGCCCCTTGGTATTTTTCAGCTCTGCCCATACAGATTCCACATCATCAGAGCTGATATCCTTCCTTACTATTGTGTTAATCTCCTCTTTAACCAGCAATGCTACCCCACCTCCTTTTCCTTTTTTCCTGTCCTTCCTGAATATTGAATACCCCTGGATGTTGAATTCCCAGACTTGGTCATCCTGGAGCCATGTCTCCGTAATCCCAATTATATCATATCCGTTTACATCTATTTGCGCAGCTAATTCATCCACCTTATTACGAATGCTTCTTGCATTAAGACACAAAGCCTTCAGGCTTGATTTTTTAACACTCTGAGTCCTTTTAGAATTATTATTTACTGTGGCCCTGTTTGATTTACACCCTTGATTTCTCTGCCTTCCACTTTTGCTTTTCTCCTTCCTGTCTTTTGTTTCTATCCTAGCTTCCCTTTCCTCTGTCTCCCTGCACAGGTTCCCAACCCCCTGCCATTTTAGTTTAAACCCTCCCCAACAGCACTAGCAAACACTCCCCCTTGGACATCAGTTCCGGTCCTGCCCAGGTGTAAACCGTCCAGTTTGTACTGGTCCCACCTCCCCCAGAACCAGTTCCAATATCCCAGGAATTTGAATCCCTCCCCCTTGCACCATTCCTCTAGCCACATATTCATCTGAAATATCCTTCTATTTCTACTCTGACTAGCACGTGGCACTGGTAGCAATCCTGAGATTACTACCTTTGAGGTCCTATTTTTTAATTTACCTCCTAACTCCCTATATTCAGTTTTAGGATCTCATCCCGTTTTTTACCTATATCGTTGGTACCTATATGCACCACGACAACTGGCTGTTCACCCTCCCCCTCCAGAATGCCCTGCAGCCGCTCTGAGACATCCTTGACCCTTGCACCAGGGAGGCAACATACCATCCTGGAGTCTCGTTTGCGTCCGCAGAAACGCCTATCTATTCCCCGTACAATAGAATCCCCTATCACTATAGCTCTCCCTCTTTTTTTCCTCCCGTCCTGTGCAGCAGGACCACCCCTGGTGCCAGGAAGTTGGCTGCTGCTGCCTTCCCCCGATAAGCGATCCTCCTCAACAATATCCAAAGTGGTATATTTGTTTGAAAGGGGGATGGCCACAGGGGACCCCTGCACTACCTGCCTGCGCCTACTACTCTGCCTGGCGGTCACCCATTCCCTTCATGTCTGTGCAGCCTTTACCTGCGGTGTGACCAACTCCCTAAACGTGTTATCCACGATGTGCTCAGCATCGCAAACGCTCCAGTATGTATCCATTCGCAGCTCCAGCGCCGCAATGCGGTCTGTCAGTAGCTGCAGCTGGATACACTTCCTGCACACATGGTCGTCAGGGACACAGGAAGTGTCTCTGATTTCCCACATAGTGTAGGAGGAGCATGCCACAGGGCCGAGCTGTGCTGCCATGACTTACCCTTTAATTAATTCAAATTAAATTAAATCAAATCAATACCACTAATTACACTACAATTAAACGATATACTCAAGGGCCCTTGTTTACCAGCACTCCCCGCTACACAACAGGGACCCTAGAAACTATAAACCACAAAAATTAAGTTTGGAAAAAAGCGAGAAAGAGAAAAATACTCACCTACCAATCACTTACCTGCTTTGTGGTGACGTCACACTTCGATTACATTTTACTTCTCTCTCTCCTCTCGCTGACTCTGTGCCTCTCGCAGGTCCGCCGCTCAGCTCCGGTCCCAGGCCTCTTCTCCGCGCTCTTTTTATCCTCCTCTCAGGAGAACCAGTGGATGTGGTGTATTTGGACTTTCAGAAGGCTTTCGATAAGGTCCCGCATAAGAGATTAGCATGTAAAGTTAAGGCACATGGGATTGGGGGCAAGGTACTGACTTGGATAGAGAACTGGTTGGCAGACAGGAAGCAAAGAGTTGGAATAAACGGATCTTTTTCCAAGTGGCAGGCAGTGACTAGTGGGGTACCGCAGGGATCGGTCCTTGGACCCCAGCTATTCACTATATATATTAATGATCTAGACGAGGGAACTAGATGTAATATCTCCAAGTTTGCAGATGACACAAAGCTGGGTGGGCGTGTGTGCTGCGAGGAGGATGCCGAGAAACTCCAGTATGATTTGGACAGGTTGGGTGATTGGGCAGAAGCATGGCAGATGCAGTATAATGTGGATAAATGCGAGGTTATCCACTTTGGTGGCAAAAACAGAAAGGCAGATTATTATCTGAACGGCAGTAGATTGGGAGAAGGGGAAGTGCAACGAGACCTGGGTGTCCTTGTGCATCAGTCGCTGAAGGTAAGCATGCAGGTACAGCAGGCGGTTAAGAAGGCAAATGGTATGTTGGCCTTTGTAGCGAGAGGGTTTGAGTACAGGAACAAGGATGTCTTGCTGCAGCTGTACAGGGCCTTGGTGAGACCACACCTTGAGTATTGTGTGCAGTTTTGGTCGCCTTATCTGAGGAAGGATGTTCTTGCCATGGAGGGTGCGCAGCGAAGATTCACCAGACTGATACCTGGGATGGCAGGAATGACGTACGAGGAGAGATTGGGTCGATTGGGCTTATACTCGCTGGAGTTTAGAAGAATGAGAGGAGATCTCATTGAAACTTATAAAATTCTAATAGGGCTAGACAGACTGGATGCAGGAAGGATGTTCCTGATGGCGGGTGAGTCCAGAACAAGAGGTCACAGTCTAAAGATAAGGGGTAAGCCATTTAGGACAGAGATGAGGAGGAATTTCTTCACCCAGAGAGTGGTGAACCTGTGGAATTCTCTACCACAGAAGGCAGTTGAGGCCAAGTCAGTAAATATATTCAAGAAGGAGTTAGATATATTTCTTAAGGCTAAAGGTATCAAGGGATATGGGGAGAAGGCAGGGACAGGGTACTGAGTTTGGATGATCAGCCATGATCTCATCGAATGGCGGAGCAGGCTCGAGGGGCCGAATGGCCTACTCCTGCTCCTATCTTCTATGTTTCTATGTTTCTCTCGCTGACTCTGTGCCTCTCGCAGGTCCGCCGCTCAGCTCCGGTCCCAGGCCTCCTCTCTGCGCTCTTTTTATCCTCCTCTCGCTGACTCTGTGCCTCTCGCAGGTCCGCCGCTCAGCTCCGGGACTTAGGGACTTAGGGCTTTAACTTGTTGAACTGAATGTGCTTTCGTTGCGGAAAAGAAAGTTGAGAGAAGACATGATCCAGGTCCTTAAAGTGCTGGGAGCCATAGATTATACTGAGAGAAGCAGTTATTTAAAGTGTAATCCTAACCCTACAGCACATGAGTAGAAGATTAACTTCAAGCAAGAGATTATGTTGAACAAACTTCCAGCCAAAAGCAATTAATTCTTCAATTAAATCCCTGTATAAAAGAGCTAGACGAGTACATCGGAAGGGAGATTTTAACCTTACCCGGCCGGCGGGAACTGGGTGTTGCTAGCCCAACGCGAAACCGCCTGGATTCCGCAGATTTAACCCGCTCTTCTGAGCATGCCTGCCTGAAACCGGCGGGGTCCTAATTGATATGTTTGGGTCCAATCGGACCCCCATGACATTTTATCTCTGGCCGAAGTGGTGAAGCCCCTGTGGCTCTCCCGCCAGGCTGAAGCAGCTCTGAAGAGGATCGGGACTTGAAGAGGTCGTGAAAGGTGAGGAGTCTTTTCGCTCTCCCTTGGAGGCAGGTGCCTCTGGAGCCCCACATGGAAAGTTTAGGCCTTTCCTGTCCTGGACTACGACGGCAGCCAATTTGCGCACAGCAAGGTCCCACAAACAGCAACATGATAATGACTAGATAAGCTGTTTTCATAATGTTGGCTCCTCTTCGAAATAGTGCTGTGAAATTTTTTACGTCCACCCGAGAGGGCAGACGGGGCCTCGGTTTAACGTCTCATCCGAAAGATGGCACCACCTGACAGTGCAGCACTCCCTCAGCACTGCACTGAAGTGCCAGATTGGATTTTGTGCTCAAGTCTCTGGAGAGCTGGGACTTGAACCCACAACCTTCTGACTCAGAGGCGAGAGTGCTACCCACTGAGCCACGGCTGACACCTATCCCACACCTACCTGCACGCTGGCTGATGGCCATGGGCTACCCGATTTTAGCGAGGCCGGCAGCCACTTACCGGCAGTTCTGGGCGGGAAGTGGAATGACAAGGGTTAAAATCGCCATGGCCTGACGCCACTGCCGGATGAGTTGGAAAGTAACTGACTCCGGTGGTTTCCCACCAGGAACTCACTGGGGGGTGTTCAACGCGACCTCATTCGTAAGAGTGGAATTTGAAAATGCTAAGGAAAAAAAACCAGACACTGAGGGCTGGATTTCCTTCTTGGGGGCGGTATTCCAACAGCAGAGGACTTCTCCCCGCCCCTCTCACCCTGCCACAACCCCAACCTATTTTCTTGGGTGGGATTGTTATTCATGACTGGCAGGAAACTGGCAGGAAAATGACAGCACCAATGTATACAGTTCTGTCAGCTTCAATTAGACGAGAGAGTGGAACCAGGCAAGGCCGCTCATTATCTGTGGTCCTCTTTTTATTGGCCGTTGAACTGTGAGCGGGAGTAAACTGTCCACATTCATAGAATTACATCGAATCTACAGGGCAGAAACAGGCCATTCGGCCCAACTGGTCCATGCTGGTTGATGCTCCACACGAGCCTCCTCCCACCCTATCAGCATATCCCTCTATTCCTTTCACCCTCATGTGTTTATCTCGCTTCCTTTGAAATACATCAATACTATTCGCCTCAACTACTCTTTCTGGAGAAAAGAGCCCCAGCCTGCTCAGTCTTTCCTGATAGTTACAACCTCTCAGTTCTGGTATCTTCCTTGTAAATCTTGTTTACACCTTCTCCAATGCCTCCGTATCCTTTTTGTAACACGGAGACCAGAACTGTGCACAATACTCCAAGTGTGGTCGAACCAAATTTCTATATAAATTTAACATCACTTCGCAGCTTTTCAATTCTATTCCTCTGGAAAATGAACCCCAGGGCTTTGTTTGCTTTTTTTTATGGCCTTGTTAACTTGCGTCACTACTTTTAGTGATTTGTGAATCCGAACCCCTAACTCCCATTGCTCCTCTACCCCATTTAGACTTTTATTTTCCAAGGAGTAGGTGGTATTGAGTATCCCTGATTATAATCGCTCAACCATTGGTGGCTGTGCCTTCTGTTGCCTAAACCTCTCTGCCTCTCCGCCTCTCTATCTCTCTTTCTTCCTTTAAGCCACTCCTTAAAACCCACCTCTTTGACCTTGCTTTTGGTCACCTGCCCTAATTTCTCCTTATGTGGCTCGGTGTCAAATTTTTTTGTCTTATAATCCCCCTGTGCAGCGCCTTGGGACGTTTTACTACGTTATAAAGGCGCTATCTAAATACAAGTTGTTGTTGTTGTCATCTCCTTATTCCTCCTACCAAAATGCACCACCTCGCACTTAACTATATTAAAATTAATTTGACAATTACATGCCCATTCTGCAAGGTTATTAACGTCTTCTTGTATTTATTGTTGATTTCCAGTATATTACTGATCATAAGGATTTATTACTTCCTTTTTTTTGTACTAATAAAACAGTCAGGTTTCCCGGTGAACCGGGAGACGCTAGAGGCGTTACCATAGAGTAGCTGGGGAAGTAACACTTCAGGTTCGCTTCAAGATGCAATAAAATGGTTCGTGTGTATCATTGCAGCTGGTCTGAAGGGAGTTGGAGCATCGCTGAGTTAGAAATAAGCTCGGGTTCATATACAAAATCGCAATAAATTACATTTTATTCTTTAGAAATGACTGTCTGGATAGATGCGGAGCCAATAATTTAAAGAGTGATCCAATTTTTACATGAACTTTAAAAAAAAACACGAAACCACGTGGATAACCACGTGAGGCAAAGAAAGCTCCAGGACGAGGGGGACATCAGGGCCGCAGGATTAGTTTTTAAGGATGCTCCAGCAAAAAGAGCCAGCACGAACACCATGGGCTGAATGGTCTTCCTCTGTGCTGTAAACCTCCATGCTGTTTTTTTTTTAAGTTGTCGATGCATTTGGCTCTGAACCAGAGAGTCGTAACTTTGAGTGCTCCTCCAGTTCAATTATCTTGGCTGAATGAGGTCTGTTAGCTGAATTGCTGCCGAACTGCGTGCTGATTGGAGATGAGGGGAGAAACTGAAGGAGCGAGGAAACGCTGACGCAGGCTGTGCCTCAGGAGCTTTGGAGGAGCAAAGTGATTTACACGTCCACATACAAAAAAAATCACTAAACGCTAGTGTACAGGCATAAAAAAGTCAGCAAAAGGGCTAATGGAATGCTGGCCTCCATCTCAAGGGGGTTGGAATTCTAAAGTGAGGAAGCGATGCTTCCGTTGTTACAGAGCTTTGGTCAGACCCCATCTGGAGTAGTGCGTTCAGATTTGGACACCAGACCTCAGGAAAGGATGTATTGGCCTTGGAAGGGGTACAACGCAGATTCACCAGAAATGCTACCAGACCCTGGAGGCTTAAATTACGAGGACAGGTTGCATAAACTTGTTTAATCTTCCTTTAAGTTTTAGATGTCTAATAAAGGTGCATAAAATGATAAAGGGATTCAATAAGGTCGATACAGAGGAACTGTTTCATCTGGTAAGGGAATCCAGAACAAAGAGCACAATCTTAAAATTAGAGCTCGGCCACTTAGGAATAAAATCAGGAAGCATTTTTTTCACACAAAGGGTCGTGGACATCCGGCACTCTCTCCCCCCACCCCCCCGCCCCGCCAAAATGCTGTGGATGCTGGGACAGGGTTGCCAACTCTGGCGTGAGGCATTCCTGGAGGTTTGATTGCATGATATTCTGACCACATGACACCTGACCATCTGATCACATGACATCGGATCACATGACTTCTACAAAGATTATTACCTTATAAAGGTTGGGTCCCCTGCAATATTCCCTCTCATTTTTTTTTTTGGCCCATACAGCCCCTTTAATGGGCTACGCGAGCCATTCAAAATTCCGCGCATGCGAGGTTTTTTTTCTATTTAAAAGCTGGCTCACCTGCTGCGTGGGACCGTCAGAGCGCTGTGCGGCTGTGTGGCCACCAGCTTAAAGGGAACGTTGGTCCCCTGTAGTTGAGTATTTTAACTCGTGGTTTCGCGCCAGCCAACTGTGAGAAGTTCCAGGAACCAGGAGCCGACCCATGAGCAGGCGAAGAGGGGAAACCGAGGGTGGGGAAGAGGGGAAACCGAGAGTGGGGAAGAGGGGAAACGGACAGTGGGGAAGAGGAGAAACGGAGAGTGGGGAAGAGGGGAAACGGAGAGTGGGGAAGAGGGGAAACCGAGGTCGGGGAAGAGGGGAAATGGAGAGTGGGGAAGAGGGGAAACCGAGAGTGGGGAAGAGGAGAAACGGAGAGTGGGGAAGAGGGGAAACCGAGGTCGGGGAAGAGGGGAAACGGAGAGTGGGGAAGAGGGGAAACCGAGGTCGGGGAAGAGGGGAAACCGAGAGTGGGGAAGAGGAGAAACCGAGGGTGGGGAAGAGGGGAAACCGAGAGTGGGGAAGAGGGGAAACCGAGAGTGGGGAAGAGGGGAGACCGAGAGTGGGGAAGAGGGGAAACCGAGGGTGGGGAAGAGGAGAAACCGAGGGTGGGGAAGAGGGGAAACCGAGAGTGGGGAAGAGGGGAAACCGAGAGTGGGGAAGAGGGGAGACCGAGAGTGGGGAAGAGGGGAAACCGAGGGTGGGGAAGAGGGGAGACCGAGAGTGGGGAAGAGGAGAAACCGAGGGTGGGGAAGAGGGGAAACCGAGAGTGGGGAAGAGGGGAAACCGAGAGTGGGGAAGAGGGGAAATGGAGGGTGGGGGAGAGAGGAAATGGAGGGTGGGGGAGAGGGGAAACCGAGGGTGGGGAAGAGGGAAACCGAGGGTGGGGAAGAGGGGAAACCGAGAGTGGGGAAGAGGGGAAACCGAGAGTGGGGAAGAGGGGAAACTGAGGGTGGGGAAGAGGGGAAACCGAGAGTGGGGAAGAGGGGAAACTGAGAGTGGGGAAGAGGGGAAACCGAGGGTGGGGAAGAGGGGAAACCGAGAGTGGGGAAGAGGGGAAATGGAGGGTGGGGGAGAGGGGAAACCGAGAGTGGGGAAGAGGGGAAATGGAGGGTGGGGGAGAGGGGAAACCGAGAGTGGGGAAGAGGGGAAACCGAGAGTGAGGAAGAGGGGAGACCGAGAGTGGGGAAGAGGGGAAATGGAGGGTGGGGGAGAGAGGAAATGGAGGGTGGGGGAGAGGGGAAACCGAGGGTGGGGAAGAGGGGAAACCGAGGGTGGGGAAGAGGGGAAACCGAGAGTGGGGAAGAGGGGAAACCGAGAGTGGGGAAGAGGGGAAACCGAGGGTGGGGAAGAGGGGAAACCGAGAGTGGGGAAGAGGGGAAATGGAGGGTGGGGGAGAGGGGAAACCGAGAGTGGGGAAGAGGGGAAATGGAGGGTGGGGGAGAGGGGAAACCGAGAGTGGGAGGAACCTTGATTCCACTAGTAACTAATGGTAACCCACTGAAATTGCACTGATAACTAATAGTAATGCTGGTAACACTCAGATTCTCCTCATAATACAGTAATACAGTAACTCTCTGATAGTCTATATATAACTGGTAGTACAAGGTGTAATAGCCCGATATCCTACCTGTAACTAGTAGTAATCCTATAACCCGCTGATATTCACCCTGAAACCGTAGCCAGAATCCCCCTGCACTGCACAAGGTGCGGTCAGGCTCCCCAGCCGATGCCATTTTTAACAGGCCCGATCTCTCTCCCTATCTCCTTGGACTCTGGTTTGGACTCCAGTTCCATGTGAAGGTGACAACGCTGAACTGCGAGCCTCGGTCAGAGCTGATCTGTATTTGAACTTCACACGTCCAAACCGGCTGGTACAGACCGACCTGAGCCAAACCAAGAGATCGCACAAAGGGCAGCTGGGTCGGCGTTTGGGGCTCTTCTCACAGAGCCTATCGTCCGAAACTCAGCTCAGCACCAGCATTTCCAAACCACTTCCTGAGCTTGGACTCGATAAAGGAGAATTTTCATAGGATGATTGAAATTACAGCACAGAAGGAGGCCATTCGGCCCCAGTGCTGGTGTTCTCTCCTGTAACCCCATTACCACCAGAACCTTTTCTATTCTTCCTTTTCAAATATTTATCCCATTCCCTTTGAAATTATGTTTTAGTCTCTACCTCAATAGCTACTTGTGGTGAAGTATCTCACAGTCTAATATCCCTTAGTTTAAGAACCTTCCTCCTCCCATCCCCATTGTTTCTTCCCTAGTTCCCCATTCGCCCAGCAATGGAAACTTTCACTGTTTACCCACAGTAAGATCTCCAGGTTTCACTCACCCATGAACTGGCTGTTCCTCTCTCGGGACCACTCCCACTCACCACATTACTGCTGCTCCGGGCTCTGCGGGAAATGCTGGTCCTCACGCCCACCACAATCCCCCATGTCCTTCTGCCCCAAGCCCCCATTCCTCAGTCTCCCTATCATCCCCGCCCACTCTCGAGTCCCCCTCGATTCCAGAGTCAGTCCCCCCCCCCCCTTTGATTCCACGTGGTCGCGGCTCTCCGCAGGTGATGTCACCGAGCCGGGGGCTTCTCCAACAGCAGCTAGTGACATCGCGGAGTGGCGGGAAGTTTGAATTGCTGATCTCTCAGTCTGCTGCGGGCAGCTCTCGGGGGAGGAGTGCCCGATTTCGGGCAACTCCGGGTCATTCCGGGAGGGTTGGGAACCCAATTGTCATTTTTGAGACTGAGATGAATAGATTTTTGTTAGGCAAGGGTATCAAGGGATTTGGAGCAAAGGCGAATAA
This sequence comes from Squalus acanthias, assembly GCA_030390025.1. Taxonomy (NCBI): domain Eukaryota; kingdom Metazoa; phylum Chordata; class Chondrichthyes; order Squaliformes; family Squalidae; genus Squalus; species Squalus acanthias. The sequence goes on from CM059429.1 coordinate 15,451,616, forward strand.
ATGGATTTGAGGTGCAGATCAGCCATGATCTAATGGAAAAGTGATCTCCTTATCTGAGGAAGGACGTACTTGCCTTAGCGGCGGTGCAACGAAGGTTCACTAAATTAATCCCTGGGATGAGAGGGCTGTCCAATGATGAGAGATTGTGTAGAATGGGCCTATACTCTCTGAAGTTTAGAAGAACGAGAGGTGATCTCATTGAAACATATAAGATTCTGAGGGGGATTGACAGGGTAGATGCTGAGAGGTTGTTTCCCCTGACTAGAGTGTCTAGAACTAGGGGGCATAGTCTCAGGATAAGGAGTCAGCCATTTAAAACTGAGATGAGGAGGAATTTCTTCACTCAGAGTGTGTGAATCTTTGAATTCTCTGCCCAGAGGGCTGTGAATGCTGAGTCGTTGAGTGTATTCAAGGCTGAGATAGATAGATAGATTTTGGACTCTAGGGGAATCAAGGGATATGGGGATAGGGCGGGAAAGTGGAGTTGAGGTCGAAGATCAACCATGATCTTATTGAATGACGGAGCAGGCTCGAAGGGCCGTATGGCCCACTCCTGCTCCTAATTCTTATGCTCTTATGTTCTAATGGCACAGGCTCGAGGGGCAGAATGGCCTACTTCTGTTCCTATGTTCCTCTCCATGCTCGCCCTGGTCACACAGGTCCCAGATGTCCTGTAGAGGGCACCGCGCTGTTTGGACCTCTAACTTACAGCAACTTCCAGTGCAAAAGGTCCTAGAAATTAAACGGGCAAGGGCAAGCCTAACGAATGGTGGACGCCGATTGTTCGCCTGTAAATTCTGGCCCATTATTGCAAAGAGAATTAAGTGGTAAAACCTGAGGAGGTGGCTGGGAATAGTCAGCGATGCGGAAAGGATCAATCAATCATAAAATCATAGAAATTTATGGCACAGAAGGAGGCCATTCGGCCCATCGTGTCTGCACCGGTCGATAAAGAGCTATCAAGCCTAATCCTACTTTCCAGCTCTTGATCCGTAGCCCTGTAGGTTACGGCACTTCAAGTGCACATCCAAGTACTTTTTAAATGCGATGAGGGTTTCTGCCTCTACCACCCTTTCAGGCAGTGAGTTCCAGACCCCCAGCACCCTCTGGGTGAAAAAAGTTCTCCTCAACTCCCCTCTAATCCTTCCACCAATTACTTTAAATCTGTGCCCCCTGGTTATTGACCTCTCTGCTAAGGGAAATAGGTTCTTCTTATCCACTCTATCTAAGCCCCTCAAAATTTTATACACCTCAATCAAGTCTCCCCTCAGCCTCCTCTGTTCCAAAGAAAACAGCCCCAGCCTATCCAATCTTTCCTCATAGCTAAAATTCTCCAGTCCTGGCAACATCCTTGTAAATCTCCTCTGTACCCTCTCATCCATCCTGTAATGAGGTGACCAGAGCTGTATTCAGTATTCTAGCTGCGGCCTAACTAGTGTTTTATACAGTTCAAGCATAACCTCCCTGTTCTTATATTCTATGCCTCGGCTAATAAAAATGAGAAGTCGCACAACACCAGGTTATAGTCCAACAGATTTATTTAAAATTACAAGCTTTCGGAGCTATCCTGCCCCTTCTTCAGGTAGAGTTACTGTGAGAGAATCTATCAGAATTCACAGAATATAAACACAGAGAAAATGCAGAGATTCCGCTAATAAAGGCAAGTATCCCGTCTGCCTTCTTAACCACCTTATCTGCCTGTCCTGCTACCTTCAATATGACATTAAAAAAAGTATTGTACTTTTAAATCAGACATCCAGCAGCATTGCAGCGCTCTTCAGATACTGCATGTTAATCCAACATCAATCACACCCTCCCGTCAGATAAAGCAAGCTTTTTGGGCTGGGCGGCGTTTGGGAAACTTTTAAAAGAATATAATTAAACGACGCTGTACAAATGTTTTGTAAACTTGCGGGGGCGGTGGTGGGAAAGAAAAATTGGCATGCTGAGCAAATCCAGTTTTGTTCTAATAACTGGTTCATGTTCTGAAGTGTTAAATCAATCAGCAAACTCCTTTAAAAAAAAAAAAAATTCCTCAACCACCGACCAATGCATCTTCTGCATTCGTTAATACCTTTCGAGGGAGGCATCACAAGGACTGCAGCTGGGCTCAGCGCTTCTGGGAGGGGAGGGGAAGCATTGCTGTGCAGTGCCTGTTGATAGAAAGTGCAACAGTGTGGATTGCACAGAATCACATAGAAACGACAGCACAGAAACAGGCCATTTGGCCCGACTAGTCCATACGCCCCACAAGCCTCCTCCCACTCTCAGTATCTCTTCCCACCCTGCCCCCACGTTCCTCAATTCCCTTTTTCCTCGTGTAAAGAGAGAAAGGTCTTGCATTTCTGTAGCGCCGTTCACAGCCTCAGGACGTCCCAAATGAAGCACTTTTTGAAGTGCAGTCACTGTTGTAATGTAGGAAACACGGCAGCTAATTTGCGCACAGCAAACTCCCGCAAGCAGCAACGTGATAATGACCAGATCATCTGTTTTTTGTTGAGGGATAAATATTGGTACAGATGACAGATAACAGATGATCTGGTCATTATCACGTTGCTGCTTGTGGGAGCTTGCTGTGCACAAATTGGCTGCCGCGTTTCCCACATTACAACAGTGACTACACTCCAAAAGTACTTCATTGGCTGTAAAGCACTTTGAGACGTCCAGTGGGCGTGAAAGGCGCTATAGAAATGCAAGTCTTTCTTTCTTTCCTTATTGGCTATCTTATATTTATGCCCCCTTGTTCTGGACTCACCCACAAGTGAAAGCAATTTCTCCACATCCTTCATAATTTTATAGACCTATTCCAGGTGAGCGGAGCATTGGCTTTGACTGTGATCTCCCCACAGTCTAATGCCTAGCAACACATAGGAACATAATAACATAGGAACAGGAGTAGGCCATTCAGCCCTTCGAGTCTGTACCATTATTCAATTAGATCATGGCTGATCTATCTGTACCCCAACTCCATTCACCCACCTTTGCTCCATATCCCTTCATGCCCTTATCTAACAAAAATCTATCGATCTCAGTCTTGAAAATTTCAATTGGCCACCCAGCCTCAACAGTCTTTTGGGGGGGAGTGAGTTCCAGATATCAACTATCCTGACTTCACTCCTAAATGGCCACCTACACCCGGTATGAGAGGGCAACAGATGTCCGTGTAACCAAACCCCAGTATCATTCAATGCCTTCAGGTGACAATGGCAGAAAACTGATGGGGAAAACTGGCTAAATCCTAGGAAACCTCCCCCCCCGAACCACATTAAACATTCACTCCCTCCACCACCGGTGCACCGTGGCTGCAGTGTGTACCATCTACAAGATGCACTGCAGCAACTCGCCAAGGCTCCTTCGGCAGCACCTCCCAAACCCGCAACCTCTACCACCTAGAAGGACAAGGGCAGCAGGCGCATGGGAACACCACCACCTCCAAGTTCCCCTCCAAGTCACACACACCATCCTGACTTGGACGTATATCGGCCGATCCTTCATCGTCGCTGGGTCAAAATCCTGGAACTCCCTCCCTAACAGCACTGTGGGAGTACCTTCACCACACGGACTGCAGCGGTTCAAGAAGGCGGCTCACCACCACCTTCTCAAGGGCAATTAGGGTTGGGCAATAAACGCTGGCCTTGCCAGCGACGCCCACATCCCATGAACGAATATAAAAAAAAACCCTGCCTGCTCTGCCAGAGTTTGAGGGCCACAATCTTTAGCGCAGTGAGTTACACACAAGCCTTCAACCAGGAAACCTCAGCTTGATCAAAACCTCAAACACTGAAACAAATTTCTCTCTGTATGCTGACTGTAAAGGTTTTGCGTAAAATGAGTCCGGGAAGTCTTAAAGCTGATCCTTGCCGATATGGACTCTCAGTACAGAACTGCCCCTAATTCAGCAGACTAAGGGGAGGGGGTAAATGTCTCCTGTTCGCTATCTGTAAAGAAGTCGCAATGCATTTTTTAAACATCCGTTTGTGATTTTGCTACCAGTAGCAAACAGAGGAAATCTTCCCCCTAAACTTGCAAACTCATTCAGAGAGGTCCCGTGATGACTGGTGCGGGAAATTAAAAATGTCATACTGGTGCAGCACGTTGGGGGCTGATGTACGTTGTCAGGGTAGAGTAGAGGGAGCTTTGCTCTGCATCCTTTACCTGACCTGGGAGTGCTTGATTCTGACACATCGGGCCCAAAACGGAAAGCACACCATTCCTCAGCTAGCATTCTTGACCTTCATTGGCACAAAAATGTTTAAGAAAGTAAATCGAGGCCTAGAATTCCTTCAAAGCCACTCCCGCTCTGAAACTTCATGCCTGGTCGAGATTCCTGCTGCACTTCCGATGAAGTTACAGCCGGAAAGGGAGCAGCTCCAAGGAAATTCCCGTCCGTGGTCTCACTAATCTTCTCGGTTGAAGGTCGAGGCCCTTATAGTGTCAGCCGTGGGTCACTGCGTAGCACTCTGAGTCAAAAAGTTGTGGGTTCAAGTCCCACTCCAGAGACCTGACACTCCAGTGCAGTACTGAGGGAGTGCTGCGCTGTCAGAGGTGCCGTCTTTCAGATGAGATGTTAAACTGCTATCTCGGGTGGATGTAAACGATCCCATGGTACTATTTCGAAGAAGAGCAGGGGAGTTGTCCCCAGTGTCCTGGCCAATATTTATCCCTCAATGAACATTACCAAAAACAGATTATCTGGTCATTATCACATTGCTGTTTGTGGGAGCTTGCTGTGCGCAAATTGGCTGCCGTGTTTCCTACATTACAACAGTGACTACACTTCAAACAGTACTTCATTGGCTGTAAAGTGCTTTGGGCGTCCTGAGGTTGTGAAAGGTGCTATACATAAGAACATAAGAAATAAGAGCAGGAGTCGGCCATTTGGCCCCTCGAGCCTGCTCCGCCATTCAATGAGATCATGGCTGATCTGATCTTGGCCTCAATTCCACTTCCCTGCCCGCTCCCCATAACCCTTGACTCCCTTATCGTTCAAAAATCTGTCTGTCTCCACCTTAAATATATTTAATGAGTCCGCCTCCACAGCTCTCTGGGATAGAGAATTCCACAGATTCACGACACTCTGAGAGAAGAAATTCCTCCTCATCTCCATTTTAAATGGGCGACCCCTCATTCTGAAACTATGCCCCTTAGTTCTAGATTCCCCCACGAGTGGAAACATCCTCTCTGCATCTACCCTGTCCAGCCCCCCTCAGCATCTTACATGTTTCAATAAGATCACCTCTCATTCTTCTAAACTCCGATGAGTACAGGCCCAACCTGCTCAACCTTTCCTCATAAGACAACCCCTTCAGAAGTCCCTGTAGAAATGCATGTCTTTCATTCTTTCTGACTCTCCACTTGCAGCATTATGATTTTATTTAATAAAAGTATGTCTTCGCCAACAGGGTTGAGAATGGTTTTTGAATGAATTTTTTCGAATAGTCATTCATCAAATAGTTGCATTTTCACAACTCCACAGTCACAGGATGTCTGACTCGGTTGCGGTGGAGTGACTCACGGCTGCCAGGTCTTCCTGTCGGCCTCCTGGGTCTCGGGGCACACTTGAGATGTGGCCGTGTGATAGGCATCATTTACCTTCCTGTTCTGAAAACTCAGCAGTTCCATACGTTGCTCACCCTTACCGTTGGAGACACGTGAACCAATTGGATGAAGTTATTAAAAAGAAAGAACCTGCAATTATATCGCGCCTTTCACGACCTCAGGACGTCCCAGTGCGCTTCACAGGCAACGAGCTACCTTTTGAAGTCTCGTCACTGTTGTAATGTAGAGAAACGGGGCAGTCAGTTTGCGCACAGCAAGATCCCACGAGCAGCAATGTGATAATGGCCAGATAATCTGTTTTAGTGATGTTTAGCGATGTTGTTCTTCTTCAAAAATAGTGCCGTGGGATCTTTTATGTCCAGCTGAGAGGGAAGACGGGGCCTCAGTTTAACGTCTCATCTCATTATAATATCCCACCAGTTTTAATGGCTGTATAATTAAACTGCCTTTTGCAATTTTGAGTGTCATTTCCATTGGGAAAATCTGTCCGCTTCTCACTGGCACTGAAAGATATGGGCGTAACATGACTAACACTGAAGAGGACAGCAAAAGTGCTTCTTGCCTCAGGCTGGTTGGCATTTTGCACGCACACCTGCGCTTGTGTTTTCAATAACAGAAGAAAGAATAAAGCATTGACAACCAGCCACAGTGATCAAAACGCTCAATAAATTAAAACAAACTGGCTCCTTTATTCACAACAAACCCAAACAAGTTAAACTAAAACAAGGCTGGCTTCGCTGATTGACGTGGCACTTTACGGGTGGAGATCGTGGGAGGAACCGATTTGGAACGGTCAATTCATTCTATCCATTCCTCAATCGTAAAGCTGAAGGCCAAATTTTAATCACACAGCACTGACACAGGTACGCTGTGTGTCTCAGGATTTCAAAGCGTCACTGATCGCAGATGTCACACACAAAAACTGGGAGACATTTCCACCACACGGCAGGGGAGTCCTTTTATTATTTTGAAAGGGAAAAAAAGATAATTAGGCTACACTGGGCACCTAACCCCTTCGATTTACGTGTAACTGAGGAGTAACAATTCCGCTACTCTCCTTGGCTCCTAAGAGGAACACCTGACACAAACTTGTGCACTCCCAGCTTGCGATTCTCCATTCATTAACTTTAATGGATGCAGACTTTACAAGTTAGCGATCTGCGTTGCCCAGAAGCGGCACAGAGAAATCTTTGCCCCCTAACCCTCAGGGGGCCAATTTTAACTAACTCGTTGGGCGGCAATCCCACGGGATCGGGTGGAACGCCGGTTTCACACCCCGCCTTATATTACTCTCCGTTGAATTCACTGGAAAGTAAAGTCAAAGGGGTGTAAAGTGGGGGGGGGTGTAAAGTGGGCGGGGTGTAAAGTGGGCGGGGTGTAAAGTGGGCGGAGTGTAAAACAATGTTCCCATTAAGCAGCGTGGCCACGCAATGCTCCGGAGGTCCCGCGCAGGCCGCTTGCAGGCTTCACAATGGAAAAACCGCGACTGCATGGAAATTTGAAGGGGCCGCACACCCAAAAAAATTTAAGGGAACATTGGTGTAAAACCAGCGTTGCACCCAATCCCGTCAGCTTCCCGACAGGCGGGTTAGCGTAAAATTACCTCCTAAGTGTTTATGAAACGCAGTAATTTTCCTGACTGATCGTGGTCGATGCTCCACCAAAATGTCTGAAAATTGTGTAGAAGGAGCTTTAGTCCCATAGCAGAAATACCTTTGCCTCCTCCACTGCAAATTAAATCTGACAGGTCAATTGATAGATTTTTCCTGGCCCAAAATATGCAAAGGTACTGCGACATGTACATTGAGCGGGGGAGAGAGAGAGAGAGAGCCTGAGTTCCTGAGATGTATTTTCTGTATATGTCTAGTGCAGGCCTGTCACACTCCAGATATCACACTTCGAAATGTCACACTTTGCTACAGATGCAAATAACCTTAAATAAAGAGAAAGGAAGCCGGTCAGTCCTTTCATGGTGGGTTCATCTGACTTGCTGAAACTTGCAAACAGTTACAATTGCCCTGTAATTGATCCCAAGGGGGAAAAATTGGGTTGCTTTGCGCCTCCCGTTAGCACACTGGGGCACTAATGGGGCGCAAAGCACCTAGCGCCCGTTGCGCGGCGTCGCTAATGCCTCCTGCGAAATTCAGCGGGAGATTAGCAGCAGCGGTAGCGATGACTATATCGCCGTGTGCAGCGCCCCGCTCGCGCCCCGGCCGTAAACTTCAGTCGCGCCTCCTGACCTACCGCCGGACGATATGTCCAACAGGGTCAGGGGGGCGTTTTTGCGGCCGCGGCGGCGTTAATTAAAGGGCAAGTGCCGGGCAGCCATTTTTTTGGGGGGGGGGGCCACCTGCCAGCACCTGCCCCTTCTCACCTCCTCTTACGGGGTGCCGGCTGCGATCGATCAGCCCGACATTCCTCTTGAGTGCCGGGCTGTTTTCCCGGCACCCCACTCCCCGGTGGTCCAGCAGGGCCCCAGTGCGCGCTGGGCTAGGCCCCTCCCCTTTAATCAGGGGAGAGAGGCCTGTAGTACCGCGGCACTACGTGCCGACGCGCGTGGTGCTGTTGGACGTAGCGCGGTGTTATTGAATGGTAGCACCCCAGGAAGGAGGGGGAGAGCTTCCAGTAGCGCCCCGCCTCCTGCTTGGGGCGCTACCACTCAATTTATGGTGCGGGGGCACTAACTTTTTCGGGGCGCTAAAAGTAGCTCCCGGCGAAGTTAGCGTCCCAAAGGGGGCGCGACCGAATTTTTGCCCCTTTTTTACCAGCAGCTAAAATGAACTCGATTGGCCTATTTTGACCTTTCCTTCCACATGGAGTACATTATCAGTAGCCTTAAAGAGACAGGCCAGCTTAGCAGTTAAGTATAGGCTGGGATAAAAACAGAAAATGCCGGAGATATTCAGCAGGTCAGGCAGCATCTGTGAAGAGAGAAACAGAATTAACGTTTCAGGTCGATGACCTTTCGTCAGAACTAGAAAAAAGCAGGAAATGGAACAGATTTTTAAGCACGTGTAGGGGCAGGAAAATGGGGGGAGGGGATGAAAGAACAAAAGGGAAGGTCAGTGATAGGATAGAAGGCAGGAGAGGTTAAGAGACATTAAGAGATATTCAAGGCAAAAGGAGATGGTAATGGGACAGGTTAAGAAACAAAGGATGGCTCGAGATGAAGTATAAATTGCGCTGGCAGAATGAAAGACAGCTGCCATGTGGGAGAGAAGAAAAGACACAAACGAAAGGTGTGGATAAAAAATATATATATGATCGGGGCCGAGGTGATGATCTGAAATTGTTGAACTCTATGTTGAGTCCAGAAGGCTGGGGCTGTTTTTTTGGAACATAGGAGACTGAGGGAAGACTTGACTGAGGTGTATAAAATTATGAGGGGCCTAGATAGAGTGGATAGGAAGGACCTATTTCCCTTACCAGTGAGGTCAATAACCAGGGGGGGTAGATTTAAAGTAATTGGTAGAAGGATTAGAGGAGATTTGAGGAGAACTTTCTTCACCCAGAGGGTGGTGGGGGTCTGGAACTCACTGCCTGAAAGGGTGGTAGAGGCAGAAACCCTCATCGCATTTAAAAAGTACTTGGATATGCACTTGAAGTGCCGTAACCTACAAGGCTACGGACTAAGAGCTGGAAAGTGGGATTAGGCTGGATAGCTCTTTTTCGGCCGGCACAGACACAATGGGCCAAATGGTCTCCTTCTGTGCTGTAAATTTCTATGATACTATGAAGTATCACAACAGTACTTCAGACCTCCAAGCAATGCCACAAGATTTATTTTTATTAATAGCAACAATACATAACAGGAAAAGCGAGAGAGGGGAAATCAAAACAGAGATATGGAAGAGAAAACCAAGGGACTGTGGAATGAACGGAGAACAGAGCGCAAACAGCCAATTAATGATAAAGCAAGGCTCTTTTTTAGTGACTCTGGTAGTGAAGTAAAGATTTTGCAAGTTGCTTCTTGGCTTCCAATTAGCATTGGTTTTTACTGCACACCCTTCGAAAAGATGTCTATCAAGTTGCTGAAGAAAAACGGAGTTATGCAGCCAATCCAGATGATTGATGACAACAGCAAAGGAGGTTCTGCCCTGAAGGGAGAATGTGTTTCACTTTTCTCAGGTACCCCTCCCTCCTCTGCTTTGACTGGTTCAGATCATTTAACTTGTTACCACTCAGACGTACTGTAACAATCTGTGCAAATATTTCCACTGAAGTACTCGTGATGAATAGGGTGTTTCATTCTCAATTCCAATCATAAGTAAAGCGATATATTTTGATAGCTGGCAATTCCTTTAGATTTTGGTTCCTGCCACAATCGGTATTCAGCTCAAAATACACATGCCCTTGCAGATTTTCTTTTATTCGTTCATGGGATGTGGGCGTCGCTGGCAAAGCCAGCACTTATTGCCCATCCCTAATTGCCCGCGAGGAGGTAGTGGTGACCCGCCTTCTTGAACCGCTGCAGTCCGTGTGGTGAAGGTGCTCCCACAGTGCTGGTAGGGAGGGAACATAAGAACATAAGAAATAGGAGCAGGAGTAGGCCATTCGGCCCTTCGAGCCTGCTCTGCCATTCAATGAGATCATGGCTGATCTTCTGCCTCAACTCCATTCACCGGCCCTATCGCCATATCCCTTGATGCCCTTACTAGTCAGAAATTTATCGACTTCTGTTTTGAATATACCCAATGATTGAGCCTCCACAGCCCTCTGGGGTAGAGAATTCCAAAGATTCACCACCCTCTGTGAAGAAATTTCTTCTCCTCAGTCCTGAATGCCCTACCCTTTATCCTGAGGCTGTGGCCCCTGGTTCTAGACTCCCCAACCAAGGGAAACATTCTCCCAGCATCCACCCTATCAAGCCCTGTAATAATTTTGTATGCTTCAATGAGATCCCCTCTCATTCTTCTGAATTCAAGAGAATACAGGCCTAGTTTACTCAATCTCTTCTCATACGACAGTCCCGCCATCCCAGGAATCAATCTCGTGAACCTTCGTTGCACTCCCTCTATGGCAAGTATATCCTTCCTTAGGTAAGGAGACCAAAATTGTACACAGTACTCCAGGTGTGGTCTCACTAAGGCCCTATATAATTGGAGTAAGACTTCTTTATTCCTGTACTCAAATCCTCTTGTAATGAAGGTCAGCATACCATTTGCCTTCCTAATGGCTTGCTGCACCTGCACATTCACTTTCAGTGACTCATGTACAAGGACACCCAGGTCCCTTTGAGCATCTGCATTCCCGAGTCTTTCACCATTTAGGAAATACTCTGCTTTTCTGTTTTTTCTGCCAAAGTGGATAACTTCAAATTTATCCACATTATATTCCATCTGCCATGTTCTCGCCCACTCACTGAGCCTGTCGAGATCCCCTTGAAGCCTCTTCACATCCTCTTCGCAACTGACACTGCCACCTAGCTTTGTATCATCAGCAAATTTGGAAATGTTACATTTAGTCCCCTCATCCAAATCATTGATATAGATTATGAATAGCTGGGGCCCAAGCACCGATCCTTGCGGTACCCCACTAGTCACAGCCTGCCATTTTGAAAAAGACCCGTTTATCCCTACTCTTTGTTTTCTGTCTGTTAACCAATTCTCAATCCATGCTAGTATATTACCCCCAATTCCATGTGCCCTAATTTTGTTCACCAACCTCTTGTGTGGGACCTTATCGAAGGCCTTCTGAAAATCCAGATACACCACATCTACCGGTTCCCCTTTGTCTACTCCACTAGTTACATCCTCAAAGAACTCCAATAGGTTTGTCAAACAGGATTTCCCTTTCATAAATCCATGTTGACTCTGCCCAATCTTACTATTAGTTTCTAAGTGCCCAGTTATTGCATCCTTTATAATAGATTCCAGCATTTTCCCAACTACTGCTATGAGGCTAACAGGTCTGTAGTTCCCCGTTTTCTCTCTCCCTCCTTTCTTAAATAGCAGGGTTACATTTGCTATCCTCCAATCTGCAGGAACCGTTCCAGAATCTATAGAATTTTGGAAGATGACAACCAATGCGTCCACTATCCAATGGCCACCTCTTTCAAAACCCTAGGATGTAAGTCATCCGGTCCTTGGGATTTGTCGACTTTTAGTCCCATTAATTTTGCTAGTACTGTTTCTATACTAATAATAATTTCTTTAAGTTCCTCATTCTCATCACACCCTTGGTTTTCTCATATTTCTGGGAGGTTTTTTGTGTCTTCCTCCGTGAAGACAGAAACAAAGTATTTATTTAATTTCTCTGCCATTTCTTCATTCCCCATTATAAATTCTCCTGTCTCTGACTGTAAAGGACCTACATTTACCTTCGCCAGTCTTTTCCTTTTCACATACCTATAGAAGCTTTTACAATCCATTTTTATATTTTTTGCTAGTTTGTGCTCATATTCCATTTTCCCTTTCTTTATCAATTTCTTGGTCCCCCTTTGCTGATTTCTAAAAAGATCCCAATCCTCAGGCTGACCACTTTTTCTGGCAACTTTAAAAGCTTCCTCCTTTGACTTAATACTAGCTTTAATTTCTTCTGTTAGCCATGGTTGGATCACTTTTCCTTTTGGGTTTTTATGCTCAAAGGGAGTTCCAGGATTTTGACCCAGCGACGATAAAGGATCGGCGATATACTTCCAAGTCAGGATGGTGGGTGATTTGGAGTCGAACTTGGAGGTGGTGGTGTTCCCATGCACCTGCTGCCCTTGTCCTTCTAGCTGGTAGAGGTCGCGGGTTTGGGAGGTGCTGTTGATGAAGCCTTGGCGAATTGCTGCAGTACATCTTGTAGATGGTACACACTGCAGCCACGGTGCGCCGGTGGTACAGGGAGTGAATTGTTAAGGTGATGGATGGGGTGCCAATCAAGCGGGCTGCATTGTTCTGGATGGTGTCGAGCTTCTTGAAATCCATGGCTTTCATATTCAATTAAATAAGTAGGATATTCTTCCCATGTAAGTACATTTTGTTTGCAAAACTCATTAGATGTTCCTCAATAGTGACTTACTTTGTACTGTGGATGGTTCATTAAAGGCTAAATGTGCAGGAAGTGTCGCCAGCTGCAGCTACTCGAAATCTGCGTTTCGGAGCTGCAGCTGCGGCTGGAGTCACTGTGGAAACATAGAAACATAGAAGATAGGAGCAGAAGTAGGCCATTCAGCCCCTCGAGCCTGTTCCGTCATTTAATGAGATCATGGCTGATCATCCAAATTCAGTACCCTGTCCCTGCTTTCTCCCCATATCCCTTGATCCCTTTAGCCTTAAGAAATATATCTAACTCCTTCTTGAATATATTTAATGAATTTGCCTCAACTGCCTTCTGTGGTAAAGAATTCCACAGGTTCACCACTCTCTGGGTGAAGAAATTCCTCCTCATCTCAGTCCGAAATGGCTTACCCCTTATCCTTAGACTGTGACCCCTGGTTCTGGACTGCCCCGCCATCGGGAACATCTTTCCTGCATCTAGTCTGTCTAGTCCTGTTAGAATTTTATAAGTTTCAATGAGATCCCCTCTCATTCTTCTAAACTCTAGCGAATATAAGCCTAATCGACCCAATCTCTCTTCATACGTCATTCCTGCCATCCCAGGTATCAGTCTGGTGAATCTTCGCTGAACTCCCTCCATGGCAAGAACATCCTTCCTCAGATAAGGCGACCAAAACTGTACACAATACTCAAGGTGTGGTCTCACCAAGGCCCTGTACAACTGCAGCAAGACATCCTTGCTCCTGTACTCGAATCCTCTCGCTATGAAGGCCAACATACCATTTGCCTTCTTAACCGCCTGCTGCACCTGCATGCTTACCTTCAGCGACTGGTGCACAAGGACACCCAGGTCTCGTTGCACTTCCCCTTTTCCCAATCTATTGCCGTTCAGATAATAATCTGTCTTCCTGTTTTTGCCACCAAAGTGGATAACCTTGCATTTATTCACATTATAGTGCATCTGCCATGCATCTGCCCACTCACCCAACCTATCCAAATCATACTGGAGTTTCTCTGCATCCTCCTCACAGCACACATGCTTTGTGTCATCTGCAAACTTGGAGATATTACATCTAGTTCCCTCGTCTAGATCATTAATATATATTGTGAATAGCTGGGGTCCTAGCACCGATCCCTGCGGTACCCCACTAGTCACTGCCTGCCACTCGGAAAAAGACCCGTTTATTCCAACTCTTTGCTTCCTGTCTGCCAATCAGTTCTCTATCCAAGTTAGTACCTTACCCCCAATCCCATGTGCTTTAACTTTACACGCTAATCTCTTATGCGGGACCTTATCGAAAGCCTTCTGAAAGTCCAAATACACCACATCCACTGGTTCTCCCTTATCTATTCCGCCAGTTACATCCTCAAAAAATTCCAGTAGATTAGTCAAGCATGATTTACCTTTTGTAAATCCATGTTGACTTTGTCCGATCCTTTCACTGTTTTCCAAGTGCTCTGCTATTACATCTTTTATAATGGACTCTAGCATTTTTCCCACTACCAATGTCAGGCTTACCGGTCTATAATTCCTCGTTTTCTCTCTACTACCTTTTTTGAATAGTGGGGTTACATTAGCTACTCTCCAATCCATGGGAACTGTTCCAGAGTCTATAGAATTTTGGAAGATGACCAGCAATGCATCTATTATTTCTAGGGCCACTTCCTTAAGTACCCTAGGATGTAGATTATCAGGCCCTGGGGATTTATCGGCCTTCAATCCCGTCAATTTCCCTAACACCATTTCCCTACAAATACTGATTTCATTCAATTTCTCCCTCTCATTAGACCCTATGCTCCGCGACATGTCTGGGAGGTTATTTGTGTCCTCCTTTGTGAAGACAGAACCAAAGTATGTATTTAATTGGTCTGCCATTTCTTTGTTCCCCATTATAAATTCCCCTGATTCTGACTGCAAGGGACCTACGCTTGACTTCACCAATCTTTTTCCCTTCACATATCTGTAGAAGCTTTTACAGTCAGTTTTTATGTTCCCTGAAAGCTTACTCTCACATTCTATTTTCCCCCTCTTAATTAATCCCTTTGTCCTCCTTTGCTGAATCCTAAACTGCTCCCAATCCTTAGGTTTGCTGCTTTTTTTGGCCAATTTATATGTCCTCTCCTTGGATCTTATGCTATCCCTAATTTCCCTTGTTAGCCACAGTTGAGTCACCTTTTTTGTTTTATTTTTATGCCAAACAGGGATGAACAAATTCTGTAGTTCATCCATGCGATCTTTAAATGTTTGCCATTGCCTATCCACCGTCAACCCTTTAAGTAACATTCCCCAATCCATCCTAGCCAACTCGCACCTCATACCATCGTAGTTTCCTTTATTTAAATTCAGAACCCTAGTCTCTGAGTCAACTACTTCACTCTCCATCTTAATGAAGAATTCAATCATATTATGATCGCTCCAACCCAAGGGGCCTCGCACAACAAGATTGCTAATTAATCCTTTCTCATTACATAATACCCAGTCTAAGATAGCCTGATGTCTATTTGGTTCCTCGACATATTGGTCCAGGAAACCATCCTGTATACACGCTAGGAATTCCTCCTTCACAGTATTGTTACTAATTTAGTTAGCCCAATCTATATGTAGATTAAAGTCACCCATGATAACTGCAGTGCCCTTATTGCACGCATCTCTTATTTCGCACTTAATGCCATCCCCAACCTCAGCATTACTGTTTGGGGGTCTGTATACAACTCCCACTAACGTTTTCTGCCCCTTGGTATTTCTCAGCTGTACCCATACAGATTCCACATCATCAGAGCTAATATCCTTCCTTACTATTGTGTTAATCTCCTCTGTAACCAGCAATGCTACCCCTCCTCCTTTTCCTTTTTGCCTGTCCTTCCTGAATATTGAATACCCCAGGATGTTGAATTCCCAGCCTTGGTCACCCTGGCTATGATAAATTGACCCTTAGTGTTAGGGGGGATTAAACATGTGGGGTTATGGGGATAGGATGGGATATGTTAGGGGAATTAAATACGTGGGGTTACGGGGGTAGGGTGGGATATGTGTACTGTGGGGATTAAAGCAGGGACAGGGTACTGGATTTGGATGATCAGCCATGATCGTATTGAATGGCGGAGCAGGCTCGACGGGCCGAATGGCCTACTCCTGCTCCTAGATTCTATGTTTCTATCTATGTCTATGGAGCTATGTCTCCATAATCCCAATTATATCATATCCATTTACATCTATTTGTGCAGCTAATTCATCCACCTTATTACGAATGCTCCTCGCATTAAGACACAAAGCCTTCAGGCTTGTTTTTTTAACACTCTTAGTCGTGGAGCATCCAGGAATCTGAGATCTTTGTGGAAAGCACGTTTAACGAGGTGGTCACACCGCAGGGAAAGAGTGCACAGGCAGACAGGGAATGGGTGACCGCCAGACAGAGTAAAAGAACCAGGAAGGTAGTGCAGGAGTCCCCTGGGTCCATCTCCCTCTCCAACAGATTTTCCGTTTGGAATACTGCTGGGGGAGATGGTTTCTCAGGGGAATGCAGCAAGAGCCAAGTCCGTGGCACTACGAGTGGCTCAGCTGCACAGGAGGGGAGGAAAAAGAGTGGGAGAGCAATAGTGATAGGGGATTCTATCATAAGGGGAACAGATAGGCATTTCTGTGGCTGCAGACGTGACTCCAGGATGGTATGTTGCCTCCCTGGTGCCAGGGTCAAGGATGTCACTGAACGGCTGCAGGGCATTCTGAAGGGGAGGGCGAACAGTCAGAGGTCGTGGTTCACATTGGTACCAACGACATAGGTAGAAAGAGGGATGAGATCCTGCAACAAGAATTTAGGGAGCTAGGTAGCAGATTAAAAAGCAGGACGTCAAAGGTTGTAATCTCTGGATTATTCCCGGTGCCACGTGCTAGTGAGTATAGGAATAGGAGGATAGAGCAGATGAATGCGTGGCTAAAGAGTTGGTGCAGGAGGGAGGGCTTTAGTTTCCTGGATCACTGGGTCTGCTTCTGGGGAAGGTGGGACCTGTACAAGTCGGACAGGTTGCACCTGAACCGGAACGGGACCAACATCCTTGCGGGGAGGTTTGCTAGTACTGTTGGGGGGGAGGGGTTTAAACTAACTTGGCAGGGGGATGGGATACGGAGTGGAGCTATAGTAGGGGGTGATGCACAGCCAAATATAGAGGAAAAAACAAGTGCTGAGCATGAGGAAAATATCTGAGTTTTATTTTTTTTTAAAGGAACAAAATCGTAACGGTGTTAATATTTCCACAGAGGCACCTGCGGACTCCATAATCAGTTCCATAAGCAGTTCCATAATCTAATCTGGTTGCTTAGGTTACGTGTTCACTCAGCTTTTCCTCTGGGACAATTGCTTATACCTGTAGTAACATCGGGACAGCTGTGGTTTGACACTTTCTCTGCAGTTGCATTTGCAACTCTGTGGTAGCAGCTGCAAGCACACACCCTAAAGCCAGCGGAAGGCCAATGCAAACCGTCAAAGCTGCATTCCCGAGAGCTCGGCCGAATAAAATGCCGATCCCTCACCTCCAGTGTCCTGGGGCCAATATTTATCCCTCAACCAACACAACAAAAACAGATTATCTGGTCATTATCACATTGCTGTTCGTGGGAGCTTACTGTGCGCAAATTGGCTGCCGCGTTTCCCACATTACAACAGTGACTACACTTCAAAAAAGCACTTCATTGACTGTAAAGCGCTTTGAGATATCTGGTGGTTGTGAAAGGCGCTATATAAATGCAAGTCATTTTTTTCTTTCTCCACCCTCGACATGCTCAGCGATGCTGACAGCCACCATTTACTCCCCCCCGCCCCGCCCCCCCACGACACCCTCGGAGAAGGGGGACAGCTCTGCTCGCGTGGCGGCCATATCCTCACACAGCGAAATGTTTTCTTTGCACAGTCAAAGATGGCCTCCCCCCCTGGAAGAGCTGTTGGGCCTGACTCCCTTGTGCACCTTTTCCATGGGTAGGGGACCCCGTGCTCATGAAGGGGAGGAGCTGGCCTTGCAACAATGCGAGCTTTAAGCTCAGAACTGGGTGAAGACAGAGTTGGGTGAATCTGCTAAAGGGAGTGAAGACAGGAATTTGGTGAGAGTGGGAATTGGGTGCAGAGGGGGAAAGAGGAGCTAAGTAATTTAAACCAAAAGCCAACAGTAAATATATAAATAAATAATCAGGGTTAATTAATTATTACATTACAATACAACATGTGAACCCACTTCAAAAAGTACTTCATTGGCTGTAAAGCACTTTGTGACGTCCGGTGGTCGTGAAAGGCGCTATATAAATGCAAGTCTTTCTTTCTTTATATTTCAGGGGTTAAAATTAAAATGATCTAAGTAGAGGATACCAACATTAAAGTGATCTAAATTGTATTAAATAAAAATCTGGTATACATAAATAATAAATAGGAGTAAGGGGAGATTAAACTAAAAACATATATATATAAAACATTAGCGATATATAAACATATGTAAGTAGATAGACTTTTCAGCAAAATGATGGGGCAGCTGAGACCCATTGCCTGCAATTCCTGTGCCATGTGGGAACTCCAGGATGCTTCGTGTGACCTGGATAACCAGGTGTGCAGGTAGTGCCTCCAGTCGCTCGAACTCAAGTTCAGGGTTTCTGAGCCTGAAGAGCAGCTGGAGCCACTGTCAGGCTTACTGGAGGCTGGGAATTTCCAGGAGGTGGTCAGCCCACAGCTACAGAGAGTTTAGGAGGATAGTAAGTGGGTGGCTGTCCAGCAGCGTAGGAAGAGGCAGGCAGTGCAGGAACCCTCCAGGTGTGTGGGACTCTCAAACCGTTTTTTTTAGCACCGAATACCAGTGAGGGTGACGACACCATGGGACGTGCAGTCCAGAGCACATCCAAGGCACAGTGGGGTAAATGGCTCCACAGGGGGCACAGCAAAGTACAGAAATGCAGAGGGCACAGGGGATTCGATAGTCTGGGGAATAGACAGGTGTTTCTGCAACTGTCGATGTGAGTCTTGCATGGTGTGTGCTCCCAGGGTAAAGGACATCACTGAGAGGGGGCAGAACATTTTGCGGGGGAAGAGGAACAGCTCGAAGTCGTGGTCCATGTTGAAACCAATGACATAGGAAGGAAAAGGGTTGAGGATTTGAGGTCCGATAGACAGAGTTTCAGGAGCTCGGGAGGAAGTTAAAGAGCAGTATAGGAGCAGTAAGATAAGACAGGGTAACGCGTGGCTGAAGAACTGGTGCAGGAGGGAGGGCTTCAGATTCCTGGGGCATTGGGACCAGATATGGGGCAGGAGGGACCTGTACAAGATGGACGGGTTGCACCTCAACAGTGCTGAGACCAATGTCCTCGCAGGGAGGTTCACTGCTGCTGTGGGGGTGGGTTTAAACTAATTTGGCAGGGTGGAGGGGCACCAGGGTGAAGCTTTAGAGAGGAGATACAAGCTGCACTGAGGACTGGGAGAGCAAACAGCATCAGAATAAAGAGCAGTTCAGAAATAAGAGGGATCAGACAGGAGGGAAATGCGAGGCAGATTAAGATGGGTTTACAGTGCGTGCGTGTAAATACACAGAGCGGGGTAAATAAGGTTGCTGAGCTGCAGGCACAAGTAGCCACATGGGACTATGATATAGTGGCACCAACAGAGACCTGGTTCAAACAAGGGGAGGATTGGGCACTTAACTGGAACCCAAACGTCTTTTATAAACATATAAATAGTACAAGGGTAGTCAAAGGAAGGGTGGGGCCAATTAGGGACCAAAAGAGAGATCTCATTGTGGAGGCAGAGGGCATGGCTGAGGTACTGAATGAGTACTTTGCATCTGTCTTCACTAAAGAAGAGGATGCTGCCAAAGTCACAGTAAAGGAGGAGTGGTAGAGAAATTGGATAGGATAAAAATAGATTAGGAGGATTAGCCGTATATTCCGATCCCTACGGGTGGGTAAACACCTGTAGGGACATCGGAAATGCCGGTTTCAGGCATGCCAAGCGCATGCGCTGAAAATCGCCATTTCCGATCTGTCAAGAATGGTCTTGACAGATCGGATGCCTGCCCTGGAGAAGGGCCTCTGCGGGGGGGAGAGTTCCGCTTTCTGGAGAACCCCTGCCCGCTGAAAGCCCTTAGAAATCTTACGCCTGGTAAAAGCAGGCGTAAGGCCTGCTTTTACCAGCATAAGATTTGAAAAAAGTAAAAAAAAAATTTTTTCACTCATTTATCATTTAAAAATATTTCAAAAAAGGTAAGTTTATTTTTAGCCCCGTAAAAAACTTTAATTATATTTTTCAAAAAATTAAAATTTTTGTTTAAAATATTTAATTTATTGTACTTTCAACTAATTTTAAAAATGTGATTTTATTTAATGTTTTAAAGTGTTTTTGGGGTGATCTCCATTCATATATTTGACAGGTCTATCTGTCAAAGTGTATGAAGGGATATTCCCTTCTTTGATTGGCTCCCCATGGTCCACGTGATCCCAGAGACACTTGCGAACTGCCTGCGCCTCTGGGATACGTGGGCCCTGTACATTTCGAGTTGGAGAGGCCCAAGAGCAGAAGTGTCCGGACCTCGGGAGCCCTCAGGTAAGTGCGTAGATTTTTTCCAGATCGGAGGCCTCCGCACGCAGGAAACCTCCGATCGGAAAATACGGCCCGATGTACTTAAAAAGTTGGCAGTGCTCAAAGTAGAAAAGTCACCCGGTCGATGAAATGTATCCTAGGTTACTGAGGGAAGTGCGGGTGGAAATTGCGGAGGCTCTGGCCACAATCTTCCAATCCTCCTTAGATATGGGAGTGGTACCAGAGGGCTTTAGTTTCCTGGATCACTGGGTCTGTTTCTGGGGAAGGTGGGATCTGTATAAGTCGGACGGGTTGCACCTGAACCGGAACGGGACCAACATCCTTGCGGGGAGGTTTGCTAGTACTGTTGGGGGAGGGGGGGTTTAAAATAACTTGGCAGAGGGATGGGATACGGAGTGGAGCTATAGTAGGGGGTGATGCACAGCCAAATATAGTGGAAAAAACAAGTCAACCTGGAAGGCAGAGCAAATATGTAACGGCACAAGGGAGTTTGGCAAGGCTGGATGGCATTTATTTTAATGCAAGGAGTCTTGCGAGTAAGGCAGATGAACTGAAGGTGTTGATGAACACATGGGAGTATGATATTGTTGCTATCACAGAGACATGGCTGAGGGAGGGGCAGGACTGGCAGCTCAATATTCCAGGGTATAGAATCTTCAGGTGAGACAGAGGGGGGTGTAAAAGAGGAGGGGGTGTCGCAATATTAATCAAAGAGTCAATTACTGCTGTAAGGAGGGATGATATCTTAGCAGGTTCCTCTAATGAGGCCATATGGGTAGAACTTAAAAACAAAAAGGGGGCAAGCACTTTGCTGGGAGTGTACTATAAGCCCCCAAACAGTCAGGGGGAGATAGAGGAACAGATATGTAGGCAAATCTCAGAGAAGTGTAGAAATAATAGGGTAATAATAGTAGGGGATTTCAACTTCCCCAATATTAACTGGGATAGTCAGAGTGTCAAAGGATTAGAGGGTGCGGAATTCTTAAAGTGCATTCAGGAGAGCTTTTTGAGCCAGCATGTAGAAAGTCCTACAAGAGAGGGGGCGGTACTGGACCTAATTCTAGGGAATGTAGCCGGGCAAGTGGTAGAAGTGTCAGTAGGAGAGCATTTTGGTGACAGTGACCATAATTCGATGAGATTTCAGGTAGTCATGGAAAAGGACAAAGATGGACCGGAAATAAAGGTTCTAAATTGGGGGAAGGCCGATATTAATATGATAAGGCAGGATCTGGCCAAAGTGGACTGGGATCAGCTACTTGTAGGAAAATCCACATCAGAGCAGTGGGAGTCTTTCAGAAAGGAAATAGAGAGAGTACAACACCAACATGTTCCCGTAAAGGTCAAGGGTGGGACCAACAAGCCCAGGGAACCCTAGATGTCAAGAGATATACAAGAATGGATTAGGAAAAAAAGGGAGGCTTTTGGCAGATACAAAGGACTAAAAACAGTGGAAGCCCTAGAGGAGTATAGAAAGTGCAGGGGGGTAATTAAAAAAGAAATTAGGAGAGTGAAGAGGGGACATGAAAAAACACTGGCGGGCAAAATAAAGGAAAATCCCAAGGTGTTTTATAAGTATATTAAGGGCAAGAGGATAACCAGGGAAAGAGTAGGGCCCATTAGGGACTAAAGTGGCAATCTGTGTGTAGAGCCGGAAGATGTAGGTGAGGTTTTAAATGAATATTTTGCATCTGTGTTCACTATGGAGAAGGACGATGTAGGCATAGAAATCAGGCAGGGGGATTGTGATATACTTCAACAAATTAGTATTGAGAGGGAGGAGGTACTAACAGTTTTAGCGGGCTTAAAAGTGGATAAATCCCCAGGCCCAGACCAGATGTATCCCAGGCTGCTGTGTGAGGCAAGGGAAGAGATTGCAGGGGCTCGGACACAAATTTTCAGAACCTCTCTGGCCACAGGGGAGGTGCCAGAGGACTGGAGAACAGCTAACGTAGTACCATTATTCAAGAAGGGTAGTAGGGATAAACCAGGGAATTACAGGCCAGTGAGCCTAACATCAGTGGTAGGGAAATTATTGGAAAAAATTCTGAGGGACAGAATTAGTCTCCACTTGGAGAGGCAAGGATTAATCAGGGATAGTCAGCATGGCTTTGTCAGGGGGAGATCATGTCTAACCAATTTGATTGAATTTTTCGAGGGGGTGACCAGGTGTGTGGATGAGGGTCGTGCAGTTGATGTAGTCTACATGGACTTCAGTAAGGCTTTTGACAATGTCCCACATGGGAGACTGGTCAAGAAGGTAAGTGCCCATGGTATCCAGGGCAATTTGGTACATTGGATCCAAAATTGGCTTAGTGGCAGGAGGCAGAGGGTGATGGTCGAAGGTTGTTTTTGTGACTGGAAGCCTGTGTCCAGTGGTGTACCGCAGGGATCGGTGCTGGGTCCTTTGCTGTTTGTAGTGTACATTAATGATTTAGATATGAATGTAGGAGGTATGATCAGTAAGTTCGCAGATGACACGAAAATTGGCGGAGTGGTAAATAGCGAGGAGGGAAGCCTCAGGCTACAGGACGATATAGACGGGTTGGTCAGATGGGCAGAACAGTGGCAAATGGAATTTAACCCTGAAAAGTGTGAGGTGATGCATTTTGGGAGGACTAACAAGGCAAGGGAATACACAATGAATGGTAAGACCCTAAGAAGGACAGAGGATCAGAGGGACCTTGGTGTGCATGTACATAGATCCCTGAAGGCAGCAGGACAGGTAGATAAGATGGTTAAAAAGGCATATGGGATACTTGCCTTCATTAGCCGATGCATAGAATATAAGAGCAGGGAGGTTATGATGGAGCTGTACAAAACATTAGTTAGGCCACAGCTGGAATACTGTGTGCAGTTCTGGTCGCCACACTACAGGAAGGATGTGATTGCATTGGAGAGGGTGCAGAGGAGATTCACCAGGATGTTACCTGGGCTGGAGCGCTTCAGCTATGAGGAGAGACTGGACCGGCTGGGATTGTTTTCCTTAGAGCAGAGAAGGCTGAGGGGGGACCTGATTGAGGTATATAAAATTATGAGGGGCATAGATAGGGTAGATAGAAAGGAACTTTTCCCCTTAGTAGAGGGGTCAATAACCAGGGGGCATAGTTTTAAGGTAAGGGGCAGGAGGTTTAGTGGGGATTTGAGGAAAAACATTTTCACCCAGAGGGTGGTTGGAATCTGGAACTCACTGCCTGAAAGGGTGGTAGAGGCAGGAACCCTCACAACATTCAAGAAGCATTTAGATGAACACTTGAAATGCCATAGCATACAAGGCTACGGACCAAGTGCTGGAAAATGGGATTGGAATAGACAGGGCTTGATGGCCGGCGCGGACACAATGGGCCGAAGGGCCTCTTTCTGTGCTGTATAACTCTATGACTCTATGACTATGACTGGAGGATTGGAAATCTTACACCCCTGTTCAAAAAGGAAGAGGGATAAACCCGGCAACTACAGGCCATCAGCCTAACGTTGGTGGTAGGAAAACTTTTAGAGGCAATAATCTGGGACAAAATTAATTGGCATTTGGAAAAGTATGGGCTAATAAACGAAAGTCAGCATGAATTTGTTAAAGGCAAATCATGTTTGACTGACTATGAATGCCTTCGGACCAATGATCCCTCTTTTTTTTTGGTGTGCGGTCCCTTTAACTGGCTGTGCGGCCCATTCAAATTTTCGTGCATGCGCGGTTTCCCCCATATAAAAGCCGGTTAGCGGCCTGCGCGGAACCTCCAGACCACTGCGCAGCCACACAGCTTAGCGGGAATGTTGCTTAGGACGTTATGGCGCTATATAAATGCAAGTTGTTTAACTTGATTGAGTTCTTTGATGAAGTGACGGAGAAGGTTGATGAGGGTAGTGCAGTTGACGTTGTGTATATGGACTTTCAAAAGGCTTTTGATAAAGTACCACATAATAGACTTGTTAGCAAAATTGAAGCCCATGAGATTAAAGGGGCAGTGGCTCCATGGATACAAAATTGGCTGAGGGACAAAAAGCAGAGAGCGGTGGTGAACAGTTGTTTTTCGGACTGGAGGGAAGTGTGCACTGGTGTACCCCAGGGTTGGGTGTTGGCACCATTGCTCTTTTTAAAATATATTAGTGCCCGAGACTTGGGTATACAGGGCATAATTTCAAAGTTTACAGATGATATGAAACTTTTAAATGTAGTAAACAGTGAGGAGGATAGTAACAAGACTTCAGGAGGACATAGACAGACTGGTGAAATGGGCAGACACATGGCAGATGAAATTTAACGCAGAGAAGTGTGAAGTGATTGGTTTTGGTAGGAAGGATGAGGAGAGGCAATATAAACTAAATGATACAATTTTAAAGGGGGTGCAGGAACAGAGAGACCTGGGGGTGTATGTACACAAGTCTCTGAAGGTGGCAGGACAAGGTGGCAGAACAAGGCTGTTAAAAAGACATATGTGAGAAGTCGCACAACACCAGGTTATAGTCCAACAGCTTTATTTGAAATCACAAGCTTTCGGAGCGCTGCTCCTTCGTCAGGTGAAGTCATATGGGATCCTTGGCTTTATAAATAGAGGCATAGAGTACAAAAGCAAGGAAGTTATGCTAAACCTTTATAAAACACTAATTAGGTCCCAGCTGGAGTATTGTGTCCAATTCTGGGCACCATACTTTAGAAAGATGTAAAGGCCTTGGAGAAGGTGCAGAGGAGATTTACTAGAATGGTACCAGGGATGAGGGACTTCAGTTACATGGAGAGACTAGAAAAACTAAGGTTGTTCTCCTTAGAGCAGAGAAGGTTAAGGAGAGATTTGATAGAGGTGCTCAAAACCATGAAGGGTTTTGATAGAGTAAATAAGGAGAAACTGTTTCCAGTGGCAGAAGGGCCGATAACCAGAGGACACAGATTTATGGTAATTGGCAAAAGAACCAGAGGCAACATGAGGAAAAAAGTTTTTACTCAGTGGGTTGTTGTGATCTGGAATGCGCTGCCTGAAAGGGTGGTGGAAGCTTTCAAAAGGGAATTGGATATATACTTGAAGGGGAGAAAATTTGCAGGGCTATGGGGAGAGAGCAGGGGAGTGGGACTAATTGGAGAGCTCCTTCCTTGAGCCGGCACAGGCACAATGGGCCGAATGGCCTCCTTCTGTGCTGTATCATTCTAGGTGGGATTGTGAGTTGTGAGGAGGATGTGGAAGCAAGTCATCCTCGGTTCTGAGGGACTGCCGAAGAAGAAAGAAGGAGACCTGGACTAATGATCCATGAGATGAGAGTTCAAATCCCACCACGGCAGCTGGGGAATTAATTAAATAAATCTGGAATAAAAAGCTAGTGTCAGTAAGGGTGACCGTGAAACTATCGGATTGTCGTAAAAACCCATCTACTGTAGTTCACTAATGTCCTTTAGAGAAGGAAATCTGCCGTCCTTACCTGGTCTGGCCTATATGTGACTCCAGACCCACAGCAATGTGGTTGACTCTTAACTGCCCTCTGAAATGGCCCAGCAAGCCACTCCGTTGTAACAAACTGCTATGCAATATCCTGGAACTCCCTCCCTAACAGCACTGTGGGAGAACCTTCACCACATGGAATGCAGCGGTTCAAGAAGGTGGCTCACCACCACCTTCTCAAGGGCAATTAGGGATGGGCAATAAATGCTGGCCTCGCCAGCGACGCCCACATCCCATCAACGAATAAAATAAAAAAAATGTTGCAGCTCCGTGTTAGTGAGTCACAAGGTTGTGGGTTCAAGTGCCACTCCAGAGGCTTGAACACAAAATCTAGGCTGACACTCCAGTGCACTATTGAGGGAGTGCTGCACTGTCGGAGGTGCCGTCTTTCAGATGAGATGCTAAACAGCGATCCCGTCTGCCCTCTCAGGTGAATGGAAAAGATCCAATGGCACTATTTTAAAGAAGAGCAGGGGAGTTATACCCGGTGTCCTGGCCAATATTTATCCCGCAATCAACATCACTAAAACAGTTTATCTGATTATTATCACATTGCTGTTTGTGGGAGCTTGCTGTGCACAAATTGGATGCCGTGATTCCTACATTACAACAGTGACTACACTTCAAAAGTACTTCATTGGCTGTAAAGCACTTGTAAAGTCCTGAAGTTGTGAAAGGCGCTATAGAAATGCAAGACTTTTTTTCTTCTTTAAAGCCCTGATATTGTCAACTCTGTAAAGCAGAATCCAAATAGGGTTTAATTACATGTGTAAGTTCATAGGGGGAAAAATTGGGTCGCGCCCCCTTTGGGCGCTAACTTCGCCGGGGCGCTACTTTTAGCGGAAATTGAATGGTAGCGCCCCAAGCAGGAGGCGGGACGCTACTGGAAGCGCTCCCCCTCCCTCTTGGGGCACTCCCATTGAATATCGTGGCACCACGTGCAACAGCGCCACGCGCATCGGCATGTAGCACCGCGGTACTGCAGGCCTCCCTCCCCTGCTGGACCACCGGGGAGCGGGGTGCCGGGAAAACAGCCCGGCACTCAAGAGGAGGCAGGTACTGGCAGGCGGCCCAAAACAAAAAAGGCCACCCGCCAGCACCTGCAACTTTAATTTGTGCCACCGCGGCCACAAACACAGCACCCTGACCCTGTCGGACACAGTGTCCGGCGGTAGGTCAGGGGGTGCGAGCCAAGTTTGCGGGTGGGGCGCTGCGCACGGCGATGATGTCATCGCCGGAGGCGCAGCGCCGCGGGGCGCTACCGGCTACCGCCGCCGCTAACCTCCTGCTGAATTTCGTGGGAGGCGTTAGCGGCAGCGCACCCGGCCACTAACGGGAGGCGCAAAGCAACCCAATTTTTCCCCCATAGTTTTTAATCCACGACTGAACTTGTAACAAAAAAATTGTTTAACCTGAATAATATAATCTGATGCATTGCAAAGCAACTCAGGTGATTATTTTTCCCCCCCACGCTAACACTACAGCTTAGTCCAACGTGAGTAACAAACCCACAGGGACTGCATTATATTACCGCAGTGTTTTGAATGGACACTTGGGAAAACTTTGCAATGGGAAAGCTTTGGTAGAAAAAATAAATTATTCATTTTGAGTGGCACAAGCTGACCTGCATTCTCTGTGAATATACCAATTAAAGTAAGACCTCGTGGGCAAAAGAACATCACATGCGATGGAAAACTCCAGCGGCTGTACGAGCTGCATGGATGAGGTTGGCCAGGTAACGTTCTGCAGATTCCTTTGTGAGATATCAAGTGGCAAAAAATGTACATCCGACAAAGAAGCGATTAAAACGAAACTGTTTCATCGCCCACGTCGTATGAAATTTTAGAAAGTGCTCTTGGATTTCAAAATATAAACGCAATGGCCTCAAAAATGCCAGGCCCTTTTCCACAATTGTGAAGCGTAAAATCAGGGCAAGTACATTTTTGGGCCTGCAGAAGCCTTTTCCAATGGCCTTCAGCCCCAAAATCGATTGACCAAGATTTGCTAGCGTGACTTGCCTGCGCCAAACCCTCCAGTGGAAGATGTTTAAATTCAAAATTCTCATCCTTCTTTTCAACTCCCTCCATGGCCTCGCCCCTCCCTATCTCTATAATCTCCTCTAGCCTTACAACCTTCCCGAGATCTCTAAGCTCATCTAATTCTGGCCTTCTCTTGCGCAACCCCAATTTTCTTTTGCCCCACCATTGGCGGCCGTGCCTTCAGCTGCCTAGGCCCTAAGCTCTGGAATTCCCTCCCTAAACCTCTCCACCTCGCTACCTCACTTTCCTCATTTAAGACGCTCCTTAAAACCTACCTCTTTGACCAAGCTTTTGATCACCTACTATCTCCTTATGTGACGTGGGGTCAGATTTTGTTTGACAGCGCTCCTGTGAACCGCCTTGGGATGTTTTACTACGTTAAAGGCGCTATATAAATGAAAGTTGCTTCTGAAAAGTGGGTCGTCTAGGGCAGGTACTTGACGGTGATCATGGTCCAAGCACCTTCCTGTATATCTGCTGCTCCCCCAGCCTGTTGCTGCAGTCTTCAGTCAGACCCGGCTTCATACAAGCTACATTCTATTTTCCAAGCACTCCCAGCGTATTACTCCTGTTTTACATGGGATTTGTGCGGGAGTCCCTCCAATAGATATGTAAATGATCCTCCCTGGGCATGATGGGCCGAATGGCATCCATTTGTGCTGTGTAATTCTATAACTTTATCCTGTAAAATGAAGCAACATAAATCATTTAATCATAGAATTACTTTAAATCTGTGAAATATGGAACAAATATCCATTTTTATTCAACGGGCACACAATGGAATGGAAATCAGGCGGGTTCTATGAAGCCTGGGTGAACTTTTCCCCTAGAGTACTGCCCAAGTGATGAAGATAAAAAAATCTATCTACATGTTACTTGCCTCTTAAGCAAGTTTTAAGAGGAGGAAGCTGACTAAGTACATGAGGGAGAAAGGAATAGAAGGACTCGGGTTGTATTCCCACAAACTAGGGTTGTAGTCCCTGGAATTTAGAAGGTTAAGGGGTGATTTGATCAAAGTTTTCAAGATATTAAGGGGAACTGATAGAGTGTTTAGAGAGAAACTATTTCCGCTGGTTGGGGAGTCTAGGACTAAGGGGCATAGTCTAAACATCAGAGCCAGGCCTTTCAGGGGTGAAGTTAGGAAACACTTCTACACACAAAGGGTGGTAGAAGTTTGGAACTCTCTTCCGCAAACGGCAATTGATGCTGGGTCAATTGCTAATTTTAAATCTGAGATTGATAGCTTTTTGTTAACCAAAGGTATTAAGGGATACGGGGCAAAGGCGGGTATATGGAGTTGGGTCGCAGATCAACCATGATCTCACTGAATGGCGGAACAGGCTCGAGGGGCTGAATGGCCTCCTCCTGTTCCTATGTTCCTATCATTTGCTGATAGGGTGAGATGAAGTAGAGTGGGAGGAGGCTCGTGCGGAGCATCAACACCGGCATTGACTAGTTGGGCCGAATGCCCTGCTTCTGGGCTGTAAATTCAGTGTAGTGTAATCTATAAATTTACTGTATTACAGCGATGTGAAGCTGCTGTCGAGTTTGGGCCACTGGGGGGACTGTAATAAGCAACAGAAACCAAGGAGTACCCGTGAGCAATGCTGCAAGAAATCTACTAATGAATGTAGACAATTATAAAGCATGTTCTAAATGGAGCTGTTGCTTTTTTTTTTAACCGGTTTACAACCTTTGCTGCCAACACTAGACGCGATTCAGTTTGTGTAGGTCAACTCGTTCCTTTCTGTTTCTCACAGCCGTCAATTTGAGTAATTTCAATGAACTTCCTGTTGGACGCTTATCTTGCATCAGAATAGTGGAAAGTAGCAGCTCACAGGCAGCCGAGCGTGTGAGGGACAATTTACCGCCAAATTCCGTTGCTAACCTAATCTTCAAAACCAGCAGAAGGATTCAATCTGCAATGAAGCCAATCTGACCTTGGAATTAGTGTCTTAATCATTAGCTGCCCACAACTGAGGCTGGTATACATTCAATTCTGGTTTTCCGCAGACATCAAGGACGGCGTTCCTGAGACTGTTGGTGGGATTCAGCTGAACCAGGACCAGGAAATTGGGGGTCCAGCACTCCTGCCGAGTCCCTGCCTGACTTGCACCGTGATCGTGTCGCTGTTAGGGTTTTTATGACTGTTTAATTCACTCCTGCTGCTTTCGAATGAGAGCCCTGACTGTACATCCAGCCAGTGTGCTAAAAAAAAAAAGGCCAAAAGTAGGCCCCTTAACTTCACAGGTCCGATGCTTGGGCCCAGCAGAACTTCTGCCTGTTATGATCTGGTGCTCAAGGGAAGCAACTGTTTAAAATCACAATTTAAAAAGGAAAGGATTGTGAAAATGTTCTATTCATGTTTTCCCATTTATTTTCCAGGTAACGCCGGTACATTTTTTTTCATTTTGCGCTCAATGGGGGTCATTTTGAGTTCAATGGGAATGAAAATGGGGAGAGATGTATAACGGGCGGCTGAATCGATATCGCCCAAAGAGCTCGTGTGTGACTTGCACTCCCTATGATATTTGGATCGGACGCTGGAATGGGAATTCTATAATGGGAGAGGCAGCAGTGTCATTGCGACCAGTATCACGGAGATACTGACTGCACAGAAACTATTTTCAAGAGTTCTGCAGAACTGGAAGATTCTTGAAGACAGGATCTGGAAAGTCTCCCCCTGGTAATAATAAGGTCGCGCCACAGCATCAAACTGGAAGCTACACCAAGTCCGGTGTCCTTTGGCAAATCACTTTAACCCTACTGCTCAGGAGGTGCTTGCAAGTCTTGGTGTGAGGGACACGGGACGCTGGGTGGTGCTGTCTGCGACTTCAGTGGAGAGCAAAATTGGCCGGGGTGTAAAACCAGCGCTGCACCCGATCCCGTCGGTCACCCGAAGGGTAGGTTAGCTTCAGATTGCCCCCCCCAGCAGCTTCCTCAGTCAGTGAGTGTGAAAAAGAAAGACTAGCATTTATATAGCGCCTTTCACAACCTCAGGACGTCCCACAGCGCTTTACAGCCAATGAGGTACTTTTGAAGTGTAGTCACTGTTGTAATGTAGGAAACGCGGCAGCCAATTTGCGCACAGCAAGCTCCCACAAACAGCAATGAGATGAATGACCAGATAATCTGCATGAGTTGTGTTGGTTGAGGCATGAATATTGAGCTGAGACAGATAGGTGGCACAGTGCCAATGACTCATGCCTCAGCCTCTCAGACAGTTATGACCTCTGCCACCAATTCAGAAGGATGTACTGGTTTCTATCATCAGTTCAAAGGATGTAGTTTGGACTTTGTATCATGATGTTGACCAGAGATCCCTTTTATGTCTATATTTTTTTTTATAAATTGGGAAAGCTAGTTGCAGGGTCAAGATTGATAGGTGCAGTTTACAACCACAGATCAAAAGAGTAGGAGGGAAAACGAGAAAAATCAATAAAGACTGATGTTCTCGGCATTTCTGCACTGTGATTCAATGAGCCGCTAGGCAGCCCTCGAGCTGGCTGAAGGCAGCACTGACCTGTTCTGATGTCGGTGAAATTCCCACACAGCATTGTGGCTGCGGACTAGCTAACTAATGTTGGCTAAAGCGACAATGCAGGCTGCAGCCTTGCAAAAATCAGGCTCCAAGACACCATGCAATCCAGTCACGTTGCCTCGCATCTCACGCATTCCTGTGCGCACCACACCTTGCTCAGTGACTGTGTGTGTCTCTGTGCAAGGTGAGTCGCAGGTCATGTATGCATGGTTCCATAAGCCTATGGGTGGCCCTTGTGCGCTATTAGTGGAGCAGATTATCTGAGATCAGAGAGCTCGCAAACTTGTTTCTGAGTGAAAGAAATACAAGTTTGGATATACATTTTACTGTGCACAACTTGTCATTAAGTTAAAGTTGTTATCATTGCAAGGGGAGTAATCTGTAGTTGTTAAAGGTGAATTGTATCAGGATCAGAAACTCCAGAATGCGGAAAGAGACCAATTTTCTCTATCTACAAAGGCACTGCAAAGTTATGATCATTTCAGTGTCACTGCATTTTAAGAGCTTAATCAGTGCCTCAATCAAAACATGCTTAATCTTTTGAAAATGCCACTGCTATAAAGATCACAGCAGACTGACAAAGGTGGATTTCCTGTTCTGCATATTCAATGGCGGGACACTAATCGGGGGCCTGAAGCTCAAACAGAGATCATTACTATTTTTGAGCCCTGTTACATTTTCCAGTCGATATTTTAGGCCCATCTGCAATCTGCCTGTCCAAAATAGGCAAGAACTTCACTTAAGTATTATAATGAATGCAAGTGAAGCATGTCGTAATTCCCTGTTCATTTAGGATCGTGCTGTGTGCTGTGTTTGATTGGAGATGGTCAAGGGAAAGCTTTATTTGTAAACTTGAGGTCATCCAAAACTCTGTTGCCCGTATCCTAACTTGCACCAAGTCCCGTTCACCTATCACCCTAGTGCTCGCTGACCTACATTGGCTCAGTTTTAAAATTCTCATCCTTGTTTTCAAATTCTTCCATGGCATCGCCCCCCTCCCTATCTCTGTAATCTCCTCCAGCCTTACAATCCTCCGGGATCTCTGCGCTCCTCCAATTTTAGCCTCTTGCGCATCCCTGGTTTTCACCGTTCCACCATTGGCGGCCGTGACTTCAGCTGCCTAGGGCCTAAGCTCTGGAATTCCTTCCCTAAACCTCTCCGCCTCTCTACCTTCTCACTCCTCTTAAGACTCTCCTTAAAACCTTTGAGCAAGCTGTTGGTCACCTGACCTATTATCTCCTTATGTGGCTCGGTGTCAAATTCTGTTTGATAATCGCTCCTGTGAAGCGCCTTGGGACGTTTTACTACGTTAAAGGCGCTATATAAATGCATGTTGTTGCTGTTGTTGAGCGGTTGAAGCTTATTTTAGCCATTTTTAAATGTGCAATTTTACAGTAAGTTTTAGCACTGGCTGTTGTGATTTCTTTTGGCATTTTTAGGAAATTTTTTTTAACCTTTGTTTAAAAAAAACCGGAGCTTCTTTTATGATGGTCATCAATGTTTCAGTTAATGTAAAATAGCTGAATGTTGTTTGCTGATTCGCTGGGAAACTGAGTGTAATTGAAGCATCTACAAAACTTCAGCAGAACAGGAGAGCTAAAAATTAACGACCAGGGTTTGTTTTTTTTTAAAAACCACAAATACATTATTTCATGGTTGAAGTGGTACAATGAAAGAAGGCATGACAGGGAGATCAACAAACACCAGAGGTGGAGTACCTACACCCACGACTAAGTCAACATATCTGCAGAGCCTGGCTCACCTCCCTGCTAAACCCTGAGAAACTGAGTCCAAAAGCTCCAAGACAACAAGCATAACTCAACCGAGGATTCCCCTCTACCGTGGTTGACAGGGCCCTCGACCGAGTCCGTTCCATTTCCCGCATTTCTGCTCTCACCCCTTCCCCTCCCTCCCGGAACAACGATAGGGTTCCCCTTGTCCTCACCTTTCACCCCATCAGCCTCCACATTTAACGGATCGTTCTGCGCCATGTCCGCCACCTCCAGCGTGATTCCACCACCAAACACATCTTCCCCTCCCCTCCCCTTTCAGCATTCCGAAGGGACCGTTCCCTCAGCGACACCCTGGTCCACTTCTCAATCACCCCCAACACCCCCTCCCCTTCCCACGGCACCTTCCTGTGCAAGCGCAGGAGATACAACGCCTGCCCTTTTTCTTCCTCCCTTCCCACCGTCCAGGGCCCCAAACACTCCTTCCAGGTGAAACAGCGATTTACTTGTACTTCTTGCAATTTAGTATACTGTATTTGCTGCTCACGATGCGGTCTCCTCTACATTGGGGAGACCAAACGCAGATTGGGTGACCGCTTTGCGGAACACCTCCGTTCAGTACTCAGATATGACCCCAAGCTTCCGGTCACCTGTCATTTTAATTCTCCACTCTCACTCCATCCTTGGTCTCCTACACTGTTCCAACGAAGCTCAACGTAAGCTCGAGGAACAGCACCTCATCTTTCAATTAGGCACTTTACAGCCTTCTGGACTCAACATCGAGTTCAACAATTTCAGATCATAACCTCTGCCCCATTTTTTTCAGACAGCAACTGTTGATGATTCTGCTATTCCCATTTATACTTCTTCTAGACCCATCTTTTGTTTCTTTACTTGTCCCATTACCATCTCCTTTTGCTTTATACAATCATCCCTTTTGTCATTTAATCTCTCCTGCCTTCCATCCTATCACAGACCTTTCCTTTTGTTCTTCCCTCCCCTCCCCCCTATCCCTGCCCCTGCACTTGCTTAAAACCTGCCATATCTCTAACTTTTTCCAGTTCTGACGAAAGGTCATCAACCTGAAACGCTAACTCAGTTTCTCTCTCCACAGATGCTGCCTGACCTGCTGAGCGTTTCCAACATTTTCTGTTTTTAAGTCAACGGGCAACTAGTCACAGCGCTATTCCATCTACTGTAAGGACACCTGCTGTTCAGCTGCACTGTAGTGAAGAAACTTGCAATGGGGTATGGTAGTGTAGTGGTTATGTCACGGGACTAATAATCCTATTGTTCCTAGACTAGTAGTACATGAGTTCAAATCCTGCCATTTGAATTTAGATTTTTTTTTAATATCTGGGAATACGAAGCTGGTATCAGTTAAAGTGACCATGAAGATAGATTTTTGGAC
The DNA here is from genome assembly GCA_030390025.1 of Squalus acanthias. Lineage (NCBI taxonomy): Eukaryota > Metazoa > Chordata > Chondrichthyes > Squaliformes > Squalidae > Squalus > Squalus acanthias. Next base: position 15,485,867 of record CM059429.1, read on the forward strand.
TCTCGGGGAATCAAGGGATATGGAGATCGGGCAGGAAAGTGGAGTTGAGCCCTAGATCAGCCATGATCCTATTGAATGGCGGAGCAGGCTCGAGGGGCCGCATGGCCTGCTCCTGCTCCTATTTCTTATGTTCTGATGAAAGGTCATCGACCTGAAACGTTAACTCTCTTTCTCTCTCCACGGATGCTGCCTGGCCTGCTGAGTTTTTCCAGCGTTTTCTGTTGTTATTTCTTATGTTCTTATGTTTCTTATGAAGCTGTTGGATTGTCACAAAACCCCCACCTGGCTCACGAGTGGCCTACATGTGTCTCCAGTGCCGCATCCTACATGGCTAGCTCTTAAATGCCCTTTGAAATGGCCACTCGTTTGTCAAAGGTGAAGGCCCAACACCACCATCAGGGCAATTAGGGGTGGGCAATAAATGTTGGCTTTGCCAGCGACGCCCACAACCCAAGAATAATTTTTTTTTAAAGTCAAGATTAGCTTCTCCCTTAAATTTTCATTTTTTTTTGCCTCATTCCAGGCTAGCATAGGAATCAATTACAGTACCAGCCACGGTGCTGGCCACACGTGTATTGAATAGGTTACTGTTACCTCGGTTAGCACTTCCATCATCTCTTGTCTAAAATAACAACAGCTGGCTCCTCAATGTCACCGCTCTCTTGCTTTTCCTAATGTGAAGGTATCATTGATAGCAGTTATGCGGCCATCAGGGGGGCAGGTTCCTCTTCATTTCTCTGCGGCCAGCACTTGCTCCTTCTTACAAGTGGACTGCGGTCCACTCCTCAAGCTCACTAATTGCAACCTGGATGCACGTAGCTGTGTTGGCGCTGGCAAATAGTGCGAGGGATTTATATCTTGTTCCGGGCCACTGGCAGCCATGGCAGGTTGCTCTCCCAGGCCTACGATGACAGAAGAGTAACAAATGCTGGCCACAAGACACACCTTCAAACAGAGCTTGCATTATAAAATCCTCTGTATTTTGTGACTGTGTGTATGCCTGGGAGTGAGTAAGATGGGGAACCAGATATGATGGCTGGATGGCCTGAACTCTGAGCCTAGGGCAGGCCTGTCGCTGCACCCTTCCCTACTCCCTCCATGTTTTTATATTTTCCATGATGTCCAGGGTGCTCATGTCCAAGGGAATCCAGGCTTTCAAATTGTTGAGCCCTCCTCCAATTTGGGTCCTTCCTATGAATTGTAATAAATTTTCACGTGCGAGAGGGAGGAACCTTCTTCATCCCAAGATATGTTCAAATTTTGGATGTACTTGACTTCATAGAGTCAGGAGTTGCTCAGGTGGAGAGATAATGGCCCAGAAATTAAACATGGATGGTTCCCGCGGGGGTAAGGATTCCCCGCGATATTGCACTCCGCGCCTACCTTTTTGCTCCGGGCCCACACGAACTTTAGTTTCAAAGGCTCTCTCTGTTGGAACCGTGCAGTGCTTGCGTGACCCAGAGGCGCAATTAGTTCGTGCGAGCTCTGGGATCACGTGATTCAGTTAGAGCCAATGGCAGCACACCATCTTTCATTCATAGTTTTGACGGCAAGAGCTGTCAAAGCTATGAATACTACACACCCCCAAAAGAACAGCTAAACCTCAATTAAATTTTTTTTAAAAAGCCATCACATTAATAAAATAATTATAGTTAAATAAATTAACCACTTTAAACAAAAAATTACATTTTTGAAAAAATTTAAAATCTTTTTAAAGTTATAAAAATAAACTTACCTTTCTTTAAAGTCGCTAAAAAAGATAAACCTGTTGAAAAATTTTTAAAATAACACTTAATTAACTACTTACCTTGTTAAAAGGGGGTCCTACACCTGCTTTCTTTGTGTGTAAAATCTTCACCACTTACCTGCGCGTTCAAAGCTGGAAAAATAACTAAGTGCACTGCGTGCGCACAGCCTGTAGCGCGCACGCGGTTCACTTAGGAACCGCCCCCTTTTCAATTCACGAAGTGCCGGTTTCCCACGCATGCGCAGTGCATGCAGGAAACCGGCAATTCGGGATCTAATACGCGAGAGTACACAGTGCGTACTCTCGCGTATTAGGTTTAATTTTCGGGCCAATGTTTGTTTAAATAATGCTTGCTGACGACATTGATAGGGAAAGTCGATACTGAGCCTGAAGGCCTGAAGGAGCTGAATTGGTATATAGGGGGAGGTTTTATCTATGGGCGGAGTACAGGAGGCGCGCTCATGTGCAAAGACCCGAGCCACACTGATGGCCGGGCCCACATTTTCGTAATCCCAGTGAGCGCTGTTTTTTGGGCAGTGGGGTGGCAGTTCCGGCAGCTTCACTTTGGGGCCAATCTTCTCCAGGGAGAGGTGGGGGTTGGGGAAGGCAGTTACATGGCAGAGGAGATAGGGATGGGCCTCCAGCGAGCCTGGAGATTTATTCTTCTCCTGGCCCCGCAAAAATCTTTTAAACAAAGACAAAGGGTTAGATTTTGACTTTGAGCGAGTGTAACATGGATTATAGCGAATCAGCAGCCCGTTTTACATCTCTCCCAATTTTTATTTCCACAATGGAAATCAAAATCTACCCCAAAAATATCTCTTTTTCTGAGCTGCCTGCAAGAGCCCTTTTAAGGGCATCACAGCATATCGCAATGAGGCACCCACTTGAAAGAAAGACTTACATTTATATAGCGCCTTTCACGACCATCGGACGTCTCAAAGCGTTTTACAGCCAATGAAGTACTTTTGGAGTGTAGTCACTGTTGCAATGTAGGAAACGTGGCAGCCAATTTGCGCACAGCAAGCTCCCACAAACAGCAATGTGATGATGACCAGATAAACTGTTTTTGTTATGTTTGATGGAGGGATAAATATTGACCCCAGGACTAACTCCCCCTGCTCTTCTTCAAAATAGTGCCATGGGATCTTTTACGTCCACCTGAGAGAGCAGACGGGGCCTCGGTTTAGCATCTCATCTGAAAGACGGCATCTCCGACAGTGCAGCACTCCCTCAGCACTGCACTGGAGTGTCAGCCTAGCTTTATGTGCTCAAGTTCCATGGAGTGGGACTATGAACCCACGACCTTCTGACTCGGAGGCGGGTGTGCTGCCCACTGAGCCACAGCTAACACGTGAAACAAGCAGGGGCATGGGCCGCCCACGCAGAGCCCCCCCAGGAAAATGATGGCGGGGCGGAAATGGAGCGGCAACAGGGCGGTAAGTACAGCACGTGATTTTCGGGCAGATTCCCACTCGCCAGAAGCAACTTGAAATCAGCCCCATGGAGACAAAATTAACAGCTGCTTAATGAGCATAGACTTGGGGCCCCAATATTCATGGGGAGGGTGCGGGGGGGTGTCGGGTAGCGGGCGTAGAACCCGGCCAGACCGGGCGGGATGTGGAGGCCCTGCTAATCTTAATGGCAGGGCCGCATTTAAACAAATCAATGCAGACTCCCGCCCGACAGCCAGGCCAGGATGGACTGCCTGGTCGGTGGGTGGGAGCAGACGTCATCAGGCCACGACTTGTCTATGTTTAAATGTGAGAAGTCGCACAACACCAGGTTATAGTCCAACAGTTTTATTTAAAATCACAAGCTTTCGGAGCGCTGCTCCTGAGGTGACCTGACGAAGGAGCAGCGCTCCGAAAGCTTGTGATTTCAAATAAAACTGTTGGACTATAACCTGGTGTTGTGCGACTTCTCACATTTGTCCAACACCGGCATCTCCACATTATGTTTAAATAGGCCCTGACCTGCTTTTAGCGGGAGCCTCTGCCAGGGCCCGAATCGCCATCGTCAATATTACGGCGGCCGGGAATGGGGTCGGGTTGGGGTCGGGTTGCTCGATCCCGATATTTTAACTCGACCCTCTTCTGCTGATCGGTTGGGTGGGGGGGAGGGGGCGGGCATTAAAATTGAGGCCCGTCAGATCTCTACTGACCTAGTTCAGTCCACTCATGTCATCTTGCTCAATAACCCGTCCTAACAATTTTCTCTAATGATATCATCACTGTGTAAAATAAAATATTTTCACCAAATTGACAGAGAAATGCAAAAACAAATTATATATTAAAAGTGATTTTATTTTTGCAATTGGTGATTTTCAAAAATTGGGCTTTTGATAATTTGACCCTTTTTAAGGAGTTCATTGAAATTCTATTCACAGACGAGAGATTAAAATCTGGGCAGTGACTGACTGCTCACAGCTCCCCACACCCTGTCTAACTCACTCATCAGACAGGACTTGGGATCCAGAACAAAGACGTCTGTAGCAGCCTGAACAAAGGGACAAGTACTGAATGAATGAGGGACTCGTAGTCGATGACACAATGCAATGTTTGCCCTTAGGCCTTTGACCATCCTTGTTTCAGCATGAGTGATGCTGTTACACAAATGTATTATCATGTGTTTATATTAGTAATGCTTTTGAATAAAGAAAAGATAAGAGAATAACATAAGCAAAGAGCCGGCACATTCGTGATGGGCCGAATTGCCTCCTCCTGTGCTGTAAGATTTATTGGCAAATCGTCCTGCGAAGAAATACAGGCAAAGATGATAGTTGCAGGGCCCCACATTGCTTTCCAAGCGCTTGTTACATCCTATTAGCTCTTCTATATTCTGGTGATACCTCATGACGGGAAAGTTAGATGATGTAACTCACCTTTCAGAGAGTCAAAACAGTTGGTGTCCCTTCTGTTATCGTAGGACTTCGTGGGATATTGCGCATTTTTTGACTGAAGGGGGAAATTTTAATTCCCAGGTGGCAACCTGGCGAGATGTGTGGGCCGCCCTCCCAGTGGGAGGCCGAATCCATTTTAACGGTCAGGCCTCATTAACATCCTGCCAGCCAGCTACCCGCCCAAAACCAGCATCCAGAGGCAGCTCAATGGCTTTAGGCCTACAAGGATTGGGCGGCCTAGAGGCCACCAGGACAGCAGGCAGGTAAGTCGCGGGGAGGGTTTCACAGGAGGGGGGGAAGGAGCCCAGGGTGTCTTTTCAGGTGGATGTTAAAGATCCCATGGCACTATTCAAAGAAGTCATGATGCGGAGATGCCGGTGTTGGACGGGGGTGGACAAAATTGAGAGGTCGCACAACACCAAGTTATAGTCCAACAGTTTTATTTGAAATCACAAGCTTTCGGAGCTATCGATCGCCCCTTCCTCAGGTGAAGTAGTAAAGTAACCTGGTGTTGTGCGACCTCTCAACTATTCAAAGAAGAGCAGGGGATTAATACCCGGTGTCCTGGCCAATGTTTACCCCTCAACCAACAACACTAAAACCTGGTTATCTGGTCATTATCGCATTGCTGTTTGTGGGAGCTTGCTGTGAGCAAATTGACTGCTGTATTTTCTACATTACAACTGTGACTACACTTCAACAGTACTTCATTGGCTGTAAAGCGCTTTGGGACATCCTGAGATCATGAAAGGTGCTATAGAAATGCAAGTTCTTTATTTCTTTCTCTCTTTCTCTCTCTGTCTCTTTCTTTCTTTCTTTCTCTTTCTTTCTCTCTCTCTTTCTCTTTCTTTTTCTTCCTTTCCTTTCCTCCTTCCTTCCATCAGCCAAATTTTCTTTGTGGAGCCCAGAGTAGCACTTATCAGCCCAAGCCTTGATGTTGTCCAGGTCATGCTGCATGCGGGTATGAACTGCTTCGTTATCTAAGGATAATTGAACTAAACACTGGGCAATCATCAGTGAACTGCCCCAGTTCCGATCTTATGATGGAGGGATGGTCATAGGTGAAGCAGCTAAAGATAATTGGGTCTAGGTTGTTGCCCTGAGGAAATCCTGCAGTGATGTCCTGGGGCTGAGATGATTGACCTCCAACAACCACAACCATCTTTGTTTGTGCCAGGTATGACTCCAGCCAGTGGAGAGTTTTCCCCTGATTCCCATTGACTTCAGTTTTACTTGGGCTCCTTGGCGACACACTCGGTCGAATGCTGCATTGATGTCAAGGTCACCTCACCTCTGGAATTCAGCTCTTGTATTCATTCAGCTCTTGGAGCAAGGCCGCCTTGACATCAAGGGCAGTCACTCTTACCTCACCTCTGGAATTCAGCTCCTTCATCCATGTTTTGACCAAGGCTGTAATGAGGTCTGGAGACGAGTGGTCCTGGCGGAACCCAAACTGAGCAGCGCTGAGCAGGTTATTGATTAACGGCCGTTTGATAGTGGTGTTCAACATGGAGGAGTACTGATTCATCAGCTAAGGGAGGATGGTAGGTGGTCATCATCAGGAAGTTTCTTTGCCCATGTTTGACCTGAAGACTTTATGGGGTCCAGAGTCAACGTTGAGGACTCCCAGGGCCATTCCCCTGATTGTATACCACTGTGCTCCCACCTCTCTCCTGCCAATAGGACAGGACGTACCCTGGGATGGTGATGGTGGAATCTGGGATGTTGGCTGACAGGTATGATTCTGTGAGTCAGACTGTTGCTCGACTAGTCTGTGAGACAACTCTCCCAACTTTGGTACCAGCCCCCAGATGTTAGTGAGGAGGAATTTGCAGGGCCTGCTGGGCTGGGCTGGGCCTGCCTTTGTCGTGTCCTAATTTGATGCATGTGGGCGCCATATATCTCTTGTGGGGCCTGATGAGCATCATGTCCCTGCAGAGCTCTTCCTCATCCTCCTCCTCTTCCTGGTCAGAGGTAAAGGCCATTGCCTAAGGGAACCGCCATAGTCTCCGATGGTGAATGTATTCAGATAATAACAAATGAAGTTGCACAGCCGTAGGAGCAATGCTGATTCTCGTAGCAAGGTTGAGATGCAAATTAATGTGACTCGAGCCACCCTCTGAAGATGGCCTTTGACTACATTTCCGCCTGGCTACCACCCCGAGCAACAAGCAATGCCTTACTTATAGAGGCATTCATTTTTGAGGCAGGCCACAGGTGTTAAGGAAAGAAAAATCCATCACTGCCTAATTAAAATCCAATTTGCACGTGGTGGGTGGGATTGTTGAGGGCGCTGTGGGCCGTCCAGAGCTGCCGAAAATCGGAGTGGGTTTTGGACGGGTGGGGAATGGGCACTTAGACCTTCCCCATCTCATTTTTCACCACCGGCCGCCCCAAATCCACCACAAAACAGCCAGCGTCAGCAAGAAAAGTAACTGCACCGCGATTTTGCCACACAAGGTTTAGCTTGAATCAAAGAATGATTTTTTTTTTTTACACAATTGTTGCACCGTCTGCATTTCGCACAATTCTGTTCCAGCAAGTCACTACAAGTCTACCACACAGCCTTCTGATTAAATTAATCAAACAATCTACGCTGCTCGATGAAGGTGAGGTAGAAGAAGAATTTGGAACTGACTGTCTTCGCAAATGTATGAAATGGTGATTCGTGAAGGAAATGTAATATTAGGCCCCACTGCATGAACAAAAGAATTCAAGTTCAAGGATGCACTATGAACTCCCCCAGTAATAGTTTTGTAAACCCGTGTAGAATAGTTAGTCGTGATGTTGCATTTGGGGCCTGGAGTCCAAGTGTAGCCTTCAGGGGAAGTGGAGTTAGTGGCCAGGGGATAATTAGATCAGGGTGTGCAGATATAATTTAGTCCCCATTCTAAAGTCATATATCCTGCCCTGTTTTTGTATAATACTTTGATTTTATATGGTAATTTACATACGCAAAACACAAGGCAATTTGAGAAGTAGAGTTGGTTGGGGCAGATGAATTTCTTCTGCAGTCGAGGCTGAGGAGCTGGGCGGTGCAAAACTAGAGTCACTAGGGCAACACTACTCCGGGGTAGGTACAATTATAGTGCGCCAAGTTCACATAGGCAGCTTCCATTATAAATGTGGATATAGGAATTTATAATGGGGAAAGTTAACAACAGTTTTGTAGACAGGAAGTGCGCTCTGACATAAGACTTTTACTATATTATAGGTGACATTTGGTTCTGGTCAACGTGCCTCTAATGGGTCACTGACGCATTGGGGAAAGTGTTGCGGAGAGAGGGTAACTAGGAGGACTCATTGAGCAAGAACAGGGTGTTGTGAGGGTAAGCTTTGGAAAGATTAGTCTGGTTTTTTTTAAATTTAGGAAACCTGGCGAAAGACTTGGGCGATTTTAATCCTATCCACCCAGAAACAGGGCGGTCAGGCAGCTGAATTCGCCCGTGTGATTCACCCGCTGACGTCTCTCACTGATTCCCCAGGCTACAATATTCACCTGCTCTTCTAAGCTTGTGAGAGGGACAAAAATGAGAAGTCGCACAACACCAGGTTATAGTCCAACAGTTTTATTTGAAATCATGAAATCAAATAAAACTGTTGGACTATAACCTGGTGTTGTGCGACTTCTCATTTTTGTCCACCCCAGTCCAACACCGGCATCTCCGCATCATTGTGAGAGGGACAACCACCAAAAACCAGCTGTTATGTACAGATTGGGCTCCAATGGGCCTCTCCAGCCAGTTCCGCCAGTCAATTAGATCATGGCTGATCTGTACCTTAATTCTATCTACCCGCCTTGGTTCCGTAACCTTTAATATCCTTGCCGAACAAAAATCTATCAATCTCAGTTTTGAAATTTTCAATTGACCCCCCACCCCCCCCCCCAGCCTCAACAGCTTTTTGCTGGCGAGAGTTCCAGATTTCCACTACCCTTAAATCATAAAGTATACATTAAATACTTTTAAATTCCAATCTACGTAACGTGGTAGCGTACTAAAATATTTCTGATAGTGGGGCAGCATTTGACAGTCGCCTGTCCTCGGTTTTAACAGAGGTATGACTCATTCAGCATTGTTCTGCTACTGTAGCCAAATGCTAGTTTCTACCCATGCTTTTCATGAATGTTTACTACATTGTATTCTGGCATATTATCATCCATCATCTTATTTTCCGAGAATGTGATCAAATATTTCCAAGAAAAACTGAGGGTTTTTTTTTTGCGCAATGTTTTGGTTAGAAATCACGAGTTCGAGTGGCTGTCTGACCCGAGATCGGTGATGCTATCAGTGACGTGCCAGAGAGACGAGATCAATGGAATCAGACAGGCCGTGTCACCGGGCAGCTTTTTTTTATTGAAACGTCTCTGCAGAGGTGAATTCTTTCAGGATCTCACGCATTCTCTTGAATAACCAGCTGCTTAGTTGTATTAGCAGAGGTCTGGGAGCACAGTAGCAGACTGGTCTGGTGCATGAGCCAGGGGGATCTATAGTGGGGGAATAGAGAAGGAACATTATTATATAAATTCATGATTATTACATTTTTAGAAATGGTGTAGAATAATCTTGAACAGAAAGAAGGGGGATAATTAGATGGGCAGGCTAATGGGCCAATACCTTTCTCCTGCCCAAAATCTTATTACTATGTTACTGTGTCGCTATATAAATAAATCTCTCATAGCATTGCTCATGGTAACTCAGGAGGATACACTGTTTTATAAGGTCTGGAACATTACACCATGTAAAGTGTTGGTGGGTGTCCCTTTAAGCCTATAAAGTTTAACTATTGTTAAGTAAACACTGGGTGAGTTCATACAGATGTCAATTAAGAGGCTGGGGTAATTTTAACCTAACTCACTGGGTGGGAAGCCCACGGGATCAGGTGCAATGGCAATTTTCCGCCCCGCCCAATATTACTCTCTTCAATGGAGAAAGAAAGTCGGGCAAGGTGTAAAACTAACGTACCACCCGATCCCGTCTGTTTCCCGCTGGGCGCGTTAGGTTAAAATCACCTCCAATAGCTCTGCAACCCTGAAGCGTTTCTTTGTTTCTTTTTACGTTTCCTCAGAAGCGGTGCACAAAACGTTGATATGAGCAGCCCTGATTTCCACATGGGGGAATCTACGATATCTTACACTTGGCTGCACTCTGACATCTACTGAAAGCTGTAACGTCTTGTCCAGCTGATGCCTCCCTTCCAAAAAAAAAATAATGAAGGTGTTAACGCTTGCAAACATAGCACGTGTCACTTACTTGATACATGTGTGCATTGCAAACTGCCTAAGGTTTTTTTTAATTCATTCATGGCATGTGGGCGTCGCTGGCAAGGCCAGCATTTATTGCCCATCCCTAGTTGCCCTTGAGAAGGTGGTGGTGAGCCAACCTTCTTGAACCGCTGCAGTCCGTGTGGTGATGATACTCCCACAGTGCTGTTAGGGAGGGAGTTCCAGGATTTTGACCCAGCGACGATGAAGGATCGGCGATATACTTCAAAGTCAGGATGCTATGTGACTTGGAGGGGAACTTGGAGGTGGTGGTGTTCCCATGCGCCTGCTGCCCTTGTCCTTCTAGGTGGAAAAGGTTGCGGGTTTGGGAGGTGCTGCCGAAGAAGCCTTGGCGAGTTGCTGCAGTGCATCTTGTAGATGGTACACACTGCAGCCACGGTACGCCGGTGGTGGAGGGAGTGAATGTTTAAGGTGATGGGTGGGGTGCCAATCAAGCGGGCTGCTTTGCCCTGGATGGTGTCGAACTTTTTGTGTGATGGAGTTGCACTCATCCAGGCAAGTGGAGAGTATTTCATCACACTCCTGACTTGTGCCTTATAGATGGTGGAAAGGCTTTGGGGAGTCAAAAGGTGAGTCACTCATCACAGAATATCCTCTGACCTGCTCTTGTTGCCACAGTATTTATGTGGCTGGTCCAGGTGGCTTGGAAGGGTCCAGTAACATGGAAGCTTGTTGCTGTGATAACGTTCAGGTATATGGAGAAGAGCCGTCTCTGATCAAGGTTTTGCCTGCAGTTCATTATACTGCACAGGCACAACTCTGTAGCAACCCGTCCTGTGAAAAAATTCACCGAAGACAGATCTCCTTTGACACAGGCAAGTACGTGCGGAGGAGTCTATGAATACAGATCCTAGGGTACTGATAGATTTTGCCAACACACCTTGTGGGTCATTGCACTTGTCCTCCTATGATGTCCTCTTTCAGCATGTTTGGAACCACCCCCCATCAAAGGCATACCCATCTTAAGTTCTTTGTATGATGGAATGTTAAAGCCAGGAGCAATCTGATGTAAGAATACTACTAGGCACTTGGTCTGAGTATTAAACAAGGCTTTAATCAACTGTTTTTCAACATGGAGATCTAGTTGTGTCCTTCACTAGTTCCTGTTAAAGAATGTCCTGAGCAAGCTGGGCCCATGCCTGAGTATTTATACTCTCCCTGGACAGCGCCACCAGCAGGCCGCCCAGTATTATTTCATAAGTCGTTTCCACATGAATGACAAGATTCATGTCACAATCTATCAATATGAAGCAAAATATTAGAGCAGGAGAAAACCTGGAAAAAAAATGAAGGACAACCCAACCAGAACAACTAAACCATGGAGCAAAATAAAGCAAAGGGTGGAAAAAATCTTCAAAGATAACTTCTTCAAAAATCTCCCTTCTCCATTTATGGAGCCTACTTGGGGACCCTGCACCCAGATTTATGGGCAAGGTTTGTGCTGTAAGCTGGGCAAAGCCTGAAGATGTGAAGTTCGGCACGGGACTCTTCCGAATAATAATTGCGTATTAAAACTCAGTCAATGAGGAGTCAGTACTGAGGTCAGAGTGCGAGGACCCCTAGTGAGGGGTCAGTACTGGGGTCAGAGCAAGGACCCCCAGTGAGGGGTCAGTACTGGGGTCAGAGCAAGGACCCCCAGTGAGGGGTCAGTACTGGGGTCAGAGCGCAAGGACCCCCAGTGAGGGGTCAGTACTGGGGTCAGAGCGCGAGGATCCCCAGTGAGGGGTCAGTACTGAGGTCAGAGCAAGGACCCCCAGTGAGGGGTCAGCACTGGGGTCAGAGCAAGGACCCCCAGTGAGGGGTCAGTACTGGGGTCAGAGCGCGAGGATCCCCAGTGAGGGGTCAGTACTGGGGTCAGAGCGCGAGGATCCCCAGTGAGGGGTCAGTACTGGGGTCAGAGCGCGAGGATCCCCAGTGAGGGGTCAGTACTGGGGTCAGAGCAAGGACCCCCAGTGAGGGGTCAGTACTGGGGTCAGAGCGCGAGGATCCCCAGTGAGGGGTCAGTACTGGGGTCAGAGCAAGGACCCCCAGTGAGGGGTCAGTACTGGGGTCAGCGAGTGAGAACTCCCAGTGCAATGCATGGCAGCGATGCGACCGAATTATTCGCTCCCAGCTTGCTCCACGGAACATCGGATGCCTCGCGAATCAGTCGCACGAGATCGGGGCCCGAGAGGCCCTGCACACCCACTGGGGCCTCCCAAAATTGGGGCTACCATCTGCTGCCAAGGAAAGTAACCCAGGCAGCCTGTGCGATACAGGTGCAGTAGTGTAGCGGTCGTGGCACTGGGCTGGCAACCCATGGTTCCGATCCCATCGTGGCCAATTGTGAATTTGATGAATCTGGCCATTTGTGGGCTGGCACCAGAAAAACAAGTGACCACGAAAGCTGTTGTTGTAAAATCTAACCTACACCCCAACCCTGGTCAGGCTTATATAAGGCTCAAGTCCATACTATATGGTTAACACTGGTGAGCCATCTGGTTGCTCAGAGTAACTAGGGTTTGCGCAATAATTGCAGCCTTGCTCACATCCTGAGGACAAATTTTTAAATTGAAATTTTAAAATTGTCAATTAGGCTTTCAGAGTTGAGTTTCTGACTGTAGTGGGACATTAGCTTGTGAGAAAGAAAGAAAGTAATAAACAAGCAAACAAACTTAATTGCATTTGTACAGCAACAACTACCTGCATTTATATAGCACCTTTAACATAGTAAAGCGTCCCCGGGTGCTTCACAGGAGCGATTATCAAACATAATTTGACACCGAGCCACATAAGGAGATATTAGGGCAGGTGACCAAAAGCTTGGTCAAAGAGGTAGGCTTTAAGGAGCGTCTTAAAGGAGGAGAGAGAGGTAGAGAAAGGCGGAGAGGTTTAGGGAGGGAATTCCAGAGCTTAGGGCCTTGGCAGCTGAAAGCACGATTAAAATCGGGAATGCTCAAGAGGCCAGAATTAGAGGAACGCAGTGATCTCGGAGGGTTGCAGGGCTGGAGGAGGTTACAGCGCCTTTCACAACCTCAGTACATCCCAAAGCGCTTTACAGCCAATGAAGTACTTTCGAAGTGTAGTCACTGTTGTAATGTAGGAAACGCAGCAGCCAAATTGCGCACAGCAAGCTCCCTCGTGATAATGTGATCATGACCAGATCATCTGCTTTTAGATGTTGGTTGAGGGATAAATTTTGGTCGGGACACCAGGGAAATTCCCTTTAGTACACCAAAAGGACACCTTTAGCAACTTGAGATTGTTTGAATCTGATGTACTGCTGCCACACCTCAAAGCCGAACACCACTGTAAATTTGGATATGCTGCCAACAGGAAATAGGAGGCGGCATATCACATGATGTCCTCCTGCAACTTACAAATTTTGACGGAGCCTATTAAACTGCTAAGGGCACCGATTGTGACCCATGAACTTTACACAACTGCTGCCAACAGCTTGGAAAGCAGTGAGTTATGGCCAGGACGGATACTGAGTCATTACTTGGACAGGCAGTCACATCTCATTAATACCGGCACTCATGACACACATACTGGTCCAACAAGTCTGTTGATCCACTTAATGTAGCTAAAAGTTGACTGGTGAATAACAGAGATATTCACAGGAATTTACATATGAATTTTTTTTTTATCTGGTGCAATCTGTGTTAAAGGGGCCAGTGTCATCTCAGTCATGGTATTGAAACTCTTCAAGGGCTCCCTCTGATGGCACAATTGAAAAATGTGCCGCTCAGACTAGAACTTCCACTGGAACCAATATTACCGTATAAGTTGGTTTTCTTGCTGCTGAAACTGTTCCGCTCATGCTACACGCAAACTGATTTGTATATGTAGTTTCACACAATTCCAAACGGATTTTGTACACTTGGTGCTACTGCAAAGTCAAGTTTGCAACTTTGTCAGTCTGAAGAAAGAAAGACTTGCATTTATATAGCATCTTTCACGACCTTGGGATGTCTCAAAGCGCTTCATAGCCAGTGAAGTACTTTTGAAAAGTAGCCACTCTTGTAATGTAGGAAACGCGGCAGTCAATATGCGCACAGCAAGCTCCCACAAACAGCAATGTGATAAATGACCAGATAATCTGATTTTAGGGGGAAAAATTCGGTTGCTTTGCGCCTCCCGTTAGCACCCTAAGAGGGCGCTAACGGGGCACAAAGCAACTAGCGCCCGGGCGCAGCGATGTTAGCACCGCTCGCGAAATTGACCAGTCATTTTGTGGCGGCGCTAAACACTACCGTCACGATCTCCTGCAACGCCCCGGTAGCGCCCCAGACCGGATATTGAGTCACGCCCCCTGCCTTAGCGCCTGCCGCTAGGAACGACAGGTAGAGGGGAACGTTTTCAAGTCGGGAAGGGGCTGGGGGAGCGCTATTTAAAGGCGGGCGCTTCTTGCCTTTTCTTGTCAGCAAAATTTTTGGTTTTAACGCTGTCCTAAGGAGTTTTGGCCCTCAGCACCACTTTTGAGGTTCCAAAGTGCCAAGCTCTTTCCCTGGGCCTACCCATTAGTGCTTCCAACACAATTGCTTTTGAGGTCTCTCCAGGCCGAGATTCAAGGCTGCAATGAGCAGGGTGTGGCTGGCCAGCAAGATGGCCCCTCCCCTTTAAGAACTGGATGGCGCCAGTCTGTCTGGCTTCCACGGTAATTGGCATCGCCTGAGTTTCGGTAGCGTTCTGAGGTAGCGCCTCGCTCCCTGACGTTTGCGCCTTAAGAGAGGTGTGCAGCGCCTGATTTAACGCTCCAATCACCTCCAGGGGCGATCGAGGCGAATTTTGCAGTCGGAGGCGATAATTAGCGCCAGGAGCTAAACTTTGCGCCAGGCCGACATTAGCGCCCCAAAATGGGCGATACCCAATTTTCCCCCCAAATTTGTGTTGATTGAAGGATAAATATTGGCCGGGACACCGGGCAGAACTACCCTAATTCTTCTTCGAAATAGTGCCCGGGGATCTCTTACGCCCACCTGAGATGGCAGACGGGACCTCGGCTTAACGTCTCATCCGAAAGGTGGCACATGCGACAGCGCAGCTCTCCCTCAGTACTGCACTGGATTGTCAGTCTGGATTATGTGCTCCAGTCTCTGGAGCCTTCTCCAACATCTGGGGGAAGACTTTGTAGGTAAGCGGTGCCAAAGTGTGTTTGAGAGGCATGCTCTTCAGCCCAAAATGACAGACACATCACCAGCCATTAGTTAAAATTGCCACCAGCAACACCCAGTGCTCAGAATCACTAGTGGAGCTTTTAAGAGGAGTCTCACTACCTGTAACACTACTAGCATCACTGTATTTGCTTGTATTTTTGTCCTTCATTTTTGTGTTTCGTAGAAAGGGTCGGGAAGGCAAGTGCAGCAGGCAGTCAAGAAAGCAAATGGCATGATGGCCTTCATAGTAAGGGGATTTGAGTACAGGAGTAGGGAGGTGATGCTGCAGTTGTACAGGGCCTTGGTGAGGCCACACCTGGAGTATTGTGTGCAGTTTTGGTCTCCTAACTTAAGGAAGGACATTCTTGCTATTGAGGGAGTGCAACGAAGGTTCACTAGATTGATTCCTGGGATGGCCAGACTGACATATCAAGAAAGACTGGATCAACTGAACTTGTATCCTCTGGAGTTCAGAAGAATGAGGGGGGATCTTATAGAGACGTTTAAAATCCTGACTGGTTTAGACAAATTAGATGCGGGCAGAATGTTTCCAATGTTAGGGAAAACTAAAACCAGGGGTCACAGTCTAAGGATAAAGGGGAAGCCATTTAAGACTGAGATGAGGAGGAACTTCTTCACCCAGAGAGTGGTGAATCTGTGGAATTCTCTACCACAGAAGGTTGTTGAGGCCAGTTCGCTAAATATATTCAAAAGGGAGTTAGATATAATACTCACAACTAGGGGGATCAAGGGGTATGGCGAGAAAGCAGGAATGGGGTACTGAGGTAGCATGTTCAGCCATGAACGCATTGAATGGCGGTGCAGGCTCGAAGGACCGAATGGTCTACTCCTGTATCTATTTTCTATGTTTCTATGTTTCTATATGCAGGACTGTGGAGAAAGAGCTGGGGAGGGGGGCACATTTAGATCTCGAGGGGAGATGAGGAGAATATTTTTCACTCAGAGAGTTGTGGGGATCTGGAACGCTCGACCTGAAAAGGTGGTGGAAGCTGATTCCATCAATAATTTTAAAAGGGAGTCGGACGGGTTCTGGAGGCTGAGGAACTCACAGGGTTATGGACAAAAAGCGGGGGTGTGGGACTGAGCACGACTGATCTTTCACAGAGCCGGCACAGGCACACATGGCCTCCTTCTGTGCTGCATGATTCTATGAGTTGTTCAGCCGGGCGAACCCTTAGCCAGTGTGGCCCTGCTGTTTAAGAGCATGCACCACATCCGTGGCAGTGACCGTCTTGCGCTTGGCGCTCTCAGTGTAGGTGACCGCATCTCTGGTCACATTCTCCAGGAAGACCTTCAGCACCTCCCCCACCCCCCATGGGTCTCCTTGTAGATCAGACCCGAGATCCACCCAACAACGCCACGGCAATCCAGATGGCGGATGGCTGGTTCGGCGCTGCCCCAGATTTTAGCACGAGGCATTTGGCAATGCCACTATTGCCCAGATTTTTGCCTCCTTTCCCGGGTTGCATCTGGTGCCATTTGGAGACAAGTCTGTAAAGCAAATGAGATACTCTCAATCATCAGCAAAGTGATGGAAGGTGTCGTCGACAGTGCTATCAGGCGGCACTTACTCACTAATAACATGCTCACTGATGCTCAGTTTAGATTCCGCCAGGACCACTCCAGACCTCATTACAGCCTTGGTCCAAACATGGAAACAGGAGCTGAAATCCAGAGGTGAGGTGAGAGTGACTGCCCTTGACATCAAGGCAGCATTTGACCGAGTATGGCATCAAGGAGCCCTAGTAAAACTGAAATCAATGGGAATCAGAGGGAAAACTCTTCACTAGCTGGAGTCATACCTAGCACAAAGGAAGATGGTTGTGGTAGTTGGTGGTCAATCATCACAGCCCCAGGACATCGCTGCAGGAGTTCCTCAGGGCAGTGTCCTAGGCCCAACCATCTTCACACAAACACAAAAGCAAAATACTGTGGATGCTGGAAATCTGAAATAAAAAGAGAAAATGCTGGAAATACTCAGCAGGTCAGGCAGCATCTGTGGAGAGAGAAACAGAGTTAACGTTTCAGGTCGATGGCCCTTCGTCAGAACTGGTAAAAGCTGGCGATGGAACAGGTTTTTAAGCAAGTGCAGGGGCAGGGAAAGGGGGGAGGGGAGGAAAGAACAAAAGGGAAGGTCTGTGATAGGATGGAAGGCAGGAGAGATTAAGCGACAAAAGGGATCATGGTGCAAGGCAAAAGGAGATGGTAATGGGACAAGTTAAAAAACAAAAGATGTCTCTAGATGAAGTGTAAATGGCACTGTCAGAAAGAAAGACAGCTGCCGTGTGAGAGAGAGAAAAAAAGAATAAATAAATGGGAAAAAAAGATAGGGGCAGAGGTTATAGTCTGAAATTGTTGAACTCTATGTTGAGTCCAGAAGGCTGAAAGTGCCTAATCGAAAGATGAGGTGCTGTTCCTCGAGCTTACGTTGAGCTTCATTGGAACAGTGTAAGAGGCAAGAGGCCAAGGATGGTGAGGTCTGAGTGGGAGTGGAGCGGAGAATTAAAGTGACAGGCGACCGGAAGCTCGGGGTCACCCTTACGGACTGATCTTCAGCTGCTTCATCAATGACCTTCCCTCCATCATAAGGTCAGAAATGGGGATGTTCGCTGATGACTGCACAGTGTTCAGTACCATTCACAACTCCTCAGATAATGAAGCAGTCCATGCCAGCATGCAACAAGACCTGGACGACATTCAGGCTTGGGCTGATAAGTGGCAGGTAACATTCGCGCCACACAAGTGCCAGGCAATGACTATCTCCAACAAGCGAGAGTCTAACCACCGCCCCATGACATTCAACAGCATTACCATAGCCGAATACCCCAACATCAACATCCTGGGGGTCACCATTGACCAGAAACTTAACTGGACCAGCCACATAAATACTGTGGCAACAAGAGCAGGTCAGAGGCTAGGTATTATGCGGCGAGTGTCTCACCTCCTGACTCCCCAAAGCCTTTCCACAATCTACAAGGCACAAGTCAGGAGTGTGATGGAATACTCTCCACTTGCCTGGATGAGTGCAGCTCCAACAACACTCAAGAAGCTCGACACCATCTCGGACAAAGCAGCCCGCTTGATTGGCACCTCATCCACCACCTTAAATATTCACTCCCTCCACCACCGGCGTACCGTGGCTGCAGAGTGTACCATCTACAAGATACACTGCAGCAATTCGCCAAGGCTTCTTCAACAGCACCTCCCAAACCCGCGACCGCTACCACCTAGAAGGACAAGGGCAGCAGGCGCATGGGAACACCACCACCTCCAAGTTCCCCTCCAAGCTACACACCATCCTGACTTAGAAGTATATCGCCGATCCTTCATTGTCGCTGGGTCAAAATCCTGGAACTCCCTCCCTAACAGCACTGTGGGAGTACCTTCACCACACGGACTGCAGCGGTTCAAGAAGGCGGCTCACCACCACCTTCTCAAGGGCAACTAGGGATGGGCAATAAATACTGGTCTTGCCAGCGACACCCACATCCCATGAACGAATAAAAAAATATATAAAACATAGAGGTCAGGAGGGTCTCGGGTTTAATCCCCAATCTTTTCTGAGCTATCTGATCTCAGCTAGGGCAAGTACAATTGGTGTCAGCACTCTTGGTTAGGAAGAAAAGAAAGACTTGCATTTCTATAGCGCCTTTCACGACCACAAGACGTCCCAAGGCACTTTATAGCCAATGAAGTACTTTTTGAAGTGTAGTCACTGTTGTAATGTAGGAAACGTGGCAGCCAATACGCACACAGCAAGCTCCCACAAACAGCAATGTGATAATGACCAGATAATCTGTTTTTTTTAGTGATGTTGATTGAGGGATAAATATTGGCTAGGATACTGGGGATAACTCCCCTGCTCTTTTTCAAAGAAGCACTAGAGGATCTTTTACACCCATCTGAGAGAACAGACGGGGCCTCGGTTTAATGACTCATCTGAAAGATGCTACCTCTGACAGTGCAGCACTCCCTCAGTAGTACACTGGAGTGTCAGCCTAGATTTTTGTGCTCAAGTGACTGGAGTGGGACTATGAACCCACAACCTTCTGACTCAAGGGGCGAGGGTGCTACCCACTGAGCCACAGCTGACGCTTATGGGGTTCCCATTCCTGATCTACTGAGAGCGGGCCTTCGAGATCGGACCCAGCCCTTTCAGATTGGAGGATCTGAAAAAGGGGGCTACCAGTAACCTCATCACCTCTTCAAACGAATAATTGCTTTTTCTTGTTTTTTGGATGACAACCAGAAGGCCCGAAAGCCTGGGGCCATGATAATAACCTGAACTTACAAATACGGGTGGGTACAGAGATTCCTTCAGGCAGTGCGCACTTTTGAGGGTGCTTCACGCATCTTGCACTGTGGTGGGGGAGGGCGGTAGGAGAGAACAATTGGTCACACTCCCTTCTCTTAGGCAGTCCCTCGGAACCGAGGATGACTTGCTTCCACATTAAAAATGAGTTCTCAGGTGACTGGTGAGTCCAATGCGGGACCTACAGTCTCTGTCACAGGTGGGGCAGACGGTGGTTGAAGGGGTGGGTGGGTGGGGTGCTTGGGTTGACCTGCGCTCCTTCCGCTGTTTGCGCTTGGCTTCCGCTTGCTCCCGGCGAAGAGACTCGAGGTGATCGCCGCCTTCCCGGATGCTTCTCCTCCACTTTGTGCGGTCTTGGGCCAGGGATTCCCAGGTGTCGGTGGGGATGTTGCACTTTTTCAAGGAGGCTTTGAGGGTGTCGTTGAAGCGCTTCCTCTTTGGTCACACTGGCTCCTTGCTGAGGTAAGATTCCAATGACATTGCGCATCCAAGTGGCATTCTTTATACGTGAGGCTACCATTGAGTATTGACAGGATATTTTTTTTTATCAGAGTGAGTATCACAGCTGACCCCAATCTTGACCTCGCCTCACCCACTATCAATGCATGTTTACATTCTAACGCCAGTCAATGGTTTGTGGTCAGCAGCAGGAATATTTCCCCCCCTCTCTAACCAGAAAGAGGAAACAAAGAAAATACTTGGGGAAAAAAAACTAATTTCACTCTTTTTTAAAAGAAGAAGTGAATGGTTAATGGCTTGGAAGCTCGTTTAATGGTTTGGAAGCTCGTTTAAAAAAATCTAGCCAATGTAACTCTGCTCAGATGGGTGAGGAGTTGTATGGGGCCCCTTGAAAACCTAGAATCAGCATTCCACAAAGAAATTCCTAACATCAATGCTCCTTTAAAAAATATTTTCCAATCAGCCTCGTCAGTATTGAGCAGACTCTGGGAATGAGTAAAACGTACAACTGCACAGTCCCGTCTTACCACAAATGACTCCATAACCTCACCTTACACGTCACTGCTTATATGTCTCATTTTTACAGAAACTGGAAACTTAAGAGATTAACCAGTGCTGACAAATCCACCAGCGATGTGTGTCTTTGCCTCCAGAGGGCACTGCACCACACGGTCAATCAGAACGTTACAATCCTAGTGCCTGTTTCAGCTTGAAGTCCTTCGCACGCTTCGGCTGATTAGTCTAGTGTGTGCCTGGGGTGGATTCCTCCCTTCTCCCCTCCCCCTTTCTAAGGGAACAGCTCGGAAATCAGGCCAAGCAATACTGAAAGAATGAGAAAGAACGTTCTAGAATGAACCGTGTTGCAGCAGGAATATTGTAATGACAAAGCATGTGTGCGTCCTCAGCAAGTGGTGTAGTGAAGTAGGCCCTAAGCTCTGGAATTCCCTGCCTAAACCTCTCCGCCTCTCTACCTCTCTTTCCTCCTTTAAGACGCTCTTTAAAACCTACCTCTTTGACCAAGCTTTTGGTCACCTGCCCTAATTTCTCCTTATGTGGCTCGGTGTCAAACTTTTGTCTTATAGCGCTCCTGTGAAGCGCCTTGGGACTTTTTACTACGTTAAAGGCGCTATATAAATACACGTTGCTGTTGTTGGTGGAAGTAAGGTTGGAAAAAAATCACCAAGAAGGTGAAAGCTGATACGATGGGACTGGAAATGAGTGAAGAGTAAATTTAAAACAGACAGCAGCAAGAACTTACACAAAGAGTGATAACCAACACCCCAAAAAACAGATTATCTGGTCATTATCACATTGCTGTTTGTGGGAGCTTGCTGTGCGCAAATTGGTTGCCGCGTTTCCTACATTACAACAGTGACTACACTTCAAAAGTACTTCATTGGCTGTAAAGCGCTTTGAGACGTCCCGAGGTTGTGAAAGGTGCTGTATAAATGCAAGTTATTTTTAAGACGCTTGGAATAGCCTGGCAAACAGGATCTGGAAGAGGCAAAAGCTCTGAGGTTTCTCCAGGTACAGTTGCTCTGATTAGAAAGAAAGAAAGAAAGACTTGCATTTCTATAGCGCCTTTCACGACCACCGGACGTCTCAGAGCGCTTTACAGCCAATGAAGTACTTTTGGCGTGTAGTCACTGTTGTAATGTTCGGAGGTCGAACTCCAAACCATCGTCAACACCTTCACCAAAGCATACGAGAGCATGGGCCTTACACTAAACATCTGTAAGACAAAGGTCCTCTACCAACCTGCCCCCGCCACACAGCACTGCCCCCCGATTATCAAAATCCACGACAAGGCCTTAGACAATGTGGACCACTTTCCTTACCTCGGGAACCTACTGTCAACAAGGGCAGATGTCGATGACGAAGTCCAACACTGCCTTCCGTGTGCCAGTGCAGCCTTCAGTCGCCTGAGGAAGAGAGTGTTTGAAGACCAGGACCTCAAACCCGGCACTAAGCTCATGGTCTACAGAGCAGCAGTGATACCCGCCCTGCTGTATGCCTCAGAGACATGGACCATGTACAGCAGGCACCTCAAAGCACTGGAGAGGTACCACCAACGCTGCCTCCGCAAGATCCTGCAAATGCATTGGCAGGATAGGCACAACAACGTTAACATTTCTCGCTCAGGCCAACATCCCCAGCATCGAAGCTTTGACCACGCTTGATCAGCTCCGATGGACGGGTCACATCGTCCGCATGCCCAATACAAGACTCCCAAAACAAGCGCACTACTCGGAGCTGCGGCACGGCAAGAGAGCCCCAGGTGGGCAGAGGAAACGCTTCAAGGACACCCTCAAAGCCTCCTTGAAAAAGTGCAACATCCCCACCGACACCTGGGAATCCCTGGCCCAAGACCGCACAAAGTGGAGGAGAAGCATCCGGGAAGGCACCGAACACCTCGAGTCTCTTCACCGGGAGCAAGTGGAAGCCAAGCGCAAACAGCGGAAGGAGCGCACGTCAACCCAAGCACCCCACCCACCCGCCCCTTCAACCACCATCTGTCTCACCTGTGACAGAGACTGTAGGTCCCGCATTGGACTCATCAGTCACCTGAGAACTCATTTTTAATGTGTAAGCAAGTCATCCTCGGTTCCGAGGGACTGCCTAAGAAGAATGTAGGAAACACGGCAGCCAATTTGAGCACAGCAAGGTCCCACAAACAGCAATGTGATAATGACCAGATAATCTGTTTTTATTATGTTGGTTGAGGGATAAATATTGGCCAGGACACCGGGGATAACTTCCCTGCTCTTCTTCGAAATAGTGCCATGGGATCTTTTACATCCACCTGAGAGAGCAGACGGGGCCTCAGTTTAACGTCTCATCCGAAAGACGGCACCTCCGACAGTGCAGCACTCCCTCAGCACTGCACTGGGAGTGTCAGCCTAGTTTTATGTGCTCAAGTCCCTGGAGTGGGACTTGAACCCACAACCTTCTGACTCAGAGGCGAGTGTGCTACCAACTGGGCAGAAGAAGGATTGGCTGCGATGGGCCGAGTGGTCAGTCCTCGCCCCTGATTTCTCCTTATATTCTGAGCGATGACGGATAGGCAGCTGTGGGGGTGGCAGAGAGGGAAGTGAGATATCATGTCTTGTGGTGTCTACAAACAGCCTGTCTATGACTGACCTTCCTTGGAAACACGTGCATTAGTCAGAGAGTACACAAAAGTATTCATTACACAAAATACTTATAATCGATTTGAATTTTTTTTTCCAGGCAGAGTACGCTGTTTGTAATTCTTGTACAGCAGCCCGTTCTGATGATTGGTCCTTTAATAACTGTGCTAGCCCTTGAACCAGGATAAAATTGTTTCACTGAAAGGAAGGAATACAAAACAGTTTCAGCTTCTTATCTGTCTCAGCAACCTTGATCTAGGACAGCAAACCTGAATTTGACCAGTGCAGAATTCTCCAGTTCTGTCCTTTTCAAACCGTTTTTCATATCACAAAGACCGCCTACTTCCACCTCCATAATAATGCCCGTTTCCACCCCTGCCTCGGCCCATCTGTTGCTGAAACCCTCATCCATGCCTTTGTTACCTCCAGACTCGACTATTCCAACGCTCTCCTGGCTGGCCTCCCATCTTCCACCCTCCATAAACTTCAGCTCATTCAAAAACTCTGCTGCCCCGTGTTCTAACTCGCGCATCACTCCCGTGCTTGCCGACCGACATTGGCTCCCGGTCCACCAATGCCTCAGTTTTTAAATTTCTTATCCTCCATGCTCAAATCCCTCCATGGGCTTGCTCCTCCTTCTCTGTTCCTTCCAACTCTGGCCTCCTGTGCATCCCCCACTTCATTCGCCACCACCATTGGCAGCCGTGCCTTCAGCCATCTCAGACGGACCCTAAGCTCTGGAATTCTCTCCCCAAACCTCTCCGCCTCTCCACCTCCCTCTCCCCCCCTTTAAGACACCTGCTTAAAACCTATCTCTGACCAAGCGTTTGGTCACCTGTCCAATATCTCCTTCTTTGGCTCGGCGTCAACCTTTTGTCTGAATACGGTCCTGTGAAACGCCTCGGGATGTTGTACAGGTTGAGCGTCCCAAATCCGGAGTTCTGGAATCCGGAATGTTCCGGAATCCGGACTCCGGGACGATTGGTGGCAGGGGTCCGGAATCCGTAAAATGTTCTGGAATCTGGACACCCTGAGGGAGGCTTACCAAAAACGCAACCTGGGCCCAGGCATTTCCGGACTCGGCAGCAGGACAGGTAGATAAGGTGGGTAAGAAGGCATATGGGATACTTGCCTTCATTAGCCGAGGCATAGAATATAAGAGCAGGGAGGTTATGATGGAGCTGTACAAAACGCTAGTTAGGCCACAGCTGGAATACTGTGTGCAGTTCTGGTCGCCACACTATAGGAAGGATGTGATTGCATTGGAGAGGGTGCAGAGGAGATTCACCAGGATGTTACCTGGGCTGGAGCGCTTCAGCTATGAAGAGAGACTGGACAGGCTGGGGTTGTTTTCCTTAGAGCAGAGAAGGCTGAGGTGGGACCTGATTGAGGTGTACAAAATTATGAGGGGCATAGATAGGGTAGATAGAAAGGAACTTTTCCCCTTAGTAGAGGGGTCAATAACCATTGGGCATAGTTTCAAGGTAAGGGGCGGGAGGTTTAGAGGGGATTTGAGGAAAAACTTTTTCACCCAGAGGGTGGTTGGAATCTGTAACTCACTGCCTGAAAGGGTGGTAGAGGCAGGAACCCTCACAACATTCAAGAAGCATTTAGATGAGCACTTGAAACGCCATAGCATACAAGGCTACGGACCAAGTGCTGGAAAATGGGATTAGAATAGACAGGGCTTGATGGTCGGCGCGGACACAATGGGCCGAAGGGCCTCTTTCTGTGCTGTATGACTCTATGGGGGAAAAATTCAGTATCGCCCCGTTTGGGGCACAATTATCGGCCGTGCGCAAAGATTAGCGCCTGGCGCTAATTATCGCCACCGACTGCAAACTTGACTTTTATCGCCCCTGGAGGTGATTGCAGCGCTAAATCAGGCGCTTCACACCTGTCTTAAGGCGCAAAGGCCGAGGAGCGAGGCGCTACCTCAGAGTGCTGGCGAAGCTCATGTAATGTCAGTCAGCAATGGAACACACACACAATGGCCCCGGGCCAGTTCTTAAAGGGGATGGTTAATCTTGCTTTCCATCCACATCCTGCTCATTGCAGCCTTGAATCTCGGCCTGGAGAGACCTGCACATCAAATGTGCTGGAAAGAACAATGGAGAGTGCCAGGCAAAGAACTCAGAGTGCAGCCCCCACAGTCTCTGCTAAATCGATAAAAGGAATGGCAAATCAAAATGAACCTGCAAAGTGCTGCTCAGTACCCAAAACTCCTTCACACAACGTTGAATCTCTCCAGAAGTCTCTCCCTCTCTCTCTCAGAATGCGTAGTTCAAAAATGGCACCAACAATAAAAGGCAGGAAGCGGTCACCTTTAAATAGCGCTCCCCCTTTCCCTTCATGACTGCAGAACGCTCCCCTCAACCTGTCGTTGCTAGCGTCAGGCGGTAAGGCAGGGGGCGCCACTCAATATCCGCTCCGGGGCGATACCAGGGCATTGCGCACTCGAGTGACGTCATGATCTGCCGGCGCAGGAGATCGCGGCGATAAAGTTTAGCGCTGCCGCAAAATGTCTAGTTAAGTTCGCGAGCGGCGCAAACATCGCTGCGCCCGGGCGCTAGCTGCTTTGCGCCCCATTAGCGCCCTCTTAAGGCGCTAACGGGAGGCGCAACCAACTGAATTTTTCCCCCTATGACTCTATATGACGTGTTTCTGATGTCCGAAGTCCGGAAATATCGCAACCTGGGCTCAGGCGTTTCCGGACTTCGGACATCAGAAACACGTTCCGAAGTCCGGGAAAACCCTAAAACCGGCTCGGGCTCGGAACCGAGGTTGCCGGATTCGGGACGCTCAACCTGTACGACACGAAAGGCGCTACCTAAATGCAAGTTGTTGTTGTTTTAGGCTCAGAATTTAACAAAATGAAGGCGATGTGTGTACTGGCATTTTGCACAAGTACTGGGAAACAGGAAGTTAGGAATAATTGAGGCTATGGGTGTGACAAATATCTCAAATAGTGAACTGACCGATTAACTCAGGAGTAAACGTTGTTTATTAATGGAACGCTCCAATCTGCCCTGTGGTGATGCAAGAAGAATATCGTTATGTAGGATGTATAGAAAAAGAGTGAATTTACCACTGCAATACCAGTCATAGAATCCTAGAACACTACAGCACAGGAACAGGCCATTTCACCCCTCCAGTCTGGGCAGGTAATTTTCTCTATGTAACCCTCCTAGTCTAAACCCACTCACCAGCTTGCTCCCCAGACCCTTCAATATTCTTCTTTCTCACGCAGCTGTCTCATTTCCTTGTAAAAGAATTTCTCGACTCTGCATCAACAACAGTTATTGGCAGAGAATTCCAACTTCCTTTCAGAAAGAAAAGAAGGAATTTGGGGATTTAAATAATCCCATCCTCAGGACTAATGAATTACTTTTTTTGAAGTTTTCCTTTGGAGATAAATGCAGCAGCCAGATTGTGCAGAGGAAGTTCCCACAAACTGCAAATGAGATAAGCGATCAGTTAATCCCATTTTTGGAAGTTTACAATCACAACCTGCAATTATATAGCATGCCTCAGGCAGATGAACCATTACAGAGCAATTTGAAAGGTAGGAGTAGGAAGTGAAAGAACTTGGCATGGAACCAACCCCTTCCCCCACCACCACCACCACTGATGCTGCATTGTTCACATCCTGTCCGTTCCAGTGCTCAACTCATGTCCATTTGCTGTCACATTTCTTCCATCTAACCCTTTGAGCTCTCATCCAGTTCGGGTTTTCTCCCTTGTATCAGGGGCCATCTTATCCTGGATCAGACAAGTAATCTTAAGAAGTTGTAAGTTTACGGAGCATGCACACAGCGATAAACATGTGCCCACCCTTTCATAGAATCATAGAATCAGAGAAGATAGGAGCAGGAGTAGGCCATTCGGCCCCTCGAGCCTGCTCCGCCATTCAATGAGATCATGGCTGATCATCCAAATTCAGTACCCTGTCCCCCCTGCCTTCTCCCCATATCCCTTGATCCCTTTAGCTTAAGAAATATATCTAACTCCTTCTTCAATATATTTAATGAGTTGGCCTCAACAGCCTTCTGTGGTAGAGAATTCCACAGGCTCACCACTCTCTGGGTGAAGAAATTCCTCCTCATCTCTGTCCTAAATAGCTTACCCCTTATCCTTAGACTGTGACCCCTGGTTCTGGACTCCCCGGCTATCGGGAACATCCTTCCTGCATCTAGTCTGTCTAGTCCTGTTAGAATTTTATAAGTTTCAATGAGATCCCCTCTCATTCTTCTAAACTCCAGCGAGTATAAGCCCAATCGACCCAATCTCTCCTCATACGTCATTCCTGCCATCCCAGGTATCAGTCTGGTAAATCTTCGCTGCACTCCCTCCATGGCAAGAACATCCTTCCTCAGATAAGGCGACCAAAACTGCACACAATACTCAAGATGTGGTCTCACCAAGGCTCTGTACAACTGCAGCAAGACATCCTTGTTCCTGCACTCGAACCCTCTCGCTATGAAGGCCAACATACCATTTGCCTTCTTAACCGCCTGCTGCACCTGCATGCTTACCTTCAGCGACTGGTGCACGAGGACACCCAGGTCTCGTTGCACTTCCCCTTCTCCCAATCTATTGCCATTCAGATAATAATCTGCCTTCCTGTTTTTGCCACCAAAGTGGATAACCTCGCATTTATCCACATTTGCCATGCATCTGCCCAATCACCCAACCTATCCAAATCATACTGGAGTTTCTCGGCATCCTCCTCACAGCACACACGCCCACCCAGCTTTGTGTCGTCTGCAAACTTGGAGATATTACATCTAGTTCCCTCGTCTAGATCATTAATATATATTGTGAATAGCTGGGGTCCTAGCACCGATCCCTGCGGTACCCCACTAGTCACTGCCTGCCACTCGGAAAAAGACCCATTTATTCCAACTCTTTGCTTCCTGTCTGCCAACCAGTTCTCTATCCAAGTCAGTATCCTGCTCCCAATCCCATGTGCCTTAACTTTATACGTTAATCTCTTATGCGGGGCCTTATCGAAAGCCTTCTGAAAGTCCAAATACACCACATCCACTGGTTCTCCCTTATCTATTTTACCAGTTACATCCTCAAAAAATTCCAGTAGATTAGTCAAGCACGATTTACCTTTTGTAAATCCATGTTGACTTTGACCGATCCTGTCACTGTTTTCCAAGTGCTCTGCTATTACATCTTTTATCATGGACTCTAGCATTTTCCCCACTACCGATGTCAGGCTTACCGGTTTA
This sequence comes from Squalus acanthias, assembly GCA_030390025.1. Taxonomy (NCBI): domain Eukaryota; kingdom Metazoa; phylum Chordata; class Chondrichthyes; order Squaliformes; family Squalidae; genus Squalus; species Squalus acanthias. Next base: position 15,514,101 of record CM059429.1, read on the forward strand.
CCCTATAATTCCCCGTTTTCTCTCTACCACCTTTTTTGAATAGTGGGGTAACATTAGCTACCCTCCAATCCATGGGAACTGTTCCAGAGTCTATAGAATTTTGGAAGATGATCAGTAATGCATCTTGTGTGTCAGTATGTGACTATGCGTCATACAGCTGGGTTATGTTGCAATGATTTGCCGTGTGACAACAAGTCCTTTTAAAATGTCGGTGTGCTAAGACTTTTTGTTGTAAGTTGCACTTGGGGAATATACGCACTGCTGGAGCAGGGGCATGCATAGTGAGCAAGGAAAGAGTTATAAAATTGTCTGAGGACTTTGACCTGGGCTTGAAATAAATATGTTGCAGGTTGACAGTCAACATTTGGTGGCGTGCATACTTGGGTTGTCTATATGGTATATAGTATTGTTGGGTAGCAGCATCTTGGCAGCTTCCTTAACGTCTGGCATCTTTATTTGCATTTGTACCCAGGTCTTGTGGGTCGTAGACACAGTGTTGACCATGGCCGGCACCTATTACCAAGTATACTGCACTGCTGTCCTATGGTGATGGAGCCCTGGGGTGGCAAACCCTCCTCACACCCACCTCATACATCCACCAAATGGGGATTGGGCTTTCTATGCCACTCCATCAGTTTCATCGACTTACATAGAATATATTTTTTTTAATTCATTCACGGGATGTGAGCATCGCTGGCAAGGCCAGCATTTATTGCCCATCCTTAATTGCCCTTGAGAAGGTGGTAATGAGCCACCATCTTGAACCGCTGCAGTCCGTGTGGTGAAAGTGCTCCCACAGTGCTGTTAGGGAGGGAGTTCCAAGGTTTTGACCCAGCGACGATGAAGGAACGGCAATATATTTCCAAGTCAGGATATTGTGTGACTTGCAGGAGAACTTGCAGGTGGTGGTGTTCCCATGCGCCTGCTGCCCTTGTCCTTCTAGGTGGTAGAGGCCGTGGGTTTGGGAGGTGCTGTCGAAGAAGCCTTGGTGAGTTGCTGCAGTGCATCTTGTAGGCGGCTCACCACCACCTTCTCAAGGGCAACTAGGGATGGGCAACAAATGCTGGCCTTGCCAGCGACGCCCACATCCCATTAAAAAAAACAAATTAAAAAAAAGATGGTACACACTGCACACACGGTACGCCAGTGATGGAGGGAGTGAATGTTTAAGGTGATGGATGGGGTGCCAATCAAGCGGGCTGCTTTGTCCTGGATGGTGTTGAGCTTCTTGAGTGTTGTTGGAACTGCACTCATCCAGGCAAGTGGAGAGTATTCCATCACACTCCTGACATGTGCCTTGTAGATGGTGGAAAGGTAGCTGTTAGAATTTCTCTTGTTGGAGATCGTCATTGCCTGGTGTGGCGCAAATGTTACTTGCCACGCATCAGCCCAATCCTCAATGTTGTCCAGGTCTTGCTTCATGCGGGCACGAACTGCATCATTAACTGAGGAGTTGTGAAAGGAACTGAACACTGTGCAATCATCAGCGAACATCCCCACTTCTGACCTTATGCTGAAGATGGTTGAGAAACTCCTGCTGCAATGTCCTGGGGCTGAGATGATATACAGTACAGAAACAAGCCATATGGCCCAACTAGTCTGTGTTGGTGTTTATACTCCTCCCCTTCTACCTACCTTATCTCAGCCTTTCAGCATATCTCAATCTTTCGATTCCTTTTTCTCTCATGTCTAGTTTCCTTTTGAAAGCATCTAAGCTATTTGCCTTAACCACTTCCTGTGGTTGCGAGTTCCACATTCTAACCACTCTCTGAGTAAAGACATTTCTCCTTATGTCCCTATTGGATTTATTAGTAACTGTCTTGTATTTATGGCCCCTAGTTTCGGATTCTCCCACAAGTGCAAATATTCTCTTTACACCTACCCATTCATAATCTATCAGGTCACCTCTAAGTCTTCTCTTTTCTAAAGATGGCTGGAGACTCTTTTTCTTGCCTCCAAAACATACTAGGCCAATCAGAGAGAAGTGTCAGTCTTTACAGTTTTGATCTTTATCAACCACAATGGCCACTATCCTTTCAGTGGCTATCATCCCTTTAAAGAGTAGCTAAGGCCCTTTAAAGCTGCAGTTTTGCAAATACCTTGTTCCCCTCTTTGGTAAGTTACAGATGGATTGCCCGTTACAGATGGATTGCCCATTCCAGGCTGGGAGCTTGCACTACAGCAACAACAACAACAACTTGCATTTATATAGCGCCTTTAAGGCAGCACAACATCCCATGGCACTTCACATATAGTTAGGGCCAGCCTCAAAATATTAAAAAGGGTCGGCCATCTTGCGTTGCGTGAGCACACACTTCACCAGTCCCACAGCCCAAACTCTGGGACTGGAAAATCTACCTCTCTATCTCAAACCTGTGAAACCACTGGAGTAAAGTATCAGAATGGTAAATATCAGGACCTGTTTCTCCTGTTAATCTGAGTTGGCCCAACTGATCTACAACCTGTATTGTCTCATAGAATCTTAGAATGATACAATACAGAAGGAGTTAATTCGGCCCATCGTGCCTGTGCCGGCTCTTTGAAAGAGCTCTCCAATTAGTCCCACTCCCCCGCTCTTTCCCCATAGCCCTGTAAATCTTTCCCCTTCAAGAATTTATCCAATTCCCTTTTGAAAGTTCCGACTGAATCTGCTTCCATCTCCCTTTCAGGCAGCGCATTCCAGATCATAAAAAGTCGCTGTGTAAAAAAAAATCCTCATGTCGGCTCCGGCTCTTTTGCTCAGCGCCTTGAATCTGTGTCCTCTGGTTACCGACTCTTCTGCCAGTGGAAACAGTTTCTCCTTATTTACTCTATCAAAACCGTTCATGATTTTGAACACCTCTATCAAATCTCCTCTTAACCTTAATCTCCTCTAAGGAGAACCAGCACTAGGAGCTAAGGAGAACTGTAGTTCTAGCTTGGAGCCCAAACACAGTGATGTAATCCCACCCAGAATGCACCGGGGGGTGGGGGCAGGAACTGAGGGGATTTCAATTTGGCGATGATCAAAAAATAAATATTCGAATGCAAGCCAGACTGCTGCAGCAATGAGCTGCAATCGGTTCAGAACATTTAGCAGAGGATGTCTGAGTTGTGCTATTTGCTAAATAGGGGAGAGTTTTCCATGTAAGAGGATTGTACAGAAAATATGCCGCAGTGGGAAAATTAATTCATTTGGTGAACTGCTGGTGTATGATGATATTAATTGGCCAGATAACAGCAGATTAAAAGGATTTAGAAACCGACTATGTAGACCATTTAGATACTGGTACTTAGTGACTAATGAAATGCTAAATTGTATCTGTTCAGATGAAGTTGGCAACTGTAAAATGGAGAATTGGTGCCATTAATCTGCTGCTCAAGGATGGATTATGCGCATTTACTGAAAAGCACTAAATCTGCTGATCCAATATGTCTGCCTGTCTGAAAATGGCCACTTTCAATGATGTTTCCATATACGGGTTGCTAAGGGCTCAAGATGCTCTCCTTTGCTTTCCAGTCATTTTTTTTAGTGAGATCGGTTAATGTCACCTGGTGTTGCTCATGCGCAAAACTTCAAACAAAATAATTTTGTCTCTCCCTTCCTGTAACTGTCTCTCCTTCTCTGCTAATCTCTAATTCTTTCGGTCTCCCTCTTGCTCACTGCATGCCTCACGCGCGCTTTATTCTCCTGCTTGTTTCTGTATCTTTCTGCAGGTTCTGCCCATTCTCCGTATTCCTGTCACACAAACTTCACTGGTTGTGTTTCTCTCACTCTTTCATGATGCCTTGTACTCTCTCCTTCCTTGGTGACTGCCTTTAAAAATAGCCTTAAAAGTATAAAATACAGAAGCATAGAATATAAGTTACGTAAACGCAGAACATAAGTACGTTAAGTAAGCTTAGAACTAGGTTAGATGTTAGGAGTTACTTCTTTTTCCTGTTGGCCTCTAGGGCAAGTTGCCAGCTCGGACAGTGAGTGAGAATTCGATGCAACAGTTAAAATGTAGCTGGATGGGTTCATAAGAACATAAGAATTAGGAGCAGGAGTAGGCCATACGGCCCCTCAAGCCTGCTCCGTCATTCAATAAGATCATAGCTGATCCTCGACCTCAACTCCACTTTCCCGCCCGATCCCCATATCCCTTGATTCCCCTAGAGTCCAAAAATCTATCCTTCTCAGTCTTGAATATACTCAACGATTCAGCATCCACAGCCCTCTGGGGTAGAGAATTCCAAAGATTCACAACCCTCTGAGTGAAGAAATTCCTCCTCATCTCAGTCTTAGATGGCCGACCCTTTATCCTGAGACTGTGACCCCTAGTTCTAGACTCTCTGGCCAAGGGGAAACAACCTCTCCGCATCTACCCTGTCAATCCCCCTAAGAATCTTATATGTTTCAATGAGATCACCTCTCATTCTTCTAAACTCCAGAGAGTATCGGCCCAATCTACTCAATCTCTGCTCATAGGACAGCCCTCTCATCCCAGGAATCAATCTAATGAACCTTCATTGTACCGTTCTGATTCTGGTTCCTGAGTGCGGTCAACATAACTGAATATAGAAGGTAGATGAGGTATTGGAGGAATGTGTCACCTAATCACTGTGATCTCCTAGAACTTTCTTGATCACCTTCGGGGGTTGGAGAGGAATTTCCCAGAGTTTTATGGCTGCATATAGAGATAGCGCCAGTCCTGGCCTGAATGGAGATGATTGGGTAATTCCTCTGTCAATCACGCCTGGAGACCGCACTGCTGTCAGTGACTGGGATTGATCTTTACGCACAGAATTCGTATTATGTAGCTATCCTCCACTCACTGCATTTTGCTGGACAAAGCACCTTGCTTTTATCCGCAGAGGTTGCTGCAGTTTTGGCAATGCATGAGTTCCCGTTGCTGCTGCAGTTCACAGAGACGCTTTTCAAATAGACACTGTAAATAAACTTAGTTTGCTCGGCTGTTTTGCTCTGTTTGATGTAAAATAGACTGCTGTGAGTCCTGCCGTAAGTCCTGTCCCACCTCCAACTCACTAGTTGACACAGTGCAACTTATTGATTGACACAGTGCAACTTATTGATTGACACAGTGCAACTTATTGATTGACACAGTGCGACTCATTGATTGACACAGTGCGACTCATTGGCTGACACAGGCTGGAATTTTACCGGCGCTCAGAGTGCGGGTTTGGAGGCGGGTCCGCTGTCAAAATCACGAAGATTGACAGCGGGTCGGTAGCCCACTGTAAACCCGCCTCCTTGCCAGTTTCCCAAGTGTCGGGTCTGTCATCCCTGAAAAGACCCGACACCAAGCGGCAGGTCAGCCAAGTTAGATAGTTAAAAGGCTTATTAAGAGGTAGTTAAGAGCCATTTTCCCATGTACTTACTATTTTACCAGGTTTTCAACGAGGTTCCCAGAGAGCGGCTATCACGTCAGGTAAGTATGTCGTGTTCTCAATGACTGTGGATTACTGTGAAAAGGTGAAAGCTGCAAAAGTGGACTAAAACCTACCATTTCACAGCTGTTCACTTCCCAATCTTAGAAACTGGAGCATTAATGATTTGGAACCCACTTTTGAGCTTTATGCACTTTTGAAGTGTTTGGAGTAATCTCTCTATCCACTGTCACCTCCTTGGAACAACCTATCTCAACCTTGACAGATTACTTCTGTCTTCTCAACCTCACCTGCCAACCATTCCATCAGCATCAGTGCCCCTGAAGAAATCTCACCTTGGTCCTCAGAATCCCAACACGATCAGCCCCAACACCAGCATCACCGGGCACACGAGCAGCACCAACATCCACACCAACCTTCTCCGCAATCAACTGATGCTGCACTGGACACAGGGCATCATCACCTGTGCACATTGCTGCCCGGGCCACCAGCGATGGCCTGACCATGTCCAGATTTGCTTCACTTAACACTGTACACCCTGGCTGCCACATGATGCACCAGGTTGGCACCACCCCACAGCAGCACCATAAAACATCCCTACAATGTCCAAGCCATTCCTTTCACATTCATCACCATTGGGGGGGGGGGGGAGGTGGGGGGGACGCTATGTCTCAACATTCACTGGATCTCACTAAGACACTTTCAAAGGTGCACACAAATCTGTCCAAGAAGGCAAAGTGGTGACAATAAGGATTTCAATGCTTGACAACACATTAACAGAAAGTTTACATGAACATTGGTATGATTGGACTAGGGTGATGGTGAGTGTGAGGGGTGGCTAGTGAGATGGGGAAGTGATAATGTAGATAGAGAGGGATGGGTGGAGGTGCAAGGTAAGTTGGTGTGAGTAAGGATGTGCAGGAGTAGGATAGGGAAAGCAGAGTGAGGGGGATGTGATGAGTGGCACAGAAGGATGAGGTTGAGTGTGGCTTTGCAGTAATGTTTCGTGATCGACTGAGATCATTGAAAGGTTTGCACCACTGCAGCCAGGTCCTCCTGATGACATCCCTGCTTGTGCCCTCCTGTGCAATGTGCAAACAGGCTGCATTGGTCTCCTGGGGAGATCTCTACCGCCCATTGGAAGGGAAGAAGACCTCCCTGCGTGCTGTGACTCCCCCCATAAACATATGCACCTTTGTGCAGTGTTTGTCAGTGTGTGCAGCACCTCAATGCTGTAGAACACTGACAGCACCACTGTCAAAATGAATGTGGACATGGTCCCTTTAAGGAAACCGGCTGATGACGCGTCATCAGATGACATCATCGGACCCGTTTCCTTTTAATTGGCCGGGAACCTCGCAGGGCGGGCTTAACAAGCCCAATCAGGGGAAAATCACTCGGAGGAGGCGGGATGAAGACGGTTGCGGAGTTTGAGGCCGCAGTCTACTCCGGCCGCACCGGACTCACCACGGCTGGCGAAATCGCGGCCACGGTGGTGTCAATAGACACGCTGGAGTTCTTTTATCCTTAATTGGCCAAGGGATTGTTTTCTGTTTTTGTTTTCACTCTCCCAGGAGATTGCGTGGCTGGTGGGTGGTCTTCGGGTTCGGGTGATGCTGTGTAGAAGTTACACCATGGGATGTGTTTATACGTTTTTAAATGGCCAAGACTCCCAAATTACAAGAAGAAAGAAAGAAAGACTTGCATTTCTATAGCGCCTTTCACAACCTCAGGATGTTCCAAAACACTTCACAGCCAACTAAGTACTTTTGAAGTGTAGTCACTGTGGTAATGTGGGAAACGTGGCAGCCAATTTGCGCACAGCAAGGTCCCCACAAACAGCAATGTGACAATGACCAGATCATCTGTCTTAGTGATGTTGATTGAGGGATAAATATTGGTTAAAAAAAAACCGGGGAGAACTCCCCTGCTCTTCTTCGAAATGTGGCTATGGGATCTTTTACGTCCACCTGAGAGAGCAGAGGGTGTCTCGGTTTAACGTTTCATCCAAAAGACGGTACCTTCAACAGTGCAGCACTCCCTCGGCACTGCATTGGGAGAGTCAGCCTAGATTTTTGTACTCAAGTCCCTGGAGTGGGACTTGAACCAACAGTGCAAAAACAGATGTTATACAGGCAAGGAAAAGCTGAAGTTTTTTTTTTAAAAGATAAATAAAATAGCAAAGCTACTAATCCATTGAACAGATGCCTGTTTTTTGAAAGATAATTACAAATAAAATATGCCCTCAAGACCAGGTGGCTGAGCTTCCCACTCAGTGGTTGTTTTTACGAAGATAAATAAAAATTACTAGAACAAAGCTAGGGGCCATCAGTATAAGATAGTCACCAAGAAATCAAATAGGGAATTCAGAAGAAACTTTTTCACCCATAGAGTGGTGGAACTGGCTACCACAGGGAGTAGTTGAGATGAATAGTATAGATCCACTTAAGGGGAAAATAAGGGGTCGCCCATTTAAGACAGAGATGAGGAGAAATTTTTTCTCACAGAGGGTCGTGAGTCTTTGGAACTCTCTTCCTCAGAGTCTTTGAATATTTTTAAGGCAGAGGTAGATAGATTCTTGGTAAACAAGGGGGTGAAAGGTTATCGGGGGTAGGCGGGAATGTGGAGTAATCAGATCAGCCATGACCTTATTGAATGGCGGAGCAGGCTCGAGGGACCGAGTGGCCTACTCCTGCTCCTAATTCGTATGTTCGTAAGCTAGATAAGCATATGAGGGAGAAAGGAATAGAGGGTTATGCTGATAGAGTTCGGTGAGGAAGGACGGGAGGAGGCTCGAGTGGAGCGTAAATGCCGGCATGGACTGGTTGGGCCGAATGGCCTGTTTCTGTGCCGTATAATTCTATGTATGTAAATGAAATCTAGACAGCAGCAATGGTTGGAGCTGCATGGGGATGACCAGGGAATGGGTGGCTGAACCTTTTGATCAGTGACTGTCTTTAAAACGATTAAGATAATAATGAAACACAGGCAGCAATTGGTGGATCTTGCTGTGTATGGGGAATGAAAGGAAACCATGAGAAGATTGCGCCCAATTTTGTAATAAGAGCTTCTGCCTCGCCAAGTTCTTTCCGCCAAGTGCAGATGAGAAAAATCTACCCCAATTTGTTTTATCCATCATTTGCCAAAAAAACTCTCCAGCTGCCTCTTGAATTTCCCTACGCTATCCACCTCCACTGTCAAGAAGGACAAATCATTGGCGGGTTTGTCTCGGACTGCACTTTGGGTCGAAATGATCCGGACTTGCCGCAGAGCGTCACTGACGGAAGATGTCAAGATACCTGCAGTCATCAATCCATCTGATCAGCCAGAACTTAGGGCCTGCACTTCAGGTGACGATAATAAGTAGATAGAGAAGAATTATTTGTTATTTTTAAAAATATATATATACATTATCCTGTATCCCTTTTGCACTTTTGAATATGTCCCAACAGCACACATCCCAGAGGTCATAGGTCACAGCTACTTGGCACAAATCTGTCAGCCTGACCTGTGCTGATTTACATCTGCTCCTAAGTAGGCTGCCAGCTGGAGGGCCTTGCAGTAACAGAATATATCATCTCATGGGGATGGGAGAGCTGATGTCAACCATCGCACCTCCTGTCAGCTGATTATATGGCATTCCATTGGCAGGAGCCTTGATTGGCTGCGCCCCTCCCCCCCCCCCCCCCCCCACTAAATGGATAAGCTTCAGACACCAGTGTTAACGGCAGAAATCAATGCTTAATAGCAATTAAAAGTCGAGCCTTGAAGACTGCAAGAAGGCTGTTGATGTACCGTCAGCCGTGTGTCACATGAGGCGCAGGAGGCTTCAGACAAAGGAATTCGCTTGCAGTGGGAAAGCAAAGATGCCTGGGTGCCTCAGCAATAAAAGCAAAAAGGGAAACCAGACAGAACAAAGAAACAAAACGTGGAAAGGTGTCGAGTGACAAGAAGGAGGTCATAATAAGAATGTGAAACTTGCTACCACATGGAGCAGTTAAGACAAATAGACGCATTTAAGGGGGAGCTAGATAAGCACATGAGGGAGAAAGGAATTGAAGGTTATGCTGATAAGGTGAGATGATGTAGGGTGGGAGGTGGCTCGTGTGGAGCATAAACACCGGCACAGAGATATGTGCGTAGGCGAGGTGCTTGTATTTTTCGTACTTCTCAACCCATGCCTTCTCAAGCGTCATGTTGTTGTCTTCGTACCTGACCGTGACATCTAGTCCATCGCAAATTCTGGTTGCAGATTGTTTCCGCCTCTTCAATAAATGTTGGTGTAAAGCAAGGTGATTTTCCAAAACAATGTTTGCAAAGTGGCCGAGAACTTTACAGAGTCAACAATACGTCTTTAAACGCTGTTTAACAAGGGCGGGATAAAGATTGTGCCGTCAGCGAAACCTCCTAATCTCGCGTGTAAAATAAAATAAACACAAAGGCAGTTTCTCAACGGCAAGAATGTAATGCTGGGTGGGAGAATGAGCTCTCGCAGGCACACAAAGAGAAGGGGTTAAATCCTACAAATGCTGGCGATACACAGAACAGCTGCTGTTCTTATCCACGAGTCTGTATTTTTCCTGGATGTGTCAGACATACCAGGCCTGAGTGATGGTGTCTTAAGATAATAATCTCTTTTTGTGTAGCCTGGAAAGTTAAAACCATGGGGGTCAAACTGTTGGGTGACGGTTGCCAACCAAATCCTTGAAAACATGTGGTTATTTCCTAACAACTGTTAATTGTTAACTGATCTATAGTCAGCGATATACATCCTGCCGTTTAAAAGTAGGCATGAGATTGATAATAATATTCAATTGTGTTTCATGCTGTATGATTCTGTTTGCCATTTTAAGTACATTACCTGAATACGATTAATTTTTAAACAGGAGGCCAGCTATCAGTACTGAAGCAGCTACCCAGTTATGACTAACCTTAAAGTAACTTTTCCACTGCCTACTTTGCATTGAATGTTTTGCCATTCGTGCAGCCATATCCCCCGAATACTGGGCATCTTCTACTCCCTCTGATTCACTCACAAAGGCCTTTTTACATAGAATTTACAGCACAGAAACAGACCATTCGGCCCAACTGGTCTACGCCAGTGTTTAAGCTCCACACGAGCCTCCTCCCACCCTACTTCATCTCACCCTATCAGCATAACCTTCCATTCCTTTCTCCCTCATCTAGCTTCCCCTTAAATGTATCTGTGCTATTTGCCTCAACTACTCCATGGGGTAACAAGTTGCACATTCTAACCACTCTCTGGGTAAAGATGTTTCTCCTGAACTCCTTATTGGATGTATCAATGACTAGCTTATAGTCATGACCCCTAGTTTTGGACTCCCCACAAGTGGAGACATTGCCCCGATATTGTCGGTGGGGGGGTTGGTAAGCGGAGGGGGGGGGGGGGGGCGGGGGGGGGTGGAATGGAGTTTCAGTCAGGAAACTGGTTTCCCCACGTGTTGTGGAGATTTAACTCCATAACGTGCAACCTTTGTTAAAACAGGATCCCTGCCCGGAAGTCAGCCTGATTGACAGGCTTGGCTTCCAGTCGGGCGGGAAGCACTCTGGAGCAGGCCTGGAGCAGGCCGCAGCCGCAGGTAAGGAGTCCAGGGGTCTAATCACCGAGTGCAGAAGGAGGCCATTCAGCCTGCCAAGCCTGTGCTGGCTCTCTGAAAGAGTTACCAATTAATCCCACTCCCCTGCTCATCGAAACATAGAAATATAGAAAAGCAGGAGTAGGGCATTCGGCCCTTCGAGCCTGCTCCACCATTCAATATGATCATGGGAGAAAGCAGGGACAGGGTACTGAATTTGGATAATCAGCCATGATCGCATTGAATGGCGGAGTAGGCTAGAGGGGCCGAATGGCCTACTCCTGCTCCTATCTTCTATGGCTGATCCTCTATCTCAATACCATATTCCCACTCTCTCCCCATACCCCTTGATGCCTTTTGTGTCTAGAAATCTATCTATCTCCTTAAATATATTCAGTGACTTGGCCTCCACAGCCTTCTGTGGTAAAGAATTCCACAGGTTCACCACCCTCTGAGTGAAGACATTTCTCTTCCCCATGGACCTACAAATTTCTCCTCTTTAAGTATTTATCCAATTCCCTTTTGAAAGTTCCTCTTGAATCTGCTTCCACCGCCCTTTCAGGCAGTGCATTCCAGATCATAACAACTCACTGAGTCAAAAAAATTCTCCTTTTTTTTGCCAATTATCTTAAATCTGTGTCCTCTGGTTACCGACCCTCCTGCCAGTGGAAACAATTTCTCCCTATCTACCCTATCAAAACCCCTCAGAATTGTAAACACCACTATTAAATCTCCCCGTAACCGCCCTTGCATCTAAGGGGACAATCCCAGCTTCTCTAGTCTCTCCACATAACTGAAATCCATCATCCCTGGCACCCTCTCCAAGGCCTTGACATCCTTTCTAAAGTGTCGTGCCCAGAATTGGATGCAATACTATAACTGAGGTCTAAACAGTGCACGATCTGCAAGATTTGCATATGTATCAAATTCCTGGTTAACAGTAATTCAATCCACTATGCAGGTTATTGGTCCTGACTTAAGGCTTGGATCACAATCTTCTCTGACTCTGATTGTTTGGCTGCAATGCAGTCAGCTCCTTGTGAAAGCTGACCTGTCTACTCTGTATATGGGTTTAATAGAAATTGAGGGATGCCATCCAACCTGCCTTGGCCAACTAACGGGTAAAAGTTCTGCTGGCACGTGCTGCAAAGTGCACTCCAAACCAAAAGCACATGTGAAAGCTGCATGGAGGGAGTTTGACAACTGAGTCAATTCAGTCATTCTGAAACCTAAGTGTGGGCCCAGAATGGAGAGAAACAAAGCTGGAAGTGCAAGTTAGAAAAGTAGTCAGCAAAACTAGTAGGGAGCAGAAACAAGGGCCAACAGTAAAGAGGGTCAAAGTGCAGAAAAATATTAACGAGGGTCAATTTGAAGGCACTTTATCTAAATGCATGTAGCATTTGCAACAAGGTGGATGAATGAATGGCACAAATAGAAGTAAATGGGTATGATGTAATTGCCATTACAGAGACATGGTTGCAGGGTAACCAAAGCTGGGAACTGAATGTTCCAGGGTACTCAACATTTAGGAAGGACAGACAAAAAGGAAAAGGAGGTGGTGTAGCACTGTTAATGAGGGATGAGGTCGGTATGGTAGAGATAAAAGATTTCCTAAATGGTGAAAGACTGGGGAATGCAGATGCTCAAAGGGACCTGGGTGTCCTTGTACATGAGTCCCTGAAAGTGAATGTGCGGGTGCAGCAGGCCATTAGGAAGGCAAATGGTATGCTGGCCTTCATTACAAGAGGATTTGAGTACAGGAGTAAAGAAGTCTTACTCCAATTATATAGGGCCTAGGTGAGACCACACCTGGAGTACTGTGTACAATTTTGGTCTCCTTACCTAAGGAAAGATATACTTGCCATAGAGGGAGTGCAACGAAGGCTCACGATATTGATTCCTGGGATGGCGGGACTGTCGTATGAGAAGAGATTGAGTAAACTAGGCCTGTATCCTCTTGAATTCAGAAGAATGAGAGGGGATCTCATTGAAGCATACAAAATTATTACAGGGCTTGATAGGGTGGATGCTGGGAGAATGTTTCCCTTGACTGGGGAGTCTAGAACCAGGGGCCACAGCCTCAGGATAAAGGGTAGGCCATTCAGGACTGAGATGAGAAGAAATTTCTTCACACAGAGGGTGGTGAATCTTTGGAATTCTCTACCCCAGAGGGCTGTGGAGGCTCAGTCATTGGGTATATTCAAAACAGAAGTCGATAGATTTCTGACTAGTAAGGGCATCAAGGGATATGGTGATAGGGCCGGTGAATGGAATTGAGGCAGAAGATCAGCCATGATCTCATTGAATGGCGGAGCAGGCTCGAAGGGGCGAATGGCCTACTCCTGCTCCTATTTCTTATGTTCTTATGTTCTTATTCCAGGTGCTCGTGCTGGGCTCCAAACAAGAATGAGGTTTGCTGCTACCAGGAGGAAGGCAAAGGTGACTTCACTCCTCAACTTGGCCAACTTTTCTTGTGCAGCACATCAGCCATGGCACTAACCTAAATTGGCAACTCGCGCACCCTTTATCAGGTACCGTGAAGCGTTGTAGATGACCATTGTCCTCTCGCACACACTTTTACATTGTGGCTAAGCTGCACTGCACGCTGAAGATTGAGGTGACAGCCGAGGAACAGCAAACCTATACTGAGGTGCTCCTCTGTCGTGAGGGGGTTTCTTAGTGGAGTCAGAAGCCATGGTTGTTGGGATAGCGCTGTACTCCCAAGAGCCATCAACCCAGTGTTTGCTCTCCTTTAAATAAGGTAGGCGCCATGCACTGCCGCACCACGAAGTCACCATGGCTGCTTCCTAGATAATGGGCACTGGCATGCATAATAATGCACGTGTGGCCAGATACCACCTGACCATTATTTAAGTATAAACCCTTGCTATTCATGAAGGCCACGATGTTGATGTGAAGGCCTGCCTCCTGTCTGACCGACGCCTCTTTTCCACAGGGAATGTGAATGAAGGCGCTGCCCCTTGCTGACATAGCATTTGCCACATGCCTGATGCTGGTCTGAACTGCAGCCTGTCTGATGTGGTAGATGCCCCCCCCGCAGTGAACCGGAAGCACCCAATAGCACGGGCGTTGCCCACTGTGGTGTAGCCTTCCCTTCCCTGGGAATGGCCGTCCCAGTTCCAGACGCTGTCTGCAGGTTACCCTGCAGCAGCAGATTGTGCATCTCTGTGACATTTCCATCTCACGAGGCAGAAGCAGTGAAGACAGATCTCCTCCGACATTTCCAGGGAGGTGTGGCGTGTCCTATAAATGCAGCTCTCAAGGTATTGATGGTCGTGGACAGAAAACCTCAGCTGTCACCGCAGCTGCGTTTCCTCTTGAACTCATGAATCATGTCAAGCTATCGGAAACCCTAAAAGGAGATCCGAACCTCACCGTTTTATGCGGTGCTTTTTAAATGGCGGCATCAACCAGGAATTGTATTGATGGGGGAAAACAAAAAAATGCAGGAACGGTGGGCTACTCTGCAAAACCAGCTAATTAATGGGGCAAAAATTAACAGAAAACTCCAAAAAACACTGGGGGACAAATTTGGTTGATTAGCACTTCCCGTTAGCACCCTAAGAGGGCGCTAACGAGGCGCAAAGCAACTAGCGCCCGGGCACGGCGATGTTTGTGCCGCTCGCGAAATTGACCAGACATTTTGCGGCGGCGCTAAACACTACCGCCATGATCTCCTGTGCCCGCAGATCGTGACATCAGTCGAGCGTGCAACGCCCCGGTAGCGCCCCGGACCGGATATTGAGTGGCACCCCCTGCCTTTCGGCCTAACGCTAGCAACGACATGTAGAGGGGAACGTTTTGCAGTCAGGAAGGGACTGGGGGAGCGCTATTTAAAGGCGACCGCCTCCTGCCTTTTTTTGTCGGCAACATTTTTGCATCACGCATTCTGAGAGAGAGAGAGAGAGAGAGACTTCTGGAGAGATTCAACGCTGTGTGAAGGAGTTTTGGGTACTGAGCAGCACTTTGCAGGTTCATTTTGATTTGACCTTCCTTGCATTGATTTAGAAGAGACTGTGGGGGCTGCACTCTGAGCTCTTTCCCTGGGCCTCTCCATTGTTCTTTCCAGCAGAATTGATGTGCAGGTCTCTCCAGGCCGAGATTCAAGGCTGCAATGAGCAGGGTGTGGATGGAGAGCAAGATCGACCCTCCCCTTTAAGAACTGGCCGGCGCCAGTGTGTCTGTGTTCCATTGCTAACTGACATCACACGAGCTTCGCCAGCGCTGTGAGGTAGCGCCTCACTCCTCGGCGTTAGCACCTTAAGAGAGGTGTGTAGCACCTGATTTAGCGCTCAAATCACCTCCAGGGGCGATAGAAGCCAAGTTTGCAGTCGGAGGCGATAACTAGCACCAGGCGCTAAACTTTGCACCCAGCCGATAATTGCGCCCCAAACGGGGGGCGATACCGAATTTCTCCCCCACTCTTTATTACAACTGTGCGAAACAAACTGCCCTGTAAAAAGTCTACTTGAGCAGGTCAGGCCCCTGGCTCCTTTTTTACATGATGTGGAGATGCCGGCGTTGGACTGGGGTGGACAAAAATGAGAAGTCGCACAACACCAGGTTATAGTCCAACAGATTTATTTAATTTTACAAGCTTTCGGAGCAGTTCGCTCCTTCGTCAGGTAAGTTTAGCAGTGAGAGAATCTCCCAGAATTCACAATTTAAACACAGACAAAATATATTCAAATCTTTCCCTACATCAAAGAGCATAGCCAAGACAATGAGATGTGTCCCAGGGGGTCCAACGTGTCAAACCACCTGCTGGCTGCATATCCTGTCAATCTGTGTAGGTTCTTGTGTTAGCCTTTTTAAAAAAAAAACACCTGGGAAGACCGGCCATGATGTCAAGTCACGTTCTGTATCGTGACATGAACCCGATATCGCGATTGAGGCCATCCTCATGAGTGCGGAACTTGGCTATCAGTTTCTGCTCTATGATTTGCGCTGTCGTGTATCTCGAAGGCCGCCTTGGAGAACGCTTACCCGCATATCCGAGGCTGAATGCCCCTGGCTGCTGAAGTGTTTTTTACATGGAGGTGATTTTTACATGGGAGAGGTCTCGCTCGAAGTCTGGAAATGCGTCATGATTTCCAGAATGAATACGGGGTAATCTGGGTCGCAATGGCCAGCAGGAAGGCTTGCTTGTTCCGCGCAGCATTGCCCCTTACAGATCAGGCCTGCCACAAATCAGGCAAAAAGAAGACTTGTATTTATATAGCGCCTTACACAACCTCAGGACGTCCCAAAGAGCTTTACAGCCAATGATGTACTTCTGTTTGACGTGTAGTCACTGTTGTGATGTAGGGAACATGCGAGATCAGGGACCTGATTTTTCAGCGGAGCAGTATGGCTTTTGTCCCATAGCAGTCACCATAAGAGAAACAAACACAAACAACTACGCAGAGATTCAATAGGAGTATTTCGATCCATGTTGGGTAAAGCAACCACATGTTGAGAGCATCTTAGCTGTTCCTCTTTTTAAAACAAACATTCCTACATTAAATCTGAAGCATGTGGTTTTCATTGCAAAATGCACTGGTATTTGAAAAGAAAACAATGTTGGAAGGCAGTTTCTTCCAAGTTATTTTAGCTGTGTTACATTATTGCATTTTGAAGCTTTGTTTCAAATTTGAACTTCCTAACAGGGTGGTGTGCATGCTTCCCAGAACTGCTGGTGTGTTGATTGGGCTGATTCTGATGTGACTAGATGCTCTTTGAGTTCACCAAATTGACTTCAATATTCCCTCATCCCTATCCAAGGCATGCCTAGTTGCTTACATGCGCTAATGCGCTAACAAGACCTTGTATAGTTTGGCTGCAATATAGTGATGGACCTCTCCAGAGGAATCCAAAGAATCAAAATGTTTGACAATGGCTTATGTACCTTTCCATACCTTGTTACTTTGGAGCTTTGGCTAGTGTTGATGGACATCATAGAGTGGTCAATGGTCATGCTTTGAGTCTATATCCAATGTCTCCCGGACACATTTGATCAATGGGTTCAAATAGCCAGGGAGCAAGAGACGGGCTAAGAGCAACGGAGTCATGTGTAGATCCCCCAGTATTTTGTAGTCTTCTGAGGAGCAATGTGCGTACCACCTGCATTATGAGGAATGAAAAATATGTGCCACTGGATTGTTCGGACAACACCCATATATCATTGTAAGTTAGTCAGCCTGCAAAATCCAGCACTGCTAGAACTGTATTCATATCGGAGAAACCAGACATGCCTTCAAATTCAGTCATCTCCTGTATGCAGGTAGACATAGTGTACCACAGTGACATTCTAATCTTTCTAAATCCCTGTTCCCAGTATCAGTCAGATACATAACAATTTACAGTGGCTGTCACTTTAACGGCTACAGGCAATGATGCCGTCTCCATGTCTGGAGCCTACATATTGCAGATGTCAGTTACATACTTCCAGGATAAGACAGAGCCTTCTTTTGCAATCCTTGACAGGCAAACCCAGATAACTCATCCTTTTCTTTTACTCCTTGGCACTTAATGTCTCTTCTAAAGTTGTAATCTCAGCTGTGGCTGAGTGACTGTGCTCTGAGTCAGAAGGTTGTGGGTTCAAGCTCCATTCCTGGAGACTTGAGCACAAAATCTAGGCTGACACTCCAGGGGCGGAGCAAGAGCTTAAAAAGAGTGAAATATGGAAGCTCGGTTAACTCAATGGAAATCCATCATTTAACATTTGGTTCAAGCGGTGCTTTTAGTCAGCGTGTGAGAATCCCACACCGGGTGGTGCAGTAACCATCAGTGCAGCTCACAGTGGCTTTTATTTAAATTTTTAATATTGAAAAACAAAACTTGCATTTCTATAGCGCCTTTCATGACCTCAGGACCTACCAATGCACTTTACAGCCAATGAAGTACTTTTGAAGTGCAGTCACTGTTGTAATGTGAGAAACGCGGCAGCCGACTGCACACAGCAAGCTCCCACAAACAGCAATGTGATAATGGCCAGATTATCTGTTTTTTTGCGAAGTTGATTGAGGGATAAATATTGGCCGGGACATCGGGGCGAGCTCCCCTGCTCTTCTCAAAAATTAGTGCCATGGGATCTTTTACGTCCACCTGAGAGAGCAGACGGGGCCTCGGTTTAACGTCTCATTCGAAAGACGGCACCTCCGACAGTGCAGCGCTCCCTCAGCACTGCTCTGGAGGTGTCAGCCTGGATTTCTGTGCTCAAGTCTCTTGGAGTGGGACCTGAACCCACGACCTTCTGACTCAGAGGCGAGAGTGCTACCCACTGACCCATGGCTGATACACCAATAGCATATATTATACGTGAGGAATAATCCTACGTTTAACCTTCAGTGGAAAACTACCATTTTCTTCTCAGCATGTGTGGGGCGGGGCGGGGGGTTGGTGGGGAGAGAGGGGTCAGGTGAATGCACCACCCTCCCCCCCCCCCGCCCGCAAAATAGGCAAATTATTTGTAATGAAGCAACAAAGTGGGCCCCAAGAGAACATCATGGTGATTGTGCAACAAACAGTTGATGAGCTTTATGTTGTTAATCTCAGTGGCATGTAAAATAGTTCATATTTAGCCATTACCAAGTGGCTCTGGTATGGGAGATTCTGGCTGCATGGGAAAAACAGAAAACTGTTACCAACATGATGAATGAAAGTCAGACTAGAGGCAGCTGAAACTGAACAGTAGGGGTTTAAATCAAAGTTGTTGGAAGGCACAAAAAATTCAGACGAAATATGAATAGTCCAAATTTAGATTGCTTCTGACAATCAGAATTTGGAGATTAGGAAAGAGTACAAATTAGAATTTAGGATTAAAATTTGAACCATCAACCTACCATCAAAATCTGAATGCCCAAAGCTTATCCCTACTTAAGAGGTATAAATAGACTCATCTCAACATAACAGTCAACTATTTCATTCATAACTGACATACAGCCATAATGCAGTACTGACTCTACACCAGTATTATTTGAGCAATTATTTAAAATAAATTCATTATTTATACACAACATCCTTCCTTGCTCACAGAAGTTGTTCCACCAGCAATAGCCTTTTCAAAACTCTGGAACAAAAAAAATCATTGCCGCTCGCATTCTTTTATCTTATTTTCCGCTTATTTTTGGATTTGTTTTTATTCCTCCAATTTTCCACTTTCTTTTCACCTCATACCCCTCCTCTTCTGATATGTGTCACACTGTGGCAAGGCTTCATAGGCATCACAACCTGATTCTCTTCTCATCTCAATCTCTACAATGTCGCCTCTGAGTCAGGAGGGTTGTGGGTTCAAAACCCACTCCAGGGACTTGAGCACCGAAATCCAGGCTGACTCTCCAGTGCAATACTGAGGGAGTGCTGCACTGTCGGAGGTGCCGTCTTTCAGAAGAGATTTTTAAACCGAGGCCCCGTCTGCTCTCTCGTGGCACTCTTTGAAGAAGAGCAGGGGTGTTATCCCCGGTGTCCTTGGCAGCATTTATCCTTCAACCAACATCACTAAAACAGATTATCTCGTCATTATCTCATTGCTGTTTGCGGGAGCTTGCTGTGCGCATATTGGTTGCCACATTTCCTACATTACAACAGTGACTGCACTTCAAAAGCAACTCATTGGTTGGAAAGTGCTTTGGGATGTTCTGAGGTTGTGAAAGGCGATATAGAAATGCAAATTCTGCCTTTCTTTTACACATGTCACTTCCAGCCGGTGTCATTGAATGACAATCAGGAGTGGGAAAAGCGGGCCCCAGTTATGACATTTCCTCTTTGTTTATCTAACCAATGTTCTCCCTACCCCTCCTTCTCCTGAAGGCGTTGCCTTTTGCATAGATAATTATCCCATAAACAAACAGAATTCCAAAATGAATTGAACCAAAAGAGAGAAATAGATCAAAAAATGTTAACGTTAAAGATAATTCTTAATAACATATGGTTTTTATAAGGAGATCATGTTTTTTTTAATTTTATTGGATGTGGGCGTTGCTGGCAAGGGCAGCATTTATCGCCCATCCCTAATTGCACTTGAATAAGGTGGGGGTGAGCTACCATTATACAACTGAGGCTAGGCCGTTTCAGAGGGCAGTTAACAATCAACCACAGTGCTGTGGGTCTGGAGTCACATATAGGCCAGACCAGGAAAGGATGGCAGATTTCCTTCCCTAAAAGACATTAGTGAACCAGATGAGTTTTTACAATTCTCCAGCTGCCATGGTGGGATTTGAACTCACGTCACACAGATCATTAGTCCAGGCCTCGTGGATTACTAATCTAGTAACATAACCACTCTGCTACCGTACCATGAGACTCACTCTTTAAAGTGACCAGCATCACTTTAGAGAACAAAAGAGCACTGAGCAATGAGGTCATGCACAAACAATTTTAAAAAAATTCAAGTTCTTTCATTGCAATGTGAAATATGCCACCATATTGCACAGTGTTCAGCGCCATTCACAACTCCTCAGATAATGAAGCAGTCCATGCCCGCATGCAACAAGGCCTGGACGATGTCAGGCTTAGGCTGATAAGTGGCAGGTAACATTTGCGCCACAGAAGTGCCAGGCAATGACTATCTCCAACAAGCGAGAGTCTAAATACTTCCCCTCGACATTCAATGGGATTACCATCGCCGAATCCCCCACCATCAACATCCTGGGGGTCACCATTGACCAGAAACTTAACTGGATAGCCATATAAATACTGTGGCAACAAGTGCAGGTCAGAGGCTGGGTATTCTGCGGCAAGTGTCTCACCTCCTGACTCCCCAAAGCCTTTCCACCATCTACAAGGTACAAGTAAGGAGTGTGATGGCATACTCTCCACTTGCCTGGATGAGTGCAGCTCCAACAACACTCAAGAACCTCGACACCATCCAGGACAAAGCAGCCCGCTTGATTGGCACCCCATCAACCACCTTAAAAATTCACTCCCTCCACCACCGGCGTACCGTGTCTGCAGTGTGTACCATCTACAAGATGCACTGCAGCAACTCGCCAAAGGCTTCTTCGGCAGCACCTCCCAAACCCGCGACCTCTTCCACCTAGAAGGACAAGGGCAGAAGGCGCATGGGAACACCACCACCTCCAAGTTCTCCTCCAAGTCACACACCATCCTGACTTAGAAGTATATCGCTGATCATATATCGTCGCTGGGTCAAGATCCTGGAAGTCCCTACCTAACAGCACTGTGGGTGTACCTTCACCACACGGACTGTAGCAGTTCAAGAAGGCGGCTCACCACCACCTTCTCAAGGGCAATTAGTGATGGGCAATAAATGCTGGCTTTGCCAGCGATGCCCACATCCCATAAACAATTTTTTTTTTAAATCACGTGTTTATAAAACAGAGGGGAAAAAAGTCAGCTAAAAACCTCTTGGAGGCAATTTTAGCACCTTTACTGTCACCCTGGCTAAGATCAATTAATATCGGCAGATTAAACCTGGGTCCGTCCTGAACTGTGTGGCTCAGCTGTTTGCTGAATAAACGCGTTGCGCTATTGAGCAAACTGTGACAGTCCTTTTTAAGTGGGATCAGTGATAAAAGCCCCAGAAATGGTGGTCTTATTGATTGCCTGCAGCCACACTGAAAGAATTTATCGCACTCATACCTCTCGGTCTTTGCCTTAAAAAGCCCAATGTAGACCCAGTACAGTCTGCAGTGCGTGACCAAATCGTGGAGCACGTGCTTTTATAATACGTGGGAAAGTAATGTGTGCGAAATAAAGCTTCTATGTTTTTGCCAGAGACCAGCACCGAAAGATAATAGAAGGAATGAAAACAAAACAACAAACAACATTTTAAGTTCACTTATAAGATGATAAGGATTTATTTAATGTTGGAAAACAAAATGTTGGGGGTGGACGGTGTGGGGGGGGGGTGGTGGGGGCGGTGGGGGTGCGCAATCAGCTGGTGAGGACAATGGGGAAGATCCAATGTCATCACGTGAAGGAACAAAGTGAGATTCCTGTCCAGAATGTAAAACACTGCACGAGATGGGCAGAGATGTCAATTGGTCAAGCCATTAACTCTAATATTCTAAATCAAGCATAAACAATTTGTGCCTGTTTAATTGCTTTATGAGATGCACAGCTGTCTACTGTCTGTCGACTGTTCAAAGAAAGAGAACTGACGAGGCCTAATGTGAAAAAGCAAGGCGAGATTATCTGGCCTGAAATCTGCCTGTGATATGGTGGTGTACTTGCCGTGGAATTTCAAAATTCCTTTGCTAATTCGTGTGAGTTGTCAGTTCATAATGTGAGCATTTTCTGTTTTTAGAAAAAAAAAATACCCTTTGGTTGCACTAATCATCACAAATCCTTGCTTGACTGCTAATGTAGGTTTTAGGCACCAAGCCATTTAAGCTTTGAGGGATGATGTCATGGGTTTAATTACTTCAAAGCACTCATATTCTTTAGCGCACTTTTCAACCTTTTAGCTTCGCTGTGAAGACTGCACTCATAAATTAGAGGAATGAGTCAAATAATGGCACGTCTACCAATGTGTGGGATGGTACAGACTATTAACGGTGCCTTTCGTCAACCCAACGGAATATATACTTGAGCGATTCGGTAAGATAGTCGCCCACAGCCCGCCCCCACCCCTCCCCCATTTTTCTTCACTTCCTCAAGATGACGGCTCTGAGATGAGCAAACCAACCTCTTTGCGAAAAGTCTCAGTGCAGATATAAGTCAAAACTGGGATCTGAGCTCGGGTTCCCCATCCGATGAGTCCGATTGTGCAGTGCTGTCACTTCCAAACCATCTACTTCGTTAATAAAGTTTTATCATAATGCCAGACGCAAAGAGTTGATGTCAGAGAATCTAGGCTCACATACCACGAATAGATTGGTTGACTGTCTTGACTGTAAAAACTCACACTTTGCCTTCTGTCTTCTAATTTCCAGTATCATAGCGATTACCAAAGGTATCTTTGGTACTCGAAAGAAAGAAACAAACAAACAAACAAGTTTACTTGCATTTATATAGCGCCTTTCACAACCTCAGGACATCCTAAAGCGCTTTACAACCAATGGAGTACTTTTTGTACTGTAGTCACTGCTGTAATGTAGGAAACGCGGCAGCCAATTTGTGTTCCGCAAGCTCCCACAAACAGCAATGAGATAAATAATGATTGATAATCTGTTTTAGTGATGTTGGTTGAGGGATAAACATTGGCCAGGACATCGGGGAGAACTCCCCTGCTCTTCTTCGAAATAGTGCCAGAGGATCTTTTATGTCCGCCTGAGAGGGCAGACAGGGCCTCGGTTTAAACATCTCATCTGAAAGACGGCACCTCCGACAGCGTAGTGGAGCTTCCTCAGTACTGCTCTGAAGCTTAAGGTCAATTAGGATGTATTTTCTCAACCCTGTGGACGTTTTTTGAAACCATCAGGAAATGACCGGTTTTCTTTCTTTTTTTTATATGCAACTATCTGTTTTCAGCACAGACGGATATGTTCCAATAACTCCGTTCAGGAACAGACAGATAGGTTTGGTTCTAGTGGATTTCCCATGCTATTGTTCACAGTAAGTCAGAGATTATGCTGTTTTATAAGGACAGAAGCATTATATCATATTATACACAATGTGTTATTCTCCTGTTATGTATCCTGTCATGTGTCTTTTAGGCCACAAGGTTTTATTGCTATGAATAAGCACATCCTAAGGTCAATTAGGATGTATTTTCTCAACCCTGTGGACATTTTTTGAAACCATCAACAATAACAACTTATATTTATATAGCTGCTTTAACGTAGTAAAACGTCCCAAGGCGCTTCACAGGAGCAATAATCAAACAAAATTTGACACCGAGCCACTTAAGGAGTTATTATGGCTGACGACCAAAAGCTTGGTCAAAGAGATTGGTTTTATGGAGCCTACCTAAGGAGGAGAGAAAGGTTTGGGAGGGAATTCCAGAGCTTCGGGCCTTGGCTGCTGAAGGTACGGCCGCCTATGGTGGAGCGATTAAAACCAGGGATGCGCAAGAGGCCAGAATTGGAGGAGCGCAGAGATCTCGGAGGGTTGTAGGGCTGGAGGAGGTTACAGAAATAGGGAGGGGCGAGGCCATGGAGGGATCTGAACAAAAGGATGAGAATTTTAAAATTGAGGCGTTGCTTAACCGGGAGCCAGTGTAGGTCAGCGAGCACATCAGGAAATGACTGGTTCTCTTTAGCTGTTATTTTAATGTGTGTACCTTTACCTGACGAAGGGGCAACAGCTCCGAAAGCTTGTAATTTTAAATAAATCTGTTGGACTATAACCTGGTGTTGTGCGACTTCTCATTTTAATGTGTGACACAGAAATTTGCACATCTGACAAATAGTGACAGCTGAAGTGCGACAGATGTATCTCAAAACTTTTGATGTAGACGCGAATTTCCTTTCGCTGTTATTTTTCTTCTTTATAATTATCCCCCCCGCCCCCCCACCCCCCCCCCCCACCTTTAATCTGACTGGACTAAGAAGCTTTGTCATTTCAAGGAGACAGCTTGCACCAAGACTATCCCCAATGGGGTAGTGGGAAAGAGCCTTAGACTGTTACAATTTACTACAACATTTAAGAAGTGCCTTTTAATGTAGTAAAACGTCCCAAGGCGCTCCACAGGAGCGTTATCAGACAGAATTTGAAACTGAGCCTCATAAAGAGATATTAGGACAGGTGACCAAAAGCTTGGTCAAAGAGATAAGTTATCAAGGAGCGACTTAAAGGAGGAAAGAGAGGTAGAGAGGCGGAGAGGTTTATGGAGGGAATTCCGGAACTTAGGGGCTAGGCAGTTGAAGGCACGGCCGCCAATGGTGCAGCGATTAAAATCGTGGGATGCGCAAGAGGCCAGAATTGGAGGAATGCAGATCTGTCGGACGGTTGTAGGGCTGGTGTAGGTTTACATAGGATTACATAGGATTACATAGGATATACAGCACAGAAACAAGCCATTCGGCCCAACCAGTCCATGCCGGTGTTTATGCTCCACTCGAGCCTCCTCCCGTCTTTCCTCATCTAACCCTATCAGCATGACCCTCTATTCCCTTCTCCCTCATATGCTTATCTAATTGCCCCTTAAATGCATCTATACTATTCACTTCAACCACTCCCTGTGGTAGCGAGTTCCACATTCTCAGCACTCTCTGGGTAAAGAAGTTTCTTCTGAATTCCCTATTTGATTTTTTGGTGACTATCGTATATTGATGGCCTTTAGCTTTGCTCTTCCCCACAAGTGGAAACATTCTCTCTGTATCCACTCTATCAAAACCTTTAAAGACCTCTCTTAGGTCACCCCTCAGCTTTTTATTTTCAAGAGAAAAGAGACCCAGCCTGTTCATCCTTTCCTGATATGTATACCCTCGCATTTCTGGTGTCATCCTTGTAAATCTTCTCTGCACCCTCTCCAGTGCCTCTATATCCTTTCTATAATATGGTGACCAGAATTGTATGCAGTATTCCAAGTGTGGTCCAACCAAGGTTCGATACAAGTTTAGCATAACTTCACTACTTTTCAATTCTATCCCTCTAGAAATAAACCCTAGTGCTTGGTTTGCTTTTTTATGGCCTTGTTAACCTGTGTTGATACTTTTAGTGATTTGTGTACTTGTACTCCTAGATCCCTTTGTTCCTCTACCCCATTTAGATTCTTATTTTCCAAGTAATATGTGACCTGCCTATTTTTCTTACCAAAATGTAATACCTCACATTTATCTGTGTTGAATTTAATTTGCCAATTATATGCCCATTCTGCAAGTTTATTAATGTCCTCCTGTAATTTCTTGCAGTCCTCCTCAGTATTGACTATCCCCCCCCCAATTTGGTGTCGTCCGCAAATTTAGAAATTGTGTTTTTGATTCCATGGTCTAAATTGTTAATATAAATTGTGAACAACAGTGGTCCCAGCACTGATCCTTGTGGAACACCACTTCCCACCTTCTGCCACTCTGAGTAGTTACCCTTTACCCCTACTCTCTGCTTTCTGTCTTGAAGCCAGCTAGCAATCCATTCTGCTACTTGTCCCCTGACTCCGCATTCCCTGACCTTATTCATTAGTCTATTATGTGGTACCTTATCAAAGGCCTTTTGAAAATCTAGATAAATTACATCTACTGCATTACCCTTGTCTACTCTCTCTGTTACCTCTTCAAAAAATTCAATTAGGTTGGTCAAGCAAGCCTTTCCCTTTTGAAATCCATGCTGACTATTTATTATTATATTTTTCATTTCTAGATGTTCTTCTATTTGCTCCTTTAGTAGGGATTCCATTATTTTTCCTACCACTGATGTTAAGCTGACTGGTTTATAATTCCCTCGGCATGTTCTATCTCCCTTCTTAAATATTGATATTTTGTTAGCTATCTGCCAGTCCTCTGGCACTACACCTTTTCTAGCAAATTACTAAATATGTGTAGTAACGCCTCTGCATTCATAAAGCGGATAAGAAAGCATATGGGATACTTGTTTTTGTAAATGGGGCACTGAATACAGAAACAAGGAAGTCATGCTAAACCTTTACAAATCACCAGTTAGGCCTCAGCTGGAGTATTGTGTACAATTCTGGGCACCGCACTCCAGGAAGGATGTCAAGGCCTTGGGAGTGGGTACAGAGGAGGTCCAGCAGGATGATACCAGGGATAAGGGACTTTAGTTATGTGACGAGCTTGGAGAAGCTAGGATTGTTCTCCTTAGAGCAGGGAAAGTTAAGGGGAGACCGAATAGAGGTAGTCAAAATTATGAGGGGTTTTGACAGGGCAAGTAGGGAGAAACTATTTCCTCTGGCAAGTGGGTCCCTAACAAGAGGTCATAGATTTAAAATAATTGGCAAAAAAAACTAGAGGAGAAATGAGGAGATTTTTTCTTCCTCACACAGAGGGTTAAGATCTGGAACGCACTATCTGAAAGGGTGGTGGAAGCAGATTCCATCGGAAGTTTCAAAAGGCAATTGGGCATGTACTTGAAGAGGATTAATTTGCAGGGTCATGGGGAAAACGCTGGGGTGTGGGACTAAATTGGACAGTTCTTTCAAAAAGCCATCCCATGCATGACAGGACAAATGGCCTCCTTCTGTGCGGGCTATGACTCTATATAACGTAACCCAGGGCTGTGACAATAGGACGCCCTTGTAATCTGTGAACTGGATATTCACCTCTTTCGGACACGCCCCCACGTGTGCCTCTCCAATCTTTCAGTGGGTTGTCTTACTTGACTTCAACAAAGTTCCAACTACGCTCCTGCATTTTAAGCTTTGGAATCTGGCGAAAGCCTGCCCTAGCAGTTTTCTATTTAAAAACCTGACCAGGGGTGTGCTTTTGTCCCTACTGTTATTTCCCTGTGCTCGCAACTAGCGGGGAGGACCTATGTCAGACAACCCGACCTAGGACCAGAGACTTCCTAACACAATGGGCGTGAGGTGCTCATCTATTACTGAGATACGCTATCAAATTACATATTGCTTGAAATCTTTTAGGGAAATAATTTCAATGCCTGTCTCATTCACTTTTAAATCAACTTTCATCTCTGTGCTTTTTTCTAAATGAAACTTAACGCGCATATACTTTGTTTTAAAACTCCAACATTTAAATGTAACTCTTTTTGAAATCTTCGCTGAGGAAAAAAATAATCAAAGATCCTGAAATGTAAAGGGGCTGGTTACAGAGATAGGGAGGGGCGAGGCCATGGTGGGATTTGAACACAAGGATGAGAACTTTACGCTAAATGAAGAGAAATGTGGAAAACACAAGGGTTACAGCAGGCACTGAAAATCATGGCAATCGACCATTTTGTTAATGCTTTCTCACAGTGGCCATTGAATCATGCCTTGGTTTCACTAACTTTACACAATTTCAAAAATCCAGGCCCACACTATGTCTAAACAGATATTTCAAAGTGGATTAGTAACAGAGGGAAGGATGGTAGAAATTGAGCTGTTCCCGATTCCGGCTAACCTTTTTCT
This sequence comes from Squalus acanthias, assembly GCA_030390025.1. NCBI lineage: Eukaryota > Metazoa > Chordata > Chondrichthyes > Squaliformes > Squalidae > Squalus > Squalus acanthias. The sequence continues at coordinate 15,541,995 of CM059429.1, forward strand.
GTGATTATTTTTATTGAGAGGTTGTCACACCTTATGCAAGTATACACACAACAGAAAGAAATACCTGGATTTATATACTGGCTGATCACATCGCTCAGAAGCATCTCAAAGCATTTAGGACAATGAATTATCTTGAAGTGGTGCGATGGTTGTCAAAATAAAGCATATGGGATCCTGGGCTTTATAAATAGAGGCATTGAGTACAAAAGGCAGGAAGTTATGCTAAAGCTATATAATACACTAGTTCGAACCATCTGGAGTATTGTGTCCCAATTCTGGGCACCACACTTTAGGACGGATTTGAAGGCTTTGGAGAGGGTGCAGAAGAGATTTACTAGAATGGTTCCAGGGATGAAGGATTACAGTTACGTGGATAGACTGGAGAATCTGGGGGTTGTTCTCTTTGGGGCAGAGAAGGCTAAGAGGAGATTTGATAGAGGTGTTTAAAATCCTGAAGGGTTTAGATAGAGTAAATAAAGAGAAACTGTTTCCAATGGCTGAAGGGCCGACAACAAAAGGGCACAGGTTTAAGGTGATTGGCAAAAGAACCAGAGGCGACATGAGGAAAAACATTTTTACGCAAGGAAATGGTTAGGGTTTGGAATGCACTGCCTGATAGGGTGGTGGAAACAGATTCAATATTAGCCTTCAAAAGGGAATTGGGTAAATACTTGAAGGAGAAAAAATTGCAGGGATATGGGGAAAGAGCGGGGGAGTGGGACTAACTGGATTGCTCTTCGAAAGAGCCGGCGCAGACTCGATGGGCCGAATGGCCTCTTTCCATATTATTTTATGATTCTATGAAAATAAATTATACACACGCGCAGTATTAGATTGTATTTCCCTCATGTGAGGTTGAACCACTACTGTGAACAGGTAAACAACTGATATCATCTCCACAGTTCAAAACATGTTTCCAACCAAAGATCTGCACACCTGGACCTGGCTAGCTATATCTGTAAGATACGTCACTCAGGAACCTCTCCCAGAAAGGAATCAAACTCTGGATGCAAAGTCCTGCCAAAACGCACTAGCTGGCAAACAGGTGTTTCTTCTCATTGAATGTATGTTTTTATAACGCTGTTCGCAGTTACATTTTTGTACTTTCAATTGTTTGATTTAAAGGGATTGATTTATCTTTGTTGGGTAGTGGAAATCTGGGACTCTCTCCCCTGCCCCCTCCCCCCCCCCCCCATAAAAAAAAATGCTGTTGAGGCTAGGTCAATTGAAAATGTCAAAACTGAGATAGATAGATTTTTACAAAAGCGAAATACCGCGGACACAGGAAATCTGAAATAAAGAACAGAAAATGCTGGAAACACTCAGCAGGCCAGGCAGCATCTGTGGAGAGAGAAACAGAGTCAACGTTTCAAGTCGATGACCCTTCGTCAGATAGATTTTTGTTAGGTAAGGGTATCAAGGGATATGGAGCAGAGGCGGGTAAATAGAGTTAAGATACAGATCATCCATGTTCTAATTGGATGGCGGAACAAGCTCGAGGGGCTGAATGGGCTACTCCTGTTCCTATGTAAATCTGAAGGGCCGCCTATCATTTATGTCATAAGTGTCCTTGCAATGCAAAGATGCAATTTGACACAAAAGGGCTGATTTTACGGCTTTGTGCAGCTGATGCATTCCTACTTTACAACAGGCGACTACACTTCAATAGTACTTCATTGGCTGTAAAGCGCTTTGGGACGTCCTGAGGTCCTGAAAGGTGCTGTATAAACGCAAGTCTTTCTTTTCTCTTTTTGTCTTTTGGTGGGGAGCCGCACCCACCATCCGTGCGTATCAGGAAATGGCGGTGCGCTGCACTTGATTTTCCCATCATTTGGACAGAAACCAATGAGCATCACACCAATGATTTCCCGGACTGTGCGATCATCAGGCGAGACTCCCCAGCAGCAGCACAAACCTGGGAAACCGGCTCTAAGTTATAAAAGAAAGAAAGAAAAAGAAATAATTTTTTTATTATCATGCGTATAAATTTCAGATTGAAAAGCAGAAACGCAAGGGGAAACTTAGTGCTTTGGATATCCTGACAAGTCAGGAAGTTGCACATTCCTAGTCGTGATTTTTGCATCCGCTAATTATAAAGGATGTAAAGTCACGGGGCTGGGGGGGTGCAATTTCCTGATGTACGTTCTTGACGTGCACTGGGACTGCCAAAACGGAAAATCTCCCAATTCACTTAACAGGAGGTCAAGAACAAAGGAGCAAGCAGGAAATGAGAGTGACTGTATTCTTCTGTGAAAATGTAAATGGCCTGTGTGTGTCGCTGTAAAGAAGTGACCACATTTATATTTATTTAAATGGGTTGCAATCTCTGTCAATCTTTCTCTTACAAAAAATTGAAATTTCTTTGTGCACTATTGGCATGTGAATGCTTACTATGTCCGTATGAAATCCCTTCATTATTTATTTTAACAAAGGTGCGAATGTGTTTAAAATATATGGGTTAAGCCCCACTCCAGAGACTTGAGCACATAATCTAGGCTGACACTCCCAGTACAGTGCTGAGGGAGTGCTGCACTGTCTGAAGTGCCAGCGTTTGGATGAGAAGTTAAACCCTCATAGGTGGACGTAAAAGATCCCATGGCACTATTTCAAAGAAGAGCAGGGGAGTTATCCCCGATGTCCTGGCCAACTTTTATCCCTCAGCCAACACCACAAAAAACAGACGCTTTGGTCATTTATTTTGCGGTGTGCAAATTGGCTGCCGTGTTTCCCACATTACAACAGTGACTACACTTCAAAAAGTACTTCGTTGGTTGTAAAGCGCTTTGGGATGTCCTGAGGTCGTGAAAGGTGCAACTTCTTTCTTCCTTTAAGATAGCAGACAAAGGAATTCCGTACACACTCATTCAGCATCTGTGCGCTGTTATCACACAGCGCAATTGTTTCGAAGGATCTGACGCTGGCAGTAATGGGAAAATGCTGAATTTTGTGCCGAGCCTTGTCACCGCCAGCAGTAATTGGCTGCTTTTGCTCAAAATATGGCTTTGAGCTCTTGTCGTGTTTTGCTTTCGTTAAAGGAGGACTGTCGAGATTACAGTTTAGTCGCCAAAGCTTTCTTTTCTGTGACACGGGTATATAATGTAATTACGTATGTTGTGTCAAAGATACCGTGGAGTCGCTATATTTCACATTGTATTCTTCATCTCTTGTATTATCCTCCCTTTGCGCAATGGCAACGCACTGCTTCTAGCATGCTCCACGCCACTCTGTGTAGCAGTCAGACTGAGACCCAATGCCCAGTGACTGGAGGCTCAAAGTCTCAGCCACTGCTGTGATTTTGAAATTACAAGCACAGATGTATAAAGAAAATATCCAAACCACTTAAGTTACTTGGAAACCCAACAATAACGATTTTACATTTAATCCACTTCCTGTGGAAATCAGAAGAAATCAATGCCTTTCTGTCTTTTCTGGTTCAAATGGGCATCAAACATCCTGGCCCTGAAAATATGTGCCCCTGGCAGTGCGGTCCTGGCATACGTCTGCCAGGGATGTAACAGGAGGAGCAGGAAATTGGCCAGGACCATCCTGCCAGTGGTGGTATTGCAGCATTACTACTGGCAGGAAGATGTAATTACAGCGTGACAAGTTTACATAGGTAGTTTCCATTATAAATGTTGACATAGGAATTTAGAATGGAAATATAAAAATAAGGACAGAATGAAGGTCTTTAAAATAGGGACTGAGTTACATCTACATGCTCCAGTCAGATTATCCTCCCACCTCTTACCCTGCTTCACTTGAAGGCTACACTTGCTCTTGCCTTCCCATGTACAATGCCACAGGAGCACAATTATATATGTAAAATAAATTTTAAGATTAAAATTTTCAATAGGAAACACGATGGCCCAAGGAAGGGAGAAAAACAAATTTAAATAAATCTTACCTGCAGCACCATCCAGAGGAATGGACCTGGCAGATGGACAACAACAACAACTTGTATTTATATAGCGCCTTTAACGTAGTACAACGTCGTAAGGTGTTTCACAGGAGCGATATCAAAAAATTTGACACTGAGCCACATAAGAAGATATTGGGGCAGATGACCAAAAGCTTGGTCAAAGAGGTAGGTTTTCAGGAGCATCTTAAAGTAGGAAAGAGAGGTTGGGAGGCGGAGAGGTTTAGGGAGGGAATTCCAGAGCTTAGGGCCTCGGCAGCTGAAGGCACGGCCACCAAAAGTGGAGCGGTTAAAATCAGGGATGCTCAAGAGGCAAGAACTAGAGGAGTGCAGATATCTCGGAGGATTGTGGGGCTGGAGGAGGTTACAGAGATAGGGAGGGGCGGAGGCCATGGCGCGATTTGAAAACAAGGATGAGAATTTTTAAATCGAGGCGTTGCTTAAGAGGGACCTCAGAGAACCGACAGTGACACCTAGCATTGAAAGCTCTGATAGGTCAGTATAATGATAATGATACATACCTTACAGTTTATACATTTTAAAAGTAAGGCCCAGGCGCGGCCACCCAGACTTGATGGAATAGCATGACAAACAAATGATGACACAGGAAGAAAGCGTGACAAACATGAAGTGTGTGCGAGACTCAAGACTTTTAATACATAGATAGAAGATTTTCACCTGGCCTGTCACATTGGTACAACATCACTTCTTTTGCAGTGCATCACATAGAAGGGAATTGAGACTGAGGTCATCTAAGTGCCTTGAGACGTTTTACTACGTTAAAGGCGCTATATAAATGAAAGTTGTTGTTGCTACATAGAATTTACGGCACAGAAACAAGGCATTGGGCCCAACCAGTCCATGCCAGCATTTATGCTCCACTCGAGTCTCCTCCCATCCTTCCTCATCTAACTACATCAGCATAACCCTCAATTCCTGCTATTCCCTTCTCCCTCATATACCTCCCTTATCTAGGCTCCCCTAAAATGCATCTATACTATTCCGCTCAACCACTCCCTGTGGTAATAAGTTCCACATTCTCACCACTCTCTGGGTAAAGAGGTTTCTTCTGAATTCCCTATTTGATTTTTTGGTGACTATCTTATATTGATGGCCTCTAGTTTTGCTCTTCCCCACAAGTGGAAACATTCTCTCTGTATCCACTCTATCAAAATCTTTCATAATTTTAAAGATCTCTATTAGGTCACCCCTCAGCCTTCTCTTTTCAAGAGAAAAGAGACCCAGCCTGTTCATCCTTTGCCGAGATGTATAACCTCGAATTTCTGGTATCATCCTTGTAAATCTTTTTTTCACCCGCTCAACTGCCTCCATATCCTTTTTATAACATGATAACCAGAACTGTACACCGTACTCCAAGTGTGGTCTAACCAAGGTTTGATACAAGTTTAGCCGGTGTTTATGCTCCACACGAGTCTCCTCCCACCTTACTTCAGCTCACCTGTGTCAGCCGCGGTTCAGTGGGTAGCACACTCGCACTGAGTCAGAAGGTTGTGGGTTCAAGTCCCACTCCAGGGACTTGAGCACATAAAGCTAGGCTGACACTCCAGTGCAGTGCTGAGGGAGTGCTGCACTGTCGGAGGTGCCGTCTTTCGGATGAGATGTTAAACTGAGGCCCCGTCTGCTCTCTCAGGTGGGCGTAAAAGATCCCATGGCACTATTTCGAAGAAGAGCAGGGGAGTTATCCCTGGTGTTCTGGCCAATATTTATCCCTCAACCATCATAACAAAAACAGATTATCTGGTCATTATCACATTGCTGTTTGTGGGAGCTTGCTGTGCACAAATTGGCTGCCGCATTTCCCACATTACAACAGTGACTCCACTTCAAAAGTATTTCATTGGCTGTAAAGTGCTTTGAGATGTCCGGTGGTCGTGAAAGTATTTCTTTTCTTTCACCCCATCAACATAGCCTTCTACTCCTTCCTCCCTCATGTACTTATCTAGCTTCCCCTTAAAGGCATCTGCGTTGTTTGCCTCAACCACTCCCGATGGTAGCGAGTTCCACATTCTAATTACTCTCGAAGTAAAGAGTGTTGTTGCACTGATCAAAGTGCAATAAATATGTTTTATTTCATTGAAGATGTTGTACCCTCCATGCCTTCCCTGAGTGCCATGCTGCACAATATCCCACTCGCTAATGAAATATTGTTAGTGCAGCTAATAGAACAAAGGAAAAAGATAGAATGACCTGAAGTTTCCAAATGATTTATGTGCTCAATAAAGAAAAAGTAACATTTTTACCCCAATGTGTAAATGGTTGCAGTATTTTTTGCTGCACTCTACAACGCCCTTTCTTCCAGAACAGCAATCTGGAATTCCATCATATTGACTCAAAAGCATGAGTAAGATTAAATTTGATTCTCAATGTTTATTTAGTGATGCCAAGTGCCACTTTGCAACGTCAAAGAGAACAGCCAAGGCAATGGTTCCAGCTACCATGTGATAGAGTGTGTCAAGTGCCATGCCAACACACTGCTCGGAATAATATTTAGCCCATGTCTTCGAATGAAACATTAAACCGACGTCTGTCCTCTCAGCTGGACGTAAAGGATCCTGTGACACTATTTTGGAGAAGAGCAGGGGAGTTATCCCCAGTGTCCTGGTCAGTATTTATCCCTCAATCAACACCACTAAAAACAGATTATCACATTGCTGTTTGTGGGAACTTGCTGTGCGCAAATTGGCTGCCGTGTTTCCTACATTACAACTTCAAAAAGTACTCCATTGGCTGTAAAGCATTTTGGGACAGCCTGAGGTTGTGAAAAGCGCTATATATATATATATATATACAGAAGTTCTTCCTTTACCTACCTTCCTCGATCCTCTTTAGCTAGCAAGATAATACAGTGCAGAGCAAAGCAGTACAGAATCATAGAATGGTTGCAGTACAGCAGGAGGCCATTCGGCCCATCGAGCCCGTGCCAGCTCTCTGCAAGAGCACTTCAGCTAGTCCCACTCCCCCGCCCTTTCCCCATAGCCCTGCAAATTTCTTTCCTTCAGGTACTTATCCAACTCCCTTTTGAAAGCTGTGATTGAGTCTGCCTCCACCACCCTTTCAGGCAGTGCATTCCAGATCCTAACCACTCGCTGCGTAAAAAAGTTTTTCCTCATGTCGCCTTTGGTTCTTCTGCCAATCGCCTTAAATCTGTGTCCTCTGGTTCTCCACCCTTCCGCCAATGGGAACAGTTCCTCTCTATCTACTCTGTCTGGACCCCTCATGATTTTGAACATCTCTATCAAATCTCCTCTCAACCTTCTCTGCTCCAAGGAGAACAAGCCCAGCTGCTCCGGTCTATCCACGTAGGGGCAAGGCAGGGTAAAGTAGGATAGTGCAGAGCAAAACAAGGAGTGGAGGTGCAAGACCGGGGCGAATAGGAGAAGGAAGTGGCAGCACATTTCAGTTGTGCACTTCCCAACAGTATTAATGTCATTTTGCTCAGGCACAAGAAGGCGTATCTGTGACTGAATAATGGAATGGTTGTGCGAAGTTGGTGCTATTATGGTGGTGTATGGGAATGATTACCAAAGGAGGACTGTACTCCTCATTGAAACCCCATGATTTTGTTCAATGAATTTTCCCTCTTTCCCTATAGGAAAGCAGTTAACCTCACTCGGCACTTCCTTATCACTGGTGTCACTGGTTGCTCAGTGTGGGGAATCGTGGGGTCCTACCATCCATTACGTGCTAGAGCTTCATCGCACCACTTCATTTTTATCAATGCTCCACAGAGTGTCAGTGTATTGTGCAACATGACAATCATGAAAGGCGTGCTGCCTTTAAAACATACCGTCCACAAAAAGCACGACAAATCCAACCCGGCCAATTACTGCCCCATCAGTCTACTCTCAATCATCAGCAAAGTGATGGAAGGTGTCATCGACAGTGCTATCAAGCGGCACTTACTCACCAAAAACCTGCTCACGGATGCCCAGTTTGGGTTCAGCCAAGACCACTCGGCTCCCGACCTCATTATAGCCTTGGTCCAAACATGGACAAAGGAGCTGAATTCCAGAGGAAAGGTGAGAGTGACTGCTCTTGACATCAAGGCAGCATTTGACCGAGTGTGGCATCAAGGAGCCCTAGTAAAACTGAAGTCAATGGGAATTGGGGGGAAAACGCTCCACTGGCTGGAGTCATACCTAGCACAAAGGAAGATGGTTGTGGTGGTTAAAGGTCAATCACCACAGCCCCAGGACTTCGCTGCAGGAGTTCCTCAGGGCAGTGTCCTAGACCCAACCATCTTCAGCTGTTCCATCAACCTTCCCTAAAACATAAGGTCAGAAATGGGGATGTTCGCTGATGACTGCACAGTGTTCAGCACCATTCACAACACCTCAGATAATGAAGCAGTCCACACCCGCATGCAACAAGACCTGGATGACATTCAGGCTTGAGCTGATAAGTGGCAGGTAACATTCGCGCCACAGAAGTGCCATGCAATCACTATCTCCAACAAACGAGAGTCTAACCACCTCCCCTTGACATTCAACAGCATTGCCATCGCCGAATCCCCCACCATCAACATCCTGGGGGTCACCATTGACCAGAAACTTAACTGGACCACCAACATCAATACTGTGGCAACAAGAGCAGGTCAGAGGCTAGGTATTCTGTGGTGAATGTCTCACCTCCTGACTCCCCAAAGCCTTTCCACCATCTACAAGGCACAAGTAAGGAGTGTGATGGAATACTCTCCACTTGCCTGGATGAGTGCAGCTCCAACAACACTCAAGAAGCTTGACACCATCCAGGACAAAGCAGCCCGCTTGATTGGCACCCCATCCACCACCTTAAACATTCACTCCCTCCACCACTGGCGTACCATGGCTGCAGTGTGTACCATCTACAAGATGCACTGCAGCAACTCGCCAAGGCTTCTTCGGCAGCACCTCCCAAACCCGCGACCTCTTCCACCTAGAAGGACAAGGGCAGCAGGCGCATGGGAACACCACGACCTCCAAGTTCCCCTCCAAGTCACACACCATCCTGACTTAGAAGTATATCGCCGATCCTTCATCGTCGCTGGGTCAAAATCCTGGAACTCCCTACCTAACAGCACTGTGGGAGTTCCTTCACCACACGGACTGCAGCGGTTCAAGAAGGCGGCTCACCACCACCTTCTCAAGAGCAATTAGGGATGGGCAATAAATGCTGGCCTTGCCAGCGACGCCCACATCCCATAAACGAATAAAAAAATAAATTTTAAAAAATGAGTTGGCAGCTGTGTAGGAGGTGAAACATACGAACATACGAACAATGACAGACAGGTAAAGACCCTCTGGTCCATCGAGTCTGTCCCACACAATTGCGATGCCTTGTGTATCACAATATATAGAATCCACCCCACCCGAAAGCATGGGATGAAGTTGGCAGCCTGGCTTCTTGATGGTGGAAAGATGCTTGGCATGGGAGATTTTAGGAAATTGGATTAAAAAAATAAAATGCTTTATGAATAACAGAAAAAGTGCTGCCTGTAAACAGAACAAGAAAAGTTCTGATTTCCAAGATACCCCCTGGACTGTAACATAACATAAGAACAGAAGAAATAGGAGCAGGAGTCGGCCATTCGGCCCCTCGAGCCTGCTCCGCCATTCAATAAGATCATGGCTGATCTGATCTTGGCCTCAACTACACTTTCCCGCCTGCTCCCCATAACCCTTGACTCCTCTATAGCTCAAATATCTTTCTATCTCCGCCTTGAATATATTCAATGACCCAGCTTCCACAGCTCTCTGGGGTAGAGAATTCCACAGATTCTTCTTCCACAGAGAAGAAATTGCTCCTCATCTCCGTTTTAAATGGGCGACCCCTTATTCTGAAACTATGCCCCTTAGTTCTAGGTTTTCCCACGAGGGGAAACATCCTCCCAGCATCTACCCTGTCAAGCCCCCTCAGAATCTTATCTGTTTCAATAATATCACCTCTCATTCATCTAAACTCCAATGAGTATAGGCCCAACCTGCTCAACCTTTTAAGTCCATTGTAATCCTTTCAATGGTTCTAGGTAGAAAATATTTAATCAGACTGTTGAAACAGCTACAGAGAGCTTGCAACCAGATACCATCATGAAGTACGACACATAACAAGTCTAGCACCTGCAGAGCAATAACCGACAAAGCAAATTGAATACCAAGCTTTATTGTTAAATCAATAGTGGAGTACAAGTCAACAGGTTGCTCTATTGAAACTGTACAGTGCTCTGGTCAGAACACACCTTCAGTGCCTTGTCTGGTTTTGGTCATTGAGATTCAAAGGGATATTCAAGGTGGATCAGAGAAGAGCCACAGTGCTGATCCCTAATGTCAGAGGATTGAGTTATGAGTGAAGACTGGAAAAATATCATTCAGTACCATAAATTGATTAGATTTTCTGACAAGGTGGTGCCATTGCACAACACACACATGCATACATATCGAAAGCAGACAGAAGACTGTAGCTCTTCCCTGTTCACAAACATATTGCTCCAATTCTGTTAAAAGCAATTAAGCTAATGGTGTTTTTGAGGAGTGCAGTCAAACATTCGAACCAGCACATGCATTGTTCGTCTTAGGTTGATTTCGGAATAATTGCTGATTAGAATGAAAATGGAAACTTTGCTGATTGGTGTAATTTTGGATGAAGACCAAATCAAACCACCTGCCCGCTGTTGTTTTCACCATGAATTAAGATTCATTTTAGACAGCATGAGAAGGGCAAACCAAAGTGACTTTTTTTATTTAGAAGATAAACCTTCAAATTGCGCAGGAGAGTTAGGCTGGGAAGTCTTTACACTTGGGCTCTGCTCCATTTTGTATCTGGAGAGCACTGGAATTGTTGAGTCTGGAGATAACAAAGGCTTGAATGAGGGTTTCAAAAACAGATGGGCCGAGGCAGGGGGCAGAGACGAGAGATATTACGGGACTGGAAGCAGGCGGTCTTTGTGATGGAGAGGATATGGTGTCAGAAGCTCAGCTCTATGTAAAATAGGACTCCAAGGGCTGGATTTTGTCTTGGGGTCGGGTTGGGGTCATGTCATCCGCATTTCGTGTTCCCCCCCCCGACTCCAGATTAATGTGGATGAATGATGCAATTTTCACTTAATTGGGCAATTGAGTTCCAGCATGTGGGAACCCATGAGCTAATTAGTGGTTTCAGTCTGAAAGTCGCCTCTGATGATGTCATCATTGCTGCTGCCTGGTCTCAGAGACTGACTGGATGTTGGTGAGAGAGGACCTGTCTGGCTTTTTGCTGTGAGTAGACCTGGATAAGAGAGAGAGAGAGAGAGAGAGAGAGAGAGAGAATTTTTTGCATCCAAGTCCTCTCACAGCAAAGGCCATGCAGTCTCCGAAGACATTTAATGCAGTAGCATCAACTTTCAGACCTAATACTACTACTACCTTCATCACATCTCCGTTGAACGGACCTGTAGCTGATAGTCAGCTATCCACTTGTGCTCCCGCCAGGTTTCACTGACGTGTTTCACACCAGGCGTACTTCACGTCAGAAGAGGGTTAAACTAGCTAAAACATTTCAAAATGGCATTACAGAGCCAATTTAGGGCTTGTTAAGGGCTTTAATGGCGTCTCCCGCCTCTTGGAGGCGGGACGGAGTCGGGAACCCTGCGACTGATTTTGTCAAAATTGCGTGGAGGCGGGATGGAGTCGGGATGGGGTCAGGACCCCCGACCCCGCAAATTTAACCCCCCACACGCCTCCAAACCCGACTCCATGGGTCATTCAAAATCCAGCCCCAAGGTTGCAAACAGTCTGGTTGAATCTGAGACAGTGGCCAGGGGGGGTGGTGGCAATAGAATCTTTAGCTAGGGTACTGAGTTTGTTACCGAAGACAATGGCCCTGAATTTGTGGTTGGAGGCTTCCCGCGGGGAAATGCCTCTGACCCACAAATAAAATCCGTGCCTACCTGGTGGTCCGGGAGGTACGGAGACTCGCGGTCCTGGGGCTCCCCGGGTACCCGCGGATAGAGGCCCACGTATCCCAGGGACACAGGAGGTTCGCAAGCGCCCCTGGGATCACGTGGGCCAGCCCAATGAATGACAGAAGGGAATCCCCATTCATGCTTATGGGGATTCCGTATGCACGGAAACCCCATAAGTATGAATGGGAATACCCCAAAAAATACCTCTACGCTTGGAATGAATCATGGACTGGCCACAACACGGACGACGGCCACTCGGCCCGCCGAGCCCGTGTCGGCACCCCTGCAAGAGCACCCCAGCTAGTCCCACTCCCCCGCCCCCTCCCCGCAGCCCTGCAAATCCCCCTCCCCCAGGCACGCATCCAACTCCCCGCCGAAAGCTGTGATTGAGTCCGCCCCCACCCCCCACCCAGGCAGTGCGCTCCAGATCCCAACCACTCGCTGCGCAAAAGAGCCCTTTCCCACGTCGCCTTCGGCTCCCCCGCCAACCACCCCAAATCTGCGCCCTCCGGCCCCCGACCCCTCCGCCAATGGGAGCAGCCTCCCTCCATCCACTCCGCCCAGACCCCCCCCCCCCCCGCCGACCCCGAACACCTCCATCGAACCTCCTCTCAATCCCCTCCGCTCCAAGGAGAACAACCCCAGTATCCCCCGTCCACCCACGCAACTGAACCACTCCCGCAAATCCCCTCTGCACCCTCTCCAAGGCCCCCCACACCCCCTCCAAAGTGCGGCGCCCAGAAGCGGACACAACACTCCAACTGAGGCCGAACCAGTGCTCCACACAGGCCCAGCACAACCTCCACGCTGCTGCACTCCACACCTCCACCCATGAAGCCCAGGATCCCACAATCCCCTCCAACCGCCACCACCAACGACCCGCGCGCGCACACCCCCAGGTCCCTCCGCCCACTCACCATCCCCCCCACCCCAGGACCGCATCCTCCAGCCCACACCTCCTCTCCTCATTCCTCCCACCAAAATGAACCACTTCGCACCCCTCCGTGCCAAACCCCATCTGCCACGCGTCCGCCCACTCCACCAGCCCGCCCACGCCCTCCCGAAGTCCAGCACCACCCTCCTCGCCGTTCACCACACCCCCAAGTCCCGTGCCATCCGCAAACTTTGAAACCGTGCCCTGCACACCCACATCCAAGCCATCAATATACAGCGAGAAAAGCAGCGGTCCTAGAACCGACCCCTGGGGAACACCACTGTATACCTTCCTCCAGCCCGAAAAAACAACCCACTACCACTCTCCGCCTCCTGCCACCCAGCCAACCCCGCACCCACGCTGCCACTGCCCCCTTCACTCCATGGGCCTTAACCTCGCCGGCAAGTCCACCGTGTGGCACCTCGTCAAAGGCCCCCCGGAAATCCATGCACACCACGCCAACCGCACCGCCCTCATCAACCCGCTCTGCCACCCCATCAAAAAACCCAATCAACTCGCTCAAACACGAACCGCCCCCAACAAATCCGTGCTGGCCCTCCTCAACCAAACCGCACCCGTCCAAGTGACTGTCAATCTTGTCCATGACCACCGTTTCCAAAAGCCGCCTGGCCACCGAGGCCAAACCGACCGGCCTACAGTCGCTGGGTCCATCCCCACAGCCCCCTCTGAACAAGGGTGCAACACTCGCAACTCTCCAGTCCTCTGGTGCCACCCCTGCCTCCAAGGAGGACCGGAAGACCACGGCCAGCACCTCCGCGACCTCCGCCCCCCCGCACCCCCCAGCATTCCCAGGATGCACCCCATCCTGGCGACCCATCCACTCCAAGTACAGCCAGCCCCTCCAGCACCTCCTCTCCATCAACCTCTATCCCATCCAGCATCTCCTCCACCACGTCCATGGCAGCATCTTCCCCCCCTGGTGAAGACAGATGCAAAGCACCCATCCAGCACCTCAGCCCCTCCAAGTGTAGGTCCCCCCCTCTCCGGTCCCCAAACAGCCCCACCCCTCCTCCCACCACCCGCCCACCATTCACATGCCCATAGAAGGCTCCCGGACCACCCCCACGCCCCCCCATGCTAGCTGCCAGTCCCCTCCCATACCCTCTCCCTGCCCCTCCCACCCTCTCCCTCACTTCTCCTCTGAACCCTCCCCACTCAGCCCGACTCTCAGAAGCATCCTTGACCTGACACCCGCCACACGCGCTCCCCCTCCACCTCATCCCACCCTCCACCTCCCTCGTCATCCAGGGAGCTCTGACCCCAGTTGCCCCATCCCTCTCCCCAGTGGGAAATCACCTCAACTGCACCCGAACCACCTCCTCCTCGAAGGCAGCCCACCGCTCCACCACAGTTCTGTCCGCCAATCTCCGACTCCAATCCACCCAGACCAGATCCGCCCTCATCCCACCGAAATCCGCCCTCTCCCAAGCAAGCACCTCGACTCTAGATTACTTCCCGTCTCCCTCCACAGCCAATCCAAACCCTATGATACCATGATCACTGTTCCCCAATCGTTCACCCACTGACACCCAACCCACCCCATTCCCCAGAACCACATCCAGCAATGCCTCCTTCCTCATTGGGCTGGAAACATACCGATCAAGAAAGCTCTCCCGAACACACCTTAGAAATTCCTCCCCCTCTCTGCCCCCCACGCCATCACTATCCCAGTCTATATTAGGATAGCCGAAGTCCCTCATCATCACCACTCCACAGTTCCTGCATCTCTCAGCAATCTCCCCGCAAATCTGCCCCTCCACACCTCTCCCACCAGCTGGCACCCCACAGAATACACCCAGCAGTGCAATGGCACCTCCACCACCCCTCAACTCCAACCAAATAGGCTCCGTCCTTGACCTCTCCAGGACATCCTCTCTCTCCAGCACTGCCACACCACCCCCCATCCTTCCCTGCCCATCCTTCCCTGAGAGGTCGCACAACACCAGGTTATAGTCCAACAGTTTTATTTGAAATCACAAGCTTTCGGAACTATCGCTCCTTCCTCAGGTGAAGTAAATTGGATACAGAATCGTCAGAGCATATATAGATGGAAAAAAAAGCATGTGTACTTTACAATTGCAGACCAATAAATTAAATCATCCTGACTATCTGCCGAGGTGTGATAAAGTTAATTAAGTCAGCCAGGAAGGTACCACATCAAAAGACATAGCAAGATACAACTGAGACAATGAGGTGAAGTCGCAGGGGTTCTAACGTGTCAAAAGCTGCCGTCTGTATGTAAAACGAAAAGCTTTAAAAAAAAAAAAATTTACTTTTTTACTGGGAAAATTTTTACTTTTTTACTGGGAATCACATCTGTGAACAAGCTAACGACGACTCGAGTCCGGATCACGTCATGTATCGTGACATAAACCCAAGATCCCGATTGAGACCGTCTTCATGAGTGCAGAACTTGGCTATCAGTTTCTGCTCGATGATTTTGCGTTGTCGTGTGTTTCTAAGGTTGCCTTGGAGAACGCTTACCCGCAGATCCGAGGCTGAATGTCCTTGACTGCTGAAGTGTTCCCCGACTGGGAGGTAACAATCCTGCCTGGCGATTGTTGCGCGGTGCTCGTTCATACGTTGTCTCAGTGTCTGCATGGTCTCGCCGATGTACCATGCCGCGGTGCATTCTTTCCTGCAACGTATGAGGTAGACAACGTTGGCCGAGTCACATGAGTATGTACCATGTACCTGGTGGGTAGTGTAGAGGGTAGTGGGCATCCTTCCCTGCCCATCCTTCCTGAACACCCCACATCCAGGAACATCCAATACCCAATCCAGCCCTTCCCCGAGCCAGGTCTCCGCCACTGCCACGACACCATACTCCCACGTGGCCACCCACGCCCACAGCTCGCCAACCCCGTCCACCATGCCTCGTGCGTTCACACACACTGCAAACCCATCCGAGAACATGCCGTGTTCTCTACTAGTCTGACCCCACCCAACACCCCACCACTTCCCGCTCCAGTGCCATCCGTCTCTCCCAATCCCCCGCGCCCCCTGCCTCTCCCTTCCAATGCCACATCCCGGTGCCCATCCCCCCACCCCCCAACCTAGCTTAAACCCTCCCCAACAGCACCGGCAAACTTCCTCCCCGTGAGGACATTGGCACTGGCTCTGCCATGGTGCAACCTGTCCGGCCTGCGCAGGTCCCACCCCCCCCCCCAGAACCGGCCCCAATGCCCCAGGAATCTGAAGCCCTCCCTCCCGCACCATCCCTCTAGCCACGCATCCATCCGCTCCACCCTTCCCACCCATACACTCACCCACGCGTGGCACCGGGAGCAATCCAGAGACCACCACCCCTGAGGCCCTGCCCTCCAATCTCCCTCCTAGCCCCTAAAACGTGCCGGCAGGACCCCATCCCACTCCCCCCCAACCCACGCCGCCAGCACCAACATGAACCACGACCTCCGGCCGCCCACCCTCCCGCCCACCAGAACGCTCCGCAGTCGCTCAGCGACACCCCCGACCCTGGCACCAGAGAGGCAGCACATAATCCTGGAGTCACGCCTGCAGCCGCAGAAACACCTGTCTGCTCCCCAGCCATCGAATCCCCCATCACCACGACCCTCCCCAGCTTCCTCCTCCCCCCCCCCCATGTACAGCTGAGCCACCCGTGGGGCCGTGGACTTGGCTCTGGCTGCACTCCCCAGAGGAACCATCGCCCCCACCAGCACCCAGAACGGAATACTGGTCGGAGAGCGAGACGCACACCGGGGACCCCCGCACCACCCGCCCGGTCCTCCTCCTCTGCCTGGCGGCCAGCCACCCCCTCCCTGCCCGTGCAATCCCCAGCCGCGGGGTGACCGTCTCCCGCAAGGTGCCCATTCACGCAGCTCCCAGCCTCGCGGATACACCGCAGCGACACCAGCTGCCGCCCAAGCGCCGAAACCCAAGCCCCTCCTGCTGACGACACCCCCTGCACACTTCAAATAAATTTTTTAGAAATCACATATTTGAAATTAATTAAAATGGCATTTACTTAAAAATTTAAACAAAAATGTAATTTTTGGAAAAATAAATTTACATGCTTTAAAGGGGCTAAAAATAAACTTACCTTATTTCACAGGTTTTTAAATGTATAAATTATTGATAAAATTTTATTTTTCTGTTTTTTAAAACTCTTACGCTGGAAAAAGAAGGCCTTACGCCTGCTTTTACCAGGCGTAAGAATTTCACGGGCATTCGCAGGGCAGAAATAGTCCAACTCTCCGCCCGCGGAGGCCCTTTTTCCCGGGGATGCGGATCATCTGTCAAGAATATTTTTGACAGATCGCAAGTTCCGGGTTTTAGCGCATGCGCAGCACATGCCTAAACCCGGAACTTGCGCGGCCCCCACGGGCGCGTACGCACCTCGCACGCGCCCGTAGGGGCCGCAAATTATGGCCCAACGGCTTCAGTCGTCCCAATGTTTAACTGGAGGAAATTGTGGCTCATCCAGCCCTGGATGTCGAGCAAGCCGTCTGACAGCACAGAGGCAGCGGCGGGGTCGAGAGAGGTGGCGGGGAGGTAGAGCTGAATGTCATCAGCATAAATATAGAACTTGACCCTGTGTTTGTGGATGATGTCACCAAGGGGCAGCATGTAGTTGAGGGATAGAAGGAGGTCAAGGATAGATCCTCAGGGGACTCCAGAGGTGACGATGCGGATGCGGGAAGAGAAGCCATTGCTGAAGATATTCTTGCTACGATTGGAGAGGCAAGAGTGGAAAAAAGCGAAGGCCGTCCCAGCAACACTAAATCAGATTATCTGGGCATTTATCTCAATACTGTTTGCGGGAGCTTGCTGTGCACAAATTGGCTGCCACAGTTTCCCACTTTACAACAGTGACTACACTTCAAAAGTACTCCATTGGCTGTGAAGCGCTTTGGGATGTCCTGAGATTGTGAAAGGCGCTATATAAATGCAAGTTCTTCCTTTCTTCAACTGTCTCTTTAGTACTTGGATATACAGCTAAGTCGAACACCAACAAGGAATTTCAACAACAACAAAAATTACAGTAAAAAAGATCTTTTCTGCTGGAGATTGCATCTTCTGTTACTGCCATGAATATTACACTTCTCACATACCCACCACAATAGGGACTTAGTTTGTTTTGTACCTTTATTTTTCTTCGGAACAGAGGCGGCTGAGGAGAGACTTGATTGAGGTGTATAAAATTATGAGGGGCCCAGATAGAGTGGATAGAAAGGACCTATTTCCCTTCGCAGAGAGGTCAATAACCAGGGGGCATAGATTTAAAGTAATTGGTAGAAGGATTAGAGGGGAGTTGCGGGGAAATTTCTTCACCCGGAGGGTGGTGGGGGTCTGGAACTCACTGCCTGAAAGGGTGATAGAGGCAGAAACCCTCATCGCATTTAAGGAGTGCTTGGATATGCACTTGAAGTGCCGTAACCTACAGGACTACGGACCAAGAGCTGGAAAGTGGGATTAGGCTGGGTAGCTCTTTTTCGGCCGACACAGACACGATGGGCCGAATGGCCTCCTTCTGTGCCGTAAACGTCTACGATTCTATGATTCTATTTATATCATGTGATAGAATTCTACTGGGATGTTTTACTCCTATTGTATAGAATTCCAATTCTACTCCAATCATCGAGTAATTGCCTAATTACCACATTTTAATGCTTAACGCACTAAATATGATAGATTGGCTGCTAAGCATCACTTCGAAGCAGCAGCACATTTTTAAAACGCAAAATCCCATTTGTAGAAATATGTATTTAGTGTTTTCTGTTTTCTTGGACTGAATTGCTGAATGAATTATTGGGTGGGAGAATGGCACAAAGATTTACAGATTGTTATTTGTTTGTATTCTGTAGAAATTCTGATCCAGCAACACATTTATTGGTAAAACCATTCCGGTGAATATTAAGATTCAATTGTATTTCCGTTACTTCACTCTGCTCTGAAAGCCTGCTCGCAGCATCTCACAATAATAAGTTGTTTGGCTACAAGTCAGTGACATACTCTTATTCTTGGCTGTAAACCCTAGCCCTGCACAAGACTGCAGTATTCCAAAATAGAATACAAAGATCGTGGGAATCAAAATAATGGACACTGGCAAAAACACAGCTAATCCAGTGCATGAATAACAGTCTTGCATTCATCTGATAACCATGCAATTGATTGCAGCACAGGGCACAAGCTTTGCAAGCAACTACCATCAATCTCGCATGCATGATGGCCGTGCAAAACACATGTTACATCTGGCTGCAACTGGAATGCATCAATTTCTCTATTTTGTTTTGTTTTTAAATATTTTTATCCTTCATCGTGGAAAGCGTCAACACTGGAGGATCTGAATTTTTTTTCCAATTCGATCTGCCATTGTCAGCATCAGATATTGACAGCTCGGGTACAAGACTGATTAGTTACACTGACAAGTTAAAAACTCACTGCGTACTGTCCCAGTAACTTACCTCAACCAGAACCTTGAGATTAAACTCCCCGCGACGTCAGTGTGACATTTCCACTTGCTGCACTATCGAGTGAGCTTGATCATTCAATGCCATTTAGTCACGGGCAGTTATGGACAAGTGACCATTAGGAACTAGATTGAGAATGCTTAAGCTCACTTCACTCAGATATTAACAGCTGTCAGAGAAGGCACACTGATGCATTTAAGGGGAAGCTAGGTAAGTACATGAGGGAGAAAGGTTCTGCTGATAGGGTGAAATGAAGTAGGGTGGGAGGAGGCTCGTGTGGAACATAAACACCGGCATAGACCAGTTGGGGTGATTGGCCTGTTTCTGTGCTGTAAATACTATGGAATCCTATGATTTACGCCCCTCTCACTTCAGCAGGACTTTCGCCTCAGTCAGAGTTGAAAGGATATTGTTCTAACGCAGTACATCAGCTTGTTTTCCTCGCTCACTCCTCTACACTATAGTCTCAAGGTGATGAGCGGAAGATCATCATGAGAAGTAACAAAATTCTGATAAAAAATGCTGTAACAGACATAAGCGAACTCTGTATGCAACAGAAAGCATCCCTAGCAGAAAGAATTGCACATCATCAAGCCAAGGATATAATCTATAAATTAGATACTAGTTCACCACAAGGAACAGCTAAATAATGATAAACGGATTTGTTAGGGTAGAGACAGAGTAATATTAAAATTAGAGCTAGGCCAATCAGGAGTGATATTAGGAAGCACTTTTTTCACACAGGGGGTAATGAAAATCTGGAAATCTCCCCCCCCCCTCCTTCCCCCCACCCCCAACAACCCGCCACAAAAAAAAGGCTGTGGTTTGTAGGTCAATAGAAATGTTCAAGACTGAGACTGATAGAGTTTTGTTAGATAAGGGTTTTGGAGCAAAGGAGGGGAAATGGAATTGAGTTACACATCAGCCACAATCTAATTGAATGGCGGAATAGGTTCGAGTGGCTGAATGACCTACTCCTGCTCTTATATTCCTAGAACTATTCAATAATAACTTTCAAAAGGAAATTGAATAAATATTTGAAGTGGAAAAATTTGCAGGGCTATGAGGAAAGAGCAGGGGGAGTGGGACTAATTGGCACAGGCACGATGGGCCGAATGGCCTCCTTCTGTGCTGTATCATTCTATGAACTATGTACTTAATTAATTCGAAAAATGTGTTCCTTGCTATATAAGGGACATAGAGGGAACAGAAAACCAAAATAAGGGGGATGCATTTACATGCCAGTGGATAAGGATTTGTGCCTACTAGTAGTCTGGAGGGGTACTTACACAAGGGTTTCCTGGTTCAGCTCATTTACATATCTACTGGAGTATTAATTTGAGTAAATCTCATGTAAAACTGGTGTAATCTGATTGAGTGCATGAAAATTAGAGTGCAGCCTTTAAAAAGACAATTCTGACACCCAGAAAAAGAGGTCACAATTTCCAACCTGCAAGCTCTCCTCGAGAAAATTCACATCAGAAGACACAAACTATTGGGTGTCCACCGTGGCAAACCTGACAGAAATGTCACTCGTGTCACCCAGAGGGAGGAGGAACTCAGTGCCAACTCTCTCACCCCCAGCCCTGTAGACCAGTGCCGTGAGAGGTTAAATGACCTTACCAGGACAGGCAAGGTAACACACCAGATACTCTCCATTATTTTTCCTTGCCCACCCTGAGAACCCCACACTCTTCACCTTCTGAAAGGAACAGTAGTACAACTATCCCTTCACAATGCAGTCTGGTTAAGTCGGGGCCGGGGGGTGGGGTGGGGGGTGGGGGGGGCTCTAACTCAGCATCTTGCACTATTTCTATCCATCTTCCCCTAACAACAGTTACTTACCTGTACAACCTTGAAGTCCCTTCCTCCACTTTATCAGACTGATAACCCCCACATCTCTTACTTCAGCTCTCCAATGGCACTTGCTCCTCAATTGCTAGCCTTCCTCTCATCTACTCCATCTTCCTGCAAGGGCCAATTGCGAACAATGCCTTTGAGAGGAAGGCTATACTCGCCTTTAAACACCTCACAGATAATGAGGAGAATGGGGAAGTTCTCTGCTCTTCAAATGCCTCAGCCCTTTTTTGTTAGGTGAGGGTAAATGGAGTTGAGATACAGATCAGCCATGATCTGATTGAATGGTGGGGCAGGCTCGAAGGGGTTGAAAGGCCTACTCCTGTTCCTATGTTCCCTCCTCCAGCAGGCTAATGGGCAGTTATTCTAATTGCTGGCTGAAGACTTGCAATCCATTCAACGAGGAAAGCAGCATTTTCCGTGGCGGTTGAAGTGACCCCTGCCTTGAACTTATTTGCTGCTGGATTTTTCCAGACAGCTTCAGGGTGGCCTTTGTCACATTAGGGTCAGGCAGCAGCTCGCCACCGCAGAAAGAAGGTCAGCAGGCTCCATTCAGGTGGGCCTCACAGTTTCTAATCTTCTCAATGGAAAAACAAAGAGAGCGAGCAGTCCAACTCAACAGACTGGCACAACTCCCCACATGTGCAGGGAGCAATTGATGTAACACATTCTGTCCACATCCAGCTAGCGTGTGTGATGCCAATCACTTTATCCTGCTCATTAATGTCCACTGTCTGGGAAGCCGGCATGACGCTATTAACATGCTCTGACCCTCCATACCAGTCCTGAGGACTCTAAAAAAACATCTATCAGGAATGGTTGATTCGCGATCAAAGATATCCCCTGGCCTGCAGTTATGACTAATGACCCAACTATGGCATCTGTAAACAGAGGGGAAGAGCAAATATAATGAGGCCCATGGGACTACTGGAAGTGTGATGCAGCAGACCATTGCATTACTTATGGCTGCCCACCCCACCCCCTCCCCCACAGTCTCATTAAGGCTTGCATTCCCAAAGCCATCAGTACCTTGCCTCACTCATAGAAATCTCACACTCTCACTTTTCATCCACTCAGTCCACTAAGCTGCATACACCCAGAGAAATGAACCCGGAAGTATATGTAGTCAAACAATTCTTACTTTCCAGTTTAATACTTTCTAAATGATTACAATGATTTTAAGCACTAACTACTGCTTACTTCTTACCACTGTATCTACCCATTGTGCCAGCTAACTTACTTGCTCTAGCTCCTATTCTTCTACTGTACTTCTGTGAGATGCTCCCTGAGCAATGCAAGGTTGAGAAGTGGGTGGCTAAGAAGGTTACCGTGGAGCCTTCAAGGACTGAGGTGGCTCTTGCCTCAGTGAAGCTGCTGTCCCGTAAAGTCCTGCTTCTGGCATCCTTTCTCTTGCTATGTCAAGCGGTGCCATGCCCAGGTCGGAAGCTCCCGCATGAACTGATGTTAGAGGAGGCCTAAAGGAAGTTGGTTCTAAGGAAGTAGGTTTTAAGGAAATAGACAGTGACATCTGTTGCCACTCCTTGAAGCCCACAGGCACGGGCTCAGAGGAGCTTCCGGCCGCTTTGATAGCAGCCATTCTGAAAGCCACTTAGTACCTCCTCCTGGCACCTTGTTGCTGTAGTCATCTCTTGGACTGCCACACTCGCCCAGGTATTCTGTAAACTTACCGCATTGTGTCGTGGGTGCTTATAATGGACTCCTCCCAATTATCCATCATCTCTAACAAATGTATGGAAACCATCTCCACTGCCTGAAGATGAGATCGATGCTCCCTAATCATTGGTCTCTTAGCGAGTAGGGGGGAGAAATTCATTATAGCTCCGTTTGGGGCACTAAAATTTAGAAAGCTGAAAAATTAGCGCCAGGCACCAATGATGATAGGCTCCTGCGAAATTCAGTTGTAGCGCTCCAAGAGGGAAGCGGAGCGCTAAATCAAGCGCTAACCACTTCTCTTAGGGCGCTAACCACTTCTCTTAGGGCGCTAAAGTCGGAGAGCGGGGCGGTACCGGCAGAGTGCGAGACAATTTGCAGCGCATTCCAGACGGCACTCTTCAATCACAGAGGCTGCTTCCCTTGTTTAAAGGGAAGGGCCAATACTGCACCAGAAGCTATTTGTCGGCACTGCAGTCTTGCAAGGCGACTGCCAATACAGCCCCAAACACTGTCACCAAGTGGAGGGCTTGGACGTTCTGCAACAATGAAAGAGTGAAAATTTTGCGCAGGCACCCGACTGGTGCAAATAATAACAGTTCAGCGATCTGAAAAGCATTCCCTTTAATTACCGCTCCCGAAGCGGCCATCCGACTTCGGAACGCCTCCTCTTGCTGGCGTTGTCAGCGCGAGGTGATAATGCAGGGGGCGAAAAGTCAATTTCGCATCCGGGGCGGTAACGGGGCGCTGCGCACTTGATGACGCCACGATCTACAGGAACGCTAGAGACCGAGGTGGTAAGTGTCAGCACCAGTGCAAAACCGCCAGGGCGTCGCAAAATTCGCCGGTCGGTAACCCCTTAGCGCCCCGTTACCGCCCCCCGCAGGCGGTAACAGGAGGCGCAAAGCAGCTGAATTGTGGGTCATTAGGCTCGTCAACAGCCTCTCAAGCAAACATGTCGATATTTTAGCGCTTGTTAACATAATGGTGATTCTGACTTGTTACTCGGGATTTAATTATTAATTTTATGCAAATTGGAAGTGTCATTCATTTCTAACAGTTAGTTGTTTTTTAGTCATGAAAGGAATACTGCTCAGCCATTTAAGGGAGGAGTGACTGAAGGTGGCAGGAATCTGGATGGGGGCACAGGAGGCACAGTTTCATTCTGGTAGAACACACTGCTTACACTGAGCTGCAGTAAAAACAACGTTTTTTAAAAATATCTCTCCACAGGGCAACCAGTTTGACAGACTGTGGGTATTAAGTTGGTATCAGAGATGGCCTGAATGAATTAGTTGCAATCTAAGCAGGGTCAGCTCATTCATTTTGAGAAAAATAAAATGATGATTAACTTTTAATGTTGTAGCGTGTTCCCGATGTTTTATATATATGTGGAAATGGATTCATTGCCCATTAAGAGTTGGATTCAGGAGATAACTTCACAGCCAGAACAGATCAAGGAGTGAAGGAGTTTCCAAGTTTTTGGCCTTCACGGCCCACTTAAGTGAATACCAGGGAGCCTCATAGACCACAAACAGCACTTAGATCAATGTTTCCATTAACTGGCATATATCTCAAGCAGCGGATACTAACACATTCTGATTTTCTGATTCAGGATTTACCAACCAGTGAGGCCTTTCCAAACCTCCAGGCCCACAAATTTAGCCCCTCGAGCCTGTTCAATGAGATCATGGCTGATCTGCGACCTAACTCCATATACCCGCCTTTGCCCCATATCCCTTAATACCTATAACAAAAATCTATCAATCTCCGATTTAAAATTAACAATTGATCTAGTATCAATTGCCGTTTGCGGAAGAGAGTTCCAAACTTCTACCACCCTTTGTGTGTAGAAGTGTTTCCTAGCTTCACTCCTGAAAGGCCTGGCTCTAATTTTTAGGCTATGTCCCCTAGTTCTAAACTCCCCAACCAGCAGAAATAGTTTCTCTCTATCTACCCTATCTGTTCCCCTTAATATCTTGAAAACTTTGATCAAATCACCCCTTAAATTTCTAAATTCCTCCTCGTAATTGCACCCTTTGAGTCCAGGCATCCTGGTATATCTATGCTGCACTCCCTCTAAGGCCAATATATCTTTCCTAAGGTGTGGTGTCCAGAACTGAACACAGTACTCCAGGTGTGGTCTAACCAGGGCTTTGTATAGCTGTAGCATAACTTTTACCCCTTTGTGTTCCAGTCCTCTAGATATAATTGGGCGGCACGGTGGCATAGTGGTTAGCACTGGTGCCTCACAGCGCCAGGAACCCGGGTTCGAATCCGCCCTCGGGTGACTGTCTGTGTGGAGTTTGCACATTCTCCCCGTGTCTGCGTGGGTTTCCTCCGGGTGCTCCGGTTTCCTCCCACAGTCCAAAAATGTGCGGGTTAGGTTGATTTGGCTATGATAAATTGACCCTTAGTGTTAGGGGGGGATTAAATATGTGGGGTTACGGGGATAGGATGGGATATGTTAGGGGGAATTAAATACGTGGGGTTACGGGGATAGGGTGGGATATGTGTCGGTGCAGGCTCGATGGGGATTCTGTGTGAGAAAGCAGGGACAGGGTACTGGATTTGGATGATCAGCCATGATCGTATTGAATGGCGGAGCAGGCTCGACGGGCCGAATGGCCTACTCCTGCTCCTAGTTTCTATGTTTCTATGTTTCTATGTTTCTATAAAGCCCAGCATTCCAGTAGCCTTTCTGATTATTTTCTGTACCCGTCCATGACATTTTAATGATCTATGTACATGGATCCCTAAGTCTCTTTGGACCTCCACTGTTTCTAGCTTTTCAGCACTATGTTATGAGTTACGTATTTCAACTAAGCTGCTGGAGGGACCCCACGTGGAGGGAAGGCAGGAAACTTAGAGGGAGAGCAAATTCACGTCATTCTCACACTTTCCTGACGTCACTTACAGTGTGACCTCAGTAGGGCAGGTTCATTCCCTTGACTGGACAATGGTGTATAATGTGGAACAGAGTCAAACAGGAGAAATAAAAGTAAATTGTGACCCATGGTGCCTCACGAGAAAGATCACCACATTTTAACCGGGGGCCTTAGGAATGTTTTACCTGAATTTTATTAGACCATTAACTCATTTTAATTTCTCTCATTTTAATTTGGGTGTCATTGTTTAATAAATTAAATGTGTACATTACAAGAAAACTGTATTTTTTCTGTAATGGTTTCTAATCTTTTGAGCGCTAATTTTGGATTTTCTTCGATGCCGTGGTTTAGGTCCATGTCCTGTATCGGAAGCAGGTGCAGATGGGAATGCGAATTGGTTTGATCCGATGACTGCTGTCAGCAGATTCTCATGCAGAGGTCACATCTGCACACCATCGCAGCACGTGATCTATGGCCAATACTTTAATTTTCATAGATATCTTGTTTCTACCACAACAAGTGAAAAATGGCTCCGATATCAGGGTGAACCAGGGATAGAATGACTTTCTCCCCTTGACTATACAAAGTAGCAGACCTGTACAAACATCTACCCTCTTTGCCATCTGTTTGGTGTAACCCACATGTGTTAGCAAAGGTCACATGGTTCATAAATGGTGTCAGCCGTGGCTGAGTTGGCAGCTCCAGGGACTTGAGCACAAAATCTAGGCTGACACTCCAGTGCAGTGCTGAGGGAGTGCTGCACTGTCAGAGGTGCCGTCTTTTGGATGAGACGTTGAACCGATACCCCGTCTGCTCTCCCAGGTGGACGTAAGAGATCCCATGGCACTATTTAAAAGAAGGGCAGGGGAGTTATCCCTGGTGTCATGGCCAATATTTAACCCTCAATCAAATCACTAAAAAAAAAACAGATTATCTGGTCATTATCACATATGCTGTGCGCAAATTGGCTGCCACGTTTCCTACATTACAACAGTGACTACACTTCAAAAGTACTTCATTGGCTTTAAAACGTTTTAGAACGTCCTGAGGTCGTGAAAGGCGCTATACAAATGCAAGTCTTTCTTTTTTGCTTCCTTAAATTAATCTTCATTTACCTACAATTTGATGGCTTACAATACAGCCAGTGGTAGAAACATAAATAGGAATAGGAACATAGGAACAGGAGTAGGTCATTAAACCTCAAGCCTTTTCTATCATTCAATTCGATCATGGCTGACACTACACTTATAATTCAGTGGTAATTTATTTTGCACATATTTACTGCCATTAGTGACTCAGTGACTCTATGCAGGCTGGGTTCTCCCTCGGCTTTCCTTTATGTATTATTATCGATATATAAAATTTGCTGCCAAAACTTTAAGTTGCAGTTTGACAACTTTACCATTAGGACTGCTGTGACCAGTTGGGTAAAACAAATCCATGTGATCTCGGCATATTTAACACTTGGAAGAAACTTTTTTTTTGCTCCAATTTCTGATGTCACTTAGCCCCAGGAAAGGATGCCCATTTCCCGCCCTCAAATATTTGAACGGATTGTGTCCCTTCTGTAAGCTTTGACTTCCCACAGGGATTCACAGCTACTCAGTACTTTCGGTGTCAGCTGTGGCTCAGTGGGTAGCACACTCGCCTGAGTCAGAAGGTCGTGGGTTCAATTCCCACTCCAGGGCTGACACTCCAGTGCAGTGCTGAGGGAGTGCTGTACTGTCAGAGGTGCCGTCTTTCAGGTGAGACGTTAAACCAAGGTCCCGTCTGCCCTCTCAGGTAGATGTAAAAGATCCCATGGCACTATTTCAAAGAAGAATAGGGGAGTTATCCCCGGTGTCCTGGCCAATATTTATCCCTCAACCAACATAACAAAAACAGATAATCTGGTCATTATCACATTGCTGTTTGTGGGACCTTGCTGTGCGCAAATTAGCTGCCACGTTTCCCACATTACAACAGTGACTCCACTTCAAAAGTACTTCATTGGCTGTAAAGTGCTTTGAGACGTCCGGTGGTCATGAAAGGCGCTATGTAAATGCAAGTCTTTCTTTCTTTTTATTCCTTACAGGAAATTGCAATGATATTCCTGCCTTCCTTAAGGATCTTCTTGTTTCTGGGAATGAATGTCTGTGATGGGCTTGCCGCAGCGCTATTTATTCCTGGGACAAGATGGGAAGGACACTCCCATTGCTCGTAGCGTTTTTCTGTAACACGTTTGATCCTTGGAATGTGGTTGATATTCTCATTTATCTCAGCAATTCTCCGTGACACTGTCCTTCATCACAATTCATCTCATGACTCAAGTTTTGTAAGGGGTGTTAGTGACATTTTCACTTTTCCTTAGTGTTTGCAACCAGACTTGTTTCATGCAAGGGTTACTTGAATCATAGGAACAGGAGTGGGCCATTCCGCCCCTCGAGCCTGTTCTACCATTCAATGAGAGATCCTGGCTGATCTGTATCTTAACTCCATCCACTTGCCTTGGTTCCGTAACCCTTAATAACCTTACTTAACAAAAAGGTTTGCTGCAATGCTGTTATTTATCAAGAACATTAGGAAAGTCAAAGACAAAGACCATCTAATCTGCTTTAGCTCATCCCCCCCCAGTCTCTCCCAACCTAGCATCACACTGCCTTCTGTTGCCAAGGCCCTAAGCTCTGAAATTCCCTGCCTAAACCTCTCCACCTCTCTACCTCTCTTTCCTCCTTTAAGACGCTCCTTAAAACCTACCTCTTTGACCAAGCTTTTGGTCACCTGCCCTAATTTTTCCTTATGTGGCTCGGTGTCAAATTTTTTTTGTCTTTTAATACTCCTGTGAAGCCCCTTGGGACATTTTACTGCGTCAAAGGCGCTATACAAATACAAGTTGTTGTTGTTGCATGTTGCATGTGTCCAAAGCCAATATTTCTACTACCTAGCCTGGAAGATTTGGCTGCACTCGATGGAGCTTTTAGTCATGTTATCTCAGCTGATTTTTGAGCAAAACAGCTGTGCAACACCTGCTCCCCATTAAATGGTAGTGGAAACATATCCAATGCACATCAGGTGTCAGCTTGGCTCCGTTGGGAGCACTCTTATCTCAGAGGCAGACGAATGTGGCTTTAAGTCCCACTTCAGTTCTTGAGAATATAATCTGGGTGATACTCCAGTATGTTACTGAGGAATACTCTATTGTTGAAGGTGTTTGTCATTTAATCAAGGTCTTGGTTCAGCAGGTTAAAGATCCCATGGTATTACTTGAAGAAGAATAGCGAGGTGTCCGAGCCAAAATCCTTCCCGCAGCCACAAACACAGTTTAACTGGTCATTCACCTCATGGCTGTTTGTGGGTGGGATCCCACTGTGCACAAAGTGACTGCTGTGTCTGTCTGCGGACCCACAGTCACTGTACATCACTGATGGTGAAGCGGTTTGAGATATTTCTAAGAGAAGTGATAAAGTCCGACACACCTGCAAGCCTGACTTTCTGCATGATTTTTCCAGCTTTAGCGAGCTGTCAAACAACAAACTGAGTTGTGAGTAACGTCAATATGTTTTTCTCTTCAGGGCCTTCACTGTAGATTCTTGGGGGGAGAAATTGAGTAGCTTTAGCAGTGACGAAAAAGTAGCGGCGGGCGCTACGCCAGTGAATCCGACGCGAACTTCGGGATTAGCGCTCCAGGAAGGAAGTGGAGCGCTAAATCAAACGCTACCACTTCCCTTGGAGCGCTAAAGTTCGGCAAGAGGAGCGGTAGCGGTGCAGCGCTGCCCAATGTCGAGAGCAGTGCTGCCGGGAACGGAGGCTCCTTCCCTCCCTTAAAGGCTCTGCATTAAATCGATGTCCCTCGTCACCGACGGCAGCCGCGATCCGCGACGATCAGCCCCAAGCACTCTAACAGAGCGCAGGGCTGATCAATCGCGGCGCAGGAAAAAGTTGAAAAAACAACCTAAGGGGTGAAAACAAATTTTTCATTGACACAAGCGGCCTTACCTTTAAATACCGCTCCCCATGCGGCCGACCTCCCGAACAACGCCTCCTGCAGCTGCCGGTGTTTTCGCCCGGCGATGCTGCAGGGGGGTGGAACTGAAGTTCAGATCCGGGGGCGCTACCGGGGCGCTGCGCAGCCGGATGACGTCACAATCTCCGGGCGCAGGAGATCGTGGCGCGAGTGATTACCGCCGCCACAAACCTCCACATCAATTTCGCTGCGCCCGGTCGCAAAGCCGGTAGCGCCCCATTAACGCCCCCCGGAGGCGCTAATGGGAGGTGCAAAGGAGGCCAATTTCTCCCCCTTGCACTTTCTTACAGACCTTTTGTGGCTTCTTCTAGTTATTTGCTGTTGCACTAGGAAGCTTCTAACCCGCACCGGAAGTGTATCTTATTCCACTTTGTGGATACTTTCCAAAGATTTAACTCAAGTAACAGCAAACATTTCTCAAGGTGAGTCTTAAAAACGTCTTACTGATCCAACAGAGAGAGACTGTTAGAGATATTCTATGGCACTGATCCTGACCCTTCAGTCTTCTATGCACTATGAAAGAGAAGAATGGGAAAAGAGGCATAAAGATCAAACTGTTCAAAAAACTGATGTGCTTTTATCCAGATTCACACAGAAAATCATTGGCATTTAAAGAATTTGAAATACTTGCAACTCTGATTTATATGAACAGGTAGTGACTATCCTAATGGAAGTACTCCTTGTTCTGTTAAATTTGTTTCTAATCCTTTATGGCTGCAGAGAGTGAGAGATGAGGTGATAACTTAAGCTGCATCGTAAATCTTCTGTACAAAGGGCTAGGGCTTTGGTTGATGTTTCACTCAATCTTCAGTTAGAGCTTCCATTCTTTACATTGAACAAATATTTTCTGACAAAAATTCAACACTCCCACATCCAACATTTGATTTAAGTTACTTTCAGGGTAGTCATTGATAACTGGACTCCTGGCTTCCACCAATATTCAAACCCAACTCTCCTCAATGGCCAAGTTTTGACAGTCCTTGGCTAAACTTGCATGAGCTAAACATGAACCAAAGCCCTAGCCCCTTGGCTATACTTGCATTGGAGGCAGTTCAGAGAAGGTTCACGAGGTTAATTCCAGAAATGAGGGGGTTGACTTATGAAGAAAGGTTGAGCAGGTTGGGCCTATACTCATCGGAATTTAGAAGAATGAGAGGTGATCTTATTGAAACATATAAGATCTGAGGGGGCTCGACAAGGTAGATGCAGAGAGGATGTTTCCCCTCGTGGGGAAATCTAGAACTCGGGGGCACAGTTTCAGAATAAAGGGTCGCCCTTTTAGAACTGAGATGAGGAGGAATTTCTTCCCTCAGAGGGTCGTAAATCTGTGGAATTCTCTGCCCCAGAGAGCCGTGGAGGCTGGGTCATTAAATATATTTCAGGTGGAGATAGACAAATTTTTGCAAGATAGGGGAGTGAAGGGTTATGGGGAGCGGGCAGGGAAGTGGCTTTGAGCCCAAGATCAGCCATGATCTTATTGAATGGCGGAGCAGGCTCGAGGGGCCAAGTGGCCTATTCCTGCTCCTATTTCTTATGTTCTTATGTAAACCAGGTCGAGCAGACACATGACAGTAATGGAACACGCCATCTTATATGGGGAAGAGATGACTCATCCGATCCCGTCCAGCCAAGCACAAAGTGCCACTACAATAAGACCACAAGATGATTACAGATGAGGAAGGCCATTCACCATCTGAGTGCGTCCACCCAGAAAGATTGTGGCGTCTCCCCATTGCAGCATTGAGTTGTTGTAAATGCTCCTAATAGTTTTCATCTCCAGTATTCTTCCCTACAAGTCCATTCCAGGTGTTGATCATGCTTTGTGTCAAGAACTTTCCGATATCAGTCTGAAATTTGCCGTTTACCAGTTTGAACCTGTATCCCCTGGTTCTACTCTCACATTTTAATTGAAAGTATTTTTCCAGATTTACCTTTCCCACACCATTTATTACCTTAAATACCTCTAGAAGATCACCTCTCAGACCCCTTCTTTCATGACTGAAAGGTCCCAGTTTCTCCAGTCAAAGAGTACTACTGGCATGTGTGTCCAAACTGCAGCTTGCGGGCTGCATTCAGCCCATAAGCTCTCGAAAATTACCCCTTCGCAGTTCAGCCAACTCAGTCCTAATTATTACTTGTTGTTTTACCCTGTTTTAAGTTGGCCCGTGCGCCTGGAGGTTTGGGAAAGGCTGTTCTCAGTGCTGTTGCCTCTCTGGTGGATAAAGCCGAAGTCAGAACACCAAGTTCTGTTCCTATCAGCAATTTCAGATCTATGCAAATTAATGCAAACATTGATACATTATAGCATCGGAACAGCAGTCAGCCATTCAGCCCTTCGAGCCGGTTTTGCCATTTAATCAGATCATGGCTGACCTGTACCTCAAATACATTTACCCTCCTTTTAACCATTTCACTTGATACCCTAACCGAATAAAAAGCTGTCCATTTCAGTCCTGAAATTTCAATTGACCCCCTGCATCCACAACCTTTTGGGGAAAGGGAATCCCATTATTTTCTCCATTGCTATTTTCTTACTTATATTAAATCAAATAATTTCCTCCCTTTGACTTATTTTTAGGTTCCCTTGTACCGCTGTTATTTTGTCCTCTTCCCCTACAGTAAAATGGATACAAAGCATTCATTTAACAAGTCTTCTATTTCCTTATTGTCCATTATAGTCTTACCTGCATCTGTCTTTAATGGGCCCACATCCCCCTTTACCATATTCTTTTTCTTAACATATTTATAAAAACGCTTACTACAGGAAACTCTCGTTTAAATGGCACCTAAATATCCAGAATTCTCTATTAACTGGCAAAATTCATACTCCGAAAACACCATCTCAATAACCGTTTTGTTTTATTGTTAAGTAATTAAAGAGTTATGGATTATCCTCAACTGGCAGTGATGTCCTTAATCAAGCATCTTCCACCATCCATTTAACACAACATTCTGTCGGTGAGTGCCCAATTCCTGTATACTGCACATTTCTTGATTTTTTAACTTTTGTTTGTTAAAAATAGCCTCGGTAGATAACCCTCTCCGTCATCCGGAATTTTTAATCAACCGGCACCATCCCGGTCCCGTCAGTGCCGGATACCAAAGAGTTTCCTGTATTAGCTTTGATATCCCTTGCAAGTTTTTTGCCCTAGTCCCTTTTTTGCTTTCTTTGTATCCCTTTGTTGCTTGTTACAGACTTTCCCAGTCTGCTGGATTGCCGCTTCTCCTCACACTTGTGTACTCCCTTTTCTTTTCGCTTGATACTGCCTCTTACCTCGTTTGTTGGCCATGGTTGCTGAACTGCACGAGTGGAGCTTTTGCCTTTTCGAGGTACGCACTGGCTTGGGATTGTACCAAACACCTCGTTGAAAGCGTCCCACTGTTTGTCTGCAGGATATAAACTTTCTATGTGTTCCTTGTGGCTCCAAGGTAAGTGACCCATTTGGACAAAAAGCTTGCAAGCCTCTAGCAAATGAAAATGCGCGCAGCATGGAGTGCTTGGTTGATTGAGTTTGGACGCTCCCTGGAGCCAACAACAGGGATAGAGGAATGGGATTTGCAGGTTGTATTAGCACTGTGCGGCACAGCACCCCCTCAACCTAACAACTAAAGTGCCATTGCTTTCCTTCTTCATGATTACATGCCTGGTGAAGACATTATCCTTTTGAACTTTTCCTATGCTATTCAAGATTGTTTTCCTCCCTGGCGCACGTTAAACTATATGTTACTGTTTAGAGGCACAAAGAGTACCTCACCCCATCAAATAGAAACATTTTAAAAAAAAGTTTTTTGAGGTCTGTGGAGGGAGCGAGCTTGATGACTCAAATCTCTTTCTTGCTTGGTGCTTTCTTCTGGTCAATCAAGGCGGCGTGCAGCAGGATATAATGAAACTGATTAATAATTGGCTACTTTCAGGCTTGGGCTGATAAGTGGCAGGTAACATTCGCGCCACAGAAGTGCCAGGCAATGAGTATCTCCAACAAGCGAGAGTCTAACCACCGCCCCTTGACATTCAACGGCATTACCATCGCTGAATCCCCCACCATCAACATCCTGGGGGTCACCTTTGACCAGAAACTTAACTGGACCAGCCACATAAATACTGTGGCAACAAGAGCAGGTCAGAGGCTAGGTATTTTGCGGCAAGTGTCTCACCTCCTGACTCCCCAAAGCCTTTCCACCATCTACAAGGCACAAGTCAGGAGTGTGATGGAATACTCTCCACTTGCCTGGATGAGTGCAGCTCCAACAACACTCAAGAAGCTCAACACCATCCAGGACAAAGCAGCCCGCTTGATCGGCACCCCATCCACCACCTTAAACATTCACTCCCTCCACCACCGGCGTACCGTGGCTGCAGTGTGTACCATCTACAAGATGCACTGCAGCAACTCGTCAAGGCTTCTTCGGCAGCACCTCCCAAACCCGCGACCTCTTCCACCTAGAAGGACAAGGTCAGCAGGCGCATGGGAACACCACCACCTCCAAGTTCCCCTCCAAGTCACACAGCATCCTGACTTGGAAGTATATCGCCGATCCTTCATCGTTGCTGGGTCAAAATCCTGGAACTCCCTACCTAACAGCACTGTGGGAGTACCATCACCACACGGACTGCAGCAGTTCAAGAAGGCGGTTCACCACCACCTTCTCAAGGGCAATTAGGGATGGGCAATAAATGCAGGCATTGCCAGCGATCCCATAAACGAATAAAAAAAAACTTAGACATCAGGAAAGGAGACCCAAGCGTAACATACCTTGGCAAACCATTCTGGTATTTATCAGAACTCACACTGAACTAGATTGATTCCTATGAGGAGAGATTGAGTAGAATGGGCCTATACTCTCTGGAGTTTAGAAGGATGAGAGGTGATCGCATTGAAACATATAAGATTCTGAAGGGGATTGACAGGGTAGATGCTGAGAGGTTGTTTCCCCTGGCTGAAGAGTCTAGAACTAAGGGTCATAGTCTCAGGATAAGGGGTCGGCCATTTAAGACTGAGATGAGGAGGAATTTCGTCACCTAGAGGGTTGTGAATCTTTGGAATTCTCTGCCCCAAAGGGCTGTGGTTGCTGAATCATTGAGTATAGTTAGGATAGCGGGCTTCCCCATGGTGCAGGGTGCCATTGACTGCACCCATGTGGCTTTGCGGGCACCGTATAACAATTTGAGACCTTCCATAACCACAAAGACTACCACTCACTTAATGTGCAGTTGGTTTGCGACCACAGACAGGGAATCCTTAATGTCAATGTCCGCTATCCTGGCAGCAGCCACGATGCCTTCATCCTGCGCCAGACCGGTGTGCCAGCACTCTTCCAGCCACCACGTCGAACTCGAGGGGGGCTGCTCGGAGACAAGGGCTAGCCACTCTCCACCTGGCTCATGACTCTCCTCCGCAACCCCAACACTTTTGCCCAGCACTGATGTAATGATAGCCATGCTGCCACCAGGAACATCATCGAGCAGACCATCGGCTTATTGAAGCAACAGTTCCGCTGCCTTGACCGCTCGGAAGGAGCCCTCCAGTACTCGCCAGAGCGGGTGTCCCATTTCGTGGTGGTCCGCTGCATGCTCCACAACTTGGCCATCATGAGTGCAGTCCTTCCCAGCAGGGGTTGCGGGACCACCTCAGCAGGAGAACAAGGCAGATGAGGAGGAAGATGAGGAGGAAGAGGATGAGGAGGAGCAGGAGGAACAGGAGAGAGGGAGGAGGCAGCGAGACAATCGGCCTTCTGGATGGGCTGTTCGTGACCGGCTCATCGGAGTTCGATTCACATGAATGAAATCCCAGATCCCCGTAGCTCACCACATCCCCATCATGCAATCCCTGTCTCATGGTGTATCACAGCGTCCTCCTGGGCGCAAAGGTGAAATGAGAGAGACCACAAAATATTCCTGAGACCATTAATACATTTATCTATAAACATATCACACATATCACATGAATTCTAATAACTAATGGCCCTTGTGCCTGCCATAGTTGAATAGCGGTCATTGAGTGTTGCTAGTTAGAGATTGTTGGTGGGTGAGTGCTGGGGGTGTGGTGCTTTGGGCAGTGTGTGAAGATTGTGGTGCAGATGGTGGTTTGGAGCATTTGTTGAAGCATTCACTCACCCTGACCACCCAAGTAAGGTCGTTAAATTTCTTCCTGCACTGTGTGTGGGTCCTGGGGACCACAGTGCTGCCCGAGATGGGCTGCGCTACCTCCCTCCACATAGTGCGGAAGACTTGTGGTGAGGGCCTCCTGCCACTTGTCAGGTAGAGCAACGTCCTCTGTCTCCAATGCTTCATTGGAGAAACTGCGGGCTCTCTCCCTGGGGCATGGACCTGCCATGAGCACACCTGGTTCAGTCCTCCAGCTCCTTCTCCTTGTTCTGCTTCTGTTTGCTGAGGCCGCTGCACAGCCAGCAATGCTGAGAATGAGGTGCTGCAGCATCAATGAACCTCCCCTTTAAGTAGTGAAAAAAGCCTGTGGCAATGATGAGTTACGATTAGACTGCACCTGATATTGGTCCACCCTTTCAGTCTAACGCCAATGAGCTTGGGTTTTAAGACTTGATTTAGGACTCCAATCATTTTATTGAGCAGTGAGGATGAATTTTGCGTGCAGTCTAAAGCATTTGCACCTGGTGTTAAATCTTGAACTTTTCTACTGACACCGCCCATTCCTTGGCTATAACGAATTTCTAGCCCACAATCTTTGGCTCCTGCCGCAAACTCCATTCCCTCACCACCGATGCCATCCCCTTCCCTGGTCACTGGCTCTGGCTGAACCAGACTGTTCGCAACTTCGGCATCTTATTTGACCTGGAGCAGATCTTCTAACCCCATATCCTCTCCATCACCAAGACCACCTATTTTGACCTGTAATATCATTTGTCTCCACCCCTGCCTCAGCCCATCTATTTTTAAAAAACATTTATTCGCTTATGGGATCAGGGTGTCGCTGGCAAGACCAGCATTTATTGCCCATCCCTAATTGCCCTTGAGAAGTTGGTGAGCCGCCTTCTTGAACCGCTGCAGTCCGTGTGGTGAAGGTACTCTCACAGTGCTGTTAGGGAGGGAGTTCCAGGATTTTGACCCAGCGACGATGAAGGATCGTCCGATATACTTCTAAGTCAGGATGTTGTGTGACTTGGAGGGGAACTTGGAGGTGGTGGTGTTCCCATGCGCCTGCTGCCCTTGTCCTTCTAGGTGGAAGAAGTCGTGGGTTTGGGAGGTGCTGCCGAAGAAGCCTTGGCGAGTTGCTGCAGTGTATCTTGTAGATGGTACACACTGCAGCCACGGTACGCCGGTGGTGGAGGGAGTGAATGTTTAAGGTGGTGGATGGGGTGCCAATCAAATGGGCTGCTTTGTTCTGGACGGTGTCGAGCTTCTTGAGTGTTGTTGCATCTGCACTCATCCAGGCAAGTGAAGAGTATTCCATCACACTCCTGACTTGTGGCTTGTAGATGGTGGAAAGGCTTTGGGGAGTCAGGAGGTGAGACACTCGCCGCAGAATACCTAGCCTCTGACCTGCTCTTGTTGCCACAGTATTTATGTGGCTGGTCCAGTTAAGTTTCTGGTCAATGGTGACCCCCAGGATGTTGATGGTGGGGCATTCGGCGATGGTAATGCCGTTGAATGTCATGGGGAGGTGGTTAGACTCTCGCTTGTTGGAGATAGTCATTGCCTGGCACGAATGTTACCTGCCACTTATCAGCCCAAGTCTAAACGCCGTCTAGGTCTTGTTGCATGCGGGCGTGGACTGCTTCATTATCTGAGGGGTTGTGAATGGCGCCGAACACTGTGCAGTCATCAGCAAACATCCCCATTTCCATTTCCATCCCCAGGGCCACTCCTGCCCGACTGTATAACACTGTGCCGCCACCCCTGGTGGGTCTGTCCTGCCGGTGGGACAGGACCTATCCAGGGATGGTGATGGAGGAGTTTGGGACATTGCCTGAAAGGTATGATTCTGTGAGTTTGACTATGCCAAGCTGTTGCTTGACTTGTCTGTGCGACAGCTCTCCCAATTTTGGCACAAGTCCCCAGATGTTGGTGAGGAGGACTTTGCAGGGTTGACTGGGCTGGGTGTGCCGTTGCCGTGTCCGTAGCCGGTGCCGAGTGGTCCGTCTGGTTTCATTCTTAATGGGCCAGAAATTCGGGTCTCCACGGGTGAGTACGCGCTGGATACTCACCCGTAGACCCAACGAAAGTGCCGGTTTCGCGCATGCACTGCGCATGCGCTGGAAACCGGAACTTCCGTTCCCCTGAAGGAAGGGGTTCAGAGGTCGAACACGTGCGCCGGAGAGGCAGCGCGCACGCAGCGAACTTCGTTTTTTTTTCAGGTTTCTCCGTGAGGGTAAGTACGGAGAAGCTGCGCAGGAAAAAAGGAGGCGCAAGGCCAGCTTTTAACAAGGTAAGTGGTGAATTAAGTACAATTTAAACATTTTTTCAACAGGTTTATCTTTTTTACATACTTTAAAGAAAGGTAAGTTTATTTTTAGCACCGTTAAAAAGTGTAATTAATTTTTTCAAAAATTTAAATTTTTGTTTAAAATAGTTAATTTATGTAATTTATAGTTATTTTAAAAATGTGATCTTTAAAAAAAAATGTATTTGAAGTTTTAGTGAGGTTTTGGGGCCAATCTCTATTCATAGATTTGACAGGTCTTCCTGTCAAAATCTATGAATGAAGATTCCCTTCTCCGATTGGCTCTCCATGGCCCACGTGATCCCAGAGGACGTTTCGAACTAACTGCGCCCCTGGGATACGCGAGCACTGCGCGCCGGCAGCTGCAGGAGGCCCAGGAGCCGAATTCCACGCGAGCCCGAAGCACAACGGCAGGCGCGGTGGGCAGGTACGCGCGCGATTCTTGCACCCGCGGGAAGCCGGAGAGCCGAATTTCTGGCCCATTTATGTTTCGTAGCAGTTAGTTATTGAGTGGCTTGCTCGGCCATTTCAGAGGGCAGCTAAGAGT
Organism: Squalus acanthias; assembly: GCA_030390025.1. Classification (NCBI taxonomy): domain Eukaryota; kingdom Metazoa; phylum Chordata; class Chondrichthyes; order Squaliformes; family Squalidae; genus Squalus; species Squalus acanthias. The sequence continues at coordinate 15,580,619 of CM059429.1, forward strand.
CAACCACATTGCTGTGGGTCTGGAGTCACATATAGGCCAGACCGGATAAGGACGGCAGATTTCCTTCCCTAAAGGACATTAGTGAACCAGATGGGTTTTTACGACAATCCAATAGTTTCATGGTCACCATTACTGATACTGGTAATTATTCCAGACTTATTTAATTAACTGAATTTAAATTCCTCAGCTGCCGTGGTGGGATTTGAACTCACGTCTCTGGATCATTAGTCCAGGCCTCTGGATTACTGGCCCAGTGACATTACCACTACACTAATGTTCTGCTGAAACCCTCATTTATGCTTTTATTACCTCCAAACTTGACTATTCCAATGCTCTCCCATCTTCCACCCTCTATAAACTTGAGCTCACCTAAAACTCTTCTGCCCGTATCCTAACTCGCGACAAGTCCCGGTCACCCATCACCCCATCAGTGCCTTGATTTTAAAACTCCCATCCTCGTCTTCAAATCTCTCCATGGCCTCACCCCGCTGTATCTTCCTCCAGCCCGACAGCTCTCCAAGAACGCCATGTTTCTCCAACTCTGGCCTCTTGCGCATCCTCCACTCCCTCCGGCCCATCATTGGCAGCCATACCTTCGGCCATCTAGGCCCTGAGCTCTGGAGTTCCCTCCCTGAGCCCTTCCGCTTCTCCTCCTTTAAGATCGTCTTTAAAACCTACCTCTTTAACCAAGCTTTTAGTCACCCATCCCAATGTCTCCTTCCTCGGCTCAGTTGCAATTTTTGTCTGATCTCGCTCCAGTGAAGCCGCCTTGGGATATTTTCCTCGGTTAAAGGCGCTATGTAAATGGCAGTTGTTGTCGAGTGATTGCATTGCTTTCGGCTTGTTTTGGTTTCTAAGTGCAAGTGCCTGTGCATTATTTAGCATCATTGGGTGATGACAGTAACACTGCAGGATTAATGGCTTGTGATTCTATCACTGCAAGTTTATGCTACATTAGCTTTTTGCTGGTTTTAAATAACAGACTCATGGGAGGGGGGGGAGGGGAAAAATTCGGTTGGTTAGCGCCTCCCGTTAGCGCCTCCGGGGGGGGGGCGGTAACGGGGCGCTAACGACTTACCGCCCGTGCGCGGCGATTTTAACGCCGCCCGTGAAATTCAACTACCGCCACGATCCCCTGCGCCGGAGATCGTGATGTCATCCAAGCGCACATCGCCCCGGTAGCGCCCCGGACCGGAAATTGATTCTCGCGGGGGACGGTTTTCAGTCGGCTGGGAGCTGGGGGAGCACTATTTAAAGGCGGGCACTTCCTGTTTTTTCCTGTCGGCAATCAATTCTGCCTTCGCACAGTGACAGAAGCAGAGAGGCGTTTGGAGAGTTTGACGGTTTCCTACTTGAAGGAGTTTTGTTCGTCAGCAAACCTTAGCAGGTTGCATTTCTCTTACGTTTGGTACGGCAACATTTACAAGAGTTAATGGGGGCTGTACTAGCACGGGGCCTCGCCCTCCAGCTGAACCGTCGGAGGCAGAGGAGGCGGAGAGAGAGATTGGAAAACGTGGCCAGAGGGAGGTGGGCCAACTAGGCTCTCAACAGGAGACCTTACCCTCCCAGGGTATTCTGGGAGCAGTTCTCATACATTCATCTGTCAGAGGAGCAGAGCCTTAGCAGGCTCCGCTTCAGCAAGGAGGTGGTCACCGAGCTCTGCCACCTCCTGCAGCCAGAGCTCCAGCCTCAGCTCAGGACCAGGATGACCTCAGTTGGGTGGTCAAGGTGAGTACATGCTTCAGCAGCTCCTACATACCAGCATTTGAACCTCAGTCTGTGCACACTGCGCACAGAACCACCACTCACCCACCAAACATCTTCACCTACTCAAACTCACATCCACATCTCACACCTTGCCTACAATCACAGCTATTCAACGACGCCAGGCATATCTCCCAAACACATAGCTGGACATTGACTCAAACAAATTTGTTTCTCTTGCAGGCCAAGATGGCCCACAATAGGAGGGAGCAGCAGAGAACAGGCGGGGGTGATGCGCAGCTCCAGCAGCTTTCAGACCTGAAGGAGCCAGTGCTGCAGGTGGTGGGCGCCATGGCCATCGGTGACGTCGACCCCGTTGGGGGCAAAAACGGTATCTTCAGCCCCTCTCCTTCTCTCATCCCACTTCCCCCATGAGGGATGGGGGAATGACTAAAAATCGGAAAGGCCTCTCAAAATGGGATTATAGAGGCTATTAAGTGGTTGTTAAGGGCCTTAAGGGCCTATCCCACCTCTTGGAGGCGGGATGGAAAGGGGGTCAGAAAACACGCTTTTGGGAAAATTGCTCGGAGGCGGGATGGAGGCGGGATCAGGCCCACCCGCCATTTTTGGCGATTTTAACAACTCACACGCCTCCAATCCCACCTCCTCGGGCCTGGCAAAATCGAGCCCCGAGTCTCAGACTGCTCTCATGCAGTCTCAGCTTGATGCCACAAAAGATCTGACTGCTGCCATCGTCACTGGGTCCACCACAGTCCACCGGGGGTAGCAACGGTGTCATAGCAGGCCACCAGTCTGTGCTCCAGCAGATTGCTAGGGATGCTGAGGTGCTGTCCCGGGGGAGTGGCAGTGGGTCAGTGGAGCAGGAACCTGCTGTCCTCTCTCAGGATGACAGCATTCCTGATCCCACCACTGCCACTCTGCCATTGCACTTGTTGCTGCCGGTCATCCAGCCAGCCCAGACTGCCGCCGCTCATCCTGAGGTGGTGCAGTGTGCAGCCGGGCCTTCCAGGCCCAGAGATGCTCGAGGGCGTCCTGCAAGGCCATCTGTAGTCTCTGGCACTGACACTCAGCAGACTTCCACCAGCCCTGCTGCAACCACTGGGGAGACACTATGGAGGAACACTAGATTAGGAAAGGGGACTGTAAAGAGGGGAGGCAAGGGTTTGCACAAGGGTGATTAGTCAATATTGTTGTTGTATATATGTGGTTAATGGTTGTTGATAAATTTATTACTGGAATGTTGTAGATTTGGTGCTGTGTCTCATTTCAGTTCTGGGGTGTGGTATGGAATCACAGAGTGATGGAATGATGGCGACGTGCTCAGCAACCAGAAAGAGGACTCGAAGTCACTGGAAACAAAGTCTGATGAGGTGGTCACGGACCGACCTTACAGAACTCCGATTGAGTGGCTGCCTCCTCCGTCGCTGTTGTTCGTCCTCCTGTTCCTCCTGCTCCTTGTCCTCCTCCTCCTCCTCCTGAGGTGGTGGAGTTATGCCTGGTGGCAATGGCTGCGCCCTCATAATGGCCAAGTTGTGCAGCAGACGACAACGAAAAGGGACACCCGCTCAGCCGAGTACTGGAGGGCTCCTCCCGAGCGGTCAAGGCAGTGGAACCGTTGCTTGAGCACTCCGATGGTCTGCTCAATGATGTTCCTGGTGGCAGCATGGCTCTCATTATTTGAGTGCTGGGCACAAGTGCTGGGGTTGCGGAGGGGAGTCATGAGCCAGGTGGAGAGCGGATAGCCCTTGTCTCCCAGCAGGCAGCTGCAAGCTTGATGTGGTGGCTGGAACAGAGCTGGCACACTGGTCTGGCGCAGGATGAAGGCATCGTGGCTGCTGCCGGGATAGCGGGCATTGACGGTCAGGCTTCACCGTGTGTGGTCGCACACCAACTGCACATTAAGTGAGTGGTAGTCTTTGTGGTTACGGAATACCTCTGGATTGTGATGTGGTGCCCGCTATCCTGGCAAAGCCACATGCACGCTCGTGCTGCTTCTCTCTGGTCATGGGGAAGGAAATGTAGCCCCTTTCCTTCTGTAGAGAGCATCTGTGACCTCGCGGATGCAGCAATGGCCGGCAAACTCTAAGATGTTGGAGATGTCGCCTGTCACCTGTCGCACACTGGAATGATCCGCTGGCGTAGAAATTGAGGGCAACGGTGACCTTGACTGCCACTGAGAGAGCCGTGGTGGTCCTGATCTCAGGCTCGAGGTCTGGCTGCAGGAGGTGGCAGAGCTCTGTGACCACGTCCTTGCTGAAGCGGAGCCTTCTAACACACTGGTCCTCAGTGACATTCATGTAATAGAACAGCTGCCGGAATACCCTGGGTGGGTAAGGCCTCCTGTTGAGAGCCCTGTTGGCCCCCCTACCTCTGGCCACATTTTGCACTCTTTCTCTGCGCCTCAGTTGCCTCCAACGTTGACGCTGGACGACGAGGTCCAGTGCCAGTACAGCCCCCATGAAAGATCCAAATAATGCCCTTTCAAATCCCCCCTCAATGAAACTGAAGAATCTTCCAGGACACTTGTTAAGATGCAAAACGCTGAAATCGGTCAAAAGGCCTCTTTGCCTGTGTGCAACTAACAACGCAGCATTGTTGGCCAATGAAAACTAAACCGGATGTGGACGCCTTTAAATGGCGCTCCTCCAGGGGACATCCGACTGAAAACCTCCTCCTCTACCTGTCGTTAATGGCAGGCGCACAAGCAGGTGGCGAGAAGGAATTTTTCATCCGGGGCGCTAAGGGGCGCTGCGCACGGCAATGACGTCACGATCTCCGGGTGCAGGAGATCGAGGCGCAACGTCTTACCGCCGCCGCAAAACTCCCGCCGAATTTAGCGGGAGGCGTTGATATCTTCTCTGTGTCTACTCTATCAAACCCTTTCATAATCTTGAAGACCTCTATCAGGTCACCCCTCAGTCTTCTCATTTCTAGAGAAAAGAGCCCCAGCTTGTTCAATCTTTCCTGATCGGTATAATCTCTCAGTTCTGGTTGCGTTGTTCCATGGTTCCATTGATTTCCATAAGAGGCAGCCAATAGAGACATAGGAACAGGAGGAGGCCATTCAGCCCCTCGAGCCTGTTCCGCCATTAAATTAAATCATGGCTGATCTGTGTCTTAACTTCATCTCCCCGCCTTGGTTCCGTAACCTTTAGTACCTTTGCCCAACAAAAATCTATCAATCTCAGTTTTGAAATTTTCAGTTGACCCCTAACCTCAACAGCTTTTTGGGGGAGAGAGTTCCAGATTTCCACTACCCTTTGTGTGAAGATGTGCTCCCTGACATCACCCCTGAAAGGCCGAGCTCTAATTTTAAGGTTATGCCCCCTTGTTCTGGACTCCCCCCACCAGAGGAAAAAGTTTCTCTCTATCTACTCTATCAAATGATTTAATCAACCTAAACACCTCAATTAGATCACCCATTAATCTTCTATACTCGAAGGATCTACAGAACAGCAGTGATACCCGCCCTGCTGTATGCCTCAGAGACATGGACCATGTACAGCAGGCACCTCAAAGCACTGGAGAGGTACCACCAACGCTGCCTCTGCAAGATCCTGCAAATCCATTGGCAGGATAGGCGCACCAACGTCAGTGTTCTCGCTCAGGCCAACATCCCCAGCATCGAAGCTTTGACCACGGTCGATCAGCTCCGATGGACAGGTCACATCGTCCGCATGCCCGATATGAGACTCCCAAAACAAGCGCTCTACTCGGAGCTCCGACGCAGCAAGAGAGCCCCAGGTGGGCAGAGGAAATGCTTCAAGGACACCCTTAAAGCCTCCTTGAAAAAGTGCAACATCCCCACCGACACCTGGGAATCCTTGGCCCAAGATCGCACAAAGTGGAGGAGAAGCATCCGGGAAGGCGCCGAACACCTCGAGTCTCTTTGCCGGGAGCAAGCGGAAGACAAGCGCAAGCAGCGCAAGGAGCGCACGTCAACCCAAGCCCCCCACCCATCAGCCCCTTCAACCACTGTCTGCCCCACCTGTGACAGAGACTGTAGGTCCCGCATTGGACTCATCAGTCACCTGACAACTCATTTTTAATGTGGAAGCAAGTCATCCTCGGTTCCGAGGGACTGCCTAAGAAGAAGAAGATACTCAAAGGAATATAAGCCTAGTCTATGCAACCTGTCATCACAATTTAACCCCTTTAGCCCTGTTATCATTCTGGTGAATCTGTGCTGCACCCCCTCCAAGGCCAATATATCCTTCCAATATATTGTCAGCCGTGGCTCAGTGGGTAGCACAGTTGCCACTGGGTCAGAAGGTTGTGGGTTCAGGTCCCACTCCAGGGACTTGAGCACATAAAGCTAGGCTGAGACTCCAGTGCAGTGCTGAGGGAGTGCTGCACTGTCAGAGGTGTCGTCTTTCGTTTGAGACATTAAACCGAGACCCCGTCTGCCCTCTCAGGTGGACATAAAAGATCCCATGGCGCTATTTCGAAGAAGAGTAGGGGAGTTATCCCCGGTGTCCTGGGGCCAATATTTATCCCTCAATCAACATCACTAAAACAGATTATCTGGTCATTACCACATTGCTGTTTGTGGGAGCTTGCTGTGTGTAAATTGGCTGCTGTGTTTCCTACATTACAACAGTGACAGTACTTCATTGGCTGTAAAGCGCTTTGAGACGTCTGGTGGTCGTGAAAGGCGCTATGTAAATGCAAGTCTTTCTTTCCTGAAATTCGATGCCCAGTGCGGAACACAGTACTCTAAATGGGGTCTAACCAGATCTTTATATAATTGAGACAATCTGCAATCCCACTATTGGGGGAGACGGTTGCGTGAAGTTGCAATCCAAGTTCAGAGCGGAGGAGAGCTGGTTTGCACATGCAGCGCCAAGCGATAAAAAGCATAATCAACTCCACTATGTGACTGGTTGATAAAAGATGCAGGACGCACTGAGGAGTGGGGAGGAGGAGCGGGTGATTCCTTTCCTATTGTCCCTCCTCCCTAAGGTGAAATGCTGGGCCCCCCCTATGGAACCACTTAGGTAGGGCAATCGCTGTGCAGGGAATGGGTCATGACCCCAAGCCCGTGTCCTACTATTCTATTGTGCAGTAATTTGTCGCTCCAATTCTGCCTCGCCACCATTTATTGGAAAAATAATATTCCACAAATTGCCAGCATCTGGGGCAGTTAGACTCAAAATAATGAATGCAATAGAAATGCAGCATTTAATGAACCTATCGCTTCTGGGCAGCAGCGATGCAGGTTTCTGTGATATTCTTTTTTTTTCTGGGCAGTCAGAGTGAAGAAATATGATTTCACAGATCATTTGCGCAGAGTTCCATCAGCGTGTTGAAGTGGGACTGGGTTTTATTGTCGCCTTCAGTCCGTCAGCCGCAAGACTGGTAATCAGCGGGGAGAGACGATGACGGAGGTTTCAGTCCCAATGCAATGTTGTTTGAAGATGAACCGCTTGGCAATACATTTGCTGAAAATGAGTGTAAATCACCAGGATGCAAGCGACCGATGCTACAATTCTGTGGGGACTTTGATGATGTTGGGAAGGAGAGTGGCAAACACTTGCATCTAAGGAGTGCGAGTAGAAAATGGCAGTAAATTGGGCATATGTCACAGCTCTTGGTGGAGGTAGTAAATATTTCAGTGTCAAAATGACCCCATAATTCACGTAACTTGGTTGCTCGCAGCTTATGAGAGGAAACATTGAACATATCTAACTCCCGAGTGCACCACATTATTCTCTCTGTGCTGTATTTATATCTGTAAATAACTTTTAGAAACACAACACATGATAGAGTATTGAGCCATCGAACAGGAACGTGTCTTTCGTGAAAGCTCCAAGTCATGCTGGGATATAAGATGTCATTTTCCGAGTTAATGCTACTGGCTTGGAGCTCCGTCCATCTAGGACTAGGGAAAGGCCAGTTCACCGCCCACAATTGGCAATCCATAAATGTTGTTATTAGCAGCGCACCCGCAGGGGGGTTCATTTAAACCTGACCCGCCCGGCGGGAAGGGGACGAGCTTGGGTCGATCGCCCGATTTACACCCCGCGTGAATTTACGCTCCGTTGACTTCAATGGAGTCGTGGCCCGAACTGAACCCGTCCCATTTCCGCCGGGCAGGTGGGATTAAAATTACGCCCACTTCTTCTTGATATACCAGCCCAATGTGTGGACGAGGAGAATTAGTCCTCTAGTGTCGCAGTCTCTTGCAGCTCTCTGGTACCTCGGCTGAGCGGCTATTCTTCATGTACGAGCCCAGACAGTAGAAGTGAACAGGCTATTCAATCATTGGAATTGGATGAGCTGCATCACACTCACGCCTAATTCTGATCTTATCCAACGTCCTCAACACACTTTCTCATCAGTGGTCACTGTACCGCAATTAGGAACAAGAACCTGGGCTGAATTGTTTAATCCCCCCCCCCAAACCCCAGGGCCATTGAGGCCAAACCAGTTGTAATGTCCCCGGGAGCAAGATCAAGGATCAAACCTGGGACCCTCCCTTTGATCTTCCCTGTAGCATCTAACTAGAGCATCAAATAACTGGAGGTGTTGGCCTTGGCACAGTGGGAGCACCTTCATGTCTGAGCCAGAGGGTTATGGGTTCAAGTCCCACTCCAGAGACTGGAATCTAGGCTGATACTTCAGTGCAGTGCTGAGGGAGTGCTGCACTATCGGTAGGTGCCGCCTTTAGGATGAGTTAAACCGAGGCCCCGACTGCTCTCTCAGGTGGACATAAAAGATCCCACATTACTATCTCCAAGAAGAGCAAGGGGGGTTCTCCCCGGTATCCTGACCAACATTTAATCCTCAACCAAATTCGCTGTGTGCAAATTGGCTGCCGTGTTTCCCTCCAATACCACAGAGGCAACACTTCAAAAGTACTTAATTGGTTGTGCAGCGCTTTGGGATGACCCGAGGACATGAAAGGCGCTATAAAAAATGCAAGTCAATTCTTTCCTTAACTGTCTCTTGAGAACTTGGATATACAGCTAAGTAAATAAAAAAAGTGACAGCAGGAAAGAAGCGGCGTGAAATTCTGAAGGGATAATTACTAGTCCTAGACCCTTTAGGGCGTATTTCTCAAGACGTTCGCTTTCAACTAAAGTTTGAGGTAGCCGAATCCTAAAGACGCTTAATTGGGTCTAAAGGTCCAGGCTATCTCTCCCTAAAGGAAAGGAACAACCCGAGAATGTTACCATCCTCCAGATAGCACTTTTAATAAGTTTAGCTAGACTGTAACGTATTATGAGGGTCCGGAAAACTCCCTCAGAATTCTGCAACTCCTCACCAAAGAGTGTATAGAGATTGAGTTTGCGAGTTTTTGATACAGAAGTCTTATGTGAGATAATTCTAAAAATATATAGATTTATTAAAGAACCGACATGTAATTTACAGTTGGTGAGTCAATCGCAACATTAACAGTTCCAAAAAGAGAAAGCTTACAATCTTATTATTAACAGAGAATCTTACTTTTAAATCTTAACTTCACTACAGTATTACAGTTCTTAGTGTTCTACGGCATATCCACCAATATCAAATACCTTTGATCCCCGAGGTACAAAGAGTTGGAGACTTACAGAACCACCTCTGAAGCCGAGAATCGCTTTGCCCAATTAAAGCGAGTCTACTATCCCATTTGAGAGTCAATATTTATACCCTTTTCCAGTGGTATCTCCTTTAAGGTTTTCTGCTGATGCAAGCTAATTATCTCTAGTCATTTTTCTGCTGACCTCTGCAATTCTTACTGCCAGCTCAGCCAGACTCATGTCTCATCTTGAGGTGTTCTAAGTTTACCATATAAAAAACGGTGTGACAGCAGGTGTTCCTTACTTGATGTCATCTTTACGAGGGCAGATGTTCCTTACTTTATGTGCTTCTTTACGAAGTGTAAATTAGAACACCTTATCCATGGTGAACCATTCTTTTTGTTCCCAAAGGTCAGTCTGTCGGAGCACTTCACCTTCTGTTTCAATAAGGTTATTTATTCAGGGTCAACAACTGTCTTATCTCAATAGCCAGAATGCTTTCACAGCTATTTCATAGTTAAGTTTCTAAATTTCCAAACCCAGTTTGTCATGCTTTAATAAGGCCAGAATTCTTTAATAAGATAGTGGATTTTTCTGAATAGGTTATATGGCTTATTCCTTCACAATTCGACATGGGCAGGGTTGCAAAACAGCCGGCATTGCATCGGTTGCCTGTTATACACTCCGCCCCATACTCAGTTGACCATTGACTTCAATCAAACTGAATAGCGGGCGTGTCGTATAACGGGCGGCAAATGTGATACCGCCTGCTTTGCGTGCCCGCCCGTGCCCAATTTCACCCCCAAGATCTTTTCTGTTGGAGATTGCACCTTCTGTTAGTTCCATCAATTTTTCACTTCTCACCCTGCGCAACAGGGACGGAGTTTGTTTTGAACCATTATATCATGCGACAATGAGTTTTTTTATCGAAACACAATTATGATACTGGACCATTGTAGCTCGTTGCATTTGCTCGTGGGCAACACGGTGGCATAGTGGTTAGCACTGGTGCTTCACAGCGCCAGGGACCCGGGTTCGAATCTGACCTCGGGTAACTGTCTGTGTGGAGTTTGCACATTCTCCCCGTGTCTGCATGGGTTTCCTCCGGGTGCTCCGGTTTCCTCCCACAGTCCAAAAATGTGTGGGTTAGGTTGATTTGGCTATGATAAATTGACCCTTAGTGTTAGGGGGGGATTAAATATGTGGGGTTATGGGGATAGGATGGGATATGTTAGGGGGAATTAAATACGTGGGGTTACGGGGATAGGGTGGGATAGGTGCAGGCTCGATGTGGGGATTCTGTGTGAGAAAGCAGGGACAGGGTACTGGATTTGGATGATCAGCCATGATCGTATTGAATGGTGGAGCAGGCTCGACGGGCCGAATGGCCTACTCCTGCTCCTAGTTTCTATGTTTCTATTAACTGACAGGAAGAAGAATATGTTACTTAAAAAAACAATGCATTACCCTTTGCTGGGTTTAACTCCCAGTATGTGTTCTGAGAAATATTACTGTATTGTACAGTGCTTTCAAACGCTTGGCACATTTTCAAGGATCATGCTGCTCTCTAGGTTCTAAATCAGTTATCTGGCCCAGCACCCAAGCACCACACAGTGCGGTAATCTACTAGTACTTAATTTCAAGAACCGTTTCATAGCTATTCAATAAGAAGCCTGACTGTAATGTAATGTTGGCAGTCGCATTGTAATGCAAATCACAACTAATGCAGCGAGGCAAAAAGGGGAAAATGCTTCACAAAAGGGCTGCACACTGGAGAAAAATTCGACACAGAGTCGGAGCCACAAGCAGCAGTTTTATTAACTAAAACTGATGGGCTAGAAATTGGGTGCCTGTGCCCCCAGGGGGCGCTAACGGGGCGCAAATGGCTTTGTGACCGGGCGCGGCGCTGACATCGACTCCCGCCAAATTCGGCGGGAGTTTTGCGGCGGCGCTATGGCGTTGCGCCCCGCTCTCCTTTGCCCGGAGATCGTGACGTCATTGCCGTGCGCATCGCCCTGGTGGAGCCCCGGACCCAAAATTGACTTTCGCCCCTCCCCCCTCCCCCCGCAACAGCGCCGGTCGAAAACACCGACAGCTGCAGGAGGCGTGCGTCGGGCGGCAGGCCGCGTCGGGGGCGATGATTAAAGGCGAGGTGGCCGAGGTAAGTGGAAAAAAAAATTACCTTTCCTGTTGAAGTTTTTTGCGCGGGTTCCTGCCCGCGATCGATCAGCGCTCTGCTTTGGCGCTGGGCTGATCGCGCGGGATCTCTGCTGCCTTGGTGGTCCAGGTAGGTAATTTTTCTATTGCAGAGTCTGCAGTGATGGCCCTTCCTTTTAAGGGAGGGAAGGAGCCTTTGAACGCGGCAGCACTGCACGGCCCAGTGTGCAGCACTGCTGAAGTCTCCGCCCCGCCTGCTGCTGATTGCGCTCCAAGAAGGAAGTGGATCACTTGATTTAGCACTCCACTTCCCTCTTGGAGCGCTAATACTCAATTTTGCGGTCGCCCGGGCACTAAAGTTAGCGCCCCAAAATGGTCGATAACGAATTTTTCCCGCAACGTGTTTTAGGTGGTCTTCCTCCACTGACAGCGGGATTCTCTATAGACTCTCTCCTGTTTGAAATGAACAAAAATGGCATCTGCTATTTTTTTCAACCTTTTATTTTCCTGTTTTGGGTAAAAAACAAGTGAAATGCATTAAGTTGTACGGTGCCTATAAGCACAGGCTGAAATAAGAGTATATGGCCTAGAAATTCCATGACGATTCCCAGGTGCTAGACGGGCGCCTAAGCCTCCAAAATGGCGGACAGGCAGCGCGCGCTTGTTACGAGCCAAGTGTGCGCTGCCCACCATATTTGTTGTAGGCAAAAAAAATAGGCGTCCAGGGTCCGTGCCAGAAATGGACATTAGGCTCTTTGCATATGCAAATAAGGGGCCGAACGCTTTGTTTGAGGTCCCCTGTGCAAAATTGGGTGGCCCTGAACCTCGCCAGTGCTCGGGATGCGCTCGGTTCCCATTTACCAGGTGAGAAACGTTTGGCTGGCTGTTGAAAATCGCCCCCGTGGTGAAATTCACTGGTTTATTAACTTGCTGCAGTAGTGAGAGATCATGACCAATAATAGGCTAACTTTATGTAGGAGTCACAGAGCAGCAGTGACCTGGACTTCAGAGTACTCAAATAAAGTAAAGAACTTGCATTTAAGTACTTTTGAAGTGTAGTCACTATTGTTTTGTGGGAAATGCGACAGCCAATTTGCGCACAGCAAGGTCCCACAATCAGCTCTGAGATAATGACCGGATAGTCTGTTTTAGTGATGTTGATTGAGGGATAAACATTGGCCAGGACACCGGGGAGAACTCCCCTGCTCCTCTTCGAAATAGTGCCATAGGTTCTATTATGTCCACCTGAGAGAGCAAACGGGGCCTCAGTTTAATGTCTCCTCCGAGAGAAGGCACCTCCCTCAGCACTGCACTAGAGTGTCAGCCTAGATTTTATGCTCAATTCTCTGCAGTGGGTCTGTGAACCCACAACCTTCTAACTCAAGAGGCGAGAGTGCTACCCACTGAGCCACGGCTGACACTAAACATAGAGCTAGTACATTTAAATGGAAAAGGCCTGACTGATTTCTTTCCTGCTCATGTCGTATGTCTCAGTATAATTAACCTGACACATTAAGACCATACTTTGTGCACACTAATGCATGCTATTCACTGGGGAATGATACCGAGGCTAGAGATGTATAGAATCACATTGTGGCCTGATACTTTGATCAAATTTTGAGCACACACAGGGGAGCTAACCTCCCTGATGAGGTTTATGCATATTTCAACTCTGTTACATTTTTTAGACTTTTGCAAGATTTTTCTCTTGTGCTTAGAATCAAGGACTAAGGGTCCTCGCACCTGGCAAACCAAAGTGCGAGCGCAATAATCTGCTATTGCCCAAAGGGTTAAATCGGAAACCTTTCTGAATATGACACAAGCCCCTTGCGTATTGCTGGTCTTCAGACAGTGGAAGAATAAACACTCCATCGGTCAGCAGTTACGACAATAAACTATGGAACAGATTTATTAATAGTAACAGAAAACAAGAGCTTGAATTTGTACAGCACCGTTAACAAACAAGACATCCCAAGGCACATTACAGAGAAATAAGAGAAACAGACAGCAAGTGATGGGAGAGAGATTAGCAGAGGCGACGGAAGTAAATCATATGGTCTTGTATAAGCGTACGAAAAGTAAAAGAATAGTTAAAGAGAGGGAAGGACCACTCAGCGATGAAGGAGGGAGTCTAATTGTGGAGGATGAAAGTGTGACATACATATTAAATACATATTTTTGCATCAGTTTTTTAATAGCGATGGTGGAAGTGAGCATATATAGGCGTACTAGGGCAAGATACGGAGCAATTATTAGAAATAACTAAAAAGGAATAAGCTCTGAACAACTTAGCAGAATTCAGGTTGGTGTGATGGGTCACCAGCAATGTTCGCTTTAAGCTGCGCGGCCACGCGGGCGAGCAGCGGTCTGGAGCTCCCGTGCAGGCCGCGCGCCGGCTTTTCAATTGGAAGAACCACGCATGCGCGAGCATTTGAGTGGGCCGCGCAGTCACTTAAAGGGGCCGCGCACCCCAAAAAAAAATTACAGGGAACATTGGTCACCAGGCCCCGATGGCTGGCACCAAAGGCCATTGAAAGAGAGGAGATATCAGAAGCTGTGACCACAATTCTTTGAATCCTCCCTAAACATGCAAATTGTACTGTGGCACTGGAGAGTGGCTAGTGTAACACCGGTGCTCAAGAAGGGAGCGAAGGATAAACCAGCCAACTAGATCTAGTTCGTTTAATGTCAGTTGTGGGCAAAACTTTTAAGCCCCCGATTTAAACCTAAACTGCGAACGTGGCAAGTTTGGGCCGGCCGGCCGATTTAACACTTCGGTGAAGTCAACGGAACCTTAAATCGGGCGGGGTGCAAATTGGACATCTGAACCTGAACCCACCTCGTTCTCGCTGGTTAAAATCGAGCCTTTAGAACCTGTCATCTGAGATAAAATTAGTAAGCATGTAAAAATGCATGGCTTTATCAAGGACAGCCTGTCTGATGAGATTGCTTGGTGACCTCCATGAAGAGGTCAGGCTTGTACTTCTGAGCGGCTTGGTGAGTTTCACTGTGCGCCATGATGTGAGGACACCACAGCACGCATTAGCTTCCGGGATGGTGCCGCTGTGAATTTAGCGTGAAAACTCTAGCATAATATATCGCATTTTGCTTACGGAGTCCTCTGTAAGCTTGAGTTTAGTTCGGCTCAGTTGCAAAGTCTATTGCAGCTGACAGGCCAACCTGGCCTTTGCCAACAAGTGCTTGGAGCCGAAGTAAACACTTGCTGATAGCTATCTGTGTATGTTAGCAACACCGTTTTCTCCAACGGTGCCACCAACCATCTCTGTGTTGCGGAGGACAACACGTTCAGTAATTCATTGAAACAAAGAGATAAAAGTAGGGGCGTGCTTCACTCCACAATAACAATGGCCCAGAAATTGATCTCGCTCTGTTCCCGCGGGGGTAAGCCTTCCCCGCGATGTCTCACCTCGCTTATGCTTTTTCAGATCCAGCTCGCACGAACTTGATGTTCCAGACATCAGCTGTGCTGGGCTTGCGTATCCCAGCGGCGTAGTGAATTCGTGCGAGCTGTGGGATCACGTGACTCAGTTAGAGCCAATGGCAGCACACCATCTTCCATTCATAAGTCTCACAGCATGGCTGTGAAATCTATGAATCTTACACCCCCCCAAAATAACAGCTAAACCTCAATTAAATTTAAAAAAAAAAACATCACATTAATAAAATAAGTATAGTTAATTAAATTAACCATTTTAAATAAAAAATTAAATTTTTGAAAAAATTTAAAATCTTTTAAAAAGTTATAAAAATAAACTTACCTGTCTTTAAAGTCTCTAAAAAAGATATACCTGTAAAAAAAAATTCAAAAAAATACTTAATTCACTACTTACCTTCTTAAAAGCGGGTCTTACTCCTCCTTTTTACATTTCCAAAATCTTCCCTACTTACCTGCGCGTCCAAAGCATGAAGTGCACAGCGTGCGCGCAGCCTGTAGCGCGCACGCGATGCACCCAGGCCCCGCCCCCTTTTCAGAAGAGCAATTGCCGGTTTTCAGCGCATGCGCAGGGCATGCAGAAAACCGGCAATTGGAGTGGGAAAACGCGAGAGTACGCAGTGCGTACTCTCGCGTCCCGGGATCAATTTTCGGCCCAACGTTTTTGTTGCTCCCTTTTAAATGAGAACTTGTGCAACATTTAGGCCAGTTTAGCACTTTTTCTTTTGCCCAACTGATGTGACAGTGAACTAACAGCTGTGGCTCAGTGGGTAGCACTCTCGCCTCTGAGTCAGAAGGTTGTGGGTTCAAGTCCCACTCCAGGAACTTGAGCACAAAAAAATCTAGGCCGACACTCCAGTGCAGGACTAGAGGGAGTGCTGCACTGTCGGAAGTGCCGTCTTTCGGATGAGACGTTAAACCGAGTCTGCTCTCTCAGGTGGACGTAAAAGATCCCATGGCACTATTTCGAAGAAGAGCAAGGGAGTGGTCCCTGCTGTCCCGGCCAATATTTATCCCTCAATCAGCATCACTAAAACAGATTATCTGGTCATTATCACATGGCTGTTTGTGGGAGCTTGCTCTGCGCAAATTGGCTGTCGCATTTCCTACATTACAACAGTGACTACACTTCAAAAAGTACTTCATTGGTTGTAAAGCATTTCGGGACATCTGGTGGTCGTGAAAGGCGCTATAGAAATGCAAGTATTTTTTTTTTTGCCCAGATCACAACAGGACTGCACTTCAAAGAAATAGAGGTGGAGGGGATTAGGTATTCCAGAGAGAGGGACCTAAGTGGCTGAGGGAACCCCTGCCAATGGTGGGGTGAAGGGACGGGGCGGGGCGAGGAATGTGCAAGAGAGAATCAGATGAGAATAGAAGTGCTTTGAAAGTGCTTCCCCCGTTGTCTTCCAAAAATGGCAACGAGAAATACGGCTCGTTAGGTGCAATGTGCAGTTGGATCCAGCAACCATAACACCATGGAGACCTGGCATTCTGCACGGGGTTCCCATTCAACTGAGTCAGAGGCCATCTGCTTTCACAGAACGGAGACGGGTATCCTTTTCTGACCTGGATGCTGATCAGGAGCGGTAATCAATTCTCTAACTCAGATCCAGCTGACTATTGCTTTACATAATGCCGTCTCCACGGTCACATGGGGGCTTTGTGACAGGATTGCAAGACTGCAAAAGCGGGGGGGGGGGGGGGGGGGGGGGGGCGAAAAATTACATTTAAAACATCCTTGCTGGCCCAGCACCAGAGGGTTGTCTCTTTCCCCGAGCAACTGCAATTAGTAGAAGCATATTTTTTAACCCCTCGTGACATCCCTTGGCACAAGTTGCCCCAGCTCCCAGAATTAGTGGCATTTTTGCTGTCTGTGACCGTTCAAAGGAGTAAAAAAAATACAGAAACAGATATGCCCTTGTCCTCTCCAAACTAGGAAACCAAGGTCACAAGCCCCCTTTGCAACTCCACAATACAGTCCTTTGAGAATATCACAGCAATCCAACTATCACGAATGCTGATATATAACCAAAATACAATTCGCCACTGCTAAAATTGTACCTTAAAGTCCAGATTATCCTGACCGCTTTAGATCAAGTACTTGTTTCTCATTACTGCAAGCATTGTTTGATAACATTGTCGCAAGTAATTTGCTGGCATAAATGTCTTTATTGTAAGCTGGTCATTGCGGCTTGATTAACTTTCAGGCAGGGCAGGCCAGTTTGAAGATGGCAGCAGGAACGCTTTAGATCTTTATAGTTGAAAGATAGGTCTGCACCATGACCATTGTTTCTATAATTGTACTAAATTAACAGTGCGGCTCTGGGAGAAAATTGTTATATCCATTCCTCTGCCTTCTTACCCCGCCTCCGGCTGTGGCGCTGCAGGTTGTCTACCTGCTATAGAAACTGCCCGATTTCCCTGTCCATAGATTTCAGTGCAAATAAAAATCGGGCAGAATTTCTATAATGGGTGGCTGATCTGCAATGGAAAGTTGAAAATCTACCCCACGTGCCAACTATTCCCCAAGGACTTAGGGAAACAGCTGATCCTTAACATTTTAGAATGCCGGTTATTGAGGCCGGTCATATCGACTCTTCCCTATAGGCCAATCACGGAGCTGTTACTGGTGGCTCGTATGTTCTGGATTCTATGAACCCTGAAGTTTTTTTTATTCGTTCACGGGATGTGGGCGTCGCTAGTAAGGTCAGCATTTATTGCCCATTCCTAATTGCCCTTGAGTGGCTTGCTAGCCCATTTCAGAGGGCAGTTAAGAGTCAACCACATTGCTGTGGGTCTGGAGTCACATATAGGCCAGACCAGGTAAGGATGGCAGATTTCCTTCCCTAAAGGACATTAGTGAACCAGATGGGTTTTTATTGAAAATCCGGTAGTTTTATAGTCACCATTTCTGATAGTAGCTTTTTATTCCTGATTTATTTAATTAACTGAATTTAAATTCCCCAGCTGCCATGGTGGGATTTGAACTCTTGTCACCAGATTGCTAGTCCAGGCCTCTAAATTACTAGTCCAGTAACATTACCGCTATGCTACCGTTCCCTCGTAGTAAGGTGAAAGAAGCTATCTAAGCTCTGGAGTTCCCTCCCTCCGCCTCGCCACCTCTCTTTCCTCCTTCAAGACGCTCCTTAAAACCTACCTCTTCCACCAAGCTTTTGGTCACCTGCCCTAATGGCCCGGAATTTGCGGTCAGCGGCCAAGCAACGGCGCTCTCTGCTGACCTCGAAGAAGGCTGCCCACAAAGATCTTGCGATCTCTGTGGCCTGATTTCAGCTCTCCCAACGTTAGTTTGAATCTAGCGCCAACTCTAGGGGATCTCCAGCGTCCAGCAACAGTGATGACATCAAGCAGGCTAAGCAGCCAATCACATTGAAGAATTCTTACAGACAGCAAACCAGGAAGTAAAATGCACAGATTATAATTTACTTTTTTATAAATTTTACAGAGAGTGAAATAAAGACTGGGACATACACATAGGATTAAGGTAGAAGCTGAATTATCATAAACAAACGATTAAAAAAATTATTATATTAAAAGCCATGTAATTCTTATCGTATTAATGGAAAAATGTGACATTCCACAAATATAAAATTAGTTTTTCAGGGCCAGAACAGTTATTCATCAGTCAAGATGTCGTTAAAAACCCAGTTTAACTTTTTCGGCTGGGGGGTGGGTGGGTTTAACAACGATATTCCGGTCGTAGTAAGGGAAGTTTTCATCCTTCAGTGTGATTTGAATTGATTGCCGGCTCTGGAGAGTTCCACAGCGCAACCTGTGGAGGAGCAGGGAATGACTGACCGCAACTTCTGGATCTCCGTGTTTATCCGCACCTGCGCTGACTCCAGAAGTTGCTGTCGCTTTTAGAGGAGTAACGGTGGCAAACACTGACAGCTTTGCCGTTATTACCACCGCAAAATCCCAGCCAGTATCTCCTTATGTGGCTTGGTGTCAAATTTTGTTTTATAATGCTCCTGTGAACCACCTTTCACTGCCTTAAAGACATTATATAAATACAAGTAGTTGTTGTTGTTAAATCGGGTTGTCCTAATAGAGTTTCATTCAGTCTACAACACATCCTGGGGTTTATATACAGATGCAACCCCAAGCACAAACACAGATACCGTCATCACACGTGAGGACACTACCCACCAGGTACATGGTACATACTCATGTGACTCGGCCAACGTTGTCTACCTGATACGTTGCAGTAAAGGATGCCCCAGAGCATGGCACATCGGCGAGACCATGCAGACACTGAGACAACGTATGAACGGACACCACGCAACAATCGCCAGGCAGGATGGTTGCCTCCCAGTCGGGGAACACTTCAGCAGTCAAGGGCATTCAGCCTCGGATCTGCGGGTTAGCGTTCTCCAAGGCGGCCTTCGAGATACACGACAACGCAAAATCATCGAGCAGAAACTGATAGCCAAGTTCCGCACTCATGAGGACGGCCTCAATCGGGATATCGGGTTCATGTCACGCTACAGAACGTGACTTGACATCGTTGCCTGTCTTTCCAGTTTTTAAAAAAAACAAACACAAAAAACAAACACAAAAAACAAACCCAAATGGAGAGGATATGCAGACAGCAGGTTTTGACACGTTGGACCCCCTGGGACACATCTCATTGTCTTGGCTGTGCTCTTAGTGTGTCTTTGATGTAAGGAAAGATTGTATCTCTGCATTTTCTCTGTGTTTATATTCTGTGAATTCTTGTAGATTCACTCACAGTAACTTTACCTGAAGAAGGGGCGATCGATAGCTCCGAAAGCTTGTAATTTTAAATAAATCTGCTGGACTATAACCTGGTGTTGTGCGACTTCTCATTTTTGTCCTTTCCCTAGGGTATCTCAAACCCTGAGCTTAGTCTCTACCCCTTCCCCTCCCTTTCCAGCTGTAAAGGAAATGTGTATAAAAGAATGCATACTGTTCGCGGATGGATTGAGGCATTAAAGCGTATATTACCTGGTCTAAAGTAGCTAATAAATGAAAAACATGGCAGTTGTTTGTTTCTAGTAGTTGCAAGTCTGATGAAGCTTACCATTCGCCTGATTTTGGCTGTCTGATTTGAACCTTGACCTGTTGCTGGATTGTCTGCTAATTTGTTGTTGTGTCCAAATAACAACAACAACTTGCCTTTATATAGCGCCTTTAAAGTAGCAAAATGTCTCAATGCACCGGACGGGAGCGATTATCAAACAAAATTTGACACCGAGCCGCAAAAGGAGATAGTAGGACAGGTGACCAAAAGCTCGGCCAAAGAGGTAGGTTTCTGTCTTACTCACCCATGAACGTCGGAGCTTGATAACAGGAATGGGGTCTCGCTGAGAGAGTGACACAGTGAGGCTGCGCAACCCAACTGCGCAAACGTCATTTTCATAGTTGCACATGCAACACTGGCACTTATGTGAGGCTACAATGTTTTTTTTATGTAACGCAAAAGAATGGCTTTGCAGGAGGCATGTTGTCACTTGTATACCTTTTTGTGTCAGCCGTAGCTCAGTGGTAGTTCGCTGATTCAAAAGGTCGTGGCTTCAAGTCCCACTCCAGAGACTTGAGCCCATACTCCAGACTGATGCTCCAGTGCAGTACTGAGGGAGTTCTGCACTGTCGGAGGTGTCGTTTTCCAGATGAGGTGTTAAAACGAGGCCCCGCCTGCCCTCGCAGGCAGACCCCATGGCACTATTTCGAAGAAGAGCAGGGGAGCAGGGAACACCTTGAAAATTTTCAGTTGATCAAAGAGAGCAAGCATGGATTTGTGAAAGGTAAGTCATGCCTGACAACCCTGATTGAATTTTTTGAGGAGGTGACTAAAGTAGTGGACAGGGGAATGTCTATGGATGTTATTTATATGGACTTCCAGAAGACATTTGATAAAGTCCCTCATAAGAGACTGTTAACTAAGGTAGAAGCCCATGGAATTGAGGGCAAATTATTGACCTGGTTAGGAAATTGGCTGAGCGGCAGGAGACAGGCAGTAGGGATAATGGGTAGGTACTCAAATTGGCAGGATGTGACTAGTGGTGTCCCGCAGGGATCTGTGTTGGGGCTCCAACTATTCACAGTATTTATTAACGACTTAGATGATGGCATAGAAAGTCATATATCCAAATTTGCCGATGACACATATAGGCGGCATTGTAGGCAGTGTAGATGAAAGCATAAAATTACAAAGGGATAGCGACAGATTAAGTGAATGGGCAAAACTGTGGCAAATGGATTTCAATGTAGACAAATGCGAGGTCATATACTTTGGACCTAAAAAGGATAGAACAGGCTACTTTCTAAATGGCGAAAGGCTAAAAACAGTGGAGGTTTAAAGAGACTTGGGGGTCCAGGTACATAGATCATTAAAATGTCATGAACAGGTACAGAAAATAATTATAAAGGCTAATGGAATGCTGGCCTTTATATCTAGAGGACTAGAATACAAGGGGGTAGAAGTTATGCTGCAGCTATACAAAACCCTGGTTAGACCACATCTGGAGTACTGCAAGCAGTTCTGGGCACCACACCTTAGGAAGGATATATTGGCCTTGGAGGGAGTGCAGTGTAGGTTTACCAGAATGATACCTGGACTTCAAGGGTTAAGTTACGAGGAGAGATTACACAAATTAAGGTTGTATTCCCTAGAATTTAGAAGGTTAAGGGGTGATTTGATCGAAGTTTTCAAGATATTACGGGGAACTGATAGGGTAGATAGAGAGAAACTATTTCCGCTGGTTGGGGATTCTAGGACTAGGGAGCATAGTCTAAAAATTAGAGCCAGACCTTTAGGAGTGAAATTAGGAAACACAAAGAGTGGTAGACGTTCAGAACTCTCTTCCGCAAACTGCAATTGATGCTGGATCAATTGTTAATTTTAAATCGGAGATTGATAGCTTTTTGTTAACTAAAGGTATGAAGGGATATGGGGCAAAGGCGGGTATATCGCAGATCAGCCATGATCTCATTGAATGGCGGAACAGGTTTGAGGGTTTCAATGGCCTCCTCCTGTTCCTATATTCCTACAAGTTCTCTCTGGTGACCTGGCCAACATTTATCCCTCAATCAACATCACTAAAAAACAGATTATTGGGTTATTATCTCATTGCTGTTTGTGGGACCTTGCTGCGCACAAATTGGCTGCTGTGTTTCCCACATTACAACAGTGACTACACTTCAAAAGTACTTCACTGGCTATAAAGTGCTTTGGGACATCCTGAGGTTGTGAAAGGCGCTATATAAATGCAAGTTCTTTCTTTCTGTTTTACAAGCAGCGAGAGAAAATACAAGTGACACTGTCTCTTTAAGATTATAATGTTTGAGCTCAGCAGGAGGGCCTGCACCCAAGCCTTTGCAGCTTTGCTTGTCAATTTGAGTTCATGCTTTTTGAGCATTTGCGACAATCAACATGACAACTGGGCCAAGTGTGCCATTGTGACTTCATTTACACAGATCATCCACACAGTCTGGTGCAAGTGTTGACTGTGAAAGCCACTGAAATTAGTGCCTTGAAGCATGTGCAATGTGAGGGCAAACTGCAGTCACGCAAATCGGTATGCAGGCTTTACATTGTAGAATCACTGTGCCATCTTAGACAAAATACGCTCACTGAAAAATAATGAGCATTTAAATCAATATTTCTGCCATGCGTCGCCTCTTTGAAGAAAAAGACGAGGAAGTTCAGGAGATGAATTACATTTTGGAAAATCTTTCAAAGAGTGCATTAAATTAATTTCATATTCGGCAAGAAGGAATTAATCTGGCTGGCTTCACTCCTACAACACCAGTTATCTGAGATCCTGGATAGCAACTGTTAATTAAGAAATAGACTGATGATCTGTAAAATTCTTTAGAGGGCTTGACAGGGTAGATACTGGAGAGTTTAGAACTAGGGTCGTAGTCTCAGGATAAGGGGTCGGCCATTTAGGACTGAGATGAGGAGAAATTTCTTCACTCGGAGGGTTGTGAATCTTTGGAATTCCCTACCCCAGAGGGCTGTGGATGCTCAGTCGTCGAGTATATATTTTGGACACTAGGGGAATCAAGGGATATGGGGATCGGGCGGGTAAGTGGAGTTGAGGTAGAAGATCAGCCATGATCTTATTGAATGGCAGAGCAGGCTCAAGGGACCAAATGGCCCACTCCTGCTCTTATTTCTTATGTTCTTAAAATAGTCTAATATTTAATTTAGAGGGTGCAAGTCACTGGATAGAATGTGTGCAATGTTCCTGTTAAGCTGTGAGCCAGCGCGGGCGCCCAGCGGCCTGGAGGTCCCGCATAGGCCGCTCGCCGGCTTTACAATGGAAAAACCTCGCATGCGCGGAAATTTGAATAGCCCGCGTAGCCCGTTAAAGGGGCCACGCACCCCCCCAAAAAAATTAAGAGGGAGTATTGAATGTGTGTTTATTTTCTTAAATGGTTTGCTGGAGGTTGGGAAAGAAATAAAAGACAGGAAACAAATCTGACGAAGGGTCATCGACCTGAAACGTTAACTTTGTTTCTCTCTCCACAGATGCTGCCCGACCTGCTGTGTGTTTCCAGCATTTTCTGTTTTTAAAACAAATCCCAAAGCTGTTGTAGATCATATAACCCACCAGTCCAACAGATGGATGAGTTTATGTAGCCCAATGTCCCGCCATAGTTTATTTTACAAGTAAATCATCTCTCCCTGAGACATGGGTCATTTTCACCTTCACCGT
Organism: Squalus acanthias; assembly: GCA_030390025.1. NCBI lineage: Eukaryota > Metazoa > Chordata > Chondrichthyes > Squaliformes > Squalidae > Squalus > Squalus acanthias. The sequence goes on from CM059429.1 coordinate 15,604,168, forward strand.
TTGTATGTCTGATACAGCAGCTTTCCTGCCCAGAATGGAACCCACCCAATTTTCATTCCATTGAAGTTAGTGCAAGTTCGTTCCCTTTTTCTTTGAATTTCTATCGCGCCTTTAACGTATAATAACGCTTCAGAGCTGTAATTTTTAAAATGTGGATTCCGAGCCAAAGGAGGAGATTATAGGACGGGTTTGGTCAAAGAGGTGAATTTTAAGAAAAGTCTTAAAGGAGGAAAGGGAGGTGGTGAGGCGGACGGGTTTAGGGAGGGAATTCCAGACGTGGGGTGAAGGGGTCTGAAGGCCACCAATGGTGGGGCAAAGGGAGGGGAGTGATAAACAAGGTGTCAGAGTCAGAGGAATAGAGAGTCTGGAGTAGAGTGTCCATACGTCCCCGGATGAGGATCTGTGTCCCCGTGCAAACAATGTCCTCGGAAGAGTCCCCGGATCACAAAGCTCATCCCCGAAGTGCACCCTTGGGCAGTGAGTCTACCCCCCTGAGCTGTCAGTTTACGGCTCTAAGGTTAAATTAAACAACAACTTGTACAATGGCCAAAGTGACTCCCTGCGCATGCACAACTGGGCGGTCTTTCCACGCATGTGCCCGTTGTTGTTTCTGGCCAGGCTCCTGCTGCTGGATTGTCAGCGTCAGAAATGCCTGGCAGCACGGCAACTGGAGTGGGAGAGGGAGAGGCCACGGGGGACGGCCAGGGGAAGGGTGGGCATGCTAATCCTCGACACTGGGGGTGGTGAGGGAGGGGCGGGGGAGGTGTGACCTCAGTCACTGGGGGGCAGGGGGCAGGTATGACCTTCGTCACTGGGGGGTCAGGGGTCAGGTGTGACCTCAGTCACTGGGGGGAGGGTCAGGTGTGACCTCAGTCACTGGGGGGAGGGGTCGGGTGTGACCTCAGTCACTGGGGGAGGGTCAGGTGTGACCTCAGTCACTGGGGGGAGGGTCAGGTGTGACCTCAGTCACTGGGGGGAGGGTCAGGTGTGACCTCAGTCACTGGCGGGAGGGTCAGGTGGGACCTCAGTCACTGGGGGAGGGGTCAGGTGTGACCTTCGTCACTGGGGGGTCAGGGGTCAGGTGTGACCTCAGTCACTGGGGGGAGGGGTCAGGTGTGACCTTCGTCACTGGGGGGTCAGGGGTCAGGTGTGACCTCAGTCACTGGGGGGAGGGTCAGGTGTGACCTCAGTCACTGGGGGGAGGGTCAGGTGTGACCTCAGTCACTGGCGGGAGGGTCAGGTGTGACCTCAGTCACTGGGGGGGAGGGCTCAGGTGTGACCTCAGTCACTAGGGGGGAGGGGGAGGGTGTGACCTCAGTCACGGGGGGGGGAGAGGTCAGGTGTGACCTCAGTTACTGGGGGGGAGGGCTCAGGTGTGACCTCAGTCACTGGGGGGGAGGGCTCAGGTGTGACCTCAGTCACTGGGGGGTGGGGGTCAGGTGTGACCTCAGTCACTGGGGGGTCAGGGGTCAGGTGTGACCTCAGTCACTGGGGGGGAGGGCTCAGGTGTGACCTCAGTCACTCGGGGGTGGGGGTCAGGTGTGACCTCAGTCACTGGGGGGAGGGGTCATGTGTGACCTCAGTCACGGGGGGAGGGTCAGGTGTGACCTCAGTCACGGGGGAGGGGTTAGGTGTGACCTCAGTCATGGGGGGAGGGGTCAGGTGTGACCTCAGTCACTGGGGGTCGGGGACAGGTCAGGTGTGACCTCAGTCACTGAGGGGGAGGGGTCAGGTGTGACCTCAGTCACTGGGGGTCGGGGACAGGTCAGGTGTGACCTCAGTCACTGAGGGGGAGGGGTCAGATGTGACCTCAGTCACTGGGGGGAGGGTCAGGTGTGACCTCAGTCACTGGGGGGCAGGGGTCAGGTGTGACCTCAGTCACTAGGGGTCGGGAGCGGGTCAGGTGTGACCCCAATCACTGAGGGGGAGGGGTCATGTGTGACCTCAGTCACTGAGGGGGGCGGGGTCAGGTGTGACCTCAGACACTGGGGGGGTCAGGGGTCAGGTGTGACGTCAGTGACGGGGGGGCGTCAGGTATGACCTCAGTCACTGGAGGGGAGGGGTCAGGTGTGACCTCAGTCACAAAAAAGTACAAATATTAAACAATAATTATAAAATAAAAGAGCTCTCTTCAGGAATTTCATCGACATAAAGCTAAAACGTGGTCGATTGGAAAATACAATTTACTAGCTTGACAGTAGCTCAAGCCTAAATTTCCTAAATATCCTTTGATGCAAAAATAGTGCCCACACTTGCCAACCTGCAGGACACTCCCTTTTTCTGCTTAATCACAAGCCATTTGTGTGAAATATCCTGTTAAGATAAGCCCTCATCTGTTGACATTTATGATTCAGTGCCATATTTTAAGCAGCTGCAGGAAGCAATGTGGTATCGTGGCCTTGGGATAAAAGTTTACTGGCAACCTATGCAAACCAGCATATGGTTGCTTTTATTAAGTTGAAAGCATTTAATTTATATCGAGCTTTTCCTGCGTGGATGAAATGAAAACAATAATGAATTAAGGTTGTGAGACAGGCGCTGAGGGAATGTGCCGTGTGTTAGGCTGCAGCTATACTCCAGCTACCAGTCACAGGTTGGTATCTGTAGAGTACAATGTACAACGTCAGCCATGGCTCAGTAGTACCACTCTGGCTTCTGAGTCAGAATGGTTGTGGGTTCAAGTTCCACTCCAGGGACTTTTGCGCAAAAATCTAGGCTGATGCTCATCTGTAATACTGAGGGAGTGTCAGACATTCTGTCTTTCGGATTAGATGTTAAATCAAGGTCTTGTCTGTCCTCTCAGGTGGATATAAAAGGTCCCATGGCAGAACATGAAGAAGGGCAGGGGAGTTCTCCCCGGTGTCCCGGCCAATATTTATCCCTCAACCAACATCACTAAAACAGTTTATCTGGTCATTATCACATTGCTTTTTGTGGGACCCTCCTGTCCACAAATTGGCTGCCGCATTTCCTACCTTACAACAGTGACTACACTTCAAAAGTGCTTCATTGGCTGTAAAGTGCTTTGGGACATCCTGAGGTAGTGAAAGGCGCTAGAGAAATGCAAGTCTTTTCTTTTTACAGTCCGAGTGGGAGCTGCACCTTGCACTTGGCAAAGGAGACTTGTACGCATGCACTTGCGTACACTAATGGGGTTTCACTCTCTGCGGGTCATACATTTTTAATGTTAGGTGATCGTGGTGGGAGTGCCTGTCTTTTGCTAGAACATTGAAAAATAAGTTGATCTAAACTCCCAAAGCGGTGCGGTGAATTGTCAGGGCACTTTTAAAATGCAGCTTCGGACTGGGCCGGAGTCGCACTGCAGCCGGGATGAAGTCGAAGTCCCCCACCTATTCTCAAGGTGGTTTCACATCTCTCCCCTTAATACATTTGGGGGGGGGGTAGATCGTCGCTCCCACTTATGCTGCCTCTTTCAAACTGATGTGACCCGTAACTGTTTCACATCAATACAAAAGAAGTAAATGGAAGCTGCTTCAAGATTGTTCCCTGAACCGACCCGACCAAAAACACTTAAACCAGTCATTTCTCTCATTGCACTTTATCTTGGGTGGAGGAGGGTGGGGTTAAATTCATCTAGGCCGGCAGTGCAAAATATGCGATAGTGAATCGGCACGTCTTTTTACACCCGGCCCGATTTCAATGGAAGTCTTCCCAGATGACATATCAGGCTGGAGAGTTGTTGCTAGGCCTCCACCAACTGGATTTCATTAATTGGCCTGTGGGAGGAGCTGAGAGTGGATGATTCATCCTCTTTTTTAATGCTTCCCAACCTGTAAAACCTAGGGTGCATTGTTGGTATTTGGCAGTCCTTGTCAGTCACAGAAGCTTTTGGCACAATTTTACTGCTGTTGTACTGAGGCAAAGTTCATTTTACCTGTGTGTAAGCAGATGACCCTTGATGGGGCAATATTAGTTCTACACCAAAGTGTTTCACAAACCTGTGTTGCCTGGCATGAAAAGGAACTACAAGACCCGTGTGCCATTTTTTGTCATGGTGACATTACACGCAGGTGAGACATTTACGCATTTTGACACAATTTGTATCATTACATTTTTCATCTAAACCAACAAAGGTATGACAAGCACATGTTCTTGAAGTCAACGCCCTTTATTTAATGGCGCTGATAAAATAATAAAATCATCAGCAGATTCACAGCTTATGTTGTTCATACCGCTTGCGAAAATCAAACGTTTAAAAGGCAGAAGCATTACCGTCACTACCACCACAAACATCACTACTGCCACAAACATCACTACTGCCATCATCATTACCATCGCCACCAACACTCCTACCATTAACATTATCGCAGCCACTGCCACCCCTACAACTACCACCGATATCACTACCACGATCTTTGGAATTCTCTGCCCCAGAGGGCTGTGGATGCTGAGTCTTTGAGTATATTCAAGGCGGAGATCGATAGATTTTTGGACTCTCGGGGAATCAAGGGATATGGGGATCGGTCAGGAAAGTGGAGTTGAGGTCGATGATCAGCCATGATCTTATTGAATGGCGGAGCAGGCTCGAGGGGCCATATGGCCTACTCCTGCTCCTAATTCTTATGTTCTTATCACCATTACAACCACCACCACCATCATCAGCATCAGAACCATCACTGGCACTGTCAGTAATAACACCCTGTATTTATTTAGTACCTTTAACATCGATAAAAGTCACAAGGTATTTTACAGATTGATGGAGTATCAAATGAAAGTAGTCATTGGTTCTGAGTGCCTGAGAAACTCAATTGATGGGGCAGCTTCAAGGACATTGAACAGAACGCTGGGTCAAAGCTAAGACAACAGACAAATTCATTGAAGCTGTATTCAAATAATTTTGACGCACCAGCCAATGGCTCCCCCCCCAGACCTGGGGTGGTTACAGGCAGAAAGCTACCCAGGGATGTTCTCCACGGTATCCCTTCCCAGTGCTTTCTAATGGGCCAGTCCTGTTGGGGAGCAAATGCTCGCCCGTATGCTAACAACATGGAAATGAGGGAAACGTGGCCTTTGCCAACGTTTCCCACCATTTGCACTGCAGGATGGAAGGGTCTGCTTGTTCGGTTCCCGGCCTCACAGCGTTCAGTGTTCAGCAGAGGGTATTGCGGGGCATAAAGTTAAGAGGCCTGTGCACAGGCCTCCCAAGGCCAACCACAGCAACTCTCAGACCAGGGAACCCACCTCCCAAACGTAAATGATCCTGGGACCAGAATACGGCTGGTGTCAGCGGGGAGGTGACACCAGCATCCCTGGAGAGGTGCCCCGATTACGGGGGGGGGGGGGCAGGGGGGGGCGGAATCTAGGCCCCCTTATCAGTTCCCTGTAAGTTCATAGCAGAAAAGAAAGTCATAGCTGGTGAAGTGAAAATTGTGAAGGGAAATGCTGGGTCACTAAGCACAGGAGTTACAGCCGCTGAATACATGTGAGCATATGTAGGGTGTCAGCCGTGGCTCAGTTGGTAGCACAATTGCCTCTGAGTCAGAAGGTTATGGGTTCAAGCCCCACTCCAGAGACCTGAAGCACGTAATCGAGGCTGACAGTCCCACTGCAGTACTGAGGGAGTGCTGCACTGTTGGAGGTGCTGTCTTTCGGATGAGATGTTAAATCGAGGCCCCGTCTGCCCTCTCGGGTGGATGTAAAAGATCCCATGACACTAGTTTGAAGAAGAGCAGGGGAGTTCTTATGAGTGTCCTGGCCAATACTTATCCCTCAACCAGCATCACTAAAACAGGTTATCTGGTTGTTATCACATTGCTATTTGTGGGACCTTGCTATGTGCAAATTGGCTGCTGTGTTTCCTAGACTACAACAGTGACTAGACTTCAAAAGTTCTTAATTGGCTGTAAAGTGCTTTGGGACATCCTGAGGCCATGAAAGGTGCTATATAAATGCAAGAATTTCTTTCTTGATGAAAAAAAGGCCGGAAAAAGACCATCAGGTCCATCAAGCTCACACAGACATGGACATGGTGCAACCACATACACCACAGGCCCCTCCACCCAACCACACAATCCCCCGGCAGTAAGGAAAAAAACTGTTTCCAATTCAAGAAAAACTCTGAGAAATCGCTTTTCAATTCCCCCAGACAATCAAGCAAAGCTCCAGGAGCCTGCGGTCCCTCGTAACTCCTCACAATTGCAACTAACTAGCGGCTTAGCTTCTGTAACTGGAAATGTCCTCTTCACTCAGGAACCTGTCAAGTTGCCTTTTAAAGCAGCGCAGTGAAGTCACACCCACCACATGTTTGCACTGCAGTAAATAAAAATGAAGTAAAAAAAACGTACTGGTGTTGAAATATGCAAGGAATTTCTTCAATGGCATCAGAAAGCTCAAGTGTGTGGCCCCTGAAACTACCATGCAGCCTGCCCAACGTACTCAAGGTCAATGTGATCTCCTGAACTGGTTTTGATCGCCTGAGAGATTCGGAGAAGGATTTCCCAGAGATTAATTTTCCCTTATTGGCCCTGGGCTTTTTTCCCTGTTTTTCCTTTGTCTCTCCCAGGAGGTACATGGCTGAGGGGAGGTAGGAAGTGTCTAGTCATGATGCTCCAACCATCAGGAGTGTGGGGACCCCATCGTCGCTGCTGAGCCATAAAAACCAATGGATACCGTGTTCGATTCTATTCAAATATAGAGGGCACTTTCGGCAGGGCTCACTGTGCGGTAATCGGGTGAGAGAATCGCAGGTGATTTCTCCTCTTCCTTCCAACGGGTGCTGAGGCTAATTGCAGCGGCCTAAACTGCTGTCCCTACTGAACTCAACCGACTCAGTACAGACCAAGAATTGAACATGGCACCTTGTCATTTTGATGGCTCGCTACAAGGCCATCAGAGGAACCTATACTTGTTTATTAATTACTACTACTAAATTCCCCTCCATCAGCTCAGCAGCAACGATGGGGGCCGAATGAATTCACCCCACTGTTGTCGGTTCTGAACTAGCCTGGCCGCTTCGGTGACGTCCTGTGACAAGTCGGTCTCGACATTGGTCTACCCAGTGCTTCCTTGGCCTTCCTCAGCTTCTTGTTCCACGTCCCTCTGTACGCAGGGCCACGAAAGGTATTCGAGCCGTTTCCATTCTTGAAACGTGCCCAAACCATCGCAGCCGAATCTTCTGCACAAGCGCTTAGTAATTAAAGTTTACTAATTCATATTTATAAATTAATGTTTATTAATTAATGCTAGCATAATAATAATATGATACAAAATTAAAATTTGAAGAAGTTACTTCCAGGGAACTGATGTCATACGTTATCCACATGCGTTTTCATTTTTTACTGACTGGTATTTGGCAGGTAGGATGTCACAGAATGTGCCTGGGTTTGCATTAATAATAGAAGAGTGGAAGATGGAAGGCAAACTCCTCTCAATCCTTTAGATCTGTATAACATAGAATTGATACCGGCCCATTTATCTTACACCATTTGCATTTCTCAGGCTGGCATCAAGCTCTTGTGAAAGATCCAAAGATTTCTTACGAAGGATCACCATGCGCTACTGATGTTACCATGCGTCTCTGCGCTACCTTCAGGTAACACTCTGATGTGCAAGCATAGGTTGACAAAGGATATGTTTATAGGGTGAGATGAAGTAAGGTGGGAGGAGGCTCGTGTGGAGTATGGACCAGTTGGGCCGAATGGCCTGTTTCTGTGCTGTAAAATTCTATATCATTCTATGTAATGCAACATTCTGTGAAAAAATTAATTGACTGTGCATAACTGTTTACCGATCATCCTTGATCTTAACAAAAAACTACCAGTTCTAAACATATATACAATTGTACAGAAACGTCCTATTCTTCACTGTCAAAAATAACTGGGTAATAACTCAAGTGTAGGTCATAAATCCAAAAAACCTTCAGGTCCTACACAACTAGTTTAATAAACCTTCACTTCCCTTTAATCTTGAAACAGAAACATGGCTTTATGATTGAAAAATAATTCCCAACAGTGTTCATATTACGAGCAGTAAAGGATAACTCCAGCTGCGTCTAAAGCAATAGTAAGTCCCTGGAGTCATGTCACAAAGCGAGGAGAGGTTTGGGAGGGGAAGGACAAGGAGCATAAACACCAGCACAGAGCAGTTGGGCCGAATGGCCTGTTTCTGTGCTCTAGATTCTATGTAATATGTGCAAAACATAAGGGAAAATGACAGGCGAATGAAAATTTAAACGGGTGAATAAATTATTGAAGCAATAGGCTGTGTGAATAATAGCATCCTTCTAGGGTAAAACCCGACAATGATCTTACCCTCAAGTGCTTCTTTCAATCTTGCTGTAGGCCAGACTATCTGTTCAGTACTGGGCCTGTTGTAAGTGAACAAGCAGCACCATTGGTGGGAAAGTGGCAAGAAAGCTGCGAGATCTAATTTTAAATAAAAAACAGAAAATGCTGGAGATTACTCAGCAGGCCAGGCAGCATCTGTGAAGAGAGAGAGAAACAGAGTTAACGGTTTCAGGTCGATGACCTTTCGTCAGAACTGGAAAAAAGCAGGAAATGGAACAGATTTTTAAGCAAGTGTAGGGGCTGGGAAAGGGGGGAGGGGATGATAGAACGAAAGGGAAGGTCTAAGTTTAAGTGTGTAATGAGGTTTGTGTTGGCCGGTGAGGCTCGGGCAACATCAGCACAGCCTCAGCATCCCCTCAGTGCCATTCCTCCCAGCGATCATTTGAATGGAAAACTTTGGGACAAGTACCAAATGGGAGATGTTGCATTCACCCTGGAGTTTTTTTTTCGCAAATGTTATCAGCAATGGGAAAATCAACCCCAAAATGAGGTCAACATTAGTGAACAGTAGTGAGCATGTGAGTAAACAGATTGACTGCAGTGCCCTCTGACAGACCTGACACTGAGTAAATGCTGCACAAAAAGTGTCTCTCGCAGGATGCCACCTGGAGTGACAAATGCTGGGGCAAAGAACAGTCAAATGTCCTCCTCACTAATACTTCTCTTTGCGCATTGAAACACAAGCTATCTGATAATCCTGGTTTTCCTCTGTCAGAAGTGTCTGTCATCACACCGCAGAGGCAGTCGCACAAAAGATCAAGCTGTTGGATGGAAAGAATTTATTCCATGCTCTTCCTTTTATGTAAATTTTAGAATTCTCATCCTTGTTTTCAAATCCCTCCATGGTTCTGGGTATGATCCCTGGTCTATTTCAATGCTTCCTATTTCTGTGACCTCCTCAGCTCTCCGAGATCTCTGTGCTCCTCCAATTCTGGCCTCTTGCCCATCCCCGAGTATCATCGCTCCAGTATAGCCGGCTGTGCCTTCAGCTGTCTAGATCCTAAACTCTGGAATTCCCTCCCTAAAACTCTCTGCTTCTCTCTCTCTCTCCTCCTTTAAGACACTCCTTAAAACCTTCCTCTTTGACCAAGCTCTTGGTCACTGGTCCCAATATTTCCTTATGTGGCTCGGTATCAAATTTTATTTGATAACGCTCCTGTGAAACGCCTTGGGACGTTTTACTACGTTAAGGATGTTTTTGCCATGGAGAGAGTGCAGCGAAGATTCACCAGACTGATACCTGGGATGGCAGGAATGACGTATGAGGAGAGATTGGGTCGATTGGGCTTGTATTCGCTAGAGTTTAGAAGAATGAGAGGGGATCTCATTGAAACTTATAAAATTCTAACAGGACTAGACAGACTAGATGCAGGAAGGATGTTCCCGATGGCGGGGGAGTCCAGAACCAGGGGTCACAGTCTAAGGATAAGGGGTAAGCCATTTAGGACTGAGATGAGGAGGAATTTCTTCACCCAGAGAGTGGTGAACCTGTGGAATTCTCTACCACAGAAGGCAGTTGAGGCCAATTCATTAAATATATTCAAGAAGGAGTTAGATATATTTCTTAAGGCTAAGGGGATCAAGGGATATGGGGAGAAAGCAGGGACAGGGTACTGAATTTGGATGATCAGCCATGATCGCATTGAATGGCGGAGCAGGCTCGAGGGGCCAAATGGCCTACTCCTGCTCCTATCTTCTATGTTTCTATGTTTCTAAAGGCGCTATATAGATGCAAGTTGTTGTTGTTGTTGGAAATCAGAATTCTTTATACATTTATGTACTTACTGATTCTTCACCTGGTACCATTTATTTTAAATTCGCTTTACTTTTTAAACTGGCTACCCCTTCTCCTACACTATGCATCATTTCTCAGCCGAGAAAATGAGAAATTAAACAGCTCCTCCGTTCCCAAACCCATCTTAGTGCTACTCTGTATAAGGCTGCCAGAAGATGCGTATTCTGGTCCCAGGCTGACATTTAAGGGTTCGTCACACGCATCATTTTCTTTTCTCCTTCCCACTCTTTGGCAAGCTCCCATCACCAGGCCCAGTATAGGCCAGGAGCCCACCATGAATAAGTCCGTTTTAGTGCCAGGACCAGAAAATACAGCTTTGTATGCCCAAGCCAGGCATCCTTAAATGGACCAGTTAGTTAATCATCAAATGATGTCCTGTGATCGCCTACTTGGGAAAAGGGAAAAAAAATTCATGCAGCAGGACAGTGCATTTGGACAGTGCACATCTGCCAGGGCTTTTTCTCTTTAAGTTCACGGGCATCTCACCTGTTCCTCTGAAGGACAGCCGCTTACATCTCCCTTTTGTCATTCAGTCCCTCAAACGGCGTTATCTGTCCCTCAACATTGAGCATTATTTGGCCATGCAAGAAGACATAGATATCCATCAAGTTAGTCTCAGATGCCTCTTAGCTGAGGTGCTGGAATTTCGTGATGTCTGCGTTCTGATGCTTTTGGTTCTAAGTGCAACGCAGAAACGGAAGTGACTGGCAAACCTTTATTACTTACCTTACTTTTAAAACTTTATTTTTGGTAACTCATTAAAACCTTTGTCCAATGCTTAAATATGTTGTTACAAATTATTTACAGCACAGATACAGGCCATTCGGCCCAACAGGTCCATGCTGGTGTTTATCCTCCTTCAATCATACTTCATCTCACCCCATCAATATATCCTTATATTCCTTTCTCCCTCATGTGTTTATCTAGCTTCACCATAAATGCATCTTTGCTATTCACCTCAAATACTCCTTGTGGTAGCGAGTTCCACATTCTAACTACTCTCTGGGTAAAGAAGTTTCTCCCGAATTCCCTATTGGATTTATTAGTGGCTATCTTATAAGAACATAAGAATTAGGAGCAGGAGTAGGCCATATGGCCCCTCGAGCCTGCTCCGCCATTCAGTAAGATCATGGCTGATCTTCGACCTCAACTCCACTTTCCTGCCCGATTGCCATGTCCCTTGATTCCCCCGGAGTCCAAAAATCTATCGATCTCAGCCTTGAATATACTCAACGATTTAGCATCCACAGAAGCATTGGGAGGAAGCCTGATCTGTAATAGGAGATTCAATTCATGTCACTAATTTACACCCCACTAGCTAGTGAGTGGCATTGGCAGAACTTGGAGTGAGATCAATGTTGTCTGGTCTCTCAATCAAGATGGAACAGAGAGGAGCTTACCCAAGCAATAAAATGAATGAAAAAATGGGGGGTAAGCGAAGGGAGGAATGGGTGCTTCATTTACTGATGATCTTTAGCCTTAATAATGGGTTTCAAAACAATATGTAGATTCATGCATAAATCATGCTTCCAACACACATATGCACTCTAATACAGTTTGCAATGAGTGAAGGGACAGCTAAAAGGACTTGTATTACTGTATTGGCTTATTTGAACAGTAATGTATTGGAATGCGCTAATGCAGCTTAGTTCCTCAAAGGCTCAGGCAGTATACTGAAATCTGTTGCTGTCAAACCAGACAATGCAACACTTTATTTTGTAATGTCAGTGCACCGTGATTCCACGCTAACCAAAGCAACCACTGAACTTCCTGTTAGATAATGATTCTGTTTTTATTCTGAAAGAGGCGGGCGGGCTCTTTTCTCTGGTCCAAATGAAAGTCTGCTTCACTCGTCTGTCAGTGTTATGGCTGGCAAGTGCGACAAGCAAAGCTTTTTAAAAGAAAACCACAGATTGGCTGTGCACGGTGTACGGCCAATATTTATCCCTCAATCCACATCGTTAAAAACAAAACAGATTACCTGGTCATTATCGCATTGTTGTTTGTGGGAGCTTGCTGTGTGCAAATTGGCTGCCGTGTTTCCTACACTCTCCAACAGTGACTACACTTCAAAAAGTACTTCATTGACTGTAAAGCGCTTTGGGACATTCTGAGGTCGTGAAAGGTGCTATATAAATGCAAGTCTCTCTTTTCTTTCTTTTCCTCTCACCACACCAGACGTGCCAACCTCCTCCAGAGTATGGACCGCTGCCAGTGTTGGTGTACAGCTGGCAATCCAGAAGGTTCACATGAGCATCTCAAGGTGACTGTCCTTCCAATTTTACCACCCTCTCTATGGGGAAGTATTTGGACTCCTTTGACACCGGCTGAAATCCAATGGGGAGAAGTGTGGGATGATATATTTTGGTAGGAAGAGTAAGGAGAGAAAATATACGTTAAACGTTAAAACTTTGAAAGGAGTAGACGAACAGTGGAGTAGGGGTTCAGGTGCAGAAATCTTTAAAAGTGCCAGGACAAGTTGCTAAAGCTGAGAAAATGGCATGTGGGTTTTGTAAATAGGGGCATAAAGCACAAAAGAGGAAATGCTAAACTGATGGAAGTTGCAATATTGGCCCGTTCATTTTAATGGGCAAGAAAAATCATGGCACAGAAGCGAAAACCCCCGGCCATTGTGCTCAGTTTTGGGCACCCTACTTTAGGAAGCGTGCAGAAGAGATTCACTAAGATACTATCAGAGATGAGAGACTTTAATTATGAGGAGAGATGCGAGAATCTGGAGCTCTTTTCATTAAAACAGAAAATGTTAAGAGAGCTGATGGAACTGTCGACATTTATAAGGAGTTTGTTAAGGTAAATAGGGAAAAATTATTTTCACTGGTCAGTGAGTCAGTAACGAGAGAGAATACATTTCAAATTATTACCAAATGAAAGGATAGGTTAGGAGAATTTTTTTTTGTAAAGTGTTATAAGGATATGGAATGCCCTACCAGAAACAATGGTAGAAGCATGATAACTTTCAAAAGGGAAGAGAGTAAATATTTGAAAAAGAAAAAAAAAAGGTTATGGGCAAACAGCAAGGGCATGGAACTAAGTTGAGAGCTCTTTCAGAGAGCCAGCACCCAGGCATGATGGGCTGAATGGCCTCCTATGCAGTAAAATTCTGTATTCTTTTAAAATGTAGAAGATGGCACACGTTACGGAAGCTGCTAAGCTAAGTCTTCCAAAAAGTGCCATTTACCAGGAAGTTGGCCCATATATGCTTCCCATATTATGTTGGCTGACAGCTTGCTCCATATTTATGAATGGCCCTTTGAAGCCCTTATACAACCTTACAGTCTTTCACTGCTGACCATGTACACCCATACTCCAGGAAAACATACGTTAAGCTCCAACAAGCGAGAGTCTAACCACCGCCCCTTGACATTCAACGGCATTACTATCGCCGAATCCCCCACCATCAACATCCTGGGGGTCACCATTGACCAGAAACTTAACTGGACCAGCCACATAAATACTGTGGCAACAAGAGCAGGTCAGAGGCTGGGTATTCTGCAGCGAGTGTCTCACCTCCTGACTCCCCAAAGCCTTTCCACCATCTACAAGGCACAAGTAAGGAGTGTGAAGGAATACTCTCCACTTGCCTGGATGAGTGCAGCTCCAACAACACTCAAGAAGCTCGACACCATCCAGGACAAAGCAGCCCACTTGATTGGCACCCCATCCACCACCTTAAACATTCACTCCCTCCACCACTGGCGTACCGGGGCTGCTGTGTGTACCATCTACAAGATGCACTGCAGCAACTCCCCAAGGCTTCTTCGGCAGCACCTCCCAAACCCGCGACCTCTTCCACCTAGAACAAGGGCAGCAGGCGCATGGGAACACCACCACCTCCAAGTTCCCCTCCAAGTCACACACCATCCTGACTTAGAAGTATATCGCCGATCCTTCATCATCGCTGGGTTAAAATCCTGGAACTCCCTACCCAACAGCACTGTGGGAGTACCTTCACCACACGGATTGTAGCGGTTCAAGAAGGCAGCTGACCACCACCTTCTCAAGGTCAATTAAATTAGGGATGGGCAATAAATGCTGGCATTGCCAGCGACGCCCACATCCCATAAACGAATAAAAAAAAAGCTGCCTTTATAAAGCCTTGGAGCACTCAAATCTTCAAAGGGCTTCACACATTAAAGAGATTACAATGCAATCCAGCTGTATCATGCATGCTCACTTACTGGCACACAGGATGTGCTGCAGTTTAGGGCACATAACTGTCAGTAATCATGTACTCTTTCAACATACATCATGTCTAGACTATTTCTCTGCTTGCACAAGATGGCACATAATAAAAGGGAACAGGAACTACAAGCACTTGATTCCCTTAGAGATGCCCACTTTGGACATTGTTGCGTATAAAAGCATCGAAGGGGTAAGCATGCAAAGTGATCTTACTGCTGTGAATGATTGGGTCCGAATAACATTAGCACACAATCAGATCACATAATCATATGTGGTAACTTTTCAACAGGATCTAAACTGGGACCATGGCTGATGAGTATTTCTTGCCACTCGCAGGCCTGAATCCTCTTGGCGGGATTGATACTGCCAGTAGGAAAATGTACACCATAGTCTATTAAAAGTGTGCAACTTTATTACATCAATTTATCAAATACGGGACATTTATATACTAATAAAAGTGACAAATATGTAACACCAGATTTGATCAGTGATATCACTGTGTCATGGATTTCATTAGGGTATGGCAGTGTAATGGTTATGTTCCGTGACTAGTAATTCAAAGGGGGAAAAATTGGGTTGGTTTGCGCCTCTGGTTAGCGCCCCCTAACGGGGCGCAAATCCCCCAGCGCCCGGGCGCGGCGCCGCTAACGCCTCCCGCGTAATTCAGCGGGAGGTTAGCGGCAGCGGTAGCGGCAGCGGTAGCGCCCCGCGGCTCTGCTCCGCCAGCGATGACGTCATCGCCATGCGCAGCGCCCTGGCCGCAAACTTCCCTTGCACCCCCTGACCTATCGCCGCACGATATGTGCGACAGGATCAGGGGGGACGGTTTGGCAGCGGTGGCGACGCAAGTTAAAGGGCAGGTGACGGGCGGCCATTTTTATTTGGCCCGACTGCCAGCACCTGCCCCCTTTCGCTTTTTTCTTCGGGGTGCCGGCCGCGATCGCTCAGCCTGCCACTCCTCTTGAGTGCCAGGCTGTTTCCACGGCACCCCGCTCCCCGGTGGTCCAGCAGGGCCCCGGTGCACACAGCGCTAGGCCCCTCCCCTTTAATCAGGGGTGGAGGCCCGCAATGACACGGCGCTACGTGCCATTGCATGTAACGAGGCTGCACGCAGCGCCGCAAAATTCAGTAGTAGCGCCCCAAGCAGGAGGTGGAGCACTTTCCAGTAGCGCCGCGCCTCACCTCCTGCTTGGGGCGCTAATATTGAATTTACGGCGGGGGCGCTAACTTTTTCGGGGCGCTAATTTTGGCGACGTTAGTGTCCCAAAATGGGCACCACCCAATTTTTCCCCCAAAGACTTGGACTAATAATCTAGGAAACGTGAGTTCAAATCCCACCAGGGCAGTTTGAAAATTTGAATTAAGTATAAAAAAATCTGATATCAGTAAAAGTGACCATGAAGTTGTCGGATTATCAGGGAAGGAAACCTACCTGGTCCTTACCTGGTCTGACTCCGGTCCCACAGCAACATGGTTGACTTTGAACTGCCAACCACTCCAAAGAAAATTGCAGTGATTCAAGAAGAAGGCCCTCACCATCTTCTCAGGGATGCTCGGAATGGGCTATAAATGCCAACCCTGCCAGTGCGTCCACATCCTGAGAATGAATAATACAAAAAAATGATCTCACTCTACCTCTATACCTGGTCAGAAACATGACATGACTCCTTTCAGTGGGGCGTTATGGAAGTGAGCCTAGAACTTTGCTGGAACAGCTTGGAAAGCTTTGCCTTCCCATCAGTCTGACCACTTCTAAATCAGAATAATGAATGCACAATTAAGCAGTTAACCAAATAAAGCCCTTGATATTAAGATTCCTCTGTTCTTCAGTGTACATATCACCAGTTTTGTAACAATAATTGGCGCATTGGAAAAAAGAGCTGGCTTGAAAGCTTACTTTAGTGGTTGGTAATGGATAATACAATCTTGCTATTGATTCTGTGGATCTTTGTCATTGATATAGTAGTTAAATAAAGCACAGAGTTTAAAATGTATTTATGGCAACATTGTAGTATATGATGGAGATAGAGATAGCCATTAGTGTAGGGGCATAGCAACAGGAGGAGGCCATTCAGCCCTTCGAGTCTGTTCCGCCATTCATTTAGATCATGGCTGATCTGTATCTTAACTCCATCTACCCGCCTTGGTTCTGTAACCCTTACCTAACAAAAATCTAGCAAGATCAGCTTTGACATTTTCAATTCACCCCTAACCTCAACGGCATTTTGGGGGCGGGAGTTCCAGATTTCCACTACCCGTTTGTGTGAAGAAGTGCTTCCTGACATCACCGCTGAACGGCCGAGCTCTAATTTTAAAGTTATGCCCCCTTGTTCTAAACTCCCCCACCAGAGGAAATAGATTATTTCTATCTACCCTATCAAATCCTTTAATCAACTCAAACACCTCAATTAGAACACCCCTTAATCTTCTCTGCTCGAGGGAATACAAGCAACTTTGCCTCATAATTTAACCCTTTTAGCCCTGGTATCATTCTGGTGAAATATCAGGGTATGAGGAAAGGACAGCTCTTTGGAGACAGCGCGGAAAACATTGACATCGATTGTGAACTCACTAAAAAGGGTTTCAGCTACAGCAGGTGGCTTCTGTCTATTGAGGTTCCTTGTTGGCTTCTCACACAGGATTATCATCTGCCGTTCACCAATAACAGTTCGTGAAAGACGTAGTGAGTTGTTTGTTTACAGAGAGCATCGCTGTATACTTTGGGCAGACCATCCTAAGTCCACTCAGACAGTGACAGAGTCCTGATCGTGTTGATATGATATATAAAGGAGTTAAAGATTTACTTGTCAGAAAGAGGAAGCATTGAGCTGGCTGGTTTGGAGCTAGGCAGATAAACCTGGTGGTGAGATGACAATTTAGTTTTTCAGGGCCTCACCCTATGAACCAATTATTGTTAACACCCACGCCTCCTCCATGATTCGTCATTTAATTAATTTGCATCTTCATATTCCTGCTCTTTGTATAGACCAAAGCAAGGCCTAACTTAAAATTTTGGCACAGGAGCAAACTGCCCCCACTTTAGAAATTCTTAGCATAGGAACCAACGCTTAGTTCCTTGGAGTTTTGATGAGTTCTTCAAAAAATGGTAGGATCCAGGTTCTTACAATTTCTCACATGGTGACACTCCCGGTCTCAAACAAGGCACCAAGAGGAGGCGACAAGCAAAGACCAGGTTAAAATGCACTGAGTGGCAGTTGGTTACTCACATAAGAACATAAGAAATAGGAGCAGGAGTCAGCCATCCGGCCCCTCGAGCCTGCTCCACCATTCAATAAGATCATGGCTGATCTTCGACCTCAACTCCACTTTCCCGCCCGATCCCCATATCCCTTGATTCTCCTAGAGTCCAAAAATCTATCTATCTCAGCCTTGAATATACTCAACAGCTCAGCATCCACAGCCCTTTGGGGCAGAGAATTCCAAAGATTCACAACCCTCTGAGTGAAGAAATTCCTCCTCATCTCAGTCTTAAATGGCCGACCCCTTATCCTGAGGCTATGCCCCCTAGTTCTTGACTCTCGAGCCAGGGGAAACAACCTCCCAGCATCTATCCTGTCAATCCCCCTCAGTATCTTACATGTCTCAATGAGATCACCTCTCATTCTTCTAAACTCCAGAGCGTATCGGCCCAATCTACTCATCTGGATAGCAAGGACATTGCCTTCCGAAACATATAAAAGAAAGACGAGCATTTATATAGCGTCTTTCACGACCTCAGGACGTCCCAAAGAACCTGACAGCCAATGAAGTACTTTTGAGTGTAGTCACTGTTGTGATGTAGGAAACACGGCAGCCAATTTGTACACAGCAAGATCCTACAAACAGCAATGAGACAATGGCCAGATAATCTGGGTTTTTTTTAGATAGGTCGTTTAGATTTCCTCCCCGAGACCCATTCATAACTAATGGGGAAATCAAAGCCCAGAAAAGAAGGTACGTTGCCACTCGAACTGAATTTTATTTTTCGAACGCAACTTAACGTAAAATGTTTCTGTAATTTGATACGACTATATGGCACACGTATCAACTGAAACAAGACCAGTCAGATTGACCACAGTACTATGTTCCTAGGATATAGAATAATAGAATCAAAGGTTGCTACAGGGCCATTGATATGCCCCACCAGATTACTGCCCAGGTATTGAAGGCAGAAGTCTAACCCTAACTTTATTGATCAATGCCATCCATTGTTAGGAATTCTTGTTTGTCCTTTTCATCTTTTTCTTCCCCCCACTGGATCTTCTCAGGCACTGTTTCCCGACAGCGGTTCGCCAACCTGCTCTCAGGCCTCTCCTAACTCTGCTGTTTCGTTGATTTTAAAATTCTCATCCTTGTTTTCAAATCCCTCCATGGCCTCGCCCCTCCCTATCTCTGTAACCTCCTCCAGCCCCACAACCCTCCGAGATCTCTGCGCTCCTCCAATTCTGGCCTCTTGCACAGCCCCGATTTTAATCGCTCCACTGTTGGCGGCCGTGCCTTCAGCTGCCTAGGCCCTTAGCACTGGAATTCCCTCCCTAAACCTCTCCGCCTCTCTACCTCTCTCTCCTCCGTTAAGACGCTCCTTAAAACCTACCTCTTTGACCAAGCATTTGGCCATCTGTCCTAATATCTCATGTGGCTCGGTGTCAAATTTTGTTTGATAACGCTCCTGTGAAGCGCCTTGGGACATTTTACTACGTTAGAGATGCTATATAAATACAAGTTGCTGTTGTTGATCATCATGAGGTACATCAATTTACCCACAACCTACGCATCCTCTGACTTCTCTTCCTCCCTTTGAAGACACGCTTGAATCTGTTCAGTTTCTTCCTGGCAGACACCTGACTGTGCGAGGAACTGTGGATGAAAACCCCACCACCGTTTGACTCCAATGCACAAATAGGCATCATAACGCTCCTAGGCACTCTTAGCTACTTGCTAAGCCTCACAACAACATATTTAATGTGCTCACGTGGGTACAGATGTGCGGAATGCCAGCTGCTCAGACAGTGATAAACAAAAAACCTGAATCTGAAGCCTTAGACCAAAATTAATAAAATGTTATGATGTGGAGATGCCGGTGTTGGACTGGGGTGGACAAAAATGAGAAGTCGCACAACACCAGGTTATAGTCCAACAGATTTATTTAAAATTACAAGCTTTCGGAGCTGTCGCCCCTTCGTCAGGTAAAGGTAAAATGTTACACAAAGCAGAAAATGTTCACTGAATGGCCTAGAAGTTTGGCCATTCGGCCCATTTTCAGGGCTGAAATGGTTCGGTGTGCTAGACAGAAAAGAAAAAAGACTTGCATTTATATAGCGCCTTTCACGACCACTGGACGTCCCAAAGCGCTTTACAGCCAATGAAGTACTCTTTGAAGTGTAGTCACTGTTGTAATGTAGGAAATGCGGCAGCCAATCTGCGCACAGCAAGCTCTCACAAACAGCAATGTGATAATGACCGGATAATCTGTTTTAGTGATGTCGGTTGAGGGATAAATATTGGCCCAGGACACCGGAGATAACTCACCTGCTCTTCTTCGAAATAGTGCCGTGGGATCTTTTACATCCACCTGAGAGGGCAGACGGGGCCTCGGTTTAACGTCTCATCTGAAAGACGGCACCTCCGACAGTGCCAGCCTAGATTTTTGTGCTCAAGCCCCTGGAACGGGGCTTGAACCCACAACCTTCTGACTCAGAGGTGAGGGTGCTGCCCGCTGAGCCACAGCTGACACCTGAAGCCACCAGTGCGCACCAGAAGCCGGAGGCCCGTGGCTCACCGGGAAATTGGGCCTCAAGCCTCATCAGCAAATTTCTGATGAGCTGTGGGCACCTGTCGTGCCTCCAATTTGGGCCACCTGCCTCGCTGGCATTGGCCCCCCCCCCAGGTAAGTCCTGGGAGGGGGAAGGAGGAGAACGGGAAGTGGGCTGGCGGGCACTGGCAGCAGCCCACGGTAGTGCTGTGAAGCTGGGAAGTGCATATGAAGGTAAATATATATATAAAAAAAAACTTGCCTTTTTGTTGTAGGCCGCTGGTTAGGCCACTAATGCAAGAAAACCAGAGCGGTGCATGCCTGGCGCACTGACCAGTTTAGGAGAGGTGTCCTGAAACAGGCTTAAGCCCCTCATTAACATATGCAAGGAGCCTACTGCATGCTTTAGGTGGCTGCCAGGGATGCCTGATTATCCACCGTGTACCCAATACGGAGTTGCATGTATTTCA
This sequence comes from Squalus acanthias, assembly GCA_030390025.1. Taxonomy (NCBI): domain Eukaryota; kingdom Metazoa; phylum Chordata; class Chondrichthyes; order Squaliformes; family Squalidae; genus Squalus; species Squalus acanthias. Next base: position 15,624,694 of record CM059429.1, read on the forward strand.
GGCATCCTTGGGGCACGGGGTATAGCCCCGCGAAATTGGTAATATTCTGCCCCGTTTTACGCCCCAAGAACAGGCGGAGCGCGGTCTAATTTCCTGGTCAGTGTGTGCGAGTATCAAGTCATTCTCGCATTTGTGCCTTGGTACCCTAGTTATGTTACAATAAAGCTGTTTCAGATTGCTTACGCACACAAGTAGTTAACAATTAGTGAGATCAAGGTACTCCAAGTCACATTTTTATTTATCTGCTTACAGAACAACAACAACAACTTGCATTTATATAGTGCCTTTAACGTAGTAAAACGTCCCAAGGCGCTGCACAGGAGTATTTTCAGACAAAAAAAAAATTGACACCGAGCCACATAAGGAGAAATTAGGGCAGGTGAGCAAAAGCTTGGTCAAAGAGGTGGGTTTTAAGGAGCGTCTTAAAGGAGGAGAGAGAGGCAGCGAGGCGGAGAGGTTTAGGCAGGGAATTCCAGAGCTTAGGGCCCAGGCAACAGAAGGCACGGCCACCAAAGGTTGAGCGATTATAATCAGGGATGCTCAAGAGGGCAGAATTAGAGGAGCGCAGATATCTCGGGGGGTTGCGGGGCTGAAGGAAGTTACAGAGATAGGGAGGGGCGAGGCCACGGAGGGATTTGAAAACAAGGATGAGAAATGCAAATGTGTAGCATACATATTTCAAAACTAGTTACTTGTGGTAAATTCTACAAAAGGAACATTCATAAACAGAGCAAAATGGACATTAACAATGCTCTGTGTTGGTTTATGAAATATAGGATCATTGCTACCTAGAAGTGATTACAAGGCTGTAATCTAATCAAGGCATTCAGATGGTTTATAGGAGAATAATGGATGCCTGGGAGTAATTACAAAGCAGTAATTGAATCAAGGGGTTCAGGCAGTTTATATAGATAAAAATGGATACCTTGGTGTGATTACAAGGTGGTAATTGAATCATTGGGGTTGAGATAATTTATATTGAGAATAATGGATCCCCAGGGTGAGTAAAAGGCAATAATTAAATCCAGGGGTGGACAGTAAATCAGAAACAATAAGAATAAATGGTTTGTAATAAGGGGCAAATCTTGGAGTATATATGGCGGAAGGGTTAATAATGAGTTTAGTGAAAGAGTGAAGCAGTCTAAAATAATAAACTCGGGTGGGCATGAAGAGATGAACCTTAGGGCAGATAGGAAACAGGGGTAAGAAGGATAATGTGGGAAAGAATGAGGAATAAGTAAAAAGCAAAGGAGCACTGAGGGTTATGAATGATTCAGGGATGCAGGGCTAGAAATTCGGGGGCAACCAATTTTGGGCGCACACCCTCACAAGTGGTGAGGTCCGAGGAGCAGTGGATATCGGGCCTCAGGCCTCATGAGACTGAAGATAGCGCTGCGGGAAGAGGCCACGCAGGTAAGTCATGGAAGTTCGGGGTCGCTGCTAGCGCCATAGCGGCACACAGGTAAATGATCGGTGACCGGAGGGTGGGACTGTGGGCCTCGGAGGGTTGCATCGTGAGCTTGGGTGGGGGAGCGGTGGCGATCAGTGGCCGGGGAGAGGAGCGATCGGTGGCCAGGGCCAGGGCCTGGGCCTGGAGGTCGGGGATCTCAGGGCCATGGAGGCTGAGAAGCAGTAGCAATCGGAATGGTGCTTTATAGTTAGGTAGCTTAACTTTTTATTCCAGATGATCTTTAGGGTTGGTTTCCCTGAGTGTTGCCTGCCTCGGGGCAAACCAATGTTGCAGCGGAAACCTGAAGCAGGCATTAGGCCCCTTACTTGCATATACAAATGGCCTAACTCCTGCTTCAGGCGTGAGTGAAGAACGCCTCTTGTTTATCCTTAACCAATATGGCGGTAGCGCATTTCTGGTTGGAAATGTGTGCGCTTCCTGCCCGCCATTTTGGGCCTTAGCCGCACGGCACCTGAAAATTGGGTGCTACACAACCTCGTTTCTAGGTCAAAAGCAAAATACTGTGGATGCTGGAAATCTGAAATAAAAACAGAAAATGCTGGAAATGCTCAGCAGGTCAGGCAGCATCTGTGGGGAGAGAAACACTCCGAGGCACTCCAGCATTTTCTGTTTTTATTTCCCATTTCTAGGTTGCAGTGTTTACAGGCAAATGTGCAAAGCACTAAAAATAAAGTCAGGAAACTAGGAGCACTAATAAGATTGGAAAGCCATAAAATTGTTGTCTTGGCATAAACATGGCTTCAGCTGGGGTGAAACTAGGAACTAAATATTCCTCGTTATAACATTTTCCTGGAAGAGATAGAGAAGGAATAAAGAGAGTAGGTTTTCCTTTTCAAGTACATATCTAATTCCCTTTTGAAAGTTACTATTGAATCTGCTTTCACCACCCTTTTCAGGCAGTGCATTCCAGATCGGAACAACTCGCTGTGTAAAATGGACTAATCAGGGAGGGATAGTCAGTGGGATTTGTAAAGGGTGTCATACTTGACTCATTTATTTGGATTTCTTCAGAAAATCAGAGCGAACATGATGTATTTTGAACATGTGAATTTTCAGAAGGTGTTTGAGAAGGTGCCACTTGTTTTGAAAATTAAGGCACACGGTATTAAAGGGAAGGTGGGTGAATGGTTAGAGGAATGACTAATCAACAAAAAGCCCCGAAAAAGTTAGCGCCCCCACGGCCGAAATTGGATGGTAGCGCCCCAAGCAGGAGGCGGGGCGCTACTGGAAGCGCTCCCCCTCCCTCTTGGGACGCTCCAGCTCAATATTGCGGCGCTACGTGCCGCAGCGCCACGTGCGGTACTGCAGGCCTCCCTCCCCTTATTAAAAAGGTGTGATAAAGGGCAGTTAGAAAGATTAACTGTAATCATCTGGCAGTGTTCTCTGACTATATATGCTGTGCCTATATGCATCTCTTCACTTCACCTGACGAAGGAGCAGCGCTCCGAAAGCTTGTGATTTCAAATAAAGCTGTTGGACTATAACCTGGTGTTGTGCGACTTCTCACATTTATTAAAGGGGAGGGGCCTAGCGCAGCGCGAACCGGGGCCCAGCTGGGCCACCAGGGAGCGGGGTGCCGGCAAAAGAGCCCGGCACTCAAGAGGAGTGCCGGGCTGCCCGATCGCGGCCGGCACCCCGCGGGAGGAGGGCAGAGGGGGCAGGTGCTGGCAGGCGGCCAGCAAAAAAAATGGTCGCCCAGCTTAGCCCCCTTAGGGTGCTAACGGGAGGCGTAAAGCAACCGAATTTTGCCCCCAATTTGTTTTAATTTACATAAATGATTTGGGCATAGGCACAAGGAGCGGAGTTTTTGTGCTCAACATGAGCCTCATCTCACCCTACCAGCATATCCTTCTATTCCTTTCCCTCTCGTGTTTATCTAGCTTCCCCTTAAATGCATCTATACTGTTCGCTTCAACCGCTCCCTGTGGTAGCGAGTTCCACATTCCCACCACTCTCTGGGTAAAGAAGGGCAAGATAAACTAATGAGGAAGAATGCAAGAGATTACAGGAGGATACAGGCAGGTTAGCGGACTGGCTGGCCAATGCAGATCAGTGCAGAGAAATGTAAAGTAGCACATTTTGGGTGAAAGAATAGTGAAAGTAAGTATAACCTAAATGGCAGATTCTTAACAAGATTGGAAGAACGGAAAGATCTCGGGGTGCAGGTAATTAGGGGTAAACTCTTGCCTTCATCACCTGGCCGATAATCTGGCAAAGTTGACCATCCGCCCACTGTAGAATTTTCATCCCATTGCATCTTTTAAGGAGAGAATAGTTAAACATTTGCAGCAGAGGAAGGTACAGTGCAATGGGGAGAGAGTAAAGTCGTGAAATTAGCTTGGAAATGGTCTAGCAAAGAGCCAGTACAGACAATGGCCTCCTTCTGCACTGTAAATGTCTATGGCTCTATGGTTCCTTGTTTGCACTAGGAAACCATGAAGGGGCACATCAGGCACAAGTGATGAAGAGGTGCATCTCCAAACTCCACCCCAGCCCGCATATTCCAACAAGGAGTGCGCTGAAGGTTCAAGAATGTTTTTGTAGCTGGCTTCAACCTGCTGCCTGGTGAAATTACATTCTTGCTATACATTGGGCAAGTTGGTTAAGTGCTGCTCCCTGAACTAATTCACTTTCTTGTCATTCTCCTGACTGCGTTCATGTGCCAGCTGCCATTCTTCTCTGACAGCTCAGGGATATTGCTAGTCGGACCATCCTGGAGTTCAGAGTAGCTGTTGGCTTTGTTGAGACAGCGTCGGGTGCCTGAGTGGGTCGTGCGTCAGTCCGCCAAGAGGCTGAGCTTTGTGCCTTCCTGGCTTAATGCTGTGAAAGGAGGAGAAATCGGAGGCTTTCACACCGGCCGCTACCGCCATGAAACGGCGAAAAGACGGCGGCCGACGCTCTTCCACCAGCTGGTGGCGGACCCTTCCACGCGAGCCAGTTTGGAGCTGCCAGTAAACACTAGCGCCAGGGAGATTTAAATGAACGAGATCGTGACATCAGAGAGTGTGTGTAATGCTCACTTGACGCCCAATCTCCAACATTGCATTTAAGCCATTGTACTTACTGTCAACGCAGAACAACGACTGGGAGAGCTGTTGTCCTTCAGCAGGAAGCAGGCTGCAGCAGCGATATTTAAAGGCATCATCACCAATCAATTGCAACTGACACGGTTCAGCAGTTTCAGTGGCTGTTTGCTACTTCCTGCAACTGAAATAGCTTTCTTCAGTTATTTCAAGTTTTTTTTTGGTGACAGGGAGTGTTGATTCAAGTGCAGATGTCGCTCATTATTTGTTAAAGGCTTCTCTTACAACACTTGCTCACAGTCATGGGGGGCTGTGCTGGCAGTCGACCTCGCCCGCCAGGATCTACAGCAGAGGGAGCGGAGGCAGCGAGGAAGATGGGAAACCTGCGTGCAGAGGCAGGAGGAGGAGGGCCATGAGTGCTCTCAACAGGAGGCCTTTCCCACCTGGGGTCTTCCGACAGCACATCGCCTTCCTTCAACTAAGTGAGGAGCAGTGTCTTAGGAGGCTACGCTTCAGCAAGGAGGTGGTCAGAGAACTCTGCCACCTCCTGCAACCAGAGCTGCAGCCTGAGAGCAGGGTGACCACGGCTCTCCTAGTAGCAGTCAAGGTCACCGAGGCACACCACATCCCCATCATACCATCCCTGTGTCACGGAATATCACATCGCTTTCCTGGGCACAAAGCTGAAATGAGACACACCACAAAAGATTCCAAACACAATTATTAAATTTATCAATAATCACAAGACACATATTTACAATTATACAATTAACTAATCACCCCGGTGCAATCCCTTAGTGTCAGTCTTTCGTGTGGCTTTTCCTATTCTGGTGCTCCTACGAAGTGCTCCCCCAGTAGCCGCAGTATGGCAGGTTGAAGGTTGCTGACTTTCAGTGGGGAACACTGCAGATGGCCTTGCAGGATGACCTTGAGCAGGTCTGGACCTAGAAGGCCCGGTTGTAGACTGCGCCACCTCGGCATGGACGGCAGCCGCCTGGGCTGACTGGCTCACAGGCAGCGGCAAGAGCAATGGCGGAGTGGCAGTGGTGGGATGAGGAATGCTGTCATCCTGAGAGAGGACAGCAGTGTCCTGCTCCACTGACACTCCCCCCGGGACGGCGCCTCAGCACTCCTACCAGCCTGTTGGAGCACAGTTTGCTGGCCTGCTGCGACACCCTGCAAGCCCCAGTCAACGGTGGGCAACCCAGCCATGATGGCAGCAGTCTGAGCTTGGGTGGCATCGTGCTGAGACTGCATGAGAGCAGTCTGAGCTTCCGCTGCAGCACTAAGACGTTGGGTCGCTTCCGCCTGTGCAGCAATGGAAGCTGCGACATCGCCCATCACGTCTGGCTCGCCACAGTCTCTCTGGGAGTGCACCATCATTTCCAGGCTGGAAGTCCTCGGCTCCATGTTCTGCGCAGAGCGTCGTGCAATGTCGGAGGCGGACTCCTCCACGCTCCTTGAAATTGCCGAGAGGCTCTCTGGCAGCCTTGCCAATGCGCCCATCATTTCTGTGTGCATGCCCATCACCCATCTTCTGAAGGCCTCCCCATCGAGGTCCTCATCTGAGTCCTGTGCAGCAGAACGCGCGCACGAACTCGCCCTCTGGGGAGCTGGCCCCCGAGCTACCCTTTCCCCCTGGCCTTGCTGCAGCTCACTCGTGCCCGGTGCATCATCCAGTGCAGATCCCGCTTCTACACTAGCCTCTAAAGTTCGCGTAGTGCCAGTTTCTGAGCTGGTGTCTGCAAGTGAGAGACGCAGTCAGGCGGTGTCTTCTTCCTCTTCCTCTTCTCTCCCCTTCGCTCTCAGTGGTGCCCTCGGGGACAGGCTGCTCAGGTGCTTGTTGATTATCTGAAAGCACAAAGACACAAGAGTCAGGTTATGGTGAGGGCAGTGGGGTTTCGGAGGGCGGGGGGGGGCGGGGGGGGAGCCAAAATGCATGCACACAGCATGAGTAGCTTGAAAATGAGAAAAGATTGTGGGCTGAGGGGGAAGTGGGATGTGAGAAGAAGGATAAGGAATGACCATACCGTTGTTGTCCCCAAAGGGTTGAACCTCGCCAGTGGCCACGGCCTCTAACACGTGGCACCCAATGATCTCAGGCACTCGCTCCTCAAGCAGTAAAATTGTGTCAAAGTCTGCTCCGAGGAAGGGTAACTCTCTCTGCAGAAAGAAGATAAGAATTTTTTTTAAGAACCAGAAGAGGCTACTATCATTAGGACCGGCACAACTGCCCCTCTCTGACTCAGCCCAATTCTTTACCATACTGCCTTATCTCTCGAACCCTCCACCCTCCAGAAAATATCAAGTTGCCTTTTGAACCCATTTAGGTCCCGCCTGGTCCCCTCCTGTCCGCTCCGGCGGTTATGTGCGACCTTGGCCTGCAAGAGAAAGAGAAGTGTTGAGTGAGTTTTAGTGCAATGAGTTTGGGTGATGTGCCTGCCATAGTTGAATAGTTGTCATTGTGTGCAAGGTGTGAGATGTGGGTGTGAGTGTTGATAGGTGGAGATTGTTGCTTTTGTTAGTGCTGGGGGGGGTGGTGCAAGGAGCAGTGTGTGAAGCTTGTGGTGCAGATGGTGGTATGTGGCATTTGCTGAAGCCTTCACTCACCTTGACCACCCGTGTGAGGTCATTAAACTTCTTCCGACACTGGGTGTGGGTCCTGGGGACAACAGTGCTGGCCGTGACGTGGTCCGCTATCTCACGCCACACGGTCATGGATGTGTGCGGCGAGGGCCTCCTGCCAGTTTGCGGTTATAGCACCGCCCCGCCTCCTCTCCACCACAGCCTCGAGAGCTTCGCCAGAGAGCCTATGGGACCTCTCCCTCCGTCTATGTTCTGCCATCACTACTTGTAAGTGTTGCTTCTCCGTCCGCCTCCTCACTGTGCTGTTGGGGCAGCTGAACAGTCTGATAATGAGGTGCTGCAGCAGTAATGCACCTTCCGTTTAAGGAGTGGAAAAAGCCTGTGGCTATCATGACTGTGAATTAGACCATCTCCGATATTGGTCCACCTTCTTCGGTGTACTCTTTTATTGGGGTGATGAAACAAAATTGACTGTAAATTAATAAAACTTTAAAGGAACCTTAACAAATTAAATTAAAATTTGGTTGGCCGGGGTGATGATGCACTCCAGTCCCCGCGGCACCCACCGGTCGCGGAAGGCCTCGAGCGTGCCGGCGGACACCGCGTGCTCCATCTCCAGGGCCACCCGGGTGCGAACATGGCCGCGGAAGAGAGGCAGGGCAATCAGGCCGAACGACCCCCTTGACCGCCCGCTGCCTGGACCAGTTAATGGCTTTTTTTGGCCAGGCCTCCGATCTGCCCACTCCCCTCCGCACCGGGTGACCAAAGATCAGGAGCGTGGGACTGAAGTGCAGCCAAAAATCGAGGAGCAGCCCCTTCAAAATAATGAAAGAGGGGCTGCAACCTCTCACATTCCGTGTATACATGAAAAACGGACTCCTCCAGGCCGCAGAAAAGGCAGGCGGCCTGGGAGTCCGTGAACCTATTTAAACCCGTTCGGTGTAACACCAAAGAGCAGCAGTGTTAGCACTGAAATCATGACTAAAATCATGTTAATGAAGAGTGAGCACAAATTTTGCGTTCTAACCAGACCTTTTTCAGGTGGTGCAGCCTAACCTCATTTAGTCTTAACACTGCCACTTTCTTGGCTACGTCCAATTTTTAGCCCATGAGTCTAAATCACAATTGTTTGCCAAACGTAAAGAATTAGCTATGAAGCACATCTTGAAAAGTTGCCATTGAAGTGAAAAGTATCAATGGGTTCAAAAGGCAACTTGATATTTTCTGGAGGGTGGCGGTTTTGAGAGATAAGGCGATTAGGGAAAGAATTGGGCTGAGTCAGAGAGGGGCAGTTGTGCTGGCCCTAATTATAATAGCCTTTTTTAAAAAAAAATTCTTATCTTCCTGCAGACAGAGTTACCCTTCCTTGGTGCAGACTTTGACACAATTTTACAGGCCATCTGCTATTAGCTGCATTTAGATTGTAAAACTGTGTTGAAGTTTTCAGTAAAGAGTATTGCACAATTGCTTGTCTCATTTGGTGGGACTCCCCCCGCCCCCCACCCCTCTAGGTCAGAAGATTGTGGGTTAATGTCTAACCCCAAGACTTCGGTGCACAATCTAGGGCTGACATAGCAGTGCGCAACTGAGGAAGTGTTGCCAAGTTATAAGTGCCAAGTCGACTGCCTGCTTAGATCCCAATGCACTATTTGAAGAAAAGCAGGGAATTTTCTGGGTGCCCTGGCCCACAACCAACAATAACAAAAAGAGATTAACTGGTCCTCCATAGCAGTTTGTGGGCTACAGTTGGTGTAAAATTGTGGTTGTGTTTGCCTACATAACAAAAATCACTGCATTTAAAAACATGATTGTGTGAAGCACTTTCAGACGGTTTAATGTGACAAAGTGCTATGTGAATACAAATATTGATTTCCTTTTGTTTATGCAGAGGGCTAACTCAAGGAGCAATTGTGTTTTAGTCCAATTTTAACCATTACAATTTAAAATTTGGAGCCTTTAGGTCAAGGACACATGTCATCTCATAGCTGGGGATCTTTTTCCCCCAATTTTTTTTCCTCTTCTCCTATGTGGTAATCCAAGCTGGGGATATGGCAGTCCTGCAGGTTGTTGCCTAGGTTCTTCATGTGTGAGCCTGAACCGTCTGTACAAAGGGGCAGGGCATCGCAATAAAGCAGAATCCTGTCTTCATCCAATGACATACCTATGAAGCGTCCAGCAGAAGTCACTGGATAATAATCAGGAGAAGGAATCCTCCCTAATTTCCCCCCTTCCTGGGCCAAGAAGAAGGAGGCCGAAGGCCACACCATTTCCATCCGACCCTGGCAGCTGGGGAATTTAAAATTCAGTTAATTAAATAAATCTGGAATTAAAAAGCTAGTATCCGTAATGGTGACCATGAAACTACCCGGATTGTCGGAAAAACCCATCTGGTTCACTAATGTCCTTTAGAGAAGGAAATCTGCCGTCCTTACCCGGTCTGGCCTATATGTGACTCCTGACCCACAGCAATGTGGTTGACTCTTAACTGCCCCTCTGAAATGGCTGAACAAGCCACTCAGTTGTACACAACCGCTACAACAAAATCAGCACTGTGGGAGTACCTTCACCTCACGGACTGCAGCGGTTCAAGAAGGCGGCTCACCACCACCTTCTCAAGGGCAATTAGGAATGGGCAATAAATGCCGGCCTTGCCAGCGATGCCCACATCCCGTGAACGAATAAAGAAAAAGAGAAATTAACTCGGCACAGCTTAGGGATTGAACTTCATGGTCTGTAACGATCTGTATCACACCACATTAGTACATTGATTCATTGAGTGACTCCCACCTTATTGGGAGAAAATCATTTAGTTCATAGGTGCTTTAGTGGCATAGATGTTTCCAATATAAATGGTGTCATCATTTTTACCTTTGCTGTAAATACTGGAATCCACATTTCAAAGTTCAATACAAGATCCAACTATGTATTTTTCTCAGGGAAGTGTTCTCCTACTCTTGACTACACTAAATATTCCTGCACTGCACCTGCATGGAACTCAGGCTGGTACCTATCAATGTCTACCTTAGGGTGACCATATTTTCTAAACCGAATCCGGGGACATACAATGTGGGAGCACAGCAAAGTAGCCAGAATGGAAAATGTAGATTGCGCAGCGTAGCGAGGCAAAATTTTTTGTTATTTTGATGCAAACTGAATCAGAAAACGCGCCAGAACTTTCCACCTGAATAACGCAGTCGCTGTTCACAGCATCTGCCAGCCGCAATCACCGGCTCCTCTCCCTCCTCACAGCCCGACACTCGCCCACACCATTCGAAGCCGCGGACCCGCTCGCTCTGATCTGGCTCCCGGGACACCCACAGGGCCCGGCTCCAGCCGACGCTCGTTAGTCCGGTTACCAGCAGCCCCCGTTACCGGACATATTTTGGCTCCGGGGGGCCGACTTCTCTTAAACCGAATTTCACATGACTATCCAGGGATTTGGCTGGGGGTGGGGCTGAGGTTTGGAGATGCGTACTATGGCCACGGAGCGCGATCGCTTCATAGATTAAAGTCCCTCAGTGAGTTCGCCCCTTCTACTGGTTGAAAACAGGAGATTGACATCCCTCCCACCAATCAGAACCCAGCCCGACACAAATCCCGCCTGCTTTATTGACCTGCTGCAGGGCAGCTCGGGGTCACGTGGCTCCTGATTAGGACCCGCGCGTATTCAGGGACAAGTTTCCTGAACCGGGGACTCTTCCGGGGAGTTTGTTTGCCCGGGGACACAGTCCCTCATCTGGAAAAACAGGGTCGTATGGTCAACCTAGTCTACATGTGTCATCAGTGAAGGATTTCTTGCATTGGACTTCAGCGGTAGTGAAGAAGCAGAGTGATTTTGTGGGTGCACTTAGTAGCGCAACAAAATTATTTTTTTCTTCGCAAGGGAAGTTGTTAAAAATAACAACAAGTTGCATTTATATAGCACCGTTAAAGTAGTAAAATGACCCAAGGCGATTCACAGGAGTGATTATCAAACAAAATTTGACACCAGGCCACATAAGGAGATATTAGGACAGGGTAACCAAAAGCTTGATCAAAGAGATAGGTTTTAAGGAGCATCTTAAAGGAGGAGAGAGAGGTGGCACCAGTACTGGGGAAAGAGGGGGCTGTTCCGTTGGGACGGGCTCCACTTAAACTGGGCTGGAACCAGTGTCCTGGCGAATCGAATAACTAGGGCAGTAGACAGGGCTTTAAACCAGTGAAGGAGGCGGGTGGGAGGATTCAGAAAAGAGTAAATTTAAAAGCAGCAAGTGGTCCAACCGTGGCTAACAAGAGAAGTTAAAGATAGCATTAGATCAAAGGAAGAGGCTTATAATGTTGCCCAAAAAAGTAGTAAGCCTGAGGATTGGGAGGATTTTAGAATTCAGCAAAGGAGGACCAAGAAATTGATAAGGAAAGAGAAAAAAGAATATAAGAGTAAATTAGCGAGAGACATAAAAACAGATTGTAAACGTTTCTATAGGTATGTAAATAGGAAGGGATTAGTGAAAGTAAACATGGGTCCATTAGAGGCAGAGACAGGAGAAATTATAATGGGCAATAAGGAAATGTCAGACACATTAAACAAATACTTTGTGTCTGTCTTCATGGTAGAAGACACAAAAGATATTCCAGAAATAATGGAGAACGAAGGGTCTAGAGAGAATGAGGAACTTAAAGTAATCAGTATAAGTAAAGACACAGTACTAGAGAAATTAATGGGACTAAGTGGCGACAAATCCCCTGGACCTGATGACCTGCATCCTAGGGTTTTAAAAGAGGTAGCTGCAGAGATAGTGGATGCACTGCTATTAATCTTGCAGACTTCCCTAGATTCTAGAACAGTCCCCAAGAATTGGAAGGTAGCAAACATAACCCCGCTATTTAAGAAAGGAGGAAGAGAAAAAACGGGGAACTATAGGCCAGTTAGCCTGACATCAGTAGTAGGCAAAATGCTAGAATCTATTATGAGAGACGTGGTAACAGGGTACTTAGAAAATCATAATATGATTAGGCAGAGTTAACATGGTTTTATGAAAGGGAAATCGAGTTTGACAAATCTGTTAGAGTTTTCTGAAGATGTAACTAGTAGGATGGATAAGGGGGAACCAGTGGATGTAGTGTATTTGGATTTTCAAAAAACATTCGATAAGGTGCCACACAAGAGGTTATTTCACAAAATTAGGACTCATGGGATTGGGGGTAATATATTAGCATGGATTGAGGATTGGTTAATGGACAGAAAACAGATAGTAGGAATAAATGGGACTTTTTTGGGTTGGCAGGCTGTAACTAGCGGGGTATCCCAGGATCAGTGCTTGGGCCTCAGCTATTTACAATCTATATTAATGACTTAGATGAAGGGACTGAGTGTAATATATCCAAGTTTGCTGATGGTACAAAGCTAGGTGGGAAAGTAAGCTATGAGGAGGACGCAAAGAGGCTGCAGAGAGATATAGACAGGTTGACTGAGTGGGCAAGAACATGGCAAATAGAATACAATGTGGAGAAATGTGAAGTTATCCACTTTGGTAGGAAAAACAAAAAAGCAGAATATTTTTTGAATGGTGAGAGACTGAGAAATGTTTGCATTCAGAGAGACCTGGGTGTCCTTGTACATGAATCACAGAAAGTTAACATGCAGATACACAAGCAATTATGAAAGCAAATGGTATGTTAGCTTTTGTTACAAAGGGATTAGAGTATAAGAGTATAGAAGTCTTACTACAATTATACATGGCATTGATGAGGCCACACCTGGAGTACGGTGTACATTTCTGGTCTCCTTACCTAAGAAAAGACATACTTGCCTTAGAGGGAGTGCAACAAAGGTTCACTAGACTGATTCCTGGGATGAGGGGATTGCCCTATGAGGAGAGATCTAGTAGACTAGGCCTATATTCCTTAGAGTTTAGAAGATTGAGAGGTGATCTAATTCAAACATATAAAATTCTTAAGGGGCTTGACAGAGTTAATGCTGGGAAAATGTTTCCCCTGGCTGGGGAATCTAGAACACGAGGTCACAGTCTCAGAATAAGGGGTCGGCCATTTAGGACTGAGATGAGAAATTTCTTCACTCAAAGGGTTATGAATCTTTGGAATTCTCTACCCCAGAGAGCTGTGGAGACTCAGTTGTTGAGTATATTCAAGACAGAGGTCGATAAATTTTTGGGAATCAAGGGATATGAGGATAGTGCAGGAAAGTGGAGATGAGGTAGAAGATCAGCCATGATTTTGTTGAATGGCGGAGCAGGCTCGAAGGCCAAATGGCCTACTCCAGCTCCTATTTCTTATGTTCTTATGTGAAGAGGTGGAGAGGTTTAGGGAGGGAATTCCAGAGCTTAGGGTCAAGGCAGTTGAAGGCACAGCCGCCAAAAGGCTGAAATTGGGGGGAAACTAACATAACTAATCAAGACAAATTTAAAAGTGATTTTTCAAGTATTGCCTCTTCGTAACTATGAATAGTTGGACTATTTGTTGGATGTTTCTGACACCATCACTGTAATGGATGAAATGTTCTTCCCCTGTCTATTTCCCCACTGCTGCACAAATTTACTAACGTTTTGTTCTTGTGATCACTGACACCACTATGTGTGATATGGAGGTAGTGAAAAATTAAATGAAATAAACTGACTTAGACATGCATCTTAAAGCAACATTAAAGCAATATTTCACTATTTTTATTATGACTCATAGAAAGAAGAAAGGGGGAGAGATTCAGTATTGGCTCGTTTGGGGCGCTAATTTTTGAAATCGTGAAAAATTAGCGCCAGGCGCTAATGATTCTGAGCTTCCCCTAAATTGGCTGTTCGTGCTCCTGGAAAGAACTGGAGCAATGGCTGATGCACCAGGGACGAGTGGGCTGCAGCAAGGCCAGGGGGAAAGGGTAGCTCGGGAGCCAGCTCCGGCCGCAGGAGAGCATGGCGCTAGTGGTTACCGCCGCCGCAAACCTCCACTTCAATTTCGCAGGCGTTGGTACTAGCGCGCGCCCGGTCGCTAAGCCGGTAGCGCACCATTAGTGCCCCCCGGAGGCGCTAACGGGAGGCGCTAAGGTACCGAATTTCTCCCCCACGGTGCACTGTTTCACAGTGAAAGGAAAGAGTTCAGTAAGCAGTGCCACATTGATGCTACCGTTTGGTGAAGCGCATCGTTCACCAGCTCATCAGATACCCTCACCGACTGTATCAAACTCAACAATCTTTAATATTTTGGGTCGGTTACATGAATGAAAAACATTATTATAGGAAGTATGCATTTTGATATTCTGGAGTGGTAGTGATAAGTTAAGAATGAAGATCTGGAACATGTTATGCATTGTATAATGTCATAAGATTGGAAAAAGAATCGGGTAAAATGCGAACATCTGACGGGCAGGAATGGTCCCACAGCAGCACATCACCTACCTAGTGTCTGTATCTCGAGGAACTTCGGCTCAGAGTTGTTAAGCTGGAGTCTGAGGTGCAGACGGGCATCAGGGAGGGGGAGAGTTACCTGGACACTTTGATCCAGGAGGCAGTCACACCCCTTAGGTTAGGTAGTGGTCCAGGTCTGGTTAGTGGTCAGGGACAGGAGGGTGTGACTGCGACTTAGGCAGGTAAGGGGACCTCAGGTGCAGTGCTGGAGGAGCCTCAGCCTTTGCCCTTATCCAACAGGTATGAGGTTCTTGCTGCCTGTGTGGATGTGGGCAAAGTCTGCAGGATGGATGAGCAAACTGACCACAGCACCATGGTACAGGAGGCCATTCAAGTGGGGGGAGTGAAAAGGAATGTTGTAGTGGTAGGGGACAGTATAGTCGGGGGGATAGATAATGTTCCGAAGGCTGTGTTGCCAGGGTTAAGGATATCTCCTCGAGGCTGGAGAAGAATTTGGAGTGGGAGGGGGAGGATCCAGTTTTCGTGGTCCACGTAGGAACCAACGACATAGGTAGAACTAGGAATGAGGTTCTGCTGAGAGCGTTTGAGGAGCTAGGGTCCAAATTAAAACGCAGAACCTCAAAGGTAATAATCTCTGGATTGTTACCTGAGCCACGTGTAAATTGTCATTGGGACAAGCAGATCAGAGGTTTAAATGCGTGGCTCAAAGAGTGGTGTGGGAAGAAGGGGTTTCGATTCATGGGACACTGGCACCAGTACTGGGGAAAGAGGGAGCTGTTCCATTGGGACAGGTTCCATTTAAACCACAGTGTCCTGGCGAATCGAATATCTAAGGCTGTAGATAGGGCTTTAAACTAAAAAGTTGGGGGGAGGGGTCAGGTGAGGGGATATTAAGAAATCTAAAGAGAAAAGTCAAGGCAATGGAGCAGTGTAGCGATTTGGGTAAAGATAAGCAGAGTATGACAGGAAGGGACAGAGAATTTAATGGTAACAGTGCATCAGCGAATAAGGTGAAAGCAGGGAATAATGGTAAAAAGTTAAAATTAAAGGCTCTTTATCTGAATGCATGAAGCATTTGTAACAAGATAGGTGAATTAGTGGCACAAATAGAGATAACCGGATTTGATCTAAAAGCCATTACAGAGACGTGGTTGCAAGGTGACCAAGGTTGCGAACTAAATATTCCAGGGTACTTGACGTTTCAAAAAGACAGGCAGAATGGAAAAGGAGGGGGGGTAGCCCTGATAATAAAGGATGACATAAGGACCTGGTTGGATTTGATTGCCGTGATTGTCTCTCTGCCGAGGTGTGATAAAAGGTAGTTAGAAAGATTAACTGTAGTCGTCTGGCATTGTTCTCTGCACAGGCATTGTTCTCTGTCTATATATGCTGTGCCCATTTGTATTTCTTCACTTCACCTGACGAAGGAGCAGCAGCTCCAAAAGCTTGTGATTTCAAATAAAGCTGTTGGACTATAACCTGGTGTTGTGCGACTTCTCAATAAGGACAGTAGTGAGAAAGGATCTTAGCTCGGAAGCTCAGGAAGTAGAATCAGTATGGGTGGAGATAAGAAATAACAAGGGGCAGGAAACACTGGTGAGAGTAGTTTATCGGCCACCTAACAGTAGCTATACCGTTGGACAGAGTATTAATCAACAAATAATAAGAGCTTTTAACAAAGGTAATGCAATAATTGTGGGGGACTTTAATCTTCATATAGACTGGGCAAATCAAATTGGCAAAGGTAGTCTGGAGTAGTCTAAGTTTGCATTTAAGCTTTTGAGCTGGATTTTTAATATTTTATTGAAGTAGTGACTTGGTGCAATACATGTTAAAAGTTTTGTAAGTGTGCAGGGAGCGCTGCTGGATGCTTGCAAGGCCTCAGATGGTAAAAGAAGGCCTCTGAGAAGACAGAAATTGCTGGAAATACTCAGCAGGTCAGGCAACATCCATGGAGAAAGAAACAGAATTCATGACTCAGGTCAAGTTGCTGCCAGACCTGCTGAGTATGTCCAGCATTTTATGCTTTTATTTCAGATTTACAGCATCTGCTCGCAGAGGGAAGAGGAAGACGCAGAAGGGGAGGAAGCAGCAGAGGAGGAAGCAGAAGGAAGGATACAGCCCAGACAGCCCCTTTCTGGCTGGGATATCCGAGATGGGATCACCCTCCTCCGGTCCCAGTGACCACAACCCCAATTCCCCTTTCAACATTTGTCCCACACCTTACCTTCCATCTATTACTGACCATCACATTAATGACTGTCCTGTGTGTGCCTTTGCCTATTCTACTGATGTTCTACCCCAGTGGCTGCAGCATGGCTGGTGGAAGGCTGCTGACTTTCCATGGGGGACACTGCAAATGGCCTTGCAGGTTTACCTTGAGGAGGTGGTGGTTGGGAGTTTGACATCGAGTGACGGTATTCTTTTTCTGCTTCTTCTTCTTCTTCTCTCCTCTCATTCTTCTTGGTCAACCATTGGCTGGACAGGCTGCATTTCTTGGGTGTGTGAAATGAGGAAGGCACAAGGGTAGAGTTGTGGTGAGGAGAGGGCGGGAAAGCAAGCGGTGCATGCGAGAAGGAGGATAACGTATGAGGATACCAGCAACTTGTATCCTTTCTGGCCCGCCGCTGGCCAAGGGCGCAGCCAAGCTGTTGCCAAAAATGTCCAGCACCGACTCCTCCAAGGGGGTGAGGTGAAGCTAAGAATGGGAGGTGTGCCTCGTGTTTGGTAGAGATTGTTGGTAGGTGAGCGATTCGGTGGGGGGGGGTGGGGCGGGGGGAGTCGTGCATTGAGAAGTGTGGGAGGCTAGTGGTGCAGTTGGTAGGAGACGGCTTTTGAAGATGCCTTCACTGACCTTGACCACTGTTCTGAGGTCATGAAGCTTCTTTGGGCACTGGAGCCAGGTCATGGGGGCAACACTGCTGGCAGTGACGGCCTCAGTTATCTAGTCCCACATCGTTCTTTCTGGAGGGTCTCCTGGCCCCTGTTGGTAGAGGATCTCTCTTGCAGTGTTGACCCCCTGCACAAAGCTGGAGAGCATGCCAGGGGATCTCAGAGACGCCGTAATCGTGACCATCTTCAAGAAAGGTGACAAATCCGATTGCGGTAATTACAGAGGAGTTTCCCTGCTGTCTGCCACAGGGAAAGTCATCACAAGAATCCTCCTCAATCGCCTTTTCCCAGTGGCTGAAGAGCTCCTCCCAGAGTCGCAATGCGGATTCCGCCCACTAAGGGGCACAATGGACATGATCTTCACCGCGCGTCAATTACAAGAGAAATGCAGGGAACAGCACCAACCGCTGTACATGGCCTTCTTTGTCCTCACAAAGGCCTTCGACACCGTCAACCGTGAAGGATTATGGAGTGTATTCCTCAAATTCGGCTGCCCTCAAAAGTTTGTCACCATCCTCCGCCTGCTTCACGATGACATGCAAGCTGTGATCCTAACCAACAGATCCACCACAGACCCAATTCACGAACAGACCGGGGTCAAGCAAGGCTGTGTCATCGCACCAACGCTATTCTCGATCTTCCTTGCTGCAATGCTCCATCTCACCCTCAGTAAGCTCCCCGCTGGAGTGGAGCTAATCTACAGAACAAACGGGAAACTGTTCAACCTCCGTCGCCTCCAGTCCAGATCCAAGGTCATCCCATCCTCTGTCATCGAATTACAGTATGCAGACGACGCTTGCGTCTGAGCACACTCGGAGGTCGAACTCCAAACCATCGTCAACACCTTCACCAAAGCGTACAAGAGCATGGGCCTTACACAAAACATCCGTAAGACAAAGGTCCTCTACCAACCTGCCCCTACCACACAGTACTGCTCCCCGATAATCAAAATCCATGACGAGGCCTTGGACAACGTGGACCACTTTCCATACCTCGGGAGCCTCCTGTCAACAAGGGCAGACGTCGATGACGAAGTCCAACACCGCCTTCAGTGTGCCAGTGCAGCCTTCGGTTGCCTGAGGAAGAGAGCAGCAGTGATACCAGCCCTCATGTATGCCTCAGAGACATGGACCATGTACAGCAGGCACCTCAAAGCACTGGAGAGGTACCACCAACGCTGCCTCCGCAGGATCCTGCAAATCCATTGGCAGGATAGGCACACCAACGTCAGTGTTCTCGCTCAGGCCAACATCCCCAGCATCGAAGCTTTGACCACGCTCGATCAGCTCCGATGGACGGGCCACAGCGTCTGCATGCCCGATACGAGACTCCCAAAACAAGCACTCTACTCGGAGCTCCGACTCGGCAAGAGAGCCCCAGGTGGGCAGAGGAAACGCTTCAAGGACACCCTCAAAGTCTCCTTGAAAAAGTGCAACATCCCCACCGACACCTGGGAATCCCTGGCCCAAGACCGCTCAAAGTGGAGGAGGAGCATCCGGGAAGGAGCCGAACACCTCGAGTCTCTTCGCCGGGAGCAAGCGGAAGCCAAGCGCAAACAGCGGAAGGAGCGCAAGTCAACCCAAGAATCCCACCCACCCACCCCTTCAAGGACAAGGAAAGAGGTTCTGCTGAGGGAGTTTGAGCAGCTAGGGGCCAAATTAAAAAGCAGAACCTCGAGGGTAATAATCTCTGGATTACTACCTGAGCCACGAGCAAATTTGGCTAGGGTAAATAAAATCAGGGAGTTGAATGCGTGGCTCAAAGACTGGTGTGGGAAAAATGGGTTTTGCTTCTTGGGACACTGGCACCAGTACTGGGGCAGGAGAGAGCTGTTCCGTTGGGACGGACTTCACTTGGCCAGTGCTGGGACTAGTGTCCTGGCGAATCGAATAACTAGGGCTGTGGAGAGGGCTTTAAACTAATTAGTGGGGGGGAGGTTTCAAGAGAGCAAAAAATAAAAATGACAACAGAGAGGGTCATAGACATAGGTAGCAGTAGGGGAATCACAAATCAGAGCGTGGCAGGAAGGGACAGAGTGTGTGGAGTAAAAGGTAAACTGGTAAAAAGTGAAAAAGCAGGAACTAAGTGCCACAAAGCATATTTGAAAGTTCTCTATCTGAATGCACGTAGCATTCGTAACAAAATAGACGAGTTAATGGCACAAATAACTACATATGGTTATGATATTGTGGCCATTACAGAAACATGGCTGCAGGGTGACAATGCCTGGGAATTAAACATACCAGGTTATTTAACGATCAGGAAGGACAGGCAGGAAGGAAGGGGAGGTGGGGTGGCTATGTTAATAAAGGAAGGAATCACTGTAATACAGAGTAATGATATTGGGTCAAAAAATCATGATAATGAAACAGTTTGGGTGGAGATAAGGAATAATAAGGGGAAAAAAACATTAGTGGGCGTAGTCTATAGGCCTCCGAACAGTTGCAACTCTATTGGACGGAGTATCAATCAGGAAATAGTTGAGGCATGTAATAAGGGAACATCTATAATTATGGGGGATTTTAACTATCATATTAATTGGACAAATCAAATGGGGCAGGGCTGCCTTGAGGATGAGTTCATTGAGTGTATTAGGGATGGGTTTCTTGAGCAGTATGTAACTGAACCGACCAGGGAGCAAGCAACCTTAGATCTGGTCCTGTGTAACGAGACAGGATTAATTAAAAATGTCCTAGTAAAGGATCCCCTTGGAATGAGTGACCATAACATGGTTGAATTCCATATTCAATTAGAGGGTGAGAAGGTTGGATCTCAAACAAGCGTGCTAAGCTTGAATAAAGGAGACTATGAAGGTATGCGAGCGGAATTGAGTAGAGTGGATTGGGAAAATAGATTAAAGGGTAAGACGACACATGATCAGTGGTGTACATTCAAGGAGTTATTTTACAACTTCCAAAAAATATATATTCCACTGAAAAGAAAAGGGTGTAAAAGAAAGGACAGTCATCCGTGGCTAAGTAAAGAAATTAAGGATAGTATTCGACTAAAAACAAGGGCATATAAGGTAGCGAAATCTAGTGGGAGGACAGAGGATTGGGAAAACTTTAAAAGGCAGCAAAAAATAACAAAAAGATTGATTAAGAAAGGGAAGATAGATTATGAAAGTAAATTAGCAAAAAATATAAAAACAGATAGTAAGAGTTTTTATAGTTATATAAAAAGAAAAAGGGTGGCTAAAGTAAATGTTGGTCCCTTAGAGGATGAGACCGGGAAATTAATGGTGGGAAATATGGAGATGGCAAAAACACTGAATGAATATTTTGTATCAGTCTTTACAGTAGAGGACACTAAGAATATCCCAACACTGGACAAACAGGGGGCTATAGGGGGAGAGGAGCTAAACACGATCAAAATCACTAAGGAAGTGGTACTCGGTAAAATAATGGGACTCAAGGCGGATAAATCACCTGGACCTGATGGCTTACATCCTAGAGTCTTGAAGGAAGTGGCGGTAGGGATTGTAGATGCATTGGTAATAATTTTTCAAAACTCCCTGGATTCCGCTAAGGTCCCGGCAGACTGGAAAACTGCTAATGTAACACCCTTATTTAAAAAGGGCAGTAGACAGAAGGCTGGTAACTATAGACCGGTTAGCCTAACATCTGTGGTAGGTAAAATTTTGGAGTCCATTATTAAGGAAACAGTAACAGGACATTTGGATAATCATAATTTAATAGGACAAAGTCAGCATGGTTTTACGAAGGGGAAGTCATGTTTGACAAATTTGCTGGAGTTCTTTGAGGAAGTAACATATAGAGTGGATAAAGGGGAACCAGTGGACGTAGTGTATTTAGACTTCCAAAAGGCATTTGACAAGGTGCCACACAAAAGATTATTGCTTAAGGTAAAAAATCACGGGATTGGGGGTAATATTCTGGCATGGATAGAGGATTGGCTATCTAACAGAAAGCAAAGAGTTGGGATAAATGGTTCATTCTCAGACTGGCAATCAGTAACTAGTGGTGTTCCACAGGGGTCAGTGCTGGGTCCCCAACTCTTCACAATCTATATTAACGATTTGGAGGAAGGGACCAAGTGTAACATATCAAAATTTGCAGATGATACTAAGATGGGAGGGAAAGTAGTGAGTGAGGAGGACATAAAAAACCTGCAAGGGGACATAGACAGGCTAAGTAAGTGGGCAGAGATTTGGCAGATGGAATACAACACTGGAAAGTGTGAGGTGATGCACTTTGGCAGGAAAAATCCTAGAGCAATTTATTATCTTAATGGCAAGAAACTGGAGAGTACTGAAGTGCAAAGGGATCTGGGGGTCCTGGTGCACGAAACTCAAAAGGTTAGTATGCAGGTGCAGCAAGTGATTAAGAAGGCAAATGGAATGTTGGCTTTCATTGCTAGGGGGATAGAATATAAAAATAGGGAGGTATTGCTTCAGTTGTACAAGGTATTGGTGAGACCGCACCTGGAATACTGCATACAGTTTTGGTGTCCTTACTTAAGGAAAGACATCCTTGCTCTCGAGGCAGTGCAAAAAAGGTTCACTCGGTTAATCCCGGGGATGAGGGGGTGGTCATATGAGGAGAGGTTGGGTAGATTGGGACTCTACTCATTGGAGTTCAGAAGAATGAGAGGCGATCTTATTGAAACATATAAGATTGTGAAGGGGTTGGATCGGGTGGATGCGGGGAGGATGTTCCCGATGACGGGTGAGACGAGAACTAGGGGACATAGTCTTAGAATAAGGGGCTGCTCTTTCAAAACTGAGATGAGGAGGAACTACTTCACTCAGAGGGTGGTAGGTCCATGGAATATGCTGCCACAAAAAGCTGTAGAAGCTACAACATTAATTAAATTTAAAACAGAAATAGACAGTTTCCTAGAAGTAAAGGGCATTAAGGGTTACGGGGAGCGGGCAGGAATTTGGACATGAGTCTAGGTTCGGATCGGTCATGGCCCTGTGGGTAGTGGAGCGGGCCCAGGGACTGTGTAGCCTGATTCTGCTCCTATTTCGTGTGTGCAATTCTGTTAGATGCAGGAGATGGTTCTGTGATAGATAGTAGATTGGCGGTTAGGATCAGATCAGCCATGATCTTATTGAATGGCGGAGCAGGCTCGAGGGGCCGTTTGGCTTACTCCTGCTCCTATTTCTTATGTTCTTATGTTCTTATAACCACCGTCTGCCCCACCTGTGACAGAGACTGTAGGTCACGCATTGGACTCATCAGTCACCTGAGAACTCATTTTTAGTGTGGAAGCAAGTCTTCCACAGTTCCGAGGGACTGCCTAAGAAGACCCCCTGCACACAGCTGGAGTGCTGAGTGCGAGACCCTGGGTGCCCCTTCCTTGGCTTGCTGAGCCATTTGTGTTAGTGCTGAAGCACTTTCACATTTCTTTAGGTGCGGAAAGCGATTCAGCTTTAAGAGCATTAACACCGGCCTAGACCTGTTGGGTCGAATGGCCTGTTTGTGTGCTGTAAAATTGCATGCAATGAGGAATGGCATGGACAGCATCTGTAGGTAGGTCCAACCTCTCTCCCTAACCAAGAATATTATATCAATGCAGAAGAAGGACTTAAGTCAGAAAAGGCAAGTACAAAAATAGTTTGTTTTTATTTCTTCGAGCCTAGATAAAAAGAGTCTAGAAATTGGATTAGGCCTGAAAATGGGTGGTCTCAAGGGCCAGCGCTATTTGCCTGCGCCCGTTGAAAGTGGGCCAGGCAGCATGCAAAATTAGCGCTGCCTGCCCATTATAATGATTGGAGCGCTGATCTCAGTGCTAAATGCGTTGCTGATTGGCTTAGCGCTCAATGGGGAGACCAATATCGGGTGCAGTCTAATGGACAGTAATGTTTGGCCGAGGCTCTCTGCCCTACTTAAAGGGGATGTGCTGCACTGGAGACCTTGGCCATGGCCATTCAAAGCAGGCAGGCTGTACTGTTCCCGCAGGGTGGCAGGAAGCCATCCAAGGTCACTTGCAGAAGGCTCTGGGAGGAGATAGCTAACCCGGTCATGGCCACCAGTGTGGTCCCAAGGACATAGATCCAGTGCCGAAAAAAGTTTAATGGCCTCACACAGCAGGTCAAGGTGAGTGAAGGCTTCAGGAAATGCCATATCCCACCATCTGCACCACAAGCCTCACACACTGCTCAATGCACCACACCCCCATCAATCGCCTACCAACAATCTCTAGTTATCACCACTCACAATCATGGCTTCACTTCACCCTCACAACCTTACCACTGCTGCAACACTCACACCCACATCTCACACCTTGCACACACTGACAGCTATTTATACTGTGGCAGGCACATCACCCAAACACATTGCACTACACTCACTGACACACTTCCCTCTCTCTTGCAGACAAAGGTGGCATAGAACAAGAGGGAGCAGCAGCAGACAGGAGGTGGCCAAGCTGCAATACAGAACCTCCGTGACCTGGAGGAATCCATGCTCGTCATCATTGGAGGGGCAGTGACGGAGGCCGTGGCAACGGGAGAAGTTGAATCCGCTGCTGATAATGATGGTATGCTCATTCCTAATCCTTCTTCTCACATCCCACTTCCCCCTCATCCCACAATCTCTTCTCACTTACAAGCTGTTGATGATGTACGCGTGGGTATCTTGCTTTTCCTCCTCCCCTCACCACAACCCGACCCTTGTGCCTTTCTGTTTTCAGATACCCAAGAAGTGCCACCAGCACAGCCTGTCCCTGATGTTGTGGAGGAGAGTGATGGAGGACAAGGAGAAGAAGACACCGCCACTGCATTTGACACCAGCTCAGAAACTGGCACTGCACGGAATTTAGAGGGTAGGATAGATACAGGATCTGCACAGGGTGAGGCACCAGGCACGTGTGGGCTGCAGCAAGACCAGGGGGAAAGGGTAGCTTGGGGGTCAGCTCCCCGGAGGGCGAGTTCGCGCACGAGTTCTGCTGCACTCGACTCAGATGATGACCTCGATAGGGCGGTCTTCAAAAGAAGGGTGATGGGCAGGCACACGGAAATGCTAAGTACAATGGCAAGCCTGCAAGAGAGCCTCTCGTCAATGTCAAGGAGCATGGAGGAGTCTGGCTCCAACATTGGACGGGGCTTTGCGCAGAGCTTGGAGCCCATGATTTCCAGCATGGAACTGATGGACAACTCCAGGAGAGACCTTGTGGACCCAGCCATGAAGCTGCATGTGATATGCGATGTCGCGACTTCCGTTGCAGCACAGGCGAAAGCAACCCAATGTCTCAGTGCTGCAGTGGAAGCGCAGATTCCTCTCCTGCAGGCTCAGCTTGCTGTCACGCAAGCTCAGACTGCTCTCATACAGTCTCAGCTTGCTGCCATCGTCACTGTGTTTACGAGTGTTGAAAGTGGCTTGCAGGGTGTTGCAGCAGGACAGCAATCTGTCCTCCAACAGATTGCTAGGAATGCTGAGGCACCGCCCCGGGGGAGTGGCAGTGGGTCAGTGGAGCAGGAACCTGCTGTCCTCTCTCAGGATGACAGCATTCCTACTCCCACTACTGCCACTCCGTCATTGCCCCTGCCGCTGCCTATCAGCCAGCCAGCCCAGACTTCTGCTGCCAATTCCAAGGTGGTGCAGTCGACAGCTGGGCCTTCCAGGTCCACAGCTGCACGAGGTCGTTCTGCAAGGCCATCTGTACTCTCCCCCACTGAAAGTCAGCAGCCTTCCACTAGCCATGCTGCAGCCACTGGGGGAATCACAGCTTGGGAAACTAGAGTAGGCAAAGGCACACAAACGACAGGCACTAAGTGATTGCACAAGGGTGATTAGTTGATATTGTAATGTTGATTGGATTCTGATAAATTTATGACTTTTGTTTGGAATGTGTGTTTTGTGGTGACTCTCATTTCAGCTTTGTGCCCAGGAGGACGCGGTGATGTTCCGTGACAGAGGGATGGTATGATGGGGAAGTGGTGAGCATCAGGGATCTGGGGTTTCATTCACTGGAATCGGAGTCTGATGAGGCGCTCACGGACAGCCCGTCTGGAACGGGGATTTGCTGCCTGCCTCCTCCCTTCCTCCTCCTCCTCCTCCTTCTGAGGTGGTCCCGCAATCCCTGGTGGCAAGGGCCCTCATGATGGCTAAGTTATGGAGCATGCAGCAGACCACCACGAAATGGGACACCCACTCTGGCGAGTACTGGAGGGCTCCTCCCGAGCGGCCAAGGCAGCGGAACCATTGCTTGAGCACCCCGATGGTCTGCTCGATGATGCCCCTGGTGGCAGCATGGCTGCCATTATATGAATGCTGGGCACGAGTGGTGGGGTTGTGGAGGGGAGTCACCAGCCATGTGTAAAGCAGACAGCCCGTGCCTCTGAGCAGCAACCCTCGGGTTTGAAGTGATGGATGGAAGATTGCTGGCACACCGGACTGGTGCAGGATGAAGGCATCACGACTGCTGCTAGGATAGTGGGCATTCGCCATCATGATGCGCTGGGCGTGGTTGCACAACAACTATATATTAAGTGAGTGATAGCCTTTGCGGTTACAGAACATCTCAGGATTGGTATGCGGTGCCCGCAAAGCCACGTATGCAGTCGATGGCACCAAGGGGAAGCCCGCTATCCTGCCAAAGTAAGACATGCGCGCTCATCCTGCTTCTCCCTGTTCAGAGAGAAGACAATGTAGTCCCTTCTCCTGGAGTAGAGAGCCTCTGTGACCTCCCGAATGCAGCGATGGAAGGCGAACTGCGAGAAGTTAGCTATGTCTCCTGCTGCAGACTGGAAGAATCCGCTGGTGAAGAAATTGAGGGCCACTGGGAGAGCCGTGGTCGCCATGCTCTGAGGCTGCAGGTTTGGTTACAGGAGGTAGCATAGTTCTGTGACCACCTCCTTGGTGAAGCGGAGCCTTCTAACACACTGCTCCTCGTTTAAGTGGAGGTAGGAGAAGTGCTCTCGGAAGACCGTATGGGTAAGGCTTCCTGTTGAGAGCCCTCCTCCTCCCTCTGCGCGCATCTTCTCCTTTTCTTCTCTGCCTCCGCTCCCTCTCCCGAAGATGCGCGAGCGCGCGGGGGACTGTAAGTAGAGCCCTCATGGGTGTGAGCAGAAGCCTTTAAATGAGAATGAAGGCGTTCTCCACTTGCACCAACACTCCCTGTCACCTCAGGAACTTTAAACAAATTTAGAAAGCTGCAAGTGTTGCAGCAAGTTACAGAGCCAGTCAAACTGAGAAACCATGTCAGTTGTTGTTGATGATCCCTTTAAATTATCACTGCTGGGGGCTCCTTCCTGCTGCTGACCACTTGGTCAGCTGGTGGTGATTGAGAGAAGGTGGTAAGTGGAGTGGTGATGGCGAAAATGGCAGATTGTGCGTCAATTGAGCGTTGCACACTCATTGACGTCATGATTTGCGTAATCTAAATATCTGCAGCGAGCGCAGACATCGGCAGCGTTGCCGACCTACCCAAAATGGCTAGCCGCCGCGGGACCCACCGGAAGCGGGCGGAAGCCATTTTTTCTTCAAAAGGAGCCTTAACGGTCAGCGCTAAACCCCCGAATTTCTAGGCCTATGAGACATTAATAGGACATTGCACAAAATATAATTTGGTTAACCCCAATCAGCAACAAAAAAATACCCATTTACCTATGGCAGAATATTTTTCTTGAAAAGATTTATCAGTATAAGATTTGACACCAGTCAGCAGTTCTTTCTCACATGGAAACAACAGAAGTTCTCCTTTGCATGCAAAAGTCATACTGACCAGTCAGTACTGAGATTTGTTGCCTTGTGTATGGCTCCCATTGTTTCCAATGGAAGAGAACAGAATGGTTGTGTTCCAGTGTAGAAGTATGTACAGCTCTGTCAAAGCTTCTAGATGCAAAATCATCACAGGAAATCAGACTTCATTAGACTGCAGTACACTGTCTATGGAAACACAGAAAATCAGAATTTTTTGGATGGGGAACCATAATTCAACTCTTTTAACAACAATAACAACTTGTATTTATATAGCGTCTTTAACATAGTAAAACATCCCAAGGCGCTTCACAGGAGTATTACAAAACGGAATTTGACACCGATCCACATAAAGAGAAATTAGGGCAGATGACCAAAAGCTTGGTCAAAGAGGTAGATTTTAAGGAGCGTCTTAAAGGAGGAAAGAGAGGTACTGAGGCAGAGAGCTTTAGGGAGGGAATTCCAGAGACAGTTGAAGGCTCGCCACCAATAGTTGAGCGATTAAAATCAGGGATGCTCAAGAGGCCAGAATTAGAGGAGCGCAGATATCTTGGGGGGTTGTGGGGCTGAAGGAGATTACAGAGATAGGAAGGGGCGAGGCCATGGAGGGATTTGAAAACAAGGATGAGAATTTTAAAATCGAGTCGTTGCTTAGCCGGGAGCCAATGTAGGTCTGTGAGCACAGGGGTGATGCGTGAACGGGACTCTGTGCAGGTTAGGTCATGGGCAGCCGAGTTTTGGATGATCTCAAGTTTACGTAGGGTCTTCTTCTTCTTCTTAGGCAGTCCCTCGGAACCGAGGATGACTTGCTTCCACATTAAAAATGAGTTCTCAGGTGACTGATGAGTCCAATGCGGGACCTACAGTCTCTGTCACAGGTGGGGCAGACAGTGGTTGAAGGGGCAGGTGGGTGGGGTGCTTGGGTTGACGTGCGCTCCTTGCGCTTGGCTTCCACTTGCTCCTGGCGAAGAGACTTGAGGTGTTCGGCGCCTTCCCGGATGCTTCTCCTCCACTTCGTGCGGTCTTGGACCAGGGATTCCCAGGTGTCAGTGGGGATGTTGCATTTTTTCAAGGAGGCTTTGAGGGTGTCCTTGAAGCGTTTCCTCTGCCCACCTGGGGCTCTCTTGTCGTGTCGGAGCTCTGAGAAGAGCGCTTGTTTTGGGAGTCTCATATCGGGCATGCAGAGGATGTGACCCGTCCATCGGAGCTGATTGAGCATGGTCAAAGCTTCGATGCTGGGGATGTTAGCCTGAGCGAGAACACTGACGTTGGTGCACCTATCCTGCTAATGGATTTGCAGGATCTTGCGGAGGCAGCATATTACGTAGCGTAGAACGTAGGAGGCCAGCCAGGAGTGCGTTGGAATAGTCAATTCTAGAGGTAACAAAGGTATGGATAAGGGTTCCAGCAGCAGATGAGCTGAGGCGGGGGCGGAGATGGGCAATGTTAGAGGTGGAAAAAGGTGGTCTTAGTTATGGCGCGGATATGTGGTTGGTAGCTCCTTTCAGGGTCAAATATGGCACCAAGGTTGCGAACAGTCTGGTTCAGCCTCCGACAGATGCTCGGGAGAGAGATGGAGTCGGTGGCTAGGGAACGGAGTTTCTTCTTCTTAGGCAGTCCCTCGGAACTGAGGATGACTTGCTTCCACACTAAAAGTGAGTTCTCAGGTCACTGATGAGTCCAATGCAGGACCTACAGTCTCTGTCACAGGTGGGGCAGACGGTGGTTGAAGGAGCGGGTGGGTGGGGTGCTTGGGTTGATGTGCGCTCCTTCCGCTGTTTGCGCTTGGCTTCTGCTTGCTCCCGGCGAAGAGACTCGAGGTGTTCGCCGCCTTCCCGGATGCTTCTCCTCCACTTTGTGCGGTCTTGGGCTAGGGATTCCCAGGTGTCGGTGGGGATGTTGCACTTTTTCAAGGAGACTTTGAGGGTGTCCTTGAAGCGTTTCCTCTGCCCACCTGGGGCTCCCTTGCCGTGTCGGAGCTCCGAGTAGAGCGCTTGTTTTGGGGGTCTCGTATTGGGCATGCGGATGATGTGGCCCGTCCATCGGAGCTGATCGAGCGTGGTCAAAGCTTCGATGCTGGGGATGTTGGCCTGAGCGAGAACACTTGACGTTGGTGTGCCTATCCTGCCAATAGATTTGCAGGATCTTGCGGAGGCAGCGTTGGTGGTACCTCTCCAGTGCTTTGAGGAGCCTGCTGTGCATGGTCCATGTCTCTGAAGCATACAGGAGGGCTGGTATCACTACTGCTCTGTAGACTGTGAGCTTGGTGCTGGGTTTTAGGTCCTGGTCTTCAAACACTCTCTTCTTCAGGCGACTGAAGGCTGCACTGGCACACTGAAGGCAGTGTTGGACTTCGTCATCGACGTCTGCCCTTGTTGACAGTAGGCTCCCGAGGTATGGAAAGTGGTCCACGTTGTCCAAGGCCTCATCATGGATTTTGATAATCGGGGAGCAGTACTGTGTGGCGGGGGCAGGTTGGTAGAGGACCTTTGTCTTACAGATGTTTAGTGTAAGGCCTATGCTCTCATACGCTTTGGTGAAGGTGTTGACGATGGTTTGGAGTTCGACCTCAGAGTGTGCACAGACGCAAGCGTCGTCTGCATACTATAATTCGATGACAAGACGATGGGATGACCTTGGATCTGGACTGGAGGCGACAGAGGTTGAACAATTTCCCGTTTGTTCTGTAGATTAGCTCCACTCTAGTGGGGAGCTTACTGAGGGTGAGATGGAGCATTGCAGCCAGGAAGATCGAGAAGAGCGTTGGTGCGATGACACAGCCTTGCTTGACCCCAGTCCGTACGTGAATTGGGTCTGTGGTGGATCCGTTGGTCAGGATGTCGTCGTGAAGCAGGCGGAGGATGGTGACAAACTTTTGAGGGCAGCCGAATTTGAGGAGGACACTCCATAATCCCTCACGGTTGCCGGTGTCAAAGGCCTTTGTGAGGTCAAAGAAGGCCATAACGGAGTTTATGGCGGGGACCGAAGACAAAGTCTTTCCAATATTTAATTGGAGGAAATTTCTGCTCATCCAGTGCTGGATGTCAGACAAGCAGTCTGACAATTTAGAGACAGTGGAGGGGTCGAGAGAGGTGGTGGTGAGGTAGAGCTGGGTGTCGTCCATGTACATGTGGAACCTGGCGCTGTGTTTTCAGATGATATCGCCAAGGGGCAGCATGTACCAGAGGTAACGATGCGGGAGTTCTTTTAATGATGGAAAATGGACTAAAGAGCAAAGGGGCAGGCATAAAGTTTCTGTTTATTTTTTTTAAACTACCATATACTAGCAGTTCCGCACACGTAAAAAGAGTTACTGCACTCCGGAATTAATGCATTGTATAAAATACTTTGAGCCCTTTCATCGACGTGATAAGATGCCTTAGAAACAGAACTATGCAATTCTCTACAGAGCTGTAGTAGAATTCTTGGGGTGCAGGGGTCATCCCCACTATATATTTTTGGGTTATTGTCTTTAACTCATCTTCCCTAACGAAAAGAATTGTATTATGATTTCGAAATACTAAATATGGTAAACATAGTAGTTTGAAAATTTAAATGAAAGCAAAAGTCAGAACGAAAATAATTTCCAATGAACTTTCCTAAATATTTCCAAAATTCCATATAGAAAGATTTTGTGGTGTTGTTGCTGCACAGCTTCCATTTCATTTATGCACAAGTTCTCCTATCTCTCCCTCGCCGAAAGGCTTCGCCTGAGAATTGCAATCAGTTATGGGGCTGGATAGGTTGGGGGGATGGGGAAGATCAGACCAGCCCAGTCTCGTTTAATGCATTATTTATCGTTCTCTTGGAGCAAAAAAATAAAAGTTAGGCGATTGAAAGAATATGGGGTTGCTGTGAGGCTTTTCTTTCCAGCTGGATAAGCCAATGCATTGTTTCGCGCACGTGGACCGTCTGATGAATCATGCCCCATTGCAAGAAGTGTTTGGGAAGAGGCAGGAAGTCTCATATATTCTTATACACCATAACCCTACGTGTCCAGATGCAATTACGTGGGGAAAACCGGCGTTATCAAATGCATTTAAAAAATAAAGATCGCAGAACATTTTGTTCAAATAATAAGATGCACTGACCAACCTCATTTAGTTGCAAAGATTTTTTTTTAAAAACACATTTATTTTTGCAGCATGCAATCTTTCCCCCTGTATTTAGTTACAACGGTAGAATGCATCCAATTATTAAGCGGACGCGTGCATCGTTATATCTTAATAACTTGCAGCATTTAAAAAAAATCCCCATTAAACCTCCCCACCCCCACCACAAAACCACCTCCTTCTTGCATTTTAGCCACTTCCCCTTCCTCGGGAGCGCGCCCGCGTGACTCAGCACACTGACATCATCCACCATCAGCCGAGAAACAAAAAGAAACCCTTCCGCCTCTGCAGCGGGTCCTCCCTCCCCCTGCAAATCACGTTCTCCCAATCTCTGCAGATGTAACAAATTACCAAGCCTTAGAATAAAAATATTAGCGACGGGTTTCTTTTTTTTTGTGTGTGTGTGCCTCTTTTCTTATGTGTGACACTAACATTTCGACTTGCCCATTCAAAAAATTTAAATGCGTCTTGTCTTTTGGAGGCGTGTGGGAGGAATCTATATCCTGCAGCAATTTCACGTTTACAAGGCACTCTTTTTTTCAGACAACTCGGCTGTGATCGAGGCGAGTTGTTGATACTGTTATGGCCAATAGCAAAAATAAATAAATTGGTATTCCGTGATATTAAAATGCATTGTATAAACAATCTTATTTAAAATGATTAAACTGCTAAATTTCGACCTGCAGCGCTCATACACATATACAGATAGATAGATACATGAGTATGGATAGTTGTGCATATTATTGAGGTATATCCTGACGTCAATTACATCTGAGAGCGAGAACCCGAACTGCACACGCTGTCGGGCAAATGGACTAAGAAAGTTAATGATGTAGTACATTTAACTAGATATTAAGTATATAATTCGGCTATATTCACAATACATTAACGGTATAACAGTACTGTAAATTGCAAAAATCTTATTCAAACAGAAAGACTTAATTTCATATACAGTAAGCTGTTTTATGAATTATACGTTTATAAAAATTTTTTTGAGTACATACAGAACACTGCATTCCTGGAGTGTAACTACACGTGCTTGAATACAATTATCCTAACGGCCAATTTACAAAAGGTATAAGTACAGAAAATACAATTGCATATTCTGTAATTATACGTAAATAAAATGTGTAATTACAGCATATAAGTACTACAATAACTTATCGTAGCATGCAATTGCCACAGAACATTCATTGGCCTTCATTGCAAGAGGATTTGAGTACAGGAGCAAGGATGTCTTACTACAGTTATACAGGGCTTTGATGAGACCACACCTGGAGTACTGTGTGCAGTTTTGGTTTCCTTACCTAAGAAAGGATATACTTGCCATAGAGGGAGTGCAGCGAAGGTTCACCAGACTGATTCCTGGGATGGCAGGACTGTCGTATGAGGAGAGATTGGGTCGACTAGGCCTGTATTCACTAGAGTTTAGAAGAATGAGAGGGGATCTCATTGAAACGTCTAAAATTCTGACAGGGCTAGACAGACTGGATGCAGGGAGGATGTTTCCCCTGGCTGGGGGCTCTAGAACGAGGGATCACAGTCTCAGGATACGGGGTAGGACATTTAGGACTGAGATGAGGAGAAATTTCTTCACTCAGAGGGTGGTGAACCTATGGAATTCTCTACCACAAAAGGCTGTGGAGGCCAAGTCACTGAATATCATGGGTGACTTTAATATGCATATAGATTGGGCTACTCAAACTGGAAGCAATACGGTGGAGGAGGATTTCCTGGAGTGTTTAAGGGATGGTTTCCTAAACCAATATGTTGAGGAACCAACTCGAGGGGAGGCCATCCTGGACTGGGTGTTGTGTAATGAGGAAGGACTAATCAGCAATCTTGTGGTACGAGGCCCCCTGGGGAAGAGTGACCATAGTATGGTGGAGTTCTACATTAGGATGGAGAAGGAAACAGTTAAGTCAGAGACCATGGTCCAGAACTTAAATAAGGGCAACTTTGAGGGTATGAGGCGTGAATTGGCAAGGTTAAATTGGCAAGCGATATTTAAGGGGCTATCAGTGGAAGGGCAATGGCAGACATTTAGAGATTGCATGGATGAACTACAACAATTGTACATCCCGGTCTGGCGTAAAAATAAAAAAGGGAAGGTGGCTCAACCATGGCTAACAAGGGAAATCAGGGATAGTATTAAAACCAAGGAAGTTGCATACAAATTGGCCAGAAGTAGCAGCAAACCCGGGGACTGGGAGAACTTCAAAACTCAGCAGAGGAGGACGAAGGGTTTGATTAGGGCAGGGAAAATAAAATATGAAAGGAAGCTTGCGGAGAACATTAAAATGGACTGCAAAAGCTTCTATAAATATGTAAAAAGAAAGAGGTTAGTAAAAACAAACGTAGGTCCCCTGCAGTCGGAAACAGGGCAAGTCGTAATGGGGAACAAGGAAATGGCAGATCAATTGAACAAGTACTTTGGTTCGGTGTTTACTGTGGAGGACACACACAACCTGCCGGAAATAAAAGGGGTCAGAGGATCTGGTAAGAGGGAGGAGCTGAGGGAAATCCTTATTAGTCGGGAAAAGGTATTGGGGAAATTGATGGGACTGAAGGCTGAAAAATCCCCGGGGCCTGATGGTCTGCATCCCAGAGTACTTAAGGAGGTGGCCTTGGAAATAGTGGATGCATTGACGATCATTTTCCAACATTCCTTAGACTCTGGATCAGTTCCGATGGAGTGGAGGGTGGCCAATGTAACCCCTCTTTTTAAAAAAGGAGGGAGGGAGAAAGCAGGGAATTATAGACCGGTCAGCCTGACATCGGTCGTGGGTAAAATGATGGAAGCAATTATTAAAGATGTCATAACAGACCATTTGGAAAGTGGCGACATGATAGGTCCAAGTCAGCATGGATTTGTGAAAGGGAAATCATGCTTGACAAATCTTCTGGAATTTTTTGAGGATGTTTCCAATAGGGTGGACAGGGGGGAACCAGTAGATGTGGTGTATTTGGACTTTCAGAAGGCCTTCGACAAGGTCCCACACAAGAGATTGGTGAGCAAAGTTAAAGCACATGGGATTGGGGGTAATGTGTTGACGTGGATTGAGAACTGGTTGGCACACAGGAAACAAAGAGTAGGAGTAAATGGGTACTTTTCAGAATGGCAGGCAGTGACCAGCGGGGTACCGCAGGGTTCGGTGCTGGGACCCCAGCTGTTTACATTATATATTAATGATTTGGACGAAGGGATTAAATGTAATATCTCCAAATTTGCGGATGACACTAAATTGGGAGGCAGTGTGAACAATGAGGAGGATGCTAGGAGGCTACAGAGTGACTTGGACAGGTTGGGTGAATGGGCAAATGTATGGCAGATGAAGTACAATGTGGATAAATGTGAGGTTATCCACTTTGGTGGTAAAAATAGAGAGGCGGAATATTACCTGAATGGTGGCAGATTAGGGAAAGGGGAGGTGCAACGAGACCTGGGCATCATGGTACATCAGTCACTGAAGGTGGGAATGCAAGTGCAGCAGGCAGTCAAGAAAGCAAACGGAATGATGGCCTTCATAGTAAGGGGATTTGAGTACAGGAGTAGGGCGGTGATGCTGCAGTTGTACAGGGCCTTGGTGAGGCCACACCTGGAGTATTGTGCGCAGTTTTGGTCTCCTAACTTAAGGAAGGACATTCTTGCTATTGAGGGAGTGCAGCGAAGGTTCACTAGATTGATTCCTGGGATGGCCGGACTGACATATCAAGAAAGATTGGGTCAACTGAACTTGTATCCTCTGGAGTTCAGAAGAATGAGGGGGGATCTTATAGAGACATTTAAAATCCTGACTGGTTTAGACAAATTAGATGCGGGCAGAATGTTCCCAATGGTAGGGAAAACTAGAACCAGGGGTCACAGTCTAAGGATTAAGGGGAAGCCATTTAGGACTGAGCTGAGGAGGAACTTCTTCACCCAGAGAGTGGTGAATCTATGGAATTCTCTTCCACAGAAGGTTGTTGAGGTCAGTTCGCTAAATATATTCAAAAGGGAGTTAGATATAACACTCACAACTAAGGGGATCAAGGGGTATGGCGAGAAAGCAGGAATGGGGTATTGAGGTAGCATGTTCAGCCATGAACGCATTGAATGGCGGTGCAGGCTCGAAGGACCGAATGGTCTACTCCTGTACCTATTTTCTATGTTTCTAATATATTTAAGAAGAAGATAAATAGATTTCTAGATGCAAAAGGCGTCAAGGGATATGGGGAGAGAGCGGGAATATGGTATTGAGATAGAGGATCAGCCATGACCATATTGAATGGCGGAGCAGGCTCGAAGGGCCGAATGGCCTACTCCTGCTCCTATTTTTCTATGTTTCTAACAGTTTCAAATTCTTTGTTTGGTTAAAATGTATACTCATTAAGTTTTGTTTATTTCCAATGTGCCATGAACATCAGTGAGACTTCGCTTGAGCAGATATGTCTGCATGTAACACGAGTCAGTATCATCTCTTTAAAATATTTTGATATTCCATTGGAGATAAAAGAAAAGAAATACTTGCATTTCTATAGTGCCTTTCATGACCACCGGACGTCCCAAAGCGCTTTACAGCCAATTAAGTACTTTTTGAAGTGTAGTCACTGTTGTAATGTAGGAAACACGGCAGCCAATTTGCACACAGCAAGCTCCCACAAACAGCAATGTGATAATGACCAAATAATCTGTATTAGTGATGTTGATTAAGGGATAAATATTGGCCAGGATACCGGGGATAACTCCCCTGCTCTTCTTCAAAATAGTGTCATGGGATCTGTTATTTCCACCTGAGAGGGCAGACGGGGCCTCGGTTTAGTGTCTCATCCAAAAGATAATATTTTAAGGATGTCACTCAACAACCTCTGTACCAATTCAATTTCCATTCAAAGTTAAACTTTACATCTTTTTATTCAGCATTTTAATCTGAATGACTTTATTAAATTACAGTATAACACGAATAAGTGACAAACAGGCATGTGATACTGATATTGAACATAACTCGCATGCGGTTTTGTCGCCCATGAATTGCGGAGTCAGCCTTACCCATTGTAATAAATCATAGGCCAACAAACCTCGTCGTGTTTTACACAGCTAGCTATATTCTCTACTTATTGATCATTCGTAATAATATTTACAAAAATATGTTCATAATGGATGATCATAATAATTGCTGAAGTTCTTCATGTATCAAAGTTGACAGCTAATTGAAATAATTAAGATAGAAATAAAGAATTAAGATACTTAGTTATATGTAGGTAATTATATAATAATCTACAATGTGCATACATATATGTATAGTCAAGTATTACTTTTTGTGTATCAATAGCTGGAATATTTTGTTGTAATAAATGGTTACAAAGGAGCTTACGGCTATAAAAGTTTGTGTTTCTATAATCAGTCGAGTTATGCTTACCATCACTACATTAAAATGTTTTAGGTATAATATACACAAGTGGATATCTGCACGCAAGATTATGTATAATAAGCAATTGCTTGCATTATTTTTGGATCAACCTGTAATTGTAATAAATGCCCGCAGAAGGGGGAGGAGGGGGGGGGGGGGCGGCGTGGAAATCAGTTGCTGCCTCTACATTTTTTTAATGCACACTGTTTATGATAATCTGCTTAGGAGTGTGCAAACCTTACAGGAGCAGTGCAATTGCTGAATAATTTATTTACGGTGCAATGTGATGAGGGGGGTTGGGAGGGTGGTCCCTTTCCTGTATGCATGTGGCTAGTCAGCGCTCGTCTTCTCCCTCTCATGTCTAGTTCACTCTTATTATTGCACTGGTGGATGGCAATTGCCATCATCAATTAAGAGGTAAACATGTACCCCCTTTCTTAAAGGGCCACTATCAATAAAAAAAACTTTTAACAAACTAAAATTAAAGGGAAACTTAACAAATTAAATCAAAATCCTATTTTTCGGGGTGACAAATCATCTCAGTCTAGTTCACTCTTATTGCAGTGGTTGATGGTAATTAATTAAGAGGTAGCATGTACCACCACCACCCCCCTTCTTACTGGAGATGGAGCACGCGGTGTCCGCCGGCGCACTTGAGGCCTTCCGAGACCGGTGGGCGCCGCGGGGACTGGAGTGCATCATCACTGTAATTTTAATTTAATTTGTTAAGTTTTATTTAAATTTCTATTAATTTACAGATAATTGGTTCAACAAAAAGAGGACCCCCCCCTTCTTAAAGGGGTACAACCAATAAAAAAAACACTAACTTAAACCAATAATTAAAAGGAAACTTAACAAATTAAATCAAAATCTTATTTTCCGGGGTAATGATGTCTCAGTCACTGGCGTAAAACGGGTTTTTTTTTTCTTGGTTTATTGGAATAAGTGTTATCTGTAGCATTTAATTGGATTATGATGGTGCTATGTGTTTGTACACTGGTGTTGAAATGGATTTTGTTTTATGTGGAGTTAACTTTGAGATTTATTATTTTAAATCTAAAAAGTTGTGTGGTATTGTTTAAGAGTATTTGTACTGTAAACATTATTGATTATTTGTAAAAAAAAGAGACAAAATCGAAATCCATAAAGCTGTTTTTTAAGGCTAAAAAATAAATAATGATGTCTCAAGTCTAGTTCACTTTTCTTATTGCAGTGGACCAATTAAGAGGTGAGCACCTTTCTTTAAAGGGGCACAACCAATATATATATATATATATAAAAAACTTTCAACTTAAACTAATAATGAAAAGGAAACTTAACAATCAAAATCCTATTTTCCGAGCTGATTATGATGCATCTTCAGGCAGTCCCGCGTGCCCACCCGGCTCGCTCCCGCGTCACGCACCTGCTCTGGCTGGCAACCGGGTAGCTCCCGGGGGGGAGGGGCCGCGCGGGCGCACGCGCACGCGCACGCACGCTCCCTATCAATCAATCAACCAACCAACGCCCTCGTTCGTCGTCGTCGTCGGCGGGCACGCCTCCACCCCCCCCTCCCCTCCCCGCGCGCGCCCTCTGTCTCGCCTCATTTTAAGCGACAGCCGAGCCCACCCTCGACCCACACAGACCGTCCGAGCGACAGCTAGCAGCAAGGCTGAGAGAGAAGGAAAAAAATATATATATTTAACTTTAAAAAAAAATACGTTATATGTTAATTAAATAAGGTAGTAAGCACAGTCGAAGTGTTTTTTTTCCCCCCCCCTTCTTTCCAACCAACCGACCGACCGCCCACCATTTTCTTTTTTTCCCCCACCCACCTCCAATCCGTTGGCTGGGAGGGGTTTTTTTTTCCTCTCTAATAATCCCTGCCCCGCCAAAAAAAAAAACCTAACCCTCTTTTCCCACCCCCCTCCCCTCTCCACCAACCTCGTCTTATTATTTCTGCGACCGACTGAGAGAGGCGATCATGGCTGGCTGGAACTGTTATGTGGATACCCTGATGTCCGATGGACACTGCCAGGAGGCTGCTGTCGTCGGCTACACGGACTCCAAGTACGTCTGGGCCTCGACGCCCGGAGGCACCTTCTCGATGCTAACGGTGAGAGCGCTAGGCATAGAGGCTTTGAAAAATGGGGGGGGGGGGTGGGGGAAAAAAATCATATATAGATTTATTTTTACTTGGCTTAAAAAAAAAAAATCTTTTTTGTTGCTTGGCGTAAATATTCTCCATCTCTCAATTTCTCTTCTCTTTCTCTCCCCCCCCCCTGGTCTTCTGCTTTGCTCGCTAATTGTATTTTTTTATTCAATTTCCCCTTGGGGTTCATTTAGAGAGGTGTTCTCTTCCCCCCCCCTCCCCACAAAAAATCTCAAATAAAATAAATAATTTGAGGAGGAAGGGAAGTTTTCTCTCTCTGAAGGAGACAGATTTTTTTTTTACATGTTAGAGGTGTTTCCACAAAAATCTTTAAAAATGTTTCTCCTTTCCCCCCCCCCCATATAAAATAAATAGGTTTTAAATTTGAGGAGGAAGGGAAGTTTTTTTTTCTCTGAAGCAGATGAACATTTTTTCAATTTTTTTCCTCTTACCCCCCCCCCCCCTCCCTTCTGGGTTCATTTTTACACGTTAGAGAGGTGTTTCCTAAAAAAAAACTCTCTAAAATTTTTTAAAATATATTTTAAATTTGGGAAGGGGGGGAAAAAAAAATCCTTGTCCCAGGCCTCGTCCGCCATCATGCCGGTGTGAGCGGCTTTGGCTGTAAGATGGCGCCGGCTCCCTCCCTCTGATTTCATACCATGGTCACTCAGGCTGGGCATTGCACTCTGGAAAGAAAGGAGTGGTGGGGGTGGGGGGAGAAACCTCTTTTTTACTTTTCTCTTCCATCAATTCAATTATAAACATTTGCAAAAATGTGTATTTTAAAAAAACAAAACAATTCGTCTTTCCTATACAATTTGTCTTTCCTATTGTAAGATTAATATCTTTTTGGGAGTGGCTTTTTTTATTTTATGCCTTTTTTAAATATAATTTTACAAAAAAATTGCTTTCTAGGGAGACCAAACCTCCTGCATGGTTAAAAAGTAACGGTTTTCGACTTCCAAAGGAGAGTTTTTCCCCCCTTCCCAGTGCACCGACCCTGATGGAAAATTCGAGAGAACTTGCTGTGTGTAGCCAGCCCATCGTCTTCAGTGTGTAGTGGAGGAAGATTTCCGGTTATAAATTCCTCCTAGGTTAAGAATTTTTATTATGCGACGAGAGCCGGCAGTACTCATTTCTCTGCAGTTTGCGAACCCCATGCACTTTGGGACGGAAAATTTGAATTTTGTTAAAAAAAATTTTGCCTGCCCTTTAATACTGCAGAAAGATCGGGCACAGATAAAAGGTTTTCTTGTTACATTTTTCAAATCGGAGGCTAAAAATGGATTTCTTTCACCGTTATTCTAATGGGTGGGGTGGGGGGGGCACAGTGAATTCATGAAATTATACATTTTTTGGGGAAAGTTATTTATAGAAAGTGGTCTAGCCACCTTTCCTAGAATGTGCAGGAGTTCTATTTGCGTGGCTTTAAATTCAAATTGAAGCACATCTAAAAAGAGAGTCCAGGCCCACTTGAGCCTGACCCCCTTTTTTTTTTGCTGCGACCCCATCTTTGCTCAAATGTGTGCCCGGAATTGCTATTGTGTGTAAGTAATTGCTGTTAAACGAAGCTCTCCAGGAATTGTGTTTTGCGGGTTTACAGATTGGTGCATCTAATAATGCAGAAGTGTTTTTTCTACCTTCCTCTTGTGTGTTTTGTGGTTGGAAATGTACGTTCTGTTTCCCCACCCCTTTCAGGCCTGTAGGGCATGACTGTGCAGTTCAGCTAAGCTGTGGTGGGAGGGCGCCGTCTTCCACGTCACCCTAACCCACAAACTTTTCCTCCCAATAAGGTTGTCGTGTGCCATGCAATTGATAGAGAAATACATGTACAGTTATTTTTTAATCAAACTTTGCTTTTTTTGGGTCAAAATATTTTTAAAAGATCGAATCACATTGCATAATTTCTGAGTTCACTTCAAAGGACCTTTGCGTCTTGTAATAAAATAAGCAGGATCATTATGACCCTCATTCCCAACTATGGAAAGTGTAGGGATCACTTAATCACACCAAATACGGTAAAGACTAAATATGACATTGTTTAAGCATCTTGTGCTTGCAGTAGGAAAGGTCCAATCCTTTTTTGGCTCTCCAGGTTTCCTTAGTTCAGTCAGAGAATTTCTAAATTGGATTTGGTTTTTCCTGGTATACCTCAATAGTAATGTGCACTTTCTTGTAAAATTACATATGGAGTTTATTAAAAAGGAAGCCATTAAACACTGCAGTTAAGTCTTATAGACTTGATATTATTCAGACTGTATTCAAGTATCAGTCCAGTTAAGCTCCCAAAAGTGCATCACTTCAGTGCTGTTTTAGCCACAATCCCCAACTCTTCACTTTCTCCATGTCTTCTCAACTGGGTTTCATTGCAAATGTTCTCATTACACCCAAATCTAGGAGGAAATGTTGTAGTAGGGTATATTTTTGCTAGGCATGCACAGTTACTTCATGGATAAGTTAGTTGGGTGTACTGTCTAACTAGTTACATCAGGATTGGTAAATAAGTTGGTTAGCTTGTGACTTTTGAAGATAGAAATTTGCTACAGCTTTGGAGTTGACTTCAAATTTGCTTCAGCAGTAACTTGTTTACACCACACTTTATCTGACCCTCTGGTGAACTATTCATCTGGTCTTTCAACATTATTAAAGGAAGTGGTGAGATGAATGCAGAAGTGGGTGAGTCTTGATTGTCACTGGATTGAGTTGTTACAGGTCTGTGTTCGTAGACCTGGCATATTGGTATGTATTCTGATTTTAATGTGACATAATTTAGCAAAGCAACTGCAGCTGTTTTGCATTAAAAGTAGTTGATTACTTAGCCTGATGTTTTACTAATGCAGATGTGGTGATTGGTTTCCTACATGATGGGCATTCTAGCATATTTGATAACTAATTTATTTCTCATTTACTGGAACTGTCAATACCACTCAATTCTGTATTGGATAAAGAACAAAGCAGTGATTTATTGAAACCTTCCATGGTATTGGCCCTGTAAACTGAAAAGGCAGTAGTCTTGCCATTGATTTGAGGTATTTTGCGTGCATATTTGGGGGAGGGTGGCTGTAATTCAACTAGATCAATTTGGCACTCAAGGTTCACTAGTACCTGGTGAAAGACCAAATGGTTAATTATTACTAGGGTGTCTATTAGAAGCTATTTCATATTTTCTCAGCCTGGCCTGAAATCTATTCTTTGAGGCATATTTCAAAGTTTTAAGCTCACCTGAGGGGTAAAAAAAGTAAGGGTAAGAGTTCTCGTTTCCCCACAGCTACTAATTGGTTAATTAAGAAAATAAGAGTTTTATGCCATAGATAAAAGCCTGTTTAGTCCCATAATCTTGACTTTGGTAGGATAAGCTAAAATCATGAAGTTGCTATCTAGTAAGTTAATTAAGTAGCTTATTCTTAAGATTTTGTGCGTGCTTTTAAATGTGCAGTAACTAACCTAACTGCAGTGTAGCCCATCAGTAGCAAACTGTAGAAAATTTGATTGTATACAGTGGAATTAACTTCGTAGAACTCTTTTTTAGATTAAAATTTCAATACCATTGACAATTAAACACTCCTTCCAGTCCTCCCATAACCTCTCCCTCCATATAAACTCCTACCCATATTCATAGCTGCTCCCTTGATCTTACTGTCTCTCGTGGCCTCTCTATTCTCATAGTCTGAATCAGACAGGGCCATCTCTGATCACTTCCTTGCCTCACTCACCACTTGGCCCACTTCCTTCTGTGTCCTCCCTTGGGGGGGAGGGGAAAAAAAACTTCAAAATTCCCAACTGTCTAGCTTTTAGCTCTTTGTCCCAATACTTCTGCTCAGTCACTCCAGCACTGCCACCTTTGATGCTCTTGGCCCCAGTAAAAGCCCAACTCTCCCACCTGGTTATTCCCCATGTATGTGCCTCAGCTTCGCTCCACTCCCTCAAGTCTAAAGAGCACAGACTTGACTATCTGGCACACAACTGGCTTAGCCATTCATTACCAGATCTGGCTGGCCTACACAAGGCACTATTGGGCCCTGCTGTCTTCTGCCAAAACTAATTATCCTGGTATGCAAAGAAACTCACTTTGTCCACTACCAACTGTCTCCTTAAACCCCTCTCCTTTGCCTCCTCCACCTTCATCAACAACATGAGAGTTCATAGACTGCATTGCCACCAAGATTTGAGTCCACCCGTTCAGTTGCCCTAGCCCTGAACCTGCGTCTTTCTCTGGTTTCATTCCTGTCTTTCCTCACATCCTTTCCGAGCTCATCTTGTCCATGCGAGCCACCTCTTGCTCTTTTTACCCCAATCCCACAAAACTGCTGACCACCCAACTTCCCCTCCTGGCCCCCATGCTAGCTATCATTGTAAATGATTCCCTCTACTCAACTACTGTCCCCCTCCCTTTCAAAACTCCTGAAATCACCACCTTCCTTCAAAAACCTACCCTTGGCGCCTCTGCCCTTGCAAACTACCACTCCATCTTCAAGCTCCCTTTCCTCTCAAGTCATTGAATGTGTTGTTGCCGCTCAAATCTGTGCCCATCTTTCCTGCAGCCCCCATCTTTGAATCTCTCCAATCAGGTTTCCGCCCCTGCTGCAGCACAGTAAACTGTCCTACCCTTCTCAACCTCTCTGCAGCTGGTGATCTGGTCGATCACACCATTCTCCTCCCAGGCCTCTTCTGGTGTCCAGCTGAGTGGGAATGCCCTTGCTGAACTGAGCCTCTGGACCCCTATTTTCTCCTACTTTTGCCTCTCTAATCTTGCCCATCTCTTGCAGACATGACTATTGCAATGCTTTTGTGGCTGGCCTCCCATCCTCCACCATCCATGAAGTTCAGCTCATTCAAAGCTCTGCTACCCAT
Source organism: Squalus acanthias (assembly GCA_030390025.1). Classification (NCBI taxonomy): domain Eukaryota; kingdom Metazoa; phylum Chordata; class Chondrichthyes; order Squaliformes; family Squalidae; genus Squalus; species Squalus acanthias. Next base: position 15,668,170 of record CM059429.1, read on the forward strand.
ATCCTAACTTGCACCAAATCTCACTTGCCCATCACCCCTGTGCTTGTTGACCTGCATTGGCTCCTGGTCCGCCATCTCCTCCAATTTAAAAATTCTCATCCTTGCGTTCAAATCCTTTCATGGCCTTGCCCCACCCTATCTCTCAAACTTCTCTGCCTTTGCAGCTCTCAAAACTCTGGCCTATTGTGCATACCCATCTCTCCTGTCGCTCCACCATTGACAGTTATGCCTTCAGCTGCCTAGGCCCCAAGCTCTGGGATTCCATCTCTGCTTTTCCACACCTCTCATCCTTTAATACCCTCCTTTAAAACCTACCTCCTAGACCAAAATTTTAGTCACTCTTTTGACTTGGTGTCAATTTGTTTCTCTAACACTTCTGTGAATTGCCTTGGGATGTTTTCTTGCATTAACGACTCTATACAAATGCAAGTTGTTGTTGATTATCTGGCTTTAGCCACAAGCTTATGAAATGTACTTCAGTAATTGTCACATGTTGGGACTTTTAACACTTTCAAATCCTTTCTGGGGGACAAAGTACTTTTAAGTGGGAAGTAGTAATTTTTTAGAAATTTAAGAGAAGGTTGCAGGAATTTGGAGATAGTTACCAAGAAAGTTGAACAAGAGAATTCTCATCCCAAGGGGTCTCAACAAACTTTCTCACTAGGGGTGGGATGGAATGTCCCTTCCTGTTGAGCTTTACAGGAGTACTTTCAGAAGGGAGGGGGTGCTGTAGCAGATTTGATAGCACCTTTTCTGGACAAGTATAAGTGGTCAGGAACCGAGCCCCTTCCTGTGTGGATTGGTGACGGGAGATGTGACCAAAGTTAGCAGTCAGGTCTGTTGAAGGGAAAACTGTGGGAGCCATTGCTAAAGTGAAGGTTACAAATGCTAAAGAATATGTAGACATTGTTTCAGTCAAGTAGGACTGCCCACTGATTTGTGGAAGTGTGCATGTTTATTGTATCGTTACTTGAAGGTAAGTTGTACTGATTGAACTAAGTAAGTCTGATCTTAACTGTTGCTGTGTGTTTCCTCACTACAAAATAAAGCAGCTTAACAATCTGTATCGAGCCTTGCCAAATGTTTGCTCCGTCTGCTTTTGAAGAGATTGAAGTGTTTATGTGAGAGACATGAATATTCAGTCCAGATCACAAATGGATATTAAACCGCTGGTTATGCTATTTTGCAAGTCTGCTCCTTTTTATAAAGTAAGACCCTTGGACTGCTTGCAGGTGTGACCGATGCCACTGAACCCAAGAATGTATCTATCGCAGATTGTAACCGTAATATAAATCAGCAACTCTGGTGATTGTGTTCAGGCTCTGGGGGCTGTCACTTTTTGTGTACATTCTACTTCAAGTACTGTAAGTGGGTTTTTAGGTGCAGAATTTACTTAGATTAGGATCTAACCTTGAAATTTAGATGCAGAAACTTAAGTGCGAGACAGTTTATTCTATAGGCTCTAATCGATGAAATTTATTGACATGACTTGACTATCAGCTGGATAAATATATGGCATCAAAACAGCTTAATTATAAAGCATTGCACTGTATTGAGGGACTGTGATAATGAACTAGAGATCTGCAAGCATAAAAATTAACATTACTCAAAGGTTAGGCTGAAGGAAAGGAAGACTTGCCCTTGTGTAGCCTCACCACACCTGCTGAGCACCTCCGTGTTCACAATGAATTAATGAGACGTACATTCATTCATGCCAAACTTGCTCCATTACTGTTGGAGTAATGATTCTCTAATCCTCTATGCTAGTGTCCTTCTAACCCAAGATTAACCATTAGAGCTGAATTATAGGCTTTTTTTCTTGTTTCCATTAGAAATTGGAATGATTCTTCTGGGTTTGCTAAGGTGGCCCCTGCTGGCATTGTTCTGATGCTCCTGCACACAAGTGACAACCTGCTATAATGTGTGGTCAGCTCACATGTACACACACTGCCAGTGCTCCAGGCGTGTGTCTCTGCTGGGAGTGCTAGAACTGCATTCAGTCACCAAAGCTGACTGAAGTTGGCTGGCTGCCTGTTGTGCACTAGCCATTTTCCCAGTGTGGGAAGGTATGGCACATTGGTGGAGGGAAGCAGAGGTGCCTAAGTTTTAAAATCTTATTTAAAATCTGGTCATCCCTTCTGAGCCCATTCCAAATGATGCTGGATACCTGAGCAAAGCTCAAGTTACATAACTGCATTATGGGGCAATCTTAAAGTTGGGTAGGGGGAGCTAATGTGCTCAGTAACAGCTTGAGCTCCCTTTTGAAATCAATACTTAAGTTGGTGCATGCAGAGCATCTTGGGCATGTAGTGGGCCTAAGGCCTCCCTGCCTGATTTTTTTTTTTTTCTCCAGGGAGTGGGCTCCTGATCAGCTCCAGTACACTTGGCCCTCTATCTAAACCACCCTTGCGGGAGCTGTAACTTCCATTAGGAGTGCCTACTTTATTTGACTAGTGTAGATTCAAACTGAAGCTTTTGTGTACAACCAAAACTAATTTAATCTACACTGCAGACTACCAAAGTGTCATGAAGACACAAATGTTGCAGTAAGTTTAGTATTCCAACAATTGGATGAATAGTAAACATGCTGCACTAAGTAAATGTTAAATTTAATAACCTTGAGCTGCACAAACTGACTATCTTAGTTTGGAAAGAATGAACAAACTTGCATTTATATAGTGCCTTTTTGTGACCTTTGGACATCCCAAGGTGCTTCACAGCCAATGAAGTACTTTTGAAGTTTAGTCACTGTTGTAACATAGGAAAACATGCCAGCCAATTTGCAAACAGCAAGGCCTCACAAACAGCAATGAGATAAATGACAAAATAATCTGTTTTAGTAATGTTGGCTGAGGGATAAATATTGGCCAGGACACTTGGAGATTTCCCCACCTCCTCTTCAAATAATGTCATGGGATATTTTTGGGGGTCCACCTAAGGGCAGATGGGGCCTTGGTTTAGTGTCTCATCTGAAAGATTGAACCTCTGACAGTGCAGCAGTCCCTCAGTACTGCATTAGTGTGCTGAAATGGAGTGGGGTTTGAACCCCTGACCTTCTGACTTGAGGCAAGAGTGCTACCACTGAACCAGTTATTCAGAAATTGTACCAGTCTTAGCTGTACACTTGTTTTAATGGCCTGCTGTGTTTTACTCTACTGGCATCCACTTTGCTTCCAGCTATTGGCTTTCTGGGTGTTTTCACATGGTATTTTAAGTTGAACTCTTAAAAGGTTGAAATATTGTACATTGATCACAATCTTAACTTGTCATGCAGTACTTCAATGTGGAGAATATACATATTGGTGCTGAGTTCCTTTTGACTTCCATTTAGTTGTTAGGAAGGGCACTTTTTCAATTTATAAAAGTGGCTACTGATGGTATTTAGCACTGGTGAATGATCCAGGGAGTGCTTGCATTTTACTTTCACCTTGTTTTGGCCCTCAGACTTGCTGTTTCATTGGTCTTCATTTGTGGCCTACTTCATTGCAGGGTGTGACTGATCTGGAGTTTGATACTTCCTTCTGAAGAAAAGAATGCTGTAAAAAGCCAGAGGTTGTCCCAGCTTCTATTTTCATAAGGGAACAGTCATTTGAGGTGACTTCCCTTCCTAGTGCAACATGAGTAAAATAGCATTTCAGGTGCACACCTGTGCAAACATTGAGCTGTGGTACAGCATGCCGAAGCATTCATGAGACCGGTGCTCGAGAAAACTACTGCTTGGGGTTGTGGCTGTCAAAGTAAGATATTGGAGTTCCTTAAAGAAAACTCTACACTTATTGCTAGATGACAAGGATTCATTCTAATTGTATATTGATTGAACAAGGGTCATCAGCCTCCTGCATATTGGATATAATTTTCTAACAATCTCCTAAAACATGGGATAGGAACCCATTTTGTATTAACTTGGGTTCAGGGCACAAGTATACTTGTGTAGAATAAAGCTGATGCTTGTGCTATGGGAAACACAAGTTGTGGCTAAAGCTGCTTGTCACTAAAATAGCCTGGTCCCTGGCAACTTTTGAGTTAAATCTTGGGAAACTTTTAATCACTGGCTAATTTCCTCCTTTGCTAAGAGGGCAGCTCTTGTTTTGAACAAGATGGCTTTGTGATGACCGCCCAAGCTGCTGTGGTCTTCCAGGTTTGTGCCCACTTATTGTGTAGACTTCACAGATGATACAGGAAATGACTTTGCTACCTCTACTTACAGTTAAGCTGGAGTTACTCAACCATTAATGGTAGCAAGGGTAGGAAACTTCAGAAAGCCTTTAAAGCTGTACTTGATGCTACTTTGGAGCAAATCAGCTGGTGCAGCATTGTGAAGGTCATGGGGAACTAAAGCAGATTCCACAAGGGTGTGCAATTACAGATTTTTAACCAAAAGAATGATTTATCTTTTGGTTGAAAGGGTTCCTTTGGCTTAGTGCCAATGACTGAGTCTAGTGCTCTTCAAAATGCCTGAGGATATTCTCATGGTCTGGAGTGAATTGTGTCCCTATCTGCATGGAGATTGGAAAAGGCAGTAGAGTTTGGTGTAACTAAGACCTAATGAACCAGTTTGTTGGGAGAAAGGGATATGGTTTCTGTATTGTCTATCAGCTTGTAAATATTCAAATGGTGGGGGGGTAGGTGAAGCACATGAACACCGGTTTTGTCCCTCTCATCCCAAGATTACCAGTGCATAAGTACCAAAGCATCATTGACCAATGCGCTCAAGCCATGTCCCTGCCCTCTAGCTCCTGTGCTATATAACTGACGAGCATGACATTTGGTGCTCTTTCATGTTCATTTATTCAGTAGTATAGTAGTGGTACTGTGCTACTGAATAAACTTGAACATAAAAGAGCACTTGATGGCTTAACTTTGAGTAGGATGAGACTGTTTGCTAGTACTGTGCTATTTGTTGCTTTCTGTCTTAAGCTATGTCATCCAGGAAAATAAAATGCACTTGTTCTATTGCAAAGGACGGTTTCTTAGAGGGACATGAATCTCCAGAGGGGGTCGTAGCAAAAAAAAATATTTGGGAACGTCTGCCCTAGCTAATCATAGAATGGCAAGCATGGATTGTATTCATACTGAATTTCTACAGCTACTTTTGGGATGGGAGTTTATGGTAATTTGAGATCAGTGCTGGAAGCTGCACTTGAGGTTGGGGAATGTGCAATGGTGTTTGAGGGTGCAGTTGTTTCTATCCCAGGAGGATCATCCTAGAGACCAAAAACCACTGGGGAACCTCTGAAATCATTGAAGGTGGTTCTTAGTGGTATGAATATAGAATGCTGCAGAGCAATTCAAAAGACTGGATTTTGCTCTTCAGGAATGTTTAAATCAACTTGTGGCTTTGTTTGCAATTATAGATGTATCTTGAAGGTATTGATTGGAGGATGTATGAGGTCTTGGCAGCTTGGTTCTGTTGGGCACTGTTCCTAAAGGTGAAGCGTGCCTTTGGTCCTAGTACAAGTTAGGTATATAAGATGTGTATTCCGTTTCAAACTCAATCCTAGGTAGGCAAAGGAATGACTTTCTTATGTGCAAGTTCAAGAACCAAGTCTTTGAAGTGGATTGAGGCAAAAAGGAGAGGGCTCTTGCCAACGTTCCTTAGAATCATAGAAATTTACAGCACGGAAGGAGGCCATTTTGACCCATTGTGTCTGTCGGCCGACAAAGAGCTATCCAGCCTAATCCCACTTTCCAGCTATTGGTCCATAGCCCTGTAGGTTATGGCACTTCAAGTGCACATCCAAGCACTTTTTAAATGTGAGGGTTTGTGCCTCTAACACCCTTTTCAGGCAGTGGGTTCCAGACCCCCACCACCCTCGCGTGAAGAAATTTCCCCTCAAATCCCCTCTAAACCTCCTACCAATTACTTTAAATTTGTGCCCCCTGGTTGTTGACCCCTCTGCTAAGGGAAATAGGTCCTTCCTATCCATTCTATCTAGGCCCCTCATAATTTTATACCCCTCAATAAGGTCTCCTCCGCCTGCTCTCTTCCAAAGAAACCAAACCCAGCCCATCCAATCTTTCCTCGTAGCTAAAATTCTCCAGTCCAGGCAAAATCCTTGTAAATCTCCTCTCTACCCTCTAGTGCAATCACATCTTTCCTATAATGTGGTGACCAGAACTGCACGCTGTGGCTTAACCAATGTTTGATGCAGTTCAAGCATAACCTCCCTGCTCTTGCCTTTGTTAGCCGAGGCATAGAATACAAGTATTCTGTATGCCTTCTTAACCACTTATCTGCCTGTTCACAGACCTTCAGGGATCTGTGGACCTGCACTCCAAGGTCCCTTTGTTCATCTACACTTCTTCGTGTCCTACCATTTAATGTGTGTTCCTTTGCCTTGTTAGCCCTCCCCAAATGCATTACCTCACTTCTCCAGATTGAATTCCATTTGCCACTGTTCTGCCCACCTGACCAGTTCATAATCTTCCTGCAGTCTACAGCTTCCTTCATTATCAACCACACAGCTGATTTTAGTATCACTTGCAAACTTCTTAATCATACCCCCTACATTCAAGTCTAAATCATTGATATATACCACAAAAAGCAAGGGACCTAGTACTGAGCCCTGCAGAACCCCACTGGAAACAGCCTTCTAATCACACAAAGACCCATCAACCATTACCCTTTGCTTCCTGCCTCTGAGCCAATTTTGGATTCAACTTGCCACTTTGCCCTGGATCCCATGGGCTTTTACTTTTGTGACCAGTCTGCCATGTGGCACCTCATCAAAAGCCTTGCTAAAATCCATATGCACTACATCAAATGCACTACCCTCATCGACCCTCCTTCTTACCACCTCAAAATTCAATCAAGTTAGTCAGACACGACCTTCCCTTAACAAATCCATGCTGACTGTCCTTGATTAATCCGTGTCTTTTCAAATGAAGATTTATCCTGTCCCTCGGAACTTTTTCCAATCATTTTCCCACCACTGAGGTTAGGCTGACTGGCCTGTAATTACTCGGTCTATCCCTTTCTCCCTTTTTAAACAAATGTACAACATTAGCAGTCCTCTGGCACCACACCTGTAGCCAGAGAGGATTGGAAAATGGTCAGAGCCTTTGCTATTTCATTTGCTTCTCTTAACAGCCTGGGATACATTTCATCCAGGCCTGGGGATTTATCCACTTTCAAAACTGCTAAGCCCCTTAATACTTCCTCTCTCTGTTTATTTCATCTAATATTTCACACTCCTCCTCCCTGATTGCAATGTCTGCATCGCCCCTCTTGTGAAAACAGACACAAAGTATTCATTAAGAACCATACCCACGTCTTCCACCTCAACACACACATTACCTTTATGGTCTCTAATAGGCCCTACTGTTTCTTTAGTTATCCCCTTGCTCTTAATGTATTTATAAAACATCTTTGGGTTTTCCTTGCCAATTTTTTCATGCTCTCTTTGCTTTCTTAATTTTCTTTTTAATTGCACCCCTGCACTTTCTATACTCTGAATTTCTGCAGTATTGAGCCCTCTATCCTTTTATTTCTTTATCCTGCCCTTATGTCCATTGACATCCAGGGGGCTCTAGATTTGTTAGTCACACCTTTTTTCTTTAAGGGAACATACTTGCTCTGAACCCTCAGGATCTCCTTGAATGCCTCCCACTGCTCTGACACTAATTTACCTTCAAGTAGCTGTTTCCAGTCCACTTTGGCTAAATCTCAGCTTGGCAAAATTGGTGCTTCTGCAATTGAGAACTTTTATTCCTGGTCTATCTTTGTCCTTTTCCATAACTACCCTAAATCTAACTGAATTATGATCACTAGCACCAAAATGCTCTCCCACTGATACCCCTTCTACCTGTCCAGCTTCATTCCCTAAAACTAAGTCCAGAACTGCCCCCTCCCTTGTTGGGCTTGTTACATACTGGCTTAAAAAAAGTTCTCCTGAATGCATTTTAGGAATTCTGCACCCTCTACCTTTCTCTCTAATTTTATCCTGGTTTATATTGGGGAGTTGAAATCCCATACTATTACTGCCATAGTTTTTGCACTTCTCAAATTTGTCTATATATTTGCTCTTCTATCTCCCTCTGACTGTTTGGGTGGTCTATATTCCCAGCAGTGTGATTGCCCCTTTTTTGTTCTTCAATTCAACCCTTAGACTCATTTGATGATCCTTCTAACATATCATCCCTCCTCACAGCTGTAATTGTTTCTTTAATCAATACTGCAACCCCCTCCTTTTTTACCCCCCCTCTATCCTGTCTGAAAACCCTGTAACCAGGAATGTTGAGCTGCCATACCTGCCCTTCTTTCAGCCATGTCTCGGTAATAGCTATAATATCATACTCCCAATTGTCTATCTATGCTCTCAGCTCATCTGCCTTATTCCCTATACTCCTTGCATTGAAGTATATACCATTTAGAACTGCCAAACTCCCTTGTCTATTTCCTAGCCCTTGCTTCCTCTGTCCTCCAAATTCACTTCCTACTTTTCTGCTTTCTAATTTCAGCTTTGCATCTCTCCCTTCTGAATCTATTCTCTGGTTCCTATCCCCCTGCCAAAGCTAGTTTTAAACCCCCCCCCCCCCAACAGCACTAGCAAACTAAACCTCCCCCCTCAGTGAGGATATTGGTCCTGGCTCTGTGGTGCTTGTACAGGTCCCACCACCCCCAGAAACAGTCCCAATGCCTCAGGAATCTAAAGCCCTCCCACCTATACCATCTCTCCAGCCATGCATTCATCTGCTCTATCCTCCTCCTATTTCTGTACTCACTAGCATGAGGCATCAGGAGTATTGAGGTCCTATTTTTTTTAATCTCTCCTAGCTCCGTAAACTAGGACTGCATCCCTCTTTCTACCTGTCATTGGTACCGATATGGACCACGACCTCTGGCTGTTCACCCTCTTTCTCTCTCCTCCCCCCCCCCCCCCCCCCCCCCCCCCCCCCCCCCCAATGCCCTGCAGCTGCTCAGTGACATCCTTGACCCTCACACCAGGGAGGCAACATACCATCCTGGAGTCATGTCTGCGGCCGCAGAAAAGCCTGTTGGCTCTCCTAACTATCGAATCCCCTACCACTATTGCTCTTCCATTCTGCTTCCTCCTCTATCCCCCCCACACACACACACACACTGTGCAGCTGAGTCACCCGTGGTGCTGTGGACTTGGCTCTGGCTGCACTCCCCAGCGGAACCATCGCCCCCACCAGTACTCGGAACAGAATACTGGTTGGAGAGTGAGATGCACTCTGGACCCCTGCACTACCTGCCTGGTCTTCCCCTTCTGTCTGGCGGTCACCCATTCCCTCTCTGCCTGCACACTCTTAAGCTGCGGGATGGCCACCTCCTAGAAACATGCTATCGACTAAGTTCTCAGCCTTGCGGATGCACCACAGTGCCTCCAGCTGCCGCTCAAGCTCCGAAACCTGGAACTCGAGTTGCTGTAGCTGCCGACACTTCCTGCACATGTGGTCGTCCAGGCTACGCGAAGCATCCAGAACTTACCACGTGGCACGATGTGCACTCCACGGAATTGAGCTACCCTGCCATGCCTCTAGTTATTAGATTTAATTAGCTAAAGTTTTTAGTATCCTCCTCTGCCCTTAGTTAAAGACTAAAAGACAACAGACAAAAAAAAGTGATACTCACTGGCCCCGAATCTGAATAGCAAAGAAAAATGTGACCGTGACCTTTACCAACCAATCAGTTACCAGCTATCCTGTGACGTCACTCCTTGTGTTTTATTCCCCCTGCTCCTGCTGCTGCTGCCGGTGAGTCTGGGCCTTGCTTGCTCTCCTGCTCCTTATACTCCTCGCTAAGGCTCCACCCAGGACTGCTGCCACTGCCTGTGAGTCTAATAGACTAAGAACTAACTTAACAGAAATAAACTCAAAACTTAAAAAAAAAAATGCTCCAACTACTCAACAATCAGCTCTTTCCCTTGTGCCGACGTCACTTTTTTGAATTTTGCCTCTGGTCCCGCTGCCTCAGCCGCGCTCCTTTATGCCCGCTCTGCCTTCTATCTGGTCCTGCTGCCGCTCCCACACAGGTCCACCTCTTTCAGAGTTCCTTGCCCTGAAGGAGTCAGCCTCCTAGTGGGACTATCTCTTTGCCAAAACTCCTCACGAGGGCTTGGGTTAAGCAGTTGGTGACCAGTACTTGAATATTAATCTGTTATCTCATGACCATTTGACAGTTTCTGTAGAGATTTGCTCTCGATGGTGTTTGACTTGATCCACAATATGTTTGTACTTCAAAAAGTTCTTGAAGGATCGTCTAAACTAATTGCAACATGCTTGACTACAGGAAATGTTGCTTTGCTAAGTACAGAGGAGCTGTTCACTGAATCATTTGTTCAATGACAAAATTATACAGGATAAGCACTGTTAGCTTGGCTCAATTTGCAGCAGAAGGTTGCGTTCCAGCCCCATTCTGGAGTTTGCGTGCATAATGTAGACTGATACAGCACTTCCTCATAACCTCACCGATACTCCAATGTGGTATTGTCGTTCAGACGAGCTGTTAAATGAAGGGCCATCTGCCTTTTGGAGGTTGATGTGGATCCTATAGTACTGTTTGAAGATTGGGGAGTTCTGTGTCCTGGTCAACATTACTCAACAATGCCACCAAAAATGGGTTAAGTGGTCTCTCTTGCTGCTTGTGGGACCATGGGTAAGTGCTGATTGACTGCTGCATTTGCCTATGTGTGACTAGGCTTCAAAAAGCACATTACATCTAATTAATTACTTTCAGGAATCTCAAAGATATGATGCAATATACAAATATAGTTGCTTCCTAACTTTATTAACTGTGGTCAAGGTTGGCTTTCATAATATTGGCCATCTAAAGTGGTGCTTGTGTATATAGAAGGAATGTGACCACTTCTAGAAATTCAGTATCTGTAGCAGTACATATCGCCAGATTTAAAATTATGGACACCATGCATGATGGGCAAGCAATCAGAAGAAAATCTTTCTTATCAAAGTAGAGCTTCCCATAATTTTTGAATTTTAAAGATTGTTAAATTTGCATGGCCCAAGTCCATTTTCAACTACTTAATGTGGTTTTTGTTGCAATAGGATTTTGTTGAATTAATCCATCAGCATTTATTCCTGTATTCTAAAAGCAACATTTTAACACCTAAATGTCAGTTACTCCAGTTCCCACTAATTTTCTCAAGTTTTCACTTCAATTCCACATAAGTGGCAATTTTAATTTCTACAGGAGGGTGAGAAATATCATGGGTGTTTGCTAAGCTTTGGCATTGACATCAGTTTCTCTTTCCCTATCCCCTTTTCTATTATGCCACAGTAGCTTTGTTACTGTTCCTGATATTGGGAACTTGCAGGGTAGCTAGAAACACTATTTCTGCTAGTTAGGGAGTCTAGGACTAGGGGGCATAGTTTAAATATTAGAGCCAGGCCTTTCAGGAGTGAAGTTAGGAAACACTTCTACACACAGGGTGGTAGAAGTTTGGCACTGTCTTCCACAAATGATAATTGATGCTAGATCAATTGTTAATTGTAAATCTGAGATTGATATTTTTTTTGTTAACCAAAGGTATTAAGGAATATGGGGCAAAGGCAGGTAAATGGAGTTGGGTCACAGATCAGTAGTGATCTCATTTAATGGCAGAACAGGCTCGAGGGGCTAAATGGCCTACTCCTGTTCCTGTGTTCCATTCTACACTGCAGTTAAGTTATTTTAATACCTTTTTGTCTTGGTTGCAAATTTGTACCAATTTAAACCTGATATGGTTGAGTGGATCTCCTAGTTTTTTGTCAATATAAATCCCCAGATTAAACATCTGTGTTGACTGCAGTGACCCATTCCACCAAGACACCATAATACCTTTTGTCTATTGCTGTGTTTTTAGTGAGGTCCACAAATGACTCCATGCAGTCATTGAAAGGCCACGTTGACAGCAAGAATGACAAACTTGGTAAATCTAGTTCAGGTAAAAATTGCTTTCAGAAGTGATCTGAAAGATAATGCTGATGGGTCAGTATATCATGTTGGCTCATAAGCCTGGGAGAAAGCATTTGGTACTGCACTCCACATTTCTTCAACACCAGTCACAAAATGGATCAATTAATGTTACTAAACTGTTCTGACAGCATCAGATGATTAAAACTCCAAAATAAATGTTAATCTTTTGTGCAGGTGATGAATGTTGAGTACTGATGCAGTTGCCTGTATTAATGGGGACGGTAGCATAGTGGTTGTTACTGGACTGACCTGGACTAATGATCTGAGACGTGAGTTCAAATCCCACCACGGCAGCTGGGGAATTTAAATTCAGTTTAATTAAATAAATCTGGAATAAAAAGCTAGTATCAGTAATGATGACCATGAAACTATCTTTTTGTTGTAAAAATCCATTTGGTTCACTTATGTCCTTTTTAGGGAAGGAAACCTGCCTGGTCCTTACCATACTTTCCTGACTCCAGACCCACAGCAATGTGGTTGACTCTTAACTGCCCTCTGGAATGGCCTAGCAAGCCACTCAGTTGTAACAAACCGCTACGAAAAGCAATAATAAAACCGGACAGACTACCTGGCATCAACCTAGGCACCGGCTTCAGACACTAAATTGGCACACCCAGCCTAATCGACCCTGCAGGGTCCTCCTCACTAACATCTGGTGGCAGAAAAGAGCAGAATAGAAATGTGGTCGTGATAGGGGATTCTCCTATAAAGGGTGTGTTGCCTACCCGGTGCCAGGGTAAGGAACATCTCATGGCGGCTGGAGAGGAACTAGGAAAGAGGGGGGTAAATCCAATTGTCGTGGTAAATGTTGGAACAAACGACATAGGTAGGAACAGGGAGGAGGTCCTGCTGAAAGAGTATCGGGAGTTGGGCTCTAAATTTAAAAAGCAGGACCTCGAGGGTGGTAACCTCTGGATTATTGCCTGAGCCATGTGCAAATTGGCATAGAAGCACAGATCAGGAGAATTAACATGTGGCTAAAGGGCTGGTGTTGGAAAGAGGGGTTGCTTTTCATGGGACACTGGCACTAGTTCTGGGACAGGAAGGAGCTGTACCAATGGGATGGGTGTCATCTGAACCAGGTTGGGACCCATGTCCTAGCAGAAAGGGTAAATGGGGAGGTGGCAAAGGCTTTAAACTAGTAGAGCCCTCCCCCATCTTCCAAGAAACATAACTAGCCTAAATATAAATAAAACGGGAAGAGTGCATAGGAAAGAATAAAGTAAGGGAGGATATTGATGGCAAGGGAATAAATAGTTATATAACAGGAGTCTAAAGATGGTTAAACATCAAGTGAGGAAATCCTATTAGAGTTAAACTGTCTGTACAGCAATTTGCACAGTGTCCGTAATAAAACAGGGGAGCTGGAGGCAATCATGCGTTGCGAGGAACCAGACATGGTAGGGATTACTGAGACATAGCTACAGAACAATCAGGACTGAGAATTAAACATTGCAGGGTATAACATTTAGAAAAGATAGAGGGGGGAAGGTAGCTGTACTTACTAGGGATAACATAGCTGTCACTTTTTTTTCTACTGTCAGCAAGACAAAAATAGAATCCATATGGCTAGAGATAAAACATCATAAAGGATCAATCACACTAATAGGTTAGTCTACAGACCACCTAATAGTGGAAGGGAGGTGGAGGAAGAAATATGCAGACAAATTAGTGAAAAGTTTTTTTTAAAAAAGGAAGAATAATCATGGGGGATTTCAACTACCCTGATATTAATTGGACAGAAGAGGTAGGTAAAAGGGAATTGAGTTCCTCCAATGTGTACAGGTCTCCTTTCTAACCCAATATGTAAAAAGCCCAACAAGGGAGGGTTTGTTATTGGATTTAGTAATGGAGAATGAACCAATGCAGATAAGAGAAGTAAACGTAGGGGAACATCTAGGTAATAGTGACCATTAATATAATACGCTTTAAGATAATTGAGAAGGACATAAGTATGTCCTTGAATATACTCACGACTGAACCTCCACAACCCTCTGGGGAGAGAATGCCAAAGATTCGCCACCCTCAGTGAAGAAATTTCTCCTCATCTCAGCCCTAAATGGCCAACCCCTTATTCTGGGACTGTGACCCCTGGTTCTAGACTCCCCAGCCAGGGGAAACATCCTCCCTGCATCTACCCTGTCAAGTCCTGTAAGAATTTTGTATGTTTCAATGAGATCATCTCTCATCCTTCTAAACTCTAGAGAATATTGGCTCAATCTCCTCATGGGACAATCCCCTCATCGCAGGAACCAGTCTGGTGAACCTTCGTTTCACTCCCTCTATGGCAAGTATATCCTTCCTTGGGTAAGGAGACCAAAACTGTACACAATACTCTGGGTGTGGCCTCACCAGGGCCCTATATAATTGCAGTAAGACGTCTTTACTCTTATACTCAAAACAAGAAGTTTTAAGACCGCCTTCTTCACTGGGATTTTTGTCATTGGAGTGAATTTGTGACCAGGAGGGCACAAGGTGGAGATTAGTTGTTGCAAAACACAGAGTAGGTATTTGATTTAAGAAAGTAGACGTCCCTGTTCCAATAGTTTGAGATTTCAAACCTACGGTAACAGGAAGGTTAGTGTCATTGGTCTCCTGCAGGCAGGTGCTATGTCCCTTATCGTTCGCTTTCACTACCCAATATCTAGATTTGTGATAGTATGACCTAGGAGTGTAATGAGACCACCATGTTATATGAACTGCTCATGTGCTTTGTGTCTATGACCTTCTAAAAGGCTTTAACACTTTAGTGAGATGAGGCCAGATAAAAGCTATTTTATTTTGCAGCCTGCAAGTGAATGTAGAGTAACAAATGTTACCTTGCTTAACTCATTTTGTGGTGTGGAGATTCTCTGACTATATATGCTGTGCCTATATGCATCTCTTCACTTCACCTGATGAAGGAGCAGCGCTCCGAAAGCTTGTGATTTCAAATAAAGCTGTTGGACTATAACCTGGTGTTGTGACTTCTCATAACTCATTTCAGTTCCTCATCACCATAAAGAAAATAATAAACTAATAAACTATCTCAGTAAGTGAACTAAACACTTTGTTTTTCTTTCTGGCCAGGCCCTGTGTGAAATCTGACTGGCTCTTCTAATTTCAAGCTTAGGTCCTGACCACCACCTTGCAGCAGCTTTTAACCAACTGATCTCAAACATATCCCTTTTTTGGTTCGTTTTTTAGTCTGGTGAACAAAGGAAGGCTTGACATAGGATTCATCCCTGTTTAGGCATTGACCAGTTAAACTGGATACTGCCCCACAATGTGGCCTCTTTGAAATGGAGATCCTGCAGAGCTGAAACAGAAAACATTTCAATCCTAATGTGTAAATGATTCCTAGGATGTGTTTTACAAACCTACATTTGAGGCCAGTGGAAAGAAGTCTTGTCTGACTTCTGATCTGCATCCCCAGCATATGGCTGTCCTGTGAATTTAATTGCTTAACAAAAACACCTTGTAAAATGTATATCTGGGAGAAAACTTGGATCCAAAGCATGTAGAGCCAGCATTGTGGTTGGCTAATTCTATTCCCCTCTCTGCCCAAGTCTTTTTGGGGGGGGGGGGGGGGGGGGGAGTTGGTGTCAGACTTTGCAGTTCTAAACATCTGGTTCCATATGAGTCTTCACAGGTTCTACAGATGACTGTGGAAGACCAGATATGGCAGTGACTCATAGGCCTTGGAAACTTGCAAGATCTAGCCTAGCCAAACCAGTTTTCCTTCTATTGGTGAAAATTCTTAAGGATGACATGATAACCTAAATCCCAATGTGATAAAGCTGTCTAGTCCTGTTTACAGATGCTGCTTAATTGGCCAATTTAACCTTGTGACTGCCTCGTGAATGCTAGTCCATTTCTGGCAGGGATTCAGTTGTGTGATCTCTTTATAAAAGGTGCCTGGAAAACTTTAAAAAGACACAACCTCGTTCAAAAGCTGGCTATAGTGCTAGGATTTCAACAAGATGTGCAGTTGTCATTTTTGTACAATGTCCAATTGAATTGTAAAGCAGTACAGTTCCCCCAAATTTGTTGCGTCTGAGAATTTTAATGAACAAATTATACAAAGCAGGCAGTACAGTTTTGTAATAGAATGACATCAGATCCAATTTTTATACCATAGAAGCAGATGGGTGGGAGAGTCTGGTGCAAAACTAGTGGCAGCCAAAGCTCAAGAGCAGGACCCTTTGGCCAGTTAGAGGAAGCCTTTAATGAGCCATCCTTAGACCAACTTTATTTACCTTTGACAGCCGACCCTCTTGAGTAGCCATGTTCTATTACCATTGTAGTCATGTAGCCAGAATTGAAACCATTAGAGGCTTCCAGTTTGAGATTTTAATTTCCTAGATCATATAGCAACAGCTGCAAGCTACAGTATGGACAGAATTTTGAAGGAGGAGTTGGTTTGGTGAACCCATAACTATTTTGAGGATAAATATATCTGATCATCATGGGAGCAATTTGAGGTAAATGAAAGGATATTATGATTTTTTTCTCCCCCTGCCAATATATTTATGTATAGGGATGGTTTGAATCTTATGTGCAAATATTGTGCCATTTAACATTGGTATTTTTATCTGCATGTTGAAATAATAAACTTAAAAGCTTTTGTAGATTTATTCCTTTATCTTGACTAGCATGTGGATAAGACCTGTAAGTTCGCAGTTGCTGAAATGATCTGTCCTTAATGTTATTTGTAAAAGTTGTTTTTGCTGAGCACAGTCTTGCATCTGTCTGCTTAGGATATCTGATCTGCATAATTTGGACTTTACAATGCCATATACAGATTCAGTGCCCTATTTGCATGTGGACTTGAATGATTATTTAGTATCCTTGTTTTGTG
Source organism: Squalus acanthias (assembly GCA_030390025.1). Classification (NCBI taxonomy): domain Eukaryota; kingdom Metazoa; phylum Chordata; class Chondrichthyes; order Squaliformes; family Squalidae; genus Squalus; species Squalus acanthias. The sequence goes on from CM059429.1 coordinate 15,684,948, forward strand.
AATGTAGAGTTCACCTCCCAAAAGTTCCCATCTGTCTGCTCTCAGTTCAGAGTTGGCATTTCACATGCAGCTTGCCTAAGCCTTGTGCAGTAATGTACACTAGTTACACAATGCCAAATCTCAATACACAATTCAAAGTTTAAGGAAAGCTTTTATACAGTAGATTGCTAATGAAGAAAATTCACTTGTTGATCAAATGAAGAACTTTTAATCATTCTTTATCTCTGGCTGCATCCTCAAGCTTTCCCACCCACCCTGCTTCAGCATGCTGATCTGAGTTCCACAGTAGCAATTTCATGGCAGTAGAAAAGATTGTCTTGCATAAGTTTTCCTTTGTTACTTTGTAGTTTTTTTTTTGCTACTTACAAACTTGGCTGGCACTACTATTCTCGTCAAAGCCTTGTATGTGTTGTGTTTGTGAGCTATACTTTTTGGCATATTGGGTCTGGTTCATTGGTGTAACTACACATTAAAATGTACTCAATGCTGTGGGTCTTGCAATACAAAATGCCTGCAACTCTGATGCCTACTTCCAGTCATAAGTTTAGCCCATCAGGCTTGCTTAAGACCTAGTTTATAAATGAGAAAATTGCTGGAGATAAATCTAGGTTCCAGAATGTTGACTAGATTACCTAGAACATTTACTGGCTAGATTTGTGTAAAGTATGGCTGAGTTACTGGAGGGCTAACCTTTGGTCTTGATTAAAACTTGTGTGCTTAATGCTTGTAGATTGTAGCAACTTACAATGTCTGTTGTAATCTGATTCAAGCCAACCCTGGCAGGGTTGCCACAAAAACACAGCAGTATAAGCTCTTAACACTTTTTTATAATTTTCTTTGCCAGCCTACAGAAATAGATGTGATAGTTGGAAAGGATCGTCAAAGTTTCTTCACCAGTGGCTTGGTCCTGGGTGGAAAGAAGTGCTCTGTTCTCAGAGATGGCCTGTTTGCTGACTCTGACTCTACAATGGACATCAGGACAAAGAGCCAATCTGGAGAAACAACATACTGTATTTCTATAGGCAGAGCTGGCAAAAGTAAGTAATGAGATCCAACACATTTAGTAGGTGCATCAGTTCAAATATTGAGCTTGTTCTAATTGCTACTTTTTCCTCACCTTTTGCTTAAGATATGAAGAATTTGGGATTAAATGGGTTTTTAATTTGGTTTTCATTTTAAAGATTGTATAGGGTTTCATCAATTTAAATTGTGTTTAAGAGCATAGATAGTGATAGGATGTGGAGGAAAAACTGATCTTGCAGGTTTGCCCATTCTACTATTAATACACATACTGTAATTATAAACATCCAAGTTTGACTTTAAGCACAGGCTTTCTTCTCTACTTTCATTCTTATTTTGTTGAAGTAGGGGGAGCTCTCCAGGCAAGCTTGATGTGTTGCCCACATAGGGAACTTTTTAATTCTGTATCTTGCATGTGCTATACCTGACTTGAATGATGCCGGTAGTGTAAAAGCAGGCAAACACTTCCCAGTGCTTGTACCCCCCTCTAAAAATTATACGAACTGAAGCTACCATACATTAATGTAGCAAAAATGGCATTTTGGCAACTCTTGCTGAAATCTGATTTTTTTTAAATTAAATATTCCAATCCTTCATCCTATTCAAATATTTAAAAGCTATTGACTTGCTTTAATTCTAATGGAACATTTAAGTTGAGTGTAATTTACTACAAATGTCATCGCTTTGGTCTATTCAGACTAGAAATTCAAAATTGTGAACAAATTGACTAGTTTTCTTAAACATTACTATGTACAGCAAATAAATTGATGTACTTATTCCCAAATCAGGCTTAAAATCTTGACCTGACTCATGTAACTCTAAACTATACTAATGGGCAACAGAAAACGCTGGAAAAACTCAGCGGGCCAGACAACATCCGTGGAGAGAAAGAGTTAACGTTTCAGGTCGATGACCTTTCGTCAGAACTGGGAAGAGCCGGAAATCAAATAGATTTAAGGCCAGGGTAAAGCTGGGAAAAGGGGGAGGGGATAAAGGAACAAAGGGGGAGATGAAGAGACATTAAGAGATGTGCAAGGCTAGAGGTGGTGTAAATGTGACAAATTAAGGCTGAAAGAAGTGTGAAATCCACTGGCAGAATGAAGGACTGCTGCCAGCTTCTAGGAGGGGGAAAAAAAGGTGGGGGGGGGGGGGGCAAATAAAAGGGTGGGAAAAATAAAATATAAATGTGATTGGAGCTGAGGTTATGATCTAAAATTGTTGAACTCGATATTGAGTCCAGAGGGCTGTAGCGTGCCTAAACGAAAGATGAGGTGCTGTTCCTCAAGCTTACGCCTTGCATATCTCTTAATGTCTCCATCTCCCCCTTTGTTTCTTTATCCCCTCCCCCTTTTCCCAGCTTTACCCTGGCCTTAAATCTATTTGATTTCCGGCTCTTCCCAGTTCTGACGAAAGGTCATCGACCTGAAACGTTAACTCTTTCTCTCTCCACAGATGTTGTCTGGCCCGCTGAGTTTTTCCAGCATTTTGTTTCGGATTTCCAGCATCCGCAGTATTTTGCTATCGTATACTAATGGGCAAATGTGTGTTCTTCCTACAGACCTCTCTTTTTTTCTTGTCCCTCCACCCCTGTGATTCTGCAATCCAGCCCACTAGTACTTTGTCTAAATGGTCATTCTTGTATTCAATCCATCAGTCAAGCTTGATCTTGTCCAAACCTGTAAGTCAGTGCATAGTGATCAGGAATAGGAATCTTGCTTGTGCAGGTTCTCCTTTTTCCTCCGTCACCAAAAAATAAAGTTCAAGAACTGTACACCCTCCAGTGCTGCCCTAGTTCAAATTGGTTAACTCAGCACAAACCAGAGATCAACTGAGACTGTCGTGGTATGTGATTTTGATTACTTCACGTGGATTTGAAAGACCACTGATTCATTCAGATGTTCCTGAATGAGTGCTAGGAAATAGCATAATAGAAAAATTATTCAAGATTAAGAATGTGGCAAAACAGTAAAGTCTGTAATGCATTAAATTTGGTACATACATGCACTCTATTTGGATGCATGTGGTACCTCAATAGATTTGCCACTAAGTGAGCAGCTACTGTCTTTTTTAGATGGAGCTTCAAAAGCTCCAGTTCCCTGGGTTTCTGACTCTATCTTATTCAATTAAATTATTTTTCAATCTTTTTAAAATTGAACATAACATTTTCCTTTTTTCCTTTTTCAACCTCTTGCCACCTTTCAGCTTTTACTTTTCTTCCCCCCCCCCTTCCTGTTCAGTTAAATTATACTGCTGTCTACTCTTTACACCTGGGAGCCTGGAGTGCCCATATAAAGTTATTTTACATTTTAATATATTTAGTGCTCTACTGGCTTTGTGGGTCAAATTTTGATGATGGCATAATATAAATGTTATCCATCAATTTGCCGTAGGCCCATCTCCATGATGGTGGCTGTCCCGGCTGCTTTTATGAACCCTCCGATGGCCCCTCCACTTTCCCATTGCTTCTGCTGTATTTTTTAAAAAGTTAATGATTTCATACCTATCTCGTGCTTCAGCTCAAGGTATTTGTGCCAGCTCTTGATGTGGCTCTCTTGGATGATGTCGTGCTCTTGCCTTGCATGTATTGAGTCTGTAGCAGCATTTTTTAATTGTCCTTTTCCCCTTTTTTTGTGGAGCTTACTCAACCCACACAATATTCTGAAGAAGGTAACTAATAGTTTTTACTGATAAGTGATATTCCACGGTGCCAATCCAACCGTACTATTATCCCCACAATTTTCAATCTCCCTATCCTATACCAATTCCATTGATTGGCTCCTCCAATTTCTTGGCAACACATTTCTGTAGAGAGCTTTATCCCTGCCATTTCTTGAAACCTTTAATGTAGCTTTCTCTTCTCCACCCCCCCCCCCCCCCCCCCCCCCCCCCTCCCCCCCGCACCCCCACAAAAGTCAAGGTCAACCTTAGAGTTCCTAGTATCAGCTACTCTTGTGATTCACACACATCCATCACTGCCAAAGAAAATGTCTAACTTCCAGTCTTGCTTAAGATGTGTTAATTTTGTGCTTGCCCTCTAGCTCTAGTCGGCTCTAATGTTTTTATGCTGCCATCTTTTTAAAGATCTTGTTCTGTATTTCTAGATCTTTCATAAAAAGGAACAGATATTTCAGTATCAACATTGAGTGCTGATTATTTCAAATTTGTAGTTTATAAAAAAAAAATCTTCAGGCCTTAATCTTCCATCAAATTATGCTCTCTAGTCTCTTTGTAATGTCCCAGAGTCATCCTTGTCGCTCTAAATCCCTTCAATGTTGTAATTTTAATGGTGGGCTGTGCGAATGTACATAATCTAAATGGATTCAATGGAAAGTTCATACAGCAGTTAAAATCTTCAATTTTTTTCATCTGGCATTTAATCCTAGTACTTTGATCACATCCAGATGCTTATCTACCTTTTTGAATTGTCACCAGTTCATTGTGCATATCCAACTTCTGTTCAATTCCATATATACACAGCCCATACTAATCCAATTCCCATTCTTTAGTCGATTTAATTTGTCCATATCCTTTTAAATGCTGCCTGCCTTCTTTGCATTAATCATGAAGGTTGGTGTGATGGCAAAATTTATAGTACTTGATTCCCACTCAGCTGTTCCTAAGGGCATTTTCACTCTTTGGGAAATGTAACTCGTCTTCCTGTTGCCTTTGTCTGTTCCAATGGCCACTTGGAATTTTTTTTAAACATTTCTAAGCCAGTGTCTACCAATTGCTTGTGTAAATTTTGGCTCACTCTTTATGATGCTCCCCAGAGGTGGAAAATTCTTTGAACCAGGGTACTGTTGCCTCAAATTTATCTTGGCAATTGTACTTGGCTGGGAAGAAACTCTTAGTCAGTCTGTCCCTCAATATAATTTACCTGACATTCAAAGAACTATGGGCATCTAATTGATTTCAAGAGTGTGAGCAATTGTATCTTGTAGCTGTCAACATACACCTGCACATATTCACTAACTTTGTTACATGATATATTGCTCCTGTCTTTTATAAAATACCATAGCCCTTGACTTGATGTGAGCAGTGCTATAGACCATCTACTCATATGTATATGTCTTGTCTATCATATGTCTCACACCTTTTGGATGTGGGTGTCACTGGCATTTATTGCCCATCACTATGTTACCCTGAGGGTAGTGGGCTGCCTTCACGAGCCACTGCAGTCCATGTGGTGAAGGTTCTCCTATAATGCTGTTGGGTAGGGAGTTTGAGAACTTTGACACTGTCTATGAAGGAGCAACAATACATATCCAAGTCAGGATGGTGTGACCTGGAGGTGATGGTGTTCACATGCACTTGCTGCCTTTGTCCTTCTAGGTGGTGGAGGTCGTGGGTTTGGGAGATGCTGCCAAAGAAGCCTTGGCGTGTTGCTGCAGTATCTCCTGCAGATAGTACCTTCTGTAGCTATATGTTGGTAGTGGAGGGGGTGGATGTTTAGGCCACTTGAGGTGCTAATCAAGCAGACTCCTTTGTCCTGGATGGTGTCAAACTTCTTGCAGCTGCACCCACCCAGGCAAGTGGGGAGTATTCCATCACACTCTCATCTTGTGCCTTGTAGTTGCGGAGAGGCTTTGGTGCCTTGGGTGAGCCACTCGAGAGAATAATCAGACTCTGACCTGCTCTAGTAGTCATGGCATTTGTGGTTTGCCCAATTGTTTTTAGTCAATGGTGACTGCAAGGATGTTGGTGAGGCTCTTGACAATGGTAATGCCATGGGGAGGTGGTTTGGCACTCATAAATGATTGCTATGTGGCAGCTGTTGCATGAATGTTACTGGCCACTTATCAGCCCAAGGTTGGCTGATGTCCAGGTCTTGCTGCATGGAGGCATGAACTGCTTTTGCTGTTTAAGGAATTTCAAATGGAGCTGAACAGTGTGCAATTATCAGCAGCAAACAGCCCCACTTCTGACCTTATGATGGAGGGAAGGACTTTGGTGAAGTAGTTGAAGCCAGTTAGGACACTGCCCTGAGAAATTCCTGTAGTAATGTCCTGGGTTTGAGATGATTGGCCTCCAACAACAAGGCTGTAATAAAGTCTGTAGCCGAGTGGTCCTGGTGGAACCCAAACTGGGAATCGGTGAGCAGGTTGTTGATGAATAAGTGGCGCTGATAACACTGTTGACTACTACTTCAGTCACTTTGCTGATTGGGAGTAGACTCTGCAGCCCAGCAATTGGACAGGAGGATTTGTCCTCCATTGTGAATAGAACACATCCCTGGGCAGTTTTCCAGATTGTCTGGTAAATGCCACTGTTGTAGTTGCACTGTTCAAGTTGGCTAGGGGCTTAGCTAGTTCTGGAGCACAGGTCTTCATTACAGTGGGGATGTTGTTGATGCTCGTTGCTGTTTCCAATGCACTCAGCTGTTTCTTGATGTCACGTGGAGTGAATTGAATAGACTGGCATCTGTGATGCTGGGAACCTCGGGAGGAGGCTGTGAAAGTTCATCCGTGTGGTACTTTTGGCTTAAGATGGCTGCAAACACTTCAGCCTTGTTTTATGCACTTGTTTGCTAGACTTTGCCATTGTTGAGGATGTTCATGGAGCCGCCTCTTCCAGTTAGTATCTAAATTGTCCATCACCATTCATGATTGTGGCAGGGCTGCAGAGCTTTGACCTCATCTGTTGGTTGTTGGCTTGCTTAGCTCTGTAGCATGCATGTAGTCCTGTTGTAGCCTCACCAAGTTGGCTCTTCATTTTCGGGTACATCTGGTGCTGCTTCCAGCAACCTCTTCTACACATTGAAACAGGGTTGATCATGTGGCTTGATGGTGATGGAGTAAGGGATGTACTGTGCCATGAAGTTGCAAATTGCAGTGGTATACAATTATGCTGCTGATGGCCTGCAGCACCTCATGGTTGCAGTTTTTGAGCTGCTGGATCTGTTAATGTATCCCACTTACTATGGTGGTGGTGCCACACCACACGAGGGTGTCCTCGGTGTGAAGATGGGACTTGGTCTGTGCAAGGACTGTGCGCAGTACACTCCAACCACTGCTGTCATGGACAAATTCATCTGTGACCAGGTTAAGTCGGTTCTGCTGCTGTACTTGAGCTAGAAAACAAAATTTGTTTTAAATTATTGATGTGGAATCTGAAATATACAAGCAGTTACAACGGCCTCTAATCTCTAGATAAAATGTAGCTACAGTTACCTAGATTTATCTATTTAGAGCAGTGACTGTAAAGACCTAGACCAGGTTAGCAGCTAAACAGAATTGTACTTCAGACTCTAGGCTACCTGTGAGCAACATCACTGAAATTCTGCCGGTGCATTTTTTGCATCTAGTACATGTTTTGTATGGTACTTTGTTAGATGCAAAATTATTTTTAAATTGAAACCAGCCATTTAATAATGGGTGCTTCCAGCTTAAAATTTAACAGATAAACTCCAATCTGCAAAGTTCCCTTGCCAAACAATATTTAAACTGTTTGCTTTATTTTTAGACTGGCCTGAGGATCGAGATCACTCTAGCAGAACATAAGCATAAACAAGTGCATATATTTGTACAGTACAATATATAATACTGCATCTTGGGATGTTTTACTTTGTTAAAGGAGTTCTACAAATCCAGGTTCTTAAACAACAAATGTTTTTTTTTGCTGTGACCAGCATTGTAGATTGTGTGTAAACTTTACATGCACATGATTTTCCCATCTCTTATTTAACCATCACCTTTGTTTAATGCAAATTTCTGTCTTTCTTGGACAAGGGGCTGGAGGAAAGTATAAAGGGATAAATTCAATCCATTTGGAATGCAAAGAGAAAAATTCAGGAGCCATAATGTCTACAGCCTTTTTAATTGGTCCTCCCACAAAATTAAGCCATGATTCTGATCAGGCCCCCAACTGGCAATTAACTGTTGAACTCACTTGATCTTGGACGTGAAGTGTTAAGGGCATAAAGCTTCACCGTAGCAACAGAAAATGCATTGTTACATGGTTAAAATACATGGTATAATGTTCCTCCTGAAGCCTATCATCTGACTTGCCATAAGCAAAACTGGGAAAATAGGCTAATATACAAGTATGTCTAGTGCACTTCCTTGTTCATGCAATGCGATACTGGAGAAGTTTCAAGTTTTAATCACACTTCAACAAAAAAACACAACTGTGCACAAAGTCCTGTAGCACCAAAAAAAAACCTCTGTTCATAATGGATGGGAATCAAATGTCTAGTAAGGCCAGTTGGATTGCAATCATTTTTATTAAAAAAGCAAAGCCAAGGTCTGATCTGCAGCCTGAACTAACTTCCCCATTTCCTCATAGCAATTTAGATGTTGTCCTTAAAGGGACATAGCGCACCTTAGAACAGTACAAGTGCTTTAATTACATGGTATAATGCTCCCAAGGGCACAATCCAGTTTACTTTGAGCAATGTTGCAGAAGATCTTTTATACTCTTAAAGGGTATGTGCCTTTCCTGTCTGTCACACTTTAGTTAGAATTATAGGAATCTTTGACTCGTGTGCAAATTTCTTCCTACAGTCTTGCGAAAGGAAGCCAGCCACTTGGAATGTAGATATTCTTCCAACAATTAAAAAACCTTCTAGAATCATTGTGACTTAAAGGGGGAAAAAATGAACTCTGCAATCACAACTTTTATATTTTTAATAAAAGCAGCAGACATTTCATCCAGGGTTTTAACTTCCAGCCAGAAGTTAACCTCCATCTCTCTCCATTCTTACAAACAATTATACTGTTCACTTAACTATTAGACTCTGATCGTAAAGAGACACAGTCTTGATATTTGCTTGTCTCCTTTTACTTGGGTCTAAATTTTGTAATGGCCTGTGCAAAACTTTCATCTACTCCTGATAATTGGCCTTGGAATAAATAGACTTCTACTCCTTGTTCCATACCTGGAACAACTTAACAAAAAAAAGTGTGCTACAGCTCTTTACCTTGTGAAGTAAATCTCTACTTGACTGTTGCATTTCAGTTTTATTCAGTAGAATATTTGAGTATTTTGGCTGAGCAGTTTATAAATCTCAAACAAAAACTGCATGCATTGATTATGCCTGATCCAAGACAGAATTTATATACCCAAGGTGCATAATTTTGCCAAGCAATGAGTTATATAAAACAGTATTTTTTCTCCACAGCCTTAGTCAGGCCACATTTAGAATACTGTATCCAGTTTTGGATTCCTCATGGATAATTTAAGGCCCTGGAAAAGGTTCAGAGGAGGGCCACTTGATTGCCTGTTAAGGCCTTTCATGGTACATGAGAAGCCTAAGAAAGCCGAGGCTCTTTACTCAAAGGTGTAGACTCCAACGAGACTTAATTGAGGTCTTTAAAATAATGAAAGGATTAGACTCTGTCCTAGTGGATAGGCTTTTTGAGCTAGATAGGTCAGGCAGGTTCAGGGGCCACAAGTATAAGCTATGCAACCACAGAACAATTTTTTAATGTAATGCCATTAATGTAGCAAGATGTTCCCAAGGTGCTTCACAAACATAATCAGATAAAGTGACACCAAAAGGAGACATTAGGACAAGTGACCCAAAGCTTGGTCAGAGGTAGGTTTTAAGGAGTGTCTTAAAGAAGGGGAGAGATTTAGGGTGGGAATTCCAGAGCTTGGAGCTTAGACATAGCTGCCAATCATGGGGCAAGCAAAGTCTGGATGCACAAGCAGCCAAAATTGGAGGAACGCAGTGTTCTCTAAGGCTGGAGGTGGCTAGAGATAGGGAGGGATGGAGAGATTTGAACACTAGGTGAAGATTTTAAAATCAAGGCGTTACTGGACTAGGAGCCAATGTTGATCAGTGAGCGCAGGGGTGATGGGTGTCTGGGACCTGGTGCAAGTTAGAATATGACAGCAGAGTTTTGGATGCACACAAGTTTATAGAGTAGAAGCTGGGAGGCTGGCCAGGAAAGCGTTGGAATAGTCTTGTCTGGAGGTAACAAAAACTGAGGGTTTCGGCACCAGATAGGCTGACATGGGCGATATTACTGAGGTGGAAGTAGGCGGTCTTGGTGACGAGGATATGGGGTCAGATGCTCAGCTCAGGGTCCGATAGGACGCAGAGGTTGCGACATAGTCTGGTTCAGCATGAGTGGTTAGAGAAGACGATGGAATTGGTGACTAGGGACAGAGTTTGTGGAGGGGACCAAAGATCATGTCCTGGATCTTCCCAATATTTAATTGAAGGAACTTTCTGCTCCTCTAGTTCTGGATGTCAGACCAGCAGCTTGACAACAGAGGATGATGTCGCTGAGGGGCAGCATGTAGATGCAAAATAGGAAGGGGCCAAGGATAGATCCCACATGCTAGGTTGTACCACCTCGCGAAGAAACGACCACCACCGGAACAAGTTGCTGGAATAGGCAGCGAATGTAGATTCACCAAGCATTCAAAAGGGAGCTGGATGAGTTCCTGACTAGCTAACATCTGCATGTACATTGTAGGTGGGTCATTGGGGGGTTGCCACCCAGTCATGGTTTTCTGAAGTTTGATTGTCTTCAGGGATTGGAGTGAAATTTCAGATTTGTAAAAAAAAAAAAAAAAAAATTCCTATGGTTTTTTCTTTGGCTTTTTACCATACCTGGGAGAGGGACGATAAGATAGGGGGTGATAGTGTGCAGAAGTTGCACCTCACCAGGGGTGGAAGTTCTGTTCACATAAAGCTCTAGTTAGACCCCATTTAGAATAGTGTTCAATTCTGGGCACTGAAAACCTCTAAGGATACATTAACCTTGGAGGGGCTGCAGCGCAGATTCGCCAGAATGATACGGGGGCTAAAGGGTTCAACAGGTTGCATAGAATAAGCTTGTATTCCCTTGAGTTTAGAAAATTAAGCGGTGATGTAATTGAAGTGTTGAGGATGATTAAAGGAGGTCATAGGGTAGATAGAGAAGCTGTTTTCTCTGGAGGGGAGTCCAGAACAATTGGGCACAACCTTAAAATAAGCTAGGCGGTTCAGGGGTGATGCCAGGAAACACGTTGCAAAAGGGTAGTGGAAATCTGGAACTCTTTCTCTTCCCCAAAAAAAGCTGTTGGCTCCGTCAATTGAAAATTTCAAAACTGAGTGGATTTTTGTTATGCAGCAGTATTGAAGTTTATGGTACCAAAGCAGGTAGATGGAATTGAGATACAGCTCAGCCATGATCTAATTGAATGGCGAAATGGGATCTGACTGGCCTACTCTTGTTCCTATGTTCCAGTATAGGACATGCTCAATGGTCCAGCTGGTCTTTAGCTGCTTTGTTTTTGGTATGTTCCTATTTGCTCCTACTGTGTAAAGCTGCTAATGGATTGCAAAGTATTCCCCTGCCTTGTGAATTGCAAAATTGTTGGATTGTACCAACAATAGGCCTCTTGGAACCCTATTTTTATTTTGCCTGAATAAATGATGCAGGTATTAGTTGTCCTTCAAATCTGGCTCCTAATTTACTTGCTTTCACTATATTGCTTCTTGTAACCATGCCACTTTATAAAAAAAAAAATGAAATTACATCTGAATCCCCTTCTAGGAAACTGCACAAATGTCAGCATAGTTTCAAACTATCTACTTGGGTTGGTGTCCAGCAACTGATTGGCCAGTTTAATTGGGAAGTGGATAGTGAGTCCTGCTATTATAAGATCTTGATCTCGTGAGTGACTTGTATTTGTGTACTGTAGTTAGGAATTGGTCATACAATTACCTTGCTGATCAACATACATACACAATCAGGATATTGACATCATCTGGTGCAGGGTTGGGGGAGAGACCAGGTTTAGAAAATAGGAAGAAGCTGTCCCTTGAATTCATTCTCTGTAGGATATGATGGCCTTGCACTTGTGTATATGGCTTATTGTGGGCTGTAACTAGCCCTAATTCTCCCATGTTGAATAGTTCCTTCCTGTGATAGAAGAATTCTATAATTACATTCAGTCTACTTCTACATAGGAAAGAGTTCCGATTTAATATTGTTTCTTGCACGAGTTCTGTCTACTGTTTTGGTATCCGCTTATCCAGTGATCCTACTCCGGTCAATCATACCTCAACTACCAACTCACCAATTTTTAAAAATGTTGCATTTCATAAATCCTTCCTGTAGATTCAAGTGCCTATACAACCCACTCTAGCATTAGTCTAAAATCAACCTGATTTCTAGATTGGTACTGATTGTGACCAGCAAATCTGTGTTCAGTTGGTGGGACAGTACCAAGAGTGCATCGATTCAGGCAATGAGGTGGTGCTGACCTCATTGCTGTACTGATACAGATTTTGGCACTGTCCAAAGTTAGTTGCCTTGGCTCCAGCCCCAGTGTGCATTTGATTCCAGTGCAAAATTTCTCCTTCCCCCTCCACTCCCTTCCCCTTTAGCACATTAAGCTTTCAAAAATTAATGGTAGAGATGGTAGTTATGTTTGCCTTGGTTGCAAAGTCCCAACTGAGTCATCTAATGGTACAAGCACTAAGCATGGGGCAATGTTTGTCAGAGTTGCCGAGAGCCCATGGTTATTTTGCAAATCTGTTAAAGGATTTATTGTTTGGCATTAGAAGGGCTCCAAATTCAGGAGTTGCCTCATTGATTCCTGTGCCCCAGTATGGTGCTGACTTGGCACATCCTACTGAACAATAGTGATCTTTACATCACCAATGTTGCAGCATCTGAGAATGACACAGTTGCTAGATTGGGCAGAATATATATTTCCGCTTCCCACCTCCTGTAGGGATATTGGGGCAGAAATTCGGCTGTTGGGTGAGTGCGCACTGTGTACTCACCCGTGGACGGAACAAAAGTGCCGGTTTCTTGCATGCACTGCGCATGCGTGGGAAACCGGCACTTCCGTTCCCCTGAGGAAAGAAGTTCAGAGGTCACACGCCGGAGGGCCAGCGCGTTCGCCTCGCACTTCGGATTTTTTTTACAGGTTCCTCCGTGAAGGTAAGCACGGAGAAGATGCACTTAAAAAGGAGGCGCAAGGCCTTCTTTTAACAAGGTAAGTGTTGATTTTATTAATTTTAACTTTTTTCACATTTATCTTAATTACTTTAAAGAAAGGTAAGCTTAGTTTTAGCCCTGTTAAAAAATGTAATTTTTTTCAAATTTAAATTTTTGTTTAAAATAGTTAATGTAATTTAGTTATTTTAAAAATGTGATTTTTAAAATTTTTGTAGTTTTAGGGCTGATCTCTATTCATAGATTTGATAGGTCTTCCTGTCAAATCTATGAATGAAAGATGGTCTGCTGCCATTGGCTCTCCATGGCCCACGTGATCCCAGGGGATGCATCGCACTAACTACGCCCCTGGGATACACAAGTACTGCGCGCTGGCAGTTGGAGGAGGCCCAGGAGCCGAAGTCCCCGTGGGCCCAGACGTCAACGGCAGGCGCGGTAGTTAGGTGCGCGCGCGATCCTTGCACCTGCGGGAAGCCAGGGAGCCTGAATTTCTGGCCCAATATTTGTTTCACAAAGAAGCTCTGGCTCCATAAACACAACTTGTTCTCTTATCTTTAAGTCCTGTAAAGGGGGAACTTGTATATGTAGTCATTTGAGCAAACAGATTTGTATAGGCCATGCTTGTGGGAGTTCCAAGTAAATACAGCCTCTGCAAAACCATTGGTACTATTTTGGATCTGCCACAGATGATATCTACTTGAGTTCAGTGGTGTCAGCCACTCCTGTGAAACTTTGGGCACCTTATGGATTTTGACTCCCACTGCCTTGTATCTACTAGTAAGTTGGAGTTGGGCGTATAATACTGAAGCTCCCTAGGGTCCTGGACAGCTTGAATGAATGTTTAAGGTGGTGGATGGGGTGCCAATTAAGTGGGCTGCTTGTCCTGGATGGTGTCGAGCTTCGTGTTGTTGGAGCTGCACTCATCCAGGCAACTGGAGAGTATTCCATCACACTCCTGACTTGTGCTTTTGTAGGTTGTGGAAAGATGGTGGTTAGACTTTCTCTTGTTGGAGATGGTCATTGCCTGGCATTTGTGTGGTGCAAATGGAAGACAAAGTTCAATTCTCTAGGTTATCTAGCAGTGGACATCATGGCTGTCTTTTCAGTTAACACTAGAATTCCACTTCAAATTGTAACCTGCTGATTTTGAGCACAAGATATGTACTGTAAGATTTCAGGAAAGCTTATGGAAACTTCCCATGCCAGGTTAAGGAAGTGTAGGTTATTAGACTATCTGGCCCATTAAGATTCTAAAAGGAATGAGTTCATGTTGCGATTTCTGAAATATGGAAAGTGATCTTTTGACACTCTTTGTTTTTTGATTGTAGAATAAACATTTTGTTAGCAACTGCTTTGATCAGCAAGTGGAGGGTTTCACTTCAGGGCAACCTGGAGCATTGAAGTCTTTAATTCCTGGGAAAGGAAACTGCAGATCTACATTTTTGCAGTTTTAGTCCCAGCCCATTCTCAATGGGAACAGTTCCTGTTTACTATTGGAGTAAGAAATTGTCATCTTTGAAGTCCAACAAAACTCTTCTGTCACTGTTTTTCTTCTATAAAATAGTATTTTGACAAAAGTAGTTCAACTCTTTCCACTTGAAGCATTGTCTTAAGCTGTCAAAATGCTGGGGAGCTTCAAGTTGGCCTGAAGGCACAAGTTTTCATGTTTCACTGCTTTTGGTGGGACTTTAGTTGAATAACAACTTGCATTTATATAGTGTTTTTAATGTAGTAAAATGTCCTAAGGTGCTTCACTGGTGTAAATCAGACACAATTTGACACAGCCACATGGGATATTAGGACAGGTGAGAGGAAGGTTTTAAGGAGGCAGAGGTGTTTAGGGAGGGAATTTGAGCTTGGGGCCTATAAATAAATGAAGAATGTTAATGGCCTCAAACATTACCATCCTCAGCTAGTTTACACTTTTTAAAATTTTTCTTTGTCATGACTTAGAGCTGCTATGTTGCTCTTGGTTTTGCTGCTGCTTTTGGCCAAAAAATGGTTAAGTTTTGTATACAACATGGTGGAAGATTAATTTATTTTGGGGAAAATCCAAGTATTTCCCCTCCTCCATCTCTTCCTCTGCCCCTCTTTCTCTCCACCTCTCCCTTGAACCAGTGGAATGATACTAATATTCCATTGGTATGCAGAGATTGAACAAGCCAAAGGAATAATATCTACTACATGTGTTTAATTATTTCCTCAACGTCTGAGCTTCAATATAAAGGCAAGTTCTTCTGGTGAAGCTTGTCATCTTGGTCACTGGCTTAAAATTGAGTAGTTTTAATGGGCAATCCTGCAACTCTTGTTTCAGGTTTATTTCCTGCTTCCCTCTTCCTCCAAACTAGGTTGAGGTCATCCAGATAGGAACTTGCTACTTTGGCTGGCAAATTGCCTTTGCATGGCTCTGGTTTTGCTGGGCTGGCTGAGAACTTCTAAAACTGCCTTTCTGGGACGATGCAATTTAAATAATTTATGCAAGGGTTCAAATTCATGAGCCTGATCACTGTTACCATGAGTTACATGGCAGCCACTTGAGATGCATTTTCTTTAAAGTCAATTTTTAAGATGGGTTACTTTAATACTTGATTTTTTGTAAATTGTATTAGTTTAGTAAAGGAAAAGTGAAATGTTTAAGACAAGTGATTTTTCTGACCTTGTGCATTCTGATCAACTGAAGTGCATAGTGTGAACTGCTTGAAACTAGCTGTTAAATTAGGTGCAGGGCCATATTTGTACATTAATGTGATCATTTTCCATCTTTGCATGATTTGGGTAGTATTAAATGTAATTGTGCTGAATGCTTTGTAATTATGTTGCATATTAGAATTTAGGGGGGGGGGTGCATAGAATGAAACTTTCAAACAAGCAGTACAAATTGTACTGAAGTATGTTACTGTCTAGTCAGTTATGATTTTCTGTTTAAATTAAAACTTGTCAGAGTAAACTCTTCTGCAGGAAAAGGTTTTTGAAAGACATTGTTCATCACTGAGCTTTGTGGCTGCACTTTTGTTAATGTTGTCCATAATGTGCAAACCTTTAAAATGTTTTCTCTTTTTTTTTCTTTCAGTCTTGGTCTTTGTAATGGGAAAAGAAGGGGTCCACGGAGGAAAGTTGAATTTCAAGGCATTCTCAATGGCACAATACTTGAAAGCGGCTGGGTTCTAGTCAAGCCAGGATTGCTATTCAGTAGTTTAAAAAAAAAAAAATTGCTATTAAAGTTTCCTTTTAGCAGTCACCTACTCTTTCACATTGAAGTTACGGAAAGTTTAATAGCAATGGAGTGTTATGGGGGTATGAACCCATGTCTCCTTTGTTTCCCTGTAATGGTGGGGAAAGTTTAAATTTTCATTTTCCTTGTGTACTCCAGCATTGGTTGTAGTCATGGGAAAGGGAAGTGTCCATGGAGGGGTACTCAACAAGAAAGCATTTACCATGGCTACATACCTGAGGAATTCTGGATACTAAGCAGCCTCTCCCCGTCCACCTAGCAACTCATTCACCCTCACCACCCAGTTGCATTGGCAGTGCTACCAGACTGTAGTTGGTGTTTTTTTTTTAATTTATCCATTTCTGCTATCATTGTTTTCCTTAGCCCCTTTACCACTTAATTGTAATAACATTGTAGGTGTAATGGAAAGTAAATCCCATGTTTTGGCACCATTAGCACAATAACTAAATGGTGATATGCATGTTATTACTTTTGATATTGTTGCAAAAAATTGGGCTGACTTGCTAAGCCTGGGCATTGCTTTGTTTTAGCATTTAGAAAGTTTATTGGCATCCAAAGTCACCAAACCAGGTTCTGATTATTCTTTCTCTCCCTTCCACTTCCCCATTGAAGTACTTATTAAAAATTAAAAGGTGCTGGTAGTACAATCTAAAATTTAAGTGTTGCTGAGTCAGCACTTTGAGCAGTTGCATAGCTCATTAGGTCTTCCTTTTTGTTTGAGCATGTTGGGAGGGAAAGTGCATGCAAATTCTGCTTGCCATAATATTCCTGACTTAGTTTACTTTCCTTGTAACTTCATTGCCCGTTCTCATTGCTAAAGCACCTGGATTTTCCTTTAGTTTCAATACCTGTTTACATCTCCTGTATTGACAACCTTGCAGCAGTTTTGTGGGTGCACTTTAATATGAACTTTTTAACACTAGTATTAAACCTTGTGCATCCTGACTTCATTGGGTGTAATTGCAGAACTGCTTTTGGGATGTGTAAAGACTTTTTTTTTCTCCCATGGCCATGTCACAATCCTGACTTTGATCAGTTTAATCTCCAGGGACATTCCATCTTTGCAATAGCTCAGGCACTTAAATGTTGTTTTGCCAGCTCCTTTAATCTAAGTTAACTTTTTAATAAAAGTTGCCATTTTGGACAATAGATATCCCAACATAACCATCTGGAGTGTGTCCAGTTTTGAGTGCTTCATAGGACCAATTAAGTTGCAGCTTGGGGGTTTCCAAGAGGGCAGACTGCTGTAAAATGCCACGGTAAAGGATTACTGCCACCCCTCAATACTGTATTGGCAATTTAGGTGAAGATATAAAAATTTGTCCATGAGAATGTTAATAATTGAAGGTCAAGTGCTTTTGTTAGTATCTGATGTGGGCTGGCAGTCTCCTAATATAGAAATCAAAAACTGTTCAAAATCTTTTTAAATCAAGGGAATTGATGCATTAGACCTGGTAAGCCCATGCTGCAGAAGGAAACTGTGGAAGAATTACCTTGTGCTCCTAGTTGTTTGGAAATCTGTGGAAATGTCTGTTTTGAGCACGGTACTAACTTGTGTTCAGTTCAAACAAAATTACAAAAGTTTTGTATTCACAAATGAATAAAATGGGAGATGGTATTGGTTGGAATAATCACACTTGGCTGTCTTGTGAAATTATTTTGCAAATGTTTGTGTATCCTGTGCCATACTGCATAGAGATTTGATCTGTTGCTGTTGTAAGATGGATTTTAACTGCCGCTGCAAGGCTTTCAGTTGAACGGCACTTCCTTAGGGGCGTTATTCTAGCATATACTCAATGTTCAGGCCTTGTGAAATATGTACAGATTTAAAAATTCTTGTTGCTGACTTGTCCATTTTCTTTCCCTGCACTTTTGTTACATCTGGGATACAGTCTAACTCATCTGATTTAATATGCATTTACGAAATGCCATAACTGTTCAACCACCTTGTTTACAGACAGATGAAATAAATTTATTCCAACCAGATGTTGGCTGTTTTGTTTTTGTATGGTTGGGGAAGGTATCATATTTTCCTCTAATATTTAGTGCTCATTTTCTTGTGTTCATCAGATGTGAAAATACATAACTGGTCATGTCTAACAAGCTTGGAACATAACCACTATTGCTATAACTGAAATTCTTTTTTTAAAGACAAATGTCTGAAGAATTTATATTTCTACACTGCATTGTTTCCACACTTGAAAAGCAACTTTGCTTTCAGATGTTAATCTTAACTTCAGAAATTCCAAACAAATCCTTTTGTAGATCTTCTCTGAATCCTCGCCTGTGCATCACTTCATTTTTAAAGGGCAATTTTAGGCACCTTGTTCAAATGACCCTACTTGATTTTGGCCTGATGATTGATTTGGCTAGCAAGATCAATTTTTTATTTTTCTAATGGCTGCCAACCCTCTTTGATTTGCAGAATGCATGTAGCCTTGCATTAATATCTGCTAGTTCCCTTGAGTATAGGAGGGGTGATCTGATCGAAGTGTTTAAAATGTTAAGAATTTGATGGGGTAGATAAGGAGAAACTCTTTCCTCTGGTGGGGGAAAATCCAAGAACAAGGGGACATAACCTTAAAATTAGAGCTAGGTCATTCAAGAGTGAAATCAGGAAGCACTTTCCACACAGGGTAGTAGAAATTTGGAACTCTCCCACAAGTCTGTGAATGCCAGGACAATTGGATCTTCCAAAACTGAATTTTTATTAGGTAAGGGTATTGAGGGATATGGAGTTGAGGTGCAGATCAGCCATGATCTAATTCAATGGTGGAGCAGGCTCCAGGGGCTGAATGGTCCACTCTTGTTCCTAGATCTTAATGCAGTCACTTGCATGGTCTATATCTTTATTGAATGCTATGTGCTTGGTGCCTGGCCATTTTGGTTTTGCCCTAACTTAGATCATTCAACAGTACAGGGATCCAAAAACTAAGCTGTAGAATTCTATTGGCTCCATTTTTTTTCCACCACCTGCCTGCTTTTTATTTGTCAAGACCATGTCCAGTCTGATGTAATTTGCCACTTATTCCATGAACTTTCACAGCACTTAAGTCCCTGCATATGCCTTCTGAAAATCCCCCCCCCCCCAAAAAAACTTTTTAATTAAATTACACCAATTTCATAACCTGTTACTTATTTGTTTGAAAGCTATGCTAGCTGCTGTTTTGTATTTACATTGAAGTCCTGTAGTATGGGTGAGTATTCTCTACATAATGGAGGTGCTTGATACTCCTTTGAAAGTCTAGATAATTTCTGTCCTTTTTGGAGTCGCCCCTATTTCCTAAAGAGTAGGAAATAAACTTAGTAATGCTTAGATGCTGTAGATGGGAGGAGCTAATCTCCCAAAGTCAATGGTAAATCTGAATCCAAACAACTTGCAGCATACATCCTCCATTGCTGTTGCCTCTCCTGCAGGAAACCTGTTGATTCAGTGAAAGGTCATTCAACTCATTTCCCAACTACTGCATTGCCAAATCTGTAAGACAACAACCTGGAGTAATTCTCACCATCAGTGCTTGTACTCTACAACCATGGATGATGCAGTTCCAATATTGATTGGGGGGGTCTCTGCACTCCTGCAATGACTAAGTCTGTAGTGGTATGTGGAATATCCAAGGATGAATGGCTACCTCTCTGGCAGAGTCCTCATTCTTTAAATGAGAAGCATCCTGTGCAGCCCCCAGCCATTTCCTTAAGCTCTTGCAAAGGTTGTATGGGCAAAAAGAAATGGAATTGAAAACATTTTTGGGTTTTATTTGCTGCATAGGAGCTAGGGATCATGTGAGCATCATCTTCTAGCAAGGTCAGTCCACATTTTTCCCAAGCAATTCTTACTGTTGTCAGCCTACATCCTGTGATAGATCCAATGTATAGACAACCTTCCAAGGTAGGTATTGATTTCTTCTGCCCATGACCCTTCAATTCCAGATGCAGTCTAGTCATTTAACAGATTCCTTTAGTCTGAAATTGTCTAAATGTTGCTTGAAATGGTGTTGGGAGAAAAACTGTTGGGAGTGGAATGTGTTTTTACAGATCCTTTACAAAATGGTCCATAAAGTGTATGCACCCTTTGTAGATCATAAAAATAATTGAAAGGAAATGTCCAAACACTGATTTTTGTCTAGCTCTGCTTGGCAACTGGGCTAGATCAGTGACAGTCAGGATAGCAACCTGATTCAATACTAGACTCCTGGGAATATCTATGGCTAGGTACTGTGGTGGGCCTGGTGTTGCGTTCTGGTAAAATCTTCAGCTGCAATGGACCCTACAGCTCAAAAGTTGAACATCTGTATAATCTTGCTGGAGGAAATCACTTTGGGAGGGACCATGGCAAAAACTTTGCTCATTTCTGGTGTCCCATGAGCAAATGGACTAAACATGGGGGTGATTTTAACTTCACCAGCCAGGCAGGAAACTGACATGATCAGATGCCCAGCTGCAAGTTTTACACTCCATTGAAGTCAAATTTGGGAAGGTGTAAGACTTGGTAGCCTGATCTGGTCCCTTCCTGCCCTGCTATGCTGGGTGGGTTGTAATTACCCTCATTTGATTCTTGAATGAACAATGGTACCATAACCCCCTTAAGCCATCTGTTTTTCATGTTAGCATATTGGCATTTAATCTCTTGTGCACAGGATGAGAATTTCAAAACTTTGCTAGTCAATTTAAACAATGACAACTTTTAAAATAGAGGCTAAATGTATAGTAGCCTGAACTTTTTGCATTGTTTTAATCTTTCCAATGTTTCCATACACTGGCCACTAAAGGAACTCTTGTGTACTTTCCTTCAGGGTGACTGTCCATTTCAGTAGAGCTAACACCAAACCATTTTCTATAACAAAGCAACAAATTTATATAAATCCCAGCATACTAATGGTAAAACTGAAAACAGGCAACCCCTTAAAAAAAAAATAAAGTGCTGATTAATGTCACTGGATGCAGACTTGCTGGGGTAGAGTTCACCAGCCCAGCACCATCAACCCTCCAATAGCAGTGTGTTAAGTGGGAGACCTAGGCATTATAAAGCATAAGTTCACACTTGGTATTGCAAGGCTAGTAAACTGTATACAGTATTGGGATGCATTGCTAGGACAATTCAATACTTAAAAAAAGTACCATGATGTCCTTGTACAGGCCTTGGTTAGGCCTTTAGAATACTATTCAGTTTTAGTCGCCCAACATGTGTTTTTAAACCCTGGACAAGGTTCAGAGGAGGGTCACTAGTGATGCATAATTTAAGAGCCCTTGGTTACCCGATAGGTTTAGTCTAGGGGGCATGATTAAGAAGTTTGCAGATTATGCAAAAGTTGGCTGTGGTTTAACACTGCAGGAAGATATCAATGGACTAGTCAGGTGGGCAGAAAAGTGGCAAATGGAATTCAATTCAGAGAAATTAGGTAATGCATTTGAGGAGGGCTAACAAGGCAAGGGAATACACAATAAATGGTAGGATACTGAAGTGTAGAGTAAGAGGGACCTTGAAGTACAGATCCCTGAAAGTAGGACAGGTGGATATAAGGTGGTTAAAAAGGCATATGGGATACTTTCCTTTATTAGCTGAGGCATAGAATACAAGAGCAGGGAGGCTATGCTTGAACTGTATGAAACACTAGCTAAGGCCACAGCTAGAGTAGTGTACAGTTCTGGTCACATTACAGGAAAGATGTGCTTGTACAAGAGGGGAGATTTGAGGATGTTGCTAGGACTGGAGAATTTTAGCTGAGGAAAGATTGGAGAGGCTGAGGGGAGATTTGATTGAGGTGTATAAAATTGAGGGGCCTAGCTAGAGTGGATAGGAAGGACCTATTTCCCCTGGCAGAGAGGTCAATAACAGGCATAGATTTAAACTACAGGAAACTCTATTAACCGGCACCGACGGGGTGCCGGTTAATCAAAAGTCTGGATAACGGAGAGTTATATCTCCCAACGTACAAGAGCCCCGTACACACTGACATGCGCCTGCATTCGGCGCTCCGTCTCCCCGGGGACCGCCAGCTGACCATCTGTCGTGTCCGCTGCCTACCCGGGCTGCACATTCCCCTCCCAATCTACACGCTCCAATACAAGGTAAACGCCTCGGGGTTTTTTTCAAAGTTATTTTTAAAGGAGAGATGAAGGAAAACCCCGGTTACCTACTCAAGAATTTTGCCGGTAGAGAGATTTCTGGTTATTTGGGTGCCGGTTAAAAGAGTTTCCTGTAATTGGTAGAAGAATTAGAGGAGTTGAGATCTTTTTTTCACTCAAAGGGTGGTGTGTGTCAGTCTGGAATGCATTGACTGAAAGGGTGGTAGAGGCAGAAACACATTTAAAAAATACCTGGATATGCACTTGGTCACAGGCTTGTAGGTTACAGCACTAAGCCTGAAAGTGAGATTAGGCTGGATAGCTCTTTGTTTGGCCTGCAGACATGATGGGTTGAATGGCCTCCTGTGCCATCAATTTTTAGGAAGTGGAGTTTCTTACTCTAGAAAAGTATGCTGAGAATTTAATTGGAATATTTAAAATAAAGGGACTAGATAGGGGCTGAGTGGATAGACTATTTCAATTAGATAAGTTGGGGAGAACCAGGGGACATACAGACAAGTTATGAAAGCATAGAACTAGGTTAGAAGTCAGGAAGGTTCTTCTGCACAGGATGATCAACCTCTAATAGTTGCCAGTTTGTGCAGAGTGGATTCACTGCAAACGTTCAAGAGAGCTGGATGAAGTCCTGGCTGAGGCCGATTATCAGTGCAAGCAAAAGGTAGGTGAGATATTGGGTGATATGTCTCATGGTCACTGGTGTTCTGATTGCCTTCAAGAATCAGCAATTTCCCAGAATATTTTTTCTGTGAATTGGCCAATAACACTTTGCCTTTCCCAGATAACATGGCTGCTGATGAGTGGAGTGGGTCAAAAAGCTTAATTGAGCCTGTGCCATACAATCCTGCAATGACCAACTGCTTTTCCTGTTATTTTTGTATGTTCATAGCCATGTGGCCATTCTTTACATGAGCCTAGATGATGCACATTGGCAGGCTCTTTGACCCTGTTGTCAACCCACAGATGCACTTTCCCTGCAGGAGTCACTGCATAGTAACAAGCCCCCTGGCTGATTTCATTACTCCTTGGCCCAGGGTCCCAGACCACAGTTGTATCCTACATAGCACGGCCTGAGATGAGACCAGCTAACTCCGCACAAACCAGGGATAAAAGCTCAAATGTTCTATTATATAGGCCCTAATGCTAATTTGGTAGTGTCTTTAACCTACCAGGGGTCCAGGGATTTCTTAATCAAAAGTTTATCAGCCTGCTCAAATTGGTCATCTCATGGTAAGACTCAATTCATGTGGCTACATTACAGGGGAAAAAAAAAAAAATCTAGCCTTATGGCAATAACTTCAGTTGTTGAACTCAAATACAGCAAGCATTTCAAAGGCAACACATGCCATTGATTCATTCACTACTGCATTAGAAACAAAAATGAGAAGTCGCACAACACCAGGTTATAGTCCAACAGATTTATTTAATTTTACAAGCTTTCGGAGCTGTCGCTCCTTCCTCAGGTAAGTTAACCTAAGCTAACTTACCTGAGGAAGGAGCGACAGCTCCGAAAGCTTGTAAAATTAAATAAATCTGTTGGACTATAACCTGGTGTTGTGCGACTTCTCATTTTTGTCCACCCCAGTCCAACGCCGGCATCTCCACATCATGACCTCCATTAAAAACAAGACAGTCCTTTGGAAACCATTGTCTTATAATACTCCTGTGATGCACCTTAGGACATTTTACTACGTTAAAGGCGCTAAATAAATACAAGTTGTTAAAATGATCACAACTTAACCCAACTTTCCACTTTACATAAGTTTATTTGAAAAGAACTGGTATTGAAGAACTGAATACATTTTTATTATGAGTGTTCTTTATTTACAACTCTTGTACAGTTACAGCAGATATAAAGAATGGAATTCAGAAATGAACTCTTATGCTTTGAAATGTCTACACAATCCATTTACTTACTTATGGGAATGTGTCACAAAAGTTAGAAAAAATCAAATTTATCTTTGGGAGTCAACTTAATGTAAATTTTTCCAAAAATGTAAATGGATGCTGGGTGGAGGATAGGACAAAGCAGCATAAAGAGGGATTCATGAATTTTTTTTGGACACATTCCCTTACTAGTCATGTTAGTGTAATTAAGTTTTAAAAAAATGCAGGTTAAAAATCAAGTACAAAATTAGTTAAATGGAATGACTTTACATACATTATCACAACAGTCTAAACTATACAACCTAGTAGCCTCTGTGCACCAATATTAAATTATAGTAACATTTCAAAATGCAGTGGCAAATACAACACTTTAACCTAAAGCTGATTAGTACAATACTCTTGTACTTGGGTAATATTTAATTATAGTAAATGAAAATAAAAATGTCACAAAGGATCAGAGCTGTGCCAGTCAGAGCTCCCATGGATGTTGGACACGTGAATTAAAGTTGGACTGCCCACAAATAAAAATTTCCTGCACTCTACAAGTCATCTGCCTTTTGGGAGAGGGAGCAAGCCATGTCTCATAACAGCAATGCATTGTCTACCACCAGAACAGATTTTTTGAACGTGTTAACATTCCTGTGGTATAAAGCATTGCAACAGCTCATGAAAGGGATGATCTTTATGCATGCCAGCTTTATTTTCTTTAAAAAGGGTTCACCAGTCTGCAGCCGTGGATCACAATGAAGTCATCCCATGTTTATCAATACTGGATAAAAAGGTTACCCAACAATTTAAGTAGGACAAGTTTGGAAACAAAGGGGCATTTGTTGAATACTGTCATGTTATGCCAACAACTCCACAACAGGGTAGAATTCTAAAGGAACCATCTTAGAACAAGTAATATATAAACTCACCTGTATGAAATCACAGCAGCTAACAGGCACTCTGTTCTGAACACATACCAAACACAAACTGGTACCTTTTATCCCAGGAAAGAGATTTTTCTGTATCTCAAGCTACAGTAACAAAATGCCATTGAGGAAGGGAACTTAGAGCTACTATTGCATTTCTCCAGAGTCTGATTTATCAGTTTTAGTTTTGAGAGGCCCTCAGCAAAGATTTCTGAGAGTTACATTAAAGTTTGCATTGAGCTGCTGAGAGACTAGTTGACTGTCTCTAACTCCCAGCTCTCCCATTTGATTTATTGCACAGCCTACACAAACTTTGTCACCAATCATTTCCACTAAACTTGAATAAACCTCAACATGCTTCCACCTCACTTATTACCCTCATCTGCTGTTCCAAAATTCTGAAGGGACTATGTCCAGGAAACATTACAGCGGAATATAGATAATCTCATAACTGATCCCTATTTTTGGTGGGAGAGGGATAAGATATCAGATCTTTATAACTTTTTTAAGCAGAACAAGGCATGTACCCTTTCAGTTAAAATTCGCAAGATTCGAACACCAAACAAGCATATCTAACACCTGCCCTAAAAATAAAGAAAGACATTACTGCTGTTTTAGGAGGAGTTGGAAGGGGATTAGTGAAAGAAACAAAATCAAACTTTTTTTTTAAAGTTTAATGTGGGATTACTTACTGCACTTTGCATCAATAGCTCTCTGTACAGTAATTTTTTCTAAATATCTAGTAGGACCAAATGGATGGAAGACACCAAGAACATATTCAATCCGTCTCCATCTTAAGAGAAATGCCCAAACATGCCAAGCGTGCAACAGGAGTCGAACGTTAAGATGCATCATTCCAATTATAAGAATTTTTTTAATCTCAAAAGATTATGAGCCACATTAATTGTGTATTATCCCATCTAGTCCTGACATTACAGCACTTGAATTGTCACATGAATTAGGTTTTCCCTACATAATTCCAATGGACAATTCATTATCACTGTAAAATAGCACAGATCTTTTTCCTCTCCCTTGAAAATATCTATTTTTGAGTGATGAGGTGCAGGAGTTAGAAACAAATATCTTCGGTTATATGGAGTTTACAGTGACGTTTGATAACATTTTCCTCAGACATAGATAGCAGTTAGGGACCAGCTGAACAACTTCAAACAAATTATGGCAAATCATATCACATCCAGTCAGCACCGTCACCACAATCGTAGGCATAGTTTGGAAACTAATTCCATTATAGCATTTTTATTAAGGATCACCTTCACTTTCAAGATTTTCTTTATACACCGAGATGGTGCATTGTGCAATACATACAACTGCAGAATGAACAGAATGACGTAGAATAAACTTTGTTCAAGTAGCTCAAATTAAAAATCTACTTGAGAATTATACACATAAAATAATGTTTTGCACTACTTACTGGATCCTTCTTGATAAATGCAATCCAAAATATCCTATCACCTTAAAATAAAACTGGAAACAGTAATTACAAAGAGTTTATACATAGTGCACAGTAGAAAATTAGCCTTTTTGCTGTCAATCCTGCATTCCTACTTAATTCTGTGGGTCAATTTATTGTTGATTTATAGTAACTGAAACCAGGTACAGAATTTCCCTACTTAAAAATCAAATCCAAAATGAGTTGAGAATTTCAGCTTCAATGATAATCCTGATTTGGTCAAATACTCAAAGCAAGACATACTTACATCTGAAACAATTAGTAGGATTCTTGGGTTCTGGTGCAGAATATACAGGAAATTGATAAAATAACATGATTTAAACATTTTACAAAGAAACAGAGTCATTCAGCCATCTTTGTATTCAAGTTTTTTTGTGTTAAAGTCATTCTCTTAGTATCTGTGTAACTTGTTGAACCCGAATACCACGGTTGGGTGATCAAAGTAACAGTTTTACAGGTTGCCGGCGGTACTGCAACAATGGCAAAAAAGACGGCGACGATTCAGGGGAAACATCAGTGCTGCTCGGCATTGACAACTTTTGGGTTGCCAAAAATCAATGGATGGCTGCCACACATTATTGGACTGTCGCACTTCACTCCGGCAGAAAAATGAGCAAAAAGATTTTAAATTCCTAGAAAATTTGCATATATATGTTGTGAAGTTGCAATGCATAAACTGTGGAAAAGCAAATGGAAAAATTTCCTGAACTTTTAATTTTGACACTCATTGTTTTTAAGGATGTGCAGATTTTGTGTTTTAAAAAAAAAAGAAACTAAAATCATCAAACTATTGCGGACGGCTCTCTGGTTCCTCTCTCTCCAACGATGGCTTCAGGGTTTTCCTGCTGCATCTGAACTACCGTTTCTTCATTGACTCCATCCTCAACATCGCTGCTATCTCCCTCTTCCTCCTCCTCTTCATATTCAGAGGACTCCACTGCTTCTTGGTGAGATTGGGATTCCGACATGGTACCAAAGGAGTGAGCACTGGTGGAGGCAAGTGACGATCTCAGCAGAGGCGTGTTCTCGGAGGCATCATCGTTTTCTTCGTGGCTGCTGTCTACATCATCAGTTTCTGAATCAGATTCTCCCTGAGATGCTACCACCTTCTGTTTGCAGACAGGGCAGGTCTTCTTTGTTCTAGTCAGCCACGGGTCCACACATTTACAGTGGTATGCTGGGTACATAAAAGAGAGGGAACCAAAAAAAAATGTATTTAAACAGTATGAAATTTGCACCCCTCAATGTTATTTGGAAGTTCTGCAAAAAAATTAAACATATATATCCTTCAGCCTACTGTTAATTCAGCTGACAGAAAGGCTCGTGTGGAACATAAACACTGACATAGACCTGTTGGGCTGAATGGCCTGTTAGTGCTCCCACCTGTACACTGGAACATTACATCCTCATCATCAAAAGCCAGTTAACAATACTTAACATGTTTTTTCTATTTCCTTTTTACTTGTTTTTTTTAAATTAAACGGACATAGATTGAAGACTTGACCTTAAAAGTAGGTACTGCCTCAATAGCAGGAGGAATCTGAACAGAGAGTACTGAAATATAAATTGCAGAAATATAATTTACGTTTGGTCATTAATTCAGCTGCATCCCATGGTCAATCCCAAGGAACAATTTACATTTTGTTTAAAAAACGAACATTTTGGATCTTCAGTTTTATTTTTAAAAAGTGGTTCATGATGTTACTGCTTAAATATTATTAAAACTTAAGCAAAGGCAACTGGGTAGGTGCGAGAAAGAATCTTGTAAATCTGGTCACGCAAAGCACATTAAAAACATTTTTACATTCAGTACAAGCACGGCTGTATAAATGAGAGTTTGGTTTGACCTGGAGTCATAAAATCTTAACTATGGGAGCACGAGATGGGTAAAGAGGAAACAATGGGAGCACGAGACGGATAAAGAGAGGAAACAATGGGAGCACGAGACGGATAAAGAGAGGAAACAATGGGAGCACGAGACGGATAAAGAGAGGATACAATGGGAGCACGAGACGGATAAAGAGAGGAAACAATGGGAGCACGAGACGGATAAAGAGAGGATACAATGGGAGCACGAGACGGATAAAGAGAGGAAACAATGGGAGCACGAGACGGGTAAAGAGAGGAAACAATGGGAGCACGAGACGGATAAAGAGGAAACAATGGGAGCACGAGACGGGTAAAGAGAGGATACAATGGGAGCACGAGACGGGTAAAGAGAGGATACAATGGGAGCACGAGATGGGTAAAGAGAGGATACAATGGGAGCACGAGACGGGTAAAGAGAGGATACAATGGGAGCACGAGACGGATAAAGAGAGGAAACAATGGGAGCACGAGACGGGTAAAGAGGAAACAATGGGAGCACGAGACGGATAAAGAGAGGAAACAATGGGAGCACGAGACGGGTAAAGAGAGGAAACAATGGGAGCACGAGACGGATAAAGAGAGGAAACAATGGGAGCACGAGACGGGTAAAGAGAGGAAACAATGGGAGCACGAGACGGGTAAAGAAAGGAAACAATGGGAGCACGAGACGGGTAAAGAGAGGAAACAATGGGAGCACGAGATGGATAAAGAGGAAACAATGGGAGCACGAGACGGGTAAAGAGAGGATACAATGGGAGCACGAGACGGATAAAGAGAGAACAATGGGAGCACGAGACGGGTAAAGAGAGGAAACAATGGGAGCACGAGACGGGTAAAGAGAGGAAACAATGGGAGCACGAGACGGGTAAAGAGAGGAAACAATGGGAGCACGAGATGGATAAAGAGGAAACAATGGGAGCACGAGACGGATAAAGAGAGAACAATGGGAGCACGAGATGGGTAAAGAGGAAACAGAAATACAGCATGCAGGATGGTATTTTTAATTGTTTTGTATTTTGATGTCTATACAAGTGAAGAAGGCTGGGGAAGAAGCCAATCTAATATCGGTGTGTTGAAAGTTAAACTTACCTAATTTGCTTGTTACAGGATGGAGAAGTATTTGCTTACCATGTGAACAGGGCAGGATGCGAAGCTTGTCACCTTCTTCATACTCATCCAGACAAATTGCGCACACCTCATATTCATCACCTGCAGCAACACAAAGGAACGGTTATACTTTGCTGCTCTAATGATGACATGCTACTTATGCAAGGCTATTTGAACATGAGGTATTGTGCCATTATTATATTAAAAATGTCTGAATAACAACTAATAGGCATTAGACCGTCAACAGGATTTATTTAACAAGTTGAGTGACAATCTGTTTATACAGCAGGTCCTCTCTTGGGGCACAATGAATAGAACCAGACAGCGCACGGCTGACATTTAATCTCTAGGACTGAGAATTGCAAGCTAGCAGATACCTCAGCTCCTTGCTTGTGTGTATGACAAAAGAATCACTTATGTAAATAGCGGGTTTGCCACACTTAAAGGGCCAGGCCTTGCTGGCTCTACTAACAATACAGAAATATTTGACACTCTAATTGTTCTCCGCTGGCCATTTACCAGACTCGGCAAAAGACAAAAAACTCTTTTTGGGGGGAAAAAAAATGTACAAAATATATTTCTAAGTCTTCAATTGTGAACAAAAGCAAAATACTGTGGATGCTGGAAATCTGAAATAAAAACCGAAAATGCTGGTCTCAGCCAGTCAGGCAGCATCTGCAGAGCGAGAAACAGAGTTGACGTTTCAGGTTGATGACCTTTCATCAGAACAATTGTGAAGCCTTCTCCCATTCCTCTTGCAAACCATAAGGGATGGAGTGGCTGAAATGCAGTGTTTACAGAATGCACCTCGTTAGTAAATGATAACTTCACATAACCTGTCTCCAATACCTCTATTTGGAATGCCACATGCGAGGATATAGCATGAGGAGCTCCTGGTTTGTTTAAACGCTGGTGCAAATCCAGCTGTTACAATTACACTAATGAATTTGCTTCCAAATTTATTTCAAATCATTGCAATGATTTTAGGGTTTGGGAGCCAATCTATGAAGAAGTGATCCTCTAAAGTGAGAAATTTCACTGCTTCTTGACAGCAGTGTGCGCGCAAAATAATTCTTTGTACCTCACGTCATTTCTTGGACTTTTAAACTTAAAGTTATTACAACCAAAAACCTACATTGTGAGGTAGAATCAAAGAAGTTTACGGCATTGAAGGAGGCCATTTGGCCCATCGTGTCTTTTTTTTTATTCGTTTGTGGGATATGGGCATCGCTGGCATCCCTAATTGCCGCTGCAGTCCGTGCGGTGAAGGTACTCCCACAGTGCTGTTAGGGAGGGAGTTCCAGGCTTTTGACCCAGCGACAATGAAAGAATAGCGATATACTTCTAAGTC
The DNA here is from genome assembly GCA_030390025.1 of Squalus acanthias. Lineage (NCBI taxonomy): Eukaryota > Metazoa > Chordata > Chondrichthyes > Squaliformes > Squalidae > Squalus > Squalus acanthias. The sequence continues at coordinate 15,715,786 of CM059429.1, forward strand.
AGGATGGTGTGTGACTTGGAGGTGGTGGTGTTCCCATGCGCCTGCTGCTCTTGTCCTTCTAGGTGGAAGAGGTCGTGGGTTTGGGAGGTGCTGCCGAAGAAGCCTTGGTGAGTTGCTGCAGTGCATCTTGTAAATGGTACACACTGCAGCCACGGTGTGCCGGTGGTGGAGGGAGTGAATGTTTAAGGTGGTGGATGGGGTACCAATCAAGCGGGCTGCTTTGTCTTGAGTGTTGTTGGAGCTGCACTCATCCAGGCAAGCGGAGAGTATTCCATCACGCTCCTTACTTGTGCCTTGTAGATGGTGGAAAGGCTTTGGGGAGTCAGGAGGTGAGACACTCGCCGCAGAATACCTAGCCTCTGACCTGCTCTTGTTGCCACAGTATTTAAGTTAAAGGAATATTAATGGCAAGGCTATATAACTAATATGCTGTAGAATTTGCAACTTTCTTAGATGGTATGAATTTGTTTACATTTTAATGTTGAAATCCAATGTGCTCAATATATGTGGCTGGTCCAGTTCAGTTTCTGGTCAATGGTGACCCCCAGGATGTTGATGGTGGGGGATTCAGCGATGGTAATGCCGTTGAATGTCAAGGGGCGGTGGTTAGACTTTCTCTTGTTGGAGATAGTCATTGCCTGGCACTTGTGTGGTGCGAATGTTACCTGCCACTTATCAGTCCAAGCCTGAATGTCATCCAGATCTTGTTGCATGCGGGCATGGACTGCTTCATTATCTGAGGAGTTGTGAATGGCATTGAACACTGTGCAGTCATCAGCGAACATACCCATTTCTGACCTTATGTTGGAGGGAAGGTCATTGATGAAGCAGCTGAAGATGGTTGGGCCTAGGACACTGCCCCTGAGGAACTCCTGCAGTTTCTGCTGGCCAAAAAAGAGCTATCTAGCTACATCCCACTTTCCAGCTCTTGGTCCGTAGCCTTGTAGGTAACGGCACTTCAAGCGCATATCCAAGTACTTATTAAATGCGATGAGGGTTTCTGCCTCTACCAGTGAGCTCCAGACCCCCTTCACCCTGTGGGTGAAAACATTTACTTTAAATCTATGCCCCCTGGTTATTGACCTCTCTGCTAAGGGAGGTGTTGCAACAATTAAACTATTTAGAGAAGTGTGCAGGAGCCAAACTGCACAAGAACCCCCAAATACAGAGGCACCATCCCTTTATAATATGCTGCTGTTTGGTTCCTCTTTTGGCAAAGATATCCGCAGCTTCTTAAAATGAACTTACCTAATATCACTTCAAAATTGCCTACTAAAAGAATGCACTGGATAAGACTATTCACTTTATTTTTATACAGGCACTGTCAAATGCTGGATGGTCCTAATGATTTAAGGTCTTCCTTCTTTCTGGGAGAGTCAGAAACATTTGAGCTACAAACTGAAATTAACATTTTTAATATAAATGGGCATGAGTCCATAAATTGGAAACTATGACATCCTGTTGAGGTCATGCAGAAAGCCTCAAATACTTCCCTTAATTCGACAATTAGGGAGAAAACACCACAATCAGGTGAGGAATTATTTCACCAGCTACCCAGCACCCGACACCACTTCTAGGGCTTTACGCTGAAGTGACCCAGCAGACATGTCTGTCCAAAGATGGGCAGGTGAATTGTGCTAGGGTGTTAATGACAAAAGGATGTTAAATGAAGTGTTTCCTGTCATTTACAAAACTGGGGTTTAAAAGGCAAAGTGATTAAATCAGGAATTTTAAACCTCAAAATGTTTTTAAGTCTTCAGCCTGGCACCACACTATGCTGTGACAAGGTGCTGCAGTAATTTAACAGCCCCACCCCCCGCGCCTTCCACCAAGGCAGGCACCCTTATAGTGCCATAACGGTAGAACAACCGGGATTTATATAGTGCCTTTTACGTCCTTTAGGGTCAATAAATTACTTCTGAAGTGCAGTCACTGTAATGTAGGGAAACGTGGCAGCCAATGTGCACACAGTAAGGTCTCACAAACAGCAATGAGATAGATCTGTTTTTGGTGTTGGTTGAAGGATAAATTTGGACGAATGTACTGGGAGAGCTTCCCTGTTTTTTGTTGAATAGTGCCATGGGATCTTGTATATCCACCCGAACAATCAGCTGAGCCTCAGTTTAACGTCTCATCCGAAAGACGGCATCGCTAACAATTCAGCACTTTCTCAGTACTGCACTGAAGTATCAACCTAGATTATGTTCTCAAGTCCTGCTTGAACCCACAACCTTCTAACTTAGAGGCAAGAGTGCTACTACTGAGCCAAGCTCCATATGTAAACTACTCTGTCCTCAGGAAATGGGTGGATAGAAGTTCTGGGTCCCCGGTCTCCTCATAGTCAGACAACTTACTAGGAAATGCCGAATAGCTCACTAATAAAATTGGACCGTGAAGTCCTAATGATAACAGTTCTTGTGAAATTGTGAATTAGTGAAGCAAGTGGTAGAGTAGAACAGAGTAAATCAATAAAATGCTACTGTTTACAATTGATGGCAAATTAAAAAACTCTCAAAAGAAATTACCCGCACTCTCCTCAAACAAAAAAATTGAGAGAGAAGTCTTTGAAAATCATTTATGAAAGGGAAGACAAGCACATATACAAATACTACTGCAAACTGGGAAAATTATCGTTGCTTAATTTCCTTCTGATGACCCTTTAGAAACCATATGGTAGTTTAAGTCATGGAGTAATTTTAATTGATGACAAATCAATTTAGAGAAATGGCTCTGGAGATCACTTTTACTACTTCCATAAGGAAAGGTGGCAGATAAAGGTCAGTGTAATCTTTTCTGAAAGTCTAACAAATTTAAGTGATGGCTTCGTACAAGGCTAATTCTCAGCTTACTCATTTTTAAAAAAAGGTTCAGAGTTGGGTGAAGTGACTTGTAAACCTAAGGCCCACCTGAGAAAGTATTGGCATTGGATCGAAGTGGTTTGTGGGCAGGTGGACATGAACCATAATACAACATCTCAACCTCCTGCCAGTGTCAACGTGGCTCAGTGGTAATACTCTCACCTCAGTCGAAGGGCCAGGCACCCATGGCCCACAGAACACTCAGTGTTTGGGTACCACAATAGTTCAGACAAATTTCCTTTCAATTCTGGGGCCAGGCTTCAAATCCAGCCTAAACTGATGAAAATCTGTTGGCTGTTCAAATCCTTTGCAAAATTAGTTTGAAAGTCACGTGCCACGTTTAAAATTGTCAAAATCTCTTCCAAATCAGCTCAGATCTCTTTCCATGTAGCCATGGCTCCACACTTGTTCTTTTCTGAGTTGCATCCAGCTCACATCAGAAGAGTTCTATACTGCAGTTACTATAGCTGCCATTTCATTTTTACTGTTATGTTAACTTTGAACATGGGGTGCTTAAATAAAATAATTAACACTTGCCTCAACCAAGTTTTATTTCCTCCTTATTTAAAAAAAAATCAATATTGGTTGAAAAGCATTAAAAATAATAGATGCATGGGGCAGCCACACTGCCAAGTGTTAGGACATAGATGGGGAAAAATTCAGTTGGTTGTGCCTCCCGTTAGCGCCTTAAGAGGGCACTAATGGGGCGCAAAGCAACTAGCGCCCGGGCACGGCAATGTTTGCGCCGCTCGCGCAATTAACTAGACATTTTGTGGCGGCGCTAAACACTACCGCCACGATCTCCTGTGCCGGCAGATCGTGACGTCAGTCGAGTGCGCAACGCCCCGGAGCGAATATTGAGTGGCGCCCCCTGCCTTACCGCCTGCCGCTAGCAACGACAGGTTGAGGGGAGTGTTTTGCAGTCAGGAAGGGACTGGGGGAGCGCTATTTAAAGGCGACCGCTTCCTGCCTTTTTTTGTTGGTGACATTTTTGAACCACGCATTCTGAGAGAGAGAGAGAGAGAGAGAGAGAGACTTCTGGAGAGATTCAACGCTGTGTGAAGGAGTTTTGGGTACTGAGCAGCACTTTGCAGGTTCATTTTGATTTGCCCTTCCTTGTATCGATTTAGAAGAGACTGTGGGGGTTGCACTCTGAGCTCTTTCCCTGGTTCTCTCCATTGTTTTTTCCAGCAGATTTGATGTACAGGTCTCTCCAGGCCGAGATTCAAGGCTGCAATGAGCAGGATGTGGATGGAAAGCAAGATCAACCCTCCCCTTTGAGAACTGGCCGGCGCCATTGTGTCTGTGTTCCATTGCTGACTGACATCACGAGCTTCGCCAGCGCTCTGAGTTAGCGCCTCGCTCCTCGGCCTTTGCGCCTTAAGACAGATGTGTAGTGCCTGATTTAGCGCTCCAATCACCTCCAGGGGCGATAAAAGTCAAGTTTGCAGTCGGAGGCGATAATTAGCGCCAGGCGCTAATCTTTGCGCCCGGCCGATAATTGCGCCCCAAATGGGGCGATACTGAATTTCTCCCCCAGACTTCCTTGAATTTACACATGGCAAGATCCCACAGTATTGGTTGAGGATTTAGAGAATGCATCAAATGAACAGTCACTCCCTGCTAGCAAATGGTTACATCATGACATGGAACAGGAACAGGAACACCCACTGTCTAGAGAATGGCATTTGGTAACAGGATTTTAAAAAGATGATATCTCACCATCAGAACCTGTTTTAAAGAGGGACTCTCAGCATTATTTAAGCATAAAACTTGCAAAGAATCTCGCACTAAGGTGAAGGAACAAGTGACAACACCACTGTTGGAGTAAAAGTAGACAGGGCGTAGTCAAGTTTCCACTCCTTTACGTCAGTAATATCCACAATCCGGGCAAAAATCGACCGAACCAGCGCAAAAGGTCGGACAGTTTTAAACGCGAGTTACACCCAAAAGCACTTATGTTCATGTTTCCGTGATCTTTTACGCTGGTTTAAGATTAAATTCGCCGGATCAGACCCTGCCCACAAAACTGGCTACGACCCCAGTTCGACATTGCACTGGTTCGGGAAGGCTCTTTCAATTGTGCTCATTTTCTGAGGCGCACAGGTAGGCATGTAGGCATGTTTTTTGATATTAAAAAATATTTGATTTACTAAGAAACCAACTAGTGTACACCAATGAAAGTAGTAAATGGTTCAGTATAATGTTTTTTTTAAAGTCGTTATCAGTGATTTTAAATCAGGTTGCTCACAGGTGGAGGACTGGAGACACTAAAAATGTTTATTTTCTGTGATTAAAACAGTGAACCTGGTTACCACTCTTAAATACAATGAATACTTTTTAAATAGTAAGAAAAAAATAAACAATTACATTCAATTACACTGCCCGATTGCGCTGGTTCATGGAAGATTTTAAGTTTGTGATCATGCTAATGATTTTTATCGGAAACTTGAACTGTAACCTAACTGGCGCAATTTCCCGATTGTGCTCAAAGCGGAAAGCCTACCCCGATAAATCAAGTGACAGCAATTAGGTGGAGCTAAGCTCGAGCTTTAAAAGCCTACAGACTTTACAAAGAGGGAAAAATTGGGGGAGATAATTAGTTCCAAAGTTTTGGAGCCATTGGGAAGAAAGGGTTAGAGAGAGTGGATGACTACAGTGAGTGTCTATTTCAGATCAGTAAGGATACAGGTCAGTGAGATTGCAGTTGGAGGAAAAAAGTCTGTCCCACAAGAAAAGAAAGAGGGTGAAAGAGGATTCACAGAAATGGTAAGACACGGTTTTGGCAAGGGACCAGAAGCAATGGTTGGTTGCTGGAAGAGCAGGAGGACAACAGATGATGTTTCTTTTCAAGAAGAAAGTGTCTAGCAGCTGTAATAGATTTAATAATTAAAAAAAAACTGTAGTGCGCGCCTTAAATAAAAGCTAAAATTATTTGGATGATCGGAACTGAAGTTAAGCCTCAACACAAATTAGGGATTTTTATAAACAAACTGAATAATCAATTCTAAGAGATTTTAAAAAGAACTTTTATATTGAGCACATTGGATTTCAACATTAAAACATAAACAAATTCATACCATCTAAGAAAGTTGCAAATTCTACAGCATATTAGTTATATAGCCTTGCCATTAATATTCCTTTAACTTAAATATTGTGGCAACAAGAGCAGGTCAGAGGCTGGGTATTCTGCGGCGAGTGTCTCACCTCCTGACTCCCCAAAGCCTTTCCACCATCTACAAGGCACAAGTAAGGAGTGTGATGGACTACTCTCCACTTGCCTGGATGAGTGCAGCTCCAACAACACTCAAGAAGCTCGACACCATCCAGGACAAAGCAGCCCACTTGATTGGCACCCCATCCACCACCTTAAACATTCACTCCCTCCACCACCGGCGTACCGTGGCTGCAGTGTGTACCATCTACCAGATGCACTGCAGCAACTCGCCAAAGGCTTCTTCGGCAGCACCTCCCAAACCCGCCTAGAAGGACAAGAGCAGCAGGCACATGGGAACACCACCACCTCCAAGTTCCCCTCCAAGTCACACACCATCCTGACTTAGAAATATATCGCCGATCCTTCATCGTTGCTGGGTCAAAATCCTGGAACACCCTACCTAACAGCACTGTGGGAGTACCTTCACCACACGGACTGCAGCGGTTCAAGGCGGCGGCTCACCTTCTCAAGGGCAACTAGGGATGGGCAATAAATGCTGGCCTTGCCAGCGACACCCAGATCCCATAAGCGAATTTAAAAAAAACTTAAATGCAAGGTATTGAATTGTGCTGTGATTCATCAAAAATAAATACTGGAAGTCCTACATCTGAACCCAGATACCCCTGAAGGTCCTGTATCAATGTCTGCCATACAAGAAAATATCGGCAAATGCTTTAAAAATAGGTGCAAGGAAAACAGACACCCAGCCGCAAGGGAGAAAGTAGGAGGTGTGATCAAAGGCTTAGTTTATAGAAACAGCGTTTCAAGGAGTAAAACAAAACAAATTCCCCAGCAAGATCAAGTCCTAAAACCGTTCAGTACACCAGCTTCATCCTCTTCAGTGACCAATTAGACAAGTGACTGCATCACAAGAGCTATGATACTTGCTTCCAAGAACACTGGAGTACTGCTACATTGTACAAAGAATAATCCCATACTCCACTCATAACATGCCGGTTTCCTTTAGCTACATCACACAGAAGTTCTATCCTATAAATAGGATACGTATGGAGTTGATGGATGTCATATTGATTACAATTGTGCAGGAAACCTGTATAATTCACCAGGAACATAGTCACTCCAACCAGTGTAGTACCCTTCACTTCTGGAATGAAAACTGTATTTTAACAATTGTACATTGTCACTCCTGTTTTTAATTATTTTTGTAGGAAATACATAAACTCCTTTCGTTCACCAAAACACACCAAAAAATGAAATCATTTTACTGTGTGCTGCTATATGGGACTGTAACTTTGAATAAAATTATACAGAGCATGCACCACACTGAACAAAAAGTTTTATTTGACCTTGAAAAGTAACACTTAGTACCAAACAAGTTTGAGGATAAGCTACCTATTTTCATGTAATACTGCATGAAAATAGTGCGTCATCAGCTTTTGGTTCCCCTATCCCTCCTCCACCCAGAAAAAAAACCTATTTGAATCAATGCATTAATCAGGATTTGAAAATACAATGTTCAAAATTTTACCCAAATAGGAAATGCTCCCAAAGATGGTGTGTAGCTTTCCATAAACTCAGAACTCTTCTCAATTGCCGAGTACTTACTGGAATGGGAAACAATGCAGCTGGCAAGCAGTAATGGAAGGTTGCAAAGAGTTTTTTGTTATTGTCTTGTTATGATGAATTACTCGCTGGGAAAAATGAATGGCATTACCAGATTCAGCATATACACAACTGCTAAAAATAGCTACTAAACAAAAGATCCAAGTGTTGAAAGCAGTTACAAAGTCCAACTGAGCCCGGGAGGAAGGGGAATGGATAGACAGAGAATTTGATAAAGTATGAAAGAAACAATAATCTCATGTTTATACCAAAAACTGAACAACATCTGCAGCAATGTGGCAGCATGGGATTGGGGGCAATATATTAGCATGGATTGAGGATTGGTTAACCAACAGAAAACGGAGTAGGAATAAACATGTCATGTCATTTTCGGGTTGACAGGCTGTAACTAGTGGGGTACCACCGCAAGGATCAGTGCTTGGGCCTCAGCTATTTACAATCTATATCAATGACTTAGATGAGGGGACTGAGTGTAATGTATCCAAGTTTGGTAACAATACAAAGCTAGGTGGGAAAGTAAGTTGTGAGGAGGATGCAAAGAGGCTGAAAAGAGATAGACAGGTTAAGTGAGTGGGCAAGAACATGGCAGATTGAATATAATGTGAAGAAATGTGAAGTTATACATTTTGGAGAGAAAAATAGAAGACCAGAATATTTTTTTAAAAGGAGAGATTAGGAAATGTTGGTATTCAGAGGGACTTGGTGTCCTTGTACACGAATCACAGAAAGTTAACATGCAGGTACAGCAAGCAATTAGGAAAGCAAATGGTATGTTAGCCTTTATTACAAAAGGATTGGAGTAGAAGAGTAAAAAAGTTTTACTGCAATTATATAGGGCCTTGGTGAGACCACACCTGGAGTACTGTATACAGTCTTGTCTCCTGACCTAAGGAAGGATATACTTGCCTCAGAGGGAGTGCAACAAAGGTTCACCAGACTGATTTCTGGGATGGGGGGATTGTCCTACAAGCTACAAGGAGAGATTGAGTAGAGTAGGCCTATATTCCTTAGAATTTAGAAGAATGAGAGGTGGTCATATAAAATTCTTATAGGGCTTGACAGGGTAGATGCAGGGAGGATGTTTTCCCTGGCTGGGGAGTCCAGAACACAGGGTCACAGTCTCAGAATAAGGGGTCAGCCATTTAGGACTGAGATGAGGAGAAATTTCTTCACTGAGAGGGTTGTGAATCTTTGGAATTTTCTACCCCAGAGGGCTGCGGATGCTCAGTTGTTGAGTATATTCAAGACAGAGATCGATATATTTTTGGATATTGAGGGAATCAAGGGCTATGGGGATAGTGCAGGAAAGGTGGAGTTGAGGTAGATGGTCAGCCTTGATCTTATTGAATGGCAGTGCAGGCTCGAAGGGTCGAATGGGTTACTCTTGCTCCTATTTCTTACGTTCTTATGCAGAGTCCCACTGCCAAGATGCACAGCGATCAACATAGTTCAGGCCTTCAGAATTCACAACAGCTCACATCTTGGTACCAGTTTCAGTAATAAACTCCCATCCCTGCCTCCTTCACCAACCCCCGAGATCAGCCGGCTTGGTGAACTTACACACAAATACAAAATCTCCAAGTCCCTGTTAATTACCATCTCTCTGGGTTTCAAATCATACTTGGAACTGCAGCCCAACACAGACCCACAGCAAAGGTAAGTCATCACAACATGAACCCAGAAGGAACAAAATCCCAACGATTGATACACTCGCCAAATCTGTAGGATGCATATGTTTACAGGCACGAGAAGAGTTAATTGTTAAGTACGTCAATTTGCAACAAAAAGAATATAAAAGAAACAAGATCCCTTCGCTGGCCCTTTGGTGTGAAAATCTTGCTATAAAGCAGCTTTCATTCCAGTTTATCTAGAACAGCCAATATGGATTTATCTTGGTGAGCTTACTCTGCTGTTAAAGCATTTTCTCACTGAAGTGACCAATGAATTACTTACATTCAATCCCCACTAAATTCATCTGGTGCAAATGCTGGACAGCATTCATGTGCTCTTGGGCTCGGCTCAGTGGGTGATTTTACGGCCTCATTGAGAAATATATAGGATATAGTAGGGCCTGGGTAAAGTGACCCATTTTCCTTTTGGTGCAGTTTTTTTGATACAAGTTGGCCTTCAAGTTTTTGGCAGAAGGCCATTCTGACAAAATGGCTGCCAAACTAACAACTCGAAAGAAAATAACACTTCACAATTACCACAGCAGCAGCGCTGGCTTCAATCATCTGACTAGGAAGAATTATGCAGGGATAAAACAAAATGTAAAACCAGCCAGTTAACAGCGAATGTTTGAAGACTAGAATAACCAAATTCCTTTAGGGCAACAGCGTTAAAAGAAACTCAATTAAACAGCTGTGTAAAAGGAAAAGCCTGTCCCTTAGGCGCCAAGGAAGTTCCGAGGTGTGTTAATACAATGGGAAAGTGATTACTCCACTTACGATGTATTGTATGTTCTCCGGTTACGGTGTACTCTTACTTCACAGCCAGAAAGAGGAGTTATAATTACCGACTTTCTGCTCAATTCTCAGAAATGTCCCATTAAAAAGTAGGAAGAGGGTGCAGGCTGAATTCTAATCACTCTGCACTTTGGCTGCAGGATCATTTGATTCTTCATCATTTCTCATCACATTAAACTCTTTATTAACCCCGGCCACTCTGCAACAACTTTTGTAATGGTACTAAATTCTTGGCAGCTTGGGATTCTGGATTTTTAAAATATTAGTTCTTGGGACGTGGGTGATGCAAGTAAGGTTACATTTATTGCCCATTCCTAGTTACACGGGGAAGCAAGTGATGGGCCTTCTCCTTGAACCACTGCAGCCCTTGTGGTGATAGGTTAGGTCGAGAATTCCAGGATTATGACCCAGCGACAGTGAAGGAATGGCGATGTATGTTCAAGGCAGCATGGTGCATGGCTTGGAGGGGGGAACGTGGAGGTGATGGCATTCCCATAATATTGCTGTTGTTCTTCTTGCTAGTAGAGGCATGTACACATTAAATTACACATGTCGATGTGGTTCTTCAGCTGTCAGTGTGCTTGTAGCTTCGACTTATATTAACATTTACACTGCACGATTAATGATTACAATGTCATGACTGCAGTAATGTCAACACCACCATCTCATAAATCATGAGACAAACTCTTAAAAAATCATGAAATAAAGTAAGAAATCACGAGTTGCTATTTTGTTCCAAACATAAACCAACACAGATAGACAGTTCGTTTATAAACCTCATTAGTGGCTTTATTTAATCTCTAACAGGTCACAGTTCTTTACAAAAACTGCATCTGAAAATGCTTTACAAAGAACTTTTTTAAAAATCCTACCCGTTCTCACCACGCATCTCTGTTTAAGGTTCTGATGACTAATAGAAATTAATTATACAATTAAGCATATATGTATTTATTATTTTTGTTTTACTTACTTAATGTAAGAGCAGAAAGGTGTGTGGATTCGATCCCTGGCCTAGGCGGAGTTACCAGGTCTGAGCTAGGGTGGCAGTGAGTAGCGATGCTACAATTGGTCTCGAAGCCCTTTCCTAAAATCTCAACAGGTTACGGCCTTGCAGCAGGCCCAGAGACTGGCAAGTCTCTTTTCTTTCCGACCCCCTTCTCTTCCGCCAAGGCCACATGGCGCGCGTGCACTCTCTGTTGATGGCGGCAGGCCCCCCTCCCCACCACCGGTCTTTTTCCAACCACGCGACCCGGCCGGCTTCCAACCAGCCGACACAGCCAGGGCCGCAGGGGGCTCCGGGAGTCCGCACCAGGGGAAAGAAGGAGGGTTGAATTTAAAGGAAGACCGCTGGCTCGTACCTTGGCCCATGCAACGCACGCCGGACTTACTAACTTATTTTTCTGTGGCCCTCAGCTCGTTCTTAAACTCCTAGTCTGCTTGAGTCAGAGTCCCTCTATTTCAGTGGTTCCCAAACTTTTTTGTATGTATACATTGGTTATTTTAAACACCATACGGGAAAAACAAAAATGGGTTTCTCAAACTGAACGGCGTAAATGCTAAACGCTCTTTCAAAGAATGTATTGTTATCTAAACAATGTTTCTTTTCTAGTAAAAAAAAAGGAAAGCAAAACGGGTCAGCTTTACAAGTAAATGGCAGGTAAAATACTAATTTAAGTTAATCGAGCAACCTAAACAATCAAATTATAGAACAAGAAATATTAAACACATCAACCAATGAAAACATCCTCCTTTATTTGCCCAATTCACAAGCTGTTATACAGCATTGTTTTAGAATGGAAAGGTCAGTTTGGGCCCTTGCAATGGTCAAGGTCACAAAAAGCGTATCTATTATCAATAATACACTTAATGACATGATTCATTTATTGTTGATAGTGGAAAGCTAACAAAATGTATTACAGACCATAATTTCATGTGCTATAATTAACATCTGGTTCATATATCCTATTTACTTGGATTTTATGTTGTTTTATCCTTCGTAATTTTGGATTTAACAGCCGTTTTCTTGTAGATTCCTAATCTTCTCTTGACAACCAAAAACAATGTTACCTTAGGATGAACCTTTGAAATAGTTTGTCAGAAAAATGTGCCAATTCTTTTCTGGTGCACAATGCAAACTTCCAAACCCTTGGACCAAGCAAACCCAGACTAGGATCCCATTCGAGCGCGTGCACAGGTGAATGGTGTGAAGCAGTGCATTGCGGCAAACACAGTTCTCGCCAAGCCGGAATTGCGCAGCCCCGGATGGCGTTACGGTGAGAATGGTACTACAACCCTCAGCATGCCCAGTGCGTTGGACTCCTCCGCATAGCGTGGCGGGGCACGCACTTCCGGTTTGCTCAGCGTATCAACAATATTGCAGTCGAAGTTTAAAATAATGAGTTTTCCTAGGTGCATCGCGAGTTGGGCTAAGTTCTCATTAAAAATCGCGTGCCTCGCGATTAAATCGTGCGAGTTGGCATTACTGTTACTGCAAGTTTACCAAGAAATAATTTTGAACTGATTACTGCGAATTTCTACAGCTGCCCCATATTGTTTATAGAAAAAGGACCATGTACCAGCCAGCCCTCACATCTACATTATTCGGTGTTGAGTTTTATGATGCATGTTCTACTCTCATTGCCAAGCCGCTTTATAGGAAACTACGCACCAGTCTTACAAGTCTATGGAAACAGCATTACTGATGCTAATCAAGAGCTTGATTTCTTTACCCAAGGCACAAGGAGGATTACAGCAGAAACAGATTCATCCCTAGAATATAATCATAGTGGAAGAAATATATCTGTACACTCAGTGTGTCTCATTCAAGGCAAGATGCTTTCAAGCAGCCAGGAATAGACACATTCTATTACATTTTTCTTCTCCCTACACCTCCCCTTTCCCTGAGTTTAGGATTCTACACTAGTGACATCATGAAGGAGAGAGACTGCATATGTGAAAGAACTGCCATTCAAGATGTCCCGCAAACAGAATACCTTTCCATCAATTGGTAACACTATAATGGCGAGGAACACTGAAATGCGAATGAAGAGCAAATTACTCCAATTTTACTCTTGTTTTACACCTCATTCAAATCCCTTCTTTGAGACTTTACGCACCGTTTCAGATGTTATATTCTGCTCATTAGTCAGTACATTAGATTTACCTCGTTTATGCCAGGTACCCATCACAAAAATTCACATCTTACTGGTCCTTTCTTACTTGCATTCAATTCAGAATGGGACCCTTCCACTATTTCCCATGAATTCCTGAGTCCAAGGTTTACTGCGACATGCCAGATAGAGATATATATATAAAATTATATACAGGTAGCTAGAATATATACAAGTATATATACACACACACACACACAAACGGCACAAAATGATGCCCAATACTACTTTGTAACAAAATTTACACGTAATAGTAAGAATATTTGATGTCAATGAAAATTGCGGATAAAATAGTTCTCAATGTAATGAAGTCATTATCAGCATTAGACTGAATGATCACAATATAATGAGCCACCAAATAGTTTGAGATAGTCTAGATTATTAGATTTCTTTGCACTTGGTTTGTTGGTAATACTCCAAACCTTCTGTAAGAATCAAATGTGTAATTCGGAAAGATTATGCCGTATGGGTAAGAACATAAGAGTAGGCCATACGGCCCCTCAAGCCGACTCCGCCATTCAGTAAGAGCACAGCTGATCTTCGACCTCAACTCCACTTTCCTGCCCGATCTCCATGTCCCTCAGAGTCCAAAATTCTATCTATCTCAGCCTTGAATATATTCATGACTCAGCATCCACAGCCCTTTGGGGTAGAGAATTACAAAGATTCACAACCCTCTGAAGAAATTCCTCCTCATGTCAGTCTTAAACGGCTAACCTCTTATCCGGAGACTATGCCCCCTAGTTCTAGACACTCCAGCCAGGGGAAAACAACCTCTCAGCATCTACCCTGTCAATCCCCCTCAGTATCTTATATGTTTCAATGTGATCACCTCTCATTCTTCTAAACTCCAGAGAGTATAGGCTCAATCCACTCAATCTCTCTTCATAGGACAACCCTCTCATCCCAGGGATCAATCGAGTGAACCTTCGTTGCACCGCCTCTAAGGCAAGTATATCCTTCCCCAGATAAGGAGACATGGGCAACATGGTGGCATAGTGGTTAGCACTGTTGCCTCACAGCGCCAGGGACCCGGGTTCGAATCCGGCCTTGGGTGACTGTCTGTGGAGTTTGCACATTCTCCCCGTGTCTGCGTCGGTTTCCTCCGGGTGCTCCGATTTCCTCCCACAGTCCAAAGATGTGCGGGTTAGGTTGATTTGGCCATGATAAATTGACCCTTAGTGTTAGGGGGATTAAATACGTGGGGTTACGGGGATAGGGTGGGATATGTGTCAGTGCAGGCTCGATGGGCCGAAATGGCCTCTATCTGCACTGAGGGGATTCTGTGATTGGGATTCTGTGAAAACTATGCACAGTCTCCAGGTGTGGTCTCACCAAGGCCCTGTACAATTGTAGCAAGACTAGTTGATGGTACAAGGACTAGGGGACACAGATTTAAGGTTTTGGGCAAGAGATAGAGGGGATGTGAGGAAAAACTTTTTTACGCAGCGAGTGGTGAGGACCTGGAACTCGCTGCCAACGGAAGTGGTGGAAGCGGACACACGCAATGTTTTCAAGGGGAGACTGGATAGGCACTTGAGGGAAATAAACTTGCAGGGCTACAGGGATAGAGCGGGGGAATGGGACTGACTGGATTGCTCTAGAGAGGCGGCACGGACCCGATGGGCCGAATGGCCTCCTTCTGTGCCGTTATGACTCTATGACTTCCTTACTCTTATACTCCAACCCCCTTGCAAGAAAGGCCAACATACCATTTGCCTTCCTTATTGCTTGCTGTACCTGCATGCTAGCTTTCTGTGTTTCTTGCACGAGGACACCCAAATCTCTCTGAACACCAACATTTGAAAGTTTCTCACCATTTAAAAAATATTCTGTTTTGCTATTCTTCCTACCAAAGTGAATAACCTCACATTTCCCTACATTATACTCCATCTGCCACCTTACTGCCCACTCACTTAATCTATCTATATCCCTTTGCAGACTCTGTGTTCTCCTCACAGCTTACTGTCCCACCTAGCTTTGTATCATCAGCAAACTTGGATACATTACACTCGGTCCCTTCATCTAGGTCATTAATATACTACAACAACAACTTGTATTTATATAGCGCCTTTAACGTAGTAAAACGTCCCAAGGCACTTCACAGGAGTATTTTAAGACAACAAATTTGACACCGATCCACATAAGGAGAAATTAGGGCAGATGACCAAAAGCTTGGTCAAAGAGGTAGGTTTTAAGGAGCGTCTTAAAAGAGGAAAGAGAAGTAGAGAGGCGGAGAGGTTTAGGGAGGGGATTCCAGAGCTTAGGGCCTAGGCAACAGAAGGCACTACCACCAAAGGTTGAGCGATTATAATCAGGGATGCTCAAGAGGGCAGAATTTGAGGAGCACAGATATCTCGGGGGGGTTGTGGGGCTGAAGGAGATTACAGAGATAGGAAGGGGCGAGGCCAGGGAGGGATTTGAAAACAAGGATGAGAATTTTGAAATCGAGGTGCTGCTTAACTGGGAGCCAATGTAGGTCAGCGAGCACAGGGGTGATGGGCGAACGGGACTTGGTGCGGGTTAGGACACGTGCAGACGAGTTTTGGATGACCTCAAGTTTACGTAGGGTGTAATATGGGAGGCCAGCCAGGAGTGCACTGGAATAGTCAAGTCTAGAGGTAACAAAGGTATGGATGAGGGTTTCAGCAGCAAATGAGCTGAGGCAAGGGCGGAGACGGGCGATGTTATGGAGGTGGAAGTAGGCCGTCTTTGTTATGCTGCGGATATGCGGTCGGAAGCTCATTTCAGGGTCAAATATGACACCAAGGTTGCGAACAAGTGTGGTTCAGCCTCAGACAGATGTTAGGGAGAGGGATGGAGTCAGTGGCGAGGGAACGGAGTTTGTGGCGGGGACCGAAAACAATGGCTTCGGTCTACCCAATATTTAATTGGAGAAAATTTTTGCTCATCCAGAACTGTATGTTGGACAAGTAGTCTGACAATTTAGACACCGTGGAGGGGTCGAGAGAAGTGGTAGAGAGGTAGAGCTGGGTGTCGTCAGCGTACATGTAGAAACTGACGCTGTATTTTCGGATGATGTCACCAAGGGGCAACATGTAGATGGGAAATAGGAGGGGGCCAAGGATAGATCCTTGGGGGACACCAGAGGTAACGATGCGGGAGTGGGAAGAAAAGCCGTTGCAGGTGATTCTCTGGTTACGATTAGATAGAGAAGAATGGAACCAGGCGAGTGCAGTCCCACCCAGCTGGATGACGGTGGAAAGGCATTGGAGAAGGATGGAGTGGTCAACCGTGTGAAAGGCTGCAGACATGTCAAGAAGAACGAGGAGGGATAGCTTATCTTCGTCACAGTCACAAAGGATGTCATTTGTGACTTTGATAAGAGCCGTTTCGGTACTGTGGCAAGGGTGGAAACCTGATTGGAGGGATTCAAATATGGAACTGCGGGAAAGATGAGCACGGATTTGGGAGGCAACAACATGTTCAAGGACTTGAGAGGAAAGGGAGGTTGGAGATGGGGTGGTAGTTTGCAAGGATGGAGGGATCAAGGTTTGTTTTTTTTGAGGAAAAGGGTGATGACGGCAGATTTGAGGGAGAGGGGGACAGTACCTGAGGAGAGAGAACCGTTAACAATATCAGCTAACATGGGAGCCAGAAATGGAAGTTGGGCGGTCAGCAGTTTGGTGGGAAAAGGGTCGAGGGAGCAGGAGGTGGGTCTCAGACAAGATGAGCGCAGAGAGATCATGAGGGAAGATCGGAGAGAAACTGGAGGAAGATGTGAGTTCAGGGCTAGGGCAGGGGGGAACCTCAGAGGAAGTTTGGTCCAGTGGGCTAGGGGGAGGAAGGGAATTGGCAGAGGCAGCTGAACGGATGGTCTCAATTTTAGAGACAAAGAAGTCCATGAGCTCCTCACACTTGTTATCGGAGGTGAGGGTGGAGGAGACAGGGGAGAGGGGTTTAAGAAGACGGTGAGCAGTAGGGAATAGGAGCCGGGGTTTATCTTTGCATTCCAGAATGATTCTGGAATAGTGAGCAATTTTAGCAGACGAGAGCAGGGCCCGAAAATGTTTTATGTGGTCCAGCCAGATCTGGCAGTGAATGACTAAACCAGTTGTCCGCCATATCCGTTCCAAGTTTGCGTCCCTTGGACTTAAGGGAGCGAAGATGAGGGCTGTACCAGGGGGAACGGCCAGGGTGAGAGAGAGTAATTGTTTTAGTAGGGACTAGGGCATCAAAGATAGTGGTGAGGGTGTGACTGAGTAGATTGGTAGCTGCAGAAATGTCATGGTGAATGGAGAGCCAGAGGCTGGACAGTTGGGATTTCGTAAGTGCAGTTGTAAGAGAGTTGGGAGAGAGTTTTTTCCAGGGGCGGACACAGAAGGAAGTAGGGTTGGGGGAGGGGGTGGAAGGGGGATGTGGGTGGAGAGTGATATGAGGAAATGGTCAGAGATGGCCTTATCTGCAATTGACACAATGGGAGTAGTGAGGCCGCGAGAGATGGCAAGGTCAAGGGGGTGGCCGTGAATATGGGTTGGGGAGTTTACATGGAGGGAGAGATTAAGGGAGGATAGGAGGCTAGTGAACTCAGAGGAGAGAGAGCGTGATGAGTTGAGATGGAGGTTGAAATCACAGAGGATGAGAAGTCGTTCGGTGCAGAGACTGAGGGAGGAGAACAGTGAAGATATCTCAGTAATAACATTTTTATGGTACTTGGGTGGGCAGTAGAGAACGAGAATTTTAAATGAGAGGTGAGAGGGGTGGAATAAGGTGAGATGCTCAAAGGAGGAGAAACTGCCGGAGGAATAGGGGGACAGACGAAGGTGTGATATGGTGATGAGAGCCACACCGCCACCATGGCGATCTGAACGGGGCAAGTGATGGAAGGTATAGCCAGGTGGGGAGGCTTCATTTAAGGGTAAGGTGTCATCACCCCTCAACCAAGTTTCCGTCAGGGCCATGATATCGATGCAGTCATCCACGATAAACTCATGGATGGCAAGGGCCTTGTTCGCAAGTGAACAAACATTCTGTAGGGAGATGCGGAGAGGGTCGGTGATGGCTGCCCCACTGCCAGCGTCCACAGGGTCAGCGCTGGAGGGGATGAGTTGGATGGGGAGGAGATTGGCAGGATTTGCCCCCAGTGGGCGCACTGGGCGGGAAGGTGGGCGAGACAGTAGGATGGGACAGTTGGGGTTGCTGCTTGTAAGGCGCCAGTGACGAGTGCCTCGATGGGCCCTTCATAGGACCCTTTGTAGGATGCCAAGAGAGGCACAGAGGGAAGCTATAGGTTTATCTAAGAGGGAGTCAAGCCTGGGACGGCGGCAGGAGAGTAGGAAGATCGAAGAGTAATGAAGGATTGGGGTAGGGATTTGGGAGGGCAGTGTATCAGAGAGAGGAGAGATGAAAGGAGGCATGACGACAGGAGAGTGCGGTCAGGGAGGGATAGAGAGAAAAGGAAAATAGGGGGAAAAAGTGGAATGGCTCTGGTCCGGAGTGGCAGCCAAAGTGCGCACGCGAATGGACACGGGAAAAGCTCAGGTTACATAGGCCTGTTTAAATGTAATAATTAATGGGATACATATTTGCTGGTAGCAGGGAATAGGTTGGGGACAATAGTAGGGAGACCAGGGTCAAAGTCAGAGGTCCCATGGAGGGACAAGCCAACGTAAGCAGGATGGGGCCGGTACGGAGCATCGACGGACCGCTGTCCAAATTCAGAGATAGGTGTAGAGAGTGAAGTCCAGAAGCTATTTGAAGGGTAGAGTTCGAGGATGGAGATTGTTGCCGTAGGAATGAGAGTCGGTAGCGGTGCAGAAAGCTGATGGCTAAATTGACGCAAGTTGGAGGTCACCGTAGATCAAAGCGGCGGAGAAAAATTAAAACCATAAACCAGTGACCAGCAAGCTGAAAACCGGTAGAACGAGTCACTGGACAGCAAGTGGAGCTGCTACAAGCCAGCAGAGCTGAAAAACCAGTAGAACCAGTTCAGCAGATACACAGCCGGAAGTTTAAAGGTAAAAATCTTTTTACCTTTTCAGAGATAGAGACACAGCAGTTAAGTCTTACAGTGTAATCCAGTGCAGAAACATAGTGTGATCCAATGTAGTTCAAAGCAGAAACGTAGCCTAGATGTCCAGAGAAGTCCAGGAGATCGGAAACGAATTTGACAAAAGAATTCCGCAACTTAAGATTTGAGTGACTGAAAAACAGAGCAGCGCCACAGTCGCTGAGTCAATCTGTGTAGTCAACGAAGTTCTGTCCGCGAGGAATTCAGTGAGGGGTCAAGTTTCAGCAGAGTTCCAGCAGTTGAAAGAGCTCAGTGAGAACAAAAGACACCAGGGGATGGGCAGTCGTCTTCTTCTTCTGAGGCAGTCCCTCGGAACCGAGGATGACTTGCTTCCACATTAAAAATGAGTTCTCAGGTGACTGATGAGTCCAATGCGGGACCAATGTGGGACCTACAGTCTCTGTCACAGTGGTTGAAGGGGCGGGTGGGTGTGCTGCTTGCGCTTGGCTTGCGCTTGCTCCTGGCGAAGAGACTCGAGGTGTTCACCGTCTTCCCGGATGCTTCTCCTCCACTTTGTGCGGTCTTGGGCCAGGTATTCCCAGGTGTCAGTGGGGATGTTGCACTTTTTCAAGGAGGCTTTGAGGGTGTGCTTGAAGCGTTTCCTCTGCCCACCTGGGGCTCTCTTGCCGTGTCGGAGCTCCGAGTAGAGCGCTTGCTTTGGGAGTCTCGTATTGGGCATGCGGACGATGTGACCCATCCATTGGAGCTGATCGAGCGTGGTCAAAGCTTTGATGCTGGGGATGTTGGCCTGCGCGAGAACACTGACGTTGGTGCGCCTATCCTGCCAATGGATTTGCAGGATCTTGCGGAGGCAGCGTTGGTGGTACCTCTCCAGTGCTTTGAGGTGCCTGCTGTACATGGTCCATGTCTCTGAGGCATACAGCAGGGTGGGTATCACTGCTGCTCTGTAGACCATGAGCTTGGTGCCGGGTTTGAGGTCCTGGTCTTCAAACATTCTCTTCCTCAGGCGACCGAAGGCTGCACTGGCACACTGAAGGTGGTGTTGGACTTGGTCATCGACGTCTGCCCTTGTTGACAGTAGGCTCCCGAGGTATGGAAAGTGGTCCACGTTGTCCAAGGCCTCGTCATGGAATTTGATAATCAGGGGGCAGTGCTGTGTGGCGGGGGCAGGTTGGTAGAGGACCTTTGTCTTACGGATGTTTAGTGCAAGGCCCATGCTCTCGTACGCGTCGGTGAAGGTGCTGACGATGGTTTGGAGTTCGGCCTCCGAGTGAGCGCAGACGCAAGCGTTGTCTGCATACTGTAATTTGACAACAGAGGATGGGACGACCTTGGATCTGGACTGGAGGCGACGGAGGTTGAACAGTTTCCCGTTTGTTCTGTAAATTAACTCCACTCCAGCGGGGAGCTTATTGAGGGCGAGATGGAGCATTGCAGCAAGGAAGATCGAGAAGACCGTTGGGACTCTGCAGAGATAGCTTTAAACTTGTAGTTTGGGCTGAAATGCCTTCACTATCAGAGGCAGTGTATCTTAAGCAACTGAAAAGGGGAGATTGGGGGAAGAAAGGGCAAAGGATGGCAATGGATGACCACCGATACAGTTGAAGAGTACAGCAGCTCAGAAAGGGGCTGCTAGCCCAGCAGCCATCTTGGTCCTATATTGTATTAATATAGATTGTAAATAGCTGAGGCCCCAACACTAATTGCGGCACCCCACTAGTTACAGCCTGCCAACCTGAAAAAGATCAGTTTATCTGACGAAGGGGCATCGACCTGAAACGTTAACTCTGTTTCTCTCTCCACGGATGCTGCCTGGCCTGCTGAGTGTTTCCAGCATTTTCTGTTTTTATTTCAGTTTATCCCTACTCTCTGTTTTCTGTCCGTTAACCAATCCTCTATCCATGCTACTATATTACCCCCAACCCCATGAGCCCTAATCTTGTGTCATAATCTTTTATGTGGCACCTTATCGAATGCCTTTTGGAAATGCAAATATACTACATCCACTGGTTCCCCTTTATCTACCCTGCTAGTTACATCCTCAAAAAGCTCTAATAAATTTGTCAAACATGATTTCCCTTTCATAAAACCATGTTGACTCTGCCTAATCATGTTATGATTTTCTAAGTGACTTGATACCACTTCCTTAACAATGGATTCCAGCAATTTCCCGAGACTGATGTCAGGCTAACTGGCCTGTAGTTCCCTGTTTTTTCTCTCCCTCCTTTCTTGAATAGCGGTGTTACATTTGCGACCTTCCAATCCGCTGGGATCATTTTGGAAGATCAAAACCAATGCATCCACTATCTCTTCAGCCACCTCTTTTAGAACCCTAGGATGTAGGCCGTCAGGTCCAGGGGATTTGTTGGCTTTTAGTCCCATTAGTTTCTCTAGTACTTTTTCTCTACTTATATTAATTACGTTAAGTTCCTCACCCTCATTAGACCCCTGGTTCCCCACCATTACGTAAGGTTTTATTGGGTTTCCTCCTTTTCAGTAAGAATAAGCCCACGTTTTTTGATCTTTTCTCATAACTTAAATCGCAGAAATCTGGCATCATCATTGCTGCCCTGCACTGTACCCACTCGAGAGCAATTTCCGTCCTACATTGGGGAAGTCAGGATCAGACTGATCTATGATGGCAGCTGTACACATGGAGGCAGACTGCTTGGACAAAGTAACCATGGATGCTGCAAGCCATGAAACTTGTATCCTAACACAAGTTCCCAACTTTCGGTTGGGGATGGGGTGAAGGTGAGAAAATCAGAAGTGGAAATAAAGGATGAATATATAATTGTGGGCTATATCGATAAATATAAATATTATATCTTGCAGAGCATGAGATTACTGGAATATAATGTGCGGAATGCAATTGTTCAGGGTTTGGGGTCCAGACGGAACTTTTGATTTTCCCTTTTTGGAAATTTTAACCGATGATTATTCACCACTCCCAGCAGATTAAATAGATTGCTGATTGCATCCAATCCATTGGAAAGAGCAAGCTTGGAGCCAAATGGTTTTCTTTCCATTTTATACTTACCTATATTCTATGCGCCTACATCATTTTCAAACATGTGCCACTGTTTAGAAAGAGTGACTCTTAGAGACACGGTGAAACACAGATTCCAGGTATACACCCAAATGCTTCTGAGGTCATTTGAATTTTGCTACGGTGATTCCACTTTGCTGGGACACATTAGGAAGAATATTCCAACAATTATTGGACAGGTTAATTCGCCACGGGAGAAGAATCTGATCGCTACGTACAGCAACAGTGTAATTACATCAATGAAGATTTCCTCTGGTTGGCATTTCTAGTAACATTGTAGAATTATTCAAAAAGAATGGGTTTACAATTTTGCTAGGAATTCTGGCCCAAGGAAATATTTATGGATCTATGTATGATGTTGCAATATGTAGTAATCAGACCTCCCTCTTTCCGCCACAAGAATTAGAATATACATAGGATAATTTCCAAGAAATTCACTGGCAGAAGAAAAACTAGACATTACAACACCCAACATGATGTTAGACTCCTTGAAATCCAGGGAAACGTAATAGCGATAGTTTTTCTTAAGAGTTCCGTTCAGAGTTTGGGTTATCAAGATTCCATAACTGAATTACAGTCAAATATCCTGCAGACACAAACCTCCAAGAACGCAGTATGCTATGTTTAAGCACAGGCATCCGATATCCTACATGTATCTTTTGTGCCATGATCCAGACCCGCACCATTTATTATACTTGAAAATTCCAAAACTATTCTACTATGATGGTCTATGAAACCATTTCACATGGCTCTGGTTGGTCACACACCCACTTACTGATAGAAATCTTCTGGTTTCAATAGTATGATAGTGTTACAGATTCTGGCACTGATGATCTTAAAATAACAGCTGGTCTGGCTACCCTGGTAAGACGACTCTCTCATAACAGGCCGTAAGAGATGGTGAATTTAGTTGAAAATGCAATCTGCATCCTTACTGCAATTGACAGCTGCGAATGGTGTTGAATGGTCGTGAAAAAACGCAATTAACTGACAGCTAAATTACTGAACCACATTCAGTTATTTACAAGAATAGGTCAACACTTCTCCCAAGCTTTGTACTTTCTAGTTCTAACTCCATCTTTGAGTCCTGCTGTGGCCAGCCGCAAAGCCTTTAGTATGTACAGTGTAACACGTTGACAGTGCATTGCAACAGAAGCTGCAAAAAGGTCAACTCAAGCAGTTTGTAAGGCGCACACACACAGGACAAGATTTGATAGATGGTGACGAAATGGTCAAGTTAGCTCATATTAGCTACCTGTTTTCAAATCATTACTGTATTCCACTTTGCTCTGCAGGTCATTTGCTGGTTTAAACTGCATTTTTGCACCAAAACTGCTTTCCATATTAATAAGCACAAATTGGTATAAGCAGCAAGCACAGTTCAAAATACAAATGCAGCGTCTGCAATACCCAGAAATCTTGAACAAGTTAGCACAAGAGTGAAAGTGCTAACATAAAAAGAAAAAAATCCCCCAAAAAGCCACCTGCTCAGGAACATGCCAGATGTACTGCAATTCAGCCAGTTAATTTAATTATACTATTTTAGTTTGAGTATCATATTCTTTTGGCCCGGGGGGGGGGGGGCTGGTGGAAGGGGGTTAGTGGTAAAGAATTTGATTTTATAAACAATCTTGAACTTATGCAACATTTGGCTAGGTTTTAGGGAATAGATCAAAGGAGAATAATTTGATATTGATTGGCAGTACTATCAGTGGCCACTGTGAAAACATATGGCCTTTCCAAGTCTAACAGCAGAGAATGGCAGGTTACATATTTCACACCATGTACCAGCATCTCCATTACAATTATATATATATGTGATACATAAAATATACAGGTAAAATTCAGGTTTTGGAGTGGGGTTTCTTCTCTTTCCCTGCTCCAAGTCCACTCCCAAAGCCATTCTTCGGGAGGATTTTTTCTCCAGTTATTTTCTCCCTTTTGCGTACTACTTCACTTTCAGCTACCCCAATGGCCTGACCACTGGAGACACCACAGGGTGGACTGCAAGTTCAGGCGTTCCTGCGTGCGCTGCTCTGCGCCGGGAGTGCTAGTTGGGAAATCACGGGCTGCAGTTGTGATTTCATAACCTGTGGTGGGAGCTCCCGATTGCCGCATCAGTCCTCAAATATCTACTGTGTAAACTATATATTGGCAACTCTTGAACGGGATCCATCTCAGGCATTAGCTTTAGACTAAGATTTATTTGCACCCCCCCCCCACGGGAAAAAACAAACACTCAATTAAAAAAGTTCTACCCATACAACAGTTTTCCTGCACCTAGCTCAGTCACTGCTCAAATGCTGGTGAAAGTCTCAATGAAAAATGAGAGTTTAAGAAAAATTAAGTGTACACACATTCTGAATCCAAGGTAGGTAACGGAAGAATGTGAGAGAGGATTAAATATCTAATGGGTGTACAAACAGCCCTTCAATGGAACTGACCAAAAGCGTATTCTGCATTTCCAGCATTTTGTTTTCATTTCAGTTCTCCAGTATTCACATTATAAGATCACAAGAACAAGGAGCAGGAGCAGGCCATATGGTCTCGCCATTTAATAAGATCATGGCTGATCTTCGACCTCAACTCCACTTTCCTGCCCGATCCCCATATCCCACGATTCCTCTAGAGTCCAAAAATCTATCGATCTCAGCCTTGAATATACTCACGACTGAGCATCCACAGCCCTCTGGGGTAGAGAATTCCAAAGATTCACAACCCTCTGAGTGAAGAAATTCCTCCTCATCTCAGTCTTAAAAGGCCGACCCCTTATCCTGAGACAATGCCCCCTAGTTCTAGACTCTCCATTCAGGGGAAACAATCTCTCAGCATCTTCCCCGTCAATCTCCCTCAGAATCTTATATGTTTCAATGAAATCACCTCTCATTCTTCTAAACTCCAGAGAGTATAGGCCTTATTACTTTTCTTTTTATTGGCACTTATTAATACAAACATAGAACTATTGTACATACCACAATAGGTTCTTTGATGATCTACAATTTTAAAACATTTATAATTTACGACAATTATTTTGAGATGCTGGGGCTGGGGCCATTGCATCTTTAAAGGGCTAGAGAATATTGAATAGTAGAAATTACCACCAGTTCAGGAAATTATGGGAATTTCTTCTCCAAAATATAACCCCAACACACAGTAAATTATATCTTCAGTCTAAAATCAATGAAGTTTTGTTTAAAAGAATATTTTCAACTTATGGTTAACATTCACCAATCTACAAATGCAAGACACATGCCACTCATTCAAGAGTAAAACATCATAGATAGAGTCATAGAGTCATACAGCACAAAGAGGCCCTTCGGCCCATCGTGTCCGTGCCGGCCATCAAGCCCTGTCTATTCTAATCCCATTTTCCAGCACTTGGTCCGTAGCCTTGTATGCTATGGTGTTTCAAGTGCTCATCTAAATGCCTCTTGAATGTTGAGGGTTCCTGCCTCTACCACCCTTTCAGGCAGTGAGTTCCAGATTCCAACCACCCTCTGGGTGAAAAAGTTTTTCCTCAAATCCCCTCTAAACCTCCTGCCCCTTACCTTGAAACTATGCCCCCTGGTTATTGACCCCTCTACTAAGGGGAAAAGTTCCTTTCTATCTACCCTATCTATGCCCCTCATAATTTTGTACACCTCAATCAGGTCCCCCCTCAGCCTTCTCTGCTCTAAGGAAAACAACCCCAGCCTGTCCAGTCTCTCTTCATAGCTGAAGCGTTCCAGCCCAGGTAACATCCTGGTGAATCTCCTTTGCACCCTCTCCAATGCAATCACATCCTTCCTACAGTGTGGCGACCAGAACTGCACACAGTATTCCAGCTGTGGCCTAACTAACGTTTTGTACAGCTCCATCATAACCTCCCTGCTCTTATATTCTATGCCTCGGCTAATGAAGGCAAGTATCCCATATGCCTTTTTAACTACCTGTCCTGCTGCCTTCAGGGATCTATGTACATGCACACCAAGGTCCCTCTGATCCTCTGTCCCTCCTAGGGTCCTACCATTCATTGTGTATTCCCTTGCCTTGTTAGTCCTCCCAAAATGCATCACCTCACACTTTTCAGGGTTAAATTCCATTTGCCAGTGTTCTGCCCATCTAACCAACCCATCTATATCGTCCTGTAGCCTGAGGCTTCCCTCCTCGCTATTTACCACTCCACCAATTTTCGTGTCATCTGCGAACTTACTGATCATACCTCCTACATTCAGATCATACCCAATAATTACAAGGATACAAGAAATAGCAACAGTAGTTACAATCATATTAAAAGAGAATACTAGAAACAATAAAGGGAACAAGAGTATTATCCGGATGAGGTAAAGTCATTTCTAACCATCCAGATACCACTCAAATCAAGTCCAGCATTTGGTTGGTTTGCAGCCATTAAGCCTCTGCCAGAGGTTGGCTGTTGGCAATAAAGGGGGTGGGATTCACGGAGGAGACTCCAGGTTGCGAGTGCCTTGACCTCTACCTGCCATCACTGCACAGGAATATCTACATGTGGCAAGATAGGGGCTGATCCAAAATTCCTCCCATATGCAGGTCTCAAGTGACAGATCCAGCAACAATGTCGTGGGTGAAGTAACATGGTTAAAAAAAAAAGTGATCATAACTAAGATATGCAGCACAGGTAGGGAGGCAATGTTTTTTCAGTCTGTTTCAACTGTGTGCAGTACATTAAAATATACAGAGATGTTAGAGCTGATTGGATCACCAGAAGCAGCTAGGAGTGAAACGAGATGCCAGATGTCTGGCTGCCTAGAGTATTCTACGTAAGCAGACACTGGCAGGTCACCATAATCTGAATCTGAAACTCATCTCAGACTGCTACTGTTCCAGAGGTATCTCCTTTACTGGGACATATGTAATGTGAATGTACAAAACGAAAGGCAGATCAGAATATTCTCCAGCATTACTCGAGTTCCATATGAACCACACTCATTGCTCACCATTACTCAGAAAGCAACATTTTGTTCCAGTAACTGAATCCCTCCTCCGCCCTCCCAAGGACTGATAGTGAAAACGATACCATGTATTGCGACATGCAAAGTAAACTTACAAAACGTGTACTGGTTGGTTTATTTCTCTGGGTATCAAATTGTTCCACTCTCAGCAGCTAACATTGCAGGCCAACTACGCGAAGAATGACGAACATAAAATCAATCGATCGAGGTCTGCTGTGCGGACTACTTTTTGATGAGTCCATCACTTTCACTACTCATCATAATTTAAAGTGCTAGTGTCAGCCGTGGCTCAGTTGGTAGCACTCTTGAACCCACAACCTTCTGACTCGGAGGCAAGTCCCACTCCAGAGACTTGAGCACAAAAAAAAAAAAATCTACGCCGACACTCCAGTGCAGTGCTGAGGGAGTGCTGCACTGTTGGAGGTGGCGTCTTTTGAATGAGACGTTAAACTGAGGCCCCATCTGCTCTCTCAGGTGGATGTAAAAGATCCCGTGGCGCTATTTCGAAGAAGAACAGGGGAGTTCTCCCCGGTGCCCTGGCCAATATTTATCCCTCAACCAACACCCAAAAAAACCAGATTATCTGGTCATTTATCACATTGCTGTTTGAGGGAGTTTGCTGTGTAGAAAATGGCTGCCGTGTTTCCTACATTACAACAGTGACTACACTTCAAAAAGTACCTCATTGGTTGTAAAGCGCTTTGGGATTTCCTGAGGTTGTGAAAGGTGCTATATAAATGGAAGTTTTTTTCTCCATCCACTAAGAGTGAAGGAAGTTGCCAGCTGGTTGCTGTAACAGCTGGTTGTACAATCAGCACGGGCTCAGCTCACTGACACTGTTTAAATTTACAGTTCGAATCAAAATGCTGGTAAGTGGAGTGCATGCTGACTGTATGATCGGTCATTACAGTACCCGACCGGTTGGTTGAGGGATAACTAGTGGCCAGGACACCGGGGAGAACTTCCTTCACTCCTAAGCATACTGATAAAAGCAGAGCAGCAGCCTTTAAAACACACCTTTGATTAAAAGGGGGACTTGAAGTAGGGTGAAAGGAGGTGTGTAGGGAGCAATAAACACCTGCATAAACCTGTTGGGTCGAATGGCCTGTTTCTGTGCTGGAAATTTGATGCAATTCTATGTAAAAACTAAAATGCGAGTACAGAAACCGACAAAGAAAGTTGTGTGGCGTGAAGAATCGTTTGATTTAATCGCCAGATATTGCCAAGGCAAAAATCACTCGCTCTAATTGTCATCCAAAACAGCTGTTGACAAAAAAAAACCGCCAAACACATATAACCCCCAAACTAAACAACACCATCCCATAAAAAGCAGATACATTTGAGAGATTCAAGGCTTTAATCTGATCACTCAGGCTTGATTTTTGTACAATATCTGAATGTGCGACTCAGGTTACTTACTGCCTTGCAATCACTTGCAGCTATTTATCAAGCTCCGTTACCCCAGCTCGCAATACTGTGCCTCCAAGGTCAAAAAACAACATCTTGGCTTTGGAAACCTCAGTTCCCTTTCTCTATCAGATATTAGGTTGCTCACCAAAAACAAATACTTTCTTTTTATGGATGCGCTGTAGATCGAAGCTTTGAATTCCCTGTTTGTTTCAAGCCACAGGGATCTGGGCTAAAGCAATACGTACAGCTAGGGAAGAGGGGGTAGGGCTTGAAGAAACATGACAGTGTGTAATGTTTCATCAGTTACTCAAGATAGAAACATAAACCACATTAAAACAAAACTTTACTGTAATGCTTTCTATTGGCAAGTTCCAGCCAGCACTATTTCTCACACAACTTGATCAAGCTGTCTGGAAGAGGGGAGAGAGAAAGGCACAGGGCAAGGGGCAGCAGGAAGAGAGAAAGAGAGGGAAAAAAGGTGAGGGAGAGCAAGTGGAAAAATGGGATTGTTGCCATAGGCTGCACTCTCGCCTCTTTGATCAGCGAGTCGGAATGGCAAAGGCCAACAATGGAACTAGGTT
Source organism: Squalus acanthias (assembly GCA_030390025.1). NCBI lineage: Eukaryota > Metazoa > Chordata > Chondrichthyes > Squaliformes > Squalidae > Squalus > Squalus acanthias. Next base: position 15,745,082 of record CM059429.1, read on the forward strand.
TCCATTAGCTTTTGCAGTAAAACATGCAAGAATATTACACAAGTGTCTAAATGTAATCAGAGGAGAGGGAAGGAGTATTTTTTTTTAAAAAGGGACCAGTAAACAATATAAAAATAAGTTTCGACAGTGATGTGGACATATTGATGGGCTAAAAGAGCTGAGAAGTGAGCAAACCTTGGAAACACCAGTGACAAGAAAGGAGAATATTTACAAAAGGCAATATGGGAAAAGATAAGGTGGAGCCCATTTAAAAAAGAGGCAATAGTGAAAGCATACAAAAAATTTAACGGGACACCAAAAAGTTTAAATTACACCTAATTTCACCACAAAACAGAAGGGGTGGGATTTGAAATAGCGATTCTTCACCTGACTAGGTGGTTTCCAGCATTACTTCATCGTTCCTCTTTGATCACTGCAGTCAGAGATGACCACAGGAATCCTAGGTCTTGAAATTATCAAGCATCAACAGAACAGGACCACTCAAAGGACCAACTAAGAGAGAGCAGCTCATAAGAAGTACAGGAAACTCTTTATTAACCGGCACCGACGGGACCGGCGTGGTGCCGGTTAATCAAAAAGTCCAGATAATGGAGAGTTATATCTCCCAACGTACAAGAGCCCTGTACACACTGACATGCGCCTGCATTCGGAGCTCCGTCTCCCTGGGGACCGCCAGCTGGCCATCTGTCGTGTCCGCTGCCTACCCGGGCTGCACATTCCCCTCCCAATCTACATGCTCCGATACAAGGCAAACGCCTCGGGGTTTTTTTTAAAAGTTATTTTTAAAGGAGAGATGAAGGAAAACCCCGGTTACCTACTCAAGAATTTTGCCGGTTAAGAGAGATTTCCGGTTATTTGGGTGCCAGTTAAAAGAGAGTTTCCTGTATTAATGAAATCGGTTTTACATTCCACCTCTGACAGGGCTACATTTCCTAGAAGTGAATATAGGTACTACTTGTCCATGACTGACCCATATACATTTCAATCTGGAAGAAATCTTTTCAAACTGACAATGCAAAACTACTTGCATCCTGTTGGTTACTCTAGTTTTAACCCTACCATTATGTCAATTTCCTCTTGGTAAGAGTTTGCCCTCATGGGCATTTCACAGACAAGTCTGCTCTATGTTTATAGCTTCCTGGAATGAGCAAACAGTTTGGCATGATACATCAGTTAAACTTTTGCCCTCTGGAATCTAATGCATGCAGCCTTTCTCAATGCTTTTAAAATATTTCCACACTGTTTCGCAAAAGCCCAATGAAAAGCCTGCACACAAAGAAATCTTTCCTATGAGATCCCAGTGTTTATCCCGTATCTGTGGTTTTCACTTCTTGGCCAAATTTATTTTGAGTCTGCACATCGCCATATAAGGAAGAATCATATCGGTTACACTATACGCTGCACTAATGACTCAGTTACTTTGCCTTTACTCTCCCCTAAAAATTGTTACAGCTTGTAACAAGCGAAGGCTTCCACAGACAATAATCTTTATCGTCACAAAGCGGACTCAAATACAATTTGCATAAGAAACTCAAAGACTAGCACAATAAACTCAGAATGCAAATTTTGAGACAAAATATACATTTTCTTTTAAATGGCAAGTTTAAAATTAATTTACTGAAATGCAAATTTATAAACTGGCAAGGCAATTCCTGACAAAAGGTCTTTCAAAGCTTTGCACACTTGCAGGATTCTAGTAAACACAGACGGCACTGATTAACTATTAACTTTTATGTGACCTTATATGGTATGCTTCATTAGGTTTCTTGCGTCCTACCTACAGCACAGCTCAACTCAAAATAATAAAATTAAAATGCACAATAACTGCGCCAACGGATAATCTAGGCTCAAAATAGAATCCTAGCCCTGAATGGGTTCCACAAATGACATAATTGTAATTTGAAAATTGGTATGAAAAATAATTCAAACTTATGGTCTAGCACTTACCGAGGAGCGAGCTAGTTGAGGGAAGGTGGATGGAAAATTGGCACACAGGACCTTAGAGCAACAGTGGCTTGTTTTTAAACAAGCAAAGGTACAGAATAAATATATTCCATTGAAGAAGGAGGAAAGGATGCCATGGATAAATAAAGAGGCTAGAAACCAATTGAAAGTGAAGACGAGGGGCTACGAGGACTAGAAGAATAATGATGAAAAAAAAAGAAAAAGACTTGCATTTATATAGCGCCTTTCATGACCACCGGACGTCTCAAAGCGCTTTACAGCCAATGAAGTACAGGGAGAATGAGAAAGTAAGAGGTTAAGAGCAGTATTGCCAACCCAACATAAATCAGGAGACAAACTCTTAAAAATCATGAGATTTGGTATAGAAATCATGAGTTGCTATTTTTTTCCAACCCGACCCCTCGGGATCTTTGCTCCCGGACAGGAAGCGTATTCGGCTGTCACTAACTGATTACTGACATAAGAAATAGGAGCAGGAGTAGGTGGATCGGTGGTAACAACAGAAAACGCTGGAAAAACTCAGCAGGCCAGGCAGCATCCGTGGAGAGAGAAACAGAGTTAACGTTTCAGGTCGAAGACCTTTCGTCAGAACTGGAAAAAAAGCAGGAAATGAAATAGATTTAAAGCAAGTGTAAAGCTGGGAAAAGGGGGAGGGGAGGTGGATCGGTGGCCCCGCTGTTGCGTCACTTGCAGGCCGGCCTCGTTCTTCTTTTGACCATTACTCTTTCCGGAACATAAAACATCTTCTCTTCATCTACCCTATCAAACCCCTTCACAATTTTAAAGACCTCTATTAGATCATCCCTCAAGCCTTCTCTTTTGTGTTGTTTGTCCGCCACTTTAAACCCTGTGGATTCAAATTTTCATGAAAACCAAAATTCCTCTTAATGTATTGCATGGCTAATGATTTCTTTTCCAGTTCCTATCTTAAATGTGGCTTGTGGAATTGGTGCCTGACAGGACCCAAGACTAGAGGCCGACGTTATTTGGAGGGACACCAAGTTTCCTGAAGGGAGCAGTAGGAAAGTGCACCACTTGGGCCCTGGCTTTCTGCGGTGCACAAAAGATCTCCATGGAGTTGCCTTGTAAAAGTTGCTGAGGTCGGGCTGACCGGTTTAACACCCAGAGCACTCCACTCAAAGAAAAGTGTGCGCACAGCAAGACCGTGTACTGGAATAATCGGCGCCCCACCCGGTGCTTGTCCCCCGCCCTGGGTTCCTGATCTCGGCAGTGGGTTCAGTTTCTTTTGTAACATTACGTAGCTTTGCTCAGATTTGTGCTAATTCTGCTCTCACCTACTTCCAAGTCCAGTTTGCCTGTCCCAGGAACAAAGGGAAAGTAGTAGTCTCCCCAGGCTGTGCTGATGCACCATCTGTGGGTTGATGTTCAAATGGTTTAGTACATTTGGTCCAGTGCTGCTGGGGGTCAGAGCCTTCACCCATCCTCGGCTCCTTCGCTCCGCTAGCCGCTTTGCGCTGCCTCTCCGTTACCACGGCAACCCTGCAGAAGGCGCCAGATATCACAAGATCTCTTGACATTCACGAGGAGGAGGAGGAAGGGGTCCAAGGTCACAGCCAATCGATGTAACGGACCGCGGTGGAACCCAACGGATGTTATGAAAGCCCTCTAAACCTGGTATTTTTTGCACATGTGCAAATCAGTATATTCCCCCCCCCCCCCCCAAAAATTCCGAGATTTAAGTGTTCCATCGCACGAGATACTTTATTTCACTACGAAATCGCGAGAAATGGCAATACGGGAAGAGTGAGATAAGGAAAGCTAAGAGTATGAGGAAAAAAATTCAGAAGGCATCACAAGGAACAGTAAAGTATTGTGCAAATACACCAATAAAGAGAGAATTGTTAAAAGTGAGCTGGAACCCCTGAGGGAGAGGATTGTCAATTTGTAGAGGATGATCAAAAAATGGCAGAGGTGTTTATTAAGTAATTCCCAATCGGCCTTTACTAAAGAGAAGGATATCGGAGAGGAGGTGAATCCTGAAGTGGTGAAGAGCAAGATGAGTGACACTGATGGACTTCAGGGCTCTATTCAGCGTGGTTGTGTGCTGGAGGACTGGAGAATGGAGAATGGACAATGTAGGACACATTTTTAAAAAGGGGGAGCAAAACAAATACAGGCCAGTTAACTCAATGTCTGTGATAGGGAAATTTTAGTCTTTAATTAAGGATAAAATTACCACAAATCTAGAGAAAGAGAAATTAGCTAGGAGTAGCCAGCACGGATTTCAAAAGGGTCGACCATGCTTGACAAACTATAGAATTCTTTCAGGAAGTAACAAACATGGTAAATGGGGGAACTGCAGTGGATGTAGTGTGCATGGACTTTAGGAAAGCCAAGGTACCACATATGCGAGATTACTTGAGTAGATTAAGGGGTGTGGGATTAGGAGGAGGGTGGCAAACTACATTAAAAATTGAGGGTCTTCTGTTCCTTGTGCATAACAATGATTTGGATATAGTGGGAATGTTGTCGAAATTTGCAGACGATATCAAAATAGGAGGTATAGTTAATTCTTTAGAATACCAAAGGAAACTGAAAAGGGATATTGATAAGATAGGGGAATGGGCTAAAAGGTGGCAGATGGAATTCAATGCCAGTCAGTGTGAGGTGATGCATTTTGGTAAATAAATAACTGCAGTAATTATACTCTGAATGGAGGTGGGTTCGGTGCTGTGGAAGAGCAGAGGGATTTAGTGGTACATGTTCACAGAACATTAAAGGCAACACCTCAGGTTGATAAGGCTGTAAAAATAAAACTTTATGGAATTCCAGGTTTTATCTCAAGAGGTATAGAATATAAAACCAAGAGGTAATGATGAGCCTATATAAAACCTTGGTAAGACCAGCTGGAGTACTGTGTGCAGTATTAGGCTTCATACTACAGGAAGGATATCGAGGCTTTAGAGAAGGTACAATGCAGATTTACAAGGAAATATACGTACAGTGTTTAACACTTGTTTTTAAGTTGATAAAGGTGACATAGGAAGAAAAAAAATCAAACTTAAACTAGGAGAAAGAATAGAAAATGTGGATTATAGTGATAGGTTTAAACAGAATTTAATTTCAATCTTAGAAAAGTTTTTAATTGTATTTTATGGGTAATTACAGTAATAAAAATCTATTGACATTGAGTAGCTGTATTTTACTGTAATATTCATGTTGTTTTCAGTGCCTCAGCTGAAAACTTACAAAACAATTTGGCCCAGCAAACTAATTTGCTAGATTTGCCACGGGTCTAAAGGTTAAAAATCATATCCGTTTGATATCGCGTTACCATACTGTAGAAGGTCAGCTCATCACAGGTAATTCTATTGTACGCAACTCACTGCATTGTGTCTTTGATCAACCTGTAGCGGTCCCATTGAATTCTGGAATAAAACATTTAATTGATCCGCAATTGCTCAGGTCTTTCACTTCTCTAGAGAAATGCAATGAGGGCATGTTGCTCGGCATAGCAGGAGTGATTGTGGAAGATTACTTGATTGGAAAAGAATGATATATTCCCTTCATCTATAGTCTCCTTTTCTTATATGAGGAAGTGGCTCTAGTCCCAGCACTCTCAATTGACAGATCTGCTCTACAACTGGGCCTGGTGATAATTGGGCTCCCTTTTCCTCCTCATTTGATGGTATGGGAAGAGGGGGTAATGAGAGAGCCCCATGCCCCATATAGTGCCCTGGCTGTGCTTGTCCTTTCTCCTCCTAATAATACTGGCTGTCCATATTCCCCCTATTTTCCACTGATTTCCGCCCTCTCCTGAAGGCTGCAGCATGGTCCCATGAGCAGCCAAGTAGCCATTATTCAACGTGAGAGTTTAGACAGCGAATGTTGGGAGGCTACTCAAGTGCAGGGGGAGTACAGCCAACCCTGATCCTATCCTCATCCAAAGTCCACAAATGCACGTTTGCTCAGGACTGGGATAAAGTTTATTTTTGCAATAAATGGCACTCTTAATATTGGCCCTTCCTCTCATTTTACTTTTAGTGTTGATTGGTATTTCCCCCTCATGTTATGAAATTCAAAAATTCCAAAAAGAAAAATCTTTATAAAAAAATAACTCATGCTAGAAGACATTTAGGGATCTCAAAGATTGGGAGAAAATAATTAACAGTGGTTTAATCCTAAGTGTGTGTTTTTTTAGGTCACTTTGCATTCAAATTGGAACGGGTGCATACCCTCGTGCTACTAGAAACAAAGATTTGGAAAATACGTAGCCTTTAACTAGACAGGACCCTTCAATGACAGCTGATGTGCTTGTTCATCCACACTGCTTCCATGAGTCATCAAATGAATACACCCAGGGGAACTGCTGTAGGGTGGAATGGAAGGGAAACATTTTTATTTAGCTCTCCTTACTGAAGGGCAGCATAGAGAGGGGAATGTTGAAAGAGGAAAAACAACTTTCCTTTAATAAAACACATTAGCTGTAAAAGTGTGACACTTTACACAGCTCTGCAAAGGGGCTGTCCATTTCAGTTAAGCAAGCCACAGGGAGTTACTTTCATGTACACATAGCTGTATAGCAGCTTCCTGCTGTATAGTGATTTTTGAACAATCCATCCACCCCCACAGGGTTATATGCATGATGATGATTCTGGATTGCTGACTTGGCAACAATCACAGGAGGCTGCCATATTATTAGTTGTACGGGAAGGTCTCATCAGTTGAGAATTGTCTGGCACCAGGAGAACTTATGATTTACAGCTACTAGAGATCTTAACACACTGTGGTAGGAACTGCAAAGGCGACCTTACTTATCTCATGACCATTCTAACTGAACAAAGTCTAAATGATATACTGTAAAAGGAAAAGTAACAACAGGGCGTTGTCCAATTGAAAGGCTGTTGAACTTCTGAATCACACTGTATACATTATGCTAAGGATTCTCCTTGGGTCGCTTTATCCAACAGTGCCAATTTTGTATTTTAAATTAACCTTTTGCTGAATAAAAATTAACTTGATATCACTTTTATTATTCTAAATGCCTACCAATAACATTCTAGAAGTGTTTGCTGATTTGGCTGTTGCTGTCGTAATTCTGATTACAACAGAAAGTCCCTGGATTTTATTTATCTCAGTTTTTCCTGCATGGTCTCGTCTTGCCAACACCATTCAGAGCCAAGCAGCTCTAAATCGCGAGTGTAAGCCAGCAATTTCTACATGAAGTCGCTGCTTAAAATGGCTTTCTCCTCCTCAAATTTTCTCCCCTTCATAAAGTCGTGGCTCTCACTGGGGCACAGGCGCACATGCACTAGCTCCAGTGGGCCGCGGCTATTTCCATGGGCTTTCAGAGGCTTCCTTAGTGTGACCTTTGTTCCATTGCATTTGCAGTTTGATGGCACAGCACATGGTACTATACCACCGGTCGGCATCACTCCATACATCTCACACAAGATCTCCTGAAGCAACACCTGGAGATGTGGCATGTTCCTCTCCCATAAGCAAGCTTAAAAAAATGAACTAAAATGGTGTACATGAAACATACATAAAGCAACAATGGCCTGGGATTATATTATCACCCTCTCTGTCAGGGAATTATTTGTGGGGTAGATAAAGTAAAGAAAGATTAAAAAATTAAAGCAGGCTTGATGGCAAATGGCCTACCTCTGTTCCTATGATACATAAAAATGTTAAAAGGACTGAAGCTTCCTACTTTCACGTTACAGTGCAACAACAATTTGCATTTATATAGCACCTTAAATGTAAAAAAAATTCCAAAGAGCTTCAGAGGCTTCACAAGAGTCATATTCTATATCTTTACAAACTTTACACCAAGTATCAAACAAAGATTATAAACTCTGAATCGCTAGAACAAAGCAGTAATTTGACATGCACCCACTTATTAAGACCTCTTTCTATTCTTTATATTTGCAGCAGAAAGCTCTATTAAGATTGATTTTCACTTACGAACAATGACGGACAGGAAAAGACCCTCTGATCCATCCAGCCTGTGTCTCACAATTTGTGATACCTTGTGTATCACAATATATACACACTCCCTACCCCACCCGAAACCATGTGATTACTTGTGATTAAATTTCGAAGAACAAATGAAACTTTTACTGAACCGTTTAGACTTTTCACACTTATCCTCATGCCACATCCACATCAACAAACGCAACACCTTTTGCCAATCCCACTTCTGGCCTCATTGATATTGCAGAGTTTTTAAACACCCAACCTGCCACCATCATGTTGCTTGCTGTAAAGGATCAAGAAAATGTTCTTGTATGAATATACCAAAATTCCAGCATTAATAAGTACCCCCCCCCCCTCAAAAGAAAAAAAAACTAACACATTACTACTTCTTGATAAACAGTGTAGGGTAAACAGCGCAGTCCTAGTGCTCCAGTTAGGAGATTTACAAAATGGTTAACAAACACCTCTGAAAAAAATTAAAAATCACATAATTAATGTACATGTGTAAAATAGTCTCCACAATAAAATAATTGAACTTGAACTTGCATTCCAAATGGAAAGCTTACTTGGTAACGGAATGCAGAATTAATTTCACAAGTGAGAACAACCTTAATAACGGATTCATGAACTTTGTGTCTGTGACTTGTCCTCTCAGGAACAAACAAGAAGTAGTTGTTTATTACAGTGCATCGATGACAGACGCCTGCGAGCTGCCTGTCGAATTTATTGGGCATTAATGGGGAGAGAGGAACTATAATAATATAACCAAGGGACTCCCACCACAGTACTCTTCCAACATTGATATCTTTGAAATCACAGTGAAATAACAGCACGTTTGTCTGAAATTCCCCTACCTATTTTAGCAGAGGCATTAATCCATTTATTTTAAATGGCTTAACGTTTCCTCTGAAATAACGGAGGTAGGAATTTCAGATGAAAACATTAGGTGTTCGTACCTACTATCCCACAGTGTAATTTCAAGGTGCTGGAGAATGACAGCTGGTGAAAGGCTTAAAGCACTATAGACAAGCGCAACTAACCTGAATTTAAAACAAGAATGAGCCTACTTGCCTGGTCATTTTCTTGCAGATTTCGGGCAGAAATGCCATTAATCTCCTGTCAAATTCATGTGAATTGCCCTGACCTTGCCCCGCCCCCCTTTTTCAACTTTTCTACATTTCCTTTCTTTTCAAAATTTTAATATTACTTTCTTACAGCAAGTCGGAATCCAAGTTTCCTTGAAGTTTTGTCTTTTAATTTGGTTCCTAGACTTCCTCTGTTTTTAATAAGGATTGGCTCCATCACATCCACTTATCTTAAGAACCATAATCACCCTTTTAGGAAACCATGGCTGTTTTGAACGAATGTCCAACCTTGACAACCATCAGCCATGTTAACTCTGTTGTTGCTTGCAACATTGCTGCCTCTGGATGTCAATAGTTGTCAGCAAATTTACCAACACCGAGAATCTCACCTCTACAATGAAATTACATCTAGCAACCACATCACATGATATCATTAGGATTATTCTCCTGGATTCAGGCTGTGGTAACTCTTGTGACTGATGCATGTAAAGTACTTGCCTGCCCTACAGGCCCTCTGGGCTTCAATATGCTAATTTAAAAAAATCATAAAAAGACCATTTCCTGTTTTACAGGAATGCGATAGCAAGGTATTTTTGCACTCTATAACTTGTATTTATACAGTGCCTTTAACGTGTAAAACGTCCTAAGGCGCTTCACAGGAGCTTATAAAACAAAATTTGATACCAAGCCACATAAGGAGAAATTAGGGCAGATGACCAAAAGCTTGGTCAAAGAGGTAGGTTTTAAGGAGCGTCTTAAAGGAGGAAAGAGAGGGAGAGGGGTTTAGGCAGGGAATTCCAAAGCTGAGGGCCTAGGCAGCTGAAGGCACGGCCACCAATGGTGGAGCGATTAAAATCAGGGATGCTCAAGAGGCCAGAATTAGAGATGCACAGTTATCTTGTTGGGAGCGTTGTGGGGCTGGAGGAGATTACAGAGATAGGGAGGGGTGAGGCCATGGAGGGATTTGAAAACAAGGATGAGAATTTTGAAATCGAGGCGTTGCTTAACCGGGAGCCAATGTAGGTCAGCGAGCACAGGGGTGATGGGTGAACGGGACTTGGTGCGAGTGAGGATAACCTCAAGTTTATGTAGGGTAGAACGTGGCAGGTCAGCCAGGAATGTGTTGGAATAATCAAGTCTAGAGGTAACGAAGGCATGGATGAGGTTTTCAGCAGCAGATGAGCTGAGGCAGGGGCGGAGATGGGCGATGTTCCGGAGGTGGAAATAGGCGGTCTTTGTTATAGCGCGAATGTGTGATCGGAAGCTCATTTACGGGTCAAATATGACACCAAGGTTGCAAACAGTCGGGTTCAGCCTCAGACAGATGCTAGGGATAGGGATGGAATCGGTGGCTAGGGAATGGAGTTTATGGCGGGGACTGAAGACAATGGCTTCGGTCTTCCCAATATTTAATTGGAGGAAATTTCTGCTCAACCTGTACTGGATGTCAGATAAGCAGCCTGACAATTTAGAGACCGTGGAGGGGTCGAGAGAAGTGGTGGTGAGGTAGAGCTGGGTGTCGTCAGCGTACATGTGGAAACTGACGCTGTGTTTTCGGATGATGTCATTGGAGGGCAGCATTTAGATGAGAAATTGGAGGGGGGCAAGGATAGATCCTTGGGGGACACCAGAGGTAACGATGCGGGAGCGGGAAGAGAAGCCATTGCAGGTGATTCTCTGGCTACAATTAGATAGATAAGAATGGAACCAGGCGAGTGCAGTCCCACCCAGCTGGACGACGGTGGAGACACGTTGGAGATGGATGGAGTGGTCAACCGTGTCAAAGGCTGCAGATAGGTCAAGAAGGACGAGGAGGGATAGTGTACCTTTGTCACAGTCACATAGGATGTCATTTGTGACTTTGATAAGAGCCGTTTCGGTACTTTGGCAGGGGTGGAAACCTGATTGGAGGGATTCAAGCATGGAGTTCCGGGAAAGACGGGCACGGATTTGGGAGGCGACAACACATTCAAGGACTTTGGTGTGGAAAGGGAGGTTGGAGATGGGGCGGCAGTTTGCAAGGACGGTCTAGGACTCTAAAGCATCCATCTGTTACAAATTTAATTATAAAGAAGCAAAGCTTGGCCCCTGTCCCTCTTTACTAGTGACTAGTCTTTTTAGTCTTATGTCCTCTTATTTGAAAAGACTTTTAATGAAAATTAATAGTTACACATTACTAATGCTTTTCAGCATATACTGGATACAGTATTTCCCTGTTGAGAAGCATACTTGCTCAGTTGGCAACACTCCTGCCTTTGAGTCCGAAGTTTGTAGCTTCAAGTCCCACTCCAGGACTATAGCACAGGATCTAGGCCATTATGCATTGTCAGAGGTGGTTTCTTTCAAATGAAAATGAGGCTTTATCTGCCTGTAAAAGATTCCATGGCACTATCTGGAGCTTTTTCAGTGCTCTGGCCAGTATTCCTCCCTCAACTAACTAAAGACAGATTAATTGGTCATCCATCGCTTTTCATGTGACCAGGTGTTTTTGGCTACATACAACAACACTTCAAAAGTAATTCATTGGCTGTGAAGCACTTTGGGACATCCTGAGGATGTGAAAGATGCGTTATAAATGCAAGTTCTTTCTTCTTCATATATTATTTAGAGAAATTAGTGTATCGCCCGCAGGATTGCTCATGGGCCTACGGCTAAGGCCAGATTGTATTCTCTCCCTGTTCTGTACCTTATTTCTTTTTTTGTCTATCTAGGCCTGTGACTTTGTCTACCCACCACTCTTCTATTGTTCCTACTGCTACCATCTATTTAAAAAATAAATTCTCGGGATGTTGGCGTATTGCACATACATGTCCCGAGGTGGTGGTGGTGGGGGGCCGCCTTCTTGAACCGCTGCAGTCCATGTGGTGAAGGTGGTCCCACAGTGCTGTTAGGTAGGGAGTTCCAGGACTTTGACCCAGCGACGATGAAGGAATGTCGATATATGTAAAAGTTAGCATGGTGTGAGATTTGGAGGGGACCTTGGAAGTGATGGTGTTCCCATAGGGTAGTGGTTTGATACATCTGGGTAGCTTGCTAGGCCACTTCAGAGGACGGTTAAGAATCAACCATATTGGTGTGGGATTGGAGTCACATACAGATCAGACCTGCAAGGACAGCAGGTGTCCTTCCCTAAAAAGACATTAGTGAACCAGTTGAGTTTTTACGTCAAATCAACAGCTTCATGTTCACTTTTCTACTGATGCCAGCTTTTTATTTCCAGATTATTTTTAAACTGAATTCAAATTCTCAAACAGTCATGGTAGGATCTGAACTCGCATTCGCTTGATTATTCATCCAGGCCTCTGATTTACTAGTCCAGTAATATGACCACTACATACTGTATTAAAATACCCTCTCTGAGCGTATTTCATAACACAGAAAATAATCCAGGAGACTTGCAGATGAAACAGGTTTCATGGATCTTCTGATGTGATGAGAAACATGGGCGAAGTGAATGCTTGGGTGAATTCACGAGGTCCAACTTTACAAGCGTCCTGAACTGCTGCAAAGATATTCAGAAAAATCCACAGTCTGTATTCCAGACCAAAGGCATCCGAGTAACCAGCTGTCAATCATGTTCAAACACACAATGCATCCCGTGCATAGAATCACCTGAAGGGTGGAAGATCACACCTTTTCCAGGCCTCGTATACTTATTAATGCTGTGACTCGCACCTAGAGCTAAGATTCTGCATCCTAGCTAATTTGCAGATTAGGAACTTGTCTTGGTCCTGTCGCCAATTTATCTCCAGGCCTTCATCTTTGAAGTGAGACGAGGTAAGTCAGTTTCCATCTCACTTCTGGTTCAACTTCACATATTGGTCACACCCCTGACAGAGACTTAGGGGGAATTTTCCCAGCCCTGGGGAGGCGGGTCTGCCGGGAAAATGGCAGAATCTGGGAGCCGGTACCGACCCCGCTCCCAACCCGCCTCCGTGCCATCTTCCCGGGAGGCGGGTCCCCGAGTTGCGCAGGGACCCACCTCTTCGAGGCGGGAAGGGGATTAGAGCCAATTAACTGCCTGTTAACAGGCAGTTTTGAGGCTTTTCCTCATTTTACGCCTGCAATTGCGGGCTTCCCGACGGCTGCGAACCTCGCCAGGGTCAGCGAGGCGAGCAGTGGTCGAAACGTCAGCTGTAGAGGTGAGTGATGGGTGCAAGTGTGGACAGGTAAGTATGAGAAGTGAGTGTAAAGTGTTGGAAAAAGTTTCCTTACCTTTGCTTCTTTCTGCAGGCTTCAACCTTTGAGGATCCGGAGGTGCCTCATCTCAACAGCAGAGATGACAGAATGGCTGCTGCATTCTCAGATGCAGCAGCCATCTGTTTTCTGCTGAGGAGAGAGGTCTTGGTGAACCCGTGTGCAAGGACTCACCTTAGAACAGAGATTGCCAGTGTTTGACAGCTTCTCAAAGCTGTCAAACGCTGACAATTCATCTGTCAAAAAATTTGACAGATGAAGCGTCTTACGCTGGCGTCATCTGTCACCGGCTTTCCCTTAATTGGCCGGTCGGGCTTAACAAGGCCAATCAAGGGAAAATAGCGTGGGTTGGTCAGACATCGCTGGGGGCGGGACTGAAACCCGGAAACCAGAAGTCCCGCCTCCAGCACATCTCCATTGAGAAAAATCCAGCCCTCGGACTTTTTTTCGGCTACAGCTAGCTGCATCTAATTTTTATAACACGTTGTCTATCTAAAATCATACAGCAAAACTAAACACAAATTTTCCTTACTTGGTGCCAGAAGAAAACCATCATTACTGTTTAAATTGGAACCAGCACTTGTTTTTAACCAGTACTGGTCCAGAGCTCTGTCAATCAAACATGAACATAGAATGGCCACATGGCTAATCATGCCCAATGATTGCTGGAAAGATGAAACAGGTCAGGTGATTACAGCTGACCAACAAGTCAGTTCAAATGACACTAACATTTGCAGTCACATCATTTCTATCAGCCAATGTGATTGCTAGAAAAGTCATGATTATCAATTGGCCAATAAGATGATTCAATCGTGACCTGCAATCAGAATGGACATGCCATTACTGTCTAATGAGATTGCTGGAAAATAACACTAGCCCAGTGATTACTTGTAGCCAATAACCTTACTCAAAATAGACATTGAAAAAAATTATATGGGTTTGCAGTGATAATAACCCTTTTTTGAACATGAATTCATACGACAACCAAAAAGCACTCAAATTGGGCTAACAGCTATCACACAGAAAATGAAAATTAACATATTGTGGAAAGCAATTTCAAAGCCAGTGATCTCTTCTTGGGAGTCAGATGATTGTTACAAGTCCCTTTAGTTTTTATGGCATCATCTGAACCCCTCAATTAGATTGCATCATTATAATAATGACCAGGGCTCTTTTATTGTTCCTCCCAAGCAGCTTCTGGCAACTTTTTCTGTAACTAGCCACTGTTCCCCTGAAAACAGAACTTTAGCCAGAACAAAACCACCTTCTCCCTTTAAAGGCTGCTGCCTCAGGAGTTCCCTTACAACCACCCCCCTAGCCAATCATGCGACTGCCTTTTTTTTTAAATAAGCAGGTGGCCCTATTAAAATGAGGAGGAAGCCTAGCTTTGTAATGTTAGGCCCTTGTCACTAAGGGCACAGGTTTGAACACACCTCAGGTGAGTGCAGGTTCAATTTTGCCACCATCACAAAATTAGGGTTTATATGTCACTCTCATTCAGAGGCTGGAATTTCCAGAATGTGAAGTATGGGAAACTGAAATGCCGCAGTGGTGCAACGACAGGTGCTTGTCTGATGCTGGGTTAAGATGCAATATGGAAGAAGGGAAAAGGGAGTTTTCGTCTACATTTATATACAATCTCAATGGCTAACATTTACAGAATACTCTGCGCAAGTCATGTTTATTCATTAATCTTTGTACTATTGAATCATAAGCAATCATCAGAATGGAGATGCAGACTTGATCAGTTCTCCCTTCCCCTCCGCAAAACACAACTAGTTACATGGTTAGGGTTAGTGAAAATTCAATTAAAATCAAACTAACCGGATATGAACGCTACCTTTTAATTTTGGTGATTCAGCTTTAGTTATTAGATACATGAATCAGTGGGTCCACAAATCGAAAACAGGCCTTGCACTGGAACTATCCCCACTACACTTAGGATGTACTTGTAAGCTGCCAATACAACCACAACCCAATTTACAATTCTGCTGTGATAGAGTTGGTCGGCATCATGGAGTGAATCATGACATAAACACATGCGTTATTGTGGTTTTGAACATTCCACACGACCAACTCAGTATAAATGCAGAGGCAACAGGAGTTGGGTCTTTTTGCCTCCTATTGAGTGCCAGAAAGAAATTCAGGAAAAAATTCTCAGCAGAATTATCTTCTGAATCTATGCCAACTCTCTAGTGCCGGACTGAGGGGGTGCTGCAATGTGGGAGCTGCCATCATTCTGATGAGATCTTAAACTGCAGCTTCATCTGGATGACATAGATCTCATGGCAGCATTGAAAGGAAGAAAAGGAAAGGAAAAAGAATTAACATTAATGTGGTGCCTTTCACACCCTCTGATTTCCCAAAGCATTTCACAGCCAATGAATTACATTTGAAGCGTAGTCACTGCTGTAAGTAGGGAAACGTGACAGTCAAATTGCGCACAGAAAGCTCCCGCAAGCAATAAGATAGATGACCAGATAATCTATTTTAGTAATGTTGGCTAAATGATTAAATGTTGGCCAGACCACCAGAAAAACTCCCCTACTCTTCTGCAAATAGTGTGGTGAGGCCTTTTAGGTCCCCGAGAGGCAGACGGGCCTCTATTTACCATCATCTGAAAGATGGCACCTCTGGCCATGCAGCACTCGTTCAGTACTGCACTGAAGTGTCGGCTTAGATTATGTGTTCTATTTCCCAGAGTGGCGCTTCAACCCATGATCGGCTGACTCCGAGGCAAGAGTGCTACCACTGAGCCAAGGCTGACATCTTGAATTGAATGAAAAGGAAAAATCTATAGCACCTTATCTCAAGACATCCAAAAGCACTTCAAAGCCAATAAATTACATAGGATTACATAGTATATACGGCACAGAAACAGGCCATTCGGCCCAACCAGTCCATGCAGGCGTTTATGCTCCACTTGAGCCTCCTCCCGTCTTTCCTCATCTAAATCTATTCCCTTCTCCCTCATATGCTTGTCTAGCCTCCCCTTAAATGCATCTATACTTTCGCTTCAACCACTCCCTGTAGTAGCAAGTTCCACATTCTCACCACACTCTGGGTAAAGAAGTTTCTCTGAATTTCCCTACTGGATTTCTTGGTGACTATCTTATATTGATGGCCTCTAGTTATGCTTTTCCCCACAAGTGGAAACATTCTCTTCATATCCATTCTATCAAAACCTTTCATAATTTTAAGGACCTCTATTAGATCACCCCTCAGCCTTCTTTTTTCAAGAGAAAAGAGACCTAACCTGTTCATCCTTTCCTGATATGTATACCCTCGCATTTCTGGTATCATCCTTGTAAATCTTCTCTGCATCCTCTCCAGTGCCTCTATATCCTTTTTATAATATGGTGACTAGAACTGTACGCAGTACTCTAAGTGTGGTCTAACCAGGGTTCGATACATATGATAGTTTAGCATAACTTCCCTACTTTTCAATTCTATACCTCTAGAGATAAACCCTAGTGCTTGGCTTGCTTTTTTTATGGCCTTGCTAACCTGTGTCACAACTTTGAGTGATTTGTGTATTTGTACTCAGAGTACCCTTTGTTCCTCTACCCCACCTAGACTCACACCCTACAAGTAATAAGTGACCTCCCTAATCTTCCTACCAAAATGTAATACCTCACATTTGTCTGTGTTGAACTTCATTTGCCAATTATATGCCCATTCTGCAAGTTTATTAATGTCCTCCTGTAATTTGTTGTAATCCTCCTCAGTATTGACTACCCCCCACCCCCCTCCAATTTGGTGTCATCCGCAAATTTAGAAATTGTGTTTTTGATTCCAAAGTCTAAATCGTTAATATAAATTGTGAACAGTGGTCCCAGCACTGATCCTTGTGGAACACCATTACCCACCTTCTGCCACTGTGAATAACTACCTTTTACTACTACTCTCGGCTTTCTGTCTTGAAGCCAGCTAGCTATCCATTCTGCTACTTGTCCCCTGACTCCGCATTCACTGACCTTGTTCATCAGTCTATTATGGGGTACCTTATCGAAAGCCTTTTGAAAATCTAGATAAATTACATCTACTGCATTACCCTTATCTACTCTCTCTGTTACCTCTTCAAAAAATTCAATGAGGTTGGTCAAGCAAGACTTTCCCTTTTGAAATCCATGCTGACTATTCATTACTATGTTTTTGGTTTCTAGAGGTTCTTCTATTTTCTCCTTTAGTAGGGATGCCATTATTTTTCCTACCACTGCTGCTAAGCTGACTGGTCTATAAATCCCTGGACATGTTCTATCCCCCTTCTTAAATATAAGTATTACGTTGGTATCCGCCAGTCCTCTGGCACTACACCTTTTTCTAATGAACTATTAATATGTGTAGTAATACCTCTGCTATCTCTTCCCTAGATACTTTTAAAATGCGTGGATGCAATCCATCCGGACCAGGGGTTTTATCCTCCTCGAGTTTGATTAGTTTATTTAATATATCCCCTCTTTATTTTAAATGCACTTATCTCATTACTAATCTCATCATCCAATGTCATGTCCACCTGTCCTATCTCCCTGGGAAAAACTGAAGCAAAATAATTAATTATTTAATATTTCTGCCATCTCTCTATTATTACCTGTGGTATTATCCGGTCTATCCCTTAATGGCTCTATTCCCATCCCAACCTTCCTTTTTTTATTGATGTGCCTGTCAAATATTTTACTATTTTGTTTTATGTTCCTTGATAATTTAATTTCATAGTTCCTCTTTGCCTTCCAAATTGTTTTTTTGACTTCTCTCCTAATCTCTTCGTATTCTCCCTCATCATGCACACCCCTGCTGTCTATGTACTTAATGTATGCCTCTTTCCTTACCCTCAATTGTTCCCTTATGGCTTTATTCATCCATGGAGTCTCATTAGTGTTTCTGAAATGCAGTCACTGTTACATAGGCAAACCCAGCAGCCAACTGGCACACAGCAATGTCCTGGAAACAAAAATGAGATGAATGGCCAGTTAATCTCTGGTCACTGGGAGGATATTGGTGGGAGTGAGAGTTCAGGGGGAAGATCAGGGGTAGTTAGGGAGATCATGCTGTTGGGGGGGTGGGGGTGGGGGGGGAAAGAGACAGAAATTCTAGGGGTCAGCCAGTGCTGGATTACAAATGGAGGCTGGAGGAGGATAGTACACAAGATTGGGGAGAGAAGGTAGTCATTCTATCCCAGGTTGCCAGATCCCAGGTATGGGGTCTTGTACATCCACTTGAACATGTAGATGGCAAGAAGCACTACTCAATAATAACCTATACTTTTAACACCTCACCAACATTCAACACTTCCAACAATGCAGCACTATCTAAGTATTGTACAAAAGTGTCAGCTTAGTTTAAGTGCTCAAGTCCTGGAGTGGGACTTGAATTCTCAATTTTCTAACTCAGATAAGAATGCTGAACCAAACTGGCACTGTAAAGAGCAGGGACTTCTTCCCATGTCCTCAACAATACTCTTTCTTCAACCAACCAGACTAAACAAAAAATAAAGTTGTTTATCTCATTATGATTTTGATGTGCCCAAAAATGGCTGCCACATTCTCCTTCATAACAGTCACAGCAATTTAAACCAATGAATTGCATACAAAGCACTTTAAAACATTTGATACTATCTGCAGCAAAAAAAATGTTTTATTGTTGTTGAGTATATTTGTTATGGTAACCAACTTTGGAAAGATATTACTGCAGGAAACATTTATATACTTTTTTTTATTCGTTTATGAGATGTGGGCGTCGCTGGCAAGGCCAGCATTTATTGCCCATCCATAATTGCCCTCGAGAAGGTGGTGGTGAGCCGCCTTCTTGAGCCGCTGCAGTCCGTGTGGTGAAGGTACTCCCGCAGTGCTGTTAGGTAGGGAGTTCCAGGATTTTGACCCAGCGACGATGAAGGATCGGCGATATACTTCTAAGTCAGGATGGTGTGTGACTTGGAGGGAAACTTGGAGGTGGTGGTGTTCCCATGCGCCTGCTGCCCTTGTCCTTCTAGGTGGGAGAGGTCGCGAGTTTGGGAGGTGCTGCCGAAGAAGCCTTGGCGAGTTGATGCAGTGCATCTTGTAGATGGTACACACTGCAGCCACGGTATGCCGGTGGTGGAGGGAGTGAATGTTTAAGGTGATGGACGGGGTGCCAATCAAGTGGGTGGTTTGTCCTGGACAGCAACTGAATGCAACAGTTTTAAAAAGGGCAAGACAGATGTGCTGTCTTACTATCAAACATTTCATAATTGTCTTTTTGGTTTCCATGGCGGCCAAAATAAACTCGAGCATAAAATGCTGACTGAGCAAACTGTAAAATAGGATGGCACCCACTGAGGGTTTAACACACACAAGTGAGAATCATTGATTGGCTGAATGGTGAAACAGTAAAGCATTCGTCAAAGTGTAAAAACAAGATAGGAACAGGCATTCAGAGCTGTCAATTGAAAATGCAACATATTAAACTGGGTCTCAGTCTGGGTATTGCCGTTTTTTAAAAAAAAAGCAGCTGTACATACCTTTAAATAAGCAGGCACCACCCACCATATCCACACAGCAACACAAAATAGATTGAAAAAGCTGTGCCAAAGGAAGATGATTCTCAAAAGTTCAATCTGAAACTGCTTGGGAAATGTTTGCACAAAGCAGACATCAGCAAAACAGCTCATAATGAAGTGGACAGACTCAAAATGGCGGATAAGACAGTTCCAGCACAGTTTAAGTTTTATTGGGGGGAGTACTTTTTTTCCCTCACTTAAGTAGGTGAGTTGGGGGGGGGGGGGGGGTGGTCATGCTAATATTATGGGGCAAAATATCTAAAGACAGAAGGCAATATTTCTACAATTATATAGAAATTTATTTTATTTTCATGAACTGTTCCGTTTCAGGTGACTCAAGTGATTTCCCTTTAACTCCCCAGAAGTACCTCATGCAAAACGCCAAAAGCATTCATCATGGGTCTAAGTTTAAACTTCTGACTTTTTGAAACTGTAAACATTACAGTAACATCAACATAAATCTGGCAGAGAACCAAAGGAAATTAAAGGAGAAACACTTTTATTTGATTAAAAACATGGCCATTCGTATTCATATTTCTTTTCCAGCTTTGTCTTTAATCAACTACTCTGTATTTTAAAATTAAAGTACAAGTTTATGTGTCAATAAATTAATCTGTGGTCTGCCCGAAAACATTTTGCAAAGCAGTTTATAGCCGGGAGAAAGAATTCCATTTTATGAGTCTGGGCTGGAAAGTCCCAGAGGTGAAATGACAGTGTGCTTATCTGCTGCAACACCCAGTTCAAGAATCTATAAAGCCTTCCTTTAAACCAGAAAGGTGTATACTGGTGATAAAAGCCTATTTAAGCTGTTTTAATATTTAAAAAAAAAAGAACAGTTTGCAATTCTCACTGACCCAATGTACAGATTTTGTCAATATGAAGAACTGCATGCTTTTTGGGATCAATTTATGCAGTATTCAATGAGGTGAAAAATTATATGGAAATTTGCAAAAGATGCCAGGAAATGCAGTTTATTCGCCTCAACTACTCCATGTGGTAGGAAGTCCACATTCTAACCACTCTCTGGGTAAAGAAGTTTCTCCTGAATTCCCTATTGGATTTATTATATAATTATGGCCCCTAGTTTTGATCTCCCCCACGTGGAAACATCTTAATTCCTCTGCCCCAGGAACTCTCAGAAACCTGGTTAATTTTTAAAATGTCGTCAAACCTATTAAGGGCAAGAAAGCTCTGATTCTCATCTAATGTTCCTTCTCGTTTATTCCGGCTAGGAACATTTAGGACGACTGAATTGCCCAGATTTTCCAATTGGCTTGGTTAGAATAATACTAATGAAAAAATCTGAGCTAATAAGTAAAATTTAATTTTTTATAACATGGGATTTTTATTGCATTTTTTGGATTGTGAAAATCATAAATCAGTTGTCTTGATATTATTATATGGAATTAACAGCACAGAAACAGGCCATTCGACCCAACTGGTCTATGCCGGTGTTTATGCGTCACACGAGCTTCCTCCCACCCCTCTTCATCTAACCCTGTCAGCATAACCTTCTGTTCCCTTTTCCTCTCGTGTTTATCTAGCATTCCCTTAAATATATCTATGCTATTCGCCTCAACTACTCCTTGTGGTATTAAATTCCACATTCTATCTACTCTCTAGGTAAAGCAGTTTCTCCTGAATTCCCTATTGGATTTATTAGTGACCGTCTTATATTTATGATCCCTTAGTTTTGGTCTTCCCCACAAGTGGAAACATCTTCTCTACGTCTACCCCATTAAACCCTTTCATAAGACCTCTATCAGGTCACCCTTCAGCCTTCTGTTTTCTGGAGAAAAGAGCCCTAGCCTGTTCAATATTTCCTGAAAGGTATAACCTCTCAGTTCTGGTATCATCCTTGTAAATCTTGTTTGCACCTTCTCCAGTGCCTCCATATCCTTTTTATAATATGGAGACCAGAACTGTGCACAGTGCACTAAGTGTGATCTAACTAAGGTTCTGTACAAGTTTAACATAACTTCTCTGCTTTTCAATTCTATCCCTCTAGAAATGAACCCCAGTGCTTTGTTTGCATTTTTATGGCCTTGTTAACCTGCGTTGCTACTTTTAATGATGTGAATCTGTACCCCTAGATCCCCTTGCTCCTCTACCCCATTTAGACTCTTATTTTCCAAGGAGTATGTGGTTTCATTCTTCCTACCAAAATGCACTAGCTCACACTTATCTATATTGAAATTAATTTGGCAATTACACGCTCATTTTGCAAGTTTATTAATGACATCTTGTATTTTGTTGCAGTCTTCCTCAGTATTAACTATACCCCATTTTAAGTTTACAATTTTAAAACTAATTTCTGCCTGACACCCCTGACAACTACTACTAACCAAAGCCAAACATTTTCTTCAATTATCATGTCTCGGTCACATCCAATGCGGTTTCCGATCAACATCAGTTGTAAGGGTGCCACTGCTCAATTACTTAAGCACTTGCTGGGTTTTCAATTTGTTAGTTAATGCCTATGTCTCAGTAACATCAAAGATCAATATTCTGAACTTGCACAATCTCATTTTCAAAGAGCAATACAACATCAGCTGCGGAAGCAGGCTCAGCTCTGTAATGATATTTATGCTGTCTGTTTTACGATTAGATGGATAAGAATGGAACCAAGCGAGTGCAGTCCCACCCAGCTGGCCGACGGGGGAGAACTAAACTGCTGACCACCCAACTTCCTTTTCTGGCTCCCATGTTAGCTGACATTGTTAACTGTTATCATAGAATCATAGAATGGTTACAGCACGGAAGGCCGTGCGGCCATTCGGCTCGTCGAGCCTGTGCCGGCTCTCTGCAAGAGCACTTCAGCTAGTCCCACTCCCCCGCCCTTTTCCATAGCCCTGCAATTTTTTTTCCTTCAGGTACTTATCCAACTCCCTTTTGAAGGCCGTGATTGAGTCTGCCTCCACCACCCTTTCAGGAATTGCATTCCAGATCCTAACCACTCACGGAGTAAAAATATTTTTCCTCATGTCGCCTTTGGTTCTTCTGCCAATCACTTAAATCTGTGTCCTCTGGTTCTCGACCCTTCTGCCAATGGGAACAGTTTCCATCTACTCTGTCCAGACCCCTCATGATTTTGAACACCTCTATCAAATCTCCTCTCAATCTTCTCTGCTCTAAAGGAGAACAACCCCAGCTTCTCTAGTCTATCCACGTAACTGAAGTCCCTCATCCCTGGAATCATTCTCGAAAATCTTTTCTCGAAGGCCTTCACACCCTTCCTAAAGTGCGATGCCCAGAATTAGACACAATACTCCAGTTGAGGCTGAACCCGTATTTTATACAGGTTCATCATAATTTCCACGCTTTTGTACTCTATACCTCTATTCATGAAACCCAGGATCCTGTAAGCATTTTTAACTGCTTTCTTAACCTGACCTGCCACCTTCAACGATTTGTGCACACATACCCCAAGGTCTTTCTGTTTATGCACCCCCTTTAGTTTTTATTTCCTCTCCTCATTCTTCCTACCAAAATGTATCACTTTGCACTTTTCTGCATTAAATTTCATCTGCCCCGTGCCCGCCCATTCCACCAGCCTATGTCCTCTTGAAGTCTATCACTATCCTCCTCACTGTTCACTATACTTCCAAGTTTTGTGTCATCTGCAGATTTTGAAATTGTGCCCTGTACAGCCACATCCAAGTTATTAATATATATCAAGAAAAGCAGTGGTCCTAGAACTGACCCCTGGGGAACACCACGGTATACGTTCCTCCACTACTCTCTGTTTCTTGTCACTTAGCCAATTCCGTATCCATGCTGCCACTGTCCCTTTTATTCCATGGGCTTCAACTTTGCTGGCAAGCCTATTATGTGGCACTTTGTCGAACGCCTTTTGGAAATCCATGTACACTCGATCAAGTTGCTTAAACACGATTTGCCTTTAACAAATCTGTGCTGGCTTTCCTTAATTAATCCATACTTGTCCAAGTGACTCTTAATTTTGTCCCTGATTATTGTTTCTAAAAGCTTCCCCACTACCGAGGTTAAACTGACTGGCCTGTAGTTGCTGGGTTTCTCCTTTCTCCTCAGGTACTCCTCTCCTTCAAATCTGCCATCACCACCCCTCTCCTCAAAAAACCAACCCTTGACCCCTCCATCCTTGCAAACTACCACCCCATCTCCAACCTCCCTTTCCTCTCCAAAGTCCTTGAATGTGTTATCGCCTCCCAAATCCGTGCCCATCTTTACCAGAGCTTCACGTTTGAATACCTCAAATCAGGTTCCCGTCCCTGCCACAGTACCGAAACGGCTCTCAAAGTCACAAATAACATCCTTTGTGACTGTGACAAAGGTAAACTATCCCTCCTCAACCTGTCTGCAGCCTTTGACACGGTTGACTACTCCATCCTTCTCAAACGCCTCTCCACTGTCGTCCAGCTGGGTGGGACTGTACTCACCTGGTTCCATTCTTATCTATCTAATCGTAGTCAGAAAATCAGCTGCAATGGCTTCTCTTCCTGCTCCCACATCGTTATCTCTGGTGTCCCCCAAGGATCTATCCTTGGCCCCCTCCTATTTCTCATCTACATGCTGCTCCTCGGTGACATCATCCAAAAACACAGCGTCAGTTTCCACATGCACACCGATGACACCCAGATCTACCTCACTATCACTTCTCTCGACCCCTCTAAATAGTCAGACTGCTTGTCCGACATCCAGTATTGGATGAGCAGAAATTTTCTCCAATTAAATATTGGGAAGACCTAAGCCATTGTCTTCGATTCCCGCCACAAACTCCGTTCCCTTGCCACCGATTCCAACGTTCTCCCTAGCATCTGTCTGAGGCTGAACCAGACTGTTTACAACCTTGGTGTCATAGTTGATCCTGAAATGAGCTTCCGACCACATATCCGCGCCATAACTATGACCGCCTATTTCCACCTCCGTAACATCGCCCATCTCCGCCCCGCCTCAGCTCATCTGCTGCTGAAACCCACATCCATGCCTTTGTTACCTCTAGACTTGACTATTCCAACGCACTCCTGGGTGGCCGCTCACATTCTACCCTACGTAAACTTGAGGTCATCCAAAGCTCGGCTGCTCGTGTCCTAACTCGCACCAAGTTCCGTTCACCCATCACCCCAGCGCTGCTGATCTGCACTGGCTCCCGGTAAAGCAACACCTCGATTTTAAAATTCTCATCCTTGTTTTCAAATCCATCCATGGCCTCGCCCCTTCCTATCTCTGTAATCTCCTCCAGCCCTACAACACCCCCACCCCGAGATATCTGCGCTCCTCTAATTCTGCCCTCTTCAGCATTCAGATTATAATCACTCAACCATTGGTGGGCGTGCCTTCAGCTGCCCAGGCCCCAAGCTCTGGAATTCCCTCCTTAAACCTCTCCCCGTCTCTACCTCTCTTTCCTCCTTTAAGACACTCCTTAAACCAAGTTTCTGGTCATCTGCCCTAATTTCTCTTTATGTGGCTCGGTATCAAATTTTTTGTCTTGTAACACTCCTGTGAAGTGCCTTGGGATTGTTTACTACGTTAAAGTTGCTATATAAATACAAGATGTTGATGTTGTTTATATCATTGCTAAGGTCACCCTGCAGAAATGGGGTCAATGTGTTTAAAATTTCACTTAACCATAGGACACAGAATATAAAATTACAATGACAATACTCGGCACAGCAGAAGAGAGAACAATATTAATAGTTTGCATACATGCTAACAAAATATAAAATTAAAAGTGTGACTAAAATTAAAAAAGCTTTTGGAGTCCCCAGTGCTAGAAATGGAAAATTATAGTTCACAAATTTATGCTCAAATGCCTATCTTTAAGTATAAGGGAATGATCTGTAGGACATCAGCCAAATAGATAGTTCAATGAAATAAAGCCATCGGACAGCAGGCATTAGTGCAAATTAAAAGCTCTGCAATATAATATCGCAGAAAGCCAAGCTACAGCCACCACCGAGGCTGGTTTCATGCTATTCCAAACTGAATGGTAACCAATAAAACCCGTAGGCAATTTACTTGCCAAATTCACAAAGTTTCTCCTCATCTCCCATCATCTCATCTAGAGGGGAGATGAGGAGAATTTCTTTCACTCAAGAGTTGTCGGGATTTGGAATTCTCTGGAAAAACTGATCCCATAAATAATTTTATGAAACAGGTACTTGAGGTTGAGAAACTTGCAGGGTTACGGACAAAAAACACAGGTGTGGGGGACTAAGCACGACTGCTCTTTCGAAGAGCCAGCACAGGCACAACAGGCCGAATGGCCTCCTTCTGTGCTGTAATTTTCTATGATTGTAAGATGGCCCGAGAAAACAAACCAAACCATTCATGAACCTTTCTATGGTTTCCAGCATAAATAAAAGGTAATGGAAGTAGCCACTGAACAAAAATATGAACTACACCAGTGATTCCACTGGACATAATTTCTTGTGGTGACATAAATCACACGCAATAGTGAGATAATATATAAAAAAGTTAAATTAGGAACAGCTCGTTCTAATGAGAGAGCAGTGTAAGTCACGACAACCTAGTAAATTCAAATTTGCGAGTCTGCAGTAAAACCCAAGCCGCACCTAGTTCACAAAATCAGGAGCTCAGCATTATCAACCCACTGTACAGCAGGTTTTATCATTTGTAACTTGCAATGGTTTACATTTACCACTATCCTCACTCAGTACATTACATGGGGTATTAAACCAGTTCAAAATAATGGTCCTTTGCTGAAACACAAGATCAGAGTGGGAGAATTTAAAATTATGGCTTGCTAATTTAATCAATTAAGTCCTCTCTTCATCATCTCCCACCCACATAGTCTGCAGAATCTTGCTTGCATCAGCAAATTAACCCTGAAGACCTTTAGGAATTCCAGTCACCTAGTTACAGAAGAATTTGTTTTTTTAACCTCTTCCAGTCTGTGATTTTTATACAACAAGGCTTCAACGATAGAGGCTCACAAAGGTCACAGGCCTGGTTAAATTTATTGGACTACCCCAGAATCTTCTTGAAAGTTCTGGATCCCAGACATCCTGCTCTTGATTTCTGTTTAGTGATGCGGAAATATATGGATGTAATTTGAGATCAGAACCAGTTTTGACTGGTATCGCTGTGAAAGGCCCGTTGACACGCACGGTCTAAGTTCACATACTTGGGAGGAGGTAATGCATTGTATGTACGGAATGTACTCCAGTAACAGTAAGGAGGGGAGAAGAGGAGGTAAAGTGCAAAGCACATGAACCCTCTCCCTAATGGGCATCTCCCATAGATGGCTTTTGGATCGATTCAGGTTTGTCTTGGGTTAAGGCTGATCCCAATGGATGTTAATATACTTCAAATAGGCTCGAGTGGAGTACTTCCCATTGTGGCAACAGGAGGAACAGCAGCTCTGAAAATGTGTCCATGGAATGAAGCTGTGAAAGATAGCATGTCTGTTCACAATGGCTTTTAAAAAAAATCCTTCTCTTGAGGACTCGTGGGGCTGTAGAGAGTAGTACTTAAACTGGGATTGAAACACATTGTTGTGACAGTGCGGAGACCTTAACCCTGCTTCTGCTGACATTAGAAGGCAAAACTGGAATGTATTGTAGGTAGAATTGATACCAAGGCTTAAAGGGTTATATTATGAGGACTAGTTGCATAAACTTGGCTTGTATTCCCTTGAGTTTAGAAGGTTGAGGGGTGATCGAATCAAGGTGCTTCAAATTATAAAATGATTTGCTGGGTTTAGACAAGAAATTATTTCCTCTGGTGGGGGAATCCAGAACAAGAGGACATGAATCAAATTAGACCTAGCCATTTAGGAGTGAAATCAGGAAACACCTTTTCACACAAAGGGTAGTGGAAATCTGGAACTCGCTCCCCCAAAAGGCTGTGGATGTTGGGCCAATTGACATTTTCAAGACTGAGATCAATAAATTTTTGTTAGGTAAGGGTATCAAGGGATATGGAGCAAAGGTGAGTAAACGGAGTTGAGGTACAGATCAGCCATAATCTAGCTGAATGTCAGAACAGGCTCAAGGGGCTGAATGGCCTCCTCCTGTCCCTATGTTACTACTGTTCTATTAAAGTTAGTTTCAAACACTGCAATTTTTACATTTTTTTTTTCACCACAAAGGCCAAATTAACATAAAAATCTGTTGACACAAAGATTTTCAATTGATAAGGCATGCAACTGGATGCAACCTGTGAACTAGCCTGGAAATTCCAATGCAGAACCTTACTACAGTGCCTTTCAAAGTGTGAAGGCAGCATGTGCCTGTGCGCACTTGTAATAGAATGATCTACAAATGGAAAGCGTCACCAGTATTTGTATTTTTTCCATAAAGAAACATTGAACGTGGCATAAAGATTAATCTTTATTATGTAAAAGTAACAGCTGTAAAAAAATAAAAATGCGACATGATTAGTTTGTGTAGTACACACTAAAAAATTATGTACGGCAATGTTTTCTTACTTTAAAAATTCTTAGTCTTGCCTATAGCATGCATTTCATGTTTCATCATAGGCTTACTTCTTGTGTCATTATTTGAGACACTTTTTTATGTCAACATGTAGAATAGAAAAATCCATCATTTTCAATTGCCAAAAACCCATTTCCTATCATGCTGTAATTGCAGGCCTCCCGACACTAGGTGACACTGTTGTGCCTCTCCAGTCCAGTCACCCATCTCCTCTTTCTTTGCCCACTATAGAAGCCGCTCACCCCACTGAGCAAACATTAGGCCTGGCCATGCCTGGACTTCTCCTGCCTCTCCTCCCGGCCCTGCGCCACTTTAGGCCCACTCCCACCTCCTTCCCCACTCCCATTTCTCCCTTATGCCATTATGCCTTCTGTCCACCATCACTGCCTCTTCTCAACTGTTCTTGGCTGCTTTAGACCCACCTGCTTCCCCGCAGTCTCGTCAGACCCTGTTCCACCTTCTCTCCCTGGCCCCACTCTCATTTCTCCTGCATGCTGCTTCCCTTGCACTGATGTGGACAAAAACAACAACATTGAAACATTTTGCATCTTTGCAAAGAAATGTGGCATTTTAATAATTTATGTTCGGTTTCGTTAGCAAATACTTAAGACTCAGTTTTACAGTCTGTACTCTGTTTCCTTGGAGGGTCAATTTTAAATATATGCCGTCTGGTGTAGAAATGATTTGAACAGGATTAGTTCATATAAATCCTCTAATTCCACAATGTTATACATTTTTGTTTAAGGATTGTCACATTCACAGATCAGAACTCAGACCAGTTGAAAGTACCACTGAATAAAGATCTGGGGAGGAAGAGGTCTGCTAGACGCCAGAGCAAACTTTTCAGAATCGTGTCCCCACTGCCATTTTGGTCCCACGTCTTTACTAATGTCACTCTTGAACAGAAAAGAAATTTGATTTATATAGTACCTTACCACATCTATCAAGATGTCCCAAAGCAATTCACATACAGTGAATTAAGAATTCTGATCAGAGTGAATAGGGAAAAAGAGTATTTAGCTCTAATATCGACAGATCGGCAGTTTAAGAGGTTAGGAGAAATTTCTTTACAGGGAGGATTGTTGGAGCATGGAATGCTTAACTACAGAGTTGAGCCAGGAACTACTACATCTTTTAAGGGAAAATTGGATAAATATGTGAAACAGAAACAGGGCTATGAGAAGCGAGCAGGGAGGTGGGAAGTGGGATGAATTTTGGATTTTGCTCCAACATAGAGACAGCACAGACACGATCGGCGGAATGGCCTCCTTCTGCGATATAAACTTCTACCTTTGCTATATTGGTGAACATGGCAGCCAATTTGCATTTAGCAACCATCAATGAGACAAATGGCCAGTAAATTTATATTTGGTGGTGTTTACTGAGGGAGGAATGAAGACACTGGGAGAATTTCTTGCTCTTCTTCGAATCAGGCCATGGGTTCTTTAATGTCTACCTGAACACATCCAAAGGACAGCCAGCTAGAAAAGGCGCAGGGATAACAATGCGGGATTAACCTGCGCCCATTCAAAATAATGAGTGGCTGTACGCTCAGCAGGGTACCCAAGTTTGTGCAAGGCTAGCACCAATTAAAGCTAGCCTGCACTTCTTAAAGGCAGTCTGCACCTCTTAAGGGGAGGTGCATTCTGCCTGCAGCAGGCGATTCAACTGGCTGAGCAGGAAAAAGTATTACTGAGGTCACAACAGGGGAGAAAGCATGCTCCAAGGTTCTCGGATGCAGCACTGGAGGCCTTGGTGCAGGAGGAGAGGGGTCCTGTTTCCACAGGGGGCCAGGAGGCCCTCTAGGCAAATGTGGAAAAGGCAATGGGAGCAGATAGCCATCGTGGTCAATGGCAGCCCCGAGGACCTGAATGTAGTGCAGGAAGAAGTTCAATGACCTCACACGCGTGGTCAAGGTCAGTGAATTCATCTTCAAATGCCATATCCCACCATCTGCACCACCAACCTCACACACTGCTCAACGCACCACACCCCCATTACTCACCTACTAACAGTCTCTACCAAATACGACTCATAAATCACATTCATAGCTTCACCTCGCCCTCACACTTAGCACTGCTGCAAGCCTCACACCCACATCTCACAGCTTGCGCAGTCAGCTATTCAACCTTGACGGGCATATCACCCAAACAGATTGTACCACACTCACTGACACACCTCCTTTCTCTTGCAGGACAAGGTGGCTCACATCTGGAGGCAGCAGGACCTAACCAACAGGGGACAGGCACGCCTGCATAACCTTACCCTGACGGAGGAGACGGTGCTGGCCATTATTGGGAGGGCCATCACTAAGCCCATGGCTAGCGACGGGGCTGAAACAGTACAAAATGACAGTATCCTCATACGTAATCCTTCTTCTCTCATCCCACTTCCCCCTCATCCCACAATCTCTTCTGATTTACAAGCTGCACATGGTGTAAATCTGCACATGGTGTAAGCACGCACGTCTTGCTTTCCCCACCTCCCCTCACCACAACCTTACCCTTGTGCCTTCCTCCTTTCAGATAGCCAAGAACTGCCACCTATCCAAGCACTGATAGAAGAGCAGGAAATTGAGGTCTGAACCAACGTTCCCGTTAATTTTTTTTGGGTGCGCTGCCCATTGAAAATACTGCACTGAGAGCGATTTTTTCCCATTGAAAAGCCGGCGAGCCGGCTGCGCGGGAGGTCCAGGGAGCTGCAACTTAAAGGGAACATTGGTCTGAACTATTAATCCAGAGAATGTGTGCTCAAATCCCAGTATGGCAATTTGAGAATTTGAATTCAGTTTAGAAATCTGGAAATAAAAAGCTGGTATCAATAAAAATGACCATGAAGCTGCAGGATTGTTGTAAAAGCCAAACTGGTTCACTAATGTCCTTTAGGGGAGGAAAACTGTCGTCCTTATCCAGTCTGGCCTAAATGTGACTCCAGTCCCACACCAATGTGGTTGACTCTTAACTGCCTCTGAAGTGGCCTAGCAAGCCCATCAGTTGTATCAAAAAACCATACCACCACCTTCTCAGCAATAAATGTCGGCCTTGCCGATGAGACACATATCTCGAGAATGATTTTTTTTTTTAAAAACACGAGGAATAAAAAAAAACATGGCCTGAAGTGAGGCTTGAATCCACAACATTCTGACAGAGGCAAGTGCGTGAGAACAGCCAAGTTTGACTTGCTCTTCAATTTTTCCTCCTACACTTGATGAGATCAGTACTGTGGTTCAACATCAACTATGGATAGCCCAGCTGACATTAGTTCAATTAACTATCATCCTGCCACTCTATAATAGCACATAAACATAATACACCGCCAGAATTAGAGTCCAACTTAGTTTTTAAATAAAATGCTTAATTTACACTTTATTTAAAAGTTTATAACTATGTACATTTCACAGATATCAGACGTAATCAGTTGGCATGATATGTGGGAGGGCGGGGGGGAAATATTTCCCATATTTCTACTGCCCGTGCTCCCAGCTCCCTCCATTTCTTTGATCCGACGTCAATCTGTGGTATATTTTCTAAACATAACACTGCTCGCTATGGTGGATCTTCTATTTACATTACCTCTGTATATTCTCAGCTGTTCTCGTGCAAAGCACATCATCCAAATTTTGTAAATTAATTCACTCAACCATCAAAACTCCCACCTACTGGTTCTGGGGTTTAGTACAATCTATGAGGCAAGTGAATTTAAATTAGAACAGTGCAAAGAGACAGATTCAAATCCCCGCTTGGCTCCTGCCCGTCTGCACAAGACAGCTCATGTCCAACTCCAAATCAGATGCCATGTTTAGTCCAAAGGCACGTGCGATGAGGGAGGAGATCAATGTAAATATATTCTTGTCGCATTAAAATGCACATCAGCAAATGTAGCAGAGGGAACTTAACAGTGCAACAGTAAAGTAATAGCTTTGTACCTTTCTGCCAGCAGCATGACAACCTGGCAGTCTTTAAACCTTCTGATCTATTCTGTAGATCATCAGTCTGTAACATGGGGGATCTGTCTATGTGACAGTAATACACCTGCAGTGTTGAGGTCTCCACCTACCTCCCCACAACGTTATCCAACTCGGAGAACTTTTCTAAAATTAAAATGTTTACAAACCAAGGAATTGTTGGAACTATTTTTGCATAGACCCACACCTCCATAATGACAAACCTAGGCATGTCTCTCTAGGTACATAATTATAAAGGACTTTGTCAAGCAGATTTCATATCTATATAACGTTTTGAATGTTCCTAGTTTTTCTGTTTACAAATCACCTCTATTGTATACATCCCTGTTTCATTCCCACTGAATCTGGGATTTATTTTTAGATTTCTAGGTTTACATATCTAAATACAGGTTTGCAACCATCATTGGGACACTGACTCAGTTTCACTCACATCCTCCTTCAAGATGTGGAGATGCCGGTGTTGGACTGGGGTGGACAAAAGTGAGAAGTCGCACAACACCAGGTTATAGTCCAACAGCTTTATTTGAAATCACAAGCTTTCGGAGCGCTGCTCCTTCGTCAGGTCACCTGACGAAGGAGCAGCGCTCCGAAAGCTTGTGATTTCAAATAAAGCTGTTGGACTATAACCTGGTGTTGTGCGACTTCTCACTTTTGTCCTCCTTCAAGGTTGATGTACCATGCTAAATGGCCCATTCACAGAGCTGCAGTAGCAACACACTTGTGGAGGATTTAAGAGTTCCATTCCACTGCTCTAAGGGACTCAAGATATCTGAGGTAAGTCACCACTGTAAGGTGTAAGGGAAATACAAAAGGACAAAATGAGGCTGTTACGTTTAACAGAACCATTTTCACTCAATGGTCCAACAGCAGTCAACGGCTTGACCTTGACGATCCATATGGTGCACACCTCTTGTAGAGGTGTGCACCCGAGAAGTTAATTATCCCATTTGCAGTAATCGGCTTACTGATTTACACTGTCTTGTGCTACGCTACTGAATGCTTAGAAATGGTAGGCATTACCAGTGGAACCAAGGACACACAGACTAAAGCAACTAATATATTTACTTGCAATAAATGATATCAAGCACAAAAATTAGCAAATACTAAAAGGATCAATTACCCTTTGTAAGAATAGCTTCAGAATGAGTACAAGAGACCTTGATAAATGTCAAAAGTTCTGTTTGTGAATACCAAATTTCACCTATTTTATCTTGTAGCAAATCTTCAGTACAAGCTTGTCCTAGCATTTGCTGAGAGCGACAGAGAGAGAGATTGATTAATTAAGATTCAACTACAGCTTCCATTGATGACATAAGCATGCTGGTCGTCAGCTGGTCTATCAGAGAGCATTTTGTTGCAGCAGCAAAGTCCATCGGGAAAGAAGCTAGCAGATCAGACCTGCAGAAGCGCAGTTCCTGTTGGCCAATCACAAAAGCTTATAGACAGCGGCTACGCAGCCTTTATGCCTGGCTGACAAAATAAATGTGATAAGGTGAGCAGTGCTGCTCTAACAGGAGGAAAAAAATGGGGAATTGTCTCCACCTACCCAAACACACACACCGATTCCTCGCAACAGCTACTTAACCCTGGTGGAATATACCAACTTAAGCTTTCAAATCAAATAGTCCACCCCAAAAATCCAATTTTCTGGATGGATCTTCAAAAAGAGCTTCTTTGTTGCCAAGTTCAGTTGTTACAGGAAAAACACTGCTCCATTGTCGGGTTTATTCTACCAATCCGCAGTAGACTTAATTGTCTTGAACGTCTAATCCCATGACGGCGTCTCTTACCAGGCGAAGCAATAGGTCAAAAGGGAAGGGCAGATTTACGTACTATCCCAATTCTAGATTGCCAACATGCTCAAAGTCAGACCCAAATTGGCTGAGCCTATATACAACTTCCTGAGTAAATTTGTCTGCAAAGCTGAAACGGTCTTCAACAATAGGTTTAGTTAACGCGTCTCATTAATTGTGGTTAAACATTGCCCTGTACAAAGCAGTGCAGCTGCAGCAAGCTCCATTTCATTGAGACAGAGTCTTTTGTGTTGGCAGTTGCTGTTAACAGTTGCATTCAAGGTCGCATCTTACACCAGCAGTAATCAATCATTTGCACAACATATTTAAACTCTGGGAACATGAAGGCCTCATGGCAGATTTGTATCCTTCACTTTTGAACCAGCCACAAATGTAATAGCTGTCATAAAACAGTAACGATTTAAAAAAATGCAAAATGGATTCACCCATTTCCAAATTGCTCAAACAAAATCCAAGACGATGAAGCTGGGGGTTGAAGAGGGGGAAACTTGAAGAATCTCCTTAAACAACTGATAGTTACACTTACCCATTTTTAGAGGAAAACATATGAGGAAACACATAAAATGGGACTAAAAGGCCATTTCTTGTGGGGGAAAAAATCCATTAATTAAACAGGTACTATAAGCTTTCCCATGAAGAAAATCAAAGGAATATATAACTTAGGTGCAAATACAATTACACTTCCCCACCCCATACACTAGCAATGAATAATCTGACCAATGTTTCAGTACTCGGCCAGAAGTGTGAGAGAGAAACACTCCAGTGCAATAAGAAAATAAAATCAAGTGACCGACAACTGTACATTCACATATTTGTACACAAGAACATTGACTTTTTGATTTAAATTTGTTTTAGATTCTGCCGGCTCTTATGGTAAGTGCTGACTCTCTGCAAACCTTCAAAAGAGAGCTGGACCAGTTCCTAGCTGAGATGGAGATCACGGCTTATAAAAAAGGCAGGTGAAATATCAGGCAATATAAGCATGGTCAATGTGGTCTCCGGGACTAGTTTTCGATCACCGAAAGGCGGTCAGAGAACTTTTCCAGATTTTTTCCCCCTAATTGGCCTCGGGGGGTGGTGGTTTAGTCTGGTTTTTTTTGCCTCTCCCAGGAGATTACATGGCAGCTGGTGGGTAGGGAGTGTCTAATCATGATGATTCACATCACGACCGTGTGGGGCAGGCTTGATGAACCAGATGATCGTTCCTGCCCGTCAATTTCATATGGTGGTATCCAAGTCTCTGGAGTGGGGCTTGAACTCATGACCTTGTGACTTAGAGGTAAGTGAGCTACCACTCAGCCAAGGTTTAAAAAAAAATACACTGAATGTTGCATGAGAACAGGATAGTCTCCAGCCATGATCATGCTTTCATGTGAATAGTCTGTCAACTCTCCTTCTCTGGACTAACTCAAAGAATGGGTGCTTGGGTCAGGTACACCCATGGAACCATATTCTGGTACGCGTCACAGAGCTAGGGGAACATTTAACAAACAACTTCTACATTGGATATTATACGATACATTTATCTGATTGTTCCAGTGAGCAGTTACTTTTCTCATTAAGGCCCTAGCTTTAGCTGGCAGGATTAAAATATCACCGCTATTTGTGGAACTTTCAAAAACTGATGTGAAAGTACAGATTGATCACTAGCAGTCTGTTTTTGACATGATTGGCATGCTAAAGCAATGGGGAACTGGTATCACAAATCGGCAGCACCACAGAAAACAGTATTCACAACTTGAGCCGGCAATCTCGCTCTCAACTGTACTACGCAAACCGTGTCCAACAAAGCACAAGACTATTAGCACTTGCTGAAAAATGGCCTGCTCCATATAGACAAATGATCCGAGCGCTGCACATTCTAACAAAGGGAGCAGTGAATTTACATAACTTTCGCTTGACTTAATGCTTACACAGATATAAAAAACACGCAGCTCGTGCTGCACCTGACCATTATTTCTGGAAATAGCTATGAATTTAGATTTAATGGTAGAAAAAAAATAAAGTCACTCAGCAATGGAAAATGTTTTTTGGCAGCTTCTATATAGTGTAAGACAACTGCCAAAGTCACCTCAGCTTCTAGATGAGAAATTAATCTGCAACATTTACGGATTCTTACGCTAGAGGTGCTAAAGATAATTCTCCAAACTTTGCATGTTGGTGCCTAATAAAGCATTGCCCATTCTGCAGACTGCGAGCAGTGTGTTAAATAGTTGAACAGCTTTAAATTTTAGGAAAACAAGGCTAAGTGAAAGCTTGAAGGGAACTAACCCCAAACAAAGAACTTTTACGTCATTCGAACAGTAGAGAGAGAAAGAAGCCAGGCACGCTATTTAGATAAACACAGAAAATTTATCCACAGTACTGACAAATTGTTTGAGGGCCTTAACATGCCACCGGTAGCATTATAAACCAGTGTATACAGAGCAGCCACTCCAACCTCTTTACCCAGGTAAGGTGGGGGGGGGGGGAAATGGGTTGTTAAGGTATTAAGACACGACTTAAAATATAACGTATATAGATCTGTAAATTTCAAAACTCATGACAAAATGCAAATTAAACAGAACACACTGGACAGGTAATAAAAGCTCCAGAAAATGTGAAAATAACTTCAGCTCACATCAACTGACCTTCACACAAGGTCAATAAAATAGTCAAAACTGAATTCTATTTAAACTGTGTATGTGTATTAGAAAACTATGTACTAAATAATTCAGTAGTGACATATTTATCTCATGTCTCTTTACAAAAAATTAAACCCAGTATGTTACATGGTCTGATGACAGCACTTTACTTAAAATATTCAAACAATTATTAAAATACTTTGTTTCTAGGCAAATCCCTTTTGTCAAATATCAGAGCAGCAAATTAGAAAATCTCCTACTTTGAACAGTCGAGGCACAGACGTTAATGGTGAATCTGTGCACTGCACATGGACATTCTCTTGCCTGGTGAAAGTACTGTGCACTGGTAGCTTTTCAAGGTTCAGTGGCAAAGTTTCAACATAATTACAATGACATCACTTCACAATCTCCTAGCAGCTGCCTCAGGCATAAAGGCTCGGTCATACATCATAAAACAGCCCTGTGACATCACAGACCAAAGAAGCACTTGCATTCATGTTCAGAATTAACATTTAGAACATAGTTGGCGTTCCTAATTTGAAATCCTGTTACCCAAAATTAAATCACGACCACTACGGCAAACCAACAAACAGTCTAAGATGAAGTACAAAAGATGACTGTATAAGTATACAAGACATTTGAAATTTCAAACAAGTACTTAATGCTGTACACTGACTGCACTGACTTGAGAGATGGTTTGATACCACTAAGGCAAAATGTAAATCAAAATGTACAAAGATAGAAACATGCGGCATTTGCGATCAAAATGGTACAGACCATATGTGCCTTACTTTCAGTCATCTTTTATTTTTTCACTCTGGTCCCTCACCTCACACTCACTCCTGCCTGATCCCAAGGCTGTGTGGTCTCTTGTCTACTTCTTTGACTCTCTTCTGCCCACCACCTATCCCACCCATACCTATACTCACATCATCTCTTGCCCTATATTACTGTCACCCCAATCAATCAAAAGTTTTCTTGCCTGCCCTTGATCTTTCTTTTTTCCCCCCTCCACTAAGCCAGCAGGGGTGCCCCCCATCTACCTCAGGCCTCCTCCCACCTCTTCCTCACAGTTCTCACACTGTCCTTTCTCCTACCCATCCCTTAATATAGAATACCAAGCCCAAACATTCAAGCACGTGTTGAATGTCTTACTTCAGCAGCATTAGGTCACTGGCTACACAATGGTATTTCCTGACTCGGAAAGCCTTAAATTAGACATGTTTTTCCAATGAGTGGAAATAGAAAAACAATTTCATAGTACAGCAGATAGTTCTTGCGTAAAAACCACTACGCAGTTTGTTACAGACTACAAAATAATACGTCAGCCAGATTAAAAACAAGAATTACTTACCCTTTTTGAATTTGTGTACTGGAAGTTTTTTCAGCTGATCTTTACGCAACCTGCTCCTTCTTGCCCTGTGTCTATCTTGAATAAACTTTGAAATCTAGAAAGTGAGTAAAACAGTGAGCAGATTTTGAAATATTGATTTATTCTAGAATATGTGTACTCCAAAAGAAAGATTATTAGAGTTAGATATAATACGCACAACTAGGGGGATCAAGGGGTATGGCGAGAAAGCAGGAATGGGGTACTGAGGTAGCATGTTCAGCCATGAACGCATTGAATGGCGGTGCAGGCTCGAAGGACCGAATGGTCTACTCCTGCACCTATTTTCTATGTTTCCTCTTGTTTAAGGGGAAATTATCCCAACTTGTCAATCAGTAAATCTCAAATGGCATCCACATTCAAAGACGATGACTTGCATTTATATAGCACCTTTCACGACCTCAGGACGTCCCAAAGTATCTTACAGCCAATTAGTATTTTTATAATGTAGAAACTGTGACAGCCAATTCGTGTCCAGCAAGCTCCCACAAATAGCAATGAAATAAATGAACGGTAATTTTTTTAAATTAATGTGGGTCGAGGGATAAATATTGACCAGGACTCCGGGAGAACTCCCCTGCTCCTCTTCAAATAGAGCCGTGGGATATTTTACATCCACCTGAGGGGGCAGACTGGGCCTTGGTTTAACATCTCATCCAAAGGACAGCACCTCCAAGAGTGCAGCACTCCCTCAGTACTGCACTGGAGTGTCAGCCTAGATTACGTGCTGAAGTCTCTGGAGTGGGACTTGAACCCACAAGCTTCTGACGGAGGCGAGAGTGCTGCCACTGGGCCACAGCTAACACTTACGCAGAATGGACACCAAAAACAAATTAAAAAAAGTTAAATCTATATACAGGAAACTTTCGTTTATCCGGCACCCAAATATCCGGAATTCTCGCTTAACCGGCAAAAATCATCCTCCGAAAACTCCTCTCAAATAACCGGCAATGTTACCGAGTCGCAGTCGAGTCTCCGCGAACGCCGAGTGCTCCGAAAAATCCTCTCAAATAACCGGCAATGTTGCCGATCCCGAGTCCGAGAACGCCGATTTAGTCAGTAGGGGTACTTTTCAAAAGTGCCACTACTCGGCCTCCTGGCGCTGTCGCAAGTCCGAAACATTGCAGTAGCAGGAGTAGATTCTCCTGTGCTGCTTGGAGTCTCTTTGTTAAAAATAGCCTCGGTAGATATAACTCTCTGTTATCCGGTACTTTCGATAAACCGGCACCACGCCGGTCCCGTCGATGCCGGATAAACGAAAGTTTCCTGTATTTCTATTTCTACTTCACTATGCTGTTTTTACACAGAAGAAACATCTCGTGTTAGTCCATGGTCAGGGTGACAGACTCCCATACAACATCCAAGACTACTGGATGACAGTAGGCATTCTCGCATTTTTCTGTGGATTTTTGTGCTCAAGGTGAAGGAGGTTAAGCTCTAGGGAATGAAACACTTTTTCTATTTAGTATTAAGTATCTGAAACAATCAATCCCCAGGCCAGACATATTGCAGCGAATGGGCGATTGCAGAAAAATGTTTTCCTATTCTTCCTCAACAGTATGAGTTAACCCTAAGTGGAGAGGACGAGCCACTCCTATGCCAGTGTACCGTTTCCATTTTCAATACCAGGCACACTCAAGGGCTCACACTTGAGGGGGTCAGTAAAACTGACAATTTAGTGCTAAATTAGGAGTAGGTGGGAAGAGAGATGGCAAGGCAGGAGGGTTTAGAAAGAGACTGCATAGACTTGATTTCTGAAGGTTCTCTCACTCACTGGTAGTGGGCAGAACACAGAGGGGGCACACAGTAGGCCAGAGTGGGAAGAGCAATAGACATGTGGTGGGACATGGGATTGGAGAAGATGCAGAGGTAGGGTGGCGCAAGATAATGGGGTGATTGAGGATGAGGATTTTAAAGTCAATGTGTAGGGAATCGTAACACAAAGGAAGTCGGTGAGGATGGGGCGACAGGCATACAAACAAGACTAGTACTGGATAGAATGCAAGCAGCAGAGCTTTGGATGAGTTGGATCATACGTAGGCTGGTGTGTGGGAAGCCATTAAGGAGAGCTTTTGAGAAATCAAGGAGTAATGGGTGTTTCAGTTAGTGGCGAAATATGGACATAGCCAATGTTAAGAGGTGGAAGCGAACAGTCTACTCGATTGACTGGACGCGAGGTCAAGTTCAGCTCAGGGAAAACAGGACACTAAAGTTATTCATTGTTGGGTTCAGCCTGATTGACAGATCTAAGAGTCTTAAATCTTCAGTGGGAGGCAAACAACCATAGACAAACCACCCCCACCCCCCAAAGATAATAAAACTGAAATTCTAATCAAACTTTACAGGAAGCCATAAAGGAATCTTATCAATGGTGGCTCAATGGTAGCACTCTCGCCTTGAGAGTTCGTCCCGCTCCAGCGACTTGAGCACAAAATCTAGGCTAACATTCCAGTGGCGTAATGAGGAAGTGCTGCAATGTTGGAGGTGTCGTCTTTCAGAAGAGACATTAAACAGAGGCCGCCATCTGTCCTCTCAGGTGGACGTAAAAGATCCCAAGGCACTAGTTCGAAGAGCAGGGGACTTCTCCAATATGTGTCCCTCACAAGTAGGAGTGTCCTGGCCAATATTTATCCCTCAACCAACATCACTAAAAAAAAAACACAGATTATCTGGTCATTACCTCATTGCTGTTTGTGGGAGCTTGCTGTGCACAAATTGACTGCTGCGATTCCTACATTACAACAGTGACTACACTTCAAAAGTACTTAATTGGCTGTAAAACTCTTTGGGACATCCAGAGGTCGTGAAAGGCACTATATAAATGCAAGTCTCTCTTCTTTTTATGCTAAGAGGACTTTAAGGAAATGGGAAATGGAGCAGTTAGTACTAAATGGCCAAATAAATCTAAATATTGTAACAGCTCTCAGTTACCATATTTTATGATACTAAAGTGGGTTAAGGCAGCCTGGGCACAGACATTAGTGTAGAACCCCTTCGCCCACCTGTGACATCGTGAAGCGGGACAATGGTTGTGGTTTTCTGCCGTGAGCTCTCCAGCCATGATTCTCCAGTCAATGGAAACGAATGGGGAGAATAGCACGAGCTGGCGAGTGCTCAAGCAGGAAAGCCCCAGCCAGTGACTTTCAGCAAGACTCGATCACAATACTACTGGAGCAGAACTTCACGACATGCAACAGAGAGAAATTCTGCACAAAATATCTGCTTCCGGGTTGCCTCGAATCAACAATTACAATTGTTGAGAACAAGGGGTGACAGAGTCACTAGTAAACACAAGATTTAGAATCAGGCAGTTCCAATTGTGTTCCAGTGAACACAATTTCCCTTTAAAAACTGAGTAAACATCATAAGATTGGAAATGACTTTACAGTTAACAATAAGTCCCATGTCATGTGGCTTTCTTTGGCTCAAAAGTACAATTATTCCTGTATTAGTTCCATGAAAAGATCAGTTCAACTATCATCGCCATCATTTTTGCACATGATTCCTCAAGAGAGCGCACTCACCAAGCCAGGAAATTCCACTACACAGCTTATGTATATTTTAGCTCTATTAAATTTTACATGTGATGCAATACCAACGCCCAACTATTCACTTTGGTCTGCCTGAGGAAATACTTAGTTACACTGACAAGAGCATCCAGTGACTAAGATGAAACTTGCACTAATGCATTCCATGGTACGAGGTAGGTCAAGTAGACTGCTATATTCTGAATATTTTGAAAGGGTTATCTACATGGGGGCAGCCTGATGGGATTGTGCGCCAAAGTACCGTGCCATGGAGTGAGAGAATGCAGGAATTCCCCCAGAAGAATTCCTGATCCTAGCCAGTCATTAGGGAGGTGTCAAGTGGAAGCTAAGGGAACAAAATTCAGAGGTTGAGTCACCTACGTCACTCAAGCACACCTCTTAGCTGCTGGTTATGGAGCAACATCCTCACTTGCCTGTCCTATGGGCCACATACTGGTGTGTGGAGACACCAGTGGGGAAAATGAACTTGGTTTAATACAAAAATTAGTTGACTCAATTTGTTTGTTGCCATCTTGGATATTAGTAAGATTTTCTTTTTTTAAATCAGGGATGCCATGTAATGACATTTTTGTAAAGAATATCATCTGGCTGGTGCATCAAAAGTTCTTCCAAGGGTCCTTTATGAGACAATTATTGATTCATACAGAAAATTTAAACTTTATTTCCAATTCCTTGATTTTAATAAAGCCCAAAGGTGAACATCCCTAAATAAAAATGTAAAACAAGTTGTAAAACATACTTGTTCTGATTATGCCATTAAGTGAGGTCTGCATGAAGCTCTAGTTAAAATTTGAAATATTAAGTCTAAAACAGAACAGCCTTCGCTAAATGTGGCTTTCTTTGATTAAATTCAAAATAATGTTTTTAACAATTGCATTAGGAAAAGAATTCGAGGAACAAGTAAATAAGTCTCAGTTCAGGATTTTGCATCATTTCAGTTGAGACGACAAACTCATTAAATGGTAAAACAGATCTCAGCCCCTCAAATTATGGAGCCAAAGTCAGAAGCTCCAATGAACACTTGGTACAGATTAAAAAAATTATCAGCTATGGTGACTTTGAATATCTTCAGAAATCTGCTAAAGTTAGTCAATTATATATGAAATAGTAGATACCTGGAAGTGATTAAATCTACCCAGAGATTCATACAACTTATACTGTATACAGATTAATAAATAAATGCACCATCTTAACCCCTTGATTGGGTTATTGCCTGGTAAACATATCCAGGTTTTCATTATTCTACCTGGGAATGATTACTGGGTAAGCAATCTAATCAAAAAGTGCAGATTTTTACTGGAGTAAATGGGTGCCAGAGAATGATTGCAAGGGTGTAATCTAATCAAGGGGTTCAGATCACATCAACAACCAAAAGAACAAAAACTGATCTATTTACAACAGTTATCTGATTCTTGAGATTAGGCTGGAGTCTTGGTTGCATCAATATTGGATCCTCTGGCTGAGAGCACCAAGAGAAATGAAATACCACTGTTCTTTTAGATGAGACATTGAGGCCCCAATTGCCTTCTCAGGTGGACATAGAATATCCCGTGGCACTTTTTGATGAATAGCAGGAGTTCACCCCGTGTCCCAGTTAACATTTATCCCTCAAATCAACACTACCAATAACAGATGATCTGGTTATTATCTCATTGCTGTTTGTGGGAGGAACCTTGCTGTGCACAAATAGGCTGCCGCGTTTCCTACATGACAACAGTGACTACACTTCAAAAGTAATTAATTTGTTGTAAAGTGTCCCGAGATTGTGAAAGGCGCTATATAAATGCAAGTCCTTTCTTTCCCACTCTGGAACCCAAGATCACGCCAAGTCAATGATGGAACATAAGCTTCTTTTTATTGATGGCTGTTAAGCACCCTAAGCATAAGGTCTTACTGAGTTCTCAGAGGTCAAAAGCCCACAGCACAAAACGTCACGCTAATTAATACTATTCTTTCAGCTCCATTCAAAAAGGCCCCGAGGACAGATGGTTTGCAAAATTAAACCATCATACTACACCTGTGGTGTATTAAGTGGCAGGTTGGGACTTATTTCACATTCTCAGTCTAACAGAGGAGCTCTATGTTGTATGGAAGAATCGCTACAACTGACAGCATGTTTAATGTGTCCTGGCCAATATTTATCCCTCAACCAACATAACAAAAACAGATTATCTGGTCATTATCATATTGCTGTTTGTGGGACCTTGCTGAGCGCAAATTGGCTGCCGTGTTTCCCACATTTCAACAGTGACTCCACTTCAAAAGTACTTCATTGACTGTAAAGCACTTTGAGATGTCCGGTGGTCGTGAAAGGCGCTATATAAATGCAAGTCTTTCTTTCTTTCTAATGCTGTTACTGGATGCAAAAAGGAAAAATGTTGAATATATATATTCAAGTTCCCAATAATGTCTTGGCAGATCACTAGAATCTCTTTTTAAAACTGCAAATACATTTACAAATAGGGAGTTTGATACCTGCTCAGAATAAGTAGATACGTGCTATGTTAACAGTTTTGCCACCAATATACTCACTGGGATCAGTTATTCCCTTGGTACAGGTAAGGCCATCAACAGGCAGCAATGCCAAGCAGGTACAGGTAATCTATTCATTACGGTACACATTCAAAACACAGCTCAAGCTCTGCAAACATCTTAATGTGATGGCATTTTCACAAAGCAATAATTATACATTTAAGTATAAATTAATACGTACCATAAAAACAGCAATCAGGATTAAACAGATTCCCACTATGATGAGGAATGGAATTAGATAGTACTCCAGTGGAAGGCTAAAATCAGGCAGTATCACTATATGGCCACTGTGAAGAAACACAATAACAAAGAATGTTTGCAGATAGTTACGATACCGCAACTGATGATGGCCATCAAAGCACAATTCCAGAAATGCTGCTAGAATACACATAACAACAATGATCATCATATTGGTTTACTGATTACATTGTTACATTAGCAGTGATGTAGGCAGCACAGGTTGACACACAACGGCTGCGCAAAAAAAAGGAAGCCCAGATTTTATGAACTGATATTTATGAACTGAGGCCATTGTGACCATTTGTCCTGATGCAACAAGGTAGTGAACATGTAGCAGTACCAAGTCTGATGTCACGGTGACGACACTGGAGCTAGACTATGATGTAATTGTGACAGCCCAGCACCTAAAACCTGCACGTGTAATTGTGATCAACCTTATGATTTGGGGATTTTTTTTTTTGTGTTTTGTTTTGAAAGCAATCATAGCTTCACTTAACTGGAAAAAAAATCCTTAAATTTGCCTCAACAAATTTCAGATCAGAATTCAAATTTTACTTTTTCTTTTAAAATACGAAAAAGTAACACCACAAAAAGTAT
This sequence comes from Squalus acanthias, assembly GCA_030390025.1. Taxonomy (NCBI): domain Eukaryota; kingdom Metazoa; phylum Chordata; class Chondrichthyes; order Squaliformes; family Squalidae; genus Squalus; species Squalus acanthias. The sequence continues at coordinate 15,789,951 of CM059429.1, forward strand.
TACAAACTAATGTGTAGTGACTTGGGCAATAGCTGAAATAGAAAACAAAGAAAAATGTATTTTAAACATCACTTGCCAGAGTGTTTCCAACAACAAATAAAGGAGCATAGCAAACTTGAGTAAATGAAAATCAGCTGGCTTCAGTCCTATTTTTAGTGATGTTGGCCAACATATTACTTGAACAAGGATTGCCAAATTGCTGAGCCAATGATTTCCAAATGTACCACTTTCTGATGAATTCTGCTCAACCTTGCAGGGTGTTGAAATGGTGGGATTTGTGCTGATGATTGGGCAGGAGAATCTTTTTAAATAACTGGCAAAATCCACTTATGTTTTTGCCATGATGCTGTTTAATGTCAGGCCATCCTGATTAAAATAGGATAGTTGAGAGGCATGAATTAATGCTATGTGAGTGACCAATTAGGAATCAGCTGTACTGTTCTATCTTGCGGCGCCACAATAAGAACACAATAGTAGTGCAAAAATAAAGTGGTATTTTTAACGTTTTAATTGTTCCAAAATTTGCTCATATTTGATTGCAGTTGTCTATATGTATTTATTCAACAACCAGACTCTTTAACGTTAGCTATTTTTGGAAAGTTTAGAACATCCAATCATACTTTATTAATGTCTACCAGAATTGTGCCAAATTCAGCTCAGTTGATGTTGGCTCAAAGTTTTACATTGAAGTTCAACTGGCCTTTTTAGAACAAAGAAAGCTTCTGACAATCATTTGGCCCCTTGATGCAAAGGCAGTCAGCTATCTATAGATTGCAATTTCTAGCACAGCCTCGCTATTTATCTTTTAAAAGCAAAAGAAAACAAGCCAGGAAATGGTTTAGTAATGCATATTTCAACAATGTGTTATTTATCATCATGTGGCTCATCTGAGAATCAGTGTTTTGCCAAAATAAAACGCAGACTACTCAATGCCGCTGTAGCTTTTCAAGCCCAGCTGACTCCAATTTCTGTTCCTCCAACAAGAGCAAAAGAAAAAAAAGTCTCAAATCTGGTCAGGAATCTCAGGTGTTGTCATGAATTTTTGTTTTTTCTCCCTTGCTTCAAATTTCATGGTAGCTGACATCAATGAACTAATGGATTTCTGCAATAAGTAGTTAATTCAGAAGCATTCATATTAGCTTGCCAACTTGTCATGCCATACAAATGTCAATCTTAAATTTAATTTAATTATGATAGTTTACTAACAAGTGACATTATGGTCCCATCTGCTTAACTGTATAATGTTTAATTGCTATTATTTAAAATAATGAAGGGTTTGGATAGAGTAAATAAAGAGAAACTGTTTCCAATGACTGAAGGGTAGATAATGATTGGCAAAAGAACCAGAGGTAAGATGAGGAAAAACTTTTTTATGCAACGAGTGGATAGGATTTGGAATGCACTGCCTGATAGGGCAATGGAAACAGATTCAATAGTAGTTTTCAAAAGGAAATTGGATAAACACTATAAGGAGAAACAAATTGCAGAGATATAGGGAAAGAGCGGGACTAACTGGATTGCTCCTCGAAATAGCCAGCACAGACTCGATGGGCCGAATGGCCTCCTTCTATGCTGTATGATTCTATTTCATACATAACTATAACCTACTGTTGGCTGAACTAGCTAGAGCAGTGGTAGGAGCCATACCACATGGCTTCAACATCCTTTAGATTAGCGAAGGTGGGTGGGGGGTTAATTTGCCAGTTTTCAGTTCCTGATCTCCATTCAACAACCCCTGCTGGAAATGGGTATGTATGGATGTCTGGCAAGAACAGGATCTGTCTTGGCTATCATGGGTGCAATCAGTCTGTAGCATCCTGTGGCCGTGCAATCCCCCTTCAATGAGGAGTGGGAAGGAGGGGGTGGGGAACACAACAAAATAAATAAAAAACATATTTACACGATTTAAAGAAAAAATAACATGCATTTGGGTTCAAATTACAACATTTCTGTACTGTAACTGCCCTTTCTGAAGTTGTAGCTAAGCCCAGGCACAGGGATTTCTCTTCTTCTTAGGCAGTCCCTCGGAACCGAGGATGACTTGCTTCCACATTAAAAATGAGTTCGCAGGTGACTGATGAGTCCAATGCGGGACCTACAGTCTCTGTCACAGGTGGGCCAGACGGTGGTTGAAGGGGCGGGTGGGTGGGGTGCTTGGGTTGACGTGCGCTCCTTGTGCTGCCTGCGCTTGGCTTCCGCTTGCTCCCGGCGAAGAGACTCGAGGTGTTCGGCGCCTTCCCGGATGCTTCTCCTCCACTTTGTGCGGTCTTGGGCCAGGGATTCCCATGTGTCGGTGGGGATGTTGCACTTTTTCCAAGGAGGCTTTGAGGGTGTCCTTGAAGCGTTTCCTCTGCCCACCTGGGGCTCTCTTGCCGTGCCGGAGCTCCGAGTAGAGCGCTTGTTTTGGGAGTCTCGTATCGGGCATGCGGATAATGTGACCCGTCCATCGGAGCTGATCGAACGTGGTCAAAGCTTCGATGCTGGGGATGTTGGCCTGAGCAAGAACACTGACGTTGGTGCGCCTATCCTGCCAATGGATTTGCAGGATCTTGCAGGGATTTAAAGATGGAACGACTCTTGCTGGGATTTCCTTTGCTCTTTGTCTGTGGGCCAGTGGATGGTGTGAATATATAATACTGGCTAAGGAGCAGAGGGAGCTAACTGCGATCTCTGAAGCCTTTAGATGTGATGTCATGCCATATATATGATAGAATTTTATATTGAGTTTTAAAGTGATTTAGTTAAATCCGAAACTAGGGTCTTAAATCTAAACAAAGCAAACTACGTAGGTATGAGGGGTGAATTGGCCAAGGTAGATTGGGAAACTACATTAAAAGGTATGACGGTAGACAAGCAATTTAAAGAATTAATACATAATTTACAACAAATATACATTCCTTTAAGGCACAAAAACCCCACAGGAAAAGTGGTCCAACTATGGCTAACAAGAGAAATTAAAGATAGTATTAGATCAAAGTAAGAGGCTTATAATGTTGCCAAAAAGAGTAGTAAGCCTGAGGATTGGGAGGATTTTAGAATTCAACAAAGGAGGACCAAGAAATCGATAAAAGAAACGGAAAATAGAATGAGAGTAAACTAGCGAGGGACATAAAAACAGACTGTAAAAGCTTAGAGAGCTTTATAAAAATGAAAAGATTAGCGAAAGTCAACATGGGTCCCTTACAGGCTGAGACAGGAGAAATTATAAGGAGACATTTCTTCACTCAGAGGGTGGTGAATCTTTAGAATTCTCTACCCCAGAGGGCTGTGGAGGCTCAGTCATTGAGTATATTTAAGACAGAGATCGATAGATTTTTGGATATTAAGGTAATCAAGGGATAGTGCAGGAAAGTAGAGTTGAGGTAGATCATCAGCTATGATCTTATTGAATGGTGGAGCAGGCTCAAGGGGCCGAATGGCCTACTTCTGCTCCTATTTCTTATGTTCTTATATGAAAATTCCTAGTACACAACTCAGAGTGAGCAGAGGCGCTACCCTCTTCCCATCCACCCTGGTGACAGAAATAATTCATATTGATCTCCAGCCTGTTGAGAAAGAGTTTGGGTTTTCTTCATAGCCACTCGCCTATTGCGAAAGGTCGCAGAAGAACATAAGAAATAGGAGCAGGAGTCGGCCATTTGGCCCTTCGAGCCTGCTCCACCATTCAATAAGATCATGGCTGATCTTCGACCTCAACTCCACCTTCCCGCACTATCCCCATATCCCTCGATTCCCTTAGTATCCAAAAATCTAATGATCTCTGTCTTGAATATTGTCTCAGTTGTATCTTGCTATGTCTTTCATGTGGTGCCTTCCTGGCTGACCTGATTGTTTCTCTGCCGAGGTGTGACGAAAGGCAGTCAGGAGGATTAAATGTAGTCGCCTGACATTGTACGCTACACATGCACTGTTCTCTGTCTATATATGCTTTGCCGATTCGTATTCCTTCACTTCACCTGACGAAGGGGCAGCCGCTCCGAAAGCTTGTGATTTCAAATAAAACTGTTGGACTATAACCTGGTGTTGTGCGACTTCTCACTTTTGTCCACCCCAGTCCAACACCGGCATCTCCGCATCTTGAATATACTCAACGACTGAGCATCCACAGCTCTCTGGGGTAGAGAATTCCAAAGATTCATAACCCTTTGAGTGAAGAAATTTCTCCTCATCTCAGGCCTAAATGGCCAACCCCTTATTCTGAGACTGAGACCCCTAGTTCTAGACACCCCAGGCATCTACCCTGTCACGCCCTTTAAGAATTTTATATGTTTCAATGAGATCACCTCTCATTGTTCTAAACTCTAGGGAATAAAGGCCTAATCAAGACCTAGTTAAGAAACAATAGAGCTGCCCTTACACCAATAGGTGTATTCTATAGGCCACCAACTAGTGGGAAGGGTATGGAGGAGCAAACTTGCAGGGAGATTACAGAGAGGTGCAAAAACTATAGAGTAGTGATAATGGGGGACTTCAATTATCCTAATTTAGACTGGGATAGTAATAGTGTAAAGGGCAGAGAGGGGGAAGAATTTCTGAAATGTGTTCAGGAGAACTTTCTTTATCAGTACGTTTCCGACCCAACGAGGATGGAGGCATTGCTGGATCTGGTTCTGGGGAATGAGGTGAGACAAGGGGAGCAAGTGTCAGTAGGGGAACATTTAGGGAACAGTGATCATAGTATCATAAGTTTTAGATTAGCTATGGAAAAGGACAAGGAGCAATCTAGAGTAAAAATACTTAATTGGAGGAGGGCCAATTTCAGTGGGTTGAGAATGGATCTGGCCTGGGTAAATTGGAATCAAAGATTAGCAGGCAAAACTGTAATCGAACAAAGGGCTGCCTTTAAAGAGGAGATGGTTCGGGTACAGTCAAGGTACATTCCCACGAGGGGGAAAGGTTGGGTAACCAAAGCCAGAGCTCACTAGATGACGAAAGCAATTCTGGGCACCGCACTTTAGGAAGGATGTGAATGCCTTAGAGAGGGTGCAGAAAAGATTTACCAGAATGATTCCAAGGATGAGGGACTTTAGTCTATCCACATAACTGGAGAAACTGGGGTTGTTCTCCTGAGAGCAGAGAAGGTTGAGAGGAGATTTGATAGGGGTGTTCAAAATCATGAGGGGTCGAGACAGAGAGAAACTGTTCCCATTGGCGGAAGGGTCGAGAACGAGAGGACACAGATTTACGATGATTGGTAGAAGAACCAAAGGCGACAAGACGAAAAACTTTTTTACACAGCGAGTGGTTACGATCTGGAATGCACTGTCCGAGAGGGTGGTGGAGGCAGATTCAATCGTGGCTTTCAAAAGGGAATTGGATAAGTACCTGAAGGAAAAAAATTTGCAGGGCTACAGGGAAAGGGCAGGGGAGTGGGACTAGCTGAAGTGCTCTTGCAGAGAGCTGGCACGGGCTTGACTGGCCGAATGGCCTCCTTCTGTGCTGTAACCATTCTATGATTCTAGTCTACTCAATCTCTCCTCATAGGACAATCCCCTCATCCCAGGAATCAGTCTAGTGAACCTTCGTTGTACTCCCTTTAATCTGAGGTGTGATAAGCTGGCTTGAAATAAATGTTTGATGCCACCTCTCTGTTCTCCCCCCTTGCCTCTCATGAACTAGCTGCTTCCTGTTCATTTAGAAAAAAAATTGGTTTTCTATATAATCGAAATAAGTTTGAGATACATAACCTCCTTTCAGTCTTAACATATGGTATGAAAAAATATTACTGTTTGCTGTATTTCAATTCTTTTTCATCAATTGACTTCAGGACACTTGGCATGTGATTATAGATGTTACTTCGCCACTAGTTTGAAGACAGTTAAAAAGAGTAAAAATAAGTTTGAACTCTTTATAAAAAATTAAAAAAAATTTAACCAAATACTTCTATATAAATAGATTAAAAGCCAGAGAGTAACTGTCTACACACAGTAAATTGCTGGTTTCGTGGCCAACAGAACTTTTCACTTACACTCGTTATGGGTTGTGCAGTCAATTCATTTTGTGAACATCCAGTCCCTGATATGTGTCTACTATATACACATACATCATATGCACCAATTCTTCAGCTGCATAACACTTCACCTTTCAACGTGATTATCTTCTCAGGGTTTGGTCACTTTATCTAACAAAGACTGCTGAAAGGGCCACGATTTCTCAGACCAGGCAGGGAATCCATCACTTTGCAAGGTAACAATATAACAGCAAATGAAAACCAAGTACTGCACTATTTCAGTGCTTCAATCTATTATTTCCAAACTAATCTAAAGTGATAGTGTACCTAAAATAAATTTAATGTTTACAACTTTAGGGTGAAATGTGGAATTCATCCACATTCATTATAGAATCATAGAATCTTACAGCACAGAAGGAGGTCATTCGGTTTGTCATACCTGTGTCGGCTCTTTGAAAGAGCTGTCCAATTTAGTCCCACTCCCCAGCTTTTTCACCATACTCCTGCAAATGAGTTCTCTTCAAGTACATGTCCAATTGCCTTTTAAAATTTCCTATGGAATCTGATTTCACCACCCCAAGGCAAATGGTATGTTGGCCTTCATAGCGAGAGGATTCGAGTACAGGAGCAAGGATGTCTTGCTGCAGTTGTACAAGGCCTTGGTGAGACCACACCTTGAGTATTGTGTGCAGTTTTGGTCGCCTTATCTGAGGAAGGATGTTCTTGCCATGGAGGGAGTGTAGCGAAGATTCACCAGACTGATACCTGGGATGGCAGGAATGACGTATGAAGAGAGATTGGGTTGATTAGGCTTATATTTGCTAGAGTTTAGAAGAATGAGAGGGGATCTCATTGAAACTTATAAAATTCTAACAGGACTAGACAGACTAGATGCAGGAAGGCTGTTGCCGATGGTGGGGGAGTCCAGAACCAGGGGTCACAGTCTAAGGATAAGGGGTAAGCCATTTAGGACTGAGATGAGGAGGAATTTCTTCACCCAGAGAGTGGTGAACCTGTGGAATTCTCTACCACAGAAGGCAGTTGAGGCCAATTCATTAAATATATTCAAGAAGGAGTTAGATATATTTCTTAAGGCTAAAGGGATCAAGGGATATGGGGAGAAAGCAGAGACAGTGTACTGAATTTGGATGATCAGCCATGATCGTATTGAATGGCGGAGCAGGCTCGAGGGGCCGAATGGCCTACTCCTGCTCCTATCTTCTATGTTTCTATGTTTCATGTAGTGCATTCTAGATCTTAACAACCCTCTCTGAAGAAATTTCCCCTCGAGTACTTTTGTCAATTATTTTAAATCTATGATCTCTGGTTACTGACCTACTTGCCAAAGGAAATACTTTCTCTCTACTTGCTCTATCAAAACCCCTTACAATTTTGAATACCTCTAGTAGGTCGCCCCTGTGCTGTAAGGAGAACAATCCAAGATTCTCCAATCTCTCCACATAACTGAACTCCCTCATCCCTGCTATCATCCTGGTAAACCTCCTCTATACCCTCTCCAGGGCCTTGACATCCTTCCTAAAGTGTGATGCCCAGAATTCTAAACAATACGCCAGCTGAGGTCGAACCAGAGATTTGTAAAGGTTTAGCATGACTTCCTTGTTTTTGTATTCAATACCCCTATTTATAAAGCCCAGGATCCCATATGCTTTATTAACTGCTTTGTTAACCTGTCCTGTCACCTGCAAAGATTTGTGCACAAGCACCCCAGATCTCGCTCTTCTTGCACCCCCTTTAAAATTGTACCATTTAGCATGTATAGTCTCTTCTCATTCTTCCTACCAAAATACATCACCTCACACTTTTTTGCGTTGAATTTCATCTGTCATGTGTCCACCCATTCCACCAGCCTGTTTATGTCCTCTTGAAGTCGATTACCATCTTCTTCAGTGTTTACTACACTTGCAAGTTTTGTGTCATCTGAAAATTTCAAAATTGTGCCCTGTACCCACAAGTCCAAGTCATTAATGTAAATCAAAAACAACAGTGGTCCTAGTACTGAATCTTGGGGAACTCCACTGCATGCCTCCCTCTAAGTATCCCATACGCTTTCTGAACCACTATCAACTTGCCCTCCCACCTTCAAAGGTTTGTGAATATGCACCCCCCAGGTCCCTCTGCTCTTGCACCCCCCTCAAAATAGTACCATTTAGATTATACTGCCTCTCCATTTTGGTTCTCCCAAAGTGCACCACTTCACGCATTAAATTGCATCTGCCATGTGTCTGCCCATTTCACCAATTTGTCTATGTCCTCCTGAAGTTTGCTACAATCATGCTCACTATTTACTACATTGCCAAGTTTTGTATCTTCTGCAAACTTCAAAATTGCACTCCCTATACCAAAGTCCAATTAATTTATATATAAGAAAAGCAATGGTCCCAATACCGACCCCTGGGGGACCCCACTGCATAAGTCTCTCCAGTCAGACAAACATTTGTTCACCACTACTCTCTGCCTCCTATCCCTCAGCCAATTACGTACCCAAGTTTCCACTGTCCCTTTAATACCGTATGCTTCTATTTTCCGAATAAGTCTGTTACGAGGTACTTTATCAAATGCCTTTTGAAAGTCCATATATACATCTACTGCACTACCTTCATCAACCCTCTCGGCTACTTCATTGAAGAACTCAATTAGGTTAGACAGACACGATCTGCCATTAACAAATCCGTGCTGGCTGTCCCTTATTAACCGATGCTTCTCCAAGGGAGAATTAATTTTGTCCTTGACAATGGTCTCTAGTAGGTTTCCCCCCACTGACATTAGACTGATTGGCCTGTCCTTTTTTGAACAGGAGTGTAACATTTGCAATCCTCCAGTCCTTTGGTACTACTCCAATATCCAAGGAGGACTGAAAGATTGTCGTCAGAGCTTCTGCTATCTCCATCCTAGCTTCTCTCAGCAACCTAGGATGCATCCCATCTGGACCGGGTGACTTGCTCACTGAGTTTTAATGGGGATTGTGCAACTTATCTAAAAATCTTTGATCGAACTTCATGCAATTTATGAAGAGATTACTAAATATTCAGAATATAAATGCACATGCTATCATTAGAAAATATTCAGAGACAAATTACTATGAAAGCTTCCAAACTGGAAATTGAAAATGTGAGGGATACTCACCAAAATTCCCCTGTGAAATATGTGTACTTGGCAGATTATGCAAATAATTCAAAAAGTAGTTTAAATGTCACAGGAACAAAATCCAATCAGCTATAAAACAGTACTATACAGTTCAAAGTTAAAACAGGAGTCTTCGGGAGTGAGCCAATATTTGCAGTGGGTCCCTCACACACAAGTTTGAAAACTGTGGCATTATAAAGGGCAGAAGACTGGCAGAGCTCCAAAGTACTATGCTGTGGAATCATACAATGGGTGTCCACATGCATGATTTTCCCAGACACAGTTAACAGCTATGGGGAGTGCAAAATGACAAGGGTCAGATGAGGGAGAATCATCCTGCTTCACTGCCATATATTTCTTCATAGCTTGCGGCAAAGTGTCATTGGCAGAGAGCTAGTATAAAGTTTGTTTACCTTCTTAGATGGAGGTGGTAGGTGTTATGGGAGATCTAAACAGAAAGAGGACAACAAATATAAAGGGGAACATCTGGCCTATCCCCAACTCTTCTTCCATCAAGAGGCGGCCCTGGCAACCCTCGGTATTTAATGTTAACACAATGTTCAGAAGTCCAAGACCCTCAAAGTATGTATCTGCAACTATCATGTAACGTAGCCAGTATTTGGCATAATCCAATAAAAAGCTTAAAAGAATGAGGGGAGAAATGTATTAGTTAAGAAAGAATGTAAGTGTTGGACAAGTATTTTCAGTGTAAAGCACTCACCAAAAGAACAAAAGTAACAAGCCTTTTGGCTTGCTAGGAGAAACCGGACTTCCCTTCTTTACTGCGCCACAGAGAACAAACATCTCTAACCTTCAATTCGCCTGAAACAGCTTAGCTGATGTCAATGAGTGCCTTCACAGAGCCAGAGGCCATCAGCATTCTTTTTCATCCCGGAATCATAGAATTTTGCAGCACAGAAGAAGGAGGCCATACGACCGATCGTGCTGTGCTGGCTCTTTAAAAGAGTTCTCCAATTAGTCCCACTCCCCTGCTTTTTCCCCATAGTCCTGCAATTTTCTCCCCTTTAGGCATTTATCCAATTCCCTTTTGAAAGTTACTAGTGAATCTGCTTCCAGTACCCTTTTCAGGCAGTGCATTTCAGATCATAACTTGTTGCATAAAAAATAATTCTCATCTCTTTTGACAATTACTTTAAATGTCCTCTGGTTACCAATCCTTCGGTCAGTGGAAACAGTTTCTCCTTATTTACTCTTACCAAAATCCTTGGCACCAAACTGGGAGGCATCAGCAACTTTAAAACTTAGTAATAGACAAGTGTACTGCAGTACTTAGCAGTGAATTTTGTTAGCTCTTTTTTGAGAGGGGAGAGGAAAAGAGAGGAAGGGTTTTTAAAATCACTGTTTCAAATACATATACTGACCAACTAATGCCTAACTGAACAAAAGACCTTTCATTATTTTGCAACTGTGATAGTATCAACTGTCTTCAGATCTGGATGACTAACTCAAACAGCTGTTCACCACTGTACAACATTATTAGCTGACAAACCAGTCTAAGCAATTTGTAAAAAAAAGTATAATTTATTTTAGTTGAATTATTCCCTGGTAACTAACAGTTACTTGACTAGGTTACTGCGATTACACTGCCATCAGCGTCCATATTGAGCACTGTGCAGGTATTAAATGATAAAGCCACTCTTATGAAGTAAATGATACAAGTACAGTATCAAAAAACCTAGCATGCAGCAATTACACTGTACACTCATTTTGGATGACAGTTATAAAGTGGTCTAACTTTACCCTCAGTTTATGATATTACTTGACCGGTACCTATTCTTTAATTAAATACTCATATTGGTACAAGGAAGTGGTAAGGTTTGGGGGGAGGAGTTACTGTTTTAAAAAAAAGTGATAATATCTACACCTGGAAGGAGATAGTCTTCTCTTGTTTCAGTTTCATATTTACCATCTCAGTCATTCACCACTTTGGGTCTTTGCACCAGATGTTCTGATGTACTTTATTTGGGCAGTTCCATTTATTTATACAGTGGCTGACACAGGCCACGACTGGAGTACTGCTCATTGAGTTGCTCTGGAAACCATTAAGCATTCAAAATGGCACAACTTCATGGGAGGGGAAACTAAAGCGAAATGTCTTCTCCAGATACCTTGAACTTTTCTGTTCCATTAATTGCACGTGGGAGAGCACAGAAAATATTTCCCATTGCTTTTCCTACATCTTTAGCAGCGACACTGCCAAGATACAGAACGCATTAATCCATATCCTGCATCAAATACTGCAGCTTGAGTAATCAGTAAAATTGCATCTCCTTGTGAGACCTCTATTTTGTTCCTATGTTGTACAAAAACAATTTGCTGTAATTGGAAAAGGATGTATTACAATTCCTCGGTAGATTGCATTTTAGAAAAAGGTTCACTCTCCACCGAGGTTAATCATTGGGGTGGATAATCCCACTTGTTCAACATTTTTTTTGTGGGCTCCTTCTTCCCCCAACCAAAAATTTTTTTGCAGGTGCTCAATAGGTGTAGAGAACCGCTGAACTTTACAGCACAGAATGAGGTCATTTGGCCTATCGCACCTAGTTCTATGAAAAAGCTATTCACTTAGCCCATTCCTCTGCCCTTTCCCCATACATTTTTCTTTTTTCAAATATTCATCCACTTGCCTCTTAAAATCAATTATGGTTTCTGGTTGCACCACCGTTTCTGGTCAGGTATTTCATGTCTCAACAACTACGTGTTAAAAACACTTCTCCGAACTGCTCCTTTTTTTCTTTTGCCGATGATCTTAAATTTATGCCCTCTAGTGACTGAATAACCAATCAGTGGAAATGGTTTTTTCCTATTTACCCTTATCAAAACCTCTCAGAATTTTGAACACCTTAGCCCTCTCTGTTCTCATGAAAAGTGTTGAGTTTCGCTAGTCTCTCTTATTAACTAAAACCTCTTTTCCAAACGTATCTTAGTGAATCTTTTCAGTACCCTCTTCACAGCCTTGACATCCTTTCCTAAGGTCGGGCCTCGAAACTGGACATAATATTCTAGTTGTGGTCTAATCGATGATTTGTACAGTATAAAAATTTGCATAGTATATATTTTGAAAAATCCATTGTTAATCAATTTGCAGCATATTGCCAAAAGATAGTAATTGGATAGAAAGTAAGGGTAGCATTATAAATAAAATGCAAGGTTCTATTTTAGGACTCAAGTCTCATTGCTCTGCCTCCCCACCCCACCCCATAAGAACGAACGGTTTAACGGATTTGACCCATAATGCAGGATACCATCAAGGTTGAAACGAGTATGGGTGGAATAAAAAGGCCGTAATTAGATGAGGCCAAGTTTAAAAGCGTACAGATTGTAGTTATGAGGCCCTCTGAAAGAATGAGTTAGCGCAGGAGACAGAGCAATGAGCCTTTATTCCTTTATGGTGAGGATGCAGAGAGGAGGACCACTAGGCAGGCGTATTTGAAACTTGGAAAAAATAAGAGGAATGTTCAGAGGAATACTGCCGACAGCACAGAAACAAGAAACATTGCAATGGAGAGAGACACAACTTCATTCAATAACTCTTTTCAAAAAGGTATAAAATTAGCTATTTGGAATGTGAAAAAAATGTTGTTAGCAAGTTAGTTTGGGGCCTTAGTTTAAAATCACTGATTAAATTATGAAAGAACTGAGCAAAAAATTAATATACAGCACACTACTTACCCTCTTAAATAGCTAAATTCTTCCAGAAGATATTTAGCCGATGCTTCCCCAATAAACACAGATGGAATGGTGATTTGTTTAAAAATATCAACTGTAAAAGAGAATGACATTGTGTGAAATTCAGCATTAGAAGCAAATATACTGCTGCATAAATTAGTATAAATTAAGAACTTCAAACCTTTAGAGAGGTCTCTTCAGGACTCCCTCCTATCAACTCTCACTATGAGACAGCACTGCAGCTCTGGAATGTTGGGGGACATGACAAACACCCCTCAAATGGGAGGGAAGTACCTTCTACTGGTGTTATACAAGTTTTATAACACATCCTAGAAATCCACCACACTGAAATTTTAACAAATCAATTCATTTCTGTAACAAAATCTACAAGAGTACAAATTAACTTTGGTAAATGCATAAATGTTCTGAATACCAGCTCCTAATACAAATCTAAAACCTGTGGGAGATCATGAACTTCCTCCTCTCTCCTCCAAACAAAGCTAGTTTGTTTGATTTTAGTCTAATATACGGGAGTGGTGCAAGAGTTGTTTAACAAGACATTCCCTTCTCCCAGGAATTCTATGCTTAAGGCTCACCATAAGTTACAGAATTCAACATGATTCAAAGTCTAGATTTATTTTTTCAAAAAGTTGCATTGATGATACACAATATCATTTTAACTATATTTAAAAATCTATAGGCTGATAGCTGAACTATTGTGCCAGAATCGTTACACTTGATACCTCGACGTAATTCAGTTGTAGAACTGTTTTACAGAATACACACCTTCAGAGTCACAAGATGGTGGCTCACCTCGTGACAAACTCCAATGGTCTATCCATTTTGATTTCTTAACTTATGATTGGAGTGGACATAAAATAACCTCATGGCACTTTTTCCAAAAAGCAAGGAATTCTCCCTCATCATGACCAACATTCATCTCCCAACCAAAATAGATTAGCTGGCCATTCATCTCTGTTATTTGTGGGACTTCACTGCACACGTTGGCTGCTGCATTCGCCTGCACTTCCAAAGTTGGCTGTGAAGTGCTTTGGTATGTCCTGAGGGCAACATGAAAGGTGCTATGTAAATACAAGTTAGTTATTTCTTTGAGTTGTTGCCTTGGAGGGAAATCTGACATAAAAGTGTAGAAGTACTGTATAAGAGTATGAGGTATAACAAAATTTATGATGTGGAGATGCCGGTGTTGGACTGGGGTGGACAAATGTGAGAAGTCGCACAACACCAGGTTATAGTCCAACAGTTTTATTTGAAATCACAAGCTTTCGGAGTGCTGCTCCTTCGTCAGGTGACGAAGGAGCAGCGCTCCGAAAGCTTGTGATTTCAAATAAAGCTGTTGGACGATAACCTGGTGTTGTGCGACTTCTCAAAATTTATGATGGCAGCCATGTCAGGACATGGAAGGAAGTCAAGGGATTCCTCAGGAACATATGTGGTTGAAAGGAAATGCTTCAAAAATACAGTGCTGGAAAATTATAAATACCGTAAATATTTTGTATAGGATACACGTGCTTAAGTTGGAAAGTAGTCTTCTATTTACACAGATTTCTTAACTTTTTATTTCATTGGATTTTTTTTTAAAAAGTAGAATAAACAGGATGTCACCTGGTGACTTTCAGTCATTGTCAGATGAGGTTCAGAGCTCATGTTAGTACTGTTGTGTCTGCTGTGGAGCAAGGCCCTTGAGTAGAGAAATTGCATGGTGGACGTACTTGGGAGGGGGCTGAAGGAGGCAGGCCAAACAAAGGCTTTGAGACATATAAAAATGCTGCATAAGGGATCTGAGCAACAGAGGGCTATTAGTGCTTGATGGGATTGGAGGCTGAAAGTTGAGGAGGAGTATGACATGCCCTGGGAAGTAAGTCACTCAAAGGGATACAGTAGTAGAGGAAGGCTGCAAGAACGCAGCCCACAGTTTAAAAAAAAATCACTCAGTTACAATAGCTACTGACGTCACAGAAGCTTAACCACTGTTGGTGGTTAATGAAGTTACTACTTTAATAAGCTATTTCACACATTTGTGTTATCAATAGAATGTGTCAAAGGAAAGCTGCGAAATATTTATTTATATTTCACTGGCGAGAATGATCTCATGACTATGATATATATACACACACATATATATATATACACACACATATATACACTGAGTGTCGGTTGGAGAATTAGTGCTACAACGCGTCGCCTTACTTCCAACCTGCACTCCCAGAGAGCTCAGGATCATGGAATTACTCCTACTGGTCCAGTGGCAGGCAAAATATGGCCTGTCAACGGATTCAATCTGGCCCGCCAAGGCCTGGCTTCGCTGTCGAACGTCCGCCGCACCTGACCCCTAGCCTGACTCCACCCCAGGTAACGTCAAGAGGCGGGTCATTGTCTCCGAGGCAGTAGGGGTGTCATAACCAAAAAACAGAGGCAGGCAAATCGAATTGGCTGTTCGCTGCATCAATGTGTCGTTATCACACCCAAAACCTCAGTTTCTGCTCCGTCACTGCAACGTGAAAGGTTGTGGGTTTGTGGGTTCAGTTTCCATAAACCTGTGCAAACTTTCTAGTTAAATACGCGATAACATAAATACTTTAAATATATAAAATAACGCCATTGGCAGCATGACTCAGAATTGACACAATCGAATCGACTGGAAGACTGCTTACTTAGAACTTTTTTTTTAAAACTTGCAGCGAGTTTTTAGTCTCAACTCGTCTCTGAAGGAATTTTAGCGACGAACTCAAAATTAGTCCTGGGCTTGATTTCATTCCAGTGAGTTATAAAATACTATTTTTGTTTATTGGTGCAATTGGGTGCAAGGTGTTGTCTGAATTACGCGGGGGTACCGCCAGTCTCCCGGTGTAACTCTGGCACAGACCCAGTTATGTCGGGTCCCTGCCATTTCTGGGAGTTTTCTCAGAGTGGTGGAGCTTCTAGCCCAGTGGTGGACAAAATACGGCCCGCCCGTTCATTCTATCCGGCTCGTTGGATGGGACAGAAATAGAACGCAAGCCGGCGCTCGAGCTGCACATTAGTCTGAGTCGAGTCATGGCTGCTCATCTCGATGGCTCTTTTACCGAAAAAGATACCGGCGCTGCATCTTTCCTCTCCCTGCACCCAGAGTACGACAGCTGGGGGGGGTTCACATCAGTGTCTTAGGACACGGGAGTGGATCCTGGAGCAAAAGGACTCCAGGTAATGGCACGCGATTGTAGTTCAGGCCTTGCGAAGCCTTGGGCTCCCATATTCAGCACACTGAAAAGAGAACACCTCCCACATCACCGCAGACTCGAGCCACTCTGCCAAACAGCCACGTAGACTTTCAGTACAACATATAATCGATCCATCAATAATTTCATTCATTTAGTAACGGAAGATTTTGCTATTTTACACTACATTTTGTGTATTTAAGATAGTATCAGACTACTATCTGAAATAATGTTTATAAATTATTGGGAGAATTTATGTTTATAAATTATTGGGAGGCTAGAAGCAGGAGTCATGATTAACACTATGAGTTGGCCGGTTTCAAATTGACCAAATTAACACTTAGCTCTCACCAACGTATGTGATCCCTTTAAATTTGCTGCGTGGTATCTGTCAGCCGCAGGAGCTGGTGAGCT
Organism: Squalus acanthias; assembly: GCA_030390025.1. Classification (NCBI taxonomy): domain Eukaryota; kingdom Metazoa; phylum Chordata; class Chondrichthyes; order Squaliformes; family Squalidae; genus Squalus; species Squalus acanthias. The sequence continues at coordinate 15,806,367 of CM059429.1, forward strand.
CGCGATTGGTGTGCGGTCGCGCACCTTAGGCGGAACATTGGTGTGCGGCCCTCAACAGCTCACCAGAACTTGTTAAATGGCCCTCCAGCCAGACTAGTCCATACATCTATCCATCATATATTTTCAATTTGTTTTTAAAAACAAAAAGTTCCCAGTTAAATTATTTCGGTGATCAAAATGATTTGCCATTACCACACCCCCATAATGGTCGGGAAAACTTGTTTCTCACTTATCAAACACGTCATGTGATGACATTTTCCCTTCTCAAAGCAATTATAATTCCCTTTAAAGGCACAAGATATGTTGCCAGCAAGCCAAAAATGTAGGTTTACTCCAGTGGTCTTTTAAACATTAGAACATGCAAATACATTTTTGCTAGTAAATATGCCAGGATTTAATGGGATAGGTTCATTATTTAAAGCTGGCTAGGAGTGTGAGACAAAGTGATAACACCAAAGGGTTTAAATTACTTCATAAATCACAGTTGTTCAAACTTAAGTGCATTACACATTGTAAGACATCTGCAACCAGGTGCGTGTTTTATTTTTAAAAAAAATCAGTTTTGGAGGTTACAAATGCTTCAGTGCACAAACATAATCGCCTGATATGAGAGCACCATACAGATCAAGAATGTTCCAGGTTTAAATTCCTGGTCTGTGTGGAATTATCTAATCTTAGTTGAAACTGTGGTTTGTACAATCCAATTGGCCAGTGTCTCTAGGTTACGGAAAAGGAAGAATTAAAAAACGTCAGCCACTATTCCTGACTAATAGCCAGTGACCCCCTACTGGAAAGTATACATAAGTAGGTATCGAATGAGACCAGGACTGGGCTCAGCTGTGATGTTTCATGTGATAGCACAGCCTACCGAAACTCACCATCTAGGTTCACACCAACATCAATTTGGTCAAAATGCCAAATGTCTGCTAGCACCGTTGTAACTATATTCAACACACGAACACAATTTACTTCATGAATCCAAGCTGTTTCAGTCCCTGAATACTGCAATATTCATTGACAGCGATAATCTTTCTGGTTGTGTACAGGATTGATTAGTCTGCATGCACTGGTTAGCAGGATCTTTACTTGCAATTCTAAAATATACTGGAATGTCTATGCAGCGTGGGATGCCTAATTGCAGATTTCCTCCATTTGAGGGTCATGTCCCAAGACATTTCAAACAATGGCATAAAGAAATCTCCAATATCCCCACAGCCCTTCCATCCAGTTTGTGGTACAGTCAGATGGGCTGATTTGACACAAGATTAACAGCATAAATCGATCCTTTTGAAATCAATTACTCATGGAAACATGGAAAAGCATTACACCACACCAAACCTATTTTGGGGAGGTACAGATACTTTAAGCATGATTTAAGGCTTTAGTTGTTCCACAGAAATCCATCACTCACTAGTCCACATCCCTGAAGATGGGACAAAGTACCTGAACTATATAGGATACTCATCTACAAAATAAGTGACTTTATACTCTGGAAGCCTAGTTATTAAAAGCTGGTACAGACCACTTGAATCGGAGGGGCTCTTTGATAACTTCCCTATGGAGTACTAAACATAGTCCTAGTTTTTGTCGTGGTACAACTCAACTGATTTTATACCCAGACAAAAAGTTATACCATTGAATAAAGATCATGGCTCTTCAAGTGACACCAGAGAACTGGAGGAGGATAAAGCAAATATTTTGCATTCCCAGTGTCCCATCCAAATACTAAAAGTATACAGTGCACATATGGAGATGGTTAATGATTTAAGCAAATAAAAAGGGAGGGGAGAAAAAAAACCAGGAGTTGGCAGAAAGGAAGAATATCCAATGTGTGAATAGTCCATTCCTGTGAAGCTCCATTCAATTCAGTTAATGCATTATCTGTGTTTAGAGAGAGTACAAGTGCAGACTCAGCTACTTCGCTGCATTTTGGAGTGCCTACCACAGCTGAACCAAGTTTCACCTGATGAATCAATTATATGATCCGATAATTAAAAATTCAGCTAAAACTATAGCACCACAATTGAAGATAATTCTGAAAATCAATCAATTTCTTTTAATAGAAGGTTGAGTGCTACAGATGCATCATAAATGTGTCTGGTACAATGCGGTGTGCGATTTTTTGTAAATATGTTGGTGAATCACCTGGACAAGTAGTCCCGTTTAACCTGCATTTAGCTAGCATTATTGACGTCCTATAAAGATATCAAAGAATGAAAGCTGGATCCTATTGGCATTAATTTACTGTGACCGTTCCTTTTCATGTTCCTGGGTTATTTCAGATGAACTGGAAAGTTGTGACTGGTGAAGGATCAAGTGGAACTTTGAGTGTGACAGTTGGATCAGATGAAACGCAGTCCCCCTTCCCAAGCAGTGCACTTTCAAGATAGCTCTGCTCTTCTGCTGCTTCTACAATGTGTAAGCCAGAAAGCAGATCATCACAGTCATAGTATCCGACATTGGACAAATCTAACTATCATTGTTTATTTAGTAAGGAGAACATTCTTTATGAACCTGTACAAAAAAATCTACAAATACCCAGAGTTGAGAGTTTTTGTGCCTCCCCTAGATCATCACATGGTTGCTGGGGAGAGTGGGTCAGAAGTGTCTAGTTATGATGCTCCAGCCAGTCATGTGTGTGAGACAGGCTTGATGGAACATATGGTCTTTTCCTGCCCGTCATGTTTTTACAAGTCAGGTTTATGCTGTGATTCTACTGAATGGATCAGTTCATCTCGGGCTTTTTGAGCCCCTCAAAGCGAAACAAAATAGTGCTTTGGTACTTTCCTAACAGAACTGCTGAAAAATCTGGAATTTGTTCAAATTCAGGACAATGTTAATGGAGATAGAATACAAGGGAGACACTTCAGATCTCCCAAGAGACCCAAATGAATCTTCACCAATTGGATCATTTAGGTAATCCAGCAAGCATACAGGGCATTATTGCAGCATGGTAATGACAGCTTTGTTGGACCTATCCTGTAATTTTGCACAAGACAGAATGGAACTTGCGAACTCAAGTCAAACCAATGTGGATTTGGGTCATATGGTAAAATGTTTTCTTCTAGTCTCACTACCATGTTTTGTTACGTGGCTGTATTATTTAACACAAGAAGTGCATTTTATAAGAGGGAAGTTAGAGGGAATTAACTGGGGAAAAAAATGTTTTTGGTCTCATAGGAAAACCGCTACTTCCTTAAAGGACATACATTTTTGATCTGGGTTAAAATTACCCTGCAACACTCCATCAGACCTTCTACCATAAGGGAGGCTGGCAATATTCTCGGATGCTAAATCTAAGTGTGTGCAATTTTTTGCATGGTACATCACACTCCATAAGTTTAGCGCTGGTGTGTAACTGAAATCACTTTGCGGCATTTGCAGTGTAAATTGGGTGTGAAGCCTGAACTCTACAAAGTAAACCGAGACTCCACCCTCCAGGGTCATGCATTTCGCTTTGTTCTGATGTCCCATCGGGCCAAACAACAGGGTATATCTACATTATAACAGCAATGTTGGTGCAAAGTGAAACCTCTTTCTAAGTCTCCAAGTTACCTGTTGGACTCTATATTAGACAATCTAAAAATAAAACATCCTTCAAAAGGAATACTTTGCTTTGCTGAACTGGGCAATCAGAATTCAGCTTCTCAAACAAGCAGGCCTTCACACTGCAGACACCCTCCATGGTGTTGTGTGGCACTAACACCATGCTAAATGGGATAGATTCAGAGCAGATCTAGCAGCTCAAAACTGGGCATCCATGAGGCGCTGTGGGCCATCAGCAGCAGCAGAATTGTATTCCACAACAATCTGTAACCTCATGGTCTGGCATATCCCTCACTCCACCATTACCATCAAGCTAGGGGACCAACCCTGGTTCAATGAGAAATGCAGAAGAGCATGCCCAGAGCAGCACCAGGCATACCTAAAAATCAGGTGTAGGCAGGGAATTCGAGAGCTTAGGGCCTAGGCCACCAATGGTTGAGCGATTATAACCAGGGATGCTCAAGAGGGCAGAATTAGAGGAGTGCAGATATCTCAGGGGGTTGTGGCGCTGAAGGAGATTACAGAGATAGGGAGGGGCGAGGTCATGGAGGGAATTGAAAACAAGGATTAGAATTTTGAAATCGAGGTGTTGCTTAACCAGGAGCCAATGTAGGGAACTAACTTTCAGGAAACAGACCTCAAAGAGCTGTAAGCTGAGCATGTTATAGGGACAGGCTTCTTGGGTCAAATTAGATTGTTTTGTTCTAAAAATTCACGCGCTTCAGACATGGGTTTCTTTACAGAGGAGAATACTGCCTCTGTTTCCTAAAATACCAGAAATACTACAACACTGAGCTCCTCCCGGGGGCTACACGCTTTATACAGGGAGAGTTTCAGAACATGAATAATTGTCCACACAACCTTGAGGTCAAATTTTTTCCTAAATCCCAAACATCTTTTATCAACTACACTATAAAGGCTTAATAGAGGCATAAACAATGAATGTCTTAACAGGGACCATGGCATAACAGAGACTTTACTGTATATCTATAAAACCAAAGAACTTGCTAAGAAATATGAGGTACAATCTTTAAATAAAATTAAATAAGAGCCGACAAACATGTAAATGATGAAGGTCTTTTCTGTGCTGACAGCAATAAGGAAATCATTATGAACTAGTTTAAATTGACCCTGATTATGTTAGAGATGGTAATATTGGAAGAGTGAAGGAGCAATACTGTATAATCAAGATATTTCAGAAAGAATATTAAAATGTTACCATTTTTAATTGTTATATTTTTCTTGTATACGGTTGAGAGAATGGAGAATTTGCCATGCCAATTTAGCAAGACAGAAATATATTAGATATATAGCAGTGCATATATTTATATATGCAGCATTCTGTACTCATTACCTGTAAAATAAAACTATACAGAAACAATTTTCAAAGCTTGGTACTATTATAGCTGTATTTTTTTTAATGTAGCAGGTTAAAAGGGCCCCTTTAGCAGAATATAAAACAATGCAAAATGACATGGATTCTGTAGAACCAATTTCTGTGGGGGTCTTAGCCACTGGCGCACACCAAGGTCACGATGAACAACACTCCATTGTGCAATAGCCTTGCATGGTAATGCCATCCAATCTCAGCAGATTGAGAAGGAACCATCTTCAGGGAACTCCAGTGTGAGAATGTAGTAGTAGAGTTACAGAACATGAACAAGACCAAAATAACATTTTCTTTCCTCTCCTGGAGCAGTCAGTATCTAGTGTAATAAGATGAAGAATACTATGGCAATAAACCTTAACTAAGAGATGCATAGATACCTGAATACAAAAGGATTGAAAGTTATAGAGATGAACATAGATAAAGATGTTCAAGTAAGTTATGCAACAAGATTGCCTTTGTCCTGTTGGGGCCATAGGGATGACATGTGCGGAATGGGACTGGTCAAACTGATATCCAGCAGATTTGTTTAATTATCTTGGAGTAGGGGGAAGCTGGAAGGAATTTTGCATTCTTGGAAATTTTATCTCTGGTTGCTCACTGCTCTCAAGAAAAAAAAAATTGGGGAGGGTCCATGGCTATGCAAATTCAACATGGTCATTCGGCAGGAGCTGGCTCCATGCCTTTTCACGTGCCATGCTTCTGTATATCAACATGATGGCACACAGTAACCAATGAATTGTCACATTGAATATACATTAGCAAAATTTTTATTTCACAATACTGAACAGTGATTCAATGAGAACCAAATCTCACTCCGCTTCATTCCAGAGTTGGGTAAGGTCCCAACTCCAGAATTTCACTATAAAACTAGAGCTGGTGCAAAGCGAGACCACTTAGCACCAATGCTACCATTACAGTGCAAATGCACCGTGGGTCAGGTACAGCGACAGATACATCAGAGAATCCATTTTGCTCTCCCATAGATTGCAGGCATGTCACCCACCTGTGTCAAAAATGGTGGCCCTGACTGTTGCAGTGATAGGTTTATAGTTACAATAAATATAGGGAGTTCCAACTTCAGCCATGCCATCAAGAGGTGATGCCGAGCAGAGGCTGGTCATTTCTCCACAGCAAGGAGGGGATGGAGAGAAAGAAAAAAAGTTTTTAAAAACCCACAAGGGTTATCTTGAGGCCTTATCCTGTGCCTCCTAGCAGTTGTTTACAAGTATATAAAGCAAAGGTACATTAACTACCTAATCTCAATGGAGACTGGTGCTGGGCCAAATGACAAAGAAGCGAAGAATTAAATTAGAAAATAGAAGAATTCAAACAGTAGCTGATAAAATAGCGGCTGGCCAAAATAAAACGACACGGTTGGACTCAATAATTAATGAAACAGATAAGAGAACCTCAATTATCCATGGCGTCGACCATCTATAAGAATTTTTGTGGCATTCAGGAGACCAATGCGAGTCAGCGCTGCCAAAAGTGAATAAAACCTGAACAAGTGTACATATTTTCATGCAATGGTCAGAAGAATTGTAATACCTGGACCTTTTTCCATACTCAGTCCTTTCCACAAATTCTCAAATGTGACTCATCATACAAAGTTAAAGTATTTACAGCACAGAAACAGGCCATTCGGTCCAACATGTCCATGCCAGTGTCTATGCTCCACACTAGCCTCCTCCCACCATCTAAACCCCTCAACATAAGATATAGGAGCAGGAGTAGGCCAATCGGCCCTTCGAGCCTGCTCCGCCATTCAATAAGATCATGGCTAATTTGATCCTCACCTCAAATCTAAAGACCACAAGAAGTAGGAGCAGGACCTGGCCACTCAGCCCCTGGGCCCGCTCCGCCACCCACAGGGCCTCGACCGATCCGAACTCAGCCTCATGTCCAATTTCCTGCCCGCTCCCCGTAACCCCTAATTACCTTTACTTCTAGGAAACTGTCTATTTCTGTTTTAAATTTATTTATATGATGTAGCTTCCACAGCTTCCTGGGGCAGCAAATTCCACAGACCTACTACCCTCTGAGTGAAGAAGTTTCTCCTCATCTCAGTTTTGAAAGAGCAGCCCCTTATTCTAAGATTATGCCCCCTAGTTCTAGTTTCACCCATCCTTGGGAACATCCTTACCGCATCCACCCGATCAAGCCCCTTCACAATCTTATATGTTTCAATAAGATCGCCTCTCATTCTTCTGAACTCCAATGAGTAGAGTCCCAGTCTACTCAACCTCTCCTCATATGTCCACCCCCTCATCCCGGGGATTAACTGAGTGAACCTTCTTTGTACTGCCTCGAGAGCAAGTATGTCTTTTCTTAAGTATGGACACCAAAACTGTATGCAGTATTCCAGGTGCGGTCTCACCAATACCTTATATAACTGCAGCAATACCTCCCTGTTGTTATAATCTATCCCCCTAGCAATAAAAGCCAACATTCCGTTGGCCTTCTTGATCACCTATCATCAACATATCCTTCTATACCTTTCTCCCTCATGTGCCTATCTAGCTTCCCCTTGAATGCATCTATGCTATTCGCCTCAACCACTCCCTGTGGTAGCGAGTTCCACATTCTAACCACTCTCTGGGTAAAGAAATTTCTCCTGAATTCTCTACTGGATTAATTAGTGACTATCTTATATTTATGATCCCTAGTTTTGGTCTCAGCACACTGTGCATTTAATTACAGTTAGCAGCTTACTTACCATCATTGGACCCCATACTAATAAGATCATCGGAGTCAACATTGTGTACTATGGCAGCTTTGTATCCAGCCCGCTGAGCATTCAATACCTGAGGAAAATGAACACGGGAAGGTTAAATTGCACGTCTGAAGAACAAAGTAAAACAGGTTTTGTTGAAGATTGCTTTTTAATCTGCAAGTAAATTCACAATCCAGGAAAATTTGCTTGTATAATATGAGCATAGTATACTGTACAAATAACACAAGTATGGACATCAGTTGGAGAAAAAATGGACCCAAGCTGTGATGTCAGCCACAGTCAAAGCTTCATGAATGAGCCCAAGCGCTAAGGAATTTAAATAAAGATATTCCCTAGCTACCAACTCCATCCTTCTCCCTGCCTACTGTCTGAAACTGGCTGTTCGCAACCTTGACATCCTATTTGACCCTGAGCGGAGCTTCCGACCCCATATCCTCTCCATCACCAAGACCACCTACTTCCACCTCCGTAACATCTGCCTGTGCCTCAGTCCATCTGCTGCTGAATCCCTCATCCATGCGTTTGTTACCTCGAGACTCAACTATTCCAATGCTCTCCTAGCCGGCCTCCCACCTTGCACCCTTCGTAAACTTGAGTTCATCCAAAATTCTGCTAACTTGCACTAGTCCCGTTCACCCATCACCCCTGTGCTTGCTGACCCACCCATCACCCCTGTGCTTGCTGACCCACCCATCACCCCTGCGCTTGCTGACCTACATTAGCTCCCGGTCCGGCAATGCCTCGATTTAAAAATTCTCATCCTCGTTTTCAAATCCCTATATGGCCTCGCCCCTTCCCATCTCTGCAACCTCATCTAGCCCTACAAACCTCTGAGATCTCTGCGCTCCTCCAATTCTGGTCTCTTGCGCATTCCCGATTTTCATTGCTCCACCATTGGTGCCCATGCATTCAGCTGCCTAGGGCCCAAGCTCTGGAATTCCCTCCATAAACCTCTCCGCCTCTCTACCTCTCCCTCCTCCTTTAAGAACTCCTGAACACCTACCTCTTTGACTAAGCTTTTGGTCATCTGTCCTAATATCTCCTTATGTGGCTCAGTGTCAAATTTTGTTTGATAACACTCCTGTGAAGCACATTGGGATGTTTTACTATGTTAAAGGCACTATATAAATGCAAGTTGTTGCTGTTGAAAGGCTGGCCACAGCCAGGGAACCATACTCCAGCAAGAATAAGAGCCTTCTGGAGAGGACAGAAATAAAAAGAGCAAAAAGTTGGGGTCACTTTTTCAATACCCTCGAAAACTGTATGTGTCACGAACATGAGTAAGGATTGGGAAAAAGGGCTGCCAATAATATCAGTGTTTATTTTCTTTCCAAGACTAAGTGCTTCTCGTTCAGCAGAACGGCCTAACTTGGGAATTGACAACTTCCCAACGCACATCTGGTTGCTGAAACGTGAACACTGAGCACTATAAACTAGAACTCACGGCACACAACATTTATCAAGCAGGGCTGCACCATTGTGAGGAAGAGGGAGATTGTGTGCACTTGTACAGGAAACTTTCGTTTATCCGGCACTCAAATATCCGGAATTCTCGCTTAACCGGCAAAAATCATCCTCCGAAAACACCTCTCAAATAACCGGCAATGTTGCCGAGTCGCAGTCGAGTCTCCGCGAACGCAGAGTGCTGCGAAAAATCCTCTCAAATAACCGGCAATGTTGCCGATCCCGAGTCCGAGTCCGAGTCCGAGTCCGCGAACGCCGATTTAGTCAGTAGGGGTACTTTTCAAAAGTGCCACTACTTGGCCTCCTGGCGCTGTCGCAAGTCCGAAACATTGCAGTAGCATAAGTAGATTCTCCCGTGCTGCTTGGAGTCTCTTTGTTAAAAATAGCCTCGGTAGATATAACTCTCTGTTATCCGGTACTTTCGATAAACCGGCACCACGCCGGTCCCGTCGATGCCGGATAAACGAAAGTTTCCTGTAGCTAGAATTTACAACTTTTCCCCATTACATCAGTGGCATTTATTGATCTCCTTAAACACAATCTAATGTTCCGTCCAATATTTAAATACATATCTGAAAAATCTGATAAGTTGCCAGCTGTTTAAGGTTGTGTAAAATTAACAGAATATACAAGGAAATGAAAAGGTTTGCAGTGGAGTTTATAAAGGGCGTGTATACAACAATCTGAAAGAAAAGGGTTCTGGGTTGAGATCCAAACCAGCCAAATGTGTGCCCCTACCAAAAAGAGCTATTTACATATTCAATGGGCCAGATTTTCTGGGGCCTGTGACTGCGTACGCGGCTGTAAGTGCCCCGCAAGTTCCGGGATTCCATGTGCGCTGCGCATGCGCGAAAACCCGGAACTTGCGATCTGTCAAGTTTCAGCTCGACAGATCCACCGCATCCCCGGGAAATGGACCTTCGCTGGCGGAGAGTTGGGCTATTTGCCCAACTACTGCCCAGCGAAACTCTTACGCCTGGTAAAAGCAGGCGTGGGGCCTTCGTTTACCAGCGTAAAAGTTTAAATAAATATTAAAATAATTTTTAAAAATTTAAACCTAAAAAATCCTTTAAAATTAGTTTAGGTTATTTTTAGCCCCTTTAAAACATTTACATTTATTTTTCAAAAAATAAAATTTTTGTTTTAAATGTTTAATTAAATTGTATTTTAATTAATTTTGAACATGTAATGATTTATTTTTATTTAACTGGTGTGTAATTGTGTTTTTTTAGGGGATTCCTATTCATGCTTATGGGGATTTCATAAGTAAATGGAATCCCCATAAGCATAATGGGGATCCCCCTTTTTGATTGGTTGGGCTGGCCCACGTGATCCCAGGGGTGCTTGTGCCTGCAGGCCCAGGGGTGCAAGTGTCCGAACCTCCGGGACCATCGGGTAGGTTCGTACTTTTCTTGCGGTTCGGAGGCATTCGCCCGCGGGAAAGCTCCGACTGCAAATTCAGGCCCAATATATTTTAGGAATCAAATGTTATTAGGGGAGGGGGATGTTCTCGAAATAGTTCTTTAATTTTACAGGTGAACTGCTATGTTGGCATTTTATGGATCAAATGGTAAACTACCAGGTTAGCCTGCAATCCAGACACATTCAAATCAAATACTCAAATAATCATAGACAATGACTATATGCAAGAATTTTCCAAAATATCTTACTAGAAACATTGTGAAACTATTTTTTTGGTTGTAGATTAGATTTCCATCAATAATTTTGTGCCATTGTTATACAATAAAAATGTTTGTTCTCATTTCTTTAGGTTAATGGTTCTCTAACTGTCAGACACATGGCCTGTTTAAGTGGAGTGTGGTATGGAGCAAAAAAATAGTATGGTGGAGCTGTGGCACCAATGGGCACCCAAGCAGCATGGGTCAGTGGTGAAGATGGCGCCAAGTAGGCACTCCCATGGAGGGGCCCCCACACAACCTACAGGGATCTGAGAGACATGATCTACCCTTTACCCCAACCAAAATCAGGCTCTCCAAACAACAATGAGCTGCTGATCCATCACTTATTGCTACATTTAAAAAAAAACTGAATTCAATTTTATGAAACTTGCCATGTTAAATTAAGATTTTCTTTTAAATTAAATGACTTGCATTCACACAGCATACCAGTTCTACATTTACTCCAGTCGAGGCAATATTCACTTCAACAGCATTGAAATAATGATAAAACTCTGCCACTGATACGAAGACTGCCAACTCTGGTTGGAAGCATTCCTGGAGGTTTGATCATGTGGCATTCTGACGACATGACGCCTAACCATGTGAGGCCTGATTCACATGACATCTGATCATGTGACATTTGATCATGAGATATCTGCTCACATGACTTCGACAAATGTTATTGCATTTATCTTATAAAGGTTGGGTTCCGTGTATTTTAGCTTGTGATTTCACGGCAGCAGCTGTTGTGCGACAAGCTCCAAGAACTAGGAGGCCACTCATGGGCAGGGGAAGAGGGGAAACCAAGCCCCCCATCTCAGAGCACGCGCCCCCCGCCCCCGAATGCTGAAAACTGAGATTCTCGAGCCATCCCGATTCCTGACTCTCCAGCCTCCTCCACGCGGTTGCAGTTCTAGGAGGGCGACGTCAAACATCACGAAGCGGGGATGCACTGCGGTGGGAAATTTAAATCGCTGATGGGCTGCTGGAGGCTGCCCTTGGGGGTGTAACCCCCAATTCAGAGAAACTCCTGGTCATTCTGGGAGGGTTTGGAACCCTAACGGATACGGAGGACTCAAAAACATTTGCAAAAAGATGGGAATTGTAGATATTTGTTTTCATGAGCACTTCACAATTAGTTTATGTTATGAAGGAAAAAGAGAGTATTTTCTGTAGGCAAAAAAACCTCCAGACATGGAAAATTAATGTGGGGCTTGGATTGTCCTTTATATCCGTATCCACAGCTAGTGGGGCAGAAGAGGCTACGAGAACGTATTTATTTTTGGTAAGATCATTGCTCTCTGTTCTAGTTCTTTGCGACATCCCATGTTGGGTACCTTTCCCTCACAACAAAAGAGGCAACCTGTTCCCAGACCTCTGTCAATCCAGAGGTCAGCTTGGTCAGGAACTGTGCACAGGCCTTGGGCGTTACCTTCAAATTTTTTCATCCCTTGCGTAGAAACAAAGTAAGCCAGACAGAGTAAAAGAACTAGGAAGGTAGTGCAGGAGTCCCCTGCACAGGAGGGGAGGAAAAAGAGTGGGAGAGCAATAGTGATAGGGGATTCTATCGTAAGGGGAACAGATAGAAGTTTCTGTGGCCGCAGACGTGACTCCAGGATGGTATGTTGCCTCCCTGGTGCCAGGGTCAAGGATGTCACTGAACGGCTGCAGGGCATTCTGAAGGGGGAGGGCGAACAGTCAGAGAACGTGGTTCACATTGGTACCAACGACATGGGTAGAAAGAGAGATGAGGTCCTGCAACAAGAATTTAGGGAGCTAGGTAGCAGATTAAAAAGCAGGACCTCAAAAGGTTGTAATCTCTGGATTACTCCCGGTGCCACGTGCTAGTGAGTATAGGAATAGGAGGATAGAGCAGATGAATGCGTGGCTAAAGAGTTGGTGCAGGAGGGAGGGCTATAGTTTCCTGGATCACTGGGTCTGCTTCTGGGGAAGGTGGGACCTGTACAAGTCGGACGGGTTGCACCTGAACCGGAACGGGACCAACATCCTTGCGAGGAGGTTTGCTAGTACTGTTGGGGGGGAGGGGTTTAAACTAATTTGGCAGGGGGATGGGATACGGAGTGGAGCTATAGTAGGGGGTGATGCACAGCCAAATATAGAGGAAAAAACAAGTCAGCCTGGAAGGCAGAGCAAATATGCAACGGCACAAGGGAGTATGGCAAGGCTGGATGGCATTTATTTTAATGCAAGGAGTCTTGCGAGTAAGGCAGATGAATTGAAGGTGTTGATGAACACATGGGAGTATGATATTGTTGCTATCACAGAGACATGGTTGAGGGAGGGGCAGGACTGGCAGCTCAATATTCCGGGGTATAGAATCTTCAGGCGAGACAGAGGGGGATGTAAAAGAGGAGGGGTGTCGCAATAGTAATCAAGGAGTCAATTACTGCTGTAAGGAGGGATGATATCTTAGCAGGTTCCTCTAATGAGGCCATATGGGTAGAACTTAAAAACAAAAAGGGGGCAAGCACTTTGCTGGGAGTGTACTATAGGCCCCCAAACAGTCAAGGGGGAGATAGAGGAACAAATATGTACGCAAATCTCAGAAGTGTAGAAATAATAGGGTAATAATAGTAGGGGATTTCAACTTCCCCAATATTAACTGGGATAGTCAGAGTGTGAAAGGCCTAGAGGGTGCGGAATTCTTAAAGTGCATCCAGGAGAGCTTTTTGAGCCAGCATATAGAAAGTCCTACAAGAGAGGGGGCGGTACTGGACCTAATTCTAGGGAATGTAGCCGGGCAAGTGGTAGAAGTGTCAGTAGGAGAGCATTTTGGTGACAGTGACCATAATTCGGTGAGATTTAAGGTAGTCATGGAAAAGGACAAAGATGGACTGGAAATAAAGGTTCTAAATTGGGGGGGGAAGGCCGATTTTAATGATAAGGCAGGATCTGGCCAAAGTGGACTGGGAGCAGCTACTTGTAGGAAAATCCACATCAGAGCAGTGGGAGTCTTTCAGAAAGGAAATAGAGAGAGTACAACACCAACATGTTCCCGTAAAGGTCAAGGGTGGGACCAACAAGCCCAGGGAACCCTGGATGTCAAGGGATATACAAGAATGGATTAGGAAAAAAAGGGAGGGTTTTGGCAGATACAAAGGACTAAAAACAGTGGAAGCCCTAGAGGAGTATAGAAAGTGCAGGGGGGTACTTAGAAAATTAGAAGAGCGAAGAGGGGGCATGAAAAAACACTGGCGGGCAAAATAAAGGAAAATCCCAAGGTGTTTTATAAGTATATTAAGGGCAAGAGGATAACCAGGGAAAGAGTAGGGCCCATTAGGGACCAAAGTGGCAATGTGTGTAGAGCCAGAAGATGTAGGTGAGGTTTTAAATGAATATTTTGCATCTGTGTTCACTATGGAGAAGGACGATGTAGGCATAGAAATCAGGCAGGGGGATTGTGATATACTTGAACAAATTAGTATTGAGAGGGAGGAGGTACTAACGGTTTTAGCGGGCTTAAAAGTGGATAAATCCCCAGGCCCAGACCAGATGTATCCCAGGCTGTTGTGTGAGGCAAGGGAGGAGATTGCAGGGGCTCTGACACAAATTTTCAGAACCTCTCTGGCCACAGGGGAGGTGCCAGAGGACTGGAGAACAGCTAACGTAGTACCATTATTCAAGAAGGGTAGTAGGGATAAACCAGGGAATTACAGGCCAGTGAGCCTAACATCAGTGGTTGGGAAATTATTGGAAAAAATTCTGAGGGACAGAATTAGTCTCCACTTGGAGAGGCAATGATTAATCAAGGATAGTCAGCATGGCTTTGTCAGGGGGAGATCATGTCTGACCAATTTGATTGAATTTTGAGAGGGGGTGACTAGGTGTGTGGATGAGGGTAGTGCAGTTGATGTGGTCTACATGGACTTCAGCAAGGCTTTTGACAAAGTCCCGCATGGGAGACTGGTCAAGAAGGTAAGAGCCCATGGGATCCAGGGCAACTTGGCACATTGGATCCAAAATTGGTTTAGTGGCAGGAGGCAGAGGGTGATGGTCGAAGGTTGTTTTTGTGACTGGAAGCCTGTGTCCAGTGGTGTACCGCAGGGATCGGTGCTGGGTCCTTTGCTGTTTGTAGTGTACATTAATGATTTAGATATGAATGTAGGAGGTATGATCAGTAAGTTTGCAGATGACACGAAAATTGGTGGGGTGGTAAATAGCGAGGAGGGAAGCCTCAGGCTACAGGACGATATAGACGGGTTGGTTAGATGGGCAGAACAGTGGCAAATGGAATTTAATCCTGAAAAGTGTGAGGTGATGCATTTTGGGAGGACTAACAAGGCAAGGGAATACACAATGAATGGTACGACCCTAGGAAGGACAGAGGATCAGAGGGACCTTGATGTGCATGTACATAGATCCCTGAAGGCAGCAGGACAGGTAGATAAGGTGGTTAAAAAGGCATATGGGATACTTATATTCTATGCCTCAGCTAATGAAGGCAAGAGCAGGGAGGTTATGATGGAGCTGTACAAAATGCTAGTTAGGCCACAGCTGGAATACTGTGTGCAGTTCTGGTCGCCACACTATAGGAAGGATGTGATTGCATTGGAGAGGGTGGAGAGGAGATTCACCAGGATGTTACCTGGGCTGCAGCGCTTCAGCTACTGGAGACTGGACTGGACAGGCTGGGGTTGTTTTCCTTAGAGCAGAGAAGGCTGAGGGGGGACCTGATTGAGGTGTACAAAATTATGAGGGGCATAGATAGGGTAGATAGAAAGGAATGTTTCCCCTTAGTAGAGGGGTCAATAACCAGGGGCATAGTTTCAAGGTAAGGGTTTAGAGGGGAATTGAGGAAAAACTTTTTCACCCAGAGGGTGGTTGGAATCTGGAACTCACTGCCTGAAAGGGTGGTAGAGGCAGGAACCCTCAACATTCAAGAAGCATTTAGAGGAGCACTTGAAACGCCATAGCATACAAGGTTACGGACCAAGTGCTGGAAAATGGGATTAGAATAGACAGGGCTTGATGGCCGGCACGGACACGATGGGCCTCTTTCTGTGCTGTAAAACTCTATGACAACTGGACTGTCCTGCAAAGCTCTTGGACCCATTGCCTTCCCTTTGTGGCCCAGGTTTGGTTGATCATGACAGCTAATTGCTCCAATTTGGGGAGGTAATGGTGGAAAATAAAAGGAAAATCTGTCATAGTAGCCATGCTTGCCACCTCTATGCCAATCACAGAATAGTAAGTCCGCACTAATAGTGCTTCTTCCAGTGCAGATTTCTCTACCCTTCTGACTGAAGGGCAAAATATGGTGACTAGTTGCAGCAAAAAGAGGCCAGATGGGAAAACATTTTACTTTGATAAAAAAAGATTATGTTTAAAATGTGCATTATTAAACCTCTCCTCAAAATTGAGAATAGAACGACAATAATTACATGAAATAGGCTAGATTAGACATAAGAATTACCTGCAACTAGAGCTGAATAAACCCAAAACAAATTGAGGGCTGGTTGAAAGGTGGGTCTATACGGCTCATCAGAATTTGATGCACAGTTCGTGACCAAGCTGACCTCTGGATTGACTATGATTGAAGGTACCAGGTTTTCGCGTGACCTCACAACTCATTTGGCACAAACTAAAATTCTAGACAACCACGTAACTTCACTCATACATGGGGTTAGTAATTCAAACCATTTTTTGGACAGAAAAGCCCCATTGTGGGATTTCAAGCGCTTGGGACAGTTGCTCTCGAGATGGAGTTCCATGTTAGTGGCATTGCAAGGTTCAATCACATTTCACAACAGGCATTCAGCCATCAATATAGTGCAATGTACAGCAATGCAAGCTAGCTGTAAAGCTGGGGAGCACGATGGCTGACCTCTACCGGCGGCCATTTCAAGTCAATGATTTGATACATGTTGAGCCCTTTTAAAAGACTATTTGGGGTGGAGAAGAGAGAGAATTTTTTCCCCATTGAGGCGTACTTGCAACAATTGAGGTGAAGAGGAGAGTTCTAGGAAGGCTAATTTATAACATTAGTAAATACACACACGGCTGGTGTTTCAGCAGAGGTGCCGACTGCCCGCTATAACTTCGTCAGGAGAAAGGCAGAAACCCTGCGGTAATCGCGTAAACAGCCATTTACACCATTTCTTCTGAAGATTGGAAGAACCTGTCGGAAATTCTACCCTACTTAGTTTATGAATGGTTACTTAGATGTATAGCATAGACACAGGCCATTCGCCCAACTGGCCTCTGCCGGTGTTTATGCTCTGCACGAGCCTCCTCCCACCCCTCTTCATCTAACCCTATCAGCAAAACCTTCTATTCCTTACTCCCCTTAAATGCATCTATGCTATTCGTCTCAACTACTCCACGTAGTAGCGAGTTCCACATTCTCACCACTCTGAATAAAGAAGTTTCTTCTGAATTCCCCACTGGATTTATTAGTGACTATCTTATACTGAGGACCTCCAGTTTACCCCATCAAAAACTTTCATAATCTTAAAGACCTCCATCAAGTCACCCCTCAGCCATCTCTTTAGGAAAAGAGCCCCAGCCTGTTACATACTGTATTTTTAAAAAAGTCTTTTAAAACCATCCCCACTACTGCAGTATACTTTATAATCACTTTGCATTAAAATTTAGTCTAGCACAAGGAATATAAAATTCAGGTTGGGAATTTGAGGTGTGGGAGTGGGATAGGATTGAGTCAATCTCTCGCCTCATCCCACAATACTTGGGTAGCAAATCCAAGACTGTTGGCTTAATATTAGTGGACTCTTTCTCTCCCAAAGACTTAAATAACTAAATAACAGAAAATGCTTGAAAAACCTCAGCAGGCCAGGCAGCATCCGTGGAGAGAGAAACAGAGTTAACGTTTCAGGTCGAAGACCTTTCGTCAGAACTGGAAAAAAGCAGGAAATGAAATAGATTTTAAAGCAAGTTTAGGGCTGGGAAAAGGGGAAGGGGATGAAAGAACAAAAGGGAAGGTCAGTGATAGGATAGAAAGCAGGAGAGATTAAGAGACATTGAGAGACATTAAGAGATATTCAAGGCAAGAGGAGGTGGAAATAGGACAGGTTGAGGAACAAAGGATGGCTCTAGATGAAGTGTGAATTGCGCTGGCAGAATGAAGGACAGCTGCCATGTGGGAGGGAAGAAAAAAAGGCCAAACAAAAGTGTGGATAAAAAAATAAAAATAAAATATATATATATATATATATATATATATATATGATGGGGAATTGAAAGATGAGGTGCTGTTCCTTGAGCTTACGCTGAGTTTCCGTGGAACAATGCAAGAGGCCAAGGACGGTGAGGTCTGAGTGGAGCGGTGAATTAAAGTGACAGGCCACCGGGAACTCGGGGTCCCCCTTACAGACTGAATGGAGGTGTTCCACAAAGCGGTCACCCAATCTGCGTTTGGTCTCCCCAATGTAGAGGAGACCACATCGTGAGCAGCGAATACAGTATACTAAATTGCAGAAAGTACAAGTAAATCGCTGTTTCACCTGGAAGGGGTATTTGGGGCCCTGGACAGTGGGAAGGGGGGAGGTATAAGGGCATGTGTTGCATCTCCTGCGCTTGCACGGGAAGGTGCCGGGCGAAGGGGAAGGGGTGCTGGGGGTGGTAGAGGAGTGGACTAGGGTGTCGCGGAAGGAACGGTCCCTGCGGAATGCTGAAAGGGGAGGTGAGGGGAAGATGCATTTGGTGGTGGGATCACGCTGGAGGTGGCGGAAGATGATCCGTTGAATGTGGAGGCTGGTGGGGTGAAAGGTGAGGACAAGGGGAACTCTATCATGGTTCTGGGAGGGAGGGGCAGGGGTGAGGGCAGAAGTGCGGGAGATAGAACGGACACGGTCGAGGGCCATGTCAACCACAGTAGAGGGGAATCCTCGGTTGAGGAAAAAGGAAGACATGTCGGAAGCACTGGTATGGAAGGTGGCATAGAGTCCTTACAGGAGGCGGGGTGGGAGGAAGTGTAGTCCAGGTAGCTGTGGGAGTCAGTGGGCTTGTAGTGAATGTTAGTCAATAACCTATCCCCAGAGATGGAGACAGAGAAGTCGAAGAAGGGAAGGGTCGGAGATGGACCATGTGAAGGTGAGGGAAGGGTGGAAATTGGAAGCATAGTGAATGAAATTTTCTAGTTCAGGGCGAGAGCAGGAGACGGCACTGATAGTCATCAATGTACCGGAAAAAGGTGAGGGAGGTGACCCGAGTAGGACTGGAACAAAGAGTGTTCCACATATCCCACGAAAAGGCAGGCATAGCTAGGACCCATGCGGGTACCCATAGCAACACCTTTGATTTGGAGGAAATGAGTGGAGTCAAAGGAGAAGTTGTTCAATATGAGAAAAAGTTCAGACAGGCGGAGGAGGGTGGTGGTGGATGGGGACTGGTTGGGCCTCTGTTCAAGGAAGAAGCGGAGCGCCCTCAGGCCATTTTGGTGGGGGATGGAGGTGTAGAGGGATTGTACGTCCAGTGAAAAGGAAGCGGTTGGGGCCGGGAAACTGGAAACTGTTAAAGTGGCGGAGGGTGTCGGAAGAGTCGCGGATGTAGGTGGGAAGAGACTGGACAAGGGGAGAAAAAAGAGTCGAGATAGGATGAGATAAGTTCCGTGGGGCAAGAACAGGCTGAAACGATGGGTCTACCAGGGCAGTCCTGTTTGTGGATCTTGGGAAGGAGGTAGAAGCGGGCTGTGCGGGGTTGGGGAACTATGAGGTTGGCGGCCGTGGGGGGAAGATCTCCAGAGGAGATGAGGTCATTGATAGTCTTGGAAACATTGGCTTGATGTTCGGTAGTGGGGTCATGGTCCAGGTGGAGGTAGGAGGAGGTGTCGGAGAGTTGGCGTCTAGCTTCCGCTAGGTAGAGGTCAGTTCGCCAAACAACAACAGCACCACCCTTGTCAGCAGGTTTAATGACAATGTCGGTGTTGGATCTGAGAGAACGGAGTGCTGCAAGTTCAGAGGGAGGTAGGTAAATAACTAATTTCCCCTCACACTTCAAACACATTTCTGACAAAGGGTTGCGCCCAATGTTAATATATCTGTGCTTCAAGTGCTGATTGACTTGCTGTTAATTTCCGGTGTTTTTATATTTCAGATTTTCAGCATTCCAGAATTTCATTTTACTTCTTCATTCCGCAGATATTTCCATGGTCCAAGAAGCACAGGGACTATTGTGTTTCACACAGTATTTAATCATTTCTCTATATGTGTCCTTATAACCTTCAATCCTATTCTTAATCAAATATTCATCAAGGTATTTTCTACAGGAATCAATTGACACAGTATTAACTTTTTGGTGCACAGATACAGGCTCAGAGGGGAGGTGAGTAGATAGTTTAGGTTTAACTACTTTACACAGATGTGGTGCATGTATGCACTCCCCAGAGAGGCATTGGAAGTGAGTAGCATTAGCAAGTTAAAGGAGGACTGGACAGATATTTGAGAGAGAAAGGTACTTTGGAATTTGAGTAATGAGTAGTGTGTGGTATTTTTGAACTTTGGGACTAGCCAGATGAACCTCAATGGTCTCATCCAGTCCTGTACATTCCTATGCTGGGAAACTATTACAATGCACTATTTTGTGGGGAAAATCACTTCTAGTCTTGTTTGAGGCTTGTACTTGCATTCCCTTAATCTGTGATCAGAGTTTAGAATAAATAAGGATTTACTTTACCCCTACATTGATTCATAAACTGAATGCATATTGATCGCGTTTACAGATACCAAACTTGGGGGGCAGTGGAATAGGAGGAGGCAGTTCCAAATGGGCAGACCAGTTGCAGATGAAATTTAATGCAGATTAGTATAAAGTGCTGCAAGAGTAGGACAGTTTCAAACCAGTGAAAGGTAAATTTAGGGCTGATGCCAGTAATTTTTTTCCTTCACACAGAGTGATCAACATATGGAATGGATTTTAAAATAAAATAGTTGAGGTGAAAATCCTGGATCATTTAAGAAACAAACTGGATGTTGCAATGGGGGCCTGTAGGGTTTTTCTGGATAGATGAAATATCATGAACAGGTCGGCCTTCCTGATCCACAATTATCTTGTGATCTCACAAGTAAACCCTCGAGGTTCTCATTCATCTCCAGAGAAAATTACCTTTACATCTCTTGCCTGAGTTGTGGTGGATGACAGTTAAAGGAAGAGACAAGAGCTCAACAAAAAAGGAGGGGGGGGGGGGGGCAATACTAAAATGCAACTAAAAGTAAATTACTAACAATTATAGTTGTTTGGCGACAGTGTTCTTTATTTTTTTTATTCTAAAAGGTTTTAAAAGATTGTTTAAAATGCATGCTGCGATGCAGAGTTTGAGCTTCCGGCATAATTTTCTTCAAAAACAAACAATGGATTAAAATCAGTAGAAATACAGTCACCATCTAAAATGTATAATTTAAACATCCATTTCAGTGAACGCTGTGTCATGGGGCAATCTTTAACCATCAGTTCTGTTTTGAAGCAGACAATCAGGATGCTCTCATGGTAAATTGTTTGGAGTGGAGGGTGTAGGGGTAAACAGTCACCCACCTTAATATAAATGCCTCTAGGCATCACTTCCCAATTAACAATAGATCTTGTCCTAGATCTCTACTAATACCATTCTAAGATGACCACCAGAACGTAGGCAAGAGCTGCCCAACGTGGCTCAGCCTCCAATTTTCCCTCCGCAGTGGAAACCGCAAGCTTCCGGCTCCATGCCTCCCATCAACAGCAAGATCAGGAGCGCTCTGTGGAAGGAGTTGGTCAAGCAATCATACTTACTGGATATAATCCACACCATCCATTAGCACCAACCATGAATTGGAGCAGAAGATGGCAACCTTCACGTGGTTTCATCTGTTACGTGCTCCAGCACGACCAATGCCATCAACAGCGACGCAGATTAAAGGTCTCCTGGTCCAAAAGGCAACACACTCAACCAACCATGAAGCGGGTAGGGTAAGGTGGTGGTAATGGCACGGACTATATTTATCCTTCAATTAGGGCCTGCTCATGATCACATTGCTGTTTGTGGGGCCTTGCTGTGCATCCTACATCACAACAGTGACTACACTTCAAAAAGTACTTCATTGGCTGTAAAATGCTTTGGGACGTCCTAAGGCCATGAAAGGTGCTATATCAATGCAAGTGTATGCCCTGACTGCCAGTGCCAAAAAACACCTCTCACTATGTGTAATCTGTAGTTGCCAACAGCAGTAGCACTACTCCCACTGGAATTATTGGGAAGAAAACTGAAATCCCACCATCTTGCACTGTTTAATTTAGAAAAGTGAATGATGTGAGAGAAGAAATGGTTCAGAGGATCATGAATTGGAGTAACATACTAACAGATAATGAAAACAGATATCAGAAAGATGGTCAGTGGTTTATGTGGCAAACACCGCAAAGATTTTCTTTTGTGAAGTTCTGTCATTTTTGCATAAATGCTGTGGACTAGACTCAGAGAAAAGAGCCGACAATTTGAGAGACTGGATTCTGATAAGTGTCATCGCATATGTAAACCTGCCGACAAAGTGCTTTCAACTGTGTGAGATAAAAAGGAGATCCAAAACAGACAGAGATCAGTAGTTATCTGCAGGATTAAAAACAAGCTGGCAACAGCTACATAAGAATTTAGTGCTCAAACAACAGAAGAATTTTGAATTTCCCACTGCAGGAGAGACAGCTTGCTTACGGTTTTGAACCTGTTACAGCTTACAAAGTTGCAGCATTAGTTTTCTACCTGAGAGAGATCAGTTTTATTGAAGCCTTTTCCACAAAGTAATTTTAGGGTGGTCCACTATTATCCACTAAATGACCTTTAGGAACACAGGAATGCAGAAGACCAGCAAAGACCAGTACAGTCCATCCGGCTAGTACCAGGAAATATATCACACAATGCCGCTCACACCCCTGATCAAAATTTTTATTAAGTTCTTATTCAACTCGCGTTAATTTGCTGACACAATCCTCCCCCCCACTGCTTCCCTCGAGGGTCCATTCTATACATTCAACATGGAACGTGGTTAAATCTAAACTCTCTTTTCACCCTGCCTCTAAGTGTGATGTTGAGTCTTCTTGCTATAGCATCTGTGACTATGCTAAACATATTAATGTTTATCTTGTCTATATCTTTAGGATCTTGGATACTTCTAAGATCACGCTCAAGCCTCGCCTTCTCAAGTGTAAATATTCCCATGTTCTGTTGCCTCTCTTCATAATTCAAATGTCTAATCTCCACTATTCATTTATTTTCCCTTCGCTGCATCCGCTCCACTGCCTAGGTATCTCTCATATAATATGATGACCAGAACTGTACTCTGTACTCCAGGTAGGACCAGACCAGTGCCCTGCTTAAACTCAATCACTGACATTTGTATTCTATTTCTCTGGCTATACAGCCCAATATCTTGTTTGCTCTACTTACAGTGCAGATGGATTCACTGATCTATCCACGAGTACCCTTCAAATTACTCATCTATGTCATGTCCTGTAGAATGACACCACTTACTGTACATTATTATCCTTTACCAAACTCATGACTGTATTTGTCTACTCATTGCTACATTCTTATCTTCTGACTCACAAATTCTATGCCAAAAGTAGATGGCATATTCTCGAATAAGAACTACACTATGGTGGAAAGATGACTCATTTTTTTGAAAAAAGTGACCTATTTCTTTGAAATCCTTGTACCCTTGTCCACAATTCCATAAAATGCATCAAACCCATGGAAAGTTAGGAACATAAGAATCTTTAGGAGTAAAAGCTCTTAAAGCCTACCTCTCTAAATTTACTGATTTACATAACAGTTGTTGGTTCATGATGTCCTACAGTGCATTCATATGCCGTAAGTTCAGCAAAGCCCAAAACTGCTTCCCCCAGGGAGTTTCACTCCGCTTCATTCCAGATGGGTAGGGCTATGTCACTAGATTCAGGCTACAATTACACTACAACTGCAGTATTAGTGCAGAGCAAAACTGTTTCACACCGATATTGGTGCACTTGTACTCCTCGACAGTAACAGTATACATAAGTTACATAAGTAGTAGGGAGCAGGAGTAGGCCATACGACCCTTCGGGCCTGCTCCGCCATTCAATAGGATCATGGCTGATCCGAACCTAGACTCACGTCCACTTCCCTGCCCGCTCCCCATAACCCTTAATTCCCTTATCAGCTAGGAAACTGTCTATCTCCGTTTTAAATTTATTTAATGTCGCAGCTTCCACAGCTCTCTGAGGTAGCAAATTCCATGGATTTACTACCCTTTGAGTGAAGAAGTTTCTCCTCATCTCAGTTTTGAAACGGCAGCCCCTTATTCTAAGATTATGCCCCCTAGTTCTAGTCTCACCCATCAGTGGAAACATCCTCCCCGCATCCACCCGATCAAGCACTCTCACAATCTTATATGTTTCGATAAGATCGCCTCTCATTCTTCTGTATTCCAATGAGTAGAGGCCCAACCTACTCAACCTTTCCTCATAAGTCAACCCCCTCATCTCTGGAATCAACCGAGTGAACCTTCTCTGAACTGCCTCTAGAGCAAGTATATCTTTTCTTAAATATGGAAACCAAAACTGTACGCAGTACTCCAGGTGTGGCCTCACCAGTACCCTGTATGGCTGAAGCAAGACTTCCCTGCTTTTATACTCCATCCCCCTTGCAATAAAAGCCAAGATTCCATTGGCCTTCCTGATCACCTGCTGTACCTGCATACTAACCTTCTGTGTTTCATGCACCAGGACCCCCAGATCCCTTTGTACTGTAGCACTTTGCAGTTTCTTTCCATTTAGATAATAACTTGCTCTTTGATTTTTTCTGCCAAAGTGCATAACCTCACACTTTCCAACAGTATATTCCATCTGCCAAATTTCTGCCCACTCACTTAGCCTATGTCCTTTTGCAGGTTTTTTATGTCCTCCTCACCTCACTGCTTTCCCTCCCATCTTTGTATCATCTGCAAACTTGGATACGTTGCACTTGGTCCCCTCCTCCAAATCATTAATATAGATTGTAACGAGTTGGGGTCCCAGCACTGACCCCTGCGGAACACCACTAGTTACTGATTGCCAACCCGAGAATGAACCATTTATCCCAACTCTCTGTTTTCTGTTAGATAGCCAATCTTCCACCCATGCCAGTATATTACCCCCAATCCCGTGATTTTTTATCTTGTGCAGTAATCTTTTGTGTGGTAGCTTGTCAAATGCCTTTTGGAAGTCCAAATACACCACATCCACTGATTCCCCTTTATCCACCTTGTTTGTTACGTCCTCAAAGAATTCGAGCAAATTTGTCAGGCATGATTTCCCCTTCATAAAACCATGCGGACTCTGTCCGATTAAGTTATGCTTATCCAATTGTCCTGTTATTGCTTCCTTAATAATGGACTCCAACATTTTACCAACCACAGATGTTAGGCTAACTGGTCTATAGTTTCCAGCCTTTTGTCTACTTCCCTTTTTAAATAAGGGCGTTACATTAGCAGTTTTCCAATCTGCTGGGACCTTTCCTGAATCCAGGGAGTTTTGGAAAATTACCACCAATGCATCCGCAATCCCTACCGCAACTTCTCTCAAGACCCTAGGATGTAAGCCATCAGGTCCAGGGGATTTATCTGCCTTAAGTCCCATTATCTTACCGAGTACCATCTCCTTAGTGATTTTAATCGTGTTTAGCTCCTCCCCCCCTATAGCCCCTCGTTTGTCCAGTGTTGGGATATTTTTAGTGTCCTCTATTGTAAAGTCTGATACAAAATATTTGTTCAGCGTATTTGCCATCTCCATGTTCCCCACTACTAATTTCCCGGTCTCGTCCTCTAAGGGACCAACATTCACTTTAGCCACCCTTTTTCTTTTTATATAACTGTAGAAACTCTTGCTATCTGTTTTTATATTTTTTGCTAGTTTACTTTCATAATCTATCTTCCCCTTCTTAATTAATCTTTTAGTTATTCTTTGCTGGCTTTTAAATGCTTCCCAATCTTCTATCCTCCCACTAGATTTGGCTACTTTATATGCCCTTGTTTTTAGTCGGATACTATCCTTTATTACTTTACTTAGCCACGGATGGCTGTCTTTTCTTTTACACCCCTTTTTCCTCAGTGGAATATATTTTTCTTGAAAGTTGTGAAATACCTCCTTGAATGTACACCACTGCTCCTGTACCGTCTTACACCTTTATTTATTTTCCCAGTCCACTTTAGTCAACACTGCTCTCATACCTTCATAGTCTCCTTTATTTAGGCTTAGTACGCTGGTTTGAGATCCAACTCTCACCCTCCAACTGAATTTGGAATTCAACCATGTTATGGTCACTCATTCCAAGGGGATCCTTTACTGGGACATTTTTTATTAATCCTGTCTCATTACACAGGACCAGATCTAAAATTGCCTACCCCCTGGTTGGTTCAGTAACATACTGCTCAAGGAACCCGTCCCTAATGCACTCTATGAACTCTTCCTCAAGGCTGCCCTTATAGAATACCAAATCAGCTAAAAATCTAGTTGGATCCCTGGAACACGAATGTCCACAGTGCTGTGTGTATTTGAAAATACTACAATATATTCAAGCTATGATAAGCTTTTCATTGCTAACTTTAATAGAAATTACAATTCTGGACAGCGAGGTAATGTCACTAGAGAGCAACATGTTCTCTTGTAAACTAATTTCTGCACATTTTTAACTAAAAAAACCTCAATAATTATATATATTTTTTTAAAGTATGAGATTAGGAAGCTAGCCTTTTATGCTACAGGCAGATCGTTTTCTTGTACTGGGCTGGGATTAGTCCATAATTGAACTAGAAAACCACTGTTGTAAAATTTTAGCTTGCACCTTTTTCTTTCCTTAAACATTTTCTGTTCCTTCTGTACCCGCACCCGCGTCATAGATTTAATTTAAATGAACACAGCTAAAATTTTTAAAAATCATATAACTATCAATTGTGGCTCAGTGGGTAGCATTCTTGCCTCTGAGTCAGAAGGTTGTGGGTTCAAACTCCACTCCAGACACTTGAGCATAAAAATCTAGGCTGACACTCCAGTGCATCACTGAGGGAGTGTTGCACTGTCAGAGATGCCGACTTTCAGATGAGGCGTTAAACCGAGGCCCAGTCTGCTCTCTCAGGTGGACATAAAAGATCCCACGGCACTATTTCGAAGAGGAGCAGGGGAGTTACCCCGGTGTCCTAGCCAATATTTATCCCTCAATCAACATCACTAAAAACAGATTGGTCATTGGTATCTGGTCATTATCACATTGCTGTTTGTGGGAGCTTGCTGTGCGCAAATTGGCTGCTTCATTTCCTACATTACAACAATGATTACACGTCAAAAAGTACTTCATCCGTTGTAAAGCGCTTTGGGATGTCCGGTGGTCGTGAAAGGTGCTATATAAATGCAAGTCTTTCTTTTTAATTGTATTTTACTAACCAAACATGACAATCTCTAAATTTAACATTCTTCTAGGGATAGTTGCATTTTAGAGTTTAGGAGAAGGAAGGGACCAGAAAGTCTATGCAAAAAAGGCAGAGCAAGAAAAAGATTGGAGGCTAGTAGGGAGAGGAAGATGTGTTAAATGTTGAGCTTTTTCTCATGTCCTGTGCAGGAGGGTCAAGGTGTTACAAGAGAATCTCCAGATATGTGAACAGTTATTTAAGTCTTGGACAGATCTCATTTCATTGAGCATTAGAAGTTGTTGAGCAGGAAAGAAGCGCTTGGGACAGGAACATGTTGAAAGTAGGTAGCATGAGAAATAGAGGAGATATGGGAGTTCTATCTGAGGTAAGAGACACGAGGCCAGGAGAGTAGATGAAGGGTGGATCCAAAGAGAAGAGGGTAGCAGCTGTTGGTTGAACGTACAAGAGACATGAAGAAACTTGTGTCTTCAAATATTATAACAAGCAAGATAACTGTCCCACTAGACAACCATGAACCATGAATATTCATTGGAACATAATGGTAATTTACATAAGACCCTATCAAAAGCTTTGGAAATGTAGAAGGCAATGACAAATGAAACACCAAATTGTTCAAAAGTAAAGTTCCAGAGGTGCATAACATGAGCGAGAGGACTAGGGTAAAAACTATCCTGCTGATCTTGGACTGGGCCAGCAACTTCAAGGTGATAGATAATTTGAGAGTTGACAGCAACTTGCATAACATTTTAAAATTTTACTTTAAGCAGATGAACCACTCCAGGACAGCAGTACACATTTCCAAATAAAATCAAGTTGCCTTGATTTAATATTGCAGATCAGTTTCTTTTGCCAGGTTAAGTTGTTTTAGTGTCACAGAAAGAACACCAAATTATAAATGCTTAACCCATCTACGATCTTGGTTAGGAAAACATACATCTGATGTAAATCATTTTTTTTGTTAGCACTGTAATTTAATTATTTACCTTTATAACTAACATACAGGGCAATGGAGTAGTACAGTTGATAAGTTTTCCTGCAACATCAGGAGCCAGCACAAGTGTTCCAGGATCCTTCCAGACACAGATGCAAAATATACACAATTTTACACTGTGCAACCGGCCTACAACCCCTGTCCATTATCTCCAAACTTAAGCAAAATCCTTCCACACAGCTTTAGGAATAATGTACTTACTCTTGAATAAATTACTGAAAGATATGTTACGACAATATGTGTAGGAATTTTCAAAGAGGTCCTCCCTCTTTTTATGTGTCCCACATATAGTTTACTCATTCAAATCTGCTTCAGTAAACAAAAGACAGCTCCAGATCTGTACCTGGAACAAAAATGTGCTAATTGGCTGCTGTGTTTCCTACATTACAACAGCGACTGTAATTCGGAAGTACTCCATTAGCTGTGAAGCACTTTGGAACGTCCTGAGGTTGTGAAAGGTGCTATATAAATGCAAGTTTGTTCTGTTGTTTGATGTTGATTTTCATTTTTCAAGTCCGGGCCCTTGCTGACTCCGGTCTCTTTGAGCATGCAAGGTAATGAAACAATTGACAATTTTTCCTGACATATTGGACTATTTTGCTTTGTTTCTATGATACAACTATGCAGAGCAGATATAAAAGAATAGTACTGCCCAAACAGACATAAAATACATTAGTAAACAACCAAATGACAAAGCCCCTTCAAAGGCATTTCCATAACTTGCCTTGGGTATCAAACATAGGCTGGAATCTAATCATTGGAACAGGACTAGGTCATTTAGCCTCTCGAGCCTGTTCCGGCATTCAATGAGATCATGGCTGATCTGTGACCTAACTCCATATACCCGCCTTTGCTCCATATCCCTTAATATCTTTAGTTAACAAAAATCTATTAATCTCAGATTTAAAATTAACAACTGACCTAGCATTAATTGCCATTTGTGGAAGAGAGTTCCAAACTTCGACCACCCTTTGTGTGTAGAAGTGTTTCCTAACTTCACTCCTGAAAGGCCTGGCTCCAATTTTTAGACTATGTCCCCTAGTCCTAGGCTCCCCAACTAGCGGAAATAGTTTCTCTCTATCTACCCTATCAGTTCCCTTTTATATCTTGAATCAAATCACCACTTAACCTTCTAAATTCCAGGGAATATAACCCTAGTTTGTGTCGTACCTCCTCGTAATTTAAACCTTGAGTACAGGTATCATTCTGGTAAATCTAGACTGCACTCCCTCCGAGGCCAATATATCCTTCCTAAGGTGTGGTGCCCAGAACTGAACACAGTACTCCAGGTGTGGTCTAACTAGGGCTTTGTATTGCTGTAGCATAACTTCTATCTACCCCCTTGTATTCTAATCCTCTAGATATAAGGGCCAGCAATGCCATTAGCCTTTTTGATTATTTTCTGTATCTGTCCATGACATTTTAATGATCCTTGTACATGGACCGCTAAGCCTCTTTGGACCTCCACTGTTTCTAGCTTTTCACTGTTTAGAAAGTACTCTGATCTATTGTTTTTAGGTCCAAAGTGGATGATCTCACACTTGCCTAGATTGACATCCATTTGCCACAGTTTTGTCCATTCACTTAATCTATTAATATCTCTTGCAATTTTATGCTTCCATCTACACTGCTTACAATGCCGCCTATCTTCGATGTATTAACACTATATTTAGTGGGGGATAGATCTAGAATACATGATTATTTTGAAACAAAGAAGGTCTGTTGGCAGCTGAAGAGTGAAATACAGCTCGGAGCTACGCTCAAGTCATACCCCCATGATTCAAGGAGCTTAAAAACCAATCTTACAGCAACACTTATCCAGCAGATTTTATAACAAATTAAATGCCAAAAAAATCAAATTCAAATTACATTTTTAAACACTGACTTACTGCTGAAGTTGAAGTAGTCTCAACAACAACCTCGTTAAACTCTAGCAATTTTCTAATTTTGGAAATCACAGGTTTCATTTTTTCAACTGCTAACTCACGAAACTCTCCATTTTAAGCCCAGGAAACATTTTGATAAAGGCTAGAACAGCTTTTGACACATTACAGGAAGACTGGTGTAAACATAGGAATGAAAACATTTGTTATTGTTTCAATCATTGCTGTAGATTAGCCATCCCCCCACACTTTCTGTATGCTCAATTTATGAATGAGATGAGCTTCAGAAAAAAAATGCAGGGCAAAGCTGCACACATAATCTTCCTGTTTGACAAAGCTGTGGGGCAGCAGACTACATTCCTAAGATTCCAGTGGCAACACAAGGCTGCAGTGTGTTTTACTTTGTGACACTAATCCAATTTTCTTCAGTTTAAATGTATACATCTCGCTATATACCATTACATTAGTCTTTGAGGCACCAGGAGCCACAGTGGTTTGTTAGATGAATGCACTGTGCCAGGGAATGATGAGACACAAGGGCAGTTCCTGGTCCTAACCAATGAACTGGTTGCTTCTCTTGTGGGAAAGGAGGATAATCAAGACTGCAAACTGCCCAGATTGCTGCAGCACATACTTAACTTGATCAGTTACACAGCGACATGGGTCAGGCAGAGACCTAACGGAAGGTTTAGAGCAATAATTACTTAAAATAAATTGGAAGGGAGAGAGAGAGAAAAATACAAATTAAAAATACATGTTTAAGCAACAATCATTGGTACCTGGTAATTTTAAATTTACTGCAGTGAGGTCCCTGTTGTAAACGGGGCTTGACCAAGTCAAAATCTCAATTTCTTTGCTGGTGATATTTTACAGAAGTAATATCAAGTGAGTCCATCTTTGTTACACAGAACTGCCAACATCATGAAAACTTTA
Organism: Squalus acanthias; assembly: GCA_030390025.1. Lineage (NCBI taxonomy): Eukaryota > Metazoa > Chordata > Chondrichthyes > Squaliformes > Squalidae > Squalus > Squalus acanthias. The sequence goes on from CM059429.1 coordinate 15,837,366, forward strand.
AGGGGATTAATAACTACCTAGATTTCATAAACCTATTTAAATATATGGAATCGGTGGATCTGCTTATTGCAAGTTGGAAGATACGAGTATGCTACATGTATTATTCTGCTGCTAAAATGCAGCTGGATGTAATTTAACATGTCCCTTTAAACCGCAATGCTTAAGTACTGTGTCTTCCAAGTTAATTGTCCTTACGCAGATCTTCAGGTCAATTAGACTGTCCTCCTAAAATAAAATATGCACAAAAAGTGTGATTCCTGAAGTCAATGAGAAGATGTTTTCTGTTGATGTACATTACAAGTGATTAACTTTCTCTGTACATTAGAAATAATTAGCTTTCTTTGGATTGGTAAATTGAACCCCAATAATTTGTTCGTGGGCGGGGACACGGGTTCGCATTTAGAAGAGGAAATGTTTACACACAGGGTGGTGAATGTGTGCAACATACTTCCCAAGGAGGCATTGGAAACAGGCAATGTGGAAAATTTAAGGATGGCTTGGATAGATATTTGAGGGAGTGGGTGACTAAAAAGTAGTCATTGTTGGGACTGGCCAGATGGACTGCAGAGTCTTTTCCCATCCTCTTCTTTCCTACGTTCTCTCTTTTTAAAAAAAAGTTTAACATAGAAATTTGAAACTTGACGTGAGACGTGCCATATATTATCTCTATCTCTTTCATATGTTTATTTCTATTACACATAGTTAATAATTCGTTAGAAAATGGTGTAGTGCCAGAGGACTGGCAGTTAGCCAACGTTATAACTATATTTAAGAAGGGAGATAGACTGTGTCCAGGGAACTACAGTTGAACATCGGTGGTAGGAAAGATAATGGAATCCCTACTAAAGGGGAAAATAGAAAACATCTAGAAATGAAAAATACAATAATGAATAGTCAGCATGGATTTCGAAAGGGAAAGTCTTGCTTGACCAACCTCATTGAATTCTTTGAAGAGGTAACAGAGAGTAGACAAGGGTAATGTAGTAGATGTAATTTATCTAGATTTCCAAAAGGCTTTCGATAAGGTGCCACATAATAGACTAATGAATAAGGTCATGGCATGCAGAGTCAAAGGACAAGTAGCAGAATCGATAGCTAGCTAGCTGCAAGACAGAAAGCAGAGAGTAGGGGCAAAGGTTAGCTATTCAAAGTGGCTAAAAGTGGGGTCCCACAAGGATTAGTGCAGGGACCACTGTTGTTCACAATTTATATTCACGATTTAGACTTTGGAATCAAATACACAATTTCTAAATTTGTAGACAACACCAAAAAAAAAATTGGGGTGGGGGGAAGAGATGGGGGAAATAGACAATACGGAGGAGGACTGCAACAAATTACAAGACAACATTAATAAACATACAGAGTGGGTATATAATTGATAAATGAATTTCAACACTGATAAATGTGAGGTATTACATTTTGGCAAGAAAAATAAGGAGGTCATATATTACTTGGAAAATAAGAATCTAAATGGGGTAGAAGAACAAAGGGATCTGGGAGTACAAATACACAAATCACTAGAAGTAGCGAGGCAGGTTAATAAGGCCATAAAAAAAAATTCAAACCAAGCACTCGGGTTTATTTCTAGATGGATAGAATTGAAAAGTAGAGAAGTTATGCTAAACTTATATCGAACCTTGGTTAGACCACACTTGCAGTATGGTGTACAGTTCTGGTTGTCATATTATAAAAAAGGATATGGAGGCACTGGAGAGGGTGAAATAAAGATTTACAAGGAGGATACCAGAAATGCGAGGTTATACCCCTCAGGAAAGGATGAACACATTGAAAAAATACGGCTGAGGAGTGACCTAATAGAGGTCTTTAAAATTATGAAAGGTTTTGATAGAATAGACACAGAGAGTGTTTCCACTTGTGGGGAAGAGCAAAACTGCAGGCCATCACAACAAGATAGTTACCAAGAAATCAAATAGGGAATTCAGAAGAAACTTCTTTACCAAAGAGAGTGGTGAGAATGTGGAACTTGCTACCACAGGGAGTGGTTGAGGCGAATAGTATAGATGCATTTAAGGGGAGGCTAGATAAGGGAGGTATATGAGGGAGAAGGGAATAGCAGGAAATGCTGATATAGTTAGATGAGGAAGGATGGGAGAAGGCTCGAGTGGACCATAAATGCCTGCATGGATTGGATGGGCCGAAGGGCCTGTTTTTGTGCTGTATATTCTATCTAGAATAGGTCACGATCATAAACAAAAAATAAATATGTCGCACAATATAAGTTTGGAGCCTGAAGGGTCAAAATGTTCTGGGTTGATTAGGCAGGGAAGAATTTTAATATCCAAAATCTGAAGGAGAATCTGGAGGAGAATTAGCAAGCAGCATGGTATTTATTTTTTTTTAATGTGAAAAGAATGCTAACCAGAGATCTGAGTGGGAGCCTGGGCTAACAAAAATAAATAAATAATTTAGTCCTGGAAGATGCTAGAGAGATCTGAGACACTAAGATCATAGCGATACTAAAAAGGGCAGACTATAATAAACAGAGAGTAAGATAAGAGACAACAGTTAGTGCTGTTCTGTCAGAAATTTAAAGCCTGAAAGTTTACAAAAAAGTAGAGGCCCAGAATGGAAAAACAGAGGGAAAGAAAAATCTAAATTTTCAGATTCAGGAATTTTGTTCTTGTTTTCAGAGAGGCAGAGACAAACTGGCCAGTGCCTGACCATGCCAAGAAATGGAAGCAAGAGAAACAGGGGCTGTTGAGGTGTATCTGGGTGCCGATGTCTCTACATTACCTCCAGCGCTAGAATGTGTCTCTTGTTTATCGCCAACCAAAAAGGGACACAGTATTCAAGGTGCGGTTTGACTAGAGCACGATAAATTTTGATCATTACCTCTTCTGACTTCTACTCTTTGTTTTTTTTTTCATTCATTCATTCATTCATGGGATGTGGGCGTTGCTGGCAAGGCCAGCATTTATTGCCCATCCCTAATTGCCCTTGAGAAGGTGGTGGTGAGCCACCTTCTTGAACCGCTGTAGTATGTGTGGTGAAGGTACTCCCACAGTGCTGTTAGGGAGGGAGTTCCAGGATTTTGACTCAGCGACAATGAAGGAATGGCGATATATTTTCAAGTCAGGATGGTGTGTGACTTGGAGGGGAACTTGCAAGTGGTGGTGTTCCCATGCGCCTGGTGCCCTTGTCCTTCTAGGTAGTAGAGATCGCGGGTTTGGGAGTTGCTGTTGAAGAAGCCTCGGCAAGTTGCTGCAGTGCACCTTGTAGACACGGTGTGCTGGTGGTGGAGGGAGTGAATGTTTAAGGTGGTGGATGGGATAACAACCACAACCAACTTCCTTCGTGCTTGGTTTGACTCCAGCCAGTGGAGAGTTTCCCCCCAGATTCCCATTGACTTCAATTTTACTAGGGCTCCTTGATGCCACACTCGGTCAAACGCTGCCTTGATGTCAAGGGCAGTCACTCTCGCCTCGCCTCTGGTTCGGACCAAGGCTCTAATGGGGTCTGGAGCCGAGCGTAATTGGTTCTGCAATTAAACATCCTATTAGCTCTGTTGACTGTTGGTTGGTTGGACAGGTTTAGCGTCGAGTCTACCAAGATTTTAACTCCCCCTGCCTGGTGGAAAGCAAGAGGGAGGGGACGTAGTTAAAATGGAGCTGGGGACTGACCAACTCTTTTCCTGCCCCAATCTGTAATTTTATGAATTTCACCTCTTTGACCAGCTTCTTGCGATTGAAAGATATCTTTTACTATTATTAGCATTAGTTACTGTGATTTTTTTTCTAGGTCTCCCTTTTACACAGCAAGTCTGAGCCATAGTGGAACCACAGTGCTAAAAAGAATGTAATCTTATTTTGTACATGATTCCTTTTGCTTTAACGTAAGCATAACTGAAAAAGCAAAGGAAACACTACCTGGGGAGATACTGAAATCTCACCACTATCAGGAAACCTCAGGTTTTATTCAGGACAACCTTCCCCCACTCTCACCTAGGGTTGCCAACCTCCAGGATTGGCCTGGAGTCTCCAGGAATTAAAGATTAATCTCCTGGACACTGCTGCGAGCAACCAGGAGAAAAATCATAGGGGCATTAAAAAAAAGGGTATTTTATTCTTTGAACACACTCATTTATTTATTGTAAAAATACTCAAAATGGGAAAAAGACTGTTTGATTGGGCGAGGTGGTTGGAGACGGTAGGTCATACATCCAACCAGAGCTGGCGACCCTACTTTCACCCCAAACAATGGTATAAATTTCCTGTCTTATGCACAAGCAAATACGGGACATAAAATCTTCAAAACATGGTACTGGTATTATTGAGCAGACAAAGTAATTAATTCACTGCAGAATCCAGCTGATGGAAACCAAATCATTATAGCAATATGAAAATCAATCCTCCACATATAAGCTGCAAATGAACATAAAGCACTCATAACCCTCTTCTACATTCTATGCCATTTCTTAGAATTTTCTAGTGACTTTCAGGAGAACATGCTGTTTCAGTATTAGATTTAAAAAGATTCATCCACTTTTATGATTCCATCATAATTTACATAAGCAACTGTAGAGGGAATAAAAAGGATTTTAGACAAGATGCAGGAAATACACATCACTTTAAACCATAGGAATTTTTGACTTATTAATCCAAAACTTCAAAACTAGGCAAGCAAAATGAGATGACTAAAATAAGCCCTGGGACGGCTTAATTTACTTCAAAAGTGATCTTTTTATTTCTTCAAATTTTTTTTGCAGTCATCAAAATGTTTGAATGGAATTTTTGCCATTTCATTCACTCTGCTCCAACAATATGCCTCAGCCCCCTCAGAGGAGCACTCTCAAAATGAAGCATTTTAACTTCATTTAGCTTGGCAAGGGTTTCTTTAATTCAGTCACAAGGCTTCAGCGGATAAATTTGGAATATGGTAGCATATGTTACTGAACGAGGATCCAGGCATGGACTAATAATCCAGAGAATTTGAGTTCAAATCTCTCCATGGTAGTTTGAGAATTTGAAGTGAGTTTTAAAAATCTGGAAATAAAAAGCTGGCATCAGTAAAAGTGACCATGAAGCGGTCGGATTGTCGTAAAAACACAGCTGGCTCATTAATATCCTTTAGGGAAGGAAACCCATTGTCCTTATCTAGCCTGGCCTATGTGTGATTCCACACCCACACAGAATTACATAAAATTTACAGCACAGAAGTAGGCCATTTGGCTCAACTGGTCTATGCTGGTGTTTATGGTCCACACAAGCCTCCTCCCATCCTACTTCATCTAATCCCACTTCTATTATCAAGTCTTTGGAGAGAGACTTCAATCCACGACCTTCTGACTCAGTGGCCAGAGTGCTACCACTGAGCCAAGGCTGATACCCCCAAGTAAGATTCACATCCACTGCATAACCAGTCATGCCTTCAAGTACATCAGCTCTCCTCCATAATCACCAAGACTGTCATTTTGAAAGCATTCTCCTACTCTTTATTGTAGGCATGCGCCCATCTTGCCCCATCAATCCACAAATATCCCATCAGTGCTAAAAACATTGGAAAAACAAATTTGCGTGCCTTCCCTCTTGTTAGGCTATCTAACTGAAAAGGAACAGCCAAACCACATTCAAGCAAACACATGATTTGCTCAATTATGCATATGACAGCCAGTTACTTTTGAATGTAGCTGACAGTTTTCAAATTCCAGAAGTGCTTGGGGTTATTTAATGAACTGAAGCTCTTCATTAAGCGGAGTTGAGCTGAATCAAGGTTTGATAAATTAGCTAGCTCCTGCAGTTAGAAAAGACTACAGGGAACAAAAATACTGCATATCTAAAAGTCAACTACAAAATAGTTTAGCACATAATATACAAAAAATAGCTGTAATCTACTGTTATACAGTCACTTGTTCAGCTTTTGTTCAACAAATTTGCTCAATCCCAAAATTAGATCTTATGATGTGATGCTAAGAAAATTCCTGTGGAGGCAGAAGACAGATCGAGTAGCTAAAGTAATTAACAGAAATGCTTTCTGCTCATTGTCTGGGAACACCATTAGAAACTTACCAAGATATCGGTGAAGATATTCGAGATGGTAAGGAGCTAAGACCCACCTGCAAGAGCATTCTAAAAAGATAGAAGCTGAAGCATCTAGAGTGAAAGAGGTTGGAAAGACTAAAAAAAAAATCCCCCATCATGTGCCTTCTGAGTGAGATTACCTCAGTTCTCACAGGATCTTTACGGCCAGTAGACAGAGCAGACTGTCATCCCATCGGTGGAAGCTGAATTTGAACCCAGTCCCCCAAGAATGATGTTTAGTGCAAAAATATTACAAAAGGTCCAATTTCAGCCAGCTCCCCCCCACAAAAAAAGTTAACACATTAATTTTCACCGTAGGTATTGTTGCGATTGAATGGATGATACAAAGTTCAGGGTCAGAGACTTATGCAATGGTGTGGTTCTCAGGCCGGTCTGAAGTTGTGGCATCCATTTCTAGCTGCTACAGGATGCTCACTGATGTTGCAAAGGAGCTCTTGGACCAGCACTATTGGAAATAGAGGAGAGAGATCAGACCTCCCAGATCAGATCAGATAATTGACAGAATGCAGAATCATGGAAACCTGCCATGTCAGATGTCAGAGCCAGAACGATGCAGCTTGAAATACTTCCCTTGCTTCTGCAAGGCCTCCCAGTGAAATCGGTTTGAGAGGCAGTCTCCACTTGGTTCTGTATATGTGGAATGTGCATCCGTGGTACAAAGTGCACAAAATTCACCAGTAACCTGGAAATCTAAATCACAAACACCGAGGACAACAGAGTTGGAATGGAAAAATGATTCAGGTTGGTGCAACAGGGGATGCCATTCTGAAGCCGGGGCTAATGCATACTCTTGCAGCAATAGAGAGAGTAATTTATCCTTCACCTACTCATATTATTCTGCCAAAAGTTGAAAAGGTTCTTCTCCCTCAACTTGACATAATAAAATTAATTAAAAATATGAAAAGAAGCAACAAGAGGCAGATTATTTATATCAGAATATCAGTTTTAAAAGTTTCCCTATTAGAGAGGGAATTTATGGAGTGCATTTTGTATGTGCTGCTATTGCAGAGACAGCCATAAAGAATTATATCGAAGGATATGGTGTATCAGAGATTTAGTGAGGGAAGTATTACAGTGGGTATCTTGTGTTTTAGTGAAAATCTAGGAACTATTTATGAAGTGTATTTATGAAGCATGAGAAATTGATCACTGACCAGTTTTCAGAAACAAAACTGCAAGTATTAGCAGGGGAAAAAACAATTTTTCACATTCTGCTAAATTATTTTACACAATAGGCCTGATTTGTCTGAACGCTACTGCAATAAAAACATTCAAAAATGATAAAAGCAGTATTCAGCTTCTTTGCTTTTTCCAAAGAGTAAGGCACACACAGTACCTTGATGGGGGCTTTGATAGAAACACATTCAATCTTCAAAAACAAAGTATTAAAAGGCAGAATTCAAAAACATTTTTCACAGAATCACAGAATCCCCACAGTGCAGATAGAGGCCATTTCGGCCCATCGAGCCTGCACTGACACATATCCCACCCTATACCCGTAACCCCACGTATTTAATCCCCCTAACACTAAGGGTCAATTTATCATAGCCAAATCAACCTAACCCACACATCTTTGGACTTTTGTCGCAGATGTATTATTTTACATAAGAAATAGGAGCAGGAGTAGGCCAATCGGCCCCTCGAGCCTGCTCCGCCATTCAATAAGATCATGGCTGATCTGATCCTAACCTCAATCTAAAGAACACAAGAAGTAGGAGCAGGACCCGGCCACTCAGCCCCTGGGCCCGCTACGCCACCCACAGGGCCTTGACCGATCCGAACTCAGCCTCATGTCCAATTTCCTGCCCGCTCCCCATAACCCCTAATTCCCTTTACTTCGAGGAAACTATCTATTTCTGTTTTAAATTTATTTAATGATGTAGCTTCCACAGCTTCCTGGGCAGCAAATTCCACAGACCTACTACCCTCTGAGTGAAGAAGTTTCTCCTCATCTCAGTTTTGAAAGAGCAGCCCCTTATTCTAAGATTATGCCCCCTAGTTCTAGTTTCACCCATCCTTGGGAACATCCTTACCGCATCCACCCGATCAAGCCCCTTCCCAATCTTATATGGTTCAATAAGATCGCCTCTCATTCTTCTGAACTCGAATGAGTAGAGTCCCAATCTACTCAACCTCTCCTCATATGTCCACCCCCTCATCCCCGGGATTAACCGAGTGAACCTTCTTTGTACTGCCTCGAGCGCAAGTATGTCTTTTCTTAAGTATGGACACCAAAACTGTATGCAGTTCCTATTTCTTGGGGTCAAAGTACACGGTCAGTTAAAATCAAGTGTTGCCAGCCATTTCAACAAGCTGCAAAGAACATACACTCAAGTCTGGAAGTTAGGCACATCATCTTCAGAAAGTCAGCAGAGAGTGCTGAGTTTGGGTAAGTGAGAGTTCGGGTGAGTGGAGTGTAGGGTGCTCTTTTCAAACTTTAACTTTGGGTTGTAGTTAATAAGGTCTTTCTGGTGCAGAGTGACTGTTGGTAAACCATTTAACTGGTGTAATTTAGAGGGATTGATTTAATTTAAATCCAATTAATTAGAGGGGATACTAGCAGCTATAATCGGGCAGAGAGTGTCCATAACTAACAATAAATTTTTTATTAATTACATAGAATGGAGCAGGTGATGTGTTACTGTTGAGATGTGGGAGCCGGTGGACCCCACTGAGGCTCACGGTGATTACATCTGTGACAAGTGTCTGCTGTTACAGGAACTCCAGCTCCGTGTTGATGAGCTGGAGTCTGAGCTTCAGACACTGCGACACATCAGGGAGGGGGAGAAGTACCTGGACTTTGTGTTTCAGGAGGTGGTCACACCTATGAAGTTAATTAATTCAGATGTAGCCCATGGTCAGGGACAGGACGGTGTGACTACGAGTGAGGCAGGTACAGGGATCCAGGAGGTAGTGTTGGAGGAGCCGCAGCCCTTGCCCTTGTCCAACAGGTTCGAGGTTCTTACTCCCTGTGGGGATGGGAGCAGGGACTGCAGGGAGGATGAGCAACCTGACCACAGCACTGTGGAACGGGGGGGGCCATTCAAGAGGGGGGAGTAAATAGAAATGTTGTAGTGGTAGGGGATAGTATTATTAGGGGGATAGATAGAGTTCTCTGCAGCCGAGAGCGACAGTCCCGTAGGCTGTGTTGCCTGCCCGGTGCCAGGGTTAAGGACATCTCCTCTGGGCTGGAAAGAAACTTGCAGTGGGAGGGGGTGGATCCAGTTGTCGTGGTCCATGTTGGTAGAAACGACGTAGATAGGACAAGGAAGCCGGTTCTGTTAAAGGAGTATGAGCAGCTAGGGGTCAAATTAAAAAACAGAACCTCAAGGGTAATAATCTCTGGATTATTACCTGAGCCACGAGCGAATTTGGCTAGGACAAATAAAATTAGAGTGTTAAATGAGTGGCTCAAAGACTGGTGTGGTAGAAATGGGTTTTGCTTCCTGGGACACTGGCACCAGTACTGGGGCAGGAGGGAGCTGTTCCGTTGGGACGGGCTTCACTTGGCCAGTGCTGGGACTAGAGTCCTGGCGGATCATATAACTAGGGCTGTAGAGAGGGCTTTAAACTAACTAGTGGGGGGGAGGTTCCTAGAGAGCAAATAATAAAAATGACAACAGAGAAGGTCATAGACTTAGGTAGCAGTGGGGAAATTAAAAACCAGAGTGTGTCAGGAAGGGGCAGAAGGTATGGAGTAAAAGGTAAAGTAATAAAAAGGGCAAAAGCAGGAACTAAGTGTCACAAAACATATTTGAAAGTTCTCTATCTGAATGCACGTAGCATTCGTAACAAAATAGACGAGTTAATGGCACAAATAACTACATATGGGTATGATCTTGTGGCCATTACAGAAACATGGCTGCAGGGTGACAATGCCTGGGAATTAAACATACCAGGTTATTTAACGATCAGGAAGGACAGGCAGGAAGGAAGGGGAGGTGGGGTGGCTATGTTAATAAAGGAAGGAATCACTGTAATACAGAGAAATGATATTGGGTCAAAAGATCATGATAATGAAACAGTTTGGGTGGAGATAAGGAATAATAAGGGGAAAAAAACACTAGTGGGCGCAGTCTATAGGCCTCCGAATAGTTGCAACTCTGTTGGACGGAGTATCAATCAGGAAATAGTTGAGGCTTGTAATAAGGGAACATCTATAATTATGGGGGATTTTAACTATCATATTAATTGGACAAATCAAATTGGACAGGGCTGCCTTGAGGATGAGTTCATTGAGTGTATTAGGGATGGGTTTCTTGAGCAGTATGTAACTGAACCGACCAGGGGGCAAGCAACCTTAGATCTGGTCCTGTGTAACGAGACAGGATTAATTAAAAATGTCCTAGTAAAGGATCCCCTTGGAATGAGTGACCATAACATGGTTGAATTCCATATTCAATTAGAGGGTGAGAAGGTTGGATCTCAAACAAGCGTGCTAAGCTTGAATAAAGGAGACTATGAAGGTATGCGAGCGGAATTTAGTAGAGTGGATTGGGAAAATAGATTAACGGGTAAGACGATACATGATCAGTGGTGTACATTTAAGGAGTTATTTTACAACTTCCAAAAAATATATATTCCAGAGAAAAAAAAGGGTGTAAAAGAAAAGACAGTCATCCGTGGCTAAGTAAAGAAATTAAGGATAGTATTCGACTAAAAACAAGGGCTTATAAGGTAGCCAAATCTAGTGGGAGGATAGAGGATTGGGAAAACTTTAAAAGACAGCAAAAAATAACAAAAAGATTAAGAAAGGGAAGATAGATTATGAAAGTAAATTAGCAAAAAATATAAAAACAGATAGTAAGAGTTTTTATAGTTATATAAAAAGAAAAAGGGTGGCTAAAGTAAATGTTGGTCCCTTAGAGGATGAGACCGGGAAATTAATGGTGGGAAATATGGAGATGGCAAATACACTGAATTAATATTTTGTATCAGTCTTTACAGTAGAGGACACTAAGAATATCCCAACACTGGACAAACAGGGGGCTATGGGGGGGGGGGGGGGGGGGGGGAGAAGGAGCTAAACACGATCAAAATCACTAAGGAAGTGGTACTCAGTAAAATAATGGGACTCAAGGCGGATAAATCACCTGGACCTGATGGCTTACATCCTAGGGTCTTGAGGGAAGTGGCGGTAGGGATTGTGGATGCATTGGTAATAATTTTCCAAAACTCCCTGGACTCAGCAAAGATCCCGGCAGACTGGAAAACTGCTAATGTAACACCCTTATTTAAAAAGGGCAGTAGACAGAAGGCTGGAAACTAACATCTGTGGTAGGTAAAATTTTGGAGTCCATTATTAAGGAGACAGTAACGGGACATTTGGATAATCATAATTTAATAGGACAAAGTCAGCATGGTTTTATGAAGGGGAAGTCATGTTTGACAAATTTGCTGGAGTTCTTTGAGGAAGTAACACACAGGGTGGATAAAGGGGAACCAGTGGATGTGGTGTATTTAGACTTCCAAAAGGCATTTGACAAGGTGCCACACAAAAGATTATTGCTTAAGATAAAAAATCACGGGATTGGGGGTAATATTCTGGCATGGATAGAGGATTGGCTATCTAACAGAAGGCAGAGAGTTGGGATAAATGGTTCATTCTCAGACTGGCAATCAGTAACTAGTGGTGTTCCGCAGGGGTCAGTGCTGGGTCCCCAACTCTTTACAATCTATATTAACGATTTGGAGGAGGGGACCGAGTGTAACATATCAAAGTTTGCAGATGATACTAAGATGGGAGGGAAAGTAGTGAGTGAGGAGGACATAAAAAATCTGCAAGGGGACATAGACAGGCTAAGTAAGTGGGCAGAGATTTGGCAGATGGAATACAATACTGGAAAGTGTGAGGTTATGCACTTTGGCAGGAAAAATAGTAGAGCAAGTTATTATCTAAATGGCAAGAAACTGGAAAGTACTGAAGTACAAAGGGATCTGGGGGTCCTGGTGCACGAAACTCAAAAGGTTAGTATGGAGGTGCAGCAAGTGATTAAGAAGGCCAATGGAATGTTGGCTTTCATTGCTAAGGGGATAGAATATAAAAATAGGGAGGTATTGCTTCAGTTGTACAAGGTATTGGTGAGACCGCACCTGGAATACTGCATACAGTTTTGGTGTCCATACTTAAGAAAAGACATACTTGCTCTCGAGTCAGTACAAAGAAGGTTCACTCGGTTAATCCCAGGGATGAGGGGATGGACATATGAGGAGAGGTTGGGTAGATTGGGACTCTACTCATTGGAGTTCAGAAGAATGAGAGGCGATCTTATTGAAACATATAAGATTGTGAAGGGGTTGGATCGGGTGGATGCGGGGAGGATGTTCCCGATGATGGGTGAAACTAGAACTAGGGGGCATAGTCTTAGAATAAGGGGCTGCTCTTTCAAAACTGAGATGAGAAGGAACTACTTCACTCAGAGGGTGGTAGGTCCATGGAATATGCTGCCCTAAAAAGCTGTAGAAGCTACATCATTACATAAATTTAAAACAGAAATAGACAGTTTCCTAGAAGTAAAGGGAATTAAGGGTTACGGGGAGCGGGCAGGAATTTGGACATGAGGCTAGGTTCGGATCGGTCATGGCCCTGTGGGTAGCGTAGTGGGCCCAGGGGCCGTGTAGCCTGATCCTGCTCCTATTTCGCGTGTCCAATTCTGTTAGGTTCAGGAGATGGTTCTGTGATAGTAGATTGGCGGTTAGGATCAGATCAGCCATGATCTTATTGAATGGCGGAGCAGGCTCGAGGGGCCAATTGGCCTACTCCTGCTCCTATTTCTTATGGTCTTATGTAAGAAATGACAAGTTAACGTTTCAGGCAGAACCCCTCATCAGAACGATTCTTTGCTTGACATGGATTTACGAAAGGTAAATCGTGCTTGACTAATCTACTGGAATTTTTTGAGGATGTAACTGGGAAAACAGATAAGGGAGAACCAGTAGATGTGGTGTATTTGGACTTTCAAAAGGCTTTCGATAAGGTCCCGCATAAGAGATTAGCGTGTAAAGTTAAGGCACATGGGATTGGGGGCAAGGTATTGACTTGGATAGAGAACTGGCTGGTGGACAGAAAGCAAAGAGTAGGAATTAATGGGTCTTTTTCTGAGTGGCAAGCAGTGACTAGTGGGGTACCGCAGGGATCGGTCCTTGGACCCCAGCTATTCACAATATACATTAATGATCTAGATAAGGGAACTAAATGTAATATCTCCAAGTTTGCAGATGACACAAAGCTGGGTGGGAGTGTGTGCTGCGAGGAGGATACCGAGAAACTCCAGGATGATTTGGACAGGTTGGGTGAGTGGGCAGAAGCGTGGCAGATGCAATATAACGTGGATAAATGCGCGGTTATCCACTTTGGTGTCAAAAACAGAAAGGCAGACTATTATCTGAATGGCAATAGATTGGGAGAAGGGGAAGTGCAACGAGACCTGGGTGTCCTTGTGCACCAGTCGCTGAAGGTAAGCATGCAGGTACAGCAGGCAGTGAAGAAGGCAAATGGTATGTTGGCCTTCATAGCGAAAGGGTTTGAGTATAGGAACAGGGATGTCCTGCTGCAGTTGTACAGGGCCTCGGTGAGACCACACCTTGAGTATTGTGTGCAGTTTTGGTCGCCTTATCTGAGGAAGGATGTTCTTGCCATGGAGGGAGTTCAGCGAAGATTCACAAGGCTGATACCTGGGATGGCAGGAATGACATATGAGAGATTGGGTCGATTGGGCTTATACTCGCTGGAGTATAGAAGAATGAGAGGGGATCTCATCGAAACATATAAAATTCTGACAGGTCTGGACAAACTAGATGCAGGAAGAATGTTCCTGATGGTCGGAGAGTCCAGAACCAGGGGTCATAATCTAAGGATAGGGGGTAAGCCATTTAGGACAGAAATGAGGAGGAATTTGTTCACCCAGAGAGTGGTGAACCTGTGGAATTCTCTACCACAGAAGGTAGTTGAGGCCAAGTCATTAAATATATTCAAGAATGAGTTAGATATATTTCTTAAAGCTAAAGGTATCAAGGGATATGGGGAGAAGGCAGGTACAGGGTACTGAGTTTGGATGATCAGCCATGATCTCATCGAATGGCGGAGCAGGCTCAAGGGGCCGAATGGCCCACTCCTGCTCCTATCTTCTATGTTTCTATGTTGCTCCGTAGATGCTTTGCCTGACTTTTGAGAATTTTCTGTTTTTGTTTCAGATTTCCAGCATCTGCAGTATTTTTTTTTCCCATTAGTCTGTTTTGTCAAAGGCATTTGTAGTTTGTTCCTATAGGACAATGGCAGTCAAATATGCCAAAATTCAGACAGCACAGAGCCTTAGCCCCATTGTGTCCAAAACAACTTCTCCAATGTCAATTTGGACAAGTGTTCATTTTCTGTAACTATAGGTTGTTCAAAATGTTTGGCATAGATCAGTATATTTCCCAGGAAGGAGTCAATCCACTAAATTCAAACTGTGACTGATATCCTGGAGATCTTTTTAAAATAATGGGTTTCAGGCAACAGCAAGTCTGGTAGGAGAGCAGGGCAGAGCCAGAATTCTTTGTAGTCCCTTTAATAAAGAGTGTGGGTTTATATTTGCTGCCTGTGCTCAGCTCAACTAATCTGAGGCCTTTAGACTAATCAAAGGGCTCTGTGGTAGTGTATAGCCACATAAGTAGCAGTAACTATATTTTTAGGGTCAATTTTATGTTAAGTGATAGTACAGAAGAAGTAACACCACACATTCAGTTAAAATATTCTGAAAAGCGCTAAGATTGCCGACTCATTTTCAGAACAGTTTGTGTAAATCAAATATTATACTGCTAATTACTTGCGATATTCTTTTGTTTCTTTATACCTGTATTCCTTGCAAGTAAATTCAACTATTAGCTTTAGCCTGAATGATACAGTCGGATAGCATGATAGTTGAGCTTTGAATGGACAAGAGCGCATGGAGGGCAACCAATGCCATCAGCAGCACTAAACACCAAGGTAAGAGATTAATTGTTCGCCCTGCAGCACACTATTCCCATTCACATCATTCACGAGAGAGCACATTGAGTTCATAGATGAGGGTTTGGTTATGTAAACTGATTTTTTTCCTTTGAGCCCAAGTTTGAAATGATACATGATGCAGCACAGAAGGCCATTCAGCCCATAATGCCTGTGCTAGCTCTTTGGTAGAGTTATCCAATTAGTCCCACTCCCCTGCTCTTTCTCCATAGCCCTGGATTTTTTTTCCCCCCACCCCCCCCCCTTCAAGTATTTACCCATTCCCTTTTGAAAGTTACTAGTGAATCTGCTTCCACCACCCTTTCAGGCAGTGCAGTGGCAAAGAACCTGAATACTAACAGTTTACTGTTGGCAGGTCCTAGCATCTTCATAAATCACAATTTAGCTCTTCCCTGCCTGCCCCACTTTACTCTCAAAACCAGTTCTCACAAATCCAGACAGGAAGTGCTGGCAGGCAATTTGCAGGTGAGGGTAGGTGTTCACTGGGGGGGCTTACAACTGAACAGGACCAGACACGGACACGTGAATTTTTCAGCAAGGGTCACTGGCCAGCAATCAGAAGTGTGGTTGATTTTTTTTCCTTTCTCTAAACCCAGGGACATGAGGGCAATGTAGAGTCCCCACCACTGTATTTGTTGAGCTGCAGAGCAGGAACTCAAACTAATGGCCTTCCTATTCTGTCTGGCTGAGCACTAATAAATTGGAATTGTAAGATAAAATTTAGGTTACTGCAAAACTATAAGCACGTTTTGTTGTCAAAGTTGATGTCAGCGGGGTCTGGACAGTTTTAGGAATTTGCAATGTGAACTAATGCACATTTGGGACCTCTGCTTAAATGCGCAGTGGACAAAGTAAGTTTTACCACCGTTTAAGGTGAGTTGGAGACCTATTGTGCAAGCATTGACAAAAACTAAGCCAATGGGACAAGAATTATGGGCCAGAATTTGCTGTCAAAATAACGGCGAGGCTAATGGCGATCGCCGTTATTTATTCGTAAATGGCACAACTACAAGCGAGGAACAGATGCACGGTTAAATGCGATTACCCAAAAGTTGCTGTCAGAGTTGCGCCACTCTGCCGTTAGCTTCGCAAAAATCAGCATTCTGCTGTCTGCCTCACCATTGACATGCATCAAATATCATGAGGTTGCTGTATTTGCGCGATAGATACGAACTAAACCCACTGCATCTATTTAGGGCAAGTAATTAAAAGTTCAACTATCTTTTTAATGACATAAGTGTTAATGACTGGCCATCAACCTCTGGCAAAGAAAATTAACTATTATAGCAACAACAACTTGTATTTATATAGCGCCTTTAACATATTAAAACAGCCCAAGGCGCTTCACAGGAGTATTGTAAGATACAAAATTTGACACCAAGCCACGCAAGGAGAAATTAGGGTAGGTGACCAAAAGCTTGGTCAAAGAGGTGGGTTTTAAGGAGCGTCTTAAAGGAGGAAAGAGAGGTAGCGAGGCGGAGAGGTTTAGGCAGGGAATTCCAGAGCTTAGGGCCTAGGCAACAGAAGGCACGGTCACCAATGGTTGAGCGATTATAATCAGGGATGCTCAAGAGGGCAGAATTAGAGGAGCGCAGATATCTCAGGGGGTTGTAGGGCTGAAGGAGATTACAGAGATAGGGAGGGGGCGAGGCCATGGAGGGATTTGAAAAGGATGAGAATTTTGAAATCAAGGCGTTGCTTAACCGGGAGCCAATGTAGGTCAGCGAGCACAGGGGCGATGGGTGAACGGGACTTGGTGCGAGTTAGGACATGGGCAATGTGGACTCTTAATCCTTCAGGGTGTGAATTGTTATAGGAGATTTTAAAATGTCAAATTTTAAATTTTTAAATATTTTTAAACTTACTTTCCCTTTGTCTCTTTTTCCTCTGTCTTAATCCAATCTTTGCTTCCCATTATTTATTTATTTTTCTGTATCCAATGTGTCAGTAAATTCACCCCCTTTAATTCACTCTCCTACTCAGTCTTTCTGCCCAGATGCCAGGTTTCCCTCGCTGTGCTGTTATCAGCCTGCACTTTTGGCAACTTTGTGGGCAAAAATCTTTTGAGCTGAAGGGTGTAGAGGCAAGTCTAACTAATGACAGAAGCCATGAGCTGCCCTGCTACAGAAAAATCTGGCCCAATTTTTTTCTTTTAATACAAACAAACAAGTTTTTTTTTCTGTTACACCTTCCAATTTTTTTCCCCATTTTGAATTGGCTCAACTTGGAGAACTAAACTAGACTACACTGACCTTAACCAGGCTCAGCTCAACCCTGAAGCATCCATTTGGTCCTTCTCACCGAATGCATGAATAATTTTTCACAACGTTTGCCAGCCCACATTAATTAAATAGAATACTGCAGTACCTGATAACCCCCTACCAGGGGAAATTCTTCAAATTGTTTACTTTTTATAAATGTGAGAAGTCGCACAACACCAGGTTATAGTCCAACAGCTTTATTTGAAATCACAAGTTTTCGGAGCGCTGCTCCTTCGTCACTTCACCTGACGAAGGAGCAGCGCTCCGAAAGCTTGTGATTTCAAATAAAGCTGTTGGACTATAACCTGGTGTTGTGCGACTTCTCACATTTGTCCACCCCAGTCCAACACCGGCATCTCCACATCATGGTTACTTTTTATAGACAGTAGTTGTCTGTAAACACATTTTTGAAAAGTCCCCAGGATAAAATAAAACTTCACAAGTGTTCAGTACTATGTGCCAAGCGTGGCTTTTAATTACCAATACAACAAATGCATATTTCAAAAGCAAAGCTTTGCACACTTGTTGCCTTCACAGAGCTAGCTGGAGTCATCTTGCATTTTGCTCTCCCATCATATTCAGTTGACTCCCACTTTTTTTTTCTTCTTTCTGCACCTTCTAAGTTACAGAAAACTGGTCAAATCAGAACTGAATTTGGCCCAACATCCTACAAAAGTTAGATGAATTTGATCAGAAAACTGGCATTGCTTAGTTGTAAAAACCTGCATTAGGAAATGACTTAAGGCAGCAGATTTTAAGATGCACATTAAACAAGTGACGCTCCATTAGGAGAATGCTTTTTCTTGGGAAGCTGAAGTGAAGGGGTAGGGGAGTAAGATTAACTCT
Source organism: Squalus acanthias (assembly GCA_030390025.1). Lineage (NCBI taxonomy): Eukaryota > Metazoa > Chordata > Chondrichthyes > Squaliformes > Squalidae > Squalus > Squalus acanthias. The sequence goes on from CM059429.1 coordinate 15,855,521, forward strand.
GTCAATGTGCCACAAAAATCCAAATCCAGCTCTTCATAAAAATGTTGACAATTTCTCTGTATGCAGGACACAGGAAATATTCCCCCAAATATCTTAAGGCCTTCACTTAATGTGGTCAGCTTCAGATTCAGAAGGAGAGAGAGAGAGATACACAACAGGAATTGATCCAAGTAGATCATATTCCAGAATACAAGACCCTAAATTGCATTATACTCAAAGTCATTAAAAAAATTCATATTTCAAATCAAAATATTTATGAAGTTTTTAAAACAATATTTCTCCTTTAACTCAATAGCTGGCTTCCAGATTGCGACCATAATTTCTGTGCCAGTTGTCAGCCTAGAGCACCAAATCCCAGTCTTGCATTTAACATTTTTGTGCCACTTACAATTGAGGGGCCAAACAATATGAGGCAAGATGCTGCAACATTTTTTAAACCTGGAGGTGAGAGCATTATTTTTTTGGACACACCTAGAAAAAAGGATATTAGAACCGTAATCCAGAATATATTCCCTGATTTCCAATTCTTATATAAAATGTGACGTTCTTGAGAACAATCTCATCCTGATTATTCATCGTGTAATGGATTTTAAACCAACTGTTTTGATAGGAAATCAACTATTATCTTTTCTTCACTTCATTATGCACCTGAAGTGCCATAACCTGCAAGGCTACAGACCAAGAGCTGGAAAGTGAGATTAGGCTGGATAGCTCTTTTCAGCCGGCACAGACACGATCGGCCGAATGGCACATTTACTGTTAGCCATCACACACTCTGACTAAATGCCTTAAACATGATCAGTTACATGCACAGCTCATTTTATTTTAGTTGAGAGTGAGTTATTGGGGACTCAAGTGCAAATAGTACAATCATAGCTGGCTGTAACAGTTAGCTTGACAAGAGCTCTTTTGTGTATTAGAACCTTAAACAAGGGAAGATAAGTTTGCTTACTAGCAAAACAATTGGTTTAAAATCCATTACAAAATGATCAGGATGCGATTAAAGTTCTAGCACACATAATACCACCTTTCTCTGCTCCTTTAAGACACTCCTTAAAACCTACCTCTTGCTCATCTGTCCTAATATCTCCCTATGTGGCTCGGTGTCAAATTTTGTTTGATAACGCTCCTGTGAAGCGCCTTGGGACTTTTCACTACATCAAAGGCACTATATAAATACTAGTAGTTGTTGTAGTGATGGATCTACATTTCCATACAGAACAGAAATGATTACAAAATGGTGAAACGTGTATTTGAAAACTACAATTCATGTTGTTGCAAACCAACTGAGGAAGAAACCTCAAAGTTTGTGAAAGCTCATGTGTGCTGGTGAGTACAAAAGAGGCCATCTTTGGATGGTCAAGAGTTCCTTGGTGTAATGTCTACAGTTGCATTCTGTTACTGTCAGAACAGTCTGTCACTGTGTCAGAATCCATTTTTATTACCGTCACAGGGACAAACATTCATTAGTTTGTAATTTATTTCTGTGACAGTAACTTAAGGATTTGATTTATTGCCTCCCCCCACCCTTGGATTCTGCCGTGACTTTGCTGTAACATGATGTTTTCTTCCTTTCATCTACTGGAATACTCACAGATTTATTATTTGTGCTCGTCTTTCGCCCCATTTCTACACATCAATATTGCCATAACATTCAGCAGTTTGAAAGACCTTTAAAGCTTTTGAAAACTGAAAAATAACCCAACACTAATACCCTTCACCTCGATTCCAAAAACATCCTCCACAAAAATCATGGTGTCCATCAGAACACAACCTTTTGTTCATCATTATTACATGTCCCAACTCGCTCTAACCAAATTTATTCATCAGTGCTACCATGATTGACAAATTAAAATAGATCAAGTAACACTGCAAGGGATTATCAACATTAGTTGCAGTTTTTTAACATTTTATTTGCTCTGAGCAGGCACAGGAAGAGGAGAAATCAGATTTGTGAATGTGGTTGAGTACCAATTGCATATTGCATCACAACAGCTTGCAGATGTGTGCACAAACCATTTCCTTCCAAACCCTTGTGTGGTTTGAAAACCTCACACTTTGGTCAGCAATGCTGTGCAACCTTGGTGACACATTCAACCTCGAGACGAAGTTCAAGTTCCGTATCCAGTCTATTGCCAATACTGCACAAATCCAAGTTCTGCAACATCACCTGCCTACGTCCCTACCTCACCCCGACAAGCATCTACACCTTTGCCAGCTTAAGAAACAATTTCTACAATGCTCTCCTGGCTGGTGTTCCAAGTCTCACCCCTACACAAAGTCCAACTCATTTGTAATTTTCCCCACTCGTATCCTATGCCATTCAAAGTCCTACATACCCATCACCCTGACCTGAACCACCTCCACTGGCTCCCCATGCCCCACACATTGATTTCAAAGTCCTCATCCTAGTTTTCAAATCCCTCTGCAGCCCTGCTCCAGCACTACATCCCAGCATGCACTCTGCTCTTCCAACTCTGGTCTACATCCATCCCCTCCTCCTTCGTTCCACCAATGGTGTCCTAGCCTTTACCCACCATGCTCCTGCACTCTGATATGCTCTTCTTCAACCCCTTGCTTTGCAATTTCTCTCTTCACCTTCAGAAAGGCCTCCTCAAAACTTAACGTTTGGAACATGCCTTCATTCTCCTCTAATTTTTCTTCAACATCCTGCTTGGTGTTCTCAGATCCCCTTATAAAATCCCTTTGGATATTTCTTGCGACACCATGCAGGGCTGGCCAGCTACACTTAAACTGGCCACTAGGAGCAGTGTGAGCGCAGTTTGTGGATGACCCTCCTTCACTGACAACTCAGCCTCCCATTGCATCTCCCCATGAGGACACAGCTAAGATTGAAAGGGGGCCAGGAGGTAGGTTGGGGGTGGAGAAAGAGAGAATATCATGTGCCATCACCTGACAATGTAAAGCACTGATGACTCAATGCCCAGTGCTACCACACTATCCAAACCTAATTTTCATCACAATAAACATCCCCACAGACTGATGTACTTTTATACCACAGCTAACTATTTTATTGGGAAAAATCTCAGTGAAGAATTTTACATCTGAAAAAAAAAACCCCCACACACAGGGAACCATTGTGTTAAATGATGATCTAAACGCTTCCGGGTTAAAAAAACAAGCTTTACGCTGATGATTTGAGTACAGCTTCTGTGAATGCAGTAGGCCCTCTGTCTGCAGAAAACCCACAATGCACATTTGAGTAATCAGTGCTGAGAATCCTGCCCATACATACTTCAACACCAAGTAATTAAATCTCCCTTATAACAAGCTGATTAAAAAAAGGTTCTAGCAGCACAAGAAACTGGCACAAATATGCTTTTTAAAACCACACCAGAAATGCTCAATTTTTTTTCAGCTGAACGGCCTATAGATCAAAAGGTACTAGTTCCTTATACTTGTATTTACGGACTAAAATAGTCTTTGTTAGCAATAGGAACAGGAGCTTTCAGGGAAAGAGGCAGAACAAAGAACAGTCAGTCAGCCATTCTCCTGCTATTCCCACTCTCCAAAGACTACTGACCTCCCACCACAAACCTACACACAGGAAAAGTTGATGCTAGTTTACTTGACACTGGTTTATTTGGATTTTTTTTTTTTTAAGTCAAACTTAAATGTTTTCTAGTTAAGATATTTCATTAATTCTTCACAATTCAAATTCTTAAAATATGACGCATTATAAATACAGCAGCACAACAGAAGTGGATTGTGTAGAGTGATCAATGGCTTTAATTTACTGGTTACCAATTGTGGGGTTTCTCTGGAGGATGATTAAAATTTCTGTTCCTCTCTTTTCCAAGATTTGAAGCAGAAGATCAATTTTTAAATATCTTCCATTTCAAGACTTAAAAACTCTACTCCCCTTGCTTTAGCTCGCAATTTACGTTGGTACACATCAATGTTAGCATAACTCAGAAGCCTATGTTTGGACTAAAGCCAAAAGGTGCCAGATCCTCTCCAGGAGGGTGTCTCACACAGGTTTGAGTTCCCAAAGCATGCAACATAAATGCGGCCGTAGACTCTCCATGAACTCTGATCTCTCATCCATAAAATCAAATATAGACTTGTACGATCTTTAATACTGCTCTTGCTATTGAGGTTTCAACAGTTACTAGAAGGACAAGCTTCACTGGTCTGAATGGTCTCTTGTCCTCGACTTTTCTTCTGCTCCTGTGTGCAGACCATTCCTATTCATCACTTTCAGTGTTGATTACTACGTCCTTCCAGCAGATACCAAACATCCTCCTTGCACAGCGTCTTTCAGTGCACTCGCCCTCTAATTTAGGGCCTTCAATAGGCTCTGTGGGCATAATGACCACATATGAGCCTCACATGGAATCAGCTTGAAACCTGCCCGAGTCTGGACAAAGTGGAAGATCCTGGTTGTGTCATTTATAAATCAACATAAAAACGGGGAAAACTGCTTATTACAGTCAGAGCAAACAGTAGCATTTTCCTCCCTTATCTCCATCATTGCACTGGCTCATGCGCTATCCCAGTGTATTCTCTCTCCTGTTCCCTTTCTCTTCCCCACACATTACAGTTCACTGTCAAGTGCTGTGTGCTCCTTGGTGAACAACTCCTTTTTCCACACACCTTACTGCATTGCCATTACAAACTGTAAAAACCAGCAAAAAGAAAAAAAATAATGGCAGCTGTTTTCAGCTCCTGTCCTCTAGAACTCCCTCCTAAAACTCTTCCATAATAGACCTTATCTGATCATATATTCCTTCCCATGCCTGTTTTCTCACCTATTTTTCTCCTACTTTTTTGTAAAACAGAGATGTTGTTCTCTACATGAGTGCTATAAAAATGTAAGTTGTTGTCTGCACAAAAATGGAACCCACAAAGCCATCCCTCAATAGTACAGCTAGTTTTCATTAACTGCTTCATGATCTGTAAACTGTTCATTCTCAGTCATAAGTTGTTTGAGAGAGATAAGCGTAAAGGAAAAGGATCTAGTCTCCAGTTTTGCATGATAACATCTGATTAGCCTTCGACAATCACAATCTTGCTCCACCACAAATAAAACCAAACTTAATCAAGACCACCTTCCCTTGCCCCTTTAGGTTTAGAAAATTGTAGTCCATGAGATTACAGTAAAACATTCTGAATGAAGAAATTACTCCTCATCTCAGTCCTAAATGGCCGACCCCTTATTCTGAGACTGTGACCCCTGGTTCTGGACTCCCCACCCAGGGGAAACATCCTCCCTGCATCTACCCCGTCAAGCCCTGTAAGAATTTTGTATGTTTCAATGAAATCACACCTCATTCTTCTAAACTATAGAGAATATAGGCCTAGGCTACTCAATATCTCCTCATAGGATAATTCCCCCATCCCAAGAAGCAGTCTGGTGAACCTTCGTTGCACTCCCTCTATGGCAAGTATATTCTTCCTTGGGTAAGGAGACCAAAACTGTACACAATACTCCAGGTGTGGTCTCACCAGGGCCCTATATAATTGCAGCAAGACGTCCTTACTCTTATACTCAAATCCTCTTGTAATAAAGGCGAACAAACCATTTGCTTTCCTAATTGCTTACTGTACCTGCATGTTAACTTTCAGTGATTCGTGTACAAGGACACCCAGGTCCCTCTGAACACCAACATTTCCCAATCTCTCACCATTTAAAAAATACTCTGCTTTTCTATTTTTCCTCCCAAAGTGGATAACTTCACATTTCTCCACATTATATTCCATTTGCCATGTTCTTGCCCACTCACTTAGCCTGTCTATATCCCCTTGAAGCCTTCTTGCATCCTCCTCACAACTTACATTCCGACCCAGCTTTGTATCATCAGCAAACTTGGATATATTACATTTGGTCCCCTCATCCAAATCATTGATGTAGAATGGGAATAGCTGAGGCCCAAGCACTGATCCTTGCGGTACCCCACTAGTTACAGCCTGCCAACCCGAAAATGACCCGTTTATTCCTACTCTCTTTTCTGTCAGTTAAAACCAATCCTCAATCCATGCCAGTATATTACCCCCAATCCCATGAGCCCTAATTCTGTTTAATAACCTCTTGTGTGGCACCTTATCGAATGCCTTCTGAAAATCTAAATACACCACATCCACTGGTTCCCCCTTATCTATTCTGCTAGTTACAACCTCAAAATACTCCAACAGATTTGTCAAACACGATTTCCCTTTCATAAATCCGTGTTGACTCTGCCCAATCCTATTATTATTATTTTCTAAGTGCCCTGTTACCACGTCCTTAATAATAGATTCTAACATTTTCCCTTTTCCAAATGGTCTGCACAGTATGAAGCCAGATTGCCAATCAGGATGAGTGCCTGGAGAAAGGAGATATCAGAGTGCTGGAACCGCAACCAAGCTGTACACTTAGACATTTCAACCCTTCAGATATCACATCAACGCCTGAGCGCGAGAGTAGGAATTCAAGTGTTTAAAAAGTGGTGGTGTCACCATGAGATATTTTCCCATGTACATAGAGTGCTGTAGGATCATCAATCACACCTGCTGTCTCACATTCTAAAAATTAATCAACAGCACTCTCACCTCCGATTAAGTTCACGTGCCTTTCATGACCTCAGGACGTCCCAAAGTGCTTTACAGCCAATGAAGTACTTTTGAAGTGTCGTCTCTGTTGTAATGTAGGAAACGCCGCAGCCAATTTGCACATGACAAGCGCCCACAAACAGCAATGAGATAAAGGACCAGATCATTATTTTTATTTATTAAAGTGATGTTGGTTTAGGGATAAATGTTGGCCAGGACACCAGGGAGAACTTCCCTGCTCTTCTTCGAAATTGTGCCATGGGATCTTTTACATCTGTCCGAAAGGGCAGACCAGGCCTCAGTTTATTGTCTCATCCGAAAGATGGAACCTCTGACAGTGCAGCACTCCTACATTTTATGCGCATGTCTCTGGAGTGGGACTCGAATCCACGACCTTCAGACAAGGACGTGATTGCTACCACTGAGCCACATAGCTGACACTGTGTAATAATTCATTTCTAGACATGCAAGGTGGCTTTCAGCTCTTACACGGGCTTAACCACCATACTAAAAATCCTGGCAGCACTTGAAACAATATGCCCGAGATTAGCTCTCTTGGCCTGCACCCTCCGTAAACTTGAGCTCACCCAAAACTCTGTTGCCTGTATCCTAACTTGCACCAAGTCCCGTTCAATCATCACCCCTGTGCTCGCTGACCTACATTGGCTCCCGGTCCAGCAACGCCCCGATTTTAAAATTACCATCCTTGTTTTCGAATCCCTCCATGGCCTCACCACTGCCGATCTCTAACCTCCTCCAGCGCCTACAACTTTTCAAGATCTTTGCACTCCTCCAATTCTGGCCTTTTGCGCATCCCCGATTTTCGGCGCTCCACCATTGGCGGGCGTGCCTTCAGCTGCCTCGGTCCCAAGCTCTAGAATTCCCTCCTTAAATCTCTCCGGCTCTCTCACCTCGTTTAAGACCCTCCTTAAAACCTTCCTCTTTGACCAGTCACCTGTCCTAATATCTCCTTATATGGCTCGGTGTCAAATTTTGTTTGATAATTGCTCCTGTGAAGCACCTTGAGACGTTTTACTACATTAGAGGTGCTATATAAATGCAAGTTATTGTTGTAGATTGTTACTGCCCCCGAGGGGAGGTAGTTTTCATTTTACTCATGGAACTCGTGAATATTTAGCTGGAGCACAAAATTGGGGGGGCGGGGGAAGAGAAAGAGAAATCCTGTATTTCTTAGCACGTTTTAACCCTTGTGCTCGGTATTGAGGTCCACTCATGTAAGCAAGTCACCACTTTCGATGAGCTGGTGTAATCTTATACCTACAATATCTGGTAACGTAGCACATCCCCATTATTACGCTTAATAACTCGAAGAATTGACACAAGTGCCCTGGTGCTCTCCTCGTCTTCAGATACCTCTCATCAGTGAGACTTGTGCTTTAAACTACAGATCAGGTTTATTAAAAGTAAAAGTTAAACAATACCATAAAGTCAATCCAGCAGATTTCACTTGATTACAGAATTTTTAACTTGCACCTCTTGAACTAAAATAATTATAGACAAGACACTTCAAAAATCTCAGAGACCGAATCAAAACCAGTTTCTGCAACATAGACTTGTATGTGAGGTGAGTTACTCTGACAGTCTCCACACATCCACTACCGCACAGGTTGAAATACAGGGTAATAGGAACACATGGCAAACAGGGTTTCTAAACCTGCCTGCCCACTTTGATCTCAGAAGAGCGAAGTGTGATTTACAGGGTGCTATCATACACACTTGTACACAGCAGTCCAAAAAGAGAAACAGGCTTCCAAAAGCACATATCCACAAACCCAAAACGTGGCAGAGCCCACTTCTTAAATGTGAGGCAAAAATCTATTTGTCATCTAAGAGTTTCAATGTGCCAGCCACCCAGATGACAGCAAATCTAGCCATAATTTTATGCTCAACAGAACTGCTTATTGCAGTACAGATCCCTGGGGTAAAACGCTAGTCATATCCTGCCAATTTATCCATACTCTGTCCCCTACCTACTAACCAATTTCCTATCCAAGCCATTTTCTGCAAGTTATTATCTCCTGCTTTCTGCGTTTCTCTAATACCACACACAGTAGTTATCTAATCAGCATTTTATTTACTGCAGGATTGCCAAGGATTTTTTTTTGCAGGATCTGTGATATATGAATAGAGTGGCTTAATACTTAATTCACTTGCAGACTTTTGTGGATCTATATAAAAAGCCATTAGGAGGTTCACAGCACCCTTCATGTCCTCTTTCCAAGGGAGGGCCTGGTCCCTACCTCAATATCAGGAAATTATTGTGCAAGGAAATTGAGAAGCAGCGATGTCACATCCTACCATTGACATAGTGCAACAAATGAATCCACTAATACACAGTAACACTTCTTGAATTCAAGGGGGGGGGCGGGGGCATTGGAGGTGAACCCTTTACATTCTCTTTTCTTGCCTCTCTTCTATTGCAGGGAGGGTCCAGAGTGCGTTTCTGAGCCCCATCATTGTCTATCAATGTTATCCTGATCAGCCTGCAGGAGGCAGGATTCAAACCACAAAAAATAAAATTACAGTTTCATTAATTAAATTTACTGCAGATAGGAGTAGCATATATAAAATTAAAAGTGCACAACTTTTGTGACCTTTAACTATGTGCAATAAGAAATCTGTGTTAGCCACAAAATAGCCTGAAGTACCAACAGGAATACTGTGTGTTAATAATACCAATGGATTACAGTAATCATGGTCTTGTAATTTGAAAACTATTCAATACATTATTGCTACTCAAGGTATAATCTCAGCATGCACTGAATAATTTAAGAACTACATCATCGCTTCCATGGCTAAATGAGCTGGTTCTCACGTTGAACTGATTTTTTAAATGTTCAACATCTCTTATTCAGAACAGTGTCATGGACCATTTAAAATACTGAGCTGCAATCTAAGATCATTAATTTTTAATCAGTATTTATTCCACTCAAATGACCCTTTTACATAGTCATTGCATATAAACAAATTTAATTAAAAGATACTGTTTCTTTGGGAGAGAAAAAGTGAACACTATGAAATCTGTGTTTCAGAGTGATCAGAAACAAATGAATACTGCATTTCATTTAGCTGCTAGTTGTACACACGCTCCCCTGCTGGCTCAGAGTTTCAGAGCCAGCATCCGCAGTATTTTGCTTTTGTATTAGTTATTCAATGACTAGGTGAGTCATGCAGGTCCAGGAACGTTCAAGTTCAATCCCTGGCCTGCAGTCAGCTTGCTGATCTCAGCCGGGGCGGTGCTCGGGGCACTATAACTGAGCATGGTGCACCAGGATTAGGGAGGCCAAAATTGGTCAGGGCTCCCACCCTTGGTCACCATGATGCAACCTCCACCCAAGGGTGCGCATGCACATCAAGTGAGAGCAAGATTGAGTTCAGTGGCAATGCCCCCTGCATTAAAATAGACTGCGGATGCACACCTATGAGAAACCTTGGGTGAGGTGCCAGAGGAGAATTGGAAGCAGTGGAGCCAGTCTAGCAAGGAGTCAGAGGCTTTGAGAGGGGAAAGGAGAAGATTGCATGGGAAAAGAAATCCTCACTAGTACATTACATGGTTCCAGGTTTCATTATGAGATGTAGAAAAATATTTATCCATCAGGTATCTTTGGAACACCGAGAATTTTTATCACTGCTGGCTTCGACAGAGCTTAACCATAAATTCAACTCAAACCAGAGAGAGAGAGAGCGAGAGAGAGAGAGAGAGAGAGAGAGAGAGAGAGAGAGAGAGAGAGAGAGAGAGAGAGAGAGAGGGAGAGAGAGAACGGACACAGAGAGGGAGGGGGGACGGACACAGAGAGAGAGGGGGGACGGACACAGAGAGAGAGGGGGGACGGACACAGAGAGAGAGGGGGGACGGACACAGAGAGGGGGGGGGACGGACACAGAGAGGGGGGGGG